>JAAVMX010000002.1:15793333-18690000 GCA_012934285.1 Ophiocordyceps sinensis
CGTTCGACGCTGCGTTTATTGCTTTATTACGCGCTTGCTATTATACTGCTTCGTTGCGCTACTATTATAGTTGTGCTGCTTTATTACGCCGCTATTATACTGCTTTATTGCTTTATTACGCGCTTACTGCTCCGTGCTTACTATTGCGTTCGTTGCTATATTCGTTGCTTCGTTACGCGCCTGCTGTTATACTGCTTCGTTACGCCGCTGTTATAGTTATGCTGCTTTATTATGCTGCTTTATTGCTTTATTACGCGCCTGCTATTATACTACTTCGTTACGCGTCGCGACTGCCTGCCTGCAATAGGGTTATAAAGGGGTATTATAATTGCAATTGCAATAACCTAAGAATATAGGATCGTACTAATAGCATATTAGTAGGGCGCTAACCCTCTAAGAACCGAAAGTAGATAGGTAATAGCTTTTGCCTTAAGGTCCTATGTTTCGAAAGGTTAGAGTATAGTGCTTACTACCTATTCGGTCTTTAGTCTAAGTCTATATTCGTATAGCTAGCTAGAGAGAAAGAACTTAAGGGTTTCTTTTGCTTAGGCGTCTACTATAATAGTAAGCCGGGTGTCTAAGTCAATTAATCTAACCCGTAGAAATTAGTATCCGTTTAAGCTTAAGTTTTTGCTTATTTACCTTTTTAGTATTATTCCTTCCTTCGTTACGGCGTTAAATAACTTTCCGTTTCGGTAGCCGAAAATGCGTAGAGTATATAACTCGTAATAATAACGCGTAGCCTCGTCTTAGCCTTATATTTAATCACGCGTAAGGGCCCGCGCGCGGGGTAAAAAAACCGTGTGATATGCCCCGCTTTTGTTAAGGCTTAGGGTTCGAATCCCGCTTATAGCTAAAAAAAAGGTGCCCTAGCTATAGCAAAAAATTAAAGGTCCCCCGGCTATAGTAAAGCTTTGCTTATAGTTATGCCTTACGGTATACTCGTATTTTATAGTATAATTAAATAGATTATACTATTATTATTAAAAAGGGGGTCGCGAGGGTCGTTACGAAGGTTGTCTTACGTTATAGACGCACTATTGTTTAACGTAACTCTTCTTCTTATCGAAGCGAGACGGGATCGAATAAAAGCTAGGAAAGAACTTATCGGCGGTTACCGAGAGCTAGCTATATCGTAATAGCTTTATCGGCTCTAACTCGCGTAGGTTCCTTATTCTTAGCATAAAGGATCGTCTCTAGGTATAGGCAATAGAATCCGCGGGGGATAAAGATCCGGCACTTTCGACGATTAGGCTTTGCCTCTTTTACCTTACTAATCTATAATTAATCGTTTAATTACTAATTAATGTTAGGTAGTTAAATAAACAAAGGGGTTATAAACTAGCTGGATTCTAGTCTATAATATCTATTAACTAAAGGGCGACGAATAGCCCCTTTATATAGGCTATAAACGCCTATATTAATAGGGCCCGAAGCCGGACCTTTGCGAGCCCTTGCTTACGACGTCGGGGCTATGCCTATAAGGGCGATTAAGTTAATAACTTAATTATCGTAAGGGCGGCCGAGTTAGTAACGCTATCACCGGGGTCCCCGATGTATATAATTCATTATATAGTTAATAGTGCATCCGTTTAGGCGTTGCCTATACGTAATCTATTTAATCACGTAGATTGCAATCGTGCCCGAAGAACGGATATCCCTTATTCCCACACTTATAGCTATTTTTCTTTTATTTATAAACATATTTATTTAATACAAAATAGTAACCTTTTAAAATATTTTTATCTTTTTAAATAGCTTAGCTAATCGGAAAAAAATAATGGTATTAAAAAGAGAAAGAAATCTATTTTTTTAACTTCTTTTTCCTATTCCTTTAAATGCATAATATTACGTTTTATAGCATACAATTTTACTCCCCCTACTATAGCGTTTACGTATTAGGTTTAAAAACACGATTTAGGGTTTTAACTCTAACTCTCTTATAGTCGCCCGTAGGCTGCGTGCTTAGCTATAAAGTCGTAGCCTTCGTAGACTGGCACGATTTGCGCGGCTCTCTTAATTGCTATGTACCTACACTGGATTTTAGTAGCGGGACATAGGCGCGCGGGGTTCGCGTAGAAAGAGTAGGGATTTCCTAGACTTCCGTGCAAATAGAGATTTATATCCGTGCAAATAGCAATACTTAATAGCAATACTCTTAATATAAACATAAATTATAATAGAAATATTAATTAAAGCTATTTACGCGTTAAATTCTTATTATAGATACTTCTAATGCTCGCCGTAAGGTTAATATTAATAACGCACTTAAAGACGTAGAAGGCGGGTCCTCTATCGCGCTTATAAGCCGCGAGTATACTATACCTCGGACTACCCTACGAGAGCGGCTTAACGGCGCGTAGCCTATTCGTAACGCTATAGAAAGTAGTAAATATATCGCATCTACCTAAAAGGGGCCGTAGCCGTAGGCGTGGTTAAGCGGTTAATTAGGCACGTATATAGTCAAGGTCGGAAAAAGTCTATTATTCTAGTCTAGTATAGGCATAGGGCTAGCTGTCTTACGTGCCTACTTAAATAAGCGGCAAAGTAGATATAGTAGCCTACTTAAGTACCGGACTATATCTAACCGGCCTTTATAGGCGCCGCTCCGATACAATACATCCCCTAGCGTTAAGTGATTAATCTAACGCTATAAGAAGAAGCTATCGCGAGCGTCCTATAAGGTAGAGAAGTATCTATCCTTAGTGTTAATGCCCTTAGTCCTCCGTCCCTACCTATATTCGCCCCCGTATATCCCTTAGGTTTAGTAGCGCTTTAAACTTCTTAAATTTAGCCTGCGGTAGCGCTTTTTTTAGACCGTCGGCTAGTATCTCGCCTATAGAGATATATTCAACCGTAAAGCGACCCCTTCTATATTCCTGCTTAAGCTATATATTCTAAATATTAACGTAACGTAGCTTTATAGAGATACGGCCTTCCTCGACTATAAGGCGGATGGATTAAAGGTTGTAATTATAGGAATTATAGATTGAATTCTACGGTAGAAGGACTTCCCTTCTAAGGTGAATTCTATAGATAGAATTCTACGGTAGAAGGACTTCTCTTCTAAGGTAAATTCTATATATAGAATTCTACGGTAGAAGGACTTCCCTTCTAAGGTAAATTCTATAGATAGAATTCTACGGTAGAAGGACTTCTACTTCCTTTTATAGACTTCTATAGTCGTCCTAATAGACGCATCCGTCCGCGGAAGGTCTTCCCTAACTAACGCATCCGTCTATACATTCTATTTACGGATCCCTTTCTATTCTTAGCTATTAAGGCTTCCCGGAGGGAAGCCCCGACCTTTCTCCCGTCTTATCTATAAGAAGGTAGTATAAACCTTAGCTAGATAGGTATTAATAATTCTAATAAGACTATTAGACCTATATTTGCATTTGTATTTAAGATACCTACTAATACTAATTAGTGATTATAAGGCTTAATTATAGATAGTAAGGTAGATAAGATAGTTCTATATCCTTTAAACGTGTTATAGATCTTTATCGAACGGCTTCCGCCCGACGATTTTATTCTATGCACTTAGAGAAGGATAACTATGCTAAGAATAAGAAGACTTTACCTTCTAAGTATATCTCGCCCTTAGGGGTTGCGTATAGCTCTTCTTTAAATTTTTTGCTAACCGATTACCGCTTTAGAAAAAGAAGAATAGCACTAGCAGAAAGTGCGTTAATAACGCCGAAAACGATATATTTTTCGTAGAGAACCCTACGAATATAACGATAAACCGCGTAAAGAATAAGCACGTATTATAACTTCGATAAACTAACCTACTAGTCCTTTATCCGATATAATAGAGGAGACTCTTAGGGAATAGATAGAAGGCATAACTATCTACCGATCCCATTTTCTATATATTAACGTAAAACACTAGGATAGCAATATTAAACCCGATAAGGATAACGACATCGCAATTATAATATTTATCGCTAAATTTATTGCCCTCTACGAAGCGTCGATCGATTTCTAAGGAAACGAGATCCTATTATACTTTTAAGACGACTTCTAAGGATAGATAGCGAATATATAGGGTCTAATATACGTAGACTATAAATAAGCGCTAAAAGTTCTAATAAGGAAAAGAGGAATATATACCGGTCGTAGTAATATATCTTATACAACGATCTTCCTAATGTTATAAGCACTTAAGTAACTATTAGAATAGCCTATAGAAGATATAATAGCATAGAAATTTAACGATAGCACGGAGGAATATATAAAGAAAATAGAGATGAAAAATACGCTATATCCTTCTACGCCTATTACCGCTAGAATAGCCCTCTTCCAACCATTAGAAGCAGTTCTAATAGAAAAAGAATAAATGTTCTAGAGATATTTTAGACGTCTAACACACTTCTAATAGTTCCGTAATTCGATGCTAGCTTATATCTAATAGAACGGACTATTCTATCTAGATAATAACCGATAGTTTTATATAAATAACTATTAGTTAGTTAAATAAATAAAGGGGGTTGTAAACTGGCTGGATTAGTCTATATGTCTATTAACTAAGGGGCGACGAATAGCCCCTTTATATAGGCTACAAACGCGTACATTAATAGGGCCCGAAGCCGGCCCTTTACGAGCCCTCGCTGCGACGTCGGGGCTATGCCTATAAGGGCGATTGAGTTAATAACTTAATTATCGTAAGGGCGGCCGAGTTAGTAACGCTATCACCGGGGTCCCCGATGTATATAATGCATCGTGTGGTTAATAACGCATTAGTATAGGCGTTGCCCGCACGTAATCTATTTAATTACGTGGATTACAACCGTGCCTAAAGAACGGATATCCTTTATTCCTATACTAGCAACTTTTCTTTATAATTGCCAAACAGTAAGTCCGTAATCTAAATAAAGGGAGAAAGGAAAAACAATATATTAGGTAGAAGGTGTTATAGAACTACTAATTTAGGTTCCTAGTTTACTTTCTTTTTTCTAAAGTACGGGACGACTTAAGTACTAAGGGACTTAAGTACGGAAATACTTAGTACGAGGGTACCGGGGTACTTGGTACTTTGGTACTTGGTACTTTATGACTTAGCATAAAGATGTTCGCCCCGGACTTACCTATTATCCGGTCACACCCCTTTTCGGCCTAGGACACACCCCTTTTTCGAACCTAAGTCCTCGGGACTTAGCTTCCTTAGGTACGGGACGTACCACGCAGCTACGGTCACGCCGACGATCTTATTAGGCACCCCTGCCTAATAAGACCCGATGATTGGCTCGATGCCCCGCATAATAGACCGACACCTAGACTACCGGGAGCTATAGGTCTAATATAGCCCTCCCGGCTTTCGGGACCGATCATTCGTCCGATCCTCTGCATTAGGAGGTCACACGACTTATGTCGTGTGACCCACCTACATGACGTTATGCACGTAGTGCATAAATGGACCTATATGACCTAGATTAGTCTATAAGGGCTTTAGAACGACGCGGGAGGCAGCCTTTTTAAGGTCAGCCGACCTACACAGCCCCTACGCAGCCCCGGGGACCCGCATTAGCTCGGGGCAGTGCAAGGGATACGTGGCAGAAGGTGCTAGAAGGAAAGGGACGTACCGGGACCGTCTAGACGGACGGGAAGAGCTATATAAAGGAACTTTAGTCCGCCCTTCCTCGGGCTCTCCTTCCTTCCTTTCTTCTTTAGCTTTTATCATAGTTTTAGTTTAACTGCCTACTAAGTGACCTACACCTCTTCTAGTAGTGCCCTTAGTGCTCCAGCCTCGACTACCCCTGCTTGCTTAGACTTAGCCAGCCGGTCTAGTATAAGTGACCCCGAGTGCTCCTCTACTTACTATTCCGCCCCTATAGCTTTTAAGGATAAATAACGCCCTCTATTAGTCTTTAACTATTAGAGACTTAGTCCGGTTAGACTATCTTCTGTCTTTTAACCGTTCTATCACACGATAAAAGCTCTTACCTTTTGCTTAGCCGCGGAGTGTGTTTTTTAAGACCGTTGCTTAATCTTTGTTTAATCTTTGCTTAGTCTTTATTTTACCCCTTAATCTTTTCCTAATCTTTCTAATCTATTAGATCTTAGATCTTGTTTTAATCTTTGTGGATTCGAAGAACTATTTTTAGAAAAAACACTAAAAACAACTACTTCTTTAAGAATGTCTTCTTCTACTTCTTTAACATCTCGCCCGGCAGCTCGCCCGGCAGCTCGTCCGGCTGCAGCTACGGCTGCTGCTTCTGCTACTACGCCTGCGGGCCCGGCTCCGGCTTATACCGCCGCCCCGGGACCGCCGCCGCCTCCGGGCCCGGCCGGGTACGCCCCGGTCCCGGCCCCGGTTCCGGACTTCCGCCACCCCCGGCAGTTCGGGGAAATTGTTAAAACCCCGAAGCCGGCTGTTTACACCGGAGAAGCCGGCAAGCTGCAGGAATTTCTTACCCAGCTAAAGGCCTTCTTTCTTTCCTTTCCGGATTCCTTCTCTATTAATAAAGCGAAGGTCTTCTTTACAGCTAGCTGCTTAAGGGGATTAGCTTTAACATAGTTTAAACCTATTCTTAGGGATAGGGTGACCGAGGCAGAGGGGGACCGGGATGAACTTACGGACGATATCTTCAATAGTTATCAAGCTTTTGAAACCAACCTATAGCAGACCTTCGGCGTAGGTAACGAGAAGAGAGCCGTAGAGCATAAGCTGCGGTATTTACGATAAAAAACCTCTGTTTCTAATTATGCTGCCTTATTTAGGCAGATAATATCGAAATTAGAATAGGACGATAACGCTATAATAGCGGTTTTCTATAAGGGGCTAAAGGACGATGTAAAGGACGAGATCTCTAAATAAGACCGTCCCGACACCCTCGTCGAGTTTATAGCCTAAGCAGTTAGAATCGACGACCGGCTTTTCGAACGCCGGCAATAGAAGAAGGACCCCCGCTTAGGGTATAAGGTTTTTTCAAAGAAAAAGGGGAAATAGACGAATTACGGCGATCCTATAGACCTGGATGCTATTTTAAACCCGGGAACAACTAGCTATTCGGCAGCAGCCGGAAGCTCGAAAAACAACAGCATTTATAAGAGCCTTACCTGCTTCTTTTGTAAAAAGGCAGGGCATATTGCTAAAGATTGCTACCGGAAGAAAAATCTAGCTAAAGGAAAGCCGGCGGCTTCTAGAAGCCTTAATACCTTAGAGCAAGGACCTCTTAGGCTCTCTCTACCGCCTTTAAGAATAGCTCTCGATCCTACGCTTTTTAACAGCGATCCTATAGGTCTCTCTGCCTATCCCTACTACGAAAAACGTTTTACGACTATTAGGGATTCTAAGGACAATATGGCACCTATTCTAGACAGCCTAGTTAGGCCCTCTATCGAAGAAGAGGAGGACCTATTTAGATAGTCGGACCCGGACGAGGACCCGGCCGGCCCGGACAGTCCGGACGCTCCGGACAGCGTGATAGAGGATCTAGTGATCGACTTAAAGGACGGAGAGATTACGGATAACTCTATGGATAACGCGGGGGTCGGACTAGCACCCCTAGACTCCCCGGACTCCCCGGATTTCTCTGTAGAGTCCGCACCGGACTTGGAGGGTCCGGAGCCCGGGCCGGAGCCGGACGACGACGACATACCCCTAACAACGCAATACGACTCCGAGGAATTCCCTCGAGAAACCCAGTACTAGTACAACCATAGCTAGGCCCCGGAGTTAGAAGATCTCACCGGAGGCTATATACCCGATGCTTATAGCCCCGCTAATACCGAAGAATTCTCGGAGGGCAGCGTAGCTACGGCTGCCCCGTACGACGGCTCGGAGTCCCCTCCTCTCTACCGCGAACTTAAAGACGTTAAGGACCTTCTCGATAGCCTTAACCCGGAATATAGCAGCTGTGGGGAATACCTAGCTATTACGAACTATTTAGAAGGAGTTATCGAACGAGAAGCCTAGGGATACCCTAGCGCCGAAGATAGGCCCCCGGAGTGCCTTACCGACATAGCCGAAGAGACTTTAGCTTTACTTCGAAGCTATAAGCGCAAAGCAAATTGGCTAGAGGCACTGCTTCTAGATAACGAGCACGAAACCCACGAGGAATTCGGCAGGGAAATTGCATCCCTAGCAGACCTTGTGGAAGAGAAAGAACGCGAGAAGCTTAACCTCCTTACTAGACTAGACCGTCTAGGAGGTTATGTGCCGGAGCTACACCCGGAACCCTCTTTTAAGGTCCGGACTCTCTAGGAGGCCCTCCGGAGGCTAGAAGGCGTTCACTGCCTCGCCTCCCGGACCCTCGGACTCGCTTCTTAAGTTAACCGAGACCTACTCGAACGGGTCCGGCAACTATAAGGTCTCCCTTTCGAGACTACGAATTATAGGGTTATAATACAACCTATACCCCGGGGAACTACTAATAGACCTAGCAGTAAGTCTATTAGAGAAGAGCCGGGTTCTGCTAGGTTTAAAAGAGAACCCCTAGGGTTTAAAAGACAACCCCCGGAGCTTAAAAGAGAGCTTGATCTATATAGACTTAAAAGACAGTCTAGTAGACTTAAAAGAGAGTCTACTAGGTTTAAGAGAGAACCTAATCCCCCTAAGACTATTTTAGGGGAGCGGATATAGGGTAATAGCACCCTTACTACCGAGGATTTAAAAAACCTCTATTACTAAAAGTAAAAGGGCTACTTACTAGTAATTAAGATCTTCTTATTACTAATAAAACTATTAGTAAGAAGATAACCCTTACGATTAACTACTAAGGGCATAGACTTTCCGCTTTAGTAGATAGCGGATCTATAAGCAACTATATTGCCCCGGAAACGATAAATCGTCTACGCCTTTGTTACCGGCAGAAAACCACGCCTTATACGCTATTTACAGCCTAAGGGAAACCCTTTACGTATAACAACGGGAATATTATCTACGAAACTAATACTTTCGAATATTCTATCGAAAACTTATCGTTTAAAGACCCTTTCGATATCCTATCTATACGATACGATATTATACTAGGACTACCCTTCTTATAATAATATAACCCTTCTATCGACTGGAATAAAGGCCTTCTAAGGTTTAAAGACGATACCTTGGATATTCCACTCTATAACGAATTAAAGGACTTAACCGGACTAAAAACCTCGGAACTTAATACTAGCCTAGAAAGGCGTAGCCCGGGAATTAAGGAAGTTGCTACCTTATTCGAAGAGGAACTTCCGGACCGATTTAATACGGTCCCGGAACCGCCAAACCTATTATTAGAAGACGCTTCGAATAGCGCCTCTATTAAAGAAACAGAGACGGACCTTAAAGCGGATAGATTTAAGACTATACCGCACGATATCCTCGTTAAATTCGGTGTAATATTTAACGACCTACTAGAGGATAAACTACCGCTTCGAACGCAATAGGATTACGAAATCAACCTTTAAGACGGAGCGAAGCCTCGCTTCCGTAAGATATATAACCTCGATGAATTGCATTTAAAATTGCTTTGAGATTATATCGACGAAAACCTTCGAAAAGGTTATATAAGGGAGTCGAAATTAGAATATCGGGCCCCGGTACTATTTGCTCCGAAAAACAGCAAAGATAAGGTTAAGACTAGGCTATGCATCGACTACCGCTAGCTTAACAACGATACTATTAAAGACCGGACCCCTTTACCCCTTATTGTCGAATTAAGGGATCGATTATCTAAGAAAAGATATTATACGAAAATCGACCTTAAAGTAGCTTATAGCTAGATACGAATTAGGGAAGGAGACGAACATAAGACCGCTTTTAGAACTCGATACGGCTTATACGAATTTTTAATCCTCCCTCTAGGGCTTACGAATGCCCTAGCGACTTTTTAAAAGCGTATTAATAACGCCCTGCACGAACACCTCGATATATTCGTCTTAGCTTATTTAGACGATATAATCGTCTATTTAGACGATTTAGAAACGCATAAACTCGACGTTATAAAGGTGCTTAAGGCTCTCGAAGCAGCCAGCCTTTATATTAAGCCAGAAAAATGCATATTCTACACGCAGGAAGTCGAATTCTTAGGCTATATAATTACCCTAAACACTATACGGATAGACCCGTATAAGTTAGAGGCAATTAGCGGTTGGCCTATTCCTTCTACGATTAAGGAAATACAGAGCTTTATAGGCTACGCTAATTACTACCGACGCTTTATAGTGGATTTCTCTAAAGAGTTAATCCCTATACTAGCAGTAATAAAGCTAGCTAGGACGAAACCCTATACCTAGACGGACGAAGCTAATAACGCTTTTATTAAGCTTAAGAACCTATTAACTTCCGCCCCGGTACTATATAGCTACGATACGGAAAAGCCGTGCGAATTAGAAACCGACGCTTTTAATTTCGCATTAGGTGCGTAGTTAAGCTAAAGGGACGACGATAATATATTGCATCCTATAGCCTTTTACTCTGAAAAGCTAAGTAGGGCAGAGATATATTATCCGATCTATAATAAAGAATTTTTAGCGATTATAAACGCCTTTAAAGAATTTCGGTATTATATTCTAGGGAATTCCTATAAAACGAAGGTCTATACAGACCATAGGAATATCACCTATTTCGCTAGTACGCAGTAGCTTAACGCACGGCAAATCCGTTAGGCAGAGTTCTTAGCAGATTTTAACTACGAAATTCTACATAAGAAGGGAACCGAAAATTCCCGTGCCGACGCTATTAGTCGACGTCCCGACTATACAACGAAGATCGAACCTTATAACGAACGGCTTTTATATCTTAATACGGAAGGCAACTACGAGCAGCAATCACTCGATGCCGTATTTAAGATCGAAGGAGATAATTCTATTTTAGAATTACTTAAAAGCACTTATAAGGATACCGATTTCAGTAGGTTTAAGAAGTATATAACCTAGGAAAACGACCTCCCCTACTATAAGGGAAAGTTATTCCTTACGCCTAGTAGCGAGGCAACGATTATAAAGGATTTTTACGAAAGCCCGATACACAGCCACTAAGGGATATCCCGGACTTATAATCGAATTCGGAATTACTATAATACGTATAATCTTCGCCGCAAAATTCAGAAGATTATTACGGTATGCGATACTTATAATAAAGCTAAGGCTATACGGCATAAGCCCTACGGAAATCTATAGCCTATAGAGACCCCCGAATTACCTTAAGAATCTATTGCTATAGACTTTATTGCGAAGTTACCGAAATCTATCGAACCTATAACGAATATAGAATACGACTCTATATTAGTTATAGTAGACCGCCTTACGAAATACGGTTATTTTATTCCGATTAAAGAAGCTATATCGGCTAAGGAATTATCTTACGTCTTTATAAGATATATTCTAGCCGATAGAGGTCTACTAAAAACCCTAATTACGGATAAGGACCGAAAGTTTATATCACACTTTTAGCAGAGCCTTATGCGAGCTCTAGGAACCAAGCATAAATTATCTACTGCTTATCACCCTATTACCGACGGAATTACGGAACGGCTAAACCAGACCTTAAAGCAATACCTTCGAAGCTATATTAACTACCAGCAAGACGACTAGCTAATTAGGCTACTAATAGCCTAGTTAGCTTATAATACTTCGGTATCGGAACCTATATAGCAAACGCTAGCCTTTGCGAATTACGGATTTACGCCCGAAGCCTATAGGTCTTCCCTACCGGAAGTTATAGCCGAAAAAGCTATCTTAAGCTCCGAGCAGCTAAGAAGCTTACATTCCGCTATTTAAGACGAGCTCGACTTTATAAAGGAGCGAATGGCTTATTATTATAATAAGAAGACCGAAAAGGAACCTACTTTTAATAAGGGCGATAAAGTCTACCTTATTAAGAAGAATATTACTTCTAATAGGCCTAACAATTCGTAAGACTATAAGAAGATAGGACCTTTTCTTATATAAGAAAATTTCTCTAACTTAACATATAAGCTAGACCTACTAACGGCTATGCTTATATACCCCGTTTTTTACGTTTCGCTACTCGAATCAGCGCTTAAGAATAGCCGCCTAGCGAAAGATATCGACATACTAGTCGAAGAAGACGAATACGAAGTCGAAGAGATTTTATCTAAGAAGATAGAAAACGGCTAGCATTTCTATCTTATAAAGTAGAAGAATTATCCTTCTTCCGATAACACGTAGGAACCTATTAAGCATCTTAAGAACGCTCTTAGGAAGATTAAAGCCTATAATAAATCTAACCCTTAGGTATAAGGGAAGAGGAGTTTAAGGGTTTAAAGGTTTAACCCCCCTTAGGAAGGGTAATGTGTTATAGAACTACTAATTTAGGTTCTTAGTTTACTTTCTTTTTTCTAAAGTACGGGACGACTTAAGTACTAAGGGACTTAAGTACGGAAATACTTAGTACGAGGGTACCGGGGTACTTGGTACTTTGGTACTTAGTACTTTATGACTCAGCATAAAGATGTTCGCCCCGGACTTACCTATTATCCGGTCACACCGCTTTTCGGCTTAAGACACACCCCTTTTTCGAACCTAAGTCCTCGGGACTTAGCTTCCTTAGGTACAGGACGTACCACGCAGCTACGGTCACGCCGACGATCTTATTAGGCACCCCTGCCTAATAAGACCCGATGATTGGCTCGATGCCTTGCATAATAGACCGACACCTAGACTACCGGGAGCTATAGGTCTAATATAGCCCTCCCGGCTTTCGGGACCGATTATTCGTCCGATCCTCCGTATAAGGAGGTCACACGACTTATGTCGTGTAACCTACCTACATAACGTTATGCACGTGGTGTATAAATGGACTTATATGACCTAGATTAGTCTATAAGGGCTCTAAAACGACGCGGGAGGCAGCCTTTTCGAGGTCAGCCGACCTACACAGCCCCTGCGCAGCCCCGGGGACCCGCATTAGCTCGGGGCAGTGCAAGGGATACGTGGCAGAAGGTGCTAGAAGGAAAGGGACGTACCAGGACCGTCTAGACGGACGGGAAGAGCTATATAAAGGAACTTTAGTCCGCCCTTCCTCGGGCTCTCCTTCCTTCCTTTCTTCTTTAGCTTTTATCACAGTTTTAGTTCAACTGCCTACTAAGTGACCCACACCTCTTCTAGTAGTGCCCTTAGTGCTCTAGCCTCGACTACCCCTGCTTGCTTAGACTTAGCCAGCCGGTCTAGTATAAGTGACCCCGAGTGCTCCTCTACTTACTGTTCCGCCCCTATAGCTTTTAAGGATAAATAACGCCCTCTATTAGTCTTTAACTATTAGAGACTTAGTCCGGTTAGACTATCTTCTGTCTTTTAACCGTTCTATTATAGAAGGCCTAATAAATATATTTAATAAATATAAATAAAAGAGGGGTAGAATAAAGGGAATAAAACCGTTAGTAACTATAGGCGAAGGACGAAGGCTTCTATCCTAATCGAAAGGCTGTTTGTATCGACAAGGCGTTTAAGGCCCTTATTTAGCGATGCCTTCGTTATAGCGTCGGCGGGGTTGTCTTCCCCGTAGATCTACCTAATCTCCTTAATCTCCCGTCGCTTATACGACTAACGCAACGCTATAATATCGATTATTAGGCGTTTCCCCTTCGTAGTGCAGAGTTTAATAAGGCATTCGTAGAGGGAGTATAAGTTAGTGTATATAATAAGAGGGATCGGTAGGAGCTAAAGACGTTCCGTAACTATACGGAAGGTCGTAATAAGAGAGATACTAAGGTCTATACCGTTAACTATACTATAGATCTCGATTATAAGAACGCTACGGGTTACTCGCTTATACTTCGTCGAGCTCTAATAGATAATATTCCTGTTAATCCGAAAGTACGTATCCGTACTTTAGCGGGGCATTTCTCCCCCCTATTTAATAAGGGGGAAAAAGAGGGTTATATAACGTACTAGCATAACCCAGGCGTACAAAAGGGAAGAGAAAGAAGGAAGCCTTTAATCACACACATAAGATTAATAGGATATAACTAAATTGACTTAATTTGCCCTATTAAAGATTTAACGATTTCTCCTCGAGGACTTCTACCTATAAATTATTAAAGAAAGACGATTATTGCCGTATAACTTCTGCGATACTCGCATCTAGTCGGTATTAGTATGATTAAATAGTCTTAAAAATACGAAGAGACTAATCGAAATAGGTGCCCGAAAAACATAATTTAAGAGATTACTCCCCGGGGAGGATATCTTAACTTATACCGAATTCGACTAGCCGAGGCTATAATATAACTACCCTACGAATTTCTGCTATTCTTCCTAACCCTTAGCATAGCGACTGCTGCGCTTGCTTTAGGGTGTATGCCTTTTCCTCCGTTTAAACTTAGAGCTTAATGCGGGGGTCTCTATCTGTTTTCTATGAGAAATCGTAGAAGGAGTCCTTAAATAGCACGGCTTAGTGACGGCACTTTATAGAAGCAGGAGTAAAGGATCTAAATAAAAAGACTAAAGCAATAGGAAGAAGAACGACGAGAATAGACCCGATAAAGCCTCTAGAAGCAGCTAAGGGAGCATCCCTTACATTAGGAAAAGAGGGAGATAGCTAGAATAAACGGTGACGGCGGGGGAGCCTAGGCTACCTATTCCTAAGAGCGCATTCCTACTAAAGGTCGTCGACTTAGAGCCTGTCGGGTCTAACCTATAAAGCGAAGTAGGATAACTCCTTCGATAAATCCGGACTACGACTCTACTTAATCCTCCTAGATTCGCTATATTAGAATTGCCCTACGTATAAACAGAAACCTTATACCTTACTATAACTTTCTAATTCTTTATGCATTAGTAATAGCAACCTAGAAGATAACTAAAGACTCTACTATAACTCTTTCGATAGCTATACTTTATATAATTATACTATATAAAGGAGAGCTTCTAACTATTATAAGAAGACTAGAATGCCTAGATTAAATAAAGAAAGATATACATACACGTATATATATATACGGATAAGAAAGAAGAAAGAAAACGACGACCGGACTTTAAAAGCATTACTTTATAAGAAAAATTAGAAAAACATATATAAGATACAATAAACGATAAAAATAATAACAATATTAATATATCTAAGATATTTAATACGACTTCTGCCTAATAGGGACTTCCCGCTATAGGAGAGACACCGTCGACCTCTAGAGACTACCCTACCTTAAGGGGTAAGGCTATTGCATAGCAGCCTATGCTCGGGATTAACGAGCTATCTATAGTTATAGGTAAGACAATTGCCTAGTAGAATAACGGTCTCTTTAGAATATTACGGTAAGGGAAGCTTCCCCCTATTAGTAAGTTTAATAATAAGAACGTAATAAAATTCATCGAGAAATTTAAGAAGGAGATACGTTTTAATAAGGTTTATAAAGACGAGAAGATCGATTAGCTTAAGGGCTACGTCTCTGCTAAATAAGCTCCGATAGTAAAGATCCTTACCGACGGTCTTCTATAGGATAAGGTAAAGAAACGACTTCTTAAACACTACTACGCACACGATATTAAGCAACTTAAGACCGCTAACGATCGACTTAACTATTATAACATAAAGAGACCTTCGTCTATCTCTAAAGTTATAGAATAGCTTAACCTTTACTTATACCTTTAGCGTAAGGCCTGACCTAATAGATAGACCTAGGCTACTATATAATCGCATTTTATCTACCGCGCTATGCTTAGGGATTTAATTATTAATATCCTTAAACGTAATAAGATAACTTCGGATGCTCTCTTAAGGTTGCCCTACGAAGATATTATTAACCTAATTAATAGCTACTTAGCCCTACGATAGGACGTTAAACGACTAGATATAGCTTTAAAAGTATATAATTAAAAGCTTAGGCAGACCGAGGAAGAGCAGGCGACTTCCCTTAAGGATAAGGAGGTAGGCATAATAGAGCTTCCTACGGATAAGCCTAATGCTAAACCGCCTAAGGAAAAAGCTATTACCTTTACGGAAGATATTACTAAGAAGGAAGACATTTACTAGCCGATATAAGACTTAACTAAGGCCTTTTAGGATATAACTATTAACTTAAACCGCTAGAATAAAGCTTTTATAAACCCCGTAGAGAGGGAATTACGCCGCGTCGGTTCTAGTAGTTAAGGAAGAGGTAGTTACTACTCTAGCACGACGAATACCCTTAGATTACACTAGCCGACGAACGATAAGTTCTACGTAAACTTCGTTAAGACCTAGAGGTGCTTTTACTATAGAGAACCTAGATACTACCCGGACTAATGTCCTACGCTCTAAGCTAATTATATAGCCGGCGTTATTACCTATAATTCTTCCTTTAGAGTTCTCGGCTTTAGAAGACCGAAAGACATAAGCCCGATTCCTCCTATATTAGCTAGTAAGTATATAAAGCCTAGATCTTACATTCGGAGGCTTATCGTTTATTAAGCTAACGTATAGCCTAAATGCTTTATAACTCCGTTAATTGCCTAAGTTAAAGCGTTATTTACGTCTTCTTACTAAGATTAAATAGTAAATAAGAAAGAAATCGCTGCGATAGATGCCTTTTAGAAATACTCTTATCCTTAGGTGTAGAAACCTCGCGACTTTATCGGGACCGACGTCGCGACTAAGACCTCTATAATTCGATTCTAAGTGCCTTAGAAGGAAGGAGGGACGGATAATTAAATACTCTATTCGACTATATAAGTTAATGCCTAAGAGGCAAAGAGACGACGAGTCGATAGAGATAACGTAGACTCTTAAGAGGATGCGATTACGAAGACTATTCCCGTTAAAACTCTAGTCTATTATAAATGTAGGACGGAACCTAGAAAGAAGTTCGATATTATAATAGACGAGATCGTCTATAATATTATATTAAAGAAGATATTAATCTCCCTATAGACCCTAGTTAAGTTTCTGCCCTTAGTTAGTTCTAAATTAAGCGCAAAATGCATTAATAAAGCCTAAGGCATTAAGACTACGCAATTCTAATACCCTAAAGAGCTAGCTACTTCTCCCCCTATTTTAAGGGCAGTCGCCGTAGAAATCCTAACCGACGAGGAGGAGGAGGAAGGATTAGACCTTTTAGGTCACTTATAAGAAAAGCTATCTATAACGGTAGTGCACCTTAAAGAGCCTATCGGAGAATACTAGATTAAGCCGGAAGCTATTATATGCCTACTTTACGATAAAGAGATGCCGGACCGGAAGATATATTAGTGTGCTAACTATAAGGGGTCGATGAAAGTTAACGTACGTATAGTCGACTAAGGCAATAGCTAGCTATAACGGAGACTTATCGGTGAATTCCCTATTAAAGACGACTTAAAGACTAAAGGAAAAGGGAAGGAACTACCTTAAAGCAGATAGGACGAGTATATAATACGGCAGAAAGCTATAATAGACGAGTTTAATAGTCGGCTTACGTATTTCTATATAAGGACTATTAACCCGACTATATTAATAAATACGCCTTCTATTACATATCTAATTCCTATAGTTAAACCTTAAGACGACTACGATAGAATAACTATATTTAGACTACTATCTTTATCTTATTACTAACCGTAACTATTTAATCTTATATACTAAGATCCTTTTATAGTATTAAAAGCCTTTTTTCTCGATTAAATAAACTTATTATTCGCCTAGCGCCTGCTAAAAAGAAGTGTTAACCTTAACTTATTAGGAACTACGATAGAAGCAAACGAAGAAGAAGGGACTAGCGCTTACGCATCCCCGTAAGATAGCGCTTACGTATCCCCGTAAGACGATAATAGACTCTATAGCTAATACGTATAACGTCTTTAGACGCTATATATAACGACTTTAGTTAAAGAGGAAAATTTAGAGACTACTACCCTTATATCTAACGCGATAAGCGTATATACTTTAGACACCGTTAATATAGTTATAGTATATACGTAGAGAAGATATCTATGCGATATAATAGACAAGGTCTCTTAGAGCCTATAAGACCGCGTCGACTTAGACGACCTAGTCTTCGAGACTATTAAAGAGGTTAGGCTCGAGCTTGCGGCAGGCCCTCGGCCTAATATAGACGCGCTTACAATATAGACGGATACGAGTTTATAGGACTATCCTCGGCCGCCCTTATCGCCTTCGTTCCCCGCGTTATCCTCGGCGACTTCTATAGAACCGCTATCGGCGACGTCTAACGTATTAGACCTTCTCCTTAGCTATAAGGAGACGTTTAGTCTAGAAGATAACGATCTAGACTATGCCTACGACGATAATTATATAATAAATAACGTCTATTTGCTAATAGACGACTTACCGGAGCCTAACGAGACTATATTAGAGCCGTAAACCTTCGTAACTAACGCGACTAGTATAATAACTCCCTACCGTCTGCTAAGGTAGATGTAAGACTTACTCTATATTTAAATTAGGCTAAGAGGAAGAAAATTAAGGCCCTTTAGTGCACTTTTAGACACTAGGTCTAAAGTTAATCTTATTAGCAAGCATTACGCATATTCCTACGGCTTAAAGATTAGCACGACGAAGGCGATGACTAAGTTATACTCTAGCGCGGCTATCGAAATAGTTAGGGAGGTCGAGATAGAGTTATATATAGGCTTAGCGTAAATGCTAATCACGTTCTTTATCGCGCTAAACTATATTCTCGTTCCTTTTATTCTAGGCATGCCGTTTATCCGGACGGCCTAGGCGATATTTAATTATACTCCGAAGAACGGAGATATATATATTAGGTATTAGATAGGAATAGTTAGAATTATCGCTCCTACGGCCGGCGCTATTAGATAGGAGGTTTCTTCCGTAGCTAATAAGAAGGTTATCTAGACAAATGTTATTATAACTAACGGACGATATAATAAGTTCCGACCGGCCGCTTTTACTAATAACGATAAGGATTCCGACGTAGAATATACTCCCGAAGATAAAAATATTAATAACGATAAGGATTCTAACGCAGAAGGTGTTCCTAAATATAAGGATACGAAAATATTTTCTCCTATTGCTTATGTTTCGAATTATATATCTACGTAGACCTATTAACAATAAACGGTTTCCTATCTAATTTAATCTTCGCCGACTATCCTTACCTCGCTAGGAGGCGAGATTCTTAGTTATAGAGGAGGGATACGGCGATAGATACCTATACCTACGTTATAAGCTTTAATTACGCAGCAATTTATCATTAATAAGGAAGATTAAGCTATTCTCTCGATTAGATCGCAAACCGCTAAGGAAATCCTAAAAGTAATAATAGACGAGACGACTATAGAGCTAAGAAAGACTATAAGAAATATATAAAGGAAATTCCGGAAAATGCAGAAGATTTAGGTATAGACTAGAAGAAAGAAGCCTATAAAGATATACGATATACGGGTTAATACGATGTTTAAAAGAAAAAGCGATAAAATTAACCCCTTAGATAATATTCCGTGTAATAGGATAGTTCCGACGGGTAATACTAATTAGAGAAAGATTAAGTAGGAAGAAGCTAAAAACAAAATTAAGAACGCTAGATACTATGATTAAATAACGGGAAAGTTTTCTAATATAGAAAAAGGGACGAGGCTTACGCTAGAACGACTTAAAGACATTTATAAGCAATTTAACGACCTCCTAACGAAATAAGAAATTGCTATCTTCGAATAGATTATATTTAATAAGGAAGCCGTACTATTATAGAACTTTACGGAAAGAGGTAAGATAGACCCGCTAGTCGCTCCTCCTTAGATTATTAAGACAATAGAATATAACGTATAGCAAGCATCGATAATCCCGATCCTAAGGGCAATAGAAAAGAAGGTTATCGACATCCTATAGGTTAGACTAGAAAGCGGTGTCCTTAAAGAGAGCTATAGAGCATATAGGAACCCCTTCTTCCTTATTGTAAAGAAAGACGGAGGCCTACGACTAATTAATTCGATTACCCGAGCAAATACGGTTATAATTAGGGATGCTAATCCTCCTTTAAGTACGGATAAATTTAGCGACTACTTCTCGATGTATAAGATCCTATCGCTGCTAGACCTATTCTCTAGTTATAATTAAGTGCCCTTTAATATTAGAAGCCGAGATATAACTACCTTTGCTACCCCTTTAGGCACTCTACGCATATATACGCTGCTATAGGGAGCTACTAATTTAGTAGGATAATTTACCTAAATTATATAGAGAATCCTTAGAGACTTATTCCCTACTATTAGCAAGAACTTCGTAGACGATATAGGGGTTAAGGGACTAGAGACTACCTATAACGACGAGGAAGTTGCCCTTAGAGTTAGGAGGTATGTTTTTAAGCACCTTATTAACCTAGACCGAGTCCTCGTTAATATCGAACTATTAGGCTATATAATATCCTGAGGAAAATCTAAGTACTATTAAAAAGCGACTAAGATCGTAGGTTATATCTATAGGACGAACGGAAGAAGTCCTAGGGAGGTAAAGGTCATTAAGATTAAAGAATAGACTAAATGCTATAATATAACGCATATACGAGCCTTCCTTAGCATCGTAGGATACTACCGAATATAGATTAAATAGTTCGCTATTATAGTAAAGCCTTTAACCGACCTCTTAAGAAAAGAAGCACTATAGGATTAAGGCAAACTATAGAACTAGGCGATAGAGGCGCTAAAGGATGCTATTATAGACCTTATATTCTTAGTGTCTTTAGACATCGGACTAGATAGAGGAGAAATTATCCTTATATACGACGCTAGCCTTATTGGTTAAGGAGCTATTTTAATGCAAATTATCGATAGAAAACAAAGACTAGTCCGGTATAAGAGCAGCATATAGAATAACGCCGAAGTAAAATACGATACTACGAAAAGAGAGTATAGAGCTATTCTTTACGCTCTACGACGGCTTAAAATACACATTTACGGCGTATATTTTATCCTTAAGACTAATGCAAAGGTCCTAGTTAATTAATTAAAAGGCGCTATTAAAGATATGCCCGGATTGTTAGTCACCCGCTAGATTAGTTATATTTTCCTCTTTGACTTTACGGTCCGATATATAGTCGGGAAAAAGAATAGCGTTGCTAATAGGCTCTTATGAAAGCCAGAAGGACCCTCTAATATCGTTAATAAGATATTTAAAAGTAACGTTAAAGACTTCGTCGATCTATATCTTAATATAGTTTATCTAAAGGGACCTCGACATCCCCTTAAACTATAAGCAGTTATAGAGTTCCTTTAAACGATAAAGAGACTAATTAAGTATAATAAATAAGCTTATAGGAGACTACGCATAAGAAGCCTAAACTACTGCATCGAAGACGGAAAACTCTAGCGATTACTAAGACGGATAGACTAAAGACCTATATTAGTAGTCTCCGACTAAGCTAAGCAACGACGAATTATAACGAAATATCACGTATAGATAGGTTATAAGGGACGATAAGTCACCTACGACTATATTCGTAGTAGATATTAGTAGACTTCTCTTTAAAATAACGTTTATACGGCTATATCGATATATAAGGATTGCTAGAGCTTTATACCTACGAGACTAAGGGAATTGTCTATGCCTATAGCTCCTAGCTACCTAATAAGCAAGATTTACTTTAACAGCTATTATATGCCCTTAAACTATAGATACGCTTAATTAATAGAAGCCCGAGATAACCTTACTAGATAGGTCGAAGTAATACTAATTAAGGAAATTAAGGCTAGAACTATAACGAAGTTTGCTCTATCCCTAATTTATAGGTATAGCGTAATGCTCTACGCTATAATTAGTAAAGGACCGGAGATAAAAAAGGTTTTTAAGTTTATTCTTAAAGACCTTAGCTTAAAAGTTATATAGACCTCTGCCTATAACCCGAAAGCTAACGCAATCGTTGAATATAGCTACTAGAGATTGACATTAGCATTTGCGAAAATAGCTAACGAAAGAGGAAAATAGCTAAAATACCTACACTAAGCTATTCTTATAGACCGTACCGCTATCCGAAATTCATATAGTATATCGGCTTTCTATTTAATCTACGGTTAAGATCCTATTTTACCTCTTAAAGTAAAACACCCGACCTAGCGACTTATCGACTAGGATAAAATCACTACGGAGGAGTCCTTATTTAAAGCACGCTTGCGAGTGCTTAAAAGGAAGGGGAAAGACGTAGCTAAAGCATAAGAAAGAGTCGAAAAATATAGGAAACGACTTACTATCCGGACTAACGAGGCGAATCAATATATAATACGTAAGGACGAATTACGACCTAGCGACTTAGTCCTCCTATTCGATATTAGAAGATGAAATAACCTAGGGAGGCAAGCTAAACACTAGATAAAGTAGTTAGGCCTATTCCGACTAATCTCCTATGCGAAGATAGCCGGGAGCTATAGGATTAAAATACCCGACGGCATAATATTTAATAAGACGATATCTAGCGAGCACTTAAAGAAACTCGTAAAGGACGAAATAGGATAATAGTCTTCGTCTACGGATAGATAGCTGCTATAGGATAAATTAGACTTAGGGAGGAAAAGATAAAACGAATAAATAAACGATATAGACGACCTACTTCTTTTACCTAGTAGAGAGGCATTAGATTAAATAATATTAAGACCTCGAAATAAAGAAATATAAGATTAAGACTAAGGACACGAAGATAATTATATAAGAACGTAGAAAAAGGGACCCGACTAAAGGATCGAAGTACGACTTCCCTAGCTTACGAAAGATAAAAGGGATCTATATATAAGAGCTCTAAAGCATTTAATTATAAAGGAGTAAAGAGACTATAGTAACTAAGATCGGACGAGGACGTCTTTTCTTAGTTATAGAGGAGGTTCCTACGGAAGCAATAGAGAAGGCGAAAAACCTAAAGACTAAAAAAAATAAACTAACCGAAATACGATAAGAGGGAGCATCGACGAGACCTTAGCTAAGGTTTAAGGAGCCTATTCCCTTTAGACGTTTAGAGGGAGTCGCAAGCGTCCCTATACCCTAACCGTTAGCCTCCTCTAAGTTTATAGCCGGCCCGAATAGGTCCGGATCGTTAAATAGAAGACGAGGACTATTATAGTCGCTTAAGTACTTTAGGTAATATATTAGCCCGCTGCCTATAGGAAGGTTATACTCTTCTCTTCCCGTAAGACGGGAATAGTTACTATCCCTATTTCTACCTTAGTATCCGGGCAAAGGCCGCTAGCTATAAGTAGGAGCCTTTAACGCACTCTATATATAGTTTAAGCAAGAACTACTTAATACGCCCTCTAAAGAGATATATTCGTAAAAGGGAATTATTACGTATTCGTTCGTAGAGGTAATCGTCGATCGATACGTTAATAAACACCTATTGTATATGCGAGGGTTCTTAATCCCGAATAACGATATAAGGAAAGCCTATATATACTTAGGCCTCTTTCCCGAAAGCTAGGAAAAGAAAATTCCATATAGATAGGCTACCTCGGCCGGAATATAGACGATGCAATAACGCTTAATAAGATTCTCGTATAAAGCCCGATCCTAAGGTCTAAGGAAGGTATTAAGGAGGTACTCTAAAGGCTTCCTACCCTTCGCATCCGATTTAACGAAGTCTAGCGCTCGACTTAGGATCTTAAGGCGAATAACGACCTCGATATAGATCGGGAAGCCTTAGTGTCTAAGGTTATAACCGCCGTAGATAAACGTTCTTAAGCAACTATAAATCTATTGCAACTACGAATTAGCAAACGACTAAGACTTAAAGGATTAAATAGTTCGTTACTATAAAATACTTAAGGCGTCGTGGAAAGATTATTATACGATAGTTCTAAGATAAAAGAACGCTTATTAAGAAATCTTCGGGTTTAAGAGAGGTAAGGGAAAGCTTAAGGATATCTAGAAGGCCTTCGGCCTTTATAGAAGATACGTCGATAGGCATAGTCGCGAAAATAAAGATGCTTTAAAGAAGAAAGTATAGGAATAAGGGATAAGGGATACGCAAGGTGCTATTACGTGCACGTAATCACGTGGATCACGTGTCCGTAATAGCACCTTGCGTATCCCTTATCCCTTATTCCTATACTAGCAGTTCTTCTTTAGAAGGTTGTAAACACATCGTAGGGCTCTCTACGGTAAGCAGCCGGAAGCGAACCTATCGCACGTGTGATAGTATGCGGTTTAGGTTCTTATTGTCTTATCTAGCTAGGAAGGAAGAGGGGAAAGGAGGCCCCTTTATAGGTAACGTAGCCTCGTTGCACGCATGTAATCACGTGGCTGCAACTGCCTCGTACGTATCCCTTATCCCTTATTCCTACACTGGCAGTCTTTATAAGATCGTAGAAACAGCCTAAAACGAACGTAGCAATAAGGGTTGCAATAAGGGGCTAAACAGGGATCTATAGCCCGGTTAAACGGGCCGTATTATTATCGTAGATCCGGCTTCTCTAACCTTATAATAGCCTTACAAACAGCCGTATAACGTACGGGAAAAAGAGCGTTAGGAAGCATTAAGCTTCGGGTCGAAGCAGAAGGGCGAAGTAGAGCAAGAGACAGAGTTATCTTCGGGTCGGGAAAAGAGCGTGAAATAGAGCGTGTGTTCGGGCCGGGAAAGAACGTTGCCGGAGTGCTATAGGGTCGGTATATAACGTTGCCGGGGCGAAATAGGGCTTATTTCGGGGCACTAAAAGGGGAAGCAAAAGAAGGAATAGGGCGCCGAAAAGGGGGAAAAACAAAGCAGGAAAAATAAAGTAGGGAATATACTCGCAGTCTTTAAATAAAGAATAAAAAGGGGCATAACGAATAGGGGGCATAAAGAACGTTATCTCGGCTACTAAGGAGCGTCGGAAAGGGTTAGCTAGCTAAACGTGCCGGTGCTATCGTCGTTATTATCCTCTTCGGCTAGGATATAGCCTTATTAACGTCTATAGCCTCGTCTATACGGCTAACTAAGACCGGGTCTCGAACCTCGTATAGATTTAGAACGACCTCTTGCACGTCCGTATTGGTTAAAAGATTAGACGGGTCGGCGTGCGAGGTGTATTTCGAGGGACGATCGTAGGTCCGAAAATAGCTCTTTAATACGTACGGCCGGGCGGAAAAGGGCCGGTTTAAGCTCCGGAACGCCTCGGTAGGCCCGGACGAGAGTCATTCGCAATAGGACGATAGTCTCCGGGTCTTAGTCTACGAAGGAACTACTAAAGGCGCGTTAAATAAGCTATAGCCTATTAAATAGCATCTTAAGGACTTTAGGAAGGGGCTTTTCCGGGTTTTAGGCTTAAAGCCTTAGGAACGTTATCGTAGTCTACGCTATAAAATACTATTCGTAATTAACGCCGGTGTCGAAATAGCGTTTAAGGGCATCGTATACGGTCCGGAACGACGTATCCTAATTAACGTGCCGGATATAGTAGTCCTCGGCACGGCCGGCGAGGATTTAACTAATTAGGTCGTAGAATTAGCCGGGTGCGACGTGTAGGCTATAGTAGGTCTATATAAAGAGCCGGACTTTATCGTCTAGGATATCGTATAGGTCTCCTATATAGTTATAGTCTTTTTTCCACGCCTTAGCGAATTATAGCATAAGGTTAGCGTCCGTAGGGACGTTCGGGACTTTAGGCGGCGGCATTATTATATATGCCTTAAGGGGGAATTTAGGGATAGTAGGGACGGTAGGGACGGTAGAGACGGCAGGGACGGTAGGGACGCGGACATAGGGAACGGCGGCAGGAATAGCGGCAGGCAGGAACGGCTAAGCGGCAGGCTAGTACTAGGCGGCAGGCGGGACGGCGAATTCGGGGTGTCGGAACCGGTGACTTATCGGATAGACCGTGTGTTATATAGCCTAAGGAACCTAGGGAACGACGGGGACTTAGCCGGGGACTTAGCCGGGGACAAAAGGGTCGGGAGACGGGCCGGGAATAACTAATAGCGGTAGGCTAAGAACAACGGGTAACGGAGCTATAGGCGAATAAACAATAGGCGGAATAACGGGCGAGGACGGCGGCGGAGCTATTATTACGGTAGCTACTAATGCTACAGCGGGCGGCGACGATAATAGCAATCTAGCAGCTTCTTAAATACTATTAGCGGACGAGGCCGGTACTATTAATACGGCGGCAGCAGCTATAGCGGCTTTAGGCTAAGCTAGCGGCTCTTCGAGGCTTTATAAGGTAACGAATTACGCTACGTTTAAGCCGTTCTTTCTATTAACGTAGATGCCGCGCCTATTTAAGAGGTTCTTTAGGACTTTACGGTATTCCTTATTAGCCTTCGTCTATATTGCCTTAGTCTACCCCTCGAAGTGTTCTTAGAAGTCGTCTAGTATATCGGGGCCGCGGGCGTATACGTTAGCCTCGCAAACGGCTAAGAATCTCGCTACTAAGGTTGTTACGACGACCTTATTGTCTTCTAGGGCGACCTAAGTGTCCTAATAGCTAATGTCGATATGCTTATAGAAGGAGCCGTAGATCGGCACGTCCTTTATCTACTCTTCGAGCAGCGTGCGTGCCGCTAGGGCAGTAGAGGCGGTAGAGGCGGCGACGGGAGATAGGTCTAATATCTTATAATCCGCCGGGGTGTTCTTATTAAAGAAAAAAACTTAAAGCAGTAAGGTTCTTATAGGTCCTGCTTTAGGGCGGCAAAGAGCAAAGCAGGTGGCATATACTAGCAGTTCTTTAAACAGCAAAGAACAACTAGCAGGGCGGGCTTAAAGCAGTAAGCGGACTGTATGTATAATGCCGGGCTTAAGGGAGCAAGCGGACTATATATAGTGCCGGGTCGGAAGACGGCGGGGTCTTAATCGTACACGAGGGTCTTTATAATAGTTTTATCGGGAGCAGGCAGCGGGCTTTTAGTTGTTTTTCGTAAGGGTCTTTACGCGATAGTCGTAATCAAATGGCTTATATGTTAATCGAATATCCCGTGGTTTCGGGAGTGTTTGTCGGGTTCGCGAGGGGGTCTTCGCGATAGGGTTAATAGCTCCTTAATAGCATAAGCTTCTATAAAGCGGTAATCCTTTAAGGGTAGCTAGTGATAACCCTTATTAGCGTTGTCGGACGCACTCTCTTTAACGGCACGAGCTTCTATGAAGCGGTAATCCGTTAAGGGGAGCTAGGGAATTCTCTTTAGCGGCTACCGAAAGCTATGTCGGTTCTAGTTCGGGAAGATCCTTCGTTCTTAGCACAAACTGCCCTCTCTAAATGTACGGATTAGGATTGTGTCAATCGGATCCGCGCACGTTCGAGGGTCAAGGGGTCTGTCTCTTCCACCTAGCTAATCTGTGATTGAGCCGATTCAATCAGTTTGATTGAGCCAGTCAATCACTGATCACGTGATCACGTGCACGCAATAGCACCTTGCGTATCCCTTATCCCTTATTCCCACACTGGCAGTTCTTCTTTAGAAGGTTGCAAACACATCAACAACCCAGCAAGGTCGAACCAAAGGAACGTAACCCAATTGAACGCATCGAACGAACGAACGCAACGAAAGAGGGAAAGAGGGATCTACGGCCCGGTTGAACGGGCCGCGCGATGCCATCGAGGATTAAGCCAAAAGAGCTGCGTTTTAAGCAACGAGTGACGATCGAGCAACGAAGCAAAAGCGAGCAACGAAGCAACGAGCGAGCAATAAAGCGAGTGACGCAATAAGCGAAGGAAGGGAGCGTTAGGAAGTCGGGCAAAGCATCGAGCAACGAGAACACACAAAAGGGCCGAGCGGAGCAACGGAGCCGAAGGAAGCAGGCAGGGAAGCTCGCGAGGGGGAAGCTTGTGAGGCTCTCCCTCGAGAGTCTTTCTTTTTCGTGGCTTGCGAGGCTGGGGATGCGGAAGCTCGCGAGGCTGCCTGCTGTGACGTTTCGAGCTGACCACGCGGAACGAAGGGTGCGCTGCCAAAGCTCGGAAGAACAACGTGTGAAGACGAGAGTGTCTGCCGTGGCGAAGGCAGCTTCTGGGTCACTAGCGAGGAGGAAGCCTGTGTGGGCTTCGTGTGGTGGTCTCCTTCGTTGCGGTAACGAGAGAGGTGGGTGGCAAGCTGGGGCCGTGGGGGAGAGTGTCTCTTGCCCTGTTGTTTGACGGGCAGAGGGGAAGCTTGTGTGCGCTTCTGGTGGTGACATCCTTTGGCGAGGTGACGGAAGAGTGCGCCTCGGGAGTCGAAGTGGGATTTGCAGTGCCAGCAATTGGCCTGCTTAGGGGTATGCCGGGCTTATGGCATGACGGTCTGGAAGGAAGTCTGCACGCGTTTTGTGTGGTGACATCCTTCGCCGAGGTGGCGAAAGAGTGCGCTGCGAGACTCAAAAAGGGATTTACAGCGGCGGCATTTGCTTGGCTTTAGGGCATGCCAAGGAGCGCGCTGTTGATAGGGAAGCTGCTGTGTGGGCGGCAGCTTTGTGGGTTGCGAGCAGCTTGGTGAGCTGCTGCGAGAGCTGTTGGGGGACTCGCTTCGGGAGTCGAGGGAGCCGAGGGAGCAGTCCGAAGAGCTGCTTTGAGAGCTTGGAGCGGGCGAAGCGGGCGAAACAGGGAGCCGGCTTGGAACGGGAAGTCGGCTTGGCCGGCTTGGCGGAGCTTGCGGCTGCGGCCGCTGCTGTGGACTTGCAGCAACTGGCGGACTTTAAAGAGTCGAAGCCATTGGGGTTGTTGCTGCTAGGGAGGGCGAGGAAGATGACGTTGGCGAGGAAGACGACGTCGGCGAGGCTGCCGAGACTGACGACACTGACGAGGGTGAGATCGAGGGCGAGGGCGAGGCTGGCTTGGCCGGTTTTGGCGAGGGCTTCTAGCCGAGTTAGGCTCGCATCTCGTTTTGCCTCGTACGAGTTAATATTCTCGCATCGATAAAGTCTATCTCGAGGAATTCTTCTTATAGCTAGGTTAGCGGGCTCTCGAGGGTCTAAATTGCGGTAAATAGCTTCGTAAATAGCTGGTTCTGCCTAGTATAGATACCGCGCCTATTTAGGAAGCCTCGCAATGCCCTTTTATATTCCCGATAGACCTTATTCTAGCCCTCTTTAGACTAGCCGCGAAAGTATTCCTAAAAAAAATAAAAGATATCTTCGTCGTCGTTATAGTCTTATAGGAGTCCGCAACTGCTAATAAATTCGATAACGTATGTTATAGCCGTAATCTAATTGCTTTACGGCTTATTGTTTAATACGTTAAAAAAGAGGTTCGCATCGACGTAATTATAGAGGGCTTACGGAACGTTCGTGCCCTTTATTAATTCGCTATTCATCAATTGCTCGAGCCGCTGTTGAAGTTCTTAGGCGGCGGCGGGATTCTCTGCCTAGGTGGTAGCGGCGATGGGATTCGGTGCCGCGTTAGCTGCGGCGATGGGATTCGGGCTTGTGGATGTCATCGTGATTGACTGGGTTATATTAGGGGCGCGAGGGTCTTCGCGATGATTGTCGTAACGGTCGGATAAATCTCTCAGCAGGTAAGACTAGCGGAGATATCTTCTTCTATCGTGCGTTGCTAACGCACTTATAAGCTAGTGCCACTCTTTAATCGTTCGAAAGCGGTGACTATTAGTTGCAAGCTTAAAGGAATCTCTCGGCAGGTAAAACCAGCGGAGATCCTTATTCTTAGCACGGATAACCCTCTCTAAGTGTACGGAATAGGATCGTTCGAAAAAGATCCGTATACGTTCGAGGATGCGTATCTGTCTCTTCTACCTAGCTGTCTGTAATTAACTAAGTCAACCACTAATTAGTGTTAGTTAGGCTCTGCTGTTAGGGTGAACCGGTGTGTGTGTATTATGTCTGTCTTACTAGCTAGAGAGGGGAAGGCATCGCGGAGATATAGTCTCGTTGCGTGCACGTGATTACGTGGATTATATGTCCGCAATAGCACCTTGCGTATCCCTTATCCTTTATTCCTATAGGTTCGGATATCTTAGACGCGGTGAAAAGCTAAGTCTTATTAAACGTTATATTGCGAACTTAATAAACCTCCCGTCGCTATAGGATCTATACACGAAAAATGTTAGTAGAATTATACCCGACTAAGTAACTAACCTTTATATAAGGTTCTTATTTAAGATTATATTTCTACGTGCTAGTTAGGGCTTTAGTAGTTAATAGGTAGGCTTTATAGCTAAAAGCTCGGAGATAACCGAATCGTAATAGTTAGGGAAGGAGAAAAGCCGGTATATTCCGGTCGTAATACTTTAACTAGCCGTAAAGAACTTCTATCGGGGAAATCTACTTCGATAGGAAAGACGTAGAGGAAGCTGCCTATCGGGCTAAAATCCGATTGTGTAAATATACTATAGTTTTCTACGTTTCTATCTATAAATGCTTAGGCAAATTTGCTTTAATCCTTATAGATCGAGCTTTCGTAAATACTACCCCTTTAGCTCGTTCGGCAGCGCTATTTTAAGCGGGTGTATAAGGTATAGTAAGCTTATTATAAATGCCCTACTAATTAATAAAGTCCTAAAAATCCCGTCGAAGGGCTCGGTCGTTATCTTAATAGATCGTACCGAAAGAAAGTAAGAACTATCGGGTAATATACCGACTTAGGCTCTTAAGTAAGAAATCAGCTCGTCTATAGAGGCGTTTAGAAGCGTATATAGAAAAATAAGCTTTATATAATCATCCTTAATAAGAAATGCAACTTTCTTATTATTATAACTTTTATATATAGAAAAGACGTCGTAAAACACGTTAGAAAAGGGGAACGTCGCTTTAAAAAGCAGCGGTTTACGGTTAATAATTCGTTTAGCCTACGTAAGTTTATAAGGCTTATAGGAGATTATCTTATCGAAGGTTATTAACTATAGTATTCCGAGTGCTTTTAAAAGCGCCTTATTATTTAGATATCTAAGTCGTTAGTGCTAAAGAGAAAGTTCCTCTACACTTATTAGTATAGAGTCCGGTATAGTAGCCGAAAAAGGTGCTATAACTAGGGCTTCTAGAGTAGAATCTATAGAAGGAATAGAAGCAATAGTTAGAATAGTTAGAAGCGTAGTAGAAAGTATTAATAGGTTATATTCGATAATATACTAATTGTAAATTAGCTCCGTTATATAAATAGTACGGTTTAAAGAAAGTATCTATCTAATCTACGGTTTCTATAAAAGATTCGCCTTATAAAGAACATAATGTAAATAAAAGGACGTATAAAAGGACGGGATATATGCTACTTAACTAAGGTAAAAAGTGCCCGTCGAAATGCGTATAAATACTATGCCTATCCTAAGAATAAGAGTGCTTCTACTGCCTATAAGTATATACTTAGAAGAAGGCTAGAAGCTATAGAAACGCTCCCTATTATTGCAAATATATCTATTAGACCTTAAACCTATAATAAAATAATCCCTTAACGGGTATTCTACGGTAGTCTATAGAGCAATTAGTAGTAAAAAGGTCGTAAGAACGTTCGCGGTAGCTGTAACTTATACCGTCTTCGTCTCCGCCTTATTATTCTTCCGCTACTCTTCGTCGCGAAGAAGTATAGCGTTAACTTAAGACTTATTAGCTAAAACCTTAAGGAAATTATCTATAGTCTTTTAGATATCTTTATTAGGTTTCTAAGATAGAAGTCGAACGGAAGGGTTAAAGTAATAATACTATCGGAAGTAGTATCGTTCTCCGTAAATGCACGGCGGACTATCCTTTTTCTTATATTTAGCCTTATCTAAGGACGCAGCTGCTAAAGTAGTTGCCGATTTATTAGTAGATTCCGCGGCTAGGGACTATATTCCCTAGCCTTAGAACTTTGCAAAAGCGTTGGTTTTTAGCGCTTTAGTTATAGCCTTTAAGGCCTACGAGCGCTCGAAAAGTTCGGATATCTTAAATCCGTTGGGGAATAACTCTCTCTATCCTAGCTTATCTAGTCTAGCGTTATCCTCTATCTTATTTATCTAGTATTCTGCGAAAGGACCGTATAGTAGCTAAATAGCCTTAAGAAATAGCTATATAGCCCGGAGACCTTCTAATTCCGGCAACTTAATTCGCCGGGCGTCGGTAAGGACCTTCTGCTAGTTAGAAATCTAGGTCGTAATATCCGTCCGGTCTAGTGCCTTTAAAATAGTATAGAACTACGTAAGAATAGTCTTCTATTGCGTCTACGAAGTCGGCTTTATACGCCGCTATAGTAAAGCCAATTCCTTAGAAACCTTATATTCGTCGGCAATTGTTAAATAGTAGTTCCCGATATTCTAAACGATAAACTGCTAGATTAACGTAAGAGATTTCTATTAGTCTTTATACGCTTAAAGCAATATACGATGCCGGGAAAAAGGAAACTTAAATCTCTTAAGTTCTTCTATAGATAAACTAATAATATTAGTAACGGCCGCGTGAACTATTCTAGCTATTAGTTCTATAAGAAGAGGCAATAAGGGTTTCTAAAGTTTAAGCGTAATAGAAGGGTCGATTTTCTCTTAAATCTCTTAGGCGAGTGCGTATTTTAAAATCGTTAAGATCTATTAATCCTAGTCCGCTAGTCTATTTAAGATAGTCTTTAAAGTAATGTCGGCTATAATAGATACGGTAACGTAGGTAAAAGTATAGTAAAATCACCGGAAAAGGTAGTTAAAAGCAGGAAAAATATGTAATTAAACCGTAAAAACTAAACTAAGCGTAGGAAAACACTAATAGAATAAGGTAAACGTACTAACTAATCCTCCGCGAGTCGATTGGCTGGATTAATAACGTTCCTTAAAAGAATTATATTAGTCCTCCGCGAGTCGATTCGCTAGATGTAAAGACAAAGGCTTTACTACCGTAAGTCGTAGCGTTAGCAGGCTAAAAATACAAGCCGTTAGAACTCTCTATGCGTAGAGAAGTTCGTCCGGGCTTATAACTATCGAACGCTAGGCAGTCGGGTCCTCGACATTTAGGTAATAGCAATTAAAAAAGGAAGAAAGGCTTTAAGGCTTAAAATAGCCTATAAGGAAGGATTAAAAGCTATAAATAATATAAATCACTAAGAATAATAGCTCTTATCTTTCCTAATAAGGGGGGCTAACTAGTCTCTATATATAGGGAAATCCCTTAGACGAAAATAGCCGGGTAGACCTAAGGAAAAGAGGTAAAGGAAAGAGTCGGACGGAATCGCCGGTCGGAAGCACCGGTCGTAAATAATAAATCGTATCCGTACGATAAATAGTTATATAGTTAGCAAAGAAATAAACCAATAACGCAATAGTCTATTAGAAGGACTAGTGAATTCTACGGTAGAAGCCGTAGGTATGTGAATTCTACGGTAGAAGCCGTAGAAGAGAATTAGAATTCTACGGTAGAAGACTATAGAAGGGAAATAGAATTCCACGGTGGAAGACTATAGAAGTAAGAAGAGATTCCCGTAGAAGGGAATTGGAATTCTACGGTAGAAGACAGTAGAAGTGCGGGGTAACAACCCGTAGAAGCCCGTAGAATTCTATAGTAGAATCTAGGGAATAACCGGGGAATTCTATAGTAGAATCTAAGGAAGAACCGGGGATTTCCCGATAGAAAGCCATAGGGGAAGACGGTAATATTAACAAATAGTAGGACTATTATCTACTATAAACACACCGGCTCCCCTTAAACCTACCGATAAACTAATTAAACTAATCGAACGATAGATAAAAGAAATCGGCATCCTTACCTCGGCTTATAAAGAGGTAGATATACGATACTAAGATACGGAAGAAATTACGTTAGAAGGCCTTAGCCCGGCTAAAGTCACTACGTTTATAGCCCGATTTATTATAACCTATAAAACATCTATCTATTGCTAAGGTTAACGACTCTTTAACTCGTTTTAAGAGCGTTTCTAAGGATAGAATAAGCCTATATAGAATATAGTTAGCCACGAATATAAGAAAGTCCTTAAGGCTCTCTTATATAAACGTAGCCTTTTTATAGGGATAAAGAATACGTCGTTTATTAGATCCTATATAGTAATACTTCGGTCTAATTATCTACTCCCTTAGAACGAGAAGGAGTTTATAATAGAAGAATTTAATATAGGCATAAGGGCCTTCCGTAAATAAGAAAAGAAGAAAAACGATAAGGAATAAGTAGCTTAAGATCCCTTCTCTACTATAATAAATTAATTAACGGTCTTTCCGACGTCTTACTAATTCCGATAAAGCGATCCGGCCTAATTAACGATTACGGATCCGACCTTAGAACTAGACCGAGAACCGAATATAACTACGACGGATGCACCGGCATTTAATCCTATACATCGGATTTATACGCTACGACTACTATTTATTCTAGAACTAACGCTATATATGCTAAGAGCAAAAACATAATTCGACCTCCCTACTATAATACTCGCCCTAAAAGCTACGGTTAAAGCATTTAATTATAATATTAAGGAATATATAGCACTCCTACCCGCCGATATTTTAAATCTCTTATCCGATCCTAACGTTTAGACTAAGTTCGTTAAGATATAAGATAAAGAGAAAAGCTATACTAGCGAGCTATATGCCCTATTTAACGAGACTATCCGTAAGTTTATAAGCGTATATTATAAACTTAAGATTAAGCTAGGGCTCTTTTATACCCTTCTCCCTTAGATCTTAAAGGGACGAGCCGACCGCTTCTATACGAAGAATATTACTTAGACGACTACCTTCCGAGGCGTATACGATAAGATTAAACGATATTTCGACACTAAGGCGACTTAGGCTTAGTACTATACCGATTAGACTAATACGACGTTTAACTAAGTTTAGGCTAGCAACCTTAAGAAAGGCCTACTAGAAGTGCTTTAATTGCTAATCGATAAGCTACTGCTTTATTAACGAGCTTTAGTACTTAAGTTTATAGGCGAAAACCAGCTTATAGTAACCCTTACTAAGGCGTGCTAAGGAGTCCTAGAACTCGAAGGTGCCTTCTTTAAATAGGCTAACGAGGCTAAAGAACTTTATACCGGCCTTAAAGCTTCCCTTACGACGTACCTCGTACGATAAGCGAGAAATGCCTCGCGCTAATTTATCTAAGACTAATATCGTCATAACGATAGGATAGATATAAATTATAAATATAATTCGAGGAACCTTAATAGTTAGTTTTATATAGACCGTAGGTATACTAATAATCGTAGTAAAGGCAACGGAGGATTTCGCCTATAAGGCTCCGGATAGGGCTATCGACCCTACGGTAGAGGAGGCTACGGCTAAAGATATAGCAATAAGACCTAGACTAAGAAGTGCTTCGTATATAGAAAGGAGGGATATTAGTCTACGAAACATTCTATAGAGGAACGGCGGAAAGCTAAAGACTAATATCTCTCGTATTATATTTACACCGGCGTCTCCCTAGATATTATAGCCTATTTAGCAGGCTTTAAAGGCTATAAGAACGATAAGGAGGAAGATTATAGCGAGGATAAAAAGCTAGAATAGTAGTAAGCTAGTTAAATACTTTATTAAATAGCTTTTAACTACCTTATTATAAGAGTCGACGTCTATAGCATAGAACCGATAGTCTCGGCCGACTAGTTCCTTATCGATAACCGTTACTTAAAGCTCTATTTCTTAGGCATCCTAATCGATATAGGAGCGGCGAAGGTCTTAACGGCCGGAGAAGAATAGTATGTAGCCCTTTAATAAGAAAACTCTTCCGTTAATTTAGATATATCAACCGTAAGATAAGAAGCAATTTAATTCGGCGCCGGCACTATTATAAGGTCCTTAGGATTAATTAATCTTATTACTCTAATTAGAAGGATTATATTCTATATGCTAGAAACTCCGACCCTTTTCCTACTATATCTCGCGGATATAGATAGGCTAAGCGTATTCTTTAATAACACGACGAATACCCTTACCGGCCCTAAGGCAAACATCCCGGTGGTTAGCAAATAGGGACACCTTTAGTTCTTCGTTAGGAAGAGTAAACAATCGACCGTATTCCTTATAGAAACGGAAATTAAGACCCTATACTATCGATTTAGACATCTAGCTATAGCTCGGCTATATAACCTATTAAAGTAAGCCGGCTACGGCGATATATCTCTTAGCACTCTAAAGAATATCTCGGAACTATATTACTATTGCTAGATATATTCGCTTACCCTAAAACGATTATTTAACTTTAACCTTAAAGATAACTAAGACTTTAACTATAAGGTTATCGTTAATTTAATATACTTAGACGTTCCGAATTCGGTATACCGCCCGGTATTATATATTATTAATATATCGACGGCCTTTTAAAGCGCTTAATTCCTTCTGTCTATTTTAGCTAAAGATATATAAGAGACCCTTTAAGCCCTTTAGGTTAATATATACCTTAGTCCCCCGGATATTATTAAGCATAATATAAGAACGAACTTCACGGCTATAGAATTCCGGAATAAAGCCAGTATTATAGGAATTATATATATAGAGTATTACTATTAAGCCTAGTATAAATCTCTATTTGGCCTAGTGACACTTTGCGTACACCCGAAAAACGCCTATACCCCCTATAACCAGCCGCGCCCACTTAATTATAGTACGTATGCCTAGCAGGCTGTAGGCTAATTCTTCGCATCGCATCGTTAAATCGCATCGTTAAATCGCATCGTTAAATCGCATCGTTAAATCGCATCGTTAAATCGCATCGTTAAATCGCATCGTCAAATCGCATCGTTAAGTCGCATCTCGCCGCATCGTATCGCTCTAGCTAACGAGGCTCTAAGGCACGCAGCAGGGCACGCAGTAGGGCACGCAGTAGAGCACGCAGCAGAGCACGCAGCAGAGCACGCAGTAGAGGGCACGCAGCCTGGAGCCGGGCACAAAGCATACATCAAGGAGCCGCACACACAGCAGAGGCACGCAGCAGAAGGCACGCAGCCGGGCACGAAGCAGAAGGCACGCAGTAGGGCACGCAGCAGAGCACGCAGCAGAGGGCACGCAGCCGGGAGCCGGGCACGAAGCATACATTAAGGAGCCGCACACACAGCAGAGGGCACGCAGTAGGACACGCAGCAGAGCACGCAGCAGAGCACGCAGCAGAGGGCACGCAGCCGGGAGCCGGGCATAAAGCATACATTAAGGAGCCGCACACATAGTAGAGGGCACGCAGTAGGGCACGCAGCAGGGCACGTAGTAGAGGGCACGCAGCAGAGAGCGAGCCGTAGACGGATATTCGTACTTCGTACGTAAAGAATTATTAGTCTACAGCCTGCTATATATGCGCACTGTATTTATATAGGCGCGGCTAGGCGCGGGGGGGTTAGACGTTTTCTAGGGTATACGTAGGCTATAAGAAAAATATCACTAGGCTAAATAGAGATTTACACTAGGCCAAATAGTAATACTCTAGTTATATACCCCCCTTAAGCTCGTTTTATAATAGTTTAATCTACTATTCTTCTGCCCTTCCGCCGAGCCTTTACGATTCCTTAGTCCCCTAGCTTCGCCTATACGCCTATCTTCGTTCTTTGTCTTATTACGCCTCTTTCCGCCTTTTTTCTACTCTCCTATAGATTTTTCTAGCCCCTTTTTCTACCGCTACCCTTTTTTCCCGCCGCTACGATAGCTACTCCCGTTTCTACCCCCTCCCTCTCCCCTTCGCCTAGCCCTCCGGCAGACGTTCCCCTTTAGGACGTCCCTTAGCCTAACGCCCTCTCCGCCTTCCCTTACTTAGCCTCTATTCTCCGGGGTTCCTCCGTCGCCTCGTCTATCTTCGCCGACCTTTAGACGAATTTCCTCCGGCATACCGATTAGACTTAGTCTCTCGTCTTTCTTAAGTCTAGTTTCCTTAAGGCCGCTACCTCCGCTACTACCGCCCGTAAGGAGGCCCTTAGCTACCGGCAGCACGCGGAGGGGCTCTAAGACTAGCTTAATTAGTCTAACGCCGCCTTTACCTACCTTACCGCTCTTTAGGCTGCCTTTGCCCCTCCTACCGTAAGTTCTTATGCCTATTTCGCCGATTTTAAACGCTTTTCCGGCGATATCGGCACTTAGAAGTAGCGCTAAGACGCCTTCCGCGTCTAGCGCGATAGTATATCCCTTAAGATCGCCTTTAACCCTTATATATTCCTTACCGATAGGGACTAAGTCGTTTATACGACCGGCCGACTTTCCGGCCGGGCCGCTTCTATCGCCGCTAGCGTCCCCCGCTATATCCGCGACGATACCCCCTTTAAGGAGTAGCGCTTTTAGTCCCTTAACTCCCTTACTTACGAGCTCGCCTTTATCTTTAATACCGCGAACTACCGCGCTTAGTCTAAGGCGGAATTTAATACCTTAGCTATAAAGGACACCTTTTAGCCGGATTTCTTCTCGCGGTTTACCTAGCTATAGGCCGACCTCGATTATAACGAGAGCGCTTACGTTAAGCACTTTTATTAAAAGGTTATTAATAAGCTCGCCGATACCGCCGCTCTTTAAGTCTTTAGCCTTAATACCGACGACTTCTACGGCTAGGCTAAGCTCTACGCCGCCTTTTAAGAGAACTACGAGCGTATTTAAGCCTATAAGAGGCTCGTCTAGCCCTAGACTATTCCCCCCCCCCCGCCTTTGCTAGGTCCGCTAGCCCCGCCGCCTCTACGCCCGCCGGCGACCTAATAGACTTTAACGCGTTTTAGGCTAGTCTTACGGACGCCGAGAAGTAGCGATAGTACGAGAACTATCTCTATCTTTACTACGCCGCCTTAGTAACCCCGACCTATACGGCCTAGACCTATCCTAAGAAGGGTGCTAGCCGGGGTCGCGGCCGAGGCGGCGGTACTCCCGCCTTACGCCTCCTCGCGCCCCCTCCCTAGCTTAACGTCCGGGTGATTAAGTAAGGCTTCGTCGAAGGCGAGGTTACTAACTCTCTTACCCTTACCTCTAGCGCTTCCCCCCCCTTAGGAAACGCCTAGCTCCTTCGCCTTATCGCGCGATAGAGCTTTTAGTTTCTAATTTTATAGCTTTATTTAATATAAGGGAGGACCTTTATCTCCCGGCGGGAATATAGCCTCGCGCTTTACTACTGCCTTTCTCCCTTATACCTACTAACGTCGCCGTAAGTGCTTTAGTCGACTTTAGTTATTCCGGATTCGCCTTTATATATACTTAGACCGCGTACCGCCTTACCCTCCCCGTCCGCTAGCTTTAGTTCCCTCGCCGGCTCTCTCTCGCCGATAGCGGCGACTATAAGTCTAGCGCTATTACCTATTGCGCTTACTTAGTTTACCTAAGTTAGCGTCTATACTAAGTCTATTTACTTCTTCCTTACGAAGCTTAGCTATAAGGTTATTCTTAGCCTCCTTTAGCTATACTACTACGACCTTATTATTAGCTAGCGCGATAACTCCCTCTCCCTTTAGTCTTTATTTTACCTCGCCTCTTGCCTCTTAGACCTTTAGCCTTATCTTATCCCTAGCCTCCCGGCCGCTCCCGCTATTCCCGTTCCCGCCCTTAAGGGAATATAATTTATAAATATAATTCGTTCCCCTTTTGCCTTTTCTATCGCTAACTCTAACGACGAGGGTAAGCCCTTTACTTTATCTTCGCCTCTTGCCTCCTAGGTTCCCGCCTATACTATCCGCTTTTCTAATACCCTTAAGTTTATTCCCCTATCGCCTTATTTCCCTTTTAGCCTCCCGACGTCCCTTAAAGATACTCCCGACGTAGGTAAACCTACTTACCTAGACTCCTCCCGTTAGACCGACCTTAACTTAGGCTATAACTCCGACCTTTTAGATACCCTCTACCCCTACTATTACGTCCGCCCCCCCTACCCTTAGCCTATACGTTAGGCTACCGGCTCCTACTACCCGGCTCCCCGACCTAGGCATTAAGCGTTAGGACCCCGCCTTTTTATAATCCCTCCGGGCGACCTTACGTTCTTTATCCGGATGCTTAATATAGCCGCTATAGCGGTATTTTACCGCTAGCCCTCCGTTACGACTTCCTAAACTACGATTAAAGCCTTAGCCGCTAAACCCTTACCTATTAAGCCTCCGCCTTTTATCGACTAAGAGATCCTTAAGGAACTCTATTAAGCCGTTCTATCTAGGTTTATTAATCCTAATACTGCTAAAGTCTAACTTAACCCCCGCCTTTACGACTTCGTCGATAATTACCTTAATAAAATCTTCCTTAATAAGGTTTCGCCCGATAATATCGCTAAGTTTTTTTTAAAATACAATAAGGTCTTTTATACTCTCGATAAGCTTTAGGCTAAGGTCCTAAAGGAGCTTTACTATATAATCTATATATAGCTCTAGAGTAAGGCCGATAAGCTCGCCCCCTACCACGCCGTCGATACCTAGATTAACCTTAAGGAGGGAATATAATCCCCTTATACCCGCCCCCGCCCCTTTAGTAAAGCCGAGAACCGTATTATCCGCGCCTACGTTAACAAGCAGCTTAGGAAAGGCTTTATTCGCCGTTCGACCTCCGCTACCGCCGCCCCTATTATACTCGCTTATAAGCCCGGCGGCGGCGTCCGTTTCTACGTCGATTACCGTAGCTTAAATAAGGCTATAATTAAGAACCGCTTCCCCTTGCCTTTAGTCTATAATATCCTCGCCTAAATTAGGAAGGCGAAGTTCTTTACTAAGATTAACGTTATTATAGCGTTTAATCGCCTTTATATCGCCGAGGGCTATAAGTAGAAGACGGCTTTCGCTATATAGTATAGGCTTTTCGAGTATTACGTTATACCCTTTAGTCTCTCTAACGCGCCGTCCTACTTCTAGAGCTTTATTAATACGGCATTATACGATATCCTCGATGGTTTTTATTCCGCCTACTTAAACGATGTTTTAATCTTCTCTACTATACGGGAAGAGCACTAAGCTTACGTCCGGGAGGTTCTTAAGCGCCTTAACGCCGCTAGCCTTTAGCTCGACGTCGATAAGTGCGATTTCTATATTATTAAGACTAAGTACCTTAGCCTAATTATCTCGGATAAAGGCATACGTATAGATCTTAAAAAGGTCCGCGCCGTCCTTAACTAGCTAGCCCCTTCCTCTATAAAAGACCTCCGGCGTTTCTTAGGGTTCGCTAATTTTTATCGGCGTTTTATCCGCGGCTTTTCTAAGCTTATAAACCCTTTAAACGCCCTTACTAAGAACTCTGCCCCCTAGATCTAGTCCCCTGCCTACGCCTACGCCTTTAGAGCCCTTAAGCACGCCTTTACCGCCGCCTTAGTCCTCGTATACTTTAACCCCTCTCGAAAGACTATAGTTTAGACCGATGCTTCCGACTAAGCCGCTAAGGGCGTGCTAATATAGCTCTCTAACGACGGCCGCTACTACCCTATCGCGTTCTTCTCGTTAAAACACTCCGCCTAAGAACATAACTATAAGATCTACGATAAGGAACTCCTCGCGATCGTAAAGTCCCTCGAGGAATAAGGCCTTAAGCTCGAAGGCCTACCTAAGTTTAAGATCGCTTCGGATTATAAGAACCTTTAGTATTTTATAACTACGAAGCTCTTTAACTAACGGTAGGCCCGCTAGGCCGAGTTCCTAAGTCGCTTTAACTTTAAGATCGTCTTCTAGCCGGGCTCTTAAGCTACCCTCCCTAACGCCCTTAGCCGACTCTTTAATTCCCGCCTTGCCTCCTTAACCGACCGCGCCGACGAAAGGATCGACTATCGTTATTAGGTTATCCTTCTATAGTCTAAGGTCGACGCCTCCCTACTCCCTAACGGGTTTAAGGAGTCCGACTCGTCTATAAATATAATTAATAAATATAATTCTAGCGACTCCGATTGCCTTACCCTCTATGCCTTTAACGACTTTAAGCCGATCGACGACCTTATCGACCGGGCTTATTTCTCCTCTCTACTTATCGCCGACATTCGCGCGGCTCTCCGGCCTCCTTAGCTCCGTTAGCCTAGTTTTCTTCGCGTATCTCTCCGCTTAATCCTAAAGCCCGCCCTCTTAAAGGCCTAAGGCCGGTTTTACTTTTAGGGCCGGTTGTTTATTCCCCCTAACGACGCCCTTATCCTTTAGATCTTAATCCGCACTTATACTTCCCCGCTAGCTAGCTACCTTAAGCGCACTAAGACCGTAAGCCTCTACCGCCGAATATACGTTTAGCCCGGCATATATAAGTCTATTTCTAGCTTTATTCGCAACTACTACGTCTGCCTCTGCGCTAAGTCCCCCTGTTCCGCCCCTTAAGGCTCTCTTTAACCCTTAAGCATCCCTTTCGCCCTTTAGACCGATATCTCTATTAATTTCGTTATAGACCTTCCCGTCTACCGCTATTATAGCGTTAAGTTCTCGAGTATCTTAGTTATTATTAACCGTCTTACGAAGATACGCTACTACGTTTTAATGCCTTCGATAATAGTTAAAGACGTTATTAACGCGTTTATTTCTTACGTTTAGTCTCTCTATAGCACCCTTGCCTCGATCGTTAGTAATAGGGGCACTTAGTTTATCTCCGCCTTCTAGCAGTAGCTTAGCCGCCGCCTCGGCTGCCGCTTATACCTTAGTTCCGCCTACTACCCTTAGACTAATAGCTAAACTAAGATCGCGAACGCTTAGATAGAGGTCTACCTCCGCTACTATACTACCTTCCTTTAGGACGATTAGGTAGATCTCCTTCCCCTCGCTAAGTTTACCGCTAATAACTAGGTTTCTAAGTCTACTAGCCTTTCCCCTTTCTTCGCTAACTACGGCTTCGACCTAAAGCTTAGCACCGAGCCTTCGGGACTACCCCCCCTTAGTATAATCCCTTAGTAGCGTAAGGAGTACCTCTATAGTAACGCGCTCGCCTTACGCCTCTAACGCGTGTCCGACTTCCTTCGTAACGCGATCGAGGACGCTTAAGCTACTTAGGCCTAGCACGCCGATACCCGCCGGGCGCCCGCCCCGACGTATTAGCCTAGCGATATAGTCTTTCTTAGCACCCGTTAGATCTATACCCTCCGCCCGATAAAGAAGCTTAACTATAAATAGGAGGGCCTATATAAGGTCCTTAAGGCGTATAAGACGGCTTACCTCCTCCGCCTCCCTAAGGGTAGCCGTCTTTACCCTATTTTCTACTACTCGCTCCTTACCTAGACCTAAGACCCCCCCCTGCCCGGCTAGGCCGACCTAAATATCCGGCCTACTAACGGGGGCATCCTGCTTTCCCTAGACGGCGATAACGATAACGACGCGTACCTTAAGTAGGAATTCTCCTCTATCCTCGCGCAACGTTAGTACGCGTCTAGGAAGATTAAATATCGCATTTAGTAGCGTTATAGCCCCCCTACGTAGGAGGATTCCTTATGCCTCGACGGATGTTAGGACGACCTCGAGTCCTTCTACGCCGTAAACCCGGCTAAGCCTCGCCCTACGTTCTATACTACCTTCCTCGCCTCGTCCCCTCTGCCAAGATAATAATAGATACAATTAATAAATACAATTTATCTTAGCGCGTATAGGCTTTCTAACCTCGAGCTTTATTTTCTTTCCTTCCTTTGTGTTATAGGGGCCTACCTTTAGGTCGATTAACACGGGATTCCCTTAGCTCTCGCTCTTCTGCTATTGCCCCTTTTTAGGCGTTCGAGGAACGCCGATTTAAGGGGGATATACTATCACGGTGTCAGGTTATATCATATGTCATCCTACGTAACCTCTACATCGTATATATAGACCCTTAGACTTAGTCTATAGCTGCGCTCCTTCGTGGATTAACAATAGTTATATACCGCCCCTAAGCTCGTTCTATAACATATAATTTACGTTACAACGGCACGCGTTAGTTTCTTAGCCTTACCCTTTATTTCTCCTTATTCCTCTCTCGTTCTATATTAAGCCCGCTTTTAGGACTAATTAATATAGATTTCCTTTGTTTTCGTTAGCCTATAGCCCCTTTTCGGCGTTTAAGTCAAACGCCGATTTAAGGGGGATATACTATCATAGTGTTAAGTTATATTATATATTATCCTACGTAACCTCTATATCGTATATATAGACATTTAGACTTAGTCTATAGTTATATCCCTTTATAGATTAATAATAATTATATACCCCCCTTTAAGCTCGTTTCCTTATATATCCCCTTTTACCTTAGTTATCTTAGGCATCCTTTAGCCTTAGGAATACGAATTAACTATGCTTTAGAAATCTCTTTAAGTCCGCTTTAATCCCCCTTATTGTATAGGATACTACCTACCTCTAAGCGTTATAGTCGAGGGTAAGGTAGCCCTTAAGACTCTTATTACTTCCGCGTCTTAAAGGCATTAGTTATATCGAAGGGTGTATTTTTCTAACGTCGTAGAGATTTAGACTATTCCGATAATTACCCTACAATAAAGGGTCCTTATAAAGTAAAAGACGTGCTAGAACCTCTCTTTCGGCAGGAAGAAATCGATATCCTAAAGGATTAAACTATCCTACCGGGATATTATATACTTTACTTAAAACCTATAGACTCGTCTACCGAAGAATATCTACCTTAGCCGGCACTATACCCTTTAAACCTAGGCTAACCGATTTAATATTCTTTATATAAATTATTGCTATTCGCTTAAGACACCGTCCGCTTAATATCCTTAATTAGCCTTTTAAACTCCCTTAAGACCTAAGCCTTTAAGATTACTCTACCGTAGACTACCTTAATAGCTTACCCCCTTATTATTTATCTTACCGCCGGCCGCCGCTACGTTCCCGCCTATTAAAGCTAAAGGAGACGCCCCCGCCGACGCATACGATAGGAAGATTAAATGCCCTTAGATATAAACGATATCCGCTATATATATAGTTAACTTTATTTAATTCTTAAAATAAGATAGTATCTAAGCGATGTAAATTAGTATATTTAAACTATCTAAGCTTATTAAAGAAAGAGAAAATCTACGACTTTTTAACGAACTCTTAGTAGGCCTAATTAAGGTCTTAAAAGTATTTAAGACCTCTTTTTAATACGTTATTGCTAAAGACTATATAATAAAGGTAGCTTAGAATGCCTTTCTTAAACGCTTTTATAAGTTCCTTTAAGCGAACCTTTAGGATAAAGCCGATTCCGAATCGTTATTCCGGAGGGTTTATAACGCCGACGTAGAAAAGTTCCTTTAAGTAAAGCCCGAAATTATAAAGGTAGATATACTAAAGAAACGCCTAAAAGAGTTTTAGGATAAGCTTCCTTATTTCCTTCCGAAGAATATAAACGAGCTTCCTTTATACCGCCCTTAGGATTATAAGATCGAACTTATACCCGGTAAATAAGCTCCGTTTTATAGAAACCGGCCTATATTACCTACGAAACTCCGCTATATTAAGAAATAGATTAATAAAATGCTTAATAAAGGCTTTATTTAAGAGTCTTTTTCTTTAGCTATAGTATTACTAATCCTCGCCTATAAACTAAGCGGTAGTATCCGTATCTATTATAACTACTAAAGTTTAAATTAAGTTATAATTAAGAATTAATATCCCTTACTATAGGAGTAGGGGTATTATATATACGTAATCTATAGGATTACGTATATATGTAACTCGCAGGAGGCTATATAATATACAAACACCTCCTTCCTAGCTAAGGATATATATCTATAGAATATATATACTTTAGTTAACCCTATACAATAGACCCTATCTAATACTAATTAGTAGTTAACTTATAGTTAATTATAGAATAGTAAGGATAAAAGAGATAAGATCTATAATTATTAAGATAGCTCGTATAGAGAACCCGTTTTACGACCTCTACGAGGATCTTATGCTAAGTTAGTTTACTAAAGTCACCGCCTTAAATAGGAGAACGTAACGTCGTAAACTCTAGCTCCTTTTTTAGTATCGGCCTAAGAACTAGAGAAAGAGACGATAGAGCTATATTAAATAAACTATAAACGTAGAGGCGAGGGGAGCCCCCGAGCCGCCCGGCAGGCCTGTACTATATCGCAGCGTTTTATAGTCGGCGACGTTAGGTCGGCGGTTAGGAAGATAGCGTCGTAGAAGGCCGCGGGGGAGGACGGCCTCCCGGTTAGGCTTATTAAGGCCTATTAGGAGCCATTGCTTAAGGTGCTTACGGTGTTGCTTAACGCTAGTTGCGACGTCGGACATTTTCTAAAACGGTTCCGACACACGGCTATTATCGTCCTGCTAAAGCCCGGGAAGATAGCGGCCTAGCTTTAATAAGCCCGGGGGTAGAGACTAATCTCTCTCCTTAGCACGGTAGGGAAGATCCTTAAGGCTATAGTCGCGAGGAGGATCGTAGACGTAGCGGAGGCGTATAACCTCCTGCCTAAGGGGCAGATAGGGAATAGGACCGAAAGGTCTACCGAGACGGCGATACGACTTATAATAGAGCTCGTAAAGACGACGTAGGCCCGGGGAGGGGTAGCGTCGTTTCTCTAGCTCGACCTTAAGGGAGCTTTCGATAGGGTAGACTATACGTACCTCGTTAAGACCCTCCGCTAGAGGGGTTTCCTAGGCTAGGTTATCGCGTAGGTTAGGAGCTTCCTTAAGGGGAGGACGGCCCGGCTCTACTTTAATAGCGCGCCGGCGGAGACCTAAGAGGTGCCTATAGGCGTGCCCTAAGGCTCGCCCCTCTCCCCGATCCTCTTCCTCCTTTATATCGCGCTACTATACGACGACCTTAAGCCGGAGATAGGGGTTACTACCGTCGGCTCCGCCGACGATATAAACCTCCTAGCCTACGGTAAGACCGTAGCCGCGACTATACAGCGCTTAGGGAGCGCCTAAAAGAAGTACGATAAGTAGGTAGGGGAGGTTAGCGCTAAGTTCGAGCCGAAAAAAAGCGAGCTAATCTACTTTACGTAGACCTATAAGCCGATACCGACGAAGCTTCGGCTTAGGACGAATATAGTACGGCCGGTCGAAGACGGGAGGTTCCTAAAGGTTTAATTTAACCGAAAGCTGCGATAGAAAGCCTAAGTTAGGAAGCTTAAGACGAAAATAGGCATATAGGCGCTAGCCCTTACCGGGCTCGCGGCGTCTATATAAGGCATACGACTGCGAAACGCGAGGACGGTCTACGCTAATATAGTTCGGAGCGCGCTCGCCTATAAGGCGTCGACGTTCTATAAGCCTACGCCTAGAGGAAGGAAACCCACCGGCCTAGTAAAGGCGCTTATAGTATATTAGTCGAGCTACCTACGGGTAGTAGCTAGGGCGTTTAGGGCGACCCCGATCTAAAACCTAGAGATATAGACGGCGGTCCTACCGCTTAACCTCTACCTTAACGACCGCCTCGCGCGGTACGAGGAGCGAACCGAGGAGTCGGGTATAGCGGACTAGATCCGACGCGCCTACGAGAAGCCGGCGAGAGTGCTGCCTTAACCCCGTCGGCCGACCTAGCCGCCCGGCCGGCCGTACGACGCGTGGCTCTAAGACTAGTGCCCCTAGGGCACTATAACGGAGGAGGCGGTCCTCCGCGATAAGGAGGCGCGCTAAAAGGAGGATCTCCGAGCGATAGAGGCAAGGCGACTATAAAGAGCATAGCAGCCGGCAGACATTAACCCCTACTTCGACCGGCCGAAGAAGGCACTAAAGGTATATAACGGGTTATATAAGCACGAGAGCTCTACGCTTATCTAGATTTAGACCGGGAAGATCGGTCTATAGGGGTTCCTATTCGACCGGAACGTCCCCGACGTCGACTCGCCGCTCTATCGGTATAGGACCGCGCGTAAAACCGTATTCTACCTCTTCCTCTAGTGCCCTGCCCTTACTAGCGCGAGGGCGGCCTTACTAAGAGGCATCCGATAGGAGAGCGACCTTAGGGCGGCGCTTAACCGCCCCGCCGCCGCGAAGCCGCTTATCCGGTGGTTCCTTAAGCACCGCCTACTATAGTAGTTCCGGGCCGCGATAGCCCTTACGGAGAAGATAGACCGCCGTAACGCCGGCAGGGGGGAGCTCTAAGAGTAGGACGACGAGGCTCCTAGCGCTAGCCCCCTTTAACGTTTATATATATTTATATATTCGATTATACGCTTACTAAGATTTGTTTTTCTACGTTCTAACCCGCTAGGCGGGGCCCCGGCCCGCACCCTATCGCCCGCGTGCCGTCTACGCGCCGGCTTTACTAAGTTAGACTATCCGCCGGACCCCGACGCCCCCGGGCTTACCCGGGCGGGGTAACCTTTATTAGGCACTAGACCGGCGGCAGCAACCAAACTTAATTAACCGTAGCGAATATAGGCCGTATCCGGCCCGACGTTAAGATAGATAGACGTTATATAGGTTTTCCCCTAGGCCGCCTAGTTTTTCCTATGCTAGCTAAATGTAGGGGCACTAGGCCCGTTAGGGCAGCTAGAGTACTTTAATAATAATAATAATAACTATAAACGTAGACGTGTATATAGATAAAAATAGATAAAAACAATAGACGATATATCTTATAATCACGATATTATAAGAACTACCTTAGACTACGTAGACAATATATTATTCGGGAGGTTAATAAAGAACGTATAAGTCTTAGAATACGTTCTTAACGCCGTTAATATCGAACTTTAGAATAATAATATCGATCCCGATAAGGACTTAAGCGAGGAAGCGGCGATAATATACGTCGCTAGGTTCTTATTAAACTCTAAACCTAATTTAAATATATAAGGATATAATTTCCTTAGCTACTTTTAAGAATACTTTTACGGATAGAAAGAAGTAATATAGTAAGCGGTTAATCCGGCCTATAAGAGATTAATACGCAATCTTCTTCGCCGACGTATTATCTATACTAGACCCCTTAGAGGTAGTTTCAACCGATAACTTATTACTACGCAATCTATTATAAATCCCTTAATATAGCCCGAAGGAGAACTAAGGAGAATCTAATTCGATAGATATACTACGGTCCTTAAAGCTATAGAAGCTAACTACGGTAGAGCTAACTTACTACCCCCGCATAGTTAAATATATACCGGAAATACGCCGATATAGCCCCTAACTCCGCCTAATAAAGCACTTAGTATCGCCGGAATTACCCTTAATTAACCCCTACGACCGGCAGGAGTCGTCCTAAGGCCGGCTCCCTTACTCTTTCTAACGTTATAGAGGCAAATAACTATTAACCCTACGAGTTATCGGTTTAGCGATAACTATAGTAGTATAGTTAACCTACGTATAGCTGCTGTAATCCCTAACCCCGACCTTAAGGCATACCTTTAGATTCCTCTAGCATACGTCCTAAACGAGCTAGTTAATATAGATCTTTAATAGAAATTTGCGAAGCTTTAAGATAGTATAGAGAATTATACCGGCAAGCCCTATAACTTATTCGATAATAAGATCCGCTAGTTTATAGGCATCTATTAAAGCATTAATGCTATACCCGGTTAGTTCTATAGGCTGCTTCTACGAATTCTTATAGGTCGCGCTTAAGCGTATTACCTTTAATATATTATATAGACTACTACGTTTAGGGCCGTATACGATAGCATTAAGAAGCATTTTAATATAGAGGTAAAGAAGGCCTAGTATTTTACCGACTAGACCTCTATCTCGTTTAATAAGCTACGCACTTAGAATCCTACCCTATTTATATAAGCTATCCTAAAGCTACTCTTTGATAAGCTTTAGTTATATTAACGAGCTCTTAGCGGCACCTTCGTCGGTAAAGACTAGCTGCGAGCTACGGTTATTAAGGCATGCCGTAATATTCCCGAGCTTATATAAGCCCTATTTCGACCCTTTAAGCATATTAAGACCTTATTCTTAGAGCTCTATTTATCCCTTAAAATAAGCCTAACACTTGCTAATCCCGGTTAATTCCTAACTAAGGATATAGACTATTCTAATTCGGAAGCGATATACCTAGACCGTAGGTATACTAATCACTAAGGTAGAGGAGGATACTATAGCTATATATAAGGCTTTAGACGAGGAATTAATTATAGCGGCTACCGTAGTTATTCTAACCGAGGTTATAGAGGACGAGGAGGCTACTAGACTATTAATCGCCCTTAAAGTAAGAAGTGCTTCGTCTATAATAAAGAAGGTTACTAATCGACTAAGCATAGCGCTAAACAGAGGCAGAAGGCGAAGGACTAGTATCTAAACTAATATTACTTCTAAGGAACGCCTTCTACTAACCTAATAGCATACGTAATAGAATATAAAGGTTACGAGATTAACGATTCGACTAACGACTAAGAGGTTAAAGTGTACTAAGATAACGCTGCTAATACCGAATAATAGTAGGCAACCTAGATGCTTTATTAATAAGCATTTACTTATCTCTTTATAGGCGAAGATATATTTAGCATAAAACGAGTAACGCCGGCTTCTTAGTTTCTTACTAACGATAGGTACTTTAGGAAGTAATTCTAAGGTATCCTAATTACACCGGCGCTGCTAAGGTATTAATAGCTAGTTAGGAATAATATCTCGCCTTCTAGCGAGAGAATCCTAATATAAAGCTTAACGACTCTATAGCTAGCTAAGCCTAGATTAAGTTCGGGAATAGCAATGCTATTAAATCTCTCGGCTTATTAGCAATAGAAATACCATTAGGAAGGATTACCTTCTACGTGCTTATGTCTTTAACCCCTTTCCTCTTTTATCTCGCGGATATAGATCGTTTAAATATATATTACGATAATATAACGGACGTTAGTATTAGTAAGAATAAAGGGATCTCGCTCCTAGTAGTCTATAAATAGGGCTACCTTTAGCTCTTTCTTAGTAGATAGCAATAAGCGATATCGTTCTTAGCAAAAACCGAACTCTATACCCTTTATCGTCGTTTCGGCCACCCGGCAGTTATAAGACTATATTACTTACTAAGGCAAATAGGCTATAACGTATTAGTTAATAAACTAAAGAGTATCGTAAAGTACTATTATTATTATTAACTATACTCTTAAGCCTTACGATAATTTAAATTTATATTAAAGGACGATTAGGACTTTAACTACGAGATTATCTTCGACGTAATACACTTATATAAACGCCCTATCCTCTACGTAGTTAACTTAGCAATAGCCTTTTAAGGAGCGTAATTCTTACCCTCGATGTCCGTAAAGGATATAAAGGAAATACTTCGAGCTTTATAGATTAATACCTATCTTAGCCCGCTAGATATTATTAAATATAATACTAAAACGAACTCTATATCGTTAGAATTCCGTAATAAAGCTAAGTTTATAGGCATTATATATAAGTAAGTTCCCGTAGAGGTATACTAGTCTATCGGGAAGGTCGAAAGGTATTACGCTCTACTCCGCCGTACCTTCGATATTATATATACCGAACTTAGTAACGTAACTTTACCTAAAGCAATACTTTAGATAGCTATAAAGGCAATTAATAATATAGCTAGCCCTTAAGGATTAGTGCTAATATTGCTTATATTTAACGCCTATCCGCGTATAACGTTAAACTCTCCGCTATTATTTATAACGATAAAAAGAGCCGCTATAGTCTATAAGGCAATAAGGATATTACGTTAACTTACTATAGAGCGGTAAGTTAAAGAAGCCTTATAGGCCCGAAATAGCCTAAAGACAACGGATATTCTCTCCCTTCCTTTATAAAGTAAAGTTCGGGTATAGAGAGAGAAAAACGGCTTATAAGGCCCCTTTGAGACTGCTTTTATTAACAGCTATAACGTAATAATTAATACGATTAATAGACCTTAAGTCCTTCGTTTAACGTTAGTATAGCCGTATAACTGCGATAAAAGGACTAAAGACTTTCTGTCTCTACGTCTAAAAGAGGATTTACTAAAGCCGATTTAGCAGTCTAATCCCCCTCGACTAGACCCTCCGGCACTACGCAAGCGTAGACGGCCTCTAGGTTCTAAGAATAAGCTAAAGCAATTAATTATAGAGAATACGGCTCTTAGATTCTTAATTCGAAATAATCCTATATACGCCTTCCTTATTAAGAAAGAGGAGGACGCGTACGCGTTAGCCTTAAAAATACGTAACGATAGCATTATTACTACTCCTAGAGCCCTATTTAAGGAGGTAGACAATTAGAAAATCGACGACCTCCTTATCTATAGAGTCTTTAGTTTCGAGAAATATAATAAGGCAATATATAGAGGATATCGGATCTTTAGCTTACGTATAGTTCGAGAAGTAAAGGGACGAGATATAAAGCTATATAAGAAATTAAGGCTCGTCGTTTAAGGTTATAACGACCGCGAGAAGCAGTGCTTATTAATAGCCTTACTAACGATCTAATACGTTAGCTAAAGGCTAATACTTATAATCGCGCCCGCAATAATGCGAGACTACGGCATAACTTTATCCCTTCGTAATATAACGTAGGCCTACCCGTAGGCTACGATAAAGCTCGCACGAAATATCCTAACGCACTTGCCTAAGGAGTTAGAAAGTAGATACCTAAAGGGACTATTATTCGCGTTATCCGACCGCTATATAGAATCGCGGAATCTAGTATTTACTAGTTCTATATATACTAAAGTTATTAAATTAAATAACTTAATATATCGACCTTAACCTATAACTTATGCCTACTAATAACTAATATAGGCCCTAAGACATTAGGCATCGTAGGCATTTAAATAGACGATATACTTATCCTCGGTATACCTGCTTTCTCCGCCGCGGAGGAAGCTAAATTGCAAAAGGCTAAGTTCCGCGCTAAGCTAAAAACATTAATAACAGCTAGCTCTATTATAGACTTTAACGGCGCGAAAGTCATACTATAACCTAACGGAGATATACTACTATAGCAAAAAGGGCAGGCTACACGCATTAATATAATTAATACGATAGCATCTAATAGCCCTTAAAGGTACTTAAAACAACGGGCCTAAGGCAGCTATATTACATATTTCTATTAGCTAGAAGCATCCCTTAATATCTCTATTATAGCCTAGATTTATAAACCTAAAAAGAAAGACTATAAGAGGCTAAATAGGCGTCTCTAATAGTAGAAGAATAACTAAGATCGTAGACTAAAATACGTCCCGATAGACCTATTAATAGCGAAGCTAATAGTCTTTACGGACGGTTCCTTTACTAATAATAGAGACTTATTATCGCAACTCGGTTTTATTATTGCTATAGTTAACGAGGAAAGGACCGAAACTAAATTCGATATTACCGGCAATATTATTTATTAGAGTTCGACGAAATACAAGCGTATAACCTATAGCGTGCTTATATCGGAGATCTATAGAATAGTAAATAGTATCGATCTCGGCTTTATTATAACTACTACTATAAAGATAATTATGAAATACCTCTAAATTCTACCTCTCCCTTTAGTAATTTATATAGACTTATACTCGCTTTACGAGAACCTTATAAAACTAAGGATAACTAAGGATAAAAGGCTTATAATTGACATTATAGCTCTTCGCTAGTTATACGAAAGACGTAAAATCTCGGAAATCCGATAGATTAATAGTAATACTAACGCGATTACGAAAGACGCCCTTAACCGGTCTCTATAAAGGTTTATTAACTCGAATAAATTAATAATTCGGATAGAGGCTTTTGTTATAAGACCTTAATAGTTATATTGTTTTTGCACCTACGTTATACTAGTATTGCTATATGCCGGCCCTTCTTTAGTCCTACTTCGCCCCGGCTACGTTATAGCCCGGGCCTAATTTAATATTAGACTTTATTCCGCACCGGCCTATTTAATATAGCTAGTGCTATTTCCTTTATGCTTTTTTATTTATATAGGGTTTGCGATTACAAAAGAAAAACTCCTAGTGTAGGAGTAGAAGTATTATATACACGTAATCTATAGGATTACGTGCGTATATAACTCGCAGGAGGCTATATAACACACGAATACCTCCTTCCTAGCTAGGGATATACAATCTATAGAATATACACACTTTAGTTAACCTTATACAATAGACCCTTTCTAATACTTACCTTTAATCCGAAAGATATTAGACTCCTTTTATAACGCTAAGTTCTATACGAAGCTAGACGTAACTATATTCAACTATATCTAAATCGCCGAAGGTTATAAATAGCTTATAGCGTTTATTATACGCTTTAGACTTTTTAAGATATTAGTTACCTTTTTAGCCTTTATAACGCACTATCGACATTTTAAAAAGATATTAATTATATACTTTATAATGCCTTTATTAATTTATAGTCTATCTCGACGACGTCTTAGTCTTTTCGAAGACTAAGGCAAAATATAAGAACTACGTACGGATAGTTATCTAACGCTTAGGTAATATAGGGCTTTAGATTAATATCGGGAAGTTAGAGTTCTATACGATAAAGACTAAGTACCTTAGACTAATTATTTCGATATTTAGCATAAGCATAGACCTAGAGAAGGTATATATAATTACGGCTTAAAACGCCTAAACCTTAGTAAAAGAACTCTAGCACTTTCTTAGGTTTATAAACTACTACGGCCGTTTTATTAAGGGATACTTTAGTCTTATCTCTTAGATAACTACGCTACTTAGAAAAGATTCCTAATAGTTTTTAGGACCTAAATAAGCCGTCGCGTTTAAAGCCTTTAAGCTTGCTTTAACTATTGCCCTTATCTTAGCCTATTTTAACTACTTAAAGAAAATATTTATCGAAACCGACGCTTTAAATTAGGCCTTAGGAAAGGTCTTTTCTTAGGTTAAAGACAACGGATACCTTTACCCTATCGTTTTTTCCCGTTAAAGTATACCGCTCTTAAGTATAACTATAAGATCTATAATAAAGAGTTATTAGCGATTATTAAAGCGCTTAAAGAATAGCGCTTAAAACTCTAAGGAACTACCGAAGCGTTTAACGTTATTATAGACTATAATAACCTTAAGCCGTTTATATCTATAAAGCAATTTAACTAATAATAAGTGCGCTAAGCCGGGTTTTTTCTTAGTTTAACTTTATAATTATATACCGCTTAGGCAATAAGGCAATCCTCTTTAATGCTTTTAGTAGGCTCCCTAGCGATAGATTAGCTACTATAGACGACGACCGACTCTTTTATCGTAATTAGGGAATTATCCTTAAAGAGAAAATCGACCTAACTATCCGAAAGGAACTCTTAGCTAATTCCTATACCTTAAAGGAAGACCTTAATATAGTCGCCGCGCTTAGATTAAACGCTATTAATAAATTACTTAATAAGCTTATCCGTAAGGTATATTAATAAGATAATTTCGCCTAAGATATATTAGCAATACTCTAAAACCCATATACTTAACGCTATCTAAAGCATATTTAAAAGCTTTTATATTGCAATATATCTAAATATTAGTTAACTAACTGTTGGTAGGTCTCTAAGTCGACCTTATAGGGTAAACGGTATATTTGTATTAGGTTAGTTGCTAGCTAGGTGAGGGGAAGCTATCGCAGTGATATAGCCTTCTCGGATGACACGTAATCCCTACGATTACGTATGTGTGCGATAACAACGTCGCACGTAGCTAGCTATTCCTACACTCATAGTTTTTCCTTTATAGAAACAAACCGTAGAATAAAAAGAAAGAGCCTAGTTAAGCAGGCTATTGTAGCTGCGCGGGCGCGATCGCGCGGGCGTAGGTGTAGTTGCGCAATATTAAATTAAGGTTAAAGCTATATTGTGATAGCTATATAACCGTTAAATACGCAGCTAGTTTGCAACGTAATAACGCAACGCGAGAAAACACCTCTTTAACGAAGTGGTTAATAACGCAACGCGAGAAAACACCTCTTTAACGAAGTGGTTAGGCTAGTAACCTCTATTAATGATTAGGCGGTCTAGACTACCGCTTTATGCTAGCAACCGTGCTTTAGGGTGGCCTTGCTAACTATCTTGCCGAACGTTATAGTAGGAAGGAAAATAACTAGGAAAAAATAATAAAATAATCGTCGGGGCTGTTCTTTTAGGGCTATTCGTACTAGGGTTGTTCGACGGGGGCGGTTATAAGGATTAGACTTATTAGACTTAATGTCTAGGAACCCCTTCGGGGACGATTCCTAGTTAAGCATATTAATAATATTACTCTACCGAAAGATTATTCTTTTTGTTAATTTCACTATAGTATTTATTATAATGTTTATAGCGAATTGCTAGAATGTGTTTAACTAAACAATAGCACACGATGAGATAACCTTCCCGATTGGTTTAAATATAGGCATCCGGAGGTTTAGGGTTCGAACCGTACCGACGAATTCTTTTTGTTATAGTTAATTAAGCAATAGAATAGGAAAAGGAATAAGTGCGCGAATAAGCGCGTAATTAAACAATAAAGTGAGCGTGCAACTAAACAAGGAAAAGAGCGCGCAATTGAATAAGAAAATAGCGCGCGTTTGCTAGGCAACGAAAAACAGTCTGCATACATCGAATTTAAAGATTACGGCCGTATAACGAAAGCTTCTATCCTAACGGTTAGCGCGTTAGTCTTAACGAAGCGTTTAAGAGACTTATTTAGGGAGGACTTCGTTAACGCATTAGCTAGGTTGTTATTCCTATTGATCTATCGTACTTCTATAATCTCCCTTCGCTCGTATAACTAACGAAGCGATATAATATCGATTATTAGTCGCTTCTCTTTCGTTGTAGTAAGCTTTATAAGACATTCGTAGAGCGAATACGAGTCTATATAAAGGATTAAAGGCACTAGAGGCAGCTATAGGCGTTCTATAATCATCTTAATCGTCGTAGCGAGGCAAATGCCGATATTAACGCCTCTAACTATGCCGTAGACCTCTAAGGCTAGAACGCTGCGTGTGACCCTTTTGCACTTAGTAGAGCTCTAGTGCACGATGTTGCCTTTAATCTCAAAGTAGCTATTAGACCGGGTCTCTATAATAAGCGCAATAATAAAGCCTAGCTATAAAGAGAGGTCTAAGTTATTTGCAAAAGAGCCATCCGTAAATACTAGTAGCTTCGCATTCGCAAGATTAACTAGTTCGTACGTTAGGCCGCGTTTCTTATAGTCTATTTGCTATTGCAAGCGTTTGTTGATTGTCACGCAGTCCTTTTCGTTAGGGTTTTAAACTTATGCTGCTATAGAAAGGTTAAAAGAAGCTTCTAGTTGGCAGATTAACGCAACGTATGCTCCTCGGGCTCGCTATTCTATATACCTCTACGCATAGTTATAATCCCGAGCGATAATAGTCTTAAGCTTTTCCGATTGACCCTTTTGCTAAAGAAGAAGATCCTAATCTTAGAGTATTAGCCTAGCCCTATTAAAATCAAGCACCGAGCTAGCAGACATCTTAGTATTCGGCTTCGCTCTAAACTTAGCCTTTTAAAGCTGCTCTTCCTTAGTATTTAAGAAGGTACGTATGCCTAACATTAACGTATAATCCGTTTATAGGCCAACTATCCTAAATCTATTAAAGGTCCTATTCGCGATTAATAGGCACGAGTCGTACGTCGAGGTTAATATATTAAGTCGGATAACGTTATACTTATAATACGTTCGGAACTAATATAATCCTAACTCCGCGATTCCGTAAAGGGGTCGAATTATATAAATAATAGTCCCTTCCGGGTATCGTCCTTATATTTCGGCGGGCAGCCTAGTTAAGATAGTCCTAAATAGCTTAGTTTCGGCTTATAAGTAGGGCTAAGTAATATCTCGTAACGAAAGAGTTATGCCGTAATGTCGAAGAAGTCCCGGAGTAAGGGCTAAGATTAGCCGCTAGCTAACGCGTTAAATCGTCAGTGATTGCGTTAATAGGGTCGTCTTTTCTTCGTTATTATATCCTTAAACAACGAGTCGGGACTTCTCGTAGGGTTTCTTATCCTTCCCTTTCACTTTACGTACTATCCTCGACTTAAAGATATAGTAACCTCTATGGATAGCTTTATCATAGCGTTCAAAGCTAAAAACACTATAGGCAACGAGGTTATCGATCTCTTGCCTATCTAACTCTTTAAACAGGGCTCTTAGGGTTATAATAACTCCCTTTTCCCGTAAATTAAGTGCTAATTCGTAGGCATCTTCTTCCTTCTTAATAATAAAGGCTTAAGGAGGGGGAAGGGGAATAAGGAGCTTTAGCTTATTCTTTACACCGGGGGGACGGCTACGTCTGCGTAGCATTAGGGGCGCAGGAGTCAGAGCGGGAAGTATAGTCGTCGGGTTAAGAGGAGTCTCTTCACTTAGAGTAAGAGGATTCGGTTTAATCGCGTAAAGTAGGGGCTAAGGAGACGAGTCGTCTCGAAGGTAAGGCTATACGACTATAGACCGAAAGACTTAAGGTCCGTTAACGGTATTAATAGTAATATTATAACCGTTAATTACAGTAATCTTAAATAGGCCTTACTATCCTCCTTTTTCCCGCTAGACTTAGACTTTACTCTACAATAGGAGAGTGATAGTTTTAACTATTAACGGACCGTTCCTTACACAAAGAGCATCTTACACCTATCGTTCTATAGAGAGTTATCGAAGCAATTTCATCGCCTTTTATATAGCTATAGACCTTTTTAGGGTTATAGCTAATAGGGGCGAGTTAATAGTTATACGTAGGTACGCACTAAAGACGAGAAGTATAGGGATAAGGCCGTAGGGTCCGGCTGTGTCGTTAACGGCTTTTACGGCTATCTAAAGGACTGCTTCGGGAGATATAATAGTCCTAATCTCTACGTAAAGGATTTTAAACGCACGGCGCAAAGGAGCGTAATACCTCTCGACCTTCTTAATCGACGTATATAACTCTATAGGGATCTACTTACAGGTTATCCCTATAATCTTTGCCTTATTGCGGAACTCTATTAAGGCAAAATTAGTCCTTGCGTTATGTTTAATCGTATTAGGAGGTCTAAGGTCGCTATCGATCTAAAGGGCTCGAAGGACTTCCTAGGTATCTTTAGCTAATATAGAAGGAAGGAACCTAGCCCCTTAGAACGCTATTGCGGAGTTAACGACGTATAGAATAGGTCGTTAAGGGTTCCTAAGGTATATAACGTCTACTATAATCTCGTAATTGAATTCCTAGTTATCTTTTAGCGTAAACTTAAAACGTCTAGGTGCCTATAAGTGTATTTAGCAGTAATAATAGAATTTAGAGATTGATTTAAGCTATATAGTCGTTATATTATAGCCCGCCTGCTTAAGCAGGTGATAGAGTCTCGAAACAGCTAGGTGCTTAAAGCGGCGATATAGAGTTCGCATCTCACTTTCTATTAGACAAGAGATCGTTTCTTCTGCTTTTAATAAGAAGAACTATAGGTAACCCTATTTGCGAATTACTAGGATCCGGTTGCCTAGATCGCTAGTCCCTAGCGTGTTCGTTATGTTATCGAAGTAGATCCTAAGTCGGTCTATGTTAGTAAGAGAGAGTAGAAAAGGGGTATAGGTCTTAAGAATTTAAAAAGTCACTCGACTAACGGGGGTTTCGAGGGCGATGAAACTAAGGGATTAAATAGGAGTGCTAGTTCTAAATCGGATGCTAGCTTGCCCGGCTGTAGAGCTATTAAGTATAATAGAAGGTTCCGTTTGCTATAAAGCGAAGTACTGCTCCTATCCTATTATTAATACACTAGCCGCACTAGTGTCGATTATAATCCCTTAAAACTATTAACGGGAATAACGATCTTTGATTAGGAATTAGTCGGTAGGGATTAATTAATCTATGCCGTAGACGTCTTCGCCGGTCTAAAGGTGTGTAAATGCGGCCTTATAGAGCATTTAAGTTGCTGCTTGCTCTAGATCGCTATTATTAGCATCTTCTACGTCCTAGTACTTGTTAGCTTCTATTTCGTCGGTCTTATAGCCTTTAAACTCGGTCACGTATGCCGTAAAGTTAGTTATTAGGATGCTATCGTTAAAACACTGCGTAAGGTATTAGTCCTTAGACCGTTAGCGTTCCTTAGGCGTGTGTTTAGTAGAGTAATAGCCCTTCTTATGATAAACGAAACATTTCTTAGTCTATGTTAAGCGGTTAGGACTATTGCTATAGCTGCCTCGTCCTCGTAGGCGAAAGGGTATGCTACGGTTGTATCTAAAGCCTCGTGGATATCCTCTACGTCTACCTCGTCCGTAGCTTTGTCTATAGAATCTACCTCGTCTACGATTGCTTAAGTATCTTAGGTCTAGGTACTATTAATCGTTATAATTAAATCCTTTATCCTATAGGAACTAGCTAGATAGGTTGCGTGCTAGGTGTATCTTAATAAATGCACGTAAGTCTATAAATACTGTTTCGACCTTCTAGGCAGGCTTAAAGAGAGCGTATTCTAGCTCTAGAACACTACGGCACGCGTTAATAAACGACGTACGAAGTAGTATATCACCTTCGAAGTCTTTTCCTAGGGCTCTCTAATATAGCTAAAGCTTATTAAAGAGAGTCTATAGTACCTTATAAAGCGGTATCGTAGGATTCCCTACGCGGACTTTGTTAAATATAGTTATTGTCTAGTCCGTAAAGTAATAACTATAGTTAACATCTATATTAAAATATTGCTTAATAGCATTATAGGTTGCACGGAACGATATAGTTAATTTAACGTAGTAGATATAGAAGGTCTTAGCTCTATCTATTAGGATCTAGGAGAATAGGTTATAGAATTAACCTAGTTAGACCTTAAGCTTATAGTAGGTCTTTATAAATATGTAGACCTTATCGTCGAAGAGGTTATAGGGCTATCCTGTATAATACTTATCCTTCCTCTATAGCTTTGCGAACTTCTGCTAGAGGTCTATATCTATATCGACGTTCGGAATATTAATTAGAGGGATCGTAGTATAAGCATTAAGGGACGGCAAAGGGGCAATAGTTATAATAGCATTATTAGCAGGGGAAATAAGAGCTTAAGAAATAAGGGCAATAGTTACAGCAGGCACATTAGGGATAGGGGCAGGCATAGGGACAGTTGGTTAGTTAAACTAGTATATCATTAAGTATATAGTCTATTGCTATTGCGTTGCACTAGGGATAGTTGTCTAATTAGGGGCTAGAGCCGTGTCCGGGGCCGGGCTTAGGGCTGCATTTAGTAGTGTAAATGCAACGATCGTGCCTTAATTAAATATCTAATTTATATACTCTTTTATAGGCTATTATAGTGGTTCTAAGATAGTCTGCAGTTTAAGGAACTATATATTAAAGCCTTAATTGTCTAGGCCGGTGTAGATCCTACGTCTCTTTAGGAGCTTGCGTAAGGAACGTTTATAGGTCTAGTATACCCTATCCTATATCTATAGAAGCCATCCTCGAAAGTGTTCTTAGAAGAAGGCAATAGCTTCGTAGCCTTAGTTATCTTTATCGTACGTATACTTATAGAGGAACCTTATAACGTATATAGTAGCCTCTGCTTTACTTAGGTTTTCGAGATCGGGTTATTGTTATATATCCTAGATACCTATATAGGTGTACTAGTAGTCGTTTTCTAAGATAGGGGTGATCTTTAATAGCTTCTCGCGCCTTATGTTGTCTACGCGGGTAGGGCTTAATAAAGTTATAATGTTAATATTGTACGTAATAGTCTTTACGTAGGTATCGGCGTAAGGGATTTTCTTACGAAGTTGTCTTCTACGTTAGGGACGTACTATAGGTTAACGTTACTCTTCTTCCTTTAGGAAGCGAGACGGGATTAATAGATAGCTTAGGAGATCTCGAAATAGCGTTAACGCGGTAACGTTATAGATAAGAGAGCTTGTTTAAAGCATAAAGATAACTACCTCTAGGTATTCCCTCGTAGGGTGTTTTACACCGTCGATAGTTAAGGATCTTATCTCTTCTACCTAGCTGTCTGTAATTAACTAAGTTAACTACTAATTAGTGTTAGTAGGTCTCTAGGTCGACCTTATAGGGTAAACGGTGTGGTTATATTAGGTTGGTTGCTAGCTAGGTAAAGGGAAGCTATCGCAGTAATATAGCCTTCCCGGATAATAGGTAATCCCTACGATTACGTGTGTGTGCGATAACAACGTCGCACGTAGCTAGCTATTCCTATACTAACGGATATATCTTTTTCCGTAACTAGCTCTTTATCCTTAATACCTTAAATCTCCGCCTTAAAGTCGTTTACCGATCTTATAGTAGTAGCTTAATAAGATACTTAAGGGGGGTAAAACCCCTTAATCTATAAGTATTGCTATTTGCACGACACGAAGTTGCTATTTATACAACAAATACCCAAATTCTCTACTTTTTCTACGCGACCCCGCGCGCCTAGGTCCCGCTAGCAAAATTAGGTATAGGTATATAGCAATTAAGAGAGCCGCGCAAATCGTGCGAAGAACACTATTATACTATACCGCAATCCACACGCAGCCGGGAGCCGGGCACGAAGCATATATCAAAGAGCCGCACATATAGCAGAGGGCACGCAGCAAAGGGCACGCAGCAGGGCACGCAGCAGAGCACGCAGTAGAGGGCGCGCAGCCGGGAGCCGGGCACGAAGCATACATCAACGAGCCGCACACACAGCAGAGGGCACGCAGCAAAGGGCACGCAGCAGGGCACGCAGCAGGGCACGCAGCAGGGCACGCAGCAGGGCACGCAGCAGGGCACGCAGCAGGGCACGCAGCAGGGCACGCAGTAGGGCACGAAGCATACATTAAGGAGCCGCACACACAGCAGAGGGCACGCAGCCGGGCACGCGGCAGAGAGCTAGGCACGTAGTAGAGGGCACGCAGTAGAGGGCACGCAGTAGGGCACGCAGTAGAGAGCTAGGCATATACGTTATTTGAGCTCTTTACGCGCGCGTGTTTATTGAATTGAATTAAGGCTAGGCACGATTTGCGCGGCCCTCTCAATTGCTATATACCTCTACCTAATTTTAGTGGCGGGACCTAAGCGCGCGGGGTCGCGTAGAAAAAACGGGGCTTCAGGTATTTATCGTGCAAATAGCAATTTCGTATCGTGCAAATAGCAATACTCTAATCTATTAAACCGGATATATTAATAGCTAAGAATTTTACACTTCGCCGCTATATTTATTAAAGACTATACTCTCTATCTTTAAATAAAAACCCCCTGCTTATCTCCTTTTAGATTCCTAAAACCCCTCGCTCTATTAGTCTATCTATAGGCTAATATATTAATTAATTATATTACGATCCTTCCTAAGTCTACCTTAAATAGGAAGACTTACGAAAACGTACTTACGATAGTTAATAGGCTTATTAAGATAAATTATTTTATTCCTATTTTTAGTCTCTTTATAGAGGAATTAGATAATTCCTTTATTTATATAGTCTATTGTTTATATAAAGCACTTTAGGTCGACTAGCTCCCGCTTACGGAGTTCGCAATAAATAATTAGGTAAATAAAATAACCGGTATTTCTCCGTTCTTTACTAACTACGGCTTTAACCCCTATCTTAGCATTATACCTATAGGTCCTCGACCCTTAGCTCTCTTCTTATAGGCGAAAAAAGAATTTCTTTACGTAGAAGTCATAGCCAATCGCTTTAATTATATCCTCGCCTAGCTTTAAGCTCTTATATAAGCCTTATAATAAAGATTTAAGGATAACGCTAATATAAAGCAAGATAAAGGTTCCTTCTTCTAGCCCGGTAATATAGTTATAGTTTTATTAGAGAATATAACTACTAATCGCCTAAAGAGGAAATCGGACGATAAAGAGGACGGTCTTTACTTTATTCTTAAAGTCTACCGCGGTACTATAGTTATTAACCTCCTTAAATACATTAAGGTTAATTAGTCTTCCTATACGTCTAAGATACGGCTCTAGATACCGAAAGTAATACCGGGTTAGGCATAGATTAATTAGAAGAAACGACGTAACGTTGTAAGCCGTATCGTAGAATGCGATAACGACGGCAATATCGAAGAAATATAGGAATTTAAAAAGATCCTTAACGTATACAATAACGAAGCCCCGACCCGGATAAGCCTAGCCCCCTAGATTAGGCCCGCCTATAAAGATTCTTTTATAGCATACTAATTTCTAATAAAATAATATTTCTAGCAAGCGATTTTAACGTTATTAGCGATTTCTTAGCGATTTAAGGACTAAATCGTCTCTAGAGGGGGAGTACTATTATAGTCTTATATTATCTAATATAGTATAAAGTAATATACCACGTAATATATAGTCCTATATATAAACGAGCTCTTAGCCTCTATAGTTCTTCTCCTCTTAATAAAACAAGAAGGTTATCTAGCTATTACCTAGTGCCGTAATAGCCTTAAAGCAGCTCTTAAAGCAGCTCTATCGAACCTATAAAGCCGCCCTTATAGAAGCTTCCCTTAACCTCCTAGCAGCCCTACCGTTACTATAAAACACTATTCGAGTCTCGCAACGTACTCTTCCGTTACCTTAGCGAAGGATGCCTATATATAAAACAAGCGCAGACTCCCTCTAAGACCGTTATGCCTTAAGCCCGGCATATACTAAAGCAGGCTAAATATAGGCTCTATAATTCCTACTTCGACTCTAGAGGCGCACTCTTCCGCTACCTCGCTAAAGGATGTTACTACTAGAAGCCTAATACGGGCTTCCTCCTAATCAGTCAGCTAGCAGGCGCCCTCGTTCTAGCAGACGCCTTAGCTAATAATTACATTCTTTATTCTTCTGAGATTTAGTAAAGCGCTTATAGCTCCGCGTAACGGCGATAATACCATAGCAATAATAGTAGCCTTACGAGCCTAGACCCCCGCTAACCTTATATTATATTATTTAAATTTATGCTTTATATATATTAGGCAAATTCGGCCTAATCCGTATTCTTTTATTAATTAGCTATTAGTTACGGTTATAAGCTTTAAAAGAAGAAGCTTTAAACAGAAACTGCTAGTATAGGAATATAGGAATATAGGATAAATACTACTATAAGGAAAAGGGTTATAAGTTATAACCCTAACAACCGTAGCGTTAGTAGCCCCGTTATAACCCCGGCAGCAGCCTTATTATAACCCGGATGATAGCGTTAGCGGCTGGGTCACGTGCTTCTAATAGGGCTTTATTAGGCGCCCGGCTAAGCCGAGCAGGCTCTTTATAGCACCTTCAAAAGGGGCCCCTTTCCCCCCCCCTTCTAGCTAGAGCAGATACTTTAAGACAATAACAATAGCCCTTTGCGATAAGATATCTCACGTATAATCCCTACTAATAGAGAGGCTAATAAAGAAGCCTTATATATCTAAAACTACTTAAATACTATTATAAAAGAGTTATCTATAACTCTTTCTAATAAAGTCCCTTTAATATTATTCGATAGCGATTCTACCTTTAAAATAGTAAATAACCCGTAGTCTTATAAGCTCCGTAAGTATATAGGCTTATCATACTACTTTATACGAGCTAGTGTATAAAATAAAGAAATCGAAACGTTCCTTATAAAGTCTATAAATAATACGGTAGATATCTTTATAAAGGAATTAAGTCGAATTCTCTTTAATAAATTCCGGGAAAAGCTTAGACTTAAATAGGATCCTATATATAAAGATAATTATAATAACAAATAGGGGGTTTTAGCTATCTTCTTATGCTTTCTTAGTTTTCCTCTATATAAACCTCTAGACTTTTTCTAAATACGGTTTTTCTAAAGGGATAAATAAAATTTATATAGTAAAGCTTTTTAGTTTATATACTTTTCTCTATATATTAAGTTTAAAACTTTTCCCTAACTTATAAATGTTTCCTATAATATATTTCTCTAGAAGAGAGATATACGCTATATACATAGAAGTTAAAGACTAAAAAGGGGGTCGAAGACGCAGATAGTCTATATAGAGCTATTTAAATCTTATATAGGCAGGAAATATTGTATAGAAGTGATTAATTGATTTCTAACCTCTCCCTGCTTTACTAAGGGGGACTGCTCCCTTTTATAGGCAGTCCTATCCCTCCTAAATCAGTAGCCCCCTATAGCGTTCTACCTAAATGTCTAAGTTTAAGACATAGCCCCCTATTTCCTTTTTCCTGCCTAGCCTTTTTCCCAGCCTTTTTCCTACGCTTTTTTCTAAAGCCCTGTTTTCTTAAGCCTCTTTTCCACGCCCCTTTTCCAAGCCTCTTTTTCTAAACCCTTTTTCCAAGCCCCTTTTTCCAAGCCTCTTTTCCAAGCCCCTTTTCCAAGCCCCTTTTCCAAGCCCCTTTTCAAGCCCCTTTTCCAAACCCCTTTTTCAACTAGCTTCGGGTGCCCTATAGGCCGCACAGCGATGCACGGGCCGCTAGTAGTCCCCCGGGTGGTCCTCTAGGTCGAGAGCCCGCCTAGGCTACCTAAGTCTTATAAATCCTAGCCTAGCTTCGCAATACACCCCCTTAGCTATAGCCTACCCCCTTTAAAAGGGGTATAGCTATCTATAGGTCTAGGACTTTAGTTATATAGTTAGCTAGGGCGGACACTTATAGCCCTACTTACCGCCAAGGACCGTAGAATAGGTAGTCACCCCCTAAGAGCTCTATAGATAATAGACTAACTCCTTAAGTTCTAGAAACTAGATTAAACTCCTTGCCCGCTAAGTTAGGGGTCCTATCCTAAGGTTATTCCCCTAGGCGGTTTTTAGGACCTACTAGACAGAGGGAGAGTCGCCCTACTGCTATTCGGCTGCCTCGCACCTAGCTAGCCTACTAGCTAGTATTGTTTCTCGAAGGTCCTCTTAGCGGGCCTTTAGTCGGATTCTTTCTCTAATATCTTCTAGCCTAACCTACTATAAGAATACAGCTAGTCTTTGCTTAGGAAGGGCCTTTATAAGCCTATTAGCCTTTATCTCTACTATTAGGATCTACCGGAGCGAGATAAGTCCCTACTAGACCTCCTATCGTAGCTAGTGCTAATAAATTTTAACGTGCCTAAGGCTAGTTAATAGCTTATTGTTTTCTTCTATAAATAACCTAATAGTCAAAGTGTTATTACACTCTAGCACTAAAGGGGTCGGAATCTAAAGCTATAAAGACGTAAGCAACCGGCTGAGGAAAATAGCCTCCTTTACTGCCTCTAAAAGAGCTAGCATTTCTGCTTCTATACTTAACGTTGTAACTATTGCCTATTTAGACGCTTTCTAAGCTATACAGCGTCTAAATAAAGACATAATATATCCCTAAGAGCTTTTCCGGTCGACTAAATTATTAGTAAAGGAGGCATCGCTAGAATAGAGGAATATCTTAGCCCCTTTCTGCTTATGCCCTCCTAGGCGTAGTCCGTGGCTTTTAGTCGAGTAAAGGTAGAGAATAGCTCGGTCTACTCCCTCCTAGTGCTTTACAGAGGGATTCTAGTTATACCGGGCTAGCCGGGAAACCGTAAAGGCTATATCGATCCTAGTCCAAATTGCTATAAATAGTAATAACCCGACCTTCTAGAGGTAAGCGTGTTTTTCTTATTTTATTGCGTAGAAGGTCGATAGAGATAGCAGAAGCTCTTCTTCTAGCATCGGAGTAGCCGGAGCTCTTTATTCTAGCTAGTCTAGTAGAAACTTATAAGCTACCTTATCGATATAGGCATCCTATATCAACTAGATCGTCCGTTGGCTTTTAATTCGTAGAATTCGAATGCCTAAAAACCACTTTAGTTCTCCTAAAAGGGTTATCTTATATCTTTCTTATAGACCTTGCTTCGCCTTCTCGGCTATCTATTAGTCTTTATTTCGGTAGGCCTAGATAATATCGTCTATATAGAAGAAGACGATTATAGCTCCTTTTATTATAACATAAGGCTCTTAGGAAACCTTTTTAAAGCCTAGGGTCTCGAGAGACGATGTAAGGTGCTATTGCTAGAGGAGGGGAGACCTACGTAGACCGTATAAGGCCTTCCGGAGCCGTATAATCCTACCTTCCTTTTAAAACCTAAGGGGTATCTATATATAGACGACTTCGTCCTCGTCTAAGGGGCAGTTTATAAAGGCGTTTACCGCATCTATTTAGTCTAATTCGAGGTCGTACTCGGCTGCTATAGCTATTAGAGCCCTAAAAGATATCCCGGCTAAGGTTATAGCTCTTATTAGAAGGTCCCCTTTCTCCTATTGATTTCTATAGACTACTAGGCGAGCTTTACACTTCTAAAGGTACCCGTATTTATCTTTTTTGTAAATAAAGACCTATTTATAGCCTAGGACCTAGTGACCCTTTGCTATAGCCTATAAGACTTCCTAGAAGGAACCTATCTCTACGTATAAGGCTAGGTGGTCTTTCTAGGCCTAAATAAACTGCTCTTAATATAGATGGTTTTACAGCTATGACTAAGTCTAAGGCGGTTCCGGGAGAGCTCTTTTATAGACCTTCTTCTTTTCTTAGGGTTTAAACAGTCTCCCGGCTGTAAAAGCTCTATAGACTCTATCTTAGATAAAGGTAAGTCTAAAATCCGAGAACCGGTCCTTTAGGCAAAGGCTAGCCCTTAATAAGGGTACTGCATTCGGTCCTTCTAGTTCTACCCTTATTAAAGCTTCTGTTTTTTTAACTTATTAAAGTAGGGATAGAAAAGCTGCCGGAAATTCTTTCGAGGTTGTATTTCCCCCCACCCCCTTAGGGGTAGACACTAGAAGATGTACTAGAAAGGCTTCTTTTAAGTCCTCTAACGGGTAGGACGGGGATAAGTAAGCTTTCTCGAGCTCGATTGCTTTCTTAAGGTCTTTGTCGTATAGTTAGGCTTCCTTTAGGTCTTCTTCCGGGTCTTCTTCCTATATTTCGTCCTCGTTGCCTTTAACTTCTTTAATATTAGTTTCTTCGTCCGTTTCTTCGTCGAGGGCCTCCTCGTTGGCTTAAGTCTCCGAGGGTATATCTATCCTCTCAATAAGCTATCGAGTGCTTTCTAAAAGGGGAACTTATTCTCTTTCTCTGTCGAAGTAGCTATATTCGTCGAACACTATATCCCGAGTTAAAATAACCTTCTTTAGGCTTAATACCTAGATCCGGAAGATATTAGTAGACCTATAACCGACTAAGAACCCTATGTAAGGGTCTTCGACTATAGGTAAGATTAGGTCTACGACCTAATCCGCATTCTTATATACGAGCGGGGAAGAGGCACGTACGGGCGGGGAAAGGAGCTCGTGCGAATAAGGGTAAGGGGCTCGTGCGGATAGGGGTAAGGGGCACGTGCGGATAAAGGGGTACGTGCGTAAAGCTATATATCCGCATGTATAGGTGCGCTTACACTTAGTTCTTTATAAATGATTTCTATACCTATATAGAGGGCACCTATATAATCACTCTGCCTACCTTATTATAGTATTATCTATCTCTCTTTTTTTACGGACTTACTAATATAATAACGTCCCGCTTTTATAATAGCGGTACGTATTAATAAGAACGATAGGCCGCTACGATAAAAGCGGCACGCGTAGTAATACTAGCTGCTATTATAGACTTACTAGACAACGATATAGAGGACGTCTTTAAGCAATAGGCCGAGGGGTCCTAGTAGCTATAGCTGCGATAAGAGGCGCTAAATAAGCGGGCCTTTGTAAAAGCCCGCCTTCGATAGGAAATAATAGAAGCCCGTTTAGGCAAGGCGACGGCGGATGCCGTACCTTCTATAGCGGAAGAAGAGCGCCTTTTAGTACTACTATAGAAAATAGCCGTTAATCCGGTGAAACGAAGGGGGTTACTAGAAGTCCTTAGAGTTAAAATAGGATCTACGGCGCCTACCTCTACGGATACGCTACTCGCGCCTACGGCTGCGTTAACGAACTCTCCCGTAGCTAGGGACGCTAGTATAGCTAACCTAAGGACGGCCCTTAAAGCCGCCTTTAGCAAAAGGAAGCCTCTACCGTAGCCTATATAGGATAGTAAGCTAGAGTCTTTTTACTTCTTCCTATATTGCCTCCGTAGTAAGTTTACCGTTAACGAGAACTAAGGCCTTAACGGTTGCCGCGATACCGCTTAGTATTCGCTGCTTTATACGCTGCTTAAGCCTTAGATACGGCGGATTTCTAAGTTCTAAGAGAGTAGCGGGCTTAATAGCGCTTACGACCCTTATGCCTTCTTTAACTACCTTATCTACGCGTTCGGCAATATATAGTAGTAGGAGAAAGCGTAAGATAGGTTGCGGATCCTCTTTTAGAAAGTCGGCTAGACGTTTAAGGACTTCCTTCCCGACTTTAAGGAGACTATTACTTATGCCGCCGGAAATAGCGTTTAAGGAGATAGCGCTAAGCTTATATAGCTGCGAAATTCGATTACTTTATAACTATAGGAGATACTTATCTTAATCGAGATGCTTACTAACTTCCGGGAGTACGTAGGTCGCCTTACGAAAGTGGCCTAAAACTATAAGCAAAGCCCTAGCTTCTAGAAGTTACGAAAGCACGCTAGTATAAACGGCGTTAGCAACGGGATTAGAGGAGTTACTACTAAAAACGCTATAACGCTCCCGCCGCTTAGATCCGCGCCCGATACTACGGTAGACTATAAAGGCGACGTTATAATATCTACTACGCGGCTTACTCGTGGAAGAGCGAGGATATTATCCGCCGCCTTAGGCAACGCGCCCTCCTCTTCTATATAGCGAGCTAAGTAGGTATCGAAGGCGGAGCTTTAGAAGCAGAAAGAGGAGGGGCTTTACGTACGCTATAGCGTAGATAGACATTTTGCCACAGACTGCCTATATCGTCCCGCTCGCCTTATAAAGCGAGCCGAACGGCCTATAGCGATTCGCGCTACCCGACCTTCTCTTAAGTCTAATATTAAGGAGGATAATAATATCCCCGCCGCTACCGGTGCGGAGGGAAACGCATACCTCTAAAGCATAGACAGGCCCTAGAGCCTAATTCGCTAGCACTAGAGAAAAAAGAGTCAACTAACCGTATTAAGACTTCTCCTACCTTAATACCTATTATTATTAACCGTATAAACCTCGTCTTTACTCTTATAGATAAGGGTTATTAATGCTACGCCGCTATCGATAAGGCATTCGCATAAGAACTACGTTTGCTAGTTAAAGACATAAGACCTCGGTATGTACGAGGAGCCTTAAGCGTAATAGAAGAAGCGAAGATTAAAGGTATTATATAGATAGCTACGGCGATTAACGGATATAAGCAATTGCTTATAGTATACGTTATCTCTTAGCTAGAATTTAACCTAATGCTTAGAAAGCCTTAGCTTCTTTATATAGAGTCCTACTTTATGCCGCACTAAGGAAGGCTTTATTATAGGAATCTACAGCGTTAGCTATAGCATATTAATAAGAACGAGCCTAAGGACACCGAGTGTGCTATAGAGCTTCGAGAGGCTAAAGAAGTTATAGCTTTAGTGTTTATCGGCATAATCAACCGAATCCGTAGACGATACGGCTGCTATTTACGCAGTTAGCCTCGCGGACATCGAAAAAGCTCTTCTAAGGCCGCCGCTCTAGTGCTATTCGCGCGGAAACCCGGAGGAGGACTACGTTTCTACGTAGACTACCGAGCACTTAACGCAATAACACGACCGGACCGCTACCCGCTTCCGCTTATTAAGGAGACACTCCGCAATATCGCTAAAGCGAAGTAGTTTACTAAGTTAGATATCTATTAAGCGTTCTATAAGGTGCAAATTGCGGAAGGTAACGAGTAGAAGACCGCGTTCCGCACTCGCTATAGTCTTTTCGAATAGATAGTAATACTATTTAGGCTTATAAAGGCTCCTAGTACCTTCTAACGGTATATTAATAGCATTCTTCGCGAATTTCTAAACGAGTTCGCTTCCGCCTATATTAATAATATTCTTATCTATATAAGCGGCAGCCTAAAGGATTATATAGACAAAGTGCGGAAGGTGCTAGACCGGCTCTCCGAGTATAGGCTATACCTCGACCTTAATAAATGCGAATTCGGCGTCCGCTAGGTTAAATACCTCGGATTTATTATTATCGCGGGCGTTAGTATATAGGCAGACCTCGTAAAGATTTAGGCCATTCGAGACTAAATAGCCTTAACTTCGCAAAAGGGTATATAGAGTTTCTTAGGATTTATAAACTACTACCGGATTTTTATTCGTTAATTTTCTTATATCGTCGGTCCGCTTATAGCCTTTACCGGCAAAAGGGTAGCCTTTTATAAAGGCGCCGTATAGGTAGAGGCGTTTTAGACGTTAAAGGACCTATTTTCGTAAGCCTTAGTGCTACTATAGTAGGACTTTAATTATCCCGTAATACTTAAGGCGGACTATAGTAGATTCGCGCTTAAAGGCACGCTTTCGCAAAAGGTAAACGGCTAACGCCGCCTTATGGCTTTTTACTCCCGTAAGCTTACTCCCGCCGAACGGAACTACGCTATCTACGATAAGGAAATACTCGCTATAATTAGCTATTTAAAGCAATAGTAAGCGGAGCTCTATAGCTATAAGAACTTTAAAATCCTTATAGACTATCGTAACCTTAAGTATTTTATAACTCGACGTTATCTCTTTAAGCGATAGGCCCGCTAGGCGGAATACCTTTCGCGGTTCCGTTTCCGGATTAAGTACCGACTTAGAAAAAAGGCTATAGTGCCGGACGCTTTATCCTAGAGAGATTAAGATCGGCCTTCTAATAAAGATTATGATGCCCTAAAGCTTTAAATACTCCCGGAGGAGGCGCTACGTATATATCTTAAAGTAACGCTTATCGGTGCGGACGGCGTAGTCTTAGTTAATAATAAGGGCGATAAGGACGAAGATAATAGCGAGGAGGATAATAATTCGTTAATTAGTTCGGAGAGTAAGGGGATAATCGAAGAAGACGTAGAGCCCGACGCTTAGGAAGCGGAATTCGCAGCGGCTATAACCCGGGACGACTTTAACGCGTACGACGCGGAGCTAACTACTAATATAGGTCTTAACCGACGGATTTTTTAGGACGAGGAGCTTTAGCGCACGTAGGACCGCTTAGCAGCTTAAGACGTTACCTACGGGAGCGTACGCTATGCCGTAGAGGCAAGAGCATAACGATTTAACCTTAAGCTTAACCTTAAGGTATAGGTAGCCGACTGCTACGTAGACCTACGTAGGCACCTACGGTTCCGCGGACGGCTTTAGGTTCTTAGTTCCTCTATAACTATAGAGGCTATAGTAAGAGACGCTCCCTTAGAGCTAAAGGAAGGAAACGCGCTCTAAGGACGGCTTATTTAAATAGTATACGACGCTAGCGTCGTCGGCTACCTTAGCCGCGAAGGAATAGTTGCCGCTATATCCCGCGACTTCTATTAGCCGCTCCTTTAGCTATACGTTAGACGATTCCTCCGCAATTATAATATCTACGGGCGCACGAAGATTTAGCGTGCGCTTAAGAAAGGGCTGCTTAAATCGCTCCTTATACCGGACCGGTTCTATATATATATTTAGATAGACTTTATTATAGACCTCCCCTTTATAGAGAGCGGCAACCGTAATCTTTAGGTAATTAAAGACCGTCTAAGTAAGGAAGTTATATTAAAACCTATGCCTTTTATAGAAGTAGAGATCTATACGGAGCGCTTTCTTATATACTACGTACGATACTATTAATAGCTAACGTTAATTATAAGCGATAGGGGCTTAAATTAAACGAGCCGCTTCTAGCAGCACCTATATCGGCTACTATAGATTATATAGCTATTAAGTATAGTATATTATCTATAAACCGATAGGGGGCTAGAACGGCTTAACTAAGAAGTTTAAGCTTACTTCCGGGGCGTTATCGACCGTAACTAAAGGGACTAAGATACGTAGCTCCCCGTAGCGCAAATAGCGCTTAACGGAAGAAATCACTCTTTAATTAGTATATTACCTTTCTTCGCACTATATAGGTATAAACCGGTATCCTTATTTCCTATCTCTATAGATATAGTAGCGGGAAAGCCGTCTAGACTAAGAGATTAAGATAAAGACTAATAGTAGAGGATTATAGAGATATAAGAAGTGTGAAGATTAGAGCAGAATTGAGAGAGAAAGCGGTTGTTGAATTATTTGTAATAGTCTGTCTAGCTGGGGACATCGGCGCCTTCTTATAGCCAAATATCTTAGGAACCAGGGTACATATCAATTGGCTTATTGTGCCGTCTAACAGCGCTATTTCCGGAGAAAAGAACGCGCATAAGACATCGCCGATATGTCGCACCGTTGTCGCGGAGTTATTATTGCGGAATGGAGGGTAGTTCTAAGCGAGATATATAAGTACCGACGTATCTGTCTTAGCACTTACACCTTATGCTATAACTCCTATATCTTATCACCCCGACTAGCTAATGCAACCGGGACATAAGTATATTATGCAATATTAAACTGTGGATTGTATGCATATTATTATATACCTATACGATATCTAGTTTAGGAGATATTTGCTCCCTTATATCTAGCAATAGCCCGGAGGGGCGCGTAGCCTCCTTTATATAGTAACTTAAGTAGGTCTCGGACTTCTACTAGTCTTTAATAGCCTCGGTAGCGTAGGACTAAGAGCGGTATACTAATAAACAGCGAGAACCTATAGAGCGATTTACGGTAGGTAATAAAGTTTAGGTAGACCTACGGAACTATATATCCTTAAGGCCGAAAAAGAAGCTCGACTAATTATACGTAAAATCTATAGTTAAAAGAGTGCTAAGCCCGTAAGCCGTCGAGCTAAAGGGACTGCCTAATAGGATTTACCTTAATCTTAACGTAGACTTTCTTTATTGCGTAGTAGTAGATCTAATTCCCGGCTAAGTAATAGCAGACCTATAGCCTCCCGTAATCTTAGTAGAAGGAGAAGAAGAGTTCCTAGTAGAGGAAATTCTTACCGTACGGTTAAAGAAAGTCGGCCGCGGTAGTAGGCGTAAGGTCCTCGTAAGGTAGTAAAGGTACTAAGACCCGACGTAGCACTTAGCAGCGGACTTCGCAGATATAGAAGCGCTCGACCGCTTTAAAGAGCGCTTTAGGGCTATTAGAGAAAACGACGGACCGCCCGACGCTACGTTGCCGGCAAAGACACGACGGAAGAAGGTACGTTTTACGCTCCCTAAAGCGAGCCGCGTAGTCTAAGGCGCGGCCGGGCCCTACGTAACACATCGTTATTTTTCGCTTAGGTAAGGTAAAGGTCTTATATAAGGGTCTTCGACTATAGGTGGGATTAGGTCTACGACCTAATCCGCATTCTTATATACAAGCGGGGAAGAGGCACGTACGGGCGGGGAAAGGGGCTTATGCGAATAGGGGTAAAAGGCTCGTACGGATAGGGGTAAAGGGTAGGTACGGACAAAGGGGTACGTGCGTAGAGCTATATATCCTTATATATAGGTGCGCTTACACTTAGTTCTTTATAGATGATTTCTATACCTATATAGAGGGCACTTGTGTGATTACTCTGCCTACCCTATTACACCCTATATACGCTCGAGGATCTAGTTTCTTCTTCTTCTTTCTTTTTAGCTAAGCGTTAGGCGTTATAGCGTAGGCCTTACACCTATAGGCTCGAAGGTAGGCTAGAGAGGCCTTTTTTCTAGTAAACTTATCTAGGGGAGACTCCTAGTCTTCTAAGCCGTCCTTAGGGTCCCTTAAGGTCCGGTTCTAAAGGTAGCACGCTAACCCGACTATTTCTCTCTAAAGGTCGTAAGGTAGACTTACTGCTAGTCTTATAGTTCGAGCCTTTTCTATTATAATACCCCCTAATCTCTCGGCTCCTCCGTTCTAGGCCTAGGTGTTTAATGCCGATAGAAGGGGTAAAATACCCCTTTTCCTAAGCTAGGCTAAGATATTCTTTATAAATAACTCTCTATTAGACCTAATTTTCTTAAACTTAAGGCCGTAATAGTTCTTTATCTAGTTCATAAAGTCCCGTAAAGTAGACTAATTATGCTTGCTATAATAGGTCCGTAAAAAATAGGGAAAACCCATTCCTAAGAAAGCGTTAGTAATAAATATAACCCTTATAAAGTTTTCTTAATCCCGGGCTATATCTATCTAATCTATCTAGATCTCTTTACATAGTTTCGAGGGCCGAGAAAGGGTTCTTTTAGAAACTTATCTTCTAGCTTTCCCTTAACCGCAAAATTCACACTAGACTATTTTAGCCCTTAAATATAGACTCCTTATTGAATTCCGAGCTTATAAAGGGCTAAAGGTCCTAGGTGGCCGAGTCTTATATGCTAGAGCTTCCCGTCTCCTTTAGCAGCCGGTAGAGGGTCTTTAGAATTAGCCCTCTTTGCCGCCGGAAAGGCAGCCTAGCCTAGGGTCGAAGCCGGGTTATTAGGTCGGTATTCCATAATAAACTAGCCGTATTTTTATTCGATTAGTCCTATAACCTCGTTGTTTTTAATTAGCTTCGTAGGGTCTTAGATTATATCCTAGTGTATCCCTTCTTCGCGGAGTCGCTAGGAAGAGACTAGACTAGTAGAGAAGCCTAGATAGTAGGCAACCTTCTTTAGTCGAAGCACCCGGTGACCGGAAGGTATCTTTATAAGATAATTTACCCTCCCGTAGCCCTCTATTCGTACTAGAGAATCCCCGGCTACTAAGAACTCTTTTCGGGCCTTCTTAAAAGAGCGGAATCGAGAGAGGTCGTTATAGACGTATAAAGAGGCTCTTATGTCTAGAATAGATAATTTCCGAAGTAGATATTCCGAAGGTTTAAGGGGGGCTTCTAAAGTTTTAAACACAAAAGCTAGATTTCCTATTCTTACTATCTTTCCTTAGGTTCTTCTCTTAACTCGGTCTACCCTTAGTAACTACTATATAACCTGCTCTTGCCCTTATAATTGCTATTATAGAGAGGCTCTAACCTTAGCCTTAATCTCGTCGATCTTTTTCTATAGGCTTAGGTTCTCTCGGAGGCAATTCTAGACCGTTTTTAGGTTTTCGGGAAAGGGATTTTATCTATCTAGCTATAGATATTTAAACACCGTCTAGCATCTTGCTAAAGGGTGCCTAATCTTCTTATAAGCCGGGCACGTGATTTTTAGTCGTTTTGCCTTAAGGGTATCTATATCTTTACTATTTCCCCGTTTTGCCTTAAGGGTATCTATATCCTTACTATTTCCCTATTTTTCGGTCTAATAGACACTTCCTCGTCTAACCCTTAACTATTTCTAGGTTTAGGCCTATAGCATCTCTTCGACTATTTCCCTAATCTTCCGGGATACTAACTAAATAGTCTATTTAGCCGTAAACGGGGCTTATATAACTTCTCTCGGGTAAACCCCCTAGACTAAGAGGGCTGCTTGCTGCTATACCTAAGCTACTGCTTCGTCGATTTCCCTACTAGCTTCCCGGAATATAGACGAGTATCTATTACTTAGGGGTTAAACTCGTATAGCAATATCCCTTAGCCACTGCCTAGAGATAGCTTTAGAAAAGAAATATTAGTTAGCTTCCTCTACGGTTTCTTCCTACTTATCTAGCTAGGCCGATATCTCTATCATCGAAGTCTTAGTTAGAAACACCTATAAGTAAGCCGTATATCTCTTCCGGATCCGATCGGTTATATAACCTAGAGATAGGGCTATCGAGGTCTTTAGTTTCTTTATCTACTATCGAAGGGTCTTATTATCTCGTAGGGCTAGAAGCTTAACAGCCGAGATAGACTCTAAAATCGTTGTCCGGGCAGCTATAATAAGCTTCGTTTTATATAAATATTCCTTCTAGAGACTCTTATAGTTATAGATCGATGCCGTATAAGCTTTTTGTTTTAAGGCACTTAACTAGGTAAAGCTTATAGCTTCCTCTATAAAGTCAGTATGTCTCGGTCGAATAAGGGGCTCTAGAAGCTGTTATTCGTCCGAGAAGACAAGGTTATAGATAGTCTAATCCACTCGAGCCTTCGTCTCCTTTATCTATTTATCCTAGTCCTCCGGGCCCGTAAGGATTATACGCCGGGTCTTCCCTATAGGTGCATCGTATAGTAATATATTAAGTGTTTATAGGTCTAAAATACTCCTGCCGAGGAGTAAGGGAACTATATTATTATCGTAGGCATAAGCCGAAAAGTATATAACCGAAAAGTATATCGGTCGTTTATCTTAAAGCAATTTATAGGGTGCTATACAACCGTAGTAATAATTAGTATGCGGAGTAGTATTGCGTAGTGTCCGGAAGTTATAGGAACTCTAATCCTCCCGGGCTTATAACTCTCTAGAAGAGAGATATACGCTATGCATATAGAAGTTAAAGACTAAAAAGGGGGTCGAAGACGCAGACAGTCTATATAGAGCTATTTAAATCTTATATAGGCAGGAAATGTAGTGTAAAAGTAATTAATTAATCTCTAACCTCTCCCTGCCTTACTAAGGGAGACTGCCCCCTTTTATAGGCAGTCCTATCCCTCTTAAATTAGTAGCCCCCTTTAGCGTTCCACCTAAATGTCTGAGTTTAAGACACAGCCCCCTATTTCCTTTTTCCTGCCCAGCCTTTTTCCCAGCCTTTTTCCCACGCCTTTTTTTAAAGTCCTATTTTCTTAAGCCTCTTTTCTAAGCCCCTTTTCTAAGCCCCTTTTCCAAGCCCCTTTTCCAAGCCCCTTTTTAAACTAGCTTCGGGTGCCCTATAAGCCGCACAGTAATGCACGGGCCGCTAGTAGTCCCCTAGGTAGTCCTCTAGGTCGAGAGCCCGCCTAAGCTACCTAAGTCTTATAAATCCTAGCCTAGCTTCGCAATAATATTAAGGTTTATAGTTAGTAATTTTATAGAGTATTTCTATCTATAATATACAAGGCGTATATAAGGTATATATTAAGTATGCTTATAAATTAAGTATACTTTAAGAGAGGCTATAGAGGTATAAAGGGTGCTTATATTTATATAATTATATATAGTATATCTACCGTTTAATACTATATATATACGTAGTTATAAGATTAAGGGATATCCGCATTATTAAGGTAGTTATAGATACCTAATCCGTATGATTATATATAGGCAATAAGGCTATATCTCTACCTCTTTCTTAGCTAGATTATAGATTTAATAACACGAGAACTTAATAGATCTATCCGGCTAGTTACTATTATTAGAGCCTTACTAACACTAATTAGTTAAGGCTTCGCTTTTATAGGCAGTTAGGAAGAAGAGGCAAGATCCGTAACACTCGAAAGTGTAAAACACCCTACGAGGGAACACCTAAAGAAGGTTATCTTATGCTAAGAATAAGACCTCTTAATTACAACGTTACTGTATTAACGCTATGTCAAAGTCTCCCTAGCTATCCTTTAATCCTATCTCGCTTTTAGGTAGGAGAAGAGTTACGTTAACCGATAGTGCGTCTATAACGCCGACCGTATCGTAAAGAACCTTACGACTATTAGACAACCTCGACTCCTTTAATAGCTAGCTTAAGCAACTAATGCCGCTAACGCTGTATACCTATCAACCGCCGAAGAGAGCTCTTCTAAACGCTCCCTTAAGAAAAGCTCTTCTAATAGCACAACTAGACAAACACGAGCCTAACTCTCGCGGAAGACCACTCGCCCTTATAAAGCCCGCCGCCTACTTCGATAAGCATCGCGAAGACCCTCGCGATTCCTACGAGAATATAGTCCGCTTGCTGCCTTAAGCCCTACGAGAATATAGTCCGCTTAATGCCTTAAGCTATATAGGATAATAGTCCGCTTACTGCCTTAAGCTATAAGAATATAGTCCGCTTACTGCCTTAAGCCCTATAAGAATATAGTCCGCTTGCTGCCTTAAGCCCTACGAGAATATAGTCCGCTTACTGCTATAAGCCCGCCGTAAACATAAAGCCGCTAGTTGCTTTCCTACGAGAATATAGTCCGCTTGCTGCTATAAGCCCGCCGTAAACATAAAGCCGCTAGTTACTTTAAGTCGACTAGGTCAATCACTAATCCCGCACGCTGCTTTAAGCCCGCACGCTGCTTTAAGCCTTCTATTCTAATTTAGAAAGAGCTTTAGAAGGCGCAATACGGCATCGTTAAGGACTTTAACGCCGTATCTAGTAGCCCGCATCCACTTATTGCATTACTAGCCCTTTCCTTCCTAACGCTTATTACCTCGAATTCGCCCTGCTTTTTACTATAAATTCGCCTTGCTTTTTACCTCGAATTTACCTACGTTCTTTATCTTATTTTTCGCCCTGCTTTCTGCGCCTTAGCAACGCTCTTAGCAACGCCTTTACAACGCCTTTAGCAACGCCTTTTGCAGCCTTAGCAGCCTATATTCGCTGCGTTACTTTTCGCCCTTAGCTTAGCAGCCTCGCCCTATAGCCGCCCCGACGCTCCCTGCCTATACTACTACACGGCCTAAACGGCCCTTTTTCCCTTTAACCGTTGCGTATCTCTATTTAGTAGGAAAACCGGGTTATTATCTTATTCTTATTATTATCTTAAAAGAACTATTAGTATAGGAATAAGGGATATCCGCATTATTAAGGTAGTTACGCATACGTAATCCGTAGGATTACGTATACGCAATAAGACTATATCTCTATAAGGCCTTCCCTTCTTCCTTAGCTAGATTATAGATTTAATAATACAATAACTTAATAGATCTATCCGGCTAATTACTATTATTAAAGACTTACTAATAGTAGTCTTTTAGTCGCAATAGCATATATATAACTTAGTTATTAACCTTAAAACATATAGTATTAAGGGGAATAAGTATAACGTTTTATACGTATTATACCGTCTATATATATAAAACACGCTATACGCTTTAATTAATCGTATAATAATAAAGGTAAGTCGTAATAGCCTTAAATAAGTAATACAATATGCTTTACTCTAAGCGCTTTTATATTATTAGTAGGTGATTCACTTAGATTAATCTAAACAAAGGGGGTTGTATTAGTTATAGTTATATCTAATCTAGCTTAGAAGGGGGAATAAGGGGGCCCCTTTATACCCGTCTGCCGGGGTCCCTCTATAGAGCCTACTATGCCTTAACAATGCATTATTAAGGCCTACGCTAGGGCTTACTGCTCTAGTTATAACGATGCCCTTATTTTATAACAAGGTTATTAACTATATAAGGCACGTAGCGTTATACGCCGCGTAGTTATAACCTATATTGCCCCTTTCCTATGTATGGTCGGCAAGATAGTTGCGACTCTATCCCTTAGTTATAAACTACATTCCTATAAATATAATAATATTTTTATATTCTTATATTACTTCGTTTATATAGGAATAAGGGATATCCGTTCTTTAGGCACGATTGCAATCTACGTGATTAAATAGATCACGTGCGGGCAACGCTTATATAAATGCGCTATTAATAACACAATGCATCGTATGCATTAGGCACTTTAGTAATAGCGTTACTAACTCGGCCGCCCTTACGATAATTAAGTTATTAACTTAATCGCCCTTATAGGCATAGCCCTAACGTCGCAACGAAGGCTTATAAAGGGCCGGCTTCGGGCCTTAATAATATACGCTGCTATAGCCTATATAAAGGGGCTATTCGTCGCCCCTTAGTTAATAGAACGATATAGACTAATCTAACTAGCTTTATAACCCCCTTTTTATTTAACTCACTAATACTAATTAGTAATTAAACGATTAATTATAGATTAGTAAGGTTAAAAAGGTAAAGTCCGATTGTTATTAGTATAAGACCGTTACCTTTAGTAGTACTATCCCCCTTATATCGTAAGACGATCCTTTATGCTAAGAATAAGAATCTACGCGTATTAAGAACCGACCTTATTAATATTACCGTCTTCCCTATTTGCTTTCTACCGGGAAATCCCCGGTTCTTTCCTAGATTCTACTATGGAATTCTACGGGCTTTTACGGGCATTACCCCGTACTTCTACGGGCGTATTTACCTACTTTTCTTTGGTTATATTTCACTGTGATTTTACGGTGATTTTACGGTTATTTATACGGTCTTTACCTATGAAATCTCTTCCCTTCTACGGTCTTCTACCGTAGAATTCTAATTCCCTTCTACGGTCTTCTACCGTAGAATTCTAATTCTCTTCTACGGCTTCTACCGTAGAATTTACCGTAGAATTCACTAGTCTTCTACTAGACTGCTTATTTATTTACTAACTGTATAGCTTATTTATCGTACGGCACGATCTATTGCTTTTCCTACCGATCCTTCCGTCCGATTATTTACGTCACCTGTTTTTCCTTAGGTCTACGCGGCTGATTTCGTCCGAGGAATTTTCCTATATATAGAGACTAGTTAGCCTCCCTACTAGAGAAGATAAGAGCTATTATTCTTAGTGTTTTACATCCTTTTGTAGCTTCTAATCCCTCTGTGTAGGCTGTTTAAGCCTTAGAGCCTCTCTTCTACTTAATTGCTATTACACTAATATCGAGGACCCGACTGCCTAGCGTTCGATAGTTATAAGCCCGGACGAACTTCTCTGCGTATAGAGAGTTCTAACGGCTTGTATTTTCAGCCTGCTAACGCTACGACTTACGGTAGTAAAGCCTTTGCCTTTATATCTAGCGAATTAACTTATAGAGGACTAGTATGTCTTTAAGGAGCGTTATTAATCTAGCGAATTAAGTCATAGAGGACTAGTTAGTACGTTTACCCTATTCTATTAGTGTTTTCCTACACTTAGTTTAGTTTTTTACGGTTTATTTACATATATTGTGTATCTAACCACCCCTTTTCCGGTGATTTTACTATACTTTCACCTACGTTACCGTATCTATTATAGCCGACATTACTTCGAAGACTATTTTAAATAGACTAGCGGACTAGGACCGATAGATCTTAACGATCTAGAAATACGCACTTGCCTAAGGGATTTATGAGAAAATCGATCCTTCTATTACGCTTAAACTTTAGAAACCCTTATTGCCTCTTCCTATAGAACTAATAGCTAGAATAGTTAACGCGACTGTTGCTAATATTGCTAGTTTATCTATAGAAGAACTTAAGAGGTTTAAGTTTCTCTTTTCCCGGTATCGCACGTTGCTTTAAGCCTATAAGGACTAATAGAAATCTCTTACGTTAATCTAGCAGTTTATTATTTAGAATATCGGGAACTACTACTTAACAATTGCCGACGAACATAAAGTTTCTAAGGAATTAGCTTTACTATAGCGGCGTATAAAGCCGACTTTATAGACGCAATAGAAGACTATTCTTACGTAGTTCTATACTATTTTAAAGGCACTAGACCGGACGAATATCACGATATAGATTTCTAACTAGCAGAAGGTCCTTACCGACGCCCGGTGAATTAAGTTGCCTAAATCGGAAGGTCTCTAGGCTATACAGCTTTTTCTTTAGGCTATTTGGCCTATTTCCAGCCCTTTTGCGGAATACTAGATAAATAAGATAGAGGACGATGCCCGCTTAAATAAGCTAGGTTAGGAATAGTCTTTCCCCGACGGATTTAAGATATCCGAACTTTTCGAGCGCTCGTAGGCCTTAAAGGCTGCGACTAAAGCGCTAAAGACTAATGCATTTGCAAAGTTCTAAGGCTAGGGAACATAACCCTTAGCCGCGGAATCTACTAAAAACCCTGCGCAAACACCGGCTACGACGTCCTTAGAAAAGGATAAGATAAAGCTAAAACCTAAACCGTAGTATGCTTATAGAGAACGTTACTTCTTCTCTAAATGCAACTACTTTAACCCTTCCGTTCGACTTCTATTATAGAAACCCGATAAAGACGTCTAAAAGACTATAGACGATTTCCTTAAGGTTCCGGCTAATAAGGCTAGAGTCGACGCGGCACTTCTTCGCGACGAGGAGTAGCAGAAGAATAATAAGATCGAGATAAAAACGGTGTAAGCTACGGCTGCCGCTAATGTTCTTACGGCCTTTTTACCACTAGTTATTCTATAGACTACTATAGAATACCCGTTAAGGGATTCTTTTATTATAGATTTAAGGTCTAATAGACACATTTACAATAATAGGGAGCGTTTCTATAACTTCTAGCCTTCTTCCGAGTACGCGCTCGCAGGTAGTAGAAGCACTCCTATTCTTAGGATAGGCACGGTGTTTATACGCATTTCGACGGGCACTTTTTAGCTTAGTTAAGTAGCATATATCCTATCTTTTCATACGTCCCTTTGTTTACTTCGTCTTTTGCATAAGGCGAATCTTTTATAGAACCCGTAGACTAGATAGATCTCTTCTTTAATACGCACTATTTATATAACGGAGCTGATTTACAACTAGTATGTCATCGAGTATAACCCGTTAACGCCTTCTACTACGCTTCTAATAATTCTAACTATTGCTTCCGTTCCTTCTATAGATTCTACCGGAGAAACCCCGGTTATAGCACCTTTTTTAGCTACTATACCGGAGTCTATACTAATAAGTGTAGAGGAACTTTCTCTTTAGCACTAACGACTTAGACATCCGAATAATAAAGCGCTTTCGAAAGCACTCGGAATACTATAGTCGGTGACCTCTAATAAGATAATCTCCTATAAGTCCTATAAACTTACGTAGTCTAAACGAATTATCAACCGCGAACCGCCGCTTTCTAAGGCGACGTTTCCCTTTTCTAAGGTGTTTTACGATATCTTTTCTATGCATAAGAGTTATAACAATAAGAACGTTGCATTTCTTATTAAGGATAACTATACGAAGCTTGTTTTTCTATATATACTTCTAGACGCTTTTATAGACGAGCTAATTTTATGCTTTAAGAGCCTAGGTCGGTATATTTCCTAATAGTTCTTACTTTCTATCGGTATAATCTATCGAGACAACGACCGAGCCCTTCGACACGACTTTTAAGATTTTATTAACTAGTAGGGCATTTATAATAAGCCTATTGCACCCTATACACCCGCTTAAAACGGCGCTGCCGAACGAGCTAGGGGGGTAGTATCTATAAAAGCTCGATCTATAAGGATTAGAGTAAATTTGCCTAAGCATTTATAGATAGAAACGTAGAAAACTATAGTATATTTACATAATCGGATTCTAGCCCGATAGGCAGCTTCCTCTACGTTATTTCTATCGAAGTAGATTTCCCTAATAGAGATCCTTTACGATTAGTTAAGGGATTACGACCGGAATATACCGGCTTTTCTCCTTCCCTAACTATTACGATTCGATTATCTTCGAGCTTTTAGCTATAAAGCCTACCTATTAACTACTAAGGCCCTAACTAACACGTAGAAACGTAATCTTAAGCAAGAACCTTATGCGGAGGTTAGTTACTTAATTAGGTATGATTTTACTTATATTTTTCGTGTGTGGATCCTATAGAGATAGGAGGTTCGTCGAGTTTATGATATAACGTTTAATAAGACTTAGCTTTTCACCGCGTCTAAGGCATCCGAACCGCTAATATAGGTATTATTACCGGCATTTCTACTATACATTGCATAGGAAGAAGAGCAAGATAAGGCAGAATTCTAGTTAACGCTAATAGTGCTTCTTAATAAGCATTCTAATCTAGCAGACCTTCTAGCCGATAGCAATCCTTAGCTCCTAACTCCTAACTAAACCCCGGAACCGCCGGAGGATATTTTTAAGAATATATAGGATTTCTAACCCGATATTTCTACTCTTTTACCTACTATAACTATAGAACTAGTAGACCGTCTTAAGGTATAGTTGCCTTAAGCTACTTCTCGGTCTATAGATTACGATAATACTATTCCTATAGATAGTCTACGGACAACGAGGTTTATAGGGAATTTACGCCCTACTTGTTCGAACCGTTTTTCGGGTCGATATCCCGCTTTCGCCTACGTTAGGCATCCACCGGCTAATAGCACCGCTTTTACAGCTGCGTTCGCTACTTCTCTTAAACCTAAGAAGGTATATAAAAGGGATTTGCCCGCGCTTCTAAGGTTTTAGTCTAATCTCGAGACGCATCCGTATAGACCCGAGTTTAAAGCCGCTAGAAAGGTCAAATAGGACTCCTTAAAACAGCGGAAGACCTTCTTTCCTTCGCTTACCCTAAAAGCGAACGCGCTAGTGCGTCCTCTTCTATTAATATAGGCATTCGATTATAAGTTTAAAAAGCACGGCTACCTTAGGAAGTTTAAGTCTCGCCTTTATATACGAGGAGATCTTTAGCCTTTTAGCGGAAAGGAAACTTACGCCGCGACGCTTATAGCGCGAAATTTTCGTATTATAATTGCTATTGCCGCTAAATTTAGCACTAAAACCCGCTTACTTAACGCGGTTAACGCCTTTACGAATGCCGATCTAGATAAAGAAGTATATATCTATTTCCTAGACGGATTTAAGGTGTTTAGTTATATAATTCGGTTAATAAAGGCTTTATATAGGCTTCGCCGTTCGCCGCTTCTTTAGCAACGGGAACTATCCGGGTCTCTTACCGAACTTAGCCTTTAGCAAAGTGCGGAAGATCTTTACATTTTTATATCTACCACGAGTGGTATTATTACTTTCTTCTTTATAGATAATATTATTATCCTTTTTCGTAGGGAGTACCGTAAGGCTACTAACGATTTTATCTATCGCTTTAAGAAGAAGTATATAATTACCGACCGCGGAGAGCTTACCTATTTCCTTAGAATAAGAATTATCCGGGACCGTAAGTAGCGAAAGCTATAGTTATACTAAGACGTTTACCTAGATAAGATTGCTTCTAAGTTTAGTTTAATCCCTACTTCTACGGTTCTACGCCCTATTTCGACCTTTTATCCGTTCCTACTTCCCGAGAAGCTAGAGAAACACTAGGGATAGGCTACGGATAACTAAATCTATTACTTCTAGTCTTTAGTCGGTTCCTGCAATTACGCGACTATTTCTACCCGTCTCGACGCCGTAAAATCGTCGAATTCTTTAGTAAAGCATATATAGAACCAGTTTGCGCTCTATATTAAGCTTGCTAAAAGCTTAGTGACTTACTTATACGAATCGCGTTTCCTTACGATTAAGCTTTCGGATATAGACGAGCAAAAACTCGTTATAGCTTCCGATGCCGCCTATGCCGACGACCTAGACACTCGTTATTCTTCTAAGGGCTATTTTATTAGCCTATTTAACGGTCTAATCGCGTAAAAGGCCCGGAAACAATCTACGGTTACTATATCTTCTACTAAAGCCGAACTTCTTATAGTCTCTTCTACCGCGAAAGAGCTAATTTCTATTCTTCGTTTATTTAACGATATTTCCCTATAGCTAGATATTCCTATTCCTACTATTTAGTATAATAATACCTAGATAATCCGCCTAGTTTCCGCCGAGATTCTAAAGATTTAGACCGCTTTAAAGCACGTTAAGATTTATAACTACTAGGCCCGTTAGGAATTCTTACGCAATACTTTTAACATTAAATACATCCCTTCTAACTAGATAGTTGCGGATAGATTAACTAAGTTACTTCTACGATAGCGTTTCTAAACGTTCCTTCGCTAGCTTCGACTTACGGATATTTCTTCTAAGATCTAAGAAGAAGTCGATAATAATTCTAACTAGCCGGAAGTTATTCCCTTCTAGCTAAGGGGGTATATTAATATTACCGTCTTCCCTATTTGCTTTCTACCGGGAAATCCCCGGTTCTTCCCTAAATTCTACTATAGAATTCTATAGGCTTCTATAGGCATTACCCCGCACTTCTATAGGCGTATTTACCTACTTGTCTTCGGTTATATTTTACCGTGATTTTATAGTGATTTTACGGTCATTTATATAGTCTTTACCCGTAAAATCTCTTCCTTTCTACGGTCTTCTACCGTAGAATTCTAATTCCCTTCTACGGTCTTCTACCGTAGAATTCTAATTCTCTTCTACGGCTTCTACTATAGAATTTAACGTAGAATTCATTAGTCTTCTACTAGACTGCTTATTTATTTGCTAACTATATAGCTTATTTATCGTACGGCACGATCTATTGCTTTTCCTACCGATCCTTCCGTCCGATTATTTACGTCACCTATTTTTCCTTAGGTCTACGCGGCTGATTTCGTCCGAGGATTTTTCCTATATATAGAGACTAGTTAGCCTCCCTACTAGAGAGGATAAGAGCTATTATTCTTAGTGTTTTACATCCTTTTACAGCTTCTAATCCCTCTATACAGGCTGTTTAAGCCTTAGAGCCTCTCTTCCACTTAATTGCTATTACACTAATATCGAGGACCCGACTGCCTAGCGTTCGATAGACCTAGTACTTAGTAGCCCCGATAGTTCTTCTAGCTCTTATTTAATCCCGTCTTACTTCGGAGAAGAAGAGTAACGTTAGGCAATAGCGCGTTATTAACGCAACCGATAGACTTCGTAACGGCCTTTACGATCCCTTTTTTAATAAACCCCTATATAAAGAACATCACACGATATCGACGTCCGTTGATAACCCTAACGCCCTTAAATCTACCTTAATAGCCGATAAACCGCCCTTTAATCCGCTCCTATAATAGCTTAGCGAGATTAATATCCCTAACGCTATTCTAAAAGGGGTAGACTACGTATACTAGGATATATAGGTTAACCTAAAGAACCCCTCTAAAATCGTAATAACCACCCGTATTATAAGGTTCTTTATTATATATTATAATATAGACCTATATAGCATTTCTTTTTATCCTATACCCTTTACTATATTACCTACTGCTCTTATAACGGGCTTCGCAACTGCACCGGCAACGCCGGTAGTAGCTCCCGATGCGCCCCCTATATATCCGGCAGTTATATTCGTAATAGAACCGATAATAACGTTATTAACGCGCGCCTTAATCGCGTTAACCTTCGACCTATCATATGCACGAGATTAAATGCTCGGTATATTCCTAAACCCTTAAGCCTCTCTATTCCGCGAGATAATCTACCCGACTTTATACTCGTTTATACCTAAGACCCCTCCGGTTAATATAACGTTAAAGGCAGCCTATACGATCGTCCCTTTATATAATATTCCTAACGAAGAGATAGATACCGACGTCCTATAGAAGTTTATTAAGCTATAGGATAAAAATAAGAACTATATAGGCGAGCCATACGATATCCTCGATAATAAGGTCTATATCTTTACGGATATATATTATACGGTAAAAGCCCGGCTAGGCTATTTTCACGCATTCTTCCTACGGATTTTTACCGGGCGAGCTTAAACCTACTATATATAGCATATAGAGTAAGACTATATATTTAGGCAAGACTACGACCTACTAAAGGCTTACTTTAGAACCGAAGTAAACTATTAGCACTATTAGGTAGATTAAACTACTACGGAATTTAAAAGGCTATAAGTAAAGTATCTTAATAAGACCTAATAGGAAGTCCTATATACCCTTTTTAATAAGCTATAACGATATTAACGCGCCTTAGGATTTAAGTTCGCTAGGGACCTCCCCTTTCGCACTACCTTACTTAACGTATGCTAAAACGTCCCGGAATTTAGCTATACGCAATATAACCGTTTTAAATAAGGGTCTAAAGGGAAGCTTAGAGGCAGAGGATTACGGCAGTGCAAAGAGTATTAAGATTAATATAGAAATAAGAGAGAAAAGTATTGTTAAATTACTTAGTAGAGGTCTGTCTAAAGGCGGACTAAGGTCCCTTTATATAGCTAATCCCACACAAATAAAGGTATATATAACTTAACTAATTGTGGTTATAGAAAGCGCTATTATTTATCTATATAATGTAAGTAGTCTAATCCTTTTTAATAGCTTAGTTATTGCATAATTAAATACGCGAGTAATACGAGGTAGTATAGATAACGCCGGTTGACCGAGTTATAAGTTATAACTTATATACCTCTATCTCTACTTACACTATATACTTCGGGCTTCGGTATCTTAGCCATCTAGGGAGCTAATGCGACCGGATGACTTACGTTATATATAATAATATACGGCGGTTCTAATATATATCTTTATACATTAGTAGGATAAACCAATTAGGAAATATCTGCTCCCTTATAGCCTCGCTTAAAGGGTACTTATTTTATAAAGAAGTACGCTTTATATATATCCGTTTTATAACTAACTAGGATTTATAAAAACTCTCTAAAACCCTATTTCTAGGAAAAACCCTTTATATAGAGATAAATCACTCTACTATTTTATAGAGAAAAAATAAAAACTCTACTATATTTTATCAGTCCGTTTAGTAAAACTATATCTAGGGAAAAACTAAAGGGTATATAGAGGAAAGCTAGAAGAAAGCATAAAAAAGAGTAGCTAAAAACCTCTATTTATCTTTATATATAAGATCCTTTTTAAGACCTAAGAGGTCTCGAAATTTATTAAATAGTATATATATTAGTAGGTGTAGGAATTATAGATGGAATTCCACGGTAGAAGGACTTCCCTTCTAAGGTGAATTCTATAGATGGAATTCTAATAGAATTCTACGGTAAAAGGACTTCCCTTCTAAAGTAAATTCTATAGATAGAATTCCACTTCCTTCTATAGACTTCTATAGTCGTCCCGATAGACGCATCCGTCTACAGAAGGTCTTCCCCGACTAACGCATCCGTCTTTACATTCTATTTACGGATCCCTTTTTATTCTTAGCTACTAAGGCTTCCCGGAGGGTAGCTCCGACCCTTCTCTCGTCTTGTCTATAAAGAAGGTAGTATAGCCCTTAGCTAGATAGGTATTAACAATTCCAATAAGACTACTAGACCTATATTTATATTTGCATTTAAGATACTTACTAACACTAATTAGTGATTGTAAGGCTTAATTACAGATAGTAAGGTAGACGAGATAGTTCTATATCCTTCGAACGTATTATAGATCTTTATCAAACGGCTTCCGCCCGACGATCCTATTCTATGCACTTAGAGAAGGATAACTATGCTAAGAATAAGAAGACTTTACCTTCCGAGTCTAGCTCGCCCTTAGGGGTTGCGTATAGCTCTTCTTTAAACTTTTTGCTAACCGGTTACCGCTTTAAAAGAAGAAGAGTAGCACTAGCAGAAAGTACGTTAATAACGCCGAACGATAAAATTTTTGTAGAGAACCCTACGAACACATCGATAAACCGCGTGAAAAATAAGCACGCATTATAACTTCGATATACTAACCTATTAGTGTTGCGAAGCTGGGCTGGGATTTATGAGACTTAGGTAGCTTAGGCGGGCTCTCGACCTAGAGGACCACCCGGGGGACTACCAGCGGCCCGTGCATCGCTGTGCGGCCTATAGGGCACCCGAAGCTAGTTGGAAAAGGGGCTTGGAAAAGGGGCTTGGAAAAGGGGGCTTGGAAAAAAGGCTTGGAAAAAGGGGCTTGAAAAAAGGGTTTGGAAAAAGGGTTTAGAAAAGGAGGCTTAGAAAAGGGGCGTGGAAAAGAGGCTTAAGAAAATAGGGCTTTGGAAAAAGGCGTGGGAAAAAGGCTAGGAAAAAGGCTGGGCAGGAAAAAGGAAACAGGGGGCTGTGTCTTAAACTCAGACACTTAGGTGGAACGCTAAAGGGGACTACTGATTTAGGAGGGACAGGACTGCCTATAAAAGGGGGCAGTCCCCCCTAGTAAGGAAGGAAGAAGTTAGAGATTAATCAATCACTTCTGCACTATATTTCCTGCCTGCATAAGATTCAAACAGCTCCACACAGACTGTCTAAGTCTTCGACCCCCTTTTTTTAGTCATTAACTTCTATATACACAGCATATATCTCTCTTCTCGAGAGTTATAAGCCCGGGAGGAATAGAGTTCCTATAACTTCCGGACACTGCGCAATACTATACCGCACACTAGTTATCACTACGGTTGCATAGCACCCTATAAATTGCTCTAAGATAAATAACCGATATACTTTCTCGAGTGTGTCTTTAATAACATAGTTCCCCTACTCCTCGGCAGACGTTCCTTAGGCCTACGGACACTCGATATATCACTACACGATGCACTTACGGGGAAGACCCGGCGTACGATGCTTACGGGCCTAAAGGACGAGGATAAATAGATAAAGGAAACGAAGGCTTAGGTGGATTAGACTATCTACAACCTTATCTTCTCGGATAAACAGCAACCTTTAGAGCCCCCTATCCGACCGAGGTATACTAACTTTGCAGAGGAAGCTATAAGCTTCGCCTAGTTAAGTGCCCCGAAACAAAAAGCCTATACGGCATTAATCTATAACTATAAGAGTCTCCGGAAGGAATACCTTTATAAAACCAAGCTTATTACAGCTGCCCGGATAACGATTTTAGAGTCTATCTCGGCTGCTAAGCTGCTAGCTCTACGAGATAATAAGACCCTTCGATAGTAGATAAAGAAGCTTAAGACCTTAATAGCCCCGTCCCTAGGTTATATAACTGACCGGATCCGGAAGAGATATACGGCCTACTTATAGGCGTTTCTAACCGGGACCTCGATAATAGAGATGTCAGCCTGGCTGGATAAGTAGGAGGAGACCGTAGAGGAAGCTAACTAGTACTTCCTTTCTAAAGCTATCTCTAGGCAGTGGCTAAGGGATATTTCTATACGAGTCTAACCCCTAAGTGACGGATACTCGTCTATGTTTCGGGAAGCTAGTAGGGAAATCGACGAAGCAGTAGCCTAGGTATAGCAGCAAGCAGCCCTCTTAGTCTAGGGGGTTAACCCGAGAGGAGCTATAAAGGCCCGGTTACGGCTAAATAGACCGTTTAGTTAGTATCCTAAAAGATCCGAGAAATAGTCGAAGAAATGCTATAGGCCTAAACCTAGAAACAACAGTTAGAGGTTAGACGAGGGAGTATCTACTAGACTAAAAAACGAGGAAACAGCGAAAAAGATATAGATACCCTTAAAGCAAAACGACTAAGGGTCTCTTGCCCGGCTTGCAAGAAGATTAAGCACCCCTTAGCAAGGTGTTAGATAGTGTTTAAACATTTATAGCTTAATAGACGAGATCCCCTCCCCGAAAACCTAGAAATAGTCCGGAATTCCCTCCGAGAAAACCCAGGCCTATAAAAAAGGATCGATAAAATTAAGGCTAAGGTTTAAGCGTCTCTACAATAGCAATCATAGGGGCGAGAGCCGGTTATATAGTGGTTGTTAAGGGCAGACCGAGTCTAGAGAAAAACCCGAGGAAAGATAGTAGGAATAGGAAATCCAGCTTTTGTGTTTAAAACTTTAGAAGCCCCTCTCGAACCTTCGGAATATCTACTTCGGAAATCGTCTATTCTAGACTTAGGAGCCTCTCTACACGTCTATAACGACCTCTCTTAATTCCGCTCCTTTAAGAAGGCCCGAAAAGAGTTCTTAGTAGCCGGGGACTCTTTAGTACGAATAGAGGGTTACGGGAGGGTGAATTATCTTATAAAGATACCTTCCGGTCACCGGGTGCTTCGGCTAAAGAAGGTTGCCTACTGTCCAGGCTTTTCTACTAGTATAGTCTCCTTCCAGCTACTCCGGGAAGAAGGGATACACTAGGATATAGTCCGAAACCCTACGAAGCTAATTAAGAACAACGAGGTTATTAGACTAGTTGAACAGAAATACGGTTAGTTTATTATGGAATACCGACCTAATAGCTCGGCTTCGACCTTAGGCTAGGCTGCCTTCCCGGTGGCAAAAAGGGCTAGTTCTAAAGACCCTCTACCGGCGGCTAAGGGAGACGGGAAGCTCTAGCATATAAGACTCGGCTACCTAGGACCTTTAGCCCTTCACAAGCTCGGAATCCAATAGGGAGTCTAAATTTAGGGACTAAAAACAGTCGAATGCGAATTTTACGGGCAAGGGAAAGCTAGAAGATAAGTCTCTAGAAGAACCCCTTCTCGACCCTCGAAGCTATATAAAGAGATCTAGATAGACTAGACAGATGTAGCCCGGGATTAAGAAAACTTTGTAAGAGTTATGTTTATTACTAACGCTTTCTTAGGAATGGTTTTTCCTTATTTTTTACGGACCTATTACAGTAAGCATAACTGGTCTGCTTTACGGGATTTTGTGAACTAGATAAAGAACTATTACGGCCTTAAGGTTAAGAAAATTAGGTCCGATAGAGAGTTATTTACAAAGAATATCTTAACCTAGCTTCGAAAAAGGGGTATTTTACCCCTTCCATCGGCGTTAAATACTTAGGCCTAGAACGGAGGGGCCGAGAGATTAGGGGGTGTTACGATAGAAAAGGCTCGAACAATGAGACTAGCAGTAAAGCTACCCTACGACCTTTAGAGAGAAATAGTCGAATTAGCTTGCTACCTTCGGAATCGGACTCTAAGGGACCCTAAGGACGGCTTAGACGACTAAGAATCCCCCCTAGACAAATTCATAGGGAAAAAGGCTTCTCTAGCCTACCTTCGAGCCTATAGGTGTAAGGCCTACGCTATAACGCCTAACGCTTAGTTGAAAAGAAAGAAGAAGAAGAAGCTAGACCCTCGAGCGTTTATAGGGTTTTTAGTCGGTTATAAGTCTACTAATATCTTCCGGATCTAGATACCTAGCCTAAAGAAGGTTATCTCGACCCGGGATGTAGTGTTTAACGAATATAGCTACTTCGACGGGGAAAAAGAAGAAAGCACTCGACAGCTTATTTAGAAGATCGACATACCCTTAGAGACTCGAGCTAACGAAGAGGCCCTCGACGAAGAAATAGACGAAGAAACAGTTATAGAGGAGGTAGAGGGCAACGAAGACGAAATATAGGAAGAAGACCCGGAAGGAGACCTAGAGGAAGCCCAAACAGACGATAAAGACCTTAAAAAAGCAATCGAGCTCGAGAAAGCCTACTCTTCCCCGTCCTACCCGTTAGAGGACTTAAAAGAAGCCTTTCTAGTACATCTTCTAGTTTCTACCCCTAAGGGGGTAGGGGGAAATACAAACTCGAAAGAATTTCCGGCAGCTTTTCTATCCCTACTTCAATAAGTTAAAGAAACAGTAGCTTCAATAGGGGTAGAACTAGAAGGACCGAATGCAGTACCCTTATTAAGGGCTAGCCTTTGCCTAGAGGACCGGTTCTCGGACTTTAGACTTACCCCTATCTAAGATAGAGTCTATAGAGCTTTTATAGCCGGGAGACTGTTTAAACCCTAAGAAAAGAAGAAGGTCTATAAAAGAGCTCTCCTAGAACCGCCTTAGACTTAGTCACAGCTGTAAAACCATCTATATAAAGAGCAGTTTATTTAGGCCTAGAAAGACCACCTAGCCTTACACGCAGAGATAGGTTCCTTCTAGGAAGTCTTATAGGCTATAGCAAGGGGCCACTAGGTCCTAGGCTGTAAATAGGTCTTTATTTATAAAACAGACAAACATAGGTACCTTTAGAAGTGCAAAGCTCGCCTAGTGGTTTATGGAAATCAATAGGAGAAAGGGGACCTTCTAATAAGAGCTATAACCTTAGCCGGGATGTCTTTTAGGGCTCTTATAGCTATAGCAGCCGAGTACGACCTCGAATTGGATTAAATAGATATGGTAAACGCCTTTATAAACTGCCCCTTAGACGAGGACGAAGTTGTCTATATGCGGATGCCCCCGGGATTTTAGAAAGAAGGTAAAGTTATACGGCTTCGAAAAGCTCTATACGGTCTACGTAGGTCTCCCCTTCTCTAGCAGTAGCACCTTACAGCGTCTCTCGAGACCCTAGGCTTCCAAAAGGTCCCTTAAGAACCCTATGTTATAATAAAAGGGGCGGTAATCGTCTTCTTCTATATAGACGATATTATCTAGGCCTACCGAAAGGAAGACTAATAGATCGCCGAGGAGGCAAAGCAAGGTCTATAAGAAAGATATAAGATAACCCTTCTAGGAGAGCTAAAATAGTTTTTAGGCATTCGAATTCTATGAAATAGGAGCTAACGGACGATCTAGTTGACATAGGATGCCTATATCGATAAGGTAGCTCATAAGTTTCTACTAGACCAGCTAGAACAAAGGGCTCCGGCTACTCCGATGCTAGAAGAAGAGCTTCTACTATCTCTATCAACCTTCCACGCAATAGAATAAGAAAAACACGCTTACCTCTAGAAGGTCGGGTCACTACTATTTATAGCAATTTCTACTAGGATCGATATAGCCTTTATAGTCTCCCGGCTAGCCCGGTATAACTAGAATCCCTCTGCAAAGCACTAGGAGGCAGTAGACCGAGCTATTCTCTACCTTTACTCGACTAAAAGCCACGGACTACGCCTAGGAAGGCATAAGCAGAAAGGGGCTAAGATCTTCCTCTATTCTAGCGATGCCTCCTTTGCCGATAACTTAGTCGACCGGAAAAGCTCTTAGGGATATATTATGTCTCTATTTAGAGGCTATATAGCCTAGAAAGCGTCTAAATAGGCAATAGTTATAACGTCGAGCACAGAAGCAGAAATGCTCGCCCTTTTAGAGGTAGTAAAGGAGGCTATTTTCCTTAGCCGGTTGCTTACGTCTTTATAGCTTTAAATTCCGACTCCTTTAGTCCTAGAGTGTAATAACACTTAGACTATTAGGTCATTTACAGAAGAAAACAATAAGCTATCAACTAGGCTTAGGCACGTTGATATTCATTAGCACTAGCTACGATAGGAGGTCTAGTAGGGACTTATCTCGCTCCGGTGGATTCTAATAGTAGAGATAAACGCTAATGGACTTACAAAAGCCCTTCCTAAGCAAAGACTAGCTGTGTTTTTGCGGTAGGTTAGGTTAGAAGATCTTAGAGAAAGGATCCGACTAAAGGCCCGCTAAGAGGACCTTCGAGAAGCAATACTAGCCAGCAGGCTAGCTAGGTGTAAGGCAGCCGAATAGCAGTAGGGCGACTCTCCTTCTATCTAGTAGGTCCTAAAAACCGCCTAAGGGGATAACCTTAGAATAGGACCCCTAACTTAGCGGGCAAGGAGTTTAATCTAGTTTCTAGAACTCAAGGAGTTAGTCTATTATCTACAGAGCTCTTAGGGGGTGACTACCTGTTCTACGGTCCTAGGCGGTAAGTAGGGCTATAAGTGTCCTCCCTAGCTAACTATACAACCAAAGTCCTAGACCTATAGATAGCTATACCCCTTTTAAAGGGGGCAGGCTATAGCTAAGGGGGTGTGTTGCGAAGCTAGGCTAGGATTTGTAAGACTTAGGTAGCCTAGGCGGGCTCTCGACTTAGAGGACCACCCGGGGGACTACTAGCGGCCCGTGCATCGCTGTGCGGCCTATAGGGCACCCGAAGCTAGTTGGAAAAGGGGCTTGGAAAAAGGGGCTTGGAAAAAAGGCTTGGAAAAAGGGGCTTAAAAAAAGGGTTTGGAAAAAGGGTTTAGAAAAGGAGGCTTGGAAAAGGGGCGTGGAAAAGAGGCTTGAGAAAACAGGGCTTTAGAAAAAGGCGTGGGAAAAAGGCTAGGAAAAAGGCTAGGCAGGAAAAAGGAAACAGGGGGCTGTGTCTCAAACTCAAACACTCAGGTGGAACGCCAAAGGGGACTACTGATTTAGGAGGGACAGGACTGCCTATAAAAGGGGGCAGTCCCCCCTAGTAAGGAAGGAAGAAGTCAGAGATCAATCAATTACTTCTGCACTGTATTTCCTGCCTGCATAAGATTCAAACAGCTCCACACAGACTGTCTAAGTCTTCGACCCCCTTTTTTCAGTTATTGACTTCTACATGCATAGCACATATCTCTCTTCTCGAGAATTAGTCCTTTATCCAATACTATAGAGGAGACTCTTAGGGAATAGATAGAAGGCACAACTATCTACCGATCCCTTTTTCTATACATTAACGTAAAACATTAATATAGCAATATTAAACCCGACGAAAACAACGGCATCGCGCTTATAACATCCGTCGCTAAGTTTATTGCCCTTTGCGAAGCGTCGATCGATTTTTAAGGAAACGAGATCCTATTATACTTCTAAGACTACTTCTAAGGATAGACAGCGAATACATAGGGTCTAACACACGCAGACTATAAACGAGCGCTAAAACTTCTAATAAGGAAAAGAGGAATATACACCGGTCGTAGTAATATATCCTATATAACGATCTTCCTAATGTTGTAAGCACTTAAGAAACCATTGGAATAGCCTATAGAAGACATAATAACATAGAAATTTAACGATAGCACCGAGGAATACACTAAGAAAATAGAGATAAAAATTACGATATATTCTTCCACGCCTATTACCGCTAGAATAACCCCTTTCTAACTATTAGAAATAGTTCTAATAGAAAAAGCAGCATCTATAGCAAACGTTCCGGAGATGCTATAGACTATAATAAACGTTCTAGAGATGCTATAGACGTCTAACATACTTCTAACGGTTCCGCAGTTTAATTTAGGAGGGACTATTCTATATAGGCAATAGCCGACAGTTCTATATAAACAATAGCTATTTAACACTAATATTCCGGGTATAACTATTTACCTAATATCACACCGATTCAATCGTCTAGATCTCTTTATAAATCCTACGGACTAAGGTTCTACGGCGATAACTAAATAGCTAAGCAATTCTAACCCTAGTCTATTAGAGGCATATATAAGACTTCCTTTAGACAATATTCTAAATGCTATCGCTAATACAGATGTCTAACAACGCTTTATTAAGCTTTAGACAAAAGATAAGAACTATACCGGAGAACTATATAACTTACTTAACGACAAACTTTAGGTTTTTATAAACTTATGCTATAACCTGCAAATTAAACTAAGTTAGTTCTATGCTTTATTCCCTAGAATCCTTGCAGGACGTGCGTAAACCTATTATATTTAACACATTAACTAGACAGCGATATTTAGAAAGGCATACGATATAATTAAGAGACATTTTAACACAGAAGTCAATTACGTATATTATTATATAGACTAAATAACAACGACCTTCTATAAGTTGCGAGGAAAACACCCGGCTAAGCTATTCTATAAAATCCTTTAAGCTTTATTCGACAAATTGCAACTTTGCTAACAGGCACTTAGCAAAGACTTTATAGGCGATCTTCCCCTACGAACTATACTTATTAATATATGCCGAGGCGTTCCCGAACTAGAGTACGCTCTATTTAAACCTTTAACTAATGCCGAAGCACTTTTTGCCGACCTAAGATCCTCGTTATAAACACACCTATCTCGCGGTTTATCTAACCAATTTATCTAGGAATATTAGTCTAATAACTAAGACACTAAAGAGGATAACTACGACCTATATAACTAAACATTCTACACGGATCGGAGATATAATAATAACAACCGCGGAAGATATAGATACTAAGGACGAGGAGGACGAAACTATAGCCGATTATTTAATCGTAGAGGATTCCGCGGAGGATTCCGTAGAGGATACTCCCTATCAGCTGCTAGATCATAAGCAGGGTCCTAAGCCCGCAGCAGCTATAGAGGCAACTACGGCAATCGTCTATAGACTAAGAAGTGTTTTATATACGGAAAACAAAGATGCTAGTCAACTAAATATACACCCGAGGAACGATAGAAATCGAAGGACTAATACATCGCATAATGCCACTTTACTAACATCCCAATAATAGGTTTCACAGCCTACGTAACACAATATAAAGGTTACGAGATAGACGATATAGTAGAAGAGTTTAACAATAAATCGTGCCTAAGAGACGACGATAACTTTATAAGACAATAGCAAGCTAGTTAGATAATTTACCAATAAGCTTTTATACATCTGCTTACTAGAGAAGACCCGTATAGTAAACAAAAAGCTATTACTATATCTAACTAGTTTATCATTAATAAAAGATACTCTAAGACACGCTTCTAAGGCATTATAGTTAATATAGGTATAGCAAAAGTGTTAATAGCCGGATTTAACCAATATATTGCTCTATAGAAAGAAGACCCTTCTATTACTATCGACAAATTAACGGTAGGATAAGCTTCTATTAAGTTTAGTAGTAGAGATACTATTAACTCACTTAGTTCTATTGCCCTTAAAACACTAATTAGAAGGATTACTTTTCACGTTCTAAAGACACTTATACCTTTCCTACTCTCTTTAGCCGATATAGACCGACTAGGTGTATACTTTAATAATATAATAGACACAATTATTAGTCGAGGCGTGGTTCCCGTAATAAGAAAATAGGGATATATATAGTTCTTTCTTTCTAAAGATAAGGAATCTATTAACTTCCTTATAGAGGTTAAGATCTAAACACTCTATCGTCGGTTTAGACATCCCGCAGTTATAAGACTATATTATCTACTACGCTAAGTAGGATATAATAATGTCTTAATCGGAAGACTTAAAACTATTTCTAAATTTTATCACTAATGCTAGATATACTCCTAGTGTTAGTAGGTCTCTAGGTCGACCTTGTAGGGTAAATAGTATGGTTGTATTAGGTTAGTTGCTAGCTAAGTAAGGGGAAGCTATCGCGGTAACGTGGCTCCCTCGTACGTGTACGTAATCCTAGGGATCACGTGCATCACGTGTGTGCGACTACATTGTCGCACGTAGCTAGCTATTCCTATACTCGCAGTTTTTCCTTTATAGAAACAAACCGTACCTTATAGAATAAAATAAAGAAAGAGCCTAGTTAAGCAGGCTATTGCAGCTGCGCGGGCGCGATCACGCGGGCGTAGGTGTAGTTACGCAATGTTAAATTAAGGTTAAAGCTATATTGTAATAGCTATATAACCGTTAAATGCGCAGCTAGTTTATAACGTAATAACGCAACGCGAGAAAACACCTCTTTAACGCAGTAGTTAGGCTAGTAACCTCTATTAATAATTAGGCGGTCTAGACTACCGCTTCGTGCTAGTAACCGTGCTTCGGGGTAGCCTTACTAACCATCTTGCCGAACGTTATAGTAGGAAGGAAAGTAACTAGGGAAAAATAACAAAATGATCGTCGGGGCTATTCGTACTAGGGTTGTTCGATAGGGGCGGTTGTAAGGATTAGACTTATTAGACTTAATGTCTAGGAACCCCTTAAGGGACGATTCCTAGTTAAGCATATTAATAATATTACTCTACCGAAAGATTATTCTTTTTGTTAATTTCGCTATAGTGTTTGTTATAATGTTTGCAGCGAATTATTAGAATGTATTTAACCGAACAATAGCATACGATGAAATAACCTTCCCGATTGGTTTAAATATAAACATCCGGAGGTTTAGGGTTTAAACCGTGCCGACGAATTCTTAATAGAATAGGTAAAGGAATAAGTGCGCGAATAAGCGCGCAATTAAATAAGGAAAGAGCGCGTAATTAAATAAGGAAAGAGATCGTTAAAGATTAAGGCCGCACGACGAAAGCTTCTATCCTAACGGTCAGCGCGTTAGTCTTAACAAAGCGTTTAAGAGACTTATTTAGGGAGGACTTCGTTAATGCATTAGCTAGGTTATTATTCCTATTAATCTATCGTACTTCTGTAATCTCCCTTCGCTCGTATAACTAACGAAGCGATATAACATCGATTATTAGTCTCTTCTCTTTCGTTATAGTAAGCTTTATAAGATATTCGTAGAGCGAATACGAGTCTGTATAAAGGATTAGAGGCACTAGAGGCAGCCGCAGGCGTTCTGTAATTATCTTAATCGTCGTGGCGAGGCAAATGCCGATATTAACGCCTCTAACTATGCCGTAGACCTCTAAGGCTAGAACGCTGCGTGTGACCCTTTTGCACTTAGTAGAGCTCTAGTATACGATATTGCCTTTAATCTCGAAGTAGCTATTAGACCGGGTCTCTATAATAAGCGCAATAATAAAGCCTAGCTGTAAAGAGAGGTCTAAGTTATTTGTAAAAGAGCTATCCGTGAATACTAGTAGCTTCGCATTCGTAAGATTAACTAGTTTGTACTTTAGGCCGCGTTTCTTATAGTCTATTTGCTATTGCAGGCGTTTGTTAATCGTTATATAGTCTTTTTCGTTAGGGTTTTAAACTTATGCTGCTATAGAAAGGTTAAAAGAAGCTTCCGGTTGGCAAATTAACGCGACGTATGCTCCTTAGGCTCGCTGTTCTATATACCTCTACGTATAGTTATAATCCCGAGCGATAATAGTCTTAAGCTTTTCTAATTAACCCTTTTGCTAAAGAAGAAGATCCTAATCTTAGAGTGTTAGCCTAGCCCTATTGAAATTAAGCACTAAGCCGGGAGATATCTTAGTCTTCGGCTTCGCTTTAAACTTAGCCTTTTAAAGCTACTCTTCTTTAGTATTTAAGAAGGTGCGTATGCCTAACATTAACGTGTTATCCGTCTGTAGGCTAACTATCCTAAATCTATTAGGGCTCCTATTCGCGATTAATAGGCATAAGTCGTACGTCGAGGTTAATATATTAAGTCGGATAACGTAATACTTATAATACGTTTAGAACTAATGCAGTCCTAACTCCGCGATCCCGTAAAGGGGTCGAATTACGCGGATAATAGTCCCTTCCGGGTATCGTCCTTACATTTCGGCGGGCAGCTTAGTTAGGATAGTCTTAAATAGCTTAGTTTCGGCTTATAGGTAGGCCTAAGTAATGTCTCGTAATAAAAGAGTTATACTATAATAACGAAGGAGTCCCGGAGTAAGGGCTAGGATTAGCCGCTAGCTAACGCGTTAAATCGTCGGTAATTACGTTAATAAGGTCGTCTTTTCTTCGTTATTATATCCTTAAACAATAAGTCGGGACTTCTCGTAGGGTTTCTTATCCTTCCCTTTTACTTTACGTACTATCCTCGACTTAAAGATACGGTGACCTCCGTAGATAGCTTTATCGTAGCGTTCGAAGCTAAAAATACTACGGGCAACGAGGTTATCGATCTCTTGCCTATCTAACTCTTTAAACGGGGCTCTTAGGGTTATAATAACTCCCTTCTCCCGTAAATTAAGTGCTAATTCGTAGGCATCTTCTTCCTTCTTAATGACAAAGGCTTAAGGAGGGGGAAGGGGAATAGGGAGCTTTGGCTTATTCTTTGCACTAGGGGGACGGCTACGTCTGCGTAGCATCGGGGGCGTAGGAGTCGGAGCGGGAAGTGTAGTCCCTAGTGTATAGTTAGGGGTCGGGTTAGGAGGAGTCTTTTTATTCGGACTAAGAGGAGCCGGTTTAATCGCGTGAAGTAGGGGCTAAGGAGACGAGTTATCTCGAAGGTATAGCTGCACGACCGTAGACCGAAAGACTTAAGGTCCGTTGACGGTGTTAATAGTAATATTGTGACCGTTAATTACAGCAATCTTAAATAGTCCCTGCTATCCTCCCTCTTCCCGCTAGACTCGGACTTTACTCTATAGTAGGAGAGTGATAGTTTTAACTATTAACAGACCGTTTCTTACACAAAGGGCATCTTATACCTGCCTTTCTATAGAGAGTTATCGAAGCATTTTTATCGCCTTTTGTATAGCTGTAGACCTTTTTAGGGTTATAGCTAACGGGGGCGAGTTAATAGTTATACGTAGGTACGTACTAAAGACGAGAAGTATAGGGATAAGGCCGTAGGGTCCGGCTGTATCGTTAACGGCTTTTACGGCTATCTAAAGCACTGCCTCGGGAGAAGTAATAGTCCTAATCTCTATATAAAGGATTTAAAACGCACGGCGTAAAGGAGCGTAATACCTCTCGACCTTCCTAATCGACGTATGTGATTCTATAGGGACCTGCTTGTAGGTTATCCCTATAATCTTTGCCTCGTTGCGGAACTCTATTAAGGCAAAATTAGTTCCTACGTCGTGTTTAATCGTATTAGGAGGTCTAAGGTAGCTGTCGATCTAAAGGGCTCGAAGGACTTCCTAAGTGTCCTTAGCTAATATAGAAGGAAGGAACCTTGCCCTTTAGAACGCTGTTATAGAGTTAACGACGTGTAAAATAGGTCGTTAAGGGCTCCTAAGGTATATTACGTCTACTATAATCTCGTAATTAAATTCCTAGTTATCTTTTAGCGTGAACTTAAAACGTCTAGGTGCCTGTAAGTGCATTTAGCAGTAATGATAGAATTTAGAGATTGATTTAAGCTGTATGGTCGTTATATTATGGCCGGCCTGCTTGAGTAGGTGATGGAGTCTCGAAATAGCTAGGTGCTTAAAACGGCGATGTAGAGTTCGTATCTTACTCTCTATTAGAAAGGAGATCGTTTCTTCTGCTTTTAATAAAAAGAACTATAGGTGACCCTATTTGCGAATTACTAGGATCCGGTTGCCTTTAGTCCTTAGTGTGTTCGTTGTATTGTCGAAGTAGATCCTAAGTCGGTCTATATTAGCAAGAGAGAGTAGAAAAGGGGTATAGGTCTTAAGAATGTGAAAAGTTACTCGACTAACGGGGGTTTTAAGGGCGATTAAACTAAGGGATTAAATAGGAGTGCTAGTTCTAAATCGGATGCTAGCTTGCCCGGCTATAGAGCTATTAAGCATAATAGAAGGTTCCGTTCGTTATAAAGCGAAGTACTGCTCCTATCCTACTATTAATACTCTAGCCGCACTAGTATCGATTATAATTCCCTAGAACTATTGACGGGAGTAGCGATCCTTAATTAGGAATTAGTCGGTAGGAATTAATTAATCTATGCCGTAGACGTCTTCGCCGGTCTAAAGGTGTGTAAAGGCGGCCTTATAGAGCATTTAAGTTGCTGCTTGCTCTAGATTAGCATTATTAGCATCTTCTACGTCCTAGTATTCGTTAGCTTCTATTTCGTCGGTCTCGTGGCCTTTAAACTCGGTCACGTATGCCGTAAAGTTAGTCATTAGGATGCTATCGTTAAAACACTACGTAAGGTATTAGTCCTTAGACCGTTAGCGTTCCTTAGGCGTGTGTTTAGTAGACTAATAGCCTTCCCTATAACAGACGAAACACTTCTTAGTCTAGGTTAGGCGGTTGTTAGAGCTATTCCCGTAGCTGCCACCGCGTCCTCGTAGACGGAAGGGTATACTACGGTTGTATCTAAAGCCTTATGGATAGCCTCTACGACTACCTCGTCCGTAGCTTCGTCTACGGAATCCACCTCGTCTACGATTGCTCGAGTATCTTCGGTCTAGGTACTATTAATCGTTATAATTAAATGCTTTATCCTATAGGAACTAGCTCTAGCTAGACGGGTTGTATGCTAGGTGTGTCTCGATAGATGTACGTAAGTCTATAAACACAGTTTCGACCTTTTAAGCAGGCTTAAAGAGAGCGTATTCTAGCTCTAGAATACTACGGCACGCGTTAATAAACGACGTACGAAGTGGTATATCACCTTCGTAGTCTTTTCCTAGGGCTCTTAAATATAGCTAAAGCTTATTAAAGAGAGTCTATAGTACCTTATAAAGCGGTATTATAGGATTCTCTACGCGGACTTTATTAAATATAGTTATTGTCTAGTCCGTAAAGTAATAACTATAGTTAACATCCGTATTAAAATATTGCTTAATAGTATTATAGGTTGTATAGAACGATGTAGTTAACTTAACGTAGTAGATATAAAAGGTCTTAGCTCTATCCGTTAGGATCTAAGAGAATAGGTTATAGAATTAACCTAGTTAGACCTTAAGCTTATAGCAAGTCCTTATGAATATATAGACCTTATCGTCGAAGAGGTTATAGGGCTATCCTATATAATACTTATCCTTCCTCTATAGCTTTGCGAACTTCTGCTAGAGGTCTATATCTATATCGACGTTTAGAATATCGATTAGAGGGATCGTAGTGTAAGCATTAAGGGACGGCAAAGGGGCAATAGTTATAATAGCATTATTAGTAGGGGGAATAGGAGCTTAAGAAATAAGGGCAGCTTAAGAAATAGGGGCAATAGTTATAGCAGGCATATCGGGGATAGGGGCAGGCATAGGGACAGTCGGCTAGTTAAATTAGTATATTATAAGGTGTATAGTCTATTGCTATTGCGTTGCACCGGGCATAGTTATCTAATCGGGGGCTAGAGCCGTATCCGGGGCCGGGCTTAGGGCTATATTTAGTAGTGTAAATGCAACGATCGTGCCCTAATTAAATGTCTGATTTATATACTCTTTTAGAGGCTATTATAGTGGTTCTAAGATAGTCTGCAGTTTAAGGAACTATATATTAAAGCCTTAATTGTCTAGGCCGGTGTAGATCCTACGTCTCTTTAAGAGCTTGCGTAAGGAACGTTTATAGGTCTAGTGTACCCTATCCTATGTCTATAGAAGCTATTCTTAAAAGTATTCTTAAAAGAAGGTAATAGCTTTATAGCCTTAGTTATCTTTATTATACGCATACTTATAGAGGAACCTTATAACGTATATAGTAGCCTCTACTTTACTTAGGTTCTTAAGATCGGGTTATTATTATATATCCTAGATACCTATATAGGTATACTAATAGTCGTTTTCTAAGATAGGGGTAATCTTTAATAGCTTATCGCGCCTTATGTTATCTACGCGGGTAGGGCTTAATAAAGTTATAATATTAATATTATACGTAATAGTCTTTACGTATTTTATCGGCGTAAGGGATTTTCTTACGAAGTTGTCTTTTGCGTTAGGGACGTACTATAGGTTAACGTTACTCTTCTTCCTTTAGGAAGCGAGACGGGATTAATAGATAGCTTAAGAGATCTCGAAATAGCGTTAACGCGGTAACGTTATAGATAAGAGAGCTCGTTTAAAGCATAAAGATAACTACCTCTAGGTGTTCCCTCGTAGGGTGTTTTATACCGTCGATAGTTAAAGATCTTATCTCTTCTACCTAGCTATCTGTAATTAACTAAGTTAACCACTAATTAGTATTAGTAGGTCTCTAAGTCGACCTTATAGGGTAAATAGTATAGTTATATTAGGTTAGTTGCTAGCTAAGTAAGAGGAAGCCATCGCGGTGACGTAGCTCCCTCGTACGTACACGTGATCCTAGGGATCACGTGCATCACGTGTGTGCGACTACATTGTCGCACGTAGCTAGCTATTCCCACACCTAGGCTTTAAGACGATTTAAATTCATACTATAAGATAGAGTATTACTATTTGCATAGGTAAGAATCTCTATTTGCACAGGAAATACATTTTTTCTGCGCCAACCCCGCGCGCCCAGCCCACGTCACCCAATTTAGGTATAGCGCTATGGCAATTAATAGAGCCGCGTAAAACGCAGCCGGGTAAGCAAAGCACGCAGTTTTTCGTACGGTAGAACACGCAGCAGGGCACGCAGCAGGGCACGCAGCAGGGCACGCAGCAGGGCACGCAGCAGGGCACGCAGCAGGGCACGCAGCAGGGCACGCAGCAGGGCACGCAGCAGGGCACGCAGCAGGGCACGCAGCAGGGCACGCAGCAGGGCACGCAGCAGGGCACGCAGCAGGGCACGCAGCAGGGCACGCAGCAGGGCACGCAGCAGGGCACGCAGCAGGGCACGCAGCAGGGCACGCAGCAGGGCACGCAGCAGGGCACGCAGCAGGGCACGCAGCAGGGCACGCAGCAGGGCACGCAGCAGGGCACGCAGCAGGGCACGCAGCAGGGCACGCAGCAGGGCACGCAGCAGGGCACGCAGCAGGGCACGCAGCAGGGCACGCAGCAGGGCACGCAGCAGGGCACGCAGCAGGGCACGCAGCAGGGCACGCAGCAGGGCACGCAGCAGGGCACGCAGCAGGGCACGCAGAAGAACCAGGCACGAAGCATACATTAAGGAGCCGCACACAGCAGGGTCCACGCAGCAGAGGGCACGCAGCCGGGCACAAAGCATACATCAAGGAGCCGCACACGCAGCAGGGCACGCGGCAGAGAGCCAGCAGGGCACGCAGCATACATCAAGGAGCCGCACACACAGCAGAAGGCACGCAGCCGGGCACGAAGCATACATCAAGGAGCCGCACACGCAGCCGGGCACGAAGCATACATCAAGGAGCCGCACACGCAGCAGGGCACGAAGCATACATCAAGGAGCCGCACACGCAGCAGGGCACGAAGCATACATCAAGGAGCCGCACACGCAGCAGGGCACGCGGCAGAGAGCTGGGCACGCAGCAGAGGGCCAGCAGGGCACGCAGCATATATTAAGGAGCCGCACACACAGCAGAAGGCACGCAGCCGGGCACGAAGCATACGTCAAGGAGCCGCACACGCAGCAGGGCACGCGGCAGAGAGCTGGGCACGCTGTAGAGCACGCGGTAGAGAGCATTGCGCGAGCCTTTTAATTGCCATAGCGCTACACCTAATTTAGGTGGCGCGGGCTAGGTGCGCGGGGTTGGGGCGGGGTCGGCGCAGAAAAAATGTATTTCCTATGCAAATAGAGATTCTTACCTATGCAAATAGTAATACTCATAAGATAATCGAGAATTCAACTATAAGATCATTATTAACGTTATATACCTCGGAAACCTATAACGACTAGTGCTATACGTAGTAGATTTAGCAACTTTATTCTAAGGAGTAAGATTCCTTCTATTAATGTCCGCTAAAGATACGTAGGAAACACTTCGTACGTTATAGATTAATATATATCTCGGTCTACTAGATATTATTAAATATAACGTAGGAACGAATTTTACTTTTAATAAATTCCGAAACGAAGCGAAAGTAATAGGGATTATATATAAGCAAGTTTTAGTTAAAGCCTATTAGTCTATCGGAAAGATTAAAAGATACTATAGACTACTTAAACGAATATTTAGTATTCTTTAAGAGGAAATTAAGAACGTTATATTAGCTAAAGCTATCCTTTAAATAGCAGTTAAGGCAATCGATAATATAGCTAGTCCTAATAGTTTAGTTCCTATATTATTAGTTTTTAGTGCTTACCCTTAGATTATATAGGAATTACCCCCTTCTATAACAACGATGCAAAGAGCTATAGCTATGCAAAAGGCTATAAAATTGCTTCGCTAAATCTCTACTAAAAGACGAATTAAGGATGCTATTTATAGCCGAAACAGACTATTAATAAAGGAGATTCTTAATCTTCTACTATAAAGTAAGGTCTATATCTAAAGAGAAAAGAACGGTTAGTAAGGTCTATTTAAAATCGTAGCAATTAAAGGCTATAATATAACAATTAATACTATTAATAGACTATAAGTATTTAGATTAATATATATACAACTATACTTCTAAAACGAAAAATCGGTACTACTATTAGAAGAACTCCTAGCTAAAAATTAAGACACACCGGAATATAATTCTAAGGATAATAAACTAATAGAAGAATATAAAACTATATAAGAACCTCGTCGTATAACCCGAAAACGTAGTCGCCTACCCGGTGCGAAAAACAAACTAAAGAATTAGCAGTTCCTAGCTAAGAAAGAGGTTAACGCATACGATCTTATACTTAAACTTCGTGCCGATAGCGTAATTATAACACCTAGTAACCTATTCGAAGAATCTAATATAAAAGAGATTAACGACCTAGTTATTCGTAGTGTATTTAGTTTCGAATAATATAACGAAGAAAAACATAGAGGACATCGAATCTTCCGTTCTCAGATAGTTAGAGAGGTTAAAGGACGTAATACTAAACTATACGAAAAGTCGAGACTAATAATCTAAGGATATAGTAATATTAAGAAGATATCTATACTTATATAGTCGTTAATAATCTAGCGAGTTAGTTAACGTTTAATTATAGCAATTACAGCCGGAATACTTAAAGAATACGGAATATTATTATCTTTACGAGACATTACCTAAGCATATTCTTAGGCTACTATAGAGTTATCCCGAATAATCCTAATAGCTCTGCCCGCTAAATTAGTAAAGAAGTATCCGGAAGGCATAATTATCCGTTTAATTAGACCTTTATATAGTATTGCGGAATCTAGACTACACTAGTTTAATATATACTATAGTCACTATATTAAAGAGCTTAATATAGCTTATTTAATATATAACGCATGCTTGCTTATTTCTAACTATAGCCCTCCTATACCTTTTAGAATCATCGGAATATAGATAGATAATACGTTAATGCTTAGGACTTAGAGTTTTTCGGACTATAAAGAAAAAGAGCTCTAGAAAGCATAATTTAGAGCTAAACCGAAAACTCTAATAACTGCTAGACAATCTATAGACTTTAATAGCGCGAAATTAACCCTATAATACGATAGAAGTTTGCTACTATAATAGAAGGGTTAAATAGCTAAGATTAAAACCGTAAAACTATAGGCTATTAACTATGCGCAAAGGTATATAGAGCAATAAGCTCGTAGTATATACGTTATATCTATTTATCAACTAAAAGCATCGTTTAATATCTCTATTGCTGCTTAAGTCTAAAACCTAGAACAAAAAGACTATATAATCCTAAATAAGAGACTATAGTAGCAACTAGACAATTAACAACGTAGACTAATATATCTTCTAATTAACCTCGCATCGGCTAAGCTCTTAGTCTTTACCGATAGATTATTTGCAAATAATAAAGACTTATATTTATAACTTAGATTCGTTATTACTTTAGTTTACGAGACCGACCGAATAGATAAGCAATTTTCGATTAAAGGCAATATTATCTACTAAAACTCTACGAAATATAAACGAGTTACTAAAAGCGTCCTTATATCGGAAATCTAGGGTATAGTAAACGGATTCGACATTAAGATCTCTCTTACTATAACCCTTAAGATAATCACGGATCGCCTTAGTCTTCCTCCGGTTCTATTAATTATCTACACTGATTTGTACTCCTTATATAAATGCCTTATTAAACTAAGTACTATAAAGGAGAAAAGATTAATGATCGACATTATGGCTTTACGATAGTTATACGAACGCCGTAAGATTATAGAGGTCCGATAGATGAACGGAGCCGATAACCTAGCTAATGCAATAACGAAAGCATTACTAAACCAGGCCCTTAAACGTTTCGTCGATATAAATAAATTAACTATTAGAATAGAAGGGTTTATTATTCGCCTATAAACCCTTCTAACACATTCTTTCTTTTAACGGTTATATAGTTATAACACTATATAATATTATAACGAATTATTCTAATATAACGAATAGTCGATTTTGTTATGCATTTTTGTTTCCTTTTTAAAGAAGGGTAATATTTAAGGAAAAACAAGAGAGGTTCTTATAAACGGCATAAAGAAAAAGTTGCTAGTATAGGAATTATAGATAGAATTCCACGGTAGAAGGACTTCCCTTCTAAGGTGAATTCTATAGATGGAATTCTAATGGAATTCTACGGTAGAAGGACTTCCCTTCTAAGGTGAATTCTATAGATAGAATTCCACTTCCTTCTATAGACTTCTACGGTCGTCCCGATAGACGCATCCGTCTACGGAAGGTCTTCCCTAACTAACGCATCCGTCTTTGCATTCTATTTACGGATCCCTTTCTATTCTTAGCTACTAAGGCTTCCCGGAGGGTAGCTCCGACCCTTCTCTCGTCTTATCTATAAAGAAGGTAGTATAGCCCTTAGCTAGATAGGTATTAATAATTCTAATAAGACTACTAGACCTACATTTGCATTTACATTCGAGACACCTATAGATAGTAAGGATTATACGTAAGATATGTTATTAAGAGGTCTTTTAGTTAGTATTTAAGTGTGTTATCTACTTAGCTAGAAAGGGGGGGAAAGAGGCCCCCTTTATAAGTCCTATTATAAAGGTCTTTAACCCCTATTATATAATCTAGTGCACGGGACTAGATAACCTATATTTAGGTAGCTCCGTAGCCTTAGAGGCTGCGCTCGTACTTCTCTTCCTTTCTCCTCTTATAGTATTATTCTACCTCTTTTAGGGACTTCCTTTATGCCTACTCGGAATAAACCTATTATATAATAATACTACCCTTCTAACTTACCTCTAGCCTCTTCCGCTTCTAGAAGTACTATAACGAAGTTTCTCTAACGTTTAATTTAAGGGTAATTAAACTACCCGCGCCTATAAGCCGATATATCTACTTAATCTTAGAACCTCCCTTAGTCGTAGAACTAAGAAGAACGCGACCGTTAATTCGCATAGGTAATTAAGGGATTGCTCTAATAGTAGCGCGAACCTACGCGAAAAGCTATTCTTCTAAACCTTATAAAATTTAACGGTTCTACTAATAACCTTAAACTATAGATTCTTTACGTAGAAGCGAAGCTCCGCACCGACGGCGCCGCTATTAGTAACCTCGGCGCTTAATTTAACTATCTCTACGCGAGCCTATTACCGAAAATCTAATAGTAGCTACTGCTTTTTACCTACGTTACTACGAACGCCCCCGCCGATATAATCGCAAAGCTTTAACTCTTTTATAGAGAACTAAATATAGCTAAAACTACGGCTCTCGAGCTTAATTCGCTCCGTTAAAAGCGGACCGAATCTATGCCGGCCTACCTTATATAGTTTAAAGAAGTGCTATTCTAAGCCGATGCGAATATATAGCCTAATATAGTAAAGACTAACTATCTTATAGCTAGCTTAAATATAGACTAACGCATACGCTTAAGCGAGAAGACCGGTCTCTTAGACGCGTATAACGCCTTTATATAGTGCCTTCGCGAGCTAAGCGGTAATAAATTTCTTTTATTAATTCCTATTTCTGCCCTTATAAGTAAAGGCGGCCCTTTAAGCGATACGATATATATTTACGTTTTAGCTATAAGCGCGATTAAAAGAAGGAAGTAGCGAAAAGAGGGCCGCTATATAGGATACGGTAGTAAGACTTATTAGTCTAAGGTATGCCTAAAGCGGGTAAATATCCGGCGTATAGCGGTAGGGCGCACGTAGGAGAGCAAAAGCGACTATAACTCCGGCTTAAGCGATAAGTAGATAGGAATGCTTCCGCCGGCAGCCGGCGGCGATATCGGGAGGCTATATAAGGAAAGCTATGCCTATGCCCTAAAGGCCGTAGAGAACGGACGGAGCCTATATAGCCTTATATAGGAAGAATAATAGGTAATAGCGGCTATAGTAGCGCTTAAAGACAAAGTCGTTGCTATAGGGCGAGTCCCTAAGAGCACTTAGGCGTACGAAGCGCATAAGCCGGAAAAGAAAAACCGGCTTTACTTAAAGTAGTCCTTTAGTTATTCTTAGTAAGTAGCTTACCCTTATTCTTATAAGCTAATAACGGCTTAGCTAACATTCGTTGCGTTAAGGGAGCTGCGAGGAGCGTTGTTTTCCGCACTTTCTAGTGCGTAGGCCGTATACGACGTTTGCTTTCTACGTCGGGGTGTAGTATTAGGTATTATACGTTAGGGGCCTTAGCGGGGTAGGGTCTAATATAAAGGTCCTTAACCCTTATTGTATAATCTAGTATATATAACTAAATGACCTATATTTAGGTGGCTCTATAGCCTTAAAGGCTACGCCTATACTTCTCTTCCTTTCTCCTCTCGTAGTATTATTCTACCTCTTTTAAGGACCTCCTCTATGCCTACTTAGAATAACCCTATTATACCTATAAAGAGCTAAACCTAGGCCTACCGGGCTCCTAATAGAGCCCTATTAGGAGCACGTGACCTAGCCGCTAATGCTAATTTCCCGGTTATAATAAGGCTGCTGCCGGGGTTATAACATAGCTAATAACGCTGCGGTTATTAGGGTTATAACTTATAACCCCTTTCCTTATAGTAGTATTTATCCTATATTCCTATATTCCTATACTAGTAGTTTTTCTTTAAAGCTTTTTCCTTAAAGCTTATAACTGTAATTAATAACTAATTAATTAAAGAATGCGGATTAAGCCGAATTTGCCTAATAAATATTAAAAATAAATATAAAAGAGAATATAAGATAAGCGGAGGTCTAGGCTCGTAAGGCTGCTATTATTGCTATGCTATTATTATTGCCGTTACGTAGAGCTATAGGCGCTCTGCTTAATCTTAGAATAAAAGAAGTATAGTCGTTAGCTAGGGCGTTAACGCCTACCGGGTAACGAATTAAAAGAAAGTCTATATACGCTTCGTATAGTAATATCCTTCGTTTAAGGTATCGGACGAGTACGCTATAAGACTCTTTATAGTAACGGCTTTCTACTAGGGGGTAATAAGAGCCTAAAGGGAAGCTTAGATACAGAGGATTATAGCAAATGCAGAAAGTATCGAGGAAGATACAAAGATAAGAGAGAGAAGAGGATATAGAATTGCTTAGTGATAGTCTGTCTAGGTGCGGACTAAGATCCCTTTATATAGCCAATTGCATAGGAATAAAGGTATATATAACTTAACTAATTGTCGGGATAGAAAGTGCTATTAATTCTAGGTTAGGTGTATGTAGTCTAACCTCGTATAGTATCCTATTTATTGCGTGATTAATTACGCGAGTAATAGGAGGTAGTGTAGGTGACCTTGGTTGACCGGGGCCCGACTGTGGACTATGCGCACATTAGTCCCTACACATACTATATACTTCGGCATTCGGTATCTCGAGCATCCGGGCAGCTAATGCAGCCGGGTGACTTATATTATATGCAATAATGCACGACGGTTCTAATGCATATTCGTATATGCTGGTAGGATAAACTAATCGGGAGATATCTGCTCCCTTATAGCCCCTCTTAAAGGGTACTTATTATATAAGAAGTGCGCTTTATATATGTCTGTTTATAACTAACTAAGATTTATAAAACTCTCTAAAAAAACTTATTTATAGGAAAAACCCTTTTATATAGAGAAAAATAACTCTACTATATTATATAGAGAAAAATTAAAAACTGTACTATATTTTATTAGTCCGTTTAGTAAACCTAGATATAGGGAAAAACTAAAGGTTATTATAGAGGAAAGCTAGAAGAAAGCATAAGAAAGAGCAGCTAAAAACCTCTATTTATCTTTATATATAGGATCCTATTTAAGACCTAGAAGGCCTCGAAATTTATTAAATAGTATACGCCCTAATTCTTTTGTAAATATATTAGCGATATTATCAGCAGATTTTATATATAATACTTCTATTTCGCCTAGTAAAACACTATTGCGGGTAAAGTTATAGGCAAGGCCGATGTATTTCCGGAGTTTATATACTTCTAGGTTATTTACTATTTTTAGCGCTAATTGACTATTGGAAAATATTAGAGGGACTTTATTAGATATAGATATAGATAACTCTTTTGCGATGCTATTTAGATGGCTGTATAGATATAAGGCCTCTTTATTAGCCTCTCTAAGGCCTATAAACTCTGCTTCGCAAGTAGATAGTAATATCGATTTTTGCTTTTAATATAACTAGCTTATAAGATTATTGCGTATAAAGAAACAGTATCTAGACACCGATCGTCGGTCTATAAGGTCACTAGCCTAATCGGAGTCCGTATAGGCTATAAAATGAAAATCTAGTATTAGTATATTGTAGTTATAGTATAAGCATAGGTTAGGGAATTTGTTTAGGTATTTCTATATAATATCGAGGGCTTTAAAATGCGAGGAGTCGGGTTAAGAAGAAAATCTTGCGTAGGATATTACTGCGAAGAGGATATTACGCCTTATAAATAGGGCTAAGAATAGCAAGGAGCCTATTTACATTTAGTATAAGAGTATGTCTTTTTTAGAGGCGTTCTTTATTCCTGATTTATTTAATTTAACGCCCTTAGTAGTAGGTGTATTAAAGGTTCCTATATTTTCTTTTTTAAATTCCTTTATTTTATTTTTTATATAGGTTGCTTAGGATATATATAATTCCTTTATGTCTCTGTTTATTTATATAGATAATCCTAAGAAGTCTTTAACTTCCCTTAGCAATTCGATCGGTAGGGTCTTATTTATTTAATCTATTACTTAGGTTATTACACGCTCTATAGGTCTATAGAAGAGGAGATTATCTATATAGACGGCTATAGCTATTCGTAGTGTGCTATTTATTAACACTCCTTCGTCTATTAGAAGGCAGTAAAAACCAAGCTCGTTAAGTACGCTTTTTAATAGGTTATACTAGAGTAAAGGACTTTGTTTTAAGCCGTATAGTGCTTTTCTTAATTTCGCTACGAGCTTCTTCGTCTTGTTTTTATTTAAGTAATTAAAGTAAGTTATGCCTTTATATTTTGTATTTTTATGCTAGGAAAACCATACGTATAGTATTATATCTAGAAAAGCTTCGGGTATCTATATATACGTTTCTATATCTATATCCGCATAAAGAAAGGCATTCTTTATATTAAACTATAGTACTTTTTGGTTATTAGCGATAGCCTATAGTAGTAGGAGCCTTATAGACTTAGGTCTTACTATAGTAGAAAACGTTTTAATATAGTCTAAGCCGTACATTTGCTTATAGCCTAAAGCCATAAGTCGAGCTTTAAACTTCTTTATTTAGTTTTTATTATTATTTTTAACTCTATAGACCTATCGGCTTCCGAGGGCTTCCCGGTCTTCGGGTAGCTCGGTTATTTCCTAAGTATTGTTATCTATAAGCTGCTGTATTTCTGCTACTATGCCTTTATCCTAGTGTAGAGCTTCGGCGCTTTTTATAGCTTGCTTCTAGGTTTTTAGTTCTATAGGATTACAACCTTCTAAAGCAGATAGAAGGGTTATATTATCGTTATTTATTAGTAGATATATTAGGTATTCTTAGTAGTTATTATAGAATTCAGCCGGCTTCTTAGGTATTTTAACCTAAATTCTTTAATCCTTATTATTATTGTCCTATATTATACAGTTAGGAATATTATCCTCGGATATATTATCGGGTATTTTATAGGGATTATTCTAGGATTATGTATTTTTAGGATTTATATCTAGTATAGAAGTTCTTATGTATAGACAATTATCTGGTATTTTATTTATAGAAGGTATAGTATTAAAATTAAAGGTTTTATTGTCTTTTAAGAAGTTGTTTTCTAGTATAGTCATATCTTTTAAGATAACAACCTTCTTTCTGCTATAGTCGTATATTTTATATGCTGTATCTTTATAGCCTATTATAATTCCTTTATAAGCTCGTACGTCTAGCTTATCACTAGGTGTTTTGTTTTTATAGTATATAATACTTCTAAAGACACGGATCTTATCTATGTCTTCTATAGTAAGGGCTCTATCTTCTTTCTTTTTAAGAAGGCATATATACCCTAGGGCAGTATAGGGAGATCGGTTGTATATATATATAGCTGCTAGGACAGCTTCTCCCTAGAGGTATTTAGGTAGCTTAGCTATATAGAGCATAGATATAACTTTATTAAGTATTGTTCTATTTATACGCTCTATTCTACTATTTAAGTAGGGGGTATATAGTAGACTTAAGTTATATTTTATTCCGTTTTTAAGAGCATATAGTTTAATGTTATAGATAAAATCTTTTGCATTATCTCTAAGAAGACCTCTTTTATCTTTGTCTTATCTTTATTATTCCTAAGCTCTGTTTTAAATTCTAGGAACTTAGGTAGGCTTTCGGCTTTATCTTTTATAAGGTATATTCTTAGGTACCTAGAGTAGGTATCTAGAAATAATATAAAGTATCTAAACTTATCGTATATAAGGACTTTTATAGGACCCTAGATATTAACGTTTATGTTATCTAGAAAGAGATATCGTCGTTTTAAAGGGGTTTTCTTCTTTTTATCTATATGTTTAGCTTATATATAAGCTTCGCATTGCTTTATAGCTATAATATCTTTTTGGTTTACGGATATCTCTAGGTATAGTCTACGAAGATATCGGTATAGGGATTTATAGCTAAGATAGCCTAGCTATTTATGCTAGAGAACGAGGTCTATTTTCTTTTTTCTTTTAAGGGTTTTTATTGTATTAGTTAGTATAGTATCTTAGAGTATAGCGTTATCTATTGTTTCTTTCGGGCTATATTGTATATTATATATCTTATTTTTAATTAGAAAACGTATTTTCTTTATATCTAGCGGGATATAGTAAAGTCCGTTTTTAATAAAACCGGTTATTAGTTTATTAAGATTTATATTAAAGAGGGATATAGAGTCTAGGCCTATAAGAGCGTATGTGTTTATTATAGCTGATTGGCTAATTATATTAATGCCGATTTTAGGTATAAAAAGGCAGTTTTTTAAGGTATACTATTGTTTGCTATTAGGGAACTTAAAGATAAGATCCCTAGCCCCTCGTACGATAATCGAGGAAGCTTTTCCCTAGGTTATAGTAGTATATATTTTTTTATAGTTAGAGAGGAGAGATTTATTCGAAACTATATGCCTAGTAGCTCTAGTATCGAAGATAAAGTTATAGAAATTCCTAATGCGCATTATAGTCTTATCTTCTTTTAACACTACCTTAGAAATTGCCGAAAGAAGAGGCTTTAGAGGTCCTATTATTTATTTTCTATTAGAGGAAGACTTTATTTTCATAGGGGTATATAGAAGGATATTATTTAGGAGAAATAAGGTATATAAATAGGGTACTACTAGGGGTATTATATATAGCATAGAGGATATAAAGGATATATAGAGTGTTATAAAGGATAGGAGTATACTTACGATACTAAAAGTAGAGTCTAAGACGACGAGGACTTTATTAGAGGTCTCGGAGGATTCTAGAGTGGCCTTGCGCTTCCGGAGGCGGGAGGTCCGGGGACGGCCGGCCGGACGCGGGGCTAGAGACGGAAAGCTCTCCCGAGAGTAGAGAACCAGGGTCGGCCTCCGGTGCTTGCGGTTAGTATTCTCCTTAGGGTCCCGGCGAGAAGAGGAGGAGGTAGAGACCGTTTTCGGGGTAAATTCTATAGCCTAAGCCTTATCTTTATTTTCGGGTTTCTAAAAATAATTCCTCTTAATATGCCCTCGCTTTTTGCAGTAAGAGTAAATAAGGACCTTACTGCCGCCGGCTATAAATAGCTGCTTATTATTCTTAAGAGCTTTCGTCCTCTTAAACTTATCTATAAGAGACGAAGAGAGTAATTTAAAGGTATATGCCGTAGCATTAGTATAAAGGGTCTATATAATATTTATAATATAACTCGAGAAAGAGCTATTAAAGCTCTCTAAGATCTAGGTTATTACTACGATCTCTAGGATACGGATCTCTCTAGTGTTTAGCTCGTCGAAAAGCTCTTTTACCTTATTTAGGTAAGTCTCGATAGATATCTCTCCCTTAATCTTCGTATTAAAGAGTTCCTTTATAAGGAGGAAGTTAGAGGTAAAGTTTATAGGGTTATATAGGGTTTTAAATGCCTCTTATACCGCCTTTATAGACGTATAGTGCTTTATCTAAGATAAAAGGCCGTTATTAACTATAAGCCTTATTAAGGCTAAATAGTCCTAAGACTTCGCATAAATAGCATTAAGTATAGCTAGACCGAGCTTTTTACGTATAAATATAGACTCTATACGTAAAGACTAAGCCGAAAAGTTAGTGCTCCCCTTAAGCTTTATAAATAAGTAGTCCTTAAAAGAACTTATTTTTACCGTATATTGGATCGGAAGGTACCGGAGGAAACTCGGAAGCAGCTCGGCGTCTATAGGCTAAGGTAAGGGTAATAAAGGAATCTTTTCTAATTTTTTCGAGGGTTTTTTAGGTATAGACCAGTAGTAATACACTAGGCACTAAGAATATATATGTAAAGAAGGATGCTTCTATTAGGTAGGCGTAAGCCCTAGGAGCTAGGAATAGCTCCCTGCTATCTTATCTATAGCTAATTACATTAGCCCCGGCATATAGCATAGAGGATGCTTTATATATATTAGAATGCCGGCTTAAAAGAAAACACTACTGCCTACAGCAGTCATAATACAATCCTAATTAGGCAATTAGGAGGAATACTCCTATTGCCTAAATCCTTCCTTTTATTCTCATAAGTTATGCTTATATCTGCTAGTGATTATTCCTCTAATCGTTCCTTCTGCTAAGCGGCCTTCTTGCTTCATATAGCGCGTGCTAGAGGGCGACCCTAGAACTCCGTGATAGCTTTAGCGGAGACCTATTTAGCTTAGACCTATTAGTTATGCATAGCAGCCTATCCTTTCCATCGTACGAGGTATTCGGTCATAGGTTGCTTTAACCGACCGATGCGACGAACACGGATGTCTATTAGGCGCTCGACCTTATAGTGCTAGTCTCCGTCATTAGGCGCTTATTCGATATCGCGAGCTGCTTCAACAGGCCTAGGCTCTAGTTTAACGTAGTGACCGTCGTAAGCGAGCTTAAGGTGCTAAATAGATACGACGGGGTAGATCCTAACTTAGCTCGGGAGTATAAGTTCCGCCGCGAGGTTATTAACTATACGCTTAATAACGAAAGGGCCTTCTCGTTGCTGCGACTATTTCTTTAGCGGCTAGCTAGGCTTGTGATAGCCCGTATGTAACTTTAGATAGACCTTATCACTAGCTTTAAGAAGAACCGGCCGGTGTTTCGCGTTATACCGCTGCTTAGCCTTTATAGCGGCTAGGTCTATAGCTAGGCTCGCTTATCTACGGATAACTTCTCGCAAATAGGGCAATTCGTCCGCAGTAGTGCCTAGGATATTATCGGCAGCTTCTAATAGTCTACGCATATTAAAGCCGAAGATAGATTTATAAGCGGAGATCTTTATACTAGCGTTAAATGCCGTGTTTAGATTCTACTAGAGGGCGGGGATTATTATCTTCTAATCTAGGCTAGGATCCTCGATATAGGACATTCGTAGAGCGGTCTCTATAGTCTAGTTACGCCGTTCGGCAAGCCCGTTAGCCTATAGGTGGTAGGCGGTAGTTATTGCAATTTTAGTGCCGAATGCGCTCTAAAGGCCTTTCTAAAAGTCGGATATAAATTTGCGATCCCGGTCGCTAACAATAGTTCTCGGCATACCTTAATCGGAAAGAAGCAACTAACGGGCTAGGCTTTAAGCCTAGTCCTTTATGCCGTACTTCGCGTTGCCTAAGATTAGTAAGCATCTCTTGCTAGTTAGGCAAGTAACCGTAAGAAGTTAGTTAAAGATGTTAAAGCCTAGGATCTACTATAGGGAGCTTGCTAAAGGTAAAGGCGGCATATCGGTTATAAAGTCTATCGCGATACTCTATATTAGAAGTAGCGGGGGGCGAATAGGCTTATAGCTGCCGGTAAGGGTCTAATAGTCTATTTAGCTAAGGCAATAGGCTTTATAGGCCGCGATATACTTCTTTACCTAACGGGTGACTCCGCGAATTAAGTATATCTCTAGGTCCTAAATTATATAGACGACGCCGAAGTAGTTCTTATCGTTATAAGCTGCCGAGATTATAGATAGGACGAGGGCGTTAGGGATATACAGCCGGGTAAAGCCGTCGGGGCCTTCGTAGTATAGGAACTTATCGACTATAAAGAACGGTATGCCGCGGCGTTTAAGCTACGCCTTTATCCTTGCTATAGAGTTAGTGACTATAGCTCCTTCTAGGGGCGAGGAAAGACTCTCGATAGCGTCCTCGCTATCCGCGATTATCTAAAGTATTCGCTTATAGTAAGGGTTATTATCGTAGGCGACGGCGAATTCCTCGCGTTTCTTAAAAGCTATAATAGCTTCGGAGGCTATAAGCATATCGTTAAGCATAGTAAAGTTAGGGCGGCGATAGTTAAGCAGCTAATCGGACTCCTCGGCTAGTAGGCGACTAAAGGCGTCGGGAATAAAGTTCTTCTTGCTAAGGAGGTAATAAACCTCGATATCGTACTTAGAGAGATAAATTAAGGCTATAACCAGGCGACGGTTGGCTCGGTCTATGCTAAAAGTATTGAGGGTCTTCTTAGCGACGATCTGCTTAGTCGCGGAGTAATCGGTTAAGACTATAAGCGGGAGGGTTAACGACTATACTATAGTACGCATCTTCTTCGCAGCCTATATAAGATAGGCGACCTCTAGTTCTAAGGGACTATAGGACTGCTCGGCTCTCGTTAGAGTACGGGAGAGGAAGCAGATAGGCATAATGGCTTTAACTAGAATAGGCTAGCCTAGCTGCTAAACGGTGCCGTTGCGGAGATAGAAAAAGACGGCTGCGAAGCCTCGCTGTAAAGAGGCGTTAATCTAATAGAATAGCCTCTTCTACGGGTGTATATAGTAAATTATACGGGCAGAAGTAATTTCCTTCTAAAGGGAGGCGAAGGAGGAAAGCTCGGCTAAGGTCGGCTAGAACGATATGACTCGCGTGTAGGACTTCCGCTTATTAGGGTTCCCGTTCTTAACCTTACCGATTAAGCGACCTTAAGCCTAAAGACTAGTCTTACGATCCTATAGAGGGGCAATAGAGGCGCCGTAGTACGGGATAAGGTTGCGAATATACCCTATAGCGCCGATATAGTATTTAAGAGCGGCGAGATTATCGGGAAATAGAAGCTTTATAAAGGCGGCAAGCCTATACTTCGTAGTGCTTATCCCGAACGCGTCGACACGAAATCTAAGCAACTCTACGGAAGGGTAGCCGATCTAGCTCTTAGTAAGGCTAATAGATAGATTAAGCAATGCGAAGAGCTTAAAGATAGCCTCGAGATATTAAAAGTATTCCTCTTCTATAGCGGAATAAATAATAATATTATTAATAAACGCGCGGCTATAGCCCTAGTGCGGACGGAGAACTCGGTCTATATAGCGTTATACGTACGCTAGGCTATTGCGGAAGCCGATAGGTATAACTATTAAGCGCTTTAGACCTCGATGACTTGTGATAGTAAACCTACCCTAATGCTCGAGTTTAACTCGAAACTAATAGAAGAAAGCGGAAGCGTTGATAGTAGTAATAAAACGGGCGCCTAAGAGTTTAGCAATAATAGAGCTTTATAGCGGCAGAGGGTAAGAGTCCGGGATAATAATACTATTAACGGCACGTAGGTTAATGACGACTCGGCCTTTAGTCTCGCCTTAGGCTATACGCTAGACCACGAAGACAAGTGCTACAAACGGCGTAAGCTCGTCGGCCTACTCTAGGCGACCCTGCTTGTAAAATAGGTTTAATATATCGTCGATAACCTTTCTATCGCGAAGCCCTTACGGGTAAGGCCTTTAAGCGACTCGTTTTTCGTGCTAATTGTCGATTAAAGGGACTATTAATTCCTTTCCGGGTTCTACGACGGCGGTGCCTATATCTCGCTAGAGCTAGGAGTATTTCCTAAGAAGCTTCTTAACGCGGCGTACGAAAGAGGGGCTATAGTCGAAAATATAAATCCCTTCCTTAGTGCATTTTTCTTAAAGCTCCGGTAGGCGCTAAACGTGCGTTTAGTATAGAATACGGCTAGAGAGGGGATCCTCGATTCTATCCGCGGCGTCTGTCTCGATAGCTACGGCAGCTGCCGTTACGTTAGTAGTAGCTACTGCGAGGTTCTAGCGAACCTTAGACTACTTAGCGGGTCTTGCCGAAGAAGCTATAACATAGGCGTAGATAGAGTCGGATAGCGAAGGCGTTAGAGAAATGCCTAGAACAGGAGCTTCTACGGGCTAAGATAGGGCGGGAGCCTATAGGCACTCGAGGACTTCCTAAGTAAGCGGAAAAGTGCTCGCAACGTTGACCGATGAATTAATAAAAGAAGCAGCAGTAGCAATAGCGGTTCCTATAGAGGAGGATAGCATAGCAGCGGCTCTAAGAGCTAGCGAAACTGCCGTAGCTAGCGTTAGAGCCTTTATAGCTAATTTCTAAGACAGGGCGGCAAAATAGCCAGACTCCTAACACTCCTATATCTAGCTAAGCTTCTGCTTGCGCTTAATAACGAGGTTAACGTTCGTGCTATTAGTAATAAGGATAGTCGGAAGAGATTTAGCATCGACGATGCTATAAATAGCATTAGCGTAAGAGGCGAAGAAAGTATAGGCGCGGTCTTTAGGAAGTTCTTTCTAAGAGGTAGGGACTATAAAGGTAGTGCCGGGTGGTATAATAGTCTTTCGGACGGCCTAAACACAGCGAACAACTTCGCGGGGCTATTTATAGATATCGAATAGGATTTTAAACCCGTCGAGCACTCTAATGCGAATAACCTCTTTATTATAATTAAGGGATCCTTAGTATAGCTTAAGGAAGGCATTGCCTAAAAGCGCGCCGGCCTCTACTTTAGAGACCTAGGCGGAGTAAGTGAATTTAGCTATAGCTGCTTAAGCGGTCGGGCTAGCTATAGTACCGCGCGCGTAGAAGGAGAACGTAGCCTAGTCCTCGCAAAAAGAGCGACCGTTAACTCTATTAATAATAACGGGAGGCTTCTTCTCGACGGTATAGTTAAGAGTCTAAAGAAGGTCGCGATTAATTATAGGCTTGCTATAGCTAGAGTTAGGGCAAACTTAGACTTCCTGCCTACCGGGTTAGGCAGAGACCTTAATCCTTATGTAGGAGTATAAGTGCGGCGGGGAATCTTAATCCTATTAGGGCTCCTCGGCTTTAGCTTCTAAGACCTAATCTAGTCGGGGTGCTATAGTAGGCGCTACGTAAAAAACAGGCTCCTTAATGATAGGTGCGGGAAGAATAAGCTTTAATACGACGGGGGAATTAGGCTTAGCAGGAATAAAGTCGACGATATTCCCTATAGGAATAGCAGGAGTAGAAGGGGTCTTCTTACACCTAAGACGGAGATAAGAGAAAAGTGCGTTACGAGAAAGAAAAGAGGCCTTATAAACCTTATAGGTTAAAGGCTTAAGCACGCGCTCTTTACTATAGAGCTACTGCTTAGATACGCAGCAGTTAGCGTATATATGCTCCTTAAGCATAAAGGCGAGGGCGAAAGTACGGTCGTAGGTGCTATATTTAAACTTGCCGGCCCGTTCGGTAGGGTGGCGAGAGTTTATATAGCCTACGAAGTTAGCTTCCGAGGAGGCGCAAAAGGACGCGTCGTCTTAAGAGTCGTTTAAGTATAGCTCGTTACTAGCTTTGTCGCCGCTAGGAGTAGTCTTCTTATCGCTTTAATATTTCGACTTAAAGCGCACTTTCTTCTTATTGTTATTACTCCTATATTTACCTCGGCGGTATTCTATTTAGTTATCTCGTCGGTCGTCCCGGCGAAAGTAACGCTTATCGCGGCGTAGCGGGCGTAAGCTTAACTAGTTACGGTTATTACTTAAGCTTCGTCCCTTAGGGCTATAGTTGCGATTATAACCTTGATCCCGATCTTAGCGGTTAGTCTATCGGTAGTTATTGCCTCGGTTACCTTAACGATAGTTATCGCGACGATTATTACGACGGCTACGATTATAGTCACCCTAACGGTAATTATTATTACGGCGACGGTTATCCTAACGATAGTTATTATCCCGACGGGAAAAGCTACCGCGGCGAGAACGGTCTCGGTCTCCGGAGATATATAGCTTAAGGGAGGCTATAATAAAGGGCTTTTGTTCTTTAATAATGCGAATCTATTTATCGATCGGGGTCTTCTTTATAGGAATAGGAAGAAGCGAGGAGATCTAGACGGCAATAAGAGGATAGATAGCCTTAATGATTTAGGCATCCTTGCTTATCTTAAGTTAGCGGGCGAGCGAAACCTTTCTCTAGATCTACTACGCGAGAGTAATAAAGCTAAAGGACTATATAGATATCGTATACCTTTCCCTATAAAGTTCCTTTAAGACGTCGGCGTTAAGACGCTTAAAACGCCTAATTAAGAACTTATAGAAGGTTCTAAGAGGGGAGGAACTAAAGATATTGCGTTATTCCGCTATAAGCTTACTTATATACTATATAAAAGCTCCTCCTGCTAAAAAGGAGAGGTAATATAGGCAAAGGGCGAATAGATCCTCGTCCTAATAGATCCTTAGACGCTCCGTAAAGAGATAGACGTTTATATAGATATTCTTTCTATCGCTAAGAGCGATAATGCCTAAGTTCTTCGGATTATGCTTATCTAGGTTAAAAATACTAATATTGTCCTATTTAAGGCGTTTAGTAATAGCCTCGTTGTTATAGGCCGAGGAGGAGGTATAACTCGCCTCGCGGTGCTTACGTAGGTTCGGATAGGACTTTAGGGGGCGGCGGACAAAACTATTATTAGACCTAGATAAATTATTATTATTCTTATTATCCGAATCCTTCTATCGACGAGAGTAGAAGGCCTAAGAGTACTTAGATGACTTAGACTAAAGAGAATTATATAGAACCTAGGGTTATTCCTTAGGGTAATGCTACTATCTAATAGAGCGCTGCTCGGATAAGCGAAGTATTCCTTACGGACGAAGAGGAGGCTATTCCTCCGATTAACCGTTAGAAGGGTCTCCGTCGATTATTTATAGGTTAAGAGGCACGGCTTAGACTAGCGGATATACTAGAGTTATTATAGCGTAGAGAGGAGTCTTATTGTTAGGAAGCTCGCCTATAAAACGAAGATATAAGCGAATTCCCTTTCGCTAAGTGTCGGCGTGCTATAGATGCTTTTCTTTTACGGACGGAAGATCTAAGATATCGAAGATAATCTCCGACTTAAAGGCTAAAGAGCCTAAGAGAATATAGGCTTGCTTTATATACATTACGTCTATATTAGTAAAGGTCTTAATAACCCTTTCTATAGGCAGTGTCTTAATTAACTTAGAGTAGCGGACGGCCTATTTTAATAGGTTATTGCAATCTCTATCCTCTATAGCTAGTATAGTAGACTGCTTGCGTAGCACCTCGGTCTCTAAGGATAAGCGAGGACGACGGCGGGCGGGAGGAGGAGGATCTTTATAATCACTCTTAGAGTCCTTAGAGGGAGCGGCGCTATAAACACTATCCGGCGGGGCATATTCTTATATCGGCAAGCGAGGGTAGGAGTCGTCTAAGCGAGATACGGACGCTATAGCTTAACGGGCTTCTTTATCCCTAGCTATAGTGATAATAGCTTAATAAAACGAGGGAAGAGGGCGAAGAGGTCGATAGATAGAGATAAGGAGGGATTGCGAAGAAAGAAGAGTTGTAGGAGAGGAGAAAAGTCTGCAGTAGGAGGTGTAGGGTGTTTTGATTTTAGCGTAGGAACGGGTACACGCAGGAAATCGAAAACATAGAGAGAAAATTTTTCCTTACGGCTAATTGCGTAAGGACTTAAAATAGAGAACTAGGCAGTAGGCCTTAGTTCTAATAATGCCTAGAAAGGCGAGCCTCGTCGGATCGTAAGGCTTATATTAGAGGTTATATAGGCGTGCTAGCTAAGGTTATATAAGCTGGTTATACTATAGGTATCGGGAGCCTTTAGGCGGCTTCTAACGAATGGCGAGAGCTTTAAGAAGCTCTTAGCGAACGTGTCGTGGTAGAGCGAAGCTCTAGAGACAGGAAGGGCGTTCCTAATAGTAGCTTTAAGGCAGAAGGTGCGGAATTGCTACTAATTTAATGCACTAAGCACTAAGAATGTATATATAAAGAAGGATGCTTCTATTAGGTAGGCGTAAGCCCCGGGAGCTAGGAATAGCTCCCTGCTATCTTATCTATAGCTGATTATATTAGCCCCGGCATATAGCACAGAGGATGCTTTACATACATTAAGTAGCTAAGAAAAGGTGCGTCGTAGGAGCGAAAATAAGGCTAATAAGAAATAGGGTAGGCAAAACACTAAGAAAGTAGTAATATGTGTAAACTAAGGGTAGCCTAAGAAGGCAAGTGGCTTAGAAAGGCAAAGAGGAGGTTATAGCGGAGAGACGGTCGTTTTTAATGCAATAGCGAGTAATCTAAGGGATCTAAGGGAGGCTTTAGGTAAGAAGCAACTTAAAGCTTAAGCAGAGATAGGGATTATAACTAATAAGAGCCTAAAGGGAAGCTTAAAGGCAGAGGATTACGGGAAATGCAGAAAGTGTTAAGGAAGATACAAAGATAAGAGAGAGAAGAGGATATAGAATTGCTTAGTAATAGTCTGTCTAGGTGCGGACTAAGATCCCTTTATATAGCCAATTGCATAGGAATAAAGGTATATATAACTTAACTAATTGTCTGGATAGAAAGCGCTATTAATCCTATGCTAGGTGTATATAGTCTAACCTCGTATAGTATCTTAGTTATTGCGTAATTAATTACGCGAGTAATAGGAGGTAGTGTAGGTGACCTTAGTTAACCGGGGCCCGACTGTGGACTATACGCATATTAGTCCTTACACACACTATATACTCCGGCATTCGGTATCTTAAGCATCCGGGCAGCTAATGCAGCCGGGTGATATATATTGTATGCAACAATGCACGGCGGTTCTAATGCATATCTTTATGTGCCGGTAGGATAAACCAATCGGGAGATATCTGCTCCCTTATAGGGGTTAAGGGAAGCGTCTATATAGTCGGCTTCGTAGGTGTTAAAGGAGCTGCTTCGAGAGCTGCGTTAAGAGCTGCTTCGAGGCTTGCTTTGCTCGACGAGGTTTATAATAACGGCTTTCTGCTAGGGGTTAAGAGAAGCGTTTATATAGGCGGCTTCGTAAGTGTTGAGGGAGCTACTTCGAGAGCTGCGTTAAGAGCTACTTCGAGGCTTGCTTTGCTTAATAGTATAGGTTTCGTAGTGTAAGGGTCTTTAACCCCTATTATACAACCTAGTGCACGTGATTAGATAACCTATATTTAGGTAGCTCCGTAGCCTTAGAGGCTACGCCCGTACTTCTCTTCCTTTCTCCTCTCGTAGTATTATCCTACCTCTTTTAGGGACTTCCTCTATGCCTACTTAGAATAACCCCGTTATATAATAATACTACCCTTCTAACTTACCTTTAGCCTCTTCCGCTTTTAGAAGTGCTATAACGAAGTTTCTCCGACGTTTAATTTAAGGGTAATTAAACTACCCGCGCCTACGAGCCGATATATCTACTTAATCTTAAAACCTCCTTTAGTCGTAGAACTAAAAAGAACGCGACCGTTAATTTATAAGTATTGCTATTCGCACGATACTAAATGTCTAATCGCACGATATCCCGATTTTTTCGTAGCTTAAACCCCGCTATAGCCCGCTATACGATTTAGCCTATATAGCCTAGCGCCGCTAGGAGTCACTCGAAGTCACTAATATTTTTTTTATCGGCATCGCATACGTACGCATATATAATATAATAGTCAATCAATCAATCGGTTAATTAATTAATTAATCGATCGCCGCGATAGACGAAGCTTATAGTAATACGCCCGACGTTCTTCCTATGCCTAACGCTCTAACGTTCTTACGCCCGCGATGCGATATACGTGCGACGATTGCGATAATACACGTATTAAGGCTTAACGTAGGGACTTTGTATAACTCCCCGCGGCGCAAGGCTATATAGGCTAAATCGTGTGGCGGGCTATAGCGGGAAAAAAAATAGGGATATCGTGCGGTTAGACATTTAGTATCGTGCGAATAGCAATACTCTAATTTATATAGGCAATTAAGGGATTGCTTTAATAATAGTGCGATTCTACGAGAAAAGCTATTCTTCTATACCTTACGAAATTTAACGGGTTTACTAACGACCTTAAACTATAGATTCTTTACGTAAAAGCGAAGCTCTATACCGATAGCGCCGCTATTAGTAACCTCCGCGCTTAATTTAACTATCTCTACGCGAGCCTATTACCGAAAATTTAACCGTAGCTACTGCCCTTTACCTACGTTACTATAAACGCCCCCGCCGATATAATCGTAAAGCTTTAACTCTTTTATAGAGAACTAAATATAGCTAAGACTACGGCTTTCGAGCTTAGTTCGCTTTATTAAAAGTAGACCGAATCTATGCCGGCCTACCTTATGCGGTTTAAAGAAGTACTATTCTAAGCCGACGCAAATATATAGCTTAATATAGTAAATACTAACTATCTTATACCTAGCTTAAATCTAGACTAACGTATACGCTTAAGCGAGAAGACCGGTCTCTTAGATATATATAACGCCCTTATATAATACCTTCGCGAGCTAAGCGGTAATAAATTTCTTTTATTAATTCTTATTTCTACCTTTATAAGTAAAGGTAGCCCTTTAAGTAATACGATAAATATCTACGTCTTAACTATAAGCGCGATTAAAAGAAGGAAGTAGTGAAAAAAGGGCCGTTATATAAGATACGGTAGTAAGACTTATTAGTCTAAGGTATGCCTAAAGTAGGTAAACATCCGGCGTATAGCGGTACGGCGTACGTAGGAGAGCGAAAGCGACGACGACTTTAGCTTAAGTAATAAGTAGTTAGGAATACTTCCGCCGGCAGCCGGCGGCGATATCGGGAGGCTATATAAGGGAAGCTATACCTATGCCCTAAAGGCCGTAGAGAATAGACGGACCCCGTATAGCCTTATACGGGAAGAATAATAGGTAATAGCGGCTATAGTAGCGCTTAGAGATAAAGTCGTCGCTATAGGGCGAGTCCTTAAGAGCACTTAAGCGTGCGAAGCGCACGAGCCGGAAAGAAAAAACCGGCCTTACTTAAAGTAGTCCTTTAGTTATTCTTAGCAAGCAGCTTGCCCCTATTCTTATAAGCTTATAACGGCCTAGCTAATATTCATTGCGTTAAAGGAGCTATAAGGAGCGTTACTTTCCGTACTTTTTAGTACGTAAGCCGTACGCGACGTTTGCTCTCTACGTTAGGGTACGGCATTAGGTATTATACGTTAGGGGCCTTAGCGAGGTAGGGTCTTATATTAGGGTCTTTAACCTTTATTATATAATCTTATGTATATAACTAGATGACTTATATTTAGGTAGCTCTATAGCCTTAGAGGCTACGCCCGTACTTCTCTTCCTTTCTCCTCTCGTAGTATTATTCTACCTCTTTTAAAGACCTCCTCTATGCCTACTCGGAACAACCCCGTTATATATAGTGACGGCTTTCTGCTAAGGGCTTAAAAGAAGCGTCTATAAGGGCGGCTTTGTTAGTATCGAGGGAGCTACTTCGAGAGCTGCTTTAAGAGCTACTTTAAGGCCTGCTTAGCTCGACGGGGTTTCTAGTAACTATATTGCTACTAGGGGCTTATTAGTTAGTAGAAGCTTCTATATTTCAGCGGCTTCGTTAGTAGGAAGCGTCTATAGGGCGGCTTCGATAGTAGGTTCGCTTTAGAGGCAGCTATAAGAGCTACTACTACGAGAATTAATAGGGGAGCCGAATAAGGAGTCGTAAAGGCCGGCATTAAGGCCTCTAGTCGTTAATTAAATAGTACGATAGGGTTATCTACCGCGTCGGCGGCTACGGCGATAGTCGGGCTCGTTAGTAGTTATCGTAGATAACTAAGGTCGCGAGGGTCTTCGCGATATTATCGTAACGGTCGGAGGAATCTCTTAGTAGGCAAATCTAGCGGTGTTTTGTTCTTCTCGTCGTACGGTCTAAAGAGAAACGCCTAGTAGGTAAAACTAGCGGTATTTCGTCTTCTTTTCGTATACGTTGCTAACGCGCTTCCTATCGACGTTTACTCTTCCTATAATAGGCGAGAACGGGATTAATAGGAAGCTTAAAGGTCTATTTACCGTAAAGCTAAATATAAATAGTCCTTATTCTTAGCATAGATAACCTTCTCTTCGGTATACGCAATAGAACCTTAAGGGTAAAGATACGTATAAACAACGCCTATAAATAGGATAAAGATTCTACTATACTTTCGAAGGTCGAGATCTGCCTCTTCTGCCTTACTATTATATAATTAAATCTATTTAATCACTAATTAGTGTTAGTAGGGATTATACGTAAGATATATTATTAAAAGGTCTTCTAGTTGGTATTTAAGTGTGTTTTCTACTTAGCTAGAAAGGGGAGGAAAGGGGCCCCTTTTATAGGTCTTATAAAGAGCTTAACCTAAGCCTGCCGGACTCCTAATAGAGCCCTATTAGGAGCACGTGACCTAGCCGCTAACGCTGTCATCCGGGTTATAATAAGGCTACTACCGGGGTTATAACGTGGCTAATAATACTACGGTTGTTAGGGTTATAACTTAGCACCCTTTTCCTCGTAGTAGTATTTATCCTATATTCCTATATTCCTATAATACGCCTTAATTCTTTTGTAAATATATTAGCGATATTATTAGCAGATTTTATATAGAATACTTCTATTTCTCCTAGTAAAACACTATTGCGGGTGAAATTATACGTAAGGCTAATATATTTACGGAGTTTATATACTTCCGGGTTATTTGCTATTTTTAGCGCTAATTAACTATCGGAAAATATTAGAGGGACTTTATAAGATATAGGTATAGACAACTCTTTTGCGATGCTATTTAGATAGCTATATAGATATAGGGCCTCCTTATTAGCCTCTCTAAGGCCTATAAACTCTCTTTCGCAAGTAGACAGCGATATCGATTTTTGCTTTTAATATAACCAGTTTATTAAATTATTATATATAAAGAAACAATATCTAAAGACCGATCGTCGGTCTATAAGGTCACTAGCCTAGTTAGAGTCCGTATAAGCTATGAAACAGAAGTCTAGTATAGGCATATTGCAGTTATAATATAAGCATAGGTCGGGGAATTTATTTAACTATTTCTATATAACGTTAAGGGCTTTAAAGTACGAGGAGTTAGGTTAAGAAGAGAATCTTACGTAAGATATTACTGCGAAAAGGATATCGGCCCTTATAAATAGGGCTAAGAATAGTAGGGAGCCTATTTGCATTTAGTATAAAAGTATGTCTTTTTAGAGGCGTTTTTTATTCCTAACTTATTTAATTTAACGCCTTTAGTAGTAGGTGTATTAAAGGTTCCTATATTTTATTTATTAAATTCCTTTATTTTATTTCTTATATAGTTTGCTTAAGATATATATAGTTCCTTTATTTCTTTATATATCTATATAGATAATCCTAAGAAGTCCTAAACTTCCCCTAGAGATTCAATCGGTAGGGTTTTATTTAGAGTATCGCTATTTATATAGTACGAAATTGCTATTTGTATAGTAAGATACCTAAATCCCTACTGTTTCTATACGTACCCTACGTGCCTATATCCCGCCACTAAAATTTCCGTATAGGTATATAGCAATTAAGAGGGCCGCGCAAATCGTATATAGCCTTAATTTAGTTAATTTAATAGCTATAGTAGGTGCCTTCTACTACGTGCCTTCTACTACGTATGCGGCTCTTTAATGTATGCTTTATGCCTAGCTCCCGGCTGCGCGCCTTCTACTACGTGCCTTACTGCGTGCCCTACTGCGTGCCCTCTACTGCGTGTGTGTGCGGCTCCTTGCTAATAATATATGCTTTATACCCGGCTCCCGGCTACGTGCCCTCTACTACGTGCCCTCTACTACGTATACGGCTCCTTAATGTATGCTTTATGCCCGGCTCCCGGCTGCGCGCCCTCTACTATATGCCTTACTGCGTGCCCTACTATATGCCCTCTACTACGTGCCCTCTACTATATATATAGCGCCTTAATGTATGCTTTATGCCTAGCTCCCGGCTGCGCGCCCTCTGCTATATATGCGGCTCCTTAATGTATGCTTTATGCCCGGCTGCGTGCCTCTTGCTACGTGCTCTACTACGTGCCTTCTACTATATATACGGCTCTTTAATGTATACTTCGTGCCCGGCTCCCGGCTGCGTGCCCTCTACTATATATACGGCTCCTTAATGTATGCTTTATGCCCGGCTGCGTGCCTTTTGCTACGTGGTCTACTGCGTGCCCTCTACTACGTGCGTATACGGCTCCTTAATATATGCTTTATGCCCGGCTATATGCCTTTTGCTACGTGCCCTACTACTAGATAAGACAAGAGCTATTATTCTTAGTGATTTGCATTAGTTTGCAGCTTCTAATCCCTTTATGTAGGCTGTTTTAGCCTTAGAGCCTCTCTTCCCTTTTTAATTGCTATCACCTAAATGTCGAGGAACCGACTAATTAGCGTTCGATAGGCTCCTTAATATATGCTTTATGCCCGGCTCCCGGCTCCGTGCCCTCTACTATATATACAGCTCCTTAATGTATGCTTTATGCCTAGCTGCGTGCCCTTTACTACGTGCTCTACTGCGTGCCCTCTATTACGTACGTATGCGGCTCCTTAATGTATGCTTCGTGCCCGGCTACGTGCCCTTTACTACGTGCCCTACTGTATGTCGGTAGTATTCTTCGCACGATTTACACGGCTTTCTTAATTGCTATATACTAGCATTAGATTTTAGTGGCGGGATATAGGCGCGCGGGGTACGTATAGAAAAGTAGGGATTTAGATAATCTTACTATACAAATAGCAATTTCGTGCTATATAAATAGCAATACTCTTTATTTATTTAGTCTATAACTTAGGTTATTACACGTATAGTAGGTCTAAAGAATAAGAGATCGTCTATATAGACGGCTATAGCTATTCTAAGTGTGCTGTTTATAAACACCCCTTCGTCTATTAGAAGGCAGTAAAAACTAAGCTCGTTAAGGACGCTTTTTAATAGGTTATACTAGAGTAAAGGACTTTATTTTAAGCCGTATAGGGCTTTTCTTAATTTCGCTACGAGCTTCTTCGTCTTATTTTAATTTTAGTAATTAAAGTAAGTTATGCCTTTATATCTTGTATTTTTATGCTAGGAAAACCATGCGTATAGTACTATATCTAGAAACGCTTCGTGTATCTATATATACGTTTCGATATCTATATCCGTATATAGAAAGGCATTTTTTCTATTAAACTATAGTACTCTTTAGTTATTAGCGATAGCCTATAGTAGTAGCAGCCTTTTAGACTTAGGTTTTACTATACTAGAGAAGGTTTTAATATAGTCTAAGCCGTATATTTGCTTATAGCCTAAAGCTATAAGTCGAGCCTTAAATTTTTTTATCTAGTTTTTATTATCCTTTTTACCTCTATAGACCTATCGGCTTCCGAGGGCTTCCCGGTCTTCGGGTAGCTCGGTTATTTCCTAAGTATTATTATCTATAAGCTGCTATATTTCTACTACTATACCTTTATCTTAGTATAGAGCTTCGGCGCTTTTTATAGCTTGCTTATAGGTTTTTAGTTCTATAGGATTATAACCTTCTAAAGCAAATAAAAGGGTTATATTATCGTTATTTATTAATAGATATATTAGGTATTCTTAGCAGTCGTTATAGAATTTAGCCGGCTTCTTAGGTATTTTAACTTAAATTCTTTAATCCTTATTATTATTGTCCTATATTATATAGTTCGTGTTAGTTAGGCTCTACTATATAAGGTTAACTAAAGGGGTGTATTATGTCTGTCTTACTAGCTAGAGAGGGGAAGGCATCGCGGAGATATAGTCTCGTTGCGTGCACGTGATCACGTGGGCCACGTGTCCGTAATAGCACCTTGCGTATCCCTACGTGTCGCAATTATAGCACGGACCACCCTTGCTATTAGTTAGCCTCGCCGCGCAGAGTTTTAGCCCTCTACGCGCCGTATAGCTTTTAGCTCTTTCTTAATCTATTAGAGCTTTTTTAATAGGTTATAGCCCTCGCGCACGCTTTTTCTAGCGTACGCATTTTTTAATTATCGTGAGAATTAATTCTACGATAGCTTTAATCATTGATTTCCTAGGTATCCGAAAAACGATACATTTGCCGATCGGGGCCTTTTTTATAGCTTTCTATTACCTATTACAAAATAGAGGCGTTTTCTACGTAACATACCTCGCACTACGCTAAGAACGCTAAGATAGCATTAGCAGCCCTACGCCGGGCCTAAGACGCTAGACTTAATAAGCTTTAAGGTTAGGAAAATTATAGCTTATAGTTTATTAAGCTATCGATCGCCTTAAGTGTCGAGCACCTAGAAGGGCATATTAATAGAAAGATTAAGCCCGTAAAGGAGGACTCTCCCGGTTTTAAGAAATAGGATATAAACGATAGAGTGACGAAGCATTGTATTATTGCGAGTCTTTCCCCCGAATTGCGGGACTAGATCTAAAAGGAAGGTTAGGACCTAGAGATAATAGCTTTTAAGACTATAAAGTAGATTAAGATAACCTCTATAGAGGTGCCTAAGGTGATATTCTACTCTACGTTCGTAGAGCTTACTACCATCGAGGCGAGGAAATTCGTAGATACGGCTTAATACTTAAAGAGGCTTTATTTCTACTAGGACTAACTTATCGCGGTCTCGAAGAACCTAGACGAAAGAATCTTCGTTATCTTTGCCCTTAAGGGACTAAAGATATATCGACCGGACTAGTTTAACAACTAGAGCCATGATTAATAAAGGGGCAAAGAGATCTCTAAAGACGAGATTTATAAGTAGCTCGCCGGGAGAGCTCGAGCCAAGCAGTTAAACTCTCTTGCTAATACCGCGTTTGATTAAAAACACTCGACGCAATAATAGCGGGAATAATAACGCTAATAGCAGCACCGGTGGCAATAATAATACCGGCAATAATAACAATTCTAGCTGTAGGAATATAGTCATGTGACTAAGGGATAGAGTCGCAACTATATTGCCGACTATACATAGGAAAGGGGCAATAGAGGTTATAACCACGCGGCGCATAACGCCACGTGACCTATACAGTCAATGACCTCGTTATTGACTAAGGGCATCGTTATAACTAGAGCAGTAAGCCCTAGCGTAGGCCTTAACAATGCATTGTTAAGGCATAGCAGGCTCTATAGAGGGACCCCGGCAGACGGGTATAAAGGGGCCCCCTTATTCCCCCTTCTCTAGCTAGATTAGATACAACTATAACTAATGCAACCCCCTTTGTTTAGATTAATCTAAGTAAATCACTTACTAACACTAATTAGTGATTGAATAGATTTAATTATAGAATAGTAAGGCAGAAGAGATAGATCTTAATCTTCGAAAGTGTAAAAGGGGCAGTTATTGCAAAAACGCGGCTCCTACGCATCTTTACCCTCGGGTTCTATTACGTACACTTAGAGAAGACCATCTGTGCTAAGAATAAGACTGTTTAAACCGAGCTCGACTAGCAAATAGACCCTTCTAAGCTTCCTTTTAATCCCGTCTTGCTTCCCTTAAGGAGGAAGAGTAACGTTAATAGGCAGTGCGTCTATAACGCAGAATAATAACGCGAATCCTTACAACTATTTAATCCCGTCTCGCTTCTATTTAAGGAGGAAGAGTAACGTTATTTAGAATAAAGACTAATCGCTTCGACATCCCTCGTAAAGATCCTTACGAGACCCTTACGATAACCTTATCGACGGATTTAAAATAAGCATAATAGCAGGACCGTTATTAGCCACGAATACGCCGGCTCCCCCTAACCCTACCGATAAACCAGTTGAACCAATCGAACGATAGATAGAAGAAATCGGCATCCTTACCTCGTCTTATAAAGAGGTAGATATATAATACTAGGATACGGAAGAGATTATATTAAACGACCTTAGCCTAGTTAAAGTCACGACGTTTATAGCCCGATTTATTATAACCTACGAAGCATCTATCTATTGCTAAGGTTAACGACTCTTTAACTCGTTTTAAAAGCGTTTCTACGGATAGAATAAACCTATATAGAACATAGTTAGCTAAGAATATAAGAAAGTCCTTAAGGCTCTCTTACGTAGGCGAGGACTTTTTATAGGGATAAAGAATATATCGTACACTAGATCCTATATAACGATACTTCGATCTAAAGATCTACTCCTTTAGAGCGAGAAGGAGTTTATAATAGAATAATTTAATATAGGCATAAGGGCCTTCCGTAAATAAGAAAAGAAGAAAAACGATAAAGAGCAAGTAGCCTAAGACCCCTTCTCTACTATAACGAGTTAGTTAACGGTCTACCCGACTTCGCCCCGATTCTAACATAACGACCCGGCCTAAGCGGCGACTATAGATCCGACCCCGGAACTAGACTAAGACCTAAACACGGCTACGACGGATATACCGGTATTTCCACTATTTAATCGTATAAATCGGCTTTATGCGCTACGACTACTATTTCTCCCGGAACTAACGTTGTATATCCTAAGGGCGAAACTAAGGCTCGATCTATCTGCTTTAACAATCGCCCCGAAGGCTATCGAAGCATTTAATTATAACATTAAGGAGTATATAGTACTCCTACCGGCCGATGTTCCGAACCTCTTATTAGATCCCGACGTATAGACTAAGTTCGTTAAGATATAGGATAAGGAGAAGAGCTATACCGGCGAGCTATATGCCCTATTTAACGAGACTATCCGTAAGTTTATAGGCGTATATTATAACCTTAAGATTAAGCTAGGGCTCTTCTATACCCTCCTCCCTTAGATCTTAAAGGGACGAGCCGACCGCTTCTACACGGAGAATATCACCTAGACGACCACCTTCCGAGGCGTATACGATAAGATTAAACGACATTTCGACACTAAGGCGACTTAGGCTTAGTACTATACCGATTAGACTAATACAACGTTTGACTAAATTCGGGCTAGCAACTATAAAAAAGGCCTACCGGAAGTGCTTTAGTTGCTAATCGATAAGCTATTGCTTTATTAACGAGCTCTAGGACCTAAGTTTATAGGCGAAACCCCGCTTATAGTAACTCTCACTAAGGCGTGCTAGGGAGTCCCGGAACTCGAAGGAGCCTTCTTTAAATAAGCCGATAAGGCTAATGTCGCATCGGAGCGGCGCCCACAAGACCGAGCCAGATGTAGCTCGGTACCCATGCGGTTATTATGTCTACTTGCGCACCTATTTAAGGTGCCTCGTAAGACAGCTAGCCTTCTATAGAACTAGATAAGAACAACACAGTTTTCCCTCGCTTTGCTACCTTAAAATAAGAGCCCAAAGGGAAGCTTAGAGGCAGAGGATTACGGCAGTGAAAAGAGTGTTAAGATTGATGCAGAAATGAGAGAGAAAGGTGTTGTTGAATTGCTTAGTGAAGGTCTGTCTAAGGGCGGACCAAGGTCCCTTTATATAGCCAATTCCACACGAACAAAGGTACATGTGACTTGACTGATTGTGGTCATAGAAAGCGCCATTATTTGTCTGCATGATGCAAGTGGTCTGATCACATTTGGTAGCTTGGTTGTTGCATAATTAAATGCGCGAGTAATACGAGGTGATGTGGATGACGCCGGTTGACCGAGTCATGAGTTATGACTTGCATGCCTCTGTCTCCACTCACACCACATACTTCGGGCTTCGGTATCTCAGCCATCCCGGGAGCTAATGCGACCGGGTGACTTGTGTTATATGCAACAATGCAAGGCGGTTCTAATGCATATCTTTATGCATTGGTGGGATAAACCAATCAGGAGATATCTGCTCCCTTATACTTAATTACGCATAATTAACGGTATCTTAATCGCGCCCTCGGGTGTAGGTCCTTATAGGTCGGTGCGATAGTTATAAGCCCGGTATGCGAACCCGCGTAAATTGCTACTAAGTTAACGCATTTAAGAATTATCGCATCTTCCTATAAGGAGCCTAGAGCCGCCTTAGCCGGGCAGCTTCGAGGGACCGTAGCTCTCTAAGGCCTTTAGTCATAGCATAACGTCGGGCATAACGATTGTCCGCGTTAGCCGTTAGGGGGTCTCGAGGTATAACGTCTAGGTTAGCCTCGAGAAGCTAAGGTCCCCGAAGGCTGCCTTAACTAAGGCAGCTATATAAGCCCTCGATCGACTATTTAGTAAAGCATCGACATCGAGATCCTAATAGCATCGACATAATAACCGTATAGGACCTCGATGCTCCTTAACCTCTAAGACAGTCGCAATAAATAAGGCAGTAAGGAGAAGATTACCGTAAGGGGCGAAAAGGTAACGTACGACGTCTCTTTTACCGCTTAACGGGTGACTATCTCTAGTGCCTATAAAGAGCAAGTTGTGTGTGCTCGGAAGCCTCTTTCCTCGAATATCTTTAATATCTTCTGCAATAAGCACTCTTATTTTATAACCCCTTTCTTCTATAACTTTAACTTTAACTTTAATACTTAATAATAGCTATAACTCTTACGTCTTTAGCAATTAACACTAAGGTCAGCCTGTTAAAGGCAGACCACTAGGCAATATAGTTCACGACGTTCCGTCGTATAGCTAAGGGTGTAGAGGTTTAGAAGTATATAAACACCGGCGATAAGGGGGCTAATAAGACCTTTAAGCTGGTTGAACCTCCGGTCGTTACCTACATAAGCTAGGTCGCGAAGGTTAATAGCCTCGCAGCCTAAGCATACGTGGAAGCTATGCTTAACAACCCGGCACTAGCAGTAGCGCTAGAACCGCTAGTCCCGATTATAGAGCTTAACGTAGGATAGCTTATGTGCTTTAAGTCTGACCGAGATAACCGTAAGATAGCCTACGCTAAATACGTCTCTAAGAAAAAGGCCGTGACGGACCTTTCGAACTAGGTCTATTAAACCGTTGATTAGTCCTACGTAAGGCATTTCCTAGATGATTTAGACCTCCGTAGGATCGTGAATAAGCTAAGAGAGCTTCTTAGGGTCTCTAACGCCTACCGTATCGGCATCGTACGACTAAACTATCGTAGGGCGCTCTAGACACCCTAAAGGATTAACCTAGTAGATTAGTACCTCTAGTAGGAACTAGTATACCTTAAAGCCTTTACTACGATGACTGCTAACATCGAGGGAGATTAGGCTATCGCAGACTTCCTTAAGGCAACTATACCGCTAGAGGAACTATAGTCTCGCAATTAGCTTAGTAAGCTATGCAAGCAGCAGCAAAAAGGCAACGTCGTTACGATAACCCTCTAGAGCGTTAGCAAACTCTTCTACTCCGTAAGCCTCGATCGCAATATGCATAGTAAGCTATTCGGACTAGCAGGCGCGTTCTCTACACCCGGAGGAAATACTAATACGCTGGCTCGATAGGAATACGAGTGCCCCTACGGCATTAGTAAGAATCGCTATTACTAGAAGCCTATAGACTATACGGCTTTCTATAAGGCTATTAACGGGGTCTCCTATAGGCCCGGGATTACTAAGGTCCCTAACCGCGTTAAGAAGTATAAGGAAGCTAAGGACTTACCGCGCTAGAAGACTACGGTCGAGGCGATTAAGGCTTTAAAGGGCCAGCCGGCACCGCAGACATCGACTTAGCCGAAGAAATCGACGTTAGGACCGCCGGCCTTAGCCTATACGGTGATTTAATAGACCGTTAAAGAGCAGTATGCATTTAGTATATCGCCGAACGCGTACGCGGCTATTTATCCGCTATAGAACTCGACCTTTATCGATAGTTGCGTAAGCACTTATATTATTAATAAGCTCGAGCTTCTTCGGTATAACGTCGTTAAGGCAACCGAGACCGATATCGTGCTAGTTGGCGATACGGCGCTCGCGGTGCTTTATAAAGGCACGCGGATTATTAAGAATATCGTTAACGGACCTAATAGTAAGAAAACGGAGGACTTAATCCTTTAGGACGCTGCATTCGTCCCCGGATTCTATATTAACCTAATTAGCGGGGAGAAGCTTAAGGACTTTAGCTTTTAGCTATATAGGTATAATAATACGTTAAGGTACGGAAGCATTAAGTGCAATAAGATCCTTATAAGCTTTAAGAGTATATACGGCCTTTTAGTAGCTAAATTAAAGCCACTTACGTCCTGCTTTGCGTTGCCTAATGCTCCCTAGTATACGTTATTAGCAGTCTAAGATAAGATTCCGTAGTACCCCCGGCGGCGGATCGTAGCATTAAGAAACCTAGTTCCGCCTAGGGTTAACACGGCAAAGATTTAGCACTTAAGATTCGGGCATATAAGCCCTCGAGTACTCGAGCAATTAGTCTTTTAGGCGAGAGGAGTACGGATATACGGCCTAACTACGGTTAAATACAAGGGCTACGCGCTAGGAAAAGCATACGAGTAAATCTCTCGTAGAGAGCCGGCTAATCGCTTAAGGCAACCTTTCTACCGTATCTTCCTCGACCTCTTCGACTTCGAGCTAGGCTATAACGGCCACCGATATATCCTACTGCTATCCGACGAATATAGCGGGATAATGTTCTCGTAGAGCATATATTTAAAGATAGAGAGCCCCCCCTTTATACATAACTTTAAGGCATTAGTCCGCCAATATATAGGCGTAGTGATTTATAAGATAAAAATAGATAATAAGAGAGCCTTAGTTAACCTCCTAGGATAGAAGATATCGAAGTTTTAGGAATAGACAGAATAGGAAGGCATCGAGCTCGAGCCTCCGCCCGTATATACGAAAGAGCCTACGGGAGGCGCGGAAAGACTAAGCGGAGTTATATAATAACGACTCCGTTCGGCAATAGGGAAGCTGCCTCGCAACCTCTAGCTAGAGGCTTACTAAGCTATAGTTAGGACGTATAACATCCTGCCGAGATACCGCAACTAGTGGAAATCGCCTAAAGAGACACTCGATAGATGGTTTAATTAATATCTTCGCTAGTTCGGCCGTTTTAGCGTTATAGCGCATAGAGAAGCTAACTTCCGCCTACATTAGGACGGGCTCTACGCCTTTAGCTGCCGCGCCTACCCTTTACACCTTAATATAAAGGCTAACTTATATAAACGAGCCTTTAAAACACACCCTAAAGCGTATATTAGTTATCTCGTTGGCTACTACGCTAGTAACCTATATCGCGTTTAGGTTCCCTAACTTAAGAGGGTTATTATCACTCGAGATATAGTGTTTAACGAGAACTATTTCTTCGACCTATAGATAGAGGACCTATAAGTCCTAATATAAGAATATATCCCTATCGTCGAGTCGATCGAAATACCAATTTAACGTGACTAGAATGCTATTCTTAATGATTTTTTATAGGAGTTCGATAAACATATCTTAGGTATTAAGCCCGCTATTTCGAACTCAGGGGTAGAGGGCGTAGGTAAGGTCGTAAGAGAGGCTCTAATTCGTATAGAAGCCTCCTCGTTAGATTAGATAGAGGCGGCGAAGCTATAACCTATATTATTACCTCCCCCCGAAGGACTTCTTACACCGGAACAGATGCCTAACCCGACGGGGCAGGGTCTCGAACCGACCGTGGGATTATAGGATAACGAGACCGATACCCCTCTCGTGCATTTAGAGCCTAAAGAGCTAGAGCAACTGCCGTAGCCCTAGCTCGGGCAAATACCTCCCTCACCGAGGAGGGAAGCCTTAGCTAGGCAACCTCCCGACTAAGAGGAAGAGGTAGGCCTGCAATAAGGTATATACGCTAAAGATCGCTAGGATCCTAATTCACGTAATACGACCTTAGCAGAAGAAGGTAAGGTTTCCGTAGGACTACCTATAGAAGAAGCCCTAATATAAGAGAGGACCTATCGCCCTCGTCGAATACAATAAGAGCTCTACGGTATAGAAGCCATAAGATAGAGCTCTCGACCGAGACGCATAAGGCAGAGGGATAACGTTTTTAGTACCCTACTGCCCGAAGATCTTTAGCTAAAAGGAGATCTTACGATATTTCATTTAGTATTCGTAGCCGTAGTCTAACAAAAGGTATATAAGCATTATTGAGATAACCTCGTCCGACTGCCTAAACGCTATTAAGATCTCGACTACTACCCGTACGGGAAGGAGTTTAAAGAGGGCTACCGTAAGGAGCTATACGACCTCCTCCGAAGAGGTATATAGCGCCTCCTTAGCCGGGAACGCGCTAAGGGAACCCTAATCCCGCTTAAATAAGTCTTCCTCTATAAGTTCGATAAAGATAGATACCTTACACGATGTAAGGCACGTATTATTATGCGTAGAGACCTTTAGGGCGATTAAGGCGAGGAGACTTACGCTATAACCCTCGCTATTAAAACCTTTAGGATAGTAGTGTCCGTAGCGGCGAAGTATAATCTCGATGTTCGGCAACTTAATATCGCTAACGCTTTTCTAAACACTAATATTAATAAGACGAAGCGGCCGGTCTATATAGAACTACTAAAAGGGTATATCGAGCTAGGTTTTCTTAAAGGAGATAAGAATTCTTTAATAGTAGCCGAGCTCGATAAGGCTTTATACGGACTATGCGAATCGCCTCTTCTTTAGTACAATAAGATACACTAAGCGTTAGAGGAATAAGGGCTTATCCGCACCGGCGAGGAGCCTTACGTCTTTATAAACGGCAAGATCCTCGTGCTAGTATACGTTAATAACATCCTTATCCTAAGTCCTAAAGGGATTAGCGTAGACGACCTTATTAAGTACCTTAACGGGAAATACGAGGTCCGCGAGGAGGCCTTTAGATAGTATCTTAGGATTAGAGTTATCCGCGACCGATAGCTTCGGAAGATCTTTCTCTGCTAAGACGCATACATTAAGAAGATTATACGTAAGTTTAGCCTTAACGATAATGGTAAAGCGCCGGCGGTTTTAATCCCGCTTTTTCTACTCGTTAAGAACACCGAATAAGCCTCCTTTCGCGAGATTAAAGACTTTTAGGAAAGGGTCGGGTTAATTATATACACCGCGATTACCGTAAGACCTAACGTAGCGCTCGCAGCCTCGCAGCTTTCGAGGTTCCTAACGAACCCTTCCCCCGAGCATTTAGAGGCGGCGAACTAGTGCATCCGCTACCTATACGCAATAAGGTTCCTTGTAATTAAGTTCGACGGACTCGCTATAGGTAAGGCTCTTATTATCGCGACCGACGCGTCTTTCGCAGACGATCCTAATATACGCCGCTCGTTATAAGGCTATATTATAATGCTCTACGGCGGCCTAGTCGTCTAGAAAGCGAGCCTATAAGATACGGTAACAACCTCGACTATAGAGGCGGAACTCTTAGGACTCGAGCGTATAACGAAGGAAGGCATCGCGCTATTAAGGCTGCTGCGAGATATCTTAGAGGACCTTAGGCTATTGAAAATATACTGCGATAACCTCTAGACTATACGATTAGTAGTCGAAGAAGGCCGTATCTCTATAAAGCTCCGTTATATCGACATTTAGAATATATAGCTTAAATAAGAATATAGGAAAGGGCGCTTTACGGTGGAATACATCCTAACGGCCGAGATGCCTATAGACGGCTTAATAAAGGCGCTCCTAAGAGCTAAGTTTAAGAGGTTTAAAGCGTTGCTTAATTTAAAGGATATACGCGGGCGGATATAAGGAATAAAGGAAACACAGGAGGATTAAAGGCAAGGAATAGGGATAGTCGCAACACTAGGGGAGGGTGTATTTAAGGCTTTATAGGCGCTCGCGATAGCTTCTTCTCGTAGCGTGAAATTAATCACTTAACGCTAGGGGGTGTATCGCATCGGAGCGGCGCCTATAAGACCGAGCTAGATATAGCTCGGTACCTATACGGTTATTATGTCTACTTACGCACCTATTTAAGGTGCCTCGTAAGACAGCTAGCCTTCTATAGAACTAGACAAGAATAACACAGTTTTCCCTCGCTTTGCTACCTTAATTACGCACAATTAACGGTATCTTAATCGCGCCCTCGGGTGCGGGTCCTTATAGGTCGGTGCGATAGCTAAGGAACTCTATGCCGACCTCCGAGCTTCCCTTACAACGTACCTCGCACGATAGGCGAGGAATGCCTCGCGCTAATTTATCTAAGACCGAAATCGTAATAACGATAGGATAGATACAAATTATAAATACAATTCGAGGAACCCTAATAGTTAGTTTTATAACGCACTATCGACCTTTTAGAACTATATTAATTACGTACTTTATAATGCCCTCGATGAATTTTATATAGTATATCTTAATAACGTATTAGTCTTTTTAAAGACTAGGGCGGAATACGAGAACTACGTGCGAATAGTTATCTAACGCTTAGGCAACGTAGGGCTTTAAATCGACATCGGGAAGTTAGAGTTTTATATAACGAAGACTAAGTACCTTAGATTAATTATTTCGATATCTAGTATAAGCATAGACCCCGAGAAGGTGCGTATAATTACGGCTTAAAATACCCTAACTTTAGTAAAAGAACTCTAGTAGTTTCTTAGGTTTATAAACTTCTACTATCGTTTTATTAAGGGATACTTTAGTATTATCTCCCCGATAACTACGCTACTTCGAAAGGATTCCCGTTAGTCTTAAGGACCTAAATAAGCTACCGTGTTTAAGGCCCTTAAACTTGCTTTTACTATTGCCCCGGTCTTAGCCTATTTTAACTACTTAAAGAAAATAGTTATTAAAACTAACGCCTCGAATTAGGCCTTAAGAGGAGTTCTTTTATAGACCGAAGACGACGGACATCTTTACCCTATTGCGTTTTTTTCGTTAAAGCATACTGCCCTTAAGTGCAACTACGAGATCTATAATAAAGAGCTATTAGCAATTGTTAAGGCGCTTAAGGAATAGCGCTTAGAACTCTAAAAGACTACTAAAGCGTTCGACGTTATTACAGACTATAAGAATCTTTAGACGTTTATATCTATAAAGCAACTTAACTAACGATAAGTGCGCTAGGCCGAGTTCCTTTCCTAGTTTAACTTCGTGATTATATACCGCTTAGGCAATAAGGCAATTCTCCCTAACGCTTTTAGCAAGCTCCTTAGCGATAGACTAGCTACCGTAGACGACGATAGACTCCTTTATTAAAATTAGATAGTTATCCTTAAAGAGAAAATCGACCTAACTATCCTAAAAGAAATCTAAACCGATTCCTATGCCTCGAAGGAGGACCTTAACGCAATCGCCGCCCTTAGACTAAACGCAGCTAGTAAATCACTCGATAAGCTTATCCGCGAAGTATATTAATAAGATAATCTTACCTAGGATATAGTAGCGATACTCCGGGATCTATACGCTTAACGCTAGCTAAAGCATATCCGAAAGCTCTTATATTACGATATATCCGAATATTAGTTAATTAACGGACGTATTTTTTTCCGCGACCGGCTCTTCGTCCCTAATACCTTAGATCTCCGCCTTAAAGTCGTTTATTAATCCTATAGTAGTAGCCTAATAGGATACTTAGGGAAGGTAAAAACCCTTAATCTATTAAACCGAATATACTAGTGGCCGAGGATTTCTTACTTTACCGCTACGTTCGTTAAAGACTATACTCTTTATCTTTAGACTAAGACCCCCCGCTTGTCTCCCCTTAGATTCCTAAAACCCTTTGCTCTACCGGTCCGACTATAGGCCGATATAGTAATTAATTATATTACGATACTCCTTAAGTTTACCTAAAACGGGAAGACTTATAAGAATATACTTACGATAGTTTATAGGCTTACGAAGATAAGATATTTCGTCCCTATCACCGGCCTTTCTATAGAAGAATTAGTTAACTCCTTTATTTATATAGTCTATCGCTTATATAAAGCACCCGATACTATTATCTTTAACTAAGGCACTTAGTTTATCTCTAATTTTTAGCGATAGCTAAGCACTCGTTTAAGAATAACGTTAAAACTAAGCTTAGTATAGCACCCGGAGACAAACGGTTAAACCGAAATCGTTAACGCTGCGATAAATAAATATATTCGAGCCTATATTAGCTTTACCTAAAATAACTAGGTCGAGTAGCTCCCGCTTGCGGAATTCGTATCGAATAATTAAGTAAACGAAATAACCGGTATTTCTCCGTTCTTCGCTAACTACGGCTTTAATCCTCGTCTCGGCATTAAACCTATAGGCCCCCGACCCCCGACGCTCTTATTATAAGCAAAGAAGGAATTCCTTCGCGCGGACGTAATAGCTAATCGTTTCGACTATATCTTTATTTAGCTTCGAGCTCTCGCACGAGCCTTATAATAGAAATATAAGGATAATGCTAATATAAAGCGGAACGAAGGCTTTCTCTTCCGACCCGGTAATATAGTTATAGTTTTATTAGAGAATATAACTACTAATCGCCTAAAGAAAAAATAAGACGATAAATAGGACGGTCCTTATCTTATTCTTAAGGTCTACCGCGGCGCTATAGTTTTCGACCTCCTAAAGTATATCCGAGTTAATAATTCTTTCTATACGTTAAAGGTACGGCTTTAGACAACGGAAATAATACCGGGCTAAGCATAGATTAATCGAGAGGAATAGCGCAACGTCGTAGGCTATATCGCGGAACGCGATAACGACGGCAATATTAAAGAAATATAGGAATTTAAGAAGATCCTTAACGTATATAATAACGAAGCCTTAATCCTAACTTATCTAATTAAATAGAAACATTACTAAGAACTAACCTAGTAGCCTGAAGATAACCTAAGAGGTTGCCTTAAAGCTATTTAACGCTTCTATAGATGCAACCTAGATAGACCGGGCCCCTTAGATTAGGCCCGCCTATAAAAGATTCCTTTATTATACACGGATTTCTAGCGAAAATGACATTTCTTAGCGATTTAGGGACTAAATCGTCTTTAGAGGGGGAGTACTATCATAGTACTATATTATATAATATAGTATATAGTGATATACTATGTGACATATAGTCCTATATATAAACGAGCCCTTAGCCTCTATAGTTCTTCTCCTCTTTATAGAACAATAAGGTTATCTAGCTATTACCTAGTGCCGTAACATCCTCTAACTATTGTTTCTCGCTAAAAAACCTTTTAAAAACATTCTTTTAAGCTTTCTTCGCTACCTTTGCCGTAGCCTATCGACTCCGAATTTCCTCCGAATTTTCTCCGATACCTCCCGACCCCGAAAATAAGTTCGTTTAAGGACTACTCGTTCACTAAGCTTAAGGGGAGCGTTAACTTTTCTGCCTAGTCTCTATATATAGAATCCGTCTTTATACGTAAGAAGCTTACTCCCACAATCCTCGACGCTTCCTACGCGGAGTCTTAAGACTATCTAGCACTTATACGCCTAATAGTCGACGATAGTTCTCTCTCTTAGATAAGGCATTATACGTCTATAAAGGCGGCTTAGGATGCTCTTAAGACCCTATATAACCCGGTGAACTTTACCTTAAACTTCCTCCTTATTAAGGAGCTCTTTAATATAAAGATTAAAGGTAAACAATCTATCGAAACTTACCTAAATAAGGTAAAAGAGCTCTATAATAAGCTAAATACTAGAGAGATCCGAATCCCGGAGATCGTAGTAATAATATAGATCTTTAAGACTCTAAATAGCTCCTTCTTAAGTTATATTATAAATATAACCTAGATACTCTATACCGATGCTACGGTATATACCCTTAAGTCCTTCTCTTCGTCCTTTATTAATAAGTTTAAGAGAACTAAGGCTTTAGAGTGTAATAAGCACCTTTTTATAGTAAATTATAATAAGATTCCTATTTGCTTTTGCTATAAAAAGCGTAGGCATATAGAAAAGAATTGTTTTTAGAAACTAAAGAATAAGGATAAGGCTAAGGCCGCCGGATTTACTACTAAGATATTGCCTTTTTCCTCCTCGACTAAAAGGGAGCTTAAGGAGTATACTAATAGGAGCTATAGGAGGCCTACGCCTATCCTAAACTCTCGAGAGAGTTCCCCCTCCCTTACTCTTCGCCCGGCTGCCCGTCCCCGGACTTCTCGACTCCGGAAGAGAAAGGCCCCTTCGGTATCTTCTCCTAAGTCTAGTAAGGTCTTTATTATCTTTAAGTCGGCTTCTAGCATTATAAGTTCCTTCCTACCCCTCTTTATACTCCTTATATCCTTTATATCCTCGATACTCTCGTCTATACCCTCGATACTCTCGTCTATACCCTCGATACTCTTCTCTATACTCTCGTTACTATATAAAATGCTAGTCCTTCTTTATACCTTCTCTTCCTATACCTTATTTCCCTTTAAAAATATCCTTCTCTATACCCCTATAAAAATAAAGTCCTCCTCTAATAGAAAATAAATAATAAGACCTCTAAAGCCGCTTCTCTCGGCAATTTTAAGGGTAACTTTAAAGGTCGATAGGGCTGCTTTACGGATTAGGAATTTGTATAATATTGTATTTAATACTAGGGCTACTAGTCATATAGTTTCGAATAAAACTCTCCTCTTTAATTATAAAGAAATATATACTACCGTGACCTAGGGAAAAGCTTCCTCTATTATTATGCGAGGTGCTAAAGACCTTATCTTTAAATTCCTAAATAGTAATCAATAATATACCTTAAGAAATTGCCTTTATATACCTAAAATCGGCATTAACATAATTAGTCAATTAGCTAAAATAAACACATACGCCTTAATAGGCCCGGACTCTATATCCCTCCTCTATAAAAATCTAAATAAATTAATAACCGGTTTTATTAAGAACGGACTATACTATATCCCTTTAGATATAAAGAAAACACGATTTCTATGGGAATAGCTAGCTACGTGCGACGTTGTTGTCGCACACACACGTGATCGTAGGGATCACGTGTCATCCGGGAAGGCTATATCACTGCGATGGCTTCCCCTCACCTAGCTAGTAAAAACAACCTAATATAACCACACTATTTACCCTATAAGGTCGACCTAAAGACCTACTCACACTAATTAGTGGTTGACTTAGTTAATTACAGACAGCTAGGTAGAAGAGATAAGATCCTTAACTATCGACGGTGTAAAACACCCTACGAGGGAACACCTAGAGGTGGTTATCTTTATGCTTTAAACGAGCTCTCTTATCTATAACGTTACTGCGTTAACGCTATTTTAAGATCTCTTAAGCTATCTATTGATCCCGTCTCGCTTCCTAAAGGAAGAAGAGTAACGTTAACCTATAGTACGTCCCTAACGCAGAAGACAACTTCGTGAGAAAATCCCTTACGCCGATAAAATACGAAAAGACTATTACGTATAACATTATGACTTTATCTAGCCCTACCCGCGTAGACAATATAAGGCGCGAGAAGCTGTTAAAGATCACCCCTATCCTAGAAAACGACTACTAGTATACCTATATAGGTATCTAGGATGTATAACAATAACCCGATCTTAAGAACCTAAGTAAAGCAAAGGCCACTATATACGTTATAAGGTTCCTCTATAAGTATGCATACGATAAAGACAACTAAGGCTACGAAGCTATTGCCTTCTTCTAAGAACACTTTTAAGGATGGCTTCTATAGACATAGGATAGGGTATACTAAAGCTATAAACGTTCCTTACGCAAGCTCTTAAAGAGACGTAGGATCTACACCTGCCTAGACAATTAAGGCTTTAATATATAGTTCCTCGAACTGTAGACTATCTTAGAACTACTATAATGGCCTGCAAAAGAGTATATAAATTAGATATTTGATTAGGGCACGATCGTTGCATTTACACTACTAAATGCAGCCCTAAGCCCGGCCCCGGACACGGCTCTAGCCCCCGATTAGACAACTATGCCCGGTGCAACGCAATAGCAATAGACTATATACCTAATAATATACTAGTTTAACTAAACGACTGTCCCTATGCCTGCCCCTATCCCTAATGTGCCTGCTGTAACTAATGCCCTTGTTTCCTAAACTCTTATTCCCCCTGCTAATGCTATTATAACTATTACCCCTTTGCCGTCCCTTAATGCTTATACTACGATCCCTCTAATCGATGTTCCGAACGTTAATATAGATATAGACCTCTAGCAGAAGTTCGTAAAGCTATAGAGGAAGGATAAGTGTTATACGGGATAGCCCTATAACCTCTTCGACGATAAGGTCTATATATTCATAAGGACATGCTATAAGCTTAAGGTCTACCTAGGTTAATTCTATGACCTATTCTCCTAAATCCTAACGGATAGAGCCGAGACCTTCTATATCTACTACGTTAAATTAACTATATCGTTCTATACAACGTATAATGCTATTAAGCAACATTTTAATATAGATGTTAACTATAGTTATTACTTTACGGACTAGACAATAACTATATTTAATAAGGTCCGCGTAGAGAATCCAACGATGCCGCTTTATAAGGTACTATAGACTCTCTTTAATAAGCTTTAGCTATATTAGAGAGCCTTAGGAAAAGACTACGAAGGTAATATACTACTTTGTACGTCGTTTATTAACGCGTGCCGTGGTATTCCGGAGCTAGAATACGCTCTCTTTAAGCCTATCTAAAAGGTCGAAACTATGTTTGTAGACTTACGTGTATTTATCGAGATACACCTAGCACGTAACCCGTCTAGCTAGTTCCTATAGCATAAAGCATTTAATTATAACGATTAATAGTACTTAGACCGAAGATACTCGAGCAATCGTAGACGAGGTGGATTCCGTAGGCGAAGCTACGGACGAGGTAGTAGACGTAGAAGCTATCTACGAGGCTTTAGATACAACCGTAGCACACCCTTTCGCCTACGAGGACGAGGCAGCTATAGCAATAGTCCTAACCGCTTAACCTAGACTAAGAAGTGTTTCGTCTATTATAGGGAAGGCTGTTAGTCAACCAAGCATACGCCTAAGGAACGTTAACGGTCTAAGGACTAATACCTTACACAATGTTTTAACGACGGCATCTCTACCACTAACTTTATAGCATACGTGACCAAATTTAAAGGTCACGAACCCGATGCTAAAGGCGACGCTAACGAGTACTAGGACGTAGAAGACGCCGATAACGCTGCCGAGCTAGACTAAGCAGCAACTTAAATGCTCTGCGAGGCCGCCTTTATATACCTTTAGACCGGCGAAGACGTCTACGGCATAGATTAATTAATCCCTACCGACTAATTCCTAATCGAAGATCGTTATTCCCGTTAATAGTTTTAGGGAATTATAATCGATACTAGTGCGGCTAGAGTATTAATAGTAGGATAAGAGCAGTACTTTGCTTTATAGCGAACGGAACCTTCTGTTATGCTTAATAGCTCTATAGCCGGGCAAGCTAGCATCCGATTTAGAACTAGCACTCCTATTTAATCCCTTGGTTTAATCGCCCTCGAAACCCCCGTTAGTTAAGTAACTTTTCACATTCTTAAGACCTATACCCCTTTTCTGCTCTCTCTTGCTAATATAGACCGACTTAGGATCTACTTTAATAACATAACGAACACACTAAGGACTAACGATCTAGGCAATAGGATCCTAGTAATCCGCAAATAGGGTTACCTATAGTTCTTCTTGTTAAAAGCAGAAGAAACGATCTCCTTTCTAACAGAGAGTAAGATACGAACTCTATATCGCCGCTTTAGGCACCTAGCTGTTTCAAGACTCTATCACCTACTTAAGTAGGCGGGCTATAATATAACGACTATATAGCTTAAGTTAATCTCTAAATTCTGTTATTACTGCTAGATGCACTTATAGGCACCTAGGCGTTTTAAATTCACGCTGAAAGATAACTAGGAATTTAATTACGAGATTATAGTAGACGTAATATACCTTAAGAGCCCTTAAAGACCTATTCTACACGTCGTTGACTCCGCAATAGCGTTCTAGGGGGCTAGGTTCCTTCCTTCTATATTAGCTAAGGATACTTAGGAAGTCCTTCGAGCCCTTTAGATCGATAGTTACCTTAGACCTCCTAATACGATTAAACACGACGTAGGGACTAATTTTGCCTTAATAGAGTTCCGCAACGAGGCAAAGATTATAGGGATAACCTACAAGCAGGTCCCTATAGAGTCACATACGTCGATTAGGAAGGTCTAGAGGTATCACGCTCCTTTGCGCTATGCGTTTGAAATCCTTTACGCAGAAATTAGGACTATTACGTCTCCTAAGGCAGTCCTTTAGATAGCCGTAAAAGCCGTTAACGATACAGCCGGACCCTACGGCCTTATCCCTACACTTCTCGTCTTTAGTGCGTGCCTACGTATAACTATTGACTTGCCCCCGTTAGCTATAACCCTAAAAAGATCTATAGCTATATAAAAGGCGATAAAAATACTTCGATAACTCTCTATAGAAAGGTAGGTGTAAGATGCCCTTCGTGTAAGGAACGGTCCGTTAATAGTTAAAACTATCACTCTCCTATTGCAGAGTAAAGTCTAAGTCTAGCGGGAAAAAGGAGGATAGTAGGGACTATTTAAGATTGCTGCAATTAACGGTTATAATATTACTATTAATACCGTCAACGGACCTTAAGTCTTTCGGTCTATAGTCGTATAGCCCTACCTTCGAGACGACTCGTCTCCTTAGCCCTTACTTCGCGCGATTAAACCGACTCCTCTTGCTCCGAATAAAGAGACTCTTCCTAACCTAACGACTATACTTCCCGCTCCGACTCCTGCGCCCCCGATGCTAAGCAGACGTAGCCGTCCCCCCGGTGTAAAGAATAAGCTAAAGCTCCCTATTCCCCTTACCCCTCCTTAAGCCTTTGTTATTAAAAAGGAAGAAGATGCCTACGAATTAGCACTTAATTTGCGGGAGAAGGGAGTTATTATAACCCTAGGAGCCCCGTTTAAAGAGTTAGATAGGCAAGAGATTAATAACCTCGTTGCCTCTAGTGTTTTTAGCTTTAAACGCTACGATAAAGCTATCTATAGAGGTTACCGTATCTTTAAGTTAAGGATAGTACGTAAAGTGAAAGGGAAGGATAAAAAACCCTACGAGAAGTCCCGACTTGTTGTTTAGGGATATAATAACGAAGCAAAGACGACCTTATTAACGCAATCACCGACGATTTAACGCGTTAGCTAGCGGCTAATCTTAGCCCTTACTCCGGGACTTCTTCGATATTACGGCATAACTCTTTCGTTGCGAGACATTACTTAGGCCTACCTATAAGCCGAAACTAAGCTATTTAGGACTATCCTAACTAGGCTGCCCGCCGAGATGTAAAGACGATACCCGGAAGGGACTATCATCCGTGTAATTCGACCCCTTTACGGGATCGCGGAGTTAAGACTACATTAGTTTAAAACGTATTATAAGTATTACGTCATCCGACTTAATATATTAACCTCGACGTATAACTCGTGCTTATTAATCGCGAATAAGACCCTTAATAGATTTAGGATAGTTAGCCTACGGACGGATAATACGTTAATGTTAGGCACATAGACCTTCTTAAATACTAAAGAAGAGCAGCTTTAAAAGGCTAAGTTTAGAGCGAAGCCGAAGACTAAGATATCTACCGGCTTAGTGCTTAATTTCAATAGGGCTAGGCTAACACTCTAAGATAAGGATCTTCTTCTTTAGCAAAAGGGCCAATCATGAAAGCTTAAGACTATTATCGCTCGGGATTGTAACTATACGCAGAGGTATATAGAACAGCGAGCCTAAGGAGCATACGTCGCGTTAATCTACCAACCGGAAGGTTCTTTTAACCTTTCTATAGCAGCATAAGTTTAAAACCTTAACGAGAAAGACTGCACAACGATTAACAAACGCCTATAATAGCAAATAGACAATAAAAAACACGGCCTAACATACGAACTAATTAATCTTACGAATGCTAAGCTACTAGTATTTATAGATAGCTCTTTTGCAAACAACTTAGACCTCTCTTTACAGCTAGGCTTTATTATTGCGCTTATTATAGAGACCCGGTCTAACAGCCACTTTAAGATTAAAGGCAATATCGTGCACTAAAGCTCTACTAAGTGCAAAAGGGTTACACATAGCGTTCTAGCCTTAGAGGTCTACGGCATAGTTAGAGGCGTTAATATCGGCATTTGCCTCGCTACGACGATTAAGATAATTACAGAACGCCTACGGCTGCCTCTAGTGCCTCTAATCCTTTATATAGACTCGTATTCGCTCTACGAATGTCTTATAAAGCTTACTATAACGAAAGAGAAGCGATTAATAATCGATGTTATATCGCTTCGTTAGTTATACGAGCGAAGGGAGATTATAGAAGTACGATAGATTAATAGGAATAACAACCTAGCTAATGCATTAACGAAATCATCCCTAAATAAGTCTCTTAAACGCTTCGTTAAGACTAATGCGCTAACCGTTAGGATAGAAGCTTTCGTCGTGCGGCCGTAATCTTTAACTTCCTTACTTTAACACACACACAAGGCTGACTATAATATATACAGACTGTTTTTCGTTGCCTAGCTTTTTCCTTATTTAATTGCGCGCTTTTTCCCTCGCTCCTTCCTTATTTAATTACACGCTTACTTTATTATTTAATTGCGCGCTCATTCGCGCACTTATTCCTTTACTTATTCTTACTTAATTAAATGCAATAAAAGAATTCGTTAATATTAGCACGGTTCGAACCCTAAACCTCCGGCTGCCTATGTTTAAACCAATCGGGAAGGTTATCTTATTATATGCTATTATTCGGTTAAACACATTCTAGCAATTCGCTGCAAACATTACAATAAATAATATAGCGAAATTAACAAAAAGAATAATCTTTCGGTAGAGTAATATCATTAATATGCTTGACAAGGAATTATCCCCGAAGGGGTTCCTAGACATTAAGTCTAATAAGTCTAATCCTTATAACCGCCCCCGTCGAACAACCTGAGTACGAATAGCCCCGAAAGAATAGCCCCGACGAACATTTTGTTATTTTTTCCCCTAGTTACTTTCCTTCCTACTATAACGTTCGGCAAGATGGTTAGTAAGGCTACCCTAAAGCACGGTTACTAGCACGAAGCGGTGGTCTAGACCGCCTAATCATTAATAGAGGTTACTAACCTAACCACTGCGTTAAAGAGGTGTTTTCTCGCGTTGCGTTATTACGTTATAAACTAGCTGCGTATTTAACGGTTATATAGCTATCACAACATAGCTTTAACCTTATTAATTTAATATTGCGTAACTATACCTACGCCCGCGCGATCGCGCCCGCGTAGCTGCAATAGCCTATTTAACTAGGCTCTTTCTTTTTGTTCTATAAGGTACGATTTGTTTCTACAAAGGAAAAACTGCGAGTATAGGAATAGCTAGCTACGTGCGACGTTACTATCGCACACACACGTGATCGTAGGGATTACGTGTCATCCGGGAAGGCTATATCACTGCGATAGCTTCCCCTCACCTAGCTAGTAAAAAATACCTAATACAACCATACTGTTTACCCTATAAGGTCGACCTAGAGACCTACCAACAATTTCTAATTAAAAACAAAATATGAAATATATAATATAGTCCGAAAGAGATAATAAACAACGCTATACTCTAAGACACTATACTAACTAATACAATAAAAACACCTAAGATAAAAACACCTAAGATAAAAACACCTAAGATAAAAACACCTAAGATAAAAACACCTAAGATAAAAACACCTAAGATAAAAACACCTAAGATAAAAACACCTAAGATAAAAAAGAAGATAGACCTCGTTCTTTAGTATAAACGGCTAGGCTATCTTAGCTATAAATCCCTATACCGATACCTCCGTAGACTATACCTAAATATATCCGTAGACTAAAAAGATATTATAGCTATAAAACAATGCGAAGCTTGTATATAGGCTAAATATACCGATAAAAAGAAGAAAACTCCTTTAAAACGACGATATCTCTTTCTAAATAAAATAAACGTTAATATCTAGGGCCTTATTAAAGTCCCTACCTACCATAAATTTAGATACTTTATATCTTTTCTTAATACCTATTCTACGTACCTAAGAATATACCTAATAAAAGATAAAGCTAAAAGCCTGCCTAAGTAAGACGATTCCTCCGCAACTATAATATCTATAGGCGTATAAAGATTTAGCGTACGCTTAAGAAAGGGCTACTTAAATCGCTTCCCGTGCCGGACCGGTTCTATATATATATTTAGATAGACTTTATTACAGACCTCCCCTTTATAGAGAGCGGCAACCGCAATCTTTAGGTAATTAAGGACCGTCTACGTAAGGAAGTTATATTAAAACCTATGCCTTCTATAGAAGCGGAGATCTACGTAAAGCGCTTTCTCGTATACTATATATAATACTATTAATAGCTAACGTTAATTATAAGCGATAGGGGCTTAAATTAGATAAGCCGCTTCTAGCAGCACTTATATCGTCTGCTATAGATTATATAGCTGCTAAGTATAGCATATTATCCGTAAACCGATAAAGGGCTAGAACGGCTTAACTAAGAAGTTTAAGCTTATCTCTAGGGCGTTATCGACCGTAACTAAAGGGACTAGGATAAGTGGCTGCCCGTAGCGCAAATAGCGCTTAACGGGAGATATCACTCTTCGATTAGTATATCCTCTTTCTTTACGCACTGTATAGGTACGAACTAGTATCCCTATTTCCTATCGCCGTAGATCTAGCAGCGGAGAAGCCGTTTAGCAATAGCCTAAAAGGGCGTATAGCCTCCTTTATATAACGACTTAAATAGGTCTCGGCCTTTTATTAATTATCAATAGCCTTAGTAGCGTAGGACTAAGAGCGGTATATTAATAAGGGATAAGAACCTATAGAACGATTTATAGTAGGTAATAAAGACTAAGTAGACTTACGGAACTACGCATGCTTAAGGCCGGAAGAAGCTCGATTAGTTATATATAAAACTTATAGTAAAGAGAGTGCTAAGCCCGTAAGCCGTTAAGCTAAAAGGACTACCTAACGGGGTTTACCTTAGTTTTAACGTAGACCTTCTTTAATACGCTATAGTAGATCTAATGCCCGGCTAAATAATAGCGGACCTATAGCCTCCCGTAATTTTAGTAAAGGGAGAAGAAGAGTTCTTAAAAGATAAAATTCTTACGGCACGATATAAGAAAGTCGGCCGCGGTAATAGGCGCGAGGTCTTTATAAGGTAGTAAGGGTATTAAGACTTAACGTAGCACTTAGCAGCGGACTTCGTAGATATAAAAGCGCTTAATCGCTTTTAAGCGCGTTTTAAGGCTATTAGGGGAAACTACAGGCCGCCTAACGCTATATTACCGATAAAAATACGACGGAAGAAGGTACGGTCTACGCTCCCTAAAGCGAGTCGCGTAGCCTAAGGCGCTACGGGGCTTTACGTAATATATCGTTAAATTTCCGCTTAAGTAAGGTAAAGGTCTTATATAAGGGTCTTCGACTATTAGTAAGATTAAGTCTATGACTTAATCCGTATTCTTATATACGAGTAGGGAAGAAGCACGTGCGGGTAGGGAAATAGGCTTATGCGAATAGGGGTAAAGGGCTCGTACGGATAAAGGTAAAAGGCATATACGGATAAAAGGGTACGTGCGTAAAGCTATATATCCGTATTATAAGGGTCTTCGACTATTAGTGAGATTAGGTCTACGACTTAATCCGTATTCTTATATACGAGCGGGGAAGAGGCACGTACGGGCGGGGAAAGGGGCTTATGCGAATAAGGGTAAGGGGCTCGTACGGATAGAGGTAAGGGGCACGTACGGATAAAAGGGTACGTACGTAAAGCTATATATCCGTATGCATAGGTGCGCCTATACTTAGTTCTTTATAGATAATTTCTATACCTATATAAAGGGCACTTATATAATTACTCTGCTTACCCTATTATAGTATTATCTATCTCCCTTTTTACGGACTTATTAATACGATAACGTCCCGCTCTTATAATAGCGGCACGTATCGACTAAAATAATAGGCCGTTACGATAAAAGCGGCACGCGTAGTAATACTTACATCTTATGCTATAACTCTTATATCTTATTACCCCGACTAGCTAATGCAACCGGGACATAAGTATGTTATGCAATATTAAACGGTAGATCTTATGCATATTATTTTATACCTATACAATATCTGGTTCGGGAGATATTTGCTCCCTTATACATAGGAGGCACTTAAAACCCTATATAACCCTATAAACTTTACCTTAAACTTCCTCCTTATAAAGGAACTCTTTAATATAAAGATTAAGGGAGAGATATCTATCGAGACTTACCTAAATAAGGTAAAAGAGCTCTTCGACGAGCTAAACACTAGAGAGATCCGTATCCTAGAGATTATAGTAATAACCTAGATCTTAGAGAGCCTTAATAGCTCTTTCTCGAGTTATATTATAAATATCACGTAGACCCTTCGTACTAATGCTACGGCATATACCCTTAAATTACTCTCTTTATCTCTTATAGATAAGTTTAAGAGAACGAAAGCTCTTAAGAATAACGAGCAGCTATTTATAGCTAGCGGCAGTAAGGTCCCTATTTGCTTTTGCTATAAAAAGCGGGGGTATATCGAGAGGAATTGTTTTTAGAAACCCGAAAATAAAGATAAGGCTTAGGCTACGGGATTTACCCTAGAAACGGTCTTTGCCTCCTCCTCTTTTCGCCGGGACCTTAAGGAGAATACTAACCGTAACTACCGGAGGCCGACCCCGGTTCTCTACTCTCGGGAGAGCTCTCCGTCTCCGGCCCTACGTCCGGCCGGCCGTCCCCGGACCTCCCGCCTCCGGAAGCGTAAGGCCACTCCGGAATCCTCCGAGACCTCTAATAAGGTCCTTATCGTCTTAGACTCTACTTTTAGTATCGTAAGTACCCTCCTATCCTTTATAATACTCTATATATCCTTTATATCCTCTATGCTATATATAATACCCTTAGTAGTACCCTATTTCTATACCCTATTTCCCTTAAATAATATGCTTCTATATACCCTTATGAAAATAAAGTCCTCCTTTAATATAAAATAAATAATAGGACCTCTAAAGCCTCTTCTTTCGGTAATTTCGAGGGTAGTGTTAAAAGTAGATAGGACTATAGTACGGATTAGGAATTTCTATAACTTTATCTTCGATACTAGAGCTATTAAGCATATAGTTTCGAATAAATCTCTCCTCTCTAACTATAAAGAAATATATACTACTATAACCTAGGGAAAAGCTTCCTCTATTATCGTACGAGGGGCTAGGGATCTTATCTTTAAGTGCCCTAATAGCAAACAATAGTATACCTTAAAAAACTGCCTTTATATACCCGAAATCGGCATGAATATAATTAGCCAATTAGCTATAATAAACACATACGCTCTTATAGGCCTAGACTCTATATCCCTCCTTAATAGAAATCTTAATAAACTAATAACCGGTTTTATTAAAAACGGACTTTACTATATCCCGTTAGATATAAAGAGAATACGTTTTCTAATTAAAAACAAAATATATAATATATAATATAGCCCGAAAGAAACAATAGATAGCGCTATACTCTAAGATACTATACTAACTAATAATCTTAGTCCGCACTTAGACAGACTATCACTAAAGCAATTCTATATCTTCTTCTCTCTCTTATCTTTACATCTTCCTCGATACTTTCTGCATTGCCGTAATCCTCTGCCTCTAAGCTTCCCTTTAGGCTCTTATTCTAAATAGGATTAGACCACTTGCATTATGCAGACAAATAATAGCGCTTTCTATAACTATAATTAGTTAAGTTATATATACCTTTGTTCGTGTGGAATAAGCTATATAAAGGGACCTTAGTCCGCCCTTAGACAGACCTTTACTAAGCAATTTAATAATACTTTTTCTCTCTTATTTCTGCATTAATCTTAACACTCTTTGCACTACCGTAACCCTCTGCCTTTAAGCTTCCCTTTAGGCTCTTATTGTTAGTTATAAACAACGATATTAAAGATAAATAGCTAGGTTAGCAACCCGTTATAAAGGGGTCTATAAGAGCAATATCTCTAAGCCCCTTTTTAAGCTCCTTAAGAGGACTTAAGCGGAAGACCTATAGACTATATAGCGAGTATAGGCCGAAAGTACCTTAGAAGAAGGGGTAGGTCCTTAGTTATTAAGCCTAAATAGACTTATCCTATATTTAGGAAGAATCGTAGTGCCCGCTAAGGTTGCCTTAAGGCAGAAGCTTATATAGCTCTACTACGACGATCCTTTTATAGTCTACTTTAGAATAGCCCGTACGAAAGACCTCCTATCCTAGAAATTCTTTTAGGAAGGAATAGCTTATAATATAAATAGCTACGTGCGTTCGTATTATATCTATTAAAGCGCCGTTTAAAAGCGGCATCGCCTATACAGCGCCCTTAAATTGCTGCCTATTCCTATAAGACCTTAGGAAGAAGTCTTAATAGACTTTACTAGCGCTTTTCCGGAGTTATAGTTCGATAGTAGTAAAGTTAACGCAATACTAGTAATTATTAATTAATATACTAAGTATAGCGTATTTCTTACGGTCTTTAAGATAATAGTAGCACTTAATTTAGCTAAGGCTTTTTATTATAAGATTAAGCTTATCTATATAGTACCGAAAGGCATTATTTCTAATAGAGGATCTCTATTTATTAGTAAGTTTTAGTAAGACCTCTATTATATATTACGGATAAAACGTAGGTTATCGATAGCCTTTTACCTAGAACCCGACGGTTAAACTAAACGGGTGAATTACATACTATAATACTACCTTTAGTATTATACGAATGCCAAATAGAATAACTAGCCTAGACTCCTACGAGAGGCTTAGTTCGCTTATAATAAGAGTCTTACTATTTACATAGCACGAAATCTCTATTTGCATAGTAAGATATAACGACGACGAGGGGTGGTATTACGGTAATAGCTAAAAGCCGCTAGTGATATTAATTGTGTTACTGCTCCTTACGTACACCTTATAAAGCCGACCCCGGGCCGCACTACCCGTATCGCACCTTATATAAGATACCTAAATCCCTACTCTTTCTACACGTACCCCGCGCGCCTATATCGCGCTACCTAATTTTAGTAGAGGTATATAGTAATTAAGAGGGCCGCACAAATCGTGCCTAGCCTTAATTAATAGTCGATTTAATAGCTATAGCAGCGCACGCGTAGGAAGCTTAAATAACGGAAATAATAAATAACGCATGTTTAAAGAGATCGCGAGATACGCGTATAATCGGACCGTTAATTAGTCTATAGCCTACGTAGCTAGAATAACCTCCTTAATAGACGTAGACGTCGACGGCGACGGCGACGGCGACGGCGATAGCGTAGCTCTTATAGCTCTTCCGCCCTTAGCCCGTCTCCCTTAAGATCTACTTGCCTATGTATTTACGCGTGCACGTGATCTTTCTTATAACGCCTATCCTTATAATTCTCCTTATAACGCTTAAGATGCCTCGTCGACCTTATTCTATATACGTATCCGCTGTACGCTTGCGTTAAGTCGGCGGACACTAGCCTAACTTAATTGCGGCAGCCGCCTCCATATCCCTCGTCCTCGTCTACGTGGTTGTAAGGCTGCTTATAAAGCTGCTAGCGCTTATTAATCGTGGCCTTCCTCTTCTTCGTGTTATAAGGTTAAGGGCATAGTTAGACTCGTGTTTTTTATAACGCGAGGCCGGCCTTTAAGCGTTTGCACTACGTTAGGGTTACGAATATAGAGGAGTGGCTCCTCGAGGTGCTAGAGGTCGATTAGTATCGTCTATATAGATAAAGGGGAAAAAGGGGGGGGGTCGTACTAAAGGCTTCTTAAGCTACTACTAAGGAAGAATGTTAAGCCTAATAAGCGGAAGCGGAGGGTTAGCTTTAAGGCGCTCGAGAATAACGTAGGCATAAGGCAGCCCCTACTATTATATAAAACGCCTAGTATAACGCGGTAGAAGGATTAGCTCCCGCGGCTCTTTTCCTAGCTCTAAGGGCATCGCGGCTATAGTAAGCCTATGCTATACGGTGTTAATATTACCGTCTCCCCTATTTGCTTTCTACCGGGAAATCCCCGGTTCTTCCTTAGATTCTACTATAGAATTCTACGGGCTTCTACGGGCATTACCCCGCACTTCTACGGGCGTATTTACCTACTTTTCTTCGGTTATATTTCACCGTGATTTTATAGTGATTTTACGGTTATTTACACGGTCTTTACCCGTAAAATCTCTTCCCTTCTACGGTCTTCTACCGTAGAATTCTAATTCTCTTCTATGGCTTCTACCGTAGAATTCACCGTAGAATTCACTAGTCTTCTACTAGGCTGCTTATTTATTTGCTAATTGTATAACTTATTTATCGTACGGTATAATCTATTGCGTTTCTTACCGATCCTTCCGTCCGATTATTTACGTTACTTGTTTTTCCTTAGGTCTACGCAGCTGGTTTCGTCCGAGGACTTTTCCTATATATAGAGACTAGTTAGCCTCCCTATTAGATAAGATAAGAGCTATTATTCTTAGTGTTTTATATCCTTTTGCAGCTTCTAATCCCTTTATATAGGCTGTTTTAGCCTTAGAGCCTCTCTTTTACTTAATTGCTATTATACTAATATCGAGGACCCGACTGCCTAGCGTTCGATAGTTATAGGCCTAGACGAACTTCTCTACGTATAGAGAGTTCTAACGGCTTATATTTTTAGCCTACTAACGCTACGACTTACGGTAGTAAAGCCTTTGCCTTTATATTTAGCGAATCGACTCGCGGAGGACTAGTATGATTTTTTTAAAGAGCGTTATTTAATCTAGCGAATCGACTTATAGAGGACTAGTTAGTACGTTTACCTTATTCTATTAGTGTTTTCCCGCACTTAGTTTAGTTTTTGCGGTTTATTTATATTTATTATGCATTTAACCACCCTTTTCCGGTGATTTTACTATACTTTTCCTTATATTACCGTATCTATTATAGCCAATATTACTTTAAAGACTATTTTAAATACACTAGCGGACTAGGACCGATAGATCTTAATAATCTAGAAATACGCACTCGCCTAAGGGATTTAGGAGAAAATCGATCCTTCTATTATACTTAAAGTTTAGAATCCCTTATTACCTCTTCCCGTAGAACTAATAGCTATAATAGTTAACGCGACTATTGTTAATATTGCTAGTTTATCTATAGAAGAACTTAAGAGGTTTAAGTTTCTCTTTTCCCGGTATCGCACGTTGCTTTAAGCCTATAAGGACTAATAGAAATCTCTTACGTTAATCTAATAGTTTATCGTTTAAAACATCGGGAACTATTACTTAATAATTGCTAACGAATATAAGGTTTCTAAGGAATTAGCTTTAGTATAGCGGCGTATAAAGCCGACTTCGTAAACGCAATAGAAGACTATTCTTATATAGTTATATACTATTTTAAAGGCACTAGACCGAACGGATATTACTATATAGATTTCTAACTAGCAGAAGGTCCTTACTAATGCCCGGCGAATTAAGTTGCCGGGATCGGAAGTTCTTTAGGCTATATAGCTTTTTCTTAAGGCTATTTAGCTAATTTCTAGCCCTTTTGCGGAATACTAGATAAATAAGATAAAGGACGATGCCCGCCTAAATAAGCTAGGTTAAGAGCAGTCTTTCCCCGACGGATTTAAGATATCCGAACTTTTCGAGCGCTCGTAGGCCTTAAAGGCTACGACTAAAGCGCTAAAGACTAACGCTTTTGCGAAGTTCTAAAGCTAAGGAATAAAGTCCCTAGCTGTGGAATCCACTAATAAATCGGCAACTACTTTAGTAGCTACGTCCTTAGATAAGGATAAAGGCAAGAAAAATGATAGTCCGCCGTATATTTACGGAGAACGATACTATTTCCGATAGTGTTATTACTCTAACCCTTCCGTTTAACTTCTATTATAGAAACCCGATAAAGACGTCTAAAAGACTATAGACGACTACCTTAAGGTTCCGGCTAATAAGGCTAAAGTTAACGCGGCACTTCTTCGCGATAAGGAGTAGCGGAAGAACAATTAGACTAAGATAAAGATAGTATAAGCTACGGCTGCCGCTAACGTTCTTACGACCTTTTTACTATTAATTATTCTATAGACTACCGTAGAATACCCGTTAAAGAATTATTTTATTATAGATTTAGGGTCTAATAGATATATTTACAATAATAAGGAGCGTTTCTATAACTTCTAGCCTTCTTCTAAGTACGCACTCGCAGGCAGTAGAAGCACTCCTATTCTCGGGATAGGCATAGTGTTTATACGCATTTCGACGGGCACTTTTTAGCTTAGTTAAATAGCATATATCCCGTCCTTTTATATATCCTTTTATTTACTTCGTCTTCTTTATAAGGCGAATCTTTCGTAGAACCCGTAGACTAGATAGATCTCTTCTTTAACTCGCACTATTTATATAACGGAGCTAATCTATAACTAGTATATTATCGAGTATAACCCGTTAACGCCTTCTACTACGCTTTTAACTATTCTAACTATTGCTTCCGTTCTTTCTATAGATTCTACCGTAGAAACCCCGGTTATAGCACCTTTTTCGGCTACTATACCGGAGTCTATATTAATAAGTATAGAGGAACTTTCTCTTTAGCACTAACGACTTAGACATCCGAATAATAAGGCGCTTTCGAAAGCATTCGGAATACTATAGTCGGTGACCTTCGATAAGATAATCACCTATAAGTCCTATAAACTTACGTAGGCTAAACGAATTATTAACCGCGAGCCGCCGCTCTCTAAGGCGACTTTTCCCTTTTCTAAGGTGTTTTACGATATCTTTTCTATGCATAAGAGTTATAACAATAAGAATATTATATTTCTTATTCAGGATAACTATACGAAGCTTATTTTCCTATATACGCTTCTAAACGCCTCTATAGACGAGCTGATTTTATACTTTAAGAGCCTAGGTTAGTATATTTCCCGATAGTTCTTACTTTCTATCGGTATAATCTATAGAGATAACGACTAAGCCCTTCGACGGGATCTTTAGGACTTTATTAACTAGTAGGGCATTTATAATAAGCCTACTGCTCCCTATACACCCGCTTAAAACGGCGCTACCGAACGAGCTAAGGGGGTAGTATCTACGAAAGCTCGATCTATAAGGATTAAAGCAAATTTGCCCGAGCATTTATAGATAGCAACGTAGAAAACTATAGTGTATTTATATAATCGGATTCTAGCCCGATAGGCAGCTTCCTCTACGTTATTTCTATTAAAGTGGATTTCCCCGATAGAGATTCTTTACGATTAGTTAAGGGATTACGACCGGAATATACCGGCATTTCTCCTTCCCTAACTATTACGTTTCGATTATCTTCGAGCTTTTAGCTATAAAGCCTACCTACTAACTACTAAGGCCTTAACTAATACGTAGAAACGTAATCTTAAGCAAGAACCTTATATAAAGGTTAGTTACTTAGTCGGGTATAATTCTACTAATATTTTTCGTATATAGATCCTATAGAGACGGGATATTTATCGAGTTCGTAATATAACGTTTAATAAGACTTAGTTTTTCACCGCGTCTAAGGCATCCGAACTATTAGTATAGGTATTATTACCGGCATTTCTACTATATATTGCATAGGAAGAAGAGTAAGATAAAGCAGAATTCTAGTTAACGCTAATATTACTCTTTAATAAGAGTCTAGCGGACGTTTTAGCCGATGGCAATCCTTAGCTCCCGACTCTTAACTAAACCCTAGAACCGCCGGAGGACGTTTTTAAGAATACACGGGATTTCTAACCCGATATTTCTACTCTTTTACTAACTATAACCGTAGAATAAGTAGACCGACTTAAGGTATAGTTGCCTTAAGCTACTTCTCGGTCTATAGATTACGATAATACTATTCCTATAGATAGTCTACGGATAATAAGGTTTATAAGGGATTTACGCCTTACTTATTTAAACCGTTCTTCGGGTTAATATCCCGCTTTCGCCTACGTTAGGCATTTACCGGCTAATAGCACCGCTTTTACGGCTGTATTTGCTACTTCTCTTAAACCTAGGAAGATATATAAACGGGATTTGCCCGCGCTTCTAAGGTTTTAGTCTAATCTAGAGACTTATCCGTATAGACCTAAGTTTAAAGCCGCTAGAAAGGTTAAATAGGACTCCTTAAAACAGCGGAAGACCTTCTTTTCTTCGCCTACCCTAAGAGCGAACGCCCCTATGCGTCTTCTTTTATTAATATAGGCATTCGATTATAAGTTGAATAAGCACGGCTACCTTAGGAAGTTTAAGTCTCGCATTTATATATAAGGAGATCTTTAGCCGTTTAGCGGAAAAGGAATATACGCCGCGACGCTTATAGTGCGAAATTTTCGTATTATAATTGCTATTACCGCTAAGTTTAGCACTAAAACCCGCTTACTTAACGTAGTTAACGGCTTTACGAATGCCGATTTAGATAAAGAAGTATATATCTACTTCCTAGACGGATTTAAGGTATTTAGTTTTATAATTTAGTTAATAAAGGCTTTATATAGACTTCGCCGTTCGCCGCTTCTTTAGCAACGGGAACTATCTAGGTCTCTTACCGAACTAGGCCTTTAGCAAAGTGCGGAGGATCTTTGCATTTTTATATCTACTATAAGTAGCATTATTACTTTCTTCTTTATAGATAATATTATTATCCTTTTCCGCAAGGAGTACCGTAAGGCTGCTAACGATTTTATCTATCGCTTTAAGAAGAAGTATATAGTTACCGACCGCGGAGAGCTTACCTATTTCCTTAGGATAAGAATTATTTAGGACCGTAAGTAGCGAAAGCTATAGTTATACTAAGACGTTTACCTAGATAAGATTACTTCTAAGTTTAGTTTAATCCCTACTTCTACGGTTTTACCACTTATTTCGACCCTTTGCCTATTCCTACTTCCCGAGAAGCTAGAGAAATACTAAGGATAGGCTACGGATAACTAAATCTATTACTTTTAGTCTTTAGTCGGTTCTTATAATTACGCGACTATTTCTACCCGGCTTAACGCCGTAAAATCATCGAATTCTTTAGCGGAGCATATATAAAACCCGTCTGCGGTCTATATTAAGCTCGTAGAAAGCTTAGTAACTTACTTATATAAATCGCGTTTCCTTACGATTAAGTTTTTAAATATAGACGAGTAAGAACTCGTTATAGCTTCCGATGCCGCTTACGCTAACGACCCGGATACTCGTTATTCTTCTAAGGGCTATTTTATTAGCCTATTTAACGGTCTAATCGCGTAGAGTGCCCGGAAACAATCTACGGTTACTATTTCTTCTACTAAAGCCGAACTTCTTATAGTCTCTTCTACTACGAAAGAGCTAATTTCTATTCTTTAGTTATTTAACGATATTTCCCTATAGCTAGATATTCTTATTCCTACTATTTAGTATAATAATACTTAGATAATCCGCTTAGTTTCCGCCGAGATTCTTAAGATTTAGACCGCTTTAAAGCACGTTAAAATTTACAACTGCTAGGCGCGATAGGAATTCTTACGCAATACTTTTAATATTAAATATATCCCTTCTAACTAGATAGTTACGGATAGATTAACTAAATTGCTTCTACGATAAAGTTTTTAAACGTTCTTACGCTAGCTTTAACTTACGGATATTTCTTCTAGGATCTAAGAAAAAGTCGATAATAATTCTAACTAGCCGGAAGTTATTCCCTTCTAGCTAAGGGGGTATATTAACATTACCGTCTCCCCTATTTGCTTTCTACCGGGAAATCCCCGGTTCTTCCTAGATTCTACTATAGAATTCCACGGGCTTTTATAGGCATTACCCCGCACTTCTATAGGCGCATTTACCTACTTTTCTTCGGTTATATTTTACCGTAATTTCAGGTGATTTTACGGTTATTTATATAGTCTTTACCTATAAAATCTCTTCCCTTCTACGGTCTTCTACTATAGAATTCTAATTCCCTTCTACGGTCTTCTACCGTAGGATTCTAATTCTCTTCTACGGCTTCTACCGTGGAATTTACCGTAGAATTTACTAGTCTTCTACTAGGCTACTTATTTATTTGCTAACTATAGAACTTATTTATCGTACGGTATAATCTATTGCGTTTCTTACCGATCCTTCCGTCCGATTATTTACGTTACCTGTTTTTCCTTAGGTCTACGTAGCTGATTTCGTCCGAGGATTTTTCCTATATATAGAGACTATTTAGCCTCCCTACTAGACAAGATAAGAGCTATTATTCTTAGTGTTTTACATCCTTTTGCAGCTTCTAATCCCTCTATGCAGGCTGTTTTAGCCTTAGAGCCTCTCTTCCACTTAATTGCTATCACACTAATGTTAAGGACCCGACTGCCTAGCGTTCGATATACGGCAAGCATATTAATAGCCTAATATATAATCTAGAAAGTTAGCTTACTAAGCTAATGCTAACCGCTATAGAGGAGCCGCTGCCGTGCCTACTATCGGGCGGCCTCTTACTAAAAGTAGCGCTCTTTATTCTCGATTATTTAGAGTAAGGCGGTATAGAGGTAAAAGAGGTCTCCTATACCTATAAGAAGGTACGATTTAACGTCTTTATAGGCGGTCTCTATAGGGCTATTAACTCTCTAGCCGAAGTTGCGATACCTATTAATAAAGCAGTCAGCCTATTACTCCCGCTAAGGCATATACTCCTTCGAGATATACCTAATAATACGGGCCTAAAGCTCTCCGTAGGTTTTATCTAACGTCTTTTATTTAGCCTTAAAGGCTTCTTCCGTAGCCGCATAGATTATAGTCTTTTAAGCTGCGAATATACTCTTACGGGTATATTTATTAGCCGGGGGAGGGGGCGCGTTCCTTACCTCTTCTTCCTCTTTTGCCTCTTATTATATACGAGTTCGTCCGGCAGTATCGTTTTCGTTAGCCTCGTTAGCTTTATCGTCGTTACCGTCGTTATCGTCGTCGTCGTCGTCGTCGTTATCGTCGTCGTCGTCGCAGCTAGGATCCTTCTACCGCGTCTTTATCCTCGCGTAGATATTAGCGTTAGTATGCTATACGTAAAGCTATTGCTATAAGGAGGGGAAAACGTTTAAGAGGGCGTTTTTCAGGGCCTTTTCCTTATCTATAATAATAATAGTCGGCTCTATAGCCTCGACCTTTAGTCGTAGCTCGTTAAGCCGCTCTACTAGCCACTAGAAGCCCTCCTCCTTTTCTATATTAATAAGGCTAAAGGCGAAGTTAGCAACGGAATGCTAATCGGTGATTTTAGTAGTTTAGAAGAGAAATATCTTAAAACGGTAAGTATTATACGTATTAATAAGGCCGATAACATTAGGGAACCGCTTCTATATCTTCTCGCACTAAGAGTAGGTCTAAAAGATAGCCTTAACCTTCCGACCGCTATCGCTATCGCCGTTACTATCGCTATCGCTATTACTATCGCCGTTAGCCTTACTATTAGCATTAGTAAGCTTAACGATATATTTAAGCCCGGCGTCTCGGAGGTAGGCGATAAAGGATTAGGTAGCGGTCTTCCTACTAAGGGCTACAGCGCGGATCTTCTATCGGTCGTTATAGATATCGCGTTGCCGAAAGAAGCTCTCTTCGGCGGTTAATTCCCTAAGAATTAATGCGATCTCGTAAGTAAGAATAGCTCGAAGCTTAGAAAGGTTACTCCTAATCTCTTACTATATAAAGGTTCGTCGACGATATATATTATACGCCGAGGGATTAATTAACTGCCTATAGTTATACTAACTATTATTAATACGGAAGGTCTACTTCTAGTTTAAACTTTAGGTGACTAAGGCTATAATTGTAATAGGGCAGTTAATCTTTATAGAAAAGGCTTTCCGGAGCCTAGCGCTTTTCGAGGCTCGTAAAGGCTTACGATCGTATATAAAGACAACGTAGGTTAAAACTAGCTAGCTATTAATCTAACGCTTATAAGCGCTATTCTTCTTTATAATAGTAGCACTATTCTCGCGGTAGAAACATTATAGAAAGTTATATAGCTTATCGTACGTATTAAAGGTCGGCGAGGGTATAAGGGTCTAGACCTTAGTGTTATTATCTAGTGTACGTGACTAGATTGCGTGTATTTAGGTAGTCCGCGCCGGCGAGGGCTACGCCCGCACTCTCTTCCCTTTCCCCTTTTATAGTATTATTCTACCTCTTTCTAAGACTTCCTCTATGCCTACTCGGAATAACCCCGTTATATAATAACACTATTACTTTATAAATCCGCAGCTACGCCTACTATACGCCGCCTCCGTACCGTCGGAACCGCCGCCTAAAGTCTCTCCTACGATGCTTAATATAAGGATAAATTAAGCTGCCCTTTAGCTTTATAGCCTTAATCGCTCGTACGCGATTTTCTAATACCCCGCACTAATAAGAACGCGATCCCGCGCTTATATTAGCTTATGCGAATTTTTCGACCCTATACTTACTAATACGCCTTTAATCGGCTTTTCTTACCTTCCTCGCAGCCGTTAATTACCTACCTATAGCAAGACCTTTTTGCCTTTTTTCCTTTATTAACTTCCCCCTTAGAAGGGAGGACTTTACCGTCTCTACATTAAGGGCTACGGGAGGAGCCTACGTATAGAAGCCTTAGGTACGTTCGGAGCTAACGACGATATACGTTATTAACGCTAATAGCTCTTACTTCTTCGGCTTTAGTATAAGTAATGCCTGCGAAATTAGGCACGACCTTTTAGACGGTAGTAAAGCGTAGTTATAATTATAGAATATATAGAACACGCACGACGAAATACGTATATAAACGAAACGGTAGCACGTCTATAAGCGGGATACGACCGGACGACTTAAGTAATAAATATTAGGAATGCTACTATGCTTAGCACGGCGAAGGCGGGCGATACGAAAGGGGATATTGCCTATGCCCGGGAGACCGTAGCGAAAAGAACGGCGCCTATATAGCCTTATATAGGAAGAGTAGATAGTAATAGCGACGCGCTTAAAGATAAAGAGCTAATCGCTGCGAGGCGAGCCCTTAAGAGCACTTAAGCGTACGAAACGCACGAGCCGGAGAAACCGGCCCTACTTAAAGTAGTCTTTCTGCTTATTAAGAAAAAAAGCTTCCTTACGTTTTAAGAAGCTAAGAATATAGTTCCGCTAGTGTTTATTACGATAAAGAAGTCGGGAAGGTTATATCCGCGTTTATAGCTATATGCCGCTTTACTCTATATAGTGTTTTCGGTTATGCGTTTCGGTATAGGTTTCGCCTTAACTACGTAGTCCGTACGTAACGTCCGTCGCGCGTTAGGGTACGGCGTTAAGTGTCTTAAAAGGTAGCTCCGAAGGAGCCGGGGCGGGAGGCTAATATAAGGGTCTAGACCCTAGTATTATTTTCTAGTGCACGTGACTAGATTGCATATATTTAGGTAGTCTGCGCCGGCGAGGGCTACGCTTATCCTCTCTTCCCTTTCCCCTTTTATAGTGTTATTCTACCTCTTTCTAAGACCTCCTCTATGCCTACTTAGAATAACCCCGTTATAGAGGGCGGTAGGGGTAAAATTAGTAAGCTATCGTAGTCGTCGGGCTCGTAAAGAGGCCTTTCCTCGTCTTAAGAGGGCTTATCGGCGCGTAGCTGCTCGTATATCGGCTCTTAGGGAGGGCGTTGCGAATCTATTATAAATAGCTTTACGTTGCACTTTACGCTTAGGAAAAATCGATAGGCACGATTTACGCGGCCCTCTTAATTACTATATACCTCTACTAAAATTAGGTAGCGGGATATAGGCGTGCGGGGTACGTATAGCAAGAGTAAGGGTATACCTATCTTACTATATAAATAGAGATTTCGTGCTATATAAATAGTAAGACTCTATAATAATGCAAAGAATACGACTATAGGCTTTTCGCTTAATAAAGCATTATTTAGGTATTAACTAAACTACTATATCTACCTTATATACGATGCTACTAATAGATATTAACATTTTATTTATAAGCTATTATATTACGTCTACGGTCGGGATATATCCTACTTTTATTTAGCCTAGTTAGTATAATAGTAATGTTAATAGTTATAAACCTAGGAGCGAAGTCTATTTTAACCTAGCTGCAACTTCTACTGCTATTAACATTCTTTCTTCGAACCTTACGTTAATTCGTTATTTTTTCGCCACTTCCGCTACTTTCGCCACTTTCGCTACTTTCGCTACTTTCGCTACTTTCGCCACTTTCGGGCCCGGTCGTACTTTTAGCGGCTACGCGCTACCTTACGCCTTTCGGATCGGCATATTATATATTATAAGATTAGCCGGCGGCGCATTTGCGCTAAGGCACCTTACGGCATTCGGCATAGTACGGCATATTCGGCGGCGATTAATATATATTACCTAGCACGGTCGGATAAGCCACCGTATATATAGGGGGGTATATCGATATTTTATTTATAAGCTATTATATTACGTCTACGGTCGGGATATATCTTACTTTTGCCTAGTTAGTATAATAGTAATGTTAATAATAAAGGAGTGCCTAAAGCGAGAGCTCGTATTAATAGATTAAGAGTATTACTATTTAGCCTAGTATAAATCTCTATTTAGCCTAGTAATACTTTACGTATACCCGAAAAACGCCTATACCCCCTACGACTAGCCGCGCCTACTTAATTATAGTAGGTTAATAAAAATAACGACGATATATATATAAAGCTACTACCCTATACTTCTCGTAGAACTATAAAAAACCCTACTAAAACCTAGAATATAACTAAAAATCTCTAAGATTTTTATTATAGCTATATAGTATTATAAAGTATACAATAGTTTTTAAGTTATAATTTATTAAGCTATATATTAGTAAGGCTCTCTACGGTAAGCAGCCGGAAGTAAACCTATCGTATATATAATGTTATATAGTGTCTAGTTCTTATTGTCTTATCTAGCTAGGAAGGAAGAGGGCAAAGGGGGCCCCTTTATAGGTGACGTAGCCTTATTGCACGCACGTGATTACGTAGGATCACGTGGCTGCAACTGTCTTATACGTATCCCTTATCCCTTATTCCTATACTAGCAGTCTTTATAAGATCGTAGAAATAGCAGCCTAAACGAACGTAGCAATAAGGGTCGCAATAAGGGGCTAAATAAGTATCTATAGCCCGATTAAATAAAGCCGTGTTATTATCGTAGATCCGGCTTTTCAACCTTATAACAGCCTTACAACAGCCGTATAACATACGGGAAAAAGAGTGTAAAAACTGCATATTAGGTCACGATGCCTAATAAATACAATTCGTAAATACAAATCGCAAAAGGGGAAAAGATCGTCGGTAGGAAGCGTTAGGCTTTAGGGTGAAGTAGAGGGGCGAAGCAGAGGGGCAAAGCAGAGCAAGAGATAGAGTTATCTTTAGGCCGGGAAAAGAGCGTAAAACAGAGCGTGTGTTCGGGCCGGGAAAGAACGTTGCCGGAGTGCTATAAGGTCGGCACATAACGTTGCCGGGGCGCGAAGCAAAAGAGAAATAGGGCGCCGAAAGGGGGGAAAAACAAAAGCAGGGAATATACTCGCAGTCTTTAAACAAAGAATAAAGGCAAGGGCATAAAAAACGTTATCTCGGCCACTAAAGAGCGTCGGAAAGGGTCAGCTAGCTAAACGTGCCGGTGCTATCGTCGTTATTATCCTCCTCGGCTAGGATATAGCCTTACTATTAACGTCCGTAGCCTCGTCCGTACGGCTAACTAAGACCGGGTCTCGAACCTCGTACGGAACGTAGTGCCTTAGAACGACTTCTTCTACGTCCAAAGTATTATTAATTAAGGCGACGTGCGAGGTGCGTTTTAAGGGAGGAACGGAGGTCGGAAAATAGTTCCTCTATGCGTACGGCCGGGCGGAAAAGGGCGGGCTTGAGTTCCGGAACGCTACGGCAGGCCTAGACGAGAGTTATTCGCAGCGGCTCGTTTGTTTCCGGGTCTTAGTTTACGAAAGAACTACTAAAGGCTCGTTAGCAAAGCTATAGCTTATTAAATAGCAGCTCGAGCACCTCTTGCATAGGTTTCCTAGGGTTTTAGGTCTAGAGCTTCTAGAATAACGTTATAGTCTACTCCGTAAAGTACTATTCCTAGTAGACGTCGAAGCGGCGTTTAAGGGCATCGTATATAGCCCGGAACGAAGCCGTAGTCTAATTAATATGCCGGAGATAGTAATCCTTAACACGGCCGGCGAGGATTTAACTAACTAGCCTATAGAACTAGCCGGAGGCGATACGTAGGCTATAATAGGTCCGCATAAAGAGCCGGACCTTATTATTAAGGATGTCGTACGGGTCTCTTATATAGCTATATTCTTTCTTCCACGCCTTAGTGAATTACAGCATAAGGTTAGCGTCTATAGGAGCGTTTAAGACCTCGGGCGGCGGCATTATTATATATGCCTTAAGGGGGAATTTAGGGACAGTAGGGGCGGGGATATATGCAATAGCGGTAGGAATAGCGGTAGGAATTAAGGCAGGAACGGCGGTAGGAACGGCGGCAGGAAGGAACGGCTAGGCGGCAGGCTGGTACTAGGCGGTAGGTAGGACGGCGAATTTAAGGTGCCGGAACCGGTGACTTATCGGATAGACCGTGTATTGCGGAGCCTAAGGAACAAACGGGCCGGGAATAACTAGTAGCGGTAGGCCGGAAATAACGGGCGACGGAGCAATAGGCGACGGAGCAATAGGCGACGGAGCAATAGGCGACGGAGCAATAGGCGACGGAGCAATAGGCGACGAAGCAATAGGCGACGGAGCAATAGGCGACGGAGCAATAGGCGACGGAGCAATAGGCGAAAGAATAACTAGCGGAACAACGGGCGAGGATAAAGACGTAGGCAATAACACTCTAGCGGCTCTTTAAACTATTAGAGCTAAGGAAGCTTCGTCGTCGGATCTACGTAGTGCCGAGATTAACGATACGGCTAGGAAGGGCGAAGGCGGAACTAACGTTACGGCGGTAGTAGCTACGGCTGCTTGCTTTACGTAGGCCGCGGTGCTAATATTAAATTACGTCTTTGCGAATTCGTTAGTAGGCTAGGTTAGCGGGACGTCTTGCCCCTATAGGTTGATAAATTGTCTCGCTAAAGAGCTTCCCTTTCGGCCTATATAAATGCCTCGCCTTCGCAAGAGGTTCTTTAGGACTTTTCGGTATTCCTTATTAACCTTATTTTACGTAGTTTTAGTCTACCCTTCGAAGTGCTTTTAAAAGTCGTCGAACATCTCGTACCTATTAGCATAGATATTAGCTTCGGAAATAGCTAAGAATCTAGCTATAGAGGTCGTTATAATAACTTCCCTTTCTTCTTCGTCTAAGACGACGTCGGTCTCCTATTAGTCGATGTCGATATACTTTAAGAAGGAGCTATATATCGGCATATCTTTTATCTACTCTTCGAGTAGCGTGCGTGCCGCCGGGGCAGTAGAGGCGGTAGAGGCGGCAGCGGGAGACGGGTCTAACATCTTATAATCCGCTAGGGTATTCTTATTAAAGAAAGCTTAAAGAAGCAAGCGGACTTATTCGTTAGTGCTAGGGTAAAGTAGGTCTATTGCCGGACCGAAAAAGGGCGTGGCCGGGTTCTTATAGGTCCTGCTTCGAGGCGGCAAAGGGCAAAGCAGCGAGAAAGAATAAAGTAGCATACTAGCAGTTCTTCAAACAGCAAAGAACAACCAGCAGGTCGGGCTTAAAGCAGCAAGCGGACTATATATATAATGCCGGGCTTAAGGGAGCAAGCGGACTATATATAGTGCCGGGTCGGAAGACGGCGGGGTGTTTATCGTACACGAAGGTCTTTGTGCTTTAGTCGTGATTAAATAGCTTATATTAATCGAATATATCCTATAGTATCGGGAGTGTTCGTCGGGTTCGCGAGGGGGTCTTCGCGATAGGGTTAATCGTATTCCTCGATAGCATAATCTTTTATTAAAGCGGTAATCCGTCGAGAGTAGTATAAACCTTTATTAGCGTTATTAACGCACTATTAACCGGGCTACTTAAATTAAAGTCTATAAAAATAGCGGCGTTAGTTAGCAGCTAGGAAGGAATCTATTAGCGTCCTCCGAGGGCAATAATAATATATCGGTCCGGGTGGCGAAGATCTTTATTCTTAGCACGGATAACCTTCTTAATGCGTGCGACGTTAGTTATTATTCGATAAAGATCCGTACGCGTTCGAAGGTTAAATCTATCTCTTCTACCTAGCTAATCTATAATTGAGCAAGCGTTTAATCTATAATTAAGCCTATTAATCACTAATTAGTGTTAGTAGGGCTCTCGACGGTAAGCAGCCGGAAGTAAACCTATCGCACGTATGATATTATACGGTGTCTAGTTCTTATTGTCTTGTCTAGCTAGGAAGGAAGAGGGGAAAGGGGGCCCCTTTATAGGTGACGTAGCCTTATTGCACGCACGTAATTACGTGGGATTACGTGGCTGCAACTGCCTCGTACGTATCCCTTATCCCTTATTCCTATACTATAGGTGCTTTTTAATTGACTTTTAAATAAATTTTATTTTTATAGATACTTCTTTTTAAGGAATTGCTTATTTTCGTTCTTCCTAGCGTAAAAGAAATAAAGAAATTACGTTTCTATTATTTATACGTTATAATATATATAAAGTTTATTATATAAAAGGGTCTATATATAACTAGAGTTACAGAATTAGGGAGAACTAAAAACGTAAGGGAAATCACGTTTAGTACTTTTCTTTAAGTTTTTACGATTTTATAAACTTTTATAGCCTTTTGAGTAAATTAGGTATAATAATATTGAAAATAGTATAAGTGGAGAATATAACGAAGTAATATATTTATATAAACCTTATTACAAATAAAGAGAAATTATTAAAGAAAGTACGTAAAGTACCTATTTTTAAGAAAAAAAGAGGTACTCGCAATATTAATCTTTAATTAAGTATAGAGAAGTATAATAGCTAGAAAACGAGTATTTATAGTTAGTTTAATAGTAAACCTATATATAAACCATTTAGTTTATTTCATAGCATTTTCGCTATTTAAAATAAAAGGGTTTAAAAAGGACGTTAAGTTTTACTCCGATTTAAAAAAAACATTTACTATTTCATTTAAAGCTAAATTCTATATGAAGAAATAAAATAATAATAACATTATACTATATATAGTATTAGGTATAGTATATAATATTTATTAAAGCTTTTACTAATAATACTCGAAAAAGAGAAATTTATTTAGTTAAGAGTTAAGTACCTATCGGTTACGCTACCTTTTAACTCATCGTTTTTAAAGTTAGGCCACTGTATAGTACGTATGCCTAGCAGGCTATAGGCTAATTCTTCGCATCGTTAAATCGCATCGTTAAATCGCATCGTTAAGTCGTATCGCGCCGTATCGTATCGCTCTAGCTAACGAGGCTCTAAGGCACGCAGTAGGACACGCAGCAGGTCACGTAGAGGGCACGCAGCCGGGAGCCGGGGACGAGGCATATAGTAGGGTAATAAAAGTTACGATTAGCCCGATGTTTATATACCTACCCTATACTTCTACGGGAATAATAAAAACTCTACTAAAACTTAGCGCGTTACTTAAAACCTCTAAAAATTTTACTAAAGCTGAATAACATACTAAAGTCAATAAAGACATTTTACTTATAGTTTATTACGCTATAGGTACTTTTATATTTTAAAAAGTAGAATATTTAAAAACTTTTAGTAGTTACTTTCTTATTTTTACTTCCTCTATTAAAATAGAGCTTATTATAACTAAACAATTTTCGAATAATTTATTTTTAGGTTCTTATATTTATAATATAGATATTTCAAAATTTCTCCCATTAATTATTTATATATAATTATAAATCGATTTAAATATAAAGGGTATTTCTTTTAGTACTTATTACTAAGTAAAAGCGAGTTTAAAAACTTTTATAAGTAAAAGAGAGAATTAGTCATTATATAAATAATAGTCGTATAAATACTATATATAAATGCTTCTATTATAACAATAATAGAATATATATATTATGCTACTAAGCATTAAAAGATAATTAATATAGAAATACGTTAAGTATATATATTTTGCTAGAAGGAAGGTACTCTTTATATTAATATATTGTTAAATATACGGAATTTCTACTACTATCAACTCTACACTATAAATAGGAATAGTTGCTTCGGTATATATAAAAATCTTTTTTAAATCTAAAAGCTTTTTCTTTAAATATAAAAGAAAGGTTTTAAAAAACTCTAAAAAATACTTTAATAGTAAAAGTAATAAACTATCGTATTTAATATAAAACGCAAAACTAAATATAGAGAATAGAAAAGATCGTATACCTATTGTATATAATAAAAGGTATATTATAGTAATTTCGGTTCGCCGAAAACTAATAGCTATAAGTAAATATAAATAAATTAAGTTAAGAGAGAAGTACCTTTCTATTACTCTTACTTATGTCTAATCGTAACTTTTAGAGAGCTACTATACATTAAGGAGCCGCACATATAGTAGAGGGCACGTAGTAAGGCACGAAGCATACATTAAGGAGCCGCGCATATAGTAGAAGGCACGTAGCACACGCAGTAAAGGGCACGCAGCAGAGCACGCAGTAGGGAGTCGGGCATAAAGCATACATCGAGAAGCCGCCGAGCCGTATATATAGTAGAGGGCACGTAGTAGAGCACGCAGCAAAAGGCACGTAGTAGGGCACGCAGTAAGGCACGTAGTAGGGCACTTAGTAGAGGGCACGCAGTAGGGAGCTAGACACGCAATAAAGAGCTAGGTATTCGTACGTAAAGAATCGGTCTCCGGCTTGCTATATATACGCATTGTATTTATATAGACGCGGCTAGGCGTGCGGGGTTAAGCGTTTTTAGGGGTATACGTAGGTACGAAAAAACATATCACTAGGCCAAATAGAGATTTATACTAGGCCAAATAGTAAGAGTAATATAGTTATTTAAGCGTAATGCATAAAGTCTTATATATCTTAGAGTATATGTATTGCTCTATCTAATCTAATCTAAGGACCGATAGGGGAGCAGGTATTTATAGGTACCTTAGCCTCCCCGGCCTAACAGCTTTGCATATATTTTTAGTAGGTAGTCGTTTAAGGTCACCGTAAAAGAGACTTCTACTAGCCTCTTGCCCTATATAGACTACGTTTTTCCTTCGTTACACTAACGCCGCCCCGTATATACTAAAGCCGTTATGCATTTCTACGTGTAATACACCCCTTTAGGTCTCGAGATTATATAAGGCCTATTAATAAACGGGATAACGGGTGAATACGAGGGTTAGTAGTATTCTAATAAGAAGGGAAAACGAAAAGAAAAGGGGGTGCCTAATCTAGCCTAACTAAGACGAAGAAAACGAATCACAATAACGAGTAAAGCTATTATTAGAATAGCCTCGTGATAAGTGGTATTAAGACTACTAAAATAAAGTAAAATAAAGGAACGATCGTAAAGGGGATCGTTAGGAAGGGGGCAACTTAACGAGTCCGATTTAACGCTAGAACTCGGCGAATTTCTATCCCTAAAGAGGCTTCGTAAGGCTATTAGCGGCTATTTAAGCTGTCGGTATCTAGGTCACGTCGAGGTTCCCGGTCTAAACCTATTCCTAAAGCCAATAGTGATATATATTAACGTGCCGGAGCTTTATAATAAAGGTGACGATTTCTTTCGTTAGGAGGCGAATAGTCTACTAGTTATCGCACTAAATCATTTAATCCGTCCCTTCTAGCTATAGCGATATCTCTTCGCAGAGCCTATAAAAGGCTATTAGCTCCTTTAAAGCCTGGGATAGAGCTAGCAACTTAGCCTCTATAGACGAGGTTATTATAGTCTTCTATCTCCTAGACTTCTATATAATAGGGCTACCGAACAGCTTAATAGCGTATCCTTAGGTGCTCTTACGGTTAACCTAATTGTTAGTAAAAGAGGCATCGGATATAGCCTCGCAAAGGGCGGAGCTATTCCCGTCGAACTTAATAATACGGTTAATATCCCTATATAGAAATTCAATAGCCTCTTTCGCCTGCTTAATGTGCTCCGGGCTTAGGTTCGTTAGGAATTAGGAGAATTTCCCAGCCGCGTACGCTCTATTAACCCTTATAATAACTATAGCATAAAGAAGCGAGCTAATTCAAGCTTAAAAGAGGGAGACGTCATTGCTTAAAGCAGTCCCTTTAAATAGCTTAAGGGGCTCTAGGCCGAGGGGCTGCTTACGCTTAGTTAATAAAGATAGACAATTAAACCGTTATGCGATCTTTTTAATATACGATTCTTGCGATAGCTAAAGCTTCCTGTTTAAGCGGTCCTAAATAACCTCGATGCCGATAAACTACTTTAAGTCGCTAAGGACCTTAACGTTATACCCCCTAACGAGGGCATTATAGAACGTCTAATAACTAGCTTTCTATCCGTTCCGAAAGAGGGCAATAAAGTCGTTAATATAAAAGAAGACGATAATATTGCCGTTATACATTACGTAGGGGTCTTCTATTACGACGATAAAGCCCTAGGCCTTAAGAAAGGTAGCGAGCTCCTTATACCATAATAAAGGGGAACGCTAAAGACCGTATAAAGCCCTTAGGAGTAGCTAAAGCTTCCCCTTCTGCTTAAAGCCTTCTAGTAGCCTATAATATACCACCTCGTCTAGGATTGCGTTGTAAAAGGCACGAATAAAATCGTATTGCTTTGCATTAAGATCGTAGTAGCATACAATAGCTATTAATAGTCGAAAGGTCCGCGCCGCTAGCGTATAAGCCGTAACTATAAGCTTATTCTTAGGTTATTAATCGCCCCGGACGACGAGGCGAGCCTTATATTCGATTATAAAGCCCTAGGCGAAAGCTTTATATACGTATACCTATATTAACGGAATCGTGCTATGTTTTCTAAGGTCGATAGTGTTTTCGTCTACGATCCTATAGACCCCTTCCTCTTTAAGGCCTACAATCTCGTTTCCTATCCCTATAATCCATCGAGGACTATTAAGTCTTAATATAGCCTCTTTAAAGCTTATAGGAACCGGCAGAATATAGTCTCGATGTAGGCGCGCTTATAAATCCGATGCAGCGAAGACTATACTATCTTCCGGGCTAAGGTCTTCTAGGTTAAGGATATTAGCGAGGTTTATTTAATCAGGCGGTTTAAGGGTCTATTCCGGGGTCAATAGTTGACTTACCCCTTAATCTTCCTATAAGTCCTTCTTAAGCGCTAATTTAAGGGCGGTAGATTCCTTAGGGTCCGGAATAGCCTCTTCTTCGTCCTTAGGTTCGCGAATTAGCTCATCCACAAAGTTAGGGAGGTCTTCTAATAGGTCGATCTAGGTGATCTACTCCTACTATTGCCTTTCCACCCCTTTACCCTAGTCCCGGCCGAAGAAGACCTTCTCGTTGAAAATGACGTGCGAAGTATTAAAAAAGGCGTTTCTCTATAGACTAAGCACCTAAATAAGGTACTAAGTGCTAGAAATATAGCCCGTAAGGTAGCCGATATGCCCTCTTAAATTAAGCTTAGTAGAGGTCTTATTAAGTCTCTAATAGGTTATAGGGAACGTCTTACAGCCGAAACACCGGATGTATTATTTCCGGGGTTTAACCTAGATATATGCCTATTCGTTACGGTTATCATAGAGCCACTCGTTAAGGCGCTATAGCGGCGGGTTTACTCCTTATTTATAGAGTGTTGCTATTTGTACGGTAAGAAATCTCTATTTATACGGTAAATTAAGGAAATCTCTACTTTTTCGGCGCGCACCCCTAACGCCTATATCCCGCCACTAAAATTAAGTAGAGGTATATGGCAATTGAGAGGGCCGCGCAAATCGTGAATTTTCTATCCACGATTCTACACCGCGTATTCGTACGTAAAGTAAAGCTATTATAATAGAACGAATTCCCGCTTAACGGCCTGTTAAAGAGCCTTATAGAGACGAAGAAGCCCCCCGTCCGAATGCCTACGAACCTAATGACTACAATAGCCCGCCGATTCTACCCCTACTGCTATTACCGACCTTTAATACCTATAATAAGCTCTACGGCTTCCTTTAGACGTTCTATCGCGAGAACGGCGCCGCTATCGTAAAGATAAATAGCTTTAATAAGCGTATAATTAACGGCTAGCTATTTTCAACCTACGTTATGTTTATATGCGATCGTAGGCCTCGACGAGCCTCGAAAAGCGCTAGGCTCTATAAAACCTCCTCCGTAAAGCTCGACTATCCTATTACGATTATAGCCTTAGCAATAAAGCGTTTAGGCTAAAAGTAGACTTACCGCGTTAATTACGCTAGTTAGTAGTATAATTAAAGGCAGTTAATTAATCCCTCGGCGTATAATATATATCGTCGACGAACCTTTGCGTAGTAAGAGCTTAAGAGCAGGCTATCTAAAATTCGAGCCGTTCCCGCTCGCGAGATCGCATTAATTCTTAGGGAATCAACCGCCGAAGAGTCTTTCTTTTAGCAACGCGATATCTATAACGACCGATAGAAGATCCGCGCCGTAGCCCTTAGTAGGAAGACTGCTACCTAAGCCTTTATCGCCTACCTCCGAGACGCCGGCCTTAAATATCTCGTTAAGCTCGCTAACGCCGAAAGCGAGGCTGACGGCGATAGCGATAGCGACGGCGACGGCGACGGCGACGGCGATAACGGCCGGAAGGTTAAGGCTATCTTCTAGACATACCCTTAGTGCGAGAAGATATAGAAGCGGTTCCCTAAGGTTCTCGGCCTTTATAATATATATAATACTAACCGCTTTAATATATTTCTCTTTTAGGCTATTAGAATCATTAATTAGCATTCTATTGCTAACTTCGCCTTTATCCTTATTAATACGGAAAAGGAGGAGGGCTTCTATTAGCTAGTAGAGCGGCTTAACGAGCTACGACTAGAGGTCGGGGCTATAGAGCCGACTGTTATTATTATAGATAAGGAAAAGGCGGCCCTTAAAAACGCCCTCTTAAACGTTTTTACCTCCTCGTAGTAATAGCTTTACGTATAGTATATTAACGCTAATATCTACGCGAGAATAAAGACGCGGGCCTAGCTGCGACGATAACGACGACGACGATAATAACGACGACGAGGCTAACGAGGCTAACGAATGCAATCCTAATAGGCGAGCTCGTATATAATAAGAGGTAGAAGAGGCAGAAGAGGCAGAAGCGGTAGGGAACGCACCCCCCCCCTCCGGCCGATAAATACACCCGTAAGAGTATATTCGCAGCTTGGAAACTTATAATCTACGCTTTTACGGAAGAAGAATTTAAGGCTAAATAAAAGACTTTCGATAAGACCTACGGAGAGCTCTAGGCCCGTATTATTAGGTATATCTCGAAGGAATATATGCCTTAGCGGGAGCAATAGGCTGCCTGCTCTATTATAAGGTATCGCAACTTCGGCTCAAGAGTTAATAGCCCTATAGAGACCGCCTATAAAGACGTTAAATCGTATCTTCTTATAGGTATAAGAGACCTCTTTTACCTTTATACCGCCTTGCTCTAGATAATCGAGAATAAAGAGCGCTACTATAAGTAGGAGGCTAGCCGGCAGTAAGGACGGCAGCGGTTCTTATATCGCGGCTAGAAATAGCTTAGCTAGTTAACTAACTAGATTACGTATTAGGTTATTAATATGCTTGCCGTATAGCACTAGCTTACTTTAGCCGCGATGCCCTTAGAGGAAGGGAAAGAGCCGCGGGTGCTAATCCCGCTACCGCGTTATACTAAGCGATTTATATAATAGTAAGGGCTTCCTTATGCCTACGTTATTCTCGAGCGACTTAAAGCTAACCCTCCGCTTCCGCTTATTAGGCTTAACATTCTTCCCTAGTAGTAGCTTAAGAAGCCTTTAGTACGATCCCCCCCCCCTTTATCTATATAAACGATGCTAATAACGATATCTAGGACCTTAAGGAGCTACTTATAACGGGGTTGTTCTAAGTAGGCATAGAGGAGGTCTTAGAAAGAGGTAGAATAACACTATAAAGGGGGAACGGGAAGAAAGTACGGGCGTAGCCCTCGCCGGCGCGGACTACCTAAATACACGCAATCTAGTTACGTGCACTAGATAATAACACTAAGGTCTAGACCCTTACATTAGCCCCCCGCCCTAGCTCCTTCGGAGCTACCTTCTAAGACACCTAAAGCCGTACCCTAACGCGCGACGGACGTTACGTACGGACTACGTAGTTAAGGCGAAACCTATACTAAAACGCATTACGGAAAACACTATATAGAGTAAAGCGGCATGTAGCTATAAACGCGGATATAACCTTCCCTACTCCCTTATCGTAATAAACACTAGCGGAACTATATTCTTAGCTTTTTAAAACGTAGGGAAGCTCTTTTTCCTAATAAGCAGAAAGACTACTTTAAGTAAGGCCGGTTTCTCCGGCTTATGCGCTTCGCACGCTTAGGTGCTCTTAAAGGCTCGCCTCGTAGCGATTAGCTCTTTATCTCTAAGCGCGTCGCTATTACTATCTGCTCTTCTCGTATAGGGCTATACAGGCGCCGTTCTTTTCGCTACGGGCTCCTAAGTATAGGCAATATCCCCTTTTATATCGCCCGCCTTCGCTATGCTAAGTATAGTAGCATTCTTAGAATTTATTACTTAAGTCGTCCGGTCGTATCCCGCTTATAGGCGTACTACCGTTTCGTCTATATATATATTTTTTTATATATATTCTATATATTCCGCAATTATACCTACGCCCTACTATCGTCTCGAAGGTTATGCCTAATTTCGTAGGCATTACTTATACTAAAGCCGAAGAAGCGAGAGCTATTAGCGTTAATAACGTATATCGTCGTTAGCTCTTAACGCACCCGAGGCTTCTATATATAGGCTCCTCCTATAACCCTTAAAGCAGAGACGGTAAAGTCCTCCCTTCCGAAGGGGAAGTTAATAAAGGAAAAAAGGCAGAAAGGTCTCGCTATAGGTAGGTAATTAACGGCTGCGAGTAAGGTAGGAAAAGCCGATTAAAGGCGTATTCGTAAGTACGGGGTCGAAAATTTCGCATAAGCTAATATAAGCGCGGGATCGCGTTTTTATTAGTACGGGGTATTAGAAAATCGCGTATAAGCGATTAAGGCTATAAAGCTTAAGGGTAGCTTAATTTATCCTCGTATTAAGCATCGTAGGAGAGACTTTAGGCGGCGCTTCCGACGGTACGGAGGCGGCGTATAGTAGGCGTAGCTGCGGATTAATAAAGTAATAGTATTATTATATAACGGGGTTATTCCGAGTAGGCATAGAGGAGGTCTTAGAAAGAGGTAGAATAATACTATAAAGGGGGAAAGGGAAGAGAGTGCGGGCGTAGCCCTCGCCGGCGCGGACTACCTAAATACACGCAATCTAGTTACGTACACTAGATAATAACACTAAGGTCTAGACCCTTATACTACTCCTTTGTATCCTTAACCCTAACGTAGTATAAACGCTTAAGGGCCGGCCTCGCGCTACGAAGAATACTAGTCTAACTATGCCCTCGACCTTATAACACTAAGAGGAAGAGGAAGGCTACGATTAATAGGCACTAGCAGCTTCTTAAGCAGCCTTATAGCTACGTAGACGAAGACGAGGACGAGGGATATAAAAGCGGCTGCCGCGGTTAACTTAGGCTAGTACCCGCCGACTTAACGCAAGCGTACGGCGTATACGTATATAAAACGAGGTCGACGAGATATAAGCATCTTAAGCGTTATAAGGATAGGCGTTATAAGGAAGATCGCGTACACGCGTAAATACATAGGCAAAGGGATCTTAAGGAAGATAGGCTAAGGGAGGAGGAAGAGCTACGCCGGCGCCGTTAGCCTCGCCGTCGCCGTCTATTAAAGAGGTTGCTCTAGCTACGCAGTTAGGGGCGGATTAATTAACGGGCCGATTATACATATATCTCGCGGAAGACTTTAAATATGCGTTATTTAAGCTCTTTCGCACGCGTTGCTATGTTATTAAATTGCGCGTTGCTATAACTATTAAATTAAATTAAGGCTAAGGAAGATTTACGCGGCCCTCTTAATTACTATATACCTCTACCTAACTTTAGTAGCGGGACATAGGCGTTAGGGGTGCGCGCCGAAAAAGTAGAGACTTTAGGCGTTTACTGTATAAATAGAGATTTCCTACCGTACAAATAGCAATACTCTATTTATATAGACTTATATTTGCCTAAAAGGCTGCTTAAAAGGAATCGAGACACTCGCTTTATAGCTTTATAGTTTAATTAGCGATATATAATTAGATTATATCTATAAATAAGGCCGCCGGGGAGTGCTTAAAGGAGTAAGGAGAGGCTTAAATTAAGCTTCGGTATACTGCTTTATATTTTCCCGGTCGTTTTTAAGCGCTATTACGTAGTCTATATCGTAGTTTACCTTACGTATAGGGTTTATATTTTAGTAGACGAGGATATCGTTAAAGACTTAATTATTAAGCACTTATAGCGTATTAATTTAATTATTATCGGGAAGAGTAATATTCCTTAGGGCTAAGGCTAGCTCCTTAAGGTCGTACTCCTTAACGCTTTTAGTAAAGTTCTTAAATATTCTATCGAAAATCTTATATTTGTTAAAAACAATGAGTATTGCTATTTACACAATACGAAATTGCTATTTGCATGATAAATACCTAACTTCTCTACTTTTTCTACGCGACCCCGCGCGCCTAGGTCCCGCTAGCAAAATTAGGTGTAGGTATATAGCAATTAAGAGAGCCGCGCAAATCGTGCGAAGAATAGTATTACCGCACCGCAATCCACCCCGAGGGCACGCAGCCGGAAGCCGGGCACGAAGCATACATTAAGGAGCCGCACACGCAGTAGAGGGCACGCAGTAGAGGGCACGCAGTAGAGGGCACGCAGCAGAGGGCACGCAGCAGGGCACGCAGCCGGGAGCCGGGCACGAAGCATACATTAAGGAGCCGCACACGCAGCAGAGGACACGTAGTAGAGGGCACGCAGCAGAGGGCACGCAGTAGAGGGCACGCAGTCGAGGGCACGTAGGGCACGCAGTAGGGCACGCAGTAGAGAGCTAGGCATATACGTTATTTAAGCTCTTTGCGCGCGCGCTCTACTATAACTATTTAATTAAATTAGAGTATTGCTATTTACACGATAAGAAATCTCTATTTGCACGATAAATACCTAAATTCTCTACTTTTTCTACGCGACCCCGCGCGCTTAGGTCCCGCTAGTAAAATTATGTGTAGGTATATAGTAATTAAGAGAGCCGCGCAAATCGTGCGAAGAATACTACCCCGAGGGCACGCAGCCGGGAGCTAGGCACGAAGCATACATTAAGGAGCCGTATATAGTAGGGCACGCAGTAAGGCACGCAGTAAGGCATATAGTAGAGGACGTAGTAAAGAACGCGTAGCCGAGAGCTAGGCATAAAGTATATATTAAGGAGCCGTATATATAGTAGAGGCCACGCAGTAGGGCACGCAGTAGGGCACGCAGTAGGGCACGTACTAGAGCACGCAGTAGGGCATAAAGCATACATTAAGGAGCTATATATATAGGAAAGGGCACGTAATAGGGCACGCAGTAGGGCACGTAGTAGGGCAAGGCACGTAGTAGGGCACGTAGTAGAGGGCACGTAGTAGAGGGCACGCAATAGAAGGCACGTAGTAGAGGGCATGCAATAGGGCACGTAGTAGAAGGCACGTAGTAGAGGGCACGTAGTAAGGCACGTAGCATAGCATATAGTAAGGCACGTAGTAGGGCGCGCGCCTATAGCTATTAAATTAACTAAATTAAGGCTATATACGATTTACGCAGCCCTTTTAATTACTATATACCTCTACCTAATTTTAGTGGCGGGACTTAGGCACGTAAGGTCGCGGCGAAAAAGCGGGGCTTAGAGGTACTTATCGTGTAAATAGAGATTTCTTATCGTGTAAATAGCAATACTCTTAAATTAAGGCTCGGCACGATTTAGTATATCTACTGAATTTTAGTAGCGGGACCTAAGCGCGCGGGGTCGCGTAGAAAAAACAGGGCTTAGATATATTTTTCGTGTAAATAGCAATTTCGTGTCGTGTAAATAGCAATACTTAAAACAATATCTCGTGTAGTAATAACCTTCCCTTCTATAGGAACCTAGACTTAGTAGATATAAGAAGATATATATCCTACTAATAAGCCTATCTAAGCTCGTAGGTCGAGCTTCCTAAGGCGTTATTTCTTCTCTTAGGCCGTTGTAGTTATTATAAAAGCTTTATACCTATAGGTATATAAATGCTATTGCGCTAGCTTTCTCTTAGTTAGCTTCTCGTAGGGGGATTCCTACTTATAGCTGTATTTTAGCGTGCGATTATAGTGATATATAGCGGACTTATAAATCTCTCGCTAAAGCTAGGTTAAGAGCTTCCCTCGCATCGCTTTAGACTTATCCTTTATTACTCCTCTTAAGCGCTTAGCGCCGCTATTTTAGTCTTATATATATAAGGCCGAGGGCTCTATTTTAAGGAGTCTTGCCTTAAGGAATGCTTCTACTGCTAGCTTCTAAGTAGTAATCTAGTTATTATACTTAACGATCTTCGTATAAAACTAGTACTAATGCTTTAAGTAGTTAAGGCTGGACTTAAGGGCGTAATAATAGTTTCTATAAGACGGTCTTAGAGGTAGCAATCCTATATAAAGCCGCTCGCTCTATCGGTTAAAAGCATTAGCGAGTTATAGCCCTTATTCTTTAGCACGAAGTTATAGAAGTCTATCGCGATTCTCTCGCTTACGATACCGTTGTCTTAAAGGGCTTATTGTATTATCCGTTTTACTTTCGCGGTGCTATAGTTATCGCACTATACTATTAAGATACATTTAATCTTAATACCTTCGGAGTAGTTTATAAGGTATTCTAAGGCTTATAGTCCCGGATGCCTTATTTAAAGATGCTAAAGTTTAGCGGTAGCCTTTTGCGACGTCCGTTTAGTATAGCTATTAAACTTACTTCGGCGGGTATAAAATGCCCGCCTTATTATATAGTAAGGGATATATTTAAGAACGAACTAGCCGTAGTGCTATTTAATAAAGCCGACGATAGTATCGTCGGCTAAACGAAGCGCTAATAGCCTATAAGGTCGTTCGTCCTACTAAAGTCCTTACTGCTTTAATAGCCTATAAGAGATTAGATTATATATAGAGTTCTTATAGAAAGCGACGTTAAGTAAGCGCAATACTTGCGGTTTAAACGATAGGGTCTATAGGCGGATAGTAACTTTGCTATAGCTAAGGATAAGCACTTTTTAGCGCCTGCTTAAAGGAAATCTCCCTTATTCGCTATTCTAAAGTTCTTAAACCTAGAAATCTCGTTAAAGATATAGAGGGTTATGCTATAATCTAGGATTAATAAGTAATAAAGAGGGTAAACGTCGACGTTAAAAGACGCATCGACTAAAAGGGCAAGGAATAAAGCCGAAGGGCATCTTCCTTTCTCCCGCACGAGTTAATCCGTCTTATTATTATTCTTAGTTCCCCTCTTGCCTTTATATCTCTAGGCTTCTTTCGCGACCTTAGGGTTCTCTATATTTTTAGAGATAATATCCTTTTTTCCTTTAGGCTATTAGTTAAGCGCCTTATTAAGGTTAACCTCTTACTAATTCTCTATTACGTAGCCTTTTATAGAATATAGTTTATAGTAAGGGATACCTCTTCTATCTATATTAGTAGGTCGCGATATCTTTTTATTATTCTTGCCTTTCTAGTTGTTCTACTAGCTGCTCTACTCTTCGTCTTATCCTATATAAGAAAGGCCGAAGGAGCCTTTCTTAGTATAAGATAGTTAAGCAGGCAGTTTGTCTATAAACATAGTAAATTCGTTAGTTATAGAATAGATATCTATAAGGAAACGAGCTAAGGGGGGTATATAATTGTTATTAATCTACGAAGGGATACAGCTATAGACTAGATCTAAATGTCTATGTATACGATATAGAGGGCGCGTAGGATAATATATAATATAACCTAACACCGTAATAGTATATCCCCCTTAAATCGGCGTTCGACTCGAACGCTTAAAAGGGGCAATAGGCTAACGAAAACGAAGGAAATCTATATAAATCGGTCCTAAAAGCGGGCCTAATTTAGAACGAGAGAGGGATAAAGAGAAATAAAGGGTAAGGCTAAGAAACTAACGCGTGCCGTCGTAATATAAATTATATTAATAAATTATATCTATTATTACTTAAGCGAAGGTAAAGACGTAAGAAAGGCCGTATAAAAGGCCGGCTTAGGTTTAGTCGGGTTAAGGACGTAAAAGGCCTTAAGGTCGTCTTAGCAGCCGTTAAGCTAGGAGGAGTCCTCTTACGTAAGGGGGCTATAACGCTATTAAACGCGATACTTAATCTTCCCTAAGGCGTATTAGCGTTACGCAAGGATAGAAGAAAACTCCTACTTAAGGTATATATTATCGCCGTCGTCGTCGCTAGGGGAAAGGAGAACGCCGTTATCGACGGGCCGGACGTTAAGCTCCGACTAGCTAGGTAAAGGAGGCTTTTAGGTCTTAATAAAGAAGGAGTAATAAAAAATAGGGTAAAGGCGGCTGTCCTTAAGGAGACGAAGAAGATACGCTATCTTCTATACCTTAAAGACCTTATATAGGCCCTCCTATTTATAGTCGAGCTTCTTTATAAAGCGGAGGGTCTAGATCTAGCGAGTGCTAAGGAATACTATATCGCTAGGCTAATACCCTAGGGCGGGAGTCCGCTAGGCGTTTGCGTAGCGAGCTTAAGTAGCTTAAATATCCTCGATCGTTTCGTAAAGGAAGTTAGAGATACGCTAAAGGCGGGAAGCGAGCGTATTACTATAGAGGTATTCCTTCCGCTACTAGGGGGTTATATTAAGCAGGGGGGACTAAAAGGCTTAGTGCTAAGCTTCGGGTAGAAGCTATAGTTAGTAAAGAAAGGGGAAAGGCTAGTAGATTTAGAGACTTAATTATTAATAGTAAACTTAGCAAAGGGAAGGAGGTCGACCTAATCGTCCTAAAGGTAGGTAGTATAATAACGAAGGTAAACCTCTATTTAAGCGTTTGCGATCTTAGTTAAACCGTCGGTCTAACGGTAGTAAGCGGAGCTAAGGTAAAGGCGGTAATTAAAGCAACGACTAAGGTATTATTAAAAAGCCGAGATAAACTAAGTGCTATAGTCGCTAATAATAAAGGCTAGGGTATTATAAAGGGACTAAATATAGGAAATAAATACGTTAACGACGTATTTAACGGTTATTAAAGGTATTAGGATATAGTAGCGTATCTTCGTAAGGCGGTCGATAATAACGAGGATATTAGAAAACTTAACGCCGTTACGGCGGTAGATAGGGAGGTTAGTAATAAAGTCGATAGATATATCGGTCTATAGGGCGAAGGGAATACTTAAGTGCTAAAGCAGGCCTTAAGGGGAAGAACGAGGGGATTTAGCATATAGGTATATATAATAATTCCGTACGAAGCTAGAAATAGACTTATATATACCGGGCTAGATATAAGACCGGCGGTAGAGGCTAGCGGTCTTTGTATATTTAGGGTGGCCGTTAAGGGGGGAGGTATAAGCGCGGACGAGGATCTAAAGAATTAAGGCGTTATTAAAGGGAACGAAGAGCTAGCCTTAGAAATAGAACCGGCCCTAGACCTTAGAGAGAGCGGTCTTAGGGATCGAGCGGAAGGGGGCTTAAAGGGGGTAAGGCTAGCGGGGCTAAGGGGACTAAAGAGCTACGCAAATAGTAAAGATAAGCGGGGAAAAGGAATAAGCCCGGTCGATAAGGTTATCGATCGGCTTAGAGTTATCGAAGGCGTAAAGGTCGAGGCAATCGTAATTATATTTATAAATTATATTTATAAACGAATCGGACTCTTTAACGGTATCGGGGGCGGTAGTAGTATTAAGGTAAAGGGAGGCATTAACCTTAGACTTAAGGAGGATAACCTAATATCGGTAGTTAATCCTCTCGTTGGCTTAGTCGGTAAGGGAGAGTAGGCGGGAGTTAGGCAGGCGGCTAAAGGCGTTAGGGAGAATAGCTTAAGAGCTAGGCTAAAAGACAATCTTAAAATTAAAACGACTTAGGAATTCGGCCTAGCGGGCCTATTACTAGTTAAAGAGCTTTATAGTTATAAAATACTAAAGATTCTTATAATCCGAGGCTATCTTAAACTTAGGTAGGCCCTTAAGCTTAAGGCGCTACTCTTTAAGAGATTTTATAATCGCGAGGAGTTCCTTATCGTAGATCTCGTAATTATACTCTTAAGCAGAGTATTTTAATAAGAAAAAAGCAACCGGATAGTAACGACTATCGTCGAGGAGCTATATTAGTATACCTTTAGCGGCTTAGTTTAAAGCATCTATCTAAACTATAGTCTTATAATAGGGGTCGAAGTATATAAAGACTAAGGCGGTAGTTAAGGCGTGCTTAAAGGCTTCGAAGGCGTAGGCGTAGGCGGGGGACTAGATCTAAGGGGTAGAGTTCTTAGTAAAGGCGTTTAAAGGGTTTATAAGCTTAGAAAAGCCGTGAATAAAACGCCGATAAAAATTAGCGAATCCTAAAAAGCGCTAGAGGTCTTTAATAAAAGAAGGGGTAGGCTAGTCTAAGACCGCACGGACCTTTTTAAGGTCTATATAAATGCCTTTATCTAAGATAAATAGGCCGAGGTACTTAGTCTTAGTAACGTAGGAATTATACTAATCTACGTTAAGCTAAAGGCCGGCGGCGTCCAGGCGCTTAAGAACTATATTAACGTAGGCTTAGTATTCCTCCTATATCTTTAAGAAGATTAAGACGTCGTTTAAATAGGTAGAATAGAACTCGTTAAAGATACTATAAGAGGCCGTATTAATAAAACTCTAGAAGTAAGATAAAGCGGCGGTAAGGCTAAAGGGGGTAATATAATACTTAAAAAGCCTATACTATATAGCGAACGCGGTCTTTTACTTATATCCTTCGGTAATATAAAGGTAGTTAAACACCGCTATAACATCGATTTTAGTAAAAACTTCGCCTTCTAGCTATAGGCGAGGGTATTATAGATAAAAGGTAAAGGAAAACGGTTCTTAATTATAGCCTTATTTAGGCCGCGATAGTTAACGCAAAAAAAAACGCCTTTACCGGGCTTATAGGTAAGTATAATAAGGGTAATAGTAGGGGAGGTAAAGCGGCGGATAAAGCCCTTCCTAAGCTACTCGTTAACGTACGCGTAGACGATCTAGTTCTCGGCTTTACTAAAAGGGCAAAGGCAGGTATATAGAGGTTATATTCCTTCCTTAAGGTTAATCTAAGTATTAATAGTATAATAAAGGGCGAGCTTATTAGCCTTACTCCTAAGCTATATATAGATTATATAGTAAAGCTCCTTAAGGACCTTAGCCTAAAGCTTATTAAGCGTATAAAGGACTTTCTCTTACTTCTTAAAGAATTTAGCGATATCGTTAAAGGAGATCTTATTAAGGCAGATCTTATTAAAGTAGTTATCGACGAAGTCGTAAAAGTAAAGGTTAAAGTAAGCTTTTACGTCCTTAGCGTCTATATATCTAATTAAAACGGCTTAATAAAGGTCTTTAAGGATATCTTAATTAATAAGTAGTAGAGGCTCGGTAGGCAATAGCTTAACGGTAAAGGCCGTAATTAAGGTCTAAGAGGTTTAGACTTTAGGCTATTAGTAGAATATTACTATCGCGTCGACGTTAAGCATCCGGACGTTAAACGCTAAGTCGTTAAAGGATAAAAAGCGGAAGGGCTAAGGTCTAATAGTCTTACGACTTAATCGCGATATATAGCGGCGGTAGCTAGCGGTCTTATAGATTAGACGGGGGCGGGGAGGTTAAATATAGCGGCGAGGGTAAAGAATAGCTAGGGAGTTAGAGTCGTAGCCGGAGTTAGAGTCGGCGTCGTAAACCTAGCGGGAGGAGTCCGGATAGACGGGTTTACCTACGTTAAGAGTATCCTTAAAAAACGTAAAGAAGGAGGGGCTAAGGGATAAGAGAATAAACTTAAGAACGTCGCTAAAGCGGACGGAATAGATAAAGGCTAAAGGGCGGGCTAAGGCTATATAGGCGGGAATAGGGATCGTAGCGGCGGGAATAAGGATCGTAGCGGTAAAAGGCTCGCCCTTATCGTTAGAATCTTCGACGGAGGGACTAAGGGGAAGCCCCCTTAGGGTAAAGGTAGGCAAAGGGGCGGTAAGGGGCTCGCCCCTATCGTCGGAATCTTCGACGGAGGGGGTAAAGGGAAAACGAATTGTATTTATTAATTATATTCCCTCCGAAATAAAGCTAAAGAAAGCCGGGATAGGGCGGGTAAGGCGGGCAAAGGTAGCCGAAAGGCCCGGGATAAGATAAGGCTAATAGTCTAAAAGGCAAGAAGCTAGATAAAAGGGAGACTAAAAGGAAAAAGAGTTACCGCGTTAGCTAATAATAAGGTCGTGCTAGCGTAGCTAAAGGCGGCTAAGAATAACCTTATAGCTAAGCTTCGTAAGAAAAAAGCAGATAGACTTAGTATAGGCGCTAATCCGGGAGACCGAAAAAGCGCAATAGGTAATAAAGCCGGACTTATAGTCGCTACTATCGGCGAGAGAAAGCCGGCGCGGGAACTAAAGTTAGCGGATAGCAAGGGCAAGGCGGTACGTAGTCTAAGCGTATATAAAGACGTACTTAGAATAGCTAGAGTCGACTAAAGCACTTATAACGATATCGGCGGATACGAGGGATAAAGGCATAAGCAAAGCACGCGGTTATATTCCCGCGGGGAGGCAAAGATCCTCCCCGGTATTAAATAAAGCTATAAACTTAGACACTAAGAGCTCTATCGCGTGATAAAGCGAGGGAGCTACGTATTTCCTAAAGACGGGTGATACACTAGGCACTAAGAATGTATGTGTAAAGAAGGATGCTTCTATTAGGTAGGCGTAAGCCCTAGGAGCTAGGAATAGGTCCCTACTATCTTATCTATAGCTAATTACATTAGCCCCGGTATATAGCATAGAGGATGCTTTACATACATTAGAATGCCGGTTTAAAAAGGAAAACACTACTGCTTATAGCAGTTATAATATAATCCTAATTAGGCAATTAAGAGGAATACTCCTATTGCCTAAATCCTTCCTTTTATTCTTATAAGTTATACTTATATATGCTAGTAATCGTTTTTCCTCTAATCGTTCCTTCTGCTAAGCGGCCTTCTTGCTTCGTATAGCGTATACTAGTAGGCGACCTTAGAACTCCGTGATAGCTTTAGCGGAGACCTAGTTAGCTCGGACCTATTAGTTATATATAGCGGCCTATCCTTTCTATCGCACGAGGTATTCGGTTATAGGTGACTTCGACCGGCCGATGCGACGAATACGGATGTCTATTAGGCCCTCGACTTCGTAGTGCTAATCTCCTTCGTTAGGCGCGTGTTTAATATCGCGAGCGGCTTCTATAAGTCTAGGCTCGAGTTTAACGTAATGCCCTTCGTGCGCGAGCTTAAGGTACTAAATAAAGACGACCGGGTGGATTCTAACTTAGCTAAGGAGGTCGAGCTCCGCCGTAAGGTTATTAATTATACGCTTAATAACGAAGGGGCCTTCTTATTGCCGCGATTATTTCTTTAGCGGCTAGCTAGGCTTATAATAGCCTATATACAACTTTAGGTAGACCTTATTACTAGCTTTAAGAAGAACCGGCCGATGTTTCGCGTTATACCGCTGCTTAGCCTTTATAGCAGCTAGGTCTATAGCTAGGCTTGCTTATCTACGGATAACTTCTCGCAAGTAGGGCAGTTCGTCCGCAATAGTACCCGGGATATTATCGGCAGCTTCTAACGGTCTACGTATATTAAAGCCAAAGATAGATTTATAGGCGGAGATCTTTATACTAGCGTTAAATACCGTATTTAGATTCTACTAAAGGGCGGGGATTATTATCTTCTAATCTAGGCTAGGATCCTCGATGTAGGATATTCGTAGAGCGGTCTCTACGGTCTAATTGCGCCGTTCGGCAAGTCCGTTAGCCTAGAGGTAGTAGGCGGTAGTTATTATAATTTTAGTGCCGAATGCGTTCTAGAGGCCTTTCTAGAAGTTAGATATAAATTTGCGATCCCGGTCGCTAATAATAGTTCTTAGTATGCCTTAATTAGAAAGAAGTAACTAACGGGCTAGGCTTTAAGCCTAGTCCTTTATGCCGTATTTAGCGTTGCCTAGAATTAGCAAGCATCTCTTACTAGTTAAGCAAGTGACTATAAGAAGTTAGTTAAAGATATTAAAGCCTAGAATCTACTATAGGGAGCTTACTAAAGGTAAGGGCGGTATATCGGTTATAAAGTCTATCGCGATACTCTATATTAGAAGTAGCGGGGGGCGAATAGGCTTATAGCTACCGGCAAGGGTCTAACGGTCTATTTAGCTAAGGCAATAGGCTTTATAGGCCGTGATATGCTTCTTTACCTAACGGGTGACTCCGCGAATTAAGTATATCTCTAAGTCCTTAATTATACGGACGACGCCGAAGTGGCTTTTATCGTTATAAGCTACTGAGATTATAGATAGGACGAGGGCGTTAGGGATATACAGCAGGGTAAAGCCGTCGGGGCCTTTATAGTATCGAAGCTTATCGACTATAAAGAACGGTATACCGCGGCGCTTAAGCTATGCTTTAGTTCGTGCTATAGAGTTAGCGACTATAGCTCTATCTAAGGGCGAGGAAAGACTCTTAATAGCGTCCTCGCTGTCTGCGATTATTTAAAGTATTCGCTTATAGTAAGGGTTATTATTATAGGCGACGGCGAATTCCTCGCGTTTTTTAGGAGCTATAATAGCCTCGGAGGCTATAAGTATATCGTTAAGTATAGTAAAGTTAGGGCGGCGACGGTTAAGTAGCTAATCGGACTCCTCGTCTAGCAAACGACTAAGGGCGTTAGGGATAAAGTTCTTCTTGCTAAAGAGGTAGTAAACCTTAATATCGTACTCCGAAAGGTAAATTAAGGCTATAACTAGGCGACGGTTAGCTCGGTCTATAATAGAAGTATTAAGGGTCTTTTTAGCGACGATCTACTTAATCGCGGAGTAATCGGTTAAGACTACGAGCGGGATAGTTAACGACTATACCGTAGTACGTATCTTCTTCGCAGCCTATACGAGATAGGCGACCTTTAGCTTTAAAGGACTATAGGACTGCTTAGCTCTCGTTAGGATATAGGAGAGGAAGCAGATAGGCATAATAGCTTTAACCGGGATAGGCTGCCCTAGCTGCTAAATAGTACCGTCGCAAAGGTAAAAAAAGACAGCGGCGAAACCTCGCTATAAAGAGGCGTTAATCTAATAGAATAGCCTCTTCTACGGGTTTATATAGTAAATTATACGGCTAGAAGTAATTTCCTTCTAAAGAGAGGCGAAGGAGGAAAGCTCGGCTAGGGTAGGCTAGAACGACGTAACTTACGTATAGGCCTTCCGCTTATTAGGGTTCCCGTTCTTAACCTTACCGATTAAGCGACCTTAGGCTAAAAGACTAGTCTTACGATCCTATAAAGGGGCAATAGAGGCGCTATAATATACCCTATAGCGCCGATGTAGTATTTAAGTGCGGCGAGGTTTTAGGGAATAGAAGCTTTACGAAGGCAGCGAGCCTATGCTTTATAGTACTTATCCTAAACGCGTCGACGCGAAATCCGAGTAGCTCTACGGAAGGGTAGCCGATCTAGCTCTTAGTAAGGCTTATAGATAAGTTAAGCGATGCTAAAAGCTTAAAGATAGCCTCGAGATATTAAGAGTGTTCCTCTTCCGTAGCGGAGTAAATAATAATATTATTAATAAACGCGCGGCTATAGCCTTAGTGCGGACGGAGAACTCGGTCTATATAGCGTTATGCGTACGCTAGGCTATTGCGAAAGCCGATAGGTGTAACTATTAAGCGCTTTAGACCTCGATGACTTATAATAGTAAACCTGCCTTAATGCTTAAGTTTAACTCGAAACTAATAGAAGAAGGCGGAAGCGTCGATAGCAGTTATAAAATAAGCGCCTAAGAGTTTAGCAATAATAGAGCTTTATAATAGCAGAGGGTAGGAATCCGGGATAGTAATACTATTAACGGCACGTAGGTTAATAACGACTCGGCCTTTAGTCTCGCCTCGGGCTATACGCTAAACCACGAAGACCGGTGCTACGAACGGCGTAGGCTCGTCGGCCTACTCTAAGCGACCCTGCTTATAAAGTAGGTTAAATATATCGTCGATAACCTTCCTATCGCGAAGCCCTTATAGGTAAGGCCTTTAAGCGACTCGTTTTTTATGCTAATTATCGATTAAAGGAATTGTTAATTCCTTTCCGGGTTTTACGACGGCGGTGCCTATGTCTTGCTAGAGCTAGGAGTATTTTCTAAGAAGCCTTTCAATCCGCTATACGAAAGAGGGACTATAGTCGAAAATATAAATACCTTCTTTAGTGCATTTCTCTTAAAGCTCTAGTAGGCGCTAAACGTGCGTTTAGTACGGAATACGGCTAGAGAGGGGATCCTCGATTCTGTCCGCGGCGTTTATCTTAATAGCTACGGCGGCTGCCGTTATAATAGAGGCAGCTGCTATAAGGTTCTAGCGAACCTTAGACTACTTGCCGGGTCTTATAGAAGAAGCTATAACGTAGGCGTAGATAGAGTCGGATAGCGAAGGCGTTTAAGAAGTGCTTAGAATAGGAGCTTCTACGGGTTAAGGCGGGGCGGGAGGCTATAGGCACTCGAGGACCTCCTAAGTAAGCGGGAAAATGCTCGCAACGTTAACCGATAAATTAATAGAAAGAGCAGTAGTAGCAATAGCGGTTCCTTCGGCGGAGGATAGTATAGTAGCGGTTCCTTCGGCGGAGGATAGTATAGCAGCGGCTCCGAGAGTAAGCGAGATTGCCGTAGCTAGTGTTAGAGCCTTTATAGCTAATTTCTAGGATAGGGCGGCAAAATAGCTAGACTCCTAACACTCCTATATCTAGCTAAGCTTCTGCTTACGCTTAATAACGAGGTTAACGTTCGTGCTATTAGTAATAAGAATAATAGGAAGCGATTTAGCATCGACGATGCTATAAATAGCATTAGCGTAAGAGGCGAAGAAAGTATAGGCGCGGTCCTTAGGAAGTTCTTTCTAAGATATAGGGACTATAAAGGTAGTGCCGGGCGGTATAATAGTTTTTCGGACGGCTTAGACACGGCGAACAACTTTATAAGGCTATTTATAGATATCGAATAGGATTTTAAACCCGTCGAGCACTCTAATGCGAATAACTTCCTTATTATAATTAAGGGATCCTCGGTATAGCTTAAGGAAGGCATTGCCGAGAAGTGCGCCGGCCTCTACTTTAGAGACCTAGGCGGAGTAAGTGAGTTTAGCTATAGCTGCTTAAGCGGCCGGGCTAGCTATAGTACCGCGCGCGTAGAAGGAGAACGTAGCCTAGTCCTCGCAAAAAGAACGACCGTTAACTCCGTTAATAATAACGGGAGGCTTCTTCTCGACGGTATAGTTAATAGTCTAAAGTAGGTCGCGATTAATTATAGGCTTACTATAGCTAGAGTCGGGGTAAACTTAGACTTCCTGCCTACTAGGTTAGGCAAAGACCTTAATCCTTATATAAGAGTATAAATACGGCGGGGAATCCTAATCCTACTAAGGTTCCTCGGCCTTAGCTTCTAGGATCTAATTTAATCGGGGTACTATAGTAGGCGCTACGTGAAAAACAGGCTCCTTAATAACAAGCGCGGGAAAAATAGGCTTTAAGGCGGCGGGGGCATTAGGTTTAATAACAATAGGATCGGTAACGTTCCCTATAGTAATAGGAGGGGACTTCTTACACCTAAGACGGAGGTAAGAGAAAAGGGCGTTACGAGAAAGAAAAGAGGTCTTATAAACCTTATAGGTTAAAAGCTTAAGCGCGCGCTCTTTACTATAGAGCTATTGCTTAGATTTATAGTAGTTAGCATATATATGCTCTTTAAGTACGGAGGCGAGGGCGAAGGTGCGGTCGTAGGTGCTATATTTAAACTTACCGGCCCGTTCGGTAGGGTAGCAGGAGTTTATATAGCCTACGAAGTTAGCCTCCGAAGAGGCGTAAGAGGACGCGTCGTCCTAAGAGTCGTTTAAGTATAGCTCGTTATTAGCTTCGTCGCCGCTAGGAGCAGTCTTCTTATCGCTTTAATATTTCGACTTAAAACGTACTTTCTTCTTATTATTATTACCCCTATATTAACCTTAGCGGTATTCCGTTTAGTTATCTTATCGGTCGTCTTAGCGAAGGTAACGCTTATCGTAGCGTAGTAGGCGTAAGCTTAACTAGTTACGGTTATTACTTAAGCTTCGTCCTTCGGGACTACGGTTACGATTATAACCTTAGTCCTAATTATAACGGTTACTCTAACGGTAGTTATTGCCTTAATTACCTTAACGATAGTTATCGCGACGATTATTACGACGGCTGCGATTATAGTTACCTTAACGGTAATTATTATTATAGCGACGGTTATCCTAACGATAGTTATAATCCCGACGGGAAAAGCTGCCGCGGCGAGAATAGTCTTAGTATCCGGAGATATATAGCTTAAGGGAGGCTATAATAAAGGGCTTTCGTTCCTTAATAATGCGAATCTATTTATCGATCGGGGTCTTCTTCGTAGGAATAAGAAGAAGCGAGGAGATTTAAACGGCAATAAGAGGGTAGATAGCCTTAATAATTTAAGCATCCTTGCTTATCTTAAGTTAGCGGGCGAGCGAAACCTTTCTTTAGATCTACTACGCGAGAGTAATAGAGCTAAAGGACTATATAGATATTGTATACCTTTCCCTATAAAGTTCCTTCGAGATATTAGCGTTAAGACGCTTAAAACGCTTAGTTAAGAACTTATAGAAGGTTCTAAGAGGTAAGGAACTAAGTATATCGCGTTATTCCGCTATAAGCTTACTTATATACTATATAAGGGCTCCTCCTACTAAGAAGGAGAGGTAGTATAGGCAAAGGGCGAATAGATCCTTTGTCCTAATAGATTCTTAGACGCTCTATAAAGAGATAGACGTCTATATAGATACTCTTTCTATCGCTAAGAGCGATAATGCCTAGGTTCTTCGGATTATGCTTATCTAGGTTAAAAGTACTAATATTATCCCGTTTAAGGCGTTTAGTAACGGCCTTATCGTTATAGGCCGAGGAGGAGGTATAGCTCGCCTCGCGGTGCCTACGCGGATTCGGATAGGACTTTAAGGGACGGCGAATAAAGCTATTATCGGATCTAGATAAATTATCGTTATTATTATCTAAGTCCTTCTATCGACGAGAGTAAAAGGCCTACGAATACTTAGATAACTTAGACTAAAGAGAGTAAGATAGAACCTAGGGTTACTCCTTAGGGCGATGCTTCTATCTAATAGAGTACTGCTTAGATAAGCGAAGTATTCCTTACGGACGAGGAGGAGGCTAGTCCTCTAATTAACCGTTAGAAAGGTCTCCGTCGATTATTTACGGGTTAAAAGGCACGGCTTAAACTAGCCGGTGCACTAAAGACATCGTAGCGTAGAGAGGAGTCTCCTTATCTAGAAGATCGCCTATAAAACTAAGATATACGCGAATTCCCTTTCGCTAAGTATCGACGTACTATAGATGCTTTTCCTTTATAGGCGGAAGATCTAAGATATTAAAGATAATCTCCGACTTAGAGGCTAAAGAGCTTAAGAGAACATAGGCTTGCTTTATATACATTACGTCTATATTAGTAAAGGTCTTAATAACCCCTTCTTTAGGCAGTATCTTAATTAACTTAGAGTAGCGAACGCCTTATTTCAATAGATGATTATAGTCCCTATCCTCTATAGCTAGTAAGGTAGACTGCTTACGTAGTACCTCGGTTTCTAAGGATAAGCGAGGGCGACGATAGGTAAGAGGAGGATATTTATAATTACTCTTAGATTCCCTAAAAGGGGCGGCGCTATAGATACTTTCCGGCGGGGCATATTCCTACGGTAAGCGAGGATAATAGTCGTCGTCTAAACGAGATATAGACGCCGTAGCTTAACGGGCTTCTTCGTCCCTAGCTATAGTAATAATAGCTTAAATAAAACGAGGGATAAAGGAGAAGAAGAGGGATTGCGAAGGAAGAAGAGTTATAGGAGAAGAAAAAAGTCTATAGTAGGAGGTATAAGGTGTTTTGATTTTAGCGTAGGAATAGGTACGCGTAGGAAATCGAAAACATAGAGAGAAAAACTTTTCTTACGGCTAATTACGTAGGGACTTGAAATAGAGAACTAGGCAGTAGGCCCTAGTTCTAATAATGCCTAGAAAGGCGAGCCTCGTCGGATCGTAAGGCTTATATTAGAGGTTATATAAGCGTGCTAGCTAAGGTTATATAAGCTGGTTATACTATAGGTGTCGGGAGCCTTTAGGCGGCTTCTAACGAATGGCGAGAGCTTTAAGAAGCTCTTAGCGAACGTGTCGTAGTAGAGCGAAGCTCTAGAGACAGAAAGGGCGTTCCTAATAGTGGCTTTAAATGCAGAAGGTGTAGAATTACTACTAATTTAATGCACTAGGCACTAAGAATGTATGTATAAAGAAGGATGCTTCTATTAGGTAGGCGTAAGCCTTAGGAGCTAGGAATAGCTCCCTGCTATCTTATCTATAGCTAATTACATTAGCCCCGGCATATAGCATAGAGGATGCTTTATATATATTAATAGGGAAGAGGCGGGGAGGTCGTCTAATTCGCCCTCGATAAAGCCCTACTTAATAGCGCGAACCTAATATCGATAGATAGGTCTTAAGGGAGGAACGTAGCGCGGAGAATAGCTTTTCTACGGTCTTAAGGGGGTTATATAGCGTATAGCTAAATTTTAAGACGTTTCGGCATACGTTAAGCAATATAGTGCGAAGGGGGAGGTCTCTAGCGAACTTAAATCCTAAGGCGCGTTAATATCGTTATAGCTGATTAAAAAGGGTCTATAGGACTTCCTATTAGGTCTTATTTAAATGCTTAACTTATAGCTTTTTAAAAGTTATAGTGCTTTAATCTACCTAATAGTGCTAATAGTTTACTTCGGTATTAAAGTAAGCCTTTAGTAAGTCGTAGGCCTACCTAAACGTACTATCTTACTCTATATGCTAGATATAGTAGTCTTAGGCTCGTTTAGTAAGGATCTAGGGAAAGAGGGTATAGAAATAGCCGGGCCGGGCCTTAACTATATAATAAGCGTCCGTAAAGATATAGACTTTATTATTAAGAATATTATAAGGCTCGCCTATATAATTCTTACTTTTATTCTATAACTTAATAAACTTTTATAGGAGGTCTACGTTTATCTCCTCGTTTAAGACGTTATAGGGGGGAACTATCGTATAGGCTGCCTTTACCGTTATATTAATTAGAGGGGTCTTAGTGAACTAGTATAAGGTCGGGTAAAGTATTATTAGCGGTTCTAATATATCTTAGAACGGAGGGGCCTAAGGGTTTAAGAACGTGCCGGGCATTTAATCTCGCGGGTATAGGCGGGGGGGGGGGGGGGGGCTCGAGGAGGCGCGAGGTAGACGTACCGCTACTACGGCTACGGCCGCGGGTAGAGCCGGAACCGGCGCCGGGACTAGCGCTAGGGTTAACGCTAGGGTTAGCGCCGATACCCTTATTAAGGTAGGTCCGGGCGGTATAGGTAGCGGTAGCCGGCTAGGCGTAGTAGAGGCAAAGGCGGTTCTTAAACCGCCGTTGCTTCTTAGCGTTAGTAAGCCGGGCCTAGAATATATTAAGCTGTATCGGGTTACCGGCAGGAGACGTAGGTAAAGCGGGCGAGGTAGGGCTAAGGCGAGCGGGGTTATAAGACGGCTAGAGTTAAGAACGGGGCCTTAATACGCTGCTAGTTATCCTAAAGCGTAGAGTATATTTTAGCCTAGGCCGTAAAATCGTTATAGGCCGGGTATTCGACTTATAGAGCGGCGGCGTTAGTAAGTTCGATAGAGACCTTAAAGTAAAGGTAGGCGATATAAGCGGTACTATTAAACGATAAGTCGGCTTAAAGTTAGGTAAACTTCGAATAGAAGTCCGGCTAAGAAATATTCTTTATTAATAAGGTATTAAAGTCGGCCTTTAACTAAGCATAGGTAAAATTAGCACTAAAGACTAAGCTAAGGTCGTCGGTAAGAGCTTTAATAGTAGTATACTATTAATCGATAAAAGACTTATTATCGAGGACGTCCTAAAGAACGCTAGCGATAATAAAGGCGGCCCGGCCGTTAAGCCGGCTAGCTGCGTAAAGAATACGATCTTACTCTATAGGGTATAAAGCGGCGTCCTAACGGAGCTTAATAATAAGGCCGTTGCGCTAGGTCTAGAAAGCTTCCTAACGTTGCTTTTAAGTGCTAAAGTCGCCGGCGAACCTCTTAAGGTCGGCTATATAGGAACGGGTAAAGGCAAAGGCAGGGGCGGGGGTAAAGGCTTAGTCTTAGGCTATATCGCGTTAAATTAAGACGAAGAGAGAGGATATAGCGCGGTTAAGCTAGCGCTAAAGATCGGCAACGTGCTCTTAAGCAACGGGTGCGTACTCTTAAGCGACGAGCACTCCTATATCTAACTTAACGTAAGTATTATTAAGGCAAGTAAAGGCCTCGATCTAAAGGGCGCGGAAGTCGTAAGTAGCGTTAGCCTAAATATAGGCGAACGTGCTAAATATAGGCCGTTACGCCTAAAGAAGGGCGGCGAGATAAGGATAGTAAAAAACGTAGTCGGTCTAAGGCTTTAGGTCGGTAAGAGCCGGCGGGGTAACGGCCGGGGTAGTAGACGGGGGATCGGCCTTTATATATTCGGTTATCGTAGATAATAAGGCAATAGGATAGGGTAAAGCTAAGGGAAGGGTAAGGAGGGAAATCTATATAATTCGCGTCGAGACGGTATATTTACACTAGGAAAATTCTAATAATCGAGGAAAACTTAGTTAAAGGGGTCCGGCGAGGAGGCGGACTTACGTCGTGAAGAGGGGAGATTAGAAAAGAAAGGGGTAAGATAGCGAGATTATTAATTAAAGGCAATAGGATAAAATAGTAGATTAAAGTATAAGGAAATAAGCTTAAGGGGGGTATATAATTATTATTAATCTACGAAGGGATATAGCTATAGACTAGGTCTAAATATCTATATATACGATATAGAGGTTACGTAGGATAATATATAATATAACCCAACACCGTAATAATATTAAAATCACTCTCCTTCTTTACGTAAGAGAGGTTAAAGGAATTAACCTAGGTAGAACAATAAGGATAGATAAAAGCGAGAAAGCTAGCAACCTTAATACTCTTATAGGTGGCTTTAGGAAGTTCTTCCTAGATCCCTTTATATATAATCTTCTTCTAGCTCTTAAGCTAAAGGTGCTAGTTCTTTAGCTAACTTAGGGAGGGCTTAACCACCGTTCTTAGTATAAGAAGGGATGCACTAGGCAAAGGGTGTATATAAAAGAAGAAGGATAATAAATTTAAGGTAGCCTAGCCTGCCCTACGGGAAGTAGGCTAGCCGGAGCCCGGACTAATGCTAGCCTATAGGCACCTATTAGAGGTGCCTAACTATTGCGTATTATAATAGGGGCCCGAAAAGGAAAGCCCTACTATCCTTAGTAGTATGAAAAACTAACGTATAATAATAGCATAATTAATCCTTTAATTCGCGTTTATTCGCATCCGTGCCTATAAGTCATATATTCTAATCTTAACTATGCTTCCTAGATGCATTCCTTCGGAGGGCCGCGTTAAAGGGCATTCGCGGTAGAGCGCGTAACGCGCTTAGTAGAGAAAGCATCGATGGCTTCCTACGAGACTAAACCGGCGGGCACCTACTAGTCGTAGGCTATACCCTAGCCTTTCTACCGCACCTAATATTCGGTTACTAAATTCTTAGAGCGGCCTACGAAGCGTTGCCGTATCTTTATAATTCGTTTAACCTCGTAGTGCTAATCGCCCTCCCGTAGGGCATCGGTAAGATCCTAGGCTACTTCGACTGCGCCTAGCTTATCTTCTTTAAAACAGCCGTCGTAGGCTAGTCGGAGATGCTCGATAGAGATTATAGGATAGACTTTAATCTACGGTAGGAGCTCGAGTTCTATAGTAAGGTCGTTTACTATTCGGATAACCTAAAAGGGTCCTTTACGCTACCGAGACTACTTTTTCGAGGGTTTAGTCGGCTCGTAATATCTATAGTATAGCTTTAAATATACCTTATTACCGGCTAAAAAGACGACTTAGCGATATTTACTATTATATCGGCGTTTAGTATATATTGCTGCGAGGTCTATTGCTAGACTAGCCTATCGTCGCACCGTTTTACGAAGGTACGGGATATTATCGGCAGCGGCTAGGTTATTAGCCTTAAGCGGAGATCGGAGGCCGTGGCTAAAAAGATAGTTTTAGGCTAATATCCGGGTTCCCGCGTTAAATGCTAAGTTAAGGTTCTATTAAAGACTAAGAAGCAATAGCTTTTAATCGAGATTAAGATCCTCGATGTAAGCTATACGAATAGCAATCTCGACCGTTTAGTTACGTCGTTCCGTAAGGCCGTCCGCCTAAGGGTAATAGGCGGTCGTTATTGCGATTTTTATCCTAAATGCCTTCTAGAGGGACCGCTAAATCTCGCCGTTAAAACGACGATCCCGATTACTAATAATAGTAGACGGCATCCCTTAATCCGCTAGGAGGAGGAGCCTCGAAAAGGATGCGCTTTAATCCGCAGCGGTATATTTAGCGTTCCCGTAAATTAGAAGGCAACGTTTGCTAGATAAGCACGTTATAGTAAGCAATTAATTAAAACTATTAAAACTAGGAATAGCCTAGGGAGAGGAGGCTAAAGGCGTGACGGGTATATCCGTAATAAAGTCTATCCTAATTAAACGCATAGGTCGAGCCGGAGCTTAGATAGGCTTATAAGCTCCTACCGGCTGCTAACGATTAGTCTAGCCTAGGCAATAAGCCTTATAACCTACGATATGCTTCTTAACTTTAGCGGTTAGGTTTCGAATCGAATAACGCTTAAGATCCTATAACATTCGCGTAGTCCTAAAATAGTTTATCGTATCGTAGGCTACTGCTAATATAGGCGGGACTATAGCGGAGGGGACGTAGAGACGAAGATAGCTATTACGTCCCTTATAGTAGAGCAATTAATCTTATAGAAGAAAAGGAACGCCGCGCTTTTTAAGGCGTAGTAGGGCTATCTTACGTTCCTCTTAGGTCGGGGCGATATTAGCAGCAGGCGTAAGAGCGACGGCAGAAGCGCTAGCCGTGCTAAGGTCGGGGGCTTTAACTATAGAAGGGTCGTCTAAGAGTATATCGATAATCTTCGCAAAATGCGAATCCGCGGCGTAGCCGGCTATAAATTAGGCCTTTATCTTAAGGTCTATAACTGCTTCGGAAACGAGTAGGATATCGTCTAACGTAGTATAGTCGGGGCGCTATCGTTCGGCAATTACATTAGTCTTAAGGGCCGCGAGCTTACTAAGGGCATCCGGAACTAGATTGTCTTTTCCGGGAAGGTAGTAGATCTCGAGGCGAAATTAGGAGAGGTAGATAGACGCGACGACTAGGCACCTATTTGTATAATCTATACTCGAGGTATCGAGAGTTCTCTTTTTATAGATTTACTTTATAGCCGAGTGGTCGGTAAGGACTACTAAGGGTAGCGTAGAGGACTAAATAACTATCTATATCTTCTTAATAGCCTAAACGAGGCAGGCTACTTCTAGCTCTAAGGGGCCGTAACTACGCTTAGCCTAGGTGAGAGTACGGGATAAGAAATAAATCGGCATTATTATTTTCACCGGGATAGGTTAGCCCGGCTTTTAGGCCGTATCGTCTAAGATATAATAGAAAACGACTCTAAATCCTCTTTTAAGAGAGGCATTAGTCTAGTAGAATAGCTTCTTCTAAGGGTTTATATAATAGAGTATACGACCGGAGGCGATCTCGGCTTAAAGTGCTATAAAGGCTAAACGTTCCGTTTGCGTTAGGATATACGAAGAGGAGCGGGCGAAAGCTTTCATTCGGTTCGGATTCCTAAGCGTAACCTTGCCGACTTATCGACTAGTAGCGAGGAGGGCAGTTTTCCGTGCCTAAAGAGGCTCTACTAATTGACCGTAGCATAGGATCTTTAACCGTAGGTAGCTAGCTGCGCTAACGTAGTATTCTAGGCTCTATAAGGAGTCGGGGAAGTCGAGCTTCGCAAAGGCGGTAATACGATCCTTAGAGGTGCTAAGGCCGAAAGCGTCGATACGGTGACCTAATAGATACACCGAAGGATATCCTATCTAGCTCTTAGTAAGCGATATCGTAAGGTTAAGCTTTATAAAAAGTTAAAAGATAGTACGGAGATGCTTAAGATACGCTGCTTTAGACTTAGAGTAGATAACGATATCGTTAATAAACACGCGAGAAAAGTCCTAATGTATATAATATAGTAGGCAGAGTAATTATATAGGTGCCCTTTATATAGGTATAGAAATCATCTATAAAGAACTAAGTGTAGGCGCACCTATGCATACGGATATATAGCTCTACGCACGTACCCTTTTAGCCGCACGTGCCCCTTACCCCTATCCGCATAAGCCCCTTACCCTTATTCGTACGAGCCCCTTTCCCCGCCCGCACGTGCCTCTTCCCCGCTCGTATATAAGAATGCGGATTAGGTCGTAGACCTAATCTTACTAATAGTTAAAGACCCTTACAATACGGACGTAGAACGCGGTCTATAAAACGTTAGGCGTAGGCGGGGCTATTGCGGAAGCCGATAGGCGCTACGGTAAGGTTTTTAAGGCTACGGTGACTTATAACTACGAACCTATTCTAATGCGTGCGCCGAACACCGAACTAATAGAAGAAAGATACCGCATCGACGACCGTAAGATAGGTTACGCTAAGGAGTTCTACGACGATATCTTCTTAAAGAGGAAGCGGGTAGGCATCGGGGACTATAACCCTATTAATGCCACGTATATTAATTACCACGCGTCCTTTAGTAACTCTACGGGAGGTACGCTAAACTATAAAGACTAGGGCGGCGAAGGGCCCCGGCTAAGTAGTCTACTCTATGCGTTTCTATTAATAAAGCTTATCGAAGGTTTTATTAATAATCGCTCGATCTTAAAGGCCTTACGGATACGGTCGCTACGAGATCTTCTAATTCTACTAACCTTAAACAAGCGGGACTAATAATTCCTAGCTAGGTTCTACTATAGCTATGCCTATATCCTTCTAAAGAGATAGGTAGCGTGCTAATAGCTTTATTACCTTAGAGACAAATGTAGGGTCCTTAGCGTAAATGTAAATGCCTTCCTTAGTAACGCGTTCCGGCAATAACCTAGGCTTCTGCACTTACGGTTAAAAGGGAACCGCATTTAGCTTAGGGAAAGGAGCAGAAGTAGAGAAAGCAGACTACGGGACGGAGGCAGCTTTAGCGGGCGTAGGGGCGATAGCTAAGGCCTAACCGCTAGCTTCGGAGGAGAATATAGCTATAGGCGAAACGTTAAAGATACTACCGACGGCGGGAGCAATCGACTTATTGATAGGCGGCCCTAAAGGGAGCATAGTCGCTATAGCCGCGGAGGCTACTATTAGAGTTTTAAGGGCCGATTGCTAAGAAAGAGCGACGAAGAAACTAGAATTATAATATTCTAAAATCTAGCCGAGGCGCTGTTTACGAGAGATAATAAGGTCTTAGTCCGAGCTATTAATAACGGTAACGCTAAGGAAGGTCTTATCGTCTACGATAGCATAGGCGGCGAAGTCGGAGGCCGAGTAAAAGGCAAAAGCTCTCCCTTTAGGGACTTCCTTTTAAAAATCGGGGACGATTATTGTCTAGCTAGTAGGAACTATAGTCTTTCGAACGGGTTAGACTCTTCGTACTACGTCGCGCCCCGGGCGGTATAGGTTAAAAGGAACCTTAAAGTCCGTAAGGGTTCCGAAGCGAATAACGTCTTTTCTAAAGTCTACGTTTCCTTAGTAAGGTTATTCCTAAGAAAGGCACCGGCTTCTACCTTAGTGACCTAAGCGGAGTAGATAAACTCTATAAGACTAGCTTCTATTCTATCCGCGCGGAAACCTTGAATAAAGAAGGAAAAGGTTGCCTACTTATCTATAACGATATTTCCTACGATACCCTTAATAACAATAGGAGGCTGCTTCTTAAAAGAGTAAGGGAGCTTCTATAGTAGGTCTAGGTCGATTAAGGGTCGGCTATATCTAGTGTTAGGGTAGATCTTAACTTCTTGCCCGTCCGGGGAGCCTATAATTTTAATCCTTATAAAGGAGAAAGGGATAGGCATGCCGTCCTAGTCTTAGGCGACTAAAAGAGGAACTAGCTTAAGGATAGACGGGGAGTCGAGAAGCGAAGTGTTTGCCGAAAGCTACGGAGTAAGAAGCGCTAAGGTTATAAGGTATACTACATCGGCAGAGATATCCTTAGTCGGAGGGGGCGGAGTAGCGATTGCGCTAATAGGTGCAATAGGCACGGCTATAGGAGCGACGGTTACTTACTTAGCTGCCTGTTTTCTCACCTAGGTGTAGCTATTACCCGCTAGATGCCGGAAGAGGAGGTTGCGCGAAGGAAAAGCCGTCTTATATCTACGGCACTTTATAGGCTTTTAAGTAGTAGCTTCGCGAACGAGCTACTGCTTAGTAACGCAGCACTTAGCGCGGATGTATTCCTTTAATATAAGGGCTAACGGAAAATATCTATTATAGATACCGTATTTAAAAACCCCTTTAGATAGGAGATTAGACGTAGTTATATAAACTATAAAGTTAACCTCGGAAGGGCATAAGTCTTCCGATACTATGCTTTATTCGGAGTTAGAAGCTTTATTACTAGCTTCGCTACTACTTAGGGCGGGTGCCTCGCTTATCTAGTATTTCTCCTTAAAGCGTACCTTTTTCTTGCCTTTCTCTTTATCCTCTCTATATATATCGCTTTAAGGAGCGGGGCGACGATTACTCTAATCGCGATAGCGATTATTTAGCCGGTCTTAGCGATCGCGATTTCGGGTGTTATTACGTCGGTTACGATCTTAGTCGTTGTTACGGCGACGGTCGCCTTAATCCCGATCTTAATTACGGTTACGTCGGTCGTCGGTGCGTTTATCGCGGCGGTCTAAGCCTCGATATCTACCGGTGCTATAGTCGTCTACGATAAATTAAAGGAAGGCAGCTATAATTAAAGGGCGACGCTGCTTAATTTCGCGGATCTACTTAGTAATAGTAGTGCGTTTAGTAAAGAGAGAGAGAAGAGTCGAGATCCTAACTACAATAAGTAGGTAAAAAGCCTAAATAACCTAAGAGTCCTTAGTAATTCTTAGCTACTAGGCTAAGGATACTTTTCTTTAGATCTACTAAGCTAAGGAAATTCCCCCTACGTTCTATATCGAGATAGTATACTCTATGCTATAAAGCTTTTTCGAAATCTCTACGTTTAGTCGGCTAAATCTACGCGTAATATTTTTTATAAATATACTAAGTAAGGAGTTACTAAGCCGGTAACGTTATTCGTCTATTAGCTCGCTTATATACTAGTTAAGCGAACTCCCGGCTAGAAACGATATATAGAAGGAGTAGAGGGCGTAGGGATATTTATCCTAATAGAGCTTAAGGCGCTCGCAAAAAAATAAACGTCTATATAGATATTCTTCCCGTCCGCCTAGGTAATTAGACTAAGATTCTTAAGGTCCCTTTTGTTAGGGTTAAAAGCCCTAACGTTATCTTTTTTAAGACGTTTCCCTATAGCTTTATTAGCAGCCGATATATCCGATGTTATAACTAAGGCTCGTATAGTATAAGAGTTATAAGTACTATCGCGACGAATCCGACGGTTTTAATAGAAACTAGCGCTATTAATACTACTATCGACGCTAGAGTCGGAAGGATAGCTATCGTCTAAGTCGTCTAGGTCCGGACGCTAAGGAATATGCTTCTAAGTCCTCTATGCGGGAGCAGTAGTAGCTTATTAGGCAAGAGGGCGCTCCGTAGAGTATATAATCGCCGGGCGAAAGGAGCGAGCCTAAGGTATAACTATATTTTCTCTACCGGAATAAACGGCTAGTATATCGTAGTCCGCGGAGACTAGGGAAAGAGACCGACGAGGAGATATAGGGCGTTAAGTCTCGATTAAAAACGTCTCTTCCTTAGGAAAGTTATCCGGCTTATCTAAGATATCGCGAAGGATTATTCGCTATTTATCGTATATCTTTAGATAGGCCTCTCGGGCAGCCTTAGGATTATAAAGCGGACGAAAGGCGGTATTACTAATCGCGAGACAATAGACTAGGCGGGAAGCGTCCTCGAGATATAAAAGGTCGCCGTCGGTAAAGGTGCGGAGAACTACTTTAGTCGGGCTGCCTGTAACTAACTTATAAAATCGCAAGCTTTAGCCTACGGCCTTAAAGTATAAGTTATTTCCGAGAATAGCGTCGACTATTGCGTTTATAAGGTCTTCCTAATTAAAAGAGTGCCGATTTAGTCGGCGTCGCCTTGTGTATAAGCGAGGAGGAAAAGAGTCTACCTCTCTATTAGGAAGATAAGATAGGAGCTTAAGATACTGATTTTCTAAAGAAGACTCCTTTTTGCAGTCCGCGCGATTGCGGTCGCGATTATCTAAGTCTTAAGCTATAATAAAAGGGTTTACGAGAGATAAGACAAAAAGGTAAAGAGGGTAGAGGAGGAGAATAGCGAAAAGTAAGGGCGAGGGTAAGGCACGGTTAGTATACGTAGAAAATTTCTCTACTACCTAAGTTTACTACGGGAAATTTCTGCTAAATATAGAAGAGAGAAAAGGAAGATATAGCTTATCGGCCTCCTAGCGGTGCTAGGAGGAAAAAGACGAGAGTATCGTAAACCACTAAGACCGCTAAGATAAGGTTAGTTAATAGTAATTAGGCCTGCTGTCTACGGATAGACGTAGGTCTTACTAAAAATAGCGGGGTGACTGTCCGTGACTAGACGAAGGTTTTATAGGGAGCTAAAACGCTCTAAAGCAACGCGGAATGCGCTACTAGTGCGACTCGTAAGGCGCTTAATTAAGGGCTTATTAAGGGCCTTAAAAAACTTACGAAGGCAAGGTATTACTACTAAATATAGTGTAAGAAAGGATGCACTAGGCAAAGGGTAAATATAAAAGAAGAAGGATAATAAATTTAAGGTAGCTTAGCCTGCCCTACGGGAAGTAGGCTGGCCGGAGCCCGGACTAATGCTAGCCCGTAGGCACCTATTAGAGGTGCCTACCTATTGCGCATTAATTTTATAGCGAACTAAAATAGCTCGAAGGATATCTTCCTAATGCACTAAGCAGCGTAAAAAGGTAGGAAAGGAAGGATAGTTTATTAAGGTAGGTAGCGAGCCTTAGGAGCTAGGTGTAGCTCCCGCTATCTAATCTATAGCTAATATAAGCAGCCCCGGCCGACCGGCTAAAGGATGTATTATATATATTACTTCCGGTTTACCCTTTGCCTGCTTCTTAAGCGTAGCGCACTAATCCTTAAGGTATTTATCGGTCTTATAATAGGTCTTAAAAAGATAGTCGGAGATTATCGAGGCGATCTAAGTGCGGAGCTCTTTAATATCCTTCCTCTAACTCTTTTATTTCTTCTCCTTATATAGAAACCTCTACTATTATTAGGTACCTTATAATAGAACGGTTAGAAGACAGAAGACAGTCTAACCGGACTAGGTCTCTAATAGTTAAAGACTAATAGAAGGCGTTATTTATCCTAGAAAGCTATAGGGGCGGAATAGTAAGTAGAGGAGCACTCGGGGTCACTTATACTAGACCGGCTAGCTAAGTCTAAGCAAGTAGGGGTAGTCGAGGCTAGAACACTAAGGGCACTACTAGAAGAGGTGTAGGTTACTTAGTAGGCAGTTAAACTAAAACTATAATAAAAGCTAAAGAAGAAAGGAAGGAAGGAGAGCCTAAGGAAGGGCGGACTAAAGTTCCTTTATATATCTCTTCCCGTCCGTCCGGACGGCCCCGATACGTCCCTTTCCTTCTAGCACCTTCTGCCACGTATCCCTTACACTGCCCCGAACTAATGCAGGTCCCCGGGGCTGCGTAAGGGCTATATAGGTCGGCTAACCTCGAGAAGGCTGCCTCCCGCGTCGTTCTAAAGCCCTTATAGACTAAACTAGGTTACATAGGTCTATTTATACACCACGTGCAGAACGTTATATAGGTAGGTCACACGATATAAGTCGTATAACATCCTTATGCGAAGGATCGGTCGAACAATCGGTCCCGAAAGCCGAGGGGGCTATATTAAGCCTATAGCTCCCGGTAGTCTAGGTGTCGGTCCCTTATGCGGGGCATCGAGCCAATCATCGGGTCTTATTAGGCAAGGGTGCCTAATAAGATCGTCGGCGTGACCGTAGCTACGTAGTACGTCCCGTACCTAAGGAAGCTAAGTCCCGGAGGACTTAGGTTTATAAAAGAGGTGTATCCTAGGCTAGAAAGGGGTATAACCGGATAATAGGTAAGTCCGGGGCGAACATCTTTATGCTAAGTCATAAAGTACTAAGTACTAAAGTACTAAGTACCCCGGTACCCTAATACTAAGTATTTCCGTACTTAAGTCCCTTAGTACTTAAGTCGTCCCGTACTTTAGAAAAAAGAAAGTAAACTAAGAACCTAGATTAGTAGTTCTATAATATATTACCCTTCCTAAGGGGGGTTAAACCTTAAAACCCTTAAACTCCTCTTCCCTTAAACCTAAGGGTTAGATTTATTATAGGCTTTAATCTTCTTAAGAGCGTTCTTAAGATGCTTAATAGGTTCCTACGTATTATCGGAAGAAAGATAATTCTTCCACTTTATAAGATAGAAATGCTAGCCGTTTTCTATCTTCTTAGATAAAATCTCTTCGACTACGTATTCGTCTTCTTCGACTAGTATATCGATATCTTTCTATAAGGTGCGATATAGAGGGGCGCCGTAGTCGGCTTTATAAGGTGTACGTAAGGGGCAGTAACATAATTAATGTCACTAGTGGCTTTTGCTATTAGCGCGACGGCACCCCTCGTCGTCGTTATAATTGTGATATTAATTAATAGCCTCTCTATTCGAGACCCCTTAAAGAAAGGGGCTAGGCAGCGGCTGTAAGGCAGGTGCATCGGCGTAGGCGCAGCTTACGTACCGTAGAGGCGGCGCACGTAGTACGACGATAGCATCTACGCCTTAGGTCAACGTGCATTAGGTTATCCCTGCCTACGGGACTCCGAGGCCTATAGCGCGCTAGGTCACGTGCGGGGACACGTGCAGCCTAGGACAGGCTGCTATTAAAGAGGGGATAAGTATAAGGTGCGATACGGAGGGGCGCCGTGGTCAGCTTTATAAGGTGTACGTAAGGGGCAGTAATACAATTGATATCACTAGTGGCTTTTGCTATTAGCGCGACGGCACCCCTCGTCGTCGTTATACTTTCGCTAGGCGGCTATTCTTAAGCGCTAATTCGAGTAGCGAACGTAAAAACCGGGTGTATAAGCATAGCCGTTAGTAGGTCTAGCTTATAGGTTAAGTCGGAGAATTTTTCCTATATAAGAAAAGATCCTATCTTCTTATAGTCTAACGAATTATTAGGCCTATTAGAAGTAATATTCTTTTTAATAAGGTAGACTTTATCGCCCTTATTAAAGGTAGGTTCCTTTTCGGTCTTCTTATTATAATAATAAGTTATTCGCTCCTTTATAAAGTCGAGCTCGTCTTTAATAGCGGAATGTAAGCTTCTTAGCTGCTCGGAGCTTAGGATAGCCTTTTCGGCTATAACTTCCGGTAGGGAAGACCTATAGGCTTTAGGTGTAAATCCGTAATTCACAAAGGCTAGCGTTTGCTATATAGGTTCCGATACCGAAGTATTACAAGCTAACTAGGCTATTAGTAGCTTAACTAGCTAGTCGTCTTACTAATAGTTAATATAGCTTCGAAGGTATTGCCTTAAGGTCTAGTTTAGCCGTTCCGTAATTCCGTCGGTAATAAGGTAATAAGCAGTAGATAATTTATGCTTAGTTCCTAAAGCTCGCATAAGGCTTTGCCAAAAGTGTGATATAAACTTTCGGTCCCTATCCGTAATAAGGGTTTTTAGTAGACCTCTATCGGCTAGAATATATCTTATAAAGACGTAAGATAATTCCTTAGCCGATATAGCTTCTTTAATCGGAATAAAATAACCGTATTTCGTAAGGCGGTCTACTATAACTAATATAGAGTAGTATTCTATATTCGTAATAGGTTCGATAGATTTCGGTAACTTCGTAATAAAGTCTATAGCAATAGATTCCTAAGGTAATTTAGGGGTCTCTATAGGCTATAGGTTTCCGTAAGGCTTATACCGTATAGCCTTAGCTTTATTATAAGTATCGTATACCTTAATAATCTTCTAAATTTTACAGCGAAGATTATAAGTATTATAGTAATTCCGAATTCGATTATAAGTCTAGGATATCCCTTAGTGGCTATGTATTAGGCTTTCGTAGAAGTCCTTTATAATCGTTGTCTTACTACTAGGCGTAAGGAATAACTTTCCCTTATAGTAGGCGAGGTCGCTTTCCTAGGTTATATGCTTTTTAAACCTACTAAAATCAGTATCCTTATAAGTGCTTTTAAGTAATTCTAAAATAGAATTATCTCCTTCGATCTTAAATACAGCATTAAGTAATTACTGCTTATAGTTGCCTTCCGTATTAAGATATAAAAGCCGTTCGTTATAAGGTTCGATCTTCGTATTATAGTCGGGACGTCGACTAATAGCGTCGGCACGGGAATTTTCGGTTCCCCTCTTATATAGAATTTCGTAGTTAAAATCTGCTAAGAACTCTACCTAACGGATTTACCGTGCGTTAAGCTACTGCGTGCTAGCGAGATAGGTGATATTCCTATAGTCTATATAGACCTTCGTCTTATAGGAATTCCCTAGAATATAATGCCGAAATTCTATAAAGGCGTTTATAATCGCTAAAAGTTCCTTATCGTAGATCGAGTAATATATCTCTGCCCTACTTAGCTTTTTAAAGTCAAAGGCTATAGGATGCAATATATTATCGTCGTCCCTTTAGCTTAACTACGCACCTAACGCGAAATTAGAAGTGTCGGTCTCTAATTCGTAAGGCTTCTCCGCATCGTAGCTATATAGTACCGGGGCGGAAGTTAATAGGCTCTAAAGCTTAATAAAAGCGTTATTAGCTTCGTCCGTCTAGGTATAGGGTTTCGTCCTAGCTAGCTTTATTACTGCTAGTATAGGGATTAACTCTTTAGAGAAATCCACTTTATAACGTCGAGTTTATGCGTTTCTAAATCGTCTAAACAGACGATTATATCGTCTAAATAAGCTAAGACGAATATATTAAGGTGTTCGTACAGGGCGTTATAAATACGCTTCTAAAAAGTCGCTAGGGCATTTATAAGCCCTAGAGGGAGGATTAAAAATTCGTATAAGCCGTATCGAGTTCTAAAAGCGGTCTTATATTCGTCTCCTTCCTTAATTCCTATCTAGCTATAAGCCACTTTAAGGTCGATTTTCGTATAATATCTTTTCTTAGATAATCGATCCCTTAATTCGATAATAAGGGGTAAAGGGGTCCGGTCTTTAATAGTATCGTTATTAAGCTAGCGGTAGTCGATGCATAGCCTAGTCTTAACCCTATCTTTACTATTTTTCGGAGCAAATAGTACCGGGGCCCGATATTCTAATTTCGACTCCCTTATATAACCTTTTCGAAGGTTTTCGTCGATATAATCCTAAAGCAATTTTAAATGCAATTTATTAAGGTTATATATCTTACGGAAGCGAGGCTTCGCTCCGTCTTTAATGTTAATTTCGTAATCCTATTGCGTTCGAGGCGGTAGTTTATCCTTTAGTAGGTCGTTGAATATTATACCGAATTTAACGAGGATATCGTGCGGTATAGTCTTAAATCTATCCGCTTTAAGGTCCGTCTCTATTTCTTTAATAGAGGCGCTATTCGAAGCGTCTTCTAATAATAGATTTAGCGGTTCTAAGACCGTATTAAATCGGTCCGGAAGTTCCTCTTCGAATAAGGTAGCAACTTCCTTAATTCCTAAGCTTCGCCTTTCTAGGCTAGTATTAAGCTCCGAGGTTTTTAGTCCGGTTAAGTCCTTTAATTCGTTATAGAGTAGAATATCTTAGGTATTGTCTTTAAACCTTAGAAGGCCTTTATTCCAGTCGATAGAAGGGTTATATTATTGCAAAAAGGGTAGTCCTAGTATAATATCGTATCGTAAAGATAGGATATCGAAAGGGTCTTTAAACGATAAGTTTCTAATAGAATATTCGAAAGGATTAGTTTCGTAGATAATATACCCGTTATTATACGTAAAGGCTTTCCCTTCGGCTATAAATAGCGTATAAGGCGTGGTTTTCTACCGGTAACGAAGGCGTAGACGATTTATCGTTTCCGGGGCAATATAGTTGCTTATAAATCCGCTATCTACTAAAGCGGAAAGTCTATGCCCTTAGTAGTTAATCGTAAGGGTTATCTTCTTACTAATAGTATTATTATTAATAAGAAGATCTTAATTACTAGTAAGTAGCCCTTTTAATATTATTAATAGAGGTTTTTTATATCCTCGGTAGTAATAGTGCTATTACCCTATATCCCCTCCCTTAAAACAGTCTTAAGGGGATTAGGTTCTCTCTTAAACCTAATAGACCCTCTTTCGAGCCTACTAGACTGTCTTTTAAGTCTATATAGATTAAGCTCTCTTTTAAGCTCTAAGGGTTCTCTTTTAAACCTAAAGGGTTCTCTTTTAAACCTAAAGGGTTCTCTTTTAAACCTAGTAGAACCTAGCTCTTCTCTAATAGACTTACCGTTAAGTCTATTAGTAGTTCCCCGGGGAATAGGTTATATTATAACCCTATAATTAATAGTCTCGAAAGGGAGACCTTATAGTTGCCGGACCCGTTCGAGTAGGTCTCGTTTAACTTAAGAAGTAAGTCCGAGGGTCCGGGAGGCGAGGCAGTAGACGCCTTCTAGCCTCCGGAGGGCCTCCTAAAGCGTTCGGACCTTAAAAGAGGGTTCCGGATATAGCTCCGGCATATAACCTCCTAGACGGTTTAGTCTAGTAAGGAGGTTAAGCTTCTCGCGTTCTTTCTCTTACACGAGGTCCGCTAGAGACGTAATTTCCCTATAAAGATCCTCGTAGGTTTTATACTCGTTATCTAAAAGCATTGCCTTTAGCCGATTTACTTTACGCTTATAGCTTTAAAGTAAAGCTAAAGTCTCTTCGGCTATTTCGGTAAGGCAATTTAAGGGCGTATCCTTAGCGCTAAGGTAACCTTAGGCTTCTTATTCAATAACTCCTTCTTAATAGTTTGTAATAGCTAGGTATTATAATAGGGTAGGCAGAGTAATTACATAGGTGCCCTTTATATAGGTATGGAAATTATCTATAAAGAACTAAGTGTAGGCGCACCTATGCATGCGGATATATAGCTCTACGCACGTACCCTTTTATCCGCACGTGCCCCTTACCTCTATCCGCACGAGCCCCTTACCTTTATTCGCATAAGCCCCTTTCCCCGCCCGCACGTGCCTCTTCCCCGCTCGTATATAAGAATGCGGATTAAGTCGTAGACCTAATCTTACTAATAGTCGAAGACCTTTATATAAGACCTTTACCCTACCCGAGCGAAATTTAACGACGTATTACGTAGGGCCCGGGCGCGCTTTAGGCTGCGCGGCTTACTTCGGGGAGCGTAAACCGCACCTTCTTCTTTACCGGCAACGCGGCGTTAAGCGGTCCGTCGTTTTCCCTAATAGCCCTAAAGCGCTTTTCGAAGCGATTAAGCGCTTCTATATCTACGAAGTCCGCTGCTAAGTGCTACATCGGGTCTTAGTACCTTTACTACCTTACGAAGACTTCGCGCCTACTACCGTAGCCGACCTTCTTCTATCGTACGGCGAGAATTTCCTCTACTAAGAACTCTTTTTCTCCCTCTACTAGGATTACAGGAGGCTATAGGTCCGCTATTACCTAGCCGGGCATTAGATGTACTACTACTCGACGAAGAAGGTCTACGTTAAAATTTAGGTGAATCCCGTTAGGCAGTCCCTCTAGCTCGACGGCTTACGGGCTTAGCACTCTCTTAACCGTAAATTTTACGTATAGCTAGTCGAGCTTCTTCTTTAGCCTTAAGGATGCGTAGTTCCGTAGGTCTACCTAGACTTTATTACCTACCGTAAATCGCTCTATAGGTTCCCGCCGTTTGTTAGTATACCGCTCTTAGTCCTACGCTACTAAGGCTATTAACGACTAATAGAAGTCCGAGACCTACTTAAGTCGCTATATAAAGGAGGCTACACGCCCCTCCGGGCTATTGCCGGACGGCTTTTCTACCGCTATATCTACGGCGATAGGAAATAGGGATACTAGTTTATACCCGTATAGTGCGAAGAAAGGGGATATATTAATTAAAGAGTGATTTCTCCCGTTAAGCGCTATTTGCGCTACGGGGAGCTATTTATCCTAGTCCCTTTAATTACAGACGATAATACCCTAGAGGTAAGCTTAAACTTCCTAGTTAAGACGTTCCGGCCCCCTATCGGTTTACAGATAATATGCCGTGCTTAGCAGCTATATAATCTATAGTAGCCGACATAGGTGCTACTAAAAGCGGCTTATCTAATTTAAGCCCTTATCGCTTATAATTAACGTTAGCTATTAATAGTATCGTATATAGCATACGAGAAAGCGCTCCGCGTAGATCTCCGCTTCTATAGAGGGCATAGGTTCTAATATAACTTCCTTACTTAGATAGTCCTTAATTACCTAAAGATTGCGGTTACCGCTCTCTATAAGGGGGAGGTCTATAATAAAGTCTATTTAAATATACGTATAGAACCGGTCCGGCATAAGAAGCGACTTAAGCAGCCCTTTCTTAAGCGTATGTTAAATCTTTATACGCCCGTAGATATTATAGTTATAGAGGAATCGTCTAACGTATAGCTAGAGGAGCGGCTAATAGAAGTCCCGGGATATAGCGGCAACTATTCCTTCGCGGCTAAGGTAGCCGACGACGCTAGCGTCGTATACTATTTAAATAAGCCGTCCTTAGAGCGCGTTCCCTTCTTCTAGCTCCTAGGGAGCGTCTTTTACTACGGCCTCTATAGTTATAAAGGAACTAAGAACCTAAAGCCGTCCGCGGAACCGTAGGTGCTTACGTAGGTCTACGTAGCAGTCGGCTACCTATACCTTAAGGTTAAGCTTAGGGTTAAATCGTCGTGCTCCTACCTCTACGGCGCGGCGTACGCTCCCGTAGGTAACGTCTTAGGCTGCTAAGCGGTCCTATATACGCTAAAGCTCCTCGTCCTAAAAAATTCGTCGGTTAAGGCCTATATTAGTAGTTAGCTCCGCGTCCTACGCGTTAAGGTCGTCCTAAGTCGTAGCCGCTACGAAGTCCGTATCGTAAGTATCGTCCGTATCCTAAGTGTCGGGCTCTACGTCTTCTTTATTATCCTCCTCGCTATCGTCCTCGTCCTTACCGTCCTTACTATTAACTAAGACTACGCTATCCGCACCGATAAGTATTACTCCGTCGGGCTTTACGTCTTCTTTATTATCCTCCTCGCTATCGTCCTCGTCCTTATCGCCCTTACTATTAACCAAGACTATGCTATCCGCACCGATAAATATTACTCTGAGATATATATATAGCGCCTCCTCTAAGAGCATTTAAAACTCTTAGGCATTATAATCTTTGTTAGAAGGCCGATCTTAATCTCTTTAGGATAAAGCGTCCGGCACTATAGCCTTTTTTCCGGGTCGATACTTAATCCGGAAACAGAACCGCGAAAGGTATTCCGCCTAGCGGGCCTATCGCTTAGAGAGATAACGTTAAGTTATAAAATACTTAAGGTTACGATAGTCTATAAGGATCTTAAAGTTCTTATAGCTGCGGAGCTCCGCTTACTATTGCTTTAAATAGCTAATTATAGCGAGTATTTCCTTATCGTAGATAGCATAGTTCCGTTCGGCGGAGGTAAGCTTACGGGAGTAAAAGGCTATAGGGCGGCGTTAGCCGTCTACCTTTTGCGAAAGCGTGCCTCTAAGTATAAATCAACTATAGTCCGCCTTAAGTATCGCTAGATAATTAAAGTCTTACTATAGTAGCACTAGGGCTTACGAAAATAGGTTCTTTAACGTCTAGAACGCCTTTGCCTATATAGTGCCTTAATAGAAGGATACCCTTTTGCCGGTAAGGGCTATAAGCGGACCGACGATATAAGAAAATTAACGAATAAAAATCCGGTAGTAGTTCGTAAATCCTAAGAAACTCCGCACACCCTTCTACGAAGATAAGGCTATTTAGTCTCGAATAGCCTAAATCTTTACGGTGTCCGCTTATATACTAACGCCTGCGATAAGAAGATAAGAATAAACCTAAGGTATTTAACCTAGCGGACGCCGAATTCGCATTTATTAAGGTCGAGGTATAGCCTATGCTCGGAGAGCCGGTCTAGCACCTTACGTACTTTATCTATATAATCCTTTAGGCTACCGCTTATATAGATAAGAATATTATTAATATAGGCGGAAGCGAACTTATTTAGAAATTCGTAAAGAATGCTATTAATATACCGTTAGAAGGTGCTAGGAGCCCTTATAAGCTTAAACGGTATTACTATCTATTCGAAAAGCCTATAGCGAGTACGGAACGCGGTCTTTTATTTATTACCTTCCGTAATTCGTACCTTATAGAATGCTTAATAGATATTTAACTTAGTAAACTACTTTACTTTAGCGATATTATAGAGTATCTCTTTAATAAGCGGAAGCGGGTAGTAGTCCGGTCGTATTATTACGTTAAGTGCTCGGGAGTCTACGTAGAAACGTAGTCCTCCTTTAGGTTTCCGCGCGAATAGCACTAGAGCGGCGGCCTTAGAAGAGCTAGCCTAAATAAACCCTTTGTCTAAAAGGCCGTATAGTATTTTCTTTAATATAAGCAACTCGTCTCGAGATATTGCGTATAGCGGCCCGAAGGGCGGAACTATGTCTTATCCGCGGGAATCTTTACAAAGTAGTATCGCATAGTTAATGCCGGGCTTATATAGGTTTAATTTATCGGCCTCGCTTTTCTAGAAGAGTAGTAGTAGGTTATAGAACTACGTAAGGATTATTTAACGTAATTCGGCTTCCGTCTTCGGCTTCTTCAGTCGTAAGGCTTTTTCGATATCCGTAAGGCTAATTACGTAAATAGCAGCCGTAGCGGCTTCCGAGCCGTATCGTCTACGGATTTAGTTAATTATACCGATAAATACTAAAGCTATAACTTCTTTAGCCTCTCGAAGCTCTATAGTATACTTAGTGTCCTTAAGCTCGTTCTTATTAATATGCCGTAGCTAACGCTACGAATTCCTATACTAAAGCCTCCCTTAGTGCGGTATAGAGTAAGACTCTATATAAAGAAGCTAAGGCTTTCTAAAGATTAGGTTAAATTCTAGCTAAAGGATAACGTATGCTATAAGCAATTGCTTATGCTTATTAATCTCCGTAGCTATCTATACGATACCTTTAATCTTCGCCTCCTCTATTACGCTTAAGGCTCCTCGTACGTACTAAGTTCTAATATCTTTAATTAGTAAACGTAGTTCTTATACGAGTGCCTTATCGATAGCGGCGTAGCACTAGCAACCCTCGTCTATAAAAGTAAAGATAAGGTTTATATAGTTAATAACAATAGGTATTAAGGTAGGAGAAGTCTTAATATAGTTATTTAACTCTTTTTTCTCTAGTGCTAGCGAATTAGGCTCTAAGGCCTGTCTATGCTCTAGAGCTATGCGTTTCCCTCCGTACTAATAGCGGCGGGGATATTATTATCCTCCTTAATATTAGACTTAAGAGAAGGTCGGGTAGCGCGAATTACTATAGGCCGTTCGGCTCGCTTCGTAAGGCGGGCGGGACGATATAGGCAGTCTATAGCAAAATGTCTATCCGCGCTATAGCGTACGCAAAGCCCTTCCTTTCTCCGCTTCTAAAGCTCCGCCTTCGATACCTACTTAACTCGCTATATAGAAGAGGAGGGCGCGTTGCCTAAAGCGGCGGATAGTATCCTCGCTCTTTTATAAGCGGGCCGTATAGTAGATATTATAACGTTACCCTCGTAGTCTACCGTAGTATCGGGCGCGGATCTAGGCGGCGGGAGCGTTATAGCGTTCCTAGTAGCTCCCCCGTTCCCGTTGCTAACGCTATTTATACTAGCGCGCTTTCGCAACTTCTAGAAGCTAAGGCTTTACTTATAGTTCTAGGCTACCTTCGTAAGGCGACCTACGTACTCCCGGAAGTTAGTAGGCATCTCGATTAAGATAAGTATTTCCCGTAGTTACGGAGTGATCGAATTTTATAGCTATATAAGCTTAGCGCTATCTCCCTAAACGCTATTTCCGGCGGCATAAGTAATAGTCTCCTTAAAGTCGGGAAGGAAGTCCTTAAACGTCTAGCCGTCTTTCTAAAAGAGGATCCGTAACTTATCTTACGCTTTCTCCTGCTCCTATACGTTGCCGAACGCGTAGATAAGGTAGTTAAAGAAGGCATAGGGGTCGTAGGCGCTACCGGGCCCGCTACTCTCCTAAAACCTAGAAATCCGCCGTATCTAAGGCTCGGGCAACGTATAGAGCAGCGAATACCAAGCGGTATTACGGCAACCGTTAAGGCCTTACTTCTTATTAACGGTAAACTTACTATAGAGGCGATATAGGAAGAAGTAAAAAGACTTTAGCTTACTATCCTATATAGGCTACGGTAGAGGCTTCCTTTTGCCGAAGGCGGCTTTAAAGGCCGTCCTCGGGTTAGCTATGCTAGCGTCCTTAGCCGCGGGAGAGTTTATTAACGTAGCCGTAAGCGCGAGTAGCGTATCCGTAGAGGTAAGCGCTATAGATCCTATTTTAATACTAAGGACTTCTAGCAACCCCCTTCGTTTAACTAGATTAACGGCTATTTTCTATAATAGCACTAGAAGGCGCTCCTCTTCTGCTATAGAAGGTACGGCATCCGCCGTCGCCTTACCTAAACGGGCTTTTATTATTTCCTATCGAAAGCGGGCTTTTACGAAGGCCCGCTTATTTAGCGCCTCTTATCGCAGCTATAGCTGCTAGGACCCTTCGGCCTATTGCTTAAAGACGTCCTCTATATCGTTATCTAGTAAGTCTATAATAGCAGCTAGTATTACTACGCGTGCCGCTTTTATCGTAGCGGCCTATCGTTTTAATTAATACGTGCCGCTATTATAAAAGCAGGACGTTATCGTGTTAATAAGTCCGTAAAAAAAAGAGTATTGCTATTTGCATAGCACGATATTGCTATTTGCATAGTAAGATACCTAAATCCCTACTCTTTCTATACGTACCCCGCGCGCTTATATCCCGCTACTAAAATTAGGTAGAGGTACATAGCAATTAAGAGGGCCGCGCAAATCGTGTATAGCCTTAATTTAGTCAATTCAATAGCTATAGCAGGTGCCCTCTACTACGTGCCCTGCTGCGTGCCCTGCTGCGTGCCCTGCTGCGTGCCCTCTGCTGCATGCCCTGCTGCGTGCCTTGCTGCGTGCCCTCTGCTGCGTGCCCTCTACTATGTGTGCGGCTCCTTGATGTATGCTTCGTGCCCGGCTCCCGGCTGCGCGCCCTCTGCTGCGTGCTCTGCTGCGTGCCTTGCTGCGTGCCCTCTGCTCCGTGCCCTCTGCTGTGTGTGCGGCTCCTTGATGTATGCTTCGTGCCCGGCTCCCGGCTGCGCGCCCTCTGCTGCGTGCTCTGCTGCGTGCCTTGCTGCGTGCCCTCTGCTCCGTGCCCTCTGCTGTGTGTGCGGCTCCTTGATGTATGCTTCGTGCCCGGATCCCGGCTGCGCGCCCTCTGCTGCGTGCTCTGCTGCGTGCCTTGCTGCGTGCCCTCTGCTGTGTGTGCGGCTCCTTAATGTATGCTTCGTGCCCGGCTGCGTGCCCTACTGCGTGCCCTACTGCGTGCCTTTTGCTGCGTGCCCTCTACTGTGTGTGCGGCTCCTTGATGTTTGCTTCGTGCCCGGCTCCCGGCTGCGTGCCCTGCTGCGTGCCCTCTACTGCGTGCCCTACTGCGTGTCGGTGGTGTTTTTCGCGTTAATTCGCACGATTTGCGCGGCTCTCTTAATTGCCATATACCGGCACTAGATTTTAGTAGCGGGACATAGGCGCGCGGGGTACGTGTAGAAAAGTAAGGATTTAGATATTCTTGCTATGCAAATAGCAATTCCGTGCTGTGTAAATAGCAAGACTTAAAAAAAAAGAGAGATAGATAATACTATAATAGGGTAGGTATAGTAATTATATAGGTGCCCTTTATATAGGTGTAGAAATTATCTATAAAGAACTAAGTGTAGGCGTACCTATGTATACGGATATATAGCTCTACGCACATACCCTTTTATCCGCACGTGCCTCTTACCTTTATCCGCACGAGCCCCTTACCCTTATTCGCACGAGCCCCTTTCCCTACCCGCACGTGCCTAAGGCTTTTAGTCCTCGGAATAGCTGCATAAAGACCTTATGGCTTCGCGTTGCGTGGTTGTAAGGAAGCTACGTTAAGGTTATATTCTGTGTGTTAATTAATTATCTAGAGGTTATAGGCGCGTAGGGTTTTTAGGGAAAACCCTATGCGATGCTAACTAATGCGCCTATAGCGGGATCCTTATGCCTCTTCCCCGCTCGTATATAAGAATGCGGATTAGGTCGTATACCTAATCTCACTAATAGTCGAAGACCCTTATAGGTATTCCGTATAGCTGCTATATTCCGGGTTAAGGGCATTAAGAAGGTCCTCGTCGTCTTCGAATTCTCGGTAGGCCGGAGGGGACTCCGAGCCGTACGGGGCAGCCGTAGCTAAGCTACCCTCCGAGAATGCCTCGGTATTAGCGGGGCTATAAGCATTAGGTATATAGCCTCTAGTAAGATCTTCTAACTCTAGGGCCTAGCTATAGTTATGCTAGTACTAGGTTTCTTAAGGGAATTCCTTAGAGTCGTATTAGGTCGTTAGAGGTATGTCGTCGTCGTGGTCCGGCTCCGGCCCGGCCTCCGGCCTAAGCTCCGGACCGTCTAAGTCCGGAGTAGACTCTACGGAGGAATCCGGGGAGTCCGGGGAGTCCGGGGGTGCTAGACCGACCCCCGCGTTATCCATAGAGTTATCTATAATCTCTCCGTCCTTTAAGTCGATCACTAGATCCTCTATCACGCTGTCCGGAGCGTCCGGACTATCCGGGCCGGCCGGGTCGTCGTCCGGGTCCGACTATCTAAATAGGTCCTCCTCTTCTTCGATAGAGGGCCTAACTAGGCTATCTAGAATAAGTGCCAATTTGTCCTTAGGATCCCTAATAGTCGTAAAACGTTTTTCGTAGTAGGGATAGGCAGAAGAGCCTATAGGATCGCTGTTAAAGAGCGTAGGATCGAGAGCTTCTCTTAAAGGCGGTAGAGAGAGCCTAAGAGGTCCTTGCTCTAAGGTATTAAGGCTTCTAAAAGCCGCCGGCTTTCCTTTAGCTAGATTTTTCTTCCGGTAGCAATCTTTAGCAATATGCCCTACCTTCTTATAAAAGAAGTAGGTAAGGCTCTTATAAATGCTATTGTTTTTCGAGCTTCCGGCCGGTGCCGAATAGCTAGTTATTCCAGGGTTTAGAATAGCATTTAGGTCTATAGGATCGCCGTAATTCGTTTATTTCCCCTTTTTCTTCGAAAAACCCTTATACCCCCCTCGGGGGTCTTTCTTCTATTGCCGGCGTTTAAAAAGCCGGTCGTCGATTCTAACTGCCTAGGCTATAAACTCGACGAGGGTGTCGGGACGGTCTTGTTTAAAGATCTCGTCCTTTACATCGTCCTTTAGCCCTTCGTAAAAAACCGCTATTAGAGCATCGTTATCCTATTCTAATTTCGATGTTATCTGCCTAAACGAGGCAGTATAATTAGAAGTAGAGGTTTTTTATTATAAATACCGTAGCTTATAATCTACGGCTTTCTTCTCGTTACCTACACCGAAGGTCTACTAGAGGTTGGTTTTAAAAGCTTAATAACTATTAAAGATATCGTCCGTAAGTTTATCCTAGTCCCCCTCTGCCTAAGTAACCCTATCCCTAAGAATAGGTTTAAACTAGGTTAAAGCTAGTCCCCTTAAGCAGCTAGCTGTAAAGAAGACCTTCGCTTTATTAATAGAGAAAGAATCCGGAAAGGAAAGAAATAAGGCCTTTAGCTAGGTAAGAAATTCCTACAGCTTCCAGGCTTCTCCGGTATAAACAGCCGGCTTCGGGGTTTTAACGATTTCCCCAAACTGCCGGGGGTGGCGGAAATCCGGGACGGCCTAGACCGGGGCGAACCCGGCCGGGCCCGGAGGCGGCGGCGGTCCCGGGGCGGCGGTATAAGCCGGAGCCGGGCCCGTAGGCGTAGTAGTAGCAGTAGCCGTAGCTATAGCCGGACGAGCTGCTGGGCGAGCAGCCGGACGAGAGGTTAAAGAAGTAGAAGAAGACATTCTTAAAGAAGTAGTTGTTTTTAGTGTTTTTTCTAAAAAGGGTTCTTTAATAAAGATTAAGCAATAATAAGAGCCTAAAGGGAAGCTTAGAGGCAGAGGATTACGGCAATGCAGAAAGTATCGAGGAAGATACAAAGATAAGAGAGAGAAGAGGATGTAGAATTGCTTAGTAGTAGTCTGTCTAGGTGCGGACTAAGATCCCTTTAAGGATCCCCATTGGATGGGCGCCTTAGTTAGCGCCCCGCTGTAGGGTTTTCCTAAAGCCCTAAGCGCCTATAACCTTAGCTAGTTAATCAACCACACACAGAACATAGTCTCACGAAGCTTTTAAGCCGGGAGCCTAGAGACTCTCTGTTGTGCCTAATCCGACCATTGAAAGGCCTTAAAAATACGTATTTTTAAAGAGCAAATCTTAGCCTCTTTAAGAATCGGACGAACCACGCACCCTAGCGTTTACGCCATAGACCTATCGTGTCACACTAAACTCACGTTCTACCCTAGTTTTCTTTAACGTTGCACAGCATATCGGCAGCGTTGCCGCCGAATTCGCCGTCTGAGGACGAACTAGGCGCAGACCGAAGCTCTCGCTAGGGCTCTATAGCAAGCTCTACCGTCGGCCCCGAGCCGGGCAGGACTAGTTTAGTCGCTGGCCTAGGGAGATAGGTAGACTAGAAGATAACCCGCTAAAACAAAGTCTTTAACACTTACCTTAACGACTTACGTAAAGAACTTCGCGGTGAAATACGTTAGCAGTCTCGATAGTAAGCTAACTAGCTTAAACAGCTAGAAGATAACTAAATCACCTAGATAGAGCGTTTCGAGGAGCGTTAAGCTACCTAAATAAAGCGTATAGAGGAGCGCCTAGCTAGTCTCTTTCGAGCACAAGCACCTCCTCTTTTAGCACTACTACCTGCTGCTAGCTCCTTAGCTTTATGACTTATTCCCGTTCCTCCCGCGCCTCCCGTTCCGGACTACTTATCGCCTCCTGCTCCTCCCGTAGATCCAGAGAGTATTACTACAACGCCTACTGCTAACCTTATAAGCGAGCAGCGATTTGCTCGTTTAAATAAGCAGCAGTTAGGGCAGGTAGCTTAGCCGTAGTATAGGCAACCCGCTTAGCAACCGGTTCTACCGTAATAGCACTAGCTGCCGGTAAAGCCTTTCCTATACTACGACGATAGAGCCGTCGACTAGTACGCATTCCTAGAACGAGGTTCTAACCTGCGTTTAAACTACGACTATCCTATATATATTCCGTATAATGCTACTTACGATCGAGCTACTAAGACTCTTGTAAAAAGTATCTAGCCTTAAGCGAAAGCTGCTAGAGACGTTAACGATATAGTAACTAACAACCGAAATAAGATTACTATAAAGCCTAAATAGAAGTTACACTAGGCGGACTACACCGTCCTCTAGAAGCTCTAATAGATATAATCTGCGTTTCTTATCGGGTAGATACTATATAACCTCTAGCCTACTCGGATGGCTAACGAGTTATCTAAGGACTTCGGCCCTATTGCGTATTAGGTTAACGTTAGGCACCTAGACTAGATGTTGCTCCTTAAGGGCATTTTCACGGTCCTAAGGGACTACGGTGTTTTAGACGCGCCTTTAGCTATTTACGCCTAGCTAGCGCTAGTTAAGGACGAGGCCTTCGTTAACTTTGCCTAGCGTATCTAAGATGCGTTTTTAAACCTTCCCGATATTAAGAAACGCAGCCTTAGTGTCCGTACTATTACCCTCTAGCACATTCGGAATAACCTCCCGCGTATCTAATCGTATATCGGTTCCGATATTACTACGCTATATAGCATAGCCCTTATATAGCGTCTTATGCTATTAGCTAGCGAGCAAACGCGTTAGCCCGTAGAAGACATCTACGGCAAGCCAGCTACTTCTATCCGCACGTAGGAAGGTTAGCTATACTAAGCCTAGAGGATTAACGAGGCTATTAGCAATAAGCCGGCAACGATAGAAGTCATTAAGCCTAATCCTAGCCTACTATCAGCCTTATCCTATTCGGGTCTACTAGGCATTGTTATCGCCGACCCGCGTACGACTAACACGATAGTCTACCCTACTGCCGCCGATAATAATAAAGCTGCCGCCGCCTCTACCTTCGTAGCTACGTCGAAGGCGAATATATGCTTTAACTGCGGCAAAGCTAGCCACTAGGCCTAGGACTATAGACTATTGTCTTCGCCCGCACCTACTACTACGGCATCCTCGTCTAGCACGCCTCGAGAGGTTATAATTAAGGGAATAATATACGAAGCCGTAAAGGCTTTCCGCACCCGCTAGCGCTCTTAGGGCAATAGCTCTTATAGTTACGGCAGCGACCGTAGTAGAAGTAACCGAGGCCGAAGCACCCGAGGGGGAACATAAGGCAATTAGCGCGGCTAAGCTAGCCGTCCGCACGTCTACTATAATATAGAGGTCCTTAATAACGCTAAAGAAGATTAAGACCTTACGCATTAGTATAAGGAGGACGATATAGAGACCGAGGCTATTCTAGCCGTAATAGAAGAAGGTATAAATACGAACTACTAATAAGGGTGCGATACCGCCTACTATATAGCCGTAGGCGGTAGCATTAATGCTATACAATAGTCTCTACGAGAAGGCTTTAGGGAGCGGCATAGCATTTTCCTTTCTCGACTTACGACCTCCCTATCTTTAACTCTCTCTACTTTTTTCGACTATAGGTCTACAGCTTATTACGTCTCTTCTTCCCTTGCGAATAAGCTTGCCCTATACTTATCATAGGTCTCCTCTACTATAAAGGGCATTAGAGGAATACCCGGTCCTAGTGTTAGTAACGACGTCCTTATCGCTATATAGTAGAATGGTAATAATGCCTAGATAGGCTCGGTAAGCCTATCCCACGGCGTGGTGCCTAATAACACCTTTCCTAATGACCTTACCCTTAGAAGGTCGGTGTTTTATACTCTAGGAGTCTCTTATAAGGGAAAAGGTACGATTCGACTACGCAACCTAGAGGGCTAACCCCTATTATATCCCTAGCAGTTAAACATCTTTTCTACTACTGCCTTCGCTAATTTAATAGACGTATAGCCCGTTAACACTGTCCGTTTTTACGTCGATACCCCGGATTAGGCGAAACACTATATAAATCTCTACGCCGCTAAATTCCCTAAGCTTTTCGACGCATTACTACGCCGCACAGAGAAATTAGCTAAGACAGTCTATAGGATTAACATAGGTAATAGCACGCCTATGCGGCAGGCTCCCCGACGCTATAGTCCCTCGTAGGCCTAAGCTATTAGGGACTTTATTAAGAAACATAAGGGGAGTATTATTCGAAAGTCCGTTAGCCCGTAGTCGTCTCCTCTACTATTAACGCCGAAGAAGGCACCTACGGGCCTATAGCATAATGCCCGTAGGCAAGTTATTTAGCGTATCTACGCCGACTACCGTACACTTAATACCCTAATAAAGAAGTATGCGTATCCTCTCCTAAATACTATAGACGAGATATAACGAGCAGCCGGGCATTACTATTATGCCTTTATCGACCTAGAAGACGGTTTTTAGCATATCCGCATCGCTTTAGAGGACTGTAAAAAGACCGCCTTCGTTACGCCTTTCGGCCTATACGAATAGGAAGCTATGCCTATAGGCCTTACGAACGCCCCGGCTACTTTCTAAGCTTTTATAGAGGAAGTATTGCAGCCGCTACGCGAGTTCGCCGCTAGTCTCCTTAACGATGTATGCCTTTAGGCCGATATAGTCAAGCAGCTTTACGAACGCCTACTCGCCTTCTTCGCCCGCGCCGTCGAGTACGGCCTGCTCTTAAACGCTAAGAAGACGAAGCTCTTCGTTAATATAGGTGTATTCTTAGGCTTTATCGTCTATTTTAGAGGCATTTAGGCAGATCCTCTTAAGATTGCCGCTATTCGCGACCGCCCGATGCCTACGACTACTACGGAAATCCGCGCTTTTATTTACGCGGCCGGATACCTACATATGCTAATCCCGAATTTTTCGGGCCTATCTATCCCGTTAATCGAATAGTCCCTCGGTGGTAAGAACGTCCCTATCGCCTTAACTACGGAAGCTAAAGCTGCTTATAACCGGATCCGTAATATTATTATAACGATACTAATCCTCGTTAAGTTTAGCTAAATGCTCCTAGTGATTATTAAAAATAATGCCTTAGGAAAGTGCGTCGGCTTAGCTCTTCTATAGCCGTATATATACCTAATAGGTAGTAAGGAGCGTTTCTACCTTCACCTAGTGGCCTACTTTTCTAAGAAGCTTACCGAGACGTAGTAGCGTTATTCTATATAAGAACGAAAGCTTTTAGGAATTATAATAGCCGTATAACATTAGAAGCATTAGGTTAAAGGCGCGGACATTACTATTATTATAGATTACGAGTCTCTTAAGACCCTACGCACTAAGATAGACCAACCTATGCGAGTTATTCGGTTCTTCGACGTTATCGAGCACTATAACATTAAGATCGTATATCGCAGCGGCAAATCGAATATGCTCGCTAATTATCTCTCTCGCCCGCTATACGATAAGAATACTGCTTATAACGCCGACGAGGGGAGGATAGCTATAATTAACGACGACGACGAGCTTATAACGATCCTAAAAGACGATCCCGCACACGATACAGCGCTTAAACCTACGCCTAAAGCCGACGACGCCGCTCCTAACGCTATAAAGCTCGTCACTCGACTAGAACAGCTAGCACGAATTAATTTACAAGCGATCTTCGAATTCCTTATATCTAGCGAGACCCTACCGTATAATATCACGCCGCATTAAGCGAATACACACTTCTGCGAGTAAGTTAAAGGGCAGTTTATACCGTATTCGCTAGAATAAGCGTTCCCTTCCCCCTAGCGAGCCGCTAAACCCTATAGGGGCAATTACACTACTGCTAGTACTAGAGTATAAAGCTCTCGTAGATATAGCTAAGCAGGCATATAAGGCCTTTAGGCATAGCACCGTTAGTCACGTTATGCGATACCTATCTATACGATACTAGCACTTAGAACTCCCGCTCGCAGCTTACGAAGCTATTCGCCGTTGCTAGTCCTACTAACTAATAAAGCCGCCGGACCCGACGCTTTATAACCTAATGCCTTTAGCACCTATGCCGCCCTTAATAAGGTAGGCCATCGACTATATAAGGTGTGAAGGGCAATAGCTGCTTAACGCCGTAGAGTACGCAACCGGTTGGCTTATCTCTGCTATTACGCAGTCTATAGACTTCGAGGGAATAATCCTAGTCCTATAGACTATTAGCACGCGATTCGGCCTACCCCGCGAGATTATAAGCGATAATATAGGTTGCTTTACTAGGCAATAAGCCTAAGACTATTATAAGCGTTTTAGCACAACCGTTAAGCCTGTTACGCCCGCTAGACCTCGCGGGAACGGAAAGGTCGAATAAGCGAACGGAGTGCTTAAGGCTATTATCTACCGCCTGCATCTCGATAATCCCTCTATACTATTAGTATAGCGTTTAATACGAGCCGTCTACCTATACAACCGTTAGGAAGGCCCGCACGGCTATAGCCTATTCTTCTTATTATACGGAACCTAGCCTCTAGAGTAGCACTACGAAGCTACGTACGCAGCCTATACCCGCGATCCTATAGTAGAGGAAGATATCGCGTAGGCCTAAGAACTCGTGCAATAGCATCCTACTCCTATCGCACGAGGATATATCACTAGCCTTAAAGCCGCTCGCGCCCGTATATAAGCCTACTTATAGGAACGTAAGGGACTAATCCACGTATACGCGCCGGGAGATTAGGTCTTACGAGTGCGTTAGCGCACCCGAAAGCACGAACCCTACTATAACGGCCCTTAGGCTATTACGGCCGCCTATCCGGGTAATGCCTACTCTCTCGCGTCCCTAGGAGGATTCGGCCTTCCTAGTAGGTATAATAGAATAAATCTATTCCCCGCGTATAGTCGCGACGGGCACCCGGTCCGCAGCTTATAGTACGCAAGCCGCACGATGCTAGAGAAAGATCGCGAGCGCTTAAGAGCCGCTGCTGCTATATAATAGAGGATTAAAGGTATTTTTGTTATTGTTTCGCATCGCATATGCCGATGCACTATTTCCTATTTAGGTTCTATTAATTGCTTTAGCAAGTAGGGGACTGCTTGTTTAAGCGAAGTGGTATTAAGGATCCCTATTAGGTAGGCGCTTTAGTTAGCGCCCCGCTGTAGAGTTTTCCTAAAGCCCTAAGCGCCCATAGCCTTAGCTAGTTAATTAACCACACACAGAACATAGTCTCACGAAGCTTCTAAGCCGGGAGCCTAGAGACTCTCTATTATGCCTAATCTAACTATTGAAAGGCCTTACCTTTATATAGCTAATTGCATAGGAATAAAGGTATATATAACTTAACTAATTATCGGGATAGAACGCGCTATTAATTCCGTGCTAAGTGCATATAGTCTAACCTCGTATAGTATCCTAGTTGTTGCGTGATTAATTGCGCGAGTAATAGGAGGTAGTATAGGTGACCTTAGTTAACCAGGGCCCGATTGTAGACTATACGCACATTAGTCCCTACATACACTACATACTTCGGCATTCGGTATCTTAAGCATCCGGGCGGCTAATACAGCCGGATGACTTGTGTTTAATGCAATAATGCACGGCGGTTCTAATGCATATCTTTATATGCCGGTAGAATCAACCAATCGGGAGAGATATCTGCTCCCTTATAGCAACGGTCTTAAAAACACACTCCGCGGCTAAGCAAAAGGTAAGAGCTTTTATCGTGTGATAGAACGGTTAAAAGACAGAAGATAGTCTAACCGGACTAGGTCTCTAATAGTTAAAGACTAATAGATGGCGTTATTTATCCTTAAAAGGTATAGGGGCGGAATAGTAAGTAGAGGAGCACTTAGGGTCACTTATACTAGACCGGCTGGCTAAGTCTAAGCAAGTAGGGGTAGTCGAGGCTAGAATACTAAGGGCACTATTGGAAGAGGTGTAGGTTACTTAGTAGGCAGTTAAACTAAAACTATAATAAAAGCTAAAGAAGAAAGGAAGGAAGGAGAGCCTAAGGAAGGGCGGACTAAAGTTCCTTTATATAGCTCTTCCCGTTCGTCCGGACGGGCCCGATACGTCCCTTTCCTTCTAGCACCTTCTGCCACGTATCCCTTACACTGCCCCGAACTAATGCGGGTCCCCGGGGCTACGTAAGGGCTATATAGGTCGGCTAACCTTAAGAAGGCTGCCTCCCGCGTCGTTCTAAAGCCCTTATAGACTAAACTAGGTTATATAGGTCTATTTATACACTACGTGTATAACGTTATATAGGTAGGTCATACGATATAAGTCGTGTGACCTCCTTATGCGAAGGATCGGTCGAATAATCAGTCCCGAAAGCCGAGGGGGCTATATTAAGCCTATAGCTCCCGGTAGTCTAGGTGTCGGTCCCTTATGTAGGGCATTAAGCCAATCATCGGGTCTTATTAGGTAAGGGTGCTTAATAAGATCGTCGGCGTAACCGTAGCTGCGTAGTACGTCCCGTACCTAAGGAAGCTAAGTCCTAAAGGACTTAGGTTTATAAAAGGGGTATGTCTTAGGCTAGAAAGGGGTATAACCGGATAATATATAAGTCCGGGGCAAATATCTTTATGCTAAGTCATAAGGTACTAAGTACTAAAGTACTAAGTACCCCGGTACCCTCGTACTAAGTATTTCCGTACTTAAGTCTTAAGGCTTACGTTAGGGCATGTAAGGCGTGCTGCGTGAGATCGTGCGATAATAATAATCTAGCTAGGAAGAAGCCCTATAGGCTAGTGCGAGGGTGTAGAAGACACCCTAGCACGAGAGGCTGACTAACTAAAGTAGGGCGAACTATAACACCTCCCCTTAGCCGAATAGCCTATATAAGGCTCTTAACACTACGGCAAACGTGCAATTATAACGCGCTCTTAAAAAATGCTTTTCTATAGCTCCTTTCTTTCGTAAGTTATCCTTCCTCTATTCGCAAGACTTTTTGCCCTTCTAATTGCCTAATTAGGCTATTAATCCTTTTCCGAATCGGGATCGTTGTTAAATCTCGGTTTAAAGTCTAAGCTAGTGCCTGAACTTTTCGTGGTTTATACGCAAGAGCGGCTTCGTTAAGCCGTTAGCGATTATTTCCTCGGTCCGGACCTAATAAAGCTAAAAATAGCCTATCGCCGTGCGTTAGATAATCTATTTAAAGTGGCGATTAATATGCCTCGTATAGCCCGTATTCGCCTTATTAAGAACAGCTAGTCTCGCATTCTAACTATCGGTGTATATAATTATCGGTGTAGGTTGCGGATAACATGTATTATATAGAAGCTTCGCCTACTATATAGCTGCTATGCTAGCCGGCGTAAGGTTAATAAATTCTGCCTCGGTAGACGAGGTTATCACTAACGTTTGCCGCTTCGACCGCTAAAAGATCGGTCTATCGGCCAAAAAGACTATATACCCGGCTGTAGAGCATCGGGTTTAAAGATCGTTAGCAAAAGAGGCGTCGGCGCGTAGACTCGTAGCTTTAGATCGTTAGTCGAATAAAGGCCGCTAAAGACAATGCCTAAGGTTAAAGATCCCTTAAGATAACGCAATAAGTGCTTTAGGATAGCTATAAGCGTTATAGTCGGGTTATAATTTGCCTCCGATAATTTGTTTACCGTATATAATAAGTCTAGCCTAGTCCCTATTGCTAGCTAATTTACGCTGCCGGTCCTTTAAAGCCATTGTTTAAAGGGCATTACTAACTATTATTGTCTTTAGTCCGCTAGGATAACGGTCTTTAGCGGCCACGGCGTTATTGCCGTATTCGTTATATCGCTGCCGAACTCCTTAAGGATCTTTATCGCGAATCTTATCTAATGTAGGCGAATCGTTCGGTTGACGCGATCTTAGTCTATTTCTAATCTTAGGAATTCGGTCGGCTCCCTAAGACTCTTTATCTTATATAGGCCACTTAATAGGTGAGCCTTATCCGCAATAAGGTCTCGTCTAGCTGCTGCGATTAATATATCGTCGACTTAGAGGATTAGAAGCGTGCTATTATCGTGACGAAATAGGCACAATTCTGCCTTTAGCTAAACGAAGCCTAAAGCAACGAGGTTAACAATAACTTTATTAAACCACTAACGAGGGGCGGCCTTATGCCTGTATAGAGCTCGCTATAGCTTATAGACGCGGCTAGTGCCGTTAGTTAGTCCGTAGGGCTGCTTAATATAAATTTCCTCCCTTACTTCGGCGTGCGGGAAGGCGTTAACTACGTCGAACTTCTTACATTCGAGGTTATCTAAAGCCACGAGAGTAGCAAACACATGAATAGAAGCCTAGTGTGCTATAGCAGCGTAGACGTCTTTAATAGGCCTATTTATAGAGTCCCGGTCTCCGCGAACGCACTAACGGGCCTTAGCGATGCTATCGGCTCCCGCAATATGCTTCTTAAGAAAGACCTAACGGCCCGGAAGGACTTAATAGCCTCGTGGGTGGGAAATAAGAATCTAGGTCCCTTTTTCGTTAAGCTTACGGTATTCCTTCCTTATAGCCGGCAACTAGCGACTCTTATAGTTAGGGTGGTCTATAGCCTGCTTCTAGTTCTTTAGAGTCGTATTAGGCTATACAAAAGCTAATACCGCTCCTACACTAAGAATCTAGGGAGGATTAGTCTTAAAATAGGTGTCATTTTCGCGAAACACTGCGAGTTATAAACCGGATAACTCCTTAGCTATGCTACTACCACGGCTGCCTCTACGGCTGCCGCGAGCATAGCTACTACGGCCACGGCCTCGTCCTAACCGCTCGTTATAGTCGTAGGCCTAATAGGGACGAGATATACGGCGAAGATAGAAAGGCGATGCCTTATCCTTAGAAGCCGGGTTAAAGTCCTATATATCTTCGTGCTCCGTAGTCTCTTTATTAAAATAAACATAACGCTGCTATTGCCCTATAGCAGGCGTCGGATCGGGTGTTAGGATATAACTTAGGTCCTTAAGCACCCCCTATAGGGTGGATAGGTCGAGTTCTTCTTTACGCGGCGAAGCGGCTTCTTCTTGCCTCGCATTGCGTTTTCTATCTACGGCTTTAATCTTCCCTATATCGAATGGGTAGGTAACTTTATCGTCATCCTCCTATAGGGTAGCTTTAAATTCGACTTCGTTAACAGCAGGGCGCTAGTGCTCCTTGCTATCCTAGAAGCGGACATCTCGGGCTCGTATAACGATCTTCTTCTCGGGAAGCTAGACCTTATATATATACCCGTTAAGTCCCTCTATGCTAAACAAGCGACCTTTCTAAGCTCGTAGGGCTATCTTTACACTTTTAACCCTCTACTAGTGCGGGATAGTAACGAACGTAGTATAGCCCTAAGCCCTTATATACTTAATGCTATATAAGTATAGCGTGCGGATCTCGTTAAATAAAACCTTAATTAGGGCTTTGCCGTCTTTATAGGCGCTCGTCGGAAGCATATTATTAACGTAAGCGCTTATCTCTATAAAGTACGGCTATAAAAAGGCCGGAAGGTTTATATCGGCGTAAATATAGCGTGCGAGGTCTATTAAATTACGGCTAGCACGTTTAGTAAGTCTATTCTACTCCGGAGTATCGGGGGCACTAAAACGAAGGATAAACCCGTCCTTATCGGCCTATTTAAACATTGCATCCGACTAGAACTCTAAGGCGTTGTTAAAGCATATAGACTAGACCTTCTTATTCGTAAAGTAGGCTTATACTTGCTTTATCTAACTATAAAGCAAATTATATACCTCTCCTCGGTTAGCCGTAAAGAGAACCTAATAGAACCTTATGTATATATCGATCCCGTGCAGCGAGTACTACTTACCGCCGAAACCGGTAGGTAAGTGCTAAATAAAGTCCTAGAAGACGTATGCTAGGAACTGCAATAGCTTAACTAAAGATGTCCGGCTGACTATAAGGTCGGCCTTTGCAAAGTGATAGGCCTTATAAAAGAAGTCGTTAAGGCTTTCTATATTAACGTTAATGCCTGACTTTCGGCACGCATTAAGGACTCTAGCCTTACCCGTATGTCTAAGTCTACGGTGCATAAGCCTATAGTCGACCTTCTTAACCTTTGTTAAAGTCTTCGGCAACGCCGTAAAGGCGAGGTCGGGGTGCTTATCTCTAATAGTAGGGTTACCCGCAGCCTAAGCATTACGAACAGTGCTAACGCTAAGTTCTTAGGTAATCTTATAGACTGCCTCCCCTATGGCTTAAAAAGCCAGTCGGCTATTAAATCCGTCTAGCACGACGTTTTTATCCTATAGGACTTTTAAGCTTATTAAATTCGCGGGTGCATTAAGGCAGTAGCGAACGTTAGTTAGGTTAAGAGTTAAGTCTCTAATCGTTATGCGTATAGTGCCTCAGCCTAGGACTCGAAGGTTGCTACCGTTTAATGCTTGTATTAGACGATAGGCCGGAGTAGGAGTAAAGGTCGTAAACCACTTTAAGTCGTTAAAGCAGGTGTTTAAGGCTCTAGTATCGTATACGACTATATCCCGCAAGGCCCTACAACCCGTAGCTAAGATAGCGTCTTTAAACGACGTAAGACTTATAGCGAATAGGGTTATATCGCGTTTGCCTGCCGCTACGATATCTATATTGCCCTTCTTAAAAGGATTAATGCCTTATTAACGCTATTCTTCCCGTTTCTATTCTAGGGCTTTATCGGGGTAGAGAGTCTAGCAGTTGCTTGGCTTATAACCTCTGCTAGCGGAGACGATATAACTATATTCGAGTTTTACTTACTCGGATAAGTTGTCTTTAGTTCGGGATCTAGTATTATCGGAGCTACCTCTGCCTCTACGGCCTCTGCCTCGCCCTCCTCTACGAGAGTTATCTATTATAGATAGGGTTAAGGATATTAACGACTTATCTTAAATAGCTAACGCCTAGAAGCCGGGGACCTTTTAAGATCCCTTCTCTACCTAGCATTAATATTGTAAGAACTTATCGATAGCGGCTTTAGTAGGAAAATCATCCTTCTTATAGTCGTATTGCTAAGCGTAAAACCAGTAAGGGTAACCCGTCCGAAGGCTATAGATAGCCGTATAAACGTATATATTCTCGTCTAGTGTCTTATAGACGGCCCTTAGTTAACGCTAGCACTACTTTAGTCGTCGAGAGTATATATCTAAAGTGGCAAAGTTATAGGCTTTAAGTCTAAAAAACTCGAGCATTGTCTCTACGATAGAAGGCTTAGGCAGCTGTAAGGCTATACGTTATATAAGGAGGTATATCTATTGACTCGTTAAATCAATAGTCTAACCTCCCTATATAACTATCTCCTTTAGATTATCGGATAGGGTGATTATAAGGATTCTCGTGGCCTTTAGGTCGTTCTTTTGCTAGTCCTTTTGTTCTTTAGTAATGCTAATCGTGCCTACCGGACGTTCGGGTCTAGGGACAAGCCCTTAGATATATTCGTAAACATCTAACATTTTTAACGTTAGATTTACGTTAATTAGCTAGGCGGCATAGTTTTCTAGTCCCTTTAGACGTTTAATCGTGCCCGTTAGGGCTCTATTATCGTTAGCTATCTCGAACGTCCCGTTAGGCAACTATCCCGCCGGCAAAAGAGGCGTTGTTATAGAAAGGGAATTTATACGTAGAAAAACTCTTTAAATAGGCGTTTAGGCGAAAAAACAGCCATAAAGGCGTGAAAAGTCGGAAAAGGATCGTAATAATCAAAAAGAACCACTCACAAAGCGCAGGGATGCGTTTTAACGGCGCTTATAACCTCTTAAGGCTCACGTTAGGGCATATAAGGCGTGCTGCGTGAGATCGTGCGATAATAATAATCTAGCTAGGAAGAAGCCCTATAGGCTAGTGCGAGGGTGCAGAAGACACCCTAGCACGAGAGGCTAACTAACTAAAGTAGGGCGAACCACAACATTAAGTCCCTTAGTACTTAAGTCGTCCCGTACTTTAGAAAAAAGAAAGTAAACTAGGAACCTAGATTAGTAGTTCTATAATCTACCTTAAGGAGGTTAGCGTCCCTATTAGACTATTTCTTTAGAGTATTGCTATTCGCACGATACTAAATGTCTAATCGTAAGATATCCCCGCTTATTCTTAGCCCTAACCCCGCTATGCCCTGCTATACGATTTAGCCTAAGTACCCTAGCGCCGCTAGGAGTTATAAGAAGTTACTACGTCTAGCCTAATATATACATCGTCGCATCGCGTATATTATATTCCTATAATTAAAGGCATCGCGTATACGTATTGCAATACGCCTAATTCGCTTAAAAAACATATCTCCGTTAAGATAATAACTTATCGGCCCGCTAATTAACCCGTAGCCTGCGTGGCTAGGACTATAGCCTACGTAGCCGGAATTACCTCCTTAATAGCGTTAGCGTCCTTAATAGCGCGCCCGCCCCTACCGCGTCCCTTTATACATCCCCTGCCCTTAAATCTCCCTATGTTTTTCGCTGCTTGCGATCTCTTCGTAGACGGTCGGCCGGGGCGCTAGCTAGCGCCTTCCTCGATCTCGCTTTAAGTAAGGGTCCGGCGTAAGCTAGAGTTAAGTCTACGAGTGCTTTATTAGCTAGAGCGAGGTAGCTATAGCCGTAGAGCCTATTAGGTCGGCTAGGTTAGCTAGGTCGGCTAGGGCAGCTCTAAAGCTGTCTTTAGAGTATCGTAATCGCGGTCTTATTATTAAAGCTATGTAAGAACGGGCTACTTTTTATTCTTCGGGATGCGAGGCCGGCTATAGAGGTTCTAAACGACGTTAAGGTCGCGGATGCGAAGCAGTAGCTCCTCGAGGTCCTAAGAGTTATAGTTAGAGCGATTTCCTACGTAAATAGACTGATTGCTTACTAAGGGCTTCTTTAGCTACTACCGTAGGTAAACATCCTCCTTTATTAGCTCTAGAGGCGTTTATTAAAGGCGCTTAAGGATATTATAAGCGTATAGTAGGCCGAACTATTATATAAAGAAGCGGTAGTATAGCTCGAGTAGCACCGGCTCCTTTTAGGTAGGCAGCGAGGCAATAGTAAGGCGATGCTACTATATAATATACGAAACGGCACGATAACTAATCTTAAGGTTAAGTCGGCTAAGCTACTTTTAGCCGGAGTAGCGAAGCCGCTAATAAATCTACTAACGCCTAGCTTCTTTAACGTAATAGCGTTGCTTATTCTCGATTATCTATACTAACGCGGTATAACGGTAAAGAAGATTACCGGTGCCTATAAGTAAGTATAACTTAATATCCTTATAAGCGGTTTCTATAGGACTATTAACCCGCTAGCCGAAGTTACGGTAGCGGTTAATATATTACTTCGCTTGCTACTCGCGCTACGGTATATATTCCTTAGAAATATATCGTATAATATAGCCTTAGCGTTTCGAAGGCCTAGTTAAATAGTCTTATTAATACGAGATGCCTATTTATCCCTAGTAATATTAAATACGGCACGAAGAACTAGGCGTAGAGCTTAGCCTATTAGTTGCTTCTCTCCGACTAAGGTATGCCGAGGACTATTATTAGCGACCGGGACTATAAGTTTACCTCGGAATTCTAGCAGCGCTTAAAGAGCGCCTTTAGCATAAGGATCGTAATAATAACTTTATACTATCTATAAGCCGACGGCCTCGTTAAACGCTATGACTAGACCGTAGAGACTGCCTTATAGATATTATATTTCGAGAATCCTAGTATCGACTAAAAGATATTAATCCTAGCCCTTTAATAGAATATAAATACTACCTTTAACGCCTTATACCGCGAAAAAGGCCTCCTTTATTTTAGCGTAGATTACCCGCTTCTAGCAGTTATATATGCCGTTACGGGTATCGTTAATCCTATTCCTATCCGTAGGCGAGGTAGAGATGCCTTCCTCGGCTTCGTCTCTATTAAGGGCGGCTTGAGCGTTATAGTCGGCATTAATAGCATCGTCGTTAGCTACGATTTCGTCTAAGCTAGGGCCGTTAACCTTTTTCTAACGGGCTACGATCTTGCCCCTAATATTGCTATTAATATAATAGACGTAGAGCTACTATTATATATTAGGGAAAATACGGTAGAGGGCGTTTTTTAAGGCCTTCTCTTTATCGGTAATTATTATAGTCGGCGCGGCTGCTTTAACCTCGCGACGAAGCTCGTTAAGTCGTTTATAAAGCTATTTAAATCCCTCCTCTTTCTCTATATTAATACGGCCGAACGCGAAGTTCGCTATAGAGCTTAGATTAGTAACCCTAATGGCCTAAAAGAGGTATATCTTAAAGCCGTTTGTTTTATACGTATTATCGAGGCTAAGGACCTTTAAAAACCTCTTCTATATTATCTCGTACTATAGGTAGGTCTAAAAGAGTGCCTTAGTCTTATTATTATTGTCCTTAGCGTACTTAACTCTATGCTTAATATTGTTTTACTAAAGGAGGCCGATAAAAGCTTAAGTAGCGGTCTTACCGCTAAGAGTCTTAAAGCGAAGCTTTTAACGATCGTTATAGATATCCCTCTACTTAAAATAAGTCTATCTAAGCGTTTAATCCCGAATAATCGACCTAAGCTCTCTCGCCGGGAGAGCTTTATATTTCGAGAGGGTCTACTTAAGTTACTACTATAGTACGGTACGCCGGCAATGTAATTTATACGTAGAGGGATTAATTAACTGGATATAGTTATACTGACCTATCTTAACCGCCTTGCCCTCCCCGTCCGCTACCTTTAGTTCCCTCGCCGGCTCTCTCTCGCCGATAGTAGCGACTATAAGTCCGGCGCCGTTACTTATTGCGCTTACTTAGTCGCTTAAGTTAGAGCTTATACTAAGTCTATCTACTTCTTCCTTACGAAGCTTAGCTATAAGGTTATTCTCGGCCTCCTTTAGCTACGCCGCTACGACCCCGTTATTAGCTAGCGGGATAACTCCCTCTCCTTTTAGTCCCCGTTCTACCTCGCTTCTTACCTCTTAAACCCTTAGCCTTATCTTATCCCTAGCCTCCCGGCCGCTCCTACTATTCCCGTTCCCGCTTTAAAGGGAATATAATTTATAAATATAATTCGTTCCCCCCCGCCCTTTCTATCGCTAACTCTAACGACAAAGGCGAGCCCTTTGCCTTATTTTCGCCTTTTGCCCTTTAGGCTTTTGCCTATACCGTCTACTTTTGTAATACCCTTAAGTTTATTCCCCTATCGCTTTATTTTCCCTTTAGCCTCCTAACGTCCCTTAAAAATACTCCTAACGTAGGTAAACCTACTTACTTAGACTCCTCCCGTTAGACTAACCTCGACTTTAGCTATAACTCCGACCCTTTAGATACCCTTTACCCCTATCGTTACGTCCGCCCCCCCCGCCTTCGGCCTATACGTTAGGCTACCGGCTCCCGCTACCCGGCTTTTTAACCTAAGCATCGAGCGTTAAGACCCTACCTTTTTATAATCCTTTTAAGCGACCTTACGTTCTCTATCCGGATGCTTAACGTAGCTGCTATAATAGTATTCTACCGCTAGCCCTCTATTATAACTTCTTAAACTATAATTAAAGCCTTAGCCGCTAAACCCTTACCTACTAAGCCTTTACCTCCTATCGACTAAGAGATCCTTAAGGAACTCTATTAGGCCGTTTTATTTAGGTCTATTAATCCCGATGCCGCTAAAGCCTAACTTAACCCCCGCCTTTACGACTTTATTAATAACTACCTTAATAAAATCTTCCTTAATAAGGTTTCGCCCGATAATATCGCTAAATTCTTTTTAAAATATAATAAAGTCCTTTATACTCTCGATAAGCTTTAGGCTAAGGTCCTAAAAAAGCTTTACTATATAATCTATATATAGCTCTAGAGTAAGGCCGATAAGCTTACCCTTTACCGCGCCGTCGATACTTAGATTAACCTTAAGGAGGGAATATAACCCTTTTATACCCGCCCCCGCCCTTTTAGTAAAGCCGAGAACTATATTATCCGCGCCTACGTTAATGAGCAGCTTAGGAAAGGCTTTATTCGCCGTTCGACCTCCGCTACCGCCGCCCCTATTATGCTCGCTTATAAGCCCGGCGGCGGCGTCTGTTTTTATATCGATTACTATAGCCTAAATAAGGCTATAATTAAGAACCGCTCCCTTTTGCCTTTAGTCTATAATACCTTCGCCCGAATTAGGAAGGCGAAGTTCTTTACTAAGATTAACGTTATTATAGCGTTTAATCGCCTTTATATTACTAAAGGCTATAAGTAAAAGACGGCTTTTACTATACGGTATAGGCTTTTTAAGTATTATATTATACCCTTTAGTCTCTTTAATATACTATCTTACTTTTAGAGCTTTATGAATATAGCTTTATATAATATCCTCGATGATTTTTATTCCGCTTACTTAAATAATATTTTATCTTTTCTACTATATAGGAGGAGCACTAAGTCTACGTCTAGGAGGTTCTTAAGCGCTTTAATGCCGCTAGCCTTTAGCTTAACGTCGATAAGTGCGATTTTTATATTACCGAGACTAAGTACCTTAGCCTAATTATCTTAAATAAGGGTATACGTATAGATCTTAAAAAGGTCCGCGTAGTCCTCGACTAGCTAGCCCCTTCCTTTATAAAAGACCTCCGGCGTTTCTTAAGGTTCGCTAATTTTTATCGGCGTTTTATCCGCGGCTTTTTTAAGCTTACGAACCCTTTAAACGCCTTTACTAAGAACTCTACCCTTTAGATCTAATCCCCCGCTTACGCCTACGCCTTTAGAGCCCTTAAGCACGTATTTACCGCCGCCTTAGTCTTTATATACTTTAACCCTTCTTAAAAGACTATAGTTTAGACCGATGCTTTTAATTAAGCCGCTAAAGGCGTATTAATATAGCTCTCTAACAACGGCCGCTATTACCCTATTGCGTTCTTTTCGTTAAAATACTCCGCCTAAGAATATAACTATAAGATCTACGATAAGGAATTCCTCGCGATCGTAAAGTCCCTTAAGAAATAGCGCCTTAAGCTTAAAGGCCTACCTAAGTTTAAGATCGCTTCGGATTATAAAAACCTTTAGTATTTTATAACTATAAAGCTCTTTAACTAACGGTAGGCCCGCTAGGCCGAGTTCTTTAGTCGCTTTAACTTTAAGATCTTCTTTTAGCCTAGCTCTTAAGCTACCCTCCTTAACGCCTTTAGCCGACTCCCTAGTTCCCGCCTTACCTCTTTAACCGACTGCGCCGACGAGAGGATCGACTATCGTTATTAGGTTATCCTTCTATAGTCTAAACTCGACGCCTCTTTACTCCCTAACGGGTTTAAGGAGTCCGACTTATCTATAAATATAATTAATAAATATAATTCTAACGACTCCGACTGCCTTACCTTCTATGCCTTTAACGACTTTAAGCCGATCGACGACCTTATCGACTAGGCTTATTTCTCCTCTTTACTTATCGCCGATATTCGCGCGGCTTTCCGGTCTCTTTAGCTCTAGTAGCCTAATTCTCTTCGCATACCTTTCTGCTTAATCCTAAAGTCCGCCCTCTTAAAGGCCTAAGGCTAGTTTTACTTTTAAGGCCGGTTATTCGTCCCTTTTAATAACGCCTTTATTCTCTAGATCTTAATCCGCACCTATACTTCCCCGCTAGCTAGCTACCTTAAGCATACTAAGACCGCGAGCCTCTACCGCTAAACCTACGTTTAGCCCGGTATATATAAGTCTATTTCTAGCTTCGTTTATAACTACTATATCTACCTTTACGCTAAGTCCCCCCGTTCCGCCCTTTAAGGCCTTTTTTAACCTTTAAACATCCCTTTCGCCCTTTAGACCGATATCTTTATTAATTTCGTTATAGACCTTCCTATCTACCGCTATTATAGCGTTAAGTTCTTAAGTATCTTAATTATCGTAAACCGTCTTACGAAGATACGCTACTACGTTCTAACGCCTTTAATAATAGTCGAAGACGTTATTAACGCGTTTGTTTCTTACGTTTAGTCTCTCTATAGTACCTTTACCTCGCTAGTAATAAAGGCACTTAGTTCGTCTCCGCCTTCTAGTAGTAGCTTAGCCACCGCCTTAGCTACCGCCTATACCTTAGTTCCGCCTACTACCCTTAGACTAATAGCTAAACTAAGATCGCGAACGCCTAAATAAAGGTCTACCTCCGCTACTATACTACCTTCCTTTAGGACGATTAAGTAGATCTCCTTCCTTTCGCTAAGTTTACCGCTAATAACTAGGTTTTTAAGTCTACCGGCCTCTCTTTTTTCTTCGCTAACTACGGCTTTAACCTAAAGCTTAGCACTAAGCCTTTAGGACTACCCCCCTTTAGTATAACCCTTTAGTAGCGTAAGGAGTACCTCTATAGCGACGCACTCGCCTTACGTCTTTAACGTATATCCGACTTGCTTTATAACGTAATTAAGGACGCTTAAGCTACTTAAGCCCGGCACGCCGATACCCGCTTAACGCCCGCCCTAACGTATTAGCCTAGCGATATAGTCTTTCTTAGCACCCGTTAGATCTATACCTTCCGCCCGATAAAGAAGCTTAACTATAAACGGGAGGGCCTATATAAGGTCCTTAAGGCGTATAAGACGGCTTACCTCCTCCGCCTCCTTAAGGGTAGTTATCTTTACCTTATTTTCTACTACTTACTCCTTACCTAGACCTAAGAGCCCCCTTTGCCTAGCTAAGCCGACCTAAATATCCGGCTTACTAACGGAGGCATCCTGCTTTCCTTAGACGGCCATAACGATAATAACGCATACCTTAAGTAGGAATTCTCCTCTATCCTTACGTAACGTTAGTACGCGTTTAGGAAGATTAAATATCGTATCTAATAGCGTTATAGCCCTTTTACGTAGGCGGATTCCTTATGCCTCGACGGATATTAAGACGACCTTAAGTCTTTTTACGCCGTAAACCCGGCTAGGCCTCGCCCTACGTTCTATACTACCTTCCTCGCCTTATCCCCTTTGCCTAGATAATAATAGATATAATTAATAAATATAATTTATCTTAGCGCGTATAGACTTTTTAACCTCGAGCTTTATTTTCTTTCCTTCCTTTATATTATAAGGGCCTACCTTTAGGTCGATTAATATAGGACTCCCTTAGCTCTCGCTCTTCTATTATTGCCCCTTTTTAAGCGTTTAAGTTAAACGCCGATTTAAAATAGATATACTTTTATTATCGGACTAATCTAATTACATAAGGGAGAAAAGGGCTTTAAGTTATAACCTCTGTTAAGGCCTAGATAACAGCGTTATCGGGAGCGTTACGTGCCCCGACTAGGCTCCCTTTAGAGCTTAGGACAGGCTCGGTTAGGACATATAAAGGGGCCCCCTTTCCTCTCCTCTTCGCCTTAGCTAGAACCTATTATAGACTAGAATCCAACTAGTTTGCAACCCCTTTATTTATTTAACTAACTAACACTAATTAGTAATTAAACAACTAATCATAGATTAGCAAGGTTAAAGAGGCAAGGGTTATTATCACGATGTAGGACCGTCGTTATCTTTAGTAGTGCCGTCCCTCCTACGTCGAGAGACGACCTTTTATGCTAAGAATAAGGCATCTCTATACTAGATTACCGGTCGAGATACCTTCTAAGCTGCTCGATCGAAGTCGCTGCTTTCGCAGACTATAGCGACCTTAATCGATAGTGCGTCTATAACGCGACGAGCCCGCTGCCCGCTCCCGGCAAGCATCGACCCTTTTGAAGTTGCTGCTTTCGCAGACTATAGCAACCTAATTGGCAAATCGTTGCCCCGAAGAATAAGCATTACGGGACCCCTTTAACGTCGCTGCTTGCTTTCGTAGACTATAGCGACTTAATCGGCGACCCGCTGCTTGTTCCGACACACATCGCGAAAACCCTCGCGATCCCCTTAAACCCTATTCATCTACGATAACACCGACGAACCCGACTTCGGCTCCCGCCGCCGCCGCCGCCGCCGCCGCCGCCCTAGCGGCAACCACTATAGCGGCAGACACCTACGCGGCAGACACCCACGCGGCAGACACCTACGCGGCAACTACCCTAACGGTAGATAACCCCGTTACCCTACGAGCTCTTCTAATAACTCCTATAGACCCGCAATATACTAAATAGTTAAATAGCATCGGTATCTATAAGTTATTGCATAACTAGGTCGACCTTAACCTCGTTAATAACGTCGACCCCGACGAATAAAGCTAAGTAGTAGTAACTATATACGTCGCATTATATATGCTAGCTATAGGAAATATTAACGGATACTACTTGCTTTTAGGATTTTAGGGACGACTTTAGAGACTAGACCGAAGCCACCTAGGATAAGGTCTAACGGGACTATAGGAGGGCATTATAAACGTTCGTACGGAGGCGTAGGCTCTATATAGGACGAAAGGACGAACCGATCGGACCTTAATTCGTAGTACTATAGACCGCTAATAGGCCCCTGCCCTAGCCTTAAGAAGAATTCCTCGAGATAGACTTCGCGGTTAATACGGCAGCCTACGTAGAACGGGACACAATGCGCGCCTAGCTCGGCTTGCCGCCGTATTAAGCCCCCGTTAAATAGGCTCCTACGCTTGCTCTAGCCGCTGCTCCTACTCTCGCTCCTACGCTTGCTCCCGCCGTTATAAGCACGCCCTTCCCGACAACTGCTCCACCGACTATTTAAAGTCCGCTAGTTAATTCAGCTTCGGCAGCCTCGCCCTTAGCCTCGCCGACACCTATACCCTCGTTAGCTTTAATAGTCTCGGCGTTACCTACATCGTTACCCCTAAGCCGGCACGACCTTAGGAAGACCCCTAACTCCCGCCGGCACGACTTAGTTTCCTATAGGGAAGACCCCGTAGCTGCCCCTAGCTTCTATAGGCATAGCCCCGGTGCCGGCCCTATAACAATAACAACGGCGACTTCGCCTTTAAACAAAAGTCCGCTAGTTGTTCCCGTTGTTCTAAGCCGGCCCCTTATTCTAAGCCGGCCCCTTGCTTTAAGCCGGCTCTTTATTCTAAGCCGGCTCCCTCTTCGAAGCCGACTCCCCGTTCCAAGCCGTCTCTCCTATTCGCCCGCTATAAGCAGTAGCTCTTCGGACTGCTCTTTCGACCCTTAAAGCAGCTCACTAAGCTGCTCTTCTATTAGCTCTCGCAGTAGCTCGCCAAGCTGCTCGCAACCCACGAAGCTATAGGTCCTATAGCAGCTTCCTTAATAACCTACGAAGCTATAGGTCCTATAGCAGCTTCCTTAATAGCACGCTCTACGGCATACCCTAAAGCTAAGCTAATGCCGCCGCTGCTAATCACCCTTCGAGTCTCGTAGCGCACTCTTTCGCCACCTCGGCGAAGGATGTTACTATACAAAACGCGCGCAGACTCCCTCTTAGACCGTTATGCCCTAAGCCCGGCATCTACTAAAGTAGGCCAATTGCTAGCACTATAAATCTCACTTCGACTCCTAAGGCGCACTCTTCTATCACCTCGCTAAAGGATATTACCACCGGAAGCATATATAAGCTTCCTCCCTACTAGTCACCCGGCAGGCACCTTTATCCCGGCAGACGCCCTCGCCTCTATACGTTATTCTTCCGAGGTTTAGCAACGCACCCTTCGTTGCGCGTAGCTAGCTAGCCTCGCGAGCCTAGCAGAAGAAAAGCTCTCGAGGGATTCCCCTGCCTATTGCCCCCTCTAGCCCCTTACTCGGCCGCCCCTCTAGCCCTCTGCTTAGCTACCCCTCTAGCCCTCTACTTAGCCGTTCCTTCGTGTGTTCTCGTTATTCTCGTTGCTCATTACTTTACTCGTCTCCTTAATGCCCTATTCCTTCGCGTATTCTCCCTAATGCCCTATTCCTTCGCGTGTTTATTGCCCGCTTTAACGAGTGGATTTTCCGTGCATTATTTCTGCAATTTATTCCCCTTTTCCCGCTTTATTGCATTATCTTATTCGTTGTTCGCAGCTTCTACTAATTGCTCGTATTTCCGGTCGATTATTTCCTTACTATTTCCCGCCCGCTAATTGCAATTTATACTTATTATTTATACTTATTAGGTACTTTCTAGCTTAATGCGTATTTTCCGTTGTTTTTTAATCGCGCTTATTGCCTAAATTAAGGCCCTGTAAGGACTTAATTAAGGTCTATTCCGGCCTAAACAGACGCTCTAGTCCGCCCCGGCAGCGCCCCGAGGATGCCCTTGAATCGGCTCTTCGGCAGCGCCCTAAGGATGCCCTCGAATCGGCTCTTCCGAACGCTCTTTCCCTGCTTATTCGTTGCGTTCGCGTTCGGTTATTCGGTCGTTCGATTAAGCGATTAGTCCGTTAGTATAGTGTTTACAGCCTCTAAAGAAGAACTGCTAGTATCGGACTAATCTAATTATATAAGGGAGAAAAGGGTTATAAGTTATAACCTCTATTAAGGCCCCGATGATAGCGTTATCGGGAGCGTTACGTGCCCCGACTAGGCTCCCTTTAGAGCCTAGGATAGGCTCGGTTAGGACATATAAAGGGGCCCCCTTTCCTCTCCTCTTCGCCTTAGCTAGAACCTATTATAGACTAGAATCTAACTAGTTTACAACCCCTTTATTTATTTAACCAACTAACATTTATAGTATTAGGTTATATTATATATTATCCTACGTAACCTCTATATCGTATATATAGACCTTTAGACTTAGTCTATAGCTACGCTCTTTTATAGATTAATAATAGTGATATACCCCCCTTAAGCTCGTTCTATAATATAATTAGCGGTTAGCTTCTTCCTTCTACGATTAAGGAAATATAGAGCTTTATAGGCTACGATAATTACTACCGACGCTTTATAGTAGATTTCTCTAAAGAGTTAATCCCTATACTAGCAGTAATAAAGCTAGCTAAGATAAAACCCTATACCTAGACGGACGAAGCTAATAACGCTTTTATTAAGCTTAAAAGCCTATTAACTTCCGCCCCGGTACTATATAGCTATAATGCGGAGAAGCCTTACGAATTAGAGACCGACGCTTCTAATTTCGCGTTAGGTGCGTAGTTAAGCTAAAGGGACGACGATAATATATTGCATCCTATAGCCTTTTACTCTAAAAAGCTAAGTAGGGCAGAGATATATTACCCGATCTACGATAAGGAACTTTTAGCGATTATAAACGCCTTTATAGAATTTCGGCATTATATTCTACGGAATTCCTATAAGACGAAGGTCTATATAGACTATAGGAATATCACCTATTTCGCTAGCACGCAGTAGCTTAACGCATGGTAAATCCGTTGGGTAGAGTTCTTAGCAGATTTTAACTACGAAATTCTACATAAGAGGGGAACCGAAAATTCCCGTGCCGACGCTATTAGTCGACGTCCCGACTATAATACGAAGATCGAACCTTATAACGAAAGGCTTTTATATCTTAATACGGAAGGCAATTACGAGTAGCAATTACTTAATGCCGTATTAAAGATCGAAGGAGATAATTCTATTTTAGAATTACTTAAAAGCATTTATAAAGATACCGATTTTAGTAGGTTTAAGAAGCATATAACCTAGGAAAACGACCTCGCCTACTATAAAGGAAAGTTATTCCTTACGCTTAGTAGCGAGGCAACGATTATAAAGGATTTCTACGAAAGCCCGATATACGGCTACTAAGGGATATCCCGGACTTATAATCGAATTCGAAATTACTATAACACTTATAATCTTCGCTATAAAATTTAGAAGATTATTAAAGCATGCGATACTTATAATAAAGCTAAGGCTATACGGCATAAGCCTTACGGAAACCTATAGCCTTTAGAGACCCCCGAATTACCTTAGGAATCTATTGCTATAGACTTTATTACGAAGTTACCGAAATCTATCGAACTTATAAAGAATATAGAATACGACTCTATATTTATTATAGTAGACCGCCTTACGAAATACGGTTATTTTATTCCGATTAAAGAAGCTATATCGGCTAAGGAATTATCTTACGTCTTTATAAGATATATTCTAGCCGATAGAGGTCTAATAAAAACCATAATTACGGACAGGGACCGAAAGTTTATATTATACTTTTAGTAGAGCCTTTTGCGAGCTTTAGGAACTAAGCATAAATTATCTACTGCTTATCACCCTATTACCGACGGAATTACGGAACGGCTAAACTAGATCTTAAGGCAATACCTTCGAAGCTATATTAACTATTAGTAAGACGACTAGCTAGTTAGGCTACTAATAGCCTAGTTAGCTTATAATACTTCGGTATCGGAACCTATATAGTAAACGCTAGCCTTTGCGAATTACGGATTTACACCCGAAGCCTGTAGGTCTTCCTTACCGGAAGTTATAGCCGAAAAAGCTATCTTAAGCTCCGAGCAGCTAAGAAGCTTACATTCCGCTATTAAAGACGAGCTCGACTTTATAAAGGAGCGAATGACTTATTATTATAATAAGAAGACAGAAAAGGAACCTACCTTTAATAAGGGCGATAAAGTCTACCTTATTAAGAAGAAAATTACTTTTAATAGGCCTAACAATTCGTTAGACTATAAGAAGATAGGACTTTTTCTTATATAGGAAAAATTCTCCGACTTAACCTATAAGCTAGACCTACTAACGGCTATGCTTATACACCCCGTTTTTTACGTTTCGCTACTCGAGTTAGCGCTTAAGAATAGCCGCCTAGCGTAAGATATCGATATACTAGTCGAAGAAGACGAATATAAAGTCGAAGAGATTTTATCTAAGAAGATAAAAAAACGGCTAGCATTTCTATCTTATAAAGTAGAAGAATTATCCTTCTTCTAATAATACGTAGGAACCTATTAAGCATCTTAAGAACGCTCTTAAGAAGATTAAAGCCTATAATAGATCTAACCCTTAGGTTTAAAGGAAGAGGAGTTTAATGGTTTAAAGGTTTAACCCCCCTTAGGAAGGGTAATGTGTTATAAAACTATTAATCTAGGTTCCTAGTTTACTTTCTTTTTTCTAAAGTACGGGACGACTTAAGTATTTAGGGACTTAAGTACGGAAATACTTAGTACGAGGGTACCGGGGTACTTAGTACTTTATGACTTAGCATAAAGATATTCGCCCCGGACTTACCTATTATCCGGTTACACCCTTTTCTAGCCTAAGACATACCCCTTTTTCGAACCTAAGTCCTTTAGGACTTAGCTTCCTTAGGTATAGGACGTACCACGCAGCTACGGTCACGCCGACGATCTTATTAAGCACCCTTGCTTAGTAAGACCCGATGATTAGCTCGATGCCCTATATAAGGGACCGACACTTAGACTACCGGGAGCTATAGGCCTAATATAGCCCCCTCGGCTTTCGGGACCGATTATTCGTCCGATCCTTCGTATAAGGAGGTTATACGACTTATGTCTTATGACCTACCTATATAACGTTATGCACGTAGTGTATAAATAGACCTATATAACCTAGTGTAGTCTATAAGGGCTTTAGAACGACGCGGGAGGCAGCCTTTTTAAGGTTAGCCGGCCTATATAGCCCTTGCGTAGCCCTAGGGACCCGCATTAGTTCGGGGCAGTATAAGGGATACGTGGCAGAAGGTGCTAGAAGGAAAGGGGCGTATTAGGGCCGTCCGGACGGACGGGAAGAGCTATATAAATAAACTTTAGTCCGCCCCTCCTTAGGCTCTCCTTCCTTCCTTTCTTCTTTAGCTTTTATTATAGTTTTAGTTTAACTGCCTACTAAGTAACCTATACCTCTTCTAGTAGTGCCCTTAGTGTTCTAGCCTCGACTACCCCTACTTGCTTAGACTTAGCCAGCCGGTCTAGTATAAGTGACCCTAAGTGCTCCTCTACTTACTATTCCGCCCCTATAGCTTTCTAGGATAAATAACGCCCTCTATTAGTCTTTAACTATTAGAGACCTAGTCCGGTTAGACTGTCTTCTGTCTTCTAACCGTTCTATTATAAGGTACCTAATAATAGTAGAGATTTCTATATAAGGAGAAGAAATAAAAGAGTTAGAGGAAGGATATTAAAGAGCTTCGCACTTAGATCGCCTCGATAATCTCCGACTATCTTTTTTAGACCTATTATAAGCCCGATGAAGACCTTAAGGATTAGTACGCTACGCTTAAGAAGCAGGCAAAGGGCAAACCGGAAGTAATATATATAATACATCCTTTAGCCGGTCGGCCGGGGCTGCTTATATTAGCTATAGATTAGATAGCGGGAGCTACACCTAGCTCCTAAGGCTCGCTACCTACCTTAATAAACTATCCTTCCTTTCCTACCTTTTCACGCTGCTTAGTGCATTAGGAAGATATCCTTCGAGCTATTTTAGTTCGCTATAAAACTAATGCCTTCTATATTAAGATATAAAAGCCTTTCGTTATAAGGTTCGATCTTCGTATTATAGTCGGGACGTCGACTAATAGCGTCGGCATAGCACGGGAATTTTCTATTCCCTTCTTATATAGAATTTCGTAGTTAAAATCTACTAGGAACTTTGCCTAACGGATTTACCGTGCGTTAAGCTACTGCGTACTAGCGAAATAGGTGATATTCCTATAGTCTATATAGACCTTCGTCTTATAGGAATTCCCTAGAATATAATGCCGGAATTCTTTAAAGGCGTTTATAATCGCTAAAAATTCTTTATTATAGATCGGATAATATATCTCTGCCCTACTTAGCTTCTTTAGAGTAAAAGGCTATAGGATATAATATATTATCGTCGTCTCTTTAGCTTAACTACGTACTTAATGTGAAATTAAAAGCGTCGGTTTCTAATTCGTAAGGTTTATCCGTATTATAGCTATATAGTACCGGGGCGGAAGTTAATAGGCTTTTAAGCTTAATAAAAGCGTTATTAGCTTCGTCCGTCTAGGTATAGGGTTTTATCGTAGCTAGCTTTATTACTGCTAGTATAGGGATTAACTCTTTAGAGAAATCTACTATAAAGCGTCGGTGGTAATTAGCGTAGCCTATAAAGCTCTATATTTCCTTATTTCTAGAAGGAATAAGCTAACCGCTAATTATATTATAGAACGAGCTTAAGGGGGGTATATAACTATTATTAATCTATAAAAGAGCGTAGCTATAGACTAAGTCTAAAGGTCTATATATACGATATAGAGGTTACGTAGGATAATATATAATATAACCTAATACTATAAAAGTATATCCTTTTTAAATCGGCGTTTGACTTAAACGCTTAAAAAGGGGCAATAGTAGAAGAGCGAGAGCTAAGGGAGTCCTATATTAATCGACCTAAAGGTAGGCCCTTATAATATAAAGTAGGGAAAGAAAATAAAGCTCGAGGTAAGAAAGCCTATACGCGCTAAGATAAATTATGTTTATTAATTATATCTATTATTATCCAGGCAAATAGGATAAGGCGAGAAAGGTAGTATAAAACGTAGGGCGAGGCTTAGCCGGGTTTACGGCGTAAAAGGACTTAAGGTCGTCCTAACATCCGTCGAGGCATTAGGAATCCGCCTACGTAAAAGGGCTATAACGCTATTAGATATAATATTTAATCTTCTTAGACGCATACTAACGTTACGTAAGGACGGAGGAGAGTTCCTACTTAAGGTATACGTTATTATCGTTATCGCCGTCTAAGGAAAGCAGGATGCCTCCGTTAGTAGGCCGGATATTTAGGTCGGCTTAGCTAGGCAAAGGGGGCTCTTAAGTCTAGGTAAAGAGTAAATAGTATAAAATAAGGTAAAGATAGCTACCTTTAGGGAGGCGGAGGAGGCAAGCCGTCTTATACGCCTTAAGGACCTCGTATAAGCCCTCCCTTTTATAGTTAAGCTTCTTTATTAGGCGGAGGGTATAGATCTAACGGGTATTAAGAAAGACTATATCGCTAGGCTAGTACGTTAAGGTAGGCGCCTAGCGGGTATTAGCGTGCCGGGCTTAAATAGCTTAAGCGTCCTCGATTGCGTTACGAAGGAAGTCGGATATACGTAAAAGGCATAAGGCGAGCGCGTCGCTATAAAGGTATTCCTTACGCTACTAAAGGGTTATACTAAGGGGGGGGAGTCTTAAGGGGTTAGTGCTAAGCTTTAGGTTAAAGCCGTAGTTAGCGAAGAAAAAAGAGAGGCCGGTAGACTTAGAAACCTAGTTATTAGCGGTAAACTTAGCGAAGGGAAGGAGATTTACCTAATCGTCTTAAAGGAAGGTAGTATAATAGCGGAGGTAGACTTTTATCTAAGCGTTTGCGATCTTAGTTTAGCTATTAGTCTAAAGGTAGTAGGCGGAACTAAGGTATAAGCGGTAGCTAAGGCGGCGGCTAAGCTACTACTAGAAGGCGGAGATAAACTAAATGCCTTTATTACTAATAATTAAGGTAAAGGTACTATAGAGAGACTAAACGTAAGAAACAAACGCATTAATAACGTCTTTAACTATTATCGAGGGCTTTAGGACGTAGTAGCGTATCTTCGTAAGACGGTTAACGATAATTAAGATACTTAAGAACTTAACGCTATAATAGCGGTAGACGGGAAGGTCTATAACGAAATTAATAAAGATATCGGTCTAAAGGGCGAAAGGGATGCTTAAGGGTTAAAGAAGGCCCTAAAGGGCGGAACAGGGGGACTTAGCGCGGAGGTAGACGTAGTAGTTATAAACGAAGCTAGAAATAGACTTATATATGCCGGGCTAAACGTAGGTTTAGCGGTAAAGGCTCGCGGTCTTAGTACGCTTAAGGTAGCTAGCTAATAGGGAAGTATAAGTGCGGATTAAGATCTAGAGAATAAAGGCGTTATTAAAAGGGACGAATAACCGGCCTTAAAAGTAAAACTAGCCTTAGGCCTTTAAGAGGGCGGACTTTAGGATTAAGCAGAAAGGTATGCGAAGAGAATTAGGCTACTAGAGCTAAAGAGACCGGAAAGCCGCGCGAATATCGGCGATAAGTAAAGAGGAGAAATAAGCCTAGTCGATAAGGTCGTCGATCGGCTTAAAGTCGTTAAAGGCATAGAAGGTAAGGCAGTCGGAGTCGTTAGAATTATATTTATTAATTATATTTATAGACGAATTAGACTTTTTAAACCCGTTAGGGAGTAAAGAGGCGTCGACCTTAGACTATAGAAGGATAACTTAATAACGATAGTTAATCTTCTCGTTAGTGCGGTTAGTTAAGGAGGTAGGGCGGGAACTAAGGAGTCGGCTAAAGGCGTTAGGGAAGGTAGCTTAAGAGCTAGGCTAAAAGACGATCTTAAAGTTAAAGCAACTAAAGAACTCAGCCTAGCGGGCCTACCGTTAGTTAAAGAGCTTTATAGTTATAAAATACTAAAGGTTCTTATAATCTAAAGCGATCTTAAACTTAAGTAGGCCTTCGAGCTTAAGGCGCTATTCCTTAAGGGACTTTACGATCGTAAGGAATTCCTTATCGTAGATCTTATAGTTATATTCTTAGGTAGAGTATTTCGACGAAAAGAATGCGATAGGGTAATAGCGGCCGTCGTTAGAGAGCTATATTAGTATACCGTAAGCGGCTTAATTAAAAGCATCGGTCTAAACTATAGTATTTCGAGAGGGGTTAAAGTATATAAGGACTAAGGCGGCGGTAAATACGTGCTTAAAGGCTCTAAAGGTATAGGCGTAAGCGGGGGACTAAATCTAAAGGGTAGAGTTCTTAGTAAGGGCGTTTAAGGGGTTTATAAGCTTAAAGAAGCCGTAGATAAAACGCCGATCAAAATTAGCGAACCCTAAGAAACGCCGGAGGTCTTTTATAAAGGAAAGGGCTAGCTAGTTAAAGACTACGTAGACCTTTTTAAGATCTATACGTATACCTTTATCTAAGATAATTAGGCTAAGGTACTTAGTCTTAGTAATATAGAAATCGCACTTATCGACGTTAAGCTAAAGGCTAGCGGTATTAAAGCGCTTAAGAACCTCCTAGACGTAAGACCTAATGCTCCTCTTATATAGTAGAGAAGATTAAAATATCGTCTTTAAGTAAGCGGAATAAACATTATCGAGGATATTATATAAGGCCGTATTAATAAAGCTCTAAAAGTAAGATAGCGCGTTAGAGAGACTAAAAGGTATAATATAATACTTAAAAAGCCTATACCGCGTAGCGAAAGCCGTCTTCTACTTATAGCCTTCGGCAATATAAAGGCGATTAAACGCTATAATAACGTTAATCTTAGTAAAGAACTTCGCTTTCCTAATTTAGGCGAAGGTATTATAGACTAAGGGCAAGAGGGAGCGGTTCTTAATTATAGCCTTATTTAGGCTATAGTAATCGATGTAAAAACGGACGCCGCCGCCGGGCTTATAAGCGAGTATAACGGGGGCGGCCGTAGCGGAGGTCGAACGGCGAATAAAGCCTTTCCTAACCTGCTTATTAACGTAAGCGCGGATAATATAGTTCTCGGCTTTACTAAAAGGGCAAAGGCGGGTATAAGGGGGTTATATTCCTTCCTTAAGGTTAATCTAAGTATTAATAACGCGGTAAAGGGTAAGCTTATCGGCCTTACTCTAGAGCTATATATAGATTATATAGTAAAGCTCTTTTAAGACCTTAGCCTAAAGCTTATCAAGAGTATAAAGGACTTTATTATATTTTAAAAAGAATTTAGCGATATTATCGGGCGAAACCTTATGAAGGAAGATTTTATTAAGGTAGTTATCGATAAAGTCGTAAAGGCGGGGGTTAAGTTAGGCTTTAGCGGTATTAGGATTAATAGACTTAAATAAAACGGCCTAATAGAGTTCTTTAAGGATCTTTTAGTCGATAGGAGGTAAAAGCTTAATAAATAAAGGTTTAGCGGCTAAGGCTTTAATTATAGTCTAAAAAGTCGTAACGGAGGGCTAGCGGTAGAGTACTATTATAGTAGCTATATTAAGCATTTAGATAAAGAACGTAAGGTCGCTTAGAAGGATTATAAAAAGGCGGGGTCTTAACGCTCGATGCTTAGGTTAAAGAGCTAGGTAGCGGGAGCTAGTAGCCTAACGTATAGGCCGAAGGCGGGGCGGGCGGACGTAACGATAGGGGTAAAAGGTATTTAAAAGGTCGGAGTTATAGCTAAAGTTAAGGTCAGTCTAACGGGAGGAGTTTAGGTAAGTAGGTTTACTTACGTTAAAAGCATCTTTAAGGGACGTCGGGAGGCTAAAGGGAAAACGAGGCAATAAAGGAATAAACTTAAGGGTATTAGAAAAGCGGACGGTATAAGCAAAAGCCTAAAAGGCAAAAGGCGAAAATAAGGCAAAAGGCTCGCCCTCGTCGTTAAAGTTAGCAATAGAAAGGGCGGGGGGGGGAACGAATTATATTTATAAATTATATTCCCCTAAAGGCGGGAACGGGAATAGCGGGAGCGGCCGGGAGGCTAAGGATAAGATAAGGCTAAGGGTCTAAAAGGTAAGAAGCGAGGTAGAATAAGGACTAAAAGGAGAGGGAGTTATTACGCTAGCTAATAATAAGGTCGTAGCAGCGTAGCTAAAGGAGGCCGAGAATAACCTTATAGCTAAGCTTCGTAAGGAAAAAGCAGATAGACTTAGTATAAGCGCTAACTTAAGCGATTAAGTAAGCGCAATAAGTAACGGCGCTAGACTTATAGTCGCTACTATCGGCGAGAGAGAGCCGGTAAAGGAACTAAAGCTAGCGGACGGGGAGGGTAAGGCGGTACGTAGTCTAAGTATATATAAAAGCGAATCCGGAATAACTAAAGTCGACTAAAGCACTTACGGCGACGTTAGTAAGCATAAGGGAGAAAGGCAATAATAAAGCGCGAGGCTATATTCCCGCCGGGAGATAAAAGTCCTCCTTTATATTAAATAAAGCTATAAAATTAAAAACCGAAAGCTCTATCGCGCGATAAGACGAGGGAGCTAGGCGTTTCCTAGGGGGGGGGAAGCGCCGGAGGTAAGGGTAAAAGAGTCGGTGACCTCGCCTTAGACGAAGCCTTACTTAATCGCCCGGACGTTAAGCCGGGGAAGGGGCGTAAGGAAGCGCGGGGCGGGAATACCACCGCCTTAGCCGCGACCCCGGCTAGCACCCTTCTTAGGATAGGTCTAGGCCGGATAGGTTAAGGGTACCGGGGCGGCGTAGTAGAGATAGAGACGGTTCTTATACCGTCGTTGCTTCTCGACGTCTATAAGACTAGCCCGGAACGCGTTGAGGTCTATCGGATCGCTAGCGGGCGTAAAGGCGGCGGGGCTAGCGGACCTAGCAAAAGCGGGGGGGGGGAATAGTCTATAGCTAGACGAGCCTCTTATAGGCTTAAACACGCTTATAGTTCTCCTAAAGGGCGGCGTAGAGCTTAGCCTAGCTGTAGAAGTCGTCGGTATTAAGGCTAGGGACTTAAAGAGCGACGGCATCGGCGAGCTTATTAGTAACCTTTTAATAAAGGTGTCTAACGTAGGCGCTCTCGTTATAATCGAGGTCGGCTTATAGCTAGGTAAACCACGAGAAGAAATCCGGCTAAAAGGTGCCTTTTATAGCTAGGGTATTAAATTCCGCCTTAGACTAAGCGCGGTAGTTCGCGGCACTAAAGACGGAGGCGAGCTCGTAGGTAAAGGAGTCGAGGGACTAAAAGCGCTACTACTCGAAGGGGGTATCTTTACGGATATAGCGGGGGACGCTAGCAGCGATAGAGGCGGCCTAGCTAGAAAGTCGGCCGATTGCGTAGACGACTTAGTCCCTATCGGTAGGGAATATATAAGGGTTAGAGGCGATCTTAAGGGATATACCGTCGCGCTAAACGCGTAAGGCGTCCTAGCGTTGCTTTTAAGTGCCGATATCGCCGGAGAAGCGTTTAAGGTCGGCGAAGCGGGCATAAGGACTTACGGTAGGAGGGGTAAAAGCAGCTTAAAGGGCGGTAAGGTAGGCGAGGGCGGCGTTAGACTAATTAAGCTAATCCTAGAGTCCCTCCGCGTGCTGCCGGTAGCCGAGGGCCTCCTTATAGGCGGCAGTAGCGGAGGTAGCGGCCTTAAGGAAACTAGACTTAAGAAGGACGATAGACCGGGTTTAATCGGTATGCCGGAGGAAATTCGTCTAAAGGTCGGCGAAGATAGACGAGGCGACGGAGGAACCCTAGAGAATAGAGGCTAAGTAAGGGAAGGCGGAGAGGGCGTTAGGCTAAGGGACGTCCTAAAGGGGAACGCCTACCGGAGGGCTAGGCGAAGGGGAGAGGGAGGGGGTAGAAATAGGAGTAGCTATTATAGCGGCGGGAAAAAGGGGTAGCGGCGGGAAAAAGGGCTAGAAAAATCTATAGGAGAGTAAAAAAAAGGCGGAAAGGGGCGTAATAAGATAAAGAACGAAGGCAGGCGTATAGGCGAAGCTAAGGGGACTAAGGAATCGTAAAGGCTCGGCGGAAGGGCAGAAGAATAGTAGATTAAACTATTATAAAACGAGCTTAAGGGGGGTATATAACTATTATTAATCTACGAAAGAGCGCAGCTATAGACTAAGTATAAGGGTCTATATATACGATATAGAGGTTACGTAGGATAATATATAATATAACCTAATACTATAACAAATTGCCTCTAACTTATATAGGTCTATCCGTATAGTGTTTAGGGTGATTATATAGCCTAAGAATTCGACTTCCTGCGTGTAGAATATATATGTTTCTAGCTTAATATAAAGGCTGGCTGCTTCGAGAGCCTTAAGCACTTTTATAACGTCGAGTTTATGCGTTTCTAAATCGTCTAAATAAACGATTATATCGTTTAAATAAGCTAAGACGAATATATCGAGGTGTTCGTGCAGGGCGTTATTAATACGCTTCTAAAAAGTTGCTAGGGCATTTATAAGCCTTAGAAGGAGGATTAAAAATTCGTATAAGCCGTATCGAGTTCTAAAAGCGGTCTTATATTCGTCTTCTTCCCTAATGCGTATCTAGCTTTAAGCCACTTTAAGGCCGATTTTCGTATAATATCTTTTCTTAGATAATCGATCCCTTAATTCAACAATAAGGGGTAAAGGGGTCTAGTCTTCAATAGTATTGTTATTAAGCTAGCGGTAGTCGATATATAGCCTAGTCTTAACCTTATCTTTACTATTTCTTAGAGCAAATAGTACCGGGGCCTAATATTCTAATTTCGACTCCCTTATATAACCTTTTCGAAGGTTTTCGTTAATATAATCCCGAAGCAATTTTACATGTAATTTATCGAGGTTATATATCTTCCGGAAGCGAGGCTTCGCTCTATCTTTAAGGTTGATTTCGTAATCCTATTGCGTTTAAGGCGGTAGTTTATCCTCTAGTAAGTCGTTAAATATCACACTAAATTTAACGAGGATATCGTGCGGTATAGTCTTAAATCTATCCGCTTTAAGGTCCGTCTCTATTTCTTTAATAGAAGCGCTATTTAAAGCGTCTTTTAATAATAGGTTTAGCGGTTCTAGGACCGTATTAAATCGGCCCGGAAGTTCCTCTTCGAATAAGGTAGCAACTTCCTTAATTCCTAGGCTTCGCCTTTCTAGGCTAGTATTAAGTTCCGAGGTTTTTAGTCCGGTTAAGTCCTTTAATTCGTTATAGAGTAGAATATCTAAGGTATTATCTTTAAACCTTAGAAGGCCTTTATTCTAGTCGATAGAAGGGTTATATTATTATAAGAAAGGTAGTCTTAGTATAATATCGTATCGTATAGATAGGATATCGAAAGGGTCTTTAAACGATAAGTTTCCGATAGAATATTCGGAAGGATTAGTTTTGTAGATAATATTCCCGTTATTATACGTTAAGGGTTTCCCTTCGGCTATAAATAGCGTATAAGGCGTGGTTGTCTACCGGTAACGAAGGCGTAGACGATTTATCGTTTCCGGGGCAATATAGTTACTTATAGATCCGCTATCTACTAAAGCGGAAAGTCTATGCCCTTAGTAGTTAATCGTAAGGGTTATCTTCTTACTAATAGTTTTATTAGTAATAAGAAGATCTTAATTATTAGTAAGTAGCCCTTTTACTTTTAGTAGTAGAGGTTTTTTATATCCTTAGTAGTAAGGGTGCTATTACCTTATATCCCCTCCCTTAAAATAGTCTTAAGGGGATTAGGTTCTCTCTTAAACCTAGTAGACTCTCTTAAACCTAGTAGACTCTCTTTCGAGCCTATTAGACTATCTTTTAAGTCTATATAGATTAAGCTCTCTTTTAAGCTCTAGGGGTTGTCCTTTAAACCTAGGGGGTTCTATTTTAAACCTAGTAGAACCCGGCTCTTCTCTAATAGACTTACCGTTAAGTCTATTAGTAGTTCCCCGGGGTATAGATTATATTATAACCCTATAGTTAGTAGTCTCGAAAAGGAGACCTTATAGTTGCCGGACCCGTTTAAGTAAGTCTCGGTTAACTTAAGAAGTAAGTCCGAGGGTCCGGGAGGCGAGGCAGTAGACGCCTTCTAGCCTTCGGAGGGCCTCCTAGAGAGTCCGGACCTCGAAAGAGGGTTCCGGGTGTAGCTCCGGCAAATAACCTCCTAGACGGTCTAGTCTAGTAAGGAGGTTAAGCTTCTCGCGTTCTTTCTCTTACATAAGGTCTACTAAGGACGCAATTTCCCTATAGAATTCCTCGTAGGTTTCGTGCTCGTTATCTAAAAGCATTGCCTCTAGCCGATTTACTTTACGCTTATAGCTTTAAAGTAAAGCTAAAGTCTCTTCGGCTATATTAGTAAGGCACTCCGGGGGCCTATCCTTAGCGCTAGGGTAACCCTAGGCTTCTCGTTCGATAAATCATTCTAAATAGTTCGTAATAGCTAGGTATTCCGCATAGCTGCTATATTCCGGGTTAATAGCATCGAGAAGGTCCTCGTCGTCTTTAAATTCTCGGTAGGCCGGAGGGGACTCCGAGCCGTACGGGGCAGCAGTAGCTAAGCTGCCTTCCGAGAATGCTTCGGTATTAGCGGGGCTAGAAGCATCGGGTATATAGCCTCCGGTAAGATCTTCTAACTCCGGGGCCTAGCTATAGTTATGCTAGTACTAGGTTTCTCGAGGGAATTCCTCGGAGTCGTATTAGGTTGTTAAGGGTATATCGTCGTCGTCCGGCTCCGGCCCGGGCTCCGGACCGTCTAAGTCCGGAGCGGACTCTACGGAGGAATCGGGGAGTCCGGGGAGTCTAGGGAGTCCGAGGGTGCTAGACCGACCCCCGCGTTATCCATAGAGTTATCTATAATCTCTCCGTCCTTTAAGTCGATCACTAGATCTATTGCGAAGCTAGGCTGGGATTTGTGAGACTTAGGTAGCCCAGGCGGGCTCTCGACCTAAAGGACCACCCGGGGGACTACCAGCGGCCCGTGCATCGCTGTGCGGCCTGTGGGGCACCCGAAGCTAGTTGGAAAAGGGGCTTGGAAAAGGGGCTTGGAAAAGGGGCTTAGAAAAGAGGCTTGGAAAAAGGGGCTTGGAAAAAGGGTTTGGAAAAAGGGTTTAGAAAAGGAGGCTTGGAAAAGGGGCGTGGAAAAGAGGCTTGAGAAAACAGGGCTTTAGAAAAAGGCGTGGGAAAAAGGCTGGGAAAAAGGCTGGGCAGGAAAAAGGAAACAGGGGGCTGTGTCTTAAAACTCAGACACTTAGGTGGAACGCTAAAGGGGACTACTAATTTAGGAGGGATAGGACTGCCTATAAAAGGGGGCAGTCCCCCCTAGTAAGGAAGGGAGAGGTTAAAGATCAATCAATCACTTCTACACTATATTTCCTGCCTGCACAAGATTTAAACAGCTCTACACAGACTGTCTAAGTCTTCGACCCCCTTTTTAGTCATTGACTTCTATATGCATATATCTCTCTTATTGAGAGTTATAAGCCCGGGAGGAATAGAGTTCCTATAACTTCCGGACACTGCGCAATACTATACCGCACACTAGTTATCACTATAGTTGCATAGCACCCTATAAATTGCTCTAAGACAAACGACCGATATACTCTTCGGCTTGTGCCTCCGACGACGATATAGTTCCCTTACTCCTTAGTAGGAGTATCTTAGACCTACGAACACTTAACATAACACTATACGATATACCTACGGGGAAGACCCGACGTATAATCCTTACGGGCCCGGAGGACTAGGACAAATAGATAAAGGAAATAAAGGCTTAAGTAGATTAGACTATCTACAACCTTATCTTCTCGGACGAACAATAGCCTCTAGAGCCCCTTATTCGACCGAGATATACTAACTTTATAGAGGAAGCTATAAGCTTTGCCTAGTTAAGTGCCCCGAGACAAAAAGCTTATATAGCATCGATTATAACTATAAGAGTCTCCGGAAGGAATATCTATATAAAACGAAGCTTATTATAGCTGCCCGGACAACGATTTCCGAGTCTATCTTAGCTACTAAGCTTCTAGCCCTACGAGATGACAAGACCCTTCGATAGTAGATAAAGAAGCTAGAAACCTCGACAGCCCCGTCTCTAGGTTATATAACCGACCGGATCCGGAAGAGATATATAGCCTACTTATAAGTGTTTCTAACCGGGACTTCGATAATAGAGATATCGGCCTAGCTAGATAAGTAGGAAGAAACCGTAGAAGAAGCTAACTAGTATTTCCTTTCTAAAGCTATCTTTAGGCAGTAGCTAAGGGATATTGCTATACGAGTTTAACCACTAAGCGATAGATACTCGTCTATATTCCGGGAAGCTAGTAGGGAAATCGACGAAGCAGCAGCTTAAGTACAGCAGCAAGCAGCCCTCTTAGTCTAAGGGGTTTACCTAAGAGAAGTTATACGAGCCCCGTTTACGGCTAAATAGACTATCTAGTTAGTATCCCGGAAGATTAGGGAAATAGTCGAAGAGATGCTATAGGCCTAAACCTAGAAACAGTTAAGGGTTAGATAAGGAAGTGTCTACTAGACCGAAAAACGGGGAAATAAGGATACGGATACCCCTAAGGCAAAACGGGGAAATAGTAAGGATACGGATACCCTTAAGGCAAAACGACTAAAAATCTCGTGCCCGGCTTGTAAGAAGATTAGGCACCCCCTAGCAAGATGCTAGACAGTGTTTAAACATCTATAGCTTAATAGACGAGATCCCCTCCCCGAAAACCTTGAAACGGTCTAGGATTCCCTCCGAGAAAACCTAGGCCTATAGAAAAAGATCGACGAGATTAAGGCTAAGGTTCGAGCCTCTCTATAATAGCAATCATAGGGGCAAGAGTAGGTTATATAGTAGTTACTAAAGGCAGACCGAGTTAAGAGAAGAACCCGAGGAAAGATAGTAGGAACGGGAAATCTAGCTTTTGTGTTTAAAACTTTAAAAGCCCCCCTCGAACCTTCGGAATATCTACTTCGGAAATCGTCTATTCTAGACTTAAGAGCCTCTTTATACGTCTATAACGACCTCTCTCGATTCCGCTCCTTTAAGAAAGCCCGAAAAGAGTTCTTAGTAGCCGGGGATTCTCTAGTACGAATAGAGGGCTACGGGAGGGTGAATTATCTTATAAAGATACCTTCCGGTCACCGGGTGCTTCGACTAAAGAAGGTTGCCTACTATCTAGGCTTCTCTACTAGCCTAGTCTCCTTCTAACTACTCCGCGAAGAAGGGATACACTAGGATATAATCCGAGATCCTACGAAGCTAATTAAAAACAACGAGGTTATCGGACTAATCGAATAGAAATACGGCTAGTTTATTATAGAATACCGACCTAATAACCCGGCTTCGACCCTAGGCTAGGCTGCCTTTCCGGCGGCAAAAAGGGCTAGTTCTAAAGACCCTCTGCCAGCTGCTAAGGGAGACGGGAAGCTCTAGTATATAAGACTCGGCCACCTAGGACCTTTAGCCCTTTATAAGCTCGGAATTCAATAGGGAGTCTACATTTAGGGGCTAAAAACAGTCGAGTGCGAATTTTATAGTTAAAGGAAAGCTAGAAGATAAGTTTCTAGAAGAACCCCTTCTCGGCCCTCGAAACTATGCGAAGAGATCTAGATAGATTAGACAGATATAGCCCGGGATTGAGAAAACTTTATAAGGGTTATATTTATTACTAACGCGTTCTTAGGAATGGTTTTTCCCTATTTTTTACGGAACTATCACAGCAAACATAATTAGTCTGCTTTACGGGACTTTATAAACTAGATAAAGAACTATTACGGCCTCGAGGTTAAGAAAATCAGGTCCGATAGAGAGTTATTTATGAAAAGTATCTTAGCCTAGCTTCCGAAAAGGGGTATTTTACCCCTTCCATCGGCATTAAACACCTAGGCCTAGAACGGAGGAGCCGAGAGATTAGGGGGTGTTATAATAGAAAAAGCTCGAACTATAAGACTAGCAGTAAGCCTACCTTACGACCTTTAGAGAGAAATAGTCGAGTCAGCGTGCTACCTTCGGAACCGGACCCTAAGGGACCCTAAGGACGGCTTAGAAGACTAGGAGTCTCCCCTAGACAAGTTTACTAGAAAAAAGGCCTCTCTAGCCTACCTTCGAGCCTATAGATGCAAGGCCTACGCTATAACGCCTAACGCCTAGCTAAAAAGAAAGAAGAAGAAGAAACTAGATCCTCGAGCGTGTATAGGGTTCCTAGTCGGTTATAGGTCTACTAATATCTTCCGGATCTAGGTACTAAGCCTAAAGAAGGTTATTTCAACTCGGGATATAGTGTTCGACGAATATAGCTACTTCGACGGAAAAAGAGAATAAGTTCCCCTTCTAGAAAGCACTCGACAGCTTATTTAGAGGATAGAGATACCCTTAGAGACTCGAGCCAACGAGGAGGCCCTCGACGAAGAAACAGACGAGGAAACTAATATCAAAGAAGTTAAGGGCAACGAGGACGAAATATAGGAAGAAGACCCGGAAGAAGACCTAGAGGAAGCTCAACTAGACGACAAAGACCTTAAGAAAGCAATCGAGCTCGAGAAAGCCTACTCATCCCCGACCTACCCGTTAGAGGATTTAAAAGAAGCCTTTCTAGTACATCTTCCAGTTTCTACCCCTAAGGGGGTGGGGGGAAATACAACCTCGAAAGAATTCCCGGTAGCTTTTCTATCCTTACTTCAACAAGTTAAAGAAACAGCAGCTTTAATAGGGGTAGAACTAGAAGGACCGAATGTAGTACCCTTATTAAGGGCTACTAGCCTCTGCCTAGAGGACCGGTTCTCGGACTTTAGACTTACCCCTATCTAAGATAGAGTCTATAGAGCTTTTACAGCCGGGAGACTGTTTAAACCTTAAGAAAAGAAGAAGGTCTATAAAAGAGCTCTCCCGGAACCGCCTTAGACTTAGTCACAACTGCAAAACCATCTATATAAAGAGCAGTTTATTTAGGCCTAGAAAGACCACCTAGCCTTACACGCAGAGATAGGTTCCTTCTAGGAAGTCTTATAGGCTATAGCAAGGGGCCACTAGGTCCTAGGCTGTAAATAGGTCTTTATTTACAAAGCAGATAAACACGGGTACCTTTAGAAGTGTAAAGCTCGCCTAGTGGTTTATAGGAATCAATAGGAGAAAGGAGACCTTCTAATAAGAGCTACAACCTTAGCCGGGATGTCTTTTAGGGCTCTTATAGCTATAGCAGCCGAGTACGACCTCGAATTAGATTAAATAGATGCGGTAAACGCCTTTGTGAACTGCCCCTTAGACGAGGACGAAGTTGTCTATATGCGGATGCCCCTTAGATTTTAGAAAGAAGGTAAAGTTATACGGCTTCGAAAAGCTCTATACGGTCTACGTAGGTCTCCCCTTCTCTAGCAGCAGCACCTTACAGCGTCTCTCAAGACCCTAGGCTTCTAAAAGGTCCCTTAAGCGCCCTATGTTATAATAAAAGGGGCGGTAATCGTCTTCTTCTATATGGACGATATTATCTAGGCCTACCGAAAGGAAGACTAATAGATCGCTAAGGAGGTAAAGCAAGGTGTATAAGAAAGATATAAAATAACCCTTCTAGGAGAGCTAAAGTGGTTTCTAGGCATACGAATTCTACGAAATAGAAGCCAACGGACGATCTAGTTGACATAGGATGCTTATATCGATAAGGTAGCTTATACGTTTCTACTAGACTAGCTAGAATAAAGAGCTCCGGCTACTCCGATGCTAGAAGAAGAGCTTCTGCTATCTCTATCGACCTACCACGCAATAGAATAAGAAAAACACGCTTACCTCTAGAAGGTCGGGTTACTACTGTTTGTAGCAATTTCTACTAGGATCGATATAGCCTTTATAGTCTCCCGGCTAGCCCGGTATAACTAGAATCCCTCTGTAAAGCACTAGGAGGCAGTAGACCGAGCTATTCTCTACCTTTACTCGACTAAAAGCCACGGACTACGCTTAGGAGGGCATAAGCAGAAAGGGGCTAAGACATTCCTCTATTCTAGCGATGCCTCCTTTGCCGATAACTTAGTCGACCGGAAAAGCTCTTAGGGATATATTATGTCTCTATTTAGAGGCTATATAGCCTAGAAAGCCTCTAAATAGGCAATAGTTATAACGTCGAGCATAGAAGCAGAAATGCTCGCTCTTTTAAAGGCAGTAAAGGAGGCTATTTTCCTTAGCCGGTTGCTTACGTCTTTACAGCTTTAAATTCCGACTCCTTTAGTCCTAGAGTGTAATAACGCTTAGACTATTAGGTTATTTATAGAAGAAAACAATAAGCTATTAACTAGGCTTAGGTACGTTAATATTTATTAGCACTAGCTACGATAGGAGGTCTAGCAGGGACTTATCTCGCTCCGGTGGATTCTAATAGCAGAGATAAAGGCTAATAGACTTACAAAAGCCCTTCCTAAGTAAAGACTAGCTGTGTTTTTGCGGTAGGTTGGGCTAGAAGATCTTAGAGAAAGGATCCGACTAGAGGCCCGCTAAGAGGACCTTCGAGAAGCAATACTAGCCAGCAGGCTAGCTAGGTGCGAGGCAGCCAAATAGCAGTAGGGCGACTCTCCCTCTATCTAGTAGGTCCTAAAAACCGTCTAGGGGAATAACCTTAGGATAGGACCCCTAACTTAGCGGGCAAGGAGTTTAATCTAGTTTCTAGAACTTAAGGAGTTAGTCTATTATCTATAGAGCTCTTAGGGGGTGACTACCTGTTCTACGGTCTTAGGCGGTAAGTAGGGCTGTGAGTGTCCTCCCTAGCTAACTATACAACTAAAGTCCTAGACCTATAGATAGCTATACCCCTTTTAAAGGGGGCAGGCTATAGCTAAGGGGGTGTGTTGCGAAGCTAGGCTAGGATTTGTGAGACTTAGGTAGCCTAGGCGGGCTCTCGACCTAGAGGACCACCCGGGGGACTACCAGCGGCCCGTGCATCGCTGTGCGGCCTGTAGGGCACCCGAAGCTAGTTGGAAAAGGGGCTTGGAAAAGGCGCTTAGAAAAGGGGCTTAGAAAAGAGGCTTAGAAAAAGGGGCTTGGAAAAAGGGTTTAGAAAAAGGGTTTGGAAAAGGAGGTTTGGAAAAAGGGCGTGGAAAAGAGGCTTGAGAAAACAGGGCTTTGGAAAAAGGCGTGGGAAAAAGGCTGGGAAAAAGGCTAGGCAGGAAAAAGGAAATAGGGGGCTGTGTCTTAAAACTCAGACACTCAGGTGGAACGCCAAAGGGGACTACTGATTTAGGAAGGACAGGACTGCCTATAAAAGGGGGCAGTCCCCCCCAGTAAGGAAGGGAGAGGTCAGAGATCAATCAATCACTTCTATGCTACATTTCCTGCCTGCATAAGATTCAAACAGCTCCACACAGACTGTCTAAGTCTTCGACCCCCTTTTCAGTCATTGACTTCTATATGCACAGCGTATATCTCTCTTCTTGAGAAGATCCTCTATCACGCTGTCCGGAGCGTCCGGACTATCCGGGCCGGCCGGGTCCTTTAGGCCGGCCGGGTCGTCGTCCGGGTCCGACTATCTAAATAGGTCCTCCTCTTCTTCGATAGAGGGCCTAACTAGGCTATCTAGAATAGGTACTAATTTATCCTTAGGATCCCTAATAGTCGTAAAACGTTTTTATAGTAAGGATAGGCAGAAAAGCCTATAGGATCGCTATTAAAGAGCGTAGGATCGAGAGCTTCTCTTAAAGGCGGTAGAGAGAGCCTAAGAGGTCCTTACTCTAAGGTATAAAGGCTTTTAGAAGCCGCCGGCTTTCCTTTAGCTAGATTTTTCTTCCGGTAGCAATCTTTAGCAATATGCCCTACCTTCTTACAAAAGAAGTAGGTAAGGCTCTTATAAATGCTATTGTTTTTCGAGCTCCTAGCCGGTGCCGAATAGCTAGTTGTTCTTAGGTTTAAAATAGCATTTAGGTCTATAGGATCGCCGTAATTCGTCTATTTCCCCTTTTTCTTCGAAAAAACCTTATACCCCCCTCGGGGGTCCTTCTTCTATTGCCGGCGTTTAAAAAGCCGGTCGTCGATTCTAACTGCTTAGGCTATAAACTCAACGAGGGTGTCGGGAGGGTCTTATTTAGAGATATCGTCCTTTATATCGTCCTTTAGCCCTTCGTAAAAAACCGCTATTATAGCATTGTCGTCTTATTCTAATTTCGATATTATCTGCTTAAACGAGGCAGTATAATTAAAAGTAGAGGTTTTTTATCGTAAATACCGTAGCTTATGCTCTACGGCTTTTTTCTCGTTACTTATACCGAAGGTCTATAACGGGGTTATTCCGAGTAGGCATAGAGGAGGTCTTAGAAAGAGGTAGAATAACACTATAGAGGGGAAAAGGGAAGAGAGTACGGGCGTAGCCCTCGCCGGCGCGGACTACCTAAATACACGCAATCTAGTCACGTGCACTAGATAATAACACTAGGGTCTAGGTCTATCTTCTTATAATTTCTAAAGCTTCTCTTTTTTAGTTACCTAAGAGCGATAGCGCCGCGCGGTAAGCGCGTTTCCGGACGTATAGGCCGCGTAGGCCGAATAAGTCGTGCTAGCTATCGAGTCGCTAGCCTATCGCCGTTACCTTATATAACGGAATTAACATTAGAAGATAAATATACTAACTTATATAAGGGCTATAACGAGCGTCTTAGGACGCTATTACTAATTTTTTTACTGCCTAAGGGGCCCCGATCTATCCCCTCGCGAAGTTAAACGTAAGCCGGCCCTTTACGACCTACCCCTCCGCGTATAGATGTCCTCGTAGCTCTTTAAGTAAGAGCCGTAGAGCTTAAGGAGGAGAAAAGATTAAGAGATAGGATTGCGGAACTTCGAGAGGAATTTTCGCAATAGGGTAACTTATTCGGCAAGGACTTATACAAACGTCGCCGATAGTTAACCGAATTAAGGGAGAGTCGTAGTAGGGAAATTAAAATAAAAAACATTCCTTAGCTATTATAACTAACTAACCCTCGAAAACGTCTCGATTAGATTAGCGATCTTAAGGATGCCTTTATCGCTGCCTTACGTTGTTTTAAGCGTAATAAGAATAAAATCTTATATACCTTTAACTATATATACGTAGACTATAAGGCGAGATAAAGGCGATACCTCGACGAAAAGCTCCTTATAGAGAGGGAATTACTTCGTACTAACTAAGATAATTTTCGTAACTAAACCTTAATTTTAATTAAAGATACTACTAATCGCGAGACTTTTTTAGCTACGTAACTATAGGAAGCACGCTAACGAGAGGGTTAGTCCCCCCTCGATTTTAGTCTTTACTTAGATTCCCTTAAGCAATACCTAAAACATCCGCTAGAAAAAACTCGTATACTTTCCTTTTTTACGAAGTTACGTCCCGATCTTTAGGACTAAATCTCCCTTTATTTAGCGTCTATTTAAGACAACACTCGTAAGGAGATAGTCTAACTCGCTTAACGCTTCTAAGATACTCTAAGAAATAAGAAGCACCTTATAAAGCTAACTAACGATTAGTCGACCTTTACTTAAAGGGCAAGAGGCTCCCGTTCGATAGGCTATCGCCGACTTAAAGGCCGAAATAGATCTACTAACAACTATTAAGATTCCGACGCCGCTAGATCGACCTCGAATAGCCGTAGAAACGGTCGTAGCAACGGCCGTAGCAATAGCTAAGGAAATAGTCGCAATAGTCGTAACGGTAGGAATAAATACGGTAGGAATAGCCGTAGTAATAACCGGGGAGGAAATTCGTATAGAAACGAGAAACGGCGAAAGCTAATCCGGCATAGTTATTAATTAGTATTATTAGAAACTAAGCTATATATAAGCCGATTGCTAGGCGATAGCGAAAGCTAACCGAGCTATAGCCGATTTAAAGACGATAAAGAAGGAGGGAAACGCCTAAAGTCGAAGTAAATGCCTCTCCTTTAACTAAGCTATAGGTAGAGGTAGTTAAGAGACTACGTGCTATTAGAAAGCTATTAGGGCGAATACCTTATAAAATCATCGTTAATCTCGATTACGGTAGTAAAGTAGATCTAGTAGATGTAAATTTTGCTCGAAATTAAGGGCTATAATAGCTTCCTTTATTAACCCTTAGATTAAAGGTAGTCGGGAATACGCTTATAAAACGATATAGAGTTTAAGAAGTTTCTATCTAACTCTAAGATAGTCGCTATAAGGAAAAGATAGTTATTCGCCCTTATATCGGCGTCGATAACGGATTAAAACCCGACGACGCACTAGTTTTACTTAGTATACCCGCACTTTCTTAGGAATATATTTATCTTATTCCTTTTAAGCGCGTTTAGTAGTTTAAACACTAACTTTCTAAGGTGTTATTACGCTAACCGTAGAAATTTTTGCATAAGTGTCGGAATAAGGCATAGGTCTATATAGTTATACCTAACCTAAATTTTATGCTATTTCCCGATAAAGATAATAACTCGGCGAACCTTAAGCGAACGGGGGAGGAAATACCGGCGACTCTTTTAGACTTTAAAGACGTGTTTTCTAAGCACGAGGCCGATTTATTGCTAAGGAAGAAGGGCACCGATTATGCGATTAACCTATTCCCCGACTTTAAGCCGCCTTTTAGACCTATCTACCCTTTTTCTTAATCCGAACTTTAGGTTCTAAAGAAGTAGTTAGATTAGTCCTTTAAGCGTAGCATTATTCGGAAATCTAAGAGTTCGGCTAAGGCTCTTATCCTTTTTATGCCTAAGAAAGACAGCACCTTACGCCTTTATATAGACTACTAGGGGGTTAATAGCATTACCGATAAGAATCGCTACCTACTCCCCCTTATTTTAGAGATTATAGACCGTTATTAAAGGGCTAAGTACTTTTCGAAGATTAACCTAAAAAACGCATACTAACGCATCCGGATTAAGGGAGGGGATAAGTAAAAGACAGCCTTTCGTACTCGCTATAGTTACTACGAGTATTTAGTATTACCGTTTAGATTAACCAACGCCTTTACTATATTTTAGTTATATATTAACTAAGCTCTTAAAGGCCTTATAGACACTATTTACGTCGTCTATCTTAATAATATTTTAATCTTTTCTAAGACTTATAAGGAGCATATAGAATACTTACGATAAGTCTTTAAACGACTAAGGAATACCGAGCTATTCGCTAATTTATCGAAGTATACTTTCTATAAGCAGTCTTTAAAGTTTTTAGGATTTATCCTATCTATTAACGGAGTTGTAATAGACCTAGCCCGCGTTAAGGCTATTATAAATTAAGAAGAACCTCGTTCTTTCTATAATATTTAAGTTTTTCTCGGTTTTGCAAATTATTACCGACGATTTATTTTAGGATACTTTAGTATTATTGCCCCTCTTACTATATTATTAAAAGGGAGCGTTAAGGGAAGAAAGCCCGGACGAGTATAGCTAAACACTAGCGAATTAATAGCGTTTTACGCCGTAAAGAACGCCTTTGCAATAGCCCTACTTCTCCGATACTTCGACCCTTAAAGACCGATTTATATTAAGACTAATGCCTTAATTTTCACAATAGCTAGCATTCTTTCGCAGCCCGATAACGAAGGCTTTTCTTATCCGATTGCTTTCTAATTACGGAAGTTTACTAGCCTTAAGCTTAACTACGGCACCCTTAATTAGGAGATATTTACTATCGTTAAGTTATTTAAATACTAGCGATACTACGTCGAAGGGGCGGCGAATACCGTTAAAGTTTTATTAGATTACTAAAACCTTTAAGGCTTTATAAAGTAAGTATCCCTTAATAAAAGACAAGCACGTTAGTATATATACCTAGCTCCTTTCGATTTTACGATTAAACACCGAGCCGGCAAATTAAATCCTGCCGATGCTTTATTAAGGAAGCTAGAATTTATAGGCGAAGCCCTACCGTTTGTAAAGCTACTCCCGGAACTATAATAGAAGTTAGCAGTTATTCGGTAGGTATATATAGCTATAGATTCTATAAAGAGCGACCTTAAGACGAGTTCTTAGGTCTTTATTATCTCTAAGCTTAACGAGATGTCTTTACGTAACGAAAATGCATAAGCTCTCTAAGATTCGATCGCTTAGCATTTAGGAACGAGTCCCGCTAAGTTAGCTACCTAGGTTAAAGATATCGTTAGTTATAAACAACGGTGTTAAAGACAATTGGCTAGGTTAGCAGCTTATTATAAAGGGGTCTATAAAAGCAATGTCTCTAAGCCCCTTTTTAAGCTCCTTAAGAGGACTTAAGCGGAAGATCCGTAAACTATATAGCGAGTATAGGCCGAAAGTACCCTAGAAGAAGAGGTAAGTCTTTAGTTATTAAGCCTAGACGGACTTATTTTACATTTAGGAAAATTCGTAGTGCCTATAGAGGTTGCCTTAAGGCAAGAGCTTATTTAGCTCTACTATAACGATCCCCTTATAGGGTACTTCGGGATAGCCCGTATAAAAGACCTCCTATCCCGGAAATTCTTTTAGGAAGGAATAGCTCGTAATATAAACAGCTACGTACGTTTATATTATATCTATTAAAGCGCTATTCTAAAGCGGCATCGCCTATACGGCGCCCTTAAGTCGCTGCCTATTCCTATAAGACCTTAGGAAGAAGTCTCTATAGACTTTACTACCGGTTTTCTAGAGTTATAGTTTAATAGTAGAGAAATTAACGTAATACTAGTAATCGTTAATCGATACACTAAGTATAGCGTATTTCTCGCGGTCTTTAAGACAATAATAGCGCCTAAGTTAGCTAAGGCTTTTTATTATAAGATTAAGCTTATCTATAGAGTACCGAAAGGCATTATTTCCGATAAAGGATCTCTATTTACTAGTAAGTTCTAGTTAGACCTCTATTATATATTACGGATAAAACGTAGGTTATCGATAGCCTTTTACCTATAAACCGACGGTTAGACCGAACGGGTGAATTAAATACTATAATACTACCTTCGGTATTATATAAATGCCGAATAGAACAACTAGCCTAGACTACTACGAGAGGCTTAGTTCGCTTGCAATAATACGAAGAATACAACTATAGGCTTTTCGCTTAATAAGGCATTATTCGGATACTAACTAGACTACTATATCTACCTTATAGACGATACTATTAGTAGAGGAGTGCCTAAAGCGAGAGCTCGCATTAGTAAATTAGCAGACTTAAGGAAAAAGCTAGAGACTTATTAGCGATAAGCTATTAAGTCGTAAAAGAAATTCGATAACCTCTATTATAAGCTACTTACCCTTAAGGTTAAGGACCTAGTAGGACTCTCTACGAAGAACTTACGCCTTAAGGACTAAAGAAGGAAGTTATTACCTAAATACATTAGACCTTTTAGGGTCTTTTAAGCTATTAGCAAGCAAGCGTACCGCCTAGCCTTACTAGAGAAATACGACCGGCTTTATAATATGTTTTATATTAGTCTTCTTAAGCCGTAGGTAGAACGGGCTACTAACTAACACCCTAGTGAATTACTGCCGATGCTTAACCTTAACGATGCCGAAGGAGAATAGTCGGTCTAGTAAATTAAGGACTATAAGAAGAAGAAAGGCGTTACCTACTACTTAGTAAAATAGGAAGGTTAGCTAGCCGAATACAACGAGTAGGTTGCTTAGGACGATATAGCGAATGCTTAAGAACTTATTAACGAATACCTAAAGATATAGCTAAAGAAATAGCGGAAATTACGTATTATAAAATAACTTCTTTTTAGCCTACCTTAACTTTTCTCTTACTACTCTACCGCTACTTTATCGTTATTCCTTAATATCTATACGGTAGAAGTCTCCTACTTCTATTTCGCTAGTAAACTCCGTAATAATAAGGAGACATTTTAACTACTCCCCCCTTCCTTAGCGACCGCTCTCCTTAATTATTTCGTATAAATCATCGTATATATATTCTCGTCCTACCCGCTATAAGGTAAAACCTACGTTACTAATCACTAAGCGAAGCTTTTAGTCCTTATTCTCGCGTATAGCTTTCCGTCGCTCTATCGATGCCTGCCGGTACTTGAGATAACGTTTCGTATATAAACGTTTAGCACTTAATACCCTTTATTCCTCTCGGTAGGCCGTTATTACGGCTACGAACGACGTATAAACTTAGTAGAAGATTGACTTTATCTTCTTCTTCTCCGTCTTGTCTTAAGTAGTCTATAACTTAGCTATCTTTGTTTAAATAGCGCATAGATTAGCTATATCTCTGGATATTATTGCCGGCACTTATAATTTTATTAGCGATTATATCTCGACTAAAGGGGGAACGAAGAGCTTATAGGTTCGTAAAGGTTACCGCGTAAGTTATATTAAATATATCTGCTTAATCGTATATCCTCTTCTATATAATATAGTTCGGCTATTTTAGTATCGTCCTTATTATCGCTAAACCCTTATATACCGCTATTAAGGAACTTAATATAGTATAGCTCGGTGATATAACACCCTTTCGCCCTACGACTTGTTATATATATAGCCTTCTTGCCTTTTTTCTTAAGCGATATCCTTTTCTAAATATTCCTCTTCTCGCCGGTGTCTCCTCTAGTATTCGCCTCGATGTCCTTATCTCTATCTTCTTTACTAATCGACGAAAATATTTCGGATTTAATAACCGCTAGCGTTATACGCTTTATATTCGCGTAATCTTCTTAGGACTCTACTATAATAGGTTTTTTTATACTTATAAACGGTCTTTTAAATAATTAACGATATAGTTAATCTTCGGCTTCTTCCTTTAATAAGGATATCGACTTCTCTAAGGCATCTCGTATATCTTTCTCTACGAGGAGTCGTTCTAATAGGGTGGTTTTCTCTCCGCGCGTTTTCTTTAGCTTTATCTCTTCCTATACTATCGCTACGGCGTCCTTAATCGAAACTCTATTTGCGGATAGCTTTAGGACTTAAGCAATAACTAAAAGGCCTATCGGCTAAACATTGTCTTACTTTCCTCGCTTTCGAGGTGTTTATACCGTTCCGCTTGCCGTTCGCTTAAGAGGCATAGCGTTAAACTAATTCGGAATATACTCGTCTAATTCAGAATATGCTCGTTAGATTTAAAATATACTCGTCTAATTCCGAATATCTTTCTCTATAAGATCTCGATATAGTTATATAATAAGAGAAGAAAAGAAAAAAATCTTTATATATAAAGAGTAGTACTCTATTATAGTTCGCTAACTATACGTAGGCGACTAGCCCCCTATTGCGTAGTAACTATTATAACGCGTAACTAATACGATAATTATTATAATATATATAATAATAACTATCGTCGTTGATTTTTATACTACGTTTAATCCTATTTTAATCCTATTTTAGTCTTATTTACTATTACGACTTTATTCGTACCTAAAGCTATCCTAGCGTCCGAGGCGTCTGCCTTAGAAAGGGAAGATAATTATAACGTAGCTACCCGCGTAACTATAAAGCCGGGAGATAGGGATATATATACGATAGATAATGCATTTTAGCTCGGGGACTATTCGGCCATTAGTCGCTAACTAGTCCCCGATAACCCCTCTCGAGGCCTAAGGGTATATCCCTAAGGCCCTAATATATCTTAGAAGAGGGGCAAGCTTTAGTCTTACTACGAGAGGGCAACCGCACTGTAATAAAGGATTATTCGTACTTTTAACCATCGTTCCTACCTTCCTAAAGTTACCTCTAGTCTGTCTTCTTATAATATAGTAGAGGGCACGTAGTAGGGCACGTAGTAGGGCACGTAGTAAGGCACGTAGTAGAGGGCACGCAGCCGGGAATAAAGCATACATTAAGGAGCCGTATATATAGCAAAAGGCACGTAGTAAAGGGCATATAGTAGGGCACGCAGCCGGGCACGAAGTATATATTAAAGAGCCATATATATAGTAAAGGGCACGTAGTAAAAGGCACGCAGTAAGGCACGTAGTAGAGCACGCAGCCGGGCATAAAGCATACATTAATAAGCCACGTACGTAGTAGAGGGCATATAGTAGAGCACGCAGTAGGGCACGCAGTATATATTAAGGAGCCGTATATATAGTAGAGGGCACGTAGCAAAGGGCACGTAGTAGGGCATATAGTAAAGCACGTAGTAGAGCACGCAATAGGGCAAGTAGAGCATATAGCGTATATAGCTATTCGTAGGCACGCCGAATAAAGATAGATATTGCACGAGCCTTTTAATTACTATAGCGCTATACCTTATTTAGGTAGCGCGGGTTAGGTACATAGGGTTAGGGCGGGGTCGGCGTAGAAAAAATATATTTCCTATGCAAATAGAGATTCTTACCTATGCAAATAGTAATACTCTTATTATTAGCGATTATAGCACTTAGTTTATTTCGGCTTTCTAATAGTAGCTTAGTCGTCGCCTTAGTTACCGCCTTTACCCTAGCTCCGCCTACTACCTTTAGACCGACGGTTAGACTAAGATCGCGAACGCTTAGATAAAGGTTTACCTTCGTTATTATACTACCTACCTTGTAGGACGATTAGGTCGACCTCCTTCCCTTCGCCGAGTTTACTATTAATAATTAGGTCTTTAAATCTACCGGCCTTTCCCCTTTCTTCGCTAACTATAGCTTTTACCTAAAGCTTAGCACTAAGCCCTTTAGTCCCCCCCCGGTTAGTATAACCCCTTAGCAGCGGAAGGAATACCTCCGCGGTAACGCGCTTGCTTCCTATCTCTAGCGTATCTCTAACTTCCTCCGCGATACGATCGAGGATGCTTAAGCTACTTAGGCTTACTATACGGACGCCCGGCGGACTCCCGCCTTAGCGTACTAGCCCGGCGATATAGTATTCCTTAGCACCCGCTAGATCTAGACCCTCCGCCCTATAAAGAAGCTCGACTATAAGCGGGAAGGCCTATATAAAGTCCTTAAGGTATATAAAACGGCGTATCTTCTTCGCCTCCCTAAGGGCAGCCGCCTTTACCTTATTTTTTATTACTCCTTCCTTACTAAGACCTAAGAGCCCCCTTTGCCTAGCTAGTTAGAGCTTAACGTCCGGCCCGCCGATAACGGCGTTCTCCTTTCCCTTAGTAACGACGACGGCGATAACGCGCACCTTAAACTTAAGTAAGAGTTTTCTTCTATCCTCGCGTAACGCTAATACGCCTCCGGGAAGATTAAGTATCGCGTTTAATAGCGTTATAGCCCCCTTAGGTAAGAGGACTCCTCCTGCCTTAACGGCTGCTAGGACGACCTTAAGGCTTTTTACGCCCTTAACTAGACTAAGCCTAAACCGGCCTTTTATACGGCCTTCCTTACGTCTTTACCTTCGCCTAAGTAATAATAAGTATAATTTATTAATACAGTTTATATTACGATAGCACGCGTTAGATTCTTAGTTTTACCTTTTATTTTACCCTTTATTTCTTCCTATTCTTCTCTCTCGTTCTATATTAAGCCCGCTTTTAAGACCGGTTTATATAGATTTCCTTTGTTTTTATTAGCCTATTGCCCCCTTTAAGCGTTTAAGTTAAACGCCGATTTAAGGGGGATATACTATTATAGTATTAGGTTATATTATATATTATCCTACGTAACCTTTGTATCGTATATATAGACATCTAGACCTAGTCTATATCTATATCCCTTCGTGGATTAATAATAAATATATACCCCCCCTTAAGCTCGTTCTCTTATACGGGTGGTATCGCGGTATTAAAGGAGACTACCTTACTAGTCTATAGAGGCGAGACGTATAGACCCTCTATCGTCGGGGGTGTAACCCCTTTGTTCTGCCTCCTATAATTAAATGCTGGCATAAATTCAGCCGCCGTAAATCGCAGCCGGGTAGTCTTATCGGTTTAAGGGTATTCGTAGGCCCCCTCTTTATCGCCTTTATTATCTTCGGGCATATTAATTGCGTTTATCTATCGGAGGATATTATAAGTATAGGTATATAGAGCTTACGTACCCTCTTCCCGCTTCGGATTATATACAACGTCCTCGTCGAATCGAATATTCGTAGAGGTTAAAAGCTTCGTCTGTCCTAAGGAAGGGACCTAAATAACGAACTAGTTAGTAGACTTATACCTAACTAGATATCTAATATACGCCTTCGGCGTAGTCTACGAGAGGGACTTATATGATTTAATGTGTTCTAAGGCATCCGTTGTTATTAGATATGCTATATATCTATATATACGTAAATGCGTAATCGTAGGTTAAATCTCTTTAATATAGCTATTTAAGGGGTTATATTCCTTTATATACTGCTACTATCTCTTATAGGGACTCCTCTCTATCTTATCGACCCTTATAAAGGGCGTTAGGTTTAGCAAGTAGACAGCCGTTCGATAGGTCTCGGTCTAGAGCGTGTTAGGGATCTACGAGTCGAGACTTATTAGTCTAGCTCTTTCCTTAACAATAGCGTTTAATCGCTCCGTATGTCTATTCTAAGTCGGCGTTAAAGGGGCTTACATAAAGAACTATAGGCTAAGTCTATCCGTGCACTGCTTAATCTCCTTAGTGATTAAGGCCTTCTCTCCGTTAGTGACTAGGATAATTATTTAAATCCCGTAGCGCGTAGCGAGCTTCGCAATTAGCTTCTTAAAGACGTCCCGGACCTCGGTTTTCTACTTAATAGCGTAGAAGAACCTTATGCTAGTTGTTATATAGGTGAATAAGGCGTAGTATTTAAATCCCGCGGCACTTACTTCCGGGCCTATATAGAGGTTAAAGCTAAATTAAACCCCGGCTCCCTACGGCCTTAACGTTAGTAGGTCCCGGGAGACTTGCCGTTTCGCTTTTCCTATAGTATATACCTCGCATTTATAGGTTGTCGGTCTATAAAGCTTTGTGCCTACGGATTTATCAACTAGCAGCCCTATAGCCTCCGGTCCTAGGTGCTTTAGGCGCTTATGCTAAAGGTCCGCGAGATCCTTATTCGAAGGTAGCTTAGGTCGTCGACTCGTTGCAAAAATAGTTCCTAAGGTATCCGGCAAGCTCGCAATAATGTATTAGTCCTCGAATTCCTTAAGCTAAGTAAGCTGCTCGCCCGTCGGCTTATAGAATAGCGTATTATTGTGCTAGTTCTAATAAACCTAAGCCTTAATCCTTTATCGAACGGGTAAAACGCTAGTCGGCATCTTAGGGATATAGTAGCTGTTTTCGAGTAGGAGATTCTTGCCCCTTAAGAGTAGGATAACTACGGATCCTACCCTTTAGACTATAAGCGCGGTTTTACTAGCGCGGACCTCTTCTTACGACCCTTAGGTAAACGTCTTTTTATTAAACTACCTAATGTTATTAAATATATATATACTCGCCCTTAAATCGTAGATAACCTTATCTTTAAGAGGTTTATCCTTAATATAGGTAAGGTTAACTTATAATATTTTGTTAATACGAGAAACTATATTCGCCTGCTTATTGCCGTTGCCGTTGTTCGGGACTATAATTGTTTCGTCTAACTTACCCGATCCGGATGGCTTTTAAGCTATTGCCTTTTTCTTACCTTCCGAGTTATCGTTTAGCCACTTATTGATCTTAGCCCTTAATGTATCCCGTACGTCCTATCCTTTAAGGGCATCCTTTTTAAACATCGCGTAGAAAGAGAAGCAGCTTTCCTACTAATCCTCTTTTATATTCCGGTAAGTTACACACAGGCATTAGGTCCGCTTTATCTCTTTTCTTAATGCCGGAGCGGTCTAATTAACCTAAGGTTTAGATTTCTTCCGAAGGGTTACCTTACGTTTAAATTACGCGATAAGGTTCCTTAGGAGGTTCGGAGTTAACCTAACGACGCCCTTAAGTCGTTTATAAAAGGCATTATGTAATCTCTCGTTCGAGGCCTAACTAAGGTCAAATTCCTCTATAGCCTAAAGAAAATCCTATCGGATCTTAATGTTATTTAAAGTCGTAACTCTTAAGTCCCTAGAGTCGATAATCACTTAATTAAGTTAATCGGCCTACGCCTTTTAGTCTTAATTCCCCTTTTTGCCGATAATGTAATAATACCGGTCATCTATAAGGGTCTTTTCCTCCTCCTCTAAAGGCAGGACCTTCTGTTTAAGTTCCTAGATCCTGCTTCGAGGTAAGGTCTATACGAGGGTCTCTCCCTTAAGAGCCTTACTAATTAACTTACTAATTAGCTCTTCGATGCGAATCATAGCCTTTTCCTAGGTCTTAAATAGGCTAACGGCTGAGTTATAGCTATCCTGCTTAAAACGGGACTCTATTGTCGTATTATTAAGCCGATTGTTATAGTTAGTAGTCCTATTATTAAACTTAATGTCCGTAAGGGCCCCTCTTTAAGGTCGTTCCCTAAGGTTAGTTTTAAATTCTTCCTAGCTAATCTTAATAGGCTCTTTAAGTAATTCGGATCCTACTAAGTCGATATATTCCTAAATATAGTAGATCTTCGCTTAACCCTTAATAGCCCGAATCTAAAGGGTCTAATTAAGGCTTTCCTTAAGCGTTACGATACTTACCTCTCTAGATATAGATATCGCTATAGTCGTTATTTTACCTCGCCGGTTTACGAGGGATAAATATGTATTGTTTTTATCGTTTTAATCCTTCTTTAAAGCTAGCTCTTTGTGATAACACTAAGGTTAGAGCCTAATGCCGTTAATGAAAAAATGCGATATCGATAGCTTCGATTTAGCGTTATTTAAGCGAAAGAGACCTAGCTTATACGGCCGGGCTTATAACTCTTAAATATAGGAAATCAGCTGCATAAATATCATAGTAAAAGAGTAAAGAAAGGAGGTCTAAACTCGTCGACATAAAGATGTATCTAGCTACCTAACTATAGGACTAACGGAGGTATATATAGGTACCGGAGCCTCTTAAACAAGGCCCTTAGCTAGTACTAACCGCAGTTATAATACAACGGAATACCTACCTACCGTCCTTAGCTAAGGGGGTTATATAATAGGCTCGTTAGGGACGTAATAGCCTATTGCATCCCTATAGTCTAGGCTTAGGTTAATGCCCCGTATAGCCCCTAACGTCGCATAACGTTAGCAATTACATTAAGGGAGTTCGGAATAAAGCGGTAGATAGGCTATTAAGGACTATCTTTCCTTCCTAGGAATATAACGACGACGGCTTTAAGCAGTAGGGTTATATTAATGCGACCGGCGTATAGATCTAGAAGGATAGAAATAGAGGCTTTAAGGAGCTTATTAAAGAGCTAAGATACTAGCCGCAGCTACCTAGTGTAGGGAAAGATAGGCATAAGGCAAAGGGTACGTGTGTAAGAAGAAGGATAATAATTATAGGTGGCCTAGCATGCCCTACGATCTATAGGGCTGCCGGAGCCCGGACTATCTACTAATCCGTAGGCACCTAGTAGGTGCCCTGCCTTTACGTATTATAATACCGGCCCGAAAAACAAGCCCTTACTATCCTTAGTAGAATAAAATAAAGAACTAATTAAGAAAGAAAAAACAATTTAGAATAACGTAACGCGATCCTTCTAATCTATGCTCCTTTACTTTATGCGTTACTATAGGATCTTTTCCTAACTAAACAATTAGATCGATATCCTTTAATTAATCGTAGCTAGGGTAGCGCCGGCGGAACGCGTAATACGCTTTAAGGCGAATTCTACGATTGCTTCCCGGGAAATAGCGCTAGCGGGGACCTACTAGTCGTAGGCGGCCCCTTAGCCCTTTTAGCGGACTTAATACTTAGTGACGGGGGTCTTTAATCGGCTAATACGGCGCTTGCGAGATTTAAGTCTACGCTCGAGCTCGTAGTGCTCGTCGCTCTCGCCTAGGGCGTTATCGAGACCTTACGCTACTTTAACCGCGCTAGGTTTTTCTTCCTTAAAGTATCTATCGTACGCGGGCTTTAAATTCTATACCGAAATAACTAGATAGATTCAAATATAGGCGGGTAAGTTAAGCTCGGCTGCGAGGTCGTTAACTATTCTTTTAATAAGGAAGGGCCTTTCCCTCTAATAGGACTATTTCTTCGCGGGCCGAGATAGCTTATAATAACCCCGATGCAATTTAAGGTATACCTTATCGCTAGCTTAAAAGAGGATCTAGCGATACCTACCGTCGTAACGGCGCTTAGCTCTTATCGCTATTAAGTCTATTATAAAACCGGCCTATCGTCTTACTGCTTCCCGTAAGTAAGGGAGGTTATCCGTAACGGAGATATCATCGGCCTCGAAGGGAGAGCGTAGATTATATCCGAAGATATAATTATACGCGGAGATATAAGTACTAGCGTTAAAAGCTAAGTTAAGGTTCTATTATAGAGCAGGCAAAAGCAATTTCTAATCGAGGTCTAGGTCCTCGATATAAGCTATCCGTAGTATAGTCTTAACGGTCTAGTTACGGCGTTCGGCTAGTCCGTCTGCTTAAGGGTAATATACTATCGTTATAGCGATTTTAGTCTTAAAGGACTTCTATAGCGAACGCTAAACTTTAGTATTAAAGCGCTTATCGCGATTACTAATAATAGTAGATAGCATTCCTTAGTCTATAAATAAAAGAAGCCGAGAGAGGGATACGCTTTAGTTTATCGTAGAGTCCTTAGCATTTCCGGGGATTAAAAGATAACATTTACTAGCTAGGTAGGTTACTATAAGCAGCTAGTTAAAGGTATCGAAGCTCGTAATAGCCTAAGGCGAAGAAGCGGAGGATATAACGGGTATATCCGTAATAAAGTCTTTTCTATATAAACGCATAGGTTAAACTAAGGCCTAGATAGGCTTATAGGAGCTTACGAGTAGCTAGCGGTCTATCTATCTTAGATAGTAAGCCTTATAAGCCGTAATATATTTCTTAACTTTAGAGGTTAGGTTCTTAATAAAGTAGCGCTCGAGGTCCTATAATATATAAGTAGTCTTAAAGTGATTTTTCGCATCGTAAGCGGCCGCTAGTATAGGTAATACTATAAAGGCGGGGATATAAAGGCGGAGGTAGCTATTATAACCCTCGTAATAAAGCAGCTAGTCCTAAAGAAGGAAAGGAATACTACGTCTTTTAAAGGGTAGAAGGGCGGCCTTACGCTCTTCCTAGCTAAAGGCGGCACTTAGAATAGGTATAGGAGGAAGAGGAGTGCCGTTAGGGTCGGGCGTAGAAGCCGTAGTAGCCCGCGCGGCTAGGTCGTCGGAAGGCATACCGATAATCTTAGAGAAGTACGGGTTAAAGGCATAACTAATAACGAATTAAGTCTTTATCCTAAGATCTATAACGGCTTTAGATATAAGCAGCACGTCGTTAAGCGCTATATAGTTAGGGCGGCAACAGTCGGGGATAAGATCCGTTTCTAGGGCGGCTAGCCGGCTAAGGGCATCGGGGATAAAGTTATCCTTTTTAGGCATATAGTAAACCTCGAGATCGAATTAAGAGAGGTAGATAGATACGACTATAAACCGACGGTTGCTATAGTCCGCGTTAGACGTATTAAGCGTGCGTTTCTTAAAGATCTAGTTTATTACGGAGTAGTCCGTAAGGACCGTAAGCGGTAGTATCGATAACTAGATTATAGTTTATATATTTTTAGTTGCCTAAATAAGATAGGCAACTTCTAGCTTAGATAGACTATAGCTTCGTTCGGCGGGGGTAAAAACTTAAGAAAGGAGGCATATAGGCATTATTATCTTTACTAAGATCGGTTAACCTAAAGCCTATATAGAGTCGTCTAAGGGATAATAGAATACCGCTTTAAAGCCGCGCTAAAGGGAGGCGTCGATTTAGGCGAATAGCTTTTTAGCTAGGTTAAGGTAGTATAGCATCCGTCCTAACGCAATTTCGGCTTAAAGGGCCTAAAAGGATAGCTTCTCCGTAGCTATAGGTAGGAAGGCAGTATTCTATGCAAAAGCTTTACGGGGATTTAGGTTCCCGTTAGTTACTTTACTAAGCGCGTGGCCTAAAGCGAGGAGAGCCGTCTTCCCGGTTTAGAGAGGTTCGACGAAAGGGCTAAAGTAGGAGATCTTAGATCGAATAAAACCGGCGGCGCTAATATAGTATTCGAGCTTTTATAGTATATCCGGGAACTTAAGCTTAGCGAAGGCGGCTATATAATCCTCCGAAGTGCTTATGCTAAATGCGTTAACGTAGTAGCCGAGGAGATATATAGATAGGTAGCCGATCTAACTTTTCGCCGGAGATATTATAAAATTAAGCTTATTAAAGAGGGCTATAATAGCCTATAGGTAACGAAGGTAATCTTCCTAAGTCTAAGAGTAGATTATAATATCGTCGATAAAAGCATAGGAAAAAGCTCGATACGGTCGGAGAACGCGGTCTATATATCGCTAGGCGTAAGTAAGGCTATTTCAGAACCCGATTAACGCGACGGTAAGGTTCTTAAGCCTACGATAGCTTTTAATAGTAAACCGGTTGCGATAATTACGCCGTACGCTAAATTAGTAAAAGAACGAAGCTATATCGATAATAGTAATATACTCGGCTTTTAGTAGCTTAGCGATAATACTCTCTTAGAGAGGAAGTAGATAAGCGTCGGGGACTATAACGCTGTTTATTTTACGTATATCTATAACGGCGCGGCCTTTATAATACCTAAAGAGGTGCGCTAGATAATAAAAACGGGCGCCGCGAAGGGCGTTAGTTATATAGTCTATTCTATGCGATTCTACTAGTATAGTTTATCGAAGGTCTTATTAATAATCGTATAGTCGCGGAGTCCTTATAGGTAAAAACGCTAGGCAATCTTCTAATACTACTATCCGTCGACGAGAGGTACGATAACGGCTATACCTATATCTTTCTAAAGAGAGGGGAAACGCTAAGGGAGCTTAATAACTTTATTAATAAAGCGAGGGTCTTTAGCGTAAATATAAATGCCCTCCTCGGTGATATACTCCGGAAGGGAGCTTAGCTTCTAGGCTCGGCGCTAAAAAGGGACTACATTAGGCTTTAGGAAAGGCGCTACGGAAGGGAAATCGACATAATTAACGAGGAGAGGCGCTAGAGCTATTAGCTACAAAGCGGCTAAGATAACGTTAGAGGAGAATATAATAGATACTAAGATATTAAAGCTACTGCCGATTATAGGGACTTACTAAAGGTCGGTAGCTAAAGGAGAGCCTATAGAAGGGTTTAAGGCTACCGTAGCTAGAGAGGCAGTAGTTAAGGCCTAAAGGGCGGAAGTCTACGATAAGACTATAAGGAATCCTAAATTATAGCACTTTAAAATCTAACTAAGTCGCTACTTACGTAAGATAACTCCGTCTTTAGCGGAGTTATTAATTATAGCGACGCTAAGGAAAGAGGAATTATCTACGATAGCGTATATAGCTAGGTTATAAGAGGAATAAAAAGCGTATAGCCGGCCTTTAGGGATTTTTTTCTAAAAGGCGGGTATTATAATAGTTTAACTAATAGGAACGAAGGTCTTTCGGACGGCCTAAACGCGACGCACTATATCCCGGCTAAAGCGATAGATATTAAAATAGATCTTAAAGTCTTAGAGAGTGCCGATACGGATTATATCCGATCCGTAGTCTACGTTGCTAAAGTACGGTTTAAGGAAAGCATTCTTAAGTAAGGCGCCTATAGCGACTTTAGTAACTTAGGCAGAGTAAGAAAACTCCGCGAGCCTTACGTTAGAACCGTTAGCGTAACGGCCTTAGACTAAAAAGGAAAAGGTTGCTTAATCTTTAACGTAAGCGTAACCGGTAATACCTTTAACGACTATAGAATAAGCTTTACTATAATAGGTCCCGATTAATTATAGGCTTACCGCATCTAGTGTCCGGATAGATCTTAAACGCCTTTTTAAACAGCTTGCCTATAATCTTAATCCTTATATAGGAAAATAGAATAGGTATACCTTCGTTATCTCGATAAAGGGGTTAAGGCATAGGCTTAAGAATAGATAGGGAGTCGAGAAGAGACGTAGGGCCTACGGCCTCGGCTAAATAAACTAGCTCGGCTATTAAGCACGTAGGGCTAAGAGGAGCGGTTACCTTATAAGAAGCCGAGGGAGGTATAACGACTAAAGGGGTAAAGCGTTAGCTTAAGATAATGCCCTTACGTACCTAAGTGTAGCCGTTAGTAGCTAGGTGCTAAAAGAGGAGGTTTCGTAATAGAAAACTAGTCTTATAATAGCGATATTTAGCGGGCTTTAGGGCTATCGTCTCTTTAGCAAGCTACTGCTTTAAAACGTAGCACTTAGGGCGGATATACTCGTTTAGAATAAAGGCGAGGGGGAAGCATCGATCGTAGGTAGCGTACTTAAAAGGGCCTTTATTAGGTAAGGCATACGTCGTTATATAACTAACGAAGTAGGCTTTAGAGAGGTTTAAGTTAGAACGAATAGAGCTTTAATCGTCTTTAGAGGCTTTATCGCCTGCCTTACTGCTACTTAGGGCGGGGGCTTCGCTAGCTTAATACTTTAATTTAAAGCGTACTTACTTCTTTACTTTTTCCTCTCTATATATATCTCTTTATCCGGCGGGGCGGCGACTATCTTAATCCCGGCGGTAGGGAGCTTAATTATTACGACGATCGTTATTACGATAGTTATTAAAGCGGCGATCGTACTTACGGCGGTCGTAGTTATAGGTAAAGGGCCTAGTATAACGACGGTTGCCTTAGCCGCGATTGCTATTAAAACGGCGAGTGTCTCGCTTATAGTCTCTATTATAATCGTTATTATAGCGGCGGGCGTTACGACGGTCGTAGTCGCGGTTATAGCGGTCGAAGCTACGGGAGTCGTTACGGCGAGAGTCTTAAGAGATATACTTATTAAGTAACGCGGTAATAAAGGGCTTCTTCTCTTCGATTTCCTAAATCTACTTCTTAATAAAAGTCTTTTTATTAAGCAACGGAAAGAGGGAAGCGATTTACGCGGCAATAAGTCTATAAAAGGTCTAAATAAGTTAATAGTCTTTTTTAAAGCAAAGCTATTATATAAGTAAAACCTTACGTTAGATCTACTATAGGAGGGATAACTCTCTTACGTTCTATATAGAGATAGTATATTCTCCGCTATATAGCTTATAGGAGATTTCCGTATTAGGGCGGCTAAACCTTTTAGTAAGCTTCTTTATAAAGGTTATAAGGGACGTAGATCGTAGATAGTATCGCTAAGCGACGGAAAGTTAATTTATATACTAACTAAGCGTACTTCCGCTAAAGAATAATAGGTAGAAAAGATAAAGCGTATAAAGGTCCTTATCGTAGTAGAGTTAAAGACGCTTATAAAATAGATAAACGTCGGTATAGGTATTCTTCCCGTCGGCTTAAGCGATTAACCCGAAGTAACGTAGGTCCCTTTTATCTAGGTTAAAAACGCCCATATTATCTTTCTTAAGACGCTTTACTACGGCTTCGTCGGGGGCTAATGCTTCTAAGGGATAAGAGAAAGTAGAGTTCTCATAGCGGAGATAAGCGTTAAGAGGCTAGCCTATGCTAGCGTTATACTTACTCGAATCGGAAGATTCGCCGTTAAAGCGGCCGTCCGGCATACGGCGGGGAGGCTAGCGTCCGGATAGTTAATAAGATAAGGCTAGGACTTAGTCCTAAGAGTAAGAAACTCTACGTATAGGTGGATTAAGGCCGAAGAGGTTATCGCCCGGAAGCATAGGAGTAGGTTAAAGACAAGACTAAGCGGGAATTAGGTAGCGGGTTATAATAAGAAGAGTTTCGGTTAAAGGCATACCTATAGGTTTATCTAGAATATCCCGAAGATTTCGCCTCTATAGTATATATATATTAAGATAGGATTCCCTAGCCGTTGTCTTATTAAGATAGACTTAGAATTTAAAATAGTCTTTCGTAAGGCGATAGATATGATTAACTACCTCCTAAATATAGATAATATCTCTATCGGTAAAGGTTTATAGGATAAGCTCGGTAGGATTATTAAGAATTAAGCGATTAAAATATATACTTTGTCCTACGACCCGCTTATAGAGGTCGTTTTTAAGAATCGCGGCCGCTAAGTTACTAAGCTCGTTAGGCTAATTCTAAGAGTATTAATTAAAGTAACGACGCTAGGGCGCTAGAATATAAGCATTCTAAGACCGATTCTTATTAGAAAACTAATTATCGTCCGGAGGAAGAGAGTTATCGCAATCGCGAGAATTTGCCTTATCGGCTTAAACGCGTTCCTTTACGTCTTAAGCTATATTTGCTAAAGAACGAAAAGCTTATAGCGAAGGTAAAGAACGCGAGGTGCGGTAATACGAGGAAGTAAAAAGAATCGTGCGTATGAGAAAGTAGGGCAAGAGGTATACGAAGGAGTACGGACGAGAAAACTTTTTCACTTTATAAGAAAAGAGGAAGAACTTCTTATAGTAATAGAAAGAAAGATATAGATTAGCTACGATACTTTCTAAATAGCGTATAAGGCTATCGTAAAGCCGTTAGGGCGCTAAGACTAAAGGCGACGGCTATTAGCTAACGGTAAGCTCCGCTATTAAGGATTAGACGTAGAACGTATAGAAATTGCGGGGGGTTCGTCTTAAGTAAGATAAGCGTATGCTATAAGTTTAGGCTTACGTAACGTCCTTATGCAACGCTCCGAAGGCGATGCTAATAAAAACCTTACGGATCTTTAGTCTTACCGGAAAGAGGGCAAGGTATTGCTACTATATAGTATAGGGAAAAAGTAGGCATAAGGCAAAGGGTGCGTGTATAAGAAGAAGGATAATAATTATAGGTCTCCCGGCATGCCCTACGATCTATAGGGCTGCCGGAGCCCGGACTATCTACTAATCCGTAGGCACTTAGTAGGTGCCCTGCCTTTGCGTATTACTACCTTAAGGACGAAAGGGGGCTTTATGCCGGACCTTTTCTATAGACTAATAGACGATCCTTAGACAATAGTAGCGATAGGACGGGGAATATGCTATTATAGAGCTTATAGCCCTAACAATAAGAGGCGAGGGACTATCCTTAGAGGCACGCTTCCTTATGCATCCGGACTTTAGTAAAGTATCGAAATACCTACTATACGGTATATTCGAGGACCCTTTAGACCGATATACGCGCCGACGAGTTATAAGCAAAGCTTAGAACTTATAGTAGACTAAAGGCTAGTTATAGCACCGTAGCACTAACGGCTTATAGTAGAGATGCCTTTTAGAGGAGGAGATCCCTAAAGTACTAAGGAAGGCATATAAAGATAAAGGTTACTTTAGAGCCGATTATACCCGCCGAAGGCTATATATATACGTCTACGAGCCTAAAATAGCAAAGGATATCGTTAACTACGTTGCTAGTTATTTCCCGTATACTACCTTTTAGGTAGCTAAGCCTAAGGCACTAGACTAACCTATTATAATCACGCAGCCGTTAGAAGTCGTCGGAATAGATTAAGTTAGCCCTATCCTATAGTCGACGTCGGGAATAAGGCATATCCTAGTTATTATAGACTATTTCTTATAATTTATATAGTTAATAGAGTGCCGCACGACGTAGGCTATAGAGGCATTACGCAAAGTAGAGAGTTAGCTTAACTCCTTAACGATATTACTCCTAGCCTTCTATACGGATCTAGGCTCTTCTTTCCGGTCACGAGAGTTCGGGGAAGTTATAACCTAGGGTAAGGTAGAGATAGTAAGCGCACCCTCGCAGTCTTATAGGAGCGTAGGCTTAGTTAAGGTTACTAATATAATCTTATAGGCAGTTATAGGGCGCATTAGAGCATTATAACCCGAGTAGGATAAGACCCTACCTTCTATTATAAAGTCTTTAAACTATCGTTGTATCCGATCACTAAGGTACTCCCTAAGTTAAATCCTCTTTAGATTAGAAGACGATGCTACTATAGAAGACTAAAACGAATAGTAAAGCGATAAACAAGCCGCACTCGTATTAGGAAAGTGCTTATAGCTATTAGAAGGGAACCTAGCCGACCTAGTGATAGCGCATCTAGCGGCATTAGCCTTATAACGACTAGTAGTAAGAGCTGTATTTTATTATAAAGCAGACTAGTAGCGGCAGCTTTATAAGGCACGAGAACAACCGGGATTCGAAGCTAGGGATATAGTCCTTATAGCTTAGGGAGGAAAACCTTAAAAGCTTACTCTAAAGTAGCGAGGTCCGTTTCTAATTTATTAGAGAAAAGACCGGGCGATATATGCACTAGTACACGCGGATAGATCACCTATTAGGGGAGCCTAAGTGTTAGAATTTCATAAGGACGGCTTGCTAAAGATATATGTGCGGCCGGCGCGTTTAAAAGGACTCGTCCTATAGGAATACCCCTTTAGGCTATTATTAAGAGCATAGAGAGGGAAGGCAAAGATATAATAATAACGAGGTTATTATAGGAAAGGGGAAGAAATTAGTGCTATTTTCTTTGTTTATTTACATGCCGGTAGTATGCTAGTTGCCGGGGAATATATTAGGCTAAGAGCCCCTATAAAGGCCTCTAAAGGGACAGGTAGTAGGGCGGTTAAGTAAGGCAGAAAAAAGCCTACTAAATATATGTTCTTCGTAGGGCCTAGTAGAGCTATACTATATCTATAATTACTTCCCTTTTAGGCCCTCTTTAAGCCTTGTTTTCTATGCAACGTTATATTATATCGTGTGTGCATTTATTAGCAAATAGAGATTTATACTTAGATAAGTAGCAATACTCGATATATATATTAATATACGTATCTTCTATTAAATAAGACTTCCTTTATAAAACCTTATAGGTTTTAATAATCGGATAAAACTATAATAGTATTCGCTGCCCCTTTAATATAATATCGCTAGTATTTAAATAACTTAACGATAGTAAATATTTCTTAATTAACGGTACTATAATTAAGCTTAAGGCTAATAGACTTCCTTAACTAAAAAGCAACCGGCTAATAGTAGCCTTTATTATTAAGCTATAAAAGAAGAGTATCGCTATATATATAGTAATAAATTACTACTTATATAGTAAAATACGATTGTCTTTACTTTTTCAGCGCGTACCCCGCGCGCTTATATCCCGCTATAAAAATAAAGTATAGGTATATAGCAAGAGTGTTACTATTTATATAGTAGAGAATTGTTATTTATATAGTAAATTAGGATTATCTCTATAATTTCGGCGCGCACCCCGCGCGCTTATATCCCGCTACTAAATTTCCGTAGAGGTATATAGTAATTAAAAGGGCTGCGTAAATCGTGCCTAGCCTTAATTCAATTTAATTTAATCCGGCTGCGTGCCTTCTACTATATATACGGCTCTATAGGAATAAGGGATAAGGGATACGTACGATGTCGTTAAGGGCACGTAAACTACGTAACCCGAGACTACGTTAGCGCTTATAAAGAGGCCTCCCTTCCCTTCTCCCTTAGCTAGAATATATACAGAATCTAATAACTACCCCGTTTACCTAAAAGGTCGACCTAGAGCCTATCTAATAGGCTCCTTAATATATGCTTTATGCCCGGCTCCCGGCTGCGTGCCTTCTACTGCGTGCCCTACTGCGTGCTCTACTACGTGCCCTACTGCGTGCTATCGTGCCTTACTATATGCCCTCTACTATATGTGCGGCTCCTTAATATATGCTTCGTGCCCGGCTGCGTGCCCTACTGCGTGCCCTACTACGTGCCCTCTACTGCGTGCCCTACTACGTGACTTACTATATGCCCTCTGCTATATATGCGGCTCCTTAATGTATGCTTTATGCCCGGCTGCGTGCCCTACTATATGCTCTCTACTATGTGTGCGGCTCCTTAAAACATGCTTTATGCCCGGGTGCGTGCTCTACTACGTGCTCTACTACGTGCTCTACTGCGTGCCCTACTGCGTGCCCTCTACTACATGCCCTACTACGTGGCTTACTATATGCCGTTTACTATATATACGGCTTCTTAATATATGCTTTATGCCCGGCTGCGTGCCTTACTACGTGCCCTCTACTACGTGCCCTACTGCGTGCCCTATTGCGTGCCTTTACTATATATACGGCTCCTTAATGTATGCTTTATGCCCGGCTGCGTGCCCTACTGCGTGCCTTACTGCGTGCCTTCTACTATATATACGGCTCCTTAATATATGCTTTATGCCTTACTGCGTGCCTTACTGCGTGCCCTTTACTACGTGCCTTTTATTATATGCCTTACTATATATTAAGGTAGATTACGGTATAGTGTTATTCTTCGCACGATTTACGTAGCTCTCTTAGTTACTATATACCTATACTAGATTTTAATAGCGGGATATAAGCGCGTAGGGTACGTGCTAAAAAAGTAGTTTTACTATATAAATAGCAAGTTATTACTTTATAAATAGCAATTTATTACTTTATAAATAGCAATTTATTACTATATAAATAGCAATTTATTTATTAGTTAGTTAAATAAACAAAGGGGTTGTAAACTAGCTGGATTCTAGTCTATAATGTCTCTTAACTAAGGGGCGACGAATAGCCCCTTTATATAGGCTATAAACGCGTATATTAATAGGGCCTAAAGCCGGACCTTTGCGAGCCCTTGCTTACGACGTTAGGGCTATACCTATAAGGGCGATTAAGTTAATAACTTAATTATCGCAAGGGCGGCCGAATTAGTAACGCTATTACCGGGGTCCCCGATAGATACGATGCATCGTATAGTTAATAGCGCATCCGTTTAAGCGTTGCCTACACGTAATCTATTTAATCACGTAGATTATAATCGTGCCTAAAGAACGGATATCCTTTATCCCTACACTAGCAACTTTTCTTTATAGTTGCTATATAGTAAGCCTATAATCTAAGCAAAGGGAGATAGAACGAACGATATATTAGGTAGAAGGCCTAATAAATATATTTAATAAATATAAATAAAAAAGGGGGTAGAATAAAGGGAATACCGTTAGTCGCTATAGGCGAAGGACGAAGGCTTTTATCCTTATAGAGAGGCTATTTGTATTAATAAGGCGTTTAAGGGCCTTATTTAGCGATGCCTTCGTTATAGCGTCGGCGGGGTTATCTTCCCTATAGATCTACTTAATCTCCTTAATCTCTCGTCGCTTATATAACTAACGCAACGCTATAATATCGATTATTAAGCGTTTCTCCTTCGTAGTGCCGAGCTTAATAAGGCATTCGTAGAGGGAGTATAAGTTAGTGTATATAATATGAGGGATTAGTAAGAGCTAAAGCCGTTCCGTAACTATGCGGAGGGTCGTAATAAGGGAGATGCTAAGGTCTATACCGTTAACTGTACTATAGATCTCGCTCGCAAAAACGCTATAGGTTACTCGCTTATACTTCGTCGAGCTCTAATAGATAATATTGCCATTAATCCGGAAGTGCGTATCCGTACGCTCGGTCTTATTAACGAGCGTAATAACGAAGCCTAACTAGGACGAAAGGTCTCGGTTATTTGCGAATAAGCTATCCGTAAACACTACGAGTTTAGCTATCTCGAGATTAATTAGTCGGTATATAAGTCTACGTTGCTAATAGTCGATCTACTACTAGAGGCGCTTGTTAAGGATATTACAATCCTTCTCTTCGGGGGCTTAGACCTAGTTTTCTATAGAGATATCGAATAAGACCTTGGGCTAATAGATAGAGGCGACGTATGTAGCACGAGCGCGTTGCTTAAGGTACTACTAGGCTTTATCACGAGCTTATAAGTCGACTACCTCGATCCTTAAGGCCTATCCCTTCTGCTATAGGAGTAGAACGTTGTCGTAGAGCGTTAGTTTTGCTTTATTAAAGTCTATAGCATTCCTTAGGGTTATTTAAACATTCGGCTTAGCGCGAAATTAGGCTATCTCGAGCTCTTTTAGTTCTTAGGCCGAAAAAGTGTCTAAACCGAGCATTAGGGTATTATAGGTCGGTATTCCGACGAGGCTAAAGTCGTCGGGTCCTTAATTCGTAATTAGAAGGCACGAGTTATAGGTAGAGGGAGCTATATTAAGACTTTTAATATAGTGCTTATAGTAGGTTTTCTACTAATATACACCGGCTTCTATAAGACTATACAATAGTCTAATAACTCTTATAATCGTACCCTCCGGGTACTTACCCTAGAGCTCTATCGGAAGAGCCGCTAATACTATACAATTAAGCTCTATTTAAGCTTAAGGATAGGCTTATATAATATCGCGTAGGGATAAGCTTACGCCTCGGCGAAGTAAGGCGGGGGCAAAAGCTAGGATTAAGCGCTAGCTAATACGTTAAATAGTAGGGGAATAGGTTAGAAGCGAGCTTTTCTCTATATCGCTATAGCCTTAGATTACTAGAGGGGACTTTTCGTAGGGTTTAACGTTACGACCCTTTACTTCCCGGACTATTCGGGATCGAAATAGCCGGTGCTGCCTATAAATAGATTCGTCGTAATATTCGAAGCTAAATACTCTACGGGCTACGAGATCGTTAATCTCTCGTTAGTCGGATTCTTTAAAAAGGGCGCTAGGTATAGTAATAACGCCGTTATTGCGTAGCTTAGTCGAAAGCCGTAGTATATCTTCTTCCTTCTTAACTAAGAATTAATTATAGAAGGTTACGGTCTTTAGCTTATTCCTAAAGCCCGGGGGACGTCCGCGTTTGCGGGGCTACGGCAGAGCCGGTAGTGCTTATACCGGAGAGGGGGAAGGGTCTAGCTCGGGAATTTCGTCTAGAGTAAAGGAATCGACCTTAGAGGGGGTGTCTATATCATCGAGGGCAAGGGGATCTAGGGTATCGTCCTTACTATAGTAGTATAGCTATATAAAGGTAGAACGGAAGACTATAGGGCCGTTAACGGTCTCGATAGTAATATCGTAGCCGTTAATAAAGGCAATCTTATATAGACCTTACTATCCTCGCTTCTCTCTCTAGACGTAGACTTTACTTTATAGCGGTAGTAATAGAGTATTAAGGGTTAAAGGGCCGTTTTAAGCTTATAGGCTATCCCTAACTTATCGCGCGGCGGAGAGCTGCCGTAGGGCTTTTATAGCCTTCTAGATAGTCGCGGCTCTTTATACTATAGTTGCCGAAGGAGGGGAGTCCTAAGTTATCCGTAGGTATGCCTTAAAGACGAGGAGCGTAAGGACGAGACCGTTTAGTCTTACTATATTATTTACGGCTTTAATAGCTATTTATAGGACGGATTTAAAGGCCGTTATCCTACCGATCTTAGCGTATATTATTTTCAACGCACGATAGAGCGGGCCGTAATACCTTTTAACCTTACCTATAGACTAATATGCCTTAACGGGGACCTAGGTATACGTAATACCTATAATACGAGCTTCGTTGCGAAACTTAGTTAAGGCGAAGTTAGTGCCCGCGTTATGCTAGATAAAGTTAAGGGGGCCGAGATATATATCGATCTATAGTGCCTTAAGTATCTCCTATATATCCTTAGCCGATATAGACAGGAGGAATCGCGCTCTTTAGAAAAAGGTCGCTATATCGACCGCGTATAGCACTAAGCGGGTGCTACTGCCGATCTTTAGGTATATTATATTAACGACGACCTCGAAATTAAATTCTTAGTTATCCTTTAATATAAACCTAAACCTCCGGGGTGCTAGCGCGTAGAGCTAATAGTAATAGCACAATTTTAAGATATCCTCGAGTGTTTCTATTAAGATATCGTTATGCCTTGCTTATTTTAATAGGTAATAAAGTCTATTAACGGCCGGGTGGATAAAGCGGCGGTAGAGCGTACGTATCTTAGCTTTAGTTAAAAAGGCGACTACGTTCTCTTCCTTACTAAAGAAGAACTATAGATATCCCTATTTACGAATAACGGGGACGCTAATACTAAGACCGATAATTATATCGGTAGTATTATTAAAGTATAAGCCTAAGCGATCTATATTAGCTAGGCAAAGGAGGAAAGGGGTCGTCGTTCCTAATACGTAGAACGTAATACGGCTAATAGGGGTCTCGAGGGCGATAGAGCCGAGGGAACGCACGTCCTCGCCGCTGCAGAATTTAATATAGGCCTAGCCGGTAGTAGACTTATCGAGCATAATAGACGGGTCTTCTCGTTATAGGGCGAGATACTAGTCTTAACCTACCGTAGAGACTATAGCTACTCTAGTGTCTACGAGGATGCCGTAAAAGCGGTCCTTTAAGTAATAGTCGAAGACGAATTACGTAGCCGGAACGCTTAACTAGTCTATCCCTTATGCGTCTTCGCCCGTAATTAAATAGTTAAAGGACTACTAATATAAGATTTACAAGGCTTACTACTTAGTTAGTTCTTCGTCGTTATTAGCCTTATCGTTACGCTACTCGATAGCGGCCTATAGAGTCTTATTACCTTTATATTCGGTAAGATAGGCCTCGAATCCTATACTAGGGTTGCCGGTTAAAAGGCATTGCGCGTAGTATTAAGCCTTAGACTTAGCTTATTCCTTTAGGGTATGCTTTATCGACTAGCAGCCTTCCTTTTAATAGACGAAGCATTTCCTCGACTGTTAGCGGTTGCTAAAGCTACTACCGCCGCTATAAGGGCTACGGTAGCTTCGTCCGCTGCTTCCGCTAAACCTACGGCCGTTGCCGCGGTTGTTAGCATATCTACGGTCGGTATAGAATACGCTTAATAAATTATGTTTATTATTTATATTTATTATCTCGTTACGATATTATATAAACGTGCCGGACGTGCCGTTCTTAGCCTACATCGATAGATAGGTCTCTAAGGAGGAACGCAGCGCGGAGAATAGCTTTTCCGTAGTCTTAGGGGGGTTATATAGCGTATAGCTAAATTCCGGGACGTTTCGGCACGCGTTAAGCAATATAGTGCGAAGGGGGAGGTCTCTAGCGAACTTAAATCCTAAGGCGCGTTAATATCGTTATAGCTTATTTAAAAAGGTCTATAGGACTTCCTATTAGGTCTTATTTAGATGCTTAACTCGCAGCTTTTTAAAAGTTATAGTGCTTTAGTCTACCTAATAGTGCTAATAGTTTACTTCGGTATCTAAGTAAGCCTTTAGCAGGTCGTAGGCCTACTTAAACGTGCTATCCTACTCTATATATTAGATATAGTAGTCTTAAGCTCGTCCGGTAAGAATCCGGGGGAAGAAGGCATAGAAATAGCCGGGCCGGGCCTTAACTATATAATAAACGTATTATAGCACTAGGTGATAGCTAGATAACCTTATTGTTCTATAAAGAGGAGAAGAACAATAGAGGCTAAGGGCTCGTTTATATATAGGACTATATATTACGTGGCATATCACTATATACTATATTATATAATATAGTACTATAATAGTACTCCCCCTCTAAAGACGATTTAGTCCCTAAATCGCTAAGAAATATCATTTTCGCTAGAAATCCGTATATAATAAAGGATTCTTTTATAAGCGGGCTTAATCTAAGGGGCCCGGCTTATCTAGGTTATATTTATAAAAGCGTTAAATAGCTTTAAGGCAACCTCTTAGGTTATCTTCGGGCTATTAGGTCGGTTCTTAGTAATGTTTCTATTTAATTATATAAGTTAGGATTAGGGCTTTGTTATCGTATACGTTAAGGATCTTCTTAAATTCCTATATTTCTTCGATATTGCCGTCGTTATCGCGTTCTACGATACGGCCTACGACGTTGCGTCGTTCCTCTCGATTAATCTATGCTTAGCCCGGTATTATTTCCGTTATCTAAAGCCGTACCTTTAACGTATAGAAAGACTTATTGACTTAGATATACTTTAAGAGGTCGATAACTATAGCGCCGCGGTAGACCTTAAGAATAAGATAAGGACCGTCCTATTTATCGTCTTATTTTTTCTTCGGGCGATTAGTAGTTATATTCTTTAATAAAACTATAACTATATTACTAGGTCGGAAGAGAAAGCCTTCGTCCCGCTTTATATTAGTATTATCCTTATATTTCTATTATAAGGCTTATGCGAGAGCTCGAAGCTAAATAAGGATACGGTCGAAACGATTAGCTATTACGTCTGCGCGAAGGAATTCCTTCTTTGCCTATAATAAGAGCGTTAGGGGTCGGGGGCCTATAGGTTTAATGCCGAGACGAGGATTAAAGCCGTAGTTAGCGTAGAATAGAGAAATACCGGTTGTTTCGTTTACTTAATTATTCGTTGCGAATTCCGCGAGCGGGAGCTAGTCGACTTAGTTATTTTAGGTAAAGCTAATATAGGCTCGAATGTATTTATTTATTATAGCGTTAACGATTTCGGTTTAACCGTTAGTCTCCGGGTGCTATACTAAGCTTAGTTTTAACGTTATTCTTAAACAAGTGCTAAGCTATCGCTAAAAATTAGAGATAAACTAAGTGCTTTAGTCGGAGATAATAGTATCGGGTGCTTTATATAAGCGATAGACTACGTAAATAAAGGAGTTAACTAGTTCTTCTATAGAAAGGCCGGTAATAAGGACGAAATATCTTATCTTCGTAAGCCTAATAACTATCGTAAGTATATTCTTATAAGTCTTCCCGTTTTAAGTGCACTTAGGGAGTATCGTGATATAATTAATTAATATATCGGCCTATAGTTAGACTAGTAGAGCGAAGGGTTTTAGGAATCTAAGGAGAGATAAGCGGGGGGTCTTAGTCCGAAGATAAAGAGTATAGTCTTTAACAAACGTAGTAGCGAAGTAAGAAATCCTCGGCTATTAGTATATTCGGTTTAATAGATTAAGGGTTTTTACCTTCCTTAGGTATCCTACTAGGCTACTACTATAGGATCGATAAACGACTTTAAGGCGGAGATCCGGAGTATTAAGAATAAAGAGTTAGTCGCGGAAAAAGATATATCCGTTAATTAACTAATATTCGGATATATCGTAATATAAGAGCTTTCGGATATGCTTTAGCTAGCGTCGGGCGTATAGATCCTAGAGTATCGCTACTATATCCTAGGTAAGATTATCTTATTAATATGCTTCGCGGATAAGCTTATCGAGTGATTTACTAGCTACGTTTAGTCCGAGGGCGGCGATTGTATTAAGGCCCTCCTTTAAGGCATAGAAATCGGTTAAGAATTCTTCTAGCATAGTCGGGTCGACTTTCTCTTTACGGATAACTACCTAATTTCAATAGAGGAGTCTATCGTCGTTTACGGTAGCTAGTCTATCGCCGGGGAGCTTGCTAAAAGCGTTAGGGAGAATTGCCTTATTGCCTAAGCGGTATATAATTATAAAGTTAAACTAGGAAAGGAACTTAGCCTAGCGTACTTATCGTTAGTTAAGTTGCTTTATAAATATAAACCTCTAAAGATTCTTATAGTCTATAATAACGTCGAACGCCTCGGTAGTCCTTTAGAGTTCTAAGCGCTATTCCTTAAGCGCTTTAATAATTGCTAATAGCTCTTTATTATAGATCTCGTAGTTATACTTAGGGGTAGTATGCTTTAACGAAAAAAGCGTAATAGGGTAAAGAAGTCCGTCGTCTCCGGTCTATAAAAGGACTCCTCCTAAGGCCTAATTTAAGGCGTTAGTTTTAATAACTATTTTCTTCGAGTAGTTAAAATAGGCTAAGACTAGGGCAGTAGTAAAAGCAAGTTTAAGGGCCTTAAACGCGGCAGCTTATTTAGGTCCTTAAGACTAATAGGAATCCTTTCGAAGTAGCGTAGTTATAGGGGAGATAATACTAAAGTATCCTTTAATAAAACGACGGTAGAAATTTATAAACCTAAGAAACTGCTAGAGTTCTTTTACTAAAGTTAGGGTATTCTAAGCCGTAATTATACGCACTTTCTTAAGGTCTATACTTATGCTAGATATCGAAATAATTAATCTAAGGTACTTAGTCTCCGTTATATAAAACTCTAACTTCCCGATGTCGATTTAAAGCCCTACGTTGCTTAAGCGTTAAATAACTATTCGCACGTAGTTCTCGTATTCCGCCTTAGTCTTTAAAAAGACTAATACGTTATTAAGATATACTATATAGAAATCATCGAGGGCATTATAAAGCACGTGATTAATATAGTTCTAGAAGGTCGATAGTACGTTATAAAGGCCGAAGGGGGTAACTAGTATCTCGAATAGTCTAAAGCGTATAATAAATGCTATAAGCTACTTATAACCCTCGGCGATTTAAATACGGTTAAATATAGCAATTACGTCTAGCTTTATATAAAACTTAGCGTCGTAGAGAGAATCTAGTGTTTCGCGGATGAAAGGCAAGGGATATCGATTCTTAACTATAATCTAATTTAAACCTCGGTAGTTATAATAGATATAGACACTACCGCCCTGTTTATAAGGGAGGATTAGTAGTACCGCGGCTAGAGAAGAAGACTCCTAAATAAAGCCTTTATTAAGCATATCGTTAATCTACTTCTTAATATAGCGGAGTTCTATAGGTAATATAGGCCGATTTCTATAGTATAGAGCTTATTTACTAGATATAAGTTCGATCTTATAATCCTAAGGGCGGTATAAAGGGAGCTCGTTCGTATGCTTTAGAAGGAAATAAGGAAGCTTATCTTAAAACTCTTTTAGGAGTTTCTTTAGGATATCTACCTCTATAACTTCCGGTTTTACTTAGAGGAATTTTTCTACGTCGGCCTCGTTAACCCTACGAAATAGAGATTCGGAATTAGCTATATCCTAGAGGTTTATCTAAAGGAAATTATAAAAACGTTTAGGGAAGGCGGCTTAAGCTACCTCTATTATATAGTCCTTAGTAATAACGCGTTAGAAAGAGGTTTCGGATAGTTCTAGGACCTTAACTAGGCCTACTAGGAGTTCGTTAAAGAGTCGTGGATTTTCTCCCTCCTCGACTAGCTTAGCTAATTTAGATATACTAATTCGCATCGCTTAAACACTATCCTATTTATAGAATTAAATAAAGTTAACTACTTATACGTAGCGGATATCGTTTATATCTAAGGGTATTTAATCTTCCTATTGTATACGCCGGCGGGGGCGTCTCGTCCGGCCCTATCGGGCGGGAACGTAGCGACGGCCGGCGGTAAAGCGAATAAGGAGTAGGCGAGCTACTAAAGTAGTCTACGGCGGAGTAGCCTTAAAGGCTCGAGTCTTAAGGGAGTCCGGAGGGCTAATCGGGGATATTAAGCAGGCGGATTCCTAGGCGAATAGCTATATCCTATATAAGGGATATCGAATCGGTTAGCCGGGGTTTAAGGGGTATAGTATCTGCTTAGGTAGATATTCCTTAGTAAACGAGTCTATAGATATATAACTTCCCGGTAGGATAGTCTAGTCTTTTAGGATATTAGTCTCTTCCTACTAAAAGGGAATTTCTAGTACGTCTTCTATCGTTATAAGGACCCCTTATTTTAGAGTAAACGTCGGGGTTATCTAAATCTCTACGACGTTAGAAAAATATACTTTCCGACGTAACTAATGCCCTCCGGACGCGGGAGTAATAAGAGTCCTAAGAGCTATCCTATCCTCGGCTATTATGCTTAAAGGCAGGCAGTATCTTATATAGTAATCGGAATTAAAGCGGACTTAGAGAGATTTCTAAAGTATAGTTAGTTCGTATTCCTAAAGCTAGGGAATGCCTAGGATAATCGGGGTAAAAGGTAATAGATTCGTAACGAAGAAGAGCATAAGTTCTATATACTTACTAATAGTTATTTAGGCTATAAAATAGTCCGTTATCTATATTAAAGGTATACCGTCGGCTAGTCGAAGCGGTCGAGGTTTAAGGAGCTTCTTTATAGTAACGTTATATTTCCGTACGATAGCGTAAAGATCGGCGAACGCTACGGTAGTATAGCTAAAATCTACGAGGGATAACGTATTTACGTAGTAGGGGGACTAAGGGTTACGCGTAGAGGAGAGACGAGTATAGAGAAGGATTAACTTTTTATTACTATTCGACGAATTAATCCGAAGATCCGTTCTATCTAAAAGCAATAACCTAATCCTCTTATCCTCCCTTATATATAACCCTTAAGAGCGACTTATTCTAAGGGTATATCTTTTAGTAGTAGCCTTAACGCCGGCCGCTCGCTTTATAAATCTATATCCTTTTCCCTAAGGATACGGCCTTATTCGTAGTCGGCCGCACGGACGAGCTAGCCTTAGCTATACCCGCCGCCGTAAGCGCCTTAAGATCCTCGGCCGAAGCCGGGGGAAGGGGCGCCCTAGCCTTAAAACTAGGGACTACCCTAACGTAAGGGCATTAGAAGCGGATTCGCTATCTTAGCCGGGTCGTAAGCCTTCTTCTAGTGTTTAGGCTCTCTATAAGCTATATAGAGTTTATTATCGATCCTTAATTATCGTTTAGTATCGGAAAGCCGGTCGAGGTCTATAGGGTTACTATATAGAGGTTAGGCTAAGGCGGTTAGGGTAGGGGTAGGTATAAGCGTCGGCGGGAACTACGAACGGGGGGCGGCCTTCTTCTTAAGCTTCTAACGATAAGTATAGTTAGCGAGATTCTTCGTAAAGATATCTATCTACGCTAACTACTTCTCGTAGTCGGTGTTAAGGATCTTAGTCTAGATATTTTTAACGAGATCGCTTATATCCTTCGATATAAACTTCTAGAGGAGGTCGACTTATTATTCCTTTATCTTCCTTGCCTTACGTATATAAGCGTCGAGGTCTACCTTCTAGATCTAATAGTTCTTATCGCCTTAGGAAAAATTATCGAGGATATTCTTAGCGGCTTACGTTAAGTCTAGAACCTTATACTACCTGCCTAAAGCTATAAGTAGCGTCGTTGTAATAGGCTATTCCTACTTCTCTCTCTTAGATAGGTTAGCTATAATAGTAGCTATCCTATTTTTAACGAAGTCGTAGGCCCGTTTACTAAGCCTATCGCTAATATAAAGGAGGCAGGCGCTATCTAAGTCGAACTATATACTATCGCGGAGGAAGATACCCTATATCTTAAGTTCTTAGGCCTCGTACTTACGTTAACGGTCGGAGGTAGACCCTTTTTTAGTAAAGATCGGAGGGTCTACCGTCTTTTGTTTTCTAAACGACTATGCCGAGGTTATCGTCTAAGACTGCAATATCTTTATAGTTAAGATCGTAAGGTCTTTAGCCTCGAGAAGTTACTCCCTCGTAGCTAAGAGCTAATCCTTTATAGCTAAGAGCTAATCTCGTATAATTACACGTTCCTTTAACCTAGCATTTCGGTTAACCTAAGAGGCCTCCGCTACGCGAAGGGAGCGAAGACTCTCCTTAATATATATAAAAATGTATCGGGTATCCGGGCTCTAAAGGTTTTCCTAGGTCTCTTACGCATTAGCGACCGGGACTAGGTTATCGAACCTCTTAATCGCCTAAGCGATCTAAGGAAATTCACTAATAAACTCCTTAGCAAAGGCCTTTAGACCGTCGCCTATAGTATTAAAGGCTATAGGTATATCTACTATAAGGAGGAAGGAGGAGTGTCTAATCTAAGGTATTTATTAAGGACTATAAAAAACTTTTATAGGCTATATAGGTTTCTATAGGCTAGGGAAAAATTCTTAGGGGCTTAGGGGCTTAGGGGAATGATTTCTTAAGGGTTACGCTTAGGTCGCGACGACTAAGGGGATAAGGTAATAGAGCTACTAAGACTATGTTTATAAAGCTAGGGATCGCGACGGGGCGTAATAGGAGATAGAACAAACTATTATAGCACTAGGTAATAGCTAGATAACCTTATTATTCTATAAAGAGGAGAAGAACTATAGAGGCTAAGGGCTCGTTTATATATAGGACTATATATTACGTAGCATATTACTATATACTATGTTATGTAATATAGTACTATAATAAAACGTTTATAAAGATATAGACTTTATTATTAAGAATATTATAAGGCTCTCCTATATAATTCTTACTTTTATCCTATAACTTAATAAACTTTTATAGGAGGTCTACGTCTATCTCCTCGTTCGGAATGTCGTAAGGGGGAACTATTGTATAGGCTGCCTTTACCGTTATATTAATTAAAGGGGTCTTAGAGAACTAGTATAAGGTAGGGTAAAGTATTATTAGCGTTTCTAATATATCTTAGAACGGAGGGGCCTATAGGTTTAAGAACGTGCCGGGCATTTAATCTCGTAGGTATAAGCCGGGATCGATAGAGGTAGCACGTATCGAGGCTATTAGGGCAAATAAGGGTTCTAGCGCGAATATTACTACTAAGGCGGTCGGAGGCGTAGGGGGAATAGCCGCGGGCGTAGATAGTGCCGTCGTAAAGGTTGCTATAGGAGCCGGGGTTAAGGCATTAAGAGGTGCCGTTAGGGCCGTGCCTAAGACGATTAAGGAAGGAGGGTTAGTTATAGCAGCCGGGGCTATAACGGATGTATTCCTTACGAATTCTCGGGTTCGTTCGTTCTAAAATTTCGACTATTCTAGTGGCAGTTCGTCTCTTAGCTAAATCGGGGGAATCTGCTAGCGCTAAAGCATTAAAAACGATGCTAGATAGCTAAGGTTTTTAGCGCCGGTCTAGATCCTACGGGCTCGTAAGAAGGATTTAAGGGCTTATCTAAAATGTTTGTCTGCCCGGTTTTATATAGCCTCTATCTATCCGTTAAAGTATTCTTAGAAGTCTAAGAATAGCTCGTATCTATAAATAGTTAAGCCGATATTAGGAATAATAAACCGGGCTACGTAAGTTATAACTGCTTTCTTATTTATATTGTTATAGGTAACGTCTATCTCTTAGAATATAATATTAGCTTTATTTTAGTTCGAACTAAGGATATTAATGCCTACTAGCTAACTAGGAAGGGGGTTATCGTTAGGCTTAGTTCCTTCTAGTGCGGGACCGGGAGCGTTAGGGTTATCGGTAGGGTTCGATATAGTATAATTAAATAAAACACACTATTGTTATTAAAAGGGATCGTAAGGGTCGTTACGAAGGTTATCTTACGTTATAGACGCACTATTGCTTAACGTAACTCTTCTTCTTCTCGAAGCGAGACGGGATTAAATAAAAGCTAGGAAAGAACTTATTAGCGGCTACTAAGAGCTAGCTATATCGTAATAGCTTCGTCGGCTCTAACTCGCGTAGGTTCCTTATTCTTAGCATAAAGGACCGTCTCTAGGTATAGGCAATAGAATCCGCAAGGGATAAAGATCCGTATACTTTCGACGATTAGGCTCTACCTCTTCTACCTTACTAATCTATAATTAATCGTTTAATTACTAATTAGTATTAGTTAGTTAAATAAACAAAGGGGTTATAAACTAGCTAGATTCTAGTCTATAATGTCTATTAACTTAGGGGCGACGAATAGCCCCTTTATATAGGCTATAAACGCGTATATTAATAAGGCCTAAAGCCGGACCTTTACGAGCCCTTGCTTACGACGTTGGGGCTATACCTATAAGGGCGATTAAGTTAATAACTTAATTATCGTAAGGGCGGCCGAATTAGTAACGCTATTACCGGAGTCCCCGATATATACGATGCATCGTATAGTTAATAGCGCATCCGTTTAAGCATTGCCTATATATAATCTATTTAATCACGTAGATTACAATCGTGCCTAAAGAACGGATATCCCTTATTCCTATATTATTACTATATAAATAGAAATGTATTAATATATAAATAGCAATTTATTACTTTTTAAATATTGATTTATTACTATATAAATAGCAATTTATTACTATATAAATAGCAATTTATTACTATATAAATAGCAATTTATTACTATATAAATAGCAATTTATTACTATATAAATAGCAATTTATTACTATATAAATAGCAATACTCTATAGTAATTAAGAGAGCGGCGTAAATCGTGCGAAAAATACTATACCGTAAGAAGAATACTATACCGTAATCTATAATACGTAGTACGGTATATAGCCGGGAGCTAGGCACGCAGCCGGGAGCTAAGCACGCAGCCGGGAGCCGGGCACGAAGCATATATTAAGGAGCCGCGCACGTAGTAGAGGGCATATAGTAGAGCACGCAATAGAAGGCATAAGGCAGAGAGCTCAGCACGAGGCATATATTAAGGAGCCGTATATATAGCAGAAGGCACGTAGTAGAAGGCACGTAGTAAAGCACGTAGTAAGGCACGCAGTAGGGCACGCAGTAGGGCACGCAGAAAGGCACGCAGCCGGGAGCTAGGCATAGAGCATACATTAAGGAGCCGCACATATAGCAGAGGGCACGCAGTAGAGGGCATATAGTAAAGCACGCAGCCGGGCACGTAGTAGAGGGCACGCAGTAGAGGGCACGTAGTAGAGCACGTAGTCCGGGCCGGACTAATTAACGGGCCGGTTATACGTATATCTCGCGATAACTTTAAACATACGTTATTTAAGCTCCTTACTATTAGATTCGCCGGTAAAGGGATTACATATAGGATCGCGTGCGGGAAATTCGGCTAAGAGGCCCCTTAAATAAGGCCTCGAGGCAGCCCCTCTTTAGGCACAACAAGCATTATTATTATATATATAAATATACTGCTTTTAGCGGCCTTACAGCCGCTACAGCGCCCTTACGGCCGCTATAACATACATCTCTCGTATCCTCATTTAGTAGGCCGTAGATCGAAGATCTAATAATTAAGAGTCTTAGTCTTCTAGCTATTAGCTACTATAAAGAAGCTATTAACTATCTATTTAACTATTAGGCCCCCTTTAAACCGCGAGATAGACAGCCTAGCTAATTATACTTAGTAAAAGAATAAAGATTGCTCTCGTATTAAACTAAGCCCGCGAGAACTATACTTACGGCACTAATACATCGAATTAAGCCTGTAAAACACGCGGCATTATATCGAACTAAGCCTATAAGAGACTACCTCGCGGTATTATATCGAATAAAGCCCGTAACTATATAGCACTAATATATCGAAAGAAAGCCCGTAATACGCGGTATAAATATATCGAATAAAAAGCCCGTAGGAGACTACCTCGCGGTATTATAAAGAATAATATCCTACTACTAGTAAAGGCGAGAGGGTAATTCCCTCGCTAACTAGCTAAATATATATCCTACTGCTATTAGTAAAGGCGAGAGGGTAATTCCCCTATTAGCTAGCTAAGCAAAAAGGTCTATATAAATAAAGAGTTAACCCCTCTATAGTATTATTCCGTACGATTAAGAGTAAACCCCTCCGCGGCATTAAAAAGTCTATACGATTAGGAGTTAACCCCTCTATAGCATTAAGCCGTATAAATAAAGAGTAAACCCCTCCTCGGCACGTCCGCACGATTAATAGTAAACCCCTCCGCGGTATTAAAAAGTCTATATAAACGTAGCATTAAGTCTATATAATTAAGAGTTAACCCCTCTATAGCTTATAAATAAGGAGTTAACTACTCTATAGTATTCTTATATAGTCGGGAAATATATCTGCCTACTATTTATAATAGTTATCTTATATAGTTAGGAAATATATCTACCTACTATTTAATAGTTATCTTATATAGTTAGGAAATATATCTACCTACTATTTAATAGTTATCTTATATAGTTAGGAAATATATCTACCTACTATTTGTTTAGTAGGATAAATAAGCTCGCGGTAGGAGAAGAAAACACTCTTTCGTCGTTACGGTAAATATAACGCAGCGGCGAGAGGAGAAGAGAAAGACTCTCTTATCGTAGCATAAAGTAGTCGTAGCGGCGGAAGAAAACACTCTTTCGTCGTTACGGTAAATACTTACGGCGGCGGGAGGAAGACTCTCTCGTCGTAGTACGTAAAAGTCGCGGCGGTAGAAGAAACGAAGATTCTTTCGTTATCGCGGTAAATATACTTATAATAATAAACACATTCGCGGCGGCGGGAAGAGAAAAAGACTCTTCCGTCGTTACGGTAAACGCTTATAGTGGGAGGAAGAGAAAAAGAAGACTCTTTCGTCGTTATAGTAAAAACACGCTCTCGTAGTAGCGAAAGAAAGGCAAAGTCCTTTATCGCGGTAAGCGTAAAGCTCCTACGGCGAAGGAAAAGTCCCTTTCCTTTATCGTAATATACTTATTTAAGCTAATAGCGGTAAATATAGTTATAGTAAATATTTACGGCGGCGGGAGGAAGACTCTCTTATTATAGTATATAGTAATCGTAGCGGCGGAAGAGAAAAAGACTCTTTCGTCGTTCCGGCAAACGCTTACGGCAGCGGGAAGAAAAAAAGAAGATTCTCTTATCGTAGTAAAAACACATACGGCGAGAAGAAGAAAGGAAGAATTACTTATCGCGGCGAGCGGTAAAGACTCTCTTATCGTAGTATAAACACTCGCGGCGGAAGAGAAGAAAACTCTTTCGTCCGTGCACTTATCTAACGCATAAGCTAATAGCTTTCGACGAGCTAATAGCTCGTAGTAAGCGGTAGAGTCCCTCTCCTTTATATATACTTACTTATTTAAGTAACTAGCTCTTACGGCGAGCGGTAGAGTCCCTCGTCCGTATATAATTATTCGAGTAAATAGCTCTCGCGGCAAGCGGTAGAGTCCCTCGTTACGTATTTTTATTTAAGCAAGCAGCTCTTATAGCGAGCGGTAGAGTCCCTTATCGCAGTAAGATAAAAGACTACCTTCGTTACGAATAATTATTTAAGCAATACGTATATCGTAGCGAGCGGTAGAGTCCTTTATCGCAGCGAGCGGTAGAGTCCCTCTCCCTTATATATACTTACTTACTTAAGCAAATAGCTCTCGCGGCTTCGTCCGTATTACTTAATTAAAAACTTAAGTAAGTAGCTCTCGCTGCGACGGAAGACTCCCTCGTTTATACCTATTATAGCATTCGTCTGCATTAAGCAGGCTATACGAGCCTTAACGTTATCTATAAGCCTCGGCTATATAAGCCTCGACTTTATCTATAAGCCTTAGCTATATAAGCCTCGACTTTATCTACGAGCCTCGGCTATATAAAGCCCTCGGCAATATAAAGCCCTCGGCTATATATATACGAACCTTCCGAAGCGATCGACTAATCGACTAATATAGGAGGAATAAAGCGTATTATTGCCGCTAAAGGCGCATACGGTAGCGTAAAGGCATAAAATGCCGAGTTGCAATTACTACTATAGTCGTAAAGAGGACTTGGAAGAATACGATAATCCGCCCTAATTAATTAATTATTAGCAAAAGACCTTAGATTTAAGCTATTTAAGCTCTAAAGTCTAGCTTCCCTTGTATTACGATCGAAGCTAAAGGGCTATATTAGATCCGCGGGTAAAGGGATTATATATAGGATCACGTACTGGAAATTCGGCTAAAAGGCCCCTTAAATAAGGTCTTAAGGCAGCCCCTCTTCGGGCACAATAAGCATTATTATTACATATACTAATATGCTGCTTTTAGCGGCCTTACAGCCGCTATAGCGCCCTTACGGCCGCTATAACATATATCTCTCGTATCCTTATTTAGTAAGCCGTAGATCGAAGATCTAATACTTACGCGCGCTTTACTATAACCGTTGAATTAAATTAAGCACGATTTACGCGGCCCTCTTAATTAGTATATACCTCTACGGAAATTTAGTGGCGGGATATAGGCGCGCGGGGTGCGCGCCGAAAAAGTAGGTTTACTATCTAAATAGCAATTTATTACTTTGTAAATAGCAATACTCTAAAAGAATACTAGCTATTACGAAAATTAAGGTATTAGTCTTAATAAATTAGTCTTTAAGGGTCGAAGTATTAGAGAAGTAGGGCTATCGTAAAGGCATTTTTTACGGGTTAAAAAGCTATTAACTTACTTATAGGAATATAGTTATATAACTAAGGAATAGAGTCGTAGCTATATTTTAGACTCTATATAGGAAAGGGGCAATAGGGGTTATAACCACGCGGCGTATAACGCTACGCGCTCTATATAGTTAATAACCTCGTTATTAACTAAGGGCATCGTTATAACTAGAGCAGTAAGCACTAACATAGGCCTTAATAATGCATTGTTAAGGCATAGTAAGCTCTATAAAGGGACCCTAGCAGACGGGTATAAAGGGACCCCCTTATTCCCCCCTTCCTAGCTAGAATAGACAGAACTATAACTAATACAACCTCTTTTATTTATATTAATCTAAGTAAATCCTACTAATACTAATTAAGTAATTAAATAGATTTAATTATATAATAGTAAGGCTAAAAGAGATAGATATTAATCTTCGAAAGTATAGTAGAATCTTTATCCTATCCGTAGGCGCTATTTCTACGCATCTTTACCCCCGGGGTTCTATTGCGTACACTTAGAGAGGATCCTCTATGCTAAGAATAAGAACTATTTATATCGAGCTCTACTAGCAAATAGACCCTTCTAAGCTTTCTTTTAATCCCGTCTCGCTTTTATTAAGGAGGAAGAATAACGTTAATAGGCAGTACGTCTATAACGTAGAATAATATCGCGAATCCCTATAACTTTTTAATCCCGTACTCGCTTTTATAAAGGAGGAAGAGTTACGTCCTTTAGAATAGAGACTAATCGCTTTAATATTCCTCGTAAAGACCCTTATAAGACCCTTACGACCACCGCCCCCCCCCCCCCCCCCCCCGCTAAACAAATTCGATATAGGCATAATAGCAAGATTGTTATCTACTATAAATACACCGGCTCCCTCTAAATCCACCGATAATCCGGTTAAACTAATCGAACGATAGATAAAAGACATCGGCATTATCCCCCCGCTTATAGAGACGTAGATATATAATACTAAGATACGGAAGAAATTACATCGGAAGAGCTTAGTAAGGCTAAAGTCACGACTTTTATAGCCTGGTTTATTATAACCGGTAAAGTATCTATCTACTACTAAGGTTAACGGCTCTTCGACTTATTCTAAGAGTATTTCTAAGTATAGAATAAGTCTATATAGAATATAGTTACTTAAGAATGTAAAAATGCCTTTTTTAAATCCCTATTACGTAGACGCGGTCTTTCGATAGGGATAAAGAATATATCGTTTATTAGGTTATATATAGCGATACTTCCATCGGAAGATCTACTCCCTTAGAACGAGAAGAAGTTTATAAAAGAGGAATTCGAGGTAAGTATAAAGGCTTTCCGGAAATAAGAAAAGAGGAAAAACAATTAGGACTAAGTAGATTAAGACTAAGCAGCTTAGAATCCCTTCTCTACTATAACGAACTAGTTAACGGTCTACCTAACTTCCTACTAGTTCCGATATAGCGACCCGGCTAAAGCGACGACTATAGACCTAATACTAGAACTAGAACCGAATATAGCTCTAACGGATATACCGGCATTTAATCTAATACATTAGCTCTATGCGCTAGAACTACTGTTTATTCTAAAGCTAACGTTATATATCCTTAGAGCTAAACCGAGATTTAATATATCTATGCTTATAATCGCCCTAAGACGCCCTAAGAGCAATATCGACGGTTAAAGCATTTAATTATTATATTAAGGAGTATATAGCACTCTTACCCGCTAATATTCTAAACCTTTTATCGAATCCCGACATTTAGACTAAGTTTATTAAAATATAGAATAAGGATAAAAGCTATACCGGCGAACTATATAATCTATTTAACGAGACTATCCGTTAGTTTATAAAGGTATATTATAACCTTAAGATTAAGCTAGGACTTTTTATACCTTTTTCTCTTAGATCTTAAAGGGCCGAGCCGACCGTTTCTATACGGAGAATATTACTTAGACGACTACCTTCCGAAGCGCATACGATAAGATTAAACGATATTTCGATACTAAAGCAACTTAGGCTTAGTATTATACCGATTAGACTAATACGACGTTTAACTAAGTTCGGGCTAGCAACCCTAAGAAAGGTATAAGGAAACGAGCTTAAGGGGGGTATATAATTATTATTAATCTACGAAGGAACATAGGTATAGACTAAGTCTAAAGGTCTATATATACGATGTAAAGGTTACGTAGGATAATATATAATATAACCTAACACCGTAATAGTATATCCCCCTTAAATCGGCGTTTAACTTAAACGCTTAAAAGGGGCAATAAGCTAATAAAAACGAAGGAAATCTATATTAATAAGGAACGGGAAGAAAATAAAGGGTAAGGCTAAGATAAGGCTAAGAAACTAACGAGTACTATCTATAAAGGGTCTTCGACTATTAGTAAGATTAGGTCTACGACTTAATCCGCATTCTTATAAGCGAGCGGGGAAGAGGTACGTACGGGCGGGGAAAGGGGCTCGTGCGAATAAGGGTAAGGGGCTCGTGCGGATAGGGGTAAGGGGCACGTACGGACAAAGGGGTACATGCGTAGAGCTATATATCCGTATATATAGGTGCGCTTACACTTAGTTCTTTATAGATAATTTCTATACCTATATAGAAGGCACCTATATAATTACTCTGCCTACTATATTATAGTATTATCTATCTCTCTTTTTTATAGACTTATTAATATAATAACGTCCCGCTTTTATAATAGCGGCACGTATTAATTAAAACGATAGGCCGCTACGATAAAAGCGGCACGCGTAGTAATACTAGCTGCTATTATAGACTTACTAGACAACGATATAAAGGACGTCTTCGAGCAATAGGCCGAGGGTCCTAGCAGCTATAGCTGTGATAAAAGGCGCTAAATAAGCGGGCCTTCGTAGAAGCCCGCCTTCGATAGGAAATAACAAAAGCCCGTTTAGGCAAGGCGACGGCGGATGCCGCACCTTCTATAGCGGAAGAGGAGCGCCTTCTAGTACTACTATAGAAAATAGCCGTTAATCTAGTTAAACGAAAGGGGTTACTAAAAGTCCTTAGAGTTAAAATAGGATCTATAGCGCCTACCTCTACGGATACGCTACTCGCGCTTATAGCTGCGTTAACGAACTCTCCCGCGGCTAAGAATGCTAGCATAGCCTACCCGAGGACGGCCCTTAAAGCCGCCTTCGGCAAAAGGAAGCCTTTACCGTAGCCTATATAGGATAGCAAGCTAAAGTCTTTTTACTTCTTCCTATATCGCCTCCGTAGTAAGTTTACCGTTAACGAGAAGTAAGGCCTTAATAGTTACCGCGATACCGCTTAGTATTCGCTACTCTATACGCTGCCTAAGCCTTAAATACGGCGGATTTCTAGGTTCTAGGAGAGTAGCGGGCTTAGTAGCGCCTACGACCCCTGTGCCTTCTTTAACTACCTTATCTACGCGTTCGGCAACGTATAGGAGCAGGAAAAAGCGTAAGATAGGTTATAGATCCTCTTTTAGAAGGACGGCCAGACGTTTAAAGACTTCCTTCCCGACTTTAAGGAGACTATTACTTATGCCGCCGGTAATAGCGTTTAAGGAGATAGCGCTAAGCTTATATAGCTATAAAATTCGATTACTCTATAACTATGGGAAATGCTTATCTTAATTAAGATGCCTACTAACTTCCGGGAGTACGTAAGTCGCCTTACGAAGGTAGCCTAGAACTATAAGTAGAGCCCTAGCTTCTAGAAGTTGCGAAAGCGCGCTAGCACAAACGGCGCTAGTAACGGGAATAGAGGAATTACTACTAAGAACGCTATAACGCTCCCGCCGCCTAGATCCGCGCCTAGTACTATAGTAGACTACGAAAGCGACGTTATAATATCTACTACGCAGCCCGCTTATAGAAGAGCGAGGACACTATCCGCCGCCTTAGGCAGCGCGCCCTCCTCTTCTATATAGCGAGCTAAGTAAGTGTCGAAGGCGGAGCTTTAAAAGCGGAGAGAGGAGGGGCTTTACGTACGCTATAGCGCGGATAGATATTTTACTACGGATTGCCTATATCGTCCCGCTCGCCTTACAAAGCGAGCCGAACGGCCTATAGCGATTCGCGCTACCCGACCTTCTCTTAAGTCTAATATTAAGGAGGATAATAATATCCCCGCCGCTACCGGAGCGGAGGGAAACGCATAGCTTTAGAGCATAGACGGGCCCTAGAGCCTAATTCGCTAGCACTAGAGAAAAAAGAGTTAACTAACCGTATTAAGACTTCTCCTACCTTAATACCTATTGTTATTAACCGTATAAACCTCGTCTTTACTCTTATAGACGAAGGTTGCTAATGCTACGCCGCTATCGATAAGGCATTCGCACGAGAACTACGTTTGCTAGTTAAAGATATAAGACCTTAGTACGTACGAGGAGCCTTAAGAGATATAGAAGAGGCGAAGATTAAAGGTATCGCATAGATAGCTATAGAGATTAACGGGCATAAGCAATTGCTCGTAGTATACGTTATCCCTTAGCTAGAATTTAACCTAATCTTTAGAAAGCCTTAGCTTCTTTATATAGACTCTTACTCTATGCCGTACTAAAGAAGGCTTTAGTATAGGAATTCGCAGCGTTAGCTACGGCATATTAATAAGAACGAGCCTAAGGATACTAAGTATACTATAGAGCTTCGGGAGGCTAAAGAAGTTATAGCTTTAGTATTTATCGGCATAATTAACCGAATCCGTAGACGATACGGCTTAAAAGCCGCTACGGCTGCTATTTGCGCAATTAGCCTTACGGATATCGAAAAAGCCTTATAACTAAAGAAGCCGAAGACAGAAGCCGAATTACGTTAAATAATCCCTAGGTAGTTTTATAACCTACTGCCGCTCTTTCGGAAAAGCGAGGCCGATAAATTAAACCTATATAAGCCCGGCATTAACTACGTAATCCCGCTTCGTAAGGATTCCCGCGGATAAGACATAGTTCCGCCCTTCGGGCCACTATACGCGATATCTTAAGACGAGTTGCTTATATTAAAGAAAACACTACGCGGCCTTCTAGACAAAGGGTTTATTTAAGCTAGCTCTTCTAAGGCCGCCGCTTTAGTGCTATTCGCGCGGAAACCTAAAGGAGGACTATGTTTCTACGTAGACTACCGAGCACTTAACTAACGCAATAATACGACCGGACCGCTACCCGCTTCCGCTTACTAAGGAGATACTCCGCAATATCGCTAAAGCGAAGTAGTTTATAAAGTTAGATATCTATTAGGCGTTCTATAAAGTGCGAATTACGGAAGGTAATAAGTAGAAGACCGTATTTCGCACTCGCTATAGTCTTTTCGAATAGATAGTAATACTGTTTAGGCTTATAAGGGCTCCCGGCACCTTCTAACGGTATATTAATAGCATTCTTCGCGAATTTCTAGACGAGTTCGCTTCCGCCTATATTAATAATATTCTTATTTATATAAGCGGTAGCCTAAAGGATTATATAGATAAAGTGCGGAAGGTGCTAGACCGGCTCTCCGAGCATAGGCTATACCTCGACCTTAATAAATATAAATTTAGCGTCCGCTAGGTTAAATACCTTAGATTTATTATTATCGCGGGCGTTAGTATATAGGCGGACCCCGTAAAGATTTAGGCTACTCGAGACTAAATAGCCTTAACTTCGCAAAAGAGTATACGGAGTTTCTTAGGATTTACGAACTACTACCGGATTTTTATTCGTTAATTTTCTTAAATCGTCGGTCTGCTTATAGCCCTTACCGGCAAAAGGGTAGCCTTCTACTAGGGCGCCGTATAGGCAAAGGCGTTCTAGACGTTAAAGGACCTATTTTCGTAAGCCCTTATGCTACTATAGTAGGACTTTAATTATCCTATAATACTTAAGGCGGACTAAAGTAGATTCGCGCTTAAAGGCACGCTTTCGCAAGAGGTAGACGGCTAACGCCGCCCTATAGCTTTTTACTCCCGTAAGCTTACCCCCGCCGAACGGAACTACGCTATCTACGATAAGGAAATGCTCGCTATAATTAGCTATTTAAAGCAATAGTAAGCGGAGCTCTATAGCTATAAGAACTTCGAAATCCTTATAGACTATCGCAACCTTAAGTATTTTATAACTTAACGTTATCTCTCTAAGCGATAGGCCCGTTCGGCGGAATACCTTTCGCGGTTCTGTTTCCGGATTAAGTACCGACTTAGAAAAAAGGCTATAGTACCGGACGCTCTATCCCGGAGAGATTAAGATCGGCCTTCTAACGAAGATTATAATACCTAAGAGCTTTAAATGCTCTTAAAGAAGGCGCTACGTATATATCTTAAAGCAACGCTTATCGGTATAGACGGCGTAATCTTAAGTAATAGTAAGGGCGATAAGGACGAGGACGATAGCGAGGAGGATAATAATTCGTTAATTAGTTCGGAAAGTAAGGGGATAATCGAAGAAGACGCGGAGCCTAACGCTTAGGAAGCGGACTTCGCAGCGGCTACGACCTAAGACGACCTTAACGCGTAGGACGCGGAGCTAACTACTAATATAGGTCTTAACCGACGGATTTTTTAACACGAGGAGCTTTAACGCACGTAGGACCGCTTAATAGCTTAAGACGTTACCTACGGGAGCGTGCGCCGCGTCGTAGAGGTAGGAGCACGACGATTTAACCCTAAGCTTAACCTTAAGGTATAGGTAGCCGACTGCTACGTAGACCTACGTAAGCACCTACGGCTCCGCGGACGGCTTTAGGTTCTTAGTTCCTCTATAACTATAGAGGCCGTAGTAAGAGACGCTCCCCTAGAGCTAAAGGAAGGAAACGCGCTTTAAGGACGGCTTATTTAAATAGTATATAACGCTAGCGTCGTCGGCTACCTTAGCCGCGAAGGAATAGTTGCCGCCGTATCCCGCGACTTCTATTAGCCGCTCCTTTAGCTATACGTTAGACGATTCCTCCGTAACTATAATATCTATAGGCGCACGAAGATTTAGCGTACGCTTAAGAAAGGGCTGCTTAAATCGCTCCTTATGCCGGACCGGTTTTATACGTATATTTAGATAGACTTTATTACGGACCTCCCCTTTATAGAGAGCGGCAACCGTAATCTTTGGGTAATTAAGGACCGTCTAAGTAAGGAGGTTATATTAGAACCTATGCCCTTTATAGAAGCGGAGATCTACGCGGAGCGCTTTCTTATATACTACGTACGATACTATTAATAGCTAACGTTAATTATAAGCGATAAGGGCTTAAATTAGACGAGCCGCTTTTAGTAGCACTTATATCGGCTGCTATAGATTATATAGCTGCTAAGCATAGTATATTATCCGTAAACCGATAGGGGGCTAGAACGGCTTAACTAAGAAGTTTACGCTTACCTCTAGGGCGTTATCGACTATAACTAAAGGGACTAGGATAAGTAGCTCCCTATAGCGTAAATAGCGCTTAACGGAAGAAATTACTCTTTAATTAGTATATTACCTTTCTTCGCACTATATAGGTATAAGCCGGTATCCCTATTTCCTATCGCTATAGATATAGCAGCGGAAAAGCCGTCTAGCAATAGCCCGGAAGGGCGTATAGCCTCCTTTATATAGTGACTTAAGTAGGTCTCGGACTTCTATTAGTCGTTAATAGCATTAGTAGCGTAGGACTAAGAGCGGTATGCTAATAAACGGCGGGAACCCGTAGAGCGATTTACGGTTGGTAATAAAGTCTAGGTAGACCTACGGAACTACGTATCCTTAAGGCCGAAGAAGAAGCTCGACTAATTATACGCAAAATTTACGGTTTAGAGAGTGCTAAACCTATAAGCTATCGAGCTAGAGGGACTACCTAACGGGATTTACCTAAATGTTAACTTAGACCTTCTTTATCGCATAGTAGTAGATCTAATGCCCGGCTAAGTAATAGCGGACCTATAGCCTCCCGTAATCTTAGTAAAAGGAGAAAAAGAGTTTTAAATAAAGGAAATTCTTACCGTACGATAGAAGAAGGTCGGCCGCGGTAGTAGGCGCGAGGTGCTCGTAAGGTAGTAAGGGTACTAAGACCTAACGTAGTACCTAGCAGCGGACTTCGTAAATATAGAAGCGCTCGATCGCTTCGAAGAGCGCTTTAAGGCTATTAGAGAAAACGACGGACCGCCTAACGCTACGTTGCCGGAAAAGACACGACGGAAAGTACGGTTTACGCTTTATAAAGCGAGCCGCGTAACCTAAGGCGCGGCCGGGCCTTACGTAATACATCGTTATTTTTCGCTTAGATAGGGTAAGGGTCTTATGTAAAGGGTCTTCGACTATTAGTAAGATTAGGTCTACGACCTAATCCGTATTCTTATAAGCGAGCGGGGAAGAGGCACGTATAGGCGGGGAAAGGGGCTCCGTGCGAATAAAGGTAAAGGGCGCGTGCGTATAAGGGTAAAAGGCACGTGCGGATAAAGGGGTACGTGCGTAAAGCTATATATCCGTATATATAGGTGCGCTTATACTTAGTTCTCTATAGATGATTTCTATACCTATATAGAGGGCACCTATATAATCACTCTACCTACCCTATTATACTATCGTAACGTAAATTATATTAATAAAGTATATTTATTATTACTTAAGCGAAGGTAATAATATAAGGAAGTCCGGAAAAAAGGCCGGCTTAGGTTTAGTCGGGTTAAGGGCGTAGAAGGCCTTAAGGTTATCCTAGCAGCCGTTAAGGCAGGAGGAGTCCTCTTACGTAAAAGGGCTATAACGCTATTAAACGCGATATTTAATCTTTCCGGAGGCGTACTAGCGTTACGTAAAGATAAAAGCAAACTCCTACTTAAGATATATATTATCGCTATCGTCGTCGCTAGGGAAAAGGAGAACGCCGTTATCGGCGGGCTAAACGTTAAGCTCTAACTAGCTAAGTAAAGGAGGCTTTTAGGTCTTAGTAAGGAGGGAGTAATAGAACATAAGGTAGAGGCGGCTGCCTTTAAGAAGGCGAAGAAGATACGCTATCTTATATACCTTAAGGACCTTATATATGCCCTCCCGTTTATAGTCGAGCTTCTTTATAAAGCGGAGGGTCTAGATCTAGCTAATGCTAAGGAATACTATATCGCTTAGCTAATACGCTAAGGCGGGAGTCCGCTAGGCGTCCGTATAGCGAGCTTAAGTAGCTTAAGCATTTTAATTATATCGCGGAGGAAGTTAAAGATACGCTTAAGGCGGGAAGCAGGCGCGTTATTATAGAGGTATTCCTTCCGCTACTAAAGGGTTATATTAGGCCGGGGGGGACTAAAGGGCTTAGTAATAAGCTTTAGGTAAAAGCTATAGTTAGTAAAGAAAAAAGAAAGGCCGGTAGATTTAAAGACCTAATTATTAATACTAAACTCGGCGAAAGGAAAGACGTCGACTTAATCTTCCTTAAGGTAGGTAGTATAGTAACGAAGGTAAACCTCTATCTAAGCGTTCGCGATCTTAGTCTAACCGTCGGTCTAAGGGTAGTAGGCGGAGCTAAGGTAGAGGCGGTAACTAAGGCGGCGATTAAGCTATTGCTAAAAAGCTAAAATAAACTAAGTGCTATAATTGCTAACGATAAAAGCTAGGGTATAGTAAAAGGACTAAACGTAGGAAATAAATGCGTTAACAACGTCTTTAATAGTTATCTAAGGTATTAAGACGTAGTAGCGTATCTTCGTAAGGCGGTTAACTATAATAAGGATATTAAAGAACTTAACGCTATTACTGCGGTAGATAGGGAGGTCGGTAATAAAGTCGATAGAGATATTAGTCTATAGGGCAAAGGGAATACTTAAGGGCTAAAGTAAGCCTTAAGGGGAGGAATAAAGGGACTTAGCGTATAAGTATATATAATAATTCTATATAAAGCTAGAAATAGACTTATATATACTAGGCTAGATATAAGACCGGCGGTAGAGGCTAGCTAGCTTCGTGCGTTTAAGGTAGCCGGCGAGGGGGGAGGTATAAGCGCGGACGAGGATCTAAAGGATTAAAGCGTTATTAGAGGGGATAAAAAGCCGGCCTTAGAAATAAAACCGGCCCTAGACCTTAGAGAGAGCGGTCTTAAGGATCGAACGTAGTAGGGCTTAGAGGGGGTAAGGCTAGCGGGGCTAAAGAGACTAAAAAGCCACGCGAATAGCGGAAATAAGCGGGGGGGAGGAGTAGGCCCGGTCGATAAGGTTATCGATCGGTTTAAAGTCGTCGAGGGCGTAAAGGTCGAGGCAGTCGGAATTATATTTACAAATTATATTTATAAACGGGTCGGACTCCTCTACGGTATTAAAAGCGGTAGCGGCGTCGGGATAGAGAGAGGCATCGACCTTAGACTTAAGGAGGATAACCTAATACCGGTAGTTAATCCTTTTATCGGCTCGGTCGGTAAAGGAGAAAGGGCGGGAGCCTCGTAAGCGGCTAAAGGCGTCGGGGAGAATAGCTTAAGAGCCGGGCTAAAAGATAATCTTAAAATTAAAACGACTAAGGAATTCGGCCTAGCGGGCCTACCGCTAGTTAAAGAGTTTCGTAGTTATAAAATACTAAAGAGTTTTATAATCCGAGGCTATCTTATACTTAAGTAGGCCTTTAAGCTTAAGGCGCTACTCTTTAAGAGATTTAATAATCGCGAGGAATTCTTTATCGTAAATATTATAGTTATACTTTTAAGCGGAGTGTTTCAACGAAAAGAAGGCAACCGGATAGTAACGACTATCGTTAAGAAGCTATATTAATACGCCTACTTAATAGCGCGAACCTAATATCGGGAAGGAGGGGGTTTAAAGAGGCGTAGAGCAGACGTACCGCTACTACGACTATAGCCGCGGCAAAAGCCGGAACTAGTGCTAGGACTAGCGCTAAGATTAGCGCCGATGCCTTTATAAAGGTAAGTCCGGGCGGTATAGGTAGCGGTACCCGGCTAGGCGTAGTAGAGGTAAAGACGGTTCTTAAACCGCCGTTGCTTCTCGGCGTTAGTAAGCCGGGCCTAGAATGCATTAAGCTATATAAGGTTACCGGTAGGAGACGCGGGTAGGACGGGCGAGGTAGGGCTAGGACGAGCGGGGTTGCGAGGCGGCTAGAGTTACAAACGGGCCTTAATACGCTACTAGTTATCCTAAAGCGTAGAGTATATCTTAGCTTAGGCCGTAAAGTCGTTATAGGCCGGGCATTCGACCTATAGAGCGGCGGCGTTAGTAAGTTCGATAAAGACCTTTAAGTATAGGTAGGCGATATAAGCGGTGCCGTGAAACGATAAGTCGGCTTAAAGTTAAGTAAGCTTCGAATAAAAGTCCGGCTAAGAGATATTCTTTATCGATAGGGCGTTAAAGTTAGCCTCCGACTAAGCATAGGTGAAATTAGCACTAAAGATTAAGCTAAGGTCGTCGGTAAGGGCTTTAATAGTAGTATACTACTAATCGGCGAAAGACTTATTATTAAAGACGTCTTAAGGAACGCTAGCGATAATAGAGGCGGCCCGGCCGGTAAGCTCGCTAGCCGCGTAGAGAATATAGTCTTACTCCGTAGGGAATAAAGCAGCGTCTTAACGGAGCTTAATAGTAAGGCCGTTACGCTAGGTCCGGAAAGCTTCCTAACGTTGCTTTTAAGTGCTAAAGTCCCCGGCGAACCTCTTAAGGTCGGCTATACGGGAATAGGTAGGGGTTAAGATAAAGGCGGGGGCTTAGTCCTAGGCCTCGTTACGTTCGGTTAAAGCGAAGAGAAAGGACGTAGCGCGGTTAAGCTAGCGCTAAAGATCGGCTACGTGCTTTTAAGCGATAAGCATTCCTATATCTAACTTAACGTAAGCATTAATATAGCTTATGCCACGGGGTATAACTATAAGTAAAGCTTTGCTATAGCCGGGGGACCTTTAATTTTTAGCTATAGCTAGGGCACTTTTTCTTTTAGCTATAAGCGGGATTCGAACCCGAAGCCTTAACAAAAGCGGGGCTTATCACATGTATTTGTTTACCCCGGGCGCGGGCTCTTACGCGGGATTAAATATAAGGCTAAGATAAGGCCACGCGTTATTATTACGAGTTACATACTCTACGCATTTTCGGCTACTAAAAGGGAAAGTTATTTAAACCCGTAACGAAGGAAGGAATAATACTAAAAAGGTTAATAAGCAAAAACTTAAGCTTAAACGGATACTAATTTCTGCGGGCTAGATTAATTAACCTAAACACCCGGCTTACTATTATAGTAGACGCTTAAGCGAAAGAAACCCTCGAGTTTTTTCTCTCTAGCTCGCTATACGAATGTAGACTTAGACTAAAGACCGAATAGGTAGTAAGCACTATGCTCTAACCTTTCGAAATATAGGACCTTAAGGCAAAGGCTATTACCTATCTACTTCCGCTTCTTAAAGGGTTAACGCCCTACTAATATGCTATTAGTACGATCCTATATTCTTAGGTTATTGCAATTATAACTATAATTCCCTTTTATAACCCTATTATAGGCGCGGCGTATAACGAAGCAATATAACTATAACGTAACTAAGCGAGGGATTATAAGTAAATAAGCACGCAACGAAGCTACGCAATAGTAGGTAGGCGCGGCATATAACGAAGTAATATAACTATAACGCAACTAAGCGAGAGATTATAAGCAAATAGGCGCGTAATAAAGCCACGTAATAGCAGGCATAGTAGTAGGCATAAAATAGCCCTAACGAAGCTACGCAATAGCAGGCACGGCAGTAGGCGCGGCGTATAATAAAGCAACGCAACTAAGCGAGGGATTGCAAGCAAATAAGCGCGCAACGAAGCTACGCAATAGCAGGCAAGGTAGTAGGCACGGCAGTAGGCACGGCAGTAGGCACGGCAGTAGGCACGGCAGTAGGCATAGTAGGAGGCACGGCAGTAGGCACGGAATAGCAATAGTAGGAACGAAGCTACGTAGTAGTAAGCGCGTAAGCGCGTAACTAATAATAGATATAGTACGTATAGTTAATTTACTATAGCTATTCTTTAATAACCCTTCTTCCTAACTACCTAATAACCTAACTAGTATAGCGAATAGCGTTAGCCTCCCGCGCTAGCATAGAGACGTTATTACCTTAAATAATATCATTAAGATTAAAGTAGGCATTAAATATAATACTACGTAGCGTCTTAGCCCGTAAGACAGCTACGTAAGTAAGGCTAGACTAAAAATCGTAATAGGATATATCCGCTATAACCTACTTAAGCGTAGCACCTTATGCTTTATAAATAGTAATAGTATACGCAATCGTTAGGGGGGACTAAGTGCGATAGCAAAAGGCGCTGCCCTTAAAGAAGTCCTGCGTTAACCGAAAGATAGGTATAAAAGTCGCTAACTTTAGGTCGTCGAAGTAAGGCGGACCTATATAGCGATTAAAGCGGACTAAAATAATAAAGGGTAGGTGCGCTTAAGGGTCGTCTATATTAGTATTCTAAGCGAAGTCGTAGATAGTCCTTAAGACACTATTAATAAGGCTAAGAGGGGTTTAGATATTCGCTATTAATATTACCCTAGCACTAATATAAATAGGCAGATAGTTATATAAGTTGCCGGCAGTAATTAAGTCGGCTTAAGACGCGTTAGGACCGATATAAGTCGCTTAAACCTAGATATATAGCGAGCTAAGGCGTTCTATATAGTCTATATTAAAGTCGTAGACCTATGCATTAGTAGAGTAGATATAGACCGCCCCGTTAAAGCAAGCTACCTCGCTAAGTAGTAGGTTTACCTATACGTAGGTATAAAGCAGTTTTTAGTCGTTAATAGAAAGAGCATTAACATATAGGTTGTAAGGTGCGATACGGAGGGGCGCTATAGTCGGCTTTATAAGGTATACGTAAGGGGCAGTAATATAATTAATATTACTAATAGCTTTTAGCTATTAGCGCGATAGCACCCCTTGTCGTCGTTATAATTATAACATTAATTAATAGCCTTCCTATTCGAGACCCCTTAAAGAAATAGGTTTAGGGCAGCTAGCTGTAAGGCAGGTGCATCGGCGTAGGCGTAGCTTAAGTACCGCCCGTAGAGGCGGCGCACGTAGTGCGACGATAGCATCTACGCCTTAGGTTAACGTGCATTAGGTTATCCCTACCTATAGGACTCCGAGGCCTATAGCGCGCTAGGTCACGTGCGGGGACACGTGCAGCCTAGGATAGACTGCTATTAAAGAGGGGATAAGTGTAAGGTGCGATACGGAGGGGCGCTATAGTCGGCTTTATAAGGTGTACGTAAGGGGCAGTAATACAATTGATATTACTAGTGGCTTTTAGCTATTAGCGCGATAGCACCCCTTGTCGTCGTTATATAGGGCCTAAAGAGCTATCCGGAAAGGAGCCTAATCGTCGCCTTACTACCGTAAGACCTACTATAATATAATAGTCTTATTAAAGGGGTAGTAAGCGTTACGTCTACGAATCTTAGGTAGCGCTATAAAAGCCGCTATAGTAAAGAGCGGCTTTTCTATTACGGGCGGGAGCTAATAGAAGTCACTAAGCATAAGAACGCTATAGCTACTAAAGAACTCGTCTTAATGCTCCGGGAAGATTTTTTAAAGGCGGGAATCGATATAAGAAAAGGTTTATAGGCTAATTACTAACTTCTCGTCGATAATAAAGTAACGTAGGAGGCGTAGCTATAACTAAAGGTTACTAAGCTCTATAGTGCGTAATAAAGGCACTTCTTCGAGAGTCTTAAAGATAGGTAGGTATAGTAGGGAGTATAAAGTCACGCCGTTAATTACGTTAGTAGTAATACCCGTAGGCGCCGCTTATGCGAAGCAGCCTAGGGAGAGCTACTTTAACTAGGCATAGAGGGCGTGAATTATAAAGGACTTACCTATACCGCCTTATCTATCTACTTACATAAGGAGAAGCGCTAGTTCTTACTTATTAAGGTCGAGGGCTTATTCTAAGTGCTAAATAAATAGGTCGAAAACTATACGTTGCTTTACGTTAAGATAAGTAAAGATATTATTAAATATATTATTATCTTACTTATTAGTAAAGGTATGCTATAACTTAACTAGCTTCTAATAGTCGTTCCTTTATACCTTTAAGTTAGGATATTTGCTAATATAAGGCTACTAATCGTGCTAAAGATCGAGGTCGCGATTTCTAAGTAACTTAATGTCTTCTATATTAAGGCCACGATATAGTCATAGAGCAGTAAGTTCCTCTTACTCCCCGGCCGTAATATCTTTATCGTTCTAAAGGTTATCCTTAAATTCGTATTATATAGGGGAAGGAAGGTTACTATAGTAATCGTCGGGATAAGCGTTGCTATAAATAGAGAGGCAATAGTTATATACCTTAGAGAATATCTTAAATATAATGCCTTTAACCTCTTTAACCTCTTAGGCATATCGATAAGGATAGTAAAGAGTTAACTTAACCCGGCAAAAGTCCTAGTATTAGTCGTGCCCTAATTAAGGCTTATAGCGAGGAAAGTAGTTTAAGATACGATCGGCCGCCTAAGGAAAGGGTCGCTAAGGTGTATACGTAAAGTCGAACTTAGCTAATAGTTCGAAGAAGGTTAAATTAGCCTATTCGTCGTCCTATATAAAGTATTTCTAATAGAGGTTATAAGATATATAAACCCTATCTATACCCTCTATCGCATTAATAATATCCGCTTACTACTAAAGCTTAAGGGGGCGGTAATTAATAGACTAAAAAGCCCTTATGCCATTTTAAAGCGGTAAGTTTAGCAATAGGTGACTAACTTCTATTATAGACTAATCACGCTCTATAGTAAGCTTATTAATAAACTTAGTAATAAAGCTTATAAGGCCTTATTATATATTAGTCTTAGGTAGGATAGCCTAGGCAATATTATAGTAGCTTTTTAACTACGTCTTACCCTTTAGGCAGTACTTTCTAATATAGTCAATAACGGTATATATAGAGGTGTAAAAAGATATATCGTAATTCGCTAGCTAGCTTATAGCTAAGGTAGGATTATAGTTATTAAGAAGAGAGTTATTCCGGACGCTATTAAATATAAAGTATTATAGATTAAGATCTTTAGCGACGTAGGCATCTACGTAGTATATACGGAGGAAATAGAAACGGTAGCTCTTCGAATTAGATCGAGATCTATCTAAGAGACGGCGAAAGCATAGGCAATACGCCTTATTATAGCAGTAACGTTATATTCGGTTAATAATCTCGGAGAGGAATTAAAAGTTAAACCTAAGGCGAACTACTACTAGCGGGTTCGCCTCCCTTTACTATATTACTCGTTATAGCTTTAGGTTAAAGGCAGTAACGTATTTGCCCTAAAAGTAGGCAAAATCCTCTTAAGTAGAATCGGTAGATATATTAAGCGGCGGGCATCCGTTAACCTAGTAGAGATTATATATATAGGTGCTCCTACGGGCCTACTACTTATACCGAAACTAATAGTCTATAATATTAAATTTAGGCGTTAAGACGAGCTTAAGGAAGGAGGTAAATCGGCTATAGAAGTAGTAAGCGGTAATATATAGATTCTCTCGTAAGTTCCTAAACGCGATTATAGCCTTACTATAGGCGTTATAACGCCTTATACTACTCGTAATATAACGGCATATACCTTTATAGGCCATCCTAATGTAAATCGGCCGCCGAGAACGTTAAGAATACTCTTAAGCAGCTTAAGCTATAAACTATAGCCTTAAGTTAATATCTTTAGCTACCTTAGTAAGCCCGCGTGCCTCTTAAGTTGCTAGAGAAGCGAATAATAGAATTAAGCAGAGCTTAAGAATCGAAGGTATCCTCGCTAAAAGCGGCGCGTAGTTCCTTAATCTCTACTAGGCGATAGGACCGTAACCTCTTAATGTAAAAGGAGCTTTAAGAATTAACTTACTAACGCATAAGCGTATTAAAGCTAATATAACGAAAGCGTAAGTGCCTAGCAAAACGGCCGTCGTAGTACTTTAAGGCATATTTAATATACTCGCTATACCGAATTATTCTTTAACGAAGGGCTATATAGTCTCCCTACCCGGTAGGGTAGAGGGTTAGAAAGGCGAGAGATAGGAGAGGCTATAAGCGATTAAACTCATTAAGAGGGGTAGATCGTATATCTAGCATCTAGATGTATAGCTATTACTCGCGTAAAGGGACATATTCCGGTATAACCTAACCCTTAAGTTAAGCCCGTAAACGCTTAAGGTCTAGCTGCGCTACGATAAAGTTTAGGATAGCCGCGGCATCGTAATTATTAATATTAGCAGCCTCGGCGATTTAAGCAGTATTAGGGTTAAGATACGCGGCGTTATTTATAGCGTCGCTAAAGTCGCCTACCTCGCTAAGTAGCTAATTACTAACGTTACCGTTAATAAGTAATTATAACGGGGTTATTCCGAGTAGGCATAGAGGAGGTCTTAGAAAAAGGTAGAATAATACTATAGAAGGGGAAAGGGAAGAGAATACGGGCGTAGCCCTCGCCGGCGCGGACTACCTAAATACACGTAATCTAGTTACGTGCACTAGATAATAATACTAAGGTCTAGACCCTTACATTAGCCCCCCGCCTTAGCTCCTTCGGAGCTACCTTCCGAGATACCTAAAGCCGTACCCTAACGCGCGACGGACGTTATATACGGACTACGTAGTTAAGGCGAAACCTATACCGAAATATATAACCGAAAATACTATATAGAGTAAAGCGGCACGTAGCTATAAACGCGGATATAACCTTTCCGACTCCCTTATCGTAATAAACACTAGCGGAACTATATTCTTAGCTTCTTAAAACGCGGGGAAGCTCCTTTTCCTAATAAGCAGAAAGACTACTTTAAGTAAAGTCGGTTTCTCCGGCTTATGCGCTTCGCACGCTTAGGTGCTTTTAAGGGCTCGCCTTATAGCGACTAGCTCTTTGTCTTTAAGCTCGTCGCTATTACTATCTACCCTTCCCGCATAGGGCTATACGGGCGCCGTTCTTTTCGCTACGGTCTCCCGGGTATAGGCAATATCCCCTTTCGTATCGCCCGCCTTCGCCGTGTTAAGCACGGTAGTATTCCTAATATTTATTACTTAAGTCGTCCGGTCGTATCCCGCTTATAAGCGTACTGCCGTTTCGTCCGTAGATATATTTCTTCGTATGTGTTCTATATATTCCGCAATTATAACTACGCCCTACCACCGTCTTAAAGGTCGTGCCTAATTTCGCAGGCATTACTTATACCGAAGCCGAAGAAGCGGGAGCTATTAGCGTTAATAACGTATATTATCGTTAGCTCCCGACGCACCTAAGGCTTCTATATATACGCTCCTCCCGTAGCCCTTAAAGCGGAGACGGTAAAGTCCTTCCTTCCGAGGGGGAAGTTAATAAAGGAAAAAAGGCAGAAAGGTTATACTATAGGTAGGTAAATTAGCGGCTGCGAGTAGGGCAGGAAAAGCCGATTAATAGCGCATTCGTAGGTATAGGGACTAAAAATTTCGCATAAGCTAACATTAGCGTAAGGTCGCGTTCTTATTAGTGCGGGGTATTTAAAATCGCACGAGCGATTAAGGCTATAAAGCTAAAGGGCAGCTTAATTTATCCTCGTATTAAGCATCGTAGAGAAAGACTTTAGGCGGCGCGTTCCGACGGTACGGAGGCGGCGTGCAGTAGGCGTAGCTGCGGATTAATAAAGTAATAGTGTTATTATATAATAGGGTTATTCTAAGTAGGCATAGGGGAGGTCTTAGAAAGAGGTAAAATAATACTATAGAGGGGGAAAGGGAAGAGAATATAAGCGTAGCCCTCGCCGGCGCGGACTACCTAAATATACGTGATCTAGTCACGTGCATTAGATAATAACACTAAGGTCTAGACACTTATAGTAAGTAGCTAATATAGTTCTCGTCGATAATAATATTACGGTAGCTAAGGTAATTAAGCTAAAGATATATAAGCTAGGTATAGATATTAGCTTATTAAACGCGGAATTAACGTTTAAACTATCGAATAAGATAAAGCTAGTCTATTAGTTCCTATAGTCGTAAGATAATAATATCTAAGTCGCGCGGTAGAAGCGGAAGCTATATATATATATAGCTAATATCTCGTAGGAAGTTAATAATATAGCCGCGATATTTATATTACTAACTACGATACTAAAAAACCTAGATATATATATAGACCTAGGCAACGAGCATCTCTTCGACTTATAAGAGCTCTAGAAGATACTCTAGGACGCTGCTAAAGTCGAGGTTATTCTCTTATAAGAAGAAGTAAGGCCAACTATCCTATAGAGTATTACTATTTGCACTAAGTGTTTTCTCTATTTGCACTAAGTAGACCTAAAATCTTTTTACGCCTACCCTCCGCGCCTACCCCGCCTAACCTAATCTATGTGTAATAATATAGCAACGGCGGGGCCCGGGCAAAGTGAATAGTCCAGGCGGGCGTCTACGCTTAATTCATGCGAATAACACGCTCAATTCGCCTACTCAATTCGCCCTTATGACGCATCTGGCTGCGTGGCCCTAGGCTGCGTAGCCCTAGGCTGCGTGGCGGGAATAACCTCCTCTATAGCGGACGACGCAGGCGTAGCTCTGCCGCTCCTAACGCCCCTGCCTTGTCTCTCTCTTGATCCTCTGCCTCGTGTATTTACGCGCGCACGCGATCTTGCTTACGACGCCTGACTAGAGCCCTTTCCCTCGGGGCAGGCTCGTGGGCAGGCTCCTTCGTGGGTAGCTTCGTGGGTAGGCTTCTTCGTGGGCAGACTCCTTCGTGGGCAGCTTCGTGGGCAGGCTCGGGCAGGCTCGTGGGCAGGCTCCCTCGAGGGCTCCCTCGAGGGCAGCTTCGTGGGCAGGCTCGTGGGCAGGCTCCCTCGAGGGCTCCCTCGAGGGCAGCTTCGTGGGCAGGCTGCTTCGTGGGCAGCTTCGTGGGCAGGCTCGTAGGCAGGCTCCTTCGTAGGTAGCTTCGTGGGCAGGCTCCTTCGTGGGCAGGCTTGTAGGCAGGCTCGTGGGTTAGGCAGAGGGCAGCCTCGTAAGACTCTTTACTTTACGCGGGCCCCGCCGTTGCTATGTTATTGCACATAAATTAGGTTAGGCGGGGTAGGCGCGGAGGGTAGGCGTAGAAGAATTAGGTCCACTTAATGTTAACTTAGTGCAAATAGAGAAAACACTTAGTACAAATAGTAATACTTATTACTAATCGATAAGCTACTACTATATTAACGAGCTCTTAGACCTAAGTTTATAGGCGAAACCCCGCTTATAATAGCCCTTACTAAGGCGTATTAATGCGTTTTAGAACTTAAAAACGCTTTTTTTAAATAGGCTAACGAGGCTAAAGACCTTTATGCTAATCTTTAAGCTTCCCTTACGACGTACCTTATATAATAAGTAAGGAATGCTTTACGTTAGTTTATCTAAGACCGATATTATTAGTAGGTGTCTTAAATGCAAATGCAAATATAGGTCTAGTAGTCTTATTGGAATTGTTAATACCTATCTAGCTAAGGGCTATACTACCTTCTTTATAGATAAAACGAGAGAAAGGTCGGAGCTACCCTCCGGGAAGTCTCGGTAGCTAAGAATAGAAAGGGATCCGTAAATAGAATGTAAAGACGGATGCGTTAGTCGGGGAAGACCTTCCGCGGACGGATGCGTTAACCGTAGAAGTCTATAGAAGGAAGTAGAATTCCATCTATAGAATTTACCTTAGAAGGGAAGTCCTTCTACCGTAGAATTCTATCTATAGAATTTAGCTTAGAAGGGAAGTCCTTCTACCGTAGAATTCTATTAGAATTCTATCTATAGAATTTACTTTAGAAGGCAAGTCCTTCTACCGTAGAATTCTATCTATAATTCCTATACTAGTAACTTTTTCTTTATACCGTTTATAAGAACCTCTCTTGTTTTTCCTTAAACATTACCCTTCTTTAAAAAGGAAATAAAAATGCATAATAAAATCGACTATTCGTTATATTAGAATAATTCGTTATAATATTATATAGTGTTATAACTATATAACCGTGAAAAGAAAGAATGTATTAGAAGGGTTATAAGCGAATAATAAACCTTTCTATTCTAATAGTTAATTTATTTATATCGACGAAACGTTTAAGGGCTTAGTTTAGTAATGCTTTCGTTATTGCATTAGCTAGGTTATCGGCTCCGTTAATCTATCGGACCTCTATAATCTTACGGCGTTTGTATAACTATCGTAAAGCTATAATATCGATTATTAATCTTTTCTCCTTTATAGTACTTAGTTTAATAAGGCATTTATATAAGGAGTACGAATCGGTATAGATAATTAATAAAACCGGAGGCAGACTAAGGCGATCCGTTATTATCTTAAGAGTTATAGCAAGAGATATCCTAATATCGAATCCGTTTACTATACCGTAGATTTCCGATATAAGGACGCTTCGGGTGACTCGTTTATATTTCGTAGAGTTTTAGTAGATAATATTGCCTTTAATCGAAAATTATTTATATATTCGGTCGGTCTCGTAAACTAAAGCAATAACGAATCTAAGTTATAAAGATAAGTCTTTATTATTTATAAACGATCTATCGGTAAAGACTAAAAGCTTAGCTAATGCGAGGTTAATTAGAAGATATATTAGTCTACGTTATTAATTATCTAGTTGCTACTATAGTCTCTTATTTAGGATTATATAGTCTTTTTGTTCTAGGTTTTAGACTTAAGCAGTAATAGAGATATTAAACGATGCTTCCGGTTAATAGATAGATATAACGTATGTACTACGAGCTCGTTGCTCTATATACCTTTACGCATGGTTAATAGTCTATAGTTTTACGGTTTTAATCTTAGCTGCTTAACCCTTCTATTATAGTAGTAAACTTCTATCGTATTATAGGGTTAATTTCGCGCTATTAAAGTCTATAGATTGTCTAGCAGTTATTAGAGTTTTCGGTTTTACTCTAAATTATGCTTTCTAAAGCTCTTTTTCTTCGTAGTCTAAAAAACTCTAAGTCCTAAGCATTAACGTATTATCTATCTATATTCCGATAATTCTAAAAGGTATAGGAGGGCTATAGTTAGAAATAAGCAAGCATACGTCGTATATTAAATAAGCCATATTAAGCTCTTTAATATAGTAACTATAGTATATATTAAACTAATATAGTCCGGATTCCGCGATGCCGTATAAAGGTCTAATCATACGGATGATTATGCCTTTTAGATACTTCTTTACTAATTTAGCGGGTAAAGCTATTAGGATTATTCGGGATAACTCTATAGTGGCCTAAGGATATGCTTAGGTAATATCTCGTAAAGATAATATCATTCCGTGTTCTTTAAGCATTCCGGCTGTAATTACTATAATTAAACGTTAACTAACTCGCTAGAATATTAGCGACTATATAAGTATAGATGTCTTCTTAATATCACTATATCCTTAAATCATTAGTCTCGACTTTTCGTATAGTTTAGTATTACGTCCTTTAACCTCTTTAACTATCCGAGAACGGAAGATTCGATATCCTCTATATTTTTCTTTATTATATTATTCGAAACTAAACATACTACGAATAACTAGGTCGTTAATCTCTTTTATATTAGATTCTTCGAATAGGTTACCGGGTATTATAATTACGCTATCGGCACGAAGTTTAAGTATAAGATCGTATACGTTAACCTCTTTCTTAGCTAAGAACTGCTAATTCTTTAGTTTATTTTTCGCATTAGGTAGGCGACTAGGTTTTTAAGGCATACGAGGAGGTTCTTTTATAGTTTTATATTCTTCTATTAGTTTACTATCTTAAGAATTATCTTCTAGTATATCTTAATTTATAGCTAAGAGTTCTTCTAATAGTAGTATCGATTTTTCGTCTCGGAAGTATAGTTATATATATATTAATCTAAGTACTTATAGTCTATTAGTAGTATTAATTGTTATATTATAGCCTTTAATTACTACGATTTTAAATAGACCTTACTAACCGTTCTTTTCTCTTTAGACATAGACCTTACTTTATAGTAGAAGATTAAGAATCTCCTTTATTAATAGTCCGTTTCAGCTATAAATAGTATCCTTAATTCGTCTTTTAGTAGATATTTAGCGAAGCAATTTTATAGCCTTTTGCATAGCTATAGCTCTCTATATCGTTATTATAGAAGGGGGTAATTCCTATATAATCTAAGGGTAAGCACTAAAAACTAACAATATAGGAACTAAACTATTAGGACTAGCTATATTATTAATTACCTTAACTACTATTTAAAGGATAGCTTTAGCTAATATAACGTTCCTAATCTCCTCCTAAAGAATACTAAATGTTCGTTTAAGTAGTCTATAATATCTTTTAATCTTTCCGATAGACTAGTAGGCTTTAACTAGAACTTGCTTATACGTAATTCCTATTACTTTCGCTTTGTTTCGGAATTTATTAAAAGCAAAATTCGTTCTTACGTTATATTTAATAATATCTAGTAGACCGAGATATGTATTAATCTATAACGCACAAAGTGTTTCCTACGCATCTTTAGCGGACATTAATAGAAGGAATCTTACTCCTTAGAATAAAGTTACTAAATCTACTATATATAGCACTAATTGTTATAGGTTTCCGAGGTATATAACGTTTATAATAATCTTATAGTTAAATTCTCGATTATCGTATAGTATGAATTTAAATCGTCTTAAAGCCTAAGAGTGTATTTAGCATTAGTAATAAAATTTAGAAATAGTTTTAAGTCTTCCGATTAATATATTATTATATCCTACTTAGCGTAGCAAATAATATAGTCTTATAACTACGGGATATCTAAAACGACAATAGAGTGTTCGGATCTTAACCTCTATAAGAAAGTTAATTAATTCCTTATCTTAAGAAAGAAAGAACTATAGATATCCTTATTTTCGTATTACGGGAACTACGCCTCGACTAATAATTATATCTACTATGTTATTAAAGTATATACCTAATCGGTCTATATCGGCTAAAGAGAGTAAGAAAGGTGTAGGTGTCTCTAAAACGTAAAAAGTTATCCTTCCAATCGGTGTTTTAAGGGCAATAGAACTAAGTAAGTTAATAGCATCTCTACTACTAAACTTAATAGAAGCTTATCCTACCGTTAACTTATCGATAGTAATAGAAGGGTCTTCTTTCTATAGGGCAATATATTAGTTAAATCCGGCTATTAATACTTTTGCTATACCTATGTTAACTATAATGCCTTAAAAGCGTGTCTTAGAGTATCTTTTATTTATGATAAATTAGTAAGATATAGTAATAGCTTCTTATTTACTATATAGGTCTTCGCTAGTAAGCCGATGTATTAAGGCTTATTAGCAAATTATCTAACTAGCTTGCTATTATCCTATAAAGTTATCGTCGTCTCTTAGGCAAGATTTATTATAAGTATTACTATTTGTACTGTAAGGAATCTCTATTTGTACTGTAAGACCCTGTAAGACGCCGAAATCCCTACTTTTTCTGCGCCTACCCCGCGCGCCTATATCCCGCCACTAAATTTCTATAGAGGTACATAGCAATTAAGAGGGCCGCGTAAATCGTGCCTAGCGTGCCTGTCTAGATTTTTCCTATACTAATAGCAACGTAAAGCTATTCGCGATGGATTCGCAACGCCCTCCCTAAGAGCCGATACACAAGCAGCTACGCGCCGATAGTAATTCCTAAGAGCCCTCTTAAGAGCTTCCTCCTAGGGAGCGGCCTCTTTACGAGCCTAACGACTACGATAGCCTACTAATTCCACGCCTACCGCCCTCGCCTACCTTTAACACGTACGATAAGCTATATAACTTCCTGTAAAAGTTCTACCGCGAGAACGGCGCCGCTATTGTTAAGAAGACTAGCTCCTATAAGCGTAAGATCAACGGGAAGCTAGTTCTAACCTACGTTCTCTTTATATACGATCGTAGGCCTCGACGACTCTCGAAGAGCGTTAGGCTACGGAAACCGTCCTCCGTAAAGCTTAACTGCCTTATTACGATTATAGCCTTAGTAACGCAGCGCTCGAATTAGAAGTAGACCTTCCGCGTTAATTAAGAATGGCACAACTACGGGAAGTTAATTAATCCCTTAGTATAAAATATGCATCGTCGATGAACCCTAGCGCAGTAGGAGCTTAAGGGCAAGCTATCTAAGCTTTAAGCTATCCCCGCTCGCGAGATCGCCTTAATTCTTAGGGAATTAACCGCCGAGGAGTCTTTCTTTTAGCAACGCGATATCTATAACGATCGATAGAAGATCCGCGCTATAGCCCTTAGCGGGAAGACAGCCACCTAAGCCTTTCTCGCCTACCTGCGGGACGCCGGCCTTAAATATATAGTTAAGCTCGCTAACGGCGATAGTAGCGACGATAGCGACGGCAGCGACGATAGCAACGGCGACGGCGACGGCAACTACCGGAAGGTTAAGGCCATCTTCTAGACTTACCCTTAGTGTGAGAAGATATAGAAGCGCTTCCTAAAGGTTATCGGCCTTAATAATATATATAATACTAACCGCTTTAAGATATATCTCTTCTAAGCCACTAAGATTACTAATTAAAAGTCCGTTGCTAACTTCGCCTTTAGCCTAATTAACATAGAGAAGGAAGAGGGCTTCTAGTAGCTGTCTAAGCGGCTTAACGAGCTACGGCAGGAGGTAGAAGCCGTAGAGCCGACTGTGATTATTACGGATAAGGAAAAGGCCCTTAAAAATGCACTCTTAAAGGTCTTCCCTTCTACGCAGCAATAGCTCTGCGTATAGAATATTAACGCTAAAGTCAACGCTAGAATTAAGTCGCGGTAGAAGGAGCCTAGGCCTAACTGCGATAATAACGACGACGACGACGACGACGACGACGACGACGACGAGGCTAACAAGGCTAACGAGGCTGCTAACCTTACCGAAAACGATGCTGCCGGACGAGCCGTAATACAACAAGAGGTAGAAGAGGTAGAAGAGGCAGGGAATATAGCCCCGCCGGCCGATGAATATACCTATAAGAGCATGTTTATAGCTTAGAAAACTATGATCTATGCTTTAACGGAGGAACTCTTTAAGTCTCGATAGAAGACTTTCGATCACACCTACGGAAAGCACTAGGCCTATATTATTAAATATATCTCGAAAGAGTATATGCCCTAGCGGGAGCAGTAGGCTGCCTGCTTTCTTAGTAGGTATCGCAACTTCGGGCAGAGGGTTAATAGCCCCGTAGAGACCGCCTATAAAGACGTTAAATCGTACCTTCTTATAGGCATAGGAGACCTCTTTTACCTCTATACCGCCTTGCTTTAGATAATCGAGAATAAAGAGCGTTACTATATTTAAGAGGCTAGCCGGCAGTAGGGACGGCAGCGGCTCTTATATAGCGGCTAGGAATAGCTTAGCTAGCTAACCTCCTAGATTATATATTAGGCTATTAACATACTTGCTATATAGCACCGGCTTGCCTTAGCCGCGATGCCTTTAGAACTAGGGAAAGAGCCGCGGGAGCTAATACCGCTGCCGCGTTATACCGGCCGATTTATATAACAATAGGGGCTGCCTTATGCCCACGTTATCCTCCAGCGCCTTAAAGCTAACCCTTAGCTTCCGCTTATTAGGCTTAATATCCTTCCCCGGTAGTGGCTTAAGAAGCCTTTAGTACGCCCCCCCCCCCCCCCCCTTTATCTATATAAACGATGCTAATAACAACCTCTAGGACCTTAAGGAGCTACTCCTCCGTATTCGTGACCCTAATGTAGTGCAAACCCTACGTGGCCGGCCTCGCGCTCCTAAAAACACCAGTCTGCTTATGCCCTCGACGCTAATGCACTAAGAGGAAGGCCACGATCCGGCAGCTCTACGAGCTTTAGCTTTAAGCTCTACGAGCTTTAGCTTTACAAGCAGCTTCGGCCCTAGCTTTATAGGCAGCTTCGCAGCCTAATCGTAGACGTAGACGAGGCATATAGAGGCGGCTGCCGCGATCTAGTTAGGCTAGCGCCCGCCGACTTAACTCAAGCGTACGGCGCATACGTACGCAGAATAAGGTAGACGAAATACAAGCATTATAAGGATCATAAGGACAGACGGCGTTATAAGGAAGATCGCGTGCGCGCGCAAATATACGGGCAAGGGGATCTCGAGTAATGCACTAGGCAGCGTGGAAAGGTAGGTTAAGAAGGATGGTTTATTAAGGTAGGTGGCGAGCCCCGGGAGCTAAGTGTAGCTCCCGCTATCTAATCTATGGCTGATGTAAGCAGCCCCGGGATGCCTTGCAAAGGGTGCTTTGCATGTATTATAATGCCGGCACAAAAGAAAAGCCTGCTAACTATAGTAGTTATAATAACAATCTAAATCGGGCTATTGCCTAGATCCTTCGTTCCTTTCTCGTAAGTTACACTCACGCTAGCTAGTGATTATTATCGTCTGGATCGAATTCCTTAATCGCCGAAAGGGGCATATAACGGCGATCTCTTTAGGCAGCGGAGCAGTCGGCTGCTCTCTAATCGTGCTAAAAGCGTGTAGCGGAATAGTCTTGCTGCGAGCGCCTAAGGCGGCGCTAGTCGGTACGCTAAAGAGCGTAAGGCCGACGGGTTAACGATGCTATAGCGGAAAGAAGAAGCTACTACGGCGACGACTTGCTAAAGGCGTTAATAGTAGGCGAGGCGGTAGGTTGAAGATCCTAAATAAGGCGAATTCGCTACGGCGGCGGCGGTTTGCCGAAGGCGTGATTAAACGGCTGGCCGGCAGGGTGAAAGCATCGCTATAACGAGAGCTTGCCGGCAGAAAAAAGAAGCTACTACGGCGACGACTTGCCAACGGCGTTAATAGGAGCAGTAGGCAAAGCGGCCGTAGGAACAGCCGTGCCAACGGCGTTAACAGCAGCAGTAGGCGAGGCGGCCTCGGGAAGAGAAGCCGCGGTAGGAGTAGCTGTAAGGCGGCGAACAATAGCCGCGAGAATAGTCGTATAGACGGCTTTAATAACGGCAGAGAGTCCTTAAGTAGAGAAGCCGGGGGAGACGCTTTCGAGAGAAAAGGTAGGGTTGCCGGCAGGTTGGGAAATAGTCGTAAAGCCGGCGTTAATAGCAGGCGAGGGAATAGTCGTAATAAAGGCGGCAGGCGCCTTCTGCTAGCCGGGGTAGGTCTGGCGAAGATGCTCGAAAAGAGCGTTCTAGGAGGCGAAAGGTGCCTTGCACTTTCGGCACGAAGAGGGCTTCGGTATCGCAACCGGGCGTGTAGTAGGCGGCGAAGCAGAGCGCGCTACAGACATCGCAATAGGGCGTACAGTAGGCGGCGAAGCAGAGCGCGCTGCAGACATTGCAATAGGGCGTGCAGCAGACGGCGAGACTGCCGTCACACGGCTAGCGGGCGGCGCAATAGGGCGTGGAGTAGGCGGCGAGGATATCGTCGCAGTAGGGCGTGTAGTAGACGGCAAAATAAGGTACGGCAACGATGGCATCGTCCTAAGAGGCGGCGAGGCTAGCGTTACGGCCGGCGAGGATCTCGTCAACACTAAAGCAGGCGTCGTAGGGCGTGTAGCAGGCGGCAAAATAAGGTACGGCAGAGGCCGCGGGACTATCGTTGGCAGAGGCGAAGCTGCCGTCACACGGATCTTCGATTAGGCTCCTTTCGCCTCTTCCTCACTATATTCCTCGCCCTAACGGGTAGGGCGGCGATCGTCCCGTTCGCAGCGTCGGTCGCGGGCTTAACGATAGTCACAGCGGTCGTTAAGGCGGCGGTCGTCATCCCGTTCGTAGTCATAGCGGTCGTTAAGGCGGCGGTCGTTATCCCGTTCGCAGCGTCGGTCGTGGTGGGTTCTACCGCGACGAAAAAAAGAAGGCTCTCGGTCCCTCGAGACTTAGGCGGTCTCTTTCTAGCGGCGGTCTCGGGTCTCTTAACGCTCCTGTCGGCGACGATCCTAATAAAGGTGCCGTTAGACCGCAGCCTCGATTAAAGGCGTGTTTTTCTTAAGTATTCGAATCCACTTCGAGATAGTAGTCTTTTTCTTCGGGAGAGGCAAAACAGAGGTAATCGCAAGAGGGATAAGGAAGAAAAGCTCGGCATAGATACGCTACTCCTTGCGGATGAATTTCCCGTCGAGGCTTTAGGCAAGGCAAGCTTTTTCTTCGTACCAATCGGGAAGGGAAATCCCCTCTTGCTATATCTCGAGGGTATATAGCTTTTAAAAGGCACGAACGAGCCGGGGGTCGTGCTTGCGAGGATTAAAAGAGACATCGGTGTAGGTAAAGCTCGGTTGCTATTGCTCGCAATAAGGCATCGTAGGGAGCCGGGGGGGGGTCGGTGTAAGCCGAAGTAGCAGTAGGGCAAGCGGCACATAGAAAAGTCGGGCGGCATAAGAAAATCGGGTGGCATATAGAAAATCGGTTAGTGTGTGTAAAAATTTACAACCACCTAAAATAGGTGTAAAGAGGTTTAGGCATACATAGAAAAAAAAGAAAAAAAAGGGAGAAATTTTAGTTAATGGTTTCCAGGCTTGCTAGAAGAGAGAGGGAGGTTGTCGTACTGTCGAAGAGCGCGTTACTAAGGCGCTAAGGCGGAAGAGAGAGTGATTGGCTCTACTATCGGGGGCTCGACGCGGGCTAAGCCGAAAACAGCGGGGTGGTCGTCCGAGAGTAGACTGAAGGTTTTTTTAGCGAGCTTAGGTGCTCTAGCGCAACGCAAATAAAGGCGTCGCTAGTGCGGCTTAAGAGGCGCTTAGTGGAGGGCTTATTAAGGGCCTCTAGTGCTTGCCGAAGAAGAGGCAAGGTGTTGCTACTATTTTAATGCACTAGGCAGCGTGGAAAGGTAGGTTAAGAAGGATGGTTTATTAAGGTAGGTAGCGAGCCCCGGGAGCTAGGTGTAGCTCCCGCTATCTAATCTATGGCTGATGTAAGCAGCCCCGGGATGCCCTGCAAAGGGTGCTTTGCATACATCATCGAGGGAGACGAGCTAGGGGCGGAAGAGCTACGCCGGCGCTATCGCCGTCGCCGTTAGTTAAGGAGGTTGTTCTAGCTACGTAGGCCACGCAGTCCGCGGACTAATTGACGGGCCGATTGTGCATATATCTCGCGAACATACGTTATTTAAGCTCTTTAAGCTCTTTGCGCGCGCGCTGCTATAGCTGTTGAATTGACTGTTTAATTAAGGCTAGGGACGATTTGCACGGCCCTCTTAATTGCTATATACCTATACCCGATTTTAGTAGCGGGACATAGGCGCGCGGGGTACGCGTAGAAAAAGCGGGGACGATAGGGTCTTACAGTATAAATAGAGATTCCTTATAGTATAAATAGTAATACTCTTTATTATTAAAGTCTTCTGCTATATCGTCTATCTTATAACCTTTATATTATATAACGTAGGCTATAAAACCTATTGTTAGGATATTCGTAAAGTGGTATTATGCGATATACTAGTCCTTCGATTTCTATCGTTCCTCGGGTGTATATTTAGTTAACTAGCATCCTTGCTTTCTATATATAAAACACTTCTTAGTCTATAGACGATTGCCGTAGTTGCCTCTATAGCTACTACGGGCTTAGGATCCTACTTATAATCTAGCAGCTAATAGGGAGTATCCTCTACGGAATCCTCCGCGGAATCCTCTACGATTAAATAATCGGCTATAGTTTCGTCCTCCTCGTCCTTAGTATCTATATCTTCCGCGGTTATTGTTATTATATCTCCGATCTATATAGAATGTCTAGTTATATAGGTCGTAGTTATCCTCTTTAGTATCTTAGTTATTAGACTAATGTTCTTAGATAAATTAGTTAGATAAACCGTGAGATAGGTGTATTTACAAAGAGGATCTTAAGTCGGCAAAAAGTGCTTCGGCATTAGTTAAGGGTTTAAATAGAGCGTACTCTAGTTTAGGAACTCCTCTATATATATTAATAAGTATAGTTCGTAGGGGAAGATCGCCTATAAAGTCTTTACTAAGTGCCTGTTAGTAAAGTTGCAATTTATTAAATAAAGCTTAAAGGATTTTATATAAGAGCTTAGCCGGGTGTTTTCCTCGCAACTTATAGAAGGTCGTTATTGTCTAGTCTATATAATAATATACGTTATTAACTTCCGTATTAAAGTGTCTCTTAATTATATCGTATGCCTTTCGGAATATCGCTATCTAGTTAATATATTAAATATAATAGGTTTACGTACGCCCTACGAGGATCCTAGGGAATAAAGCATAGAACTAACTTAGTTTTATTTATAGGTTATAGCATAAGTTTATAAAAACCTAAAGTTTATCGTTAAGTAAGTTATATAGTTCTCCGGTATAGTTCTTATCTTTTATCTAAAGCTTAATAAAGCGTTATTAACTATTTATATTAGCGATAGCATTTAGAACATTGTCTAGATAAAGTCTTATATATGCCTCTAATAGAATAGGGTTAGAGTTATTCGGCTGTCTAGTAATAGCCGTAGAACCCTAGTCTATAGGATTTATAAAGAGATCTAGACGACTAAATCAGTGTGATATTAGGTAAATAGTTATACCCGGAATATTAGTATTAAATAGCTATTGTTTATATAGAACTATCGGTTATTGCCTAAATAGAATAATCCCTCCTAAATCGAATTACGGAACCGTTAGAAGTATATTAGACGTCTATAGTATCTTTAGAACGTTTGTTATAGTCTATAGTATCTCCGGAACGATTGCTATAAATACTGCTTTTTCTATTAGAACTGCTTCTCATAGTTATAAGGGGGCTATTCTAGCGGTAATAGGCGTAGAAGGATGTATCGTATTTTTTATCTCTATTTTCTTAGTGTATTCCTCCGTGCTATCGTTAAATTTCTATATTATTATATCTTCTATAGGCTATTCTAATAGTTTCTTAAGTGCTTATAACATTATAAAGATCGTTATATAGGATGCATTACTACGACTGGTATATATTCCTCTTTTCCTTATTAGAACTTTTAGCGCTTGTTTATAGTCTACGTATATTAGACCCTATGTATTCGCTATCTATTCTTAGAAGTAGTCTTAGAAGTATAATAGGATCTCGTTTCCTTAAAAATCGATCGACGCTTCGTAGAGTGCGATAAACTTAGCGACGGATATTATAATCGCGATACTATTATTTTCGTCGGGTTTAATATTGCTATCCTAATGTTTTACGTTAATATATGGAAAATGGTTCGGTAGATAGTAATGCCTTCTATCTATTCCCTAAGAGTCTCCTCTATTATATTAGATAAAGGACTAATAGGTTAGTATATTAAAGTTATAATACGTGCTTATTTTTCACGCGGTTTATCGGTTTATTTATAGGGTTCTCTACGAAAAATCTATCGTTCGGCGTTATTAACGCACTTTGTGCTAGTGCTACTCTTCTTCTTCTAAAGCGGTAATCGGTTAGCAAAAAGTTTAAAGAAGAGCTATACGCAACCCTTAAGGGCGAGCTAGACTCGGAAGGTAAAGTCTTCTTATTCTTAGCATAGTTATCCTTCTCTAAGTAAGTGCATAGAATAGGATCGTCGGGCGGAAGCCGTTCGATAAAGATCTATAATACGTTCGAAGGATATAATCTCGTCTACCTTACTATCTGTAATTAAGCCTTATAAACACTAATTAGTATTAGTAGGTGTCTTAAATGCAAATGTAAATATAGGTCTAATAGTCTTATTGGAATTATTAATACCTATCTAGCTAAAGGCTATACTACCTTCTTTATAGATAAAACGAGAGAAAGGTCGGAGCTACCCTCCGGCAAGTCTTAGTAGCTAAAAACAGAAAGGGATCCGTAAACAGAATATAAAAGACGGATGCGTTAGTTAGGGAAGACCTTCCGCAGACGGATGCGTTAACCGTAGAAGTCTATAGAAAGAAGTAGAATTCTATCTATAGAATTCACCTTAGAAGGGAAGTCCTTCTACCGTAGAATTCTATTAGAATTCCATCTATAGAATTCACCTTAGAAGGGAAGTCCTTCTACCGTAGAATTCCATCTATAATTCCTATAGATATTATAATATTATAGTATTATAAAATATAAGTATACCGTAGGGCATAACTATAAGTAAAGCTTTACTATAGCCGGGGGACGTTTAATTTTAAGCTATAGCTAGGGCACCTTTTTTTAGCCATAAGCGGAATTCGAACCCTAAGCCTTAATAAAAGCGCGGTATATTATAGGTATTTATTTACCCTACGCGTAGGCCCTTACGGGTGATTAAATATAAGGCTAAGATAAGGCCACGCGTAATTATTATAAGCTATATACTCTACGCATTTTCGGCTATAGAAACGGAAAGTTATTTAACGCCGTAATAAAGGAAAGAATAATATTAAAAACGTTAATAAGCAAAAACTTAAGCTTAAACGGATTCTAATTTCTACGGGCTAGATTAAATAACCTAAACACCCGGCTTACTATTATAGTAGACGCTTAACGAAAAAAAGCCTTAAGTTTTTTCTCTTTAGCTAGCTATACGAATATAGACTTAAACTAAAGACTAAATAAAGGGTAAGCACTATGCTTTAACCTTTTAAAATATAGGACCTTAGGGCAAAGGCTATTACTTATCTACTTCCGGTTCTTAAAGGGTTAGCGCCTTACTAATATACTATTAGTATAATCCTATATTTTCGGGTTTTTATATTTGCAATTGTAATACCCTTTTATAACTATATTATAGGCAGGCGCGGCGCGTAATAAAGCAGTATAATAATAGCAAGCGCGTAACGAAGTAACGTAGTATAATAATCGCAGGCGCGTAACGAAGTAACGTAGTATAATAATAGTAGGCGCGTAACGAAGCAACGAACGCAATAGGCATATAACGAAGCAACGAACGCAATAGGCACGTAATTAAGCTATGTAAAAGAAAGCGCGTAATAAAGCTACGTATATAATAGCAGGCATAGAATAGTAGGTATAGTAGGCACGGCAAGCATAGAATAAAGCCACGCAATAGTAAGCACGTAATAAAGCAATATAACTAATAATTATATAGTACGCGTAGTTAATTTACTTACTATAGCTATTCTTTAATAACCCTTCTTCCTTATTACCTAATAACCTAACTAGCATAGCAAATAGCGTTAGCCTCCTACGCTAATATAAGGATATTACTACCTCGAATAATATTATTAAGATTAAAGTAGGCATTAAATATAATACTATATAGCGTCTTAGCCTATAAGATAGCTACGTATCTAAGGCTAGACTAGAAATCGCGATAGGATATATCCGCTATAACCTACTTAAGCGTAGCACCTTATGCCTTATAAATAATAATAGTATACGTAATCGTTAAGGGGAACTAAGTGCGATAGTAAAAAGCGCCGCCTTTAAAGAAGTCTTACGTTATTCGAAAGATAGGTATAATAGTGGCTAGCTTTAGGTCGTCGAAGTAAGGCGGACTTATATAGCGATTAAAGCGGACTAAAATAATAAAGGATAGGTGCGCTTAAGGGTCGTCTATATAAGCATTTTAGGCGAAATCGTAGATAGTCCTTAAAGCACTATAAATAAGGCTAGGAGGGGTTTAGATATTCGCTATTAATATTACCTTAGCACTAATATAGATAGGTAGATAGTTATATAGGTTGCCGGTAGTAATAGAGTCGGCTTATAATACGTTAAGTCTAATATTAGTCGCTTAAACCGAGATATATAGCGAGCTAAAGCGTTCTATATAGTCTATATTAAAGTCGCGGACCTATATATTAGTAGAGTAAATATAGACCGCCCTATCGAAGTAAGCTACCTCCTTAAGTAGTAGGTTTACCTATACGTAGGTATAAAGCAGCTTTTAGTCATTAATAAAGAAGGCATTAATATATAAGGCCTAAAGAGCTATCCGTAAAGGAGGCTAATCGTTACCTTACTACCGTAAGACCTACTATAATATAATAGTCTTACTAAAGGCATAGTAGGCGTTATATCTATAAATCTTAAGTAGCGCTATAAAAGCCGCTATAGTAAAGAGCGGCTTTTCTATTATAGGCGGGAGCTAATAGAAGTCACTAAGTAAAAAAACGCTACGGCTACTAAAGAACTTATCTTAGTGCTTTAGGAAGATCTAGCGGAGGCGGGAATCGATATAAGAAAAGGTTTATAGGCTAATTATTAACTTCTTATCGATAATAAGGTAACGTAAAAGGCGTAGCTAAGACTAAAGGTTACTAAGCTCTATAGTACGTAATAGAGGCACCTCTTTAAGAGTCTTAGAGATAGGTAAGTATAATAGGGAGTATAAAGTTACGCTATTAATTACGTTAGTAATAATACTAATAGGCGCCGCTTATATAAAGTAGCCTAGGGAAAGCTACTTTAACTAAGCATAAAGGGCGTAAATTATAAAGGACTTACTTATACCGCCTTATCTATCTACTTATATAAGAAGAAGCGCTAAGTCTTACTTATTAAGGTCGAAGGCTTATTTTAAGTACTAAGTAAAAAGGTCGAAAACTATATATTGCTTTACGTGAAAATAAGTAAAGATATTATTAGATATATTATTATCTTATTTATTATTAAAGTTTTACTATAACTTAACTAGCTTTTAATAGTCGTTCCTTTATGCCTTTAAGTTAGGATATTTGCTAATATAAGGAAGATTAAGGTCGCGATTTCTAAGTAACTTAATGTCTTTCGTATTAAGGCTACGATATAATAGTAAAGCAGTAAGTTCTTCTTACTCTTTAGCTATAATATCTTTATCGTTCTAAAGGTTATCCTTAAGTTCGTCTTAAATAAAAAAAGGAAGGTTACTATAGTAATCGTCGGGATAAGCGGTACTATAAATAGAAAGGCAATAGTTATATACCTTAGAGAATATCTTAAACGTAATGCCTTTAACCCCCTTAACCTCTTAGGTATACCGAGAAAGATAGTAAAGAGTTAACTTAACCTAGTAAAAGTCTTAGTATTAGTTATACCCCCGTTAAGGCTTATAGCGAGGAAAGTAGTTTAAGATATAATCGACCGCTTAAGGAAAAGGTCGCTAAGGAGTATACGTAAAGTCGAATTTAGCTAATAGTTTAAAGAAGGTTAAATTAGCCTATTCGTCGTCCTATCTAAGGTATTTCTAATAGACGTTACGAGATATATAAACCCTATTTATACCCTCTATCGCATTAATAATATCCGCTTACTATTAAAGCTTAAAAGAGCGGTAATTAATAGACTAAAAAGCCTTTATGCCTTTTTAAAGCGGTAAGTTTAGTAATAAGTATGTCGTATCTACCTAAAAGGGGCCGCAGCCGTAGGCGCGGTCGGGTGGTCAATTAGGCACGCATATAATTAAGGTCGGAAAAGTCTATTGTTTTAGTCTAGTATAGGCACGGGGCTAGCTGTCTTACGCGCTTGCTTAAATAGCCGGTAAAGTAAATACGGTAGCCTGCTTAAGTACCGAGCTCTATCTAACCGGTCTTTATAGGCGTCGCTCTAATGCGATATACCCCTTAGCGTTAAGTGATTAATTTAACGCTATAAGAAGAAGCTATCGCGAGCGCCCTATAAGGTGTAGAAGCGTCCGTCCTTAGTGCTAATGCCCTTAGTCCTCCGTCCTTGCCTATATTCGCCCCCGTATATCCCTTGGGTTTAGTAGCGCCTTAAACTTCTTAAACTTAGCCCGCGGTAGCGCCTTCCTTAGACCGTCGGCCGGTATCTCGGCCGTAGAGATATATTTAACCGTAAAGCGACCCCGTCTTCATTCCTGCTTAAGCTATATATTCTAGATGTTAACGTAACGCAGCTTTATAAAGATACGGCCTTTTTCGACTACGAGGCGGATAGATTAAAGGTTGTTATAGTATATCTTTAAGGGCCTAAGGTCGTGCGAGATATCGCGAAGCAGCGTAGCGAGCGCGTATCCCTCCTTAGCGGTGCGCTTTAGCCCGAGGAGCTCTACCTTAGTGGTAGAGGTTATAACTATATCCTATAGGCTTGCCTTCTATACCACTAGGCCTCCGTAAAGCATTATAATATAGCCTTACGACGATCGGCGCGTCTTAGGGTCGTCGGCGAATAAGGCGTTAGTCGCGATAATAAGGGCTTCGCCTTAAGCGAGTCCGTCGAATATAATCGCGAGGAACCTCGTCGCGTAGAGGTAGCGGATATACTAATAAGCCGCCTTAAGGTATTCGGCTTAAGGGTTCGTTAGGAACCGTAAGAGCTGCGAAGCTACGAGGGCTACGTCCGGCCTCGCTATAACCGCGGTGTATATAATAGAGCCTACGCGTTTTTAAAAGTCCTTAATCTCGCGTAAAGAGGCTTATTCCGTATTCTTAATAAGCTGCTAGGTCGGTATAGGGATTGCCGGCGCCTTCCCTATGTTATTAAGGCCGAATTTGCGTGCGATCTTCTCGATATAAGCGTCTTAGCATAGGTAGATTCGGCGGAGCTATCGGTCCCTAATAACGTGGATCCCGAGATACTATCTAAAGGCTTCCTCGTAGACCTCGTATTTGCCGTAAAGGAAGGCGATAAGGTCGTCTATAGAGTAGTCCTTTAGGCTTAAGATAAGGATATAATTAACGTATACTAGCATAAGGACCTTCCCGTCTGTAAAGACACAAGGCTTCTCGCTAGTGCGGATTAGGCCTTATTCTTTAAGCGCTTAATAGATCTCGTTATACTAAAGGAGAGGGGATTCGCGAAGTCTATAGAGGGCTTTATCGAGCTCGGCGACTATCGCGGGATTCTTATCCGGCTTAAGGAATCCGAGCTTTATATACCCCTTCGGGAGCTCTACGTATACCGGCCTCTTTTTATTAATATTAGTATTAAGGAATACGTAAGCGATATTAAGTTATCGGACGTTAAGGTTACGCTTCGCTACTATAGAGATTACGGTTCTAAAGGTCTTAATAGCGAGGGTTACGGCGTAGGTCTTTTCGTCGCCTTAGTCGCCCTAAAGGTCTCCGCGTATATAAATGCGAGCTTTACAATATGTAAGGTACCTATCCTCGTTAAACTTATAGAGGAATACCTATTTAAGCGGAATTAGGGTTCCTTTAGCACGTTCTCGCGAAAGGAGGCGCTATATGCCTCTATAGGGGAGGTCTTTAAGCTCCTTACGATATCCCTTTTTAAACTCCTTACGGTACGGGTAGTAGTTAAGGTCTTAGTAGCGCTTAGGCAAGCGGAATAAGTCGTTACGATAATGCTTATAAGCTTCCTACGAGACTACGGCGGCGAATACTAAATAAAAAGTTATAAAGTCCCCCTATAGATAAAGGGCCTCCGGAAGTAAGGTAGTAAAGATATTGTCTCTCCTTATCCCCTTATTTGCTTAAGAGCTTTATCTTATAGCAGTTATACCGTAGAGCTCCTTCTATATCCGGCGAGGTCGTCGTAACCTCGCATTTAGTTATATGCCCGATAGGCCCGCTTTAGGGCCTTCGGCGTTACTCGTCTATATGCCTAATATGCCCGCTTTAAGGCCCTTAGCGTTACTCGTCTATATCGATACTAATAAAGCTATAATATCGTAACCGGGATCCGTTCGGTCGACGGGTTACTATATGCTCTATAGGCCTATTTTCTACGTAGGTGTAGGCGGCTGCTAGGTCGTAAGCTAGGTCTCTTAATAAACGGGGGTAGTAGCTTTAGGTATAGAGGAGGTTCGCTTAAGCTAGGGCTTCGGCTATACGCCTAGCTCTTAGGGCGCTAGGACGAGGGGTGTGTCTATATCTTCGTCGCGGGGGGGTGATCTTAGTGCGGGTAACGGGCTTAACCCCGTCGGGTTAAGCGTTCGTTCCGGCGTAAGAAGTCCTTTAGGGGTAGGCGAGGTATCCTTCGGAGTTAGAGCCGCTTCCGGAGCGGCTAGCGACGGCGATAGCGATGCCCTACCCTCTACCCCTAAGTTTAAATCGTCGGGCTTAATTCCTAAGATATAATCGTTAAATTCCTATAAAAAATCCTTAAGTATAGTATTCTAATTATATTAGATCGGCAATTCGATCGACTTAGCGAGAGGGGCGTATTCTTAGACGGGCATTTATAGATCCTTAGTCTAAGGATTAAAGAAGTAGAGCTTATGAAAAATTATATCCCGGGTGATAATAAACTAGGCAAGTTAAGGAACTTAGACGTAGAATAGGTTACTAGCTTAATAGCCGACGAGGTAACCTATATACGCCTAAGGGAAGACCTTAAAGGCTCTCTTATAGAGGTAAGCCTTTATATCCTTATATAGGGGGTAAGCGCGGCAGCCGTAGGCATATATACCGTTCTACTTAAGGCGGAGGTCTACGTCCCTATGCGCTATAGCGCCGATCCTACCGTACTAGCGGAGGTGCTAGTTAAACTACCTATCGATAGTCTCCTTAGGAGTTCTCTACTAGTTACGGTATCTCGGTAGGATATTATATATGCGAACGAGCGCTTAGTATATCTCCGGCTAGAGGTTGCGTAGTAGCTTCCCTATAATAGAGCGGAGGCGTTGTTAGATTACGCCTCCCGGTCTCTCCGCGCCGCCTATAGGCTCTTTTATATATAACGGCGGGAGCTTAAGCTCGATGCCCTCCCGCTTAGCCTAATCTTAAAAAGGCGAATTTCTCTACTTTAGGAGGTTAACTAAAGCTCTCTTATTATCTATCTTAATCTTATAAATTATCGCGCCCGTATAGCGGCGGACTAAGGCCTTAAAGTTACGGATTAGGTCGTCCGATTCCGTTTTCTACGTTATGCTCTATAAGAATATTATCCCGCTATATTCGTTAGAGAGTAGTAGGATATATCGGTGGCCGTTATAGCTAAGTTCGAAGTTAAAGATATCGAGGAAGATACGGAAAAAGGGCTACCGCGAGCGGTTAGCGGGCTCTCTATAAGAAATCTGCTCGTGCGCTTTTCCTTAAGCGTAGCCTAAGCACTTAACTATTATAGGCCCCTTAATTCGCACACCGCGTGCCCGAAAGACTAGTTGCTCGAGCACTCGAGGGCTTAGGTGCCCGGCCCTTAGATGCTAAAGCTTTACGGTATCTACCCTTAGTAACCGTAGGTTCTTAGATACGGCGATACGGCGCCTAAGGTATCTTAGGACGGCGTCTTATATTGCTAAGAATAAGCACGTAAGAGCGTATTATAAGGCAAAGTAAGAGTAAGAGGACTTTAATTTAGCTATTAAGAGCCTATACTTACTCTCGATGTATATAACTACGTTATTATTCTCTATAGGGCTAACTTAGATTGTGTTATCGTAGCTATAGATCTAAAAGCCGCCTACCTTAAGCTTCTCCCCGCTAATAATATTAGTATAAAAGCCGGGGACGTAGGCGGTATCCTTAAGGACGAGATCTCGTGTGTTAGGGCTATCCGGTCCGTAGAGTAGGTTCTTTATCGTATAGGTCTTACGATATAGCACCGTAAGGGCGGTATCGCCTATAAGCATAATATCGGTCTCTATAGCGGCGATAACGTTACCCTTAAGAAGCTCGAGCTTATTAATAATATAGGTGCTTGTATAGTAGTCGAGTAAAGTCGATTTAATTAGCGGGTGCTTATAGCGCTAATTGCTAAAGACGGAGGAGATAAAGCTATCGGGCGAGCCGAAGGTGCTAAAGCTAGCCTAGGTCGGAGCGGAGCTCGCCTTACTACCTACGAACCTTAAGTCTATTACTATATATGCCTAAGCAACTTATATAGTAGGCGTCGTCTTAGTCGAGGTAGGAGGGGTCTTCCCCTTTATGCCCCTAATGGCCTTTACTATCTATTTCTAGCGAGGTAGGGACTTCGCTTCCTCGTACTTCTTAACTTAGTTAGCACTAACGAGAAGCTAAGGCCTATAAGAGACCCCGTTAACGGCAATATAAAACGCTGCGTAGTCCGCGGGCTTCTATCTATAGCGCGTCTTAACGATGCCGTAAGGGCAGTCGTAGGATTAGCGGGTTCTTAGGGTCGCCGGCGGAGCTTGTGTTATAGTAAACGCCCCGGACGGCGCGGACTTACTAAAGGTGCGGGCTCGATCCTAACTAACGTAATAGAATAGCTCGCTAAGGATCTAAAGGGTTATAGTAACGTTCTTCCTTAGCTATTCCGCGCGAAGCGCACTAAGCTATTGCCGGGCCTACTTAGAGTCTAGTATTATAACGGCGTTAAGGAAGTCGGTTATGCCTTAGGACCCTTTAATGTCTAGGATGTCTAATTCGACGGCTTTAAGATATGCGAGCTTTTATTAAAGGTATTAATCGCTTAGGTTAGTCCGCTTCGTTATCTATAAGGCCTTACGATAGTCTAAGCGAGCATAGTCTACTCGGTATTTATCCGTAACCCTGAGAATCTTATATAGCTTTACGATAGTCTTACGGATGTCCTAAGTCTTTAGAAAGAACCTTACTAAGGCTAGGTCTACCGTTATATACACTTAGGTCGTAAGCTCTATATACGCTTTAAGCTTTGTGATATACTTAATAAACCTCTATTTATAGTCCTCGCGTTAGGCCGTAAAGCCCTTAAGCTAGGCTTCGTCGAGCGTACGGATTGGCTTATACGGTAGGAGCAGTAGCCGACCGAGCCGGACTTCTTCTATATAGTTAGCGGCTCCGAGCTTATTTAGCCTCGCGAGCTCTCCTTCGAACGATGCCTCTACGGGCTCTTTAAGGGAGACCGTAGTATCCTTAAAGTTAATAAACTCTTAGATACGTGCGGTCATAGCATTAATCTCGTACGTAGAGTACTAAGTGGCCTAATAGACTAACTTAGTGAGGATAATCTTAGTATTATCTGTGGCTTTAGTTGCGCTAAAGGAAGATATAATAATAATAGTTAACGTTAAGAGTGTTTAAGAGAAAAAGGGCTAAAAAGGGGCAATAATGCTAAGGTGCTTAGGGATAAAGAGTTCTTCTAAGACTATATATTACGGCGTACTTATAGGTGCGGGAGAACTACGCTAAGAGCGGCGGTATAAGAGGAGCGGTATAATCCGCATCCTCGCGTATGCTTTAACGTATTCTAAGATATAACGATAGCTGTATTTCTATAGCATATCGTAGGCTTATTAGGTCGCCTACGGGGCGTTAGGCCGCCTCGTAGGTAGACGCGCGTGTTATTGCAATATGCAATAGTAAGCATTAGTAGCAATTTACACGGGTCGTATACCGGGCTTATAACTATCGTATCTACCTAAAAGGGGCCGTAGCTATAGGCGCGGTCGGGTGGTTAATTAGGCACGTATATAATTAAGGTCGGAAAAGTCTGTTGCTTTAGTCTAGTATAGGCACGGGGCTAGCTGTCTTACGCGCCTGCTTAAATAGGCGGCAAAGTGGATATAGTAGCCTGCTTAAGTACCGAGCTATGTCTAACCGGCCTTTATAAGCGCCGCTCCGATGCGATAAAGTAACTAACTTCTTTTATAGACTAATTACGCTTTATAGTAAGCTATTTTATAAATAGTAATAAAGCTTATAAGGCCTTATTATATATTAGTCTTAGGTAAGATAGCTTAGGTAATATTACGGTAGCTTTCTAACTACGTCTTTCCTTTTAAGTAGTATTTCCTAATATAGTTAATAACGGCATATATAGAGGTTTAAAAGGATATATCGTAATTCGTTAGCTAGCTAATAGCTAAGGTAGGATTATAGTTATTAAGAAGAATATTATTCCGGACGCTATCGAATATAAAGTATTATAGATTAAGATCTTTAGCGACGTAAGCGTCTATATAGCACGTACGTAGGAAAGAGAAATATTAGCTCTTTGAATTAGATTGAGATCTATCTAAAAGACAGCGAAAAGGTAGGCAATACGCTTTATAATAGCGGTAACGTTATACTTAGTTAATAACCTTATAGAGGAATTAAAAGTTAAACCTAAAGCGAACTACTATTAGTAGGTTCGCCTCCCTTTATTGCATTACTTATTATAGCTTTAAGTTAAAGGTAAAGACGTATTTGCCTTAAAAGTAGGCGAACTCCTCTTAAGTAGAATTAGTAGATATATTAAGCGGCGGGCTTCTATTAACCTAATAGAGACTATATATATAGGTGCTCTTATAGGCCTACTACTTATACCGAAACTAATAGTCTATAATATTAAATTTAAGCGTTAAGATAAGCTTAAGAAAGGAGGTAAATCGGCTATAGAAGTAGTAGGCGGTAATATATAGATTCTCCTATAAGTTCTTAAACGCGATTATAGCTTTACCTTAGGCGTTAGCCTTATGCTCTTTATAATATAGAGTATTACTATTTGCCTAAGTATAAATCTCTATTTGCCTAAGTGATATTTTTTTTATAGCCTATATATACCCCGGAAAACGCCTAACCCCCCCGCGCTTAGCCGCGCCTATATAAACATAGTGCGTATTTATCGTAGGCAGTAGACTAATAATTCTTTACGTACGAAATATCCGTTTACGGCTCGCTCCCGGCTGCGTGCCCTCTACTACGTGCCCTCTACTGCGTGCCTTCTACTATATACCCTCTACTATATATACGGCTCCTTAATATATGCTTTATGCCTAGCTCCCGGCTGCGTGCCCTTTACTACGTGCCCTCTACTATATATACGGCTCCTTAATATATGCTTTATGGCTAGCTTATAAGCCCCTTTCCCCGCCCGCACGTGCCTCTTCCCTACTCGTATATAAGAATGCGGATTAGGTCGTAGACCTAATCTTACTAATAATTAAAGACCCTTATGTAGGCTGCGTGCCCTACTATATGCCCTCTAGTATATATATAGCTCCTTAATATATGCTTCGTGCCTAGCTCTTAGCTACGTGCCCTACTATATGCCCTCCTGCGTGCCCTATTGCATGCTCTACTATATGCCCTCTACTATATATGCCGCTCCTTAATGTATACTACGTGCCCGGCTGCGTGCCCTCTACTATATATACGGCTCCTTAATGTATGCTTCGTGCCTTACTCCCGGCTGCGTGCCCTACTGCGTGACCTACTACGTGCCTTACTATATGCCCTACTGCGTGCCTTTTGCTATATGTGCGGCTCCTTAATATATGCTTTATGCTTAGCTCCCGGCTGCGTGCCCTACTGCGTGCCCTTTGCTATATATACGGCTCCTTAATATATGCTTCGTGCCCGGCTTTTAGCTATATGCCCTACTATATGTCCTACTGCGTGCCCTACTGCGTGCTCTATTACGTGCCTTTTACTATATATACGGCTCTTTAATATATACTGCGTGCCCTCTACTACGTGCCTTACTGCGTGCCTTAGAGCCTCGTTAGCTAAAGCGATACAATACGGCGAGATACGTAACGATGCGATTTAACGATGCGATTTAATAATGCGAAGAATTAGCCTATAGCCTACTAAGTATACGCACTATAATTAAGTAAGCGCGGCTAGGCGGGGGGGGGTTAGGCATTTTAAAGGGGTACCTAAAGTATTACTTAGGCAAATAGAGATTTATACTTAGGCAAATAGTAATACTTATAATATAACGGCATATGCCTTTATAGGCTATCCTAATATAATTCGGCGGCTAAGAACGTTAGGAATACTTTTAGGCAGCCTAAGCTATAAACTATAGCCTTAAGTTAATATCTTTAGCTACCTTAGTAAGCCCGTGTGCCTCTTAAGCTACTAAAGAAGCGAATAATAGAATTAAGTAGAGCTTAAGAATCGGGGGTATCCTCGCTAAAAGCGATATATAGCTTTTTAATTTCTATTAGGCGATAAGACTATAACCTCTAAATACAAAAGGAACTTTAAGAATAAACTTACTTACGCATAAGCGTATTAAAGCTAATATAACGAAAGTATAGGCGCTTAGTAAAACGGCCGTCGTAGTACTTTAAAGCGTATTCGATATACTTACTATACCGAATTATTCTTTAATAAAGGGCTATATAGTCTCCTTACCCGGTAGGGTAAAGGGTTAAAAAGGCGAGAGATAGGAGAGGCTATAAGCGATTAAACTCGTTAAGAGAAGTAGATCGTATATCTATTATTAAGATATACGGCTATTGCTAAGGCCTTTTAAAGGTCGGATTAAGTGCATATACAATAGAGAGTCTTAGGGCTTCCTGCTAGGGAAGCTTCATTGTGACTATGTTCTATGTGTGGTTGATTGACTAGCTAAGGTTATAGGCGCTTAGGGCTTTAGGGAAAACCCTATAGCGGGGCGCTGACTAATGCGCCTACCTAATAGGATCCTTAATACCCCTTTGCTTAAACAAGCAGTCCCCTACTTGCTAAAGCAATTAATAGAACCTAAATAGGAAATAGTACATCGGCATATACGATGCGAAATAATAAATAGCAAAAATACCCTTAATCCTCCTTTATATAGCAGCAGCGGCTCTTAAGCGCTCGCGATCCTTCTTTAACATCGTGCGGCTCGCGTACTATAAGCTGCGGACCGGGTGCCCGTCGCGACTATACGCGGGGAATAGATTTATTTTATTATACCTACTAGGAAGGCCGAATCCTCCTAAGGACGCGAGAGAGTAGGCATTGCCCGGATAGGCGGCCGTGATAGCCTAAGGACCGTCGTAGTAGGGTTCGTGCTTTCTAGTGCGCTAACGCACTCCTAAGACCTAATCTCCCGGTACGTACACGCGGATTAGTCCCTTACGTTCCTATAAGTAAGCTCATATGCGGGCGCGAGCGGCTTTAAGGCTAGTAATATATCCTCGTGCGATAGGAGCAGGATGTTATTGCATGAGTTCTTAGGCCTACGCGATATCTTCCTCTACTATAGGATCGTAGGTATAGGCTGCGTACGTGGCTTTATAGTGCTGCTCCGGAGGCTAGGTTCTATACAATAAGAAGAATAGGCTATAGCCGTGCGGGCCTTCCTAACAGTTGTATAAGTAGACGGCTCGTATTAAACGCTATGCTAATAGTGTAGAAGGATTATCGAGGTAAAGGCGATAGATAATAGCTTTAAGCACGCCGTTTGCTTATTCGACCTTTCCGTTCCCGCGAGGTCTAGCGGGTGTAACGGGCTTAACGGTTATGCTAAAACGCTTATAATAGTCTTAGGCTTATTGCCTAGCAAAGCAACCTATATTATCGCTAATGATCTCGCGTAGTAGGCCGAATCGCGTGGTAATAGTCTATAGGACTAGGATTATTCCCTCGAAGTCTATAGACTACGTAATAGCAGAGATAAGCCAACCGGTTGCGTACTCTACGGCGTTAAGCAGCTATTGCCCTTTACACCCTATATAGTCGATAGCCTACCTTATAAAAGGCGGCACGGGTGCTAAAGGCATTAGGTTAAGGAGCGTCGGGTCCGGCGGCTTTATTAGTTAATAGGACTAGCAACAGCGAATAGCTTCGTAAGCTGCGAGCGGGAGTTCTAAGTGCTAGTATCGTATAGATAGATATCGCATAACGTAGCTAACGGTGCTATGCCCCGAGGCCTTATGTGCTTGCTTAGCTATATCTACGAGAGCGTTATACTCTAGTACTAGCAGTAGTGCGATTGCTCCTATAGGGTTTAGCGGCTCGCTAGGGGGAAGGGAACGCTTATTCTAGCGAATGCGGTATAGACTGCCCTTTAACTCGCAGAAGTGTGTATTCGCCTAATGCGGCGTGATGTTCGGCGGTAGAGCTTCTCTAGACGTAAAGAATTCGAAGATCGCTTGTAAATCGATTCGTGCTAGCTATTCTAGTCGAGTGACGAGCTCTACTACGTTAGGAGCGGCGTTGTCGGCTTTAGGCGTAGGTTTAGGCGCTACGCTATATCGTTATTATACGCGGGATCGTCTTTTAGGATCGTTATAAGCTCGTCGTTATCGTTAATCGCAGCTATCCTCCCTTCGTCGGCGTTATAAGTAGTATCCTTATCGTATAGCGGGCGAGAGAGATAATCGGCGAGCATATTCGCTTTGCCGCTATAATACACAATCCTAATATTATAGTGTTCGATAATATTAAGGAACCGAATAATTCGCATAGGTTAGTCTATCTTAGTGCGAAGAGTCTTAAGAGACTCGTAATCCGTAATAATAGTAATGTCCGCGCCTTTAACCTAATGCTTTTAATATTATAAGGCTATTATAATTCCTAAAAGCTCTCGTTCTTATATAGAATAACGCTACTACGTCTCGGTAAGCTTCTTAGAAAAGTAAGCTACTAGGTAGAGGTAGGAACGCTCCTTACTACCCGTTAGGTATATATACGGCTATAGAAGAGCTACGCCTATATATTTCCTAGACGCGTCGCTTTTAATAATTACGGGAAGTATCTAGCTAAACTTAATAAGGACTAGTGTTATTATAATAGCATTACGGATCCGTTCCTAAGTAGCTTTAGCTTCCGCAGTTAGGGTAATAAGGACGTTTTTACCACCGAGGGACTATTCGATTAACAGGATAGATAGGTCTGAAAATTTCGGGATTAGCATACTATAACGCAGCTACCCGCGCAACTATAGAGCTAGGAGATAGGGGTACATGCATAATAGATAATGCATTTTAGCTTAAGGACTATTCGGCCATTAGTCGCTAACTAGTCCCCGATAACCCCTCTCGAGGCCTAAGGGTATATCCCTAAGGCCCCGATATATCTTAGAAGAAGGGCAAGCTTTAGTCTTACTACGAGAGGGCAACCGCACTATAATAAAGGATTATTCGTACTTTTAACTATCGTTCCTACCTTCCTAAACGTACCTTTAGTCTATCTTCTTATAATTTCTAAAGCTTCTCTTTTTTAGTTACCTAAGAGCGATAGCGCCGCGCGGTAGGCGTGTTTCCGGACGTATAGGCCACGTAGGCCGAATAGGTTATGCTAGCTATCGAGTCGCTAGCCTATCGCCGTTACCTTACGTAACGGAACTAATATTAGAAGATAAATATACTAACTTATATAAGGGCTATAACGAGCGTCTTAGGACGCTATTACTAATTTTTGCGCTGCCTAAAGGGGCCCGATCTATCCCCTCGCGAAGTTAAACGCAAGCCGGCCCTTTACGACCTACCCCTCCGCGTATAGATGTCCTCGTAGCCCTTTAAGCAAGAGCCGTAGAGCTAGAGGAGGAGAAAGGATTAAGAGATAGGATTGCGGAACTTTAAGAGGAATTTTCGCAGTAGGGTAACTTATTTAGCAAAGACTTATACAAACGTCGCCGATAGTCAACCGAATCGAGGGAGAGTCGTAGTAGGGGAATTAAAATAAAAAACATTCCTTAGTTATTATAACCGACTAACCCTTGAAAACGTCTCGATTAGATTAGCGACCTTAAGGATGCCTTTATCGCTGCCCTACGTCGTTTTAAGCGTAATAAGAATAAAATCTTATATACTCTTAACTATATGCATATAGACTATAAGGCGAGATAGAGGCGATACCTCGACGAAAAGCTTCTTATAGAGAGGGAATTACTTCGTACTAACTAAGATAATTTTCGTAACTAGACCTTAATTTTAATTAAAGATACTGCTAATCGCGAGACTCTCTTAGCTACGCAACTATAGGAAGCACGCTAACGAGAGGGTTAGTCCCCCCTCGATTTTAGTCTTTACCTAGATTCCCTTAAGTAATACCTAGAACGTCCGCTAGAAAAAACTCGTTGCTTTCCTTTTTTGCGAAGTTACGTCCCGATCTTTAGGACTAAATCTCCCTTTATTTAGCGTCTATTTAGGATAATACTCGTAAGGAGATAGTCTAACTCGCTTAACGCTTCTAAGATGCTTTAGGAAATAAAAAGCACCCCGTAAAGCTAACTAACGACTAGTCGACCTTAACTTAAGGGGCAAGAGGCTCCTATTCGATAGGCTATCGCCGACGTAAAGGCCGAAATAGATCTACTAATAACTATTAAGATTCCGACGCCGCTAGATCGACCTTAAATAGCCGTAGAAACGGTCGTAGCAACGGTCGTAAGAGCGGCCGAGGAAATAGTCGTAATAGTTATAGCGGTAGGAATAGATACGGCAGGAATAGCCGTAGCAATAACCGGGGAGGAAATTCGTATAGAAACGGCGAAAGCTAATCCGGTATAGTTATTTATTAGTATTATAAGAAACTAGGCTATATGCAAGCCGATTGCTAGGCGATAGCGAAAGCTAACCGAGCCGTAGCCGATTTAAAGACGACGAAGAAGGAGGGAAACGCTTAAAAGTCGAAGTAAATGCCTCTCCTTTAACTAAGCTATAGGTAGAGGTAGTTAAGAGACTACGTGCTATTAGAAAGCTACTAGGGCGAACACCTTATAAAATTATCGTTAATCTCGATTACGGTAGTAAAGTAGACCTAATAGATATAAATTTTGCTCGAAGATAAGGGCTACGATAGCTTCCTTTATTAACCCCTAGATTAAAGGTAGTCGGGAACACGCTTATAAGGCGATACAAAGTCTAGGAAGTTTTTATCTAACTCTAAGACAGTCGCTATAGGGAAAAGATAGTTATTCGCCCTTATATCGGTATCGACAACGGATTAGAACCCGACAATGCATTAGTTTTGCTTAGTATACCCGCACTTTCTTAGGAATATATTTATCTCGTTCCTTTTAAGCGCGCTTAGTAGTTTAAACACTAACTTTCTAAGGTGTTATTACGCTAACCGCAGAAATTTTTGCATAAGTATCGGAATAAAGCATAGGTCTATATAGTTATACTAGACCTAAATTTTATGCTATTTCCCGATAAAGATAATAACTCGGCGAACCCCGAGCGAACGGGGGAGGAAATACCGGCGACTCTTTTAGACTTTAAAAACGTGTTTTCTAAGCACGAGGCCGATTTATTACTAAGGAAGAAGGGCACCGATTATGCGATTAACCTATTGCCCGACTTTAAGCCGCCTTTTAGACCTATCTACCCTCTTTCTTAATCCGAACTTTAGGTTCTAAAGGAGTAGTTAGATTAGTCCCTTAAGCGTGGCATTATTCGGAAATCTAAGAGTTCGGCCGGGGCTCCTATCCTTTTTATGCCTAAGAAAGACGGCACTTTACGCCTTTGTATAGACTACCGGGGGGTTAATAGTATTACCGATAAGAATCGCTACCTACTCCCCCTTATTTCGGAGATTATAGACTGTTATTAAAGGGCTAAGTACTTTTCGAAGATTAACCTAAAAAACGCATACTAACGCATCCGGATTAAAGGAAGGGATAAATAGAAGACAGCGTTTCGTACTTACTACGGTTACTATAAGTATTTAGTATTACCGTTTAGATTAACTAACGCCCTTACTATATTTTAGTTATATATTAACTAAGCTCTTAAAGGCCTTATAGATACTATTTGCGTCGTCTACCTTAATAACATTTTAATCTTTTCTAAGACCTACGAAGAGCATATAGAACACTTACGATAAGTCCTTAAACGACTAAGGAATACTAAGCTATTCGCTAATTTATCGAAGTGCACTTTCTATAAGCAATCTTTAGAGTTTTTAGGATTTATCCTATCTATTAACGGAGTTGCAATAGACCTAGCCCGCGTTAAGGCTATTATAAATTAGGAAGAACCTTATTCTTTCTATAATGTTTAAGTTTTTCTCGGTTTTATAAATTATTACCGACGATTTATTTTAGGATACTCTAGCATTAATGCCCCTCTTACTACGTTATTAAAGGGGAGCGTTAAGGGAAGAAAGCCCGGACGAGTATAGCTAAATACTAGCAAATTAATAGCGTTTTACGCCGTAAAGAACGCCTTTACAACGGCCTTACTTCTCCGACACTTCGACCCTTAAAGACCGATTCGCATTAAGACTAATGCCTTAATTTTCGTAATAGCTAGCATTCTTTCGTAGCCTAATAACAAAGGCTACTATTATCCGATTGCTTTCTAGTTACGGAAGTTTACTAGCCTTAAGCTTAACTACGGCACCTTTAATTAGGAGATACTTACTATCGTTAAGTTATTTAAACACTAGCGATACTACGTCGAAGGGGCGGCGAATACCGTTAAAGTTTTATTAGATTACTAAAACCTTTAAGGCTTTATAAAGTAAGTATCCCTTAATAAAAGATAAGCACGTTAGTATATATACCTAGCTCCTTTCGATTTTACGATTAAATACCGAGCCGGTAAATTAAATCCTGCCGATGCTTTATTAAAGAGGCTAGAATTTATAGGCGAAGCCCTACCGTCTATAGAGCTACTCTTAGAACTATAATAGAAGTTAGCAATTATCCGGCAGGTGTATATAGCTATAGATTCTTTATAAAGCGACCTAGAGACGAGTTCTTAGGTCTCTACTATCTTTAAGCTTAACGAGATGTCTTTACGTAATGAAAATACACGAGCTCTTTAAGATTCGATCGCTTAGCATTCGGGAACGAGTCCCGCTAAGTTAGCCACTTAGGTTAAAGATATCGTTAGTTATAAACAACGGTGTTAAAGATAATTAGCTAGGTTAGTAGCTCGTTATAAAAGGGTCTATAAAAGCAATATCTCTAAGCCCTTTTTTAAGCTCTTTAAGAGGACTTAAGCGGAAGATCCGTAGACTATATAGCGAGTATAGGCCGAAAGTACCTTAGAAGAAGGGGTAAGTCCTTAGTTATTAAGCCTAGACGGACTTATTTTGCATTTAGGAAACATTATAGTGCCCGTAGAGGTTGCCTTAAGGCAAGAGCTTATTTAGCTCTACTACGATAATCCCTTTACGGGATACTTCGGAATAACCCGTACGAAAGACCTTCTATCCCGGAAATTCTTTTAGGAAGGAATAGCTCGTAATATAAACAGCTACGTGCGTTTATATTATATCTATTAAAGCGCCGTCCTAAAGCGGCATCGCCTATATAGCGCCCTTAAGTCGCTGCCTATTCCTATAAGACCTTAGGAAAAAGTCTCTATAGACTTTACTACCGGTTTTCCGGAGTTATAGTTCGATAGTAGAGAAGTTAACGCAATACTAATAATCGTTAATCGATATACTAAGTATAGCGTATTTCTCGCGGTCTTTAAGACAAAATAGCGCCTAAGTTAGCTAAGGCTTTTTATTATAAGATTAAGCTAATCTATAAAGTACCGAAAGGCATTATTTCCGATAGAGGATCTTTATTTACTAGTAAGTTTTAGTTAGACCTTTATTATATATTATAGATAAAACGTAGGTTATCGATAGCCTTTTACCTATAAACCGACGGTTAGACCGAACGGGTAAATTAAACACTATAATACTACCTTCGGTATTATATAAATGCCGAATAGAACAACTAGCCTAGACTACTACGAGAGGCTTAGTTCGCTTGCAATAATACGAAGAATATAACTATAAGCTTTTCGCTTAATAAGGCATTTTTCGGATACTAACTAGACTACTATATCCACCTTATAGACGATGCTACTAGTAGGGGAGTGCCCGAAGCGAGAGCTCGTATTAGCAAATTAGCAGACTTAAGGAAAAAGCTAGAGACTTATTAGCGATAAGCTATCGAGTCGTAAAAGAAATTCTATAACCTTTATTATAAGCCACTTACCCTTAAGGTTAAGGACTTAGTAGGACTCTCTACGAAGAACTTACGCCTTAAGGACTAAAGAAGGAAGTTATTACCTAAATACATTAGACCTTTTAAGGTCCTTTAAGCTATTAGCAAGTAAGCGTACCGCTTAGCCCTACTAGAGAAATACGACCGGCTTTATAATATGTTTTATATTAGTCTTCTTAAGCCGTAGGTAGAACGGGCTACTAACTAACACCCTAGCGAATTACTACCGATGCCTAACCTTAACGATGCCGAAGGAGAATAGTCGGTCTAGTAAATTAAGGACTATAAGAAGAAGAAAGGCATTACCTACTACTTAGTAAAATAGGAAGGTTAGCTAGCCGAATATAACGAGTAGGTTGCTTAAGACGATATAGCGAATGCCTAGGAACTTATTAACGAATACCTAGAGATATAGCTAAAGAAACGGCGGAAATTACGCATTACGAAATAACTTCTTTTTAGCTTACCCTAACTTTTCTCTTGCTACTCCGCCGCTACTTTATCGTTATTCCTTAACATCTATACGGTGGAAGTCTCCTACTTCTATTTCGCTAGTAAACTCCGTAATAATAGGGAGACGTTTTAACCACTCCCCCCTTCCTTAGCGACCGCTCTCCTCGATTATTTCGTATAAATCATCGTATATATATTCTTATCCTACCCGCTATAAGGTAAAACCTACGTTACTAATCACTAGGCGAAGCTTCTAGTCCTTATTCTCGCGTATAGCTTTCCGTCGCTCTATCGATACCTACCGGTATTTAAGACGGCGTTTTATGTATAAACGTTTAGCACTTAATACCACCTATTCCTCTCGATAGGCCGTTATTACGGCTATAAACAACGTATAAACTTAGTAGAAGATTGACTTTATCTTCTTCTTCTCTGTCTTATCCCGAGTAGTCTATAACTTAGCTATCTTCGTTTAAATAGCGTATAGATTAGCTATATCTCCGGATATTATTGCCGGCACCTATAATTTTATTCGCGATTGTATTTCGACTAAAGGGGGAACGAAGAGCTTATAGGCTCGTAGAGGTTACTACGTAAGTTATATTAAATACATCGGCTTAATCGCGCATCCTCCTATATATAATATAGTTCGACTATAGTAGTATCGTCCTCGTTATCGCTAAACCTTTATATACTACTATTAAGGCACTTAATATAGCATAGCTTAGTGATATAGCACCCTTTCGCCCTATGACTTTTTATATTCGCGGCCTTCTTGCCCTTTTTCTTAGGCGACGTCCCTTTTTGGATATTCCTCTTATCGATAGTATCTCCTCTAGTATTCGCCTCTATATCTTTATCTCCGTCGTCTTTACTAAATAACGAAAATGTTTCGGACTTAACAACTACTAGCATTACACGCTTTATATTCGCGTAATCTTCTTAAGACTCTACTATAATAGGCTTCTTAATGCTTATAAACGGTCCTTTAAATAATTAACGATATAGTTAATCTTCGGCTTCTTCCTTTAATAAGGATATCGACTTCTCTAAGGCATCTCGTATGTCTTTCTCTACGAGGAGTCGTTCTAATAGGGTGGTTTTCTCTCCGCGCGTCTTCTTTAGCTTTATCTCTTCCTATACTATAGCTACGGCGTCCTTAATTAAAACTCTATTTACGGATAGCTCTAAGACTCGAGCAATAACTAAAGGGCCTATCGGCTAAATGTTATCCTACTTTCCTCGCTTTCGAGGTGTCTGTACTATTCCGCTAGCCGTTCGCTTAGGAGGTATAGCGTTAAACTAATTCGGAATATGCTCGTCTAATTCGGAATATGCTCGTTAGATTTAGAATATACTCGTCTAATTCCGAATATACTTCTCTATAAGATCTCGATATAGTTATATAATAAGAGAAGAGAAGAAAAAAATCTTTATATATAAAGAGTAGCACTCTATTATAGTTCGCTAACTATACGTAGGCGACTAGCCCCCTATTGCGTAGTAACTATTATAACGCGCGACTAATACAATAATTATTATAATATATATAATAATAACTATCGTCGTTAATTTTTATACTACGTTTAATCCTATTTTAGTCCTATTTGCTATTACGACTTTGTCTATACCTAAAGCTATCCTAGCGTCCGAGGCGTCCGCCTTAGAAGGGGGGGATAATTATAACGCAGCTACCCGCGTAACTATAGAGCCGGGAGATAGGGATATATGCATAATAGATAATGCATTTTAGCTCGGGGACTATTCGGCTATTAGTCGCTAACTAGTCCCCGACAACCCCTCTCGAGGCCTAAGGGTATATCCCTAAGGCCCTAATATATCTTAGAAGAGGGGCAAGCTTTAGTCTTGCCACGAGAGGGCAACCGCACTACAATAAAGGATCATTCGTACTTTTAACCATCGTTCCTACCTTCTTAAACGTACCTCTAGTCTGTCTTCTTATATATACGTAGGTATCTGGCTGTATAAATAAAAGCACGGATTTCCGTAGTAGTTATAGGCATCGGGCGGTCGCGAATAGCAGCAATCTTAAGAGGATCTACCCGAATGCCTTTAAAACAAACGATAAAGCCTAAGAATACACCTATATCGACGAAAAGCTTCGTCTTCTTAGCGTTTAAGAGCAGGCCGTACTCAACGGCGCGGGCGAAGAAGGCAAGCAGGCGTTCGTAAAGCTGCTCGACTATATCGGCCTAAAGGCACACATCGTTAAAGAGACTAGCGGCGAACTCGCGTAAAGGCTATAAAACTTCCTTTATAAAAGCTTAGAAAGTAGCTAGGGCGTTCGTAAGGCCTATAGGCATAACTTCCCATTCGTATAGGCCGAAAGGCGTAACGAAAGCAGTCTTCTCGCAGTCTTCTAAAGCAATGCGGATATACTAAAACCCGTCTTATAGGTCGATAAAAGCGTAGTAATAGTAGCCGGCTACGCGCTAGATTTTATCTATAGTATTCGGGAGAGGATGCGTATACTTCTTCGTTAGGGTATTAAGTATATAGTAGTCGGCGTAGATACGCTAAATCACTTGCCTATAGGCATTATACTATAGGCCTATAGGTGCCTTCTTCGGCGTTAATAGTAGAAGAGACGACTATAGGCTAACGGACTTTCGAATAATACTCCCCTTATATTTCTTAATAAAGTCCCTAATAGCTTAGGCCTACGAGGGACTATAGCGTTAGGGAGCCTGCCGTATAGGCGTGCTATTGCCTGTGTTAATTCGATAGACTATCTATGCTAATTTTTCTATGCGTCGAAGCGATACGTCGAAGAGCTCTAGGAATTTAGCGAAATAAACGTCTATAAAACATTTCGCTTATTTCGACGTATTAGCGTAAAAGCGAATAGCACGCGTAAAAGCAGGTTAAACTTCGGTCGAATTAGCGAAAACAACTATAGTAAAAACGTTCGACGGCCGCGGCTATAATAGAGGCTTGCCCTTAAGATTGCGAAGTCGTATAGCGCCGTTGCCTTTATAAGCGACTCTAAAGGCGTAAAAGACAGATCGTCTAAAGGTTAAGTTACTAGGGAAAGTCCCGTTAGGGACGACACTGTAAGAGAGGGCAACCGAACCGGTCTAGTCGTCGTTGCCTTACTATTGTATAGCGATAATAATATCGTCTTAAACGCTTAGTCCGGGAATCCCTCCTATCCCCTTTATAGTAGAGGCGACTTAGGACGGGTATAGGGCTAGCTTATATATAAGTAAGGAAGAAACGTAATAGGATATAGAACTATAGTCGAAGAAGGAAGAAAGAGTAAAAGATAAGGAAGTCGTTAGTCGGCAAAGGAAAACACTATAACGATCGCTAAAGCTCTTATAGAGAGGCTTCTAGCTAGTATTAATACCGCTATCTATAGTTATAAAGTCGATCGCGTCGCCTCCCTATTAGAAATACGCTAAGTCTATCCCTTCTTATATAGCTATAAGGATAGCTTCCGTTTCTACGTCGTCTTCCTTAAGTTAGTACGTCGGATCTTAGTCTTCGTCGGCATTATCTATAACCTTATCGTCGAAGTATATATATAGGCGGTTAGCGTAGTTGCGATAATTTCCTCGCGTGCCCTTACGTATGCTCCTGCCTTAGTTACTACTACCGCGATTACTGCCGCGGCCGTAGCTACTCCTTCTAAAGCGCTAGCGGGAACTAAATGCCTTAGCAGCTTTATATATCTTCCCTTTTATCGTAACGTCTTAAGGCGGGCTAGACGGTAAGGATAACGCAGTAGCAAGTGCCGGCGAAGACAACAAACGGCAGTCTTATGCCTAATGTCTAGCCTTACTATAGTTAAAGTAGGTATTCGCCTTAGATAAGGCCGTAAAAGTTAAAGCGGCTATAGCTTTATCGTCGGCGGCGTAGACGAGAGTGTCGGTCGTACGCGGATCGGCTATAACAATGCCCGGAGGACCTAAATAAGAGGAGGCGGATAATAAGCTAGGATTAGCCTTAACGACTTCTATTATCGCCGGTTTATTGCTAACGACCTTATTTATCTTCTATATCTAGTATAGTTAGCCCTCTTATATACGGATAGAAGTAGCTAGCTTACCGTAGATATCTTCTATAGGCTAACGCGTTTGCTCGCTAGCTAATAATATAAGACGCTAAATAAGGGCTATGCTATATAGTATAGTAATATCGGAACCGATCTATAATTAGATACGTAGGAGGTTATTATAAATATGCTAGAGGGTAATAGTACGGACACTAGGGCTACGTTTCTTAATATCGGGAAGGTTTAAGAACACGTCCTAAATACACTAGGCAAAGTTAACGAAGGCCTCGTCCTTAACTAGCGCTAGTTAGGCGTAAATAGCTAATAGCGCGTCTAAAACCCCGTAGTCCCTTAAGACTGTAAAAATGCCCTTAAGGAGCAATATCTAGTCTAAGTGCCTAACGTTAACCTAATACGCGATAGAGCCGAAGTATAAGGTGCGACATAGGTGCGGCCCGAAAGTAGGTGCGGCCCGGGGTCGGCTTTATAAGGTGTACGTAAGGGGCAGTAACACAATTAATATTACTAGTAGCTTTTGGCTATTAGCGCGACGGCACCCTTCGTCGGTCGCGTTATAATTGTGATATTAATTAACAGCCTTCCTATTCGAGACCCCTTAAAGAAAGGGGCTAGGCAGCGGCTGTAAGGCAGGTGTATCGGCGTAGGCGCAGCTTACGTACCGTAGAGGCAGCGCACGTAGTGCGACGATAGCATCTACGCCTTAGGTCAACGTACATTAGGTTGTCCCTGCCTACGGTTGCCGAGGCCTATAGCGCGCCGGGTCACGTGCGGGGGCACACGTGCAGCCTAGGACATACTGCTATTAAAGAGGGGATAAGTATAAGGTGCGATACGGGTGCGGCCCGAAAGTAGGTACGGCCCGGGGTCGGCTTTATAAGGTGTACGTAAGGGGCAGTAACACAATTGATGTCACTAGTGGCTTTTAGCTATTAGCGCGACGGCACCCCTCGTCGGTCGCGTTATATAAAGTCCTTAGATAACTCGTTAGCTATCTAAGTAGGCTAGAGGTTATATAGTATCTATCCGATAAGAAACGCGGATTATATCTATTAGAGCTTCTAGAGGACGGTATAGTCCGCCTAGTGCAACTTCTATTTAGGCTTTATAGTAATCTTATTTCGGTTGTTAGTTACTATATCGTTAACGTCTCTAGCAGCTTTTGCTTAAGGCTAGATGCTTTTTATAAGAGTCTTAGTAGCTCGATCGTAAGTGGCATTATACGGGATATATATAGGACAGTCGAAGTTTAAACGCATATCGGGACCTCGTTCTAGGAATACGTACTAGTCGACGGCTCTATCGTCGTAGTATAGGAAAGGCTTTACCGGCAGCTAGTGCTATTACGGTAGAACCGGTTAAGCGGGTTGCCTATACTACGGCTAAGCCACCTGCCCTTACTGCTGCTAATTCGAACGGGCAAATCGCTGCTCGCTAGTAAGGTTAGCAGCAGGCGTTGCCGTAACACTCTAGTTAGGCAGGTCTACGGGAGGAGTAGGAGGCGATAAGTAGTCCGGCACGGGAGGCTCGGGAGGAACGGGAACAAGTCCTAAAGCTAAGGAGCCGGCAGTAGGTAGTAGTAGTGCTAGAAGAGGAGGTGCTTATGCTCGAAAGAGACTAGCTAAGCGCTCCCTTATACGCTCTATCTAGGTAGCTTAACGCTCCTCGAAACGCTCTATCTAGGTGATTTAGTTGTCCTCTAGCTGTTTAAGCTAGTTGGCTTACTATCGAGACTACTAACGCATTTCACCGCGAAGTTCTTTACGTAAGTCGTTAAGGTAAGTGTTAAAGACTTCGTTTTAGCGGGTTATCTTCTAGTCTACCTATCTTCCTAGGCTAGCGACTAAACTCGTCCTATTCGGCTTAGGGCCGATAGTAGAGCTTGCTATAAAGCCCCGGCGAGAGCCTCGGTCTACTCCGAGCTCGTCCTTAGACGGTGAATTTAGCGGTAACGCTGCCGATATATTATGCAACGTTAGGCTTATGCAACGTTAGGCGAAAGAAAAATAGGGTAGAATAGGTGATACGATAGGTCTGCGTGGCGTAAACGCTAGGATGCGTGATTCGTCCGATTTTTAAAGAGGCTGAGTTTTGCTCTTTAAAAATACGTATTTTTAAGGCCTTTTAAAGGTCGGATTAAGTGCATATACAACAGAGAGTCTTAGGGCTTCCTGCTAGGGAAGCTTCGTTATAACTATGTTCTGTGTGTGGTTGATTGACTAGCTAAGGTTGTACGCGCTTAGGGCTTTAGGGAAAACCCTGCAGCGGGGCGCTAACTAATGCGCCCACCTAATAGGATCCTTATTGCTTGCGTAAAGGGACGTATTCCGGTATAACCTAACCCTTAAGCTAAGCCCGTAAACGCTTAAGGTCCGGCTAAGCTATAATAAAGTTTAAGAGCCGCGGCATCGTAATTATTAATATTAGCAGCCTTAGCGATTTAAGCAGCATTAGGGTTAAGATATATAGCGTTAAGCTAGTATTTAAACTAGCGTCGCCTACCTTACTAAGTAGCTAATTACTAACGTTACTATTAATATATAGTTAGCTAATATAGTCTTCGTCGATAATAATATTACGATAGCTAGGGTAATTAAGCTAAAGATATATAAGCTAGGCATAGATATTAGCTTATTAAACCTAGAATTAACGTCGGAACTATCGAATAAGATAGGGCTAGTCTATTAATTCCTATAGTCGTAGGATAATAATATTTTAGTCGTAAGGTAAAAGCGGAAGCTATATATATATATAGCCGATATCTTGTAGGAAGTTAATAATATAGCCGCGATATTTATATTACTAACTATAATACTAAAGGACTTAGATATATATATAGACTTAGGCAATAAGCATGTCTATAACTTATAAGAGCTTTAGAAGATGCTTTAGAATACTGCTAAAGTCTAGGTTATTCTCTTTTAAAAAGAAGTAAGGCTAATTATCCTACTTCTTACTATCTAAACGACGATAGCGTTAGTAGATAGAAGCTATAAGCTATATACTAAACTAAGATTCCTTATAGCGGTTATAGTACTTTAGGACATCGGCTTTAAGATAGTTATTCTACTAACTAATAAGATCTTAGTTAAAAGGAGATATAGTAGGCATATCGAGATTACTTATAAAGTCTAGCTAATAAAGAGGCGATAGGGGAGGTTATTATATTAAGGCTAAAGGCGAGGACGGAAGAGGTTCTAAAAGCGAGGATAGGAGAGGTTATTATACTAAGGGCGCTAGCGAGGTTAGTAGAGCTAGTAGCTAAGAGGAGGGCTTAGCTAAAGAAAGCAGCTGCGATATACTTAGTGATATATATATCCTTATATAATAGAAATATAATCTCTATAAGGGTAGATATAGACTAAATACCGGTCGTTTATAAGAATAAGCATAAGGTAAAACTAAATAATATAGGTAAATATAACGGGGTAAGCAGAGTAATCGTATAAGTGCCCTCCGTATAAGTATAGTAATCTTCTATAAAGGACTAAGTGTATGCGTATATATACGTACGGGTATATGCCCGCCCCGTACGTAACTATACGGATTAGGCCGTAGGCCTAATCTTATATAATAGTTAAAGACCCTTATATAAGGTCCCTACCTAGCCGCCCGAAAAAATAACGTTATGCGAGGTGCTAGGTTGCCCCGCCCTTCTTCCTCGCGCGCTTTTATCGCCGCCCTCCCTTCCTTCCCCTCTTTAAGCGCTACGGTCCGAATAGCCTTAAATAATATAGTGCGTGCCGCTCCCGACGATGCGACTAGCGCAGCTCGTGCTAACCGCGGTTAGTTACCCCTAATTTCGCCCGCGCTATCGCCGCTCTTCTCCGCTATAGCGGAGGCGTTTATAGACGATACGCTCGTTAACGTTAACACGCCCTTACCGTCGCCGCTTACGCCTGCCGCCGCGTCCCTAGTCGCTAAGGCGCCTATTAACGAAATAAACACGCTTTGGCCGTCGCCGCTTGCGCTTGCCCCTGCCGCCGCGTCTCTAGTCGCTAAGGCGCCTATTTACGAAATAAACACGCTCTCGTCGCCGCTTACGCCTACGCCTGCCGCCGCGTCCTTAGTCGCTAAGGCGCTTATTAACGAAATGCCGGCAAACACCCCGTCGCTACCGTCCTACGAGGAAGAAGCGGAATGCCCGCCTTCTATACACCCTTTTTGCCTCGCCTCCCGCCCCTATCGTTATGCATAAGCTAATCCGTTATAGCATAAGCGTACCGTAGCGCGCGGGGAAGACCGCGATATGCTTTATTTTCGTTGCGCAGCTTAAGACCTGCCTTACGCCTACTAGGCTAGGCGGCCCGGCGGGAGTTATTACTATTACGCCCGCGTAGGACGCGCCTACGAGCCTATACCGTCTATCCTCCTATCGGCGGTCGCCGCTTAGAAGGCGGCTTCCGCCGGCAAGGAGGCGGGAAAGGCGAAGCGGGTCTATACCGCCGCCGCTACTACGTACCGCAATATACGCGTATTAAAGCGTGCCGGGCTTATCGCTAAGTAAGAACCTACTCCCCCTCCTCGTCCGCTCGTTAGCCCTTAGGGATGCTAATAAGGAATAGGGATACCGCGATTACCGTCCTATCGCACGCCCTTAACGCGCCCCCCGTCGCGGCCTACGCTTCTAGCGCCTTAGTGTAGGCCCTCGCGTGGCTAGCGGGCTTAAAGAGCCGATTAAGCGCCCTAGAGGGCGCGGTAGACGACTACTTAGAGGAGGACGAGGATATCGAGTTTATAGAGACGCTAGTAAAAAAACGCGCTCGCCGGAACTAGATAGAGGGCGCTCGTCCGCGTAAATAGAAGCTCCCTCCGTCGTAGTATAAGCGCTCGCCTTAGGAATAACTATAATCGTCGTATCGAAGCGTACCGCCTTAGGCCTTACGGACCGATGTAGTAGCGTACTCTCTTTAGCTAATAGCGCATCGCTATCCTCGCTAGCCGGCCTAAAGCGTGCTTCGAAGCGGTTAAGGGCCGCTGTATCCTAAAGCTCGGATAATAGCTGCTAAGTTAGGTCGTAATATCCGCGCTATTAGACGAGGACTTCGCGTCTTTTACCGCGATTAACCTATCTCTAGCGAGCGGTAAGGACCTCGTCGATTATAAACTCCTCCTCCCCCTCGACTAGGATAGCTAGAGGCTATAGGTCCGCGGTCACCTAGCCGGGCATAGGGTCTATAGCGGCGCGGCGAAGAAGGTCTACGTTAAAATTACTATAAATACCGTTAGGCAGCCTATCTAGCTCTACCACCTACGGGCTAAGCACCCTTTTAACTATAAACTTCGCTTATAGCTAGTCGAGCTTCTTCTTTAAGCGTACGGAGGTATAGTTCCGGAGGTCGAGCTATACCTTATCGCCTACCGTAAACCGGTCTATAGGGTCCTTATGCTTATTAGCATAACGTTCTTAGTCCTACGCGGCCGAAGCTATAGATAACTAGTAGAGGTCGGTAACCTCCTAAAGCTTCCGCACGAACGAGGTCGCTCTGCCTTCCGGCGAGGCTTTTAAATGCTTCTCTGTCTCTACGTCTATAGCGACGGGGAATAAGGATAACGGCTTATACCTATATAAGGCGAAGAAAAGGGATATGCTAATCGAGCTATATGCCCGTCCGTTAAGCGCTATCTAGGCTACGGGCAGCTACTTATCCTAGTCCCCTTAGTTATAGTCTATTATACCTCGTAGGTAAGCCTAAACTTCCTAGTTAAGCCGCTCCGGCCCTCCGTTAGTCTAGGGGTAGTACGCTATATTAAGCAGCTAGGTAATCTAAAGCAGCTTATATAAGTGCTACTAGAAGCGGCTAGTTTAGTTTAAACCCCTATCGCTTATAATTAACGCTAGCTACTAGTAGTACCGGGCGTAGTATATAAGGAAGCGCTCGGCATACGCCTCCGCCTCTATAAAAGGCATTAGCTTAAGCACGACTTCTTTACTTAAGCGGTCTTTAATAACCTAAAGGTTACGGTTGCCGCTCTCTATAAGGGGGAGGTCCGTGATAAAGTCTATCTAGATGTATGCGTAAAACCGGTCTAAGATTAGCAGAGACTTAAGCAGCCCTTTCTTTAGCACGCGCTAGATCTTCGTACGGCCGTAGACGTTATAGTTGCGGAGGAAGCGGCGGATATACGATTGTGTAAGTAGCTAATAGAAGTCCTATAAAACCGCTGCGATTATACCCTCCCGGCTAGGATGGCCGACGACGCCGGCGTTATACACTAGCTGCGTAACGCGGCCGCGAAGTTCGTTCCGTTCCTTAAGTTCCGGCGGCGAATCTCGTGCTATAGCCTCCGTTGCGATAGGAGAGCCGGGGACCTAAAGCCGTCCTCGGAACCGAAGGTAGCCCCTAGGGTCGACGTAGCAATCCGCAACTTAGACCTTTAGCCTAAGCTTAGGGTTAAGAGTACGGGCGCCTATCTCTATAGAGCGGCGAACGCTCCCGTACGTGCTATCCTAAGCGGCTAGCCGGTCCTATAGGCGCTAGAGTTCGTTATCGTTAAAGATACGGCGGCTAATCCCGCTCGGGGCGTCGAGCGTTACTACGGCGGTGCCCTCCCCGCTTAAGGGGTCGGGCGCTATATCCTCCTCGCTTAGGGCGTCGGGCGCGTCCTCCTCGTCTAGGGTGTCGGGCGCTATATCCTCCTTATCTAGGGTGTCGGGCGCCGTGCCCTCCTCGCCGTCCTCCGCACCCACGAGGGTAGCGCTAAGATACGTGCTTAGCGCGTCCTTCGGGATTATCTAGATATCCCGAGCCTTATAATCGTCGTTAGAGGGCCGGTCTTAGTCCCTCCGTAAGAGAGCATCCGGCACCGTAGCCTCCTTGCCGGGCCTATACTTAATCTAGAACTAAAACTATAAGAGGTACTCGGCCTAGCGTGCCTATCGCTCCGATAGGTGCTACTATATTATAAAATACTCGAGATTCCTATAATCCGTAAGGATCTTAAAGTTCTTATAGCTATGGAGCTCCGCTTGCTATTGCTTAAGGCAGTTAATAATCGTAAGCATTTCCTTATCGTAGATAGCGTAGTTACGCTCGGCGGAGCTTAGCTTTCGAGAGTAGAAGGCTACGGGGCGGCGCTAGCCGTTAACCTCCTAGGAAAGAGTGCCCTTAAGCGCGTAACCGCTATAGTCCGCTTCTATAGTAGCGCAACGGTCGAAATCCTACTAAAGTAGCACCGGCGCTTGCGAGAAGAGGTCCTTAAGCGTTTAGAACGCCTCTACCTATATAGGACCTTACTTAAACGGGGTGCCTTTCCCTATAAGATCTACTAGCGGGGTAACGATGCGAGAAAATTGCTAAATAAATATCGTATAGTAGTTTATAAACCTAAGGAAGCTCCGCACGCCCTTTTGCGAAGTTAGCGCCGCTTAGTCGCGAATAGCTTAAATCTTCGCCGGGTCCGCCTATATGCCGACGCTTGCGATAATAATAAACCTAAGGTACTTTACCTATATAATGCTAAATTCGCACTTATTTAAGTCGAGATATAGACTATACGTAGCGAGCCGGTTAAGCACCTTCCGTACCTTAGCTATATAGTCCTCGTAGCTCCCGCTTAAGTAGATAAGGATGTTATTTATATAAGCAGAGGCGAACTTATTAAGGAACTCTCGTAGGATGTTATTAATATAGCGTTAGAAGGTAGCCGGGGCGCCGGTTAGCTTAAACGGCGTTACTATCTACTCGAAGAGGCCGTAATAAGTGCGGAACGCAGTCTTCTACTTATTACCCTCTGCGATTCGCACCTTATAGAACGCTTAGTAGATGTCTAGTTTAGTAAACTACTTCGCCTTCGCGATATTACGGAGTATCTCCCTAATTAGCGGAAGTAGGTACCGATCCGGACGAGTTATTGCGTTAAAGGCGCGGTAGTCGACGTAGAATCGTAACCTACTACTAGGCTTTTATATGAATAAGACCGGGGCCGCTGCTTCCGACGAGCTAGCCTAGATAAACCCTTTATCGAGCAGGTCGCGCAAAGTCTTTTTTAAGACTAAAAGCTCGTCATAGGACATACTATACAGCGGCTTAAAGGGGGGAACTATATCGTTGCCGCTAGCGTCCTAGCGGAGGGGCATAGCGTAGTTAATGCTAGGCTTATGCGGGTTAAGCTTATTAGCTTCGCTCCTCGTAAAGAGCGGAAGGAGGTCGTAGAACCGCGCGGGGATTATCTTCCGTAGTTCGGGCTCCGTCCTCGGCTTCTTAAGCCGTAGGGCTTTCTTAATGTCCGCTAGGCTTACGGCGCATACCGCTGCCGACGCCGCTGCCGCGCCTTACCGTCTACGGATTCGCTTAATAGTACTAACAAACACGGAAGCTATTACTTCTTAAGCGGCCCGTAGCTCCTTAAGGCACTCGCTCTTATCTTCGTCCCCGTCGGCCCTATACCGTACCTAACGTTGCGAAGGTCCGTACTAAAGCCTCCTCTTATACGGCATAGAGAAAGACTCTATATAACGGAGCTAGGGTTTACCTAAAATTAAGGGGAACTCTAACTAAGGGATTATATACGCGACGAGTAGCTGCGTATAACCGTCGACCTCCGTAGCTACTTAAGCGATACCTTTAATCTCCGCGCCCTCTATTACGCTAGAGGCTCCTTTTACCTACCTTAGTCGTATTCGTTCTACCGGCAAACGCAAATCCTAAGCGAATGCCTCGTTAATCGCGGCGTAGCACTAGCATCCCTCGTCTATAAGAGCGGAGAGGAGATTAGTCTTATTAACGATAACTAGTATTAAAGTAGGCTTAGCTTTAATACGGTCCGTTAACTCCTTCTTAGCTAGCGCTAGCGTGTTAGGCTCCGGGGCCTATCTACGCTCTAGAGCTATATATTTCCCTCCGCTAGGGGCGGAGCGGGAACCCCCTCGTTATCCTCTAACTTAAGAGCGGGCGTGCGGGTAGCCTATACGCGTACCGGCCTCCGGGCCGGCTTATACAGGCAGGCGGCTATAAGGTAGCCGAGCACGCCGCAACGTAAGTAGAGCCCGTTATTACGCCGCTTTTAAAGCTCCGTAGTCGTAGCCTACTAAGCCCTCTTATCCGACGAGGCCGGTGCGGCGGTCGTAGGCGACTTAGCCTTCTCCTTCTTACCGCGCGCTAGGCGCGTAGTCGTTATAATAATGTCGCCGTCCCGGTCTACCGCCGTGTTAGGAGCGGGCCTTAGCGGCGGTAGGGGGGCTATAGCCTTAGGGGTGCTTGCTCTGTCGGTGCGCTTCTAGAGCTTTTAAAAGCGCGGAGTCTACTCGTGCCCCTACGCGACCTTTATTAAGCGGCTAACGTACCTACGGAAGTCGGAGGGCATCTCGATAGGGATAAGCAGCTCGCGTAGGGCCGGGGAGATAGAGCCCTACAACTACGTGAGCTTAGCACTGTCCTCCTAGACGGTGCGGCCCGCGGCGTGAGTAATAGTCTCCTTAAACTCGGGGAGGAATTCCCTAAACGGCTGGCCGTCCTTCTAGAAGAGGGTCTATAGTCTGTCCTACGCTATCTCCTATTCCTATACGTTCCCGAATGCGTGTATAAGGTAGTCGAAAAAGGCTTCGGGGTTACAGGCGGCACTAGGGCCGCTACTCTCCTAAAACCCTAAGACCCGTCGTATCTAAAGCTCCGGCAGCGTATAGAGTAGCGAATACTAAGCGGTATCGCGGCAGCTATTAAGGCCCTACTTCTCGTCGACTGTAAATTTGCTTTAGAGGCGATATAGGAAAAAATAGAAGGACTTAGGCTTGCCGTCCTATTCCGGCTACGGTAAGGGCTTCCGCTTGCCGAAGGCGGCCTCTAAGTCCGTCCTCTCGGGTGCGGACGTCGGTTCTATATAGGCGAAGGGGGGAGAGAACGTCGAAGCTCCCGTCGAGCTAGACGCGCCCCCGAAAACCGCGAGCAATTCCCTCTGTCTTACCGGGTCGCTAGCTAGCCGGCCTAGTAGCGCTAGCAGCTGCTCCTTACTCTAGGCCGCTAGGGGACGCGCGGAATTATCCGTCGCACGCCCCTAGCGAACCCCCTCTATTATACCCCGAATATAGGCCTCCTCGGCTGCCTACACGCGTTATGCCTCTACCCGTAGCTAATGCTGCTAGGCCTTCTCTCGTAGCTCTTACTACTGCGTATCGTAGAGCCGTTAGACTTCCGCCTAGAGATCGTCCTACGGAGCGTCTACTATTTCCTTTTCTATAGGTCCGTTAGCGCTACTATCGTAGCGGCTAGCCGTTCGTAAGGTTCGTAAAAAAATCGATAAAAGATACTATAATAGGGTAAGTAGAGTAATCGCATAGGTGCCCTCCGTATAGGTATAGTAATCTTCTATAAAGGACTAAGTATATACGTATATATGCGTGCGGGTATATGCCCGCCCTATACGTAACTGCACGGATTAAGCCGTAGGCCTAATCTTATATAATAGTTAAAGACCCTTATAGTAAATACCTAATTATAAGAAGCTTATCCCCCTTTCTTAGTCTAAGGAATTTATCGTCTAAATACTATAGTCCTTCTACGTTAGAACTTTAATATCTTTTATAGTAGAATTCTAATATCTTTTACGATAGAATTCTAATATCTTATATAGTAGAATTCTAATGTCTTCTATAGTAGAATTCTAATATCTTCTATAGTAGAATTCTAATATCTTCTATAGTAGAATTCTAATATATTCTACGGTAGAATTCTAATATCTTCCGTAGTATAATAAATAAGTAGTATCGCTAGTTAATATAGCGTGCTTATAGAGGTATTCTGCCTAGAATATATGTCTAGGTAGATCCCGTAATAATTGCCTTAACTTAAAGATTCGCAATGCCCTTATTGCGTTAGGTTAAAGGACTTTATTTATATTAAAACATATTATAGTATTATAAGCGGGTAAGGATATAGCATATAGTCGTATTAAAGCGATAGATCGAATGAATTTATTAACTATATTTGCTTAACTATAGTAGGCAATAAAGAAATAAAAAACAAAACGTTTTAGGTTAAAAGCTATAATACTTAAATCGTATAGGTCGTAGTAGAAGGTATAAATAAAAATTAAAAAAACAAAACTTTTGCTTAGTTATAAAAGACTTATCTCGCTTAATATATATGCGCTATAGTAGAAGGGAATCCGAAGAATTATGCTTATTATCCTCCGCGATTATATTAGCCTCTATTATAGCCTTTAAGTCGGTTGATTTTATAACTCGAATTCTAGCGGGGTTAAATACCGTCGGTTCGCGTCTTTTAGTAAACGCTATATTAAGAGGTTGCTAGACGGGAACTACTATTCTACGAAGTTATATATTAGGGTTAGTTATATTAGCATTATATAAGCGCGCTAACGATTAGTTAAGAGTATTAAAGTGTTTATATACGCTTGCTAAGTATTCTACTGCTTCGTTTAGCAAACTTATCGAACGCTAGGCAGTTAGGTCCTCGACATTTAAGTCATAGTAATTAAAAAAGAAGAGAGGCTCTAAGGCTTAAAACAGCCTATAAGGAAGGATTAGAAGCTATAAATAATATAAATCACTAAGAATAATAGCTCTTATCTTTCTAATAAGGAGGGCTAACTAGTCTCTATATATAGGGAAATCCCTCGGACGAAAACAGCCGCGTAGACCTAAGGAAAAGGGGTAAAGGATAGAGTTAGACGGAAAACACCGGTCGGAAAACAGTAGATTATATCTATACGATAAATAGTTATATAGTTAGCTATAGTTAGTAAATAAAGAAATCAATAATGCAATAGTCTACTAAAAGGATATATAAATTCTACGGTAGAAGCTATTAGAAGAGAATTAGAATTCTATAGTAGAAGACTATAGAAGGGAATTAGAATTCTACGGTAGAAGACTATAGAAGGGAATTAGAATTCTACGGTAGAAGACCGTAGAAGTATAAGGTAATAACCCGTAGAAGCCTATAGAATTCTATAGTAGAAATATATAATACTTCTATATAAATTCTATAGAGGACTAGGGATTTCCCGGTATAAAGCAATAAGGGAAGACGGTAATATTAATATACCCCCCTAGCTAAAAGGAAAGCACCTTCCGGCTAGTTAGAATTATTATCGACTTCCTTATAGATCTTAGATAAAATATCCGTAAGTTAAAGCTAGTAAAGAAACGTTTAGAAAGGTTATCGTAGATATAACCTAGTTAATCTATCCGTAATAATCTAATTAGAAGGGATATATTAAATATTAAAAGTATTACGTAAGAATTCCTATTAGGCCTATTAGTTATAAATTTTAATATACTTTAAGGCGGTTTAAATCTTTAGAATCTTAGTAGAAACTAAGCGAATAGTCTAGGTATTATCGTACTAAACAGTATAAATAGGAATATCTAGTTATAGAGAAATATCGTTAAATAAATAAAAAATCGAAATTAGCCCTTTTCCTATAGAAGGGACTATAAGAAGTTTAGCCTTAGTAGAAGATATAGTAACCGTAGATTATTTCTAAGCACTCTACGCGATTAGACCGTTAAAAAGACTAATAAAATAGCCTTATTATCACGGTGTTAGGTTATATTATATATTATCCTACGTGACCTCTATATCGTATATATAGACATTTAGACTTAGTCGATAGCTATATCCCTTTGTGGATTAATTATAATTATATACCCCCCCCTTAAGCTCGTTCTCTTATAGTTTAATCTACTATTTTATCCTATTGCCTTTAATTAATAATCTCGCTATCTTACCCCTTTCTTTTTTAATCTCCCCTCTTCGCGATATAAGTCCGCCCCCTCGCCGGACCCTTTCGACTAAGTTTTCCTCGATTATTAGAATTTTCCCGGTATAAATACGCCGTCTCGACGCGAATTATATAGATTTCCCTCCTTACCCTTCCTTTACCTTTACCCTATCCTATTGCCTTATAATCTACGATAACCGACCGTATAAAGGCCGATCTTCCGTCCGCTACCCCGGCTATTACCCCGCCGGCTCCTACCGACCTAAAGCCTTAGACCGAGTACGTTTCCTACTACCCTCGCCTCGCCGCCCTTCTTCGAGCCTAACGGCCTATATTCGGCACGTTCGCCTATATTTAGGCTAACGCTACTTACGACTTCCGCGCCCCTTAGATTAAGGCCTTTACTTACCTTAACAATGCTTACGTTAAGTTAGACATAGGAGTGCTTGCCGCTTTAGAGCACGTAGCCGTTGCCTAAGAGCACGCTGCCGATCTCTAGCGTTAGCTTAACCGCGCTACGTCCTCTCTCCTCGTCTTAACTAAACGCGATGCGGCTTAAGACTAAGCCCCCGCCCCCGCCCTTACCTCTACCCGTTCCTATATAGCTAACCCTAAGAGGTTCGCTAGCGACTCTAGCACCTAAAAGCAACGTTAGGAGGCTTTCCGGACCTAGCGCAACGGCCTTACTATTAAGCTTTGTTAAGACGCCGCCTTATACCCTACGGAGTAGGATTGTATTCTCTACGCGGCTAGCCGACTTACCGGCCGGGCCGCCTCTATTATCGCTAGCGTTCCCTAAAACGTCCTCGATAATAAGTCTTTCGCTAATTAGTAGTATACTACTATTAAAGCCCTTACCGACGACCTTAGCCTAGTTTTTAGTCCTAATTTTACCCGCGCTTAATTAGAGGCCGACTTTAACGCCTTATTGATAAAGAATATCTCTTAGCCGGACTTCTATTCGAAGTTTACCTAGCTTTAAGCCGACTTATCGTTCGACGGTACCGCTTACATCGCCTACCTTTATTTAAAAGTCTCTATCGAACTTACTAACGCCGCCGCTCTATAGGTCGAGTGCCCGGCCTATAACGACTTTACGGCCTAGGCTAAGATATATTCCACGCTTTAAGACAACTAGTAGCGTATTAAGGCCCGTTCTTAACTTTAGCTACCTTATAACCCCGCTTGCACCGGCCCTACCTCGCCCGTCCTACCCGCGTCCCTTACCGGTAACCCGATATAGCTCGACGTATTCTAGGCCCGGCTTACTAACGCTAAGAAGCAACGGCGGTTTAAGAACTGTCTTTACCTCTACTACGCTTAGCCGGCTACCGCTACCTACACCGCCCGGACCTACCTTAATAAAGGTATTAATGCTAATCCCGGCGCTAACCTTAGCGCTAGTGCCGGCGCCGGTTCCGGCTCTAGCCGCGGCCGTGGCCGTAGTAGCGGTACGTCTGCCCTACGCTTACTTAAACCCCCTCCCCCCCGCTATTAGGTTCGCGCTATTAAGCAAGGCTTTATCGAAGGCGAAGTAGACGACCTCCCCGCCTCTTCCCTATCCTTAGGAAATACGTAGCTCCCTCGCTTTATCGCGCGATAGAGCTCTTAGTATCTAAGTTTATAGCTTCGTTTAAAACCGGGGAGGATCTTTACCTCCCCGCGGGAATATAACCGCGTGCTTTACTTATGCCTTTATCCCTTATGTCCGCCGATATTATTATAAGTGCTTTAGTCGACTCCGGCTATTCCGGATACGCCTTTATACACGCTTAGACCGCGTACCGCCTTACCCTTCCTATCCGCTAGCTCTAATTCCTACGCCGGCTTTCTCTCGCCGATAGTAGCGACTATAAGTCTAGCTCTATTACTTATTGCGCTTTTTCGGTCTCCCGGATTAGCGCTTATACTAAGTCTATCTACTTCTTTCTTACGAAGCTTAGCTATAAGGTTATTCTTAGCCTCCTTTAGCTACGCCGGCACGACCTTATTATTAGCTAGCGCGGTAACTCCTTTTGCTTTTAGTCCCCTTTTTATCTAGCCTCTTACCTCTCGGACTATTAGCCTTATCTTATCTTAGGCCTTTCGGCTACCTTTGCCCGCCCTACCCGCCTTATCCCGGCTCCCCCCGCCCTTATCTCTAAGGGAATATAATTAATAAATATAATTCGTTTTCCCCTCGCCCTTTTTATTAAAAACTCCGACGACGAGGGCGAACCCTTTACTACCCCCTCCGTCGAAGACTCTAACGACGAGGGCGAACCCCCCGCCGCTACGATCCTTATTCCCGCCCGTCCGGCTTTAGCCCGTCCTCCGGCCTTTATCTATTCCGTCCGCTTTAGCGACGTTCTTAAGTTTATTCCCCCGTCCCTTAGCCTATCCCTCTCTGCGTTTTTTAAGGATACTCTTAACGTAGGTAAACCCGCCTATCCGGACTCCTCCCGCTAGGTTAACGACGCCGACTCTAACTCCGGCTACGACTCTAACTCCTTAGCTACCCTCTACCCTCGCCGCTACGTTCGACCTCCCCGCCCCCGTCCCGTCTATAAGACCGCTAGCTACCGCCGCCCTATATTACGGCCGAGTCGTAAGACTATTAGACCTTAGCTCTTCCGCTTCTCGTCCTTTAACGACTTAGCGTTTAACGTCCGGATGCTTAACGTTAATGCGATAGTAATATTCTACCGGTAGCCTAGAGTCTAGACCTCTTAGACCTCGATTAAGGCCTTTACCGCCGAGCCTTTACCTACCGAGCCCTCGCTACCTATCGACTAAAATATCCTTAAAGACCTCTATTAGGCCGTTTTAATTAGATATATAGATACTAAGGACGCGAAAGCCTACCTTAACCTTTACCTTTACGACTTTATCGACGACTACCTCGATAAGATCTACCTTAATAAGATCCCCCCCGACGATATCGCTAAATTCTTTAAGAAGTAAGAGAAAGTCCCCTATACGCTCGACGAGCTTTAGGCTAAGGTCCTTAAAGAGCTCTACTATATAATTTATATATAGCTTAAGAGTAAGGCCGATAAGCTCGCCCTTTACCGTGCCGTTAATACTTAAATTAACCTTAAAGAGGGGATATAACCTCCTTACACCCGCCCTTGCCCCTTTAGCGAAGCCGAGAACCGTATCGTCCGCGCGTACGTTAACGAGTAGCTTAAGAAGGGCTTTATCCGCCGCTCTACCTCCCCCGCTATTGCCTTTATTATGCTCGCCCGTAAGCCGGGCGAGGGCGTCTGTTTTTACGTTAACTATCGCGGCTTAAATAAAGCTATAATTAAAACCCGTTTCCCTTTACCCTTTATCTACGATACTCTTGCTTATATCCGGAAGGCGAAGTTTTTTACTAAGATTAACGTTATCGCAGCGTTTAATCGCCTTCGTATTACCGAGTGATATAAGTAGAAGACTACGTTCGCTATATAATATAGGCTCTTTAAGTATTATATTACCCCCTTTAGCCTTACCGCCGCCTTATCCTACTTCTAGAGTTTTATTAATATAGCCCTTTACGGCATCCTTAATGAGTTTTACTTTACTTATTTAAACGACGTCTTAATCTTCTTAAAGACGCGGGAGGAGCATTAGGCCTACGTTAATACGGTTCTTAAGCGCTTTAACGCCGCCGGCCTTTAGCTTAACGTAGATAAGTATAACTTTTATATTACTAAGACTAAGTACTTCGGGCTAATTATCTTAGATAAAGGCATTCGCATAGACCTTAATAAGGTTCGTACGGTCTTAGACTAGCCTACCCCCTCCTTTATTAAAGACCTCCGGCGCTTCTTAGGATTCGCTAATTTTTATCGGCGTTTTATTCGCGGCTTTTCTAAGCTTACGAACCTTTTAAACGCCTTTACTAAGAATTCTGCCCTTTAGATCTAGTCTCCCGCCTACGCCTACGCCTTTAGAGCCCTTAAGCACGCTTTTACTACCGCCTTAGTCCTTGTATAATTTAACCCCTATCGTAAGACTATAGTTTAGATAGATACTTTTAACTAAGCCGCCGGGGGTATACTAACATAGCTCCTCGACGATAGTCGTTACTATCCGGTTGCCTTTTTCTCGTTAAAGCACTCCGCTTAAGAGTATAATTACGAGATCTACGATAAGGAACTCCTTACGATTATAAAATCTCTCGAGGAGTACCGCCCTAAGCTTAAAGGCCTATCTAAGTTTAAGATAGCCTTAGACTATAAGAGTATTTAGTATTTTATAACTATAAAGCTCCTTAACTAGCGATAGGCCCGCTAGGCCGAATTCCTTAGTCGTTTTAATTTTAAGATCGTCTTTTAGCCTAGCTCTTAAGCTATTCTCCCTAACGCCCTTAGCCGCCTACCCGGCTCCTGCCCTCTCTCCCTTACCGACCGAGCCGACGAGAGGATTAACTACCGATATTAGGTTATCCTCCTTAAATCTAAGGTTAATGCCTCTCTCTACCCCGACGCTACTACCGCCCCTAACGCCGTTAAGGAGTCCGACTCGTTTATAGATATAATTTATAAATATAATTCCGACTGCCTCGACCTCTACGCCCTCGACGACTTTAAGCCGATCGATAACCTTATCGACCGGGCTTATTCCTCCTCCCCGCTTATCTCCGCTATTCGCGTAGCTCTTTAGTCCCCTTAGCCCCGCTAGCCTTACCCCCTTCGCGCCCCCCTCCGCTCGATCCCTAAGACCGCTCTCTCTAAGGTCTAAGGCCGGTTCTATTTCTAAAGCCGGCTCTTTATTCCCTTTAACGACGCTTTAATTCTTTAGATCCTCGTCCGCGCTTATACCTCCCCCTTTACCGGCTACCCTAGACGTATAAAGACTGCTAGCCTCTACCGCCGGTCCTATATCTAGCCCGGCATATATAAGTCTATTTCTAGCTTCGTGCGGAACTATTATATATGCCTACGCGCTAAATCCCCTCGTTCCTCCCCTTAAGGCCTACTTTAGCCCTTAAGTATTCCCTTCGCCCTATAGACCGATATATCCGTCGATTTTATTACCGACCTCCCTATCTACCGTCGTAACGGCGTTAAGTTTTCTAATATCCTTATTATCGTCGACCGCTTTACGAAGATACGCTACTACGTCCCGTTTACCCTTAATAACCGTTAAAGACGTTATTAACGCGTTCGTTTCCCGCGTTTAGTCCCTTTATAGCACCCCGGCCTTTATTATTAGCGACCGTAGCACTTAGTTTATTTCGGCTTTCTAGTAGTAGCTTAATCGTCGCTTTAATTACCGCTTTTACCTTAGCTCCGCCTACTACCCTTAGACCGACGGTTAGACTAAGATCGCGAACGCTTAGATAGAGGTTTACCTTCGTTATTATACTACCTACCTTTAGGACGATTAGGTCGACCTCCTCCCCCTCGCTAAGTTTACTATTAATAATTAGGTCTTTAAATCTCCCGGCCTCTCCTCTTTCTTCGCTAACTATAGCTTCTACCTAAAGCTTAGCACTAAGCCCTTTAGTCCCCCTTTACCTAGCATAACCCCTTAGCAGCGGAAGGAATACCTCTATAGTAACGCGCTCGCTTCCTATCTTTAGCGTATCTCTAACTTCCTCCGCGATACGATCGAGGATGCCTAAGCCACTTAGGCTCGCTACGCGGACGCCCGGCGGACTCCCGCCCTAGCGTACTAGCCCGGCGATATAGTATTCCTTAGCACCCGCTAGATCTAAACCCTCCGCCTTATAAAGAAGCTCGACTATAAGCGGGAGGGCCTATATAAGGTCCTTAAGGTATATAAGACGGCGTGCTTTCTTCGCCTCCCTAAAGGCAGCCGCCTTTACCCTGTTTTTTATTACTCCCTCCTTACTAAGACCTAAGAGCCCCTTTTACCCGGCTAGTCGGAGCTTAACGTCCGGCCCGCCGATAACGGCGTTCTCCTTTCCCCTAGCGACGACGATAGCGATAACGCGCACCTTAAGTAGGAGTTTTCTTCTATCCTCGCGTAACGCTAGTACGCCTCCGGGAAGATTAAGTATCGCGTTTAATAGCGTTATAGCCCCTTTACGTAAGAAGACTCCTCCTGCCTTAACGGCTGCTAGGACGACCTTAAGGCTTTTTACGCCCTTAACCCGACTAAGCCTAAACCGGCCTTTTATACGGCCTTCCTTATATCTTCCCCTTCGCCTAAGTGATAATAAGTATAATTTATTAATATAATTTACGTTACGACGGCATGCGTTAGATTCTTTATTTTACCCTTTGTTTCTCCTTATTCTTCTCTCGTTCTATATTAGGCCCGCTTTTAGGACCGGTTAATATAGGTTTCCTTCGTTATTATTAGCCTATCGCCCCTTTTAGGCGTTTAAGTCGAACGCCGATTTAAGGGGGATATACTATTACGGTATTAGGTTATTTTATATATTATCCTACGTAACCTCTATATCGTATATATAGACATTTAGACTTAGTCTATAGCTGTGTCCCTTCGTAGATTACTAATAATTATATACCCCCCCCTTAAGCTCGTTCTCTTACACTTATAAAGGATAGCGAGTATTTAAATTATTAGCGTAAGCGGTATCTAAAGCTATAACTAGTTCTTAATCGTCTATATTTAAGTACTCGATCGCGAGGAAACGCGATTCGTATAGGTATATTACTAAGTTCTCTATAAGCTTAATATAGAGCGTAGATAGGTTTTATATATACTTTGCTAAAGAATTTAACGACTTTACGGCGTTACGTCGGGTAGAAATAGTCGTATAATTATAAGATCCGACTAAAGACGAAAAGTAATAGATTTAATTATCTATAGCCTAACCTTAGTATTTCTCTAGCTTTTCTAAAAGTAAGAACGGGCAAAGGGTCGAAATAGGCCGTAGAACTATAGAAGTAAGGATTAAACTAAACTTAAAAGCAATCTTATCTAAGTAAACGTCCTAGTATAACTATAGCTTTCGCTGCTTACGGTCCCGGATAATTCTTATCTTAAGAAAATAGGTTAGCTTTCTACGGTCGGTAACTATTTACTTTTATCTAAAGCGATAGATAAAGTCGTTAGTAGCCTTATAGTGCTCCCTACGGAAGAGGATAATATTATTATCTATAAAAAGAAAGTAATAATGCTATTTATAATAGATATAAAAATATAAAGGTCCCCCGCACTCTACTAAAGGCCTAGTTCGGTAAAAGACCTATATAATTCCTATTGCTAAAGAAGCGGCGAACGGCGAAGCCTATATAAAGCCTTTATTAACTAAATTATAAAGCTAAATATCTTAAATCCGTCTGGGAAGTAGATATATACTTCTTTATCTAGATCGGCATTCGTAAAGGCGTTAACCGCGTTAAGTAAGCGGGTATTAGTGCTAAACTTAGCGGCAATAGCAATTATAATGCGAAAATTTCGCGTAATAAGCGTAGCGGCGTAGGTTTCCTTTCCGCTAAACGGCTAAAGATCTCCTCGTATATAAAGGCGAGACTTAAACTTCCTAAGGTAGCCGTGCTTATTAAACTTATAATTAAATGCCTACGTTAATAAAAGAAGACGTATAAGGGCGTTCGCTCTTAAGGTAGGCGAAGGAAAGAAGGTCTTCCTATAACGGGGTTGTTTTAAGTAGGCATAGAGGAGGTCCCTAAAAGAGGTAGAATAATACTATAAGAGGAGAAAGGAAGAGAAGTGCGGGCGTAGCCTTTAAGGCTACGGAGCCACCTAAATATAGGTTATCTAGTCACATGCACTAGATTATACAATAGGGGTTAAAGACCCTTATATTAGACCCTACCCCGCCAAGGCCCCTAACGTATAATACCCGATGCCGTACCCTAAGGTAGAGAGCAAACGTCGCGTACGGCCTACGTACTAGAAAGTACGGGAAACAACGCTCCTTATAGCTCCCTTAACGCAACGAATGTTAGCTAGGCCGTTATTAGCTTATAAGAACGGGGGCAAGCTGCTTGCTAAGAATAACTAAAGGACTACTTTAAGTAGGGCCGGTTTTTCCTTTCTAGCTCGTGCGCTTCGCACGCCTAGGTGCTCTTAAGGACTCGCCTTATAGCGACGACTTCGTCTCTAAGCGCTACTATAGCCGCTATTACCTATTATTCTTCCCGTACGAGGCTATACGGGCTCCGTCTGTTCTCTACGGCCCTTAAGGTATAGGTATAGCTTTTCTTATATAGCCTCCCGATATCGCCGCCGGCTGCCGGCGGAAGTATTCTTAACTACTTATCGCTTAAGCCGGAGTCGTCGTCGCTTTCGCTCTCTTATATACGCCCTACCGCTATACGTCGGATGTTTACCTACTTTAGGCATGCCTTAGACTAGTAAGTCTTACTGCCGTATCCTATATAGCGGCCTTCTTTTCGCTACTTCCTTTTTTTAATCGCGCTCGTAGTTAAGACGTAGATATCTATCGTATCGCTAAAAGGGCCGCCCTTACTTATAGGGGTAGAAATAGGAACGAATAAAAGAAATTTATTGCCGCTTAGCTCGCGAAGGTATTAGATAAGGGCGTTATACGCGTCTAAGAGACCGGTCTTCTCGCTTAAGCGTACGCGTTAGTCTATATTTAAGCTAGCTATAAGATAGTGTGTCTTTACCGCATTAGGCTATATATTCGCGTCGGCTCGGAATAGCACTTCTTCGAACCGTATAAGGTAGGCCGGCATAGATTTAGTCCGCTTTTAATAAAGCGAACTAAGCTCGAGAGCCGTAGTCTTAGCTATATTTAGTTCTCCGTAAGAGAGTTAAAGCTTTACGATTATATCGGCGGGGGCGTTTATAGCAACGCGGGCAAAGGGTAGTAGCTACTATTAAATTTTTAGTAATAGGCTCGCGTAGAGATAGTTAAATTAAGCGTTAAGGTTACTAATAGCGGCGCTATTAGTGCGGAGCTTCGCTTTTGCGTAAGGAATCTATAGTTTAAGGTCGTTAGTAAAACCGTTAAATTTCTTAAAGTATGGAAGAATTGCTTTTCGCGTAGAATCGCGCTACTATTAGAGCAATCCCTTAATTACCTATACGAATTAACGGTCGCGTTCTTCTTAGTTCTACGACTAAAGGAGGTTCTAAGATTAAGTAGATATATCGGCTCGCGGGCGTAAGCGGTTTAATTACCCTTAAATTAAACGTCGGAGAAACTTCTTTATAGTACTTCTAGAAGCGGAAGAGGCTAGAGGTAAGTTAGAAGGGTAGTATTATTATATAATAGGGTTATTCTAAGTAAGCATAGAGGAGGTCCTTAAAAGATAAAGAATAATACTACGAGAGGAGAAACGAAGAGAAGTACGGGCGTAGCCTCTAAGGCTATAGAGCTCCCTAAATATAGGTCATCTAGTCACGTGCACTAGATTATATAATAGGGGTTAAAGACCTTTATACTTCCGCTAGTAAAGGGAGTCCTATTTAACCTTTCTAGCGGCTTTAAACTTAGGTCTATACGGATGCGTCTTAAGATTAGACTAAAACCTTAAAAGCGTAGGTAAGTCCCTTTTATATATCTTCTTAGGTTTAAGAGAAGTAGCGAATGCAGCCGTAAAAGCGGTGCTATTAGCCGGTAAATGCCTAATATAGGCGAATACGGGATATCGACTTAAAAAACGGTTTAAATAAGTAAGACGTAAGTCCCTTATAAACCTTATCGTCCGTAGACTATCTATAGGAATAGTATTATCGTAGCCTATAGATCGAGAAGTAGCTTAAGGCAACTATACCTTAAGACGGTCTATAGGTTCTACGGTTATAGTTAAGGAAAGGGTAGAGATATCGGGTTAGAAATCCTATGCATTCCTAAAAACGTCCTCCGGTGGTTCTAAGGTTTAGTTAGGAGTCGGGAGCTAAGGGTTTCCGTCGGTTAGAACGTCTACTAGACTAATATACTTATTAGGAAGTACTATTAACGTCGACTAAAATTCGGCCTTATCTTATTCTTTTTCCTATAAAATATATAGTAGAAATGCCGGTAATAATACCTATATTAGCGGTTCGGATGCCTTAGACGTGGTAAAAAACTAAGTTTTATTAAACGTTATATTACGAACTTAACGAACCTCCTATCTCTATAAGATCTATACACGAAAAATATTAGTAGAATTATACCGAACTAAGTAACTAACCTCTATATAAGGTTCCTACTTAAGGTTACGTTTCTTTATGCTAGTTAGGGCCTTAGTAGTTAGTAGGTAGGCTTTATAGCTAAAAACTTAGAGATAACCTAATGACGATAGTTAAGGAAGGAGAAAAGCTAGTATATTCCGGTTATAATCCCTTAACTATTCGTAAAGAATCTCTATTAGGGAAATCCACTTCGATAGGAAAGACGTAGAGGAAGCTGCTTAATAGGCTAGAATCCGATTATATAAATATACTATAGTTTTCTACGTTTCTATCTATAAATGCTCGGGCAAATTTGCTTTAATCCTTATAGATCGAGCTTTTATAGATACTACCCCCTTAGCTCGTTCGGCATCGCCGTTTTAAGCGGGTGTATAGGGAGCAGTAGGCTTATTATAAATGCCCTACTAATTAATAAAGTCCTAGAAATCCCGTCGAAGGGCTTAGTCATTGTCCCGATAGATTATACCGATAGAAAGTAAGAACTATCGGGTAATATACCGACCTAGGCTCTTAAAGCATAAAATCAGCTCGTCTATAAAGGCGTCTAGAAGCGTATATAGGAAAAGAAGCTTCGTATAGTTATCCTTAATAAGAAATACAACATTCTTATTATTATAGCTCTTATATATAGAAAGGATATCACAAAACACCTTAGAAAAGGGAAACGTCGCCTTAAAAAGCGGCGGTTTACGGTTAATAATTTGTTTAGCCTACGTAAGTTTATAGGGCTTATAGGAGATTATCTTATCGAAGGTCACCGACTATAGTATTCCGAGAGCTTTCGAAAGCGCTTTATTATTCGGATGTCTAAGTCGTTAGTGCTAAAGAGAAAGTTCCTCTATACTTATTAGTATAGAATCCGGTGTAGTAGCTAAAAAGGGTGCTACTACTAGGGTTTCTACGGTAGAATCTATAGAAGGAATAAAAGGAATAGAAGTAATAGTTAGAAGCGTAGTAGAAGGGATTAACGGGTTATACTCAATGATATACTAGTTATAAATTAGCTCCGTTATATAAATAGTGCGGGTTAAAGAAGAGATTACGCTAGTCTACGTGTTCTATAAAAGGTTCGCCTTATGCAAAAGACGAAGGGAAGAAAGGGACGTATAAAAGGACGGAATATATGCCACGTAACTAAGCTAAGAAATGCCTGTCGAAATAGGTTTAAGTACCGTGCCTATCCTAGGAATTAGAGTGCTTCTACTACCCGCGAGTGTATACTTAGAAGAAGGCTAGAAGTTATAGAAACGCTCCCTATTATTGCAAATGTATCTATTAGACCCTAAATCTATAATAAAAGAATCCCTTAACGGGTATCCTACGGTAGTTAATGCACTAGGCACTAAGAATGTGTGTGTAAAGAATAATGCTTCTATTAGGTAGGCGTAAGCCCCGGGAGCTAGGAATAGCTCCCTACTATCTTATCTATGGCTAATTATATTAGCCCCGGTATATAGCGTAGAGGATGCTTTATATATATTAGAATGCCGGCTTAAAAAAGAAAACACTACTGCCTATAGTAGTTATAAATACAATCCTAATTAGGCAATTAGGAGGAATACTCCTATTGCATAAATCTATCCTTTTATTCTTATACGTTATGCTTATATCTGCTAGTAATTATTCCTCTACTCGTTCTTTCTGCTAAGCGGCCTTCTTACTTTATATAGCGCGTGTTAGAGGGCGACCTTAGAACTCTATAATAGCTTTAGCAGAGACCTAGTCGGCTTGGACCTATTAGTTATATATAGCGGCCTATTATTTCTATCGCACGAGGTATTCGGTTATAGGTGACTTCGACCGGCCGATGCGATAAATAAGGATGTCTATTAAGCGCTTGACTTCGTAGTGCTAATCTCCTTCGTTAGGTCCTTCGACATCGCAAGCGGCTTCTATAGGCCTAGGCTTAAGTTCGACGTAATATCCTTCGTGCGCGAGCTTAAAGTGCTAAATAGAGACGACGGGGTGGATTTTAACTTAGCTTAAAAGGTCGAGCTCTACCGCGAGGTTGTTAACTATACGCTTAATTACGAAGGGACCCTCTCGCTACCGCGACTATTTCTTAGGCGGCTAGCTAGGCTTATAATAGCCTATATAAAGCTTTAGGTAGACTTTATCGCCGGCTTTAAGAAGAACCGGCCGGTGTTTTGCATTATACCGCTGCTTAGCCTTTATAGCCGCTAGGTCTATAGCTAGCCTCGCTTATCTACGGATAACTTCTCGCAAGTAGGGCAATTCGTCCGCAGTAGTGCCTAAGATATTATCGGCAGCTTCTAACGGTCTACGTATATTAAAGCCGAAGATAGACTTATAAGCGGAGATCTTCGTACTAGCGTTAAATACCGTATTTAGATTCTACTAGAGGGCGGGGATTATTATCTTCTAATCTAGGCTAGGATCCTTAATATAGGACATCCGTAGAGCGGTCTCTACGGTCTAATTACGCCGTTTAGTAAGCCTATTAGCCTATAGGTGGTAGGCGGTAGTTATTGCAATTTTAGTGCCGAATGCGCTCTAAAGGCCTTTCTAGAAGTCGGATGTAAATTTACGATCCTAGTCGCTAATAATAGTTCTTAGTATACCCTAATCGGAAAGAAGCAACTAACGGGCTAGGCTTTAAGCCTAGTTCTTTATGCCGTATTTAGCGTTGCCTAGGATTAGTAAGCATCTCTTGCTAGTTAGGCAAGTAACTATAAGAAGTTAGTTAAAGATATTAAAGCCTAGGATCTACTAAGCTTGCTAAAGGTAAGAGCGGTATATCGGTTATAAAGTCTATCGCGATACTCTATATTAGAAGTAGCGGGGGGCGAATAGGCTTATAGCTGCCGGTAAGGGTCTAACGATCTATTGAGCTAAGGCAATAGGCTTTATAGGCTGCGATATACTTCTTTACCTAATAAGTAACTCCGCGAATTAAGTATATCTTTAAGTCCTTAATTATACAGACGACGCCGAAGTAGTTCTTATCGTTATAAGCTGCTAAGATTATAGATAGGACGAGGGCGTTAGGGATATATAGCTGGGTAAAGCCGTCGGGGCCTTTATAATATAGGAGCTTGTCGACTATAAAGAACGGTATGCTGCGGCGCTTAAGTTGCGCTTTCGTTCGTGCCCTTGCGTTAGCGGATGTAGCTGCAGCTCCTTTTAGAGGCGCGGAAAGACTTTCGATAGCGTCCTCGCTGTCTGCGATTATCTAAAGAATTCGCTAGTAGTAAGGGTTATTATCGTAGGCGACGGCGAATTCCTCGCGCTTTTAAGGAGCTATAATAGCCTCGGAGGCTATAAGCATATCGTTAAGCATAGTAAAGTTAGGGCGGCGACGGTTAAGCAGCTAATCGGACTCTTCGGCTAGTAGGCGACTAAGGGCGTTAGGAATAAAGTTCTTCTTGCTAAGAAGGTAGTAAACCTCGATATCGTACTCCGAGAGGTAAATTAAGGCTATAACTAGACGACGGTTAACTTAGTCTATACTAGAAGTATCGAGGGTCTTTTTAGCGACGATCTGCTTAATCGCGGAGTAATCGGTTAAGACTACGAGCGGGAGGGTTAACGACTATACCGTAGTATATATCTTCTTCGCAGCCTATATAAGATAGGCGACCTCTAGCTCTAAGAGACTATAGGACTACTCGGCTCTCGTTAGGGTATAGGAGAGGAAGCAGATAGGCATAATGGCTTTAACCGGAATAGGCTAGCCTAGCTGCTAAATAGTGCCGTCGCGGAGGTAAAAAAAGATAGCGGCGAAGCCTCGCTATAAAGGGGCGTTAATCTAATAGAATAGCCTATTCTATAGGTCTATATAGTAAATTATACGGCTAGAAGTAATTTCCTTCTAAAGAGAGGCGAAGGGGGAAAGCTCGGCTAGGGTAGGCTAGAACGATATAACTCGCATATAGGACTTCCGGTTATTAGGGTTCCCGTTCTTAACCTAACCTATTAAGCGACCTTAGGCTAAAAGACTAGTCTTACGATCCTATAGAGGGGCGATAGAAGCGCCGTAGTATAGGATAAGGTTGCGAATATACCCTATAGCGCCGATATAGTGTTTAAGGGCGGCGAGATTGTCGGGGAATAAGAGCTTTGCAAAGGCGGTAAGCCTATGCTTCGTTATATATATCCTAAACGCGTCGATACGAAGTCCGAATAGTTTTATAGAGGGGTAGCCGATCTAGCTTTAGCGGGGCTTATAGATAAGTTAAGCGACGCGAAGAGCTTAAAGAAAGCTTTAAGATATTAAAAGTATTCCTCTTCTATAGCGGAGTAAATAACGATATTATTAATAAACGCGCGGCTATAGCCTTAGTGCGGACGGAGAACTTAGTCTATATAGCGTTATACGTACGCTAGGCTATTGCAAAAGCCGATAGGTGCAACTATTAAGCGCTCTAGACCTCGATGACTTATAATAGTAAACCTGCCTTAATGCTTAAGTTTAACTCTAAACTAATAGAAGAAGGCGGAAGCGTCGATAGTAGTAATAAAACAGGCGCCTAAGAGTTAAGCAATAATAAAGCTTTATAGAGGCAGAGGGTAGGAATCCGGAATAGTAATACTATTAACGGCACGTAGGTTAATAACGACTCGGCCTTTAGTCTCGCCTCGGGCTATGCGCTAAACTACGAAAATAGGTGCTATAAACGGCGTAGGCTTATCGGCCTACTCTAGGCGACCCTACTTATAAAGTAGGTTAAATATATCGTCGATAACCTTCCTATCGCGAAGCCCTTACGGGTAAGGCCTTTAAGCGACTCGTTTTTTATGCTAATTATAGATTAAAGGGACTATTAATTCCTTTCCGGGTTTTACGATAGCGGTGCCTATATCTCGCTAGAGCTAGGAGTACTTTCTAAGAAGCCTTTTAACTTAGCGTACGAAAGAGGGATAAAATATAAATTCCTTCTTTAGTGTATTTTTCCTTAAGCTCTAGTAGGCGCTATATATACGTCTAGTACGGGATGCGGCTAGAGAGGGGATCCTCGATTCTATCCGCGGTATCTATCTTAATAGCTATAGCAGCTACGGCAGCTGCCGTTACGTTAGAGGCAGCTGCTATAAGGTTTTCGCGAACCTTAGACCACTTGCTAGGTCTTATAGAAGAAGCTATAATATAGGCGTAAATAGAGTCGGATAGCGAAAGAGTTAGAGAAGTGCCTAGAGCTTCTATAGGCTAAGGTAAGACGGGAGGCTAGAGGCACTTAAGGACCTCCTAAGTAAGCGGGAAAGTGCTTACAACGTTAACCGATAGACTAGTAGAAGCAGAAGTAGTAATAGCGGTTCCTACGGAGGGCCTTATAGCTACGGCTCCTAAAGCGGGCGAAATTACAGTAGCTAGCGTTAGAGCCTTTATAGCTAATTTTTAGGACGGGGCGGTAAAATAGCTAGACTCCTAATACTCCTATATCTAGCTAAGCTTCTGCTTACGCTTAATAACAAGGTTAACGTTCGTGTTATTAGTAATAAGGATAGTAGGAAGAGATTTAGCATCGACGATGCTATAAATAGCATTAGCGTAAGAGGCGAAGAAAGTATAGGCGCGGTCCTTATAAAGTTCTTTCTAAGATATAGGGACTATAAGGGTAGTGCCGGGCGGTATAATAGTCTTTCGGACGGCCTTAATATAGCGAATAACTTCGCAAGACTATTTATAGATGTCGAATAGGATTTTAAACCCGTCGAGCACTCTAATGCGAACAACCTCTTTGTTATAATTAAGGGATCCTCGGTATAGCTTAAGGAAGGCATTGCCGAGGAGTACGCCGGCTTTTACCTTAGAAACCTAGGCGGAGGAAGTAAAGTTAGCTATAGCTGCTTAGTCAGTAGGACTAGCTATAGTACCACGCGCGTAGAAAGAGAACGTAACCTAGTCCTCGCAGAAAGAACGACCGTTAACTCCGTTAATAGTAATAGGAGGCTTCTTCTCGACGGTATAGTAAAGTATAACGCAGCTACCAGCGCAACTATAGAGTCGGGAGATAGGGATATATATACGATAGATAATATATTTTAGCTTAGGGACTATTCGGCTATTAGTCGCTAACTAGTCCCCGATAACCCCTCTCGAGGCCTAAGGGTATATCCCTAAGGCCTTAATATATCTAAAAAGAAAGGCAAGCTTTAGTCTTACTACGAGAGGGCAACCGTATTATAATAAAAGATTATTCGTATTTTAACTATCGTTCCTACCTTCCTAAACGTACCTTTAGTCTATCTTCTTATAATTTCTCAAGCTTCTCTTTTTTAGTTACCTAAGAGCGATAGCGCCGTATAGTAGGCACGTTCCCGGACGTATAGGCCGCGTAGGCCGAATAGGTCGTAGTAGCTATTAAGTCGCTAGCCTATCGCCGTTACCTCGCGTAACGGAACTAATATTAGAAGATAAATACACTAACTTATATAAGGGTTATAACGAGCGTCTTAAGACGCTATTACTAATTTTTTCGCTACCTAAAGGGGCTTAATCTATCCCCTCGCGAAGTTAAACGTAAGCCGGGCCTTTACGACCTACCCCTCCGCATAGATATCCTTATAGCCCTTTAAGTAAGAGCTATAGAGCTAAAGGAGGAGAAAATATTAAGAGATAGGATTACGGAACTTCGAGAGGAATTTTCGCAGTAGGGTAACTTATTCGGCAAAGACTTATATAAACGTCGCCGATAGTTAACTAAATCGAGGGAGAGTTATAGTAAGGAAATTAAAATAAAAAACATTCCTTAGTTATTATAACCGATTAACCCTTAAAAACGTCTCGATTAGATTAGCGATCTTAAGGATGCCTTTATCGCTACTCTACGTCGTTTTAAACGTAATAAGACTAAACTCTTATACACCTTTAACTATATATACGTAGGCTATAAGGCGAGATAAAGGCGATACTTTAATAAAAAGCTCCTTATAGAGAGGGAATTGCTTCGTACTAATTAAGATACTTTTCGTAATTAGACTTTAATTTTAATTAAAGATACTATTAATCGCGAGACTCTCTTAGCTATATAACTATAGGAAGTGCGCTAACGAGAGGGTTAGTCCCCCCTTAATTTTAGTCTTTACTTAGATTCCCTTAAGTAATACCTAAAACGTCCGCTAGAAAAAACTTATATACTTTCCTTTTTTACGAAGTTATATCTTAATCTTCGGGACTAAATCTCCCTTTATTTAGCGTCTATTTAGGATAACACTCGTAAGGAGATAGTCTGACTCGCTTAACGCTTTTAGGATGCTTTAGGAAATAAAAAGCGCCTCGTAAAGCTAACTAACGACTAATCGACCTCTACTTAAAGGGTAAAAGGCTCCCGTTTAATAGGCTATCGCCGACGTAAAGGCTAAAATAGATCTAGTAATAACTATTAAGATTCCGACGCCGCTAGATCGACCTTAAATAGCCGTAGAAACGGTCGTAGCAATAGCCGTAGGAACGGCCGAGGAAATAGTCGTAATAGTCGTAACGGCAGGAATAAATGCGGTAGGAATAGCCGTAGCAATAACTAAGGAGGAAATTCTTATAGAAACAGCGAAAGCTAATCCGGCATAGTTATTTATTAGTATTAGAAGAAACTAGGCTATATATAAGCTAATTACTAAGCGCTAGCGAAAGCTAACCGAACCGTAGCCGATTCGGATTTAATAAAGAAAGAGGGAAACGCCTAAAAGTCGAAGTAAATGCCTCTCCTTCGACTAAGGTATAGGTAGAGGTAGTTAAGAGATAACGTACTACTAAAAAGCTAGTAAGGCGAATACTTTATAAAATCATCGTTAATCTCGATTACGGTAGTAAAGTAAACCTAATAGGTATAAATTTTACTCGAAAATAAGGGCTATAATAGCTTCCTTTATTAACCCTTAGATTAAAGGTAGCTAGGAATACGCTTATAAGACGATATAGAGTCTAGGAAGTTTCTATCTAACTCCGAGACAATCGCTATAGGGAAAGGATAGTCACTCGCCCTTATATCGGCGTCGATAACGGATTAAAACCTAACGACGCACTAGTTTTACTTAATATACCCGTACTTTCTTAAGAATATATTTATCTCGTTCCTTTTAAACGCGCTTAGTAGTTTAAACACTAACTTTCTTCTAAGGTATTATTACGCTAGCCGTAGACATTTTTGCATAAGTGCCGGAATAAGGCATAGGTCTATATAGTTATACCGGACCTAAATTTATACTATTTCCTAATAAAGATAATAACTCGGCGAACCCTAAGCGAACGGGAGAGGAAATACTAGCGACGTTTTTAGACTTTAAAGATATATTTTCTAAACATAAGGCCGATTTACTACTAAGGAAGAAAGGCACTAATTATACGATTAACCTATTGCCTAACTCTAAGCCGCCTTTTAGACCTATCTACCTTCTTTCTTAATCCGAACTTTAGGGCCTTAAGGAGTAGTTAGATTAGTCCCTTAAGTATAGCATTATTCGGAAATCTAAGAGTTCGGCTAAGGCTTTTATTCTTTTTATGCCTAAGAAAGATAGCACTTTGCGCTTTTATATAGACTACCGGGGGGTTAATAGCTTTACCGTTAAGAATCGCTACCTACTCCCCCTTATTTTAGAGATTATAGATTGTTATTAAAAGGCTAAGTACTTTTCGAAGATTAACTTAAAAAACGCATATGAACGCATCCGGATTAAGGGAAGGGATAAATAGAAGATAGCCTTTCGTACTCGCTACGGTTACTATAAGTATTTAATATTGCCGTTTAGATTAAATAACGCCCTTACTATATTTTAGTTATATATTAACTAAGCTCTTAAAGGCCTTATAGATACTATTTACGTCGTTTACCTTAATTAATATTTTAATCTTTTCTAAGACCTACGAGGAGTATATAGAATACTTACGATAAGTCCTTAAACGACTAAGGAATACCGAGCTATTCGCTAATTTATCGAAGTACACTTTCTATAAGCAATTTTTAGAATTTTTAGGATTTATCTTATCTATTAACGGAGTCGTAATAGATCTAGCCCGTATTAAGGTTATTATAAATTAAGAAGAACCTTATTCTTTCTATAATATTTAAGTTTTTCTCGGTTTTATAAATTATTACCGACGATTTATTTTAGGATACTCTAGTATTATTGCCCCTCTTACTACGTTATTAAAGGGGAGCGATAAAGGAAGAAAGCCCGAACGAGCATAGCTAAACACTAGCGAATTAATAGCGTTTTACGCTATAAAGAACGCTTTTGCAATAGCCCTACTTTTCCGATACTTCGATCCTTAAAGACCGATTCGCATTAAGACTAATGCCTTAATTTTCGCAATAGCTAGCATTCTTTCGTAGCCCGATAACGAAGGCTACTATTATCTAATTGCTTTTTAATCACGGAAATTTACTAGCCTTAAACTTAACTATAGCACCTATAGGAATTATAGATGGAATTCTACGGTGGAAGGACTTCCCTTCTAAGGATGGAATTCTACGGTAGAAGGACTTCCCTTCTAAGGATAGAATTCTACGGTAGAAGGACTTCCCTTCTAAAGTGAATTCTATAGATAGAATTCCAATAGAATTCTACGGTAGAAGGACTTCCCTTCTAAGGTAAATTCTATAGATAGAATTCTACTTCCTTCTATAGACTTCTACAGTCGTCCCGATAGACGCATCTATCCGCGGAAGGTCTTCCCCGACTAACGCATCCGTCTTTGCATTCTATTTACGGATCCCTTTCTATTCTTAGCTACTAAGGCTTCCCGGAGGGTAGCTCCGACCCTTCTCTCGTCTTATCTATAAAGAAGGTAGTATAGCCTTTAGCTAGATAGGTATTAATAATTCTAATAAGACTACTAGACCTATATTTGCATTTATATTCGAGATACCTACTAATACTAATTAGTAATTATAAGGCTTAATTATAGATAGTAAGGTAAACGAGATAGTTCTATATCCTTTAAACGTATTATAGATCTTTATCGAACGGCATCCGCCCGACGATCTTATTCTATGCACTTAGGGGAGGATAACTATGCTAAGAATAAGAAGACTTTACCTTCTGAGTCTAGCTCGCCCTTAGGGGTTACGTATAGCTCTTCTTTAAACTTTTTGCTAACCGATTACCGCTTTAGAAGAAGAAGAGTAGCACTAGCAGAAAGTACGTTAATAACGCCGAACGATCAATTTTTCGTAAAGAACCTTATAAACATACCGATAAACCGCGTGAAAAATAAGCACGTAATATAACTTCGATATACCTACCTATTAGTCCTTTATCTAATACTATAGAGGAGACTCTTAGGGAATAGATAGAAGGCATAACTATCTACCGATCCCTTTTTCTATACATTAACGTAAAACATTAAGATAGAAATATTAAACCCGACGAAAATAACGGCATCGCGATTATAATATCCGTCGCTAAGTTTATTACACTCTATAAAGCATCGATCGATTTTTAAGGAAACGAGATCCTATTATACTTTTAAGACTACTTCTAAGGATAGATAGCGAATATATAGGGTCTAACATACGTAGACTATAAACAAGCGCTAAAAGTTCTAATAAGGAAGAGAGGAATATATACTAGTCGTAGCAACGTATCTTATATAACGATCTTTTTAATATTATAAGCATATAAGAAACTATTAGAATAGCTTATAGAAGATATAATCGCATAGAAATTTAACGATAGCACGGAGGAATACACTAAGAAAATAGACATAAAAAATACGATATATCCTTCTACGCTTATTACCGCTAGAATAGCCCCTTTCTAACTATTGGAAGTAGTTCTAATAGAAAAAGCAGCATCTATAGCAAACGTTCCGGAGATGCTATAGACTATAACAAACGTTCTAGAGATGCTATAGACGTCTAACACACTTCTAACGGTTCCGCAGTTCGATTTAGGAGGGACTATTCTATCTAGGCAATATCCGATAGTTCTATATAAACAATAGCTATTTAATACTAATGTTCCGGGTATAACTATTTACCTAATATTACACCGATTTAATCGTCTAAATCTCTTTATAAATCCTACGGACTAAGGTTCTACGGTAATAACTAAATAGCTAAGCAATTCTAACCTTATTCTATTAGAGGCATATATAAGACTTCCTCTAGACAATGTTCCGAATGCTATCGCTAATATAGATGTTTAATAACGCTTTATTAAGCTTTAGATAAAAGATAAGAACTATACCGGAGAACTATATAACTTACTTAACGATAAACTTTAGGTTTTTATAAACTTATGCTATAACCTATAAATTAAACTAAGTTAGTTCTATGCTTTATTCCCTAGGATCCTCGTAGGACGTGCGTAAACCTATTATATTTAATATATTAACTAGATAGCGATATTCCGAAAGGCATACGATATAATTAAGAGACATTTTAATATAGAAGTTAATTACGTATACTATTATATAGACTAGATAATAACGACCTTCTATAAGTTAGGAGGAGAACACCCGGCTAAGCTATTATATAAAATCCTTTAAGCTTTATTCGATAAATTGCAATTTTGCTAACGGGCACTTAGTAAAGACTTTATAGGCGATCTTCCCTTACGAACTATACTTATTAATGCATATAGAGGAGTTCTTAAACTAGAGTACGCTTTATTTAAACCTTTAACTAATATAGAAGCACTTTTTGCCGACTTAAGATCCTCGTTGCAAATATACCTATCTCGCGGTTTATCTAACTAATTTATCTAGGAATATTAGTCTAATAACTAAGACACTAAAGAGGATAACTACGACCTATATAAATAGACATTCTACACGGATCGGAGATATAATAATAATAACTGCGGAAGATATAGATACTAAGGACGAGGAGGACGAAACTATAGCCGATTATTTAATCGTAGAGGATTCCGTAGAGGATTCCGTAGCGGATACTCCCTATTATTTACTAGATTATAAGTAGGGTCTTAAGCCCGCAGCAGCTATAGAGGCAACTACGGCAATCGTCTATAGACTAAGAAGTGTTTTATATACGGAAAATAAGGATGCTAGTTAACTAAACATACACCCGAGGAACGATAGAAATCGAAGGACTAATATATCGCATAATGCTACTTTACGAATATCCTAACAATAGGTTTTATAGCCTACGTAACGCAATATAAAGGTTATAAGATAGACGATATAGTAGAAGACTTTAATAGTAAATCTTGCCTAAGAGACGACGATAACTTTATAGGATAATAGTAAGCTAGTTAGATAATTTGCTAATAAGCATTTATATATCGACTTACTAGCGAAGACCTATATAGTAAATAAGAAGCTATTACTATATCTAATTAGTTTATTATTAATAAAAGATACTCTAAGACACGCTTCTAAGGCATTATAGTTAATATAGGTATAGCAAAAGTATTAATAGCCGGATTTAACTAATATATTGCCCTATAGAAAGAAGACCCTTCTATTACTATCGATAAGTTAACGGCAGGATAAGCTTTTATTAAGTTTAGTAGTAGAGATACTATTAACTGACTTAGATCTATTGCCTTTAAAACACCGATTAGAAGGATAACTTTTTACGTTCTAGAGATACCTATACCTTTCCTACTCTCTTTAGCCGATATAGACCGACTAAGTGTATACTTTAATAATACAATAGACACAATTATTAGTTAAGGCGTAGTTCCCGTAATACGAAAATAAGGATATCTATAGTTCTTTCTTTCTAAAGATAAAGAATCTATTAACTTCCTTATAGAGGTTAAGATCCTAATACTCTATCGTCGGTTTAGACATCCCGTAGTTATAAGACTATATTATCTACTACGCTAAGTAGGATATAATAATATATTAATCGGAAGACTTAAAACTATTTCTAAATTTTATTATTAATGCTAGATATACTCTTAGGCTTTAAGACGATTTAAATTCATACTATAAGATAATCGAAAATTTAACTATAAGATTATTATTAACGTTATATACCTCGGAAACCTATAACGACTAATGCTATACGTAGTAGATTTAGCAACTTTATTCTAAGTAGTAAGATTCCTTCTATTAATATCCGCTAAAGATGCATAGGAAACACTACGTATGTTATAGATTAATATATATCTCGGTCTACTAGATGTTATTAAATACGACGTAAGAACGAATTTTACTTCTAATAAATTCCGAAATAAAGCGAAAGTAATAGGGAGTATATATAAGTAAGTTCTAGTTAAAGCCTACTAGTCTATCGGAAAGATTAAAAGATATTATAGACTACTTAAACGAATATTTAGTATTCTTTAGGAGGAAATTAAAAACGTAATATTAGCTAAAGCTATCCTTTAAATAGTAGTTAAGGCAATTAATAAGAGTGTTGCTATTTGTACGGTAGAAAATCTCTATTTGTACGGTAAACCTACTTTTTTAGCGCGCACCCCGCGCGCCTATGTCCCGCTACTAAAATTAAGTATAGGTATATGGCAATTAAGAGAGCCGCGCAAATCGTGCGAAGAACGCGAAGAACACCACACGCAGCAGGGCACGCAGCCGGGAGCCGGGCACGAAGCATACATCGAGAAGCCGCCGAGCCGCACACACAGCAGAGGGCACGCAGTAGGGCACGCAGTAGAGGGCACGCAGCCGGGAGCCGGGCACGAAGCATACATCGAGAAGCCGCCGAGCCGCACACACAGTAGAGGGCACGCAGCAGGGCACGCAGTAGATCACGCAGCAGAGGGCACGCAGCAGGGAGCCGGGCACGAAGCATACATCGAGAAGCCGCCGAGCCGCACACACAGCAGAGGGCACGCAGCAGGGCACGCAGTAGGGCACGCAGCAGAGGGCACGCAGCCGGGAGCCGGGCACGAAGCATACATCGAGAAGCCGCCGAGCCGCACACACAGCAGAGGGCACGCAGTAGAGCACGCAGTAGGGCACGCAGCAGAGGGCACGCAGCCGGGAGCCGGGCATAAAGCATATATTAAGGAGCCGCGCGCGCAGTAGAGGGCACGCAGCCGGGAGCCGAGCACGAAGCATACATCGCACGAAGCATACATTAAGGAGCCGCATATATAGCAGAGGGCACGCAGTAGGGCACGCAGCAGGGCACGCAGTAGGGCACGTAGTAGAGAGCGAGCTCTTTACGCACACGCGTGCTGCTATAACTATTAAATTGAATTAAGGTTAGGCACGATTTACGCGGCCCTCTTAATTGCTATGTACCTTTACCTAATTTTAGTAGGGGGACATAGGCGTTAGGGGTACGCGCCGAAAAAGTAGAGATTTTAAGCGTTTACCGTATAAATAGAGATTTCTTACCGTATAAATAGCAATACTTATTAATAATATAGCTAGTCCTAATAGTTTAATTCCTATATTATTAGTTTTTAGTACTTACCCCTAGATTATATAGGAATTACCCCCTTCTATAATAACGATATAGAGAGCTATAGCTATATAAAAGGCTATAAAATTGCTTCGCTAGATCTCTGCTAAAAGACGAATTAAGGATGCTATTTATAGTAGAAACGGACTATTAATAAAGGAGATTCTTAATCTTCTACTATAGAGTAAGGTCTATGTCTAAAGAGAAAAGAACGGTTAGTAAGGTCTATTTAAAATCGTAGTAATTAAAGGCTATAATATAATAATTAACACTATTAATAGACTATAAGTATTTAGATTAATATATATGCAACTATACTTCCGAGACGAAAAATCGGTACTACTATTAGAAGAGCTCCTAGCTGAAAATTAAGACACACCGGAATATAATTCTTAAGTATTGCTATTTGCACGACAAGAAATCTCCATTTGCACGACAAATACCTCCAAGCCCCGCTTTTTCGCCGCGACCCCGCGCGCCTAGGTCCCGCCACCAAAATTAGGTAGAGGTACATGGCAATTGAGAGGGCCGCGCAAATCGTGTCTAGCCTCAATTTAGTTAATTCAACAGCCATAGGCGCGCGCCCTACTGCGTGCCCGGCTGCGTGCCCGGCTGCGTGCCCTGCTGCGTGCCCTGCTGCGTGCCCTGCTGCGTGCCCTGCTGCGTGCCCTGCTGCGTGCTCTGCTGCGTGCCCTTTGCTGCGTGCCCTACTGCGTGCCCTCTGCTGTATGTGCGGCTCCTTAATATATGCTGCGTGCCCGGCTCCCGGCTGCGTGCCCTCTGCTACGTGCCCTGCTGCGTGCTCTACTGCGTGCTCTACTGCGTGCCCTCTACTATATGTACGGCTCCTTAATATATGCTACGTGCCTAGCTCCCGGCTGCGTGCCCTCTACTGCGTGCCCTACTGCGTGCTCTACTACGTGCCCTCTACTATATATACGGCTCGGCGGCTTCTTAATGTATGCTTTATGCCCGGCTCCCGGCTGCGTGCCTTCTGCTATATATACGGCTCCTTAATATATGCTTTATGCCCGGCTGCGTGCCCTCTACTACGTGCCCTACTACGTGCCCTTTACTACGTGCCTTCTACTATATATACGGCTCCTTAATGTATGCTTTATGCCCGGCTGCGTGCCCTACTATATGCCTTCTGCTATATATATAACTCCTTAATATATACTACGTGCCTAGCTCCCGGCTGCGTGCCCTTTACTATGTGCCCTACTGCGTGCTTTACTACGTGCTCTACTATATACCCTCTATTATATATACGGCTCCTTAATATATACGGCGTGCTTAGCTCCCGACTACGTGCCCTCTACTACGTGCCCTACTACGTGCTCTACTACGTGCCCTCTACTATATATACGGCTTAGCGGCTTCTTAATATATGCTTTATGCCCGGCTCCCGGCTGCGTGCCTTCTGCTATATATACGGCTCCTTAATGTATGCTTTATACCCGGCTGCGTGCCCTCTACTACGTGCCCTATTACGTGCCCTTTACTACGTGCCCTCTACTATATATACGGCTCCTTAATATATGCTTTATACCCGGCTGCGTGCCCTACTACGTGCCTTTTGCTATATATACGGCTCCTTAATATATGCTTTATATGCCCTTTGCTACGTGCCCTACTACGTGCCCTCTACTATATATACGGCTCCTTAATATATACTGCGTGCCTAGCTCCCGGCTGCGTGCCTTCTGCTGCGTGCCCTACTACGTGCTCTACTGCGTGCTCTACTACGTGCCCTTTGCTACGTGCCCTACTGCGTGCCCTCTACTATGTATGCGGCTCCTTAATATATGCTGCGTGCCCGGCTCCCGGCTGCATGCCTTCTGCTGCGTGCCCTACTGCGTGCTTTACTACGTGCCCTCTACTATATGTGCGGATCGGCGGCTTCTCGATGTATGCTTTATGCCCGGCTCCCGGCTGCGTGCCCTCTACTATATGTGCGGCTCCTTAATGTCTGCTTTATGCCCGGCTGCGTGCCCTACTGCGTGCCCTCTGCTATGTGTGCGGCTCCTTAATGTATGCTTTATGCCCGGCTCCCGGCTGCGTGCCCTCGGGGTAGTATTCTTCGTTCTTCGCACGATTTGCGCGGCTCTCTTAATTGCCATATACCTACACCTAATTTTGCTAGCGGGACTTAAGCGCGCGGGGTCGCGTAGAAAAAGTAGAGAATTTAGGTATTTATCGTGTAAATAGAGATTTCTTATCGTGTAAATAGCAATACTCTAATTCTTAAGACAATAAACTAATAGAAGAATATAAAACTATGTAAGAACCTCCTCGTATGCCTTAAAAACGTAGTCGCCTACCCGGTGCGAAAAATAAACTAAAGAATTAGTAGTTCCTAGCTAAGAAAGGGGTTAACGTATACGATCTTATACTTAAACTTCGTGCCGATAGCGTGATTATAACACCCGGTGACCTATTCGAAGAATCTAATATAAAAGAGATTAACGACCTAGTTATTCGTAGTGTGTTTAGTTTCGAATAATATAACGAAGAAAAACATAGAGGATAATAAATCTTCCGTTCTCGGATAGTTAGAGAGGTTAAAGGACGTAATACTAAACCATACGAAAAGTCGAGATTAGTAATCTAAGGATATAGTGATATTAAGAAAACATCTATACTTATATAGTCGCTAATAATCTAGCGAGTTAGTTAACGTTTAATTATAGCAATTGCAGCCGGAATGCTTAAAGAATACGGAATAATATTGTCTTTACGAGACATTACCTAAGCATATCCCTAGGCCACTATAGAGTTATCCCGAATAATCCTAATAGCTCTACCCGCTAAATTAGTAAAGAAGTATCCGGAAGGCATAATTATCCGTATGATTAGATCTTTATACGGCATAGCGGAATCCGGACTATATTAGTTTAATATATACTATAGTCACTATATTAAAGAGCTTAATATAGCTTATTTAATATACGACGTATGTTTGCTTATTTCTATTAATAGCCCTCCTATACCTTTTAGAATTATCGGGATATAGATAGACGATACGTTAATGCTTAGGACTTAGAGTTTTTTAGACTACGAAGAAAAAGAGCTCTAAAAAGCATAATTTAAAGCTAAACCAAAAACTCTTATAACTACTAGACAATCTATAGACTTTAACAGCGCGAAATTAACCCTATAATATGATAGAAGTTTGCTACTATAATAGAAGGGTTAAGCAGCTAAGATTAAAACCGTAAAACTATAGGCTATTAACTACGCGCAAAGGTATATAGAGTAACGTGCTCGTAGTATATACGTTGCATCTATCTATTAACCGGAAGCATCGTTTAATATCTCTATTACTGCTTAAGTCTAAAACCTAGAATAAAAAGACTGTATAATCCTAAACAAAGGACTATAGTAGCAACTAGACAATTAATAACGTAGACTAATATATCTTCTAATTAACCTCGCATCGGCTAAGCTCTTAGTCTTTACCGATAGATCGTTTGTAAATAATAAAGACTTATCTTTATAACTTAGATTCGTTATTACTTTAGTTTATAAGACTAACCGAATAGATAAGCAATTTTCGATTAAAGGCAATATTGTCTACTAAAACTCTACGAAATGCAAACGAGTCACCCGAAGCGTCCTTATATCGGAAATCTACGGTATAGTAAACGGATTCGATATTAGGATATCTCTTACTATAACCCTTAAGATAATCACGGATCGCCTTAGTCTTCCTCTAGTTCTATTAATTATCTACACCGATTCGTACTCCTTATATAAATGCCTTATTAAACTAGGTACTATAAAGGAGAAAAGATTAATAGTCGATATTATAGCTTTACGATAGTTATACAAACGCCGTAAGATTATAGAGGTCCGATAGATTAACGGAGCCGATAACCTAGCTAATGTAATAACGAAAGCATTACTAAACTAGGCCTTTAAACGTTTCGTCGATATAAATAAATTAACTATTAGAATAGAAGGGTTTATTATTCGCCTATAACCTTTCTAATATATTCTTTCTTTTAACGGTTATATAGTTATAATACTATATAATATCACAACGAATTATTCTAATATAACGAATAGTCGATTTTATTATGCATTTTTGTTTCCTTTTTAAAGAAGGGTAATATTTAAGGAAAAACAAGAGAGGTTCTTATAAACGGCATAAAGGAAAAGTTGCTAGTGTAGGAATTATAGATAGAATTCCACGGTAGAAGGACTTCCCTTCTAAGGATAGAATCCTACGGTAGAAGGACTTCCCTTCTAAGGTGAATTCTATAGATGGAATTCTAATAGAATTCCACGGTGGAAGGACTTCCTTTCTAAGGTGAATTCTATAGATGGAATTCTACTTCCTTCTATAGACTTCTACGGTCGTCCCGATAGACGCATCCGTCCGCGGAAGGTCTTCCCCGACTATCGCATCCGTCTTTGCATTCTATTTACGGATCCCTTTCTATTCTTAGCTACCGAGGCTTCTCGGAGGGTAGCTCCGACCCTTCTCTCGTCTTATTTATAAAGAAGGTAGTATAGCCCTTAGCTAGATAGGTATTAACAATTCCAACAAGACTACTAGACCTACATTTGCATTTGCATTCGAGACACCTACTAATAGCACCCTTAATTAAAAGATATTTACTATCGTTAAGTTATTTAAACATTAGTGATACTACGTTAAAAAGGCGGCGAATACCGTTAAAGTTTTATTAAATTACTAAAACCTTTAAGGCTTTATAAAGCAAGTATCCCTTAATAAAATATAAGCACTTTAGTGTATATACCTAGCTCCTTTCGATTTTACGATTAAATACTAAGCCGGTAAATTAAATCCTACCGATGCTTTATTAAAGAAGCTAGAATTTATAAGCGAAGCCCTACCGTCTATAGAGCTACTCCTAAAGCTATAATAGAAGTTAGCAGTTATTCGGTAGGTATATATAGCTATAGATTCTTTATAAAGCGACCTTAAGACGAGTTCTTAGGTCTCTACTATCTCTAAGCTTAACGAGATATCTTTACGTAACGAAAATATATAAGCTCTTTAAGATTCGATCGCTTAGCATTCGGGAATAAGTCCCGCTAAGTTAGCCACTTAGGTTAAAGATATCGTTAGTTATAAATAACGATATTAAAGATAATTAGCTAGGTAAGCAGCTCGTTGTAAAAGGGTCTATAAGAGTAATATCTCCGAGCCTTTTTTTAAGCTCTTAAAGAGGACTTAAGCGGAAGATCCGTAGACTATATAGCGAGTATAGGCCGAAAGTACCCTAAAAGAAAGGGTAAGTCCTTAGTCATTAAGCCTAGATAGACTTATTCTATATTCGGGAAGAATCTTAATGCCCGTCGAGGTTGCCTTTAAGCAAAAGCTTATTTAGCTCTACTACGACGATCCCTTTATAAGATACTTCGGAATAGCCCGTACAAAAGACCTTTTATCCTAGAAATTCTTTTAGGAAGGAATAGCTCGTAATATAAATAGCTACATGCGTTTATATTATATCTATTAAGGCGCCGTTCTAAAGCGGCATCGCCTATATAGCGCCCTTAAGTCGCTGCTTATTCCTATAAGACCTTAGGAAGAAGTTTCTATAGACTTTACTACCGGTTTTCCGGAGTTATAGTTCGATAGTAGAGAAGTTAACGTAATACTAGTAATCGTTAACCGATATACTAAGTATAGCGTATTTCTCGCGGTCTTTAAGACAATAATAGCGCCTTAGTTAGCTAATGCTTTTTATTATAAGATTAAGCTTATCTATAGAGTACCGAAAGGCATTATTTCCGATAGAGGATCTCTATTTACTAATAAGTTTTAGTTAGACCTCTATTATATATTATAGATAAAACGTAGGTTATCGATAGCCTTTTACCTATAAACCGACGGTTAGACTAAACGGGTGAATTAAACACTATAATACTACCTTTAGTATTATATAAATGCCGAATAGAATAACTAGCCTAGACTACTACGAGAGGCTTAGTTCGCTTATAATAATACGAAGAATATAACTATAGGCTTTTCGCTTAATAAGGCATTATTCGGATACTAACTAGACTACTATATCTACCTTACGGACGATACTACTAATAGGGGAGTGCCCGAAGCGAGAGCTCGCATTAGCAAATTAGCAGACTTAAGGAAAAAGCTAGAGACTTATTAGCGATAAGCTATTAAGTCGTAAAAGAAGTTCTATAACCTCTATTATAAGCCACTTACCCTTAAGGTTAAGGACTTAGTAGGACTCTCTACGAAGAACTTACGCCTTAAGGACTAAAGAAGGAAGTTATTACTTAAATATATTAGACCTTTTAAGGTCCTTTAAGCTATTAGCAAGCAGGCGTACCGCTTAGCCCTACTAGAGAAATACGACCGGCTTTATAATATATTTTATATTAGTCTTCTTAAGCCGTAGGTAGAAAGGGCTACTAACTACTACCCTAGCAAATTACTGCCGATACTTAACCTCGACGATACCGAAGGAGAATAGTCGGTTTAGAAAATTAAAGACTATAAGAAGAAGAAGGGCGTTACCTCCTATTTAGTAAAATTAGAAGGTTAGCTAGCCGAATACAACGAGTAGGTTGCTTAAGACGATATAGCGAATGCCTAAGAACTTATTAACGAATACCTAAAGATACGACTAAAGAAATAGCGGAAATTACGTATTAGGAAATAACTTCTTTTTAGCTTACCTTAACTTTTCTATTTCTACTCCGCCGCTACTTTACCCTTATTCCTTAATATCTATACGGTAGAAGTCTCTTACTTCTATCTCGCTAGTAAACTCCGTAATAACTAAAAGACGTTTTGCCTACTCGCCCCTCCCTTAGCGATTACTCTCCTTAATTATTTTATACAAGTTATCGTATATATATTCTCGGCCTACCCGCTATAAGGTAAAACCCGCGTCCTTAATCACTAGATGAAGCTTTTAGTCCTTATTCTCGCGCATAGCTTTCCGTCGCTTTATCGATGCCTACCGGTATTTAAGACGACGTTTTATATATAAACGTTTAGCACTTAATACCCTTTATTCTTTTCTATAAGCCGTTATTACGGCTATAAACGATATATAAACTTAGTAGAAGATTAACTTTATCTTCTTCTTTTCCGTTTCGTCTTAAGTAATCTACAGCTTAGCTATCTTCGTCTAAATGCCGTATAGATCCGCTATATCCCCGGATATTATTATAGGCACTTATAATTTTATTAGCGATTATATCCCGACTTAAGGGGGAATAGAACTTACGGACTTATAAAGGTTACTACGCGAGTTATACTAAATATACCTACTTAATTACGCGTCTTCCTAAATATAAGAGAGTTTAACTATTCTAGTATTCTCCTTATTATCGCCGAATATTTATATACTGCTATTTAAGCAATTAATGCAATATAATTCGGTTACTTAGCACCCTTTCGCGCGGCGACTTTTTATAGTTACGGCCTTCTTAGCCCTTTTCTTTAGCGATATCCCTTTTTAGAGATTCGTTATATCGACGGTGTCTCCCTTAGCATTCGCCTTTATATCCTTATCTCTATCGTCTTCGCTAGACGACGAAAATGTTTTAGATTCGATAACCGTTAGCGTTATACGCTTAGCAATCGCTTAATCTTCTTAAGACTCTACTATAATAGGTTTCTTTATGCTTATAAATAGTCCTTTAAATAACTAATAAAATAGTATATCGTCTATTTCTTTGCTTAACGAGGATATCGATTTCTCTAATACATTTAGTATATTCTTCTCTACGAGGAGTCGTTTTAATAGGGTGATCTTTTCTCCGGTAGGAGTCCTCTCTCTACGCTTCTTCTTTAGCTTTATCTCTTCCTTTACTATCGCTACGGCGTCCTTAATTAATACTCTATTCGCCGATAACTCTAAGACTTACGCTATAACTAAGGGACCTATCGGCTGAATTTAATCTATCTATTTTCCTCGCTTTTAGGGCGTCTCTACCGTTGCGTTTGCCGTTCGCTTAGGACCTATAGCGTTAAACTAATTCGGAATATGCTTGTCTAATTCGGAATATGCTCGTCTAATTTAGAATATGCTTATCTAATTCCGAATATACTTCTCTATAAGATCTCGATATAGTTATATAATAAGAGAAGAGAAGAAAAAAGTCTTTATATATAAAGAGTAGTACTCTATTATAGTTTGCTTACTATACGTAGGCGATTAGCTACTTATTGCGTAGTAACTATTATAACGCGCGATTAATATAATAATTATAATAATATATATAATAATAACTATCGTCGTTGATTTTTATACTATGCTTAATCCTATTTTAGTCCTATTTGCTATTACGACTTTATTCGTACCTAAAGCTATCCTAGCGTCTAAGGCGTCCGCCCTAAAAGGGGGGGATAATTATAACGCAGCTACCCGCGTAACTATAGAGTCGGGAGATAGGGATACATACACGATAGATAATGCATTTTAGCTTAGGGACTATTCGGCTGTTAGTCGCTAACTAGTCCCCGATAACCCCTCTCGAGGCCTAAGGGTATATCCCTAAGGCCTTAATGTATCTTAAAAGAGGGGCAAGCTTTAGTCTTACTACGAGAGGGCAACCGCATTATAATAAAGGATTATTCGTACTTTTAACTATCGCTCCTACCTTCCTAAACGTACCTCTAGTCTGTCTTCTTATATTAAGAGTCTAAAGAAGGTCGCGATTAATTATAGGCTTACTATAGCTAGAGTTTGGGCAAACTTAGACTTCCTACCTATTAGGTTAGGTAGAGACCTTAATCCTTATATAGGAGTATAAGTACGGCGGGGAATCCTAATTCTACTAGGGCTCTTCGGCTTTAGCTTTTAGGATCTAATTTAGTCGGGGTACCGTAGTAAGCGCTACGTAAAAAATAGGCTCTTTAATAATAGGTGCGGGAAGAATAGGCTTTAAGCCGGCGGGGGCATTAGGCTTAATAACAATAGGATCGGTAATATTGCCTACGGTAGTAAGAGGGGATTTCTTACACCTAAGACGGAGGTAAGAGAAGAGGGCATTGCGAGAAAGAAAAAAGGCCTTATAAACCTTATAGGTTAAAGGCTTAAGCGCGCGCTCTTTACTATAGAGCTACTGCTTAAATATATAGTAATTAGCGTATATATACTCCTTAAGCACGGAGGCGAGGGCGAAGGTATAGTCGTAGGTGCTATATTTAAACTTGCCGGCCCGTTCGGTAGGGTGGCGAGAGTTTATATACCCTACGAAGTTAGCTTCCGAGGAGGCGTAAGAGGATACGTCGTCCTAAGAGTCGTCGTTTAAGTAAAGCTCGTTACTAGCTTCGTCGCCGCTAAGAGTAGTCTTCTTATTGCTTTAATACTTCGACTTAAAACGCACTTTCTTTTTATTATCGTTACCCTTATATTTACCTTAGCGGTATTCCGTTCGGTTATCTCGTCGGTCGTCCCGACGAGGGTAACGCTTATCGCGGCGTAGCGGGCGTAAGCTTAACTAATTACGGTTATTACCTAAACTTTAACCTTCGGGACTACGGTTGCGATTATAGCCTTAGTCTTAATCCCGACGGTTATTCTAACGATAGTTATTGCCTCGGTTACCTTAACGATAGTTATTACGACGATTATCGCGATAGCTACGATTACGGTTACCCTAACGGTAATTATTATTATAGCGACGGTTATCTTAACGATAGTTATTATCCCGACGAGAAAAGGTACCGCGGCGAGAACGGTCTTAGTCTCTAGAGATATATAGCTTAAGGGAGGCTATAATAAAGGGCTTTTATTCCTTAATAATGCGAATCTATTTATCGATTAGGGTCTTCTTCGTAGGAATAGGAAGAAGCGATGAGATCTAGACGGCAATAAGAGGATAGATAGCCTTAATAATCTAAGCATCTTTGCCTATCTTAAGTTAGCGGGTAAGCGAAACCTTTCTTTAGATCTACTACGCGAGAGTAATAGAGCGAAAGGACTATATAGATATCGTATACCTTTATCTATAAAGTTCCTTCGAGATATCGGCGTTAAGACGCTTAAAGCGCTTAGTTAAGAATTTATAGAAGGTTCTAAGAGTGGAGGAACTAAAGATATCGCATTATTCCGCTATAAGCTTACTTATATACTATATAAGAGCTCTTCCGGCTAAAAAGGAGAGGTAGTATAGGCAAAGGGCGAAAGGATCCTCGTCCTAATAGATCCTTAGACGCTCCGCGAAGAGGTAGACGTCCGTATAGATATACTTTCTATCGCTAAGAGCGATAATGCCTAAGTTCTTCGGATTATGTTTATCTAGGTTAAAAGTACTAATATTATCCCGTTTAAGGCGTTTAGTAATAGCCTCGTCGTTATAGGCCGAGGAGGAGCTATAGCTCGCCTCGCGGTACTTACGCGGATTCGGATAGGACTTTAGGGGGCGGCGGATAAAGCTATTATCGGATCTAGATAAATTATTATTATTATTATCCGAATCCTTCTATCGACGAGAGTAAAAGGCCTACGAGTACTTAGATAACTTAGACTAAAGAGAATAATATAGACCCTAGGGTTGCTCCTTAGGGCGATGTCGCTGCCTAATAGAGTGCTGCTTAGATAAGCGAAGGATTCCTTACGGACGAGGAGGAGGCTATTCCTCCGATTGTTAACCGTTAGAAGGGTCTCCGTCGATTATTTACGGGTTAAGAGGCTCGGCTCGAACTAGCCGATATACTAGAGTTATCGTAGCGTAGAGAGGAGTCTCTTTATCTAAAAGATCGCCTATAAAACGAAGATATACGCAAATTCCCTTTCGCTAAGTGTCGGCGTACTATAAATGCTTTTCCTTTACGGGCGGAAGATCTATAATCTTAAAGATAGTCTTTAACCTAAAGGCTAAAAAGGCTAAGAGATTATAGGCTTACTTTATATATATTACGTCTATATTAGTAAAGGTCTTAATAACCCCTTTCGTAGGCAGTGTCTTAATTAACTTAGAGTAGGGAACGGCCTATTTTAATAGATTATTATAGTCCCTATCCTCTATAGCTAGTAAGGCAGACTGCTTGCGTAATACCTCGGTTTCTATAGATAAACGGGGGCGACGACGGGCAGGAGGAGGATCTTTATAATTACTCTTAGATTCCCTAGAGGGGGCGGCGCTATAGACACTTTCCGGCGGAGCATATTTCTATATCGGTAAGCGAGGATAGAGGTCGTCGTCTAAACGAGATGCAGACGCTATAGCTTAACGGGCTTCTTCGTCCCTAGCTATAGTGATAATAGCTTAAATAAAACGAGGGAAGAAGGCGAAGAGGTCGATAGATAGAGAAGAAAAGGGATTGCGAAGGAAGAAGATTTATAGAAGAAGAGAAAAGTCTATAGTAGGAGGTATAGGGTGTTTTAATTTTAGCGTAGGAACGGGTATACGTAGGAAATCAAAAATATGGAGAGAAAGTTTTTCCTTACGGCTAATTGCGTAGAGACTTAAAATAGAGAACTAGGCAGTAGACCTTAGTTCTAATAATGCCTAAAAAGGCGAGCCTCGTCGGATCGTAAGGCTTATGTTAGAGGTTATATAGGCGTGCTAGCTGGGGTTATATAAGCTGGTTATACTATAGGTGTCGGGAGCCTTTAGGAGGCTTCTAACGAATAGCGAGACCTTTAAGAAGCTCTTAGCGAACGTATCGTAGTAGAGCGAAGCTCTAGAGATAGGAAGGACGTTCCGAATAGTAGCTTAAAGGCAGAAGGTGTAGAGTTGCTACCAATTTAATACACTAGGCACTAAGAATATATATATAAAGAAGGATGCTTCTATTAAGTAGGCGTAAGCCCCGGGAGCTAGGAATAGCTCCCTGCTATCTTATCTATAGCTGATTACATTAGCCCCGGCATATAGCGCAGAGGATACTTTACATACATTAGTAGTCTATAGAGCAACTAGTGGTAAAAAGGTAAGAACGTTAGCGGTAGCCGTAGCTTATACCGTCTCCGTCTTCGCTTTATTATTCTTCCGCTACTCTTCGTCGCAAAGAAGTATAGCGTTAACTCTAGCCTTATTGGCTAAAACCTTAAGGAAATCTCTATAGTCTTTTAGATATCCTTATTAGGTTTCTAAGATAGAAGTCGAACGGAAGGGTTAAAGTAGTAATACTATCGGAAATAGTATCGTTCTCCGTAAATACACGGCGGACTATCCTTTTTCTTGCCTTTATCCTTATCTAAGAACGTAGCTATTAAAGTAGTTGCCGATTTATTAGTGGATTCCGCGGCTAAGGACTGTGTTCCCTAGCCTTAGAACTTTATAAACGCGTTGGTTTTTAGCGCTTTAGTCGTAGCCTTTAAGGCCTACGAGCGCTTAAAAAGTTCGGATATCTTAAATCTATTAGGGAATAACTCTTTCTATCCTAGCTTATCTAGTCTAGCGTTATCCTTTATCTTATTTATTTAGTATTCTACTAAAGGACTAGAAAGTAGCTAAATAGCCTTAAGAAAAAGCTATATAGCCTAGAGACCTTCTAATTCCGGCAACTTAATTCGCCGGGCGTCGGTAAGGACCTTCTATTAGTTAGAAATCTATATCGTAATATCCGTCCGGTCCGGTGCCTTTAAAATAGTATAGAACTACGTAAGAATAGTCTTCTATTACGTCTACGAAATCGGCTTTATACGCCGCTATAGTAAAGCTAATTCCTTAAAAACCTTATATTCGTCGGCAATCGTTAAGTAGTAGTCCCCGATATTCTAAACGATAAACTACTAGATTAACGTAAGAGATTTCTATTAGTCCTTATAGGCTTAAAGCAACGTGCGATACTAAGAAAAGAGAAACTTAAATCTCTTAAGTTCTTCTATAGATAAACTAGCAATATTATTAAGGGCTACGTTAACTATTCTAGCTGTTAGTTCTATAGGAAGAGGCAATAAAGGTTTCTAAAGTTTAAGCGTAATAAAAGGATCGATTTTCTCCTAAATACCTTAGGCGAGTGCGTATTTCTAGATCGTTAAGATCTATCGGTCTTAGTCCGCTAGTCTATTTAAGACGGTCTTTAAAGTAATATCGGCTATAATAGATACGGTAACGTAGGTAAACGTATAGTAAAATCACTAAAAAAGGGTAGTTAAAAGCAGGAAGAATATATAACTAAACCGTATAAACTTAACTAAACGCGGGAAAACACTAATATAATAGGGTAAACGTACTAACTAGTCCTCCGTAAGTCGATTCGCTAGATTAATAACGCTCCTTAAAAGAATTACACTAGTCCTCCGTAAGTCGATTCGCTAGATGTAAAGGCAAAGGCTTTACTACCGTAAGTCGTAGCGTTAACAGGCTGAAAATATAAGCCGTTAGAACTCTCTATGCGTAGAGAAGTTCGTCCGGGCTTATAACTATCGAACGCTAGGCAGTCGGGTCCTCGACATTTAGGTAATAGCAATTAAAAAAGAAGAGAGGCTCTAAGGCTTAAAATTGCCTATAAGGAAGGATTTAAAGCTATAAATAATGTAAATCACTAAGAATAATAGCTTTTATCCTTTCTAATAAGGAGGGCTAACTAGTCTCTATATATAGGGAAATCCCTTAGACGAAAATAGCCGCGTAGACCTAAGGAAAAGGGGTAAAGGAAGGAGTTAGACGGAAAACACTAGTCGGAAAACAATAGATCGTATCCGTACGATAAATAGTTATATAGTTAGCTATAGTTAGCAAATGAAGAAATTAATAATGCAATAGTCTATTAGAAGGATATATGAATTCTACGGTAGAAGCCGTTAGAAGAGAATTAGAGTTCTACGGTAGAAGACCGTAGAAGGGAATTAGAATTCTACGGTAGAAAACCGTAGAAGGGAATTAGAATTCTACGGTAGAAGACCGTAGAAGTGCGGGGTAACAACCTATAGAAGCCCGTAGAGTTCTATAGTAGGAACACGTAACACTTCTATATAAATTCTATAGAGGACCGGGGATGTCCCGGTAGAAAGCAATAGGGGAAGACGGTAATGTTAATAAAACGGAAGGCGCTAACCTTTATAGTCTAATATATTGCGTTACTAAGCCTGGTTCCTAGTAGCACGCATACGGATAGGTTAAACTTCATAATCTATTATGCTAGGACGCCGTATAGCTACGCGTATATCGATATCGGCAGCAGCGTATTAGTATTAGTCTATATTTCGGCGAAAAGTACGCCTTTTATAGTAGCGATATCTGCTTGTTTAAAGACTATAGCTTCGTGCTTGCCGTATAATATAAAGCAACTCGATAGGGTCGTGTATTCTACGATAAAGAACGCGGTTAGCTCGCGCTTTAGGAGCAACGTATGAAACGTTTCCGGCTAGGCAATACTAGCTACTAAAGCGGACGCGAATTGCGCTTTTAGCGAGCTTCATTTAGATAGAGTAACGAAGGTCTACTTATAGTCGATAGCTAGAGATATAGCCTACCGTTTAAGGCTTCGTCTAAATCGCGGTCCGGTAGGAGTTTCTATATCCGTAATAATATCTATGCTTTAAGATAAGCCGGCAGGCATTTCTATTGCCTTATAGTGGCTAAAATGCCTTTAATCTTATCTAGGTCGCTTAGGGTAACGTCTCTAACGGCCAATATATCCACTGCTTTAAGAAGGACGGCTAGCATTAATGTAAGGCCTAAGCCATTCTTTACGACATCGCCCGGGACGTAGTAGATATTCCCCTTTAATCTAGCTAAGGATAGCGGCAGTTTAGACGGTTGTTAGGCGACGAATTTACCGGCCGGCGTACGTGGTTTAGCAGGCATAATACTTAAAAAGGAATCGCCGTATTCCTCGTCCTCTAAAAGTTTAATAGGTGGTAAGGAGTTAGGTATCGCGGCAGCTAGGAGGGGGGCAAATTTTAATAGCGCGTCTAAAGTTATATAGTAGAAGGTTCCGTCGCTTACTCCGTTAACGATATTAAAGCCTTATTACATAAGTAAACGTATCTAATTATTAAACTCTCGCTTATAGTTAGCCTTCTGCTATGTGTATTTAGGCGCTAGCGACCTTAGATTTTAAAGAAGATTACGTTCCGACTTATAAAGCTTAATCGCTCTTTTAAAACCTAGGAAGGTTAGCCGTAGCGGATTTCGTAAAAGTAGAATTAAAAATTTTAGTCGTAGGCGGTTGTTAGATTACATAATAGAGGCCACTACATTAGGTTAGCATAACCGTCACGTGGCTTCGGGAAAATTTCCTATAAAACAGGCCTCTTAAGAAAATAAGGGCTATATATATATCTTTATTATTATATTAATACAACCTCTTTTGCTATACAACTTATTAGACCTATTAAGACCTATAATCGTGCCTATTTAGTCCGAGCCGTAGATCGAAGATTTAATAATTAAGAGTCTTATACTTTAATCCACCGGAACCGTAAACTAAAAACCGAAAAAGGCTCCCTTTATGCATTATATCTACCTAGTTAAAGAAGAATAAAGTTTTCCTAAATCAATAAGCTAACTAGTCCCTTTAGGATAGTAAGTTCTAGGCATAAGCGATCGATAGTTACCTTTAGGACTAGATCGAAGGGTCTAGCACTCTTTATGCCGAGCCGGTCCTATTTACCGACGATTCTACGAGGGGATCTCGCGCTTACACCGCCGACGCTAACATCGTTTAATAAGCCTAAGGCTAGCCGCTTAAAGGCTTATAAAAATAGCAGATATATATATAGAGTATTGCTATTTACACGGATATAAATCTCTATTTGCACGGAAGTTTGCTAAAATCCCTACTTTTTCTACGCGACCCCGCGCGCCTATATCCCGCCACTAAATTTTCCGTATAGGTATATAGCAATTAAGAGGGCCACGCAAATCGTATATAGCCTTAATTAAGTTAGTTAATTTAATAGCTATAGCAGCGCGCGTGCCCTGCTACGTGCCTTCTGCTATATGCCCTACTGCGTGCCCTACTGCGTGCCCTACTGCGTGCCCTCTGCTGCGTGCCTTCTGCTGCGTGCCCTCTGCTGCGTGCCCTCTGCTGTGTGTGCGGCTCCTTAATGTATGCTTTATGCCCGGCTCCCGGCTGCGTGCTCTGCTGCGTGCCTTCTGCTACGTGCCTTCTGCTGCGTGCCCTCTGCTGTGTGTGCGGCTCCTTAATATATGCTTTGTGCCCTGCTGCGTGCCCTGAAAAAAACCTGCTGCGTGCCCTCTGCTGCGTGCTTTGCTGCGTGCCCTGCTGCGTGCCCTGCTGCGTGCCCTCTGCTATGTGTGCGGCTCCTTAATGTATGCTGCGTGCCCTACTGCGTGCCCTACTGCGTGCCCTCTCCTAGGTGCCTTCTGCTGTGTGTGCGGCTCCTTAATGTATGCTTTGTGCCCGGCTCCCGGTTGCGTGTTTGGCTGTAAAGTCGTGGCCTTCGCAAACTAGTGTTTTTCGCACGATTTGCGCGGCTCTCTTTATTGCCATATACCTACACTGGATTTTGGTGGCGGGACATAGGTAAGGCTTTTAGTCCTCGGAATAGCTGCATAGAGACCTCGTGGCTTTGCGTTACGTGGTTATAAGGAAGCTACGTTAAGGTTATATTCTGTGTGTTGATTTATTATCTAGAGGTTATAGGCGCGTAGGGCTTTTAGGGAAAACCCTATGCGGTGCGCTAACTAATACGTATATAGCGGGATCCTTAATAGCCCTTTTCTTAAATAAGCAGTCCGCTGATTATAAGTAAGGCAATTAACGCAACTTAAATAGGAAATAACGTATTAAAAGAAGAGATATAAAACAAGCAATACAAATACACTAAGCAATACGAATAATATACTAAAAGCAGACTAAGTAATACGCTACGTTCCTAGCGGCCTAGCTATAACGGCCGCTGTTAATTTCCTCGTATATAGCGGCGATAAGGGCTTGCGTTTAAGGGTTATCCTCTTTATCCGCAACGGAGCCCTCGACGTGTACGCCTAGCTGGCTAGCGTTGCTATAATATAACGTGCTACGATAGCCTCTACGGTTTCCTACTATAAAGCAGCCTCCGCTTTCCTCGTATATTAACATTACTGTCTTCCCTATTTGCTTTCCCCTAGGAAATCCCCGGTTCTTCCCTAGATTCCGCTATGGAATTCTACGGGCTTCTACGGCTATTAACCCGCACTTCTACGGGCGCATTTACCTACTTTTCTTCGGTTATATTTCACCATGGTTTTACGGTGATTTTACGGTTATTTACACGGACTTTACCTATAAAATCTCTTCCCTTCTACGGTCTTCCACCGTAGAATTCTAATTCCCTTCTACGGTCTTCTACTATAGAATTCTAATTCCCTTCTACGGTCTTCTACCGTAGAATTCTAATTCTCTTCTACGGCTTTTACTATAGAATTCACCGTGGAATTTACTAGTCTTCTACTAGACTGCTTATTTATTTGCTAACTGCATGACTTATTTATCGTACGGTATGATCTATTGCTTTTCTTACCGATCCTTCCGTCCGATCATTTACGTTACCTATTTTTCCTTAGGTCTACGCGGCTGATTTCGTCCGAGGATTTTTCCTATATAGAGACTAGTTAGCCTCCCTATTAGATAAGATAAGAGCTATTATTCTTAGTAATTTACATCTTTTGCAGCTTTTAATCCTTCTTTATAAGCTGTTTTAGCCTTAGAGCCTCTCTTCTACTTAATTACTATTACACTAATGTCGAGGACCCGACTGCCTAGCGTTCGATAGTTATAAGCCCGGACGAACTTCTCTACGTATAGAGAGTTCTAACGGCTTGTATTTTCAGCCTGCTAACGCTACGACTTACGGTAGTAAAGCCTTTGCCTTTATATCTAGCGAATCGACTCCTAGAGGACTAGTATGATTTTTTTAAGGAGCGTTATTTAATCTAGCGAATCGACTTGCGGAGGACTAGTTAGTACGTTTACCTTATTCTATTAGTGTTTTCCCGCACTTAGTTTAGTTTTTTACGGTTTATATATATATATTATACATCCAACCACCTGTTTCCGGTAATCTCACTATATTTTCACCTACGTTACCGTATCTATTATAGCCGATATTACTTTAAAGACTATTTTAAATAGACTAGCGGACTAAGACCGATAGATCTTAACGATCTAGAAATACGCACTTGCCTAAGGGATTTAGGAGAAAATCGACCCTTCTATTACGCCTAAACTCTAGAAACCCTTATTGCCCCTTCCTATAGAACTAATAGCTAGAATAGTTAACGCGACCGTTGCTAATATTATTAGTTTATCTATAGAAGAACTTAAGAGGTTTAAGTTTCTCTTTTCCCGGTATCGCACGTTGCTTTAAGCCTATAAGGACTAATAGAAATCTCTTACGTTAATCTAGCAGTTTATCGTTTAGAATATCGGGAACTACTACTTAATAATTGCCGACGAACATAAGGTTTCTAAGGAATTAGCTTTACTATAGCGGCGTATAAAACCGACTTCGTAGACGCAATAGAAGACTATTCTCGCGTAGTTCTATACTATTTTAAAGGCACTAGACCGGACGGATATTACGATATAGATTTCTAACTAGCAGAAGGTCCTTACCGACGCCCGGCGAATTAAGTTGCCGGAATCGGAAGGTCTTTAAGCTATATAGCTTTTTCTTAAGGCCATTTAGCCTATTTCTAGCCCTTTTACGGAATACTAGATAAATAAGATAGAGGACGATGCCCGCTTAAACAAGCTAGGTTAGGAATAGTCTTTCCCCGACGGATTTAAGATATCCGAACTTTTCGAGCGCTCGTAGGCCTTAAAGGCTGCGACTAAAGCACTAAAGACTCCCGCTTTTGCGAAATTCTAAGGCTAGGGAATAAAGCCCCTAGCCGCGGAATCTATTAATAAATCGGCAACTACTTTAGCAGCTGCGTCCTTAGATAAGGATAAGGATAAAGGCAAGAAGAAGGATAGTCCGTCGTGTATTTACAGAGAACGATACTATTTCCGATAGTGTTATTACTTTAACCCTTCCGTTCGACTTCTATTATAGAAACCCGATAAGGACGTCTAAAAGACTATAGACGACTACCTTAAGGTTCCGGCTAATAAGGCTAAAGTTAACGCGGCACTTCTTCGCAACGAAGAGTAGCGGAAGAATAATCCGACTAAGATAAAAACGGTATAAGCTACGGCTACCGCTAATATTCTTATAACCTTTTTACTATTAGTTATTCTATAGACTACTATAGAATACCCGTTAAGGGATTCTTTTATTATAGATTTAAGGTCTAATAGACATATTTGCAATAATAGGGAGCGTTTCTATAACTTCTAGCCTTCTTCTAAGTACGCACTCGTAGGCAGTAGAAGCACTCTAATTCTTAGGATAGGCACGGTGTTTATACGCATCTCGACGGGTACTTTTCAACTTAGTTAGGTAGCATATATCCCGTCCTTTTATACGTCCCTTTGTTTACTTCGTCTTCTTTATAAGGCGAATCTTTCGTAGAACCCGTAGACTAGCGTAATCTCTTTATTAACCCGCACAATTTGCATAACGGAGCTAATTTACAACTAGTATATTATTAAGTATAACCCGTTAACGCCTTCTACTACGCTTCTAACTATTGCTTCCGTTCCTTCTATAGATTCTACCGTAGAAACCCCGGTTATAGCACCTTTTTCGGCTACTATACTAGAGCCTGCACTTATAAGTGTAGAGGAACTTTCTCTTTAGCATTAATAGCTTAGACATCCGAACAATAAGGCGCTTTCGAAAGCCCTCGGAATACTATAGTCGGTAACCTTCGATAAGATAATCTCCTATAAGTCCTATAAACTTACGTAGGCTAAACGAATTATTAACCGCGAGCCGCCGCTTTCTAAGGCGACGTTTCCCTTTTCTAAGGTGTTTTGCGATGTCTTTTCTATACATAAGAGTTACAACAATAAGAATATTGCATTTCTTATTAAGGATAACTATACGAAGCTTGTTTTTCTATATATACTTCTAGACGCCTCTATAGACGAGCTGACTTTATGTTTTAAGAGCTTAGGTCGGTATATTTCCCGATAGTTCTTACTTTCTATCGGTATAATCTATTGAGATAACGACCGAGCCTTTCGATACGATTTTTAGGACTTTATTAACTAGCAGGGCATTTATAATAAGCCTACTGCTCCCTATACACCCGCTTAGAACGGCGCTGCCGAACGAGCTAAGGGGGTAGTATCTACGAAAGCTCGATCTATAAGGATTAAAGCAAATTTGCCCGAGCATTTATAGATAGAAACGTATAAAACTACGGTATATTTATACAATCGGATTCTAGCCCGACAGGCAGCTTCCTCTACGTTATTTCTATCGAAGTGGATTTCCCTAATAGAGATCCTTTACGACTAGTTAAAGGATTACGACCGGAATATACTGGCTTTTCTCCTTCCCTAACTATTACGATTCGATTATCTTTAAGTTTTTAGCTATAAAGCCTACCTACTAACGACTAAGGCCTTAACTAACACGTAGAAACGCGATCTTAAGTAGGAACCTTACGTAGAGGTTGGTTACTTAGTCGGGTATAATTCTACTAATATTTTTCGTATATAGATCTTATAGAGACGGGAGGTTCGCCGAGTTTATAATATAACGTTTAATAAGACTTAGTTTTTTACCGCGTCTAAGGCATCCGAACCGCTAATATAGGTATTATCACCGGCATTTCTACTATACATTATATAGGAAGAAGAGCAAGATAAGGCAGAATTCTAGTCGACACTAATAGTGCTTCTTAATAAGCATTCTAATTTAATAGACCTTCTAGCCGATAGCAATCCTTAGCTCCCGACTCCTAACTAAACCCTAGAACCGCCGGAGGATATTTTTAAGAATATATAGGATTTCTAACCTAATATTTCTACTCTTTTACCTACTATAACTATAGAACTAATAGACCGTCTTAAGGTACAGTTGCCTTAAGCTACTTCTCGGTCTATAGATTACGATAATACTATTCCTATAGATAGTCTACGGACGACGAGATTTATAGGGGATTTACGCCCTGCTTATTCGAACCGTTTTTTAGGTCGATATCCCGCTTTCGCCTACGTTAGGCATCTACCGGCTGATAGCACCGCTTTTACGGCTGCATTTGCTACTTCTCTTAAACCTAGGAAGATATATAAACGGGATTTACACGCGCTTTTAAGGTTTTAGTCTAATCTTAAGACGCATCCGTTTAGACCTAAGTTTAAAGCCGCTAGAGCAGTTAAATAGGACTCCTTAAAACAGCGGAAGACCTTCTTTCCTTCGCTTACCCTAAGAGCGAACGCGCTAGTGCGTCCTCTTCTATTAATATAGGCATTCGATTATAAGTTTAATAAGCACGGCTACCTTAGGAAGTTTAAGTCTCGCCTTTATATTCGAGGAGATCTTTAGCTATTTAGTGGAAAGGAAACTTACGCTGCGACGCTTATAGCGCGAAATTTTCGTATTATAATTGCTATTACCGCTAAATTTAGCACTAAAACCCGCTTACTTAACGTAGTTAACGCCTTTACGAATGCCGATCTAGATAAAGAAGTATATATCTACTTCTTAGACGGATTTAAGATATTTAGTTTTATAATTCGGTTAATAAAGGCTTTATATAGACTTCGCCGTTTGCCGCTTCTTTAGCAATAGGAACTATCTAGGTCTTTTACCGAGCTTAGCCTTTAGTAAAGTGCGGAGGATCCTTGCATTTTTATATCTACTATAAGTAGTATTATTACGTTCTTCTTTATAGATAATATTATTATCCTTTTCCGTAAGGAATACCGTAGGGCTATAGACGATTTTATCCGTCGCTTTAAGCAGAAGTATATAGTTACTAACCGCGGAGAGCTTACCTATTTCCTTAGGATAAGGATTATCTAGGACCGTAAGCAGCGAAAGCTATAGTTATGCTAGGACGTTTACCTAGATAAGATTGCTTCTAAGTTTAGTTTAATCCTTGCTTTTACGGTTCTACAGCCTATTTCGACCCTTTACCCGTTCCTACTTCCCGAGAAGCTAGAGAAATACTAAGGATAGGCTACGGATGACTAAATCCACTACTTTTAGTCTTTAGTCGGTTCCTATAATTACGCGACTATTTCTACCCGTCTTAGGGCCGTAAAATCGTCGAATTCGTTAGCGGAGTATATATAGAACCCGTCTACGCTCTATATTAAGCTCGCAGAAAGCTTAGTAACTTACTTATACGAATCGCGTTTCCTTACGATTAAGTTTTCGGATATAGACGAGTAAGAACTCGTTATAGCTTCCGATACCGCCTACGCCGACGACTTAGACACTCGTTATTCTTCTAAAGGCTATTTTATTAGCCTATTTAACGGTCTAATTACGTAGAGTGCCCGGAAACAATCTACGGTTACTACTTCCTCTATAGAGGCCGAACTTCTTATAGTCTCTTCTACCGCGAAAGAGCTAATATCTATCCTTCGTTTATTTAACGATATTTCCCTATAGCTAGATATTCCTATTCCTACTATTTAGTGTAATAACACCTAGACAATCCGCCTAGTTTCCGCCGAGATTCTAAAGATTTAGACCGCCTTCAAGCACGTTAAAATTCATAACTACTAGGCCCGATAGGAATTCTTACGCAATACTTTTAATATTAAATATATCCCTTCTAACTAGATGGTTGCGGATAGATTAACTAAATTGCTTCTACGATAACGTTTCTAAACGTTCTTTCGCTAGCTTCGACTTACGGATATTTCTTCTAGGATCTAAGAAGAAGTCGATAATAATTCTAACTAGGCGGAAGTTATTCCCTTCTAGCTAAGGGGGTATATTAATATCACCGTCTTCCCTATTTGCTTTCCCTTAGGAAATCCCCGGTTCTTCCCTAGATTCCGCTATAGAATTCCACGGGCTTCTATAGGCATTACCCCGTACTTCTACGAGTAATTTACCTACTTTTCTTCGGTTATATTTTACTATAGTTTTACGGTGACTTTACGGTTATTTACACGGACTTTACCCGTAAAATCTCTTCCCTTCTATAGTCTTCTACCGTAGAATTCTAATTCCCTTCTATAGCTTCTACCGTAGAATTTACCGTAGAATTTACTAGTCTTCTACTAGACTGCTTATTTATTTGCTAACTATATAAATTATTTATCGTACGGTATAATCTATTGCTTTTCTCACCGATCCTTCCGTCCGATTATTTACGTTACCTGTTTTTCCTTAGGTCTACGCGGCTGATTTCGTCCGAGGATTTTTCCTATATATAGAGACTAGTTAGCCTCCCTACTAGATAAGACAAGAGCTATTATTCTTAGTGATTTGCATCTTTTGCAGCTTCTAATCCTTCTTTATAGGCTGTTTTAGCCTTAGAGCCTCTCTTCTACTTAATTGCTATCACACTAATGTCGAGGACCCGACTGCCCAGCGTTCGATATCGTATTAGCCCGATCCCGCTAGCGGTTGCCGAGGGTTCTAGCTATCTTATACAGCCTGCCCGTATCGTCGGGGGGCGGCGGGGACGAGGCGAGCTTATAGTCCTTAGCCTAATAGCCTGCTTTACCGCACTTAAAGCAAGCGTTGCGCTAGGCTTCGGCTGCGGAGGACTCGGACGGGGTAACGGTACGGCTTTAGGTAGTAGAGGGGGTAACGGCGTTATATTTAGCCGGGTAGACTATAATGCCGGGCGAGAGCGACGAGAAGAGCGGCGCCGAGGAAAGTAACGAGGGCGGCGTAGATAGGGACGAGGCCGATAGCTAAGTAGGGCTAGGCCTAACTATCTCGAGCTAGGCTAGCTTGCCGCTTATAGCCTCGTTAATACGCTAAGTCTAGTACCGCGAGGCCTCTTACGTCTAAATTAACGTAGAAGGCGTGCTATAGATCTCTTCCATCGGCTAGCGGGACTATTCACCGGCTAGCAATACTACGCGCTCGATTAGCGCGGTGCTATATAGCTTCTTAATATCTAGCTAGGACTAAATACGCGGTAGGTTATTGCGGACGTGCTAAATCGTGAGATTCCGCACGCTAAGGCTCGTCTTCTCAACGTCTAGGAGGTTAAAAAATGCGTCCTAGATCCGCTAAAGGGGAATTAACGATAGCTTCGTCCTTAACTAGGGCGAGCTATGCAAAAATAGTAAGCGGCGCGTTAAGAACGCCGTAGTTGCGAAGCATGGTAAAGATGCCCTCGAGAAGGAGCATCTAACTAAGGTAACGGACGTTAACCTAGCTAGCGATATAACCGAAGTCTCCGGACAGCTCGTTGACTATATAAGCCGGCTAAAGAGAGTATAGGATCTATGCGATTATAAAGGCAGACTATATTTGCTGCAATTTCTATAGCACGGCGTAGTCCGCCCGATAAAGCTTCTACTCCGGCTTAAGCACGACTTTATTCCGGTTGTTCGTAATTGCCTTATCGATTTCGTTAGCCGCTTTAGCTCGCGGCTATACGGACTTAACGAGAGCCTATATAGCCGGATCGTACGAGGCGTCGTAGCGGATATAAGCCGGGCAGTCGAAATTAAAGCGCTAGCGATAGCCTCATTCGTAGAAGGCGTAAGGGTCGCTAGTGCTTTCCTCGACGTATAGGAAGCGGATTATAGTCGTAGGCAGCTACTACGACTATTAAGCCGGTTGCTATTACGGCTGCTATACCGGCTGCTAAGCTCGCTACTACTGCTAGGCTCGCTGCTGCTGCTAGGCCTGCTGGTTAAAGCGTTTAGAACGCTCCTCGATAGTTAGGGCAGCTAGGCCTAAAGTCGGCTGCGATGCAGTCGGCGGCGACGAAGTCGGCGGCGAGGAGGGCAAGGGGATAGATGCGGCAGAAATAGGGGTAGGAATAAGAGCTAATTCGCCGGCTAAGGCAGAAGCAGACGGCGCGGGCTTAGCGACGATAGCTATTAGCCGGGTCATCTAGTTTACTATGCCCGTTATTTAACCAGCGAGCTAAAGAAGCTCGTGGCGAAGCTTATCCTACTTCGCATCCTGCCTTTAGAAGTGGTATTTAGCCTAATTGCCGAGGCTAGCAACGGACTTGCCTTTGCTAGGTCTAGCAGTGCTAGGGCCCGCTAAGGAAGCCTCTGCCTTATCGTCCGAGCTTAGGAACGGTTGAGATATCTTAGCTCGTATGCTTTAGCGAGTTAGGTAGTATTCGCGGTAGAGTCGTTGCGTTGCGTTCGTTATAGGTTAGTAGGAATCCGATTTTCCGATTTCTAAAGAGCTAAGGGTAACTCTTTAAAAATACGTATTTTTAAGGCTTTTAGTCCTCGGAATAGCTGCATAGAGACCTCGTGGCTTCGCGTTGCGTAGTTGTAAGAAAGCTACGTTAAGGTTATATTCTATGTGTTAATTTATTATCTAGAGGTTATAGGCGCGTAGGGTTTTAGGGAAAACCCTGTGCGGTGCGCTGACTAATGCGCCTATAGCGGGATCCTTATAGGCGCGCGGGGTTCGCGTAGAAAGAGTAGGGATTTCCTAGACTTCCGTGTAAATAGAGATTTATATCCGTGCAAATAGCAATACTCTATATATATTAAGAGAAGAAGTAGGAAAAATAACAATAACTAATTATAGACCTACGCACTTAGGTTACTATAACGATTTCCGACTATTACTTTAGACTTATTGCAAACCTAAGGAAACGCTATAAGACTAATATAATACGATTAAAAAGGACGTAAAGGCTAAACTAGAAGTCCTTCTCCGTGCTATTTAAGTCCGCTATAAAGCGACGGTTAAGCCTACTATAGCCTAGCCGAAGAACTAGCATCTTTAGCTTACGGGCTAAAAGTAGGTAATATACGAAGGGATTTAAGAAAAACTCCCTAAGATAACCTATAAGAGTATTTAGGTTAAAGACTTCCTAGCCTTTGTCTATCTACATTACGTAGGCTAGGTATCTTCCTTTAACCTATCTTACCTATAGTAGGAAAAAGACTTTAATATCTACGCTATAACTAATAAGTTTACCGTCTATATCGACAAGTTGCTTACTTAGCTATCTTATATAAAGAGAGGCGCCTTTAGCCCTTCTTTTTTAGGGTAAGACGACTAAAAGGTCGAAAAACAGGACGGCTAGTTAGATAATAAAAATAATAAAAACAATAAAAACAATAAAAACAATAACAACAATAAAAACAATAAAAACAACAAAAAGAGATAACGAGCTACTACCTCGGATAAGCGAGGTATTCCTAAGTGTAGGCTATACACGCTTAAGGGCTATACTCTCGAGAACTATTAGGAGAGAAAGTCCGATAAGGCCTTATACTAGTAGCCCGGGAATAGAAAGGAAGCTATCGCGAGGAGTATAGAAGACCCTAAGATTGCAAAAGAAGTCTAACGACTAAAAGGGAAGAAGGTAACGTTTAAAGACAATAAGGATTAACTCGTAAGGGAAAAGAGAATATACCTTTCGGCGTCTTTCCTTATCTCTTTAGTTAAGGCCTTTAGCATTAACGTTTATCCCTTCTACTACTCGGTAATTCTAGACTATAGAACGATACTCTATATCTTTAACGAGATCTTACGGTTTAAAAACTTTAGGATAGCTAAAGAGAAAGATTTCCTTTAGGCAGGCGTAGAAAAAGTGCCTATTCTTAGATATAGCAACGTTAACGTTCGCATCTAAGCCCCTTACTTTAAGCCTTAAGTACTACGGCTGCTTAATATCGCATTCTATAAGAACTTTGCGTATAACCTGATTTCTTATAGGCTATTAAAACAATAGGGCATATAGTAGGACGAACGACCCTATAGACTAGCGATGCTTTAAGCAGCTAATAATACTATTATCGGCCTCGTCGAATAATACTACGGATAGATCGTCTTAAAATATATCCCCTATAATACAACGAGGCGGGCCTTCTATGCCCGCTAAAATAAGTTCGATAGCTATACTAAGAGGAAGCTATAAAAGGCAACGGCCGAACTTTAGTATCTCCGGATAGGACATCCGGGACTATAAGCGCTCGAACACCTTATCAATTGCTCCGAAGGTATTAAGATTAAAGGCATTACGACGGTTTAGTGCGATAACTATAGCACTACTAAAGCAAAGCGGATAATACGACGAGCTCCTTAGGATAATAGCGTTATAGGCGAGAGAATCGCGATTAACTTCTATAACTTCGTGCTTAATAATAAAGGTTATAATTTACTAATGCTCTTAATAGATAGGGCGAGCGGCTTTGTATAGGATTTCTATCTATAGGACCGCCTTTAAGAAACTATTATCGCGGCTCCTAAGTCCGGCCTTAACTACCTTATATATTAGTACTAGTTCTATACTAAGACGATCGAATATAATAACGAGATTACTAATTAAAAGCTAGTAGTAGAAGCTTTCCTTAAGGCGAGACTCTTTAAAATCGAGCCCTCGGCCCTATACATATAGGACTAAAACCGTAGCGCCGAGCGCTTAAGGGGTATAATTAAGGATAAATCGTAGGCAATACAAGGCAAACTTCTAACGCAACTTTAGCGAGAGATATATAAGTTAGTAGTATATCTCTACAACCGTATACTAAAGTATAGTTATAAGTAGGAAAGCCCTTACGAAAGACTAACCGGTAGGGAGCCTACGTAATAATATATTCGTGCCTATAGGTATAAAGTATTCGCGATAACTACCTTAGCTTAAGAAAAGAGATAACGCCTTAAGAAGCTCGACCTATAAGCTTAGGTAGGCTTTATAAGAGGATATATATTATCTAATATCTACGGCGTATAAGTGCTTACTAAAGAAAAGGTTATTACTATACGAGACGTCGCGTTTAATAAGCGGGAAATCTTCGATAGAACCTTCGAGAGTCTTACCGATAGCGTTAAGAAGAGCAGTCTTAAGGAGCTAGCCCTAGCCCTAAGGAATATTAGCCTTCCCGATAAGAATCGAATCGACGCGCTATAAGTGCTTAATAATTAAGTCTTTAACGATATTCTCGTCTACGTAGATATAAACCTAGCATATACGGCGAGATAAGAAGACGATATAGACTACGCTATAGCGCTTAAGAATAACCGAGAGAGTATAAAGCAGTATACGGAAGCTAGATTTAAGCCTTAACCTACTCCTTCGAGTACTCCCCTAGCGGTCCTATTTATAGCTGCAATCTAATTATATCTCGCTAACTAGTCGAAACAGCTATAGAGCGAAAACCACGAACCCTCGCGAGCAGCCTTTTAGGCGGGAATACTTCCTTTACCGTATATAAACATAAGTCTATATATATAAGGAGTAAACCCTTTCGTAGTATTATTATTAAGTCTATATATATAAGGAGTAAACCCCTCTATAGCATTATTATTAAGTCTATATATATAAGGAGTAAACCCCTCCGTAGCATTATTATTAAGTCTATATAAATAAAGAGCGAACCCTTCTATAGCACTAAAAATAAGCCTATATAAGCTAAAAGCTTAGGAATAATCCCCTCTATAGCACGATTAAAAACACGCCTATTAGCACTCGGCATTTATAGCAGGCACTTAGGCCGCACCGACCTTAAGAGACACTAATATACTACGAATTAAGGATAAGGCTTACCTTAACCGCCTAATCCTAAAAAGGTAGGTGTATTAATAAGACCTTCCCGCTATAGTAACATATTATAGATAGCTGAAATACTATATACTCGGCCTTTGCTTTAAGGAGGCGGAGCGATTATATCTTAAAAGCTATAAGGAAATAAGGTTAAAGACTAAAGTCGACTATAAAACACTTATAAAGAAAGGTTAAGTGCTAGACTATATATAGGTATACGTATATAAGAGAGATAAATATAAGAGACTCTCTAAATATAAGGCGAGGCTAGTTATGCGAGGAGATTAATAACTTAGAAACGGGCAAGAGACCTATATAGCTACTCTAGCGGGACGGAGCTTTCGGACATTTATAACGATCGCGGTAAGGTTCGATCTCGAACTAATATAGTATAACGCTATTAACGCGTTTGTTAATGCTACCCTCGACGAGATTATCTATATAAAGATGCCTTTAGGCTATAGGAAACACTCGACTATACTTAGGCTCGATAAGGCACTCTACAGACTACGGAAATCCCTTCTTTTATAGCATTATAAACTTACGATAATGCTTTAGGAGATAGGGTTCTAGATAATACCGTATAAACCTTACTGCTTAACGTTTAACGGCATTATCGTCTTCTTCTATATAGATAATATTGTGTTTATATATTATAATAAGGATTAAGAGCGGGCTAAATCTCTTTAGAATTAACTCTAAGGAAAGTATAAGCTTATAGGCGGTAATAGCCTATAATAGTTCCTTAGTATTAAGATACTATATAATCGTAAGTAAGGCTATATTAAGCTATCTTAAGCCGCTTATATCGATAAGATTTATCGACTTAAGAAGAAACGCCGGTAGTTTAATACACCGATAGGGGTAAACGACCTTCTTCCTTATAAAGAGATCGCTAAACACTATAAGATATAGTCCTACTAAGTAAACGTAGGCTCTATACTATACGCGGCGGTTATTACCCGACCTAACATCGCGTTTGCTATATTAAAACTCTGTAAATTTAATACTAACCCTAGACCGAACTATAAAGAGGCTGTCGATTAAGTAATCTACTATTTATACCGCACTCGTGGATTAACGCTTCGTCTAAGGGGTAGCGACGACTTTAAGGTAGTAAGTAACGCCTCTTTCGCTAATAATACTAATCGTAAGAGCTCTTAGGCATTCGCTATAAAGCTATTCGGAGGTCCTATCGGCTAGAGAGCTAATAAATAGGATACTATTACAACTTTAACGATAGAGGCGGAGCTTCTAGCTTTATTATAAATAGTAAAGGAGTCGATCTACGTAAGCAGGCTTATTAAAGAGCTCGACGTCTCGCTTAATCACTCCCGAATTCGTATTTCATATAACGGGGTTATTCCGAGTAGGTATAGAGGAGGTCCCTAAAAGAGGTAGAATAATACTACGAGAGGATAAAGGAAGAGAAATACAGGCGCAGCCTCTAAGGCTATAGAGCTACCTAAATATAGGTTATCTAGTCACGTGCACTAGATTGTATAATAGGGGTTAAAGACCCTTATATTAGACCCTACCCCGCTAAGGCCCTTAACGTATAATACCTAATGCCGTACCCTAACGTAAAGAGCAAACGTCGCGTACGGCCTACGTATTAGAAAGTGCGGAAAATAACGCTCCTTATAGCTCCTTTAACGCAACGAATATTAGCTAGGCCGTTATTAGCTTATAAGAACGAGGGTAAGCTGCTTACTAAGAATAACTAAAAGGACTACTTTAAGTAAGGCCGGTTTTTCCTTTCCGGCTCGTGCGCTTTATATACTTAAGTGCTCTTAGGGACTCCCCCTATAGCGACGACTTTATCTCTAAGCGCTACTATAGCCGCTATTACCTATTATTCTTCGCGTACGAGGCTATATAGGCTCCGTCTATTCTCTACAGCCTTTAGGGCATAGGTATAGCTTCCCTTATATAGCCTCCCGATGTCGCCGCCGGCTGCCGGCGGAAGTCTTCCTAACTACTTATCGCTTAAGCTAGAGTCGTCGTCGCTTTCGCTCTCCTACGTGCGCCCTACCGCTATACGCCGGATGTTTACCCGCTTTAGGCATACCTTAGACTAATAAGTTTTATTACTATATCTTATATAGCGGCCCTTTTTTCGCTACTTCCTTCTTTTAATCGCGTTTATAGCTAAGACGTAGATATCTATTATATCGCCTAAAGGGCCGCCTTTACTTATAAGGGTAGAAATAGGAAGTAATAAAAGAAATTTATTACCGCTTAGCTCGCGAAGGTATTATATAAGGGCGTCGTACGCGTTTAAGAGACCGGTCTCCTTACTTAAGCATATACGTTAGTCTATATTTAAGCTAGCTATAAGATAGTTAGTCTTTTCCGTAATAAGCTATATATTCGCGTCGGCTTAAAATAGCACTTCTTCGAACTGTATAAGGTAGGCCGGCATAGATTTAGTCCGCTTTTAATAAAGCGAACTAAGCTTAAAAGCCGTAGTTTTAGCTATATTTAGTTCTCTATAAGAGAGTTAAAGCTTTACGATTATATCGGCGGGGGCGTTTATAGTAACGTAGGCAAAGAGCAGTAGCTGCCGTTAAATTTTCTATAATAGGCTTACGTAGAGATAGTTAAATTAAGCGCGGAGGTTACTAATAGTAGCGCCGTTAGTATAGAGCTTCGCTTTTACGCAAAGAATCTATAGTTTAAGGTCATTAGTAGAACCGTTAAATTTCATAAAGTACGGAAGAATAGCTTTTCGCATAGGTTCGCGCTACTATTAAAGCAATCCCTTAATTGCCTATACGAATTAACAGTCGCGTTTTTCTTAGTTCTATGACTAAGGGAGGTTTTAGGATTAAGTAGATATATCGGCTCGTGGGTGCGGGTGGTTTAATTACCCTTAAATTAAACGTCGGAGAAACTTCGTTATAGTACTTCTAAAAGCGGAAGAGGCTAGAGGTAAGTTAGAAGGGTAGTATTATTATATAACGGGGTTATTCTAAGTAAGCATAGAGGAGGTCCTTAAAAGAGGTAGAATAATACTATAAGAGGAGAAAGGAAGAGAAGTAACTCGTACGGGCGTAGCCTTTAAGGCTGCGGAGCTACCTAAATATAGGTCATTTAGTCACGTGCACTAGATTATACAATAAGGGTTAAAGACCCTTATATTCAATATAATAATACTTAGACTATCCGACTAATTACGGCCGAAGTCGCGACTCTATAGACGAAGCTTCGCTATATAGATATTTATAACTACTAGCTTCGTTAGGAGGTTATTAACGAGACTATCGAAGTTAAATATACGCCTACTATAAAGATAATAGCAGACGGCCTTATAAAGGCACTTTAAAGGCCCTCCTTTAGAGCCCTTATTAAATAAATCGGCCTTTACGATATCTTATAACGCCTCGCCGATCGAGAGCTCTTTAAATCGACCGACGAAGCAATATAAACCGATAATTATATAGTATAGGAAGATTAAAAGGTATAAAAGCTATTAAAACCGTTCTCTCGAGGTATTAATATTACTATTAGTATCGATTTCGGCGCTATATATACGTATAATAGGAGAATAATTAAATGCGCTAGAGTAAAGAGGTAATTAAAGAAGCCTAGTTCTTTATCCGGAATAGAGAGGAAATAATATAAGGCTACGGATAGCCTCGAAGTATGTTTTTCGCCCTACAACGACGTTAGGGAGACGATAGACCTAAGGCTTAAAGATCTAAGGCTACGTATAGCGGCGTCTAAGCTATAGCTACGCTTAAAGGCTCTATAGCTCGATTAAGCGTATAAAGCTAAGAAGGAAGATAGTTAGGACGAAGGGTCTTTAAAGGATTAAAAAGAGGTATAAGAGCTTAAAAAGCTATATTCTCTAAGGCGCTTAGGCGTAGGAATAAATAGGCAGGGATTAATAATATCCCGCCCCGATAACTTAACGATAGAACGAGGATTAAAAACTCATCGGATTTAAGCTATTTAGCGACCTCTTTACGCTAGCTTCCCTCCCTTAGATACGGGTTTAAAGCTAGGGGGGTGTATTAGATTATATAATCGAGGCTACTACATTAGGTTAGTATAACCGTTACGTATCTTAGGGAAAATTTCCTATAAAACAGGCCCCTTAAGAAAATAAGGGCTATATATATATCTTTAATATAATATTAATACAACCTCTTTTACTATACAACCTATTAGACTTATTAAGACCTATAATCGTGCCTATTTAGTCCGAGCCGTAGATTAAAGATCTAATAGCTTCCGGCTAGGAAGCTTCGTTAAGACTTATATTCTATGTGTGGTTAATTAACTAGCTAAGGTTATAGGCGCTTAAGGCTTTAAAAAAAAACTAAAGCGGGGCGCTAACTAATGCGCCTACCTAATAGGAATCCTTATCCTTATATATCTCTTATCTTAGCGGTAATATATACTACCCTTATAAAAGGGCAGAAAAAAGGGGGCTATAGGAATAAGGGATAAGGGATACGTATAAGGTAGTTACAGCCACGTGATCCCACGTAATCACGTGCGTGCAACGAGGCTACGTCACTTATAAAGGGGCCCCCTTTCCCCTCTTCCTTCCTAGCTAAAAGAAAAGACAATAAGAACCCAACCGTATACTATTATATATGCGATAGGTTCGCTTCCGGCTGCTTACCGTAGTAGAGCCCTACTAGTAGGGGCCCTAATTTATATATTTATAATCTTTTAGGGAAAGCGCTATACGTGCGTCCGCCTCGACTAAGTTATAGATTAGATAGATTAAGCCCTTAAAGGACTGCTTTACTATATGATAGTCGCTAGGCTCGTTGCTATAGAAACCAATAAGTATATACCGTAGGAACTTATAAAATTAGAATAGTCTTAGCAGTACGGGAAGGTAAGGGCCCTATAGGTCTTAGCGCTACTAAATTTATATTAGGCTAGTACCTGCCTATACCCGCCCTAGCTATTATCTACGATAAGTCGAATGTTAATAGCTAAGCCGGGCAAGGGCAGATACTAGCCTAGTATAAATTTAGTAGCGCTAAGACCTATAGGGCCCCTACTTCCCTATACTGCTAAGACTATTCTAATTTTTTGAGTTCCTACGGTAGTTGGATTAGGGCCCTAGAGGACCGCTTCACCACGTGACAGTCGCTGGGCTCGTTGCTGTGGAAACCAATAAGTACATAGTACCTATATAGTAGTAGTTAATGTTGTCGCTTGCTTTGCCCGCGATACACGGCCAGTTTGTGAGAACCCCCCCGCTCGAGCGTTCCTCGTGTAGATTGGAAGAGACTGCCCGCCCTGCGTAGCCGTCGCCAAGCCAGGTCCTCACAACCGCATCGACCCTAAGTTTACCTCCTTACCTGCCGTCGAAGCTGCTCACCCGCGGGCTACGACACCACGATCATGGTTCGGCTGGTGGACTGCTACCCTGCGAGTGACGACGAGCTACCGCGACTTCGAAATTCCACTCAACTCGACACCGATAGATCCAGACGGCCGGCAGGTACGGCGACCGAAGCTGCTGACAAGAAAAAGCTGGTGCCCAAGCCCACAACCACATCGTTGACCCGCAAGGTTCGTCGATTGGGTGGGGACACCCGGCCCGCTATCAACCCTCTCTTCCTGCCATGGAACCCGGATGACGAGGTCGGCTCCCAACCCCTCTCGCATATATATCCGAGAGGGTCCCCAAGGGAGCGAGAGAAGTCCCAGGAAACAACTCGGTGCCATCAGCATCCTCCATCGCAGTTCGGTCACGACACGCCACCGCTACCCGCCCGTTCCCACCGCGCCAGACGACAGAGAGCCAGGCCTGCATTGCACAACGAGTCCGCCGACGCTGGCCTGATTGAGGAACAACTCAGTCTAGATGGAAAGACACGTAGTCTGACAGTAGCCGACGATGAAAGCACCCACCAGCCAGCCATACTACCAGAGGAAAATGGCGGCAACGTGTCCGAGACGGGAAAGGGGGCTCGGGCTCAGGAAGCAGTTCCACGGGTTGAGGCAATGACACAGGAAGCCATCCTGGTTTCCGACAATGAGGAACGAAGTGTCTACCAAACTGCGACCGAAGATACTTCTGAAAACAGCGATGTCCCTGCGTCAGAGTTTGAACTGGATCATTCGTCTGACGAATCATTTGGGGGACTTTTACAACCACGGGTGGTTACCTACAAAGGCCAAAGGGCAGCTCGCGGTTCCTCGCCAAAGAAATCATCACCCAGAGAGTCCGGTCGGGGCCAGCAGACCCTGGCGCGGGGATTTTTGCACATTTCTCACCCTCCCAGCGAAGCGATGGAGCTTAGCAAAGCCCTCGAGAATCTCCAGATTCAAGGCGATGACTCTCCAGGCAAGGACACGGAGTCGTGCAGAAGAGGCGAGTTGGTTTTGCCGAGCACGCCGCCCAAGGCGTCTCGTCCGGGAAGACTCGTGTCGCCTCGCAAACTGGCCGGCATCCCGCACACGCCTCACAGGCCAAGCATAGATGCGTTCTGGAGCCAAGACTTTATGGACGACTGGAACGAGCGACATTCTCCAACAAAATCACTGTTGTATCCCGTTCTAGAACGCCCGATCAAGGAGAGCCCGGCCAAGGACAGCCCGACCAAGGTCATCAAGAAGTCGTTTGATGCCAGAAAGCGTTTGCTGGCCGAACAATTCCTTCACGAACTCGATGACATTATTACGGACGGCAAGATATCCGAGCTGGTCAAGTCGACGGGCGGCGTGGAGCTTGTGTGGACAAAGACGTTGAATACCACGGCCGGAAGGGCCAACTGGCGGCGGGAGACGACACGGACCAAGTCGGCCTCGGGCACGCCCATCAGCGTGACCCACAAGCATCACGCGTCCATCGAGCTGGCCGAGAAGATCATCGACACCGAGGACAAGCTGCTCAACGTGCTGGCCCACGAATTTTGTCACCTGGCCAACTTTATGGTGAGCGGTATCACCAACAACCCGCACGGTAAGGAGTTCAAGGCTTGGGCGGCCAAGTGCTCTCGCGCCTTTGGCGATTCGCGGGGAATCCAGGTGACGACCAAGCACACGTACGATATTGACTTCAAGTACATGTGGGCATGCACGGCGTGTGGGGCCGAGTACAAGCGGCACTCGAAGAGCGTCGACCCGCAGCGCCACCGCTGTGGGAGCTGCAAGAGCACCCTCAGACAGACGAAGCCGGTGCCGAGGGGGGGGGACGGCGCGGCCAGGGGAGGGGGCGGCAAACCGAGCGACTGGCAGATGTTTGTCAAGGAGCAGATGAAGACTGTGAGACAAAAGAACCCGGGAAGTCCGCAAAAGGAGGTGATGAAAATTGTTGCGGAAAGATGGGCCAAGGCCAAAAGGGACCTTGTGGCTGCGACCGACGCGCCGGCAAATTGAGAGGGAGAAAGGGGCATGGCAGAGTGGCCTTAAATGTTGACCCCCCTTAATCGTCCTATGAGCCCCTATGTCAGATCCTCGGGTAAAGGGATCACGTGAAGGGATTACGTACGGGATCACGTGCGGGAAATTCGGCTAAAAGGCCCCTTAAATAAGGTCTCGAGGCAGCCCCTTTTCGGGCATAAGAAGCATTATTAACATATATATTAATATACTACTTTTAGCGGGCTTATAGCCGCTATAACCTATATCCCTTATATTCTTTTTAAATAGGTCGTAGGTCTACGATCTAATAATTAAGAGTCTTAGTCTACTAGATAAGCTACTATAAAGAAGCTATTAACTATTTATCCTATTAGGCCCCCTTTAAACCGCGAGATAGCCTAGCTAATTATACTCGGCAAGAGGACGAGATTCCTCTCGTATTAAATAAAAGCCTGTAACACACGGCACTAATATATCGAATTAAGCCCGTAATACACAGTACTAATACATCGAATTAAGCCTATAACACGCGGCACTAATATATCGAATTAAGCCTATAAGACTCATAGTACTAATATATCGAAAGAAAGCCCGTAAAACGTAGCACTAATACATCGAATAAAAAGCCCGTAAACCTCGCGGTAAGATACTACCTGCCTTTAAGTATTATAAGTAAGGATAGGGTAGCTCCTAAGACTTTTATTACTCCTACGTCTAAAGAGTATTAATTACGTTAAAAGGTATATTCTTCTAATATCGTAGAGACGTAGACTACCCTAACGCAGAGGGTCCCTATTATAATTCAGACGTACCGGAACCTTTATTCCGGAACGAAGAGATCGATATCGTAGAGGATTAGACTATTCTACCGGGCTTTAAAGACCTATCGATTATAAAATACTTACGCTTCGAACCTAAGCCGATACTATAGGAATAAGGGATATCCGTTCTTTAAGCACGATTGCAATCCACGTACCTAAATAGATTACGTACGGGCAACGCTTATATAGATGCGCTATTAATAATACAATGCATCGTATGGATTAAGGACCCCGGCGTTACTAACTTAGCCGCCCTTGCGATAATTAAGTCATTGACTTAATCGCCCTTATAGGCATAGCCCCGACGTCGCAACGAGGGCTTGTAAAGGGCCGGCTTTAGGCCCTAATAATATACGCTGCTATAGCTGACGATTAATCATAGATTAGTAAGGTAAAAGAGGCAAAATCCGATCGTTATTAATATAAGGCCGTTACTTTTAGTAGTACTATCCCCCTTATATCGTAAGACAATCCTTTATGCTAAGAATAAGAATCTACGCGTGTTAAGAACCGACCTAGCACTCGGTGGCCCCGATAGTTCTTCTAGCTCTTATTTAATCCTATCTCGCTTTAGAGAAGAAGAGTAATGTTAGACAATAGCGCGTTATTAATGCAACCGATAGACTTCGTAACGGCCCTTACGATCTCTTTTTTAATAAACCCTTATATAAAGAATATCACACGATATCAACGTCCGTCGATAACCCTAACGCCTTTAAAACTACCCTAGTAGCCGATAAACCGCCCTTCGATCCGCTCCTATAATAGCTTAGCGAGATTAACATCCCGAACGCTATGCTTAAAGGGGTAGACTACGTACATTAGGATATATAAGTTAACCTAAAGAACCCCTCTAAAATCGTAATAACTACCCGTATTATAAGGTTCTATAGGAATGTGGGAATGTAGGACAAACACCACGAGGAAAAGGGTTATAAGTTATAACCCCTAAAGACCCCGACGGTCCCGACGGCAGCGTTATTAGCCCCGTTATAACCCCGGAAGCAGCCTTATTATAACTCGGATAACAGCGTTAGCGGCTAGGTCACGTGCTCCTAATAGGGCTCTGTTAGGAGCCCGGCAGGCCCGGGTTAGGCTCTTTATAGGACCTATAAAGAGGGCCCCTTTCCCCCCCTTTCTAGCGAAGCAGACAACACACTTAAATACCAACTAGAAGACCTTTTGATAAGATATCTTACGTATAATCCCTACTAACACTAATTAGTGGTTAAACGATTAACTATAGAATAGTAAGGCTAGAAGAGGCAGGTCTTAATCCCCGAAAGTGTAGTAGAATCTTTATCCCCTCTATAGGCGCTGTTTCCACGCATCTTTACCCTTTTGCGGGATCTATTACGTATACCTAGAGAGGATTATCTATGCTAAGAATAAGATATCTCCGCTGGTTTTACCTATAAGAGACTCCTTTAAGCTTCCGAATTAATCCCGTACTCGCCTCCCTTATAGAGGAAGCAGTCACGTTAATAAGGAAGCGCGTTAGCAACTTACTAACGCGAGAAGAAGAAGAATACCGCTGGTTTTACCTATAGGAGTTCTTCTTCGGACCGTAAGGACGAGAAGAAAAGAAACACCGCTGGTTTTACCTGCTAAGAGATTCCTCCGACCGTTACGATAACTTCGCAAAGACCCTCGCAACCTTAGTTATTACGATGACAACCACGAGCCTAACTCTTAACGCAGCCGCTAACGCGTCTACGAAAAATAACCCTATCGTACTATTTAATTAACGAAGGCATAACCGTCCTATAAGCCTCTTAGAAATACATCGATGTCGACCTCGTTTAAACCTTAATTCGCGATATTAAACTAGATAGTTAGACCGCTACTACGTCTGCCGTTGCCGTATTCCTTTCGAATCGTAGGGATAACGTAACGCAATTTAAGGACGATTATCACGACGTTTAGCTTATCTTCCGAGAAGAATTCGAGGGATAGTTTAAAGAGGCTTAGAAGAAGGTCTACCGGGACTATAAGAGGGCATTACGGGACTAGCTAAAAAAGCGCGGTATTTATATTAGGAATAACCAGCCATTTACGATGCAATTTATTAGAGTATAGACTAAGGAGGATATTCAACCTTAGCCTTAATAGGAATTCTTCGATAGCGATTTTTACCCGGGAATAAAGGTCTGCCGAGAGCGAGATACGATGCGAGCCTAACTCGGCTTACCGCCTTACTAAGCAGCCTCGAAAACGTCGTCTTTAGCCTCGCCCTCGCCCTCGCCCCTATCCTCGCCCCCGCCTTTAGACCTCGATCCCGCTTCTAGCTCCCTTAGGCACGGCCCCGATGCCGACCTACAAAGATCTCGTAGTTCTTCGGACTGCCCCCTAGCGACTCCCTAACTCGGCTCCCCTATTAATTCTCGCAGTAGTAGCTCTTATAGCAGCCTTTAATACGAACCTACGAAGCCACCGAACAAATAGAAGCTTCCCCTAGCAAACCCTAGTAGAAAGCCGTTACTACTCCTATTAAGCCTCGAAGCAGCTCTTAAAGCAGCTCCCTCGAACCTACGAAGCCGCCCTAATAGACGCTTTAAATTACGAAGCCGCTAAACACATAGAAGCTTCCCTTAACCCCCTAGCAGAAAAGCCGTTACTATCAAGCACCTTTGCCCTAAGCCTGGCATATACTAAAGCAGGCCAAATGCAGGCTCTATAAATCCTAGTTCGACTCCTAAAGCGCACTTTTCCGCTACCTCGCCGAAGGATGCCGATACTAGAAGCCTAGTGCGGGCTTCCTCCTAATCAGTTAGCTAGCAGGCGACCTCGTTCCCGTAGACGCCCCGGCTAACGACTATATTCTTTATTCTTCCGAGATTTAGCAGAGCGCCTATAGCCCCGCGTAATAACAAGCAGCCTCGCGGGCCTAGACCCCCGCGAATCTTATATTATCTCATTTGTATTTATCTTTAATATTTATTAGGGAATTTAGCCTAATGCGCGTTCTTTTAATCAATTAGTTATTAGTTACGGTTATAAGCTTTAAAAAAGAAGCTTTAAAGGGAAAACTGCTAGTATAGGTATATAGGAATATAGGATAAACACTATAAGGAAAAGAGTTATAAGTTATAACCCCTAATGACCCCGACGGTCCCGACGGCAGCGTTATTACCCCCGTTATAACCCCGGCAGCAGCCTTATTATAACTCGGATGACAGCGTTAGCGGCTAGGTCATGTGCTCCTAATAGGGCTCTGTTAGGAGCCCGGTAGGCCCGGGTTAGGCTCTTTATAGGACCTATAAGGGGGGCTCCTTTCCCCCCCTTTCTAGCTAAGCAGACAACACACTTAAATACTAACTAAAAGACCTCTTAATAAGATATCTCACGTTTGATCCCTACCAACAGGTTCCTTATTATATATTATATTATAGACCTATATAGCAACGACTTCCTTAAAGCATTTTAAGACTACTTTAAGGGATAGATAATATATACTTAGAAAGCAGCTAACGGTTACTACTATCGCAAGCTAAAGCACTTACTTAAGGTCCGTAGTATTAATATTAGCCTTAATAACCTTAGGTTCGGTAGAATATTTAGAAACCTATAATAAGCCGAGGTAGCGCCTTTTTAAAACGTCTTTATAATTGCAGAAATCTAAGCGAACCTCGATAATAACACTAAGGAGTTTATATAGAATACGTATACTATAGTAGATATCCCCGGTGCTATTCGCACCGTATTACCGTTATCGCCGGCTAATGCCCTTAGTGCTTTTACTTCTCCTCGTCTTACTCCCTTTACTATACTACCTACTGCTCTTATAACGGGCTTTATAATTGCATTAGTAACGCCGGCAATAGCCCCCTATACGCCCTTTATATATCCGGCAGTTATATTCGCAATAGAACTAATAATAACGTTATTAATACGCGCTTTAATCGCGTTAACCTTCGACCTATCGTACGTATAAGATTAAATGCCCGGTATATTCCTAAACCTTTATGCCCCTCCGTTCTACGAAATAATTTACCCGACTTTATATTAGTTTATAGCTAAAACCCCTCTAGTTAATATAACGTTAAAGGCAGCCTATACAATAGTCCTTTTATATAATGTTTTAAACGAGGAGATAGATACCGACCTCCTATAGAAGTTTATTAAGCTATAGGATAAAGGCTAAAACTATACGGGCGAGCTATATAATATCTTCGATAATAAAGTCTATATCTTTATAGACGTATATTATATAGTTAAAGCCCGGCTAGGCTATTTTTACGCAATCTTCCTACGGATTCTTACTAAGCGAGCCTAGACCTACTATATATAATATATAGAGTAAGACTATATATTTAGGCAAGCCTGCGACCTACTAAAGGCTTATTTTAATACCGAAGTAAACTACTAGTACTATTAGATAGATTAGACTACTACGATATTTAAAAAGCTATAAGTAGAGTATCTTAATAAGACCTAATAGGAAGTCCTATAGACTCTTTTTAATAAGCTATAATAATATTAACGCGCCTTAGGATTTAAGTTGGCCGGAGACCTCCCCTTTCGCACTACCTTACTTAACGTGTGCCGAAACGTCCTAGAATTTAGCTATACGCTATATAACCCCCTTAAGACCGTAGAGAAGCTATTTTCTACGCTGCGTTCCTCCTTAAAGACCTATCTATCTATATAAGCCGAGAACGGCACGTCCGGCACGTTTATATAATATTGTAAGAAGGTAATAAATATAAATAATAAATACAATTTATTAAGCGTATTTTATACCGACCGAAGATATACTAATAACCGCGGCAACGGCCGTAGGTTTAGCAAAAGCAGCGGATAAGGCTACTATAGCCCTTATAGCGGCGGTAGCAGCTTTAGCAACCGCTAATAGTCGAGGAAGTGCTCCGTTTATTAGAAGGAAGGCTGCTAATCGATAAAGCATACCTTAGAAGAACGAGCTAGGTCTAAGGCCTAATACTACGCGCAATGCCTTCTAACCGGCAACCCTAGCATAGGATTTAAGGGCTATCTTACCGAATATAAAAGTAATAAGACTCCTTAGGCCGCTATCGAATAGCGTAACGATAAGGCTAGTAGTAATAAAGAACTAACTAAGTAGTAAGCCTTATAAATTTTATATTAGTAGTCTTTTAATAATTTAATTATAGGCGAAGATATATAAGGGATAGACTAATTAAGTATCCTAGCTATGTAATTCGTCTTCGACCGTTACTTAAAGGACCGCTTCTATAGCATCCTTATAGATACTAAAGCAGCTATAGTCTCTACTATAGGCTAAGACTAGTATCTGGCCCTATTACGAGAAGACCCTTCTATCGTGCTCGATAAGTCTACTGCCGGCTAGGCCTATATTGAATTCGGCAGCGGCGAAGACGTGTATTCCCCCGGCTCTATTACCCTTAAGACCTCTATTAGCCGTATTACGTTCTACGTATTAGGAACGATAACTCCCTTCTTCCTCTACCTAGCTAATATAGATCGCTAAGGCGTATACTTTAATAATACTACCGATACGATTATCGGCTTAAGTATAAACGTCCTTATTATTCGTAACTAGAGCTATCTATAGTTCTTTTTTAGTAAGGAAGAGAACGTAGTCGCCTTTCTAACGGAAGCCGAAATACGTACGCTCTACCGCCGATTTAGCTACCCGGCCGTTAATAGGCTTTACTACCTATTAAAATAAGTAAGGCATAACGATATCTGAGTAGAAATACTAAAGGATATCTCGAGGTTTTACTACTATTACTAGCTCTATGCCCTAGCACCTTAAAGTTTTAGATTTATATTAAAAGATAACTAAGAACTTAACTTTAAGGTCGTTGTCGATATAATATACCTAGAAGTTAGCAATAGCACCCGTCCGGTGCTATACGCGGTCGATATCTTAATACCTCCGTGTATTATTGCATATAACACTAGTCACCCGGCTGTATTAGCTGCCCGGATGCTCGAGATACCGAATGCCGAAGTATATAGTGTGTGTAGGGACTAATGTGCGTATAGTCTATAGTCGGGCCCCGGTCAACTAGGGTTACCCACACTACCTCCTATTACTCGCGCATTTAATCACGCAATAACTAGGACACTATACGAGGTTAGACTATATGCACCTAGCATAGAATTAATAGCGCTTTCTATCCCGACAATTAGTTAAGTTATATATACCTTTATTCCTATGCAATTGGCTATATAAAGGGATCTTGGTCTATACCTAGACAGACTATTACTAAGCAATTCTATATCCTCTTCTCTCTCTTATCTTTGTATCTTCCTCGATACTTTCTGCATTTGCCGTAATCCTCTGCCTCTAAGCTTCCCTTTGGGCTCTTAGTGGTTATAATCCCTATCTCTGCTTAAGCTTTAAGTTGCTTCTTACCTAGAGCCTCCCTTAGATCCCCTAGATCACTCGCTATTGCACTAAAAACGACCGTCTCTCCGCTATAACCTCCTCTTTGCCTTTTTAGGCCACTTGCCTTCTTAGGCTACCTTTAGTTTACACACATCACCACTTTCTTAGTGTTTTGCCCCCCCCTATTTCTCGTTGGCCTTATTTTCGCTCCTATAACGCACCCTTTCTTAGCTACTGTTCTATACTAAATAAACCCTCGAAAAAAAATCAGAAAAAATTCCTTTATTACTCTTACCTTAGCCCGTAGACGCCGAGCTTCTTCCGAGCTTCCTCCGGTACCTTCCGATCCGATATACGGTAAAAATGAGTGCTTTTAAGGACTACTTATTCACAAAGCTTAAGGGGAGCACTAACTTTTCGGCTTAGTCTCTGCGTATAGAGTCTATATTTATACGCGAAAAGCTCGGTCTAGCTATACTCGATGCTGCTTATACGAAGTCCTAGGACTATTTAGCCCTAATAAGGCTTATAGTTAATAACGGCCCTTTGTCTTAGATAAAGCACTATACGTCTATAAAGGCGGTATAAGAGGTACTTAAAACCCTATATAACCCTATAAACTTTACCTCTAACTTCCTCCTTATAAAGGAACTCTTTAACATAAAGATTAAGGGAGAGATATCTATCGAGACTTACCTAAATAAGGTGAAAGAGCTCTTCGACGAGCTAAATACTAGAGAGATCCGTATCCCGGAGATCGTAGTAATAACCTAGATCTTAGAGAGCCTAAATAGCTCTTTCTCGAGTTATATTATAAATATCACGTAGACCCTTCGTACTAATGCCATAGCATATACCCTTAAATCACTCTCCTCGTCTCTTATAGATAAGTTTAAGAGGACGAAAGCTCTCGAGAATAACGAGTAGCTATTTATAGCCGGCGGTAGTAAGGTCCCTATTTGCTCTTGCTGCAAAAAGCGAGGGCATATCGAGAGGAATTATTTTTAGAAACCTAAGAATAAAGATAAGGCTCGGGCTGCGGGATTTACCCCGAAAACGGTCTTTACCTCCTCCTCTTCTCGCCGGGACCCTAAGGAGAATACTAACCGTAACTACCGGAGGCCGACCCTAGTTCTCTACTCTCGGGAGAGCTCTCCGTCTCCGGCCCTACGTCCGGCCGGCCGTCCCCGGACCTCCCGCCTCCGGAAGCGCAAGGCCACTCCGGAATCCTCCGAGACCTCTAATAAAGCCCTCGTCGTCTCGGACTCTGCTTCTAGTATCGTAAGTACCCTCCTATCCTTTATAACACTCTATATATCCTTTATATCCTCTATGCTATATATAATACCCCTAGTAGTACCCTATTTCTATACCCTATTTCCCCTGAATAATATCCTTCTATATACCCCTATAAAAATAAAGTCCTCCTCTAATAGAAAACAAATAATAGGACCTCTAAAGCCTCTTCTTTTAGCAATTTCGAGGGTAGTGTTAAAAGTAGATAGGACTATAATGCGGATTAGGAATTTCTATAACTTTATCTTCGATACTAAAGCTACTAGACATATAGTTTCGAATAAATCTCTCCTCTCTAACTATAAAGAAATATATACTACTATAACCTAGGGAAAAGCTTCCTCTATTGTCGTACGAGGGGCTAGGGATCTTATCTTTAAGTTCCCTAATAGCAAACAATAGTATACCTTAAAAAACTGCCTTTATATACCTAAAATCGGCATTAATATAATTAGCCAATTAGCTATAATAAACACATACGCTCTTATAGGCCTAGACTTTATATCCCTCCTTAATAGAAATCTTAATAAACTAATAACCGGTTTTATTAAAAACGGACTTTACTATATCCCGTTAGATATAAAGAAAATACGTTTTCTAATTAAAAACAAGATATATAATATATAACATAGCCCGAAAGAAACAATAGATAACGCTATACTCTAAGATACTATACTAACTAATATAATAAAAACCCCTAAATTAAAAAAGAAAATAGACCTCGTTCTCTAGCATAAACGACTAGGCTATCTTAGCTATAAATCCCTATACCGATATCTTCGTAAACTATACCTAGATATATCCGTAGACTAAAAAGATATTATAGCTGTAAAGCAATGCGAAGCTTATATATAAGCTAAACATATAGAAAAAAAAAGAAAACCCTTTTAAAACGACGATATCTCTTTCTAGATAAAATGAACGTTAATATCTAGGGTCTTATAAAAGTCCCTACATACGATAAATTTAGATACTTTATATTATTTCTAGATACCTACTTTAAGTACCTAAGAATATACCTTATAAAAGATAAAGCCGAAAGCCTACCTAAGTTCCTAGAATTTAAAATAGAGCTTAAGAATAATAAAGATAAGATAAAGATAAAAGAGGTCTTCTTAGACAATGCAAAAGAATTTATCTATAATATTAAACTATATGCTCTTAAAAACGGAATAAAATATAACTTAAGTCTATTATATACCCCCTACTTAAACGGTAGATATAACGTAGCTACCCGTGCAACTATAGAGCCGGGAGATAGGGATATATGCACGATAGATAATGCATTTTAGCTCGGGGACTATTCGGCCATTAGTCGCTAACTAGTCCCTAATAACCCCTCTCGAGGCCTAAGGGTATATCCCTAAGGCCCCGATATATCTTAGAAGAGGGGCAAGCTTTAGTCTTACTACGAGAGGGCAACCGCACTATAATAAAGGATTATTCGTACTTTTAACTATTGTTCCTACCTTCCTAAAGTTACCTTTAGTCTATCTTCTTACAATTTCTAAAGCTTCTCTTTTTTAGTTACCTAAGAGCGATAGCGCCGCGCGGCAGGCGCGTTTCCGGACGTATAGGCCGCGTAGGCCGAATAAGTTATGCTAGCTATCGAGTCGCTAGCCTATCGCCGTTACCTTGCGTAACGGAACTTACATTAGAAGATAAACACATTGAATTATATAAGGGCTATAACGAGCGTCTTAAGACGCTATTACTAATTTTTTCGCTCCCTAAGGGGGCCCGATCTATCCCCTCGCGAAGTTAAACGTAAGCCGGCCCTTTACGACCTACCCCTCCGCGTATAGATGTCCTCGCAGCCTCTCGAAGTTCCGCAATCCTATCTCTTAATCTTTTCTCCTCCTCTAGCTCTACGGCTCTTGCTTAAAGGGCTGCGAGGACATCTATACGCGGAGGGGTAGGTGACTTATTTAGCAGGGACTTATATAAACGTCGCCGATAGTCAACCGAATCGAGGGAGAGTCGTAGTAGGGAAATTAAAATAAAAAACATTCCTTAGTTATTATAACCGACTAACCCTCGAAAACGTCTCGATTAGAAATGCGATCTCGAGGATGCCTTTATCGCTGCCCTACGTCGTTTTAAGCGCAATAAGAATAAAATCTTATATGCCTTTAACTATATATACGTAGACTGTAAGGCGAGATAGAGGCGATACCTCGACGAAAAGCTCCCTATAGAGAGGGAATTGCTTCGCACTAACTAGGATAATTTTCGTGACTAGACCTTAATTTTAATTAAAGATACTACTAATCGCGAGACTCTTTTAGCCACGCAACTATAGGAAGCACGCTAACGAGAGGGTTAGTCCCCCCTCGATTTTAGTCTTTACTTAGATTCCCTTAAGCAATACCTAGAACGTCCGCTAGAAAAAACTTATATACTTTCCTTTTTTGCGAAGTTGCGTCCCGATCTTCGGGACTAAATCTCCCTTTATTTAGCGTCTATTTAGGACAATACTTATAAGGAGATAGTCTAACTCGCTTAACGCTTCTAGGATGCTCTAGGAAATAAAAAGCGCCTTATAAAGCTAACTAACGATTAGTCGACCTTTATTCGGGGGGTAAGAGGCTCTTATTCGATAGGCTATCGCCGACGTAGAGGCCGAAATAGATCTACTAATAACTATTAAGATTCCGACGCCGCTAGATCGACCTCGAATAGCCGTAGAAACGGTCGTAGCAATAGCCGTAGGAACGGCTAAGGAAATAGTCGTAATAGTCGCAACGGTAGGAATAGATACGGTAGGAATAGCCGTAGCAACAACCAGGGAGGAAATTCGTATAGAAACGGCGAAAGCTAATCCGGCATAGTCATTTATTAGTATTATAAGAAACTAGGCTATATGCAAGCCGATTGCTAGGCGATAGCGAGAGCTAACCGAGCCGTAGCCGATTTAGAGATAACGAAGAAGGAGGGAAACGCCTAGAAGTCGAAGTAAATGCCTCTCCTTCGACTAAGCTATAGGTAGAGGTAGTTAAAAGACTATATGCTATTAGAAAGCTACTAAGGCGAACACTTTATAAAATCATCGTTAATCTCGATTACGGTAGTAAAGTAGATCTAGTAGATATAAATTTTGCTTAAAAATAAAGGCTACGATAGCTTCCTTTATTAACCCTTAGATTAAAGGTAGTCGGGAATACGCTTATAAGACGATATAGAGTTTAGGAAGTTTCTATCTAACTTTAAGACAATCGCTATAGGGAAAAGATAGTTATTCGCCCTTATATCGGCGTCGATAACGGATTAAAACCCGACGACGCATTAGTTTTACTTAGCATACCTATACTTTCTTAGGAATATATTTATCTCGTTCTTTTTAAGCGCGCTTAGTAGTTTAAACACTAACTCTCTAAGGTATTATTACGCTAACCGTAGAAATTTTTGCATAAGTGTCGGAATAAGGCATAGGTCTATGTAGTTATACCGGACTTAAATTTTATGCTATTTCCTAATAAAGATAATAACTCGGCGAACCCTAAGCGAACGGGAGAGGAAATACCGGCGACTCTTTTAGACTTTAAAGACGTATTTTCTAAGCATAAGGCCGATTTATTGCTAAGGAAGAAGGGCACTAATTATGCGATTAACCTATTGCCCGACTTTAAGCCGCCTTTTAAACCTATCTACCCTCTTTCTTAATCCGAACTTTAGGTTCTAAAGGAGTGGTTAGATTAGTCCCTTAATCGTAGTATTATTCGGAAATCTAAGAGTTCGGCCGGGGCTTTTATCCTTTTTATGCCTAAGAAAGACGGCACTTTACGCCTTTATATAGACTACCGGGGGGTTAATAGCATTACCGATAAGAATCGCTACCTACTCCCCTTTATTTCGGAGATTATAGACCGTTATTAAAGGGCTAAGTACTTTTCGAAGATTAACCTAAAAAACGCATACTAACGCATCCGGATTAAGGGAGGGGATAAATAGAAGATAGCCTTTCGTAGTCGCTACGGTTACTACGAGTATTTAGTATTGCCGTTTAGATTAACTAACGCCTTTACTATATTTTAGTCATATATTAACTAAGCTCTTAAAGGCCTTATAGATACTATTTGCGTTATTTACTTTAATAATATTTTAATCTTTTCTAAGACCTACGAAGAGCATATAGAACACTTACGATAAGTCCTTAAACAACTAAGGAACACCGAGCTATTCGCTAATTTATCGAAGTGCACTTTCTATAAGCAGTTATTAGAGTTTTTAGGATTTATCTTATCTATTAATAGAGTTGCAATAGACCTAGCCCGCGTTAAGGCTATTATAAATTAGGAAGAACCTCGTTCTTTCTATAATGTTTAAGTTTTTCTCGGTTTTATAAATTATTACCGACGATTTATTTTAGGATACTCTAGCATTATTGCCCCTCTTACTGCGCTATTAAAGGGGAGCGTTAAGGGAAGAAAGCCCGGACGAGTATAGCTAAACACTAGCAAATTAATAGCGTTTTACGCCGTAAAGAACGCCTTTATAATAGCCCTACTTCTCCGATACTTCGACCCTTAAAGACCGATTCGCATCGAGACTAATGCCTTAATTTTCGCAATAGCTAGCATTCTTTCGTAGCCCGATAACGAAGGCTACTATTATCCGATTGCTTTTTAGTTACGGAAGTTTACTAGCCCTAAGCTTAACTACGGCACCCTTAATTAAGAGATATTTGCTATCGTTAAGTTATTTAAATACTAGCGATACTATGTCGAAAGGGCGGCGAATACCGTTAAAGTTTTATTAGATTACTAGAACCTTTAAGGCTTTATAAAGCAAGTGCCCTTTAATAAAAGATAAGCACGTTAGTATATATACCTAGCTCCTTTCGATTTTACGATTAAACACCGAGCCGGTAAATTAAATCCTACCGATGCTTTATTAAGGAAGCTAGAATTTATAGGCGAAGCCTTACCGTCTATAGAGCTACTCCCGAAACTATAATAAAAGTTAGCAGTTATTCGGTAGGTATATATAGCTATAGATTCTGCAAAAAGCGACCTTAAGACGAGTTCTTAGGTCTCTACTATCTTTAAGCTTAACGAGATATCTTTATATAACGAAAATACACGAGCTCTCTAAGATTCGATCGCTTAGCATTTAGGAATAAGTCCCGCGGAGTTAGCTACTTAGGTTAAAGATATCGTTAGTTATAAACAACGGTGTTAAAGATAATTAGCTAGGTTAGCAGCTCGTTATAAAGGGGTCTATAAGAGTAATATCTTTAAGCCCTTTTTTAAGCTCCTTAAGAGGACTTAAGCGGAAGATCTATAGACTATATAGCGAGTATAGGCCGAAAGTACCTTAGAAGAAGGGGTAAGTCCTTAGTTATTAAGCCTAGACGGACTTATTTTACATTCGGGAAAAATCGTAGTGCCCGTAGAGGTTGCCTTAAGGCAAGAGCTTATTTAGCTCTACTACGACGATCCCCTTATAGGATACTTTAGAATAGCCCGCACGAAAGACCTCCGATCCCGGAAATTCTTTTAGGAAGGAATAGCTCGTAATATAAATAGCTATATACGTTTATATTATATTTATTAAGGCGCCGTCCTAAAGCGGCATCGCCTATATAGCGCCCTTAAGTCGCTGCTTATTCCTATAAGACCTTAGGAAGAAGTCTCTATAGACTTTACTACTAGTTTTCCGGAGTTATAGTTCGATAGTAGAGAAGTTAACGTAATACTAGTAATCGTTAACCGATATACTAAGTATAGCGTATTTCTCGCGGTCTTTAAGATAATAATAGCGCCTTAGTTAGCTAATGCTTTTTATTATAAGATTAAGCTTATCTATAGAGTACCGAAAGGCATTATTTCCGATAGAGGATCTCTATTTACTAATAAGTTTTAGTTAGACCTCTATTATATATTATAGATAAAACGTAGGTTATCGATAGCCTTTTACCTATAAACCGACGGTTAGACCGAACGGGTGAATTAGACACTATAATACTACCTTCGGTATTATACGAATGCTAAATAGAATAACTAGCCTAAACTACTACGAGAGGCTTAGTTCGCTTACAATAATGCGAAGAATATAACTATAGGCTTTTCGCTTAATAAGGTATTATTCGGATACTAACTAGACTACTATATCTACCTTACGGACGATGCTATTAGTAGGGGAGTTCCTAAAGCGAGAGCTCGCAATAGCAAATTAGCAGACTTAAGGAAAAAGCTAAAGACTTATTAGCGATAAGCTATTAAGTCGCAAAAGGAATTCTATAACCTCTATTATAAGCCACTTACCCTTAAGGTTAAAGACCTAGTAGGACTCTCTACGAAGAACTTACGCCTTAAGGACTAAAGAAGGAAGCTATTACCTAAATATATTAGACTTTTTAAGGTCCTTTAAGTTATTAGTAATTAGGCGTACCGCCTAGCCCTACTAAAGAAATACGATCGGCTTTATAATATATTTTATATTAGTCTTCTTAAGCCGTAGGCAGAAAGGGCTATTAACTAATACCTTAGCGAATTACTACCGATGCTTAACCTTAACGATGCCGAAGGAGAATAGTCGGTTTAGTAAATTAAGGACTATAAGAAGAAAAAAGGCATTACCTACTACTTAGTGAAATAGGAAGGTTAGCTAGCCGAATATAACGAGTAGGTTGCTTAAGACGATATAGCGAATGCCTAAGAACTTATTAACGAATACCTAAAGATACGACTAAAGAAACGGCGGAAATTACGTATTATAAAATAACTTCTTTTTAGCTTACCCTAACTTTTCTATTTCTACTCCGCCGCTACTTTACCCTTATTCCTTAATATCTATGCGATAGAAGTCTCTTACTTCTATCTTACTAATAAACTCTATAATAACTAAGAGACGTTTCGCCTACTTCCCCCTCCCTTAGCGACTACTTTCCTTAATTATTTCCTATAAATTATCGTATATATATTCTCGGCCTACCTACTATAGGGTAAAACCTGCGTTCTTAATTACTAGACGAAGCTTTTAGTCCTTATTCTCGCGTATAGCTTTCCGTCGCTCTTATAATGCCTACCGGTATTTAAGACAACGTTTCGTATATAAACGTTTAGCACTTAATACCCCTTATTCCTCTCTATAGGCCGTTATTATAGCTATAAACGATATATAAACTTAGTAGAAGATTAACTTTATCTTCTTTTTTTCCGTTTTATCCTAAGTAATCTATAGCTCGACTATCTTTATCTAAATGCTATATAGATCCGCTATATCCTTAGATATTATTATAGGTACCTATAATTTTATTAGCGATAATATCTTAACTTAAGGGGGAATAAGGAACTTACGGATTTATAAAGGTTACTATACGAGTTATATTTAATACATTTGCTTAATCGCGCGTCTTCTTAAATATAAGAGAGTTTAACTATTCTAGTATTATCCTTATTATCGCCGAACCCTTATATACTGCTATTTAAGCACTTAATATAGCATAACTCGGTTATTTAGCACCCTTTCGCGCGGCGACTTTTTATAGTCACGGCCTTCTTAGCCCTTTTCTTTAGCGATATCCCTTTTTAGAGATTCTTCGTATCTACGGTATCTCCTTTAGCATTCGCCTTTATATCTTCGTCTCTATCGTCTTCGCTAAACGACGAAAATGTTTTAGATTCGACAACCGTTAGCGTTATACGCTTAGCAATCGCTTAATCTTCTTAAGACTCTACTATAATAGGTTTCTTTATACTTATAAATAGTCCCTTAAATAACTAACGAAATAGAGGATCGTCTGTTTCTTCCTCTAACGAGGATGTCGATTTCTCTAATATATTCGGTATATTCTTCTCTACGAGAAGTCGTTCTAATAGGGTTATCTTCTCTCTATGCTTTTTCTTAAGCTTTATCTCTTCCTATGCTATCGCTATAGCGTCCTAAATTAATACTCTATTCGCCGATAACTCTAGGACTTAAGCTATAACTAAGGGACCTATCGGCTAAATATAGTCTATCTATTTTCCTCGCTTTTAAAGCGTCTCTACCGTTGCGCTTACCGTTTGCTTAAGACCTATAGCGTTAAACTAATTTAGAATATACTCGTCTAATTTAGAATATGCTTGTCTAATTTAGAATATACTCGTCTAATTCCGAATATACTTCTCTATAAGATCTCTATATAGTTATATAATAAGAGAAAAGAAGAAAACAATCTTTATATATAAAGAGCAGTACTCTATTATAGTTCGCTAACTATACGTAGGCGACTAGCTGTAAGGGTCTAGACCGTAGTGTTGTTATCTAGTGTATGTGACTAGATTGCGTGTATTTAGGTAGTCCGCGCCGGCGAGGGCTACGCCCGTACTCTCTTCCCTTTCCCCCTCTATAGTGTTATTCTACCTCTTTCTAGGACCTCCTCTATGCCTACTCGGACTAACCCCGTTATATAATAACACTATTACTTTATTAATCCGTAGCTACGCCTACTACACGCCGCCTCCGTACCGTCGGAACGCGCCGCCTAGAGTCTTCTCTACGATGCTTAATACAAGGATAAATTAAGCTGCCCTTTAGCTATTGCCTTAATCGCTAGTGCGATTTTTCGACCCCGCACTAATAAGAACGCGCTAACGCGCTAATGTTAGCTTATGCGAATTTTTCGACCCCGTACCTACGAATGCGCCTTTAATCGGCTTTTCCTGCCCTACTCGCAGCCGTTAAATACCTGCCTATAGCGAGACCTTTTTGCCTTTCTTTTCCTTTATTAACTTCCCCCTTAGGAGGGAGGACTTTGCCGTCTCCGCTTTAAGGGCTACGGGAAGAGCCTATATATAGGAGCCTTAGGTGCGTTAAGCCAACGATATACGTTAATAACGCTAAAAGCTCCCGCTTCTTTAGCTTCGGTACGAGTAATGCCGAAAGGCACGACCTTCGAGACGGTAGTAGGGCGTAGTTATAACTGCGGAATATATAGATCACGCATAAAGAAGCACGTATATAAACGAGCTCCGGATTAACCGAAAGAACGGCAGTACGTCTACGAGCGGGATACAACCGGACGATTTAAGTAATAAATATTAGGAATGCTTCCGCCGGCAGCCGGCGGCGACATCGGGAGGCTATATAAGGGAAGCTATGCCCGTGCCCTAAGGGCCGTAGAGAACGGACGGAGCCCGTATAGCCTCGTGCGAGAAGAATAACGGGTGATAGCGGCTATAGCAGCGCCTAGAGACGAAGTCGTCGCTATAGGGCGAGTCCCTAAGAGCACTTAGGCGTGCGAAGCGCACGAGCCGGAAAGGAAAAACCGGCCCTACTTAAAGTAGTCCTTTAGTTATTCTTAGCAAGCAGCTTGCCCTCGTTCTTATAAGCTAATAACGGCCTAGCTAATGTTCGTTACGATAAGGGAGTCGGGAAGGTTATATCCGCGTTTATAATAAGAGCTGCGTGCCGCTTTAGAGGGGATTTTCGGTGCAATTCGTATGTGTGTTTTCGGCTATGCGTTTCGGTATAGGTTTCGCCTTAACTGCGTGGTCCGCACGTAACGTCCGTCGCGCGTTAGGGTACGGCTTCGGGTGTCTTAGAAGGTAGCTCTAAAAGAGCTAGGCGGGGCGGGGGGCTAATGTAAGGGTCTAGACCCTAGTGTTGTTATCTAGTGCACGTGACTAGATTGCGTGTATTTAGGTAGTCCGCGCCGGCGAGGGCTACGCCCGTACTCTCTTCCCTTTCCCCCTCTATAGTGTTATTCTACCTCTTTCTAAGACCTCCTCTATGCTTACTCAGACTAACCCCGTTATACTAGCCACTTATTACGTAGTAACTATTATAACGCGTGATTAATTAATAATAATTATAATATATATAATAATAAGTATCGTCGTTGATTTTTATACTACGTTTAATCCTATTTTAGTCCTATTTGCTATTACGACTTTATTTATACCTAAAGCTATCCTAGCGTCTAAAGCGTCCGCCTTAGAAGGGGGGGATAATTATAACGCAGCTACCCGCGCAACTATAGAGTCGGGAGATAGGGATATATATACGATAGATAATGCATTTTAGCTCGGGGACTATTCGGCTATTAGTCGCTAACTAGTCCCTAATAACCGCTCTCGAGGCCTAAGGGTATATCCCTAAGGCCCCGATATATCTTAGAAGAGGGGCAAGCTTTAGTCTTACTACGAGAGGGCAACCGTATTATAATAAAGGATTATTCGTACTTTTAACTATCGTTCCTACCTTCCTAAACGTACCTTTAGTCATTCTTCTTATAACTACTTTCCTTGCTATAAGCCTTAATAGGGGCATAACTAATACTAAGACTTTTACCGGGTTAAGTTAACTCTTTACTATCTTTATCGATATGCCTAAAAGGTTAAGGAGGTTAAAGGCATTATGTTTAAGACCTTCTCTAAGGCATATAACTATTGCCTATCTATCTATAGTAACGCTTATCCCGACGATTACTATAGTAACCTTCCCTCCCTTATTTAAGGCGAATTTAACGATAACCTTTAGAACGATAAAGACATTACGGCCGGGGAGTAGGAAGAACTTACTACTTTACTACTATATTATAGCCTTAATATAAAAGACATTGAGTTACTTAGAAATCGCGACCTCGATCTTTAGCACGATTAGTAGCCTTATATTAGCAAATATCCCGACTTAAAGGCATTAGGGAACGACTATTAGAAGCTAGTTAAGTTATAGTATGCCTTTACTAATAAGCAAGATAATAATATATCTAATAATATCTGTAATACTCGTCTTAACGTAGAGTAACGCATAGTTTTTGACCTTTTTACTTAGTACTTAGAATAAGCCCTCGACCTTAGCGAGTAAGACCCGGCGCCTCTTCTTATATAAGTAGATAGATAAGGCGGTATAGGTTAGTCCTTTATAATTTACGCCCTCTATGCCCGGTTAAAGTAGCTTTCCCCGGGCTGCTTTATATAAGCGGCGCTTACGGGTATTACTACTAACGTAATTAACGGCGTGACTTTATACTCCCTACTATACCTACCTATCTTTAAGACTCTCGAAAAGGTGCCTTTATTACGCACTATAGAGCTTAGTAACATCTAGTCTTAGCTACGCCTCTTGCGTTACCTTATTATCGACGAGAAGTTAATAATTAGCCTATAAACCTTTTCTTATATCGATTCCCGCCTCCGATAAATCTTCCCGGAGCATTAAGACGAGTTCTTTAGTAGCCGTAGCGTTCTTATGCTTAGTGACTTCTATTAGCTCCCGCCTATAATAGAAAAGCCGCTCTTTACTACGGCGGCTTTTATAGCGCTACCTAAGATTCGTAGACGCAACGCCTACTACGCCTTTAATAAGACTATTATATTATAGTAGGTCTTATAGCGGTAAGGTAACGACTAGGCTCCTTTCCGGATAGCTCTTTAAGCCCTATATATTAATGCCCCCTCTATTAACGACTAAAAACTGCTCTATACCCGCGTATAGGTAAACCTACTACTTACGGAGGTAGCTCGCTTCGATAGGGCGGTCTGTATTTACTCTACTAATATATAAGTCCGCGACTTTAATATAGACTATATAAAACGCCTTAGCTCGCTATATATCTAGCTTTAAGCGATTAATATCGGACCTAACGCATTATAAGCCGACTCTATTACTGCCGGCAACCTATATAACTATCTACCTATCTATATTAGTACTAGGGTAATATTAATAGCGAATATAAACCCCTCCTAGCCTTATTAATAGTGCCTTAGGGACTATCCACGACTTCGCCTAAAATGCTAATATAGACGACCCTTAAGTGCACCTACCCTTTATTATTTTAGTCCGCTTTAATCGCTATATAGGTCCGCTTTACTTTAACGACCTAAAGCTAGCGACTATTATACCTATCTTTCGGATAACGCGAGACTTCTTTAAGGGCGGCGCCTCTTACTATCACACTTAGTTCCCTTTAACGATTGCGTATACTATTACTATTTATAAGGCATAAGGTGCTACGCTTAAGTAGGTTATAGCGGATATATCCTATTGCGATTTCTAGTCTAGCCTTACTTACGTAGCTATCTTACGGGCTAAGACGCTACGTAGCATTATATTTAATGCCTACTTTAATCTTAATAATATTATTTAAGGTAGTAACGTCTCTATGCTAGCGCGGGAGGCTAACGCTATTCGCTATACTAGTTAGGTTATTAGGTGATAAGGAAGAAAGATTATTAAAGAATAGCTATAGTAAGTGAATTAACTATACGCACTATATCTATTATTAGTGGTATTACTTTGTTACGCGCTTACTACTGCGTGGCTTTATTCTATGCCTACCGTAGCGTGCCGTGCCTGCTATTCCGTGCCTGCTATTGCGTTCCTTGCTTCGTTGTGCGCTTACTATTATTATACAACGTTGCTTTATTACGCGCCTGCTGTTATTATACTACGTTGCTTTATTACGTGCGCGCCTGCTATTATACTACTTTATTGCTTCGTTACGCGCCTGCTGTTATACTACTTCGTTGCTTCGTTACGCGCTTACTATTATACTACTTCGTTGCTTTATTACCCGCCTGCCTGCAATAGGTTTATAAAGGGGTATTATAATTGCAATTGCAATAACCCGAGAATATAGGATCGTACTAATAGTATATCGGTAGAGCGCTAACCCTCTAAGAACCGGAAGTAGATAGGTAATAGCCTTTGCCTTAAGGTCCTATATTTTGAAAGATTAGAGCATAGTGCTTGCTATTTTTTCGGTCTTCAGTCTAAGTCTATGTTTATATAGCTAGCTAAAGAGAAAAAACTCGAGGGTTTCTTTCGCTTAGGCGTCTACTATAATAGTAAGCTAGGTATCTAGGTTAATTAATCTAGCCCGTAGAAATCAGTATCTATTTAAGCTTAAGTTTTTGCTTATTAACCTTTTTAGTATTATTCCTTCCTTCGTTACGGCGTTAAATAACTTTCCGTTTCTATAGCCGAAAATGCGTAGAGTATAGAACTCGTAATAATAACGCGTAGCCTCGTCTTAGCCTTGTATTTAACCACGCGTAAGGGCCCGCCCGCGGGGTAAATAAATACGTATCACAAGCCCCGCTTTAGTTAAGGCTTAGGGTTCGAATCCCGCTTATAGCTAAAAAAACGTGCCCTAGCTATAGCTAAATATTAAAGGTCCCCCGGCTATAGCAAAGCTTTGCTTACCGTTGTGCCCTACGGTATACTCGTATTTTTTAATTCAATTTCATCCGGCTGCGTGCCCTACTACGTGCCCTCTACTACGTGCCCTCTACTGCGTGCCTTCTGCTATATATGCGGCTCCTTAATGTATGCTTCGTGCCCGGCTCCTAGCTGCGCGCCCTCTACTGCGTGCCTTACTGCGTGCCCTACTGCGTGCCCTCTACTACGTGCCCTCTACTATGTGTGCGGCTCCTTAATGTTTGCTTCGCGCCCGGCTCCCGGCTGCGTGCCCTGCTACGTGCCCTCTGCTGTGTGTGCGGCTCCTTAATGTATGCTTCCCTTTGCTGCGTGCTCTACTACGTGCCCTACTGCGTATTGCGGTAGATTGCGGCATTGTGTTATTCTTCGCACGATTTGCGCGGCTCTCTTAGTTGCTATATACCTACACTCGATTTTAGTAGTAGGATATAGGCACGCGGGGTGCGTGCCGAAAAAGTAGATTTACTATATAAATAGCAATTTATTGCTATATAAATAGCAATTTATTACTATATAAATAGCAATACTCTTAATAATAATTAACTATATTTATCAGGTCTTTTACTTAATATATCGTTCTTTTTATCTCTCTTAGCTTAGACTAAGGATTATTATTAAGCGACTATAAAAGAGAAGTTACTATTATAAAAATAAAGGATATCCGTAAATTAAGCACGGTTACTAACACGTAGTTAAATAGATTATATATAAGCAACGCTTATACGGATACTATTATAGTACTATATTACACAATATAGTACATAGTAATATGCTACGTAATATATAGTCCTATATATAAACGAGCCTTTAGCCTTTATAGTTCTTCTCCTCTTTATAGAATAATAAGGTTATCTAGCTATTACCTAGTGCCGTAATAGTTTATTCTATCTCCTATTGCGCCCTGTCGCGATCCCTAGCTTTATAAATATAGTCCTAGTAGCTCTATTACCTTATCCCTTTAGTCGTCGCGACCTAAGCGTAACCCCTAAGAAATCATTCCCTTAAGCCCTTAAGCCCTTAAGAATTTTTCCCTAGCCTATAGAAACCTATATAGCCTATAGAAATTTTTTATAGTCCTTAATAAATACCTTAGATTAGATACTCCTCCTTCCTCCTTATAGTAGATATACCTATAGCCTCTAACGCTACGGGCGACGGTCTAAAGGCCTTTACTAAGGAGTTTATTAGTGAATTTCCTTAGATCGCTTAGGCGATAAAGAGGTTCGATAACGTAGTCCCGGTCGCTAATACGTAGGAGACCTAGGAAAACCTTTAGAGCTTAGATACCTAATACATTCTTATATATATCGAGGAGAGTCTTCGCTCCCTTCGCGTAGCGGAGGCCTCTTAGGTTAACCAAAATGCTAGGTTAAAAGAACGCGTAACTATATAAGATTAGCTTTTAGCTACGAAAGATTAGCTCCTAGCTATAAGGGAGTAATTTCTCGAGGCTAAAGACCTTATAATCTTAACTATAAAGATATTATACTCTTAGACAATAACCTTAGTATAGTCGTCCGGAAAACGAAAGATAGTAGACCCTCCGATCTTTACTAAAAAGGGGTCTACCTCCGACCGTTAACGTAAGTACGAGGCCTAGGAACTTAAGATATAAGGTGTCTTCCTCCGCGATAGTATATAGTTCGACTTAGATAGCGCCTACCTCCTTTATATTAGCGATAGGCTTAATAAATAGGCCTACGACTTCGTTAAAGATAAGATAGCTACTATTATAGCTAACCTATCCGAGAGGGAGAAGTAGGAATAGCCTACTATAACGACGCTCCTTATAGCTTTAGGTAAATAGTATAAGGTTTTAGACTTAACGTAAGCCGCTAAGAATATCCTCGATAATTTCCCTTAAAGCGATAAGAACTATTAGATCTAAAAGGCAGACCTTAACGCCTATATACGTAAGGTAAGGAAGATAAAGGAATAGTAAGTCGACTTCCTCCGGAAGTTTATATTAAAGGATATAAGCGATCTCGTTAAAAGCATATAGACTAAGATCCCTAATACCGACTATAAGAAATAGTTAGCGTAGATAGATATCTTTATAAAGAATCTCGCTAACTATACTTATTATAAAAAGCTTAAGAAGAAGGCCGCCCTTTATTTATAGTTCCCGCCGACGCTTATACCTACCCTTACCTTAACCGCCTTAGCTTAACCCTTATACGGTAACCCTATAGACCTCGACCGGCTTTCTAATAGTAAACGATAATTTAAGATTAATAATAAACTCTATATAGCTTACGGAGAGCTTAGATACTAAAAGGAGGCTTACGACCTAGCTAAGATAGTAAATCCGCTTCTAATACCCTTACGTTAAAGTAGTCCTTAGTTTTAGGGCTAGGGCGCCCCTTCCCTTAGCTTCGGCCGAGGATCTTAAGGCGCCCGCGGCGGCGGGTATAGCTAGGGCTAGCTCGTCCGTACGGCCGACTATAAATAAGGCTATATCCTTAGGGAAGAAGATACGGATTTATAAAGCGAGCGGCCGGCGTTAAAGCTACTGCTAAAAGATATACCCCTAAAGTAAGTCGCTTTTAGGGGTTATATATAGGGGAGGATAAGAGGATTAGGTCGTTGCTTTTAGATAGAATAAATCTTTAGATTAGTTCGTCGAATAGTAATAAAAAGTTAATCCTTCTTTATACTTATCTCTCCTTTACGCATAACCCTTAGTCCTTTTACTACGTTAATACGTTATTCTTTATAGATTCTAGCTATACTACTATAGCGTTCGCCGATCTTTATGCTATCGTACGGAAATATAACGTTACTATAAGGAAGCTCCTTAAACCTTAACTGCTTCGATTAGCCGACGGTATACCCTTAATATAGATAAAGGACTACTTTATAGCCCGAATAACTATTAGTAAGTATATAGAACTTATGCTTTTCTTTATTACGAATTTATTACCCTTTACCCTGATTATCCTAAGCATCCCCTAGCTTTAGGAATATAAACTAACTATACTTTAGAAATCTCTTTAAGTCCGCTTCGATTCCGATTACTATATAAGATACTGCCTGCCTTTAAGTATAATAGCCGAGGATAGGATAGCTCTTAAGACTCTTATTACTCCCGCGCCCGGAAGGCATTAGTTACGTCGAAAAGTATATTTTTCTAACGTCGTAGAGATTTAGACTACCCTAACGGTTACCTTAAAATAAAGGGTCTTTATAACGATAGAAGATATACCGGAAATTCCCTTTCGGTAGGAAGAGACTAATATTCTAAAAGACTAGACTATCCTACCGGGAAGTTATATACCTATAGACTCGTTTACTAAGGAATATCTACTTAAATAAGTATCGCACCCTTTAAACCTTAGCTAAACGATTTAATATCCCTTATATAAGATATAGCTATTCGCTTAGGAAACCGCCCGCTTAATATCCCCGATTAGCCCTCCGGACTCCCTTAAGACTTAAGCCTTTAAGGCTACTCCGCTATAGACTATTTTAGTAGCTCGCCTACTCTTTATTCGTCTTACCGCCGGCCGTCGCTACGTTCCCGCCCGATAGGGCCAAACGCAACGCCCCCGCCGGCGTATACGATAGGAAGATTAAATACCTTTAGATATAAACGATATCCGCTATATATAAGTAATTAACTTTGTTTAATTCTATAAATAAGATAGTATCTAAGCGATACGAATTAGTATATCTAAATTAGCTAAGCTAGTCGAGGAGGGAGAAAATCTACGACTCTTTAACGAACTCTTAGTAGGCTTAGTTAAGGTCTTAAAACTATCTAAAACCTCTTTTTAACGCGTTATTATAGGGGACTATATAATAGAGGTAGCTTAAGCCGCTTTTCCCGAACGTTTTTTTTAATTTCCTTTAGATAAACCTTTAGGATATAGCTAATTCTAAATCTATATTTTAGAGGTCGACGAGGCTAATATAGAAAAATTCCTCTAAGTAAAACCGGAAGTTATAAAAGTAGATATCCTAAAGAAACTCCTAAAAGAGTTCTAAGATAAGCTTCCTTATTTCCTTCTTAAAAATGCGAATAAGCTCCCCCTATACCGCCCTTAGGATTATAAGATCGAACTTATATTTAGTAAATAAGCTCTATACTATAGAAATCGGCCTATATTACCTATATAACTCCGCTATATTAAGAAGTAGATTAACGATATGCTTAATAAAGGCTTTATTTAGGAGTCTTTTTCTCTAGCCGTAGTATTACTAAGAGTCTTACTATTTACATAGTACGAAATCTCTATTTGCATAGTAAGATAGGTATACCTCTACTCTTTCTATATATACCCCGCGCGCCTATATCCCGCTACTAAATTTTCTATATAGGTATATAGTAATTAAGAGGGCCGCGTAAATCGTATATATATAGCCTTAATTTAGTTAATTCGCTACGTGCCCTACTGCGTGCCCTTTGCTGCGTGCCCTCTACTGTATGTGCGGCTCCTTAATATATGCTTCGTGCCCGGCTCCCGGCTGCGCGCCCTCTACTGCGTGCCCTACTGCGTGCCCTACTGCGTGCCCTACTGCGTGCCCTCTGCTGTGTGTGCGGCTCCTTAATGTATGCTTTATGCTCTACTACGTGCCCTACTGCGTGCCTAGCTCTCTACCGCGTGCTCTACTGCGTGCCTAGCTCTCTACCGCGTGCTCTACTGCGTGCCTAGCTCTCTACTGCGTGCCCTACTGCGTGCCCTACTGCGTGCCCTACTGCGTGCCCTACTGCGTGCCCTACTGCGTGCCCTACTACGTGCCCTACTGCGTGCCATCTACTATGTGTGCGGCTCCTTAATGTATGCTTTATGCTCTACTGCGTGCCCTCTACTATATATGCGGCTCCTTAATGTATGCTTCGTGCCCGGCTCCCGGCTGCGCGCCCTCTACTACGTGCCTTGCTGCGTGCCCTGCTGCGTGCCCTGCTGCGTGCCCTACTGTATGCCCTGCTGCGTGCCCTCTGCTATATATACGGCTCCTTAATGTATGCTTCGTGCCCGGCTGCGTGCCCGGCTGCGTGCCCGGCTGCGTGCCCTACTGCGTGCCCTACTGCGTGCCCTGCTGCGTGCCCTACTACGTGCCCTGCTGCGTGCCCTACTGCGTGTCGGTGGTGTTCTTCGCGTTCTTCGCACGATTTGCGCGGCTCTCTTAATTGCTATATACCGACACTAGATTTTAGTAGCGGGACATAGGCGCGCGGGGTAGGCGTAGAAAAAGTAGAGATTTAAATATATTACTATGCAAATAGAGATTTAATGCTATGTAAATAGCAAGACTTATTACTAATCCTCGCTTATAAACCGGGCGGTAGTATCTATATCTATTATAACTACTAAGGTTTAAATTAGGTTATAGTTAAGAATCGATATCCTTTACCTTTAATCCGTAAAACACTAGATTCTCTCTATAACGCTAAGTCTTATATAAAGCTAGACGTAATTGCTATATTTAACTATATTCGAATCGCCGAGGGTTATAAATAGCTTATATAGTATTTATTATACGCTTCGGACTATTTGAGATACTAGTTACCCCCTTCGGCCTTTACAACGTATTATCGACCTTTTAGAACTATATTAATCACGTGCTTTATAATGCCTTTAATAACTTCTATATAGTATATCTTAATAACGTACTAGTCTTTTTAAAGACTAGGGCGGAATATAAGAACTACGTGCGAATAGTTATCTAACGCTTAGGCAACGTAGGGCTTTAAATTAATATCGGGAAGTTAGAGTTTTATATAACGAAGACTAAGTACCTTAGACTAATTATTTCGATATCTAGCATAAGTATAGACCTTAAGAAGGTACGTATAATCCCGGCTTAGAATACCTTAACTTTAGTAAAAGAACTTTAGTAGTTTCTTAGGTTTATAAACTTCTACCGCCGTTTTATTAAAGGATACTTTAGTATTATCTCCCTAATAACTACGCTACTTCGAAAGGATTCCCGTTAGTCTTAAGGACCTAAATAAGCTACCGCGTTTAAGGCCTTTAAACTTACTTTTACTATTGCCTTAGTCTTAGCCTATTTTAACTAGTCGAAGAAAATAGTTATTAAAACTAACGCCTTAAATTAGGCCTTAGGAGGAGTCATTTTATAGACCGGAGACAATAGATATCTTTACCCTATTGCGTTTTTTTCGTTAAAGCATACTGCCCTTAAGTATAACTACGAGATCTATAATAAAAAGCTATTAGCAATTATTAAAGCGCTTAAGGAAAAGCGCTTAGAACTCTAAGGGATTACTAAAGCGTTCGACGTTATTACGGACTATAAGAATCTTTAGACGTTTATATCTATAAAGCAACTTAACTAACGATAAGTGAGCTAGGCCGAGTTCTTTTCTTAATTTAACTTTATAATTATATACCGCTTAGGCAATAAGGCAATTCTCCCCGACGCTTTTAGCAAGCTCCCCGGCAATAGACTAGCTACTATAGACGATAATAGACTCCTCTATCGAAATTAGGTAGTTATCCTTAAAGAGAAAGTCGACCTAACTATCCTAAAAGAACTCTTAACCGATTCCTATGCCTTAAAGGAGGACTTTAACGTAATCGCCGCCCTTAGACTAAAAGTAGCTAGTAAATTACTTAATAAGCTTATCCGTAAGGCATACTAATAAGATAATCTTACTTAGGATATAGTAGCGATACTCCGGGATCTATACGTCCGACGCTAGCTAAAGTATATCCGAAAGCTCTTACGTTATAATATATCCGAATATTAGTTAATTAACGGACGTATCTTTTTCCGCGACTAGCTCTTTATCCTTAATACCTTAGATCTCCGCCTTAAAGTCGTTTATCGATCCTATAGTAGTAGCTTAGTAGGATACCTAAGGAAGGTAAAAACCCTTAATCTATTAAACCGAATATACTAATAGCCGAGGATTTCTTACTTTACCGCTACGTTTGTTAAAGACTATACTCTCTATCTTTAGACTAAGACCCTTTACTTATCTCCCTTTAGATTCTTAAAACCCCTCGCTTTACCGGTCTAACTATAGGTCGATATATTAATTAATTATATTACGATACTCCTTAAGTATACCTAAAATGAGAAGACTTATAAGAATATACTTACGATAGTTAATAGGCTTACGAAGATAAGATATTTTATCCCTATTACCGGCCTTTCTATAAAAGAACTAATTAATTCCTTTATTTACGTAGTCTATTGCTTATATAAAGCACTTAATACTATTATCTCTAACTAAGGCATTTAGTTTATCTCTAATTTTTAGCGATAGCTTAGCACTTATTTAAGAATAACGTTAAAATTAAGCTTAATATAGTATTTAAAGACTAATAGTTAAACCGAAATCGTTAACGCTATAATAAATAAATATATTCGAGCCTATATTAGCTTTACCTAAGATAATTAAGTCGACTAGCTCCCGCTTGCGGAATTCGCAATAATTAATTAAGTAAACGAAATAACCGGTATTTCTCCGTTCTTCGCTAACTACGGCTTTAATACTCGTCTCGGCATTAAACCTATAGGCCCCCGACCCCCGACGCTCTTATTATAGGCAAAAAAGGAATTCCTTCGTATAGACGCAATAGCTAATCGTTTTAACTATATCTTTATTTAGCTTTAAGCTCTCGCATAAGCCTTATAATAGAAATATAAGGATAATACTAATATAAAGCGGGACGAAGGCTTTCTCTTTTAACCCGGTAATATAGTTATAGTTTTATTAAAGAATATAACTATTAATCGCCTAAAGAAAAAAAAAGACGATAAATAGGACGGTCTTTATCTTATTCTTAAGGTCTACCGCGGCGCTATAGTTATCGACCTCTTAAAGTATATCTAAGTTAATAAGTCTTTCTATACGTCTAAGGTATAGCTCTAAATAATAGAAATAATACCGGGCTAGGCATAGATTAATCGAGAGGAACGACGTAACGTCGTAAGCCGTATCGCGGAACGCTATAACGACGGCAATATCGAAGAAATATAGGAATTTAAGAAGATCCTTAACGTATACAATAACGAAGCCCCGACCCTAACTTATCTAATTAAATAGAAATATCACTAAGAACCGACCTAATAGCCTAAAGATAACCTAAGAGGTTGCCCTAAAGCTATCTAATGCTTCTATAGATATAACCTAAATAAGCCGGGCCCCTTAGATTAAGCCCGCCTATAAAAGATTCCTCTATTATATACTAATTTCTAGCGAAAACGATATTTCTTAGCGATTTAAGGACTAAATCGTCTTTAGAGGGGGAGTATTATTATAGTACTATATTACATAATATAGTATATAGTAATATACTACGTAATATATAGTCCTATATATAAACGAGCCCTTAGCCTCTATAGTTCTTCTCCTTTTTATAGAATAATAAGGTTATCTAGCTATTACCTAGTGCTATAATAGTATAATAGATACGCTTTTAATAATAATATAATACGCTATATTATATATATTAAGGACCTTAATAATAGCGTGACTTACTCGGCTGCCCTTAGAATAATTAAGTTATTAACTTAATTACCCTTATAGGCATAGCCCCGGCATTACTACGTTAAGGGCCTATAAAGCTATAGGCAGGTCCGGCTTTAGGCCTTATAACGTACGCTGCCGTTGCTTATATAAGTTTATAGATAACTATATAGACTAATACTAACTAGCTTTAACACCTCTTTTATTTTATTAACTAACTAATATAACTTCCATTCTATAATCTAATAGTTAATTGCCTTATAAAGCAGCGTACTGCTTATTTAAGGAAAGGGGTATTTAGGATCCCGCTACAGGCGCTATTAGTCAGCGCACCGCGCAGGGTTTTCCAGGGTTTTCCCTAAAACCGCAACCCTAGGTGCCATCAATCAACACACAAAATATAGCCTTACATTAGCTTCCTTGCCCACAGCAACGAGAAGCTACGAGGTTATCTATGCAGCTTTTCCGAGGACTGAAAGCCTCACCTTTGCCGGCCGCGAGCGTGTGATACATATAGTAATCCTCTCGCCTCCCACCCCCTATACGGAGCAAGTTGCTTGTCGTCGTCCAATTTCTGCCCAATCGTCGCGGCTCTCCGAGTTCTTGCCCCGCCGGGCCTTGAGCCACCCCGAGGATAATTAGGGAGGGCAAGCGTTTCGGACGAGACAGCGCGCAGTCATCTCCATGGCCGATGTCGAGAGACAAAACGGCGCCGCGGCGAGCGAGCAGCCGAAGAAGATGCCCGGGGGCGTTGTCCTTGGCAAGGATGGGCAGCCGTGAGCATCCGCCCTTGTACATTATGATGATCCCGCGACTCAAGGAGCCACTATCCAACACATGGCGTCTAACACCCGCGAATCACGTGCGTTTAGTTGCCGAAGCTGCACCTCCTTTGCCGCCTGGGCCGCGCAAGCAAAGCAAAAGACAGCTGGCCAAGATGGCAGTGGCAGCGGCGTAGTCACAGCGTCTTCCCTGACCGCCGCCGCCGCCGCCGCCGCATCGGACGCCTCAACAATACCCCGCCCAGACTGCCCCCCCGATGTCGAGGCCCTGGGCCGCAGCTCCTGGACCCTCCTCCACTCCATCGCGGCCAGCTATCCAGAAGCCCCCTCGCGCGCGCAGCAGTCGGACCTGCTAGGCTTCGTCGGCCTCTTCTCGCGCCTCTACCCCTGCTGGGTCTGCGCCGACGACTTCCAGGCTTACATGACGCGCCGCGCGCCACCCGTGGCCGGCCGCCGCGAGTTTGGCGACTGGCTGTGCGCCGCCCATAACGACGTCAATCGCCGCCTGGGCAAGCCCGAGTTTGACTGTGCAAAGTGGGAGGAGCGTTGGCGCACCGGCTGGAAGGACGGGCGCTGCGACTGACAGGCCCTCCCTCGCGGGCCTCTTCGTCTCTCCCCGTCGCAGAGCGGTCTTGGTCCGCGTCTCGTCACCATCCTCGCCTTGGCAAGGAACCAGGACAGGACTAAGGGCGTGCGCTCTTGTGAGCATGATATAGCTCGGCCCGCCCAACGGGGTGGAGCCGCCGACACTCTCCACTCAGTTTACCCAGCCATGTACGAAGTATGCTACGTGTATGATTACATGTACGAATATGTGTGTACGATGATGACGTCTCCGCTTCGCTCAAGAGTCAAATCCCATCTTCCCGATGCACTTTCATAAGGTCATCGGGTGACCATGTGGGCGTTGTCGCTGGACCGGCAGTTCCGGGGCATTCGGCTCCGACGTCGGGTTCTCCCTCCGCATGCGGCCCCAGCTTGCCGGAATTCGCGGCGAGGAGTACCTAGGTACCTAGTACTAGTACTACTAGTGTTGAGTGAGAAAGCTCTGATGATTTCAGAAAGAGCTAAAAGCTGTGCGGCGTGCAGAGGGCTAAAACTCTGCACGGCGAGGCTGACTAATGAATGGCAAGGGTGGTCCGTGCCACAATTGCAACAACTAGTACCACCGGCAACGCCCGACTGACTGCCCGCTCTCCCCACATCCGGGCCGAAAACCTCCGCAAGTCGTCTGTTGTGGGAATCGGGAAGACTTTCGCGGCGCCTGAGCTGCTCCTCTTCATACGGAGTACGAGTTACCGACAAGGTATATATACAGGCCCCCCCGGCTCCTTTCCACATAGACTTGTCTCTTCTCGCAAACAACAGACAACATTCAACCAAGACTCTCTCCCAAGCACTCTCCTACGAGTAACCCTCTTCTCCTCGCAGCTCTACATTATGGCGGACATCAGGGTCCGGGTCCTCAAGCAGCCCGTCGACGTTGCCGAATACCTGTTCCGACGTTTGCACCAAGCAGGCATCCGATCAGTTCATGGCGTTCCCGGCGACTACAACCTTGTGGCCCTCGACTATCTGCCGGAGTGCGGGCTCAAGTGGGTGGGAAGCGTCAACGAGCTCAATGCCGGTAAGTCGCGCTCCACACGAGCTTTCTTCCGGGTTCCGGGTTCACGGACAACGGGGAGAGACTCCCCAAGCTCTGCCCCCAGAGCGAGGCACGTCCCGGGACATGCTGACAGTTCGTGTCGGTCCGTCCCGCCAGCCTATGCCGCCGACGGCTATGCCCGCGTCAAAAACATGGCTGCCCTTATCACCACCTTTGGCGTCGGCGAGCTCTCTTCCCTCAATGGCATGGCCGGGGCTTTCTCGGAGCACATTCCCGTCGTCCACATCGTCGGCTGTCCGTCGACCATATCGCAGCGCGATGGCATGCTGCTCCATCACACGCTTGGCAATGGCGATTTCAATGTCTTTGCCAACATGAGCGCCCAGATCTCCTGCGACGTGGCCAAGCTCAACAACCCCTCCGACATTGCCGACCAGATCGACCATGCCCTGCGACAGTGCTGGATCTGCTCCCGCCCAGTCTACATCATGCTCCCGACCGACATGGTGCAGAGCAAGGTCGAGGGCGACAGACTCAACACCCCAATTGACTTGTCCGAGCCAAAAAACCATGCCGAGCGTGAGGACTACGTTGTCGACGAAGCCCTCCAGTATCTTCGCGCGGCAAAGCATCCCGTCATTCTTGTCGACGCCTGTGCTATCCGCCACCGGGTGCTCGACGAGGTACACGCCCTCATCGATAGGACGAACCTCCCAGTATTTGTGACCCCAATGGGCAAGGGCGCCGTCGATGAACAACATCCTTGCTACGGCGGCGTCTACGCCGGCGACGGTTCTTTCCCGACGCTGGTCAAGGTCATTGTGGAAGCGTCCGACCTCATTCTCACAATAGGTGCTATCAAGGTACGATTGTTTTTTGGCTTCCTCTTCCCTGTTTCGGTCATTGATGAAGAGGAGTTTGATGGATCTGGGCTTGTCTTTGCTGAGTCTTGGCCTTGCAGAGCGATTTCAACACTGCTGGCTTTTCCTATCGAACATCGCGACTCAACACCATCGACTTCCACAGCGATCATTGCATGGTGAGATACTCGACATATCCCGGCGTCCGCATGAGGGGAGTTTTGCGCAAGATGATCGAGAAGATCGACGCCGAAGAGCTCGCTGTGCAGCCTTCTCCAGCGGTCGAGAATGAGGTGGAGAAAAACCTCGACAGCTCGCAAACCATCACACAAGCCTGGTTCTGGCCACGAGTGGGCCGCTTTCTCAAGAGCAAGGACGTCGTCGTCACCGAGACGGGCACTTCAAACTTCGGCATATGGGACACCAGGTTCCCAACCGGCGTGACGGCGCTCAGCCAGACTCTCTGGGGAAGCATCGGATGGTCTGTGGGAGCATGCCAAGGCGCCGCCCTCGCAGTCAGGGATGCCGACGCCAGCCGCAGGACCATATTGTTTGTTGGCGACGGCTCCTTTCAACTCACGGCTCAAGAATTGAGCACAATGATTCGGCTCAGTCTGAAGCCCATGATGTAGGTTTGGCCTTTCGCTACGCAAATGACTCTCGAGGCTCACGAGTTGCTGACGACTGTTAGCTTCGTAATTTGCAACGAGGGCTTTACCATTGAGCGCTTCATACACGGCATGGACGCCGAGTACAATGACATTGCAGAGTGGGACAACAGGGGTCTTGTCGACGTCTTCGGAGGCAAGGAGACCTGCCGTACGTTCGCCGCCAAGACCAAGGACGAATTGAACAAACTCTTCACCGATCTCAACTTCAACAGCGCCCCCTGCCTTCAACTTGTGGAGGTGTACATGCCCAAGAAAGATGCGCCACGTGCCTTGGTGACAACGGCCGAGGCGAGCGCGAGAAACAACGCAAGTATGGAGTGATGCGAGAATACTAGGGACGTCTTAAAGTCGACACCCGTGATGCTCTGCATACACACACGGGGGGGGGGGCACTAAATAAAGTAGCGTAGTAGGGTCTCAGCCCTAGTATCATAGATCATAGTTACTAAGCGCAATGCATAATGTCTTAGTATATGTGAAATGCTCTAATTGTTTAATCTAGGGAGGGACGTAGCTATAGTTCTATATAGGTATAGTAGGTTAATAAAAATAACGACATATATAGGAATATAGTTATATAACTAAGGAATAGAGTCGCAGCTATATTATAGACTCTATATAGGAAAGGGGCAATAGGGGTTATAACTACGGGGCGTATAACGCCACGCGCTTTATATAGTTAATAACCTCGTTATTAACTAAGGGCATCGTTATAACTAGAGCAGTAAGCCCTAGCGTAGGCCTTAATAATATATTATTAAGGCATAGCAGGCATTATAAAAGGACCCCGGTAGACGGGTATAAAGGGGCCGCCTTATCCCCCCCCTTCTTAGCTAGAATAGATATAACTATAACTAATATAACCCCCTTTATTAAGATTAATCTAAGTAAATCCCTACTAATACTAATTAGTAACTAAATAGTTTTAATTATAGAATACTAAGGCTAAAAGAGATAGATCTCGATCTTCGAAAGTATAATAGAGGTCGTAGTTATAAACGCTGCTTTTATATATCTTTACCCTCGGGGTTCTATTGCGTATACTAAGAGAGGATCCTCTATGCTAAGAATAAGGACAATTTATATCGAGCTCTACTAGTAAATAGACCCTTTTAAGCTTCCTTTTAATCCTATCTCGTATCTATTAGGAGGAAGAGTAACGTTAATAAGCAGTACGTCTATAACGTAGAATAATATCGCGAACCTTTATAACTATTTAATCCCGTGCTTGCTTTTATTAAAGGGGAAGAGTTACGTCCTTTAGAATAGAGACTAATCGCTTTAATATTTCTCGTAAAGACCCTTACTATAGAAATATAGTGTTATAAGACATAGTCGTATCTATGTAATCTATAGGATTACGTACGCACGTGATTACCTAAGGGAGGCTATATTATAATACGGTAGCCTCTTCTTTAGTTAGCTGTATTATATAGAATATATACCTATTAGTTAACCCTAGTAGACATTATCTATTACTAATTAGTAGTCAATTTAGTTAATTATAGAATAGTAAGATAAAAGAGATAAGATTTATAACCTTTAAAACGTCTGTATATCTTTAGCCCCCGCGCTCCTATTACGTTAATATAGAGAAGGTCTTATACTAAGATCGAGTCTTTAATTAATCCTATCTCCGCTTTCGGAAAGAAGTATAGGAATAGGGGATAAGGGATACGCAAGGTGCTATTACAGACACGTGATTTACGTAGATCACGTGTCCGCAATAGCACCTTGCGTATCGATGTTAGTAGGGCTCTCTACGGTAAGCAGCCGGAAGTAAACCTATCGCACGTGTGATAGTATACGGTTAGGTTCTTATTGTCTTATCTAGCTAGGAAGGAAGAGGGGAAAGGAGGCCCCTTTATAGGTAGTAACGTAGCCTCGGGTCACGTAGGTCACGTGCCCTTAACGACGTCGTACGTATCCTTTATCCCTTGTCCTTATACTAGCAGTCTTTATAAGATCGTAGAAATAGCAGCTTAAAAGAACGTAGCAATAAGGGTCGCAATAAGGGCGCAATAAGGGGCTAAACAGGGATCTATAGCCCGGTTAAAGAGGCCGTATTATTATTGTAGATCCGGCTTTTCTAACCTTACAATAGCCTTATAAACAGCCGTATAACGTATAGGAAAAGAGCGTTAGGAAGCATTAAGCTTTAGGGCGAAGCAGAAGGGCGAAGTAGAGTAAGAGATAGAGCGTATGCTTAGGCCGGGAAAGAACGTTGCCGGAGCGTAGTAGGGTCGGCATATAACGTTGCCGGGGCGAAATAGGGCTTAGTTCGGTGCTTATTTCGGGGTACTAGAAGGGGAAGCAAAAGAGGGAATAAAGCGCCGAAAAGCGTAGAAGAATAGGGCGCTAAAAAAAGGGGAAAAACAAATAGGGAAAAAACAAAGTAGGGAATATACTCGCAGTCTTTAAATAAAGAAAGTTATTAAATAAAGAATAAAGGCCGTAAAGAAGGTTATCTCGGCCACTAAGGAGCGTTAGAAAGGGTTAGCTAGCTAAACGTATCGGTGCTATCGTCGTTATTATCCTCTTCGGCTAGGATATAGCCTTATTGTTAACGTCTATAGCCTCGTCCGTACGGCTAACTATTAGGGCCGGGTCTCGAGCGTATAGAACCTCGTATATATCCCCTAAGACGACCTCTTATACGGCTGAAAAACAGCTAGTCGGGGCGGCGTGCGAGGTATATCTCGAGGGACGATCGTAGGTCCGAAAACAGCTCTTTAATACGTACGGCCGGGCGGAAAAAGGCCGGTTCGAGCTTTAGAACACTACGGTAGGCCCGGACGAGTGTTATCCGTAAAGGGGCGTTAGTTTCCGGGTCCTAGTCTGCGAACGTACCTCTAAGGGCGCGTTAATAAAGCTATAGCTTATTAAATAGCAGCTTAAGGACCTTAGGCAAAGGCTTCTCGGGGTGCTAGGTTTAAAGCTTCTAGAATAACGTCGTTATCTACTCCGTAAAGTACTATTCTTAGTAGACGTCGAAGCGGCGTTTAAAGGCATTATATATAGCCCGGAACAAAGCCGTAGTCTAATTAATATACCGGAGATAGTAATCCTCGGCACGGCCGGCGAGGATTTAACTAACTAGCCCGTAGAACTAGCCGGGGGCGACGCGTAGGCTATAGTAGGTCTATATAAAGAGCTAGACCTTATCGTCTAGGATATTATATAGGTTTCCTATATAGCTATATTCTTTCTTCTACGCCTTAGTAAATTATAGTATAAGGTTAGCGTTTATAGGGACGTTTAGGACCTTAGGCGGCGGTATTATTATATATGCCTTAAGGGGGAATTTAGGGATAGTAAGGATAGGGATATAGATAACGGCGGTAGGAATAGCGGTAGGAATAGCGGTAGGAATTAGGGCAAGAACGGCGGTAAGAACGGCAGTAGGAAGGAACGGCTAGGCGGTAGGCTAGTATTAAGCGGTAGGCGGGATAGCGAATTTAAGGTAGCGGAACTAGTGACTTATCGGATAGACCGTATATTATATAGCCTAAGGAACGACGTTAAGGACTTAGCCGGGGATAAAAGGGTCGGGAGACTAGCCGGGAATAACGGGCGATTAAGCAATAAGCGAGGACGAGGACGTAGGCAATAGCACTCTAGCGGCTCTTTAAACTATTAAAGCCGGGGAAGCTTTATCGGACGAGAGTAAGGCCGAGATTAACGATACGGCGGGGAAAGGCGAAGGCGGAACTAACGTTACGGTAGTAGTAGCTATAGCGGCTTTAGGCTAAGCTAGCGGCTCGTTAAGGTTCTATAGGGCGACGAATTACGCTATATTTAAGCTGTTCTTTCTATCGACGTAGATACCGCGCCTATTTAAGAGGTTCTTTAGGACTTTACGGTATTCCTTATTAGCCTTCGTCTATATTGCCTTAGTCTATCCTTCGAAGTATTTTTAGAATTCGTCTAGCATCTTAAAGCCGCGGGCGTATATATTAGCTTCGCAAACGGCTAAGAATCTAGCTACTAAGGTCGTTACGATAACCTTATTGTCTTCCGGGGCGACCTAAGTGTCCTAATAGCTAATATTAATATACCTATAGAAGGAGCCGTAGATCGGCACGTCCTTTATCTAATCTTCGAGTAGCGTGCGTGCCGCTAAGGCAGTAGAGGCGGCGGCGGGAGACGGGTCTAATATCTTATAATCCGCTAGGGTATTCTTATTAAAGGAAGCTTAAAGAAGCAAGCGGACTATATATATAATGCTAGGCTTAAGGGAGCAAGCGGACTATATATATAAAGCCGGGCTTAAGGGAGTAAGCGGACTATATATAGTGCCGGGTCGGAAGACGGCGGGGTCTTTATCGTATATAAGGGTCTTTATAATAGTCTTATTAAGAGTAAGCAGCGGGCTTTTAGTTGTTTTTCGTAAGGGTCTTTACGCGATAGTTTTAATTAAATAGCTTATGTATTAATCGAATATATATCCCGTAGGCTATCGGGAGTAGTTAACGGTTCGCGAGGGGGTCTTTACAATAGGATTAGCGTCGTAGAGACACACTTCCCTTAATAGCATAAGCTTCTATAAAGCGGTAATCCTTTTTAAAGGTAGCTAATAATACCTTTATTAGCGTTATTAACGCACTCTTCTTAATAGCACGAGCTTTTATAAAGCGGTAATCCGTTAAGGGGAGCTTAGGAATTCTCTTTAGCGGCTACCGAAAGCTAGCTATTATTATCGCAATAGCCGTCGGTTCTAGTTTAAGAAGATCCTTCGTTCTTAGCATAAATAGCCCTCTCTTAATATACGGATTAGGATTATATCAATCGGATCTATCGTACGTTCGAGGGTTAAAGGGTCTATCTCTTCTACCTAGCTAATCTATAATTAAGCCAACGGTTAATCACTAATTAGTATTAGTAGGGCTCTCTACGGTAAGCAGCCGGAAGTAAACCTATCGCACGTGTGATAGTATGCGGTTAGGTTCTTATTGTCTTATCTAGCTAGGAATGTTAGTTAGGCTCTACTATTAGGGTTAACCGGTGTGTGTGTATTGTGTCTGTCTTACTAGCTAGAGAGGGGAAGGCATCGGAATAGGGATTCGGCTTAGAAGAAGAAGCCGGCTTAGCGAAGCGTGTAGCTACGGCTGCGGCTTCGGACTCGCGAGCCCTAAAGAAGAAGAACTCTCGAGGGATAGCCTTACGAGCTTCCCTAGCTTCTTTCGGCCCTATTGCTTTACCCGGCTCTTCCTTCGTGTATTCTTATTGCTTATTGCTTTGCCTATCTTCCTAACGCTCCCTTCCTCTATTCCTTCGCTTATTGCGTTACGCTTATTGCTTTATTGCTTATTGCTTATTGCTTATAATACCGCTTTTTTAGTTTAACCTTTAATAGCATCGCCGCTTATTTAACCGGGCCGTAGATCCCTCTTTCCTTCGTTCGATACGTTCGTTACGTTTAATTAGGTTATATTCCTTTAGTTCGACCTTACTAAGTTATTAATATATTTATAACCTTCTAAAGAAGAACTACTAGTATAGGAATAAGAGATAAGGGATACGTAAGGTGCTATTATAGATATATAATCTACGTAATTATATATACGCAACGAGACTATATCTCCGCAATGCCTTCCCTTCTTTAGCTAGTAAGATAGACATGATATATATATACCGGTTAACCCTAATAGTAGAGCCTAACTAATACTAATTAGTAATTAACCGTTGGCTTAATTATAGATTAGCTAGGTAGAAGAGATAGACCCTTTAACCCTCGAACGTACGATAGATCCGATTGATATAATCCTAATCCGTATATTAAGAGAGGGCTATTTATGCTAAGAACGAAGGATCTTCTTAAACTAGAACCGACGGCTATTGCGATAATAATAGCTAGCTTTCGGTAGCCGCTAAAGAGAATTCCTAAGCTCCCCTTAACGGATTACCGCTTTATAAAAGCTCGTGCTATTAAGAAGAGTGCGTTAATAACGCTAATAAAGGTATTATTAGCTACCTTTAAAAAGGATTACCGCTTTATAGAAGCTTATGCTATTAAGGGAAGTGTGTCTCTACGACGCTAATCCTATTGTAAAGACCCCCTCGCGAACCGTTAACTACTCCCGATAGCCTACGGGATATATATTCGATTAATACATAAGCTATTTAATTAAGACTATCGCGTAAAGACCCTTACGAAAAATAACTAAAAGCCCGCTGCTTGCTCCCGATAAGACTATTATAAAGACCCTTATATACGAGAAAGACCCCGCCGTCTTCCGACCCGGCACTATATATAGTCCGCTTACTCCCTTAAGCCCGGCTTTATATATATAGTCCGCTTGCTCCCTTAAGCCTAGCATTATATATATAGTCCGCTTGCTTCTTTAAGCTTCCTTTAATAAGAATACCCTAGCGGATTATAAGATATTAGACCCGTCTCCCGCCGCCGCCTCTACTGCCTTAGCGGCACGCACGCTACTCGAAGATTAGATAAAGGACGTGCCGATCTACGGCTCCTTCTATAGGTATATTAATATTAGCTATTAGGACACTTAGGTCGCCCCGGAAGACAATAAGGTTATCGTAACGACCTTAGTGGCTAGATTCTTAGCCGTTTACGAAGCTAATATATACGCCCGCGTCCTTAAAATGCTAGACAAATTCTAAAAATACTTCGAAGGATAGATTAAGGCAACGTAAACGAAGGCTAATAAGGAATACCGTAAAGTCTTAAAGAACCTCTTAAATAAGTGCGGTATCTACGTCGATAGAAAGAATAGCTTAAACGTAGCGTAATTTATCGCCTTATAGAACCTCGACGAGCCGCTAGCTTAGCCTAAAGCCGCCGTAGCTACTACTACCGTTACGTTAGTTCCGCCTTCGCCTTTCCCCGCTATATCGTTAATCTCGGCCTTACTCTCGTCTAACGAAGCTTCCCTAGCTTTAATAGTTTAAAGAGCCGCTAGAGTGCTATTACTTACGTCCTTATCCTCGCCTATTGCTTAATCGACCGTTATTCTTAGCTAGTCTCCTAACCCTCTTATCCCCGGCTAAGTCCCTAACGTCGTTCCTTAGGCTATATAATATACGGTCTATCCGATAAGTTACCGGTTCTAGCACCCCGAATTCGCCGTCCCGCCTACCGCTTAGTATCAGCCTACCGCCTAGCCGTTCTTTCCTACCGCCGTTCCTACCGCCGTTCTTGCCTTAATTCCTACCGCTATTCCTACCGCTATTCTTACCGCCGTTGCCTATATCCCTATCCCTACTATTCCTAAATTCCCCCTTAAGGCATATATAATAATGCCGCCGCCTAAGGTCCTAAACGTCCTTATAGACGCTAACCTTATGCTATAATTCACTAAGGCGTAGAAGAAAGAATATAGCTATATAGGAAACCTATACGATATCCTAGACGATAAGGTCTAGCTCTTTATACGGACTTACTATAGCCTACGCGTCGCCCCCGGCTAGTTCTATAGGCTAGTTAATTAAATCCTCGCCGGCCGTGCCGAGGATTACTATCTCCGGTATATTAATTAGACTACGGCTTCGTTCTAGGCTATATACGATGCCCTTAAACGCTGCTTCGACGTCTATTAAGAATAGTACTTTACGGAGTAGATAACGACGTTATTCTAAAAGCTTTAAACCTAGCACTTTAAGAAGCCTTTGCCTAAGGTCCTTAAGCTGCTATTCGATAAGCTATAGCTTTATTAACGCGCCCTAAGAGGTACGTTCGTAGACTAGGACCCGGAAACTAACGCCCCCTTATAGATAATACTCGTCCGGGCCTACTATAGTGTTCCGGAGCTTAAACCGGCCTTTTTCCGCCCGGCCGTACGTATTAAAGAGCTATTTTCGGACCTACGATCGTCCCTCGAGATATACCTCGCACGCCGCCCCGACTAGCTATTTTTCGGCCGTATAAGAGGTCGTCCTAAGGGATATATACGAGGTTTTATACGCTCGAGACCCGGCCCTAATAGTTAGCTATACGGACGAGGCTACGGACGTTAATAATAAGGCTATATCCTAGCCGAAGAGGATAATAACGACGATAGCACCGATACGTTTAGCTAGCTAACCCTTTCCGACGCTCCTTAGTAGCTAAGATAACGTTTTTTACGGCTTTTATTCTTTATTTAATAACTTTCTTTATTTAAAGACTACGGGTATATTCCCCGCTTTGTTTTTCCCTATTTGTTTTTCCCCTTTTTCGGCGCCTTATTCTTTTACGCTTTTCGGCGCCCTATTCCCTCTTTTGCTTCCCCTTTTAGTGCCCTAAAACAAGCACTAAACTAAGCCCTATTTCGCCCCGGCAACGTTATATACCGACCTTACTACGCTCCGGCAACGTTCTTTCCTAGCCCGAACACACGCTCTATCTCTTGCTCTGCTTCGCCCCTCTGCTTCGCCCTAAAGCTTAATGCTTCCTAACGCTCTTTTCCTATACGTTATACGGCTATTTATAAGGCTATTATAAGGTTAGAAAAGCCGGATCTACGATAATAGTACGGCTTGTTTAACCGGGCTATAGATCCCTATTTAGCCCTTTATTACGCCCTTATTGCGACCCTTATTACTACGTTCTTTTAGGCTACTATTTCTACGATCTTATAAAGACTGCTAGTATAGGAATAAGGGATCAAGGATATATACGACGTCGTTAAGGGCACGTAACCTACGTGACCTAAGGTGTTAGAACGGAGGTTCTATAGCCTACCTAATAAGCTAGAATACGTATACCGGCTAAAGAGGCTATTCTATAGGATGTATGTATGTGTATTTAGGGTCTATGCCTATAGCTCTAGCCCTAATATAGACGAGAGGTAGGCACGTGACTAGTGTCTACGTAGGTATACGTGATGTATGTATATGACTATCTGATATACCCCCTTAGGTTCGCTCTTAGGGAGAGGGAAGCTAAATAAAACAATAGCTCGAGCTAATTCCTTTAAATCCGAGGAGTTTTCCGAAAGCTCGAATCAATCGGCCTAGATTAATATAACGCCGGTCTCGGGTTGTAGGATATTACGTTCCCGCTTCGTCGCGTTCGCGCTATCTTATCTACGTTCTTACTCTTCTTACCGTATATGTATTTCCTCCTAAAGGGTATTCTCGTCTAATTCGGGTAGCTTTCTATTGTTAAGGAGGCTTGTGATATCGTAGAGACTAATCTAAGTAACGAATGCTCGGAAGCTATCGCCCTAGAGTGCCTTCGTAAGGCCGTCGGCTATTATCTTTATAGTCGGAGTATATATAACGTCGAGGGTGTCGTTTATTATCTCCTATTAAAGCTAGTGGTTATATATATTAACGTAGCGGAGCTTCGTATATAACGTCGTTACTTTAGCGGTAACTAGTCGGATTATCTACTAATTATCGTATTGTATTCTAATACGAGAGTCGTCGAGGGATACGTTAAGCTCTTTAATAAGTCTACTAACGTAGATAGATTCTTTCGCGGCTTATAAGAGCGTAAGTAGTTCTGCCTCTATCGTTAAGGTCGTAACTATATCCTGCTTATTTGCTCTTTAGCCGATAAGCCTTTTAAATAGCTTTATAGCAAAAGCCTAAGAACTTTTCCGATTAATTATATTATTAGCGAAAGAAGTATCGCTTACGACTTTAAAGTTATCTCTACCCCTTAAGCGGAGCGCTAGTGCCTAAGTGTGCGCTAGGTAGTAGAGAACTCGGTCCGCCGCTTCGTAATGTTTTAGCCTTAGGTTAAAGTTAAACTTCGCAAGCTGTAATATTGCAAATGCTATGTTTAGGCGAGTGATTACCGCTACGTATAGCACCGATCCGACTATCCTTTAGTAAGCATTAATCTCCGCGTAGGTAGCGATCCTATCCTATAGGAGAAGCTCGTTAAGTCCTATCGGTGTTTCTACTAACCGTCGTAACTTCGTAAGTCGGGAGGTAATCTTATCGATATATACCGCCTAAAAGAGCTAGATATATCCCTTCCGCCTATCGCGTAGGATCTCGATGCCTAAGAACTATTATAGGTTATTACCTCCTATTAGTTTATACGTTGCCTTAAGTTAAGCTTATAGAGCCTTAGCCCTTTTACGATCCCTCTTATAATACGTAAACACGATATCGTTAACGTAAAAGAAAACAATAATGCCGTTAAAGGTAAGGCAGTATAGCTTATATAGAACCGACTAAAAACCTATATCTCGTAGCGTATTAGTAAGGTCCTTATGCTATAGTAGAGGAGATTTCCTTAGACCGTAAAGTGCTTTATTAAGCTAAAGCACTACGCTATATTTCCTATATCCTAGCGGGAGCCTTATAAACATAAGCTCGTTAAGGGTCGCGTTAACAAATGCGTTTATAGCGTCGTATTAGATAAGTTCGAGGTCGAATCGTGCTAAGATAGCTATTAATGTGCGAAAACTCCGCCTGGCTAACGTAGCCGCGTAAGTCTTTTGCCTATTTCGGAGCTATTAATCGCCTCGCACTACGAGCCTTGCTTTATATTTTAAAAGCCTCCCGTGCTTGTCTGTTTTTTATACATAAACCTATATATAGTCGAGCACTTATGCCCCCGTAGGAACGTTAGAGCACTTAGTTTCGTATTAGGACTTTATTTCCTTATAGCTAGCGAGGTGTACCTTCTCGGCTTCTTCGAATTAAGGACCGAGTAGGTAAGTTCGCAGTTATATATAGGAAACCGGCGGTAGTAGAAGATCCCGTCGGTAGACTCGTCGTTTAAAGATTAGGCGATCTATCTAAGCCTTATCGATAATCTTATCTATATTACGGTCTCGTGCGATTAAAGCGGCGCGTATGCCGGCTAGGAACGTAGCGTGCTAGTATATCTTCCTAGCTTATATAGGTGAAAGGTTTTCTTTAAGCGGAGGGGTTTTCTTAAAGTTTAATATATACGAGGAAAGGGTTCCTTTCTCTCGCAGTAGAGGGATTCCCTTAACGCCTTTCTTTCCTATTAGAGGGATTCCCTCGACGGTAGTCGCTTATAGCGGAGGGGTTCCCTTAACGCTATTTGCTTATAGCGGAGGGGTTCCCTTAACGCTGTTTTCTTATAGCGGAGGAGTTCCCTTAACGCCGGTTATTCGTAGCGGAGGGGTTCCCTTAACGCTAGTTGTTTATAGCGGAGGGGTTCCCTTAACGCTAGTTGTATTAGTATGCGAGGAAAAAGCTCTTTCCTCTCGCAGCGGAGGGATTCCCTTAACGCCTCGCTTATGTAATGTCTACCCGACGAATTGCGATTAGATTACTGCCGCAAATAGGGCTACGGGCGGTATAGGTAGAGGAGTTAGGAGGAGCTTAAATCGAGCAATAGTGTATTCTTTCTAGCTATCGCGTCCTTAGCCTCGGTTTTCGGCAATTGGTAGGATGCTTTCGTCGTTATCGATATTAAGGTTAAAAATCTGCTCGTCGGTTGTTTAAACCGGTCTTATTCCGACGTAGTCTTCGTCCGGGAGCGTGATAGTTATAAGAGTTTCGGCGAGCTCGTCGAGGTCTATTTCTTTTACACTTTCTACTAAGCTCTTAAGTATACTATTAAAAATCTAATCCTCGTCGAATATAACGTCGCGAGTAGTAATAACTTTACCTTAAGACGGGACCTAGATCCTAAAGATATTAGATAATGTATATCCTACTAGGAAGCCGACCTAAGCGCGTAGATCTAGCTTTTTAAGTCGACTAGACCCTTCTTAAGTAGAGACCTTTATCGCGAATGCCTTATATCCGTATGCTTATAGATATTATTAAGACGGTTTATTCCTAGTAAGCCTCTTGTATAGGGACTCCTACTTATAGTTATACCTTAGCGTTCTATTGTTTAAATATATAGCAGACTTATAGATTTCCCGCTATAGCTAAGCTAGGAGATTCTCTCTTATAGCGCGAGCTTTATCCTTAATAACGCCTGCGGAGCGTTCTACCCCTCCGTTTTGTTTTTATATATATAGTGCTAAGGGTTCGATCTTAAATAGCTTACGCTTTAAGAAATCGTATACCCTCGTATTCTAGCTTATTAGCTCGGTATCGCACTTAATCGTCTTAATCTTAAAGTTATACTAGTACGTAAGGTAGTTAAAATAGTGTTTAAGCGCGTTAATAATCGTAGGGCCCTTCTAATTTTTTAGGTAGTAATCCTATATAAAGCCGCTCGCTCTATCCGTAATTAGCATTAGGGAGTTATAACCCTTATTGTCCTTATTAAAGTCGTAGAAATCGATAGCGAGCCTCTCGCCTACTAGAAGTTTAGCTAGCAGACGTGGTTCCCGACGGATAACCCTCTTTGCCTTTGCTATACCGCAGCAGTCGCACTAGACTATTGTTAGTCCCTTAATCTTAGCGCTATTAGAGCAGTTGACGAAGTGTTTAAGGGCTTAGGGGCCCGGGTGACTAAATCTACGGTGCTATAGCTCCGCTATAGCTTTCTACGGCTTCCGCATTATTGTAGAGTTAAAGGCGTTCCTACGAGTATAAAAGGCTCGCCTTATTGTATATTCTAGAATATATTCTAGCACGAACTAGCTATAATATTGCGTGACTAGACTAATAACTATATTGTCCGCCGCTCGTAGAGCGGAGGCTTTTCTAGGCTTATCGTCCTACTAGATTCCCTAATGTTTAAGCAAGCTATATAAGACAAGGTTATATATAAAGTTCTTATAGTAGGCAGCATCTAGCAGACGTAGCACTCGTAGGCGTATTAGGCCTTAGAGACGTAGGTCTATATTACCGTAGCTTAATATCCTTACTTTATCGTCTCCCGCCTAAAGGAAGTCTCCTTCCTATACGGTTCTAAAGTTGCGGAAGCGGGAAATTTAGTTAAAGATATATAAGGTCGTTCTATAGTTAAGGATAGACGAGTGATAAAAAGGGTAGGCGTTAACGTAGAAAGTACTATTAAGTTTTAGGACGAAAAAGGAGGCTAATAGGCATTTCCCCTTCGCCCTTATAAGTTAATCTATCTTATTATAGTCCTTAATAACGACCCTTTTCTTTCCTATAAGCCTTTATACTTCTCTAGCGATATCTAGGTTCGCTATATTAGTATCGATTATTCTTTTTCTTATGCTTATGCCTAGCTACTATAGTAGGGCATTATCGCGCTTAATCTCTTAGCAATCCTTTTTTTTATAGCTAATAAGAGAGTAGAGGCGGCAATAGGGGGTACCTTCTGCTTCTTTATAGCTCGGGAGTGTTCTCTTCTTGCCCGGCCTTGCTCTAGAGCCTCTTTGCTTCCGGCCCTAACCTTAAGCGTTCGGTGCCCCGGTGTTATTTTCGCTAGCCGGCCTCTTATTATTATTCTCGTTCCCGGCGAAGGTTAGGCCGAAGGACCCCTTCTTTATATCAGGGATCGACGAGTTTAATAGGGTGTCGAGGTGCCTTATAAATAAGTTAATTATCGTATGCCTATCGAAATCGCGTTTGTCTTACTAGTTTCCGTAGATAAAGGCCTAAGCCTATTGCGGGTGAAAAAGGGCAACGACTTTAATAAAGTCCTTAACCTAGGTGCTCTTAAATACGGCTTCGGGAAGTTCTGCCTAGATTCTATCCTTTATAACGACCTTCTATTAATTAAGCTATATATTCTAGCTTTAAGGCGAAGACGTTAACGCCTTTATCGCCTCTTCGTACCGTGCTTAGACTATACGAATAGCGTCCTTACGATTTCCTTTATAGCTCTTTCGGAGCTTCTCGTACTATATTAGGAGTTCGTCGTTATAGCTATAGCACGACTAGTAGTTTAAATCTAAGACCGTTATTAATACCTATTCTTAAAAGGCTTAGAGGTCCTTATTCTAGTCCTTCCATTCCTTTAAAGCCGCGTTATATATATTCTATTTTTAGTTAGTCTCTTACGCGGTAGGTATTGTATTTTAGCTACGAATGTCGTTATCCGCCGTGCGGGCCTAAGTGCGAGGTAGTTCTTCGAATATAGGAGGCGACGGTTTTATAAAGAGCTCTTTACGTCGTTCGACGTACTCCTAGAGTTAAGCGGACTTAGCTCGGAAACGGAATTTATTATCCTAGACGAGCCTTTCGGCCGTTTCCTTTAGCATAATATCCCTTCTTATAGTCGTTATTATACTAAGGTTAATATAGCGAGTGCGGTAGTAATAAAGTAAGGACGGTGCTGTCTTTACGTTGTTTAAGAGGGGAGAAGAGAAAGGCAGGGGACAGTCGCGATAATTTACGATCGATATAGTATATACGCTATAGCGTATTTTCCTTCGTTATCTAACTCCGACTTCTTATTATAGTGCCGAAAATAAATAAGAAAATTCTCCTTAAGTATAGCGTGTACTAATATTCCGTTATTAAGGAGGGAGGAGGGAAAACGGTTAATTATACTTAGTTTCTACGCTTAGATAGTATACTTAAGCGTGTCGTAGCGCCGGAATATTCCCCGGTTATTAGTTTTAGTGTTTTTTATGTTTTTTATGTTTTTATATTTTTATATTTTTTTACGTTTTTTACGTTTTTTATGTTTTTTTTATGTTTTTTTATGTTTTTTTTATGTTTTTTTATGTTTTTTTTATGTTTTTTTATGTTTTTTTATGTTTTTTTATGTTTTTTATGTTTTTTATGTTTTTTTATGTTTTTTAATGTTTTTTAATGTTTTTTAATGTTTTTTAATGTTTTTTAATGTTTTTTTATGTTTTTTTATGTTTTTTTATGTTTTTTAATGTTTTTTTTATGTTTTTTTTAATGTTTTTTTTAATGTTTTTTTTATGTTTTTTTTTATGTTTTTTTATGTTTTTTTTAGTGTTTTTAGTGTTTTTAGTGTTTTTAGTGTTTTTAGTGTTTTTAGTGTTTTTAGTGTTTTTAGTGTTTTTAGTGTTTTTAGTGTTTTTAGTGTTTTTAGTGTTTTTAGTGTTTTTAGTGTTTTTAGTGTTTTTAGTGTTTTTAGTGTTTTTAGTGTTTTTAGTGGCTTAAAGGGGGCCTATTGATTGACTAATAAGGTTTAAATTAAGTGCCGGAGAGATTAATTAAGAGGCTAAGACTCTTAATTATTAGAACGGAGGTTCTATAGCCTACCTAATAAGCTAGAATGCGTATACCGGCTAAAGAGGCTATTCTATAGGATGTATGTGTGTGTATTTAGGGTCTATGCCTATGGCTCTAGCCCTAATATAGACGAGAGGTAGGCACGTGACTAGTGTCCACGTGGGTACACGTGATGTGTGTACGTAACTATCTAATACGAGGCTACGTTACTACCTATAAAGGGGCCTCCTTTCCCCTCTTCCTTCCTAGCTAGATAAGACAATAAGAACCCAACCGCATACTATCACACGTGCGATAGGTTTACTTCCGGCTGCTTACCGTAGAGAGCCCTACTAGAAGAGTAATATTATTTATTTATCTCCTAAGCTTCCGTTAATAGTCTCCGCTATCGAATAGAAGAAAGACACTAACGTAAGTGCCTCTATAACGCCGATTCGATAACTATATAATATATCCCTTACGCTAATAACCCTCGTAAAGAATATTATAAACCCCGATAATACGTAATCCCGCTATTATAATGACTTCTTCTACCTTAAACCCTACTGCTAAGGTAGATAAGAAACTACTCGAATACCTAATAAAGAACGTATAGATCTAAGGCACTATATAGAAATAATTAATTAACGTTTACCTTTAGGACGACGAAGTCCTATATAATAAAGATAACGGTAAGGCAGCTATAACGTACGTTGCTAGGTTTATATTAGACGTAGAATACGATATATATCTCTAAGGATATAACTTTCTCGGGTTTTTCTAAGACTACTTAAAGGGATAGGTAGAGAATATATAAAACTACGTAGACTCTAGCTTTAAGAGAGCATGAAAGAACCTTCTTTGCCGACGTAGGATCTATACTAGACCGATAAATAGCTCCTTTTCGAGGTAGTTTATTATAATATAAATAGTCGAAGATCCGCTAGCTTTATAGTATAGGGAAAGATAGGCATAAGGCAAAGGGTGCGTGTATAAGAAGAAGGATAATAATTGCAAGTAGCCCGGCATGCCCTACGAGCTATAAGGCTACCGGAGCCCGGACTATCTACTAATCCGTAGGCACTTAGTCGGTGCCTTGCCTTTGCGTATTATAATGCCGGCCTAAAAAACAAGCCCTTACTATCCTTAGCAGAATAAAATAACGAACTAATTAAGAAGGAAAAAACATTTAGAATAACTTAACGCGATCCTTTTAATCTATGCTCCTTTACGTAATGCGTTACTATAGGATCTTTTTCTAAGTAAACAATTAGATCGATATCCCTTAATTAATCGCAGCTAGGGTAGCGCTAGGGTGGCGCTAGGGTAGCGCTAGCGGAACGCGTAATACGCTTTAAGGCGAATTCTACGATTGCTTCCTAGGAAATAGCGCTAGCGGGGACCTACTAGTCGTAGGCGGCCTTTTAGCCCTTCTAGCGGACTTAATATTTAGTAATAGGGGTCTTTAATCGCTTAATACAGCGCTTACGAGATTTAAGTATATGCTTAAGCTTATAGTGCTCGTCGCCTTCGCTTAAGGCGTTATCGAGATCTTACACTACTTTAATCGCGCCGGGCTTATCTTCTTCGAAATAGCCGTTATACGCGGGCTTTAAGTATTCTACTAAGATAATAGGATAGATTCGGATATAGGGAGGTAAATTTAGTTCTACGGTAAGGTTATTAACTATACGCTTAATAAGGAAGGGTCCTTCCCTCTATCGAGACTACTTTATTACAGGTCGAGAAGGTTTATAGTAACCTTAGTATAGTTTAAGGTAGACCTTATCGCCTACCTAAAGGAAGATCTAACGGTGGTTGCTATTATAATAGCGTTTAGCTCTTATAGCCGCTAGGTCTATTGCGAAGCCGGCTTATCGTCTTACGGCTTCCCGTAAATAGGGGAGATTATCCGCGATAGAAATATCATCGGCCTTAAGAAGGGAGCGGAGATTATAACCGAAGATATAGTTATACGCGGATATATAAGTGCTAGCGTTAAAAGCCGAATTTAGGTTCTATTATACGGCAGGCAAAAGCAATTTCTAATCGAGGTCTAGGTCCTTATGTAAGGCAGCTACCCGCGCAACTATAGAGTCGGGAGATAGGGATATATGCACGATGGATAATGTATTTTAGCTCGGGGACTATTCGGCTATTAGTCGCTAACTAGTCCCCGACAACCCCTCTCGAGGCCTAAGGGTATATCCCTAAGGCCCCGATATATCTTAGAAGAGGGGCAAGCTTTAGTCTTGCCACGAGAGGGCAACCGCATTGCAATAAAGGATTATTAGTACTTTTAACTATCGTTCCTACCTTCCTAACCGTACCTCTAGTCTGTCTTCTTATACCTTAATATAGGCTATCCTTAACGCGGTTTCGACCGTCTAATTGCGATGTTTTACTAAGCTATCCGCCTAAAGATAATATACCGTAGTTATCGCGATTTTAGTCCTAAAGGACCTCTAAAGCGAATGCTAAACCTTAGTATTAAAGCGCTTATCGTAGTTAATAATAATAGTAGACGGCATTCCTTAATTAGCAAGCAGAAAGAGCTGAGAGAGGGGTACGCCTTAGTTCGTTGTAAAGTACTTAGCGTTTCTTAGGATTAAAAGATAACGTTTGCTAGCTAAGTAGGTTACTATAAGCAGCTAGTTAAAAGAATCGAAGCTAGAGATAGCTTAAGGCTTAACTAGCGAGGTCTAGCTTATTAACGTTAGCGATAATAATAAAAATAAGGGCGTCGCAGCGGTTAGATACACGCTCTCTATAACCTTAGTCTTGCCACTAATAAATACACACACAATGTTATATAACGTTGCATAGAAAATAAGGCTTAAAGAGGGCCTAAAAAAGGAAGTAATCATAGATATAGAATAGCTCTATAGGGCCCTACGAAAAACACGTATCTAGTAGGCTTTTTTCTGCCCTACTTAACCGCCCTACCACCTGTCCTTTAAGAGGCCTCTATAGGGGCTCTTAGCCTAACAATACTATTAACGTTAGGCGACGTTCGGGGCTAAATAGGGCATTAACCCGAGCCCGTACTATAGGTGTGTAATAGGCTATTACGTCCCTAATAAGCCTATTATATAACCCCCTTAGCTAAGGACGGCAGGTAGGTATTCCGTTATATTATAACTATAATAAGTACGGGCTAATGGCCTTATTTTAGAGGCTCTAGCACCTATATATACCTCCCTTAGTCCTATAGTTAGGTAGCTATATATATCTTTATATATAATAGTATAGGCACCCCTTTCTTTACTCTTCTACTATAATATTTATATAGCTAATTTTCTATATTTAAGAGTTATAAGCCCGGCCGTATAGGCTATGTATCTTTCGCTTAAACGATACTAATTAAAGCTATCTATATCGTACTTTTTAAACGGCATTAGGCTTAAACGTTAGACGAGAGGTACGTTTTAGAAAGGTAGGAACGATAGTTAAGAGCACGAATGATCCTTTATTGCAATAAGGTTGCCCTCTTATAGCAAGACTAAAGCTTGCCCCTCTTCTAAGATATATCGGGGCCTTAGGGATATACCTTTAGGCCTCGAGAGGGGTTATCGGGGACTAGTAAGCGACTAATGCCCGAATAGTCCCTAAGCTAAAATTCATTATCTATTATACATATATCCCTACCTCCCGACTCTATAGTTACGCGGGTAGCTGCGTTATAATCATTATAAAGAGCTAACTTTAAAGAATAATTAAAACGATAAGATAATATATATTTATCCCTTATTAATAAGTAAGGTGTTAGTAGGGATTATACGTAATATATCTTATTAAGAGGTCTTTTAGTTAGTATTTAAGTGTGTTGTCTACTTAGCTAGAAAGGGGGAAAGGCGCCCCCTTTATAGGTCCTATAAAGAGCCTAGCCCGGGCCTGCTAGGCTCCTAATAGAGCTCTGTTAGGAGCACGTGACCTAGCCGCTAATGCTGTCATCCGGGTTATAATAAGGCTACTGCTAGGGTTATAACGGGGCTAATAACGCTGCGGTCGGAGCCGTCGGGGTTATTAAGGGTTATAACTTATAACCCTTTTCCTCATAGTATTCATCCTATATTCCTATATTCCTATACTGGAAGTTTCTCCTTAAAGCTTATTCTTAAAAGCTTATAACCGTAACTAATTAATTAAAGAACGCGGATTAGGCCTAATTTGCCTAATAAATACAAAAGATAAATACAAATCAGATAATATAAGATAAGCGGGGGTCTAGGCTCGCGAGGCTATTATTATTGCCGTACTGTTGTTATTGCCATTACGCGGAGCTATAGGCGCTCTGTAAATCTTAGAAGAATAAAGAATATAGTCGTTAGCCGGGGCGTCTGCGCCTGCCGGGTGACTAATTAGGAGGAAGCCCGTACTAGGCTTTTAGTAGTAACATCCTTTAGCGAGGTGACGAAAGAGTGCGCTTCGGGAGTCGAATTAGGATTTATAGAGCCTATATTTAGCCTGCTTTAGTATATGCCGGGCTTAGGGCAAGAGTGTTTTATAGTAACGGTTTTTCTACTAGGGCGTTAAGGGAAGCTTCTATATGCTCGGCGGCTTCGTTATAGTTTCGATAGACCTGCTTTAAGAGCTGCTTCGAGGCTTAATAAGGGCAGTAACGGCTTTCTGCTAAGGGCTTATTAGTAGAAGCTTCTATATTAGCGGCTTCGATAGTTTGCTTTAGAGGCTGCTATAAGAGCTACTATTGCGAGAGTTAATAAGGGAGCCGAATAGGTCGCCTAGGGGGCAGTCCGAAGAACTGCGAGAGCTTAGTGGGTTGGCATTAAGGCCGTGCCTATAGGAGCTAAAGGCAGGATCGGGATCGAGGTCTTATCTAGAGTTAGGGTCGGGATCGGGGGTCGTAATAGCTTAAGGGCAAGGGTAAGGGCGAGGCTAAAGACGATATCTTTAAGGCTACTACTTCGTACGGCGGTAAGCCGAGTTAAGCTCGCATCGTATCTCGCTCTCGGCAGACTATTATTCCCGGGTAAAAATCGCTATCGAGGAATTCCTATTAAGGCTAAGGTTAAATATCCTCCTCGGTCTATCATCCGGTAAATTGCATCGTAAATAGCTAGTTATTACTAATATAAATACCGCGCTTTTTCAGCTAGTCCTATAATGCCCTCTTATAGTCCCGATAGACCTTCTTCTAGCCCTCTTCGGACTATCCCTCGAAGTTTTCTCAGATAATATGCCAAACGTCGTAATTATCGTCGCCGAATATACTTACGTTATGCCTATATTCCGAAAGGAATACGACAACGGCAGACGTAGTAGCGGTCTATCTTTCTAGCTTAATATCGCGAATTAAGGTCTTAACGAGGTCGACATCGATGTATTTCTAAGAGGCTTATAGGACGGTCGTGCCGTTTATAATCTCTTCGATCCGTAGATTAAATAGTGCGACGGGGTTATCTACCGCGTCGGTAGCTACGGCGCTAAGGGTCGGGCTCGTGGTTATTATCGTAATAACTAAGGTCGCGAGAGTCTTCGCGATATTATCGTTACGGTCGGAGGAATCTCTTAGTAGGTAAAACCAGGGGTATTTCCTTTCTCTTCTCGTCCTTACGGTCCGAAGAGAACTCCTATATGTAAAACTAGCGGTATTCTTCTTCTTCTCGCGTTAGTGCGTCGCTAACATGCTTCCTTATTAACGTAGCTCTTCCTCCGTAAGGGAGATAAGCACGGGATTAATTTAGAAGCTTAAGGAGTCTCTTATAGGTAAAACCAGCGGAGATGCCTTATTCTTAGCATAGATAATCCTCTCTAGGTATACGCAATAGAACATCGAGGGTAAAGATGCGTGGAAATAGCGTCTGTAAGAAATAAAGATTCTACTATACTTTCGAAGATTAAGACCTACCTCTTCTAGCCTTACTATTCTATAATTAAATCTATTTAATTACTAATTAGTATTAATAGGGATTATACGTAAGATATTTTATTAAGAAGTCTTCTAGTTGGTGTTTAAGTATGTTGTCTGCTTAGCTAGAAAGGGGGAAAGGGGGCCCCTTTATAGGTCCTATAAAGAGCCTAACCCGGGCCTACCGGGCTCCTAATAGAGCCCTATTAGGCGCACGTGACCTAGCCGCTAACGCTGTTATCCGGGTTATAATAAGGCTACTGCCGGGGTTATAATAGGGCTAATAACGCTGCGGTCGGGGCCGTCGGGGTTATTAAGGGTTATAACTTATAACTCTTTTCCTCGTAGTGCTTATCCTATATTCCTACATTCCTACATAAGGGAAAATAACGATATAATAATATCTATATCTAGAGAGGTAAGGGTTATAACGTTTAAAGAAAGCCTTAATTAAACCCTTTAGATTCGGGCTATTAAGGGCTAAGCGAAGATCTACTATATCTAGGAATAGCTCGATCTAGTTAGAACTATAAAGCTTAAAGAGCCCGCTAAGATTAGCTAGAAATAATTTAAAAGCAACCTTAGGGAACGACCTTAAAGAGAGGACCTTAAAGAGAGGACCTTAAAGAGAGGACCTTAAAGAGAGGACCTTAAAGAGAGGACCTTAAAGAGAGGACCTCGAAGAGGTTAAATTTAATAATAAGACTATTAACTATAATAATCGGCTTAATAATACAATAATAAAGTTCCGCTTTAAGCAGGACAGCTATAATACCGCCGTTAGCCTATTTAAAAGTCGGGAGAAAGCTATTATTCGCATTAAGGAGCTAATTAGTACGTCGATTAGCGTGTAAGGGTCTTCGACTATTATATAAGATTAGGTCTACGACCTAATCCGCATACTTATATATAAGCGGGGAAAAGGCACGTACGGGCGGGGTAAGGGGCTCGTGCGAACAAAGGTAAGGGGCTTGTGCGGATAAGGGTAAGGGGCACGTACGGACAAAGGGGTACGTATATGTTAGACCCGCGGGTAAAGGGATTACGTACGGGATTACATATAGGGAATTCGGCTAAGAGGCCCGTTAAATAAGGTCTTGAGGCAGCCCTTCTTTAGGCAGAATAAGCATTATTATTAATATACTGCTTTTAGCGGCATTATAGCCGCTATAGCGCCCTTACAGCCGCTATAACCTATATCTCTCGCATCCTTATTTAGTAGGCCGTAGGTCTACGATCTAATAATTAAGAGTCTTAGTCTCCTAGCTATAAGCTACTATAAAGAAGCTATTAACTTTTTATTTAACCTATTAGGCCCCCTTTAAACAGCGAGAAAAGCCTAGCTAATTATACTTAGCAAGAGGACTAGATTCCTCTTATATCGAACTAAGCCCGCGAGAACCACCTTATAGTATAAGCAAGAATATATATCCTACTCTAAGTAGTAGAGGCGAGAGGGTAATTCCCTTGTTAGCTAGCTAAATATATATCCTACTACTAGTAGACGCGAGAGGGTAATTCCTTCGTTAGCTAGCTAAATATATATCCTGCTATTAGTAAGGGCGAGAGGGTAATTCCCTCGTTAGCTAGCTATAAACAAACAACCTACGATTAGCAAAGGCGAGAAAGTAATTCCCTCGTTAGCTAGCTAAGTAAATAAGTCTATATATTAAGAGCAAACCCCTCCGTAGTATAGAGTCCGCATAAATAAAGAGTAAACCCCTCCGCGGCATAAAGTCTATATTAAGGGACGAACCCTCCGTGGAATTATTAAGCCCGTATAAATAAAGAGCAAGCCCTTCCGCGGCATTAAGTCTATACGATTAGGAGTTAACCCCTCCGTGGCCTATTAATAAGGAGTAAACCCCTTCGCGGTATATCTATATAATTAAGAGTTAACCCCTCCCTAGATATACTAAGCCTATATAAATAAGGAGTAAACCCCTCCGCGGCATTAAGTCTATACGATTAGCAGTAAAACCCTCTATAGCATTATTTCTCAGGCAGTCGGGAAATATATCTATAAGTATTAGCAATCCTTTAGAATCCCTTTACTATCTTATATACTCGGGAAATATATCTGCCTACTATTTATTTAGTAGTATCTATTAGTAGGGATCATACGTATGATATCTTAGTTAAGAGGTCCTCTAGTTAGTCTTTAAGTATGTTGTCTGCTTAGCTAGAAAGGGGGGGGAAAGGGGCCCCCTTTATAGGTCCTACGAAGAGCCTAACCCGGGCCTATCGGGCTCCTAACAGAGCCCTATCAGGAGCACGTGACCTTCTTAAGAAGAGAGATATATGCTATGCATATGGAAGTCAATGACTGAAAAGGGGGTTGCAGACTTAGGCAGTCTGTGTAGAGCTGTTTAAATCTCATAGAGGCAGGAAATATAGTGCAGAAGTGATTAATTAATCTCTAACCTCTCCCTGCCTTACTAAGGGGGACTCCCCCTTTTTATAGGCAGTCCTATCCCTCCTAAATCAGTAGCCCCCTTTGGCTTTTCACCTAAATGTCTGAGTTTAAGACACAGCCCCCTTTTTTCTTTTTCCTGCCCAGCCTTTTTCCCAGCCTTTTTTTCCACGCCCTTTTTCTAAGCCCTGTTTTCCTAAGCCTCTTTTCCACGCCCCTTTTCTAAGCCCCTTTTTCCAAGCCCTTTTTCCAAGCCCCTTTTCTAAGCCCCTTTTTCTAACTAGCTTCGGGTGCCCTATAAGCCGTATAGCGATACACAGGCCGCTAGTAGTCCCCCGGGTGGTCCTCCGAGTCGAGAGCCCGCCTAGGCTACCTAAGTCTTAAAAATCCTAGCCTAGCTTCGCAATACACCCCCTTAGCTATAGCCTGCCCCCTTTAAAAGAGGTATAGCTATCTTAAGGTCTAGGACTTTAGTTATATAGTTAGCTAAGGAGAGCACTTATAGCCCTACTTACCGCTTAAGGCCTTAGAATAGGTAGTCACCCCTTAAGAGCTCTATATATAATAGACCAACTCCTTAAGTTCTAGAAACTAGATTAAACTCCTTACCCGCTAAGTTAGAGGTCCTGCCCTAAGGTTATTCCCTTAGGCGGCTTTTAAGACCTACTAGATAGAGGGAGAGTCGCCCTACTACTATTTAGCTGCCTTACATCTAGCTAACCTACTAGCTAGTATTGCTTCTCTAATATCCTTTTAGCGGGCCTTTAGTCGGATTCTTTCTCTAAGATCTTCTAGCCTAACCTACAATAAGAATATAGCTAGTCTTTTCTTAGGAAGGGCCTTTATAAGTCTATTAGCCTTTATCTCTACTATTAGAATCTACCGGAGCGAGATAAGCTTATACTAGACCTCCTATCGTAGCTAATACTAATAAATATCAACGTGCCTAAGCCTAGTTAATAGCTTATTATATTCTTCCGTAAATAACCTAATAGGCTAAGTATTATTATACTCTAGGACTAAAGGGGTCGGAATCTAAAGCCATAAAGACATAAGCAACCGGCTAAGAAAAATAACCTCTTTTACTGCCTCTAAAAGAGCGAGCATTTCTGCTTCTATGCTTAACGTCGTAACTATTGCCTATTTAGACGCTTTTTAGGCTATATAGCCTATAAATAGAGAGATAATATATACCTAAGAGCTTTTCTAGTCGACTAAGTTATTAGCAAAGGAGGCATTGCTAGAATAGAGGAATATCTTAGCCCCTTTCTGCTTATGCCATCCTAAGCCTAGTCCGTAGCTTTTAGTCGAGTATAGGTAGAGAATAGCTCGGTCTACTGCCTCTTAGTGCTTCGTAGAGGGATTCTAATTATACCGAGCTAGCCGGGAGACCGTAAAGACGATATCAATCCTAGTAGAAATTGCTGCAAACAGTAGTAAGCCGACCTTCTAAAGGTAAGCGTGTTTTTCTTATTATATTGCGTAGAAGGTCGATAGAGATAGTAGAAGCTCTTCTTCTAGCATTAGACTAGCCGGAGCTCTTTATTCTAGCTTATCTAGTAGAAACTTATAAGCTACTTTATTAATAAAGGCATCCTATATTAACTAGATCGTCCGTTAGCTTCTATTACGTAGAATTCGAATGCCTAAAAACTACTTTAGCTCTCCTAGAAGGGTTATCTTATATTTCTCTTATAAACCTTGCTTAGACTCCTCGGCGATCTATTAGTCTTCCTTTCGGTAGGCCTAGATAATATCGTCTATATAGAAGAAGACGATTTCCGCCCCTTTTATTATAATATAAGGCTTTTAAGAGACCTTTTAGAAGCCTAAGGTCTTGAGAGACGCTATAAGGTGCTGCTACTAGAGGAGGGGAGACCTACGTAGACCGTTTAGAGCTTTTCGAAGCCGTATAACTCTACCTCCTTTCTAAATTCTAAAGGGCATCCGCATATAGACAACTTCGTCCCCGTCTAAGGGGCAGTTTATAAAGGCGTTTACCGCTTCTATTTAATCTAATTCGAGGTCGTACTTAGCTGCTATAGCTATAAGAGCCCTAAAAGACATCCTAGCTAAGGTTATAGCTTTTATTAAAAGGTCACCTTTTTCTTATTAGTTTCTATAGACTACTAAACGAGCTTTACATTTCTAAAGATACCCGTGCTTATCTATCTTATAAATAAAGACCTATTTATAGCCTAAGACCTAGTAGCCCCCTACTATAGCATATAAGAGTTCCTAGAAGGAACCTATCTCTATGTGTAAGGCTAGGTGATCTTTCTAGGCCTAAGTTAACTGCTCTTTATATAGGTGGTTTTACAGCTATAATTAAGTCTAAGGAGGTTCCGGGAGAGCTCCTTTATAGACCTTCTTTTTTCTTAGGGTTTAAACAGCCTCCCGGCTATAAAAGCTCCGTAGACCCTATCTTCAATAGGGGTAAGTATAATACAGCTACCCGCGCAACTAAAGAGTCTAGAGGCAGGGATATATGTATAATAGATAATGCATTTTAGCTCGGGGACTATTCGGGCATTAGTCGCTAACTAGTCCCTAATAACACCTCTCGAGGCCTAAGGGTATATCCCTAAGACCCCGATATATCTTAAAAGAGGGGCAAGCTTTAGTCTTACTACGAGAGGGCAACCTTATTGCAAGACAGGATTATTCGTGCTCTTTACTATCGTTCTTAACTTCCTAAACATACCTTTAGTCTGCCTTCTTATAATTCCTCAAGCTTCTCTTTTTTTTAGTTACCCGGGAGCGATAGCACCGCGCGGCAAGCGCGTTTAAGGACATATAAGCTACGTAGGACGAATAGGTCGTAGCGGCTTCTAAGTCGCTAGCCTTTCGCCGTTACCTCGCATAACGGAACTAACATTAGATAAAGAGACTAGCTTATATAAAGGCTATAATAAGCATCTTCGGACGCCATCTTTAATCTTTTTGCTGCCCGAAGGGGCCCGATCTATCCCCTCGCGAAGTTAAACGTAAGCCGGGCCTTTACGACCTACCCCTCTGCGTATAGATATCCTCGCAGCCCTTTAAGTAAGAGCTATATAGCTTAAGGAGGAGAAAAGATTAGGAGATAGGATTGCGGAACTTTAAGAGGAATTTTCATAGTAGGGTAACTTGTTTAGCAAGTGTAAGGAAACGAGCTTAGGGGGGGTATAGGATTATTATTAATCCACGAAGAAGCATAGCTATAGACTTAGTCTAAAGGTCTATATATACGATATAAAGGTCACGTGGGATAATATATAATATAACGTAATATTATAATAGTATATCTATTAGTAGGGATTCACTTAGATAAATAAATCTAAACAAAGGGGGTCGTATTAGTTATAGTTATATCTATTCTAGCTAGGAAGGGGAGGGAATAAAGGGACCCTTTTATACCTATCTACCGGGGTCCTTCTATAAAGCCTACTATGCCTTAACAATGCATTGTTAAGGCCTACGCTAGGGCTCGCTGCTCTAGTTATAACGATGCCCTTAGTTAATAACGAGGTTATTAACTATATAGAGCACGTGGCGTTATGCGCTGCGTAGTTATAACCCCTATTGCCCCTTTCCTATATAGAGTCTATAATATAGCTACGACTCTATTCCTTAGTTATATAACTATATTTATATACTAGCAGTCTTTCTTTCTAACTGCTAATTAACCTTCCTAATCGAAGGGATAACGCGTATTAGACTAAAGGGGTCTAATAAATACAATATATAAGTATAAATAAAAGAGAGTCTAAAGGGGGACTTAAGGGCGTAGAATATATGCCTCTATCCGAATAGTTAAGCTATTAGTATCTATAAAGCGTTCGAGGGCTCGATTAGGTAATGCCTTTATTATAGCATCGGCCGGGTTATTATCGCCGTTAATCTAACGGATTTCTATAATTATACGCTGCTCGTATAACTATCGAAGAAATATAAGATTAATTATTAATCTCTTCTCTTTAGTTATCCCGAGCTTTATAAGATATTCGTAAAGCGAGTATAAATCTATATAGATAATTAATTAAATATTCGATAGCTTAAGCCGGTCGGTGATAATTTTTAGCGTAATTGCTAAAGCGATTATAAGGTTAACGCCGTTAACTATACCGTATATCTTAGAAGCTAGCACGCTTAAGGTAACTCTCTTACACTTCGTTAAACTCTAGTAGATAATATTTCTAATAACCTTAAACTAGTTATTAGACCTTTCGGTCTTATTAACTAATATAATAACAAAGCCTAGTTGCGACGATAGGTCTTTCTTATTAGCAAACGACCTATTCGTAAATACTATTAGCTTCGCCGTTATAAGATTTATTACTTTATATATTAAAACTTTGCTTTAGTAGTCTATGTGCTACTTAAGTCGCTTATTTAAGATTATATAATCCTTATTATCCGGGTTCTATACTTATGCCGCGATCGAGATGTTAAATACTGCTTCCGGTTAGCACACTAAGGCTATATACCGTAGTAATTCAACAAATTAAGCCGGAATTTTCGTCTAGGGAAGTAGGGGCCCCACGGGTTCTTTCGTCACCTAATTTATATACGAGAAGTACCGGGCTTATATAATGTAACGGCTTTAAAATGCAAAATGGGCTTGAAAAGTAGGCAATAAGGGAGATTTAGCTAGGCCGGGTGTGGCCCGGTACTTCTCGTATACAAATTAGGTGACGAAAGAACCCGTAGTGCCCCTACTTCCCTAGACGAAAATTCCGGCTTAATTTATTAAATGACTACGGTAGGCCCTACGAGCACGTTGTTTTAAGCACTATTATATATAATCCGGAGCCTTAATATCGATTCGGTTAGTCCGGGCGGCTTATCCCTTCTATTAGAGTAAGAGTGTTTTATTATATTATAAGCTTACCTTCGCGCCGTTGAAATCCGTAACGGAACCTAAAGTCATTGTGGTTTTCGGCTTCGCCTTAAATTATGCCTTTCGGAGCTTGTCTTCTTTAGCGGCCGAAAAACTCGTCGTTCTAAGCATAAGGGTATCGTCCGTTTGTATCCTAATAATGCTAAAGTATTCTAGTCCTATATTAGATATTAGAAGGCAAGAGTTAAAGGTCGATATCCCTATATCGAGGCCTATAATATAGTGCTTCTAATACGTATTAAACTAATAGACTTTAGATTCTATAATTCTATATAAGGGCTTAATGACTTAGATAATCGTATTAGGCGGATACTTCCCTTATAATCCGGCGGGGAGATATATTAAGACCGTCCGAAAGAGCTCTATAGTCGCCTCTAGATATACCTAGGTAATATCTCAAAGGGATAACGTTATACTATAATAAAGGAGACTAAGCGCGAGGGCTAAGATTAGTTATTAGCTAACGCCTTAAATTATCGGGGACTACGTTAATAGGGAAGCCTTTTCTCTATTATTATAGCATTATACTATAAGCCTCGATTTCTCATAAGGCTTAGTGTCTTTACCTTTAACCTCTCGAACTATACGGGAACTAAAGATACGGTAGTCGCCGTAGATAGCTTCGTTATAACGTTTAAAATTAAATACTCCTCGTGCAATAAGATCGTCGATCTCCGTATTGTCTAATGCTTCGAATAGCGCTCCTAAGGTCGAAATAGCGCCTTCCGAGCGGAGTTTTACGGCTAGCTTATAGGCCTTTTCTTCTCTTTTTATCGTAAAGGCCCTATCCGCTTCTTTATCGCTTAAGTCGTCGAGGTCTATATTATCCTCGTTATCGTCTAGGTTATCTTCTACGTTTAGTCCTTCTATAATTAAATGCCTAGCTTTATTTTTCGATTTAGGTAGACGTCCTCGCTTAAAGGGTGCTAGGGGTTCCGGTCGGGCGAATTCGTCCGGCTGCTTTAAATCTAATGCCGGGAGATCGGTAAGGACTTAATTACGATAATACGGTTATACTAATATAGATCTAAAGACCTAAGGTCTATTAACTATATCGGTCGTAATATTATACCCGCTTATAGCTATAATTTTAAATAGCTATTACTATCTTAACTTTTCCCTCTATACGCGGGCTTCGCTTTAAAAAGAAAGGGCAAATATATTCGCTATATCTAGACCGTTTCGGCTTTATAACGCTACCTAGACCTATCGTTTAGCCGTAAGCTGCTTAAGTGCCTTTATCGCTTTCTATACTATAGCGGCGCGTTTAAAGGTCGTAAGTAATAGCAGCGAATTAAGAGTTATCCTAAGATATACTCTAAATACGAGCAACGTGGAGATTAATGCGTTAGGTCTAGCAGTATCGTTAATAGCTTTAATAGCTATCTAAAGAACTGCCTTAAGGGAGGTAAAGCTGCCTATCTCTATAAAGAGGATATTAAAAGCACGAAGTAAAGGGGTATAATACCTTTAACTTTGCCGATTAACTAATATACCTTAATAAGAACCTATATATAAGTAATTCCTATAATATAGGCTTCGTTCTAGAATTCTATAGCCGCGAAGTTTATTCCTATATTATATCTAATAATACTAAGGGGACTAAGGTATATATTAATCTAAAGAGCTTAAAGGGTCTCCTATATATCTTTAGCTAATATAGAACGAAGGAATTAAGCGCTTTAGAAGGCCGTTAATGCGTTAATAATATATAATACCGGGCGTTATGCCGAATTTAGAATATCTAAGTATATTACATTAACGATAACCTTATAATTAATGTCTTAGTTATCCTTAAGATTAAATTTAAACCGTTTTAAGGCAGGCGAATGCATTTAGCAATAGTAATATAGTTTTAAGATATTCTCTAGAGTGCTAAGACATATATCGCTATAACCGGCTTACTTTAATAGGTTATATAGTCTTGCTACGGCTAGATATCCGAATCGACGGTATAAGGTCCTAATTTCCGTTTCTATAAGGAATGCGGTTGATAATTTACTTTTTTCTAAGGAAGAACTAAAGGTATCCCTATTTCTTAATTACCGGGATATTTGCCTTAAGGCCGGTAAGGATATTCGTCGTGTTATTAAAGAATACGCCTAGCCTATATATATCCGCGAGATATATTAGGAAAAGGGTCGGGGTTCTTACTTTATAGAATATAACCCTTCTAATTAGAGTAATAAGATTAATTAATCTTAAGGACCCTATAATAGCACTACCGCCGAATGTAATTGCCTTTTGTCCTACGGTTAATATATCTAAATTAACGGAAGGATCTTCTTATTGAAGGGCTATATACTATTCTTATCCGGCCGTAGAGACCTTCGCCGCTCCTATATTAATTAGGATGCCTTAGAAATAGAGCTTTAAATAACGGTTGTCGATAAGGAATTAGTCGGCCGAGACTATCGGTTCTATACCGTAGACGTCGTCTCCTATAATAAGGTAGTTAAAAGCTATTTAATAAAGCATTTATCTAGCTTACTATTATCCTAGCTCTTTATCCTCGCTATACTCTTCCTCTTTATCGTTCTTATAGCCTTTATAGCCTGCTAAATAGGCTATAATATTCGGGGAGACGCTAGTATAAAGATAATATAAGAGATATTAGTCCTTAGCTTTCCGCCGTTCTTCTATTAAATATTTCGTAGACTAATATCCCTCCTTTCTATATATAAAGCACTTCTTAGTCTAGGTCTTATTGCCGTATCCTTAGCTATAGCCTCTTCTACCGCGGGGTCGATAGCCTTATCTAAAGCCTTATAGGCGAAAAATCCTCCGTTGCCTTTACTACGATTGTTAGTATACCTACGGTCTATATAAAACTAACTATTAAGGTTCCTCGAATTATATTAATAATTTATATCTATCCTATCGTTATTACGATATCGGTCTTAGATAAATTAGCGTAAGGCATTTCTCGCCTATTATGCGAGGTACGTCGTAAGGGAAGCTCGGAGGTCGGTATAAAGTTCCTTAGCCTCGTTAGTCTATTTAAAGAAGGCACCTTCGAGTTTCGGGATACTTTAACACGCCTTAGTAAAGGTTACTATAAGCGGGGTTTCGCCTATAAACTTAGGTCCTAAAGCTCGTTAATATAATAATAGCTTATCGATTAGCAACTAAAGCACTTTTAGAAGGCCTTTCTTAGGGTTGCTAGCCCGAACCTAGTTAAACGTCGTATTAGTCTAATTAGTATAGTACTAAGCTTAAGTTGCCTTAGTATCGAAATATCGTTTAATCTTATCGTATGCCCTTCGGAAGGTAGTCGTTTAGGTAATATTCTCTATATAAAAGCGATCGGCTCGTCCCTTTAAGATCTAAAGGAGAAAGGTATAAAAAGGCCTTAGCTTAATCTTAAGGTTATAATATACTCTTATAAATTTACGGATAGTCTCGTTAAAGAGGGTATATAGTTCGCCGGTATAGCTTTTATCCTTATCCTATATCTTAATAAACTTAGTCTAAACGTCGGGATCGGACGAGAGGTTTAGAATATCGGCGGGTAGGAGTGCTATATACTCCTTAATATTATAATTAAATGCCTCGACTATAGCCTTCGGGACGATTATTAAGGCAGATAGGTTAAGTCTCGGTTTCTCTTTTAGAATATACAACGTTAGTTCTAGAGTAAATAGTAGTCGTAGCGCATAAATCCGACGTATAGGATTAAATACCGGTATATCCGTCGTAGCCGTATTCGGTTTTAGTTTTAGGGTCGGGTCTATAGTCGTCGCTTAGGCCGGGCCGTTATATTAGAATCGGTGCGAAGTCGGATAGACTATTAACTTGTTTATTATAGCCGAGAAGGGATCTTAATCTACTTAATCTTAAGCTGCTTAATCCTAGGTATTCCTCTTCTTTTCTTATTTACGGAAAGCCCTTATGCCTATATTAAATTCTTCTTTTATAAACTCTCTCTCGTTTTAAGGGAGTAGATCTTCTAATCGAAGCATAGTTATATAGGATTTAGCAAACGACGCGTTTTTAGCCCTATCGAAACGCCGCGTCTACGTATATAAGGGAGCAGATATCTCCTAATTGGTTCATCCTACCAATGCATTAAGATATGCATTAGAACTGCCTTGCATTATTGCATATAACGTAAGTCACCCGGTCGCATTAACTCCCGGGATAGCTGAGATACCGAAGCCCGAAGTATATAGTGTAAGTAGAGACAGAGGTATATAAGTCATAACTTATAACTCGGTCAATCGGCGTTATCTACATCACCTTGTATTACTCGCGCATTTAATTATACAATAACTAAGCTATAAAATAGGATTAGACTACTTACACTATGCAGATAAATAACAGCGCTTTCTATAGCTACAGTTAGTTAAGTTATATATACCTTTATTCGTATGGAATTAGCTATATAAAGGGACCTTAGTCCGCCCTTAGATAGACCTTTACTTAAGCAATTTAATAATACCTTTCTCTCTTCTTTCTGTATTAATCTTAACACTCTTTATACTGCCGTAATCCTCTGCCTTTAAGCTTCCTTTTAGGCTCTTATTGGTTATAATCCCTATCTCTATCCAAGCTTTAAGTTGCTTCTTACCTAAAGCCTTCTTTAGATCCTTTAGATCACTCGCCACTATACTAAAAACAACCGCCCGTTTACTACGACCTCCTCCTTGCCTTTTTAGGCCTCTTGCCTTCCTAAGCTACCCTTAGTTTATATATATTACTACTTTCTTAGTGTTTTGTCCCCTTTTCTCCTCGTTAGCCCTAATTCGACCCTAGCATATACCTTCCTCTAACTACTATCCTTCGCTAATAAACCTACTAAGAAAATTCTTTTAAAATTCCTTCGCTACCTTTACTATAGCCCGTTGACTCTAAACTTCTTCCGAATTTCCCCCGATACCTCCCGACCCTGAAAATGAGTTTATTTAAGGACTATTTATTCACTAAGCTTAAGGGGAGCGTTAACTTTTCTGCCTAGTCTTTACGTATAGAATCCGTCTTTATACGTAAGAAGCTTACTCCCGTAATCCTCGACGCTTCTTACGCGAAATCCTAAGACTATCTAGCACTTATACGCTTAATAGTCGACGATAGTCCTCTCTCTTAGATAAAGCATTATACGTCTATAAAAGCGGCTTAAGATACTCTTAAGACCTTATATAACCCGGTAAACTTTACCTTAAACTTCCTCCTTATTAAAGAGCTCTTTAATATAAAGATTAAAGGTAAACTATCTATCGAAACTTACCTAAATAAGGTAAAAGAGCTCTATAATAAGGTAGATACTAAAGAGAGCTAAATCCCGGAGATCGTAGTAATAATATAGATTCTTAAGAGTTTAAATAGCTCCTTCTCGATTTATATTATAAATATAACCTAGACACTCTATACCGATGCAACGGCATATACCCTTAAGTCCTTCTCCTCGTCCTTTATCGACGAGTTTAAGAGAACTAAGGCTTTAGAGAGTAATAAGCACCTCTTTATAGCGAATAATAATAAAGTTCCTATTTACTCCTACTATAAGAAGCGTAGGCATATAGAAAAGAATTGTTTTTAGAAACTAGAGAATAGGGATAAGGCTAAGGCCACTGGATTTACTATTAAGACGTTGCCTTCCTCCTCCTCGACTAAAAGGGAGCCTAAGGAGTATACTAATAGGAGCTATAGGAGGCCTACGCCTATCCTAAACTCTCGAGAGAGTTCCCCCTCCCTTACTCCTTACCCGGCTGCCTGTCCCCGGACTTCTCGACTCCGGAAGAGAAAGGCCCCCTCGGTATCTTCTCCTAAGTCTAGCAAAGTCCTTATTGTCTCTAAGTCGGCTTCTAGCATTATAAGTTCCTTCTTACCCCTCCTTATACTCTTTATATCCTTTATATCCTCGATGCTCTCGTCTATACCTTTAATACTCTCTTCTATACCCTCGATACCCTCCTCTATACCCTCGTTACTATATAAAATGCTAGTCCCTCTTTATACCTTCTCTTCCTATATATTATTTCCCTCTGAAAATATCCTTCTCTATACCCCTATAAAAACAATATCCTCCTCTAATAGAAAACAAATAATAGGACCTCTAAAGCCGCTTCTCTCGGCAATTTTAAGAGTGATCTTAAAGGTCGATAGGGCTGCTTTACGGATTAGGAATTTTTATAACTTTATATTCGATACTAAGGCTACTAGGCATATAGTTTCGAATAAAACTCTCCTCTCTAATTATAAAGAAATATACACTACCGTAACCTAGGGAAAAGCTTCCTCTATTGCTATACGAGGTGCTAAAGACCTTATCTTTAAATTCCTAAATAGTAATTGATAATACACCTTAAGAAATTGCCTTTATATACCTAAAATCGGCATTAGTATAATTAGCCAATTAGCTATAATAAACACATACGCCCTAATAGGCCCGGACTCTATATCCCTCCTCGATAAAAATCTAAATAAATTAATAACCGGTTTTATTAAAAACGGACTATACTATATCCCTTAAAATATAAAGAAAACACGGTTCCTAATTAAGAACAAAATATATAATATATAATAGAGTCTTACTATTTGCATAGCATTAAATCTCTATTTGCATAGTAAGATAGGTATACCCTTACTCTTTCTATACGTACCCCGCGTGCCTATATCCCGCTACTAAATTTTCCGTTTAGGTATATAGTAATTAAGAGGGCCGCGCAAATCGTATATAGCCTTAATTTAGTTAATTTAATAGCTAAAGGCGCGCGCCCTACTGCGTGCCCTACTGCGTGCCCTCTGCTGTGTGTGCGGCTGCGTGCATTCTACTGCGTGCGGCTCCTTAATGTATGCTTCGTGCCCTGCTGCGTGCCCGGCTGCGTGCCCTGCTGCGTGCCCTCTGCTGTGTGTGCGGCTCCTTGTATATGCTTCGTTCCCTGCTGCGTGCTCTGCTGTGTGCCTTGCTGCGTGCCTTGCTGCGTGCCCTGCTGCGTGCCCTGCTGCGTGCCCTCTGCTGTGTGTGCGGCTGCGTGCCTTCTGCTGCGTGCGGCTCCTTAATGTATGCTTCGTGCCCTGCTGCGTGCCCTACTGCGTGCGGCTCCTTGATGTATGCTTCGTGCCCTACTGCGTGCCCTCTGCTGTGTGTGCGGCTGCGTGCCTTCTGCTGCGTGCGGCTCCTTAATGTATGCTTCGTGCCCTGCTGCGTGCCCTCTGCTATGTGTGCGGCTGCGTGCCTTCTGCTGCGTGCGGCTCCTTAATATATGCTTCGTGCCTTACTGCGTGCCCTCTTCTGCGTGCCTTGCTGCGTGCCCTCTACTGCGTGCCCTACTGCGTGCCCTCTACTATATGTGTGGCTCTTTAATATATGCTTCGTGCCCTACTGCGTGCCCTACTGCGTGCGGCTCCTTAATGTATGCTTTGTGCCCTACTGCGTGCCCTGCTGCGTGCCCTCTGCTATATGTGCGGCTGCGTGCCTTCTGCTACGTGCGGCTCCTTAATGTATACGTTATGCCCTATATTCTTCGCGTTCTTCGTACGATTTGCGCGGCTCTCTTAATTACTATATACCGGCACTAGATTTTAGTGGCGGGACATAGGCGCGCGGGGTACGTATAGAAAAGTAGAGATTTAGATATCCTTACTATGCAAATAGAGATTTCATGCTATGTAAATAGTAAGACTTATATAATATAGCCCGAAAGAGACAATAAATAACGCTATACTCTAAGATACTATACTAACTAATATAATAAAAACACTTAAAATAGAAATACCTAAGATATAAAAGAAGATAGACCTCGTTCTCTAGTATAAACGGCTAGGCTATATTAGCTATAAATCCCTATACCGATACCTCTATAGACTATACTTAGATATATCCGTAGACTAAAAAGATATTATAGCTATAAAACAATGCGAAGCTTGTATATAGGCTAAATATACCGATAAAAAGAAGAAAACTCCTTTAAAACGACGATATCTCTTTCTTAATAAAATAAACGTTAATATCTAAGGCCTTATTAAAATCCCTACCTAAGATAAATTTAGATACTTTATATCTTTTCTTAATACCTATTCTAGGTATATAAGAATATACCTAATAAAAGATAAAGCTAAAAGCCTGCCTAAGTTTCTAGAATTTAAAGCAGAACTTAAGAATAACATAGATAAAACAAAGATAAAAGAAGTCTTCTCGGATAATGCAAAAGAATTTAGCTATAACATTAAACCATATGCCCTTAAAAACGGTATAAAATATAACTCGAGCCTACCGTTTACCCCCTACTCGAACGGTAGAATAGAGCGTATAAATAGAATAATACTTAATAAAGTTAGATCTATGCTCTATACGGCTAAACTGCTTAAATATCTTTAGGGTAAAGCTATTTTAGCAGCTATATATATATATAATCGATCTCCCTATACTGCTCTAGGGTATATATGCCCTTTAGAAAAGAAAGAAAATAAATCCCTTACTAGAGAAGATATAGAAAAAATCCGTATATTCGGAAGTATTATATACTATAAGAATAAAACACCTAATAATAAACTAGATATACGAGCCTATAAAGGAATCGTAATTAGCTATAAAGATAGAGCCTATAAAATATACGACTATAGCAGAAAAAAGGTCGTAATATTAAAAGATATTACTATATTAGAAAATAACTTCTTTAAAGATAATAAAACCTTTAACTTTAATACTATACCTATAGGAATAAGGGATAAGGGATACGTACGAGGCAGTTGCAGCCACGTGATCCCACGTGATCACGTGCGTGCAACGAGGCCACGTCACCTATAAAGGGGCCTCCTTTCCCCTCTTCCCTCCTAGCTAGACAAGACAATAAGAACCTAAACCGTATACTATCACACGTGCGATAGGTTCGCTTCCGGCTGCTTACCGTAGAGAGCCCTACTAACACTAATTAGTGATTGACCGTTGGCTTAATTATAGATTAGCTAGGTAGAAGAGATAGACCCTTAACCCTTAAACGCCGGCATCGTTGTTTTCGTAGACTGCAGCGACCGACGGAAGGATTATCTGTGCTAAGAATAAGGGACCTTCTGGATTACCGTTTGGATCCCTTCCAACTGTTATTAGCATCGCTGTTTTCGCAGACTGCAGCGACCTACTCGATAGTGCGTCCTCTAACGCGACGAGCCCGCTGCCCGCTCCCGGCAAGCATCGCCCTTTTAAAGTTGCTGTTTTCGCAGACTGCAGTAACCTAATCGACCCCGTTGCCCCGAAGGCAAGTATCGCGAACCTTTAACTATCGTTGTTTTCGCAGACTGCAATAACCTAATCGTTCCCGCTGCTTGTACCGATAAGACTATTACGAAGACCCTCGTGTACGATAAAGACCCCGCCGTCTTCCGACCCGGCACTATATATAGTCCGCTTGCTCTCTTAAGCCCGGCACTATATACAGTCCGCTTGCTCCCTTAAGCCCGGCACTATATATAGTCCGCTTGCTCCCTTAAGCCCGGCACTATATACAGTCCGCTTGCTCCCTTAAGCCCGGCACTATATATAGTCCGCTTGCTCCCTTAAGCCCGGCACTATATATAGTTCGCTTGCTCCCTTAAGCCCGGCACTATACATATAGTCCGCTTGCTCCCTTAAGCCCGGCACTATACATATAGTACGCTTGCTGCTTTAAGCCCTACTGGTTGTTCTTTGCTATTTTAAAAGAACTGCTAGTATATGCCACCTACGTTGCTCTTTGCCGCCCCGAAGTAGGACCTGCAAGAACCCTGCTACGCTATTTTTCGGCCCTATAATAGACCTACTTTACCCCGGCACTAATATACAGTCCGCTTGCTTCTTTAAGCCCCTATTAATAAGAACACCCCGGAAGGCAATACGATATTAGCCCCCGTCGACTAGCGTACGACCCTTTTAAGAGGCGTTAGAGTCTACGAGACCCTCTATAAGCATATCGACCTTGCCCTTTAGGAGGAAGACGTCCGCCCTAACGAAGGAATAAGCCAAGCCGCCGCAACCACGTACGTCGCCCGCTTTATAGTCTATACGGAGTTCGACGTGTATATCTAGGGGTACGAGCTTCTCGACTACTTCCGAGACTATTTCGAGGGCTAGACCGAGGCCACGTAGAATACAGTCTATCGAGACTTTAAAAGAGCATTGCGAACGCTTATATAGCGGCGCGGGGTCTATATAGGATATAGGAACAGACCCCTCGCGCCCTAATTCGTAATGCTATAGACCGTAGAAGACCTCCCCGCCTAGCCTACCGACGAATTCTCGGAAGCGCAATTCGACATCGGCATAGCGGCCCGAGAGAAGCAAGCAGCCGTAGCTGCTGCCGCCGCAACGTTAGTTCCGCCCTCGCCCTTCCTAGCCGCATCGTTGATCTCGGCCTTAGTCTCGTCCGACGAAGCTTCCCCGGCTCTAACACTTTAAAGAGCCGCTAGAGTGTTATTGCCTGCGTCCTCGCCTGTTGTGTCGTTACCCGTTGCTCCGCCCGCTGTTCCTTCGCCCGTTGCTCCGTCACCCGTTGTTCCCGGCCTACCGCTATTAGTCATTCCCGGCCCGTTTGTTCCCTAGGCTCCGCAACACACGGTCTATCCGATAAGTCACCGGTTCCGGCACCCTGAATTCGCCGTCCCGCTTATCGCCTAGTACCAGCCTGCCGCCCAGCCGTTCCTTCCTGCCGCCGTTCCTGCCGCTATTCCTGCCGCCGTTCCTGCCGCTGTTCCTACCGCCGTTCCTACCCCGATTCCTGCCGCTGTTCCTACCGCCGTTGCCCGTGTCCCTATACCTAAATTCCCCCTTAAGGCATATATAACAATGCCGCCGCTCGAGGTCCTAAACGTTCCTATAGACGCTAACCTCGTGCTGCAACGGCTTAAGCGGCGACCACGGATCCGACCCCGGAACTAGACTAAGACCCGAATACGGCTACGACGGATACACCGATATATATACTATTTAATTATATAAATCGGATTTATACGCTACGATTACTATTTGTCCTAAACCTAACGTTATATATCCTAGGAGCGAAGCCGAGGCTTAATCTATCTGCTTTAATAATCGCCCGAAGACTATAGTCGAAGCATTTAATTATAACATTAAGGAGTATATAGCACTCCTACCCGCCGATATTCCGAACCTCTCGTCTAGTCCCGACGTTTAGACTAAGTTTATTAAAATATAGGATAAGGAGAAGAGCTATACCGGCGAGCCTTATGCCCTATTTAACGAGACTATCCGTAAGTTTATAAGCGTATGTTATAACCTTAAGATTAAGCTAAGGCTCTTTTACACCCTTCTCCCTTAGATCTTAAAGAGACGAGCCGATCGCTTCTATACGGAGAATATTACTTAGACGACTACCTTCTAAGGCGTATACGATAAGATTAAACGATATTTCGATACTAAAGCAACTTAGGCTTAGTACTATACCGATTAGACTAATACGACGTTTAACTAAGTTCGGGCTAGTAACCTTAAGAAAGGCCTACTAGAAGTGCTTTAGTTGCTAATCGATAAGCTATTGCTTTATTAACGAGCTCTAGGACTTAAGTTTACAAGCGAAACCCCGCTTATAGTAACCCTTACTAAGGCGTGCTAAAGAGTCCCGGAACTCGAAGGAGCCTTCTTTAAATAAGCCGACGAGGCTAAGGAACTCTATGCCGACCTCCAAGCTTCCCTAACGACGTACCTCGCACGATAGGCGAGGAATGCCTCGCGCTAGTTTATCTAAGACCGGATTTATAATAACGATAGGATAGATATAAATTATAAATATAATTCGAGGAACCTTAATAGTTAGTTTTATATAGACCGTAGGTATATCAATAATCGTAGTAAAGGCAACGGAGGATTCCGCTTACGAGGCTCTGGATAAGGCTATCGACCTTACGGTAGAGGAGGCTACGGCTAAGGATACGGCAATAAGACCTAGACTAAGAAGTGCTTTATGTATGGAAAGGAGGGATATTAGTCTACGAAATATTCTATAGAAGAACGGCGGAAAGCTAAGGACTAATATCTCTCGCATTGTCTTTATATAAGCGTCTCCCCGGACATTACGGCCTATTTAGCAGGCTATAAAAGCCATAAGGACGATAAGGAGGAAGAGTATAGCGAGGATAAAGAGCCGGAATAGTAGTAAGCTAGTTAAATACTTTATTAAATAGCTTTTAACCACCTTATTATAGGAGATAACGTCTACGGTATAGAACCGATAGTCTCGGCCGACTAGTTTCTTATCGATAACCGTTACTTAAATCTCTATTTTTAAGGCATCTTAATTGATATAGGAGCGGTAAAGGTCTTAACGGCCGGATAAGAATAGTATATAGCCCTTTAATAAAAAGACCCTTCCGTCTACTTAGATATATTAACCGTAGGCTAAGAAGCAATTAGATTTAGCGCCGGCACTATTATAAGGTCTCTAGGATTAATTTATCTTATTACTCCGATTAGAAGGATTATATTCTATATGCTAGAAACTTCGACCCCTTTCCTACTATATCTCGCGGATATAGATAGGCTAGGCGTATTCTTTAATAATACAACGAATACCCTCACCGGCCTTAAGGCAAACATCCCGGTGGTTAGGAAATAGGGATACCCTTAGTTCTTCCTTAGGAAGAGTAAATAATCGACCGTATTCCTTATAGAAACGGAAATTAAGACCTTATACCGTCGATTCGGACATCCTGCTATAGCTAGGCTTTATAACCTATTAAAGTAAGTAGTCTACGGCGATGTGTCTCTTAGCACTCTAGAGAATATCTTAGAACTATATAACTATTGCTAGATGCAGTCGCCTACCCTAAAACGGTTTAAGTTTAACCTTAAAGATAACTAAGACTTTAATTATAAGGTTATCGTTAATATAATATACTTAGACGTTCCGAATTTAGTATAACGCCTAGTATTGTATATTATTAACGTATCGACGGCCTTCTAAGGCGCTCGATTCCTTCCTTCTATATTAGCTAAGGATATATAGGAGACTCTTCGAGCCCTTTAGATTAATATATACCTTAGTCCCCCTAATATTATTAAATATAATGCCGGCACGAACTTTACGGCGGTAGAATTCCAAGTAACGAAGAAGCGGACGAGGCCTTTACGATAAAAAAGGAAGAAGAGGCCTATAAACTAGCTATTAAGCTCCGATCTAAAGGCGCTATTACGACCCCGGGAGCACTATTCGAAGCGTTAGATAGCATAGAGATCGACGACCTTATAGCACGAGGAGTATTGAGTTTTAAACGTTATAATAAAGCTATTTACGGCGGCTACTATATCTTTAGCTCCCGCATAGTTTAAAAGGTTAAAGGCAGAGACACTAAGCTATATAAGAAATTAAGGCTTATAGTCTAAGGTTATAATAATAGGGAGAAGGCTTCCCTACTAACGCAGTCCCCGATAATCCAACGCGTTAGCTAACGACTAATCTTAGCCCTTGCTCCTAGTCTCCTACGCTATAGGATAACGTTATCCCTTCGAGATATCACCTAGGCATATCCTTAGGCGACTATAGAGCTCTTTCGAACGGTCTTAATACGTTACCCCGCCGAATTATAAGGGAAGTATCCGCCCGATATAATTATCTAAGTCATTAGGCCCCTATATAGCATTATAGAATCGGGAGTCTATTAGTTTAATACGTATTAGAAGCACTATATCGAGGGTCTCGATATAGTAATATCGACCTTTAACTCTTGCCTTCTAATATCTAATATAGGACTAGAATACTTTAGTATCGTTAGGATATAAACGGACGATACCCTTATGCTTAGAACGACGAGTTTTTCGGCCGCTAAAGAAGAAAAGCTCTAAGAGGCATAATTTAGGGCGGTGTCGAAAACCACAATAACTTAAGGCTCCGTTACGGATTTTAATAGAGTAAAGGTAAGCTTGCAATAGGATAAAATACTCTTACTTTAATACAAGGGGTAAGCCGCCCGAATCGACCGAATCGATATTAAGGCTCCGGATTATATACAATAGTACCTAGAACAACGTGCTCGTAGAGCCTATATAGCCTCGGTGTGCTAACCGGAAGCAGTATTCGATATCTCGATTACGGCATAAGTATAGAACCTAGATAATAAGGATTATATAATCTTAAATAAGCGACTTAAGTAGCAAATAGACTACTAAAGCAAAGGTTTAATATATAAACTAATTAATCTTATAAAGGCGAAGCTAATAGTGTTTACGGATAGGTCGTTTGCTAATAATAAAGACCTATTATCGTAACTAGGCTTTATTATTGTACTAGTTAATAAAACCGAAAGGTCTAACAATTAGTTTAAGGTCACTAGGAATATTATCTATTAGAGTTCGACGAAGTATAAGAGAGTTACCTAAAGCGTGCTAGGCTCTAAGATATACGGTATAGTTAACGGCGTTAACCTTAGGATCGCATTAGCAACTACGATAAAAATTATCACCGACCGGCTTAAGCTACCGAATATCTAATTAATTATTTGCATAGATTCGTACTCGCTCTACGAATATCTCGTAAAGCTCGGGATAACTAAGGAGAAGAGATTAATAATTAATATTATATCTCTTCGATAGTTATACGAGTAGCGTAAGATCGCAGAGATCCGTTAGATTAACGGCGATAATAACCCGGCCGATGCTATAACGAAGGCATTACTTAACCGAGCCTTCGAACGCTTTATAGACAACAATAGCTTAACTATTCGGATAGAGGCATATGTTTTGCGTCCCTAAGTTCCCCTTTAGAACTCTCTTTCATTTATACTTATATATTGTATTTATTAGACCCCTTTAGTCTAATACGTATTATCCTTGCGTTTAGGAAGGTTGCTTAGTAGTTAGAAAGAAAGACTGCTAGTATGGGAATATAGTTATATAACTAAGGGTTAGAGTCGCAACTATATTAGGGACTATACATAGGAAAGGGGCAATAGGTGTTATAACCACGCGGCGTATAACGCTACGTGCCCTACATAGTTAATAACCTCGTTATTAACTAAGGGCATCGTTATAACTAGAGCAGTAAGCCCTAGCGTAGGCCTTAACAATGCATTATTAAGGCATAGCAGGCTTTATAGAAGGACCCCGTCAGACGGGTATAAAGGGGCCCCCTTATTCCCCCTTCTTAGCTAGATTAGATATAACTATAACTAATGCAACCCCCTTTGTTTAGATTAATCTAAGTGAATCACCTACTAATAGTATAACTCAATAGATGTATAACTCTCTATCTTAGTATTAAAGAGTTCTTTTATTAGCAGAAAGTTAAAGGTAAAATTCACCGGTTTATATAAAGTCTTTTAGGCATCCTAAGCAGACTTCGCGGTATTATACTGCTTTATCTAAGATAAAGGACTATCCTCTATTATAAAACGTATAAAGGCGAGGGCATCTTATGCCTTTATATAGTTATCGTCCCGTACTGCTTACTAAAGATTCTCGCGTATAAAAACAGACTTTATTTTAAGAGCCTAAGAGGAAAAGTTAACGGATCCCTTAAGTTTGCCGAACTAATAGTCTTTAATAAAACCTATAATTTAATCGGGGATTTATCGGTGCGTATAGGTATAAGGGAGCAGATATCTCCCGTTTGGTTTATTCTACCGGCATATAAAGATATGCATTAGAACCGCCGTGCATTATTGCATATAACATAAGCCACCGAGCTGCATTAGCTGCCCGGATGCTCGAGATACCGAATGCCGAAGTGTGTAGTATATATAGGGACTAATGTGCGTATAGTCTACAGTCGGGCCCCGGTTAACTAAGGTCACCTACACTACCTCCTATTACTCGCGTAATTAATCACGCAATAACTAGGATACTACACGAGGTTAGACTATATACACCTAGCATAGAGTTAATAGCGCTTTCTATCCCGATAATTAGTTAAGTTATATATACCTTTATTCCTATGCAATTAGCTATATAAAGGGATCTTAGTCCGCACCTAGATAGACTATTACTAAGCAATTCTATATCCTCTTCTCTCTCTTATCTTTATATCTTCCTCGATACTTTCTGTACTACTGTAATCCTCTGCCTCTAAGCTTCCCTTTAGGCACTTATTGGTTATAATCCCTATCTCTGCTTAAGCTTTAAGTTGCTTCTTACCTAAAGCCTCTTCTAGATACCCTAGATCACTCGCTATTGCACTAAAAACGACCGTCTCTCCGCTATAACCTCCTCTTTGCCTTTTTAAGCTACTTGCCTTCTTAAGCTACCCTTAGCTTATATATTATCACTACTTTCTTAGTGTTTTGCCCCCCTTATTTCTTATTGGCCTCCTTTTCGCTCTTATAATACACCCTTTTCTAGCTATTATTCTATACCTAAACACCCTTCGAAAAAAATTAGAAAACATTCCTTCCTTACCCTTACCTTAGCCCGTAGACGCCGAGCTTCTTCCGAGCTTCCTTCGATACCTTCCGATCCGACATACGGCAAAAATAAGTTTTTTTAAGGACTCCTTATTTATAAAGCTTAAAGGGAGCACTAACTTTTCGGCTTAGTCTTTACGTATAGATTCTATCTTTATACGTAAAAAGCTCGGATTAGCTATACTCGATACTGCTTATGCGAAGTCTTAGGACTATTTAGCCTTAATAAGGCTTATAGTTAATAATAGCCCTTTATCTTAGATAAAATACTATACGTCTACGAAGGCGGTATAGGAGGCACTTAAAACCTTATATAACCCTATAAACTTTACCTCTAACTTCCTCCTTATAAAAGAACTCTTTAATACGAAGATTAAGGGAGAAATATCGATCGAGACTTACCTAAATTAGGTAAAAGAGCTCTTCGACGAGCTAAACACTAGAGAAATCTATATCCCGGAGATCGTAGTAATAACCTAGATCTTAGAGAGCCCTAACAGCTCTTTCCCGAGTTATACTACGAATATAACGTAGACTCTTCGTACTAATGCTACGGCATATACCCTTAAATCACTCTCCTTATCTCTTATAGATAAATTTAAGAGGATAAAAGCTCTTATAAATAACAAGTAGCTATTTATAGCCGGCGGTAGTAAGGTCTTTATTTGCTCTTACTATAAAAAGCGAGGGTATATCGAGAGGAATTGTTTTTAGAAACCCGAAAATAAAGATAAAGCTCGGGCTATAGGATTTACCCCGAAAACGGTCTCCTCTTCCTCTTCTCGCCGGGACCTTAAGGAGAACAACAACCGCAACCACCGGAGGCCGACCCCGGTTCTCTACTCTCGGGAGAGCTCTCTATCTCTAGCCCCGCGTCCGGCCGGCCGTCCCCGGACCTCCCGCCTCCGGAAGCGTAAGGCCACTCCGGAATCCTCCGAGACCTCTAATAAGGTCCTCGTCGTCTAGGACTCTGCTCCTAGTATCGTAAGTACCCTCCTATCCTTTATAATACTCTATATATCCTTTATATCCCCTATACTATATAAAATACCCTTAGTAGTACCTTATTTCTATACCTTATTTCCGTCGAATAATATCCTTCTATATACCCCTATAAAACTAAAGTCCTCCTCTAATAGAAAATAAATAATAGGACCTCTAAAGCCTCTTCTTTCGGCAATTTCGAGGGTAGTGTTAAAAGTAGATAAGACTATAATACGGATCGGGAATTTCTATAACTTTGTCTTTAATACTAGAGCTACTAGGCATATAGTTTCGAATGAATCTCTTCTCTCTAACTATAAAGAAATATATACTACTATAACCTAAGGAAAAGCTTCCTCTATTATTGTACGAGGGGCTAGGGATCTTATTTTTAAGTTCTTAAATAGCAAATAATAATATACCTTAAAAAGCTGCCTTTATATACCTAAAATCGGCATTAATATAATTAGCCAATCTGCTATAATAAACACATACGCGCTTATAGGTCTAGACTCTATATCCCTCTTTAATAGAAATATTAATAAACTAATAACCGGTTTTATTAAAAACGGACTATACTATATCCCTCTAGATATAAAGAAAACACGATTTCTAATTAAAAATACTAAATAAAATATATAATATAGCCCGAAAGAAACAATAGACAATGCTATACTCTAAGATACTATACTAACTAATACAATTAAAAACCCTAAGATAAAAAAGAAAATAGACCTCTTTCTCTAGCATAAACGGCTAGGCTATCTTAGCTATAAATCCCTATACCGATATCTTCGTAGACTATTCCTAGACATATCCGTAGACTAAAAAGATATTATAGCTATAAAGCAATGCAAAGCTTATATATAAGCTAAACATATAGATAAAAGAAGAAAACCCCTTTTAAACGACGATATCTCTTTCTAGACAAAATAAACGTTAATATCTAAGGTCCTATAAAGGTCCCTATATACGATAAATTTAGATACTTTATATTATTTCTAGATACCTACTCTAGGTACCTAAGAATATACGTTATAAAAGATAAAGCCGAAAGCCTACCTAAGTTCCTAGAATTTAAAATAGAGCTTAAGAATAATAAAGATAATATAAAAATAAAAGAGGTCTTCTTAAATAATGCAAAAGAATTCATCTATAATATCAAACTATATGCTCTTAAAAACGGAACAAAATATAACTTAAGTCCACTATATACCCTCTACTTAAAAGGTAGAATAGAACGTATAAATAGAATAATACTTAATAAAGTTAGGTCTATGCTTTATATAGCTAAGCTACTTAAATACCTTTAGGGAGAAGCTGTCCTAGCAGCTATATATATTTACAACCGATCTCTCTATACTGCCCTAGGGTATATATGCCCTTTTAAAAGGAAAGAAGATAGAGCCCTAACTATAGAAGACATAGATAAGATCTATGTCTTTAAAAGTATTACATACTATAAAAACAAAACACTTAGTAATAAGCTAGACGTACGAGCCTATAAAGGAATTATAATAGGCTATAAAGATATAGCATATAAAATGTACGACTATAGCAGAAAGAAGGTTGTTATCTTAAAAGATATAACTATCCTAGAAAACGACTTTTTAAAAGATAATAAAACCTTTAATTTTAATACTATAATAATAATAATTAAAGTACTCTAGCTACCCTAACGGGCCTAGTGCCTTAAATTTAGCTAGTATAGGAAACGGGAGGACCCTAGGAAAAACCTATATACTTCCTACTACGGTCGTTTAAGCCGCCTAAGCGCGTCGTATCCCCATACGTATAGGTTACGTAGCGCCCTTAGCCCGGCTTCGCTTCGGTTAATTTAGTTAGTCGCGGCTACGTCGGATAAGTAGTCGGACGGTATTTTCTTAGTATAGCGAGTAGCCCGACTATTTAATTAGCTATCGGGGGGCTAGGTAAGGTTCCTTTAGTTATTCTATATTTTAATTAGCTTAGTCTTTATATATACGTACCCACGTGGTTGCGCAGCGGGCACGTGCTATAGTCGTAGTTATCGGTGCGGGCGATTATCGCTACCCCTCTTTTTCCCTTAGTATAGCTATGCGTAGGCCTAGTACCGGGCCGTGCGGCTTAGTGGCTAATATCGGGAGCGCCTTGCCTAGCCTTCTGTTTTTTTCGATAAATAACGTAGTCATGCACTATATGTGATTTCGCCTACGTAACCTGCTTGCTAGCGACGCGATAACGGGGCGCGGCCGGCCTATTTTTTGCCTACGATATAAGCGTAGTCGTAAAAAGTCACCCTAGCCGGATTTAAACCGACTCCTATCTATAGGCTGATCTAAGCGGTTGACTACTCCGCTATAAGGGTAATTTTAATACTATACATAATATAAATAAAATACTATATTATTATCTATATATAAGAACTTCTATACTAGATATAAATCCTAAAGATACATAATCCTAGAATAATCCCTATAAAATACCCGATAATATATCCGAGGATAATATTCCTAACTGTATAATATAGGGCAATAATAATAAGGATTAAAGAATTTAGGTTGAAATACCTAAGAAGCCGGCTGAATTCTATAACGACTACTAAGAATGCCTAATACATCTACTAATAAATAACGAAAATATAACCCTTCTATCTGCTTTAGAAGGTTATAATCCTATAGAACTAAAAACCTATAAGCAAGCTATGAAAAGCGCCGAAGCTCTACACTAGGATAAAGGCATAGTAGTAGAAATACAGCAGCTTATAGATAATAATACTTAGGAAATAACCGAGCTACCCGAAGACCGGGAAGCCCTCGGAAGCCGATAGGTCTATAGAGTTAAAAAGGATAATAAAAACCAAATAAAGAAGTTTAAAGCTCGACTTATAGCTTTAGGCTATAAGCAAATATACGGCTTAGACTATATTAAAACCTTCTCTACTATAGTAATACCTAAGTCTATAAGGCTCCTACTACTATAGGCTGTCGCTAATAACTAAAAAGTACTATAGTTTAATATAAAAAATGCCTTTCTTTATGCGGATATAGACATAGAAACGTATATATAGATACCCGAAGCTTTTCTATATATAATACTATACGTATGGTTTTCCTAGCATAAAACTACAAAATATAAAGGCATAACTTACTTTAATTACTTAAATAAAAACAAGACGAAGAAGCTCGTAGCGAAATTAAGAAAAGCCCTATACGGCTTAAAACAAAGTCCTTTACTCTAGTATAACCTATTAAAAGGCGTACTTAACGAGCTTGGTTTTTACTGCCTTCTAATAGACGAAGAAGTATTTATAAATAGCACACTGCGAATAGCTATAGCCGTCTATATAGATAATCTTCTCTTCTATAGACCTATAGAGCGTGTAATAACCTAAGTAATAGATTAAATAAATAAAACCCTACCGATCGAATCGCTAGGGGAAGTTAAAGACTTCTTAGGATTATCTATATAAATAAACAGAGACATAAAGGAATTATATATATCCTAAGCAACCTATATAAAAAAGAAAATAAAGGAATTTAAAAAATAAAATATAGGAACCTCTAATACACCTGCTACTAAGGGCGTTAAATTAAATAAATTAGGAATAAAGAACGCCTCGAAAAAAGACATACTCTTATACTAAATGCAAATAGGCTCCTTGCTATTTTTAGCCCTATTCACAAGGCCTAATATCCTCTTCGCAGTAATATCCTACGTAAGATTTTCTTCTTAACCCGATCCCTCGCATTTTAAAGCCCTCGACGTTATATAGAAATACCTAAACAAATTCCCTAACCTATTCTTATACTATAACTGCAATAAACTAATACTAGACTTGTATTTCACAGCCTATACGGACTCCGATTAGGCTAGTGACCTTATAGACCGACGATCGGTCTCTAGATACTATTTCTTTATACGCAATAATCTTATAAGCTGGTTATATTAAAAATAAAAATCTATATCGCTATCTACTTGCGAAGCAGAGTTTATAGGCCTTAGAGAGGCTAATAAGGAGGCCTTATACCTATATAGCTACTTAAATAGCATAGCAAAAGAGTTGTCTATATCTATATATAATAAAGTCCCGCTAATATTCTCCGATAGTTAATTAGCACTAAAAATAGCGAATAACCCGGAATCTTATAAACTCCGGAAGTATATCGGCCTCGCCTATAACGTCACCCGCAATAGTATTCTACTAGGCGAAATAGAAGTATTTTATATAAAATCCGCCGATAATATTGCTAATATATTTACAAAAGAATTAGGGCGTATACTATTTCATAAATTTCGAGGCCTGCTAGGTCTTAAATAGGATCCTATATATAAAGATAAATAGAGGTTTTTAGCTGCTCTTTTCTTCTGCTTTCTTCTCGCTTTCCTCTATAATAACCTTTAGTTTCTTCCTATATATAGGTTTACTAAACGGACTAATAAATATAGAGTATTACTATTTAGCCTAGTATAAATCTCTATTTAGCCTAGTGACATGTTTTTTCGTACCTACGCATACCCCTAAAAACGCCTAACCCTATACGTGTTAGATCTTTAATCTACGGCTCGGACTAAATAGGCACGATTATAGGTCTTAATAGGTCTAATAGGTTGCATAGCAAAAGAGGTTATATTAATATAATAATAAAGATGTATGTATAACCCCTATTTTCTCAAGGGGCTTGTTTTATAGGAAATTTGCCCTAAAGCCACGTGACGGTTATACTAACCTAATTTAGTGGCCTCTATTATATAATCTAACACACCCCTCTAGCTTTAAACCTACATCCGCGGGAGGGAAGCTAGCGTTAAGAGGTCGCTAAATAGCTTAAATCCGATGAGCTTTTAATCCTCGTTCTATCGTTAAGCCATTAGGTCGGGACATTATTAATCCCTGCCCTTTTATTCCTGCGACTAAGCGCCTTAGAGAGTGCGGCTTCTTAAGCTCTTATACCTCTTCTTAATCCTTCGAGGACCCCTCGTCCTTACTATTTTCCTTCTTAGCTCTCTACGCTTAATCGAGCTATAGAGCCTTTAAGCGCAGCTATGCGTAGCCTCTTTAAGCCCTAGGTCCGTCGTCTCCCTAACGTCGTCGTAGGGCGCAAAGCACACTTTAAGGCCATCTATAGCCTTATATCCTTTCCTCTCTCTTCCGGATAAGGAAATCTATATTAACACTTATAGAGTACGGCTTTAATAGCCCTTATACCTCTTAATCTTCCTACACTATATAATTATCGGTTTATATCGCTTCGTCGGTCGATTTAAGGAGCTCTCGATTGGCGAGGCGTTATAAGATATTATAGAGGCCGATTTATTTAATAAAGGCCTTAAAGGAGGGCCCTTAAAGCGCCTTTATAAGGCCGTCTGCTATTATCTTCGCGGTAGGAGTATACTTAACTTCGATAGTCTCGTTAATAACCTCCTAACGAAGCTAGTGGTTGTAAATATCTATATAGCGAAGCTTCGTCTATAGAGTCGCGACTTCGGCCGTAACTAGTCGGATAGTCTAAGTATTATTACATTAAATGCGAATTCGGGAGTTATCGAGGGAGACGTTAAGCTCTTTAATAAGCCTGCTTACGTAGATCGACTCCTTTACTACCTATAATAAAGCTAAAAGCTCCGCCTCTATCGTTAAAGTTATAATAGTATCTTATTTATTAGCTCTCTAGCCGATTAGGCCTACGAATAGCTTTATAGCAAATGCCTAAGAGCTTTTGCGATTAGTATTATTAGCGAAAGAGGCGTTACTTACTACCTCGAAGTCGTCGCTACCCCTTAGACGAAGCGTAAGTCTACGAGTACGGTGCAAATAGCAGATAACTCGATCGATAGCTTCTTTATAGTTCGGTCTAGGGTTAGTGTTATATTTATAGAGTTTTAATATAGCAAACGCGATGTTAGGTCGGGGAATAACCGCCGCGTATAGTATAGAGCCTACGTTTACTTAGTAGGACTATATCTCGTAGTATTTAGCGATCTGTTTATCGGGAAAGAGGTCGTTTACTCCTATCGGTGTGTTAAATAACCTACGTTTCTTCGCAAGTCGGTAGATCTTATTAATATAGGCGGCTTATAATAGCTAAATATAGCCCTATTTGCGACTACGTAGAATCTTAATACCGAGGAACTATTATAGGCTATTACCGCCTATAAGCTTATACTTTCCTTAGAGCTAATTCTAAAGCGATTTAGCCCTCTCTTAATCCTTCTTATAATATATAAAAACGATATTATCTATATAAAAGAAAACGATAATACCGTTAAACGTTAAGCAGTAAGGTTTATACGGTACTATCTAGAATCCTATCTCCCGGAGCGTTAACGTAAGTTCGCGATGCTATAGAAGAGGGGATTTCTATAGTCCGTAGAGTGCCTTATCGAGCCTAAGCACGACTAAGTATTTCCTATATCCTAGAGGCATCTTTATATAGATAATCTCGTCGAGGGTAGCGTTAACGAAGGCGTTAATAGCGTTATACTATATTAGCTTAAGATCGAACCTTACCGCGATCGTTATAAGTGTCCGAAAACTCCGTCCTGCGAGAGTAGCTGCGTAGGTCTCTTGCCTATTTCTAAGCTATTAATCTCCTCGCATAACTAATCTCGCCTTACATTTAGAGAGTCTCCTATATTTATCTATCTTATATACGTATACCTATATATAGTTAAGCACTTAGCCTTTCTTTGTAAGTGTTTTATAGTCGACTTTAGTTTACGACCTTATTTCCTTATAGCTCTAAAGATATAATCGCTCCGCCTCCTTAAAGTAAAGGCCGAGTAGATAGTATTTAAGCTATCTATAATATATTAGTATAGCGGGAATGTCTCGCCGATACACCTATCTTTTTAGGATTAAGCGGTTAAGGTAAGCCTTATCCTTAAATCGTAGCGTATTAGTATCTCTCGAGGTCGGTACGGCTTAAGTGCCTACTATAAATGCCGAGTGCTAGTAGGCGTGTTTTTAATCGTGCTATAAAGGGGATTATTCCTAAGCTTTTAGCTTATATAGGCCTATTTTTAGTGCTACGGAGGGGTTCGCTGTTTACTTATATAGACTTAATGATAATGCTATAGAGGGGTTTACTCCTTATATATATAGACTTATGTTTATATACGGTAAAGGAAGTATTCCCGCCTAAAAGGCTGCTCGCAAGGGTTTATAATTTTCGCTTTATAGTTTTATCGACTAGTTAGCGAGATATAATTAGATTATAGCTATAAATAGGGCCGCCGGGGGAGTATTCGGAGGAGTAGGTAGAGACTTAAATCTAGCTTCCGTATACTGCTTTATGCTCTCTCGGTCGTTCTTAAGCGCTATTACGTAGTCTATATCGTCTTCTTAGCTCGCCGCGTATGCTAGGTTTATATCTTCGTAAACGAGAATTTCGTTAAAGACTTAATTATTAAGTACCTAAAGCGCGTCGATTCCGTTATTATCGGGAAGGCTAATATTCCTTAGGGCTAAGGCTAGCTCCTTAAGGCTGCTCTCCTTAACGCTATCGGCAAGACTCTTAGAGGTTCTATCGAAGATCTCCCGCTTATTAAACGCAACGTCTTATATAGTAATAACTTTTCCTTAAGTAGGCACCTATACGCGGTAGATATTTAATAATATATATCCTACTAAAAAGCCTACCTAAGCTTATAGGTCGAGCTTCTTAAGGCGTTATCTCTTTTCCTAAGCTATAGTAGTTATTGCGAATACTTTACACCCGTAGGCATAAAGATGTTATTACGTAGGCTTCCTGCCGGTTAGTCTTTCGTAAGGGCTTTCCTACTTATAACTATACTTTAGTATACGGTTATAGAAATATACTACTAACTTATATATCTCTCGCTAAAGTTACGTTAGAAGTTTGCCTCGTATTGCCTACGATTTATCCTTAATTATACCCCCTAAGCGCTCGGCGCTACTATTTTAGTTCTATATATATAAGGCTAAAGGCTCGATTTTAAGGAGTCTCGCCTTAAGGAAAGCTTCTACTATTAGCTTTTAGCTAGTGATCTTATTATTATCTTCGATAGTCTTAGTATAAAACTAGTATTAATGCGTAAGGTAGTTAAGGCCGGACTTAAGGGCCGCGATAATAGTTTCTACGAGGCGGTCCTATAGGTAGAAATCCTATATAAAGCCGCTCGCCCTATCTATTAAGAATATTAGTAAATTATAACCTTTATTATTAGGCATAAAGTTATAGAAGTTAATTGTAATTCTCTCGCCTACGACGCCTTTATCTTAAGGAGCTCGTCGTATTATCCGCTTTGCCTTAGCGGTGCTATAGTTATCGCACTAGGTCGTTATAATGCCTTTAATCTTAATACCTTCGGAATAGTTAATAAGGTATTCGAGCGCTCGTAGTCCCGGATGTCTTATCTAGAGATGCTAAAGTTCTACCGTTGCCTTTTATAGCTTCCTCTTAGTATAGCTATCGAACTTATTTCGGCGGGTATAGAAGGCCCGGCTTATTATATCGTAGGGGATGTATTTTAGGACGAACTGCCCGTAGTATTATTCGACGAGGCCGATAATAGTGTTATTAGCTGCTTAAAGCGTCGACGGTCTATAGGGTCGTTTATCCTACTATATGCCCTATTATTTTAATAACCTATAGGAGATTAGGTTATACGTAAAGTTCTTATAGAATACGATATTAAGCAGCCGTAGTACTTAAGGCTTAAAGGAAGGGGTTTAGAGGCGGATGTTAACGTCGCTATATCCGAGGATAGGCACTTTGTCTACGCCTGCCTAAAGGAAGTCTCCCTCTTTAGCTATCCTAAAGTTCTTAAATTATAAGATCTCGTTAAAGATATAGAGTATCGTTCTATAATCTAGAATTGCTAAGTAGTAGAAGGGATAAACGTTAATGCTAAAGGAGGCCCTAACGAGGGAGATAAGGAAAAAAGCCGACGGGTATCTTCCCTTTCCCTGTATTAGTTAATCTTTATCGTCTTTAAATATTACCTTCTTCCCTTTTAGTCGTTAGACTTCTTTCGCGATCTTAGGGTCTTTTATGCTCTTTATAATAGCTTCCTATCTATTCCCGGGCTATTAGTCGGGGGCTTTATTAGACTTAATCTCCTAATAGTTCTCGAGAGTATAGCCCTTAAGCGTATATAGCCTATACTTAAGAATACCTCGCTTATCCAAAGTAGCAGCCTATAATCTCTTTTTATTATTATTATTATTTTTATTATTTTTATTATTATTATTATTTTTATTATTTTTATTATTTTATTATTTTTATTATTTTTATTATTTTTATTATTTTTATTATTTTTATTATTTTTATTATTTTATTATTTTATTATTTTATTATTTTTATTATTTTTATTATTTTTATTATTTTATTATTTTTATTATCTTTATTATTTTTATTATTTTTAGTGTTTTTAGTGTTTTTATTTTCTAACTAGCTGTCCTATTTATCGTCCTATTAATCGTCCTATCCGGCGAAAGAGGGGCTAAAGGCGCCTCTCTTTGTATAGGACGGTTAAGCAGGTAGTTTATCGATAAAGATAGTAAACTCGTTAGTTATTATATAAATATTAAAATCTACGTTATTCTTAAGGTACGAAAGGTTAAAGGAATTAACCTAGTAATAATAGTAAGGATTAATAAAGGATAGGAAGTTAGATACCTAAATACTATTATAGGTAGCTTTAGGGAGTTTTTCTTAAATCCCTTTATATATAACCTTCTTCTAGCTCTTAAGCTAACGGTGCTAATTCTTTAGTTAACTTATAGAAGGCTTAACTACCGCTTTATAGCGAACCTAAATAGCACGGAGGATATCTTCCGGCTTGCCCTTTGCCTACTTCTTAAGCGTAGCGTACTACTCCTTAAGGTCTTAATCGGGCTTATAATAGGTCTAGAAAAGGTAGTCGGAAATTATTATAGCAATCTAAGTGCGTAGCTCTTTAATATCCTTTCTCTAGCTCTCTTATTTCTTCTCCTTATAGAGGAATACCTACTATTTCTAAGATCCTTGAGGCGGTTAGCCTTATTAGATTATTTCTTTATCTATAGTACGAATGCGAGATCCCCTTAGGGCGTTATCCTCGATAGGCATCGTTAGATTAAGAAGGAGTTTTTTAGTCCCGAAAACCTAGTCCTAGAGGTTGCTATCGAAGGCCTACGCCTTAAACTTATTATCCTAAAGAGACTTATTCGCATTATCGTTAAAAATAACCTCGTTTTTCTTAGTAAGGGTAGATATAGGGATTATCGGCCTAAAGGGAGCCTTTTTCGGTTTTTAATTTACGGTTTTAGTAGATTAAAGTATAAGACTCTTAATTATTAGATCTTTAATCTACGGCTCGGACTAAATAAGCACGATTATAGGTCTTAATAGGTCTAATAGGTTATATAGCAAAAGAGGTTATATTAATATAATAATAAAAATGTGTGTATAGCCCTTATTTTCTTAAGGGGCTTGTTTTATAGGAAATTTTCCCTAAAGCTACGTAACGGTTATACTAACTTAATGTAGTGGCCTCTATTATATAATTTAATAGCACGCCTAGCCGCGCCTATATAAATACAGTGCGTATATATGGTAAGCCGGGGACCGATTCTTTCTTTAATTCTTTACGTACGAATACGAATACCTACCCGGCTCTTTATTACGTGCCCGGCTCCCGGCTGCGTGCCCTCTGCTGCGCGCCCTGCTGCGCGCCCTACTGCGTGCTCTACTACGTGCTCTGCTGCGTGCCCTCTGCTGCGTGCCCTCTGCTGCGTGCCCGGCTCCCGGCTGCGTGCCCTCTGCTGCGTGCCCTCTGCCGCGTGCCCTCTGCTGCGTGCCCTCTGCTGCGTGCCCTGCTGCGTGCTTTGCTGCGCGCCCTGCTGCGCGCTCTGCTGCGCGCCCTGCTGCGTGCTCTGCTGCGTGCTCTGCTGCGTGCTCTGCTGCGTGCTCTGCTACGTGCCCTCTGCTGCGTGTGCGGCTCCTTAATGTATGCTTCGTGCCCGGCTCCCGGCTGCGTGCCCTACTGCGTGCTCTGCTGCGTGCCCTCTGCTGCGTGCCCTCTACTGTGTGTGCGGCTGCGTGCTCTACTGCGTGCTTTACTGCGTGCCTTAGAGCCTCGTTAGCTAAAGCGAGGCGATACGGCGAGATGCGACTTAACGATGCGATGCGATTTTGCGATGCGAAGAAAAGAATTAGTCTATAGCCTGCTAGGTATACGCACTATAATTAAGTAGGCGCGGCTAGTCGTAGGGGGTACGGGCGTTTTTCGGGTATACGTAAAGTATTACTAGGCTAAATAGAGATTTATACTAGGCTAAATAGTAATACTCTAAATATATAGTAGAGCTTTTTTAATGTTTCTCTATATAATATAGTAGAGTTATTTTTGTCTATATAAAAAGATTTTTTCCTAGAAACAGTTTTTCTAAAAGAGTTTTATAAATCTTAGTTAGTTATAAACGGACATATATAAAGAGTACTTCTTATACAATAAGTGCCCTTTAAGAGGGGCTATAAGGGAGCGGATATCTCCCGGTTGGTTTATCCTACCGGCATTTAAAGATATGCATGAGAACCGCCGTGCTTTATTGTATATAACATAAGTTACCCGGCTGTATTAGCTGCCCGGATGCTAGAGATCCTAAATACCGAAGTATGTGGTGTATATAGGGACTAATATACGTATAGTCTATAGTCGGGCCCCGGTTAACTAAGGTCACCTACACTACCTCTTGTTAAGGAAGCTCTAATAGATTAAGAAAGAGCTAAAAGCTGTGCGGCGCGTAGAGGGCTAAAACTCTACGCGGCGAGGCTAACTAATAGCAAGGGTAGTCCGTGCTAGAATTACGACACCTCCCCTTAGCCGAGCTCCTAAGCCCTAGGCCCCCTTTGCCCTCTAATTTCCTTACCTTCTAATCCGCCCTTTCCTTCGCTCCTTGCCTATAACTTATATTGCCCTCTTTTAGAGGGACTTTCGCATCCCTAATTAACGCATAAACTGCGTGTGCTTATCCTTTAAAAGCCCCTTAGTTATACCGTCGGCCGTTATTTCGTCGGTCCGTAGTTACACTAGCTAAAAGAAGCCCTCGCTAATGCGATAAACGATCTATTTATATCGTATATTAATATAACGCGTTCGCGCCGGGTTATTCTTATTAAGAACCGCGAGCCTCGTATTCTAGCTATCCGTATACATTACGGAAGGGGTCGGTTGCGTATACCCTATCTCATCGAGAAGTTGATAGATCTATATCGAAGCTATCCTAGCTAGTATGAGATTTATAAACTCTGCCTTTATTAATAATATAGCTACTATAGTTTAACGCTTTAACTTCTAAAAGATAGGTCCGTCTCTAAGGAATACTACGTATCCGGCCGTAGAGCATCGTATGCTCTTATCGTCGGCGAAGGATACATCGGAATACACCTATAGCTTAAGGTTAGTTATAGGGTATTTGCCTTTAAGAATAACGCCCTACTCTAAAAAACCCCGAATGTATTAAAGCAAATACTTTAAAATCGCCCTATACGTCTCCATTAGATTACTATTTACCTCCGATAGCTTATTCGCAGTAAATATAATATCGGGCCTTATGCCTATCGATAGGTAATTAATGCTGCCGGTGCGTTAAAGCTATGCTTTAGAAGTTATAACTAGCTCTTAAGGCTTCTAGTCGTATAGGATCTCGTATTTCGGCCGCTATAGCGTAGAAATACTGCCGACGATACCTTTACCGAACTTATTAATAATCTTAGTCACGTACTTCGTCTAGGTTATACGGATCGTTTAGGTATCTCTATTCCTCTCGAGCTAGATCCTAAGGAATTCCCTAGGTTCCTTTAATCTCTTAATCTCGTAGAGCCGATCGAGTATATCCCTAGCGGCCTAAATCAGCCGTTATATTAGTACGGCTATAATAAAGTCATTAATATAAACGATAATAAGAGTAACGTTTAAATATCGAAGCAAATATCGGTCTATCTCTAGCCTCTCGTATCTATATGCCTTAAGGTCTATTTTAACCTAATTCTACTACTATTTAGTAAAGCTAGGATGCCCGTAAAGGGCTTTATTTAGACGATAAATACGCCCGGAGCCGTTATTAAGTCCTAACGGCTGTATTACGAATACTTCTTCCTATGCTTCGGCGTAGCCGTAGGCGTATATAACGTTAAACTATTCCTACTTAAGATTTTAAGTAGCTACGATCGTTACGAAGAGCTTTAATAAGGCCTAGTATACGACCGCTGCGTAGAGCTCTTCTATCGGCCTCTCCTCGTTGTCTTAATCCCCGCGCACGACCTACCTAGCCTTAGCTAAAGGATCTTAATCTACGCGCGGCTTCTCTAGGAAGACCTATTTGCTATTAAAAACTTATGCGCTTAGTAGTCGGCGTACGAGGCTCTACGCGTTCTTCTCGCAAAGCGTAGCGATCTCCCTCTTTATTGCCGGAAGCTACCTAGTTTCGTAGTCGTCCCGCTTAGCAGCTTATCTCTAAGTAGTCGGTGCGCCTAAAGCTGCGAGAATCACTATACTAAAAACGGATAACACTATTTAAGGGCCGGGATCGTTAAATTAATCCTACTTACGATAAATAGCTAAAAGAGTAAGCAATACACTTATATTCGGCCGAAAAAGGTCTACGCGGTCGTCGCGATTAATAACGAGTTCGGTGCTTAGCCTAGTTAACCTACGATATAGTATCTCGCCCCTTATAGTAGCCGCCTGCTTTATTTAGCGATAGGTAGGCCTATTATTAAGCCGGACTATTTTAAAAGCCTTTAGCGCCTTCGGAGGTTCTATTATTCGCTTCCTACTCTAAACTAGCGTATAGGGGATTAATTATTGCTCCTATCTTAGTGATTTAAAGAACGCTTTAGGAAGGATCTCTACTCCTAGGGCAAGAGCCTCTAATATAAGAATATCGGCGTTATTATCCCCTAGCTTAGTGACCCGAGGATACTATAGGCCTAAGCTAGACTACGGCGTCGGCAATATCTGCCTTTTAGCCTTATCCTATTGTTTACTATTAAAGTGCATACGCCGTTCTTATTTAGGCGTGCGAAGAACGTCGTTAAGACTTTCCTAATAGCGGTCTAGATCGGGATCGCGATAATCCTTATAACGGCTTAGTTAAGGCATTACATCCCGCACGCTTATAACCTTATCGCCGTTATCGTCTTCGTTAAAGATCGCGATGTTATAGGCGTCTATGCCTAGCGGAGGAGTAGTCTTAGTGGCCTTATAGAAACGAACGTCTTTAGCCACGATAATAGTCTTTATTTTAAGCAACTACACCTTATAGAGGTGCCTATAAAGACCCTTAAGTCCTACGAGCTTCCCCTTTTAAGCCTTCGGGTCTATCTTCCTAGACTTTACGATAGCCTTTTATAGCTTCGTTACGTACGCCGTGCAACCCTAAGTCCTTATATATTTAAGGGTATACTTATACGGGATTCTAATTTCCCGTATTAGTAGTTCTATAAGAGCCTCCCCTAAGGCGTTGCCTTATATCGGAAGGAGGTTATTAATATAGGTAGCTATCTCGATATAGAGCGGCTAAAGGAAGTCTAAGAGGCTAACGTTAAGGCATATCGTGTATGTAGACTCTATAAAGGTGCGGCCGGCCCTTTCGGCCTTACCGTTCTATTTAGACATATATAGTGCGCTAAAGCGTAGCATAAAGTAATTACCTTACTACTATTTCTTTATCTTCTCGGGGTAGAATTCCCTAGCGTTATTAAACGCTAACACTTAGACTAAGGCATTGCCGGCGTAGTTTTTAACCTACGCCTTTTAACCCTTAAGCATCTCGAAGGCCCTATCCCTAGAAGGTAAGAAGATGCTTTAATAAAAGCTAGTATAGATATTAATGCCGTATAGGCAGTAATTAATCCCGCTATATCCGACTGGCTTATAGCTAAAGAAATCCTAATATATATAGGAAAGGGAGCCGGTAGCGATAACGCTTGGATTCCGGCATATTATCTTATTAGCTTTAGCGAGATAGCATAGTTCGCAGTAGAAGGTCTTAGCCTCTTCCTTATTAATCTTAATATCGGCCTTTTTATAAGCCTTAAGGACTTTTTCCTATCCGGCGTAGCCGAGTCGACGGTGCATCGTTTTATACGATAACTTCCCTTTATCGCCTTATAGTAAAGACATTAGGTTAAGGTCGGTGTAATTGCCCTTAGGCTCTACGTTAAGAATTATCGCAATACCTAATTTCTATTTAATACGGTAGATCTTCGACTTAGTATGCATATGCACGAGGCACTTAATAACGTTATCTAACTTAATGCCCTTCTCCCGCAAACACTAGGAGCTAATGAGATTAGCTAGTGCCGATAAGGAATAATTAACCTTAGATAGCTTTAGTATAACGCCTTCTATAACTACTTTAACCGTTTCTCCGGCTTTAACCTATAAAGGGGAGCTATTAGAGGATATTATAGAAAAAGGTCTAAGAGAGGTTACGTTTAAAAACCACTTTAAGTCGTTAAAATAATAGTTAGCGTAGCCTAAATTAGCGATAACCTCGTCGCGGATAGGCTTATTAATCGCGGTACCGCTTAGTAAACCCGCCTCGGCTATAACTTCGACGGGGTCCTCGATCGTTGCGTAGTTTAGCAAGCAACCGTTAAATTCTCCGCCGGCTATAATAATATCGGGATTCCTAGCATTGCCGTTATAGTCCCTAGATTTATAAACCAACTATTTTAGGACTTTTTCCGGGTGTTTGCGATAGCATTTATCCTCCTCGTAAAATAACTAGCCCGGCTTAATAAAGCAGCTATATTTAATCTTAATTAGAGCGTCTATAAGGTTCCTCTTCCTCCTTCTATAGCTGCCTCCTTAGTTGTTATTATTCCTACTAGAGTTATTGTTATTGCCGGTATTATTATTGCTACCGGTGCTGCTATTAGCGTTATTATTCCCGCTATTATTGCGTCGAGTGTTTTTATTAAACGCGGTATTAGTAAGAGAGTTTAACTACTCGGCTTAAGCTCTCCCGGTAAGCTATTTATAAATCTCGTCTTTAGAGATCTCTTTGCCCCTCTATTAATCGTGGCTCTAGTTATTAAACCAATCCGGTCGATATATCTTTAGTCCCTTAAGGGCAAAGATAACGAAGATTCTTTCGTCTAAGTCCTTTAAGACCGCGATAAGCTAGTCTTAGCAGAAATAAAGCTTCTTTAAATATCAAGCCGTATCTACGAATTTTCTCGCGTCGATAGTAGCAAGCTCTACGAACGTAGAGTAGAATATCACCTTAGGTACCTCTATAGAGGCTATCTTAATCTACTTTATAGTCTTAAAAGCTATTATCTCTAGGTCTTAACCTTCCTTTTGGATCTAGTCCCGTAGTTTAAGGGAAAGACTCGCAATAATACAATGCTTTATCACTTTATCGTTTATATCCTATTTCTTCAAGCCGGGAGAGTCCTCCTTTACGGGCTAAATCTTCCTATTAATATGCCCTTCTAAGTGCTCGATACCTAAGGCGATCGATAGCTTAATAAGCTATAAGCTATAATTTTCCTATCCTTAAAGCTTATCGAGTCTAGCGTCTTAGGCCCGGCGTAGGGCTGCTAATGCTATCTTAGCGTTCTTAGCGTAGTGCGAGGTATATTACGCAGAAAACGCCTCTATTTTATAATAGGTGATAGAAAGCCACGAAAAAGGTCCCGATCGGCAAATGTGTCGTTTTTCGGATACCTAGGAAATTAAGAATTATAGCTATCGTAGAATTAATTCTCACGATAATTAAAAAAATGCGTACGCTAGAAAAAGCGTGCGCGAAGGCTATAACCTATTGAGAAAGCTTTAATAGATTAAGAAAGAGCTAAAAGCTGTGCGGCGCGCAGAGGGCTAAAACTCTGCGGGGCGAGGCTGACTAATAGCAAGGGTAGTCCGTGCTATAATTGCGACACCTCCTATTACTCGCGCAATTAATTACGCAACAACTAGGATACTATATAAGGTTAGGCTACATACACCTAGCATAGAATTAATAGCGCTTTCTTTCCCGACAATTAGTTAAGTCATATATACCTTTATTCCTATGCAATTGGCTATATAAAGGGATCTTAGTCCGCACTTAGACAGACTATCACTAAGCAATTCTATATCCTCTTCTCTCTCTTATCTTTGCATCTTCCTCTACACTTTCTGCACTGCCGTGATCCTCTGCCTCTAAGCTTCCCTTTAGGCTCTTATTATAGGAAAGAGCTTCGAAGAGGTACGGTAGACGGAGGAGGTTATCGAGCAAATATCGTCGGGAAAGTCGAGGACATTTCGGCAGAACTTCGGTCTGGCGTGTGTCGTATAGCGCCGGAAATAAGGATGCGAAAAAGATATTAAAATAATATTATATCGAGGGTATTGGTCTTAGAAATAGAGGTAGAAGGAGGCGAGTGTAAAAATAGTCGAGGTAGACAAAAAGTTAAGAGAGGACGAAATAGGAATACTGCCTGTAGAATTCCGAAGAAAGTTTTGAAATATAGTGTATATATAGAAAAGCGTGTATGTAAAGTTTGACGGGTTTTAGTTAAGAGGTAGTAGAGAGGGAGAGGATTTAGTAATTATTAAGGAAAGTTTTTATTAAGGAATTTGCTTAGGTAAAAGGGCGAGGGGTTATAACTAATAGAAACGTATTAAACGCTCTATAAGGGATAATCATTATAGTCGTTTAAGGAAGTATTAATTAAAGGAAAACTAAGAGAGAAAACGTAGTTAAATTGCTTAATATATTGTATTATCTAAGGCAGGACTAAAGTTATGCTTATATAGGCAATTGCTTTTAAATAGAGTGATATAGGTATATAGTAATAATATTATATTAGAGCGCTAAAAGTCAAGTATATTGCATTACTTATTTAAGGCTATAACGTTATACCGTGATTATACGATTAATTAAAACATATAGCGTATTATATAGGTATAGACAATGCGATATATATAAAACGTTCTACTCGTTCCCTTAAACACTATATATATTAAGGTTAATAATTTAATTAATATATAAGCTATTACGACCGGGAGACTACTTGCGTATATAGTATTAAACGGCGGATATACTATATATAATTATATAATTATAGGTATACTATATGCCTTTATACCGATTAGCAGACGGAGCTTCTAATCGCCGTTCTAACTTATAGTCTTATATCGCTCTTACGACGCGCTTTAATATTCGAGTCGATGTTTAATATATAAACGTTTCGCGCTTAATACTCCTTATTTCTCCTTATAAGCCGTTATAGCGGGTATAAAAGACGTATAAACTTAATAGAAGATTAGGTTAATCTTCTTTTTCTCTACTTTTTCGCGATTTTTCTATAACTCTATAATTTTCGTCCGAATCCTATATAAATTAGCTATATTACCTAATATCACCACAAGCATTTAAAATTTAGGTATTACTATTTAGCCTAGTATAAATCTTTTTTTAGCCAAATAATGTGTTTTTTCGTACCTACTTATACCCTTAAAAACGCGTAACCCCGTACGCCTAGCCGCGCTTATATAAATATAGTGCGTATATATAGCAAGCCGGGGACCGATTCTTTTATTCGAATACGCGGCTCTTTATTGCGTATCTAGCTCCCTACTGCGTGCCCTCTACTACGTGCCCTCTACTACGTGCTCTACTGCGTGCCCTACTAGGTGCCCTGCCGCGTGCCCTACTGCGTGCCCTACTGCCTGCCCTACCGCATGCCCTACTGCGTGCCCTACCGCGTGCCTCTATTGCGTGCGCGGCTCCTTAATGTATGCGTCGTGCCCTACTGCGTGCCTTCTACTGCGTGCTTTACTGCGTGCTCTACTACGTGCCCTACTGCGTGCCCTACCGCGTGCCTTAATTATATGTACGGCTCCTTAATATATGCTTTATGCCCTACTTTATTCCTTTTAATATATGTGTGGCTCTTTAATATATGCTTTATGCCAGGCTGTGTGCCCTCTACTGCGTGCCCTCTACTATATATGCGGCTCCTTAATGTATGCTTCGTGCTAGGCTGCGTGCCTTACTGCGTGCCCTACTACGTGCCCTACTACGTGCCTTAGAGCCTCGTTAGCTAAAGCGATACGATGCGGTAAGATGCGACTTAACGATGCGATTTAACGATGCGATACGACGATACGACGATGCGAAGAATTAGCCTATAGCCTACTAGGTATACGCACTATAATTAAGTAGGCGCGGCTAGTCGTAGGGGGTATAGGCGTTTTTTAGGTGTGCGTAAAGTATTACTAGGCTAAATAGAGATTTATATTAGGCTAAATAGTAATACTATAGGAATTATAGATGGAATTCCACGGTAGAAGGACTTCTCTTTTAAGGTAAATTCTATAGATGGAATTCTACGGGGGAAGGACTTCCCTTCTAAGGTGAATTCTATGGATGGAATTCCACGGTGGAAGAACTTCCCTTCTAAGGTGAATTCTATAGATAGAATTCTATAGATAGAATTCTATAGATGGAATTCTACTTCCTTCTATAGACTTCTATAGTCGTTACGAGAGACGCATCCGTCCGCGGAAGGTCTTCCCCGACTAACGCATCCGTCTATTCATTCTATTTACAGATCCCTTTCTATTATTAGCTACCGAGGCTTCCCGAAAGGAAGCCCCGACCTTTCTCCCGTCTTATCTATAAGAAGGTAGTATAATCCTTAGCTAGATAGGTATTAATAATTCCAATAAGACTACTAGACCTGCATTTGCATTTACATTTAAGACACCTACTAATAAATACTCTATATTTTTATTAGCGATTCTATCCTAACTTAAGGGGGAATAAAGAACTAATAGGTTCGTAAAGATTACTACGTAAATTATACTAAATGCATTAGCTTAATCGTATGTCTTTCTAAATATAAGAGAATTTAATTATATTAGTATTATCCTTATCGTTACCGAACCGTTATATACTATTACTTATATATATAATATAGTATAACTCCGTTACTTAATAGTATTTCGCTCGGCGACGCTCTATAATTACGGCCTTTTTAGCCTTCTTTTTTAGCGAGAGTCTCTTTCTTAGGTTCTTCGTTATAATACTCGCTCGCTCGGCATTCGGCTCTATTTGTTTATCTTTATTATTCTTATTAGATAACGAGAATATTTCTTAAGACTTCTAACGTAGCTACGGCTATAGGCACTTATATATCTACCGTACTAAACGATCCTACGGAAAGCATAAGGTTATTATTTAGTGCTTTATCCTCTAATAACGTTAAGATTAGCGATAAGCGGATAAGAATCTCCCTCTTACGCTTTAGGAGGCATTCTACCGGCGTTTCTTTCGCTATAGTAGCCGCTTCTATACGTTTCTTATATTCGTTAGAGATCGTTTCCTTCTATTAGTAGCATTCCGCTGCTAGTAAGCTCGAGTACGCGCGTAACTATACGAGGACTTATAGCTATTCCTCTCTTCGCTTTATTCTTCTTCTAAAGCGTTTGCTTTATCAATCCCGACGGCGTCGCGTTCCTCTTTATCTAACGCGTCTTATTTATTATAACCTATCGTATTATAGCTTAAAGTTTCCGCTTTAGAGTTCAGTTTATTTCGTCTATTAAAGATCTCGTAATACTCTAAGCTACGAGCGGAATATATAAAAAAAGAAGAAAAGAAAAAACTTTATATATAAAAAGCGGCAATTTATTCTAGTTCGCTAACTATACGTAGGCGATTAGCTACCTATTATATAGCAAACGTTACTATACGTACCTTATACGATAATTATTATAATATATATAATAATAACTATCGTCTTTTATTAAAGCATTACGTTTAATCCTATTTACTATTACGACTTTATTCGTACCTAAAGCTATCCTAGCGTCTAAGGCGTCCGCCCTAAAAGGGGGGGATAATTACAACGTAGCTATCCTTATAACTATAGAGTTAGGAGGCTAGGATATATATATAATAGATAATGCATTTTAGCTTAAGGACTATTCGGGCATTAGTCGGCAACTAGTCCCCGATAACCCCTCTTAAGGCCTAAGGGTATATGCCTAAGGCCCTAATATATCTTAAAAGAGGGGCAAGCTTTAGTCTTACTATAAGAGGGCAACCGTATTATAATAAAGGATTATTCGTGCTTTTAACCATCGTTCCTACCTTCTTAAACGTACCTCTAGTCTATCTTCTTACACTATTAATCCGGCTAAACGAAGGGGGCTACTAGAAGTCCTTAGAATTAGAATAAGATATATAGCGCCTACCTCTACGAATACGTTACTTACACTTATAGCTACGTTAATAAACTCTCCTATAGCTAAGGACGCTAAAACAGCTAACCTAAGGGACGGCTTAAAAGGCTACCTTTAGCAAAAGGAAGCCTCTACCGTAGCCTATATAAGACGGTAAGCCTAAGTCTTTTTACTTTTTCCTATATCGCCTCTATAGTAAGTTTACTATTAACGAGAAGTAAGGCCTTAACGGTTACTATAATACCGCTTAGTATTCGCTTCTCTATACGCTGCTAGAGCCTTAAATACGACGGATTTCCGGGTTTTAGAAACGCGGCGGACCTAATAGCGCCTACGACCCTTAAGTCTTCTTTAAGCACCTTATCTACGCATTCGGGAACGTATAGGAATAGGAAAAAGCGTAAGATATAATATAGATCCTCTTTTCGAAAGACGATTAGACGTTTAAGGAATTCCTCCTTAACTTTAAAGAGACTATTACCTACGCCGTAGGTAATACTATTTAGGAAGATAGCGCTAAGCTTATATAGCTACGGAACTCGATCTCTATAACCTTCCGGGAGCTTTTTATCCTAATCGAGATGCCTACTAACTTTAAGGAGTATATAGGTCGCTTTATAAAGGTAGCCTAGAGCTATAAATAAAGCCCTTGCCTTTAAAAGTTATAAAAGCGCGCTAGTACGAATAGCGTTAGCAATAGGAATTAAGGAGTTATCGCTAAAAGCGCTATAGCGCTCCCGCCGCTTAGATCTACGCCCAATATTACAGTAGACTATAAAGGCGACGTCGTAATATCTATTGCGCGGCCTACTTATAGAAAAGCGAGTATACTATCTACCGCTTTAGGCAATACGCCCTCTTCTTCTATATAGCTAGCTAAATAGGTATTAAAGGCAGAGCTTTAGAAGCGGAGATAGGAGGGGCTTTACGTACGTTATAGCGTAGATAGGTATTTCGCTATAGACTGCCTATATCGTCCCGCTCGCCTTATAGCAAAGCGAGCCGAACGGCCTATAGCGATTCGCGCTATCCGACGTTATCTTAAGTCTAATATAAAGGAGGATAATATAGTTCCCGCCGCCCTAAGTACGGAGGAAAACGTATAGCTCCGTAGTATAGATAGGCCCTAGAGCCTAATTTACTAGCACTAGAGGAAAAGAGTTAACTTACTATATTAAGACTTCTCCTACCTTAATACCTATTGTTATTAACCGTATAAACCTTATCTCTACTCTTATAGACGAGGGTTACTAATACTACGCCGCTATCGATAAGGCATTCGCATAAGAACTATATTTACTAGTTAAAGATATAGACTCTAAGTATATACGAGGAGCCTTAAGCGTAATAGAGAAAGCGAAGATTAAAGGTATTATATAGATAGCTGCGGAAATCGATAGGCACGAGCAATCAGTTATAGCGTACGTTATCCTATAGAAATTCATAGCGTTAGCTACGGTATATTAATAAGAATAAGCCGGAGGACACCGAGTATATTACCGAGCTCCGTAGAGCTAAGGAAGTTATAGCTTTAGTATTTATCGGTACTATTAACCGAATCCGTAGACGGCACGGGTTAAAAGCCGCTACGGCTACTATTTACGTAGTTAGCCTCGCGGATAATAAAATAGCCTTACGACTAAAGAAAGCGAAAACGGGAGTCGAATTACGTTAAATAATCCCTACGTAGTTCTATAACCTACTGCCGCTCTTTCGGAAGAGCGAAGCAGATAAATTAAACCTATATAAGCCCGGTATTAACTACGTAATACCCCTTTATAAGGATTTCTACGGATAAGATATAGTTCCGCCTATTAGGCCGCTATACGCGATGTCTCGAGATAAGTTGCTTATATTAAAGAAAACACTACGCGGACTTTTAGATAAAGGGTTTATTTATGCTAGCTCTTTTAAGGCCGCTGCTTTAGTATTATTCGCGCGGAAGCCTAAAGGCAGGCTACGATTCTATATAGACTACCGAGCGCTTAACGTAATAATATAGCTAGACCGCTACCTACTTCCGCTTATTAAAGAGACGCTCTATAATATCGCTAAAGCGAGGTATTTACTAAGTTAGATATTTATTAAGCGTTTTATAAAGTACGACTATTAAGCGTTTTATAAAGTACGACTTATAGAGGGTAATAAGTAGAAGACCGTATTCTGTATTTATTATATGCTTTTCGAATAGAAAGTAATACCGTTTAGGCTACTAAAGGCTCTTAGCAACTTTTAACGATATATTAATAGCATTCTTCGGGAATTTCTAGATAAGTTCGCTTCCGTCTATATTAATAATATTCTTATCTAATTAAACGGCAGCCTAGAGAATTATATAGATAAAGTGCGGAAGGTGCTAGACCGGCTCTTAAAGCATAGCTTATACCTCGATCCCGATAAATATAAGTTTAGCGTCCGCCGGGTTTAATACCTTAGATTTATTATTATCGTAGGCGTTAGTATATAGGCGGACCCCGTAAAGATTTAAGCTATCTAGGACTAGATAGCCCTAACTTCGTAGAAGGGTATATAGAGTTTTTTAGGATTTACGAATTACTATTACCCGTTAGGAACTAAGGAACGCTTCGTCCCTTAGTTAAGTCTAAATTAGCCAGACACGCCCCTAATCGCTAGATAAAAGTTTCGCGGGCAGCGGCGGGCGTAGATATTCTCGCGAAGAGAGATATATAGTTGTAAAGACCGATGACTAAAAAGGGTGTCGAAGTCCCGGATAGAAGGCGTATAGTTATCTAGATCTAGCGTAGGCTATAAAGGTAGTAGAGACGTGATTAATTAATCTCTAACCTCTCCCTGCTTTACTAAGGGGAACTGCCCCCTTTTATAGGCAGTCTTATCCCTCCTAAATTAGTAGCCCCCTTTGGCTTTCTACCTGAATGTCTGAGTTTAAGACATAGCCCCCTTTTCCCTTTTTCCTGCCCAGCTTTTTTCCCAGCCTTTTTTCCACGCCTTTTTTCTAAGCCTTGTTTTCCTAAGCCTCTTTTCCACGCCCCTTTTCTAAGCCCCCTTTTCTAAGCCCCTTTTCTCAGCCTCTTTTCTAAGCCCCTTTTCTAAGCCACTTTTCCAAGCCACTTTTCCAAGCCCTCTTTTCTAAGCCCCTTTTCCAACTAGCTTCGGGTGCCCTATAGGCCGTATAGCGATGTACGGGATACTAGTAGTCCCCCGGGTGGTCCTTTAGATCGAGAGCCCGCTTAAGCTACCTAAGTCTTATAAGTCCTAGCCTAGCTTCGCAATAGATATACCTTTAGGCGCTTAAGGGTTCCTTTTTATTTAAGAAGTATCTTACATAGGGATTGATAATTTAAAAGACCTAATTAATAGTTTTCGTTTTCCTCTCGCCTCTATAATATATAAAGCTTTTTTTTCGTATATACGCTCTAAGAGTAATTATAGCCTATTTTAAGTAAGTACCTTTAGTTTTTAGTAGTAGTAAATTCTTCTTTAAAAGTAAGAATTAACTAATTTACATCTCGAAGAAAAGCTAGTGTAATAGGTAATAAGTAATAGTATTAAAACGAGAAGAAATCGAAGAAAAATAAATATATCTTATTAGAACATTTTAAAAATGCTTTTTTCTAGGCTTTAGTTATATAGTAAGTACTATTAGATAGGGTCTATTAGGGTTAACCGGTGTGTGTGTATTCTGTATAATATAGCTAGCTAGAGAGGAGGCCACCGTATTGTATTATAGCCTCCCTTAAGTCACGTGCGCACGTGATTATATAATCACGTGTATGTAACTATATTATATAATACTGCATTCCTATACTAGCAGTCTTTCTTTTATAACCTTAAACTAAGTGATTACGAACGCGTAAAATGACCTAATGTCTATATAAATGAAATAGTACGCGGCCTTATTGAATAGGCCGGTACGAAATAAATCCTAATGTTAAATTAGGCCCGGGCTAGAACGTAGCCGGGGTAAAGCAGGGCCGTATTAAGGCCGGCATATAATAGTGCCGGTATAATGCAGGGGATAGCTAGAATATATCGATTAAGGTCTTATAATAAAGGCATCTATTCGAATCGTTAATCGGTTCGAAGTAATAAAGCGCTATAGAGATCGGTTAGGGGAGTCCTTTATTATAGCGTTAGCTAGGTTATTATTACTATTAATCTACCTAATCTCCGAGATCTCGCGCCTCTTATACGACTGTCGAAGGGCTATAATGTTAATTATAAGCCTCTTCTTCTTAGTTATCCCTAGCTTAACGAGGTTTTCGTAAAGCGAGTATAATTCTATATAAATCACTAGAGGAAGGGGCGGAATTTATAAGTGTTTAGTAATTATCTTTATAGTTATTGCTAAGACGATGCCGAGGTCGATACTATTCACTATCCCGTAGATCTCCGATATAAGCACGCTTTATATCACGCGCTTATACTTAATCGAACCCTAATAAATAATATTGCCGGTAACGTCGACTTTAGTATCGGTCCTCTCCTTATTAATAATTGTAATAATAAAGCTAAGTTACGATAAGAGGTCTCTATTATTTACGAAGGAGCCGTCTATAAAGACTATTAGCTTTACCGTTGCTAGGTCTATCGGGACGTATTTTAGCCCTAGATCTTAGTTATCCTTTTGCTACTAGAGACGCTTATTCGGCCTCTTATAGTCTTTCTTTTTATGCTCGTAAACTTAGGCTATAATAGAGATATTAAAGGATACTTCTAGCTAATAGACATACGCTACATAGCTCCCTTAGGCCCGTTGTTCTAAGTAGCGCTAAAGGCTATTAGATGCTATTATATCAATTGTGTTAATACGTATAGCCTGCCTATTTTGCTGCAATAGTATATCTCCGCTCTATTATAGTATTACCTTCGCGCCGTTAAAGTCTATAATAGAGCTAGCTGTTATTACCGTCTTTAGCTTAGCTCGGAACTTAGCTTTCTGTAATTTATCCTCTTTAACGGCCGAGAAAGCGGGGGTACTAAGGATAAAGGTATTGTCGGTCTAAATGCCTACGATGCCTAATTTCTTAAGTCCTATGTTAGTTATTAGTAGGCATAAGTTATAGGTTAAGGTCGATATATTAAATTGCTTAACGTAATAACCTTAGTATATATAGAATTAGTAAATACTAGACTCCGCGATGCCGTATAGTAGTCGGATTACGCGAATAATAGTTCCTTTCGGGTATCTACCTTCTAACTTTTTAGGCAGGTACGTTAGGATTATCTATAATAGCTTCGTCGTCGCCTATAGGTAGGCTTACGTAATATAACGTAGGGATAAAGTTATCCCGTAATCCCGTATTATTATAGGCGCGATTGCTAGTATTAGCCGTTAGCTAACGCGCTAGATCGTTAACGAGGCTATTAATAAGCACTACTTCTCGCGGTTATTATAACCTTAAACGATAAGCCTCGATTTCTCGTATAGCTTTATGTCTCGTCCCTTTACCTCTCGTACTATACGTAACCGGAAGATACAATAGCCGCTGTATTTTGCCTTATTATACTTTTCGAAGCTAAAGACTCTACGGATAAGGAGGTCGTCGATCTCCTAATTGTCGGCCTCCTTAAATAGGGCTCCGGGAGTTATAATAACGCTATCGTTACGTAGTTTAAGCGCTAAAGCGTACGTATCTTCCTCTTTCTTAATAAGGAAGGCATATATAGGGTTGCTTCGGAGTAGGAACCTAAGAGCTATATTGCTTATAATTAATTGCTTAGGCCTATTCTTAAAGCCAGGGGGGCGTCCGCGTCTTTAAGGTGCTAGGGGGCTTAGTCGAAGGGGCTTAGCCTGCTAAATTAGCTACGGGGAATCTTCTTTAAGACGTAGAGTAAGAAGGTCTTCGGTCTTCTTATCGCGGTTATACGATTGCACTAACGTTAAACGAAGGACCTAAGGTCCGTTAACCGTATTAATCGTTACGTTATAGCCGTCGATTAAAGCAATCTTAAATAGCCTTTGCTAGCCGGTTTTCTCTCTCTATACACGAACTTTACTTTATAAAGGAAGAGAGAGAATATCGGACGTATTCGGTCTATTCCGGGTTTACAAGGCCTCCTTAACTTACCGCTCTATAGAGAGCTAGCGTAATATCTTTATCGCCTTATAAACTACGGCGGCTCTCTTAAGGGTCGTGGCCGGGGGCGGAGAGTCTAACGTTATGCATAGATATACGCCGAATATAAGAAGCGTTAGTATAAGGCCTTAAGGTCCGGTAGTATTATTAATAGCTTTAACCGCTATCTAAAGAATTGCCTTAGCTAAGGTTACGTCGCCGAGTTCGGCATATATAATATCGAAGGCACGGCGGAGCGGAGCGTAATATCTTTTAACCTTCCCGATAGACTTATATACTTCTATAGGGATCTACTTATATTCGGCAAGGCCTTATATAAACGTCGCCGATAGTTAACCGAATCGAGGGAGAGTTATAGTAGGGAAATTAAAATAAAAAATATTCCTTAGTTATTACAACCGACTAACCCTCGAAAACGTCTCGATTAGATTAGCGATCTTAAGGATGCCTTTATCGCTACTCTACGTCGTTTTAAACGCAATAAGACTAAAATCTTATATACCTTTAACTATATATACATAGACTATAAGGCGAGATAGATGCGATACCTTAACGAAAAGCTCCTTATAGAGAGGGAATTACTTTATATTAACTAAGATACTTTTCGTAACTAGACCTTAATTTTAATTAAAGATACTATTAATCGCGAGACTCTTTTAGCTACGTAACTATAAGAAGCACGCTAACGAAAGGGTTAATCCCCCCTCGATTTTATTCTTTACTTAGATTCCCTTAAGTAATATCTAGAACGTCCGCCGGAAAAAACTTATATACTTTCCTTTTTTACGAAGTTACGTCCCGATCTTTAGGACTAAATCTCCCTTTATTTAGCGTCTATTTAAGATAACACTCGTAAGGAGATAGTCTAACTCGCTTAACGCTTCTAGGATGCTTTAGGAAACAAAAAGCGCCCCGTAAAGCTAACTAACGATTAGTCGACCTCTACTTAAGGGGTAAGAGGCTCCTATTCGATAGGCTATTGCCGACGTAAAGGCCGAAATAGATCTATTAATAACTATTAAGATTCCGACGCCGCTAGATCGACCTTAAATAGCCGTAGAAACAGTCGTAGCAACGGCCGTAGGAACGGCCGAGGAAATAGTCGTAATAGTCGTAATAGTAGGAATAGATATAGTAGGAATAGCTATAGCAATAACCGGGGAGGAAATTCGTATAGAAACGGCGAAAGCTAATCCGGCATAGTTATTTATTAGTATTATAAGAAACTATGCTATATATAAGCCGATTGCTAGGCGATAGCGAAAGCTAACCGAGCCGTAGCCGATTTAGAGCCGACGAAGAAGGAGGGAAACGCTTAAAAGTCAAAGTAAATGCCTCTCCTTCGACTAAGCTATAGGTAGAGGTAGTTAAGAGACTACGTGCTATTAGAAAGCTACTAAGGCGAATACCTTATAAAATCATCGTTAATCTTAATTACGGTAGTAAAGTAGACCTAATAGATGTAAATTTTGCTTAAAAATAAGGGCTACGATAGCTTCCTTTATTAATCCTTAGATTAAAGGTAGTTAGGAATACGCTAGTAAAACGATATAGAGTCTAGGAAGTTTCTATCTAACTCTAGGATAATCGCTATAGGGAAAAGACAGTTACTCGCCCTTATATTAGCGTTAATAACGGATTAGAACCCGACAACGCACTAGTTTTGCTTAGCATACCCGCACTTTCTTAGGAATATATTTATCTTATTCCTTTTAAACGCGTTAAGTAATTTAAACACTAAATTTCTAAGGTATTAGTACGCTAACCGTAGAAATATTTGCATAAGTATCGGAATAAGGGATAGGTCTATATAGTTATACCGGACCTAAATTTTATACTATTTCCTAATAAAGATAATAACTCGGCGAACCCTAAGCGAACGGGGGAGGAAATACCGGCGACTCTTTTAGACTTTAAAGACGTGTTTTCTAAGCATAAGGCCGATTTACTACTAAGGAAGAAGGGCACCGATTATGCGATTGACCTATTGCCCGACTCTAAGCTACCCTTTAGACCTATCTACCCTCTTTCTTAATCCGAACTTTAGGTTCTTAAGGAGTAGTTAGATTAGTCCCTTAAGCGTAGTATTATTCGGAAATCTAAGAGTTTAGCTAAAGCTCTTATTCTTTTTATACTTAAGAAAGACGGCACTTTACGACTTTATATAGACTACCGGGGGGTTAATAGCATTACCGATAAGAATCGCTACCTACTCCCCCTTATTTCGGAGATTATAGACCGTTATTAAAGGGCTAAGTACTTTTCGAAGATTAACCTAAAAAACGCATACTAACGCATCCGGATTAAGGGAGGGGATAAATAAAAGATAGCCTTTCGTACTCGCTATAGTTACTACGAGTATTTAGTATTACCGTTTAGATTAACTAACGCCTTTACTATATTTTAGTTATATATTAACTAAGCTCTTAAAGGCCTTATAGATACTATTTACGTCGTCTACCTTAATAATATTTTAATCTTTTCTAAGACCTACGAAGAGTATATAAAACACTTACGATAAGTCCTTAAACGACTAAAGAACACCGAGCTATTCGCTAATTTATCGAAGTATACTTTCTATAAGTAGTCTTTAGAGTTTTTAGGATTTATCTTATCTATTAACGGAGTTACAATAGACCTAGCCTACGTTAAGGCTATTATAAATTAGAAAGAACCTTATTCTTTCTATAATATTTAAGTTTTTCTCGGTTTTATAAATTATTACCGACGATTTATTTTAGGATACTCTAGCATTATTGCCCTTCTTACTACGTTATTAAAGGGGAGAGATGTTTACTATCGTTAAGTTATTTAAACACTAGCGATACTACGTTAAAGGGGCGGCGAATACCGTTAAAGTTTTATTAGATTACTAAAACTTTTAGGGCTTTATAAAGTAAGTATCCTTTAATAGAAGATAAGCACGTTAGTATATATACCTCGCTCCTTTTTGATTTTATAATTAAACACTAAGCCGGTAAATTTAATCCTGCCGACGCTTTATTAAAGAAGCTAGAACTTATAGGCGAAGCCCTACTATCTATAGAGCTACTCCGGGAACTATAATAGAAGTTAGCAGTTATTCGATAGGTATATATAGCTATAGATTCTTTATAGAGCGACCTAAAGACGAGTTCTTAGGTCTCTACTATCTCTAAGCTTAACGAGATATCTTTACGTAACGAAAATACATAAGCTCTCTAAGATTCGATCGCTTAGCATTTAGGAATAAATCCCGCTAAGTTAGCCACTTAGGTTAAAGATATCGTTAGTTATAAACAACGGTGTTAAAGATAATTAGCTAGGTTAGTAGCTCGTTGTAAAAGGGTCTATAAGAGTAATATGTCTAAGCCCTTTTTTAAGCTCCTTAAGAGGACTTAAGCGGAAGATCCGTAAACTATATAGCGAGTATAGGCCGAAAGTACCCTAAAGGAAGGGGTAAGTCCTTAGTTATTAAGCCTAAACGGACTTATTTTACATTTAGGAAGAATCGTAGTATACGTAGAGGTTGCCTTAAGGCAAGAGCTTATTTAGCTCTACTACGACGATCCCCTTATAGAATACTTCGGAATAGCCCGTACGAAAGACCTCCTATCCCGGAAATTCTTTTAGGAAGGAATAGCTCGTAATATAAATAGCTACGTACGTTTATATTATATCTATTAAGGCGACGTTCTAAAGCGGTATCGCCTATATAGCGCCCTTAAGTCGCTGCCTATTCCTATAAGACCTTAGGAAGAAGTCTCTATAGACTTTACTACCGGTTTTCTAGAGTTATAGTTCGATAGTAAAGAAGTTAACGCAATACTAGTAATTATTAAACGATATACTAAGTATAGCGTATTTCTCGCGGTCTTTAAGATAGTAATAGCGCCTAAGTTAGCTAAGGCTTTTTATTATAAGATTAAGCTTATCTATAGAGTTCCAAAAGGCATTATTTCCGATAGAGGATCTCTATTTACTAGTAAGTTTTAGTTAGACCTCTATTATATATTACGGATAAAACGTAGGTTATCGATAGCCTTTTACCTATAAACCGACGGTTAGACCGAATAGGTAAATTAGACACTATAATACTACCTTTAGTATTATATAAATGCCGAATAGAATAACTAGCCTAAACTACTACGAGAGGCTTAGTTCGCTTGCAATAATACGAAGAATACAACTATAGGCTTTCCGCCTACTAAGGCATTATTCGGATACTAACTAGACTACTATATCTACCTTACGGACGATGCTACTAGTAGGGGAGTGCCTAAAGCGAGAGCTCGTATTAGCAAATTAGCAGACTTAAGGAAAAAGCTAGAGACTTATTAGCGAAAAGCTATCGAGTCGCAAAAGAAGTTCTATAACCTCTATTATAAGCCACTTACCCTTAAGGTTAAAGACCTAGTAGGACTCTCTACGAAGAACTTACGCCTTAAGAACTAAAGAAGGAAGTTATTACCTAAATATATTAGACCTTTTAAGGTCCTTTAAGCTATTAGCAAGCAGGCGTACCGCCTAGCCCTACTAGAGAAATACGACCGGCTTTATAATATATTTTATATTAGTCTTCTTAAGCCGTAGGCAGAAAGCGCTACTAACTAATACCCCGGCGAATTACTGCCGATGCCTAACCTCGACGATGCCGAAGGAGAATAGTCGGTCTAGCAAATTAAGGACTATAAGAAGAAGAAGGGCGTTACCTACTACTTAGTAAAATAGGCAGGTTAGCTAGCCGAATACAACGAGTAGGTTGCTTAAGACGATATAGCGAATGCCTAAGAACTTATTAACGAATACCTAGAGATATAACTAAAGAAACGGCGGAAATTACGTATTATAAAATAACATTTTTTTAGCTTACCCTAACTTTTCTACTTCTACTCCGCCGCTACTTTATTATTATTCCTTAATATCTATACGGCAGAAGTCTCCTACTTCTATTTCGCTAGTAAACTCCGTAATAATAGGGAATAAAATTATAAGTGCCCGTAATAATATCCGGGGATATAGCGGATCTATGCGCTATTTAGACGAAGATAGCCGAGCTATAGATTACTTAGGACGAGACGGAGAAAAGGAAGATAAAGTCAATCTTCTACTTAGTTTATACGTCGTTCGTAGCTGTAATAACGGCCTATAGAGAGGAATAGAGGGTATTAAGTACTAAACGTTTATGCATAAAACGTCGTCTTAAATACCGGTAGGCATCGATAGAGCGATAAAAAGCTATACGTGAGAATAAGGACTAAAAGCTTCGTCTAGTGATTAAGGACGTAGGTTTTACCTTATAGCGGGTAGGACGAGAATATATATACGATAACTTACACGAAATAATTAAGGAGAGCGGTCGCTAAGGAAGGGGGGAGTAGTTAAAACGTCTCCCTATTATTGCGGAGTTTACTAGCGAAATAGAAGTAGGAGACTTCTACTATATAGATGTTAAGGAATAACGATAAAGTAGCGGCGGAGTAGAAGTAGAAAAGTTAAGGTAAGCTAAAAAGAAGTTATTTTATAATGCGTAATTTCCGCCGTTTCTTTAGTTATATCTTTAGGTATTCGTTAATAAGTTTCTAGACATTCCTCTTGTCGATAGTATCTCCCTTAGTATTCGCCTTTATATCCTCGTCTCTATCGTCTTTACTAAACGACGAAAATTTTTTAGATTTAACAACCGTTAGCATTATACGCTTTATAGTCGCGTATTCTTCTTAAGACTCTACTATAATAAGTTTCTTTATGCTTATAAATAGTCCCTTAAATAACTAACGAAATAGTTAATCTTCGGTTTTTTCCTCTAATAAGGATGTCGATTTCTCTAAGGCATCTCGTATATTCTTCTCTATAAGGAGTCGTTCTAATAAGGTTATTTTCTCTCCGTGCGTCTTCTTTAGCTTTATCTCTTCCTATGCTATCGCTACGGCGGCCTTAATTAATACTCTATTCGCCGATAACTCTAGGACTTAAGCTATAACTAAGGGACCTATCGGCTAAATATCGTCTATCTGTTTTCCTCGCTTTCGGGGCGTCTCTACTATTGCGCTTGCCGTTCGCTTAGGACCTATAGCGTTAGACTAATTCGGAATATGCTCGTCTGATTTAGAATATGCTCGTCTAATTCCGAATATACTTCTCTATAAGATCTAGGTATAGTTATATAATAAGAGAAGAGAAGAAAAGACTTTATATATAAAGAGCAGCACTCTATTATAGTTCCCTATTTACATATAGGCGACTAGCCCCCTATTGCGCAGCAACTATTATAACGCGTAACTAACACAATAATTATTATAATATATATAATAATAACTATCGTCGTTGATTTTTATACTACGTTTAATTATATTTTAGTCCTATTTGCTATCACGACTTTATTCGTACCTAAAGCTATCCTAGCGTCTAAGGCGTCCGCCCTAGAAGGGGGGGATAATTATAACGTAGCTACCCGTATAACTATAGAGTCGGGAGATAAGGATATATATACGATAGATAATGCATTTTAGCTTAGGGACTATTCGGCTATTAGTCGCTAACTAGTCCCCGATAACCCCTCTCGAGGCCTAAGGGTATATCCCTAAGGCCCCGATATATCTTAGAAGAGGGGCAAGCTTTAGTCTTACTACGAGAGGGTAACCGCATTATAATAAAGGATTATTCGTACTTTTAACCATCGTTCCTACCTTCCTAAACGTACCACTAGTCTGTCTTCTCACATAGAGCTAGAGTCTACGAGGTTAGGTTCTCCTATTTAGGGCAGTGACTTTAGTAATATAGCTTAGCATAAGATCTTCGTAAAGGTCGTAGAACGGGGTTTCCGTACGAGCACTTTCGAGGATAATATATCTTATCTCTTCTATCCTTACTATTCTATAATTAACTATAGGTTGACTACTAATTAGTATTAGATAGGGTCTATTAGGGTTAACCGGTGTGTGTGTATTCTATATAATATAGCTAGCTAGAGAGGAGGCTACTATGTTGTAATATAGCCTCCCTTTAGTCACGTGCGCACGTGATCTATGCAACTATATCTTATAACACTGCATTCCTATAAGTACCTTTATATACTATCTAGTAGGAGAGGTACTAAATTTTGTCTGGCGATTAAGGGCGTGTCCGGCTAATTCGGACCTAACTAAAGGACGAAGCGTTCCTTAGTTCCTAATGGGTAAATATTTATTCAGTAATTCTTACGTATCGTTACTCCGCTTAAAGGGTGGCCTTTTAATAAGGCGCGCTTAGATAGAGGCGTTTTAGACGTTAAAATACCTCTTTCTATAAGCTCTAATGCTATTTTAGTAGGATTTCGATTATCCTATAACTTTAGAAGTAGACTATAGTAGGTTCGTACTTAAAGGCACGCTTTCCTAAGAGGTAGACGGCTCGCGTCGCCCTATAGCTTTTTACTCGCGTAAGCTTACTTCCGCTAAGCGGAACTACGCGATCTACGATAAGGAAATGCTCGTTATAATTAGCTGCCTAGAGTAATAGTAAGCGGAGCTCTATAGCTATAAGAACTTCGAGATCCTTAAAGACTATTATAACCTAAAGTATTTTATAACTTAGCGGTATCTCTCCGAGCGGTAGGCCCGCTAGGCGGAGTATCTCTTATGCTTCCGCTTCCGGATTAAGTATAGGCCCGGAAAGGAGGCCGCGGTGCTAGACGCTCTCTATTAGAGAGATTAAGACCGACCGTCTAATAAATATTATAATACCTAAGAGCTTAAGATACTCCCGGAGGAAGCACTACGTATATATCTTAATATAACCCTTATTAGTACGGACGGCGTAGTTTTAGATAACGGTAAAGACGAGGATAACGACGATAATAGTAAGGAGGATAAGACTTTAGATATTAAGGAGATTACAAAGGAAAATATAGAGCCCAATATAGGGAATGCGGAATTAGTAGTAGCTACGACCTAGAATAACCTCGTTACGTAGAATATAGAGCTCGCGTTTAACGATATAAGCCTTAACCGGCGGATCTTTTAGAACGAGGAGCTTTAGCGTATATAGGACCGCTTAATAGCTTAAGATATTACCTACGGTAGCGTACGCTACGCTATAGAGGTAAGAGTACGTCGATTCGACCTTAAACTTAACCTTAAGGTATAGGTAGCCGACTGCTATATAGACCTAAGTAAGCACTTACGGTTCTATAAACGACTTTTAGTTACTTAGTTCTTCTATAACTATAAAAGCCGTAGTAAGAGATACTCCCTTAGAGCTAGAGAGCAATACGCTCTAAGAACGGCTTATTTAAATAGTATATAACGCTAGCGTCGTAGGCTACCTTAGCCGTAAAGGTATAGTTACCGCTATATCCTAAGACTTCTATTAGCCGCCCTTTAGTTATATATTACACGATTCCTCTATAACTATAATATCTATAGGCGTATGAAAATTTTATAAGCGCTTAAGAAAGGGCTGCTTAAGTTACTTCTTATCCTAGACCGGTTCTATATATATATTTAGATAGACTTTATTACCGACCTCCCCCTTATAGAGAGCGGTAATCGTAACCTTAAGGTAATTAAGGACCGTCTTAATAAAAGAATAGTATTAAAGCTAAGGCCTTCTATAGAAGCAGAGACCTATATAAAGCGCTTTCTAACGTACTACATACGATACTATTAGTAGCTAACGTTAATTATAAGCGATAAAGACTTAAATTAAACGAGCCGCTTTTAGTAGCACCTATATCGGCTCTTATAGATTATATAGCTTATTATCCGGAAACCGTAAGAAGGCTATAGATTACCTATGTAATTACTCTACCTACCCTATTATAGTTAAGAGCTATTTAGCAAAGCATTTTACTAGCTTGCTACTATTCTAGCTCTTTATCCTCGCTATACTATTCCTCCTTATCGTTCTTATAACCTTTATAGCCTGCTAATAGGCCGTAATATTAGGGGGAACGCCGGTATAAAGACAATATAAGAGATATTAGTCTTTAGCTTTCCGCCGCTCCTTTATTGACCTCTTATAGGCCTTTCTTAGGGTTGCTAGCCTAACCTTAGTTAAACGTCGCGTTAGTCTAATCGGTATAGTATTAAGCTTAAGTCGCCTTAGTATTAAAATATCGTTTAATCTTATCGTATGCGACTTAGAAGTTAGTCGTCTAAGTAATATTCTCTATATAGAAGCGGTCGGCGCGGCCCTTTAAGATCTAAGGGAGGAGGGTATAAAAATGTCTTAGCTTAATCTTAACGTAATAATATACTCCTATGAACTTACGGATAGTCTTGTTAAAGTGATTCTATAGTTTACTAGTATAGCTCTTATCTTTCTCCTATATCTTAATAAACTTAGCCTAAACGTTAGGATCGGACGAAAGGTTCGGAACGTTAAAGGGTAAGAGTGCTATATACCCCTTAATGTTATAATTAAATGCCTTAACCGTCGATATAGCTCTTAGGGCGATTATTAAAGTAGATAATAGGGTAGTATTAGCTAGGCCGGGTATTAAATCGAATCTCGGTTTAGCGCTTAGAACGTATGCTATTAGTTCCGAAATAAATAGTGCTCGTAGTGTATAGATCCTATATATTAAATTAAATGCCGGTATATCCGCTCGAGCCGTTTTCGGTTCTACTTCTAGGTCCGTAATCGTCTCTTAGGCCGGATCGTTATATCGAAATTAATAGGAAGTCGGGTAGACCGTTAATTAATTTATTATAGTACAAAAGGGATTTTAAGCTACTTAGTCCTAGTTATTTTCTTTCTTTTCTTATTTACGGAAAGCCCTTATTCCTACCTCGAATTCTTCTTTTATAAACTCTTTTTCGTTCTAAAGGAATAGATCTTACGCTCGAAGTATAGCTATATAGGACTTAGTAAACGACGTATTCTTTATCCCTATAGAAAGGCTACGTCTATATATAAGAGCCTTAAGGGCTCTCTTATAGTCTAGGGCGACTATATTCTATCTAGATGTATTCTATCCTTAGATATGCTTTTAGAATAGGTTATAGAGCCTTTAACCTAAATAATAGATAGATGCTTTATAGATTATAATAAAGAGTGTTACTACTTAGCCTAGTATAAATCTCTATTTAGCTTAGTAATACTTTACGTGTAAACGAAAAACGCCTATACCTCTTACGACTAGCCGCGCTTACTTAATTATAGTGTGTATGCCTAGCAGGCTATAGGCTAATTCTTCGCATCGCATTGTTAAATCGTATCGTTAAGTCGTATCTCGCCGTATTATATCGCTCTAGCTAACGTCTAAGGCACGCAATAGGGCACGTAGTAGGGCACGCAGTAGGGCACGTAGAGGGCACGCAGCCGGGAGCCGGGCACGAAACATACATTAAGGAGCCGCGTATGTAGTAGAGGGCACGCAGTAGAGAGCACGCAATAAAGCACGAAGCATACATTAAGGAGCCTCGCACGTAGTAGAAGGCACGCAGTAGGCCACGTAGTAAGGCACGATGCATACATTAACGAGCCGTATATATAGTAGGGGGCACGCAGTAGGGCACGCAGTGAGGCACGCAGTAGGGCACGCAGTAAGGCACGTAGTAGGGCACGCAGTAAGGCACGCAGTAGGGCACGCAGTAAGGCACGCAGTAGGGCACGCAGTAAGGCACGCAGTAGGGCACGCAGCCGGGAGCCGGGCACAAAGCATATACTAAAGAGCCGTATATATAGCAGAAGGCACGCAGCCGAGCATATAGCAGGGCACGCAGTAAGGCACGTAGTAAGGCACGCAGTAGGGTACGTAGTAGAGGGCACGCAGTAGAGGGCACGTAGTAAAGCACGCAGTAAGGCACGTAGTAGGGCACGTAGTAAGGCACGTAGTAAGGCACGCAGTAGGGCACGTAGTAGGGCACGTAGTAGGGCACGTAGTAAGGCACGCAGTAGGGCACGTAGAAGGCACGTAGCCGGGAGCTAGGCACGAAGCATATATTAAGGAGCCGTATATATTATAGAGGGCACGTAGTAAAAGGCACGTAGTAGAGGGCACGTAGTAGAAGGCACGTAGTAAAAGGCACGTAGTAGAGGGCATGTAGTAGAGGCTACGGAGTAGAGGGCATGTAGTAGAGGGCACGTAGTAGAAGGCACGTAGTAGAGCACGCAGCCGGGCATATAGCCGATATTTATACATAAAGAATTATTAGTCTATAGCCTGCTATATATACGCACTATTATATAAGCGCGGCTAGGTGTAAGGGGGTTAGACGTTTTCTAAGGTATATATAGGCTATAAGAAAGAAGTATTACTATTTAGCCGAGTGTAAATCTCTATTTAGCCTAGTGATATTTTTTTTATAGCCTACGTATACCCCGGAAAACGTCTAACCCCCCCGCGCCCAGCCACGCCTATATAAATACAGTGCGTATATATAGCAGGCTATAGAGTAATAATTCTTTACGTAAGAATATCTGTCTACGGCTCGCTCCCTACTACATGCCCTCTGCTATATGTGCGGCTCCTTAATGTATGCTTTGTGCCCGGCTGCGTGCCCTACTGCGTGCCCTCTACTATATGTGCGGCTCCTTAATGTATGCTTCGTGCCCGGCTCCCGGCTGCGCGCCCTCTACTGCGTGCTCTACTGCGTGCCCTACTGCGTGCCCTACTGCGTGCCCTACTGCGTGCCCTCTGCTGTATGTGCGGCTCCTTAATGTATGCTTCGTGCCCGGCTCCCTACTGCGTGCCCTGCTGCGTGCCCTGCTGCATGCCCTACTGCGTGCCCTACTGCGTGCCCTGCTGCGTGCCCTGCTGCGTGCCCTGCTGCGTGCCCTGCTGCGTGCCCTGCTGCGTGCCCTGCTGCGTGCCCTGCTGCGTGCCCTGCTGCGTGCCCTGCTGCGTGCCCTGCTGCGTGCCCTCTACTGTGTGTGCGGCTCCTTGATGTATGCTTCGTGCCCGGCTGCGTGCCCTACTGCGTGCCCACTGCTGTGTGTGCGGCTCCTTAATGTATGCTTCGTGCCCGGCTGCGTGCCCTGCTGCGTGCCCTCTACTATATGTGCGGCTCCTTGATGTATGCTTCGTGCCCGGCTGCGTGGCCTGCTGCGTGCCCTCTGCTGTGTGTGCGGCTCGGCGGCTTCTCGATGTATGCTTTGTGCCCGGCTCCCGGCTGCGTGCCCTCTACGTGCCCGGCTGCGTGCCCTACTGCGTGCCCTACTGCGACCTGCCCGGCTGCGTGCCCTACTGCGTGCCCTACTGCGCGCCCTCTGCTGCGTGCTCTACTGCGTGCCTTACTGCGTGCCCTCTGCTGTATGTGCGGCTCGGCGGCTTCTCGATGTATGCTTCGTGCCCGGCTCCCGGCTGCGTGCCCTCTACTGCGTGCCCTACTGCGTGCCCTACTGCGTGCGCGGCTCCTTAATGTATGCTTCGTGCCTAGCTCTACTGCGTGCCTTGCTGCGTGCCTTACTGCGTGCGCTAGAGCGATGCGATGCGATTTAACAATGCGATGCGAAGAATTAGCCTACAGCCTGCTAGGCATACGCACTGTAATTAAGTAGGCGCGGCTAGTCGTAGGGGGTATAGGCGTTTTTCGGGTATACGCAAAGTATTACTAGGCTAAATAGAGATTTATACTTGGCTAAATAGTAATACTCTAAGAAATATTACTAGGCTAAATAGAGATTTATACTAGGCTAAATAGTAATACTTATAATAAACCGGGCTATAAATATCGTAACTTTAGCCTTACTAAGACAAAAGTCTAAAAAAAACGCTTTACGATCTCTTCGTATAGCCGCCGAGGTCGACACTAGATTATAAAATTAATTTAGACTTAAGAATCGGATTCCTTAGACCCGGTTGCCCTTAGGCGCGATAGCGCATTAGGGGACGGACGCGGGCTGCGAGCCGATAGACGTTAATATCGCGAGAAGGGGGTTAAAGGCTAGCGTATATAGCCTACCGACTACTAACGAAGCGCCCCTTAAGCCTAACGTGGGCAAAGAGAAACTAATAGGAAGGGATAGTACCGCTTACCTAAAATTCGCGGGTCTAGTGCCTAAGGAGGCCCTCTAAGGCGTCTAAAGAGCCTTTAAGTCCGTTCTTTAAGGCTACCTAAAGGAATAGGAGGAGAAGATCTAAGCGGATACCGCGGTCTATATAACCGTAGGCTAGCTTAAGAAGTCGGTTAAGGAATCGGTAAAGGAGGCTATCGAGGCGGCGCTCCTATCGAAGTAAGCGTCGAAGTCTTAGGCCGACGTAGCCGCGGCCGCGGTCGCGGCTACTACCGTCGCGCCCCCGACGCAACGCTAGCCTACGCCTAAAGGCGCTAGCGGCAGCTATAACATTAGGGCTAATAGCGAAAAGCCGACTCTCGCCCGCTACGAAAACTAGCTTACGGTCCGATATAAGGGGATCGCCTTAGATCTTTAACGTAGAACCCTTTAAGCGATCGTTAACGACGTTAATCGCGCCCTTAGGGAGCCTGCTATAAAAGCAGCGTAGGTCCTCCGTAGCGGCGATATCGCGCTTATATTTAAGCAGAATGCAAGAAGTATAGGGCGGATAGGGAGTAGCTAGAGAAGGCTTTCGGGAAGGAGACGATGCTATCCTATAGCGGCTTTACGGTAATAGTAAAGGGCGTCCTAATAATAGTCCTTTAGAGAGGGGACGACGCCGCTCTAATAGCCGAACTATTACAGTGTTAGGTTATATTATATATCATCCCACGTGACCTCTACATCGTATATATAGACATTTAGACCTAGTCTATAGCTATGTCCCTTCGTAGATTAATAACAATTATATACCCCCTTGAAAAAAAAAAAAAAAAACCTGTTACGGTATTAGGTTATATCACATATCATCCTACGTAACCTTTATATCGTATATATAGACATTTAGACCTTGTCTATAGCGGTGTCCCTTCGTAGATTAATAATAATTATATACCCCCCTTAAGCTCGTTCTCTTATAGTTTAATCTACTATTTTATCCTATTGCCTTTAATTAATAATCTCGCTATCTTACCCCTTTCTTTTCTAATATCCCCTTTTCGCAATGCGAGTCCGCCTTCTCGCCGGACCCTTTCGACTAAGTTTTCCTCGATTATTAGAATTTTCCTAGTATAGATACGCCGTCTCGTCGCGAATTACATAGATTTCCCTCCTTACCCTTCCCCTACCCTTACCTTATCCTATTGCCCTATAATCTATGATAACCGACTATATAGAGGCCGATCCTCCGTCCGCTACCCCGGCCGTTACCCCGCCGGCTCCTACCGACCCGGAGCCTTAGACTAAGTATATTTCCTACTACCCTCGCCTCGCCGCCCTTCTTCGAGCCTAACGGCCTATATTCGGCACGTTCGCCTATATTTAGGCTAACGCTACTCACGACTTCCGCGCCCCTTAGATCGAGGCCCTTACTTACTTTAATAATGCTTACGTTAAGTTAAACATAGGAGTGCTTATCGCTTAAGAGCACGTAGCCGTTGCCTAAGAGCACGCTACCGATCTCTAGCGTTAGTTTAACCGCGCTACGTCCTCTCTCCTCGTCTTAACTAAACGCGATACGGCTTAGGACTAGGCCCTTGCCCCCGCCTTTACCCTTACCCGTTCTTATATAGCCGACCTTAAGAGGTTCGCCGGCGACTCCGGCACTTAGAAGTAACGTTAGGAGGCTTTCTAGACCTAGCGCAACGGCCTTACTATTAAGCTCCGTTAGGACGCCGCCTTATACCCTACGGAGTAAGATCGTATTCTCTACGCAGTTAGCCGGCTTACCGGCCGGGCCGCCTCTATTATCGCTAGCGTTCCTTAGGACGTCTTTAATAATAAGTCCTTCGCCGATTAATAGTATACTATTATTAAAGCTCTTACCGACGACCTTAGCCTTATCTTTAGTGCTAATTTTACCTATGCTTAGTCGGAGGCCGACTTTAATACCCTATCGAGAAAGAATATTTCTTAGCCGGACTTCTATTCGAAGTTTACTTAGCTTTAAGCCGACTTATCGTTTAATAGTACCGCTTACGTCGCCTACCTTTATTCGAAGGTCTCTATCGAGCTTACTAACGCCGCCGCTCTATAGGTCGAATGCCCGGCCTATAACGACTTTACGGCCTAGGCTAAGATATATTCTACGCTTTAGGATAACTAGCAGCGTATTAAGGCCCGTTCTTAACTTTAGCCGCCTTATAACCCCGCTCGCACCGGCCTTACCTCGCCCGCCTTACCTACGTCTCCTGCCGGTAACCGGATATAGCTCGATGCATTCCGGGCCCGGCTTACTAACGCTAAGAAGCAATAGCGGTTTAAGAACTATCTTTGCCTCTACTACGCTTAGCCGGCTACCGCTACCTATACCGCCCGGACCTGCCTTAATAAAGGTATCGGTGCTAACCCCGGCGCTAACCTTAGCACTAGTCCCGGCGCTAGTTCTAGCTCTAGCCGCGGCCGTAGCCGTAGTGGCGGTACGTCTGCCCCGCGCTTGCTTAAACCCCCTCCCCCCCGCTACTAAGTTCGCGCTATTAAGCAAGGCTTTATCGAGGGCGAGGTAGACGACCTCCCCGCCTTTTCCCTATCTTCGAGGAATCCGTAGCTCCTTCGCCTTATCGCGCGATAGAGCTCTTAGTGTCTAAGTTTATAGCTTCGTTCGACACTAAGGAGGATCTTTGCCTCCCCGCGGGAATATAACTACGTGCTTTACTTATGCCTTTATCCCTTATATCCGCCGATATCGTTGTAAGTGCTTTAGTCAACTCCGGCTATTCCGGATACGCCTTTATATATGCTTAGACCCTATACCGCCTTACCCTTCCTATCCGCTAGCTCTAGTTCTTACGCCGGCTTTCTCTCGCCGATAGTAGTGACTATAAGTCCGGCTTTATTACTTATTGCGCCTTTTCGGTCTCCCGGATTAGCGCTTATACTAAGTCTATCTACTTCTTTCTTACGAAGCTTAGCTATAAGGTTAGTCTTAGCCTCCTTTAGCTACGCCGGTATAACCCTATTATTAGCTAGCGTAGTAACTCCCTTTCCTTCTAGTCCCCCTTTTGTCTAGCCTCCTGCCTCTTAGACTACTAGCCTTATTTCATCCTAGGCCTCTCGGCCACCCTTGCCCGCCCTACCCGCCCTATCCTAGCTCCCCCCGCCCTTATTTTAGAGGGAATATAATTAATAAATATAATTCGTTTTCCCCCCGCTCCCTCTATCGAAGACTCTAACGACGAGGGCGAACCCCCTACCGCTACGATCCTTATTCCTACCGCTACGATCCTCCCTATTCCCGCCTATATAGCCCTAGCCCGTCCTCCGGCCTTTGTCCGTTCCGTCCGCTTTAGCGACGTTCTCGAGTTTATTCCCCCGTCCCCTAGCCCTTCTCTCCCGGCGTTTTTCGAGGATGCCCTTAACGCGGGTAAACCCGCCTATCCGGACTCCTCCCGCTAGGTTAACGACGCCGACTCTAACTCCGGCTACGACTCTAACTCCCCGGCTACCCTCTACCCTCGCCGCTACGTTCGACCTCCCCGCCCCTATCCTATCTATAAAACCGCTAGCTACCGCCGCCCTATATTACGGCTAAGTCGTAAGACTATTAGACCTTAGCCTTTCTACTTCTCGTCCCTTAACGACTTAGCGTTTAACGTCCGGATGCTTAACGTCGATACGATAGTAATATTCTGCCGGTAGCCCGGAGTCTAGACCTTTTAGACCTCGATTAAGGCCTTTACCGCCGAGCCTTTACCTACCGAGCCCCCGCTACCTATTAACTAAGATATCCTTAAGGACTTCTATTAGGCCGTTTTAACTAAATATATAGACGCTAAGGACGCGAAAGCCTACCTTAACCCCCGCCTTTACGACTTCGTTAACGACTACCTCGATAAGATCTACCTTAATAAGATCTCCCCTAACGATATCGCTAAGTTCTTTAAGAAGTAAGAGAAAGTCCTTTATACGCTCGACGAGCTTTAGGCTAAAGTCCTTAAAGAGGTTTACTATATAATCTATATATAGCTTAAGAGCGAGGCCGATAAGCTCGCCCTTTACTATACCGTTAATACTTAAATTAACCTTAAGGAGGGGATATAACCTCCTTATACCCGCCCCCGCCCCTTTAGCAAAGCCGAGAACTAGATCGTCTACGTATACGTTAACGAGTAGCTTAAGAAAGGCTTTATCCGCCGCTTTACCTCCCTTACTATTGCCCCTATTATACTTACCTATAAGCTAGGCGGGGGCGTCTATTTTTACGTTAACTATCGCGGCTTAAATAAGGCTATAATTAAGAACCGTTTCCTTTTACCCTTTATCTATAATACCCTCGCCTATATCCGGAGGGCGAAGTTTTTTACTAAGATCGACGTTATCGCGGTATTTAATCGCCTTCGTATTACCGAGGGATATAAGTAAAAGACCGCGTTCGCTATATAGTACGGGCTTTTCGAGTATTATATTACCCCCTTTAGCCTTACCGCCGCCCTATCCTACTTCTAGAGTTTTATTAATATAGCCCTTTACGCTATCCTTAATAAGTTTTACTCTACCTATTTAGACGATATCTTATTCTTCTTAAAGACGCGGGAAAAGCACTAGGCTTACGTTAATATAGTTCTTAAGCGCCTTAACGCCGCCGGCCTTTAGCTTAACGTAGATAAGTATAACTTCTACGTTACTAAGACTAAGTACCTCGGCCTAATTATCTTAGATAAAGGCATTCGCATAGATCTTAAAAAGGTTTATACGGTTTTAGACTAGCTTGCCCCCTCCTTTATTAAAGACCTCTAGCGCTTTTTAGGATTCGCTAATTTTTATCGGCGTTTTACTTAGGGCTTTTTTAAGCTCGCGAACCCTCTTAACGCCCTTACTAAGAACTCTACCCCTTAGATTTAGTCTCCCGCCTGCGCTTACGCCTTTGAAGCCCTAAAGCACGCCTTTACTACCGCCTTAATCTTTATATACTTCGACCTTTATCGTAAGACTATAGTTTAGATAAATACTTCCGATTAAGCCGCTAGGGGTATCCTAATATAGCTCCTCGACGATAGTTATTACTATCCGGTTGCTTTCTTTTCGTCTAAATACTCCGCTTAAGAGTATAATTACGAGATCTACGATAAAGAACTGCTCGCGATTATAAAATCTCTTAAGGAGTAGCGCCTTAAGCTCGAGGGCCTGCCTAAGTTTAAGATAGCCTCGGATTATAAGAATCTTTAGTATTTTATAACTACGAAGCTCTTTAACTAGCGATAGGCCCGCTAGGCCGAATTCTTTAGTCGTTTTAATTTTAAGATTGTCTTTTAGCCCGGCTCTTAAGCTATTCTCCTAGACGCCTTTAGCCGCTTGCCTAGCTCCCGCCCTCTCTCCCTTACCGACCGAGCCGACGAGAGGATTAACTACCGAGATTAAGTTATCCTCCTTAAGTCTAAAGTCGATGCCTCCCTCTACCTTAATACTACTACCGCCCTTAATACCGTTAATAAGTCCAATTCGTTTATAAATATAATTTATAAATATAATTCCGACTGCCTCGACCTCTACGCCCTCGACGACTCTAAGCCGATCGATAACCTTATCGACCGGGCTTATTCCTCCTCCCCGCTTATCTCTGCTATTCGCGTAGCTCTTTAGTCCCTTTAGCCCCGCTAGCCTTGCCCCCTCCGAGCCCTTCTCCGCTCGCTCCCTAAGACCGCTCTCTCCGAGGTCTAAGGCCGGTTCTATTTCTAAGGCCGGCTCTTCGTTCCCCCTAACGACGCCCTAATTCTTTAGATCCTCGTCCGCGCTTATACCTCCCCCTTTACCGGCTACCTTAGACGTACGAAGACCGCTAGCCTCTACCGCCGGTCCTACACTTAGCCCGGCATATATAAGTCTATTTCTAGCTTCGTGCGGAATTATTATATATGCCTATATGCTAAATCCCCTCGTTCCTCCCCTTAAGGCCTAGTCTAGCCCTTAAGTATTTCCTTCGGCCCGTAGACTAATATATCCGTCGACTTTATTACTAACCTCCTTATCTACCGCCGCAACGGCGTTAAGTTTTCTAATATCCTTATTATCGTCGACCGCCTTACGAAGATACGCTACTACGTCCCGATACCCTTAATAACCGTTAAAGACGTTATTAACGCGTTTGTTTCCCGCGTTTAGTCCCTCTACGGCACCCTAGCCTCGAATATTAGCGACTATAGCACCTAGTTTATTTCGGCTTTTTAGCAGTAGTGTTGCATCCACCTGTGAGGGCCCGCACCCGTAGGCGCGAGGAGTAGTCAATAGGTGCGCTTAAGGTCACGAAAAGGGGCACTAATTAATAAGAGAAAAAGGTCTAATCTTTAGATATGTGGTCGCAGGCTAGCTGTCTTGCAAGGCACCTTAAATAGGTGCGCAAGCGGACACGTGACCTGCACTAGTATAGAGCTATATCTAACACCTCCTTATAGGCACGCTCCGATGCGATACACCCCCTAGCGTTAAGAGATTAAATCAACGCTAAAGAAGAAGCTATCGTAAGCGCTTATTAAGGTGCAAACGTGCCCTTTTTCTTAGTGTTTTGGCCTTCCCTAGTCCTTTATTCCTTCTACTATTCGCCCTCGTATATCCTTTAACTTTAACAGCGCCCTAAATCGCTCGAATTTCGCTCGTAGCAGCGTCTTTGTTAGGCCATCGGCGGGCATATCGGCAGTAGCTATATATTTAACCACAAAGCGGCCCTTTTTAAACTCCTGCTTTAACTATATGCTTTATATATCTACGTAGCGTAGCTTTATTAAGATACGGCCTTCCTCTACTATTAGTCTAATGGTTTAGAGGTTATCGCAGTATATTCTTAATAGCCTAAGCTCGATAGAGATATCCCTTATAAGCCTTAAGAAGACGAACGCCTGCTTTATAGCCCGTTTTAGCCTAAGCAGCTCTGCCTCTATCATCGAGGTTATTACCGTATCTTATAGGCTCGCTTTCTATACGACTAGGCCGCTATAGAGCATTATAATATAGCTTTATAAAGAGCGGCGGGTCTCCGGGTCGTCTGCGAAAGAAGCGTTAGTTGTAATAATAAGAGCTTCCCCCTTAAGGCCGTCGTATTTAATCGTAAGGAACCTTATTGCATAGAGGTAGCGGATGCAATCGTTAGCTAGCTCCTTCTGCTACGGCGAGGGGTTCGTAAGGAACCTCGAGAGCTATAAGGCTGTAAGGGCTACATCCGGTCTTATAGTAACTGCCGTATATATAATAGAGCCGATCCTCTCTTAAAAGTCCTTAATCTCTCGAAAGGTCGCTAGTCCGGGGTTCTTAAAGAGCGGCAAAGGCGGTAGAGGGATTATCGGCGCTTTCCTAGTGCCGTTAAGGCCGAATTTGCGTGCGATCTTCTCGATATTGGCATCTTAGCATAGAAAGATCTTCCGATTCGGTCGGTCTCGAATGACTTAGATCCTTAGATACTAACTAAAAGCTTCCTCGCGGACCTCGTACTTGCCGTATAGAAAGTCGATAAGCTCGTCCACGGAATAGCCCTTTAGAGATAAGATAAGGATATCGTTAACGTATATAAGGATAAGGATCTTGCCGTTTGTAAATACATAAGGTTCCTCGTTAATGCGGTCTAGCCCTTAAGCCTTTAACGCCTATTAGAGCTTATTGTACTAGAGGAGAGGTGATTTACGTAGGCTATAGAGAGCTTTATTAAGCTCGGCGATTATAGAGGGATTCTTACCTTCCTCTAGGAAACTAAGCTTAATATACCCTTTTAGAAGCTCTACGTAAATAGGCTCCTTTACCTTATCTAAGCTAGTATTAAGAAATGCGTTAGCAATGTTAAGTTATCTAACGTCGAGATCTCGCTTCGCTACTACTACGATAACGGTTCGAAAGGTCTTAATAGCGAGGGTTACGGCGTAAGTGTCTTCGCCTTAATCCCCTTAGAGGTCTCCGCGCACGCAGATGCGGGCTTTACACCGAATTAGGTATCTATCTATATCGAATTTATAGAGAAAGACCTATTTAAGGGGAATCGGCGTGCCTTTAGCGCGCTCTCTGCTTAGAACTCGCTAGGTGCCTCTTCTAAGGAGGTCTCGAAGCTCCTTTCTATATCCCTCTTTAAACTCCTTCCCGTACGGGTGTTTGTTAAGATCCTAGTAACGTCTTAGTAAGCGGACGAGGTCGTTACGATAGTTGCGGTGTGATATTTGCTAAATAGCTGCTAAGAATACTAAATGAAAAGTCGTGAGGTCTCCCTTTAGATAGTAAGCCTTAGGAAGCAGAGTGCTAAAAACACTGAAAATACTAGAAACACTATTACTCTATTGTCTTAGCCGTCTTGTTCGAGAGCTTCGTCGTATAGCTTTAGTGCTATAAAGCTCTTATTGCGTTCTTTAAGTCCGGCGAGTTCTCGATTGTATAAATAGTGCGTCTAAAGGCGCCTCTATAGGCGCTTCTAAGGGCGCTATCGTAAGCGTCCCTAATTGCGCTTTAGAGGGCGCTTCTAGCCTTTTAGGCTCTATGCCTGCGGATATATTACCTTATTCTATTAAGGGTATACTTACGTCGTCTTAGGCGGTGCCTTATCTTAGTAAGACTCGCGATCCTTGCTAGCCTTCCTTATCCTCGCTGTCGGGCGGCTGCGAAGCTTTAGTAGTATTCTAGTCTAGAGTTAATAAGTGTTGCCGGGGCTAGGGATCCGGCAATTCCTCTAGCTCTTTAGGCGTAGGATATACGAGGAATAGTGCGGCCTCGTAATCCTATATGCTTACCGGTAACTCTAGACCCTATTGCCCCGTCGGGTTAAGCGTCTATAACGGTATAAGATATGCTTTAGGAGGAGTAGGTGTCGCTAATAGTAACTTCGCCGGTAGAGAAGCATTTATTTCTAAAGCCTTACCGGCGTCGTCCCCTTATAGGATATTAAACTCTTCTACCGATATAGAAACAGTAGGTTTAATTCCTAAGATATATTCGTTAAAGTCCTATAGGAAATCCTCGAGTAGAGCGTTCTAGTCGCGTTTAATAGGAAGATTAATTAATCTTACGATAGGCTTATATTCTTAGATAGGAAACTATAGATCCTCTATATTCGGGTCGAAAAGATAGTTCTCGTTAAACGTTATATCTCGGGTGATAATTACTTTACTAAGTTAAGGGACCTAGACGCGGAATAGGTTGCTCGCTTAATAACCTACGAGGTAGCTAATATGCGCTCTCGGGTGTGTTTTAAAAGCCTTTTTGTTTAGGTTAGCCTTTAAGTTAATATAAAGAAGGTAGGCTCGGCAGCTGTAGGCGTAAAGACTATTCTATAATAGGCGAAAGTCCTTCTCGCTGTTAGCTATTACGCCTGACTTACTATACTAGCGAAGATGCCGGTTAAACTACCTATTAAGGGTCTCTTTCGGTGATTTCTACTAGTTGCGGGCCTTAGGAAGGATATTGTATGTTCTTACTAGTGCCTAATATGCTTTAGGCTATAGGTTCTAAGGCAGCTTTCCTATAGCGTAGCGGAGTCTTTATTGTGTGATTCCCCCGGGTCGTTCGGCTCCCCCTATAGGCTCTTTTGTATATGCTAGTAGAAGCTCGATCTCGATGCCTTCCCTTACTGCCTAGTCTTAAAATTTTAAAGCTACCTAGTTCGGAAGATTCACTAAGGACCTCTCGTTATCTATCTTAATCTTGCAAATCGCTGCGCTTATATAGCGGCGAACTAGACCCTCGAAGTTCCTAATTAGGAACGGCGTGTCTATCTTTCGGCTAATGCTCTATAAGAACATTATTCCGCTATATTCGTCGGTGATTAAAAGGATATATTAATAGCCGTTATAGCCTTGCTCGAATTCGAAGATATCGAGGAAGATACGGAAAAAAGGCTACGTTAAACGGCTAGCGGGCTCGCGACGTAATATTATTTAGTAGGCTTTTCCTTATGCGCAGCCTACGCATTTAACCGATGTTAGTCCGTGAATTCGAACCCCTCGAGCTTAGTATATAAGTTATTCTAGTACTTAAGGGCTTGCGTGCCCTAATCGAAGGTGCTATAGTTCTATAGTATTAACCCTAGGCCGAAGTAGAACTCTAGATAATGCCACGCGGCCCTTAGGATACTGCGAAAACCCTTCTTATATCGCGGCAAAAGTGTATCCTTCGTCTTCGTTAAAAAAGGGCATTGTAAAATAAGAATTAACCGGCTTTAATTAAGCTACCGTTAGGCTATACTTAGGCTTTAGGTTTATCACTACATTATTGTCCCTAACCGAGCCGCACCGGACCGTATAGTCGGCTCTGTAAATCCATAAGCCTCCCTTTATAAGCCTCTCTACGCTAATGATATTCGTATAAAAGCCGGGGACGAAGGCGGTGTCTTTTAACACTAGATCCCTTATGTTTAGACCGTCCGGGCTATAAAGAAGGTTCTTTATAGCTCGGGTTCCTCGATATATAACCGTAAGGGCTATATTACCTACTAGTACAATATTATCCTCTACGGCGGCGACGATATTACCCCCTAGAAGATTGAGTTTATTAATAATATACGTGTTAGCGTAGTTGTTAAATAAGGTTAAGTTGTAGAGCGGGTGTAGTCTTTGTCTATACGTACTAAAGGCCGCATTCGGGGCATCGTCGTTCTCCGCGGAAAACTTAAGGTCGATGATTATATATGCCTATAATCCCTAAGCGAACTTGCCTTAGTTCGGCGCGCCGGGCGGTGCGGTCTAGCCCTTTATGCCCCTAATAGCTTCGACGGTTTACTTCTAATAAGGCTGGTTCTTAGCCTCTTCGCACTTCTTAATGCGGGCTAGGTTCTCCTTAAGCTCGGGCTTATAGGAGACCCTATTAACTGCCTTATAGAAAGCCGTATAGTCTATTGGCTTTTAAGGATAGCGAGCCTTCTTAATTCCGTAGGCGTAGTTAAAGCCCTAACGAGATGCTATTATCGGCGTGTTAAGGGGTGCGGGTGGCAATTAGGCTTATGCGTTAAAAGCCCCTAAAGGTCCTAAAGGCTTTGCGTAGATTATCGCACGATCGTAATAAGCCTGGTTGAATTAGCAACTTATAGCCTTAAGTGTTATATTAACTATCCTAGCAAGCTACTGCTTGCGTAGCTTTCCTAGCATTTAACGACCCTATGGCTCGTTTATTGCTATAACCGCTTTAAGGAAGTCGACGATAGTCTATTCCCCGTTAATGTTAGAGATCTTTATAGTGACTGCCTTAAGATACGTAAGCTCTTACTAGAGGTATTAAGCTACGGGGCTTATCCTCTAATTAGTCTCTAAGGCATTGCGATAGTTAATATAGGCAAGGCCGACTCGAATAGAGTTTGTAACCCTAAGGAGATTACGTAGATAATTAACGATGCCTCGAAGGTCCGGGCTTTCCGGAAAGTGCGCGATGTAGGACTAGTTAACGGTCTTATGCACCTAAGTTAAAAGGTTAGCGATAGCTTAGTTATCTTATAGGTATTTAGCGTAGTCTTCCTTATAGTCGTGACCCTTAATCTTAAAGCTCTAGTACTAAGCTAGAGTAAGGCCCGTGATAGGGGTCCTAAGGGTTAGGGTATTTAGCCTTATAATCTCTTATTCCTTAGTCACCTTAGTCAGCGGAACTAGCTGAAGGACCTCTTTAGCGGCGATGCCTTTAGTATTAATATATTTTTAAACCTTTGCGCCTTTCGCTATACGGCGGAAGGTCGAGAACTATATAGCCTAATGCTCTAACGTAGTTAGAGTTACCTTCGACTTAGTGGTGTTAGCAGTATTAGTTATAATTAAATAGTTATTAGTGTTTAAGTTAAAGTTAATAATGTTCCTAAGTAGGAGAAAGCGGTTATTATATAATCCTTTGTGAAGGGATCTAAGGACCTATTTATAAGTGCTCGTAGGTAAAATACACATAGCGGCGAAGGTAGCCGTATAGTAATGCCTCCTTTAAACACTTATTAATAACGGTGTCGATGTAAGTTACCTTTCTAGTTTAAGGCTCGATCGTAGCGTCGATGTCGATGCCTTACTAAGCAACCGATTAAGGGCTTATACAGTCGATCGAGTGCCTTACACGCTTTCTTAAGAGCTTTATACACTTTCTTAGCAATAACCCTCGGATGGATTATGCTCCGAGAGTGGCCCGGCATAGGCCCTATATATAACGTATTAGCCTTAAAGCTACCCTACTAGGTATGTCCGTAGGGGCGATGCCGGGAGGGCTTAGGTCGTGATTCTAAGGCTTCGTAAAGCTATTAAAATCTTTAAGGATAGGCTCCTTATAGGAAGATGCGTCGTTTGTTTAGATCGTCGTTTATAGTAGCAATTTGCGCTAGTTCGTATACCGGGCTTATAACTATTGCATCTACCTATAAGGGCCCGCACCCGTAAGCGCAAGGAGTAGTTAATAAGTGCGCTTAAGGTTACGAGAAGGGGCACTAATTAATAAGAGAAAAAGGTCTAATCTTTCAATATATAGTCGTAGGCTAGCTGTCTTATAAGGCACCTTATATAGGTGCGCAAGCGGACACGTGACCTATACTAGTATAGAGCTAATATCTAACACCTCCTTATAGGCACGCTCTAATGCGATAAGTAGCTTAATCGTCGCCTTAGTTACCGCCTCTACCCTAGCTCCGCCTACTACCCTTAGACCGACGGTTAGACCGAGATCGCGAACGCTTAGATAGAGGTTTACCTTCGTTATTATACTACCTACCTTTAGGACGATTAGGTCGACCTCTTTCCCCTCGCTGAGTTTACTACTAATAATTAGGTCTTTAAATCTACCGGCCTTTTCCCTTTCTTCGCTAACTATAGCTTTTACCTAAAGCTTAGCACTAAGCCCTTTAGTCCCCCCCCCGCCCGGCATAACCCCCTAGCAGCGGAAGGAATACCTCCGCGGTAACGCGCTTGCTTCCCGCCTTTAGCGTATCTCTAACTTACTCCGCGATACGATCGAGGATACCTAGGTCACTTAGGCTCGCTACGCAGACGCCCGGTGGACTCCCGCCCTAGCGTATTCGCCCGGCGATATAGTATTCCTTAGCACCCGCTAGATCCGGACTCTCTATCTTATAAAGAAGCTCGATTATAAGCGGGAGGGCCTATATAAAGTCCTTAAGGTATATAAGACGGCGTGTCTTCTTCGTCTCCCTTAGGGCAGCCGCCTTTACCCCGTTTTTTATTACTCCCTCCTTACTAAAACCTAAGAGCCCCTTTTACCCGGCTAGTCGAAGCTTAACGTCCGGCCCGCCGATAACGGCGTTTTCCTTTCCCCCGGCGATAACGACGGCGACGACTCGCACCTTAAGTAAGAGTTTTCTTCTATCCTCGCGTAACGCTAATACGCCTCCGGGAAGATTAAGTATCGCGTTTAATAGCGTTATAGCCCCCCTACGTAAGAGGACTCCTCCTGCCTTAACGGCTGCTAGGACGACCTTAAGGCTTTTTACGCCCTTAACCCGACTAAGCCTAAACCGGCCTTTTATATAGCCTTCCTTACGTCTTTACCTTCGCTTAAGTAATAATAAGTATAATTTATTAATATAATTTACGTTACGACGGCACGCGTTAGATTCTTTGTTTTACCCCTTATTTCTCCTTATTCTTCTCTCGTTCTATATTAGGCCCGCTTTTAGGACCGGTTGATATAGATTTCCTTCGTTTTTATTTGCCTATTACCCCTTTTAGGCGTTTAAGTCGAACGCCGATTTAAGGGGGATATACTATTATAGTGTTAGGTTATATTATATATTATCCTACGTAACCTCTACATCGTATATATAGACATTTAGACCTAGTCTATAGCTATGTCCCTTCGTAGATTAATAACAATTATATACCCCCCTTAAGCTCGTTCTCTTACACGAACTAGCTAAGGCGAACGACGTCGAGGTTATCTACCTCTACCCTAAGAAGGCCTATATAAAGGCGGGTATAAAGGCGACCTTAATTATTGCGGTAGACGGCGTAGAGGCGGCGAATAGGCTCTACGACTTTAGCATAGTAATATAGGCGGAGATTTTCGATATAAAGCCTTTCGACGATACGATCCGGCCGAGGTAGTGCTACCTATGCTTCTAGTACGGATACATCGCGAAGTACTATACGGTATAGGCGACGTGCGGGCGGTACGCGTTAGGACTATACGACGAAGCTATATATACGGCTACTATAGGGCAGATCCTATACCGGTATACCCTCTATAAGGGGAGACATACGGCGTAGGATAGGCATTGCCCTAAGGCGGCGAAGCTTTAGGATAGGGCTTAGGAGGCATACTCCTAAAGGCCGAGGCGTTTCGCCGCCGCGGTAATGCCGGCGTTACGCCTTAAGCCGGTGCCGCCTTATATATAGCCCTTTCCTCTTCCTATCGTGCTATAGACGTCGCCGTCGAAACGGCGATAATAGGACACCCCCCCCCCCCCCCCCCCCCCGCTACCCGCCCTTCCCCCCGGCCGGCCTTAGGACATTACGAGGGCTAGTCGGGCGCGAGGCTAGTCGACTATTCGCGGGTATCTATAGTCGCGGCCGGCCTTAGCGTCGGCTAGGGCTTATACCGCTACGGCTAAGGCCGCGCCTATACCTAATAACGACGCTTTTTCTAACCCCCCCTAATATTAGATATCCTTTATTAAAACACCGTAAGGATAGGCGCGAATATATACCTCGCGCTTACCGCCCTTAAGGCGTACGATATTATAGCACTTTAGGAAATACCGATTAATACTAGGAAAAGAGCCTTAGCGTACTTAAGGCGGTGCGACTATAGGCTCGTCTTTAGGGCGACCTAGAGCGCGCTATACGTCTATAAGAGGCACGGCATCGATACGTAGACAAGCGACTAAAGGGCAGACTAATATAGCGTTACGTTTACTAATTTTAATACTATAGTTTTTTTAGTTTACTCCCCGCCGGTTAACTCCCCCTTCTTAATTACTCCGCTCTTTAACCTCGCGGCGAAATCGTTACGTACTTAATGCGTCTTCGTCGGGGACTTTAATAGCTATTACCCGCTTTAAGACGCTTATAGGCGTACCTCTAGGAATATTAAGGACCTCCTAAAGCTAATAGCGCGATAGCGCCTTAGGCTTATAACCCTTAAGGGCTAGGTTATACGTATCGCCTCCGAGGGCCGGAGGAACGGCACGATAGACCTCGCCTAAGCGTCTTAAGGTCTAGGCGTAATATACCGTAGAAACGCGGGCCTTATCGGATCGGATTATATATCGTAATAGCTAAAGGTAGATATAGGGCCGCTAACCTACCGGCCGGCGGCCTAGACGATAGGACTTAACCGCCTCTAGAGAAAACTTAACCCGGATAGGGCTTAAGCGGCGGCTATCGTAAAGTTCCGGCTAAAGGCCGCGCTAACTACGCCTACGACCCTTAGGGAGGTCGAGGCATACGTAGACTAAGTAATCACCTAGTTAACTAAGATTGCGAAAGACTATATACCCGAGGCCTAAGGCCGTGCCGACGGTAGCCGCCCCGACTAATAGACTATAAAGGTAGACCGGTGTAATAGGGAGGCTAAACGCGCCTTCCGGGCGTTCTTAGCGTCCGGCAACTAGACGACCTAAGAGACGTTAGACGAGGCGAAGATAGCCCTCCGGCGTGCCGTCGTTACCGTATAACGAGACTCCTAGCGGGAGCTTACCTATGATTCAGCCGCTAACTAAGCCCTCCTTTAGAAGATCGAGAGGTAGGCGCGGCTCTAAAGCGGTAGCCTACTATAGGCGATATATATCCCCGACCTAAAGAGACCGAGCGACCCGGCGGGGCCGGCCCGCACTTACGCGGAAAAAGCAGAGACCTTTATAGCCCGGTTCTTCCTACCCCCGGTAGTAAGAAGCGAGGGGAGCCCTTAAGCCGCCCGGGAGGCCTATATAATACCGTAGCGTTTTTTAGTCGGCGACGTTAGGTCGGCGGTTAGGAAGATAGCGTTATAGAAGGCCGTAGGGGAAGACGGCCTCCCGATAGGGCTTATTAAGGCCTATAAGGAACTATTGCTTAAGGTGCTTACGGTATTGCTTAACGCTAGTTACGACGTCGGGCATTTTCTAAGATAGTTCCGATATACGGCTATTATCGTCTTGCCGAAGCCTAGGAAGATAGCGGCCTAGCTTTAATAAGCCTAAGGGTAGAGACTAATCTCTCTCCTTAGCACGGTCGGGAAGATCCTTAAGGCTATAGTCGCGAGGAGGATCGTAGACGCGGCGGAGGCGTATAACCTCCTGCCCGAAGGGTAGATAGGGAATAAGACCGAAAGGTCTACTAAAACGGCGATACGACTTATAATAGAGCTCGTAAAGACGACGTAGGCTTAAGGAGGGGTAGCGTTATTTCTCTAGCTCGACCTTAAGGGAGCTTTCGATAGGGTAGACTATATATATCTTATCGAGACCCTTTATCTAAGGGGTTTCTTAGGTTAGGTTATCGCGTAGGTCGGGAGCTTCCTTAAGGGGAGGACGGCCTAGCTCTACTTTAACGACGCGCCGGCGGAGACCTAGGAAGTGCCTATAGGCGTGCTTTAAGGCTCGCCCCTCTCCTTAATCCTTTTCTTCCTTTATATCGCGCTATTATATAACGACCTTAAGCCGGAGATAGGGGTTACTACCGTCGGCTTCGCTAACGATATAAACCTTTTAGCCTACGGTAAGACTATAGCCGCGACTATACGGCGTTAAAGGAGCGCTTAGAAAAAGTACGATAGGTAGGTAGGGGAGGTCGGCGCTAAGTTCGAGCTAGAGAAAAGCGAGCTTATCTACTTTACGAAGACCTATAAGCCGATACCGACGAAGCTTTAGCTTAAGACGAATATAGTCCGGCCGGTCGAGGACGGGCGGTTCTTTAGGGTTTAGTTTAACTAGAAGCTACGATAGAAAGCCTAAGTTAGGAAGCTTAAGACGAAAATAAGCATATAAGCGCTAGCCTTTACCGGGCTTACGGCGTTTATATAAGGCATACGATTGCGAAGTGCGAGGACGGTCTACGCTAGCGTAGTTTAAAACGCGCTTACCTATAGGACGTCGATATTCTATAAGCCTACGCTTAGAGGGGGGAAACCTACTAGCCTAATAAAAGCGCTTATAGTGTATTAGTCGAGCTGCCTATAGGTAGTAGCTAAGGCGTTTAGGGCGACCCTAATCTAGAACCTAGAGATATAGACGGCGGTCCCGCTATTCGACCTTTACCTTAACGACCGCCTTACGTAGTATAAGGAGCGCGCTAAGGAGTCGGGCATAGCGGACCGGATCCAACGCGCCTATAAGAAGCCGGCGAGAGTACTGCCTTAACCCCGTCGGCCGACCTAACCACCCGGCCGGCCGTACGACGCGTGGCTTTAGGACTAGTGCCTTTAAGGCACTATAACGGAGGAGGCAGTCCTCTACGATTAGGAAGCGCGGTAGAAGGAGGATCTCTAAGTAGCGGAGGCGAAGCGACTATAAAAAGCCCGGCAGCCGGTAGATATTAACCCTTACTTTAACCGGCCGAAGAAAGCGCTAAAGGTATATAATAGGTTATATAAGCACGAGAGCTCCGCGCTTATTTAGATCTAGACCGGGAAGATCGGTCTATAAGGGTTCCTATTCGACCGGAACGTTCCCGACGTCGACTTACCGCTTTATTAATACGGGACCACGCGTAAAACCGTATTCTACCTCTTCCTCTAGTGCCTTGCCCTCGCTAACGCGAGGGCGACCCTACTAAGAGGCATCCGACGGGAGAGCGACCTTAAGGCGGCGCTTAACCGCCCCGCCGTCGCTAAGCCGCTTATCCGGTAGTTCCTTAAGCACTACCTACTATAGTAGTTCTAGGCCGCGACGGCCCTTACGGAGAAGATAGACCGCCGTAACGCCGGCGGGGGGGAGCTCCGGGAGTAGGACGACGAGGCTCCTAACGCTAGCCCCCTTTAACGTTCGTATATGTTTATATATATTTGTGTATTCGATTATACGCTTACTAAGATTTGTTTTTCTACGTTCTAACCCGCTAGGCGGGGCCCCGGCCCGCACCCTATCGCCCGCGTGCCGTCTACGCGCCGGCTTTACTAAGTTAGACTATCCGCCCGACTACGACGCCCCCGGGCTTGCCCGGGCGGGGTAACTTTTATTAGGCACTAGACCGGCGGCAGTAACTAAACTTAATTAACCGCAGCGAATATAGGCCGTATCCGGCCCGACGCTAAGATAGATAGACGTTATATAGGTTTTCCCCTAAGCCGCTTAGTTTTTCCTATGCTAGCTAAATATAAGGGCACTAGGCCCGTTAAGGCAGCTAGAGTACTTAAATAATAATAATAATAGCTTTACTAAGATCTTTAAACGTAATTTCTTCTATATCTTAATATTATATATCTACCTCTTTATAAGTAGAAGGGATACTGCCGATATCTTTTATCTATCGTTCGATTAGTTTAACCGGATTATCGGTAGTAGATTTAAGGGGAGCCGGTATATTTATAGTAGATAACGGTCCTACTATTATACCTATTTCGAATTTATTTAAGGGTTAGTTAATATCGTAAGTATAAGATAAAGTCTACTAGGGTTAACTAAAAGGTATATATTCTATATAATACGGCTAACTAGAGAGGAGGCTACTATGTTATAATATAGCCTCCCTTAGGTAGTCACGTGCGTATGTAATCCTATACATTACGTAGATGCGACTATATCTTATAATACTATATTCCTATACTAGCAGTCTTTCTTTATAGCCTTAAATTAAGTGATAATAAACGCGTTATTGCCGTACAAATAAAATAGTACACGGCCTTACTAAATAGGCCGGTATAAAACAAAAGCTAATGTTTAATTAGGCCCGGGCTAAAACGTAGCCGGGGCGAAGACGAGCCGTATTAAGGCCGGCACCGAATAGTATAAGTATAATACAAGGGATAGTAAGAGTATATTAATTTAGGCCTTATAACAAAGGCATCTATTCGAATCGTTAATCGGTTCGAATTAATAAAACGCTATAGAGATTAGTTAAGCGAGTCCTTTATTATCGCATTAGCTAGGTTATTATTCCTATAAATCTACCTAATCTCCGAGATCTCGCGCCTCTCGTACAACTATTAAGAGCTATAATAACAAGCCTCTTCTCTTTAGTTATCCCTAGCTTAATAAGATTCTCGTAAAGCGAGTATAAGTCTATATAAATCACTAAATAAAGAGGCGGAACTTATAAGTGCTTTGTAATTATCTTTATCGTAGTTGCTAAGACGATACCGAGGTTAACGCCGTTAACTATGCTATATATTTCCGATACTAGCACGCTATGTATTATACGATTACACTTTATTAAGCTCTAATAGATTATTATAACGCAGCTACCCGCGTAACTAGAGAGTTAGGAGGCAGGGATATATATATAATAGATAATGTATTTTAGCTTAAAGACTATTCGGGCATTAGTCGCTAACTAGTCCCTAATGACCCCTCTTAAGGCCTAAGGGTATATCCTTAAGGCCTTAATATATCTTAGAAGAGGGGCAAGCTTTAGTCTTACTCTAAGAGGGCAACCTTATTGCAATAAAGGATTATTCGTATCTTAACCATCGTTCCTACCTTCCTAAACGTACCTTTAGTCTACCTTCTTATAATTTCTAAAGCTTCTCTTTTTTAGTTACCTAAGAGCGATAGCGCCGCGCGGTACGCGCGTTTTAGGACGTATAGGCCGCGTAGGCCGAATAGGTCGTAGCGGCTATCGAGTCGCTAGCCTATCGCCGTTACCTCGCGTAACGGAACTAATATTAGAAGATAAATACACTAACTTATATAAGGGCTATAACGAGCGTCTTAGGACGCTATTACTAATTCTTTTCGCTGCTTAAAGGGGCCTAATCTATCCCCTCGCGAAGTTAAACGTAAGCCGGGCCTTTACGACTTACCCTTCTACGCATAGATGTCCTTATAGCCCTTAAAGCAAGAGCTATAGAGCTTAAGGAGGAGAAGAGATTAAGAGATAGGATTATAGAACTTTAAGAGGAATTTTCGCAATAGGGTAACTTATTTAGCAAAGACTTATATAAACGTCGCTAATAGTTAACTAAATTAAGGGAGAGTTATAGTAAGGAAATTAAACTAAAACAATATTCCTTAGTTATTATAACCGACTAACCCTCGAAAACGTCTCGTTTAAATTAGCGATCTTAAGGATGCCTTTATCGCTACTTTACGTCGTTTTAAGCGCAATAAGAATAGAATCTTATATGCCTTTAACTATATATATATAGATTATAAGGCAAATTAAAGGTAATACCTTAACGAAAAGCTCCCTATAGAGAGGGAATTACTTCGTATTAACTAAGATAAATTTTATAATTAGACCTTAATTTTAATTTAAGATACTACTAATCGTAGGACTCTTTTAGCTACGCAACTATAGGAAGCACGCTAATAAGAGTGTTAGCTCCCCCTCGATTTTAGTCTTAACCTAAATCCCCTTAAGCTATACCTAAAACGTCCGTTAGAGAACCTTATATACTTTCTTTTTTTACGAAATTGCGTCTTAATCTTTAGGACTAAATCTCCATTTATTTAGCGTCTATTTAGGATAATACTCGTAAGGAGATAGTCTAACTCGCTTAGCGCTTTTAGACGCTCTTAAAAATAATAAACGTCCCTTTAAGCTAGCTAACGATTAGTCGACCTTTACTTAAGGGGCAAGAGGCTCTTATTTAATAGGCTATCGCCGGTATAAAGACCGAAATAGATCTATTAATAATTATTAAGATTCCGACGCCGCTAGATCGACCTTTAATAGCCGTAGAAACAGTCGTAGTAATAGCTATAGGAAGGGCCGAGGAAATAGTCGTAATAGTCGCATTAGTAGGAATAGATATAGTAGGAATAGCTATAATAATAACCGGGGAGGAAATTCTTATAGAAACGGCGAAAGCTATTCCGGCATAGTTATTAAGTAGTATTATAAGAAATTAGGGTATATATAAGCCGATTTCTAAGCGCTAGTAAAAGCTAACTAAACCGTAGCCGATCTAGAATCGACGAAGAAGGAGGGAAACGCCTAAAAGTCAAAGTAAATGCCTCTCCTTCGATTAAGCTATAGGTAAAGGTAGTTAAAAGACTATATTATTAGTTAGTTAAACAAACAAAGGGGTTGCAAACTAGCTGGATTAGTCTATATAGGTTATCTAGCTAAGGCGAAGAGGAGAGGAAAGGGGGCCCCTTTATGCGTGCTATAATAAGCCTACGTAGTCTCGTTGCCGGGCACGTAACGCTCCTAATAACGCTGTTATCGGGGCCTTAATAAGGGTTATGACTTATGACCCTTTTCTCCCTTATGTAACTAGATTGGTCCGATACTAGCAGTTCTTCTTTAGAGGCTGCAAATACTATACCAACGGACTAATCGCCTAATCGAATGCAACGAATATAGCGAGCAGCCCGGCGCGATAAGCAAGGAAAAGAGCATTCGGAAGAGCCGAGTCGAGGGCATCTTCGGGGCGCTGCCGAAGAGCCGATTTAAGGGCATCCTCGGGGTGCTGCCGAAGAGCCGATTCGAGGGCATCCTTAGGGCGCAGAAGAGCCGAATGGACCTTACTTAAGTCTTTGCCGGGCCTTAATTCAGCCAATAATTACGAACAGGAAATAACGGAAAATACGCATTAAGCTAGAAAGTGCCTAATGAATATAAATAATAAGTATAAATTGCTACTAGCGGGCGGGAAATAGCAAGGAAATAATCGACCGGAAATAACGAGCAATTAGCAGGAGCTACGAACAACGAATAAGATAATGCAATAAAGCGGGAAAAAGGGAATAACGCGTAGAAAAGGGCGAAAAAATTGCAGAAATAGCATAGAGTAATGCGCGGAAATTTCACACGGAATAAACATGCTATAAACGCGTGAACGGGGCATTAGGGAAATAGGCGAAGTAACGAGCAACGAGAACACACGAAGGAACGGCTAAGCAGAGGGCTAGAGGGGTGGCCGAGCAGGGGGCTAGAAGGGCAATAGGCAGGGGAATCCCTTAAGAGCTTTTCTTTTGCTAGGCTCGCGAGGCTAACGGCGAGGCTAACGGTGCGGAAGCTCGCGAGGCTAGCTAGCCACGCGCAACGAAGGGTGCGTTGCTAAACCTCGGAAGAATAACGTATAGAGGCAAGGTCGGCGCCTGCCGGGACCAAGGTGCCTGCCGGGACGAAAGTGCCTGCCGGGACGAAGGTAACTGCTAGGTCACTAGCGAGGAGGAAGCCTATACGGAGTTCTAGTAGTAGTCTCTTGCTATACGGTAACGAGAGAGTAGCTAAGTAGCAAGCTAGGGCTAGGCGGAAGAGTGTCTTTTGCCTTAAGGGGGGGTGCCGTCTATTGCGTTAGGGGTTATCCTATTAAGCAACGGGCTAAGAGGAAGCTTATATATACTTCCGGTAGTTATATCCTTTAGCGAGGTAACGGAAGAGTGGGCCTTAGGAGTCGAAATAAGATTTATAGTGCTAGCAATTAGCCTGCTTTAGTAGATGCTAGGCTTAGGGCATAACGGTCTAGAAGGAAGTCTACACGCGTTTTATATAGTGATATCCTTCGCCGAGGTGGCGAAAGAGTGCGCTACGAGACTCAAAGGGTGATTAGCAGCGGCGGCATTAGCTTAGCTTTAGGATATGCCGTAGAGCGTGCTGCTAACGTTAAGGAAGCTACTGTGTGCGCGGCAGCTTTATAGGCTCCGAGCAGCTTAACGAGCTGCTGCGAGAGCTAATAGGAGAGCAGCTTGCTAAGCTACTTTAAGGGTCGAAAGAGCAGTCCGTAGAGCTGCTGCGAGAGCTTGTGGAAGAGCAGCTTAATAAGCTGCTAGGGGAGTCGTTATAGCAGCGGTCCGAACAGCTGCTGCTTAGAGCGGGCGAATAGGAGAGCCGGTTCGGAACGGGGAGTCGTCTTCGAAGGGGGAGCCGGCTTAGGATAGGGAGCCGGCTTAAAGCAAAGGGCCGGCTTAGAACGATAGGAACAACTAGCGGACTTTTGTATAAAGGCGAAGTTATAGCTATTGTTTTTATTATAGGGCTAGCACCGGGGCTATGCCTATAGAAGCTAGGGGCAGCCACGGGGTCTTCCCCGTAGGAAACTAAGTCGTGCCGGCGGGAGTTAGGGGTCTCTCTAGGGTCGTGCCGGCTTAGTGGCAACGATAAGGGTGCCGGCGAGGTTAAGGACGGCGAGGCTGCCGAAGCTAAATCAACTAGCGGACTTTAAACAGTCGGCTGAGCAGTTGTCGGAACGGGCGTGCTTGCGATAACGGGCGCAGGCGTAGGAGCTTTATACGGCGGCAAGCCGAGCTAGGACCGCAGCTTATTCCTTTCTACGTAGGCCTCCGTTCTAATATCGAAGTCTATCTCGAGGAATTCTTCTTAAGGCTATAGTAGGGGTTTAGTTATAGCCTAGAGCATTACGAGTTAAGGGCTAATTGGCTGGTCTTTTCGGCCTATATAGATCCCGCGCCTTCGTAAGAACGTTCGCAATGCCCTTTCATAGTCCCGTTAGACCTTATTATATATAGCTTTAGTCTATATTCTAAAGCAGTCCTAAAAGTCGTTAATCGCATCGTATAGGCTTATCCTTCCCTCTATAGGGAAGAATACGACGTAGGAAGTTATTATAATATAATATTATTCGTCGGGGCTAATATATGCATTCCCGAGGTTAAGGTTAAGGTTAACCTAGTTGTGCAATAACTTATGGACGGGGATGTTATTTAGCCATTTGGTATATTCTAGGTTCGTAGGAGCTACTATAGGAGCTTTCGGCTGCGGAGTCGGACTCGTAGGGTCTTCCGGCTAGGGAGCCGGAGCCGGATTCGTAGGAGCTGTCGGAAGAGCTCGTAGGGTGACGGGGTTGTCTGCCGTTAGGGTGGTTGCCGCTAGGGCGGCGGCGGCGGCGGCGGAAGTCGGGTCCGTAGGTATTATCGTAAATGACTAGGTTCATAGGGATCGCGAGGGTCTTTACAATATGTTTATCGAAATAAGCAGTAGGTCGCCGATTAGGTCGCTATAGTCTGCGTAAAGCAGCGACGTTGAGGGGGGTTCCGTAATGCTTGTCTTTAGGGCAACGGTTGCCGAATAGGTTGCTATAGTCTACGACAGCAGTAATATAAAGGGGTTCCGTAATGCTTGCCGGGAGCGGGTAGCGCGCTCGTCGCGTTATAGACGCACTATCGATTGAGGTTGCTATAGTCTACGAAAGCAGCGACTTCGATCGAGCAGCTTAGAAGGTATCTCGACCGGTAATCTAGTAAGATGCCTTATCCTTAGCACGAAGGGTCGTCTGTTAACGTAGGAGGGACGGCACTACTAAAGATAATAGTCCTATATCGTGATAATAACTTTTGCCTCTTTAACCTTACTAATCTATAATTAATCGTTTAATTACTAATTAGTGTTAGTTAGTTAAATAAACAAAGCGGTTGTAAACTGGCTGGATTAGTCTATATAGGTTATCTAGCTAAGGCGAAGAGGAGAGGAAAGAGGGCCCCTTTATGCGTGCTATAACGAGCCTACGTAGTCTCGTTGCCGGGTACGTAACGCTCCCGATAACGCTGTCATTAGGGCCTTAATAGGGGTTATAACTTATAACCCTTTTCTCCCTTATATAACTAGATTGGTCCGATATATATACTATTAAAAAGCTACTTAAGCGAATACCTTATAATATTATCGTTAATCTTAATTATAGTAGTAAAGTAAACCTAGTAGATATAAATTTTACTTAGAGAAATAGGTTATAATAGCTTCCTTTCTCGACCTTTAGTTTAAAGGTAGTAAGGAATACGTATATAAGATAGTATAGAGTTAAGGAAGTCTTTATCCAACTTTAAGATAATCGTTATAAGGAAAAGATAATTACTCGCCTTTATATCGGCGTCGATAACGGATTAAAACCTAACGACGTATCGGTTTTACTTAGTATACCTATACGTTTATAGGAATATATTTATCTTATTCTTTTTAAGCGCGTTTAATAGTATAAATAATAGCTTTCTAAGGTATTATTACGCTAGCCGGAGAAGATTTTACACGAGTGCTAGAATAAGGCATAGGTCTATATAGTTATACCGGACATAAATTTAATACTATTTCCCGATAAAGACGATAACTTAGCGAACCGTAAGCGAATAATAGAGGAAATACCGGCGACTCTTTTAGACTTTAAAGACGTATCTTCTAAGCACGAGGCCGATTTATTACTAAGGAAGAAGGGCACCGATTACGTAATTAACCTATTGCCTAACTTTAAGCTACCTTTTAGACCTATCTATCCTCTTTATTAGTCCGAACTTTAAGTCCTTAAGGAGTAGCTAGACTAATCCTTTAAGCGTGGCATTATTCGGAAATATAAGAGTTCGGCCGGGGCTCTTATTCTTTTTATGCCTAAGAAAGACGGCACTTTACGCCTTTATATAGACTACCGGGGGGTTAATAGCATTACCGATAAGAATCGCTACCTACTCCCGTTTATTTTAGAGATTATAGACTGTTATTAAAGGGCTAAGAACTTTTCGAAGATTAACCTAAAAAACGCATATTAACGCAACCGGATTAAGGGAGGAGATAAATAGAGGATTGTTTTTCGTATTTACTATATTTACTATAAGTATTTAGTATTACTATTTAGTTTAACTAACGCCCCTAATATATTTTACTTATCTATTAACTAAGATCTTAAAGGCCTTATAGATACTATTTACGTTGTCTACCTTAATAATATTTTAATTATTTGTTCTAAGACCTACGAATAGCATATAGAATACTTATAATAAGTCCTCGAACGACTAAGGAATATAGAGCTTTTCGCTAATTTATCGAAGTGCATTTGCTATAAGTAGTCTTTAGAGTTTTTAGGATTTATCTTATTTATTAACGGAGTCGTAATAGACTTAGCCCGTATTAAGGCTATTATAAATTAGGAAGAACCTCGATCTCTCTATAATATTTTAGTTTTTCTGGGTTTTATAAATGAGTATTGCTATTTGCACGGATATAAATCTCTATTTGCACGGAAGTTCGCTAAAATCCCTACTTTTTCTACGCGACCCCGCGTGACTATATCCCGCCACTAAATTTTCCGTATAGGTATATGGCAATTAAGAGGGCCGCGCAAATCGTATATAGCCTTAATTTATTTAGTTAATTTAATAGCTATAGTAGGTGCCCTCTACTGCGTGCCCTACTGCGTGCCCTACTGCGTGCCCTCTACTGCGTGCCCTCTACTACGTGCCCTCTACTGTGTGCGCGGCTCCTTAATGTATGCTTCGTGCCCTACTGCGTGCTGTGCTGCGTGCCCTCTACTGCGTGCCCTCTGCTGCGTGCCCTCTGCTGTATGTGCGGCTCCTTGATGTATGCTTCGTGCCCTGCTGCGTTCCCTCTGCTGCGTGCCCTCTGCTGCGTGCCTTCTGCTGTATGTGCGGCTCCTTGATGTATGCTTCGTGCCCTGCTGCGTGCCCTCTGCTGCGTGCCCTCTACTGTGTGTGCGGCTCCTTAATGTATGCTTTGTGCCCGGCTGCGTGCCCTCTGCTGTGTGTGCGGCTCCTTAATGTATGCTTCGTGCCCTACTGCGTGCCCTACTGCGTGCCCTCTACTGTGTGCGCGGCTCCTTAATGTATGCTTCGTGCCCGGCTCCCGGCTGCGTGCCCTGCTGCGTGCCCTACTATATGCTTCGTGCCCGGCTCTGCTGCGTGCCTTCTACTGCGTGCCCTCTACTGCGTGCCTTCTGCTGCGTGCTCTGCTATTTTTCGCACGATTTGCGCGGCTCTCTTAATTGCCATATACCTACACTGGATTTTAGTAGCGGGATATAGACGCGCGGGGTTTACGCAGAAAGAGTGGAGATTTCCTAGACTTCCGTGCAAATAGAGATTTATATCCGTGCAAATAGCAATACTTTTATAAATTATCACCGACGATTTATTTTAAGATATTCTAAGATTATTGCCCCTCTTACTACGTTATTAAAGGGGAGCGTTAAAGGGAGAAAACCCGGAAGAGTATAGCTAAACACTAGCGAATTAATAGCTTTTTAAGCCGTAAAAAACGCCTTTGCGATAGTCCTACTTCTCCGATACTTCGACCCTTAAAGACCGATTCGTATTAAGACTAATACCTTAATTCTCGCAATAGCTAGCATTCTTTTAAGCCCGATAATAAAGGCTACTATTATCCGATTGCTTTTTAGTTAAGGAAGTTAACTAGCCTTAAACTTAACTACGGTACCTTTAATTAAAAGATATTTACTATCGTTAAGTTATTTAAGCATTAGCGATACTATATCGAAAAGGCGGTAAATACTATTAAAGTTTTATCCGATGTAAGGGTCTTTAACTATTAGTGAGATTAGGTCTACGACTTAATCCGCATTCTTATATACGAGCGGGGAAGAGGCACGTGCGGGCGGGGAAAAGGGCTCGTGCGAATAAGGGTAAGGGACTCGTGCGGATAGGGGTAAGGGGCACGTACAGACAAAGGGGTACGTGCGTAGAGCTATATATCCGTATGCATAGGTGCGCCTATACTTAGTTCTTTATAGATAATTTCTAAACCTATATAAAGGGCACTTATATAATCACTCTGCCTACCCTATTATAGTATTATCTTTCTTTCTTTTTTACGGACTTATTAATACGATAACGTACCGCTTTTATAATAGCGGTATATATTAACTAGAACGATAGGCCGCTATAATAAAAGCGGCACGCGTAGGACTACTAGCTGCTATTATAGACTTACTAGACAATAATATAGAGGACGTCTTTAAGCAATAGGCCGAGGGGTCCTAGCAGCTATAGCTGCGATAAGAATCGCTAAATAAGCGGGCCTTTATAAAAGCCCGCCTTCGATAGGAAATAATAAAAGCCCGTTTAGGCAAGGCGACGGCGGATGCCGTACCTTCTATAGCGGAAGAGGAGCGCCTTCTAGTGCTATTAGAGAAAATAGCCGTTAATCCGGTTAAACGAAGGGGGTTGCTAGAAGTCCTTAGAGTTAAAATAGGATCTACGGCGCCTACCTCTACGGATACGCTACTCGCGCCTATAGCTACGTCGACGAACTCTCCCGCGGCTATAGACGATAGTATAGCTAACCTAAGGACGGCTTTTAAAGCTGCCTTTAGCAAAAGGGAGCCTCTACTATATCCTATATAGGATAGTAAGCTAGAGTCTTTCTACTTCTTCCTATATCGCCTACGCAGTAAGTTTACCGTTAACGAGAAGTAAGGCCTTAACGGTTGCCGCGATACCGCCTAGTATTCGCTGCTTTATACGCTGCCCGAGCCTTGGATACGGCGGATTTCTAGGTTTTAGGAGAGTGGCGGGCCTAGTAGCGCTTACGACCCCTATGCCTTCTTTAACTACCTTATCTACGCGTTCGGGAACGTATAGGAGTAGGAGAAAGCGTAAGATAGGTTGCGGATCCTCTTTTACAAAGACGGCTAGACGTTTAAGGACTTCCTTCCCGACTTTAAGGAGACTATTACTCGCGCCGCCGGAAATAGCGTTTAGGGAGATAGCGCTAAGCTTATATAGCTACGGAATTCGATTACTCTATAACTACGGAAAATACTTATACTAATCGAAATGCCTACTAACTTCCGGGAGTACGTAGGTCGCTTTATAAAGGTAGCTTAGAACTATAAGCAAAGCCCTAGCTTTTAGAAGTTACGAAAGCGCGCTAGTATAAACGGCGTTAGTAACGGGAACGGAGGAGTTATTACTAAGAACGCTATAACGCTCCCGCTACCTAGATCCGCGCCCGATATTACGGTAGTATTAGTGTTAGGGGTCTAGGGGCTAATACCCGGGCTCTGACTATAGGCTCCGACGAGCCTGACATATATAACCTCCTTAGCTAAGGACGGCAGGTAGGTATTCCGTTGTATTATGACTGCGGTTAGTGCGGGCTAGGGGCCCTGTTTAATAGGCTCCGGTACCTATATATACCTCCGTTAGTCCTATAGTTAGGTAGCTGTATGTATCTTTGTGTCTACGAGTTTAGACCTCCTTTCTTTACTCTTCTGCTATGATATTTATGCAGCTGATTTCCTATATTTAAGAGTTATAAGCCCGGCCGTATAAGCTAGGTCTCTTTCGCTTAAACAACGCTAAATCGAAGCTATCGACATCGTATTCTTTTAACAACGGCATTAGGCTCTAACCTTAGTGTTATCACGAAGAGCCAGCTTTAAAGAAGGATTAAGACGATAAAACAACACACGATTATCCCTCGTTGGTATACGAGGTAAAAGAATAGACTAATAGGCGGGCTATACGGAGGATTAAACGGGAAGTCCGAACCTCGGCAGGCCCTTTGATAGACTAGACGGCAATCCGCAACCCTCGTTAGTACACGAGGTTAAAGAAGAGACCATATGGCTAGATTGCGAGCATTCGGACAAAGACCACTTTGCAGGCTAATAAGCGGGCCATACGGAAGATCATACGGGAAGACCGAACCTCGGAAAAGGACTACTCGGCAGGCCCCGTTGGCAGACTATACGGCAGACTCCGCATCCCTCGTTGGTACACGAGGTTAAAGAAGAGACCACACGGCGATTGCAAGCTTCGGGGATAGACCACTTCGCACGCCGACGAGCGGGCCACGCGGAGAGACCGCGCGGTAGGCTATACGGAGGATTAAATAGGAAGTCCGAACCTCGGAAAAGGACCACTCGGCAGGCCCTTTAATAGACTATACGGCAGACTCCGCAATCCTCGCTAGCATGCGGGGTAAAATAATAAGCCTTTAGCGTAGTTAATGCTACGAGATTAGGAAGGAAAAGTGGGGACTAGAGGCTTACGGGAACGGTCCCGGATAAGATCCTCGAACAACGCCTCCTAACACCCTCGGAGGAGTACGAGGTAAAATAAGAAGACTATAGGCAGTAGATGCTATAGGATTAGGAACGGTCCCGGATGAGATCCTTAGACATCGCCTCCTAACAACCCTCGTAGGGACACGAGGTAAAAGAATAGACCAACCGGGAAGGAAGAGGCATTAACGGGAACGGTCCCGGATGAGATCCTCGAATAAACGCCTCCTAATAAATCGCTAAGAGCCGGATCCCTAGAAACGGACCACGAACCCGTGGAATGACTAAGGAACAGGGATTTAAACGGCGCATTCGGATCTTCTTTTGGTTAATAGACCGTAGAGATCTAGGGGGTTGGTGGCTAGTATGCCACCTTGCCCTACTAAAAATCCTAAAACACCACGAGGTAAAAGTCACGATAATTGCAATATCTCGACGAATTAGTAGCTAATTTGGAAATTGACAAGGCCGGCACGAACAGCCTTAGGACTATTACCCTATCAACTAGGAATCTCTTTTGTTTTAACAGGCTTGCTTACACTAGCAGCCTCGGGACGAACACCCTATTATTAGGTATCTCTTTTATACGAGCCGCTCCGGACAATTCGGGTAGGCTATTGTTTAATCATTTAATCATTAGGTTTTTTATCTCTTCGTTTGCTATCGTCTCTATAAGGACTCTAGCAAAGGGGGTGTGTTAGTGTTAGGGGTCTAAGGGCTAACACCCGGGCTCTAACCATAGGCTCCGACGAGCCTAACACATATAACCTTATTAGCTAAGGACGGCAGGTGGGTATTCCGTTGTATTATGACTGCGGTCAGTGCGGGCTAGGGGCCCTGTTTAAGAGGCTCGGGTACCTATATATACCTCCGTTAGTCCTATAGTTAGGTAGCTGCATGCATCTTTATGTCTACGAGTTTCGACCTCCTTTCTTTACTCTTCTGCTATAATATTTATGCAGCTGATTTCCTGCATTTAAGAGGTAGATTATAAGGGCGACGTTATAATATCTACTACGCGGCCCGCTTATAGAAAAGCGAGGACACTATCCGCCGCCTTAGGCAGCGCGCTTTCCTCTTCTATATAGCGAGCTAAGTAAGTATCGAAGGCGGAGCTTTAGAAGCGGAGAGAGGAAGGGCTTTACGTACGCTATAGCGCGGGTAGATATTTCGCTACGGACTGCCTATATCGTCCCGCTCGCCTTACGGCGAAGCGAGCCGAACGGCCTATAGCGATTCGCGATACCCGACCTTCTCTTAAGTCTAATATTAATGAGGATAATATAGTCCCCGCCGCTATTAGTGCGGAGGGAAACGCATAGCTCTAGAGCATAGACGGGCCTTAGAGCCTAATTCGCTAGTACTAAAGAAAAAAGAGTTAACTAACCGTATTATAACTTCTCCTACCTTAATACCTATTATTATTAACCGTATAAACCTCGTCTTTACTCTTATAGACGAAGGTTGCTAGTGCTATGCCGCTATCGATAAGGCATTCGCATAAGAACTACGTTTACTAGTTAAAGATATAGGACCTTAGTACGTACGAGGAGCCTTAAGCGCAATAGAAGAAGCGAAGATTAAGGGTATCGTATAGATAGCTACGGAGATTAACGGGCATAAGCAATTGCTTATAGCATACGTTATTCCTTACCTAGAATTTAACCTAATCTTTAGCAAGCCTTAGCTTCTTTATATAGAGTCTTACTCTATACCGTACTAAAGAAGGCTTTAGTATAGGAATTCGCAGCGTTAGCTACGGTATATTAATAAAAACGAGCCTAAAGACACTAAGTATACTACGGAGCTTCGAGAGGCTAAGGAGGTTATAGCTTTAGTATTTATCGGTATAATTAACTAAATCTATAGACGATACGGCTTAAAAGCCGCTACGGCTGCTATTTACGTAGTTAGCCTTACGGATATCGAAAAAGCCTTACGACTAAAGAAGCCGAAGATAGAAGCCTAATTACGTTAAATAATCCTTACGTAGTTCTATAACCTACTGCCGCTCTTTCGGAAAAGCGAGGCCGATAAATTAAACCTATATAAGCCCGGCATTAACTACGCGATACTACTTCGTAAGGATTCACACGGATAAGATATAGTTCCGCCCTTCGGGCCGCTATATACGATATCTCGAGACGAGTTGCTTATATTAAAGAAAACACTACGCGGTCTTTTAGATAAAAGGTTTATTTAAGCTAGCTCTTCTAAGGCCGTCGCTTTAGTACTATTCGCGCGGAAACCTAGAGGAGCACTACGTTTCTACGTAGACTACCGAGCACTTAACGTAATAATACGACCGGACCGCTACCTACTTCCGCTTATTAAGGAGATACTCCGTAATATCGCTAAAGCGAAGTAGTTTACTAAGTTAGATATTTATTAAGCGTTCTATAAAGTGCGAATTACGGAAGGTAATAAATAGAAGACCGCGTTCCGCACTCGCTATAGGCTTTTCGAATAGATAGTAATACTATTTAGGCTTATAAAGGCTCCCGGCACCTTCTAACGGTATATTAATAGCATTCTTAACGAATTTCTAAATAAGTTTGCTTCCGCCTATATTAATAACATTCTTATCTATATAAGCGGTAGCCTAGAGGATTATATAGATAAAGTGCGGAAGGTGCTAGACCGGCTCTCTAAGCATAGGCTATACCTTAACCTTAATAAATGCGAATTTAGCGTCCGCTAGGTTAAATACCTTAGATTTATTATTATCGCGGGCGTTAGTATATAGGCAGACCTTATAAAGATTTAGGCTATTCGAGACTAAATAGCCTAAACTTCGTAAAAAGGTATATAGAGTTTCTTAAGATTTTTAAACTACTACCGGATTTTTATTTATTAAGTTTCTTATATTATCGGTCCGCTCGTAGCCCTTACCGGCAAAAGGGTAGCCTTTTATTAAGGCGCTATATAGGCAAAAGCGTTCTAAACGTTAAAGGACCTATTTTCGTAAGCCTTAGTGCTACTATAGTAGGACTTTAATTATCCCGTAATACTTAAGGCGGACTATAGTAGATTTACGCTTAAAGGCATACTTTCGCAAAAGGTAGACGGCTAACGCCGCCCTATAGCTTTTTACTCCCGTAAGCTTACCTCCGCTAAGCGAAACTACGCTATCTACGATAAGGAAATGCTCGCTATAATTAGCTATTTAAAGCAATAGTAAGCGGAGCTCTATAGCTATAAGAACTTCGAGATCCTTATAGACTATCGCAACCTTAAGTATTTTATAACTTAACGTTATCTCTATAAGCGATAGGCCCGTTAGGTAAAATACCTTTCGTAGTTCCGTTTCCGGATTAAGTATTAACCCGGAAAAGAGGCTATAGTGCCGGACGCTCTATCCTAAAGAGATTAAGATCGGACTTCTAACGAAGATTATAATGCCTAAGAGCTTTAAATACTCCCGGAGGAGGCGCTACGTATATATCTTAAAGCAATACTTATCGGTATAGACGGTATAGTCTTAGTTAATAGTAAAGGCGATAAGGATAAAGACGATAGCGAGGAGGATAATAATTCGTCTTTTAGTTCGGAAAGTAAGGGGATAATCGAAGAAGACGTAAAGCCCGATACTTAGGAGGCGGACTTCGCAGCGGCTATAACCTAGGACGACCTTAACGCGTAGGACGTAAAGATAATTACTAATATAGGCCTTAACCGACAGATTTTTTAGGACGAGGAGCTTTAGCGTATATAAGACCGCTTAGTAGCTTAGGACGTTACCTATTAGAGCGTACGCTACGCTATAGAGGTAAGAGCACGACGATTCGACCCTAAGCTTAACCTTAAGGTATAGGTAGCCGACTGCTATATAGACTTACGTAGGCACCTACGGTTCCGCGGACGGCTTTAGGTTCTTAGTTCTTTTATAACTATAGAGGCCGTAGTAAGAGACGCTCCCCTAGAGCTAAAAGAAGGGAACGCGCTTTAAGGACGGCTGATTTAAATAGTATATAACGCTAGCGTCGTCGGCTACCTTAGCCGCGAAGGAATAGTTACCGCCGTATCCCGTAACTTCTATTAGCTACTCCTTTAGCTATACGTTAGACGATTCCTCCGTAATTGCGATATCTACGGGTGTATAAAGATTTAGCGTACGCTTAAGAAAAAGCTGCTTAAATCGCTTCCTATGCTAGACCGGTTCTATACGTATATTTAGATAGACTTTATTATAGACCTCCCCGTTATATAGAGCGGCAACCGCAATCTTTAGGTAATTAAGGACCGTCTAAGTAAGGAAGTTATATTAAAACCTATGCCCTTTATAGAAGCGGAGATTTACGTAAAGCGCTTTCTTATATACTATATACGATACTATTAATAGCTAACGTTAATTATAAGCGATAAAGGCTTAAATTAGATAAGCCGCTTCTAATAGCACCTATATTAGATACTATGGATTATATAGCTGCTAAGCATAGTATATTATCCGTAAACCGATAAAAGGCTAGAACGGCTTAACTAAGAAGTTTAAGCTTACCTCCGGGGCGTTATCGACCGTAACTAAAGGGACTAGGACTAATAGCTCCCTATAGCGCAAATAGCGCTTAACGGAAGAAATCACTCTTTAATTAATATATCCCCTTTCTTCGCACTATATAGGTATAAACCGGTATCCCTATTTCCTATCGCCGTAGATATAGCAGCGGAAAAGCCGTCTAGCAATAGCCCGGAAGGGCGTATAGCCTCCTTTATATAGCGACTTAAGTAGGTCTTAGACCTTTATTAGTCGTTAATAGCTTTAGTAGCGTAGGACTAAGAGCGGTATACTAATAAACGGCGGGAACCCGTAGAGCGATTTACGGTAGGTAATAAAGTCTAAGTAGACCTACGGAATTAGGTATCCTTAAGGCTAAAGAAAAAGCTCGATTAATTATATGTAAAATTTACGGTTAAGAGAGTACTAAGCCCGTAAGCCGTTAAGCTAAAGGGATTGCCTAACGGGATTTACCTTAATTTTAATATAGACTTTCTTCGTCGAGTAGTATTAGATCTAATGCCCGGCTAAGTAATAGCGGACTTATAGCCTTCCGTAATTTTAGTAAAGGGAGAAGAAGAATTCTTAGAGTAAAGGAAATTCTTACTATATAATAGAAGAAAGTCGGCTACGGTAGTAAACGCGAGGTGCTCGTAAGGTAGTAAAGGTACTAAGACCCGACGTAGCACTTAGCAATAGACTTCGTAGATATAAAAGCGCTCGATCGCTTCGAAGAGCGCTTTAAGGCTATTAGAGAAAACGATAGACCGCTTAACGCTATATTGCCGGTAAAGATATAACGGAAGAAGGTATAGTTTACGCTCCCTAAAGCGAGCTACGTAGCCTAAAGCACGGCCGGGCCTTACGTAATATATCGTTAATTTTTGCTTAAGTAAGGTAAAGGTCTTATATAAGGGTCTTTAACTATTAGTAAGATTAGGTCTACGACTTAATCTATATTCTTATATACGAGCGGGGAAAAGGCATATATAAGCAGGGAAAAGGGCTTATGCGAATAAAGGTAAAAAGCTTATATAGATAAAGGTAAAAGGCATATACGGATGAAAGGTACGTACGTAGAGCTATATATCCGTATATATAGGTACGCTTATACTTAGTTCTTTATAGATGATTTCTATACTTATATAAAAGGCACTTAGTAATAAGGTAGGTAGAGTAATTATATAGGTGCCCTTTATATAGGTATAGAAATTATCTATAAAGAACTAAGTATAAGCGTACTTATATATACGGATATATAGCTCTACGTGCGTACCCTTTTATCTATACGTGCCCTTTACCTTTATCTATACGAGCCTTTTACCTTTATTTATATAAGCCCCTTTCCCTACCTATATATGCCTTTTCCCCGCTCCTATATAAGAATATAGATTAGGTCGTAGACTTAATCTTACTAATAGTCGAAGACCCTTATATAAGACCTTTACCTTACTTAAGCGAAAATTAACGATATATTATAGAAGGCCCGGCCGTGCTTTAGGCTATACGGCTTGCTTTAGGGAGCGTAAACCGTACCTTCTTCTATCGTATCTTTACCGGCAATATAGCGTCGGGCGGCCTATCGTTTTCTCTAATAGTCTTAAAGCGCTTTTTAAAGCGATTGAGTGCTTTTATATCTACGAAGTCTACTGCTAGGTGCTACGTCGGGTCTTAAAAGCTTTACTACCTTACGAAGACCTTACGCCTACTACCGTAGCCGACCTTCTTCTATCGTATAGTAAGAATTTCCTTTATTAAGAACTCTTCCTCTCTCTTTACTAAAATTACGGGAGGCTATAAGTCCGGGATTACTTAGCCGGGTATTAGATTATAACGACGACGAGGGGTGCTATCGCGCTAATAGCTAAAAGCCACTAGTGATATCAATTGTATTACTGCCCCTCTGTTAGGCTAATAGCCCCCGTGGAGGCCTCTAAGGGTGCAGGCGGCAAGGCGGTTAAGTAGGGCAGAAAAAAGCCTATTAGATACGTGTTTTTCGTAGGGCCCGGCAGAGCTTTTCTACATCTACAATTACTTCCTTTTTAAGGCCCTCTTTAAGCCTTATTTTTTATGCAACGTCGCACTACATCGTAACGTTCTATTTTAGTGGCAAGACTAGGGTGCGTAGAGCGACATTCGCCGCCACGCCTTTCTTTAAGACCCTTAGAATCATTACGGACCTTATACCTCTTCGCACTCTTCGCGGCACCTAGCCGACACACTAGACCTTTCTAGAACAGCCTTTTCTAAGGCAAGATCTCCGCTTTAGGAGGCAACTATCTCGTCGATATTATTATCGAGATTAGAGAAGTTAATATTTTCCTTATTATTAGAAGTTCTTAAGCCTGTTTGCCCTTTACCTAAATCGTTAGTTTATATATTCTTCGAAATGTTAGGTAGAGAAGAGTTTAGGCTGCCGATAGCGCTTAAGATTAGGAATTTTAACGGCAATAGAGCCGCTAGCCGATAGCTATCCTAGCTTAAATAGACGTTCCGAGCGCTTAACGGAAATACGCTAGATGCTTCCCTCGTTGTCTAGGCAATTGATATAGGGCTCTTTAGGGATGCTGCTATCTTTATAGATAGTTCGGATAGACTTAAGGAGATCGTGGCCTTTGCTAAAGGGAACCTTACCTTACTAAAAGACCTCGAGGAACTAGAACCCGCGTTAACCGACTAGTTTAAGGCAATACTTATCGACGAAGGTAATGCAAACTTCTAGCAGCCGATTTAGCAAAGACTAGATAAAACACTAGTTGCCTACTATAAGCGAGCCTAAAAGCTTATAAGACAGCACGGTAGCAGAGATAGGCTAAGGCTTAAGGAGAGAGCCCTTACGCTACTTAAGCGTTACTATCTTATATACTTTATAAAGAGTTTTATTAACGGGTTAGCTAGTGCCGAACTTAAGCGAGGATTAATCGAGTAGAATGCTCTTACTATAGATAGTCTATCTAGTGCGATAATAATTATCTAAAAGACCTAAGGCATTCTCGCGGTAAAAGCGAATAATACTCGATAAGTAGCCCGTAATGCCTTAGTTACTGCTATAGCTGACTACATTCGTCGCTAGACTAGACAGAGTGCTTAGAAAGTCCTTATAGATAAATATAGCTTTAATCCCTACTAGTTAGCACTTACGCCGGAGAATATAAGCGAGCGAGGGTAGACCCTATCCTATATAGGATCTCTATATATAGCTATAACGACACTAGATCCTATGTTTTTGCCATCCGCCCTATACCCGTACGTTAGGTAAGGCATATACTAATAGATAGGGGGGAATACTAGACGAGTGGTTAAGCAGCCCTATAGGCAAGCTCTTGCTTAGAAGGTGCTCCCTATACCGCCTATTCGTTAGTAGCCTACCTACTAGCAGCCTATCTAAGGATAAATATAAGAAGAAAGATCGGAGAGGACTATAGGACTATATAATAACTAGCGAGGAGCATTACGTAACCGTAGTCGAGGAGGATTGCCGCCCTTTAAAAGCCGAGCGGGACTATTAAAGCTAGAGGACTCCCGAAACCAGTATATAAATAGATCCTCTCTTATTCCGGATTAGCCGATCTGCTTTATATACGGACAATATAGCTACTACCCGTCGATGTATTCTATATCATTTATAGAAAGACTTCGGGATTAGGAGAGAGATATTCTTCGCGAGCGGTGCTACGTAAAGAGAGTATAGCAGCAAGAGGTAAATAGACAATTGCCTAAGGGATTAAGAGGGACTAGACCTCTACCTTAAGCGGTAGTCTAAGCGAACTATAGACATATAGAAGAGGAGCTAGAGACCTATATTACTAAGGCTACGTTAGGTGCGAGAGTGGTTTATTTTACAGACTTATAAGACCTTCTAAATAGCGATAATAAGTATAGCTATAGTATCCTTACTAGCCTTATAGAGGAAACCTATATTAATAAGGAGCTAGCCGTTAGAGCCCGCGCTATAGGATTAGAGCCTAATGCCGATGCTATTTAGGATTCCCCGGAGTAAGACTAGGACTAGGGCCCGGACGGAGTAGAAGCGTTATTAATAATTAAGCGCCTTTAAAGAGTTATAACCGAGGAGGATATTAAGGACTAGGATACATCGGCCTTAATTTAAGGCGCCCTAGTGATTATAATACTAGCGGGGGGGGCGAACCTACCTTATGCTATAAAGAAGATGTAAGTAGGAGGCGACGTAGTCCCTATTGTCATCTAGCCAGCGACGGATTCTAAAGAAGCGCTAAGGAGGCATAAGGTGCCTTAGGGAGAGGTAGACCTCCTAGCAACTACTACTGCTATTACTGCGAAGGTGAAAAAGGGAGCTAAGCCGAGAAGCCTTACGGAGATCTAGGCACGAGAAGGGCTTAGATCCTTCGATTAGATTAACCTAGCTCGTAAGGTTATAGTGCCCCTTAGTCTAGCCGACTTTTAGTAAGTAAGCCCGGAGGGTGCTAAGCAGTTTCGTTATTTATCTTTACGTAAGTAGGTGCGATAGGCTAAACCTAAGAAAGGAGCTATGCCGACAATAGCCGCGGCGGTATATAAGTGTGCATTGCCCTTCTATAACACCTAGTTGTTAGCAAAGGCGGCAGTAACCCTAAAGACGTTTAGAGTGGCCGTTATAGTTATCTTCGCTAGCACTTAGCAGGAAGCTATACACGTTGCTATGCTATTATAGACCGTTTAGGCAGACTAAGGCTTAGAAGCTAACATTATGTCGTAGAAGTTTGCCGTAGAATATAACTAGCCGCGCTAGCAACTATCCGAAATCGGGTTTCGAAGACTATTAATAATAAACGCTAATAGATCGAGGACCCCTATTATAGAGTTCGTAAAGGGCACTATCGTTTACGAGGGGATTAGGCGGGAGATCCTAGCTATTATTCGACCGGACCTCTATAAAGGAATACTAAAGGACGATATCTTAATCTTGCTTAGGCTCCCGTAGCTCCACGAGATTAGTGTAGTATTCGATATCCGAGCAAGCACCCTTAAGATTAGACTTCCCGCTATTAGGGAATAACGTTAGAAGATATAAGGTCTAATTATAACTATAAGTAGCCGTTAGAAGCTATTGCTGTCTCTAGCAGCGCCCTTATTGTTAAAGAGGTTCGTAGGGAAGAAGGATATACGCGAGGCTATTGCCGCGTTAGAGGATAATTCCTTATCGGAAGAAGACTCCTCCTCTACTAGATATACCGCATCTTCGGAAAACTAGATCTCCTGCTTCGACCCGAGTATATCGTTAAAGTGCGATTAATAATATTATTATTTAACTATACCCTATACCTCCCTTTCTCCTAGTTCTTTATAGAGCCTTTATTATAGCTTTTAAGGCATACACTACGCCTAACGAAGCCGAAGGACCAAGCAGCTTTTAAGAGAATATACCGCCTAGGAACATAGTATATAGGCCTATCACACGTTACGGATAAGTGCACTATAGAGGAGGATTTAATCCCGATAGCCCCGATAGACTTTGCGAAAGATAGGCCACCCCTTAGAGACCGCGTGGATGTAGTTAACTAGCCCGGACTATAGAGCGAGGGACCGTCTATATACCCTTTCCTAACGCAAAGAAGGGTCTAGAGGAAACCAATTGACAAGACAACCCCGTTAGAGGTTATTATAGCCTAGTTTACTACGATAGGGATCCGGCTAGGACTATTAGTGCTAAAAGACCTTAAGGAAGAAGTATAGCGAGTATTCTTTACCTATCGAGAGCTTAATAGGACTACGGTATATAACCTACCCCTAATAGACCTTTATACGCATAGACCCTACGTTAAGGGAGGCGTTAAGCCGTAGAATAAATCCCCGAGGAGACGTTAGACCGAGCCGTAAAAGTATTAGCTAAATAAGATCGTAAACGACTATATTAATGCCGGCATATATAAATACATAGCTATAGCGAATAGCACGCTATTATCGTAGTCGGCCGAGCCGGTATTAGTGGTTAAGGACGAGAATAACCCGTAGGCAGAACTACGATTAATGATTAACTATAGCTATATTAAGGAGGACCTGCCGGGAACGGAGATCCTACTATTAGCCGAGATTTACGACAACCTCTCGGATCTTAGGGTAGGAACCTACTATCAATTTAACCTTAAATATAGATACTAGGCTGTCCCTATAGACCTAGAACTTCGATACGTCTTAGCCTTCGCGATCCTAGGTTTTACGCAGTTGCAGCCTATAAGGATGCCCTAAGGGACCTAGACGGCGCCTTTCTCTTTTACCGAATTTATAAAGATTATAATAGGACCTATCCCTACACCCTTTGCTAAGCCCTTACTTATGGCCCCTCCTGCTGTTAGAGATATAGCACCTGTTAACGTATATATCGATAACGTATTCGGCAAGCATAAGACCTTCGAGGAGCAGTAGGCGTTCGTGCGGGATTATCTCTTACCTCGATTTCTATAGGCACTACTTAAGTTAAGTTTTAAGAAGGTAAGGCTCGGCATAGAAGAGATTACAGCGATCGGCTAGACCTACCGCATTAAGGGCGAAGTCCTTATTAAGCTAGAGAGAGTAGTAAAGCTAAAGGAGTGGCTAATACTAATAGACTAGACGGGTGTTAGGTCCTTCGTTAGTGCAGTAGGACCTTATCGACGATAGATCCCTAATTATGCCGAGATTGCCCGGCTATTAAATAGGCTAATAGGCAACGTGCCCTAGCGTTAGGGCGAAAGTAAGGCCCTATCTTTTTCCATCCTTAAGGCGTAGTGCTAAGTGATTATTGCGATATATAGATACCTATTTAATATACTAGTATAACTATACATTAATGCAAGCAAATTCGGTGCTAGGTGTGCGCTATTATAGCACTATAATAAGTAGGACTTCCCTATCCTATATAACTCGTTTCTGTTTACGAAGATATAGAGGAACTATAGCACCTACAAAATAGAGCTTTATGCCCTCGTAGAGTTTTATAAGAGACACCGCTACTTCTTTTACGGCAGGAGCCTATTAATAGTCTATACTAACTATATACCGCTTACCTAGTTTCTTTCTAGATAAGGCTATAAGGGAACCTATGCCCGCTATGTAACCGAGTTAAAGGTACTTAACATTCGCATCTATTATATTAAAGGGACCCGCAATAGAGCCGTAGATAGGCTATTAAGGACTATCTTTCCTTCCTAGGAGTATAACGACGACGGTCTAGAGTTATAGGGTTATATTAATGCCGCCGGTGCATAGATCTAGAAGGATAGTAAGGGAGGCTTTAAGGAACTTATTAAGGAGCTTTAGCGTTAGTTGCAGCCACCCTAAGGACGCAAAGGGGCTCTATGTCCGGCCTTTTCTGCAGAATAATAGACGACACTTAGGAAACAATAGCGATAGGACGGGGAACAAGCCCTAAGAGAGGTGAAGGCGTTATCTGCTAGAGGAGAGGATCCTACCTTAGAGTCGCGTTTTTAGATACATCCGGACTTTAGAGAGGTCTTACGATATCTACTGTAGGGGATACTAAAGGACCCGCTAGACCGATACGCACGACGACGAATCGCTAGTAGAGCGTAGAGCTTTAAGTAGACTAAAGGCCGGCTATAGCACCGTAGTGCTAATAGTTCTTAGCAAAGATGCCTGCTAGAAGAAGAGATCCTAGAGGTGCTAAGAAGGGCTTACGATGATAGCGGACACTTTAGAGCAGACTATACTCGCCGTAGACTATACACGCACGTGTACTAGCCTAGGATAGCACGAGACATCGTTGACTATATTACGAGCTGCTTTCTATACGCTACCTTTAGGGCAAATAAGCTAAAGGCACTAGACTAACCTATTAAAATCACGCAACTACTAGAAGTCGTTAGCATAGACTACGTTAGCCCTTTCCTATAGTTAGCTTTAGGGATAAGGCATATCCTAGTTATTATAGAATACTTCTTAAGATTCGCTTAGTTAATAGAGTGTCGGATAACATAAGCTATGGAGGCGTTATAGAAAGTTAAGAGCTAGTTAAACTCGTTAATAATATCTCCCTTAGCCTTTTACATAGACCTAGGCTCGTCTTTTCGATCACGAGAATTCGGAGCGATTATAGCACGGCATAATATAGAGATAGTAGGAGCACCGTCGCAATCGCATAAGAGCGTAGGCCTAGTCGAAGTTATAAATAGGATCCTATAGGAAGTTATAAAGCGCATTAGAGCATCGCAACTAGAATAGGATAAGACCTTGCCCTCTATTATAAAGTCCCTTAACCATCGTTGCATTCGGTCGCTAGGATACTTACCGAGTTAAATCCTCCTTAGACTAAAAGACGATGCTATTATAAAAGACTAAAACGACCCTTAGAACGAAAAATAAGCCGCACGTATATTAGGGCAGTGTTTATAGCTATTAGGAGGAGATTTAGCTAACTTAGTGATATTATATTTAGCCGAGATAACCTTACGAGGACTTGCAGTAAGAGCTGTATTTTATCATAAAGCAGATTAGCAACGATAGCTCTATAAAGCACGAAGGCAGCCGGGATTTAAAGCTAGAGATATAGTTCTTATAGCCTAAGAAGGAAAGCCTTAAAAGCTAACCCTACGATAGCGTAGACCCTTTATAATTTATTAGAGATAAGGCCGGGCAATATACGCATTAGTGTATATAGATAGAACACCTATTCGGGGAGCCTAGGGGTTAGAGTTTTATAAAGATAGCCTGCTGAAGATATATGTGCGGCCGGCGCGCTTAGAAGGACGTTTCCCGTAGGAATACCCCTTTAGACTATTATTAAGAGCGTAGAGAGGGAAGGCAAAGGCATAACGATAACGATAACGAGGATGTCACGGGAGAGGGGGAAAATAGGTGCTATTTTCTTTATTTGTTTTATTCGCATGCCGGAGGCATGCTAGTTGCTAGGGAATATATTAGGCTAACAGCCCCCGTAGAGGCCTCTAAGGGTATAGGCGGTAAGGCGGTTAAGTAGGGTAGAAAAAAGCCTACTAGATACGTGTTTTTCGTAGGGCCCGGTAGAGCTTTTCTACATCTACGATTACTTCCTTTTTAAGGCCCTCTTTAAGCCTTGTTTTCTATACAACGTCGCACTATATCGTGACGTTCTGTTTTTCCCTTACGTACACCTTATAAAGCCGGCTAACGCTGCGCGCCGCCGCCTTACATTTATCCCCTCTTTAATAGCAGCATGTCCTAGGCTGCACGTGTCGCCCGACCTCGACTACGTGACCTAGCGCGCTATAGGCCTCGGCAACCGCAGGCAGGAATAACCTAGTGGACGTTGACCTAAGACGTAGATATATCGTCGCATTGCCCCGATGCGCCGCCTCTGCGGTACGTGTGCGCTACGCGCCCTACGCCGACACACCTGCCTTACAGCCGCTGCCTAGCCCCTTTCTTCAAAGGGTCTCGAATAGAGAGGCTATTAATTAATGTTACAATTATAACGACGACGAGGGGTGCTATCGCGCTAATGGCTAATGTTAAGAACTGCCGAGTATAGCCCTCTTAGTCAGCAGCCTACGCCTATTTAAGGGCACACCTAGCTTCTTCCCCTACTAATACACATATATGCCTTTTTGCCTCTCTTTACTCTCGCCCTAGCCTTTTAATAGGTTATAAGCGCCGTGCGCGATACGTAAGAAAAAGAAAAAGAAGCTGCCTTTTAGCGCTTCTTAATCGCATACGCTAATTAATGTATACGCTAATTATTCCGCTATTTCGGCGTATTAGCCCGCTATTCGGCGCGATTCCTTCCCGTTAATTCGACCGATAAAACCCTCCTAGAGAGAAAAATTTTCAGCCACCTAACTAGCCACTAATTTTACGCAGTAGGTATAACTCAACGATATCTTTCTACAACGGAAGCGCACCTATTTAAAAGATAAAGCCTGCTTAAGATAAGCAGCTAAGCGATAAAGACTACTAAAAGGGATTAGTCCCCTTACCGGAATAGCGAAAGCTTCTTAAAAGCTATAACTAAGGGATTAGTCCCCTTGCCGATATAAAATGCACGGCGAAAGCGCCTTATTTAAGAATCGCTAAAACCACTAAAAGGGATTAGTCCCCTTACCGATGTAAAATGCACGGCGAAAGCTATTTAAGAATCACTAAAACTACTAAAAGGGATTTAGTCCCCCTAGCAAAGATATTAAAGGAGCGATATAGTAAGGGCGATATATAGCAAAGAAAAGGGGCACGGTAAAGAAAAAGGGCACGGAAAAGAGGATCGCGATAGTAGAGAAGGGCTTTTTATAGCATTTTCAGCAGGTTACTGCTAGGGGGAAGTGTTATACGCTATACTACTAAGGGGAAGTGTTAAGAACTGCCGAGTGCAGCCCTCTTAGTTAGCAGCCTACGCCTATTTAAGGGCACACCTAGCTTCTTCCCCTACTAATACATATATATGCCTTTTTGCCTCTCTTTGCTCTCGCCCTAGCCTCCTTTTAATAGGTTATAAGCGCTATACGCGATGCGTAAGAAAAAGAAAAAGAAGCTGCCTTTTAGCGCTTCTTAATTGCATACGCTAATTAATGCATACGCTAATCATTCCGCTATTTCGGCGTATTAGCCCGCTATTCGGCGCGATTCCTCCCGTTAATTCGACCGATAAAACCCTCTTAGAGAGAAAATTTTTCAGCCACCTAACTAGCCACTAATTTTGCGCAGTAGATGCAACTTAACGATATCTTTCTATAACGGAAGCGCACCTATTTAAAAGATAAAGCCTACTTAAGATAAGCAGCTAAGCGATAAAGACTACTAAAAGGGATTAAAGCCAAAAGCCACTAATGACATTAATTATATTATTGCGCCTTACGTATACCTTACAAAGCTGGCTAACGCTGCGCGCCGCCGCCTTATATAGATCTATTACTACCCGACGAAAAAGGTCTATATTAAAATTAAGGTTAACTTAGTTAAGCAATCCCTTTAGCTTAACGGCTTATAGGCTTAGCACTCTTTTAACTATACATTTTACGTATAATTAATCGAGCTTTTTCTTTAGCCTTTAGGATATATAGTTCTATAGGTCTACTTAGACTTTATTACCTACCGTAAATCGTTCTATAAGTTCCTATCGCTTATTAATATACCGCTTTTAGTCTTACGCTACTAAAGCTATTAATAACTAATAGAACTCTAAGACTTACTTAGGTCTTTATATAAAGGAGGCTACGCGCTATTCCGGGCTATTGCTAGACGGCTTTTCCGCTGCTATATATACGGCGATAGGAAATAAGGATACCGGTTCGTACCTATATAATATAAAGAAAGGTAATATACTAATTAAAGAGTAATTTCTTCCGTTAAGCGCTATTTACGCTATAGTAAGCTATTAGTCCTAGTCCCTTTAGTTATAGTCGATAACGCCCTAAAGGTAAGCTTAAACTTCTTAGTTAAGCCGTTCTAGCCCTTTATCGGTAATATATGTAAAGCATCCTTTATGCTATATGCCGGGGCTAATGTAATTAGCCATAGATAAGATAGTAAGGAGCTATTCCTAGCTCCCGGGGTTTACGCCTACCTAATAGAAGCATCCTTCTTTATATATACATTCTTAGTGCCTAGTGTATTAAATTAGTAGTAATTCTACACCTTCTTCCTTTAAAGCCACTATTAGGAACGCCCTTCCTATCTCTAGAGCTTCGCTCTACCACGACACGTTCGCTAAGAGCTTCTTAAAGCTCTCGCTATTCGTTAGAAGCCGCCTAAAGGCTCCCGACACCTATAGTATAACTAGCTTATATAACCTTAGCTAGCACGCCTATATAACCTCTAATATAAGCCTTACGATCCGACGAGGCTCGCCTTTCTAGGCATTATTAGAACTAGGGCCTACTGCTTAGTTCTCTATTTTAAGTCCTTACGCAATTAGCCGTAAGGAAAAATTTTCTCTCTATGTTTTCGATTTCCTACGCGTACCCGTTCCTACGCTAAAATTAAAACACCCTATACCTCCTACTATAGACTTTTCTCTTCTCCTATAACTCTTCTTCCTTCGCAATCCCTCCTCTTCTCCTTTATCCCTCGTTTTATTTAAGCTATTATTACTATAGCTAGGGACGAAGAAGCCCGTTAAGCTATAGCGTCCGCATCTCGTTTAGACGACGACTATTATCCTCGCTTACCGTAGGAATATGCTCCGCCGGAAAGTGTCTATAGCGCCGCCCCCTCTAGGGAATCTAAGAGTGATTATAAAGATCCTCCTCCTACTTATCGTCGCCCTCGCTTATTCTTAGAAACCGACGTGCTACGCAAGCAGTCTGCCTTACTAGCTATAGAGGATAGGGACTGCAATAATCTATTAAAATAGGCCGTTCGCTACTCTAAGTTAATTAAGACACTGCCTACGGAAGGGGTTATTAAGACCTTTACTAATATAAACGTAATATATATAAAGCAAGCCCGTATTCTCCTAGGCTCTTTAGCCTTTAAGTCGGAGACTATCTTTAATATCTTAGATCTCCCGCCCGTAAATGAAAAGCATCTATAGCACGCCGACACTTAGCGAAAAGGAATTCGCGCGTATCTTCGTTTTATAAGCGATCTTCCCGATAAAGAGACTCCTCTCTACGCTACGATATCTCTAGTGTATCGGCTAGTTCGAGCTATGCCTCTTAACCTGTAAATAATCGACGGAGACCCTTCTAACGGTTAATCGGAGGAATAGCCTCCTCCTCGTCCGTAAGGAATACTTCGCTTATTTAAGCAATATCCTATTAGATAGTAGTATCGCCTTAAGGAGCAGCCTTAGGTTCTATATTATTCTCTTTAGTCTAAGTTATCTAAGTATTTATAAGCCTTTTACTCTCGTCGATAAAAGGATTCGGATAATAATAATAATAATTCGTTTAGGTCTAATAATAGTTTTATCCGCCGCCCCCTAAAGTCCTATCTAAACCCGTATAAGCACCGCGAGGCGAGTTATACCTCCTCCTCGGCCTGTAACAATAAGGCCGTTACTAAACGCCTTAAACGGGATAATATTAATACTTTTAACCCGGATAAGCATAATCCGAAGAACCTAGGCATTATCGCTCTTAGCGATAGAAAGAATATCTATACGGACGTTTACCTCTTTACGGAGCGTCTAAGGATCTACTAAAACAAGGATCCGTTCGCCCTTTGCCTATATTACCTCTCCTTTTTAGTAGGAAGAGCTCTTATATAGTATATAAGTAAGCTTATAGCGGAATAACGCGATATCCTTAGTTCCTCCCCTCTTAAAACCTTCTATAAGTTCTTAACTAAGCGTTTTAAGCGTCTTAACGCTAATGTCTTAAAGGAACTTTATAAGGAAAGGTATATAATATCTATATAGTCCTCTAGCTCTATTACTCTTACGCAATAGATCTAGAGAAAGGTTTCGCTCGCCCGCTAACTTAAGATAGGTAAGGATGCCTAAATCATTAAGGCTATCTATCCTCTTATTGCCGTCTAGATCTCCTCGCTTTTTCCTATTCCTACGAAGAAGACCTTAATCGATAAAGAGATTCGCATTATTAAGGAACGGAAGCCCTTTATTATAGCCTTTCTTAAGCTATATATCTCTAAAGACCGAGACCGTTCTCGCCGCGGCAGCTTTTCCTATCGGGATAATAACTATCGTTAGGATAACTATCGCCGTAATAATAGCTACCGTTAAGGTAACCGTAATCGTAGCCGTCGTAATAATCGTCGCGATAACTATCGTTAAGGTAACCGAGGCAATAACTACCGATAGACTAACCGCTAGGATTAAGACTAAGGCTATAATCGCAACCGTAGCCCTAAGGGTCGAAGCTCCGGCAATAGCCGTAACTAGTTAAGCTTACGCCCGCTACGCTACGATAAGCGTTACCCTCGCCGGGACGATTAACGAGATAACCGAATAGAATACCGCTAAGGTAAATATAGGGGTAACGATAATAAGAAGAAAGTGCGTTTTAAGTCGAAGTATTAAAGCGATAAGAAGACTGCTCTTAGCGGCGACGAAGCTAGTAACGAGCTATACTTAAACAACGACTCTTAGGACGACGCATCCTCCTACGCCTCTTCGGAAGCTAACTTCGTAGGCTATATAAACTCTCGCCACCCTACTAAACGGGCCGGTAAGTTTAAATATAGCACCTACGACTATACCTTCGCCCTCGCCTCCGTGCTTAAGGAGCATATATACGCTAACTACTATATGTCTAAGCAGTAGCTCCGTAGTAAAGAGCGCGCGCTTAAGCCTTTAACCTATAAGGTTTATAAGGCCTCTTTTCTTTCTTCTAACGCACTTTTCTCTTATCTCCGTCTTAGGTATAAGAAGACCCCTTCTACTCCTACTATTCCCGTAGGGAATATCGTCGACTTTATTCCTACTAAGCCTAATTTCCCCGCCGTATTAAAGCCTATTCTCCCCGCACCTATTATTAAAGAGCCTATTTTTTACGTAGCGCCTACTGCGGCACCCCGACTAGATTAAGTCCTAAAAGCTAAAGCCGAGGAGCCCTAATAGGATTAGGATTCCCCGCCGCACTTATATTCCTATATAAGGGTTAAGGTCTTTGCCTAACCCGGTAGGCAGGAAGTCTAAGTTTGCCCTAACTCTAGCTATAGTAAGCCTATGATTAATCGCGACCTTCCTTAGACTCTTAACTATACCGTCGAGAAGAAGCCTCCTATTACTATTAACGGAGTTAATAATCGTTCTTTTTGCGAAGACTAAGCCACGATCTCCTTCTACGCGCGCGGCACTATAGCTAGCCCGGACGCTTAAGCAGCTATAGCTAAATTCACTTACTCCGCCTAGGTCTCTAAAGTAGAGGCCGGCGCACTTTTCGGCAATGCCTTCCTTAAGCTATACCGAGGATCCCTTAATTATAATAAGGAAGTTATTCGCATTAGAGTGCTCGACGGGTTTTAAATCCTATTCGATATCTATAAATAGCCCTATAAAGTTATTAGCTATATCTAGGCCGTCCGAAAGACTATTATACCGCCCGGCACTACCCTTATAGTCCCTATATCTTAGAAAGAACTTCCTAAGGACCGCGCCTATACTTTCTTCGCCTCTTACGCTAATGCTATTTATAGCATCGTCGATGCTAAATCTCTTCCTACTATCCTTATTACGAATAGCATAAACGTTAACCTCGTTATTAAGCGCAAGCAGAAGCTTAGCTAGATATAGGAGTGTTAGGAGTCTAGCTATTTTACCGCCCCGTCTTAGAAATTAGCTAAAAAGGCTCTAACACTAGCTACGGCAATCTCGCCTACTCTTAGAGCCGCTGCTATACTATCCTCCTCTATAGGAACCGCTATTACTACTACTGCTTCTTCTATTAATTTATCGGTGAACGTTACGAGCACTTTCCCGCTTACTTAGGAGGTCCTTAAGTGTCTATAGGCTCCCGCCCCGTCTTAACCCGTAGAAGCTCTTATTCTAGGCACTTCTCTAACGCCTTCGCTATCTAACTCTATCTACGCCTACGTTATAGCTTCTTTGGCAAGACCCGCTAAATAGTCTAAGGTTCGCTAAAACCTTGTAGTAGCTACTACTAACGTAACGGCAGCTGCCGTAGCTATCGAGACTAACGCCGCGGATAGAATCGAGGATCCCCTCTCTAGCCGTATTCCGTACTAAACGTACGTTTAGCGCCTACTAAAGCTTTAAGAGAAATATACTAAAGAGGGTATTTATATTTTCGACTATAGCCCCTCTTTTATACGCTACGTTAAAAAGCTTCTTAAGAAATACTCCTAGCTTTAGCGAGATATAGGCACCGCCGTCGTAAAACCCGGAAAGGAATTAATAATTCCCTTAATCGATAATTAGCACGAAAAGCGAGTCGCTTAAAGGCCTTACCTATAAGGGCTTCGCGATAGGAAGGTTATCGACGATATATTTAACTTACTCTATAAGTAGGGTCGCCTAAAGTAGGCCGACGAGCCTACGTCGTTTATAGCACCTATCTTCGTAGTTTAGCGTATAGCCTAAGGCGAGACTAAAGGCCGAGTCGTTATTAACCTATATGCCGTTAATAGTATTACTAATCCGGATTCCTACCCTCTACTACTATAAAGCTCTATTATAGCTAAACTCTTAAGCACCCGTTTTATTACTGCTATCGACGCTTCCGCCTTCTTCTATTAGTTTTAAGTTAAACTTAAGCATTAAGGCAGGTTTACTATTATAAGTCATCGAGGTCTAAAGCGCCTAATAGTTATACCTATCGGCTTTCGCAATAGCCTAGCGTACGTATAACGCTATATAGACCGAGTTCTCCGTCCGCACTAGGGCTAGAGCCGCGCGTTTATTAATAATATTGTTATTTACTCCGCTACGGAAGAGGAATACTTTTAATATCTTAAGGCTATCTTTAAGCTCTTCGCATCGCTTAACTTATCTATAAGCCTTACTAAGAGCTAGATCGGCTACCCTTCCGTAGAGCTACTCGGATTTCGTATCGACGCGTTTAGGATAAGTACTACAAAGCATAGGCTTACCGCCTTTGCAAAGCTCTTATTCCCCGATAATCTCGCCGCTTTTAAACACTATATCGGCGCTTTAAGGTATATTCGTAACCTTATCCCGTACTACGGCGCCTCTATTGCCCCTCTATAGGACCGTAAGACTAGTCTTCTAGCCTAAGGTTGCTTAATCGGTAAGGTTAAGAATAGAAACCCTAATAAGTAGAAGTCCTATACGCGAGTTATATCGTTTTAGCCTACCTTAGCCGAGCTTTCCTCCTTCGCCTCTCTTTAGAAGGAAATTACTTCTAGTCGAATGATTTACTATATAGACCCGTAGAAGAGGCTATTCTATTAGATTAACGCCTCCTTATAGCGAGGCTTCGCCGCTGTCTTTTTTTATCTCTGCGTCGGCACTATTTAGCAGCTAGGCTAGCCTATTCCGGTTAAAGCTATTATGCCTATCTGCTTCCTCTCCCGTACCTTAATAAAAGCCGAGTAGTCCTATAGTCCTTTAGAGCTAGAGGTCGCCTATCTCGTATAGGCTGCGAAGAAGATACGTACTATAGTATAGTCGTTAACCCTCCCGCTCGTAGTTTTAACCAATCACTCCGCGATTAAGTAGATCGTCGCTAAAAAGACCCTTAATACTTCTAGTATAGACTAAGCCAACCGTCGCCTAGTTATAGCCTTAATTTACCTCTCGGAGTACGATATCGAGGTTTACTACCTCCTTAGCAAGAAGAACTTTATCCCTAACGCCTTTAGTCGTTTGCTAGCCGAGGAGTCCGATTAGCTGCTTAACCGTCGCCGCCCCGACTTTACTATGCTTAACGATATGCTTATAGCCTCTAAGGCTATTATAGCTCTTAAAAAACGCGAGGAATTCGCCGTCGCCTACGATAATAACCCTTACTATAAGCGAATACTTTAAATAATCGTAGATAGCGAGGACGCTATTAAGAGTCTTTCCTCGCCCTTAGAAGGAGCTATAGTCGCTAACTCTATAGCACGAACGAAAGCATAGCTTAAGCACTACGGTATACCGTTCTTTATAGTCGATAAGCTTCTATACTATAAAGGCCCCGATGGCTTTACCTAGCTATATATCCCTAACGCCTTCGTTCTATCTATAATCTCGGCAGCTTATAATAATAAAAACCACTTCGGCGTCGTCCGTATAATTAAGGACTTAGAGATATACTTAATTCGTAGAGTTACCCGTTAGGTAAAGAAGTATATCGCGGCCTATAAAGCCTATTGCCTTAGCTAAATAGACCGTTAGACCCTTGCCGGCAGCTATAAGCCTATTCGCCCCCCGCTACTTCTAATATAAAGTATCGCGATAGACTTTATAACTAATATACCGCCTTCGCCCTTAGTAAGCTCCCTATAGTAGATCCTAGGCTTTAATATCTTTAACTAACTTCTTATAGTTACTTACTTAACTAGTAAGAGATGCTTGCTAATCTTAGGCAACGCTAAATACGGCATAAAAGACTAGACCTAAAGCCTAGCCCGTTAGTTGCTTCTTTCTAATTAAGGCATACTAAGAATTATTATTAGCGACCGGGATCGCAAATTTACATCCGACTTTTAGAAAGGCCTTTAGAGCGCATTCGGCACTAAAATTGCAATAACTACCGCCTACTACCTATAGGCTAACGGACTTACCGAACGACGCAACTAGACTATAGAGACCGCTCTACGAATGTCCTATATCGAGGATCTTAGCCTAGATTAAAAGATAATAATCCCCGCCCTTTAGTAGAATCTAAATACGGTATTTAACGCTAGTATAAAGATCTCCGCTTATAAGTCTATTTTCGGCTTTAATATACGTAGACCGTTAGAAGCTGCCGATAATATCTTAGGCACTACTGCGGACGAACTGCCCTACTTACGAAAAGTTATCCGTAGATAAGCGAGCCTAGCTATAGACCTAGCTGCTATAAAGGCTAAGCAGCGGTATAATACGAAACACCGGCCGGTTCTTCTTAAAGCTAGTAATAAAGTCTACCTAAAGTTGTATATAGGCTATTATAAGCCTAGCTAGCCGCTAAAGAAATAGTCGCGGCAACGAGAAGGCCCCTTTGTTATTAAGCGTATGGTTAATAACCTCGCGGCGGAACTCGACCTCCTTAGCTAAGTTAGAATCCACCCGGTCGTCTCTATTTAGCACCTTAAGCTCGCACACAAAGGGCATTACGTTAAACTTAAGCCTAGACCTATAGAAGCCGCTCGCGATATCGAACACGCGCCTAACGAAGGAGATTAGCACTATAAAGTCGAGCGCTTAATAGACATCTATATTCGTCGCATCGGCCGGTTAAAGTCACTTATAACCGAATACCTCGTGCGATAGAAAGGATAGGCCGCTATATATAACTAATAGGTCCGAGCTAACTAGGTCTCCGCTAAAGCTATTACGGAGTTCTAGGGTCGCCCTCTAGCACGCGCTATACGAAGCAAGAAGGCCGCTTAGCGGAAGGAACGATTAGAGGATAAACGATTACTAGTATATATAAGTATAACTTATAAGAATAAAAGGAAGGATTTAGGCAATAGGAGTATTCCTCTTAATTGCCTAATTAGGATTATATTATAACTACTATATGTAGTAGTATTTTCTTTTTCGAGCCGGCATTCTAATATATATAAAGCATCCTCTATGCTATATGCCGGGGCTAATGTAATTAGCTATAGATAAGATAGCAGGGAGCTATTCCTAGCTCCCGGGGTTTACGCCTACCTAATAGAAGCATCCTTCTTTATACACACATTCTTAGTGCCTAGTGTATTAATCGGTTTATAGATAATATGCTATACTTAGCAGCTATATAATCTATAGTAGCCGATATAAGTGCTATTAGAAGCAGCTTATCTTATTTAAGCCTTTATTACTTATAATTAACGTTAGCTATTAATAATATTATACATAGTATATAAGAAAGCGCTTTACGTAGATCTCCGCTTGTATAAAGGGCATAGGTTTTAATATAACTTCCTTACTTAAACGGTCCTTAAGAACCTAAAGGTAACGGTTGCCGCTCTTTATAAAAGGGAGGTCTATAATAAAGTCAATCTAAATATACGTATAGAACTAGTCTTATATAAGAAGCGATTTAAGCAGCCCTTTCTTAAGCGTACGCTAAATCTTTATACGCCTATAGATATTATAGTTACAGAGGAATTCTCTAACGTATAGCTATAAAAGCGGCTAATAGAAGTCGTAGGATACGGCGGTAATTATCCCTTTACGGCTAAGGTAGCCGACGATACTAGCGTCGTATACTATTTAAATAAGTCCTATCCTTAGAGCGTAATCCTTTCTTTTAGCTCTAAGGGAGCGTCTCTTACTACGGCCTCTATAGTTATAGAGGAATTAAGAACCTAAAGCCGTCTATAGAACCGTAGGTGCCTACGTAGGTCTATATAGCAGTCGGCTACCTATACCTTAAGGTTAAGCTTAAGGTCGAATCGTTATGCTCCTACCTTTATAGCGCGGCGTACGCTACCGTAGGTAACGTCTTAAGCTGCTAAGCGGTCTTATATACGCTAAAGCTCTTCGTCCTAAAAAATCCGTCGGTTAAGGCCTATATTTAGGGTTAGCTCTACGTCTTACGCGTTAAAGTCGTCTTAAGTTATAGCCGCTATAAAGTTCGCTTCTTAAGTATTAGGCTTTACGTCTTCTTCAATTAGCTTTTTAATTTCTAAACTAATAGACGAATTATTATCCTCCTCGCTATTATCCTCGTCTTTATCGTTCTTACTATTAACTAAGACTACGCCGTTTATACTAATAAGCGTTGCTTTAAGATATATATATAGCGCGTCCTCCGGGAGTATTTAAAGCTTTTAGGCATTATAATCTTCGTTAGAAGGTCGGTCTTAATCTCTTTAGGATAGAGCGTCTAGTACTATAGCCTTTTTTCGAAGTCGGTACGTAATCCTAAAGCGGAACTATAAAAGGTATTTGTTATAGTACTATATTATATAATATAGTACATAGTAATATGCTACGTAATATATAGTCCTATATATAAACCAGCCTTTAGCCTCTATAGTTCTTCTCCTCTTTATAAAACAATAAGGTTATCTAGCTATCACTTAGTGCTATAATAGTTTATTCTATCTCCTATTACGCCCCGTCGCGATCCCTAGCTTTATAAACACAGTCCTAGCAGCTCTATTACCTTATCCCTTTAGTCGTCGCGACCCGAGCGCAACCCCTAAGAAATTATTCCCTTAAGCCCCTAAGCCCCTAAGAAATTTTCCCTAGCCTATAAAAACCTATATAGCCTATAGAATTTTTTTATAGCCCCCGATAAACACCTTAGATTAGATACTCCTCCTTCCTCCTTATAGCAGACATACCTATAGCCTCTAACGCTATAGGCGACGGTCTAAAGGCCCTTATTAAAGAGTTTATTAGTGAATTTCCTTAGATCGCCTAGGCGATTAAGAGGTTCGGTAACGTAGTCCCGGTCGCTAATGCGTAGGAGACCTAGGAAAACCTTTAAAGCCCGGATACCCGATATATTCTTATATATATCGAGGAGAGTCTTCGCTCCCTTCGTATAGCGGAGGCCTTTTAGGTTAACCGAAATGCTAGGTTAAAGGAACGTATAACTATACGCGATTAGCTCTTAGCTATAAAGGATTAGCTCTTAGCTATAAGGGAGCAACTTCTCGAGGCTAAGGACCTTATAATCTTAACTATAAAGATATTATAGTCTTAGACGATAACCCCGGTATAGTCGTCTAGAAAACGAAAGACGGTAGACCCTCCGATCTTTACTAAAAAGGGGTTTGCCTCCGACCGTTTATATAAGTACGAGGCCTAGGAACTTAAGATATAGGGTATCTTCCTCCGCGATAGCATATAGTTCGACTTAGATAGCGCCCGCCTCCTTTATATTAGCGATAGGCTTAGTAAACGGGCCTACGACTTTATTAAAGATAGGATAGCTACTATTATAGCTAACCTATCTAAGAGAGAGAAGTAGGAATAGCCTACTACGACGACGCTTCTTATAGCTTTAGGCAGGCAGTATAAGGTTTTAGACTTAACGTAAGCCGCTAAGAATATCCTCGATAATTTTCCCTAAGGCGATAAGAACTATTAGATCTAGAAGGTAGACCTTAACGCTTATATACGTAAGGTAAGGAAGATAAAGGAATAGTAAGTCGACCTCCTCCGGAAGTTTATATCGAAGGATATAAGCGATCTTATTAAGAATATATAGACTAAGATCCCTAACACCGACTACGAGAAGTAGTTAGCGTAGATAGATATCTTTGCGAAGAATCTTACTAACTATACTTATCGTTAAAAGCTCGAGAAGAAGGCCGCCCCCCGCTTATAGTTCCCGCCGACGCTTATACCTACCCTTACCCCGACCGCCCCGGCCTAACCCTTATACGGTAACCCTATAGACCTCGACCGGCTTTCCGATACTAAACGATAATTTAAGATCGATAATAAACTCTATACAGCCTACGGAGAGCCTAGATACTAAAAGGAGGCTTACGACCCGGCTAAGATAGCGAATCCGCTTTTAATGCCTTTACGTTAAGGTAGTCCTTAGTTTTAAGGCCGGGGCGCCCCCTCCCTTAGCTTCGGCCGAGGATCTTAAGGCGCCCGCGGCGGCGGGTATAGCTAGGGCTAGCTCGTCCGTACGGCCGACTATAAATAAGGCCGTATCCTTAGGGAAGAGGATACGGATTTATAAGGCGAGCGGCCGGCGTTAAGGCTACTACTAAAAGATATACCCCTAGAGTAAGTCGCTCTTAGAGGTTATATATAAGGGAGGATAAGAGGATTAGGTCGTTGCTTTTAGATAGAACGGATCTTCGGATTAGTTCGTCGAATAGTAATAAAAAGTTAATCCTTCTCTATATTCGTCTCTCCTTTACGCGTAATCTTTAGTCCCTTTACTATATTAATACGTTATCCCTCGTAGATTCTAGCTATACTACCGTAGCGTTCGCTTATCTTTACGCTATCGTACGGAAATATAACGTTACTATAAAGAAACTCCTTAGACCTCGACCGCTTCGACTAGCCGACGATATACCTTTAATATAGATAACGGACTACTTTATAGCCCGAATAACTATTAGCAAGCATATAGAACTTATGCTCTTCTTCGTTACGAATCTATTACCCTTTACCCCGATTATCTTAGGCATCCCCTAGCTTTAGGAATACGAACTAACTATACTTTAGAAATATCTTTAAGTCCGCTTTAAGTCCGATTACTATATAAGATACTACCTGCCTTTAAGTATAATAGCCGAGGATAGGATAGCTCTTAGGACTCCTATTACTCCCGCGCCCGTAGGGCATTAGTTACGTCGGAAAGTATATTTTTCTAAGGTCGTAGAGATTTAAATAACCTTAACGTTTACTCTGAAATAAAGGGTCCTTATAACGATAGAAGATATACCGGAAATTCCCTTCCGGTAGGAAGAGACTAATATCCTAAAAGACTAGACTATCCTACCGGGAAGTTATATATCTATAGACTCGTCTATTAAGGAATATCTACCTAAGTAGGTATCGTACCTCTTAAACCTCGGCTAACCGATTTAATATCCCTTATATAGGATATAGCCATTCGCCTAGGAAACCGCCCGCTTAATATCCCTAATTAGCCTTCCGGACTCCCTTAAGACTTAAGCCTTTAAGGCCACTCCGCCGTAAACTACTTTAGTAGCTCGCCTACTCCTTATTCGCCTTACCGCCGGCCGTTGCTATATTCCCGCCCGATAGGGCTAGACGAGACGCCCCCGCCGGCGTATACAATAGGAAGATTAAATACCCTTAGATATAAACGATATCCGCTATATATAAGTAGTTAACTTTATTTAATTCTATAAATAGGATAGTATCTAAGCGATGCGAATTAGTATATCTAAATTAGCTAAGCTAGTCGAGGAGGGAGAAAATCTACGACTCCTTAACGAACTCTTAATAGGCTTAGTTAAGGTCTTAGAACTATCCGAAACCTCTTTCTAACGCGTTATTACTAAGGACTATATAATAGAGGTAGCTTAGGTCGCCTTCCCCGAACGTTTTTATAATTTCCTTTAGACGAACCTTTAGGATATAGCTAATTCCGAATCTCTATTTCAGAGGGTCGACGAGGCCGATATAGAAAAATTCCTCTAAGTAAAACCGGAAGTTATAAAGGCAGATATCCTAAAGAAACTCCTAAAAGAGTTCTAGGATAAGCTTCCTTATTTCCTTTTAAAGAATGCGAATAAGCTCCCCCTATACCGCCCTTAGGATTATAAGATCGAACTTAGACTTAGTAAATAAGCCCCGTACTATAGAAATCGGCCTATATCACCCGTAGAACTCCGCTATATTAAGAAGTAGATTAACGATATGCTTAATAAAGGCTTTATTCGGGAGTCTTCTTCTCTAGCAGCGGCACTACTAATCCTCGCTTATAAACCGGGCGGTAGCGTCCGTATCTATTATAACTACTAAGGTTTAAATTAAGTTATAGGTAAAAATCGATATCCCCTGCCTTTAATCCGCGAAACACTAGATTCTCTCTATAACGCTAAGTTTTATATATAAAGCTAGACGTAATTGCTATATTTAACCGTATTCGAATCGCCGAGGGTTATAAATAGCTTATAGTATTTATTACACGCTTCGGACTATTCGAGATGCTAGTTACCCCCTTCGGCCTTTATAACGCACCGTCGACCTTCTAAAACTATATTAATCACGTGCTTTATAATGCCCTTAATGACTTCTATATAGTATATCTTAATAACGTACTAGTCTTTTTAAAGACTAGGGCGGAATATAAGAACTACGTGCGAATAGTTATCTAACGCTTAGGCAACGTAGGGCTTTAAATCGACATCGGGAAGTTAGAGTTTTATACGACGAAGACTAAGTACCTTAGATTAATTATTTCGACATCTAGCAGAAGCATAGACCTTAAGAAGGTGCGTATAATCACGGCTTAGAAGACCCCGACTTTAGTAAAAGAACTCTAGTAGTTTCTTAGGTTTATAAATTTCTACCGTCGTTTTATTAAAGGATACTTTAGTGTTATCTCCCTAATAACTACGCTATTTCGAAAGGATTCCCGTTAGTCTTAAGGACCTAATTAAGCTACCGCGTTTAAAGCTCTTAAACTTGCTTTTACTACTGCCTTAGTCCTAGCCTATTTTAACTACTCGAAGAAAATAGTTATTAAAACTAACGCCTCGAATTAGGCCTCGGGAGGAGTCCTTTTATAGACCGGAGACGACGGATATCTTTACCCTATTGCGTTTTTTTCGTTAAAGCATACTGCCCTTAAGTATAACTATATAATCTATAATAAAGAGCTATTAGCAATTATTAAGGCGCCTAAGGAATAGCGCCTAGAACTCTAAGGGACTACTAAGGCGTTCGACGTTATTATAGACTATAAGAATCTTTAGACGTTTACATCTATAAAGCAACTTAACTAACGATAAGTACGCTAGGCTAAATTCCTTTCCTAGTTTAACTTCGTAATTATATACCGCTTAGGCAATAAGGCAATTCTCCCTAACGCTTTTAGTAGGCTCTATAGCGATAGACTAGCTACTATAGACGACGATAGACTCCTCTATTAAAATTAGGTAGTTATCCTTAAAGAGAAAGTTAACCCGACTATCCTAGAAGAACTTTTAACCGATTCCGGTGCCTCGAAGGAGGACCTTAATATAGTCGCCGCCCTTAGACTAAAAGCAGCTAGTAAATCACTCGATAAGCTTATCCGTAAAGCATATTAATAAGATAATCTTACCTAAGATATAGTAGCGATACTCCGGGATCTATACGCCTAACGCTAGCTAAAGTATATCCGAAAGCTCTTGCGTTGCGATATATCCGAATGTTAGTTAATTAACGGACGTATCTTTTTCCGCGACCGGCTCTTCGTCCCTAATACTTTAGATCTCCGCCTTAAAGTCGTTTATTAATCCTATAGCAGTAGCTTAGTAGGATACTTAAGGAGGGTAAAAACCCTTAATCTATTAAACCGAATATACTAATAGCTAAGGATTTCTTACTTTACCGCTACGTTTGTTAAAGACTATACTCTTTGTCTTTAGACTAAGACCCCCCGCTTATCTCCCCTTAGATTCCTAAAACCCCTCGCTCTACCGGTCCGACTATAGGCCGATATATTAATTAACTATATTACGATACTCCCTAAGTGCACCTAAAACGGGAAGACTTATAAGAATATACTTACGATAGTTAATAGGCTTACGAAGATAAGATATTTCGTCCCTATTACCGGCCTTTCTATAGAAGAACTAGTTAACTCCTTTATCTATATAGTCTATTGCTTATATAAAGCACCCGATACTATTATCTCCGACTAAGGCACTTAGTTTATCTCTAATTTTTAGCGATAGGTTAGCACTTATTTAAGAATAATGTTAAAACTAAGCTTAGTATAGCACCTAAAGACTAACGGTTAAACCGAAATCGTTGACGCTATAATAAATAAATATATTTAAGCCTATATTAGCTTTATATAAGATAACTAGGTCGACTAGCTCCCGCTCGTAGAATTCGCAACGAATAATTAAGTAAACGAAATAACCGGTATTTCTCCGTTCTTTGCTAACTACGGCTTTAATCCTCGTCTCGGCATTAAACCTATAGGCCCCCGACCCCCGACGCTTTTATTATAGGCAAAGAAGGAATTCCTTCGCGCGGACGTAATAGCTAATCGTTTCTACTATATCCTTATTTAGCTTTAAGCTCTCGCACGAGCTTTATAATAGAAATATAAAGATAATGCTAATATAAAGCGGGACGAAGGCTTTCTCTTCCGACCCGGTAATATAGTTATAGTTTTATTAGAGAATATAACTACTAATCGCCTAAAGAAAAAATAAGACGATAAATAGGACGGTCTTTATCCTATTGTCGAGGTCTACCGTAGCGCTATAGTTATCGACCTCCTAAAGCACATCCGAGTTAATAAGTCTTTCTATACGTTAAAGGTGCGGCTCTAGATAACGGAAATAATACCGGGCTAAGCATAGATTAATCGAGAGGAATAACGCAACGTCGTAGGCCGTATCGCGGAACGCGATAACGACGGCAATATCGAAGAAATATAGGAATTTAAGAAGATCCTTAACGTATACGATAACGAAGCCCCGATCCTAACTTATCTAATCAAATAGAAACATCACTAGGAACCGACCTAGCAGCCCGAAGATAACCTAAGAGGTTTCCCTAAAGCTATTTAACGCTTCTATAGATGCAACCTAGATAAGCCGGGCCCCTTAGATTAGGCCCGCCTATAAAAGATTCCTTTATTATATACGGATTTCCAGCGAAAATGACATTTCTTAGCGATTTAGGGACTAAATCGTCTTTAAAGGGGGAGTACTATTATAGTACCATATTATATAATATAGTATATAGTGATATACCACGTGATATATAGTCCTATATATAAACGAGCCCTTAGCCTCTATAGTTCTTCTCCTCTTTATAGAATAATAAGGTTATCTAGCTATCACCTAGTGCCGTGATAGTATTCTACCTAACGGGCTTATTGCTAAGAGAGATATCGTCGAGTTATAAAATACTTAAGGTTATAATAGTCTATAAGGATCTTAAAGTTCTTATAGCTATAGAGCTCTGCTTACTATTGCTTTAAATAGCTAATTATAGCGAGCATTTCTTTATCGTAGATAGCGTAGTTCTATTCGGAAGAGGTAAGCTTACGGGAGTAAAAAGCTATAAGGCGGCGTTAGCCGTCTACCTCTTGCGAAAGCGTGCCTTTAAGCGCGAATCTACTATAGTCCGCCTCGAGGATTATATAATAATTAAAGTCCTACTAAAGTAGTACTAAGGCTTACGAAAATATATTATTTAATATTTAAAACGCCTTTGCCTATACGGCGACCTAAAAGAAGGCTATCCCTTTACCGGTAAGGGCTACGAGCGGACTAACGATATAAGAAAATTAACGAATAGAAATCCGGTAGTAGTTCGTAAATCCAAAAAAACTCCGTATACCCTTTTGCGAAGTTAGGGCTATTTAGTCCCTAATAGCCTAAATCTTTACGGGGTCCGCTTATATACTAACGCCTACGATAATAATAAATCTAAGGTATTTAACCTAGCGGATGCCGAATTCGCATTTATTAAGGTCGAGGTATAGCCTATACTTAGAGAGCCGGTCTAGCACCTTCCGTACTTTATCTATATAATCCTTTAGGCTGCCGCTTAAGTAGATAAGAATATTATTAATATAAGCGGAAGCGAACTCGTCTTAAAATTTGCGAAGAATGCTATTAATATACCGATAGAAGGTGCTAAGAGCCTTTATAAGCCTAAACGGTATTACTATCTATTCGAAAAGCCTATAACGAGTGCGGAACGCGGTCTTCTACTCGTTGCCTTCCGTAATTTACACCTTATAGAACGCTTAATAGATATCTAACTTAGTAAACTAATTCGCCTTAGCGATATTATAGAGTATCTCCTTAATGAGCGGGAGCAGGTAGCGGTCCGGTCGTATTATTGCGTTAAGTGCTCGGTAGTTTATATAGAATTATAGTCCTCCTTTAGGTTTCCGCGCGTATAGCACCGGAGCGGCGGGCTTAAAAGAGCTAGCCTATATAAACCCTTTATCTAAAAGGCCGCGTAGTATTTTCTTTAATATAAGCAACTCGTCTCGAGGTATTACGTATAGCGGCCGGAAGGGCGGAACTATATTATTATAGTACTATATTTTATAACATAGTATATAGTAATATGCTATGTAATATATAGTCCTATATATAAACGAGTCCTTAGCCTCTATAGTTCTTCTCCTTTTTATAGAATAATAAGGTTATCTAGCTATTACCTAGTGCTATAATAGTTTGTTCTATCTCTTATTGCGCCCCGTCGCGATCCCTAGCTTTATAAACATAGTCCTAGTAACTCTATTACCTCGTCCCCTTAGTCTTCGCGACCTAAGCGCAACCCCTAAGAAATCATTCCCTTAAGCCCTTAAGCCTTTAAAAACCTTTCCCTAGCCTATAGAAACTTTTATAGCCTATAGAAAAAAATTTATAGTCCTTAATAATACCTTAGACTAGACACTCCTTATTCCTTATAGCGGATATACCTATAGCCTCTAACGCTATAGGCGACGGTCTTAAGGCCTTTGCTAAGGAGTTTATTAATAAATTCCCTTAGATCGCTTAGGCAATTAAGAGGTTCGATAACGTAGTCCCGGTCGCTAACGCGTAGAAGACCTAGGAAAACCTTTATAGCTTAGATACCCGATATATCCTTATTTATATCGAGGGGAGTCTTCGATCCCTTCGTATAGCGGAGGCCTCTTAGGTTAACCGAAATGCTAGGTTAAAGGAACGTCTAATTATACGAGATTAGCTCCTAGCTATAAAGGATTAGCTCCTAGCTATAAAGGATTAGCTCCTAGCTATAAAGGATTAGCTCCTAGCTATAAAGGATTAGCTCCTAGCTATAAAGGATTAGCTCCTAGCTATAAAGGATTAGCTCCTAGCTATAAAGGATTAGCTCCTAGCTATAAAGGATTAGCTCCTAGCTATAAAGGAGCAACTTCTTAAGGCTAAGGATTTAACGATCTTAACTATAAAGATATTATAGTCTTAGACGATAGCCTTAATATAGTCGTTAGGAAAACGAAAGACGGTAGACCCTCCGATCTTTACTAAAAAGGGGTCTGCCTCCGACCGTTAACGTAAGTACGAGGCCTAAGAACTTAAGATATATAGTGTTTTCCTCCGCGATAGCATATAGTTCGACTTAAACAGCGCCCGCCTCCTTTATATTAGCGATAGGCTTAGTAAACGGGCCTACGACTTCGTTAAAGATAGAATAGCTACTATTATAGCTAACCTATCCGAGAGGGAGAAGTAGGAATAGCCTACTATAACGACGCTTCTCGTAGCTATAGGCAGGCAGTATAAGGTTTTAGATTTAATATAAGCCGCTAAGAATATTCTCGATAATTTCCCTTACGGCGATTAGAACTATTAGATCTAGAAGGTAGACCTTAACGCCTATATGCGTAAGGCAAGGAATATAAAGGAATAGTAGGTCGACCTCCTCTAGAAGTTTATCTCGAAGGATATAAGCGATCTCGTTAAAAGCATGCCGACTAAGATCCCTAATACTAACTACGAGAAGTAGTCGGCGTAGATAGATATCTTTGCAAAAGAGCTAGCTAACTACGCTTATCGTTAGAAGCTTAAGAAGAAGGCCGCCCCCTATTCGTAGTTCTAGCTAACGCCTATACCTGCCCTTGCCCTAACCGCCTTTACCTAACTTCTATACGATAACCCTATAGACTTCGACCGACTTTCCGATACTAAACGGCAATTTAGGATCGATAATAAACTCTATATAGCTTACGGAGAGCCTAGACACTAGAAAGAGGCTTACGACCCGGCTAAGACGGCTAATCCGCTTCTAATGCCCCCCTACCGCGGTAGTCCCTAGTTTTAGGGCCCAGGCGCCTCCTCCCCCGGCTTTAGCCGGGGATCTTAGGGCGCCTGCGGCGGTAGGTAAAGCTAAGGCTAGTTCGTTCGTGCGGCCGACTATAAATAAGGCCGTATCCTTAGGGAAGAGAATACGGATTTAGAGGGCGAGCAGCCGGCGCTAAGGCTATTGCTAAAAGATATACCCTTAAAGTAAGTCGCTCTTAAGGGTTATATATAGGGGAGGATAAAAGGATTAGGTCGTTGCTTTTAGATAGAATAGATCTTCGGATTAGTTTATCGAATAGTAATAAAAAGTCAATCCTTCTCTATACTTATCTCTCCTCTATACGTAACCCTTAGTCCCTTTACTACTTTAATACGTTATCCCTCGTGTATTTTAGCTATATTACTATAGCGTTCGCCGACCTTTACGCTATTATACGGAAATATAACATTACTATAAAGAGGCTCCTTAAACCTCGACCGCTCTAACTAGCCGATAGCGTACCCTTTATATAGATAACGGACTATTTTATAGCCTAAATAACTATTAGTAAATATATAGAACTTATGCTCTTCTTTATTATAAACCTATCTCCCTTTACCCTAATTATCCTAAGCATCCCTTAACTTTAGGAATATAAACTAACTATGCTTTAGAAATCTCTTTAAGTCCGCTTCGATTCCCCTTACTATATAAGATACTGCCTACCTCTAAACGTTATAGTCGAGGATAGGGTAGCCCTTAGGACTCCTATTACTTCCGCGTCTAAAGGGCATTAGTTACGCCGAAAAGTATATTTTTCTAACGTCGTAGAGATTTAGAGTACTCCGACGATTACCCCGAAATAAGGGGTCTTTATAATAGTAGAGAACGTGCTAGAACCTCTCTTTCGGTAGGAAGAGATCGATATTCTAAAGTACTAGACCGTCCTACTAAGATATTATATACCTTACTTAAAACCTATTAATTTATCTACCGGAGACTATCTACCTAGGCTAGCACTATACCCTTTCAACCCTAGCTAACCGATTTAGTACCCTTTATATAAATATTGCTATTCGCCTAAGACGCCGCCCGCTTAATATCCCCGATTAGCCCTTTAAACTCCCCTAAGACTTAAGCCTTTAAGGCTACTCCGCTATAGACTACTTTAGTAGCTCGCTTACTCCCTATTCGTCCTACCGCCGGCTACCGCTACGTTCCCGCCCGATAGGGCCGGACGAGACGCCCCCGCCGGTATATACGATAGGAAGATTAAATGCCCTTCGATATAAATAATATCCGCTATATATACGTAGTAAACTTCGTCTAATTCTATAAATAAGATAGTGTCCAAGCGATACGAATTAGTATATTTAAACTAGCTAAGCTAGTTAAAGAGGAAAGAAATCTACGACTCCTTAACGAACTCTTAGTAGGCTTAGTTAAGGTCTTAGAACTATCTAAAACCTCTTTCTAACGCGTTATAACCGAAGACTATATAAGAGAGGTAGCTTAGACCGCTTTCTTAAAACGCTTTTATAACTTCCTTAAAGGGAACCTCTAAGATATAGCTAATTCCGAATCTTTATTCCGGAGGGTTAATAAGGCCGATATAGAAAAGTTCCTCTAAGTAAAACCCGAAGTTACGGAGGTAGATATCCTAAAGGAACTCCCGAAAGAGTTCTAGGATAAGCTTCCTTATTTCCTTCCGAAGAATGCGAATAAACTTAATATATATAAAGCATCCTCTATACTATATGCCGGGGCTAATGTAATCAGCTATAGATAGGATAGTAGGGAGCTATTCCTAGCTCCCGGGGCTTACGCCTACCTAATAGAAGCATCCTTCTTTAAACATATATTCTTAGTGCCTAGTGTATTAAATTAGTAGCAATTCGCACCTTCTGTCTTTAAGCTACTATTAGAAACGCCCTTCCTCTCTCTAGAGCTTCGCTCTACTACGACACGTTCGCTAAGAGCTTCTTAAAGCTCTCGCTATTCGTTAGAAGCCGCCTAAAGGCTTCCGACACCTATAGTATAACTAGCTTATATAACCCTAGCTAGCACGCCTATATAACTACTAATCTAAGCCTTACGATCCGACGAGGCTCGCCTTTCTAGGTATTATTAGAACTAGGGTCCGCTGCCTAGTTCTCTATTTTAAGTCCTTACGCAATTAGCCGTAAGGAAAAACTTTCTCTCTATGTTTTCGATTTCCTACGCGTACCCGTTCCTACGCTAAAATTAAAACACCTTATACCTCCTAATGCAGACTTTTCTCTTCTCCTATAACTCTTCTTCCTTCGTAATCCCCTCTCTTCTCTATCTATCGACCTCTTCGCCTTCTTCCCTCGTTTTATTTAAGCTATTATTACTATAGCTAAGGACGAAGAAGCCCGATAAGCTATAGCGTCTATATCTCGTTTAGACGACGACCTTTATCCTCGCTTACCGACTTAGAAATATACTCCGCCGGAAAGTGTCTATAGCGCCGCCCCCTTTAGGGAATCTATTATAGTACTACATTATATAACATAGTATATAGTAATATGCCACGTGACACTTTCTTTTATAGTCCTTAATAACACCTTAGACTAGATACTCCTCCTTCCTCCTTATAGCGGATATACCTATAGCCTCTAACGCTATAGGCGACGGTCTAAAGGCCCTTACTAAGGAGTTTATTAGTGAATTTCCTTAGATCGCTTAGGCGATTAAGAGGTTCGATAACGTAGTCCCGGTCGCTAACGCGTAGGAGACCTAGGAAAACCTTTAGAGCTTAGATACCCGATATATTCTTATGTATATTAAGGAGAGTCTTCGATCCCTTCGCGTAGTAGAGGCCTCTTAGGTTAACCGAAATACTAGGTTAAAGGAACGTAACTACGCGAGATTAGCTCTTAGCTATAAAGGATTAGCTCCTAGCTATAAGGGAGCAACTTCTTAAGGCTAAGAACTTAACGATCTTAATTATAAAGATATTATAGTCTTAGACAATAACCTTAATATAGTCGTTAGGAAAACGAAAGACGGTAGACCCTCCGATCTTTACTAAAAAGGGGTCTGCCTCCGACCGTTAACGTAAGTACGAGGCCTAAGAACTTAAGATATAGGGTATCTTCCTCCGCGATAGTATATAGTTCGACTTAGACAGCGCTTGCCTCCTTTATATTAGCGATAGGCTTAGTAAACTAGCCTACGACTTCGTTAAAGATAGAATAGCTACTATTATAGCTAACCTATCCGAGAGGGAGAAGTAGGAATAGCCTACTATAATAACGCTCCTCGTAGCTTTAGGCAGGCATTATAAGGTTTTAGATTTAACGTAAGCCGCTAAGAATATTCTCGATAATTTCCCTTAAGGCGATAAGAACTATTAGATCTAGAAGGCAGACCTTAACGCCTATATACGTAAGGTAAGGAAGATAAAGGAATAGTAAGTCGACCTCCTTCGGAAGTTTATCTTAAAGGTGTAAGGGTCTTCGACTATTAGTGAGATTAGGTCTACGACCTAATCCGCATTCTTATATACGAGTAGGGAAGAGGCACGTGCGGGTAGGGAAAGGGGCTCGTGCGAATAGGGGTAAGGGGCTCGTGCGGATAGAGGTAAGGGGCACGTATAGACAAAGGGGTACGTGCGTAGAGCTATATAACCGTATGCATAGGTGCGCCTATACTTAGTTCTTTATAGATGATTTCTATACCTATATAGAGCTTCGATAGATATAGCGCGGTCCTTAAGGCTATGGAAGCTAACTACGCTAGAGCTAACTTACTACCCCCGTATAGTTAAATATATACCGGAAACACGCTAATATAGCCCCTAACTCCGCCTAATAAGGCACTTAGTGTGGCCGAATATACCCCTAATCGACCCCTACGACCGGTAGGAGTCGTCCTAAGGCCGGCTCCCTTAATCTTTCTAACGTTATAGAGGCAAATGACTATTAACCCTATAAGTTATCGGTTTAACGATGACTATAGTGGTTTAGTTAACCTACGTATAGCTGCTGTAATCCCTAACCCCGACCTTAAGGCATACATTTAAGTTCCTCTAGCATACGTCCTAAACGAGGCCGTTAATGTAAATCTTTAATAGAAATTTGCGAAACTTTAGGATAGCATAGAGAATTATACCGGCAAGCCCTACGACCTATTCGATGACAAAATCCGCTAGTTTATAGGCATCTGTTATAGCATTAATGCTATACCCGGTTGTTCTATAGGCTGCTCCTACGAATTCTTATAGGTCGCGCCTAAGCGTACTACCTTTAATATATTACATAGACTACTACGTTTAGGGCCGTATACGATAGCATTAAGAAGCATTTTAACATAGAGGTAAATAAGGCTTAGTATTTCACCGATTAGACCTCTATCTCGTTAAATAAGTCGCGCACTTAGAATCCTACCCTATCTATATAAGATATCCTAGAGCTACTCTTTAATAAGCTTTAGTTATATTAACGAGCTTTCGGCGGCACCTTCGTCGGTAAAGATTAGCTGCGAGCGACGGTTATTAAGGCATACCGCAATAATCCCGAGCTTATATAAGCCCTATTTCGACCCTTTAAGCACATTAAGACCCTATTCTTAGAGCTCCGTTTATCCCTTAAAATAAGCCTAATACTTGCTAATCCCGGTTAATTCCTAACTAAGGTTATAGACTATTCTAACTTAGAAGCGATATACCTAGACCGTAGGTATACTAATCACTAAAGCAGAGGAGGATACCGTAGCTATATATAAGGCTTTAGACGAGGAATTAATTATAGCGGCTACTATAGTTATTCTTACCGAGGTTATAAAGGACGAGGAGGCTATTAGACTAACAATCGCCCTTAAAGCAAGAAGTGCTTCGTCTATAATAAGGAAGGTTGCTAGTCGACTAAGCATAGCGCCGAAGAGAGGCAGAAGGCGAATGACTAGTATCTAACCTAATGTTATTTCTAAGGAACGCCTTCGATTAACCTAATAGCATACGTAATAGAATATAAAGGTTACGAGATTAACGATTTAATAGACGACTAAGGAGGTTAACGAGTACTAGGATAACGCCGCTAATACCGAATAATAGTAGGCAACCTTAATGCTCGATTAATAAGCGTTTACGTATCTCTTTATAGGCGAAGATATGTTTAGCATAGAACGAGCAACGCCGGCTTTATAGTTTCTTATTAACGATAGGTACTCTAGGAAGTAATTCTAGGGTATCCTAATTAACACCGGCATTGCTAAGGTATTAATAGCTAGTTAGGAATAATATCTCGCCTTCTAGCGAGAGAATCCTAACATAAAGCTTAACGACTTAATAGCTAGCTAGGCCTTAATTAAATTCGGAAATAGCGATGTTATTAAATCTCTCGGCTTATTAGTAGTAGAAATACCGTTAGGAAGGATTACCTTCGATATGCTTGCGTCTCCGACCCTTTTCCTCTTTTGTCTCGCGGATATAGATCGGTTAAATGTATATTACGATAATATAACGGACGTTATTATTAGTAAGAATAAAGGGATCTCGCTCCTAGTAGTCCGTAAATAGGGCTACCCTTAGTTCTTTCTTAGTAGGCAAGAATAAGCGATTTCCTTCCTAGCAGAAAGCGAACTCTAAACCCTTTATCGTCGTTTTAGCCACCCGGCAGTTATTAGACTATATTACTTACTAAGGCAAGCAGGCCATAAGGTGTTAGTTAATAAGCTTAAGAGCATCGCGAAGTATTATTATTATTATTAACTATACTCTTAAGCTCTACGTCGATTTAAATTTATATTAAAAGACGATTAGAACTTTAACTACGAGATTATCGTCGACGTAATGCACTTATACGAACGCCTTATCCTCTAGTAGACTCGGCAACGGCTATTTTAGGAGCGCGTTTCTTGCCCTTAATGTCTATAAAGGATATATAGGAAATACTTAAGCTTTATAGATTAATACCTATATTAGCCCGCTAGATACTATTAAACATAACGCTAGAACGAACTTTACGTCGTTAGAATTCCGTAATAAAGCTAAGTTTATAAGCATTATATATAAGCAAGTTCCCGTAGAGGCATACTAGTCTATCGGGAAAGTCGAAAGATATTACGCTCCGCTCCGCCGTGCCTTCGATATTATATATGCCGAACTTAGCAACGTAACTTTAGCCGAAGCAATACTTTAGATAGCTATAAAAGCAGTTAATAATACGGCTAGCCCTTAAGGATTAGTGCTAATATTGCTTATATTGATTAGCCTATCGGCGTATAACGTTAGACTCTCCGCTATTATTAACAACGATAAAAAGAGCCGCTATAGTCTATAAGGCAATAAAGATATTGCGTTAACTTACTATAGAACGGTAAGTTAAAGAAGCCTTATAGGCCCGAAATAGCCTAAAGATAACGTATGTTCTCTCCCTTCCTTTATAAAGTAAAGTTCGGGTATAGAGAGAGAAAAACGGCTAGTAAGGCCCTTTTAAGATTGCTTTTGTTAACGGCCACGACGTAATAATTAATACGATTAACGGACCTTAAGTCCTTCGTTTAACGTTAGTATATCCGTATAACCGCGATAAGAAGACCGAAGACCTTCTGTCTCTACGTCCTAAAGAGGATTTACTAAAGCCGATTTAATAGTCTAATCCCCCTCGACTAGACCCCCCGGCACTACGTAGGCGTAGACGACCTCTAGGTTCTAAGAATAGGCTAAAGCAATTGATTATAGAGAATACGGCTCTTAGATTCCTAGTTTTAAGCAATCCTGCATACGCCTTCCTTATTAAGAAAGAGGAGGACGCGTATGCGTTGGCCTTTAAACTGCGTGACGATAGCATTATTATAACTCCCGGCGCTTTATTTAAGGAGGTAGATAATTAGGAAATCGACGACCTCTTTGTCCGTAGAGTCTTTAGTTTCGAGAAATACAATAAGGCAATATATAGAGGATATCGGATCTTTAGCTTACGTATAGTTCGAGAAGTAAAAGGACGAGATATAAAGCTATACGAGAAATTAAGGCTCGTCGTTTAAGGTTATAACGACCGCGAGAAGTAGTGCTTATTAATAGCCTCGCTAACAATCTAGCGCGTTAGCTAAAGGCTAATACTAATAATCGCGCCCGCAATTATACGAGACTACGGTATAACTTTATCCCTTTGTAATATAACATAGGCCTACTCGTAGGCAACGATAAAGCTCGTACGAACTATCCTAACGCACCTGCCTAAGGAGTTAGAGGGTAGATACCTAAAAGGAACTATTATTCGCGTTATCCGACCGCTATACGGAATCGCGGAATCTAGTGTTTATTAGTTCTATATATACTAAGGTTATTATATTAAATAACTAAATATATCGACCTCGACCTATAACTCGTGCCTACTAATAACTAACATAGGCCCTAAGACATTAGGCATCGTAGGTATCTAGACAGACGATACACTTATCCTCGGCATACCCGCTTTCTCGGCCGTAGAGGAAGCTAAATTATAAGAGGCTAAGTTCCGCGCTAAGCTAAAGAAATTAATAACAGCTAGCTCTATTATAGACTTTAACGGCGCGAAAGTCATACTATAACCTAACGGAGATATACTGCTATAGCAAAAAGGGCAAGCTATACGCATTAATACAATTAATACAATAGCATCCGATAGCCCTTAGAGGTACCTAGAACAACGGGCCTAAGGCAGCTATATTATATATATCTATTAGCTAGAAGCATCCTTTAATATCTCTATTATAGTATAGGTTTATAAACCTAAAAAGAAAGACTATAAGATACTAAATAAGCGTCTCTAATAGCAAAAGAATAACTAAGATCGTAGACTAAAATACGTCCTAATAGACCTATTAATAGCGAAGCTAATAGTCGTTACGGATGGTTCCTTTGCTAATAATAGAGACTTATTATCGCAACTCGGTTTTATTATTGCTATAGTCAATGAGAAAAGGACTAAGACTAAACTCGATACTACCGGTAATATTATTTATTAGAGTTCTACGAAGTGTAAGCGCGTGACCTATAGCGTGCTTGCATTAGAGATCTACGGTATAGTAAATAGTATCGATCTCGGCTTCGTTATAACTACTACTATAAGGATAATTACGAAATACCTTTAGATTCTACCTCTCCCTTTAGTGATTTATATAGACTTATACTCGCTTTATAAGAACCTTGTTAAACTAGGGATAACTAAGGAGAAGAGGCTTACAATTAATATTATAGCTCTTCGCTAGTTATACGAAAGACGTGAAATCTCGGAAATCCGATAGATTAATAGCGATAATAACCCTGCTAATACGACGATAAAAGACGCCCCTAACCGGTCTCTATAAAGGTTTATTAACTCGCATAAATTAACAATTCGAATAAAGGCTTTTATTATAAGACCTTAATAGTTATATTGATTTTACACCTATACTATACCGGCTTTACTATATGCGGGCCTTTCTTTAGTCTTACTTCGCCCCGGCTACGTTATAGCCTAGGCCTAATTTAACATAAGACTTTGTTCCGCACTAGCCTATATAATATAGCTAGTGCTATTTCCTTTATGCTTTTTCATTTTGTATAGGGGTTTGCAATTACAAAAGAAAAACTCCTAATATAGGAGTAGAGGTATTATATACTACACATATAACTTATAGGAGGCTATATAACACACGCATACCTCCTTCCTAGCTAGGAACATATATCTATAGAATATACACACTTTAGTTAACCCTATATAATAGACCCTATCTAATAATAAGCGACCTTATTAAGAATATATAGACTAAGATCCCTAATACCGACTACGAGAAGTAGTTAGCGTAGATAGATATCTTTATAAAGAATCTCGCTAACTATACTTATCGTTAGAAGCTTAAGAAGAAGGCCGCCCCCCGTTCGTAGTTCCCGCCGACGCTTATACCTGCCCTTACCTTAACCGCCTTAGCCTAACTCTTATACGGTAACCCTATAGACCTTAACCGGCTTTCTAATACTAAACGATAATTTAGGATCGATAATAAACTCTATATAGCTTACGGAGAGCTTAGATACTAGAAGGAGGCTTATAACCCGGCTAAGATAGCTAATCCGCTTCTAATGCCCCCCCGTTAGGGTAGTCCTTAGTTTTAGGGCTAGGGCGCCCCCTCCCCCGGCTTCGGCCGAGGATCTTAGGGCGCCTATAGCGGCGGGTATAGCCGGGGCTAGCTCGTGCATACGGCCGACTACGAATAAGACCGTATCCTTAGGGAAAAGGATACGGATTTATAAAGCGAGCAGCCGGCGCTAAGGCTACTGCTAAAAGATATACCCTTAGAGTAAGTCGCTCCTAAGGGTTATATATAGGAGAGGATAAAAGGCTTAAGTCGTTGCTTTTAGATAGAATAAATCTTCGGATTAATTCGTCGAATAGTAATAAAAAGTTAATCCTTCTCTACGCTTATACCTCCTTTATGCATAACCCTTAGTCCCTTTACTACGTTAATACGTTATCTTTCGTAGATTTAGGCTATACTACCGCGGCGTTCGCCGACCTTTACGCTATCGTACGGAAATATAACGTTACTATAAAAAAGCTCTTTAAACCTCGACCGCTTCGACTAGCCGACGGCGTACCCTTAATATAGATAACGGACTATTTTATAGCCTAAATAACTATTAGTAAGTATATAGAACTTATACTCTTCTTCGTTACGAATCTATTACCTTTTACCTTAATTATCCTAGGCATCCCTTAGCTTTAGGAATATAAACTAACTATACTTTAGAAATCTCTTTAAGTCCGCTTCGACTCTTATTACTATATAAGATACTACCTGCCTTAAAGCATAATAGCCGAGGATAAGATAGCTCTTAAGACTTTTATTACTCCCGTGCTTAAAGGGCATTAGTTACGTTAAAAGGTATATTTTTCTAACGCCGTAGAGATTTAGACTACCCTAACGTTTACCTTAAAATAAGGGGTCCTTATAACGGTAGAAGATATACCGTAAACTCCTTTTCGGTAGGAAGAGATTAATATCCTAAAAGACTAGACTATCCTACCGGGAAGTTATATACCTATAGACTTATCTACTAAGGAATATCTACCTAAGCAAGCATCGCACCCCTTAAACCTTAGCTAACCGATTCGATATCCTTTATATAGGATATAGCTATTCGCTTAAGAAACTACTCGCTTAATATCCTCGATTAGCTCTCCGAACTCCCTTAAGACCTAAGCCTTTAAGGCTACTCCGCCGTAGACTACTTTAATAGCTCGTTTACTCTTTATTCTTCTTACCGCCGGCCGTCGCTACGTTCCCGCCCGATAGGGCTAAACGAGACGCCCCCGCCGGCGTATACGATAGGAAGATTAAATGCCTTTAGATATAAACGATATCCGCTACATACGTTAGTTAACTTTATTTAATTCTATAAATAGGATAGTATCTAAGCGAGGCGAATTAGTATATTTAAATTAGCTAAGCTAGTTAAAGAGGGAGAAAATCTACGACTCCTTAACGAACTCTTAGTAGGCCTAGTTAAGGTCTTAGAACTATCTAAAACCTCTTTCTAACGCGTCGTTGCTAAGGACTATATAATAGAGGTAGCTTATCCCGCTTTCCTTAAACGTTTTTATAACTTCCTTAAAATAAACCTCCGGGATATAGCTAATTCCGAATCTCTATTCCGGAGGGTCGATAAGGCCGATATAGAAAAATTCCTCTAAGTAAAGCCGGAAGTTATAAAGGCAGATATCCTAAAGAAACTCTTAAAAGAGTTCTAGGATAAGCTTTCTAATTTCCTTTTAAAGAATGCGAACGAACTTCCCTTATACCGCCTTTAGGAATATAAGATCGAACTTATACTTAGTAAATAAGGTCTATACTATAGAAATCGGCCTATATTACCTATAGAACTCCGCTATATTAAGAAGTAGATTAACGATATACTTAATAAAGGCTTTATTTAAAAGTCTTCTTCTCTAGCTATAATACTACTAATCCTCGCTTATAAGCCGGGCGGTAGTATCCGTATCTATTATAACTACTAAGGTTTAAATTAGGTTATAGTTAAGAATCGATATCCCTTACCTTTAATCCGCGAAACGCTAGATTCTCTCTACGACGCTAAGTTTTATATAAAGCTAGACGTAATTACTGTATTTAACTATATTCGAATCGCCGAGGGTTATAAGTAGCTTATAGCGTTTATTATACGCTTCGGACTATTCGAGATCTTAGTTACCCTTTTCGGCCTTTATAACGCACCGTCGACCTTTTAGAACTATATTAATCACGTGCTTTATAATGCCTTTAATAACTTCTATAGAGTATATCTTAATAACGTATTAGTATTTTTAAAGACTAAGGCAGAATATAAAAACTACGTGCGAATAGTTATCTAACGCTTAAGCAACGTAAGGCTTTAAATCGACATTAGGAAGTTAGAGTTTTATATAATAAAGACTAAGTACCTTAGACTAATTATTTCGATATCTAGCATAAGTATAGACCCTAAGAAGGTATATATAATTACGGCTTAAAATACCTTAACTTTAGTAAAAGAACTTTAGTAGTTTCTTCGGTTTATAAACTTCTACCGCCGTTTTATTAAAGGATACTTTAGTATTATCTCCTTAAAAACTACGCTACTTCGAAAAGATTCCCGTTAGTCTTAAAGAACTAAATACGCTACCGCGTTTAAGGCCCTTAAACTTGCTTTTACTATTGCCCCGGTCTTAACCTATTTTAACTACTCGAAGAAAACTGTTAGTAGGGCTCTCTACGGTAAGCAGCCGGAAGCGAACCTATCGCACGTGTGATAGTATGCGGTTTAGGTTCTTATTGTCTTGTCTAGCTAGGAAGGAAGAGGGGAAAGGAGGCCCCTTTATAGGTGACGTGGCCTCGTTGCACGCACGTGATTACGTGGCTGCAACTGCCTCGTACGTATCCCTTATCCCTTATTCCCATACTAGCAGTCTTTATAAGATCGTAGAAACAGCCTAAAACGAACGTAGCAATAAGGGTTGTAATAAGAGGCTAAATAGGGATCTATAGCCCGGTTAAACGGGCCGTATTATTATCGTAGATCCGGCTTCTCTAACCTTACAATAGCCTTGCAAACAGCCGTATAACGTACGGGAAAAAGAGCGTTAGGAAGCATTAAGCTTCGGGTCGAAGCAGAGGGGCGAAGTAGAGCAAGAGATAGAGTTATCTTCGGGTCGGGAAAAGAGCGTGAAATAGAGCGTGTGTTCGGGCCGGGAAAGAACGTTGCCGGAGTGCTATAGGGTCGGCATATAACGTTGCCGGGGCGAAATAGGGCTTATTTCGGGGCACTAAAAGGGGAAGCAAAAGAGGGAATAGGGCGCCGAAAAGGGGGAAAAACAAAGCAGGAAAAACAAAGCAGGGAATACACTCGCAGTCTTTAAATAAAGAACAAAAAGGGGCATAACGAATAAGGGGCATAAAGAACGTTATCTCGGCCACTAGGGAGCGTCGGAAAAGGTCAGCTAGCTAAACATGCCGGTGCTATCGTCGTTATTATCCTCTTCGGCTAGGATATAGCCTTATTAACGTCCGTAGCCTCGTCCGTACGGCTAACTAAGACCGGGTCTCGAACCTCGTATAGATTTAGAACGACCTCTTGCACGTCTGTATTAGTTAAAAGATTAGACGGGTCGGCGTGCGAGGTGTATTTCGAAGGACGATCGCAGGTCCGAAAACAGCTCTTTTATACGTACGGCCGGGTGGAAAAGGGCCGGTTCGTGCTCTAAAACGCCTCGGCAAGCCTAGACGAGAGTCATTCGCAATAGGACGTTAGTCTCCGGGTCCTAGTCTGCGAAGGAACTACTAAAGGCGCGTTAAATAAGCTATAGCCTATTAAACAGCATCTCGAGGACTTTAGGAAGGGGCTTTTCCGGGTGTTAGGCTTAAAGCCTCGGGAACGTTATCGTAGTCCACGCTGTGAAATACTATTCGTGATTAACGCTAGTGTCGAAATAGCGTTTAAGGGCATCGTATATAGTCCGGAACGACGCATCTTAATTAACGTACCGGATATAGTAGTCCTTAGCACGGCCGGCGAGGATTTAACTAATTAGGTCGTAGAATTAGCCGGGTGCGACGCGTAGGCTATAGTAGGTCCGTATAAAGAGCTAGACTTTATCGTCTAGGATATTATACGGGTCTCCTATAAAGTTATAGTCCTTTTTCCACGCCTTAGCGAATTATAGCACGAGGTTAGCGTCCGTAAGGACGTTCGGGACTTTAGGCGGCGGCATTGTTATATATGCCTTAAGGGGGAATTTAAGGATAGTAGGGACGGCAAGGACGGTAGGGACGGTAGGGACGGTAGGGACGCGGACACGGGGAATAGCGGCAGGAATAGCGGTAGGCAGGAACGGCTAGGCGGCAGGCTAGTACTAGGCGGCAGGCGGGACGGCGAATTCAGGGTGTCGGAACCGGTAACTTATCGGATAGACCGTGTGTTATACAGCCTAGGGAACCTAGGGAACGACGGGGACTTAGCCGGGGACTTAGCTAAGGACAAAGGGGTCGGGAGACAGGCCGGGAATAACTAATACCGGTAGGCTAAAAACAACGGGTGATAGAGCTATAGGCGAATAAACAACGGGCGGAATAACGGGCGAGGACGGCGGTAGAGCTATTATTACAGCAGCTACTAATGCTATAGCGGGCGGCGACGATAATAGTAATATAGCAGCTTCTTAAATACTATTAGTAGACGAGGCCGGTACCGTTAATACAGCGGCAGCAGCTATAGCGGCTTCGGGCTAAGCTAGCGGCTCTTTAAGGCTTTATAAGGTGACGAATTACGCTACGTTTAAGCCGTTCTTTCTATTAACGTAGATGCCGCGTCTATTTAAGAGGTTCTTTAGGACTTTACGGTATTCCTTATTAGCCTTCGTCTACGTTGCCTTAGTCTACCCCTTAAAGTGTTCTTAGAAGTCGTCTAGCATATCGGGGCCGCGGGCGTATACGTTAGCCTCGCAAACGGCTAAGAATCTCGCTACTAAGGTCGTTACGACGACCTTATTGTCTTCCGGGGCGATCTAGGTGTCCTAATAGCTAATGTCGATATGCTTATAGAAGGAGCCGTAGATCGGCACGTCCTTTATCTACTCTTCGAGCAGCGTGCGTGCCGCCGGGGCAGTAGAGGCGGTAGAGGCGGCGATAGGAGATAGGTCTAACATCTTATAATCCGCCGGGGTATTCTTATTAAAGAAAAAAACTTAAAGCAGTAAGGTTCTTATAGGTCCTGCTTTAGGGCGGCAAAGAGCAAAGCAGGTAGTATATACTAGCAGTTCTTTAAATAGCAAAGAACAACTAGTAGGGCGGGCTTAAAGCAGCAAGCGGACTATATATATAATGCCGGGCTTAAGAGAGCAAGCGGACTATATATAGTGCCGGGTCGGAAGACGGCGGGGTCTTTGTCGTATATAAGGGTCTTCGTAATAGTTTTATCGGGAGCAGGCAGCGGGCTTTTAGTTGTTTTTCGTAAGGGTCTTTACGCGATAGTCGTAATTAAATAGCTTATATATTAATCGAATATCCCGTGGTTTCGGGAGTATTTATCGGGTTCGTAAGGGGGTCTTCGCGATACTATTAATAGCTCCTTAATAGCATAAGCTTCTATAAAGCGGTAATCCTTTAAGGGTAGCTAGTAATAACCCTTATTAGCGTTATCGGACGTACTCTCTTTAACGGCACGAGCTTCTATAAAGCGGTAATCCGTTAAAGGGAGCTAGGGAATTCTCTTTAGCGGCCACCGAAAGCTATATCGGTTCTAGTTCGGGAAGATCCTTCGTTCTTAGCATAAACTGCCCTCTCTAAATATACGGATTAGGATTATATCAATCGGATCCGCGTACGTTCGAGGGTTAAGGGGTCTATCTCTTCTACCTAGCTAATCTATGATTAAGCCGATTTAATTAGTTTAATTAAGCTAGTCAATCACTAATTAGTATTAGTAGGGCTCTTTACGGTAAGCAGCCGGAAGCGAACCTATCGCACGTGTGATAGTATACGGTTTAGGTTCTTATTGTCTTGTCTAGCTAGGAAGGAAGAGGGGAAAGGAGGCCCCTTTATAGGTAACGTGGCCTCGTTGTACACACGTGATTACGTGGCTGCAACTGCCTCGTACGTATCCCTTATCCCTTGTTCCTATAAAAACAGTTATTAAAACTAACGCCTTAAATTAGGCCTTAGGAGGAGTCCTTTTATAGACCGGAGACAACGGATATCTTTACCCTATTGCGTTTTTTTCGTTAAAGCATACTGCTCTTAAGTATAACTACGAGATCTATAATAAAAAGCTATTAGCAATTATTAAAGCGCTTAAGGAATAGCGCTTAGAACTCTAAGGGACTACTAAAGCGTTCGACGTTATTACGGACTATAAGAATCTTTAGACGTTTATACCTATAAAGCAACTTAACTTACGATAAGTACGCTAGGCCGAGTTCTTTTCTTAATTTAACTTTATAATTATATACCGCTTAGGCAATAAGGCAATTCTTCCCGACGCTTTTAGCAAGCTCCTAGGCGATAGACTAGCTACCGTAGACGATAATAGACTCCTCTATCGAAATTAGGTAGTTATCCTTAAAGAGAAAGTCGACCTAACTATCCTAAAAGAACTCTTAACCGATTCCTATGCCTTAAAGGAGGACTTTAACGTAATCGCCGCCTTTAGACTAAACGTAGCTAGTAAATCACTCGATAAGCTTATCCGCGAGGCATATTAATAAGATAATCTTACCTAGGATATAGCGATACTCTAAGACCTATACGCCTAACGCTAGCTAAAGTATATCCGAAAGCTTTTGCGTTGCGATATATCCGAATATTAGTTAATTAACGGACGTATCTTTTTCCGCGACCGGCTGTTTATCCTTTATACCTTAGATCTCCGCCTTAAAGTCGTTTATCGATCTTATAGTAGTAGCTTAGTAAGATACCTAAGGAGGGTAAAAACCCTTAATCTATTAAACCGAATATACTATAGCTAAGGATTTCTTACTTCGCCGCTACGTTTGTTAAAGACTATACTCTTTATCTTTAGACTAAGACCCCCCGCTTATCTCCCTTTAGATTCCTAAAACCCCTCGCTCTACCGGTCCGACTATAGGCCGATATGTTAATTAATTATATTACGATACTCCCTAAGTATACCCGAAACGGGAAGACTTATAAGAATATACTTACGATAGTTAATAGGCTTACGAAGATAAGATATTTTATCCTTATTACCGGCCTTTCTATAAAAGAACTAATTAACTCCTTTATTTACGTAGTCTATCGTTTATATAAAGCACCCGATACTATTATCTCCGACTAAGGCACTTAATTTATCTCTAATATTTAGCGATAGCTTAGCACTCGGTTCTAAATAACGTTAAAACTAAGCTCGGTATAGCACTTAAAGACTAACGGTTAAACTAAAATCGTTAACGCTATAATAAATAAATACCTTTAAGCTTATATTAGCTTTACCTAAGATTATTAGGTCGATTAGCTCCCGCTTATAGAACTCGTAACGAATAATTAAGTAAATAAAACAACCGGTATTTCTCCGTTCCTCGCTAACTATAGCTTTAATCCTCGTCTTAGCATCGAACCTATAGGTCCTTAACCCTTAACTCTCTTATTATAGGTTAAGAAGGAATTCCTTCGCGCGGACGTAATAGCTAGTCGTTTCGACTATATCCTCGTTTAGCTTTAAGCTCTCGCATAAGCCTTATAATAAAAATATAAAGATAATGCTAATATAACGCGGGACGAAGGCTTCTTCTTCTAACCTAGTAATATAGTTATAGTTTTATTAAAGAATATAACTACTAATCGCTTAAAGAAAAAATAAGACGATAAATAAGACGGTCTTTATCTTATTCTTAAGGTCTACCGTAGCGCTATAGTTATCGACCTCCTAAAGTATATCCGGGTTAATAAGTTTTTCTATACGTCTAAGGTATAGCTTAAGATAACGGAAATAATACCGGGCTAGGCATAGATTAATCGAAAGGAACGACGTAACGTCGTAGGCCGTATCGCGGAACGCGATAACGACGGCAATATCGAAGAAACATAGGAATTTAAAAAGATCCTTAACGTATATAATAATAAAGCCCTAACTCTAACTTATCCAATTAAATAGAAATATCACTAAGAACTAACCTAATAGCCTAAAGATAACCTAAGAGGTTGCCTTAAAGCTATCTAACGCTTCTATAGTTATAAACTAAATAAGCCGGACCTATTAGATTAGGCCCGCCTATAAAAGATTCCTTTACTATATACTAATTTCTAGCAAAAATGATATTTCTAGCGAACGATTTTAACAATTTTAGCGATTTCTTAGCGATTGAAGGACTAAATCGTCTCTAGAGGGGGAGTACTATTATAGTACTATATAACATAATATAGTATATAGTGATATACTACGTAATATATAGTCCTATATATAAACGAGGCCCTTAGCCTCTATAGTTCTTCTCCTCTTTATAGAATAATAAGGTTACCTAGCTATTACCTAGTGCTATAATAGAATCTAAGAGTGATTATAAAGATCCTCCTCCTATCCGTCGTCGCCCTAGCTTATCTATAGAAACCGAGGTACTATGCAAGCAGTCTGCCTTACTAGCTATAGAGGATAAGGACTATAATAATCTATTAAAATAGGCCGTTCGCTACTATAGGTTAATTAAGATACTGCCTACGGAAGGGGTTATTAAGACCTTTACTAATATAGACCTAATGTATATAAAGTAAGCCTATATTCTCTTAGGCTCCCTAGCCTTAAAGTCGGAGACTATCCTTAAGATTATAGATCTTCCGCCCGTAAAGGAGAAGCATCTATAGTACGCCGATACTTAGCGAAAGGGAATTCGCGCGTATCTTCGTTTTATAAGCGATCTTTTAGATAAGGAGACTCTTCTCTACGCTACGATAACTCCTATATATCGACTAGTTTAAGCCGTGCCTCTTAACCCGTAAATAATCGACGGAGACCCTTCTAACGGTTAATAATCTAAGGAATAGCCTCCTCCTCGTCCGTAAGGAATACTTCGCTTATCTAAGCAATACTCTATTAGATAGCAGCATCGCCCTAAGAAGCAACCCTAGGTTCTATATTATTCTCTTTAGTCTAAGTCGTCTAAGTACTCGTAGGCCTTTTACTCTCGTCGATAGAAAGATTCGGATAATAATAATAATAATTTATCTAGATCCGATAATAGCTTTATCCGCCGTCCCTTAAAGTCCTATCCGAATCCGCGTAAGCACCGCGAGGCGAGCTATACCTCCTCCTCGGCCTATAACGACGAGGCCGTTACTAAACGCCTTAAATGGGATAATATTAGTACTTTTAACCTAGATAAGCATAATCCGAAGAACCTAGGCATTATCGCTCTTAGCGATAAAAAGAATATTTATACAGACGTCTACCTCTTCGCGGAGCGTCTAAGAATCTATTAGGACGAAGGATTTATTCGCCCTTTGCCTATACTACCTCTCCTTCTTAATAGGAGGAGCCCTTATATAGTATATAAGTAAGCTTATAGCAGAGCAACGCGATATCCTTAGCTCCTCCCCTCTTAGAACCTTCTATAAGTTCTTAACTAAGCGTTTTAAGCGTCCTAACGCCGATGTCTTAAAGGAACTTTATAGAGAAAGGTATACGATATCTATATAGTCCTCTAGCTTTATTACTCTCGCGTAGTAGATCTAGAGAAAGGTTTCGCTCGCCCGCTAACTTAAGATAGGTAAGGATGCCTAAATTATTAAGGCTATCTATCCTCTTATTGCCGTCTAGATCTCCTCGCTTCTTCCTATTCCTATAAAGAAGACTCCGATCGATAAATAGATTTATATTATTAAGGAACGAAAGCCCCTTATTATAGCCTCCCTTAAGCTATATATCTCCGGAGACTAAGACTATTCTCGCCGTAGCAGCTTTTCCCATTAAGATAATAACTATCGTTAGGATAACTATCGCCGTAATAATAGTTACCGTTAGGGTAACCGTAATTGCAGCCGTCGCGATAATCGTCGCGATAACTATCGTTAAAGTAACTAAGGCAATAACTACCGTTAGAATAACTATCGGGATTAAGACTAAGGCTATAATCGCAACCGTAGCCCTAAAGGTCGAAGCTTAGGTAATAACCGTAACTAATTAAGCTTACGCCCGCTACGCCGCGATAAGCGTTACCCTCGCCGGGACGACCGATAAGATAACCGAACGGAATACCGCCGAGGTAAATATAAGGGTAATAATAATAAGAAGAAAGTGCGTTTTAAGTCGAAGTATTAAAGTGATAAGAAGACTACTCCTAGCGGCGACGAAGCTAGTAACGAGCTATACTTAAACGACGACTCTTAGGATAACGCATCCTCTTATGCCTCCTCGGAAGCTAACTTCGTAGGCTATATAAACTCTCGCTACCTTACTAAAAGGACCGGTAAGTTTAAATACAGCACTTACAACCGTACCTTCGCCTTCGCCTCTATGCTTAAGGAGTATATATACGCTAACTACTATATATCTAAGCAGTAGCTTTATAGTAAAGAACGCGCGCCTAAGCCTTTAACCTATAAGGTTTATAAGGCCTCTTTTCTTTCTCGTAACGCTATTTTCTCTTATCTCTATCTTAGGTGTAAGAAGACCCCTTCTACTCCTACTATTTCTATAGGGAATATCGTTGACTTTATTCTTGCTAAGCCTAATTCCCCCGCCGCCTTAGAGCCTATTCTTCCCGCACCTATTATTAAAGAGCCTATTTTTTACGTAGCGCCTACTACGGTACCTTAATTAAATTAGATCCTAAAAGCTAAAGCCGAGGAGCTTTAGTAGGATTAGGATTCCCCGCCGTATTTATACTCCTATATAAGAATTAAGGTCTTTGCCTAACCCGGTAGGCAGGAAGTCTAAGTTTGCCCCGACTTTAGCTATAGTAAGCCTATAATTAATCGCGACCTTCTTTAGACTCTTAACTATACCGTCGAGAAGAAGCCTCCCGTTACTATTAACGGAGTTAACGGTCGTTCTTTTTGCGAAGACTAGGCCACGTTCTCCTTCTACACTCACGGTACTATAGCTAGTCCGGCCGCTTAAGCAGCTATAACTAAATTCACTTACTCCGCCTAGGTCTCTAAAGTAAAGGCCGGCGTACTCCTTAGCAATGCCTTCCTTAAGCTATACCGAGGATCCCTTAATTATAATAAAGAGGTTGTTTATATTAGAGTGCTCGGCGGGTTTAAAATCCTATTCGATATCTATAAATAGTCCCGCGAAGTTATTCGCCGTATTAAGGCCGTCCGAAAGACTATTATGCCTCCCGGCACTACCCTTATAGTCCCTATATCTTAGAAAGAACTTCCTAAGGACCGTGCTTATACTTTCTTCGCCTCTTACGCTAACGCTATTTATAGCATCGTCGATGCTAAAACTCCTCCTACTATTCTTATTACTTATAGCACGAACGCTAACCTAGTTATTAAGCGCAAGCAGAAGCTTAGCTAGATATAGGAGTATTAAGAGTCAAGCTATTTTGCCGCCCCGTCCTAGAAATCAGCTATAAAGGCTCTAACACTAGCTACGGCAATCTCGCCTACTCTTAGAGCCGCTGCTATACTATCCTTCTCCGTAGGAACCGCTATTGCTACTACTGCTTCTTTTATTAATTTATCAGTTAACGTTATAAGCACCTTTCCGCTCACTTAGGAGGTCCTTAAGTGCCTATAGCCTCCCGCCCCGCCTTAACCTATAGAAGCTTTAGTTCTAGGTACTTCTCTAACGCCTTCGCTATCCGACTCTATCTACGCCTACGTTATAGCTTCTTCTATAAGACCCGGAAAATAGTCTAAGGTTCGCTAGAACCTTATAGCAGCTGCCTTTAACGTAACGGCAGCTGCCGTAGCTATTAAGACAAACGCCGTAGATAGAATCGAGGATCCCCTCTCTAGCCGTATTCCGTACTAAACGCACGTTTAGCGCCTACTAGAGCTTTAAGAGAAATGCACTAAAGAAGGTATTTATATTTTCGACTATAGTCCCTCTTTCGTATAGCGGATTAAAAGGCCTCTTAGAAGATACTCCTAGCTCTAGCGAGATATAGGCACCGCCGTCGTAGAACCCGGAAAGGAATAAATAGTTCTCTTAATCGATAATTAGCACGAAAAACGAATCGCTTAGAGGCCTTACCTATAAGGGCTTCGCGATAGAAAGGTTATCGACGATATATTTAACCTACTTTATAAGCAGGGTCGCCTAAAGTAAGCCGACGAGCCTACGCCGTTTATAGCACCTATCTTCGTAGTTTAGCGTATAGCCCTAAGCGAGACTAAAGGCTAAGTTATTATTAACCTACGTGCCGTTAATAGTATTATTATTCTAGATTCCTACCTTCTGCCTCTATAAAGCTCTATTATTGCTAAGCTCTTAAGCACCCGTTTTAATACTGCTATCGACGCTTCCGCCTTCTTCTATTAGTTTTGAGTTAAGCTTAAGCATTAAGGTAGGTTTACTATTATAAGTCATCGAGGTCTAAAGCGCCTAATAGTTATACCTATCGGCTTTTGCAATAGCCTAGCGTACGTATAACGCTATATAGACCGAGTTTTCCATCTGCACTAGGGCTATAGCCGCGCGTTTATTAATAATATTATTATTTACTCCGCTACGGAAGAGGAATACTCTTAATATCTTAAGGCTATCTTTAAGCTCTTCGCATCGCTTAACTTATCTATAAGCCCTGCTAAAAGCTAGATCGGCTACCCTTCCATAGAGTTATTCGGATTTCGTATCGACGCGTTTATAATAAGTACTTTAAAGCATAGGCTCGCCGCCTTCGCAAAGCTTCTATTCCCTAATAACCTCGCCGCTTTTAAACACTATATTAGCGCTATAGGGTATATTCGTAATCTTATTCTATACTACGGCGCCTCTATTACCCTTCTATAAGACTATAAGACTAATCTTCTAGCCTAAGGTCGCTTAATCGGTAAGGTTAAGAACGGGAACCCTAATAAGCGGAAGTCCTACACGCGAGTTACATTGTTTTAGCCTATTTAAGCTTTTCTCGGTTTTGCAAATTATTACCGACGATTTATTTTAGGATACTCTAGCATTATTGCCCCTCTTACTATATTATTAAAGGGGAGCTTTAAAGGAAGAAAGCCCGGACGAGTATAGCTAAACACTAGCGAATTAATAGCGTTTTACGCAGGAAAGAACGCCTTTATAATAGCCCTACTTCTCTAATACTTCGACCCTTAAAGACTAATTTACATTAAGACTAATGCCTTAATTTTCGTAATAGCTAGCATTCTTTTATAGCCCGATAACGAAGGCTACTATTATCCGATTATTTTCTAATTACGGAAGTTTATTAGCCTTAAGCTTAACTACGGCACCTTTAATTAAGAGATATTTGCTATCGTTAAGTGCTTTAAATACTAGCGATACTACGTCGAAGGGGCGGCGAATACCGTTAAAGTTTTATTAGATTACTAAAACCTTTAAAGCTTTATAAAGTAAGTATCCTTTTATAGAAGATAAGTACGTTAGTATATATACCTAGCTCCTTTCGATTTTTCGATTAAATACCGAGCCGGTAAATTATATCCTACCGATGCTTTATTAAAAAAGCTAAAATATATAGGCGAAGCCCTACCGTCTATAGAGCTACTCCTAAAACTATAATAAAAGTTAGTAGTTATTCGGTAGGTATATATAGCTATAGATTCTTTATAAAGCGACCTCGACACGAACTATTAGGTCTTTACTATCTTTAAGCTTAATAAGATATCTTTACGTAACGAAAATATATAAGCTCTCTAAGATTCGATCGCTTAGTATTTAGGAATAAGTCCCGCTAAATTAGCTACCTAAGTTATAGATATCATTAGTTATAAATAACGGTATTAAAGATAATTAGCTAGGTTAGTAGCTTATTATAAAAGGGTCTATAAGAGTAATATCTCTAAGCCCCTTTTTAAGCTCTTAAAGAGGACTTAAGCGGAAGATCTATAGACTATATAGCGAGTATAGGCCGAAAGTACCTTAAAAGAAAGGGTAAGTCTTTAGTTATTAAGCTTAAATAGACTTATTCTATATTCGGGAAGGATTATAGTGCTTATAGAGGTTGCTTTAAGGCAAGAGCTTATTTAGCTCTTCTACGACGATCCCTTTATAAGATACTTCGGAATAGCCTATATAAAAGACCTCCTATCTTAGAAATTCTTTTAGGAAGGAATAGCTCGTAATATAAATAGCTATATACGTTTATATTATATCTATTAAGGCGCCGTTTTAAAGCGGTATCGCCTATACGGCGCCCTTAAGTCGCTGCCTATTCCTATAAGACCTTAGGAAGAAGTCTCTATAGACTTTACTACCGGTTTTCCGGAGTTATAGTTCGATAGTAGAGAAGTTAACGCAATACTAATAATCGTTAACTAATATACTAAGTATAGCGTATTTCTCGCGGTCTTTAAGATAATAATAGCGCTTAAGTTAGCTAAGGCTTTTTATTATAAGATTAAGCTTATCTATAGAGTACCGAAAGGCATTATTTCCGATAGAGGATCTCTATTTATTAGTAAGTTTTAGTTAGACCTCTATTATATATTACGTATAAAACGTAGGTTATCGATAGCCTTTCACCTATAAACCGACGGTTAGACGGAATAGGTAAATTAGATACTATAATACTACCTTCGGTATTATATAAATGCCGAATAGAATAACTAGCCTAAACTACTACGAGAGGCTTAGTTCGCTTACAATAATGCGAAGAATACAACTATAGGCTTTTCGCCTAATAAGGCATTATTCGGATACTAAATAGACTACTATATCTACCTTTAGACGATGCTATTAGTAGGGGAGTGCCTAAAGCGAGAGCCCGTATCGGCAGATTAGCAGACTTAAGGAAAAAGCTAGAGACTTATTAGCGATAAGCTATTAAGTCGTAAAAGAAATTCTATAACCTCTATTATAAGCTACTTACCCTTAAGGTTAAGGACCTAGTAGGACTCTTTACAAAGAACTTACGCCTTAAGGACTAGAGAAGGAAGCTATTACTTAAATATATTAGACCTTTTAAAGTCCTTTAAGCTATTAGCAAATAGGCGTACCGCTTAGCCCTATTAGAGAAATACGACCGGCTTTATAATATATTTTACATTAGTCTTCTTAAGCCGTAGGTAGAAATAGCTACTAACTAACACCTTAGTGAATTACTGCCGATGCTTAACCTTAACGATGCCGAAGGAGAATAGTCGGTTTAGTAAATTAAAGACTATAAGAAGAAGAAGGGCGTTACCTACCACTTAGTAAAATAGGAAGGTTAGCTAGCCGAATACAATAATTAGGTTGCTTAAGACGATATAGCGAATGCTTAAGAACTTATAAACGAATACCTAAAGATACGGCTAAAGAAATAGCGGAAATTACGCATTACGAAATAACTTCTTTTTAGCTTACCTTAACTTTTCTTTTTCTACTCCGCCGCTAATTTACCTTTATTCCTTAATATCTATACGGTAGAAGTCTTTTACTTTTACCTCGCTAGTAAACTCTATAATAACTAAGAGACGTTTCGTCTACTCCCTCCTCCCTTAGCGACTACTCTCCTTAATTATTTTACATAAAATATCGTATGTATATTCTCGGCCTACCTCCTATAGGGTAAAACCTACGTCTTTAATCACAAAATAAAGCTTTTAGTCCCTATTCTCGCGTATAGCTTTCCGTCGCTCTATCGATGCCTACCGGTATTTAAGACGACGTTTTATATATAAACGTTTTGTATTTAGTACCCTTTATTCCTCTCTATAGGCCGTTATTACGGCTATAAACGACGTATAAACTTAGTAGAAGATTAACTTTATCTTCTTTTTCTCCGTCTCGTCCTAAGTAATCTATAGCTCGGCTATCTTTGTCTAAATGCCGTATAGATCCGCTATATCCTTAGATATTATTGCGGGCACTTATAATTTTATTGGCGATTATATCCCGACTTAAGGGGGAACGAGGAACTTACGGATTTATAAAGGTTATTACGCGAGTTATATTAAATATACCTACTTAATCGCGCGTCTTCCTAAATATAAGAGAGTTTAACTATTCTAGTATTATCCTCGTTATCGCTAAACCCTTATATACTACTATTTAAGCACTTAATATAGTATAACTCGATCTTTTCTAGTTACGGCCTTCTTAGCCCTTTTCTTTAGCGATATCCTTTTCTAAAGATTCTTCGTATTAACGGTGTCTCCTTTAGCATTCGCCTTTATATCCTCGTCTCTATCGTCTTCGCTAAACGACGAAAATATTTTAGATTCGATAACCGTTAGCGTTATATGCTTAGCAATCGCTTATTCTTCCTAAGACTTTACTATAATAGGTTTCTTTATGCTTATAAATAGTCATTTAAATAACTAACGAAATAGTAAATCGTCTATTTCTTCCTTTAACGAGGATATTGATTTCTCTAATACATTCGGTATATTCTTCTCTACGAGAAGTCGTTCTAATAGGGTTATCTTCTCTCTACGCTTCTTCTTTAGCTTTATCTTTTCTTATGCAATCGCTACGGCGTCCTTAATTAATACTCTATTCGCCGATAACTCTAGGACTTAAGCTATAACTAAGGGACCTATCGGCTAAATATAGTCTATCTATTTTCCTCGCTTCTAGGGCGTCTCTACCGTTGCGCTTGCCGTTCGCTTAGGACTTATAGCGTAAAATCAATTCGGAATATGCTTATCTAATTTATAATATGCTCCTCTAATTCCGAATATGCATCTCTATAAGATCTCGATATAGTTATATAATAAGAGAAGAGAAGGAAAAAATCTTTATATATAAAGAGCAGCACTCTTCTATAGTTCGCTAACTATACGTAGGCGACTAGCTACCTATTGCATAATAACTATTATAACGCGCGATTAATATTATAATTATTATAATATATATAATAATAACTATCGTCGTTAATTCTCACACTACGTTTAATCCTATTTTAGTCCTATTTGCTATTACGACTTTATTTATACCTAAAGCTATCCTAACGTCTAAGGCGTCCGCCCTAAAAGGGGGGGATAATTATAACGCAGCTACCCGCGCAACTATAGAGTCGGGAGATAGGGATATATATACGATAGATAATGCATTTTAGCTTAGGGACTATTCGGGCATTAGTCGCTAACTAGTCCCCGACAACCCCTCTCGAGGCCTAAGGGTATATCCCTAAGGCCCTAATATATCTTAGAAGAGGGGCAAGCTTTAGTCTTACTACGAGAGGGCAACCGTATTATAATAAAGGATTATTCGTACTTTTCACTATCGTTCCTACCTTCCTAAACGTACCTTTAGTCTATCTTCTTATAGTAGATAAGCAAGCCTAGCTAAAGACCTAGCGGCTATAAAGGCTAAGCAGTAGTATAACGCGAAACACCGGCCGGTTCTTCTTAAAGCCGGCGATAAGGTCTACCTAAAGCTTTATATAGGCTATTATAAGCTTAGCTAGCCGTATAAGAAATAGTCGCGGCAGCGAGAGGGTCCCTTCGTAATTAAGCGTATAGTTAACGACCTCGCGGTAGAGCTCGACCTCCCGAGCTAAGTCCGAATCTACTATATTGTCTCTATTTAGCACCTTAAGCTTATGCATAAAGGGCATTACGTCGAATCCGAGCTTAGGCATATCGAAGCCGCTCGCGATATCGAGCAAGCGCTTAACGAAGGAGATTAGCACTACGAAGTTAAGCGCTTAATAGACATTCGTATTCGTCGCATCGGTCGGTCGAAGTTACTTATAACTAAATACCTCGTGCGTTAGAAGGGATAGGCCGCTATGCATAACTAATAGGTCCGAGCCGACTAAGTCTCCGCTAAGGCTATTACGGAGTTCTAAGGTCGCCCTCTAGCACGCGCTATATAAAGCAAGAAGGCCGCTTAGTAGAAAGAACGATTAAAGGATAAACGATTACTAGTATATATAAGCATAACTTATAAGAATAAAAGGAAGGATTTAGGCAATAGGAGTATTCCTCCTAATTGCTTAATTAGGATTATATTATAACTGCTAAAGGCAGTAGTATTTTCTTTTTCGAGCCGGCATTCTAATATATATAAAGCATCCTCTATGCTATATACCGGGGCTAATATAATTAGCTATAGATAATATAGTAAGGAGCTATTACTAGCTCCTAGGGCTTACGCCTACCTAATAGAAGCATCCTTCTTTACATATATATTCTTAGTGCCTAGTGCATTAAAACTCCCCTTATACCGCCCTTAGAATTATAAGATCGAACTTATACTTAGTAAATAAGCTCCGTTCTATAGGAATCGGCCTATATTACCCGCGGAACTTATTGCGAAGCTAGGCTGGGATTTGTGAGACTTAGGTAGCCTAGGCGGGCTCTCGACCTAAAGGACTACCCGGGGGACTACTAGCGGCCCGTGCATCGCTGTACGGCCTATAGGGCACCCGAAGCTAGTTGTAAAAGGGGCTTGGAAAAGGGGCTTAGAAAAGGGGCTTAGAAAAGGGGCTTGGAAAAGAGGCTTGGAAAAAGGGGCTTGGCAAAAGGGTTTAGAAAACGAGGCTTGGAAAAGGGGCGTGGAAAAGAGGCTTGAGAAAATAGGGCTTTGGAAAAAGACGTAGGAAAAAGGCTGGGAAAAAGGCTAGGCAGGAAAAAGGAAACAGGGGGCTGTGTCTTAAACTCAGACATTTAGGTAGAACGCTAAAGGGGGCTACTGATTTAGGAGGGACAGGACTGCCTATTAAATGGGGCAGTCCCCCTTAGTAAGGCAGGGAAAAGTCAGAGATCAATCAATCACTTCTACACTACATTTCCTACCTACATAAGATTTAAACAGCTCTATACAGACTGTCTGCGTCTTCGACCCCCTTTTTAGTCTTTAACTTCTATATGCACAGCGTATGTCTCTCTTCTCGAGAGAACTCCGCTATATTAAGAAGGAGATTAGTAATATATTTAATAAAGGCTTTATTCGGGAGTCTTTTTCTCTAGCCGCGGCACTACTAATTCTCACTTATAAGCCGGGCGGTAGTATCCGCATCTATTATAACTACTAAGGTTTAAATTAGGTTATAGTTAAGAATCGATATCCCTTGCCTTTAATCTGCGAAACGCTAGATTCTCTTTACAATGCTAAGTTTTATATAAAGCTAGACGTAATTGCTATATTTAACCGTATCCGAATCGCTAAAAGTTATAAGTGGCTTACGGCGTTTATTATACGTTTCGGACTTTTCGAGATCTTAGTTACCCCTTTCGGCCTTTATAACGCACCGTCGACCTTTTAGAACTATATTAATTAAGTGCTTTATAATGCCCTCGATAATTTCTATATAATATATCTTAACGACGTCTTAGTTTTTTTAAAGACTAAGGCAGAATATAAGAACTATATGCGAATAGTTATCTAACGCTTAAGTAACGCAGGGCTTTAGATCGATATCGGGAAGTTAGAGTTTTATACGATAAAGACTAAATACCTTAGACTAATTATTTCGATATCTAGTATAAGTATAGACCCCGAGAAGGTGGATGTAATTACGACTTAAAATGCCCCGACCTTAGTAAAAGAACTCTAGCAGTTTCTCGGGTTTATAAACTTCTACCGCCGTTTTATTAAAGGATACTCTAGCGTTATCTCCCTAATAACTACGCTACTTCGAAAGGATTCCCGTTAGTCTTAGGAACCTAAATAAGCTACCGCGTTTAAAGCCCTAAAGCTTGCTTTTACTATTACCCTAGTCTTAGACTATTTTAACTATTTAAAGAAAATAGTTATTAAAACTAACGCATTGAATTAAGCCTTAGGAGGAATCCTTTTATAAATCGGAGACGACGGATGTCTTTACCCTATTGCGTTTTTCTTATTAAAGCATACTACCCTTAAGTATAACTATAAGATTTATAATAAAGAGTTATTAGCTATTATTAAAGCGCTTAAGGAATAGCGCCTAAAACTCTAAAAGACTATTAAGGCATTCGACGTTATTATAGACTATAAGAATCTTTAGACGTTTATATCTATAAAGCAACTTAACTAACGATAAGTGCGCTAGACTAAGTTTTTTTCTTAGTTTAACTTTATAGTTATATACCGCTTAGGCAATAAGGCAATCCTCCTTAACGCTTTTAGTAGGCTTTTAAGCGATAGAATAGCTACCGTAAACGATAATAGGCTCTTTTATTATAATTAGGTAATTATTCCTAAAGAGAAAGTCGACCCGACTATCTTAAAGGAACTCTTAGCCGATTCTCGTACCTTAAAGGAGGACCTTAACGCAATCGCCGCCCTTAGACTAAACGCAGCTAGTAAATTACTTAATAAGCTTATCTATAAGGTATATTAATAAAATAATCTCGCCTAGGATATAGTAGCGATACTTTAGGACCTATACGCTTCACGCTAGCTAAAGCATATTATAAAGCTTTTACGTTACGATATTTCTAAATATTAAGTAATTAATAAATATATGTTTTTCCGCGACCGGCTCTTTATCCCTAATATCTTAGATCTCCGCCTTAAAGTCGTTTATTAATCCTATAGTAATAGCTTAGTAAGATACCTAAAGAGGGTAAAAACTCTTAATCTATTAAACCGAATATACTAATAGCTAAGGATTTCTTACTTCGCCGCTACGTTTATTAAAGACTATGCTTTCTATCTTTAGACTAAGACCCCCCGCTCGTCTCCTCTTAGATTCCTAAAACCCTTCGCGCTACCGGTCTATATATAGGCTAATATGTAAATTAATTATATTATAATACTCCTTAAGTATACCTAAAACGGGCAGACTTATAAGAATATACTTACGATAGTTAATAAGCTTATAAAGAAAAGATATTTTATTATTATTACCGGCCTTTTTATAGAAGAAATAATTAATTACTTTATCTATATAGTCTATCGTTTATATATAGCACCTAATACTATTATCTTTATCTAAGGCACTTAGTTTATCTTTAATTTTTAGCGATAGCTTAGCACTTAGTTATAAAAAACGTTAAAACTAAGCTCGGCATAGCACTTTAACACTAACGGTTAAACCGAAATCGTTAACGCCGCGATAAATAAATACCTTTAAGCCTTTATTAGGTTTACCTAAGATAATTAGGTCGACTAGCTCCCGCTCGCGGAATTCGCGTTATAATTAAGTAAATAAAATAGAGTATTACTATTTGCCTAGGTATAAGTGTCTATTTGCCTAAATGACATTTTTTTTATAGCCTACGTATACCCCGGAAAACGCCTAACCCCCCCGCGCCTCGCCGCGCCTATATAAATACAGTGCGCATTTATAGTAGGCCGTAGACTAATAATTCTTAAGTATTACTATTTGGCCTAGTATAAATCTCTATTTAGCCTAGTGACACTTTGCGTACACCCGAAAAACGCCTATACCCCCTACGACTAGCCGCGCCCACTTAATTACAGTGCGTATGCCTGGCAGGCTATAAGCTAATTCTTCGCATCGCATCGTTAAATCGCATCGTTAAATCGCATCGTTAAATCGCATCGTCAAATCGCATCGTCAAATCGCATCGTCAAATCGCATCGTCAAATCGCATCGCATCGCTCTAGCGCACTAGCGCACCAGCGCACGCAGCAAGGCACGCAGCAAGGCACGCAGTAGAGCCGGGCACGAAGCATACATCGAGAAGCCGCCGAGCCGCACACACAGCAGAGGGCACGCAGCAAGGCACGCAGCAGAGGGCGCGCAGCAGGGCACGCAGCAGGGCACGCAGCAGAGGGCACGCAGCCGGGAGCCGGGCACGAAGCATACATTAACGAGTATATATTACTACTTTCTTAGTGTTTTGCCCCCTTTATTTCTTATTAGCCTTATTTTCGCTCTTAGGATATATGTCGCATCGGACCGGCGCCTATAAGACCGAGCTAGATGTAGCTCGGTACCTATACCGTTATTATATCCTCTTACGCACCTATTTAAGGTGCCTCGTAAGATAGCTAGCCTTCTATAGAACTAGACAAGAATAACACAGTTTTCCCTCGCTTTACTACCTTAATTACGCATAATTAACGGTATCTTAATCGCGCCCTTAGGTGCGGGTCCTTATAAGTCGGTGCGATAGTTATAAGCCCGGTATACGAACCCGCGTAAATTGCTACTAAGTTAACGCATTTAAGAATTATCGCATCTTCCTATAAGGAGCCTAAAGCCGCTTTAGCTAGGCAGCTTCGAGGGACCGTAGCTCTCTAAGGCCTTTAGTAATAGCATAACGTCGGGCATAACGATTGTCTGCGTTAGCCGTTAGGGGGTCTCGAGGTATAACGTCTAGGTTAGCCTCGAGAAGCTAAGGTCCCCGAAGGCTGCCTTAACTAAGGCAGCTATATAAGCCCTCGATCGACTATTTAGTAAGGCATCGACATCGAGATCCTAATAGTATCGATAAGATAACCGCATAGGACCTTAATGCTCCTTAACCTCTAAGATAGTCGCAATAAATAAAGCAGCAAAGAGAAGATTACCGTAAGGGGCGAAAAGGTAACGTACGACGTCTCTATTACCGCTTAACGGGTAACTATCTCTAGTACCTATAAAGAGCAAGTTATATATGCTCGGAAGCCTCTTTCCTTAAATATCTTTAATATCTTCTACAATAAGCACTCTTATTTTATAACCCCTTTCTTCTATAACTTTAACTTTAACTTTAATACTTAATAACAGCTATAACTCTTACGTCTCTAGCAATCAATACTAAGGTCAGCCTATCTAAGGCAGACTACTAGGCAATATAGTTTACGACATTCCGTCGCATAGCTAAGGGTATAGAGGTTTAGAAGTATGTAAACACCGGCGATAAGGGGGCTAATAAGACCCTTAAGCTAGTTAAACCTCCGGTCGTTACCTATATAAGCTAGGTCGCGAAGATTAATAGCCTTACAACCTAGGCACACGTAGAAGCTATGCTTAACAACCCGGCAACACCGCTAGACCCGCTAGTCCCGATTATAGAGCTTAACGTAAGACAGCTTATATGCTTTAAGTCTAACCGAGATAACCGTAAGATAGCCTACGCTAAATACGTCTCTAAGAAAAAGGCCGTAATAGACCTTTCGAACTAGGTCTATTAAACCGTTAATTAGTCCTACGTAAGGCATTTCCTAGATAATCTAGACCTCCGTAGGATCGTAAATAAGCTAAGAGAGCTTCTTAAGGTCTCTAACGCCTACTACATCGGTATCGTACGTCTAAACTATCGCAGGGCGCTATAAACACCTTAAAGGATTAACCTAGTAGATTAGTACCTTTAGTAGGAACTAGCATGCCTTAAAGCCTTTACTACGATAATTACTAACATCGAGGGAGATTAAGCTATCGCAGACTTCCTCGAGGCAACTATACCGCTAGACGAACTATAGTCTCGCAATTAGCTTAGCAAGCTACGTAAGCAGTAGCAAAAAGGCAACGTCGTTACGATAACCCTATAGAGCGTTAGCAAACTCTTCCACTCCGTAAGCCTCGATCGTAATATATATAGCAAGCCATTTAGGCTAGTAGGCGCGTTCTCTACACCCGGAGGAAATACTAATACGCCGGCTCGATAGGAACATAAGTGCCCCTACGGCATTAGTAAGAATCGCTATTACTAAAAGCCTATAGACTGTATGGCTTTCTATAAGGCTATTAACGGGGTCTCCTATAAGCCCGGGATTACTAAGGTCCTTAACCGCGTTAAGAAGTATAAGGAAGCTAAGGACTTACCGCGCTAAAAGACTATAGTCGAAGCGATTAAAGCTTTAAAGGGCTAGCCGGCGGCGTACACATCGACTTAGCCGAAGAAAGCGACGTCTAGACCGCTAGCTTTAGCCTATATAGTGATCTAATAGACTGTTAAAAAGCAGTATACATTTAGCACCTCGCCGAACGCGTATACGGATATTTATCCGCTATAGAACTCGACCTTTATCGATAGTTGCGCAAGCACCTATATTATTAATAAGCTTAAGCTTCTTTAGTATAACGTCGTTAAGGCAACCGAGACCGATATCGTGCTAGTTAGCGATATAGCGCTCGCGGTGCTATATAAAGGCACGCGGATTATTGAGAATATCGTTAATAGACCTAATAGTGAGAAAACGGAAGACTTAATCCTCTAAGACGCTATATTCGTCCCCGGATTCTATACTAACCTAATTAGCGGGGAGAAACTTAAGGACTTTAGCTTTTAGCTATATAGGTATAATAATACGTTAAGATACGGAAGCATTAAGTGCAATAAGATCCTTATAAGCTTTAAAAGCATATACGGCCTCTTAGTAGCTAAATTAAAGCTACTTACGTCCTGCTTTACGTTGCCTAATGCTCCTTAGTATACGTTATTAGCGGTTTAAGATAAGATTCCGTAGTACCCCTAGCGGCGGATCGCAGCATTAAGAAACCTAGTTCCGCCTAAGGTTAATACGGCAAAGATTTAGCACTTAAGATTAAGGCATATAAGCCCTCGAGTACTTAAGCAACTAGTCTTTTAGGCGAGAGGAGTGCGGATATACGGCCTAACTACGGTTAAATACGAGGGCTACACGCTAGGAAAAGCATATAAGCAAATCTCTCGCAAAGAGCCGGCTAATCGCTTAAGGCAACCTTTCTACCGTATCTTCCTCGACCTCTTCGACTTCGAGCTAGGCTATAACGGCCACCGATACATCCTACTACTGTCCGACGAATATAGCGGGATAATATTCTCGTAGAGCATATATTTAAAGACAAAGAGCCCCCCCCTTATACGCAACTTTAAGGCATTAATCCGCCGATATATAAGCGTAGTGATTTATAAGATAAAAATAGACAATAAGAGAGCCTTAGTTAATATCCTAAGATAGAAGATATCGAAGTTTTAGGAATAGGTAGAATAGGAAGGCATCGAGCTTAAGCTTCCGCCCGTATATACGAAAGAGCCTACGGGAGGCGCGGAAAGACTAGGCGGAGTTATATAATAACGACTCCGTTCGGCAATAGGGAAGCTGCCTCGCAACCTTTAGCTAAAGGCTTACTAAGCTATAGTTAGGACGCATAACATCCTGCCGAGATACCGTAATTAATAGAAATCGCCTAAAGAGACATTCGATAGATAGTTTAATTAACATCTTCGCTAGTTCGGCCGGTTTAGCGTTATAGGGCATAGGGAAGCTAACTTCCGCCTATATTAGGACGGGCTCTACGCTTTTAGTTGCCGCGCCTACCCTTTATACCTTAACATAAAGGCTAACTTATATAAACGAGCTTTTAAAACACACCTTAAAGCGTATATTAGTTATCTCGTTAGCTACTACGCTAGTAACCTATATCGCGTCTAGGTTCCCTAACTTAAGAGGGTTATTATTACTCGAGATATAGTGTTTAACAAGAACTATTTCTTCGACCTATATATAGAGGACCTATAAGTCCTAATATAAGAATATATCCCTATCGTTAAGTCGATCGAAATACCGATTTAACGAGACTAGAATGCTATTCTTAATGATTTTTTATATAAGTTCGACAAATATATCTTAGGTATTAAGCCCGCTATTTCGAACTTAAGGGTAGAGGGCGTAGGTAAGGTCGTAAGAGAGGCTCTAATTCGTATAGAAGCCTCCTCGTTAGCCTAAGCAAAGGCGGCGAAGCTATAACCTATATTATTACCTCCCCCCGAAGGACTTCTTACACCGGAACAAACGCCTAACCCGACGGGGCAGGGTCTCGAACCGACCGTAGGATTATACGATAACGAGACCGACACCCCTCTCGTACATCTACAGCCTAAAGAGCTAGAGCAACTGCCGTAGCCCTAGCTCGGGCAAACACCTCCCTCACCGAGGAGGGAAGCCTTAGCTAGGCAACCTCCCGACTAAGAGGAAGAGGTAGGCCTACAATAAGGTATATACGCTAAAGATCGCTAAGATCTTAATCAACGTAATGCGACCTTAGCAGAAGAAGGTAAGGTTTCCGCGGGACTACCTACGGAAGAAGCCCTTATATAAGAGAGGACCTATCGCCCTCGTCGAATACAATAAGAGCTCTACGGCATAAAAGCTATGAGATAGAGCTCTCGACCGAGACGCACGAGGTAGAGGGATAACGTTTTTAGTACCCTACTGCCCGAAGATCTTTAGCTAAAAAGAGATCTTACGATATTTTATTTAGTATTCGCAGCCGTAGTCTAATAAAAGGCATATAAGCATTATCGAGATAACCTTATCCGACTGCCTAAACGCTATTAAGATCTTAACCACCACCCGTATAGGAAAGAGTTTAAAGAGGGCTACCGTAAGGAGCTATACGACCTCCTCCGAAGAGGTACGTAGCGCCTCCTTAGCCGGGAACGCGCTAAGGGAACCCTAATCCCGCTTAAATAGGTCTTCCTCTATAAGTTTAATAAAGATAGATATCTTATATAATATAAGGCACGCATTGTTATGCGTAGAGACCTTTAGGGCGACTAAGGCGAGGAGGCCTACGCTATAACCCTCGCTATTAAAACCTTTAGGATAGTAGTGTCTGTAGCGGCGAAGTATAATCTCGATATTCGGCAACTTAATATCGCTAACGCTTTTCTAAACACTAATATTAATAAGACGAAGCGGCCGGTCTACGTAGAACTACTAAAAGGGTACGTCGAGCTAGGTTTTCTTAAAGGAGATAAGAATTCTTTAATAGTAGCCGAACTCGATAAGGCTCTCTACGGACTACGCGAATCGCCTCTTCTTAAATACAACGAGATATACTAAGCGTTAGAGGAATAAGGGCTTATCCGCACCGGCGAGGAGCCTTACGTCTTTACAAACGGCAAGATCCTCGTGCTAGTATACGTTAATAACATCCTTATCCTAAGTCCTAAAGGGATTAGCGTAGACGACCTTATTAAGTACCTTAATAGGAAATACGAGGTCCGCGAGAAGGCCTTTAGATAGTATCTTAGGATTAGAGTTATCTACGACCGATAGCTTCGGAAGATCTTCCTCTACTAAGACGTATACATCGAGAAGATTGCACGTAAGTTTAGCCTTAACGATAATAGCAAAGCGCCGGCGGTTTTAATCCCGCTTTTTCCACTCGTTAAAAACACCGAATAGGCCTCCCTTCGCGAGATTAAGGACTTCTAAGAAAGGGTCGGGTTAATTATATATACCGCGATTACCGTAAGACCTAACGTAGCGCTCGTAGCCTTATAGCTCTCGAGGTTCCTAACGAACCCTTCCCCTAAGCATTTAGAGGCGGCGAAATAGTACATCCGCTACCTATACGCAATAAGGTTCCTTATAATTAAGTTCGACGGACTTACTATAGGTAAGGCTCTTATTATCGCGACCGACGCGTCTTTCGCAGACGATCCCGACACGCGCCGCTCGTTATAAGGCTATATTATAATGCTCTATAGCGGCCTAGTCGTTTAGAAAGCGAGCCTATAAGATACGGTAATAACCTTAACTATAGAGGCGGAGCTCTTATAACTCGAGCGTATAACGAAGGAAGGCATCGCGCTATTAAGGCTACCGCGAGATATCTTAGAGGACCTTAGGCTATTGAAAATATACTGCGATAACCTCTAGACTATACGATTAGTAGTCGAAGAAGGCCGTATCTTTACGAAGCTCCGTTATATCGACATTTAGAATATATAGCTTAAATAAGAATATAGGAAAGGGCGCTTTACGGTAGAATACATCCCGATGGCTAAGATACCTACAGACGGCTTAACAAAGGCGCTCCCGAGAGCTAAGTTTAAGAGGTTTAAAGCGTTGCTTAATTTAAAGGATATACGCGGGCGGATATAGGGAATAAAGGAAACACAGGCGGATTAAAGGAAAGGAATAGGGACGGTCGCAATACTAGGGGAAGGTGTATTTAAGGCTTTATAGGCGCTCGCGATAGCTTCTTCTCGCAGCGTTAAATTAACCACTTAACGCTATAGGGTGTGTCGCATCGGAGCGGCGCCTATAAGACCGAGCTAGATATAGCTCGGTACCTGTACGGTTATTAGATCCTCTTACGCACCTATTTAAGGTGCCTCGCAAGACAGCTAGCCTTCTATAGAACTAGATAAGAACAATACAGTTTTCTCTCGCTTTGCTACCTTAATTACGCACAATTGACGGTATCTTAATCGCGCCCTCGGGTGCGGGTCCTTATAGGTCGGTGCGATAATATACCTTTTCCTAGCTATTATTCTATACTTAAAAAACACTTGAAAATTTTAGAAAATATTCCTTCTTTACCTTTACCTTAGCCTATAGACGCTAAGCTTCTTCTAAGCTTCCTTTAATACCTTCCGATCTAATATATAGTAAAAATAAGCTCTTTTAAAGACTACTCTTTTACTAAGGTTAAAAAGAGAACTAACCTTTCGGCTTAGTCTCTATATATAAAATCTATATTTATACATAAAGAAATAAGTCTAGCTATACTTAATACTACTTATATAAAGTCTTAAGACTATTTAGCCTTAATAAGGCTTATACTTAATAATAGCCTTTTATCTTAAATAAAATACTATACGTCTATAATAACGGTTTAGGAAGCGCTTAAAACCTTATATAATCCTATAAATATTACCTTTAACTTCCTCTTTATAAAAGAATTCTTTAATATAAAGATTAAAGGAGGAATATCTATCGAGACTTACCTAAATAAGGTAGAAAAGCTCTTCGACGAGCTAAATACTAAAGAGATCTATATCCCGGAGTTTATAATAATAACCTAGATCTTAGAGAGCCGTAATAGCTCTTTCTTAAGTTATATTATAAATATTACCTAGACTCTTTATACTAATGCTATAGTATATATTCTTAAATTACTCTCTTTATCTCTTATAGATAAGTTTAAAAAGACGAAAGCTCTTAAGAATAACGAGTAGCTATTTATAGCCGGCACTAAAGTCCTTATTTACTCTTACTATAAAAGGCGAGGGTATATTAATAAGAGCCTAAAGAGAAGCTTAAAGGCAGAGGATTACGGTAGTATAGAAAGTGTCGAGGAAGATATAAAGATAAGAGAGAAATAAATGTGGAATTGCTTAGTAATAGTCTGTCTAGGTGCGGACTAAGATCCCTTTATATAGCTAATTGCATAGGAATAAAGGTATATATAACTTAACTAATTGTCGGGAAGGAAAGAGCTATTAATTCCGTGCTAGGTGTATGTAGTCTAACCTCGTATAGTATCCTAGTTGTTACGTGATTAATTGCGCGAGTAATAGGAGGTAGTGTAAGTGACCTTAGTTAACCGGGGCCCGACTATAGACTATGCGTACATTAGTCTCTACATACACCACACACTTCGGCATTCGGTATCTCTAGCATCTAGGCAGCTAATGCAGCCGGGTGATTTATATTATATATAATAATGCACGGTAGTTCTAATGTATATCTTTATATGCCGGTAGGATAAATCAACCGGGAGATATCTACTCCCTTATAGCCCTTCTTAAAGGGTACTTATTGTGTAAGAAGTGAGCTTTATATATGTCCGTTTATAATTTACTAAGATTTATAAAACTCTCTAAAAAAAACTTATTTCTAGGAAAAAATCTTTTTATATAGATAAAAATAACTCTACTATTATCGGACTAATCTAGTTATATAAGGGAGAAAAGGGTCATAAGTTATAACCCTTATTAAGGCCCCGATGATAGCGTTATTAGGAGCGTTACGTGCCCCGACTAAGCTCCCTTTAAAGCCTACGACGGGCTCGGTTAAGACGCATAAAGGGGCCCCCTTTCCTCTCCTCTTCGCCTTAGCTAGAGATAACCATATTATAGACCAATCTAACTAGTTTGCAACCCCCTTTGTTTGTTTAACTAACTAACACTAATTAGTAATTAAACGATTAATTATAGATTAGTAAGGTTAAAGAGGCAAGGGTTATTATCACGATGTAGGACCGTCGTTACCTTTAGTAGTGCCGTCCCTCTTACGCTAAGAGACGATCCTTCGTGCTAATAATAAGGCATCTTACTAGATCACTAGTCGAGATACCTTCTAAGCTAGTAATTAACGTTGCTACTTTCGTAGACTATAGCGACCTTAATCGGCAGTGCGTCTTATAATGCGACGAGCCCGCTGCCCGCTCCCGGCAAGCATCGACCCTTTTAAAGTTGCTGCTTTCGCAGACTATAGCAACCTAATTAGCAACCGTTGCCCTAAAGACAAGCATTACGGAACCCCCCTTAACGTCGCTGCTTTCGTAGACTATAGCGACCTAATCGGCGACCCGCTGCTTGTTTCGATAAATACATCGCGAAGACCCTCGCGATCCCTATAAACCCTAGTCATCTACGATAACACCGACGGACCCGACTTCCGCCGCCGCCGCCGCCGCCGCCCTAGCGGCAACCACCCTAGCGGCAGACACCCACGCGGTAGACACCTATGCGGCAGACACCCTAACGGCAGACAACCCCGTTACCCTACGAGCTCTTCCGACAGCTCCTACGAATCCGGCTCCGGCTCCCCAGCCGGAAGACCTTACGAGTCCGACTTCGCAGCCGAAAGCTCCTATAGCAGCTCCTAAAGACCCGAAATATACCAATTAGTTAAATAGCATCGGCATCCACGAGTTATTGCACAACTAGGTTAACCTTAACCTTAACCTCGAGAATATATACGTTAGCCCCGACGAATAATATTATATTATAATAACTTCCTACGTCGTATTCTCCCTTATAGGCGAAAGGATAAGTCTATACGAGGGGATAGGCTCTTTTTAAAACTCCTTTAAAACCGGTGCGATTAACACTTTTTAGGACTCCTTTAGAATATAGACCGAAGCTATATAGGATAGGGTCTAACGGGATTATAAGAGGGCATTGCGAACGTTCTTACGGAGGCGCGGGATCTATATAGGCCGAAAAGATTAGCCAATTAGCCCTTAACTCGTAATGCTCTAGGCTATAACTAAACCCCTACTATAGCCTTAAGAAGAATTCCTTGAGATAGACTTCGACGTTAATACGGCAGCCTACGTAGAATGGGACACAATGCGCGCCTAGCTCGGCTTGCCGCCGTATAAAGCCCCCGTCAAACAGGCTCCTACGCTTACTCCCGCCGCTGCTCCTACGCCTGCTCCCGCCGTTATAAGCACGCCCGTTCCGACAACTGCTCCGCCGACTATTTAAAGTCCGCTAGTTAATTTAGCTTTAGCAGCCTCGCCGTCCTTAACCTCGCCGGCAACCTTATCGTTACCCCTAAGCCGGCACGACCCCGGAGAGACCCCTAACTCCCGCCGGCACGACTTAGTTTCCTACGGGGAAGACCCTATAGCTGCCCCTAGCTTCTATAGGCATAGCCCTAGTGCCGGCCTTATAACAACAATAACGACTTCTTCGCCTTTAAACAAAAGTCCGCTAGTTGTTCCCGTTGTTTTAAGCCGGCCCCTTGCTTTAAGCCGGCTCCCTGTCCTAAGCCGGCTCCCTCTTCTAAGCCGACTCCCCGTTCTAAGCCGGCTCTCCCATTCGCCCGCTCTAAGCAGCAGCTCTTCGGACTGCTCTTTCGACCCTTAAAGCAGCTTACTAAGCTGCTCTCCTATTAGCTCTCGTAGTAGCTCTTCGGACTGCTGCTATAGCGACTCCCCTAGCAGCTTATTAAGCTGCTCCTCTATAAGCTCTCGTAGTAGCTCTCTAAGCTGCTCGCAACCTACGAAGCTATAGGTCCTAAAGCAGCTTCCTTAACAACGCGGACGGCATATCCTAAAGCTAAGCTAATGCCGCCGCTGCTAATCACCCTTCGAGTCTCGTAGCGCACTCTTTCGCTACCTCGGCGAAGGATGTTACTATATAAAACGCGTGTAGACTTCCTCCTAGACCGTCATGCCCTAAGCCCGGCATACACTACTAAAGCAGGCCAATTGCTAGCACTATAAATCTCACTTCGACTCCCGAGGCGCACTCTTCCGTTACCTCGCTAAAGGATGTTACTACCGAAAGCGCATACAAGCTTCCTCTTAGCCCGTTGCCCGATAGGGCAAATAGTAGGACAAACGGCACCCTCCCCCTTAAGGCAAAGGACACTCTTCCGCCCGGCCTTAGACTGTCCGGCATACCCTCTTATAGGACCGTAACGGAGGAGACTCTTACTAGAAGCCTATATAGGCTTCCTCCCTACTAGTTGCCCGGCAGGCACCTTCGTCCCGGCAGGCGCCGACCTCGCCTCTATACGTTGTTCTTCCGAGGTTTAGCAACGCACCCCTCGTTGCGTGTGGCTAGCTAGCCTCGCGAGCCTAGCAGAAGAAAAGCTCTCGAGGGATTCCCCTGCCTATTGCCCCTTCCGGCCCCTCTAGCCCTCTGCTCGGCCACCCCTCTAGCCCTCTGCTTAGCCGTTCCTTCGTGTGTTCTCGTTATTCTCGTTGCTCGTTGCTTCGCCTATTTCCATAAAGCCCCGTCCCTTTGCGTATTACGCGCGTTTATCGCCTGTTTATTCCGTATAGAATTTCCGCGTATTATTCTTTGCTATTTCTGCAATTTATTCGCCCTTTTCCACGCGTTATTCCCCTTTTCCCGCTTTATTATATTATCTTATTCGTTGTTCGCATTTTCTGCGAATTGCTCGTTATTTTCCGCACGATTATTCCTCGGCCGCTAATAGCAATTTATACTTATTATTTATATTTATCAAGCACTTTCTAGCTTAATGCGTATTTTCCGTTATTTCCTATTCGCAATTATTGCCCGAATTAAGGCCCTGCAAAGACTTAACTAAGGTCTGGTCTTGCTCGAACAGACGCTTTATTCCGCGCTAACGCCCTAAGGATGCCCTCGAATCGGCTCTTCGGCAGCGCCCTAAGGATGCCCTCGACTCGGCTCTTCCGAATGCTCTTTTCCTTATCGCGCCGGGCTGCTCGCTATATTCGTTGCGTTCGATTATTCGATTAGTCCCTTAGTATAGTGTTTGCAGCCTCTAAAGAAGAACTGCTAGTGTCGGACTAATCTAGTCACATAAGGGAGAAAAGGGTCAGAAGTCATAACCCTTATTAAGGCCCCGATGATAGCGTCATCGGGAGCGTTACGTGCCCCGACTAAGCTCCCTTTAGAGCCTACGACGGGCTCGGTTAGGACGTATAAAGGGGCCCCCTTTCCTCTCCTCTTCGCCTTAGCTAGAGATAACCATATTATAGACTAATCCAACTAGTTTACAACCCCCTTTGCTTGTTTGACCAACTAACAACTATATTATATAGAGAAAAATTAAAAAACTCTACTATATATTTATTAGTGTTTAGTAAACCTATATATAGGAAAAAACTAAAGGTTATTATAGAGGAAAGCTAGAAGAAAGCATAAGAAAGAGCAGCTAAAAACCTATATTTATCTTTATATATAGGATCTTATTTAAGACCTAAGAGGCCTTGAAATCTATTAAATAGTATACGCCTTAATTCTTTTGTAAATATATTGGTAATATTATCGGCGGATTTTATATAAAATACTTCTATTTCGCCTAGTAGAATACTATTGCGGGTAAAGTTATAGGCGAGGCCGATATACTTCCGGAGTTCATAAGTCTCCGGGTTATTCGCTATTTTTAGTGCTAATTAACTATCGGAGAATAGTAGCGGGACTTTATTAGATATAGATATAGACAACTCTTTTGCTATACTATTTAAGTGGCTATATAGGTATAAGGCCTCCTTATTAGCCTAAGGCCTATAAACTCTGCTTCGCAAGTAGATAGCGATATAGATTTTTATTTTTAATATAACTAGCTTATAAAATTATTGCGTATAAAGAAACAGTATCTAAAGACCGATCGTCGGTCTATAAGGTCACTAGCCTAATCGGAGTCCGTATAGGCTATAAAATAAAAATCTAGTATTAGTATATTGCAGTTATAGTATAAGTATAGGTTGGGGAATCTATTTAGGTATTTTTATATAACGTCGAGGGCTTTAAAATACGAGGAGTCGGGCTAAGAAGAAAATCTTACTCTCGAGAAGAGAGATATGCGCTATGCATGTAGAAGTCAATGACTGAAAAGAGGGTCGAAGACTTAGACAGTCTGTGTGGAGCTGTTTGAATCTTATGCAGGTAGGAAATATAGTATAGAAGTGATTGATTGATCTCTAACCTCTCCCTGCCTTGCTAGGGGGGACTGCCCCCTTTTATAGGCAGTCCTGTCCCTCCTAAATCAGTAGCCCCCTTTGGCGTTCCACCTGAATGTCTGAGTTTAAGACACAGCCCCCTTTTTCCTTTTTCCCACGCCTTTTTCCAAAGCCCTGTTTTCTTAAGCCTCTTTTCCACGCCCCTTTTTCAAGCCTCTTTTTCCAAGCCCCTTTTCTAAGCCCCTTTTCCAAGCCCCTTTTCCAAGCCCCTTTTCCAACTAGCTTCGGGTGCCCCATAGGCCGCATAGCGATGCACGGGCCCCTAGTAGTCCCCCGGGTAGTCCTCTAGGTCGAGAGCCCGCCTAGGCTACCTAAGTCTTATAAATCCCAGCCTAGCTTCGCAACACTTACGTAGGATATTACTGCGAAGAGGATATTAGGCCTTGTAAATAGGGCTAAAAATAGTAAGGGGCCTATTTGCATTTAGTATAAGAGTATGTCTTTTTTAGAGGCGTTCTTTATTCCTGATTTATTTAATTTAACGCCCCTAGTAGTAGGTGTATTAAAGGTTCCTATATTTTGTTTTTTAAATTCCTTTATTTTATTTTTTATATAGGTTGCTTAGGATATATATAATTCCTTTATGTCTTTGTTTATTTGTAAAGATAATCCTAAGAAGTCTTTAACTTCCCCTAGCGATTCGATCGGTAGGGTTTTATTTTTTAATCTATTACTTAGGTTATTACACGCTCCATAGGTCTATAGAATAGAAGATCATCTATATAGACGGCTATAGCTATTCGTAGTATGCTATTTATAAACACTCCTTCGTCTATTAGAAGGCAGTAAAAACCAAGCTCTTTAAGAACGCTTTTTAATAGGTTATACTAGAGTAAAGGTCTTTATTTTAAGCCGTATAGTGCTTTTCTTAATTCCGCTACGAGCTTCTTCGTCTTGTTTTTATTCAAGTAATTAAATCTAGTTATGCCTTTATATTTTGTATTTTTATGCTACGAAAACTATATGTATAGTATTATATCTAGAAAAGCTTTAGGTATCTATATTAAAGTTTCTATATCTATATCCGCCTAAAGAAAGGCATTGTTTATATTAAACTATAGTACTTTTAAGTTATTAGCGATAGCTTATAGTAGTAGGAGCCTTATAGACTTAGGTCTTACTATAGTAAAAAAGATTTTAATATAGTCTAAGCCGTATATTTGCTTATAGCCTAAAGCTATAAGTCGAGCTTTAAATTTCTTTATTTAGTTTTTATTATCCTTTTTAACTCTATAGACCTATCGGCTTCTAAGGGCTTCCCGGTCTTTAGGTAGCTCGGTTATTTCCTAAGTATTATTATCTATAAGCTACTAAATTTCTACTACTATGCCTTTATCCTAGTGTAAAGCTTCGGCGCTTTTTATAGCTTGCTTATAGGTTTTTAGTTCTATAGGATTATAACCTTCTAAAGCAGATAGAAGGGTTATATTATCGTTTTTTATTAGTAGATATATTAGGTATTCTTAGTAGTCGTTATAGAATTTAGCCGGCTTCTTAGGTATTTTAACTTAAATTCTTTAATCTTTATTTTAATTGTCTTATATTATATAGTTAGGAATATTATCCTCGGATATATTATCGTTATAAGGATTATTCTAGGATTATGTATTTTAGGATTTATATCTTATATAGAAGATCTTATATATAGATAATTATCTTGTATTTTATTTATAGAAGGTATTATAGGAATAGGGGATATCCGTTCTTAAGGCACGATTGCAATCTACGTAATTAAATAGATTACGTGCGGGTAACGACTATATAGATGCGTTGTTAACTATACGATGTATCGTATGCATCGGGGACCCCGGTAATAGCGTTACTAACTCGGCCGCCCTTACGATGATTAAGTTATTAACTCAATCGCCCTAATAGACATAGCCCCGACATCGCAATAAGGGCTCGCAAAGGGCCGGCTTCGGGCCCTATAAATATACGCGTTTATAGCCTATATAAAGGGGCTATTCGTCGCCCCTTAGTTAATAGATGTTATAGATTAATCTAGCTAGTTTATAACCCCCTTTGTTTATTTAACTAACTAATACTAATTAGTGATTAAACGATTAATTATAGATTAGTAAGGTAGAAGAGATAAAGCCCGATTGTCGAAAGTGTATTAGATCTTTATCCCTCGAGGATTCTATTGCCTACACCTAGAGACGGTCCTTTATGCTAAGAATAAAGAACCTACGCGAGTTAGAGCCGACGAAGCTATTACGATATAGCTAGCTCTCGGTAGCCGCCGATAAATCCCTTCTAAGCTCTTATTTAATCCTATCTCGCTTTAAGAAGAAGAAGAGTTACGTTAAGCAATAGTGCGTTAGCAACGTAAGACAACCGTTGTAACGACCCTTACGATCTATCGAACGCTAGGCAGTCGGGTTCTCGACATTTAGGTAATAGCAATCAAAAAGGGAAGAGAGGCTCTAAGGCTTAAACAGCCTGCACAGAGGGATTAGAAGCTGCAAAAGGATGTAAAACACTAAGAATGATAGCTCTTGTTTTGTTTAGTAAGGAGGCTAACTAGTCTCTATATATAGGAAAAATCCTCGGACGAAATCAGCCGCGTAGACCTAAGGAAAAATAGGTGACGTAAATAATCGGACGGAAGGATCGGTGAGAAAAGCAATAGATTATGCCGTACGATAAAATAAGTTATGCAGTTAGCAAATAAATAAGCAGCCTAGTAGAAGACTAGTGAATTCTATAGTAAATTCTACGGTAGAAGCCGTAGAAGGGAATTAGAATTCTACGGTAGAAGACTATAGAAGGGAAGAGATTTTATAGGTAAAGTCCGTGTAAATAACCGTAAAATCACCGTGAAATTACGGTGAAATATAACCGAAGAAAAGTAGGTAAATGCGCTTATAGAAGTACGGGGTAATGCCTATAGAAGCCCGTGGAATTCTATAGTAGAATCTAAGGAAGAACCGGGGACTTCCTAGGGGAAAGCAAATAGGGAAGACGGTAATATTAATATACCCCCCTAGCTAGAAGGGAATAACTTCCGGCTAGTTAGAATTATCATCGACTTCTTCTTAGATCCTAGAAGAAATATCCGTAAGTCGAAGCTAGTAAAGGAACGTCTAGAAACGTTATCGTAAAAGCAATTTTATTAATCTATCCGTAACTATCTAGTTAGAAAGGATATATTTAATATTAAAAGTATTGCGTAAGAATTCCTATCGGGCCTAGCAGTTGTGAATTTTAATATGCTTTAAGGCGGTCTAAATCTTCGGAATCTCGGCGGAAACTAAGCGGATTGTCTAGGTGTTATTATACTAAATAGTAGGAATAGGTATATCTAGCTATAAAGAAATGTCGTTAAATAAACGAAGAATGGAAATTAGTTCTTTTGCGGTAGAAGAGACTATAAGAAGTTCGGCTTTAGTAGAAGAAGTAGTAACTATAGATTATTTCGGGGCATTCTACGCGATTAGACCGTTAAATAGGCTAATAAAATAGCCCTTAGAAGAATAACGAGTGTTTAAGTCGTCGGCGTAAGCGGCATCGGAAGCTATAATAAGTTCTTATTCGTCTATATCCGAAAACTTAATCGTAAGGAAACGCGATTCGTATAAGTAAGTCACTAAGCTTTCTACGAGCTTAATATAGAGCGTAGACGGGTTCTATATATGCTCCGCTAATAAATTCGACGATTTTACGGCGTCGAGACGGGTAGAAATAGTCACGTAATTATAGGAACCGACTAAAGACTAAAAGTAATAGATTTAGTTATCCGTAGCCTATCCTTAGTGTTTCTCTAGCTTCTCGGAAAGTAGGAACGGGCAAAGGGTCGAAATAGGCCGTAGAACCGTAGAAGTAGGGATTAAACTAAACTTAGAAGCAATCTTATCTAGGTAAACGTCCTAGCATAACTATAGCTTTCGCTACTTACGGTCCCGGATGATCCTTATCTTAAGGAAATAGGTAAGCTCTCTACGGTTAGTGACTGTATACTTTTGCTTAAAGCGACGGATAAAATCGTTAGTAGCTTTACGGTGCTCTTTACGGAAAAGGATAATAATATTATCTATAAAGAAGAAAGTAATAATACTACTTATAGTAGATATAAAAATGTAAGGATCTTCCGCACTTTGCTAAAGGCTTAGTTCGGTAAGAGACCTAGATAATTCCCGTTGCTAAAGAAGCAGCGAATAGCGAAGCCTATATAAAGCCTTTATCAACCGAATTATAAAACTAAATATTTTAAATCCGTCTAGGAAGTAGATATATACTTCTTTATTTAGATCGGTATTTGTAAAAGCGTTAACCGCGTTAAGTAAGCGGGTTTCTATGCTAAACTTAGCGGTAATAGGAATTATAATGCGAAAATTTCGCGCTATAAGCGTCGCGGCGTATGTTTTTTTTCCGCTAAATAGCTAAAGATCTCCTCGTATATAAAGGCGAGACTTAAACTTCCTAAGGTAGCCGTGCTTATTAAACTTATAATCGAATGCCTATATTAATAGAAGAGGACGCACTAGCGCGTTCGCTCTTAGGGTAGGCGAAGGAAAGAAGGTCTTCCGCTGTTTTAAGGAGTCCTATTTAACCCCTCTAGCGGCTTTAAACTTAGGTCTATACGGATGCGTCTCGAGATTAGACTAAAACCTTAGAAGCGCGGGTAAATCCCGTTTATATATCTTTTTAGGTTTAAGAGAAGTAGCGAATGCAGCCGTAAAAGCGCTGCTATTAGCCGGTAAATGCCTAACGTAGGCGAAAGCGGGATATCGACCCGAAAAACGGTTTAAATAAGCAGGGCGTAAATCCCCTATAAATCTCGTCGTCCGTAGACTATCTATAGGAATAGTATTATCGTAATCTATAGACCGAGAAATAGCTTAAGGCAACTGCACCTTAAGACGGTCTGCTAGTTCTATAGTTGCAGTAGGTAAAAGAGTAGAAATATCGGGTTAGAAATCCCGTGCATTCTTAAAAATATCCTCCGGCGGTTCCGGGGTTTAGTTAGGAGTTAGGAGCTAAGGATTGCTATCGGCTAGAAGGTCTACTAGATTAGAATGCTTATTAGGAAGCACTATTAGCGTTAATTAGAATTCTGCCTTATCTTACTCTTCTTCCTATGTAATATATAGTAGAAATGCCGGTAATAATACCTATATTAGTGGTTTAGATGCCTTAAACGCGGTGAAAAACTAGGTCTTATTAAACGTTATATTACGAACTCGACGAACCTCCCGTCTCTATAGGATCTATATACGAAAAATGTTACTAGAATTATACCTAACAAAGTAACTAACCTCTACGTAAGGTTCTTACTTAAGATCGCGTTTCTACGTGTTAGTTAGGGCCTTAGTGGTTAGTAGGTAGGCTTTATAGCTAAAAGCTCGAAGATAATCGAATCGTAATAGTTAGGGAAAGAGAAATGCCGGTATATTCCGGTCGTAATCCCTTAACTAATCGTAAAGGATCTCTATCGGGGAAATCTACTTCGATAGAAATAACGTAGAGGAAGCTGCCTATTAGGCTAGAATCCGATTGTATAAATATACTATAGTTTTCTACGTTTCTATCTATAAATGCTCGGGCAAATTTGCTTTAATCCTTATAGATCGAGCTTTTATAGATACTACCCCCTTAGCTCGTTCGGTAGCGCCGTTCTAAGCGGGTGGATAGGGAGTAGTAGGCTTATTATAAATGCCCTACTAGTTAATAAAGTCCTAAAAATCGTATCGAAGGGCTCGGTCGTTGTCTCGATAGATTATACCGATAGAAAGTAAGAACTATCGGGAAATATACCGACCTAGGCTCTTAAAGTATAAAATTAGCTCGTCTATAGAGGCGTCTAGAAGCGCATATAGGAAAACAAGCTTTATATAGTCATCCTTAATGAGAAATGCAACGTTCTTATTATTATAACTCTTATATATAGAAAAGATATCGCAAAACACCTTAGAAAAGGGAAAAGTTGCCTTAGAAAGCGGCGGTTCGCGGTTTATAATTTGTTTGGCCTACGCAAGCTTATAGGACTTATAGGAGATTATCTTATTAAAAGTCACCGACTATAGTATTCCGAAAGCTTTCGAAAGTGCTTTATTATTTAGATGTCTAAGTCGTTAGTGCTAAAGAGAAAGTTCCTCTATACTTATTAGTGTAGGCTTTAGTATAGTAGCCGAAAAAGGGGCTATAACCGGGGTTTCTACGGTAGAATCTATAAAAGGAACGGAAGCAATAGTTAAAAGCGTAGTAGAAGGCGTTAATAGGTTATACTCGATAATATCCTAGTTGTAAATTAGCTCCGTTATGTAAATTATACGGGTTAATAAAGAGATTACGCTAGTCTACGGGTTCTACGAAAGATTCGCCTTATAAAGAAGACGAAGTAAACAAAGGGACGTATAAAAGGACGGGATATATGCTACCTAACTAAGTTGAAAAGTACCCGTCGAGATGCGTATAAACACCGTGCCTATCCTAAGAATTAGAGTGCTTCTACTGCCTACGAGTGCGTACTCGGAAGAAGGCTAGAAGTTATAGAAGCGCTCCCTATTATTGCAAATGTGTCTATTAGACCGTAAATCTATAATAAAAGAATCCTTTAAAGGGTATTCTATAGTAGTCTATAGAATAACTAGTGGTAAAAAGGTCGTAAGAATATTAGCGGCAGCCGTAGCTTATATTGTCTTTATCTTAGTCGGATTATTCTTCCGCTACTCCTCGTCGCGAAGAAGTACTGCGTTAACTTTAGCCTTATTAGCCGGAACCTTAAGGTAGTCGTCTATAGTCTTTTAGACGTCTTTATCGGGTTTCTATAATAGAAGTCGAACGGAAGGGTTAAAGTAATAACACTATCGGAAATAGTGTCGTTCTCCGTAAATGCACGGCGGACTATCCTTTTTCTTGCCTTTATCTTTATCCTTATCTAAGGACGTAGCTGCTAAAGTAGTTGCCGATTTATTAGTGGATTCCGCGGCTTAGGGCTTTATTCCCTAGCCTTAGAATTTCGCAAAAGCGTTGGTCTTTAGCGCTTTAGTCGTAGCCTTTAAGGCCTACGAGCGCTCGAAAAGTTCGGATATTTTAAATCCGTTAAGGAAAGACTATTCTTAGCCTAGCTTATTTAGGCGGGCGTCGTCCTCTATCTTATTTATCTAGTATTCCGCAAAAGGGCTAGAAATCGGCTAAATGGCCTTAAGAAAGAGCTATATAGCTTAGAGACCTTCTAATTCCGGCAACTTAATTCGTCGGGCGTCGGTAAGGACCTTCTACTAGTTAGAAATCTATATCGTAATATCCGTCCGGTCTAGTGCCTTTAAAATAGTATAGAACTACGTAAGAATAGTCTTCTATTGCGTCTACGAAGTCGGCTTTATACGCCGCTATAGTAAAGCTAATTCCTTAGAAACCTTATGTTTACAGCAATTATTAAGTAGTAGTTCCCGATGTTTTAAACGATAAACTGCTAGATTAACGTAAGAGATTTCTATTAGTCCTTATAGGCTTAAAGCAACGTGCGATACCGGGAAAAGAGAAACTTAAACCTCTTAAGTTCTTCTATAGATAAACTAGCAATATTAGCAACGGTCGCGTTAACTATTCTAGCTATTAGTTCTACGGGAAGAGGCAATAAGGGTTTCTAAAGTTTAGGCGTAATAGAAGGATCGATTTTCTCCTAAATCCCTTAGGCGAGTACGTATTTCTAGATCGTTAAGATCTATCGGTCTTAGTCCGCTAGTCTATTTAAAATAGTCTTCGAAGTAATATCGGCTATAATAGATATAGTAACGTAGGTAAAAGTATAGTAAAATCACCGGAAAAGGGTGGTTAGATACATAATATATATAAATAAACCGTAAAAAGTAAACTAAGTGCGGGAAAATACTAATAGAATAGGGTAAACGTACTAATTAGTCCTCTATAAGTCGATTCGCTAGATTAAATAACGCTCCTTAAAAAAATCATATTAGTCCTTTAGGAGTCGATTCGCTAGATGTAAAGGCAAAGGCTTTACTACCGTAAGTCGTAGCGTTAGTAGGCTGAAAATATAAGCCGTTAGAACTCTCTATGCGTAGAGAAGTTCGTCCGGGCTTATAACTATCGAACGCTAGGCAGTCGGGTTCTCGATATTTAGGTAATAGCAATTAAAAAGGGAAGAGAGGCTCTAAGGCTTAAATAGCCTATATAGAGGGATTAGAAGCTGCAAAAGGATGTAAAACACTAAGAATAATAGCTCTTGTTTTGTCTAGTAGGGAGGCTAACTAGTCTCTATATATAGGAAAAATCCTCGGACGAAATTAGCCGCGTAGACCTAAGGAAAAACAGGTGACGTAAATAATCGGACGGAAGGATCGGTAAGAAAAGCAATAGATTATGCCGTACGATAAAATAAGTCATATAGTTAGTAAATAAATAAGCAGCCTAGTGGAAGACTAGTGAATTCTACGGTGAATTCTACGGTAGAAGCCGTGGAAGGGAATTAGAATTCCACGGTAGAAGACCGTAGAAGGGAAGAGATTTTACGGGTAAAGTCTGTGTAAATAACCGTGAAATCACCGTAAAATCACGGTGAAATATGACCGAAGAAAAGTGGGTAAATGCGCTTATAGAAGTGCGGGGTAATGCCCGTAGAAGCCCGTGGAATTCTATAGTAGAATCTAGGGAAGAACCGGGGATTTCCCGGGGGAAAGCAAATAGGGAAGACGGTAATGTTAACACGATACCCTTAAACAACAATAGTATGTTTTATTAAATTACACTATATCGGACCCTATCGATAACCCTAACGCTCCCGGTCCTATACTAGAGGCAACTAAGCCTAACGACAACCCCCTTCCCGGTTAGCTAAAAGGCATCGATATCTTCGGTTCGTACTAAAATAGGGCTAATATTATATTCTAGAAGATAGACGTTACCTACAATAATATAAATAAGAAAGCAATTACGACCTACGTAGCCCGGTTTATTATTATTAATGCTAGCTTAACTATTTATAGATACGAGCTATTTATAGACTTCTAGGACTACTTTAACGGGTAGATAGAGGCTATATAAAACCGGGGAGATAGGTATTTTAAGAAGGCCTTTAAATTATTTTTACGGTCCCGTAGAATCTAGACCGGCCCCTTAAACCTTAGCTTTACGGCATTATTTTTAATGCTTTAACGCTAATAGATTCCCCTAATCTAGCCTAAGGACTAACTACTACTAGAATAGTTAAAGTTCTACGACGAGCGAACCTAAGAGTTCGTAAGGAATACATCCGTTATAGCCCCGGCTGCCGTAACTAACCCTCCTTCCCTAGTCGTCCCGGGCACGGCCCTAACGGCATCTCTTACTGCCCTAACCCCGGCTCCTATAGCAACCTTTACGACGGTACCGTTAACGCCCGCGGCTATCCCCTCTACGCTTACAACCACCCCTATAGTCACATTCGCGCTAGAACCCTCCTTTGCCCCGATAGTCTCGACACGTACTACCTCTATCGATCCCGGCTTATACTTACGAGATTAAATACCCGGCACGTTCCCGAACCCTTAGGCCCTTACGTTTTAAGATATATTAGAAACGCTAATAATACTTTACCCGACTTTGTATTAGTTCTCTAAGACCCCTCCGATTAATATAACGTTAAAAGCAGCCTATACGATAGTCCCCCTTTACGACGTTCCGAACGAGGAGCTGGACGTAGACCTCCTATAAAAGTTTATTAACCTATAAGATAAAAGTAAGAATTATATAAGCGAGCCCTATAATATTCTTAATAATAAAGTCCGTATCTTTACGGACGTTTGTTATATAGTTAAGGCCCGGCCTAGCTATTTCTATGCCCTCTTTCCCTAGATCCTTACCGGGCGAGCCTAAGACTACTATATCTAGCATATAGAGTAGGACGGTACGTTTAGGCAGGCCTACGACCTACTAAAGGCTTACTTCGATACTAAAGTAAACTATTAGCACTATTAGGTAGATTAAAGCACTATAATTTTTAAAAAGCTACGAGTTAAGTATACGAATAAGACCTAATAGGAAGTCCTAGAGACCCTTTTTAATAAGCTATAACGATGTTAACGCGCTTTAGGATTTAAGTTCGCTAGAGACCTCCCCCTTTGCACTATATTGCTTAACGCGTGCCGAAACGTCCCGGAATTTAGCTATACGCTATATAACCCCCCTAAGACCGTAGAAAAGCTATTCTCCGCGCTGCGTTCCTCCTTAAAGACCTATCTATCGATATAGGCCGAGAACGGCACGTCTAGTATATTCGTGCAATATCGTAACGAGGTAATAAATATAAATAATAAATGTAATTTATTAGGCGTATTCTATACCGACCGAAGATATACTAACAACCGCGGCAACGGCCGTAGGTTTAGCGGGAGCAGCGGACGAGGCTACCGTAGCCCTTATAGCGGCGGTAGTAGCTTTAGCAACCGCTAATAGTCGAGGAAATACTTCGTTTGTTAGAAGGAAGGCTGCTAGTCGATAAAGCATACCTTAGAGGAACGAGCTAGGTCTAAGGCTTAATACTACGCGTAATGCCTTCTAACCGGCAACCCTAGTATAAGATTCGAGGCCTATCTTTCTAAATATAAAGGTAACGAGACTCCTTAGGCCGCTATCGAATAGCGTAACGATAAGGCTAATAACGACGAAGAACTAACTAAGTAGTAAGCCTCGTAAATCCTATATTAGTAGTCCTTTAACTATTTAATTATAGGCGAAGACGCATAAGGGATAAACTAGTTAGGCGTCCCGGCTATATAATCCGTCTTCGACCGTTACTTAAAGGACCGCTTTTACGGCATCCTCGTAGACACCGGAGTAGCTATAGTCTCTATAGTAGGTTAAGACTAATATCTCGCCTTATAATAAGAAGACCTATCTATTATACTCGACGAGTCTACCGCCGGCTAGGCATATATTAAATTCGGCAGCGGCGAAGACGTGCGCTCCTTCGGCCCTATTGTCCTTAGGACCTTAATTAGCCGCATTACGCTCTACGTGCTAGGAACGACGACCCCCTTCCTCCTCTGCCTAGCGGATATAGATCGCTTAGGCATATACTTTAATAATACTACCGATACGATTATCGGTCTAAGTATTAGCGTCCTTATTATCCGTAAATAGGGTGATCTATAGTTCTTCTTTAGTAAGGAAGAAAATATAGTCGCTTTCTTAACTAAAGCCGAGATATAAACGCTTTACCGCCGCTTTAGCCACCCGGCCGTAAATAGACTTTATTACCTATTAAAATAAGTAAGGCATAACGATATCTTAGTAGAAATACTTAACGATATCTTAAAGTTCTGCTATTACTACTAGCTCTACGCGCTAGCACCCCGGAGGTTTAGGTTTATATTAAAGGATAACTAAGAATTTAATTTCGAGGTCGTTATTAATATAATATACCTAAAGGTCGGTAGTAGCACCCGCCCGGTGCTATACGCGGTCGATATCGCGATATCTTTCTAAAGAGCGCGATTCCTCCCGTCTATATTAGCTAAAGATATATAGGAGATACTTAAGGCACTATAGATCGATATATACCTTAGACCCCTTAACTTTATCCGGCATAACGCGGGCATTAACTTCGCCTTAACTAAGTTTCGCAATAAAGCTTATATTATAGGTATTACGTATATATAGATCCCCGTTAAGGCATATTAGTCTATAGGTAGGTTAAAAGGTATTATAGCCCGCTCCGTCGTACGTTTAAAATAATATACGCCGAGATCGGTAGGATAACGGCTCTTAAATCCGTAGGCAATAACACTCTAGCGGCTCTTTAAATAGTAGAAGCTAGAGCCGAGGAGCTTTCGTTGTCGGACGCAAGCAGTGCCGAGATTAATAATACGGCTGGGAAGGGCGAAGGCGGAACTAACGTTGCGGCGGCAGCGACGGCAGCGGCGGCAGCAGCTGTCTGTTTAGCATAAGCTGCTGTTCCGATATCGAACTAGGTCTTTGCGAATTCGTCGGCGGGCTAGGTTAGCGGCTCGTCGATGTCTACTAAAGCGGCTAATTGCGCCGTATTTAAGCCGTTCCGACGGTCTAGGTAGATCCCGCGCCTTCTTAAGAGGGTCTTTAACGCCTTCGTATACTCTTAATTAACTCTATTCTATATTGCCTTATTCTATCACTCGAAGTATTCCTAGAAGTCGTTAAAGAGCTAGAGGCTATTAATATACACGCTATAGTCTAAGACGGCGAGGAACCGAGCCGTATAGGTCGTAACGGCGATAGCATCGTCGGCTAGCGTAATATCTGCCTCCTAACGGCTTATATCGACGTGCTTATAGAATCTCTTATACACGAGGTAGCTAAGGGGGTTCTCTTCCTCCGGGAAGGGCGTTAGGGCCGAAATTAACATTGTATAGCGGTTATCCGGGGTGTTTTAATTAAAGAAAGGTAAAGAAGCAAGCGGACTGTATATTAGTGCCGGGGTAAAGTAGGTCTATTGTTAGGCCGGAAAAGGGCGTGGCTGGGGCTTTCTAGGTCCTGCTTTAGGGCGGCAAAGAGCAAAGCAGCGGTAAAGGCAAAGCGGGAAGGCAGAGTAGAGCAAGAAGGCAAGCACACACTAGCAGTTCTTAAAACAGCAAAGAACAACTAGCAGGCCGGGCTTAAAGCAGCAAGCGGACTGTATGTGTGATGCCGGGCTTAAGGGAGCAAGCGGACTGTATATAGTGCCGGGTCGGAAGAACGGCGGGGTGTTTGTCGTACGCGAGGGTCTTCGCGGAGTGTTTTATCGGAAGCAGGCGGCAGGCTTTAATAGTTGTTTTTGCGTAAGGGTCTTTACGCGATAGTCGTAATCAAATGGCTTGTGTTAATGTATATCCCGTGGTTTTATCTATAGTAGTCGACGGGGTCGCGAGGGGGTTCTTCGCGATAGTGTTAGCGCCGTAGACGCACTATTCCTTAATAGCATAAGCTTCGTTAAAGCGGTAATCCTTTAAGGGTAGCTAATAATACCCTTATTAGCGTTGTTAACGCACTCTTCTTAATGGCCTAAGCTTTGTTAAAGCGGTAATCCGTTAAGGGAGCTAAGGAAGTGTTCTTCGTTCGGCTACTAAAAGCAGCTATTCTACGGCAGCTTTGTCGGTTCTAGTTCGGGAAGATCCTTCGTTCTTAGTATAAATAGCCCTCTTTAAATACACGGGTCGGATCGTAGGTTAACTAAATGACTATTCAATCGGATCCGTCACACGCTCGAGGGTTAAAGGGTCTGTCTCTTCTACCTAGCTAATCTATGATTAAGCGTTTTAATCACTAATTAGTGTTAGTAGGGCTCTACTACGGTAAGCAGCCGGAAGCGAACCTATCGCACATGTGATAGTATGCGGTTAGGTTCTTATTGTCTTGTCTAGCTAGGAAGGAAGAAGGGAAAGGGGGCCCCTTTATAGGTGCTAACGTAGCCTCGGGTCACGTGGGTTACGTGCCCTTAACGACGTCGTACGTATCCTTTATCCCTTGTTCCTATATAAGGGTTTCCGTCGGTTAAAACGTCTAATAGACTAATATACTTATTAGGAAGTATTATAAATATCGACTAGAATTCGGCCTTATCTTACTCTTCCTCCTATATAATATATAGTAGAAATGCCGGTGATAATACCTATATAAGCTATTCGGATGCTTTAGACGCGGTAAAAAACTAAGTCTTATTAAATATTATATTATAAACTCGACGAACCTCCTATCTCTATAAGATCTATATACGAAAGATATTAGTAGAATTATACCCGACTAAGTAACTAACCTTTATATAAGGTTCTTACTTAAGGTTATATTTCCATATGCTAGTTAAGGCTTTAGTAGTTTATAGGTAGGCTTTATAGCTAAAAACTCGGAGATAACCGAATTATAACGTTTAAGGAAGGAGAAAAGCCGGTATATTCCGGTTATAATCCCTTACTTAATTAATCGTAAAGAATCTCTATCGGGGAAATCCACTTCGATAGGAAAGACGTAGAGGAAGCTGCTTAATACGCTAGAATCCGATTATATAAATATACTATAGTTTTCTACGTTTCTAGCTATAAATGCTCGGGCAAATTTACCTTAATCCTTATAGATCGAGGTTTCGTAGATACTACCCCTTTAGCTCGTTCGGTAGCGCCGTTTTAAGCGGGTATATAAGGAGCAGTAGGTCTATTATAAATGCCCTATTAGTTAATAAAATCTTAAAAATCCCGTCGAAGGGCTCGGTCGTTATCTCGATAGATTATACCGATAGAAAGGAAGGACTATTAGGTAATATACCAACCTAGGCTCTTAAAGTATAAAGTCAGCTTATCTATAGAGGGGTCTAGAAGTATATATAGGAAATATAAGCTTTATATAGTTATTCTTAATAAGAAATATAACGTTCTTATTATTATAACTCTTATATATAGAAAAGATATCGTAAAATACCTTAGAAAAGGGAAACGTCGCTTTAGAAAGCGGCGGTTCGCGGTTAATAATTCGTTTAGTCTACGTAAGTTTATAGGGCTTATAGGAGATTATCTTATCGAAGGTTACCGACTATAGTATTCCGAGTGCTTCCGAAAGCGCCTTATTATTTAGATGTCTTAGTCGTTAGTGCTAAAGAGAAAGTTCCTCTATACTTATTAGTATAGAATCCGGTATAGTAGCCGAAAAAGGTGCTACTACTAGGGTTTCTATACTAGAATCTATAAAAGGAACGGAAGAAATAGTTAAAAGCGTAGAAAAAGGTATTAACGGGTTATACTTAATAATATACTAGTTGTAAATAAGCTCCGTTATATAAATAGTGCGAGTTAAGGAAGAGGTCGCGCTAGTCTATAGGTTCTATAAAAGATTCGCCTTATGCAGAAGACGAAGGGAATAAAAGGACGTATAAAAGGACGGGATAAATGCTACCTAACTAAGCTAAAAAGTGCTAATTAAAATATAAATAAATACCGTGCCTATCCCGAGAATTAGAGTGCTTCTACTGCCTACGAGTATATAGTTAGAAGAAGGCTAGAAGTTATAGAAACGCTCCCTATTATTGAAAATATACCTATCTAACCCTGAATCTATAATAAAAGAATCCCTTAATAGGTATTCTATAGTAGTTTATAAAGTAATAGGCGTTAAAAAAGTCGTAATAACGTTAGCGGCAGCCGTAGCTTAAACCGTCTTAGTCTTACTTTTATCGTTCTTCTTCTACTGCTCGGCCTTAAGTAGTACTATATCGACTTTCGCCTTATTAGCCGGAACGTTAAGGAACTTATCTATAGTCTTTTAGATATCCTTATCGGGTTTCTATAATAGAAGTCGTAAAGAAGGTATAATAGAACGGTTAGAAGATAGAAGATAGTCTAACCGGACTAGGTCTCTAATAGTTAAAGACTAATAGAGGGCGTTATTTATCCTTAAAAGCTATAGGGGCGGAATAGTAAGCAGAAGAGCACTTAGGGTCACTTATACTAGACCGGCTAGCTAAGTCTAAGCAAGTAGGGGTAGTCGAGGCTAGAATACTAAGGGCACTACTACAAGAGGTATAGGTCGCTTAGTAGGCAGTTAAACTAAAACTATAATAAAAGCTAAAGAAGAAAGGAAGGAAGGAGAGCCCGGGGAAAGGCGGACTAAACATCCTTTATATAGCTCTTCCCGGCCGTCCGGACGGCCCTAGTACGTCCTATTCCTTCTAGCACCTTCTGCCACGTATTCCTTACACTGCCCTAAACTAATGCGGGTCCCCGGGGCTGCGTAAGGACTATATAGATCGGCTGACCTCGAGAAGGTTGCCTCCTACGTCGTTCTAAAGCCCTTATAGACTAAACTAGGTTATATAGGTCTATTTATACACCTCGTGCATAACGTTATGTAGGTCGGTTATACGACATAAGTCGTATAACCTCCTTATGCGAAGGATCGGTCGAATAATCGGTCCTAAAAGCCGAGGGGGCTATATTAGGCCTATAGCTCCCGGGGATCTAAGGGTCGGTCTCTTATGCGGGGCATCGAGCCAATCATCGGGCCTTATTAGGTAGGGGTGCCTAATAAGATCGTCGGCGTGACCGTAGCTGCGAAGTACGTCCCGTACCTAAGGAAGCTAAGTCTTAAAGGACTTAGGTTCGCAAAAGGGGTATGTCCTAGGCTAGAAAGGGGTATAACCGGATAATAGGTAAGTCCGGGGCGAATATATTTATGCTAAGTCATAAAGTACTAAGTACTTCGTACTAAAGTACTAAATACCCCGGTACCTTCGTACTAAGTATTTCCGTACTTAAGTCCCTTAGTACCTAAGTCGTCCCGTACTTTAGAAAAAAGAAAGTAAACTAAGAACCTAGATTAGTAGTTCTATAATATATTACCCTTCCTAAGGGGGGTTAAACCTTTAAACCCTTAAACTCCTCTTTATTTAAACCTAAGGGTTAGATTTATTATAGGCTTTAATCTTCTTAAAAGCGTTCTTAAAATGCTTAATAGGTTCCTACGTATTATCGGAAGAAGGATAATTCTTTTACTTTATAAGATAGAAATGCTGGCCGTTTTCTATCTTCTTAGATAAAATCTCTTCGACTTTGTATTTGTCTTCTTCGACTAGTATCTCGATATCTTTCGCTAGGCGGCTATTCTTAAGCGCTAATTTAAGTAGCGAAACGTAAAAGACGGGGTGTATAAGCATAGCCGTTAGTAGGTCTAGCTTATAAGTTAAGTCGGAGAATTTTTCCTATATAAGAAAAGGTCTTATCTTCTTATAGTCTAACGAATTATTAAGCCTATTAGAAGTAATATTCTTCTTAATAAGGTAAACTTTATCGTATTTATTATAGGTAGGTTCCTTTTCGGTCTTCTTATTGTAATAATAAGTTAATCGCTCTTTTATAAAGTCGAGCTCGTCTTTAATAGCGGAATATAAGCTTCTTAGCTGCTCGGAGCTTAAGATAGCTTTTTCGGCTATGACTTCCGGTAGGGAAGACCTATAGGCTTTAGGTGTAAATCCGTAATTTGCAAAGGCTAGCGTTTGCTATATAGGTTCCGATACCGAAGTATTATAAGCTAACTAGGCTGTTAGTAGCTTAATTAGCTAGTCGTCTTGCTAGTAGTTAATATAGCTTCGAAGCTATTCCTTTAAGGTCTAGTTTAGCCGTTCCGTAATTCCGTCGGTAATAAGGTGATAGGTAGTAGATAATTTATGCTTAGTTCCTAAAGCTCGTATAAGGCTTTGCTAAAAGTATAATATAAACTTTCGGCCTTAAACCGTAATTAGGGTTTTTAGTAGACCTCTATCGGCTAGAATATATCTTATAAAGACGTAAGATAATTCCTTAGCCGATATAGCTTCTTTAATCGGAATAAAATAACCGTTTTAAAAGCGTCGGTTTCTAATTCGTAAGGCCTATCCGCATCGTAGCTATATAGTACCGGGGCGGAAGTAAATAGGCTCTTAAGCTTAATAAAATCGTTATTAGCTTCGTCCGTCTAGGTATAGGGTTTCGTCTTAGCTAGCTTTACTACTGCTATTATAGGGATTAACTCTTTAAAGAAATCCACTATAAAGCATTAGTAGTAATTAGCGTAGCCTATAAAGCTTTATATTTCCTTAATCGTAGAAGGAATAGGCTAACCGCTAATTGCCTCTAACTTATACGGATCTATCCGTATAGTGTTTAAGGTAATTATATAGCCTAAGAATCCGACTTCCTGCGTATAGAATATGCATTTTTCTAGCTTAATATAAAGGCTAGCTGCTTTAAGAGCCTTAAAAAACTTTATAACGTCGAGTTTATACGTTTCTAAATCGTTTAAATAGACGATTATATCGCCTAAATAGGGTAAGACGAATATATCGAGGTATTCGTATAGGGCGTTATTAATACGCTTTTAAAAAGTCGCTAGGGCATTTATAAGCCCTAGAGGGAGGATTAAAAATTCGTATAAGCCGTATCGAGTTCTAAAAGCGGTCTTATATTCGTCTCTTTTCTTAATTCGTATCTAGCTATAAGCCACATTAAGATCGATTTTCGTATAATATCTTTTCTTAGATAATCGATCCCTTAATTCGACAATAAGGGGTAAAGGGGTCTAGTCTCTAATAGGATTGTTATTAAGCTAGCGGTAGTCGATATAGCTTAGTCTTAACCTTATCTTTGCTATTTTTCAAAGCAAATAATACCGGGGCGCGATATTCTAATTTCGACTCCCTTATATAACCTTTTCGAAGGTTTTCGTCGATATCATCCCGTAGCAATTTTAAATGCAATTTATAAAAGTTCTATATCTTACGGAAGCGAGGCTTCGCTCCGTCTTTAAGGTTAATTTCGTAATCCTATTGCGTTTAAGGCGGTAGTTTATTGTTTAGTAGGTCGTTAAATATTATACTGAATTTAATAAGGATATCGTGCGGTATAGTCTTAAATCTATCCGCTTTAAGGTCCGTCTCTATTTCTTTAATAAAGGCGCTATTCGAAGCGTCTTTTAATAATAGGTTTAGCGGTTCTAGGACTATATTAAATCGGTCCGGAAGTTCCTCTTTAAATAAGGGAGCAACTTCCTTAATTCCTAGGCTTCGCCTTTTTAGGCTAATATTTAGTTCCGAGGTTTTTAGTCCGGTTAAGTCCTTTCATTCGTTATAGAGTAGAATATCTAAGGTATCGTCTTTAAACCTTAGAAGGCCTTTATTCTAGTCAATAGAAGGGTTATATTATTTTAAGAAGGGTAGTCTTAGTATAATATTATATCGTGTAGATAGGATATTGAAAGGGCCTTTAAACGATAAGTTTCTAATAGAATATTTAAAACCATTAGTTTCGTAGATAATATTCCCGTTATTATACGTAAAGGGTTTTACTTCGGCTATAAATAGCGTATAAAGCGTATTTTTCTACCGGTAATAAAGGCGTAGACGATTTATCGTTTCTAGGGCAATATAGTTACTTATAGATCCGCTATCTACTAAAGCGGAAATTCTATGCCTTTAGTAGTTAATCGTAAGGGTTATCTTCTTACTAATAGTATTATTAGTAATAAAAAGATCTTAGTTACTAATAAGTAGCCCTTTTACTATTAGTAATAGAGGTTTTTTATATCCTTAGTAGTAGGGGTACTATTACCCTATATCCCCTCCCTTAGAAAAGTCTTAAGGGGATTAGGTTCTTTCTTAAACCTAGTAGACTCTCTTTCGAGCCTACTAGACTATCTTTTAAGTCTATATAGATAAAGCTTTTTTTAAGCTTAGGGGGTTCTTTTTAAAACCTTGTAGAACCTAGCTCTTCTCTAATAGACTCTCCGTCGAGTCTATTAGTAGTTCCCTAGGGAATAGGTTATATTATAACCCTATAATTAGTAGTCTCGAAAGGGAGACCTTAAAGTTGCCGGACCCGTTCGACTAGGTCTCGGTTAACTTAAGAAGCAAGTTCGAGGGTCTAGGAGGCGAGGCAGTAGACGCCTTCTAGCCTCCGGAGGGCCTCCTAAAGCGTCTAGACCTTAAAAGAGGGTTCCGGGTATAGCTCCGGCACGTAACCTTATAGACGGTCTAGTTTAGTAAGGAGGTTAAGCTTCTCGCGTTCTTTTTCTTACATAAGGTTAGCTAAGGACTTAATTTCCCTATAAAAATCCTCGTAGGTTTTATGCTCGTTGTCTAATAGCATTGCCTTTAGCCGATTTACTTTACGCTTATAGCTTCGAAGTAAAGCTAAAGTCTCTTCGGTGATTTCGGTAAGGCAATTCGAGGGAGTATCCTTAGCGCTTAGGTAACCTTAGGCTTCTCGTTCGATAACTCCTTCTAAATAGTTCGTAATAGCTAGGTATTCCGTATAGCTGCTATATTCCGGGTTAAGGGCATCGAGAAGGTCCTCTTCGTCTTTAAACTCTTAGTATTCTAGAGGGGGCTCTAAGCCGTATAGAGCAACCGTAGCTATACTACCCTCCGAGAATACCTCGGTATTAGCGGGGCTATAAGCATCGGGTATATAGCCTCCGGTAAGATCCTCTAACTCTAGGGCCTAGCTATAGTTTTACTAATACTAGGTTTCTCGAGGGAATTCCTCGGAGTCGTACTAGGCTGTTAAGGGTATCTCGTCGTCGTCTAGGTAAGCACCGGGCTCCGGCCCGGGCTCCGGACCGTCTAAGTCCGGAGCGGACTCTACGGAAGAATCTAGGAAATCCGGGGAATCTAGGGGTGCTAGACCGACCCCCGCGTTATCTATAGAGTTATCTATAATCTCTCCATCCTTTAAGTCGATTACTAGATCCTCTATTACACTATCTAAAGCGTCCGGACTATCCGGGCCGGCCGGGTCCTCCGGGCCGGCCGGGTCGTCCTCCGGTCCCGACTATATAAATAGGTCCTCTTCTTCCTCCATAGAGGGCCTAACTAAGCTATCTAGAATAGGTGCTAATTTATCTTTAGGATCCCTAACAACCGTAAAACGTTTTCCGTAATAAGGATGAGTATTACTATTCGCATAGTTAAAAATGTCTATTCGCATAGAAGGTCCGCTTTTTCTACGCCGACCCCGCGCGCCTATACCCCGCTAACTAATTGAGGTGCATATGCCTAGCACCCTAAAGGGCTAAATAAAGTGCATTCCTCGTAGTAGACTTTTTACACCTTATAAAGCGAAGCTATCGCCTTTCGCAACTTCGTAATAGACTTCGCAATAGACCTACGACTTATGCTTAACGAGGCTATCGCGGATAAAGAGCCTAATAAATACAAAAGCCCGGCAATTCCCCGCCTCCCGCTATCGCCGACGTTTAATACGTACGACGAGCTCTATAACTTCCTCTAAAGATTCTACCGCGAGAACGGCGCTGCTATCGTAAAGAAGTTAAGCTCTAATAAGCGTAAGATTAACGGCTAGTAGATTCTAACCTATATCGTCTTTACCTACGATCGTAGGCCTCGAAGAGTCTTAGAGAGCGCTAGGCTCTGTTAAGCTTCTTCGTAGAAGCTTAACTGCCCCGTTACGATTATAGTATTAGCAACGAAGGCTTTTAACTAGAAGTAGTCCTTCCGCGTTAATTATAATAGTTAGTATAATTATAAGCAGTTAATTAATCCTTTAGCGTATCTTATAAATCGCCGGCGAACCTTAGCATAGTAAGAACTTAAGAGAAGCCTTTTAAAGCACCGAGCCCTCTTAGCTCGCGAGATCGCCTCGATCATTAGGGACTTAACTAATAAAGAGTCTTTCTTTCGGCAATAGGATATCTATAACGATCGTTAGAAGATTCGCACCGTAGCCCTCGGTGGTAAGACGGCCACTTAGGCGTTTATTAACTACCTATAACGCGGCGGCCTTAAGCATATAGTTAAGTTTAACGACGATTACGAAAATCCGAAGGTTAAGGCGATTTTCTAGATATATATAGTGCGAGCGGATATAGAAGCGATTCCTAGAAGTCTTAGGACTTAATAATACGTATAAAACGAACCACTTTAAGATATATCTCTTCTATGCCATTAAGGTTACCGATTAGAAGTCCGTCGCTAACTTCGCCTTTAGCTTTATTAATATAGAAAAAGAGGAGGGCTTCTAGTAGCTCTATAAGCAGCTTAACGACCTTCGGCAGTAAGTTAAGGCCCTAGAGCCTACTGTAATTATTATAGATAAAGAAAAGGCGCTTAAAAACGCCCTCTTAGATATTTTCCCTTTATTACAATAATAACTCTACGTCTACCACATTAACGCTAATATTAAAGCAAGGATTACGTCCCGCTAGAAGGTGCCTAAAGGGGGCGACGATAACGATAATAATGCCGACGATAATGCCGACGATAACGATAACGATGCCGACGATAATGCCGACGACGCTGCCGAACGAGTCCGTATATAAGACGAGGCTAAGACCGGCTCCGGCTTGCTAAACGCACCCGAAGAATATAGCCGTAAGGGTATATTTGCCGCTTAAAAGCTTATTATCTATGCTCCCGACGAGGTAGCTTTCTAGTCGGCTTAGTAAGCTGTTAATCGTACCTACGGATAACACTAAGGGCATATCCTACGATATATCTCGAAGGAATATATGCCTTAGCGCGAGCAGTAGGCTTATTGCTATATTAGCCGCTATCGCAACTTCGGCTAAAGAGTTAATAGCCTAGTCGAGACTGCCTATAAAGATATAAAGTCGTATTTACTTATAGGCACGGGCGATCTCTTCTACGTATATAACGCTTTGCTGTAAATAATCGCTAATAAAGAGCGTTATTCTACGTAAGAAGCTGCCCGGTAGAAGCAGCTATAGCGGCTGCTATATCTCGGCTAAGACTAGCTTAGCGAGCTTAACGTTTAAGTCATATACTAAGCCGTTAACCTCCTTGCTAAGTAGCACCGGCTTGCCCTCGACGCGATGCTATTAGAGCTAGGGAAAGAGCCGCGAGAGCCTAAGCCACTGCTACCCTATACCTCGCGATTCACACAGCAGTAAGGTCTTCCCTATGCCTACGTTATCCTCTAACGCCTTTAAGCCGACATCCCGCTTAAAAGGCTTAATGTTTATCCTCGGTAGTAGCTCGAGAAGCCCTTAGTAAGAGACCCCCTAATTTTCTATATAAATTAGTGCTAATTATTACTTCTAGGATCTTAAAGAGCTACTCCTCCGAATCCGCGATCTTAACGTTGTGTAAAACCTATATAGCCGGCCTTACGCTCTTAGGAATATAACTCTACCTATGCCCTTAATCCTATAGGCGGTAGTAGCGGCAATATAAGCAATACAATAAGCTAAAAGCGAGCTACCGTTATAGCCGCCGGCTTTATAGCTATAGCCGCCCTTAGCTTTATAAAGAGGAATACGAGGAACACAAGGAATATAAGAAACATAAGGGCGCGGTAAGGCGCTACTACGGGCTAGTTAGGCTAGCAGCCGACGCCTTAACGCAAGCATACGCCGTACCCGTACGTAAGCCGAGATAGATATATAGGATATATAGGGCAGTTAGGCATTAACCTAGCCGTCGTAAAAGAGATCGCGATTAGGCACGAATATAAGGAGTAAGGCATCTATAATAGGACGAGGCAGGCACGGAAGAGCTACCCCGGCGTCGTCGGCTATAGAGGAAGTTATTCCCGATATACAGCCTATATAGTTAGGCAGGTAGGGGCGGAGTAATTAACGGGCCGATCATGCGCGCCGTATCTTGCGATCGCCTTAAACATACGTTATTTGCACGAATTAAGCTCTCTTACGCGCCGGGCGGCGAGCGCCCCTTTAGTGTTTATATTGCCCTTTAGGGTGCTAGGCATATACACCTAAATTAGGTGGCGGGGTATAGGCGCGCGGGGTCGGCGTAGAAAAACTAGGTCCCTTCTATGCGAATAGACATTTTCAACTGTGCGAATAGTAATACTTATAAGGATAGGCGGAAAAGCTTATAGGCTCGTCGTTTAAGAGCGTAGGATTAAGAGCTTCTTGTAAAGGCGGTAGAGAGAGCCTAAGAGGTCCCTACTCCAAGGTATTAAGGCTTTTAGAAGCCGCCGGCTTCCCTTTAAGATTTATCTTCTAGTAGCAATCCTTAGCAATATGCCTTGCCTTCTTATAAAAGAAGTAGGTAAGGCTTTTATAAAAGCTATTATTTTTCGAGCTTCCGGCCGGTGCTAAATAGCTAGTTATTCCCGGCTTTAGAATAGCATTTAGGTCTATAGGATCGCCGTAATTCGTCTATTTCCCCTTTTTCTTCGAAAAACCCTTATACCCCCCTTAAGGGTCTTTCTTCTATTGCCGGCGTTTAAAAAGCCGGTCGTCGATCCTAACTGCCTAGGCTATAAACTTAACGAGGGTGTTAAGACGATCCTATTTAAAGATCTCGTTCTTTATATCGTCCTTTAGCCCCTCGTAAAAAACCGCTATTATCGCATCGTCGTCTTATTCTAACTTCGAAGTTATCTACCTAAACGAGGCAGTATAATTAGAAGTAGAGGTTTTTTATCGTAAATACTATAGCTTATGCTCTACGGCTCTCTTCTCGTTACCTATGCCGAAGGTCTACTAAAGGTTAGTTTTAAAAGCTTTATAACTATTAAAGATATCGTCCGTAAGTTTATCCCGGTCCCCCTCTACCTCGTTAACCCTATCCCTAAGGATAGGTTTAAACTAGGTTAAAGCTAGCCCCCTTAAGCAGCTAGCTATAAAAAAGACCTTCGCTTTATTAATAGAGAAAGAATCCGGAAAGGAAAGAAAGAAGGCCTTTAGCTAGGTAAGAAATTCCTATAGCTTTCCGGCTTCTCCGGTGTAAACAGCCGGCTTTAGGGTTTTAATAATTTCGCCGAACTGCCGGGGGTGGCGAAATTCCGGGACGGCCTAGACCGGGGCGAACCCGGCCGGGCCCGGAGGCGGCGGCGGTCCCGGGGCGGCGGTATAAGCCGGAGCCGGGCCTATAGACGTAGCAGTAGAAGCAGCAGCCGTAGCTACAGCCGGACGAGCTGCCGGGCGAGCAGCCGGGCGAGAGGTTAAAGAAGTAGAAGAAGCTATACTTAAAGAAGTACTTATTTTAGTGTTTTTTCTAAAAAGGGTTCTTCGAATCTATAAAGACTAAAATAAGATCTAAGATCTTATAGATCGAAAAGATTAGAAAAAGATTAAGGGGTAAAATAATACTAAGTAAAGATTAAATAAAGATTAAGCAACGGTCTTAAAAACACACTCCGCGGCTAAGCAAAAGGTACGAGCTTTTATTGTATAATAGAACGGTTAAAAGATAGAAGATAGTCTAACCGGGCTAAGTCTCTAATAGTTAAAGACTAAAAGAGGGCGTTATTTATCCTTAAAAGCTATAAGGGCGGAATAGTAAGTAGAAAAGCACTCGGGGTTACTTATACTAGACCGGCTGGCTAAGTCTAAGCAAGTAAGGGTAGTCGAGGCTAGAATACTAAAGGCACTACTAGAAGAGGTATAGGTCGCTTAGTAGGCAGTTAAACTAAAACTATAATAAAAGCTAAAGAAGAAAGGAAGGAAGGAGGGCCCGAGGAAGAGCGGACTAAACATCCTTTATATAGCTCTTCCCGTCCGTCCGGACGGCCCCGGTATATCCCTTTCCTTCTAGCACCTTCTGCCATATATCCCTTATATTGCTACGAACTAATACAGGTCCCCGGGGCTGCGTAAGGGCTATATAGATCGGCTGACCTTAAGAAAGCTACCTCCCGCGTCGTTCTAAAGCCCTTATAGACTATACTAGGTTATATAGGTCCATTTATGCACCTCGTGCATAATAGAATATAGGTCGGTCATACGATATAAGTCGTATAACCTCCTTATGCGAAGGATCGGTCGAATAATCGGTCCTAAAAGCCGAGGGGGCTATATTAGGCCTATAGCTCTTAGGGATCTAAGGGTCGGTCCCTTATACAGGGCATAATAAGAGCCTAAAGGGAAGCGTAGAGGCAGAGGATTACGGCAGTGCAGAAAGTGTTAAGGAAGATATAAAGATAAAAGAGAGAAGAGGATATAGAATTGCTTAGTAATAGTCTATTTAGGTGCGGACTAAGATCCCTTTATATAGCTAATTGCATAGGGATAAAGGTATATATAACTTCACTAATTATCGGGATAAAAAGCGCTATTAATTCTATGCTAGGTGCATATAGTCTAACCTTATATAGTATCCTAGTTGTTGCGTGATTAATTGCGCGAGTAATAGGAGGTAGTATAGGTGACTTTAGTTAACCGGGGCCCGACTGTAGACTATACGCACATTAGTCCCTATATATACTATACACTTCGGTATTCGGTATCTCAAGCATCCGGGCAGCTAATATAGCCGGGTGACTTATATTATATATAATAATACACCGCGGTTCTAATACATATCTTTATATGCCGGTAGAATAAACCAATCGGGAGATATCTACTCCCTTATAGGCATTAAGCTAATTATCGGGTGTTATAGTATTAGTTTATATTATATATTATCCTATATAACCTTTATATCGTATATATAGACATTTGGACTTAGTCTATAGCTATATCCCTTCGTGGATTAATAATAATTATATACCCCCCCCTAAGCCTATTTCCTTATAGTTTAATCTACTATTTTATCCTATTGCCCTTAATTAATAATCTCGCTATCTTATCCTTTTCTTCTCTAATCTCCCTTCTTCGCGACGTGAGTCCGCCTCCTCGCCGGACCCCTTCGACTAAGTTTTCCTCGATTATTAGAATTTTCCTAGTATAGATATGCCGTCTCGACGCGAATTATATAGATTTCCCTCCTTACCCTTCCCTTACCCTTACCTTATCCCGTTGCCTTATAATCTACGATAACCGACTATATAGAGGCCGATCCCCCGTCCGCTACCTTAGCCGTTACCCCGCCGGCTCCTACCGACCTAAAGCTCTAGACCGACTACGTTTCCTACTATCCCTATCTCGCCGCCCTTCTTTTAAGCCTAACGGCCTATATTCGGCATCTTCGCCTATATTTAGGCTAACGCTACTTACGACTTCCGCGCCCTTTAGATTAAGGCCTTTGCTTACTTTAATAATACTTACTATTGGTAGGTGATTCACTTGGATTAATCTAAACAAAGGGGGTTGTATTGGTTGTAGTTGTATTTAATCTAGCTAGAGAAGGGGGAATAAGGGGGCCCCTTTATACCCGTCTGCCGGGGTCCCTCTATAGAGCCTGCTATGCCTTAACAATACATTGTTAAGGCCTACGCTAGGGCTTACTGCTCTAGTTATAACGATGCCCTTAGTCAATAACGAGGTCATTAACTATATAGGTCACGTGGCGTTATGCGCTATATAGTTATAACCCCTATTGCCCCTTTCCTATATATAGTCGGCAATATAGTTGCGACTCTATCCCTTAGTTATATAACTATATTCCTATACTCGTAGTCTTTCTTTCTAACTGCTAAGCAACCTTTCTAATCGTAAGGATAACGCGTATTAGACTAAAGGGGTCTAATAAATATAATACATAAGTATAAATAAAAGAGAATCCTAAAAGGGGAACTTAGGGGCGTAGAACGTATGCCTCTATCCGAATGGTTAAGCTATTATTGTCTATAAAGCGTTTAAGGGCTCGGTTTAGTAATGCCTTCGTTATAGCATCGGCCGGGTTATTATCGCCGTTTATCTAACGGATCTCTACAATCTCTCGTTGCTCGTATAACTATCGAAGAGATATAATATTAATTATTACTCTCTTCTCCTTAGTTATCTTAAGCTTTATAAGACATTCGTAGAGCGAATACGAATCTATGTAGATGATTAATTAGATGTTCGGTAGCTTAAGCCGGTCGGTAATAATCTTTAACGTAGTTGCTAGGGCGATCCTAAGGTCGACGCCGTTAACTATACCGTATATCTTAGAAGCTAGCACGCTTCGGGTAACTCTCTTATACTTCGTCGAACTCTAGTAGATAATGTTTCTAATAACCTTAAACTAGTTGTTAGACCTTTCGGTCTTATTGACTAGTGTAATAATAAAGCCTAGTTGCGATAATAGGTCTTTGTTATTAGCAAACGACCTATCCGTAAATACTATTAGCTTCGCCTTTATAAGATTAATTAGTTTATATGTTAAACCTCTGCTCTAGTAGTCTATTTGCTACTTAAGTCGCTTATTTAAGATTATGCAATCCTTATTATCTAGGTTCTATACTTATGCCGTAATAGAGATATCGAATGCGGCTTCCGGTTAGCACACTAAGGCTATATAGGCTCTACGAGCACGTTGTTTTAGGTACTATTATATATAATCCGGAGCCTTAATATCGATTCGGTCGATTTAGGCAGCTTATCCTTTCTATTAGAGTAGGAGTATCTTATCCTATTGCAGGCTTACCTTCGCGCCGTTGAAATCCGTGATAGAGCCCTAAGTTATCGTGGTTTTCGGCTTCGCCTTAAATTATGCCTCTCGGAGCTTTTCTTCTTTAGCGGCCGAAAAACTCGTCGTTCTAAGCATAAGGGTATCGTCCGTTTATATCCTAATGATGCTAAAGTATTCTAATCCTATGTTAGATATTAGAAGGCAAGAGTCGAAGGTCGATATCGCTATATTAAGGCCCTCGATATAGTGCTTTTAATACGTATTAAACTAGTAGACTCCCGATTCTACGATGCTATATAAGAGCCTAATGACTTAGATAATTGTATCGGGCGGATACTTCCCTTATAATTCGGCGGGGAGACGTATTAAGACCGTTCGAAAGAGCTCTATATTCGCCTAAGGATATGCCTAGGTAATGTCTTAAAGGGATAACATCATCCTATAGCGTATAAGACTAAGAGCAAGGGCTAAGATTAGTCGTTAGCTAACGCGTTAGATTATTAGGGACTGCGTTAGTAGGGATGCCTTCTCCCTATTATTATAACCTTAGACTATAAGCCTTAATTTCTTATATAGCTTAGTGTCTCTACCTTTAACCTCTCGAACTATACGGGAGCTAAAGATATAGTAGCCGCCGTAAATAGCTTCGTTATACCGTTTAAAACTAAATACTCCTCGTGCTACGAGGTTATCGATCTCCGTACTGTCTAACGCTTCCAATAGTGCTCCCGGGGTCGTAATAGCGCCTTTAGATCGGAGCTTAACGGCTAGCTTATAGGCCTCTTCCTCCTTTTTTATCGTAAAAGCCTCGTCCGCTTCTTTATCGCTTAAATCGTCGAGATCTATATCGTTCTCGTTATCTTTTAGGTTATCCTCTACGTTTAGTCCTTCTATAATCAAATGCCTAGCCTTATTCTTCGATCCGGGCGGGCGTCCTCGCTTACGGGGTGCCGGAGGGTCCGGTCGGGCGGGTTCGTCCGGCTACGCGGATTCTAAAGCCGGGATGTTATTAAGCATTTAATCACGATAATATAGTTATACTAATGTAGATCTAAAAACCTAAGGTCTATTGACTATATCAATCGTAATGTCGTGCCCGTTAATAGCTTTAATCTTAAACGGTCTTTACTATCCTAACTTTTCCCTCTATACGCGGACTTCGCTTTAGAGAGGAAGGGCAAGTGTGTTCGCCGTGTCTAGACCGTTACGGCTATATAGCGCTGCTTAGACCTATCGTTTAGCCGTAAGCTATCTAAGTGCCTTTATCGCTTTCTATACTATAGCAGCTCGTTTAAAGGTTATTAGCGATAGCGGCGAATTAAGAGTTATCCTAGGATATGCCCCGAATATAAGCAATATAGGCACTAGTCCGTTCGGTCTAGTAGTATCGTTAATAGCTTTAACAGCCGTCTAAAGGACTGCCTTAAGGGAGGTAAAGCTGCCTATTTCTATAAAGAGGATATTAAAAGCTCGGCGTAAAGGGGCATAATACCTCTTAACCTTGCTAATAGACTAGTATGCTTTAATAGGAACTTATATATATATAATCCCTATAATACGGGCTTTGTTTCGGAATTCTACCGCCGCGAAGTTCGTGCCGGCATTATGTTTAATAATGTTAGGGGGACTAAGGTATATATTAATCTAAAGGGCTCGAAGAGTCTCCTATATATCCTTAGCTAATATAGAAGGAAGGAATCAGGCGCTTTAGAAGGCCGTCGATACGTTAATAATATATAATACCGGACGTTGTGCCGAATTCGGAACGTCTAAGTATATTATATTAACGATAACCTTATAATTAAAGTCTTAGTTATCTTTAAGGTTAAACTTAAACCGTTTCGGGGCAGGCGAATGTATCTAGGAATAGTAATATAGTTCCGAGATATTCTCTAGAGTGCTAAGAGATATATCGCCGTAGCCTACTTGCTTTAATAGGTTATATAGCCTAGCTATAGCCGGATATCCGAATCGACGATATAGGGTCTTAATTTCCGTTTCTATAAGGAATGCGGTCGATTATTTATTCTTCCCGAGGAAGAACTAAAGGTGTCCTTATTTCCTAACCACCGGGATGTATGCCTTAGGACCGGTAAGGGTGTTCGTCGTATTATTAAAGAATACGCCTAGCCTATCTATATCCGCGAGATATAGTAGGAAAGGGGTCGAAGTTTCTAGCATATAGAATATAATCCTTCTAATCGGAGTGATAAGATTAATTAACCCTAAAGACCTTATAACGGTACCGGCGCTAAATCTAATTAATTCTTAGCCTATAGTTAATATATCTAAAGAGACGGAAGGGTCTTCTTACTATAGGGCTATATACTATTCTTATCCGGCCGTTAAGACCTTCGCTACTCCTATATTAATTAGGATGCCTTAAAAGTAGAGCTTCGAGTAGCGGTCGTCGATAAGAAACTAGTCGGCCGAGACTATTAGTTCTATGCCGTAGACGTTATCTCCTATAATAAGGTGGTTAAAAGCTATTTAACAAAGCATTTAACTAGCTTGCTACTATTCTAGCTCGTTATCCTCGCTATACTCTTCCTCCTTATCGTCCTTATAACCTTTATAGCCTGCTAAATAGGCTGTAATGTCTAGGGAGACGCCGGTGTAAAGACAATACGAGAGATATTAGTCCTTAGCTTTCCGCCGTTCCTCTATAGAATGTTTCGTAGACTAATATCCCTCCTTTCTATATATAAAGCACTTCTTAGTCTAGGTCTTATTGCCGTATCCCTAGCCGTAGCCTCCTCTACCGCGAGGTCGATAGCTTTATCCGGAGCCTCGCGGGCGAAATCCTCCGTTGCCTCTACTGCGATTATTAGTATACCTACGGTCTATATAAAACTAACTATTAGGGTTCTTCGAATTATATTTATAATTTATATCTATCCTATCGTTATTACGATGTCGGTCTTAGATAAATTAGCGTAAGGCATTTCTCGCTTATTGTGCGAGGTACGTCGTTAGGGAAGCCCGGAGGTCGGCATAGAGCTCCTTAGCCTCCTTAGCCTATTTAAAGAAGGCACCTTCGAGTTCCGGGACACCTTAGCACGCTTTAGTAAGATTCACTATAAGCGGGGTTTCGCCTACAAACTTAGGTCCTAGAGCCCGTTGATAAAGCAATAGCTTATCGATTAGCAACTAAAGCACTTCCGGTAGGCCTTTCTTAGGGTTGCTAGCCCGAACTTAGTTAAACGTCGTATTAGTCTAATCGGTATAGTATTAAGCCTAAGTCGCTTTAGTATCGAAATATCGTTTAATCTTATTATATACGCCTCGGAAGGTAGTCGTCTAAGTGATATTCTCTATATAGAAGCGGTCGGCTTATCCCTTTAAGATCTAGGGGAGGAGGGTGTAGAAAAGCCCTAGCTTAATCTTAAGGTTATAATATACGCCTATAAACTTACGGATAGTCTTGTTAAATAGGGCATATAGCTCGCTAGTATAGCTCTTCTCCTTATCCTATATCTTAACGAACTTAGTCTATACGTCGGGATCTAATAAAAGGTTTAGAACATCGGCCGGTAGGAGTGCTATATACTCCTTAATGTTATAATTAAATGCTTCGATAGCCTTTAGGGCGATTGTTAAAGCAGATAGATCGAGCCTCGGTTTCGCCCTTAGGATATACAACGTTAGTTCCGGGAGAAATAGTAGTCGTAGCGTATAAAGCCGATTTATACGATTAAATAGTAGAAATACCAGTGCATCCGTTATAGCCGTATTCGGGTCTTAGTCTAGTTCCGGGGTCGGATCCGTAGTCGCCGCTTAGGCTAGGCCGCTATATTAGAATCGGTGCGAAGTCGGAAAGACCGTTGACTAATTCGTTATAGTCGAGAAGGGATCTTTATTTATCTAGTCCTAGGCTATTCGTTCCTTTTCGTTTTTCCTCCTTTCTTGCTTACTAAGGGCCCTTATGCCTATATCGAATACCTCCGTTATAAACTCCTTCTCGTTCTAAGGGAGTAGATTATTAGATTAAAGCATCGTTATATATAATCTAACAAACGGCGCGTTCTTTAGTCCTATCGAAACGCCGCGTCTTCGCAATAGCATCTTAAGGACCTTCTTATAGTTATAATCCACCGTATTCTATATAGATTCGTTCTATCCTTAGAAATATTCCTAGAATAGGTTAAAGAGCCGTTAACCTTAGTAGTAGATAGATGCTTCGCCTATTATAATAAACCGGGCTATAAATATTATAACCTCCGCTTTATAGGGATCTTCTATCGTAATCTCTTCTATATCCTAGTATCGTATATCTACCTCTATACAAGCGGCAAGAGGGATGCTAATCTCCTTTATCTATTGTATAATTAGTTCCGGGCTATTAAGGGGAGCCGGTGCGTTTATATTCGATAGTAATCTTACTATTATTGTTTGTTTTTCGAGTTCGTTTAGGGTTTAGTTAGTATCGTAAGGGTCTTTACGAGAAATGTCGAAGCGATTAGTCTCTATTCTAAAGGACGTAACTCTTCCTCCTTAAGGGAAGCAAGCACGGGATTAAATAGTTATAGGGGTTCGCGATGTTGTTCTACGTTATAGACGCACTGCCTATTAACGTTTACTCTTCCTATAATAGGCGAGAACGGGATTAATAGAGAGCTTAGAAGGTCTTATTTGCCGTAGAGCTAACACAAACAATCCTTATTCTTAGCATAGATAAACTTCTCTTAGGTATGCGCAATAGAACCTCGAGGGTAAAGATACGCGGAAATAGCGTCCGTAAGGAATAAAGATTCTACTATACTTTCGAAGATTAAGATCTATCTCTTCTGCCTTACTGTTCTATAATTAAATCTATTTAATTACTAATTAGTATTAGTAGGTAATTCACTTAGATTAATCCAAACAAAGGGGGTTGCATTAGTTATAGTTATATCTAATCTAGCTAGAGAAGGGGGAATAAGGGGGCCCCTTTATACCCGTCTGCCGGGGTCCCTCTATAGAGCCTGCTGTGCCTTAACAATACATTGTTAAGGCCTACGCTAGGGCTTACTGCTCTAGTTATAACGATGCCCTTAGTCAATAACGAGGTCATTGACTATATAGGTCACGTAGCGTTATGCGCCGTATGGTTATAACCCTTATTGCCCCTTTCCTATGTATGGTCGGCAATATAGTTGCGACTCCATCCCTTAGTCATATGACTATATTCCCACACTTACGTTAAGTTAGATATAAGAGTGCTTATCGCTTAAAAGCACGCAGCCGTTGCTTAAAAGCACGCAGCCGTTGCTTAAAAGCACGCAGCCGTTGCTTAAAAGCACGCTGCCGATCTTTAGCACTAGCTTAACCGCGCTACGTCCTCTCTCCTCGTCTTAACTAAACGTAACGCGGCTTAAGACTAGGCCTTTGCCCCCGCCCCCGCCCTTACTCTTACTTATTCTTATATAGCCGACCCTAAGAGGTTCGCCGGCGACTCCGGTACTTAAAAGCAACGTTAGGAAGCTTTCCGGACCTAGCGCAACGGCCTTACTATTAAGCTCCGTTAAGACGCCGCCTTATACCCTACGGAGTAAGATTATATTCTCTACGCGGTTAGCCGGCTTACCGGCCGGGCCGCTTCTATTATCGCTAGTGTTCCTTAAGACGTCCTCGATAATAAGTCTTTCGCCGATTAATAGTATACTACTATTAAAGCTTTTACCGACGACCTTAGCCTAGTCTTTAGTGCTAATTTTACCTATGTTTAATCGGAGGCCGACTTTAAGAGTATTGCTATTTGCATAGTAATAAATTGCTATTTAGATAGTAAACTACGATTGTCTCTACAATTTCGGCGCGTACCCCGCGCGCCTATATCCCGCCACTCAATTTCCGTGGAGGTATATAGCAATTAAGAGGGCCGCGCAAATCGTCCCTAGCCTTAATTTAACGCAACGGTTAATTTAACAGCTTTAGCAGCGCACGCGCAAAGAGCTTAAAGAGCTTAAATAACGCATGTTCGCGAGATGTGTGTATAATCAATCGGCCCGTTAATTAGTCTAGAATAACCTCTTTAATAAACGGCGACGGCGCCGGCCTAGCTCTTCCGCCCCTAGCTCGTCTCCCTCGAGATCCCCGTGCCTGTGTATTTACGCGCGCACGCGATCTTCCTTATAACGCCGCCTGTCCTCCTTATGATCCTTATAATGCTTGTATTTCGTCTACCTCATTTTGTATACGTATGCGCCGTACGCTTACGTTTAGCCGGCGGGCACTAGCCTAACTTAATCGCGGCAGCTGCCTTTATATCCCTCGTCCTCGTCCTCGTCCTCGTCCTCGTCGTGGCTATAAGGCTGCCTATTAATCGTAGCCTTCCTCTTCTTAGTGTTATAGGGTTAAGGGCATAGTTAGACTAGTGTTTTTCGCAATGCGAGGCCGGCCTTTAAGCGTTTACACTACGTCGGGGTCACGAATACGGAGGAGTAGCTCCTCGAGGTCCTAGAGGTCGTTATTAGCATCGTCTATATAGACAAAGGGGGAAAAGGGGAAAGGGGGGGTCGTACTAAAGGCTTCTTAAGCTACTACCGGGGAAGAATATTAAGCCTAATAAGCGGAAGCGGAGGGTTAGCTTTAAGGCGCTAGAGAATAACGTAGGCATAAGGAAGCCCCTACTATTATATAAATCGCCCGGTATAACGCAGTAGCGGGATAAGCTCCCGCGGCTTTTCCCTAGGCTCTAAAGGCATCGCGGCTTTAGCAAGCCGGTGCTATATAGTAAGTATGTTAATAGCGTAGTAGGTAATCTAGAAGGTTAGCTTGCTAAGCTAATCCTAATCGCTATAGATAAGCCGCTGCCGTGCCTACTATCGGGCGGCTTCCTGCTTATAGTAGCGCTCTTTATTCTCGATTATTTAGAGCAACGCGGTATAAAGGTAAAAGAGGTCTCCCGTTCCTATAAGAAGGTACGACTTAACGTCTTTATAGGCGGTCTCTCTAGGGCTATTAACCCTTTAGCCAAAGTTGCGATACCGACTAAGAAAGCAGGCAGCCTATTGCTCCCGCTAAGGCATATATTCCTTCGAAATATACCTAATGATGTAGGCCTAGAGCTCTCTATAGGTCTTGTCGAAAGTCTTCCAATTGGCCTTAAATTCTTCTTCCGTAGGAGCGTAGATCACGAGCTTCTAAGCTACGAACATACTCTTACGGCTATATTTATCTTTATCTTTATCAGCCGGGACCGGGGCCGGGGGCGCGTTTACTGCCTCTTCTGCCTCTTGTTATATTCTAGCTCGTCCGGCAGCATCGTCTTCGGCAGCCTCGTCAGCCTCGTTAGCCTCGTCGTCGTCTTCATCGTCGTCTTCGCAGCCGGGCTCCTTTTACCGTAACTTAATTCTAGCGTAGACCTTAGCGTTAATGTGCTATACGTAAAGCTGTTGTTGCGAGCGAGGGAAAACGTTCTTAAGGGCGTTCTTAAGGGCCTTTTCCTTATCTATGATAATTACAGTCGGCTCTACGGCCTCGACCTATTGTCGTAGCTCGTCTAGCCGCTCTAATAGCCACTAGAAGCCCTCTTCCTTTTCTCAGTTAATAAGCCTAAAGGCGAAGTTAGTAACGGACTTTTAATCGGTAGTTCTAATAGCCTAAAAGAGAAATATCTTAAAGCGGTTAGTATTATATATATTATTAAGGCTAAGGACCTTAGGGAACCGCTTCTATATCTTCTCGCACTAAGGGTAGGTCTAAAAGATAGCCTTAACCTTTTGATAATCGCTATTATTGTCGTCGTCGTCGTCGTCGTCGCTACCGTTAGCCTCGCCGTTAGCGAACTTAACTATATGTTTAAGGCCGGCGTCTCGGAGATAGGCGAGAAAGGCGTCGGTAGCTGTCTTCCCGCCGAGTGCTATATCGCGGATCTTCTAACGATCGTTGTAGATATCCTTTTGCCGAAAGAAGGACTCTTCGGCAGTTAACTCCTAAAGGATCGATGCGATCTCGCGAGTAAGGACGGCTCGAAGCTTAGAAAGCCGGCTCTATAGCTCTTACTGCGTAAGGGTTCGTCGGCGATATATATTATGCGCCGAAGGATTAATTAACTTCCTATAATTATGCTAACTATTAGTAACGCGGTAGGTCTACTTTTAGTTCGAACGCTAAGTTGCTAAGGCTATAATCGTAATAGGGCAGTTAAGCTTTACGGAGGAGGTTTTACAGAGCCTAGCGCTCGTCGAGGCTCGTCGAGGCCTACGATCGTATATAAAGATAACGTAGATTAGAACTAGCTAGCCGTTAATCTTACGCTTATTAGAGCTATTTTTCTTTATAATAGCGGCGCCGTTCTCGCGGTAGAACGTCTAAAGGAAGTTATAAAGCTTATCATACGTATTAAAGGTCGGTAATAGCGGTACGCGTGGAATTAACAGGCCGTCGTAGGCATTAGGTTCGTATAGGATAGCCTCTTCGTCGTCTTAAATAGGGGGGGCATCCGGAAGGATACTCTCTTCGTCGTCTTAAACGGGCTATTAAGTAGGAATTTAGTCTATTGCGATAATAGCTTTACTTATATAATAGGGGATGGAAAATTTACCTAGGGACGATTTGCGCGGCCCTTATAATTGCTATATACCTCTACAGAAATTTAGTAGCGGGATATAGGCGCGTAGGGTGCGCGCCGAAATTATAGAGACAATCGTAGTTTACTATCTAAATAGAAATTTATTATTATGCAAATAGCAATACTTAACTTTAATGCCTTATTAATAAAGAATATTTCTTAGCCGGACTTTTATTTAAAGTTTACCTAACTTTAAGCCGACTTATCGTTTAACGGCACCGCTTATATCGCCTACCTTTACTTTAAGGTCTTTATCGAACTTACTAACGCCGCCGCTCTATAGGTCGAATGCCTAGCCTATAACGACTTTACGGCCTAGGCTAAGATATACTTTACGCTTTAGGATAACTAGTAGCGTATTAAGGCCCGTTCTTAACTCTAGCCGCCTCGCAACCCTGTTTATACCGGCCCTACCTCGCCCGCCTTACCCGCGTCTCCTACCGGTGACTTAATACAGCTTAATATATTCCGGGCCCGGCTTACTAACGCTAAGAAGCAACGGCGGTTTAAGAACCGTCTTTATCTCTACTACGCTTAGCCGGCTACCGCTACCTATACCGCCTAGACCTGCCTTAATAAGGGTATCGGTGCTAATCCCGGCGCTAACCCTAGCGCTATATAACGCAGCTACCCGCGCAACTATAGAGCCGGGAGATAGGGATACATGCACGATAGATAATGCATTTTAGCTTAAGGACTATTCGGCTAACTAGTCCCCGATAACCCCTCTCGAGGCCTAAAGGTATATCCCTAAGGCCTTAATATATCTTAGAAGAGGGGCAAGCTTTAGTCTTACTACGAGAGGGCAACCGCACTATAATAAAGGATTATTCATACTTTTAACTATCGTTCCTACCTTCCTAAAGTTACCTCTAGTCTATCTTCTTATAATTTCTAAAGCTTCTCTTTTTTAGTTACCTAAGAGCGATAGCGCCGCGCGGTAGGCGCGTTTCCGGACGTATAGGCCGCGTAGGCCGAATAGGTTATACTAGCTATCGAGTCGCTAGCCTATCGCCGTCGCCTCGCGTAACGGAACTAATATTAGAAGATAAATATACTAACTTATATAAGGGCTATAACAAGCGTCTTAAGACGCTATTACTAATTTTTTCGCTACCTAAGGGGGCCCGATCTATCCCCTCGCGAAGTTAAACGTAAGCCGGCCCTTTACGACCTACCCCTCCGCGTATAGATATCCTCGTAGCCCTTTAAGCAAGAGCCGTAGAGCTAGAGGAGGAGAAAAGATTAAGAGATAGGATTACGGAACTTCGAGAGGAATTTTCGCAATAGGGTGACTTATTTAGCAAAGACTTATATAAACGTCGCCGATAGTTAACCGAATCGAAGGAGAGTTATAGTAGGGAAATTAAAATAAAAAACATTCCTTAGTTATTACAACCGACTAACCCTTAAAAACGTCTCGATTAGATTAGCGATCTCGAGGATGCCTTTATCGCTGCCTTACCTCGTTTTAAGCGCAATAAGAATAAAATCTTATATGCCTTTAACTATATATACGTAGACTATAAGGCGAGATAGAGGCGATACCTCGTATAAAAACTCCCTATAGAGAGGGAATTGCTTTATACTAACTAGGATAATTTTCATAACTAGACCTTAATTTTAATTAAAGATATTACTAATCGCGAGACTCTTTTAGCTACGCAACTATAGGAAGCACGCTAATAAGAGGGTTAGTCCCCCCTCGATTTTAGTCTTTACTTAGATTCCCTTAAGTAATACCTAAAACGTCCGCTAGAAAAAACTCGTGTACTTTCCTTTTTTACGAAGTTACGTCCCGATCTTCGGGACTAAATCTCCCTTTATTTAGCGTCTATTTAGGATAACACTCGTAAGGAGATAGTCTAACTTACTTAACGCTTCTAGGATGCTTTAGGAAATAAGAAGCGCCTTATAAAGCTAACTAACGATTAGTCGACTTTTACTTAAGGGGTAAGAGGCTCCTATTCGATAGGCTATCGCCGACGTTAAGGCTGAAATAGATCTACTAATAACTATTAAGATTCCGACGCCGCTAGATCGACCTTAAATAGCCGTAGAAACGGTCGTAGCAACGGCCGTAGGAACGGCCGAGGAAATAGTCGCAATAGTCGTAACGGTAGGAATAGATACGGTAGGAATAGCTATAGTAATAACCGGGGAGGAAATTCGTATAGAAACGGCGAAAGCTAATCCGGCATAGTTATTTATTAGTATTATAAGAAATTAGGCTATATATAAGCCGATTGCTAAGCGATAGCGAAAGCTAACCGAGCTATAGCCGATTTAAAGACGACGAAGAAGGAGGGAAACGCCTAAAAGTTAAAGTAAATGCCTCTCCTTCGACTAAGCTATAGGTAGAGGTAGTTAAAAGACTATGTGCTACTAGAAAGCTACTAAGGCGAATACCTTATAAAATTATCGTTAATCTCGATTACGGTAGTAAAGTAGATCTAGTAGATGTAAATTTTACTCGAATATAAGGGCTATAATAGCTTCCTTTATTAACCCTTAGATTAAAGGTAGTCGGGAATACGCTTATAAGACGATATAGAGTCTAGGAAGTTTCTATCTAACTCTAAGACAGTCGCTATAGGGAAAGGATAGTCATTCGCCCTTATATCGACGTTAACAACGGATTAAAACCCGACGACGCACTAGTTTTACTTAGTATACCCGTACTTTCTTAGGAATATATTTATCTCGTTCCTTTTAAGCACGCTTAGTAGTTTAAACACTAACTTTCTAAGGTATTATTACGCTAACCGTAGAAATTTTTGCATAAGTGTCGGAATAAGGCATAGGTCTATATAGTTATACCGGACCTAAATTTTATGCTATTTCCCGATAAAGATAAAAACTCGGCGAACCCTAAGCAAACGGGGGAGGAAATACCGGCGACTCTTTTAGACTTTAAAGACGTGTTTTCTAAACATAAGGCCGATTTATTGCTAAGGAAGAAAGGCACCGATTATGCGATTAACCTATTGCCCGACTTTAAGCCGCCTTTTAGACCTATCTACCCTCTTTCTTAATCCGAACTTTAGGTTCTAAAGGAGTGCTTAGATTAGTCCCTTAAGCGTAGTATTATTTAGAAGTCTAAGAGTTCGGCCGGGGCTCCTATCCTTTTTGTGCCTAAGAAAGACGGCACTTTACGCCTTTATATAGACTACCGGTAGGTTAATAGCATTACCGATAAGAATCGCTACCTACTCCCCTTTATTTCGGAGATTATAGACTGTTATTAAAGGGCTAAGTACTTTTCGAAGATTAACCTAAAAAACGCATACTAACGCATCCGGATTAAGGGAAGGGATAAATAAAAGACAGCCTTTCGTACTCGCTACGGTTACTATAAGTATTTAGTATTACCGTTTAGATTAACTAACGCCTTTACTATATTTTAGTTATATATTAACTAAGCTCTTAAAGGCCTTATAGATACTATTTGCGTCGTCTACCTTAATAATATTTTAATCTTTTCTAAGACCTACGAAGAGTATATAGAACACTTACGATAAATCCTCGAACGACTAAGGAATACTAAGCTATTCGCTAATTTATCGAAGTGCACTTTCTATAAGCAGTTATTAAAGTTTTTAGGATTTATCTTATCTATTAACGGAGTTGCAATAGACCTAGCCCGCGTTAAGGCTATTATAAATTAGGAAAAACCTCGTTCTTTCTATAATGTTTAAGTTTTTCTCGGTTTTGTAAATTATTACCGACGATTTATTTTAGGATACTCTAGCATTATTGCCCCTCTTCTGCGTTATTAAAGGGGAGCGTTAAGGGAAGAAAGCCTAGACGAGTATAGCTAAACACTACCGAATTAATAGCGTTTTACGCCGTAAAGAACGCCTTTGCAATAGCCTTACTTCTCCGATACTTCGACCCTTAAAGATCGATTCGCATTAAGAATAATGCCTTAATTTTCGCAATAGCTAGTATTCTTTTATAGCCCGATAACGAAGGCTACTATTATCCGATTGTTTTCTAATTACGGAAGTTTACTAACCCTAAGCTTAACTATAGTACCTTTAATTAGGAGATATTTACTATCGTTAAGTTATTTAAATACTAGCGATACTACGTCGAAGGGGCGGCGAATACCGTTAAAGTTTTATTAGATTACTAAAACCTTTAAGGCTTTATAAAGCAAGTATCCTTTAATAAAAGATAAGCACGTTAGTGTATATACCTAGCTCCTTTCGATTTTACGATTAAATACCGAGCCGGTAAATTAAATCCTGCCGATGCTTTATTAAGAAAGCTAGAATTTATAGGCGAAGCCCTACCGTCTATAGAGCTACTCTTAGAACTATAATAAAAGTTAGTAGTTATTTAGTAGGTATATATAGCTATAGATTCTACAAAGAGCGACCTTAAGACGAGTTCTTAGGTCTTTACTATCTCTAAGCTTAACGAGATATCTTTACGTAACGAAAATACATAAGCTCTTTAAGATTCGATCGCTTAGCATTCGGGAACGAGTCCCGCGGAGTTAGCCACTTAGGTTAAATATATCGTTTATTATAAATAACGGTATTAAAGACAATTAGCTAGGTTAATAGCTCGTTATAAAAGGGTCTATAAGAGCAATATCTCCGAGCCTTTTTTTAAGCTCCTTAAGAGGACTTAAGCGGAAGATCCGTAGACTATATAGCGAGTATAGGCCGAAAGTACCCTAGAAGAAGGGGTAAGTCCTTAGTCATTAAGCCTAGACGGACTTATTTTATATTAAGGAAAGATCGTAGTGCTTATAGAGGTTGCATTAAGGCAAGAGCTTATTTAGCTCTACTACGACGATCCCCTTATAGGATACTTCGGAATAACCCGCACGAAAGACCTCTTATCCCGGAAATTCTTCTAGGAAGGAATAGCTCGTAATATAAATAGCTACGTGCGTTTATATTATATCTATTAAGGCGCCGTCCTAAAGCGGCATCGCCTATACAGCGCCCTTAAGTCGCTGCCTATTCCTATAAGACCTTAGGAAGAAGTCTCTATAGACTTTACTACCGGTTTTCCGGAGTTATAGTTCGATAGTAGAGAAGTTAACGCAATACTAGTAATCGTTAACTAATACACTAAGTATAGCGTATTTCTCGCAGTCTCTAAGACAATAATAGCGCCTAAGTTAGCTAAGGCTTTTTATTATAAGATTAAGCTTATCTATAGAGTACCGAAAGGCATTATTTCCGATAGAGGATTTTTATTTACTAGTAAGTTCTAGTTAGACCTCTATTATATATTACGGATAAAACGTAGGTTATTAATAGCCTTTTACCTATAAACCGACGGTTAGACCGAATAGGTAAATTAGATACTATAATACTACCTTCGGTATTATATAAATGCCGAATAGAATAACTAGCCTAAACTACTACGAGAGGCTTAGTTCGCTTGCAATAATACAAAGAATATAACTATAGGCTTTTCGCTTAATAAGGCATTATTCGGATACTAACTAAACTACTATATCTACCTTATAGACGATGCTATTAGTAAGGGAGTACCCGAAGCGAGAGCTTGTATTAGCAAATTAGCAGACTTAAGGAAAAAGCTAGAGACTTATTAGCGATAAGCTATCGAGTCGCAAAAGAAATTCTATAACCTCTATTATAAGCCACTTACCCTTAAGGTTAAGGACCTAGTAGGACTCTCTACGAAGAACTTACGCCTTAAGGACTAAAGAAGGAAGTTATTACCTAAATACATTAGACCTTTTAAGGTCCTTTAAGCTATTAGCAAGCAGGCGTACCGCTTAGCCCTACTAGAGAAATACGACTAGCTTTATAATATGTTTTATATTAGTCTTCTTAAGCCGTAGGTAGAACGGGCTACTAACTAACACTTTAGCGAATTACTGCCGATGCCTAACCTTAACGATGCCGAAGGAGAATAGTCGGTCTAGTAAATTAAGGACTATAAGAAGAAGAAAGGCGTTACCTACTACTTAGTGAAATAGGAAGGTTAGCTAGCCGAATACAACGAGTAGGTTGCTTAGGACGATATAGCGAATGCTTAAGAACTTATTAACGAATACCTAAAGATACGGCTAAAGAAACGGCGGAAGTTACGCATTACGAAATAACTTCCTTTTAGCTTACCCTAACTTTTCTATTGCTATTCCGCCGCTACTTCGCCTTTATTCCTTAATATCTATACGGCAGAAGTCTCTTACTTTTATCTCGCTTATAAACTCCGCAATAACTAAAAGACGCTTCGCTTACTCGCTTCTTCCTTAGCGACTACTCTCCTCGATTATTTCGCGTAAATTATCGTATGCATATTCTCGTCCTACCCGCTATAGGGTAAAACCTACGTTACTAATCACTAGACGAAGCTTTTAGTCCTTATTCTCGCGCATAGCTTTCCGTCGCTCTATCGATGCCTACTAGTATTTAAAACGACGTTTTATATATAAACGTTTAGCACTTAATACCCTTTATTCCCTTCGGTAGGCCGTTATTACAGCTATAAACGACGTATAGACTTAGTAGAAGATTGACTTTATCTTCTTTTTCTCCGTCTTATCCTAAGTGATCTAAAGGTCGGCTATCTTTGTCTAAATAGCGTATAGATTAGCTATATCCTTAGATATTATTACAGGCACCTATGATTTTATTAGCGGTTATATCTCGACTAAAGGGGGAATAAAGAGCTTATAGGTTCGTAGAGATTACCGCGCGAGTTATATTAAATACATCGGCTTAATCGCGCATCCTCCTATATATAATATAGTTCGACTATAGTAGTATCGTCCTCGTTATCGCTAAACCCTTATATGCTATTATTAAGGCACTTAATATAGTATAGCTCGGTGACTTAGCACCCTTTCGCCCGGTGACTTTTTATATTCGCGGCCTTCTTGCCCTTTTTTTTAGGCGATATCCCTTTTTAGATATTCTTCTTCTCGATAGTGTCTCCTTAAGTATTTACCTTTATATCCTCGTCTCTATCGTTTTTATTAGATAACGAAAATGTTTCGGATTTAACAACCGCTAGCGTTATACGCTTTATATTCGCGTAATCCTCTTAAGACTCTACTACTATAGGGGTTTTTATGCTTATAAAAGGTCCCTTAAATAATTAACGAGAGGGTTAATCTTCGGTTTCTTCCTTTAATAAGGATATCGACTTCTCTAAGGCATCTCGTATATCTTTCTCTACGAGGAGTCGTTCTAATAGGGTGGTTTTCTCTCCGCGCGTCTTCTTTAGCTTTATTTCTTCCTATGCTATCGCGACGGCGTCTTTAATCGATACTCTATTTACGGATAGCTCTAGGACTCGAGCAATAACTAAAGGGCCTATCGGGTGAATGTTATCCGTCTGCTTTCCTCTCTTTCGAGGTGTCTATACTATTCCGCTTCCCGTTCGCTTAAGAGGCATAGCGTTAAACTAATTCGGAATATGCTCGTTAGATTTAGAATATACTCGTCTAATTCCGAATATGCTTCTCTATAAGATCTCGATATAGTTATATAATAAGAGAAGAGAAGAAAAAAATCTTTATATATAAAGAGCAGCACTCTATTATAGTTCGCTAACTATACGTAGGCGACTAGCCCCCTATTGCGTAGTAACTATTACAACGCGTAACTAATACAATAATTATTATAATATATATAATAATAACTATCGTCGTTAATTTTTATACTACGTTTAATCCTATTTTATTCCTATTTGCTATTACGACTTTATTTATACCTAAAGCTATCCTAGCGTCTAAGGCGTCCGCCCTAGAAGGGGGGGATAATTATAACGCAGCTACCCGCGCAACTATAGAGCCGGGAGATAGGGATATATACACGATAGATAATGCATTTTAGCTTGGGGACTATTCGGCCATTAGTCGCTAACTAGTCCCCGATAACCCCTCTCGAGGCCTAAGGGTATATCCCTAAGGCCCCGATATATCTTAGAAGAAGGGCAAGCTTTAGTCTTACTATAAGAGGGCAACCGCACTGTAATAAAGGATTATTCGTACTTTTAACCATCGTTCCTACCTTCCTAAAGTTACCTCTAGTCTGTCTTCTCACACGCTAGTCCTAGCGCCGGTTCTAGCTTTAGCCGCGGCTATAGCCGTAGTAGCGGTACGTCTGCCTTACGCCTCCTCGAACACCCTCCCCCCCGCTATTAGGTTCGCGCTATTAAGCAAGGCTTTATCGAGGGTAAAGTAGACGACCTCCCCGCCTTTTCCCCGTCTTTAGGAAATACGTAGCTCCTTCGCCTTATAGCGCGATAGAGCTCTCTATATCCGAGTTTATAGCTTTATTCGATACCGGGGAGGATCTTTGCCTCCCCGCGGGAATATAACCGCGTGCTTTGCTTATGCCTTTATCCCTTATATCCGCCGATATCGTTATAAGTGCTTTAGTCGACTCCGGCTATTCTAGATACGCCTTTATATACGCTTAGACCGCGTACCGCTTTACCCTTCCTATCCGCTAACTCTAATTCCCGCGTCGGCCTTCTCTAGCCGATAGTAGCGACTATAAGTCTAGCTCTATTACCTATTACGCCTTTTCGGTCTCCCGGATTAACGCCTATACTAAGTCTATCTACTTCTTTTTTATAAAGCTTAGCTATAAGGTTATTCTTAGCCTTTTTTAGCTACGCCGGCACGACCTTATTATTAGCTAGTGTCATAGTACTATATTACATAACATAGTATATAGTGATATACCACGTGACATATAGTCCTATATATAAACGAGCCCTTAGCCTCTATAGTTCTTCTCTTCTTTATAGAATAATAAGGTTATCTAGCTATTACCGTGTGCTATAATAGTTTGTTCTATCTCCTATTGCGCCCCGTCGCGATCCCTAGCTTTGTAAATATAGTCCTAGCAGCTCTATTACCTTATCCCCTTAGTCGTTGCGACCCGAGCATAACCCCTAAGAAATCATTCCCCTAAGCCCTTAAGCCCCTATGAATTTTTCCCTAGCCTATAGAAACCTATATAGCCTATAGAAATTTTTTCATAGTCCCCGATAAACACCCCTTAGACTAGATACTCCTCCTTCCTCCTTATAGCGGATACACCTATAGCCTCTAACGCTACGGGCGACGGTCTAAAAGCCCTTACTAAGGAGTTTATTAGTGAATTTCCTTAGATCGCTTAGGCGATTAAGAGGTTCGATAACGTAGTCCCGGTCGCTAATGCGTAGGAGACCTAGGAAAACCTATAAAGCCTAGATACCTAATATATTCTTATATATATCGAGGAGAGTCTTCGCTCCCTTCGCGTAGCGGAGGCCTCTTAGGTTAACCGAAATACTAGGTTAAAGGAACGTCTTACTATATAAGATTAGCTCTTAGCTATAAAGGATTAGCTCTTAGCTATAAGGGAGTAACTTCTTAAGGCGACGGATTTAACAATATTAACTATAAAGATATTATAGTCTTCGACGATAGCCCCGATATAATCGTTAGGAAAACGAAAGACGGTAGACCTTCCGATTTTTATTAAAAAAGGGTCTGCCTCTAACTATTAACGTAAATATAAGGCTTAGGAACTTAAGATATAGGGTATCTTCCTCTACGATAGCATATAGTTCGACTTAGATAGCGCTTGCCTCTTTTATATTAGCGATAGGCATAATAAATAGGCCTACGACTTCGTTAAAGATAGAATAGCTACTTTTATAGCTAACCTATCCGAGAGGGAGAAGTAGGAATAGCCTATTATAACGACGCGCTTCGCAGCTTTAAGCAGGTAGTATAAGGTTTTAGATTTAACGTAAGCCGCTAAGAATATTCTCGATAATTTCCCTTAAGGCGATAATAACTATTAGATCTAAAAGTTAGACCTTAACGCGTATATACGTAAGGTAAGGAAGATAAAGGAATAGTAAGTCGACCTCCTCTAAAAGTTTATCTTAAAGGATATAAGCGATCTCGTTAAAAGTATATAGACTAAGATCCCTAATACTAACTACGAGAAGTAGTCGGCGTATATAGATATCTTAATAAAGAATTTAGCTAACTATACTTATCGTTAGAAGCTTAAGAAAAAGGCCGCCCTTTATTTATAGTTCCCGCCGACGCTTATACCTGCCCTTACCCCGACCGCCTTAGCCTAACTCCTATACGGTAACCCTATAGACCTAGACCGACTTTCCGACACTAAATAATAATTTAGAGTCTTACTATTTGTCCCGTAGTAAATCTCTATTCGTCCCGGAGGTACCGAAGTACCATACATCCCCGCACCTCCCCGCGTCTCCCCGCGCCTTCCCGCACCTACACCCGCCAACCTAAATTGCGTGCGTATACCTAGCAGGCCATAGGCCTAACTAGTCCTGCCTAGTACTTCGTAGGAACAATTGCGTACGCCGCAATTTAAGGCTATCGCGAGATAAACGCACGTATATTTATTCGGCTTATTAATTTAACGTATATCCGGGCTTATTAATTCAACGTATATCCGGCTGCGTTCTTACTACGGTAGATAAAGCTAGCGTAGCCCTCCTACCCCGAGCCTATCTCCCTCGAGATCCCCTTCCCCTTATATTAGCGCGCGTACGCGATCTTCCCTACGACGACGGCTGAGTAGAGCCCTAACTGCCTGCCTCTGCCTCTCGCTCCTCTATCTTATATTATATACGCGTGCGTCGCACGCTTGCATTAAGGCGATGAGTGCTGCCTTAACTAGACTATAGTAGCTGCCTCTACGTGCCTCGCCTACGCCTACGCCTACGCCTACGCTAGCGCCCTCGTGGCTGTAAGCCCGGCTATAATGCTTGCCCGAGGGTATCGTCGTCTTCGTCGTCGCCTTAGTCTCGGTAGTGCATTAAGGCTTAAGGCACCTCTTAGTAGGTGTTCTTAACTAGCCGAGGCCGGCCACGCAGGTTTTACACGACGTTAGGGTCCCGGATTTAAAGCAGTAGCTCTTTAAGGTCCTAGAGGTAAAGATTAGCGTAATTTACATATAAAATAGGGGGGTGCCTTACTAAGGGCTTTTAGAGCAACCACCGAGGGTAAATATTATCCTTTATAAGCGAACCATCCGCTTAGAGTCGTTAAAGGATCGTGTAAGCATAAGGAAGCCCTTACTGCTAAGTGAATCGCCTTATATAAGGCGGTAGCGGGCGTACCTCCCGCTCCTCCTTTAGACGCCCGCCTTCCCTTAGCGTTAGGGGCATCGCGGCCTTAGCAAGCCGGTACTATATCGCAAGGAGGTTTACGGCCTAATATATAGCTTTAAGGTTAAGCCTGCTAAGCTACGTTTAGCCGCCGTATTTATACCGTAGCCGCTGCCGCTGCCGCCTAGCCTCCTACGTATAGGTAAGCTCTTTATTAGCGATTATCCATAGTAGCGCGTTATAGACGTAAAAGAGATCGCCGGTGCCTATAAGAAGGTAAGACTTTACGTCTTTATAGGCGGTCTAGACTAGGCTATTAACTATCTGCCCGAAGTTGCGATAGCGGCTAACGTAGCAACGAGCCTACTGCTTACGCTACGGTATATACTCCTTAGAGATATACCGGATGATATAACCTTAGTGTTCTCCGAAGGTTTAATCGAGGGTATACTAGCGTGCGTAGAAAGCTTCCTCTATAGATGTATAAACAACTAACTTCTACGCGGCAAATATGCCCTTACGGCTATGCTCTTTATATAGCTTAGGTAGGCCGTTCTTAGCCTCTTCCTCTTCTTCCTTAGCTATATTAGCTTCTTCTTATATAAGAGCAGCGTCGCGCGCGGCGTTAGTAAGGTCATTAGCCTTATTAGCCTTATTACCTAAACACTCGTCGTCGTCGTCGTCGTCGTTACTATCGGCACCCGGCTCTTTCTAACGTGCTTTAATCCTTAAGTTAACGTTAGCGTTAATATAATATATATAGAGCTATTATTACGCGAATAGGAAAACGCGTAAGAGGGCGTTCTTAAGGGCCTTTTCCTTATCTATAATAATTATAGTCGGCGCGGTAGCCCTAATCTATTGGCAAAGCTCGTCTAGTCGCCTATATAGCTAAAGGAAGCCGTCTTCCTTCTCTATACTAATAAGACCGAAGGCGAAGTTAGCTATAGACCTCTAATCGGTGACTCTAGTGGCTTAGAAGAGATATATCTTAAAGCGGTTCGTTTTATATATATTATTAAGTCCTAAGACTTCCGGAAACGTCTTCTATATCTTCTTACACTAAGGGTATATCTAGAAGATCGCCTTAACTTTCTCGTTATCGTCGGCGGCGTATTTAACCGCATGCTTAAGGTTATCGCGCTAGAGGTGCTCGAGGAAGGCCTAGGTCGCTATCTTGCCCTTAAGGACGGCGGCACGGATCTTCTAACGATCGTTGTATATATCCCGTTGCCGGAAGAAGGACTATTCGGTAGTATCTCTAATAATCGCAGCTATCTCGCGGGCCGGTAGGGCACGATACTTCGAAAGGTTCTTCTCGAGCTCTTATTATACTAAGGTACGGCGGCGATAAACGTTATAAGCTAATAGATTAAGTAACTGCCCGTAATTATAATAACCTTTAACGCGGAACGTCTATAAGCCTATCTCTATTATTAACGCCGTAATCTTAAATTAGCAGTTAGTCTTTTAGGTTAATGCCTTACGTAACCCGGTACTTTAAGAGGCGCGGCCGTGCCTACGATTATATATTAAAATGCGAGTCGTAGCTTATACGACCCTATTAACTATACGCTTGCCTTAGCTATTTTGCTTAATTAAGGCGGCGCCGTTATTGCGATAGAACGTCTAAAGGGACTTAAAGAGATTGTCGAATATGTTAAAGGGGTCTTCTATAGGGGGCAAGGGCGGAATTAGGTCCCTAACGAGCTCGTCGGCCTACTGTTCGGCCTATTCGTCGGCCTGTTCGTCGGCCTAATGTTCGGCCTATTCGTCGAGGCCCTTATTAAGCAGCTCGTCGAGTGCGTCGTCGAATTCCTCGAGCCCCTCGTAGAGCAATTCGTCTAACGCCGCGTCCGCTATAGCTGCCGACGCAGCGGCTACTGCATCGAATACAGCATTAACTGCGTCGGCCGCTGCGTCGGCCGCTGCGTCGGCCGCTGCGTCGGCCGCGGCCGCTAGGTTAAGTATAGCTTTAAGGTCTATTGTAAGGGGGTTGCATCGGTGGCTTAGTAGGGGATTACTAGCGCTACTATTACGGCATTTAACTTTTCCTATCCGTTGGCACGCAAATTTAGTAGGGTAGGGTGGGCGCGTATGAAATAGGCGGGGATTTAAGTAGTACTCTAGTACCTCCGGGACGAATAGAGATTTACTACGGGACAAATAGTAAGACTTATAATTTAAGATCGATAATAAACTCTATATAGCTTATAGAGAGCTTAGACACTAGAAAGAGGCTTACGACCTAGCTAAGACGGCTAGTCCGCTTTCTATACCCCCCGCTAGGGTAGTCCTTAGTTTTAAGGCCGGGGCGCTCCTTCCCCCGGCTTTAGCCGAGGATCTTAAGGCACCCGCGGCGGTAGGTATAGCTAGGGCTAGCTCGTTCGTACGGCCGACTACGAATAAAGCTATATCTATAGGGAAGAGGATACGGATTTATAGGGCAAGCACCTAGCGCTAAGGCTACTACTAAAAGATATACCCTTAGAGTAAATCGCTTTAAAGGGTTATATATAGAGGAGGATAAAAGGATTAAGTCGTTGCTTTTAGATAAAACGGATCTTTAGATTAGTTTATCGAATAATAATAAAAAGTTAATCTTTCTCTATACTTATCTCTCCTTAACGTATAACCTGTAGTCCCTTTACTACGTTAATACGTTATTCTTTATAGATTTTAGCTATACTACCGCGGCGTTCGCTAACCTTTACGCTATCGTACGGAAATATAACGTTACTATAAAAAAGCTCCTTAAACCTCGACCGACTAGCCGATAGTATGCCCTTTATATAGATAACGGACTATTTTATAGCCTAGATAACTATTAGCAAATATATAGAACCTATGCTTTTCTTCGTTACGAACCTATCCCTTTTTACCCGGTTATCTTAGGTACCCCCTAGCTTTAGGAATACGAATTAACTATACTTTAGAAATCTCTTTAAGTCTACTTCGACTCTTATTACTATATAAGATATTACCTACCTTTAAGTATAATAGTTAAGGATAGGATAGCCCTTAAGACTCTTATTACTCTTATGCCTAAAGGGCATTAGTTACGTCGAAAGGTGTATTTTTCTTACGTTGTAGAGATTTAGACTACCTTAACGATTACCCTAAAATAAAGGGTCCTTATAACGGTAGAAGACGTGCCGGAAACCCCTTTTCGGTAGGAAGAGATCGATATCCTAAAGGACTAGACTATCCTACCGGGATATTATATACCTATAGACTTATCTACTAAAGAATATCTACTTAAGTAGGTACTATACCTTTTAAACCTTAGCTAACCGATTTAATATCCTTTATATAGAATATTGCTATTCGCTTATAATACCGCCTGCTTAATATCCCCGATTAGCTCTCTAAACTCCCTTAAGACCTAAGCCTTTAAGACTACTCCGCCGTAGACTACTTTAGTAGCTCGCCTACTCCTTATTCGTCTTACCGCCGGCCGTCGCTATATTCCCGCCCGATAGGGCAAAACGAAACGCCCCCGCCAGCGTATATAATAAAAAGATTAAATGCCTTTAGATATAAACGACATCCGCTATATACGCATAGTTAACTTTATTTAATTCTATAAATAGGATAGTATCTAAGCGATACGAATTAGTATATCTAAATTAGCTAAGCTAGTTAAGAAAGGAGAAAATCTATAACTCTTTAACGAACTCTTAGTAGGCTTAGTTAAGGTCTTAAAACTATCTAAAACCTCTTTCTAACGCGTTATTGCTAAAGACTATATAATAGAGGTAGCTTAAGCCGCCTTCCTTAAACGTTTTTATAACTTCCTTTAAGCAAACCTCTAGGATATAGCTAATTCCGAATCTTTATTCTAAAGGGTCGATAAGGCCGATATAGAAAAATTCCTCTAAGTAAAGCCGGAAGTTCTAAAGGCAGATATCCTAAAGAAACTCTTAAAAGTGTTCTAGGATAAGCTTCCTTATTTCCTTCTAAAGAATGCGAACGAGCTTCCCTTATACCACCCTTAAGATTATAAGATCGAACTAAAAAAGCTCTATTCTATTAGAATCGGCTTATATCACTTATAGAACTCCGCTATATTAAGAAGTAGATTAATAATATACTTAATAAAGGCTTTATTTAAGAGTCTTCTTCTCTAGCCGCGGTATTATTAATCCTCGCTTATAAGCTAGGAAATAGTATATGTATTTATTATAACTATTAAGGTTTAAATTAGGTTATAGTTAAGAATTAATAACCTTTGCCTTTAATCCGCGAAACGCTAGATTCTCTTTACGACGCTAAGTTTTATATAACGCTAGACGTAATTACTGCGTTTAATAATATTCGAATCGCTAAGGGTTATAAGTAGATTATAGCGTTTATTATACGCTTTAGACTATTCGAGATGCTAGTTACCCTTTTCGGCCTTTATAACGCACCGTCGACCTTTTAGAACTATATTAATTACGTGCTTTATAATGCCTTTAATAACTTTTATATAGTATATCTTAACGACGTCTTAGTCTTTTTAAAGACTAGGGCAAAATATAAGAACTACGTGCAAATAGTTATCTAACGCTTAGGCAATATAGGGCTTTAGATTAATATCGGGAAGTTAGAGTTTTATACGATAAAGACTTAATACCTTAGACTAATTATTTCGATATCTAGTATAAGCATAGACCTTAAGAAAGTATATATAATTACGGCTTAAAATACCCTAACCTTAGTGAAAGAACTCTAGTAGTTTTTTAGGTTTATAAACTTCTACCGCCGTTTTATTAAAGGATACTTTAGTATTATCTCCTTAATAACTACGTTACTTTAAAAAGATTCCCGTTAGTCTTAAGGACCTAAATAAGCTACTGCGTTTAAGGCCTTTAAACTTACTTTTACTATTGCCTTAGTCTTAGCCTATTTTAACTACTCGAAGAAGATAGTTATTAAAACTAACGCTTTAAATTAGGCCTTAGGAGGAGTCCTTTTATAGACCGGAGACGACGGATATCTTTACCCTATTGTGTTTTTTCGTTAAAGTATACTACCCTTAAGTATAACTACGAGATTTATAATAAAGATTTATTACTAATTATTAAAGCGCTTAAGGAATAGCGCCTAAAACTCTAAGGAATTATTAAGGCATTTGACGTTATTATAGACTATAAGAATCTTTAGACGTTTATATTTATAAAGCAACTTAACTAACGATAAGTGCGCTAAGCTAAGTTCCTTTCTTAGTTTTACTTTATAATTATATATCGCTTAGGCAATAAAGCAATCCTCCCTTACGCTTTTAGTAGGCTTCTTAGCGATAGACTAACTACTATAGACGACGATCGACTCCTATATCGTAATTAGGTAATTATCCTTAAAGAGAAAGTCGACCCGACTATCTTAGAGTAACTCTTAGCCGATTCCTATGCCTTAAAGGAAGACCTTAACGTAATAGCCGCCCTTAGACTAAACGTAGCTAATAAATCACTCGATAAGCTTATCTATAAGGTATATTAATAAGATAATCTCGCTTAGGATATAGTAGCGATACTTTAGGACTTATACGCTTAACGCTAGGTAAAGCATATTCGGAAGCTTTTATATTACGATATATCCGAATATTAGTTAATTAATAAACGTATCTTTTTCCGCGACTAGCTCTTCGTCCTTAATACCCTAGATCTTTGCCTTAAAGTCGTTTATTAATCTTACGGTAATAGCTTAATAAAATACCTAAGGAGGGTAAAAACCCTTAATCTATTAAACCGAATATATTAATAGCTAAGAATTTTTTACTTCGCCGCTATATTCGTTTAAGACTATACTTTTTATCTTTAGACTAAGACCCCCCGCTTATCTCCCTCCGGATTCCTAAAACCCCTCGCTCTACTAGTCCGGCTATAGGCCGATATATTAATTAATTATATTATAATATTCCTTAAGTATACCCGAAACGGGAAGACTTATAAGAATATACTTACGCTAGTTAATAGGCTTATTATAGGAACAAGGGATAAGGGATACGTATAAGGTGCTATTGCAGACACGTGTTCCACGTGATTACGTGCACGTAACGAGACTATATCTCCGCGATGCCTTCCCCTCTTCTAGCTAGCAAGACAGACACAACACACACACCCCTTTTAGTTAACCCTATATAGTAGAGCCTAACTAACACTTATAAAGATAAGATATTTTATCCCTATTACCGGCCTTTCTATAGAAGAATTAGTTAACTCTTTTATTTATATAGTCTATCGTTTATATAAAGCACTTAATATTATTATCTTTAACTAAAGCACTTAGTTTATCTCTAATCTTTAGCGATAGCTTAGCATTTAGTTATAAATATCTTTAAAACTAAGCTCGGTATAGCACTTAGAGACTAACGGTTAAACCGAAATTGTTAACGCTACGATAAATAAAGAGTATTACTATTTAGCCTAGTATAAATCTCTATTTGGCCTAGTGATATGTTTTTTCGTACCTACGCATACCCCTAAAAACGCCTAACCCCGCACGCCTAGCCGCGCCTATACAAATACAGTGCGTATATATGGCAAGCCGGGGACCGATTCTTTCTTTAATTCTTTACGTACGAATACGAATACCCGGCTCTTTATTGCGTGCCCGGCTCCCGGCTGCGTGCCCTCTACTGCGTGCTTTACTGCGTGCCCTGCTGCGCGCCCTACTGCGCGACCTCTACTGTATGTGCGGCTCCTTAATGTATGCTTCGTGCCCTGCTTCGTGCCCTCTGCTGCGCGCCCTCTGCTGTATGTGCGGCTCCTTAATGTATGCTTCGTGCCCTGCTTCGTGCCCTCTGCTGTGTGTGCGGCTCCTTAATGTATGCTTCGTGCCCTGCTTCGTGCCCTCTGCTGCGCGCCCTCTGCTGTGTGTGCGGCTCCTTAATGTATGCTTCGTGCCCTGCTTCGTGCCCTCTGCTGTGTGTGCGGCTCTTTGATGTATGCTTCGTGCCCTGCTGCGTGCCCTCTGCTGTGTGTGCGGCTCCTTAATGTATGCTTCGTGCCCTGCTTCGTGCCCTCTGCTGTGTGTGCGGCTCTTTGATGTATGCTTCGTGCCCTGCTGCGTGCCCTCTGCTGTGTGTGCGGCTCCTTAATGTATGCTTCGTGCCCTGCTTCGTGCCCTCTGCTGTGTGTGCGGCTCCTTAATGTATGCTTCGTGCCCTGCTGCGTGCCCTATTGCGTGCCTTAGAGCCTCGTTAGCTAAAGTGATACGATGCGGCGAGATGCGACTTAACGATGCGATTTAACGATACGATTTAACGATGCGATGCGAAGAATTAGCCTACAGCCTGCTAGGCATACGCACTGTAATTAAGTAGGCGCGGCTAGTCGTAGGGGGTATAGGCGTTTTTCGGGTATACATAAAGTATTACTAGGCCAAATGGAGGTTTATACTAGGCTAAATAGTAATACTCTAAATAAATACCTTTAAGCCTTTATTAGCTTTACTTAAGATAATTAGGTCGACTAGCTCCCGCTCGCGGAATTCGCAATGAATAATTAAGTAAATAAAATAACCGGTATTTATTTTTTCTTCGCTAACTACGGCTTTAATCTTCGTCTCGGCATTAAGCCTATAGGTTATTAACCCTTAACTCTCTCGTTATAGGCGAAGAAGGGATTCCTTCGCGCGGACGTAGTAGCTAATTGTTTCGACTATATCCTTGTTTAGCTTTAAGCTCTTGTATAAGCCTTATAATAGAAATATAAGGATAATGCTAATATAAAGCGGGACGAAGGCTCCTTCTTCCGACCTAGTAATATAGTTATAGTTTTATTAGAGAATATAACTACTAATCGCCTATAGAAGAAATAGGACAATAAATAGGACGGTCTTTATCTTATTCTTAAGGTCTACTATAGCGCTATAGTTATCGACCTCCTTAAGCACATCCGGGTTAATAAGTCTTTCTATACGTTTAAGGTACGGCTTTAGATAACGGAAATAATACCGGGCTAGGCATAGATTAATCGAGAGGAATAACGCAACGTCGTAGGCCGTATTATAGAACGCGATAATAACGGCAATATCGAAGAAATATAGGAATATAAAAAGATCCTTAATATATACAATAACGAAGCCCTAACTCTAACTTATCTAATTAAATAGAAACATTACTAAGAACTAACCTAATAGCCCGAAGATAACCTAAGACGTTATCCTAAAGCTATCTAACGCTTCTATAGATATAACCTAGATAAGCCGGGCCCCTTAGATTAAGCCCGCCTATAAAAGATTCCTTTACTATATACTAATTTCTAGTAAAATAATATTTCTAGCGAACGATTTTAACGATTTTAGCAATTTCTTAGCGATTTAAGGACTAAATCCTCTCTAGAGGGGGAGTACTATTATAGTACTATATTATATAATATAGTACATAGTAATATACTACGTGACATATAGTCCTATATATTAACGAGCCTTTAGCCTCTATAGTTCTTCTCCTCTTTAAAGAATAATAAGGTTATTTAGCTATTACTTAGTGCTAGAATACTCGGCGTAGAAACTTTTCTCCCTATAAGCATACTATAGTTGGAATTTCGGCTTAGTCTTATCCTTCTTAAAGGATAAAGCCGTAGAAGCCGTCGTAGATTTTGCCGTTAATTCTATAGCTAGGTTTTAAGTTCCTTAGACTTAGAACTTAGCGAATGCGTTAGTCTTTAGCGCTTTTATCGCAGCCTTTAAGGCCTACGAGCGCTCGAAAAGTTCGGATATCTTAAATCCGTTAAGGAAAGACTTTTCTTAACCTAGCGTATTTAGTCGGGCATCGTCCTCTATCTTATTTATCTAGTATTCTACGAAGGGACCGGAAATTAGCTAAATAGTCTTAAGAAAAAGCTATATAGCTCGGAGACCTTCTAATTCCGGCAACTTAATTCGCCGGGCGTTAGTAAGGACCTTCTACTAGTTAGAAATCTATATCGTAATATCCGTCCGGTCTAGTCCCTTTAAAATAATATAGAACTACGCGAGAATAGTCTTCTATTGCGTTTATAAAGTCGGCTTTATACGCCGCTATAATAAAGCTAATTTCTTAGAAACCTTATATTCGTCGGCAATTATCGAAGAGTAGTTCCCGATATTCTAAATAATAAACTGCTAGATTAACGTAAGAGATTTCTATTACTCCTTATAGGCTTAAAGCAATATACAATACCGGGAAAAGAGAAACTTAAACCTCTTAAGTTCTTCTATAGATAAACTATCAATATTAGTAACGGCTACGTTAATTATTCTAAGTGTTAGTTCTATAGGAAAAGGCAATAAGGGTTTCTAAAGTTTAAGCGTAATAGAAGGATCGATTTTCTCCTAAATCCCTTAGGCGAGTGCGTATTTCTAGATCGTTAAGATCTATCGGTCTTAGTCCGCTAATCCGTGTAAGACGGTCTTTAAAGTAATATCGGCTATAATAGATATAGTAATATAGGTAAAAGTATAGTAAAATCTATAAAAAGGGTAGTTAAATACATAATATATATAAATGAGCTATAAGAATTTAAACTAAGTAAAGGCAAGCACTAATAAAATAAGGTAAACGTATTAACTAGTCCTCCGCGAGTCGATTCGCTAGATCTAAGCACCGTTCTTAAAAAAGATATACTAGTCCTCCGTAAGTTAATTCACTCGATAAAAAGGGGTTTATAATACGCAATAGGCGGGCACCTATTAGAGGTGCCTACGGGCTAGTATTAGTCCGGGCTCCGGCAGCCCTACTTCCCGTAGGGCAGGCCGGGCTACCTTAGAGTCATTATCCTTCTTCTTTTATATATACCCTTTGCTTAGTATATCCCTTTCTTACACTAGATTTAGTAGTAACACCTTGCCTTTATAAGTTAAGCGCTTTACGAGTCGTACTAGTAGCGTATTCCGCATTACTTTAGAGCGTTTTAGCTCCCTATAAAACCTTCGTTTAGGTATAGATAGTTACCCCGCTATTTTAAGTAAGATCTATCCGTAGATAGTAGGCATAATCACTATTAACCTTATCTTAGCGGTCTTAGCGGTTTACGATAATCTCGTCTTTTTCCTCTTAGCACCGCTAGGAGGCCGATAAGCTATATCTCCCTTTTCTCTCTTCTATAGTTAGTAGAATTTTCCTATAGTAAACTTAGGTAGTAGAGAATTTTTCCACGTATACTAACCGTGTCCTACCCTTACCCTTACTTTTCGCTATTCTCCTCCTCTACCCTCTTTACCTTTCCGTTTTCTCTCTCGCTAATCCTTTTATTATAGCTCGAGATTCGGATAATCGCGACCGCGAGCGTACGGACCGCGAGAGGATAAAACCCTCTTTAGAAAATCTATATCTAAAGCTCTTATCTTATCTTCCCGGTAGAGAGGCAGACTCCTTTCCTCCTCGCCTATAGACTAGGCGACGCCGACTAAATCGGCACTCTTTTAACTAAGAAGACCTTACGAACGCAATAGTCGACGCTATTGTCGGAAATAACCTATACTTTAAGGTCGTAGGCTAAAGCTTACGATTCTATAAGTTAGTTATAGGCAACCCTACTAAAGTAGTCCTTTATACCTTTACTAACGGCGACCTCTTATATCTTAAGGACGCTTCCCGCTTAGTCTATCGTCTAGCGATTGCTAATAACGCTTTTCGTCCGCTTTATAATCCTAAGGCTGCCCGAGAGGCCTATCTAGAGATATATAATAAATAGTAAATAATCCTTCGCGATGTCTTAGATAAGCCGGATAACTTGCTTAAGGAAGAGACTCTCTTAATTAAGACTTAACGCCCTATATCTCCTCGTCGGTCTCTTTCCTTAGTGTCCGTAGACTACGATATACTAGCCGTATATTCCGGTAGTAAAACTATAGTTATGCCTTAGGCTTACTCCTTTCGCCCGGCAATTATATACTCTACGGAGCGCCTTCCTGCTTAATAAGCTACTGCTAGTCCCGCATAAAGGACCTAGAAGCATATTCCTTAGCGTCCGGACCCAGACGACTTAGACGATAGCTATCCTTCCGACTCTAGCGTCGATAGTAGTATTAATAGCGCTAGTTTCTATTAGAACCGTCGGATTTATCGCGAGGGTACTTATAACTCTTATGCTATATAAGCCTCGGTTATAACATCGGATATATCGGCTGCTAATAAAGCTAAAGGAAAACGTCTTAAGAGAGATAACGTTAGGGCTTTTAATCCTAATAAAAAGGACCTTAAGAATCTTAGTCTAATTATCTAGGCGGACGGGAAGAATATCTATACGGACGTTTATCTTTTTTACGAGCGCTTTAAGCTCTATAAGGATAAAGATCCCTACGCATTCTGCTCCTTCTATATATCTTTTTTAGCTAGGAGTTTACTTAATTAGTATATAAGCGAGCTAACGGATAAGCAACGTTACCGGCTTAATTACTCTTTATTTAGTATATTTATAAAAAAGATTACGTATAGATTTAGCCGACTAAACGTAGAGATTTTAAAAAAGCGTTATAGTATAGAGTATACTATCTTAATATAGAACGTAAGGGAAATTTCCCTAGCTTAGTAGATCTAAAGAAAAGTATCCTTAGCCCGGCAGCTAGGAATTACTAAGGACTCTTAGGTTATTTAGGCTTTCTACCTACTTATTATAGTTAAGATCTTAAATCTTCTCTCTCTCTTTACTAAACGTACTACTATTAATAAGTAGATCCGCGAAATTAAGTAGCGTCGTCCTTTAATTATAGCTACCCTCCTTTAATTTATCGTAAACGACTATAGCACCGGTAGGTATTAAGGCTTAGACCGCCGCGATAAGCGCTCCGACGACCGTCGTAACCGTAACTAAGATCGGGACTAAGGCAACCGTCGCCGTAACGATAATTAAGATCGTAATCGACGTAACGCTACCTAAAATAATCGCAATTGCTAAAACCGTTCGAATAACCGCCGTCGCGATTAGAGTAATCGTCGCCCCGCTCCTTAAGGCGATATATATAGAGAGGATAAAGAGAAGGGCAAGACAAAGGTACGCTTTAAAGAGAAATACTAAATAAGCGAAGCACCCGCCTTAAGTAGTAGTAAAGCTAGTAACGAAGCTTCCGACTTTAAATAAAGCATAGTGTCTAAGGACTTATGCCTTTCTAAGGTTAACTTTATTAGTTATATAACTACGTTTAATCTCCTATCTAAAGGGGTTTTTAAATACGGTATTTATAATAGATATTTTCCGCTAGCTCTTATATTAAAAGAGTATATCCGCGCTAAGTGCTACGTTACTAAGTAGTAGCTCGTCCGCGAAGCTATTACCCTAAAGCCTATAAAGTGCCGTAGATATAAGACGGCTTTTCCTTTGCGCAACCTCCTCTTCCGGCATCTAGCGGGTAATAGCTGCACTTAGGTAAGAAAACAAGCAGCTAAGTAAGTGACCGTTACTCCTATAGCCGTGCCTATTGCATTTATTAGCGCAATCGCTACTCCGCCCCCTCCGACTAAGGATATCTCTGCCGATATAGTGCACCTTATAACCTCGGCGCCTCTTACTCCGCAACTTTCGGCAAATACTTCGCTTTTTAACTCCCCGTCTATCCTTAAGCTAGTACCTCTTTAAGTCGCCTAAGACTAGGACGGTATGCCTATTCCTTTCTCCTTTATAAGGATTAAAATTATAGGCTCCCCGGACGGGTAAGAAGTTAAGATCTACCCTAACACTAGATATAGCCGACCCTTAATCGACCTAGACCTACTATAGAAGCTCCTTTACTCCTTTGAGAAGTAACCTCCTATTATTATTAAGGGTATTATAGGCAATATCGTTATAGATAAGTAGGTAACCTTTTCTTTCTTTATTCGAGGTTTCCGTGCGGATAGAATAAAAGCTAGTCTTATAGAGTTTATCTATTCCGCTTAGGTTATTAAGGTAAAAGCCGGTGCCCTTCTTAGGAATGCCTTCATTAAGCCTTACTAAGGAAACGTAGACTTTAGAAAAGACGTTATTCGCTTTAGAACCCTTATAGACTTTAAGGTCCCTTTTAACCTATACCGCCCGGGTCACGACGTAGTACGAAGAGTCTAAGCCGTTCGAAACACTATAGTTCCTACTAGCTAAATAATAATCGTCCCCGCTTTTTAAAAGGAAGTCCTTAAAGGGAGAGCTTTTGCCTTCTACTCGGCCTCCGACTTTACTACCTATACTATCGTAGACGATACGACTTTCCCTAGCGTTACCGTTATTAATAGCTCGGACTAAGACCTTATTATCTCTTGCAGATAGCGCTTCGGCTAGATTTTAGAATTTTATAATTCCGGTTTTTTTATCGCTCCTTCTTAGCAGTCGGCCCTTAAAACTTTAATAGTAGCCTCCCCGGCTGCAGCGACTATACTCCCTTTAAGGCTACTTATTAATACGTCGATCGCTTTCGCCGTCGGCAGTATCTTTAACGTTTCGCCTATAGCTATATTCTCCTCCGAAGCTAACGGCTAGGCCTTAGTTATCGCCCTTACGCCCGCTTAAGCTGCCTCCGCCCTATAGTCAGCTTTCCTTACTTCTGCTCCTTTCCCTAAGCCGAATGCGGTTCCCTTTTAACTATAAGTGCAGAAGCCTAGGTTATTGCCGGAACGCGTTACTAAGAAAGGCATTTATATTTACGCTAAGAACCTTACATTCGTCTCTAAGGTAATAAAGCTATTAGCACGCTACCTATCTCTTTAGAAGGATATAGGCATAGCTATAGTAAAACCCGGCTAGGAATTATTAATCCCGCTTATTTAAGGTTAGTAGAATTAGAAGATCTTATAGCGACCGTATCCGCAAGGCTTCTAAGATCGAGCGGTTATTAATAAGACCTTCGACAAGCTTTACTAATAAAAACGCATAGAGTAGACTACTTAGCCGACGCCTTTTGCCGCCTTAGTCTTTATAGTTTAGCGTACCTCCCGTAGAGTTACTAAAGGACGCGTGGTAATTAATATATATAGCATTAATAGGGTTATAGTCCCTAATGCCTACCCGCTTCTTCTTTAAGAGGATATTATCGTAGAACTCCTTAGCGTAACCTATATTATAGTCGTTAATACGGTATCTTTCTTCTATTAGTTCGGTATTTAGCGCAGATTTATAGTTACAAGTTACTATAGCCTTAAAAACCTTACTATAGCGCCTATCGACTTCCGCAATAGTCCCGCCTACGCCTAAAGATTTATAGAATATATTCTACGTCTGCATTAGTACTTCTCTCGCGCTTTTATTAATAATATCGTTATCTATTCTAAGTCTAAAGTAGTATATCTTAAGCATCTCCGTATAATCTTTTAGCTTTTTATAAAGCTTAACCTTACGATATTACCTACTAAGATCTAGATAGGATATCCTTCGGTATATCTACTAGGTCACTATATCGACGCTTTCGGCCTTAGCACCTCTAAGGATCGTATTGCCGCCTTTGCGAAGCTCGACTTCCCTAACTCCTTATAAAGCCTAGAACACTACGTCGGCGTAGCTAGCTACCTATAGTTCAAGATCCTATACTATAGTCAGCTAGTAGAGCCTCCCTAGGCACGGAAAACTGTCCTCCTCGCTGCTAGTCGATAAGTCGGTAAGGTTACGCTTAGGAATCCGAACCGAAGGGAAGCTTTTGCCTACTCCTCTTCGTATATGCTAACGAAGACGGAACGTTTAGCCTTTATAGCCCTTTAAGCCGAGATCGCCTCCGGTCGTATACTCTCTTATATAAACCTTAAGAAGAAGCTATTCTACTAGACCGATGCCTCTCTTAAAAGAGGATTTAGAGTCGTTTTCTATTATATCTTAGATAATACGGCTTAAAAGCCGGGCTAACCTATTCCGGTGAAAATAATAATGCCGATTTACTTCTTATCCCGTACTCTTACCTAAGCTAAGCGCAGTTACGGCCCTTTAGAACTAGAAGTAGCTTACCTCGTTTAGGCTATTAAGAAGATACGAATAGTTATTTAGTCCTTTACGCTACCCTTAGTAGTCTTTACCGACTACTCGGCTATAAAGCAAATCTATAAAAAGAGAACTCTTAATACCTTAAGTAGAGATCGCATAAATAAGCGCTTAGTCGTCGCGTCTATCTACCTATCTTAGTTTCGCCTCGAGATCTACCACCTACCCGGAAAGGAAAATCTTATTCCGGATGCCCTTAGCCGACTTATAGCCACTAAGACTAATATAATTGCCGAACGATAGCGCCCTAATTATACTAAGTTAGACGATATCCTACTCGTTTCCGAAGCAGTTATAGACCTTAAGACAAAGGCCTAATTTATTGCCGGCTACGCCGCGGATTCGCATTTCGCTAAGATTATCGGTATACTCTTAGACGACCCTACTATAGTTATAGCCCTTAACCTCGATACGACTAGCGCCTCTCCCGTTGCTCTTATACCTACTGCTAATACCGCCCTAACCTAAGAGGAACGTAAGGCAGCCCTTCTACGCCTTAAAAGACGCGGCGTTCCTTTTCTTCTATAGGACTAATTACTCTATTATAAGGGACGTAATAGCTATCTTCGCCTCTACGTCCCCTCCGCTATAGTCCCGTCTATATTAGTAGTAGCCTACGATACGAAGAATTATTTTAGGACTACGCGGATGCTATAAGATCTAAAGCCTTACTTAATTCGAAACCTAACCGCTAAGGTTAAGAAGCATATTATAGGTTATAGGGCTTATTGCCTAGGCTAGACTAATCGTTAGTAGCTAGTAGGAGCTTATAAGCCTATTTAAGCTCCGGTCTAACCTATGCGTTTAATTAGGATAGACTTTATTACGGATATACCTATTACGCCCCCCGCCTTCTCGCCTTAGGCTATCGCTAGTTTCGATAATTTTAATTAATTGCTTACTATAATATGTTTATCTAGCAAACGTTGCCTTCTAATTCCCGGAAACGCTTAGTATACCGCTGCGGATTAAGGCGCATCCTTTTTAAGGCTCTCCTAGCGGATTAAGGAATACCGTCTACTATTATTAATAATCGGGATCGTCGTTTTAACAGTGAAATTTAGCGATCCCTTTAGAAGGCATTTAGAATAAAGATTATAATAACGACCGCTTATTACCCTTAGGCGGACGGCCTCGTAGAACGACGTAACTAAACGGTCGAGATTGCTATTCGTATAGCGTATATGAAGGATCTTAATCTCGATTAAAAGCTATTGCTTCCTAGCCTTTAATAGAACCTAAACTCGGCATTTAACGCAGGAACCCGGATATTAGCCTATAACTATCTTTTTTAGCCACGGCCTCCGATCTCCGCTTAAGGCTAATAACCTTACCGCTGCCGATAATATCCTATACCTCTATAAGATAGTGCGACGATAGGCTAGTCTAGTGATAGACCTTATAGCTATATATGCTAAACGCCGATACGATAGCAAATATCGCTAAGTCGTCTTTTTAGCCGGCGATAAGGTATATTTAAAGCTATACTATAGATATCACAAGCCGATTAAGCCTTTGAAAAAGTAGTCTCGGCAGCGTAAAGGACCCTTTCTAGTTATCCGAATAGTAAACGACCTCGCCGCGGAACTTAAGCTCTTACTATAAATTAAAGTCTATCCTATAATCTTAGTCAAGCATTTACGACTAGCCTACGACGGCTGTTTTAAAGAAGATAAGCTAGGCGTAGTCGAAGTAGCCTAAGATCTTGCCGATGCCCTACGGGAGGGCGATTAGCACTATAAGGTTAAACGAATTATAAAGATACGGTAGCGCTTTATAAGGCGCTCGAAGACTTTAGTAACCGAATATTAAGTGCGGTAGAAAGGCTAGGGTATAGCCTACGACTAGTAGGTGCCCGCCGGTTTAGTCTCGTAGGAAGCTATCGATGCTTTCTCTACTAAGCGCGTTACGCGTTCTACCGCGAATGCCTTTTAACGCGGCCCTCCGAAGGAATCTATTTAGGAAGCGTGGTTAAGATTAGAACGTATAACTTATAGGCATAGATACGAATTAACGCGAATTAAAGGATTAATTACGCTATTATTATACGTTAGTTTTTCTTACTGCTAAGGATAGTAGGGGTTTCCTTTTCGGGCCCCTATTATAATGCGCAATAGGCGGGCACCTATTAGAGGTGCCTACGGGCTAGTATTAGTCCGGGCTCCGGTAGCCCTACTTCCCGTAGGGCAGGCCGGGCTACCTTAAAATCATTATCCTTCTTCTTTTATATATACCCTTTGCCTAGTACATCCCTTTCTTATACTACTTTACTATAATAAGTCGTAGTATAGTAGGCTAATAATATAAGCGGTTAGAACTCTCTATGCATAGAGAAGTTCGGCCGGGCTTATAACTATCGAACGCTAGGCAGTCGGGTTCTCGACATTTAGGTCATAGCAATTAAAAAGGAAGAGAGGCGCTAAGGCTTAAAACAGCCTATAAGGAAGGATTAAAAGCTATAAGGTATAAATCACTAAGAATAATATCTCTTGTCTTTTCTAATAAAGGGGCTAACTAGTCTCTATATATAGGGAAATCCCTCGGATGAAAACAGCCGCGTAGACCTAAGGAAAAGGGGTAACGGAAAGAGTCGGACGGAAAACATCGGTCGGAAATTAATAGATCGTATCTATACGATAAATAGTTATATAGTTAGCAATAAAGGAATTAATAACGCAATAGTCTATTAGAAGGACTAATAAATTCTATAGTAGAAGCCGTAGAAGGGAATTAGAATTCTATAGTAGAAGACTATAGAGGAGAAGTAGAATTCTACGGTAGAAGACTGTATAAGGGAAAGGGTTTTATAGGTAAAGACCGTATAAATAACCGTATAATCACCGTAAATTAACGGTAAAATATAACCGTAGAAGAAAAGCGGGGCGGACGCCTATAGAAGTACGGGGTAAATGCCTATAGAAGCCCGTAGAATTCTATAGTAGAAACATATAACACTTCTCTAGAAATTCTATAGACACTTCTATATAAATTCTATACACTTCTATATAGATTCTATAGACACTTCTATATAAATTCTATAGACACTTCTTTATAAATTCTATAGACACTTCTATATAAATTCTATAGTATGAAAACTAGGGAAGAGCCGGGGATTTCCTAGTAGAAAGCAATAGGGGAAGACGGTAATATTAATAGATATAGAGAAAAGCTCGCTTTTAACACATTCCCCTACTATCTAACGTATTAGCTAGCGCTTAATCTTAACCCTTACTCCCGCCTTACTTCGCTAAGGCATAAACCTATCTCTACGCGATATTATATAAGCCTATCCCTAAGCTTAGATCAAGCTTAATCGTATAGTTTTAGCAGCTCTTCTAGTAGAGCTTTAGGGCAAGTACCTAAAGGGCATAATTATAAGAGTTATTAGACCGTTATACGGCCTTATAGAAGCCGGTATTTATTAGTAGAAAACATACTATAAACACTATGTTAAGAGCCTTAATATAGCTCCTATTACCTATAACTTATGCGTTCTTATTATAAATTAAAGACCTAACGACTTTAGCCTTATTAGCATATAGACCGACGATATACTTATGCTTAATTCCGATACCTTTACCGCTTAAGAAGAAAAAGAGCTTAAGATAGCCTAATTCCGTGCTAAGCCTAAGGCCCGGATAACCCTAAGGAATGCTATAGACTTTAATAAAGCAAGATTAACGCTCTCTACGACGACGTTCTACTCCTATAGCAGAAGGGATAAGCCTTAAGGATCGAAGTAGTCGACTTACGGGCTTATAATAAAGCCTAATAGTACCTTAAGCAACGCGCTCGTGCTACGTCCGTCCTCTCTATCTATTAGCTAGAGGCCTTATTCGATATCTCCGTAGCAGCCTAGGTCTAGGCCCCCGAAGAGAAGGACTATAATATCCTTAATAAGCGCCTTTAGTAGTAGATCGACTATTAATAACGTAGACTTACGTATAGGCTAATTAATCTCGAGATAGCTAAACTCGTAGTGTTTATAGATAGCTCGTTCGTAAATAACCGAAACCTTTCGCCTTAGTAAGGCTTCGTTATTACGCTCCTTAATAAGACCGAGCGTACGGATACGCACTTTCGGATTAATAGAAATATGATCTATTAAAGCTTAACGAAGTATAAACGAATAACTTAAAGCGTTCTTACGAGCGAGATCTATAGGATAGTAAACGGTATAGACCTTAGTATCTCTCTTATTATAACCCTCCGTATAGTTACGGAACGGCTTCGGCTTTTACCGATCCCCTTCGTTATCTATACCGACTTATACTCCCTCTACGAATGCCTAATTAAGCTCGGCACTACGAAGGAGAAAGGCCTAATAATCGGTATTATAGCGTTACGTTAGTCGTACGAGCGACGGGAGATTAAAGAGATTAGGTAGATTAAAGAGATTAGGTAGATTAAAGAGATTAGGTAGATTAAAGAGATTAGGTAGATTAAAGAGATTAGGTAGATTAAAGAGATTAGGTAGATTAAAGAGATTAGGTAGATTAAAGAGATTAGGTAGATTAAAGAGATTAGGTAGATTAAAGAGATTAGGTAGATTAAAGAGATTAGGTAGATTAACGGAGAAGATAACCCCGCCGACGCTATAATAAAGGCATCGCTAAATAAGGCCCTTAAACGCCTTATTAATAAAATAGCCTTTCGATTAGGATAGAAGCCTTCGCCCTTCGCCTATAACTACCTACGATATTCCTAATAGTATTCCCTTTATTCTACCCCCTTTTCATTTATATTTATTAAATATATTTATTAGGCCTTCTATCTAATATATCGTTCTTCCTATCTCCCTTTATTTAGATTACAGATTTACTATTTAGCAACTATAGAGAAAAATTGCTAGTATAGGAATAAGGGATATCCGTTCTTTAAGCACGATTGTAATCTACGCAATTAAATAGATTACGTGCGGGCAACGCCTATATAAATGCGCTATTAACAATACGATATATCCGCCTTAGTGTGAATTGCCGGATAAAGGATCGTGCCTACTAAAGAAAGAAAGTAATAGACCTCTTTATTATTCGCCTTTTCCTTGTAGGGAATTAGCTTATCCGTCGTTAGGGGGATCTTAAGCGCGCTAAAGCCCGAATCGTCGTCTATATAAAACTTCTTCGCTATCTTAGAGATATAAGATGCCTAAGATAGCTATAACTTCCTATTAGGCCTATCCCGGATTATCTTAATTCCTAAGAACTAACGTAGTTCTCCTATGTAGTTAACGGTGTATTTCGCTATAAGGGCCTTATAGAGTTCTAGCTAGTTATCCTTCCGCTCCTTCGGATATATCATCGCGATATCGTCTATAAAGAAGAAGATAATCACTCCCTTATAGACTATTATATAGGCGTTCTTAATTAGGGTTTCCGCGCCTAAAGACTTAAAGAAGCCGGTAAGGTCCTTATACTAGAGTTTTAGGGTGATTCTTAGGCCGTATAGCCCTTATAGAAGCCGTATATATCAGCCTAGTTCCGCGTAGCCGGGTGAAAGCTAATAATAGACTGTAAATCGCAGTATTATGTTTAGAAAAGCCGTCTTAACGTTATACTACGCGGACACTATGTCCTTAAGACATAGTAGGGCTATTAGCAGCCTAAAGGTCCTGACTTAAAGGTTCGCTATATACGTATCCTCGTTATCTTCCGGTTGGCGATCTCCTCGAACAACTAGGCGGGCTTTAAATCAAACCATATATCCCTATAGATCGCACTTATAGGAGTAAACCTATCTTATTAGAATTAGGGGTTCTCCCTTCTTCTTAGCCTTAGATTTTAAGGTCTTAACCTAAGTCAAAAGTTTCTCCTAGTCCGTAATCTCGCAGGCTATTCCTCTAAGGCACTAGGTTTTATAGGCCGAGGCTCTCGCTATCTTATAGGAGGTAGGCATAGGAGGCATATCCTCGATTTATAGTCTATAGGTTAAAACCCTCGTAATGATATTATTAATAAATAGGGTCCTTTAAGTCCTCTTTCTCTTCCCTTAAACGAAATTGCTAGGGTTTATACCTTAAGACGTGTCCCGCTCCTTGCGTAACGGCTTTATCGAAGCCGGCACGTCTTTTTTAGTGTCTAAAAGCTCCTTAATCCGAGGTCGGCCTTTAAGGTCGGGTTTAGCCGTCGTCTCGGCTATCGATTCCGATGTTTTACCCCTTAGAGGAGGAGGCACCCCCGAGACCTCTAAGAGAGGCGTCCTAAGGCTAACTAGTCCCCCCGTAGGTTCTAGCGTTATGTTTTCCGGTATCGCTAGATCCTTACCCCTAAGATTAGGTAGTATCGCGGCATTAAAGGAGACTACCTTACCGGTCTAAGGAGGCGAGACGTATAGACCCTCTATCGTCGGGGGTATTACTACTTTATTCTACCTCCTATAATTAAATTCTAGTATAGATTCAGCCGCCGTGTATCGTAGCCTAGTAGTCTTATCGGTTTAAGGGTACTTATAGGCCCCTTCTTTATCCCCCTTATTGTCTTTAGGCACGTTAATTGCGTTTATCTATCGGAGGATATTATAAGTGTAGGTATATAAAGCCTACGCACCCTCTTCCCTCCTTAGATTATATATAACGTCCTCGTCGAATTAAACATTCGTAGAGGTTAAAAGCTTCGTCTATCCTAAGGAAGGGACCTAAATAACGAACTAGTTAGTAGACTTCTATCTAACTAGGTATTTCATATATGCCCTCTACGTAGTCTATAAGAGTGACTTATATAATTTAATATGTTTTAGGGCATCCGTTGTTATTAGATATGCTATATATCTATATATACGCAAATGCGTAATCGTAGGTCGAATCTCCTTAATATAGCTATATAAGGGCTTATATTCCTTTATATACTACTACTATCTCTTATAAGGACTCCTCCCTATCTTATCGACCCTTATAAAGGGCGTTAGGTTTAGTAAGTAGATAGCCGCTCGATAGGTCTCGGTCTAGAGCGTATTAGGGATCTATAAGTCGAGACTTATTAGTCTAGCTCTTTCCTTAACAATAGCCCTTAATCGCTCCGTATAACTATTCTAAGTCGGCGTTAAAGGGGCTGATATAAAGAGCTATAGGCTAAGTCCGTCCGTATACTTCTTAATTTCCTTAGTAATTAGGGCCTTCTCTCCGTTAGTGACTAGGATGATTATTTAAATCCCGTAGCGCGTAGCGAGCTTTGCAATTAGCTTCTTAAAGACGTCCTAGACCTCGGTCTTCTGCTTTATAGCGTAGAAGAACCTTATGCTAGTTGTTATATAAGTAAATAAGGCGTAGTATTTAAATCCCGCGGCACTTACTTCCGGGCCTATATAGAGGTTAAAGCTAAATTAAACCCCGGCTTCCTACGGCCTTAACGTTAGTAGGTCCTAGGAGACTTATTGTTTCGCTTTTCCTATCGCATATACCTCGTATTTATAGGTTGCCGGTCTATAAAGCTTTATGCCTACGGATTTATCTATTAGTAGCGCTATAGCATCCGGCCTTAGATGCCCTAAGCGCCTATGCTATAGGTCCGTAAGGTCCTTATTCGACGGCGGCTTAAGTCGTCGACTTATCGCAAAAACAGTTCTTAAGGTATATCGAACGCTGGGCAGTCGGGTTCTCGACATTTAGGTGATAGCAATCGAAAAGGGAAGAGAGGCTCTAAGGCTTAAACAGCCTGCATAGAGGGATTAGAAGCTGCAAAAGGATGTAAACACTGAGAATAATAGCTCTTGTCTTATCTAGTAGGGAGGCTAACTAGTCTCTATATATAGGAAAAATCCTCGGACGAAATCAGCCGCGTAGACCTAAGGAAAAACAGGTGACGTAAATAATCAGACGGAAGGATCGGTAGGAAAAGCAATAGATTATGCCGTACGATAAATAAGTTATGCAATTAGCAAATAAATAAGCAGCCTAGTAGAAGACTAGTGAATTCTACGGTGAATTCTATGGTAGAAGCCGTAGAAGAGAATTAGAATTCTACGGTAGAAGCCGTAGAAGGGAATTAGAATTCTACGGTAGAAGACTATAGAAGGGAAGAGATTTTATAGGTAAAGTCCGTGTAAATAACCGTAAAATCACCGTGAAATTACGGTGAAATATAACCGAAGAAAAGTAGGTAAATACGCCCGTAGAAGTGCGGGGTAATGCCCGTAGAAGCCTATAGAATTCTATAGTAGAATCTAGGGAAAAACCGGGGATTTCCCGGGGGAGAGTAAATAGGGAAGACGGTAATATTAATATACCCCCCCTAGCTAGAAGGGAATAACTTCCGGCTAATTAGAATTATTATCGACTTCTTCTTAAATCCTAGAAGAAATATCCGTAAGTCGAAGCTAGCGAAGGAACGTTTAGAAACGTTATCGTAGAAGCAATTTAGTTAATCTATCCGCAACTATCTAGTTAAAAGGGATATATTTAATATTGAAAGTATTACGTAAGAATTCCTATCGGGCCTAATAGTTGTGAATTTTAACGTGCTTTAAGGCGGTCTAAATCTTTAGAATCTCGGCGGAAACTAGGCGGATTGTCTAAGTGTTATTATACTAAATAGTAGGAATAGGAATATCTAGCTATAGGGAAATATCGTTAAATAAACGAAGGATAGAAATTAGCTCTTTCGCGGTAGAAGAGACTATAAGAAGTTCGGCCTTAGTAGAGGAAGTAGTAACCGTAGATTATTTCTAGGCACTCTACGCAATTAGACCGTTAAATAGGCTAATAAAATAGCCTTTAGAAGAAGAATAAGTATCCGGGTCGTTAGCGTAAGCGGCATCGGAAGCTATAACGAGTTCTTGCTCGTCTATATTTAAAAACTTAATCGTAAGGAAACGCGATTCGTATAAGTAAGTTACTAAGCTTTCTGCGAGCTTAATATAGAGCGCAGACGGGTTTTATATATACTTTGCTAAAGAATTTAACGATTTTGCGGCGTTAAGACGGGTGGAAATAGTCGCGTAATTATAGGAACCGACTAAAGACTGAAAATAGTGGATTTAGTCATCCGTAGCCTATCCTTAGTGTTTCTCTAGCTTCTCGGGAAGTAGGAATAGGCAAAGGGTCGAAATAGGCTGTAAAACCGTAGAAGTAGGGATTAAACTAAACTTAGAAGCAATCTTATCTAGGTAAACGTCCTAGTATAACTATAGCTTTCGCTACTTATAGTCCCGGATGATTCTTATCCTAAGGAAATAGGTAAGCTCTCCGCGGTCGGTAACTATATACTTCTTCTTAAAGCGATAGATAAAATCGTTAGTAGCCTTACGGTGCTTTTTACGAAAAAGGATAATAATATTATCTATAAAGAAGAACGTAATAATGCCGCTCATAGTAGATATAAAAATGCAAGGATCCTCCGCACTTTGCTAAAGGCCTAGCTCGGTGAGAGACCCGGATAGTTCCCGTTGCTATAGAAGCGGCGAACGGCAAAGTCCGTATAAAGCCTTTATTAACCGAATTATAAAACTAAATATCTTAAATCCGTCTAAGAAGTAGATATATACTTCTTTATCTAGATCGGCATTTATAAAAGCGTTAACTACGTTAAGTAAGCGGGTTTCTATGCTAAATTTAGCGGTAATAGCAATTATAATGCGATAATTTCGCGCTATAAGCGTCGCGGTATAAGTTTCCTTTCCGCTAAACGGCTAAAGATCTCCTCGCATATAAAGGCGAGACTTAAACTTCCTAAGGTAGGCGTGCTTATTAAACTTATAATCGAATGCCTATATTAACGGAAGAGGACGCACTAGCGCGTTTACTCTTAGGGTAGGCGAAGAAAAGAAGGTCTTCCGCTATTTTAAGGAGTCCTATTTAACCCCTCTAGCGGCTTTAAACTTAGGTCTATACGGATGCGTCTCGAGATTAGACTAAAACCTTAGAAGCGCGGGTAAATCCCGTTTATATATCTTCCTAGGTTTAAGAGAAGTAGCGAATACAGCCGTAAAAGCGCTACTATTAGCCGGTGAATGCCTAACGTAGGCGAAAGTAGGATATCGACCTAAAAAACGGTTCGAATAAGTAAGGCGTAAATCCTTAGTAAATCTCGTCGTCCGTAGGCTATCTATAGGAATAGTATTATCGTAATCTATAGACCGAGAAGTAGCTTAAGGCAACTGCACCTTAAGACGGTCTGCTAGTTCTATAGTTATAGTAGGTAAAAGAGTAGAAATGTCGGGTTAAAAATCCCGTATATTCTTAAAAATATCCTCTAGCGGTTCCGGGGTTTAGTTAGGAGTCGGGAGCTAAGGATTGCCATCGGCTAGAAGGTCTATTAGATTAGAATGCTTATTAGGAAGCACTATTAGCGTCGATTAGAATTCTGCCTTATCTTGCTCTTCTTCCTATGCAATATATAGTGGAAATGCCGGTAATAACACCTGTATTAGTGGTTCGGATGCCTTAGACGCGGTGAGAAACTAGGTCTTATTAAACGTTATATTACGAACTCGACGAACCTCCTATCTCTATAGGATCTATATACGAAAAATATTAGTAGAATTATACCTAACTAAATACCTAACCTCTGCGTAAGGTTCTTGCTTAAGATCGCGTTTCTATATGTTAGTTAGGGCCTTAGTAGTTAGTAGGTAGGCTTTATAGCTAAAAACTTAAAGATAATCGAATCGTGATAGTTAAGGAAGGAGAAAAGCCGGTATATTCCGGTCGTAATCCCTTAACTAATCGTAAAGGATCTCTATTAGGGAAATCCACTTCGCTAGAATTAACGTAGAGGAAGCTGCCTATCGGGCTAGAATCCGATTATATAAATACACTATAGTTTTCTACGTTTCTATCTATAAATGCTTAGGCAAGTTTGCTTTAATCCTTATAGATCGAGCTTTCGTAGATACTACCCCCTTAGCTCGTTTAGTAGCGCCGTTTTAAGCGGGTGTATAGGGTATAGTAGGCTTATTATAAATGCCCTACTAGTTAATAAAGTCCTAAAAATCGTATTAAAGGGCTCGGTCGTTGTCTCGATAGATTATACCGATAGAAAGTAAGAACTATCGGGAAATATACCGACCTAGGCTCTTAAAGCATAAACTCAGCTCGTCTATAAAGGCGTTTAGAAGCGCATATAGGAAAATAAGCTTCGTATAGTTATCCTTAATAAGAAATATAACGTTCTTATTGTTATAACTCTTATATATAGAAAAGATATCGTAAAACACTTTAGAAAAGGGAAACATCGCCTTAGAAAGCGGCGGTTTACGGTTAATAATTCGTTTAGCCTACGTAAGTTTATAGGACTTATATAAGACTATCTTATCGAAGGTTACTAACTATAGTATTCCGAGGGCTTTCGAAAGCGCCTTATTATTCGGATGTCTAAGTCGTTAGTACTAAAGAGAAAGTTCCTCTATACTTATTAGTGCAGACTCCGGTATAGTAACTAAAAAAGGTACTACAACCGGGGTTTCTACGGTAGAATCTATAGAAAGAACGGAAGCAATAGTTAGAATTATTAAAAGCGTAGTAGACGGCGTTAACGGGTTATATTCGATAACATACTAGTTATAAATTAGCTCCGTTATATAAATATTGCGTATTAAAGAAGAGATCTATCTAGTCTACGGGTTCTATAAAAGATTCGCCTTATAAAGAAGACGAAGTAAATAAAGGGACGTATAAAAGAACGGGATATATACTACTTAACTAAGCTAAAAAGTGCCCGTCGAAATACGTATAAACACCGTGCCTATCCCGAGAATAGGGGTGCTTCTACTGCCTGCGAGTGCGTACTTAGAAGAAGGCTAGAAGTTATAGAAACGCTCCCTATTATTGCAAATATATCTATTAGACCCTAAATCTATAATAAAAAAATCCCTTAACGGGTATTCTATAGTAGTCTATAGAACAACTAGTAGTAAAAAGGTTATAAGAATATAAGCGGCAGCCGTAGCTTATACCGTCTTTATTTCGGTTAGATTATTCTTCCGCTACTCCTCGTCGCGAAGAAGTGCCGCGTTAACTTTAGCCTTATTAGCCGGAACCTTAAGGTAGTCGTCTATAGTCTTTTAGACGTCTTTATCGGGTTTCTATAATAGAAGTCGAACGGAAGGGTTAAAGTAATAACACTATCGGAAATAGTATCGTTCTCCGTAAATACACGGCGGACTATCCTTTTTCTTGCCTTTATCCTTATCCTTATCTAAGGACGCAGCTGCTAAAGTAGTTGCCGATTTCTTAGTAGATTCCGCGGCTAAGGGCTTTATTCCCTAGCCTTAGAATTTCGCAAAAGCGTTAGTCTTTAGCGCTTTAGTCGCAGCCTTTTAGGCCTACAAGCGCTCGAAAAGTTCGGATATCTTTAATCCGTTAGGGAAAGACTGCTCTTAACCTAGCTTATTTAGGCGGGCATCGTCCTCTATCTTATTTATCTAGTATTCTGCAAAAGGGCTAGAAATAGGCTAAATAGCCTTAAGAAAAAGCTATATAGCCTAGAGACCTTTCGATTCCGGCAACTTAATTCGCCGGGCGTCGGTAAGGACCTTCTGCTAGTTGGAAATCTATATCGTAATATCCGTCCGGTCTAGTGCCTTTAAAATAGTATAGAACTACGTAAGAATAGTCTTCTATTGCGTCTATAAAGTCGGCTTTATACGCCGCTATAGTAATGCCAATTCCTTAGAAACCTCGTGTTCGTCGGCAATCGTTAAGTAGTAGTTCCCGATATTCTAAACGATAAACTGCTAGATTAACGTAAGAGATTTCTATTAGTCCTTATAGGCTTAAAGCAACGTACGGTACTAGGAAAAGAGAATCTTAAACCTCTTAAGTTCTTCTATAGATAACCTAGCAATATTAGCAACGGTCGTATTAACTATTCTAGCTATTAGTTCTACGGGGAGAGGCAATAAGGGTTTCTAAAGTTTAGGCGTAATAGAAGGGTCGATTTTCTCCTAAATCACTTAGGCGAGTGCGTATTTCTAGATCGTTAAGATCTATCGGTCTTAGTCCGCTAGTCTATTTAAAATAGTCTTCGAAGTAATATCGGCTATAATAGATACGGTAATATAGGTAAAAGTATAGTAAAATCACCGGAAAAAGGGTAGTTAAATGCATAATATATATAAATAAACCGCAAAAACTAAACTAGGTGTAGGTAAATACTAATAGAAAAGGGTAAACGTACTAACTAGTCCTCCGTAAGTCGATTCGCTAGATTAAATAACGCTCCTTAAAAATCATACTAGTCCTCTAGGAGTCGATTCGCTAGATATAAAGGCAAAGGCTTTACTACCGTAAGTCGTAGCGTTAGTAAGCTAAAAAATATAAGCCGTTAGAACTCTCTATGCGTAGAGAAGTTCGTCCGGGCTTATAACTATCGAACGCTAGGCAGTCGGGTTCTCGACATTTAGGTAATAGCAATTAAAAAGGGAAGAGAGGCTCTAAGGCTTAAATAGCTTGCATAGAGGGATTAGAAGTTGCAAAAGGATGTAAAACACTAAGAATAATAGCTCTTGTCTTATCTAGTAGGGAGGCTAACTAGTCTCTATATATAGGAAAAATCCTCGGACGAAATCAGCCGCGTAGACCTAAGGAAAAACAGGTGACGTAAATGATCGGACGGAAGGATCGGTAGGAAAAGCAATAGATTATGCCGTACGATAAATAAGTTATGCAGTTAGTAAATAAATAAGCAGCCTAGTAGAAGACTAGTAAATTCTACGGTGAATTCTACGGTAGAAGCTATAGAAGAGAATTAGAATTCTACGGTAGAAGACCGTAGAAGGGAATTAGAATTCTACCGTAGAAGACCGTAGAAGGGAAGAGATTTTATAGGTAAAGTCTGTGTAAATAACCGTAAACTCACCGTAAAATCACGGTGAAATATAACCGAAGAAAAGTAGGTAAATGCGCCCGTAGAAGTGCGGGGTAATGCCCGTAGAAGCCCGTGGAATTCTATAGTGGAATCTAGGGAAGAACCGGGGATTTCCCGGGGGAGAGCAAATAGGGAAGACGGTGATATCAATAAGGTATCCGGCAAGCTCGCAATAATGTATTAGTCCTCGAATTCCTTAAGCTAGGTAAGCTACTCTCCTATCGGTCTATAGAATAGCGTATTGTCCTGCTTGTTCTAATAGACTTACGCTTTAATCCCTTATCGAACGGAAAAGACGCTTATCGGCATCTTAGGGATATAGTAGCTATTTTCGAGAAGGAGCCTCTTGCCCCCTAAGAGCGGGATAACTATAGATCCTACCCCCTAGACTATAAGTGCGGTTTCACTAACGCGGACCTCCTCTTACGACCTTTAGGTAAACGTCCTTTCGTTAAACTACCTAATATTTTTAAATATATATACACTCGCCCCGGAATTATAGATAACTTTATTTCTAAAGGGTTTATCTTTAATATAGGTAAGGTTAACTTAAGATATCGTGTTAATACGAGAAACTATATTCGCTTATTTATTGCTATTGCCGCTATTTAGGACTGTAATCGTTTCGTCTAACTTACCCGATCCGGATAGCTTTTAAGCTATTGCCTTCTTCTTACCTTCCGGGTTATCGTTAAGCTATTTATTTATCTTAGTCCTTACTATATCCCGTACGTCCTATCCTTTAAGGGCATCCTTTTTAAATATCGCGCGGAAAGAGAAGCAGCTTTCTTACTAATCCTCTTTCGTATTCCGGTAAGTCGTATATAGGCATTAGGTCCGCCTTATTTCTTTCCTTAATGCCGGAGCGGTCTAGTTGACCTAAGGTTTAGTTTTCTTCCGAAGAGTTACCTTACGTTTAAATTGCGCGATAAGGTTCTTTAAGGGGTTAAGAGTTATCCTAACGATACCCTCAAGTCGTTTATAAAAGGCATTATTTAATCTCTCGTTTAAGGCCTAACTAAGGTCGAATTCCTCTACCGCACGAAGGAAATCCTATCGGATCTTAATGTTATTTAAAGTCGTGACTTTTAGGTCCCTAGAGTTAATAATTACTTAATAAAGTTAATCGGCCTATGCCTTTTAGTCTCGATTCCCTCTTTTGCCGATAATCTAATAATACTAGTTATCTACGAGGGTCTTTTCCTCCTCCTCTAAGGGCAGGACCTTCTATTTTAGTTCCTAGATCCTGCTTTAAGGCGAGGTCTATATAAGGGTCTCTCCCTTAAGAGGCTTACTAATTAACTTACTAATTAGCTCTTCGATACGAATTATAGCCTTTTCCTAAGTCTTAAATAGGCTAACGGCTAAGTTATAGCTATTTTACTTAAAACGGAATTCTATCGTCGCATTATTAAGCCGATTGTTATAGTTAATAGTCCTATTGTTAAACTTAACGTCCGTAAGGGCCCCTCTTTAGGGTCGTTCCCTAAGGTTGGTTTTAAATTCTTCCTAGCTAATCTTAACGGGCTCTTTAAGTAATTCGGATCCCGCTAGGTCGATATATTTCTAGATATAGTAGATCTTCGCCTAGCCCTTAATAGCCCGAATCTAGGGGGTCTAATTAAGGCTTTCCTTAAGCGTTACGAGACTTAACTCTCCGGTTGTAGATATCGCTATAATCGTTATTTTACCTCGCCGGTTTATAAGGGATAAATGTATGTTGTTTTATCGTCTTAATCCTTTTTTAAAGCCAGCTCTTCGTAATAACACTAAGGTTAGAGCCTAATGCCGTTATTGAAAAATGCGATGTCGATAGCTTTAATTCGGTGTCGTTTAAGCGAAAGAGTCCCAGCTTATACAGCCGAGCTTATAACTCTTAAATATAGGAAATCAGCTGTAAAAATATTATAGTAGAAGAGTAAAGAAAGGGGTAAACTTATAAACATAAGGATACATACAGCTACCTAACTATAGGACTAACGGAGGTATATATAGGTACCCGAGCCTCTTATATAAGGCCCCTAGCCCGCACTAACTATAGTAATAATACCTCGGAATACCCTCCTGCCGTCCTTAGCTAAGGGGGTTATATAATAGGCTCGTTAGGGACGTAACAGCCTATTATATGCCTGTAGTCCGGGCCTAGGTTAATGCCCCGTATAGCCCTTAACGTCGCATAACGTTAACAATTATATATATTAGGGACCTTAGTAATAGCGTTACTAATTCGGCCACCCTTACGATAATTAAGTTATAAACTTAATCGCCCTTATAGGCATAGCTCCGACGTCGTAATAAGGGCTTACAAAAGGCCGACTTTAAGCCTTAATAATATACGCTGCTATAGCCTATATAAAGGGGCTATTCGTCGCCCCTTAGTTAATAAGAACTATATAGACTAATCTAACTCGCTTTATAACCCCCTTTTTATTTAACCAACTAATATTTATAATAGTAGAGGCTCTATATATTTAACTATAGATCAATATAAAGAGTCCCTTCCTTAAACTAAAAGAGTCTTACTATTTGTCCTGTAGTAAATCTCTATTCGTCCCGGAGGTACTAAAGTACTATATATCCCCGTATCTCCCCGCGCCTCCCCGCGCCTTCCCGCCTCTAAAAAGAGCCGCGCAAATCGTGCGAAGAACGCGAATAATACTAGGCCTTAATCTACCCCGACACGCAGTAGGGCATATAGCCGGGCAAGCAGAGCACGCAGTAGGGCACGCAGTAGGGCACGCAGTAGGGCACGCAGTAGGGCACGCAGCAGGGCACGCAGTAGAGGGCACGCAGCAGAAGGCACGCAGTAGAGCACGCAGTAGAGCACGCAGTAGAGCACGCAGTAGAGCACGTAGTAGGGCATGCAGTAGAGGGCACGTAATAGGGCACGTAGTAGAGGGCACGTAGTAGAGCACGCCATAGAGCACGTAGTAGAGGGCACGTAGTAGGGCATGTAGTAGAGCACGCAGTAAGGCACGCAGTAGAGGGCACGCAGTAAGGCACGCAGCCGGGCATAAAGCATACATTAAGGAGCCGTATATATAGCAGAGGGCACGTAGTAGAGGGCACGTAGTAAGGCACGCAGCCGGGCATAAAGCATATATTAAGGAGCCGTATATATAGTAGAGGGCACGCAGTAGAAGGCACGTAGTAGAGCACGCAATAGAGCACGTAGTAGAGCACGCAATAGAGCACGTAGTAGAGCACGTAGTAGAGCACGTAGTAGAGCACGCAGTAGGGCACGTAGTAGAGCACGTAGTAGAGCACGTAGTAGAGCACGCAGTAGGGCACGTAGTAGAGCACGCAGTAGAGCATATAGTAGGGCACGTAGTAGAGGGCACGTAGTAGGGCATATAGTAGAGGGCACGTAGTAAAGCACGTAGTAGAGCATATAGTAGAGGGCACGTAGTAGGGCATATAGTAGAGCATATAGTAGGGCACGCAGTAGAGGGCACGCAGTAAGGCATACAGCCGGGCATAAAGTATATATTAAAGAGCCGTATATATAGTAGAGGGCACGTAGTAGAGGGCACGCAGTAAGGCACGCAGCCGGGAGCTAGGCATAAAGCATATATTAAGGAGCCGTATATATAGCAAAGGGCATATAGTAAGGCACGTAGTAAGGCACGCAGTAGAGGGCATATAGTAGAGCACGTAGTAGAGCACGTAATAAAGCACGCAGCCGGATATACGTTAAATTAATAAGCCGAATAAATATGCTAGCTAGTAGTTTAGCCTATTAGGTAGAGTATTGCTATTTACACGGATATAAATCTCTATTTATACGGAAGTCTAGAAAATCCCTACTCTTTCTACGCGAACCCCGCGCGCCTATGTCCCGCCACTAAAATCCAGTGTAGGTATATAGCAATTAAGAAAGCCGCGCAAATCCGCAGCCGGGCACGAAGCATACATTAAGGAGCCGCACACATAGCAGAGGGCACGCAGCAGGGCACGCAGCCGGGCACGAAGCATATATTAAGGAGCCGCACACATAGCAGAGGGCACGCATCAGAGGGCACGCAGTAGGGCACGCAGTAGAGCACGCAGTAGGGAGCCGGGCACAAAGCATACATTAAGGAGCCGCACATATAGCAGAGGGCACGCAGCAAAAGGCACGCAGTAGAAGAGGACACGCAGCCGTGCATAAATCATACATTAAGGAGCCGCACACATAGTAGAGGGCACGCAGTAGGGCACGCAGTAGGGCACGCAGTAGGGCACGCAGTAGGGCACGCAGTAGGGCACGCAGTAAATTAACTAAATTAAGGCTATACACGATTTACGCGGCCCTTTTAATTGCTATATACCTATACGGAAAATTTAGTGGCGGGATATAGGCGCGCGGGGTAGCGTAGAAAGAGTAAGGGTTTTAGCGAACTTCCGTGCAAATAGAGATTTACATCCGTGTAAATAGCAATACTTATTAGGTATACGTACGAAGGCTCCGCCTATTAAAATATAGACTGCTTAAGGTCACTAGGTACCTTTATTACTATATAAGCCGGAGTTCTTTAATTTTCATACTATTCTCCTTTACCCTACGAAAAGAGCATCGGCCTTAGTAAATCGTATGCGTATTCCTCTTCTTTAGAGTTTATAGTAAATCTACTAAAATACAAAGGTAAATATATATAAAGCTGCCCGGGCTCTTATTTATAGCTGCTAACGCTACTTATACCGGCTCGGCTGCTAGCGTTATATACCAGCCGGCTGCTTAGGTAATCCGCTTATATAGTAAGAGTATTGCTATTTATATAGTAAGAGTATTGCTATTTATATAGTAAGAGTATTGCTATTTATATAGTAATAAATTGCTATTTATATAGTAAATCTACTTTTTTAGCGCGTACCCCGCGCGTCTATATCCCGCTACTAAATTTCCGTAGAGGTATATAGTAATTAAGAGGGCCGCGTAAATCGTGCCTAGCCTTAATTCAATCAATTTAATTGCGTGCCCGGCTGCGTACTCTACTGCGTGCCCTCTACTGCGTGCCTTCTACTACGTGCCCTCTCCTATGTGTGCGGCTCCTTAATGTATGCTTTATGCCCGGCTCCCGGCTGCGCGCCCTCTACTACGTGCCCTCTACTATATGTGCGGCTCCTTAATGTATGCTTCGTGCCCGGCTCCCGGCTGCGTGCCCTACTACGTGCCCTCTATTGCGTGCTTTACTACGTGCCTTACTACGTGCCCTCTCCTATATATGCGGCTTCTTAATATATACGTCGTGTCCGGCTCCCGGCTGCGTGCCCTACTGCGTGCCCTCTACTACGTGCTCTACTGCGTGCCCTACTATATGCCCTCTGCTATATATGCGGCTCCTTAATATATACGTCGTGCCCGGCTCCCGGCTGCGTGCCCTACTATTAAGTTTACGGCATAGTGTTTTTCGCACGATTTACGCGGCTCTCTTAATTACTATATACCTACACTAGATTTTAGTAGCGGGACATAGGCGCGCGGGGTGCGCGCCGAAATTATAGAGACAATCCTAATTTACTATATAAATAGCAATTCTCTACTATACAAATAGCAATACTCTATAGTAATAGAGGTTACCTAATAACCTTGTCTAGTCTATATTTTAATAGGCGGAACCTTCGTACGTAATTTAGGTTAGCGGGTGTAGGTATAAGGAGGCGCGGGAAGGTACGGGAATATATAGTACTTTAGTACCTCCGGGACGAATAGAGATTTACTATAGGACAAATAGTAAGACTTAACTAAAAACATATACTTAATGTATTTCTATATTAATTATTTATTAATTCTTACTAGTATAATAGATATTATCTATTATTAGTATAATAAAAACATTCACGTATAGTATTATTACGACTATTATATATATAATAACTCATTCCTTTATTTAGTTATAAAAGTTTTTAAACTTGCTTTTCCTTAGTAATAAGTACTAAAAGTAATACCCTTTGTATAGGAATTATAGATAGAATTCTACGGTAGAAGGAATTCCCTTCTAAGGTAAATTCTATAGATAGAATTCTATAGTAGAAGGACTTCCCTTCTAAGGTAAATTCTATAGATAGAATTCTAAGAGAATTCTACGGTAGAAGGACTTCCCTTCTAAGGTAAACTCTATAGATAGAATTCTACTTCCTTCTATAGACTTCTACGGTCGATGCATCCGTCCGCGGAAGGTCTTCCCTAACTAACGCATCTGTCTTTACATTCTATTTACGGATCCCTTTTTATTCTTAGCTACCGAGGCTTCCCGGAAGGAAGCCCTAACCCTTCTCTCGTCTTATCTATAAAAAGGTAGTATAATCCTTAGCTAGATAGGTATTAATAATTCTAATAAGACTACTAAACCTATATTTGCATTTATATTTAAGATACCTACTAATACTAATTAGTGATTGTAAGGCTTAATTATAGACAGTTAGGTAGATAAGATAGTTCTATATCCTTTAAACGTATTATAGATCTTTATCGAATAGCTTCCGCCCGACGATCTTATTCTATATACTTAAAGGAGGATAACTATGCTAAGAATAAAAAGACTTTACCTTCCGAGTCTAGCTCGCCCTTAGGGATTACGTATAGCTCTTCTTTAAACTTTCTCCTAACCGATACCCGCTTTAAAAGAAGAAGAGTAGCACTAGCAGAAAGTGCGTTAATAACGCCGAAACGATAATCTTTTCGTAGAGAACCCTACGAATATATAGATAAACTACGTAAAAAAGAAACACGTATTATAACTTCGATATACTAACCTACTAGTTCTTTATCTAATATAATAGAGGAGACTCTTAGCGAATATATAGAAGGCATAACTATCTACCGATCCCTTTTTCTATATATTAATGTGAAATATTAGGATAGCAATATTTAACCCGACGAGAATAACGGCATCGCGATTATAATATCTATCGCTAAGTTTATTACTCTCTACGAAGCGTCGATCGATTTTTAAGGAAACGAGATCCTATTATACTTTTAAGACTACTTCTAAGGATAGATAGCGAATATATAGGGTCTAATACATATAGACTATTAACGATCGCTAAAAGTTCTAATAAGGAAAAGAGGAATATATACCGGTCGTAGTAATGCATCTTATATAACGATCTTCCTAATGTTATAAGCACTTAAGAAACTATTAGAATAGCCTATAGAAGATATAATAGCATAGAAATTTAACGAGGGCATAGAGGAATACACTAAGAAAATAGAGATAAAAAATACGATATATCCTTCTACGCTTATTACCGCTAGAATAGCCCCCTTCTAACTATTAGAAGTAGTTCTAATAGAAAAAGCAGCATCTATAGCAAACGTTTTAGAGATGCTATAGACGTCCTATATACTTCTAACGGTTCCGTAATTCGATTCTAAAGGGACTATTCTATCTAAGCAATAACCGATAGTTCTATATAAATAACATCTATTTAACACTAATGTTCCGGGTATAACTATTTACCTAACATTACACCGATTTAGTGGTTTAGATCTCTTTATAAATCCTACGGACTAAGGTTCTACAGCTATTACTAAATAGCTAAACAATTCTAACCTTATTCTATTAGAGGCATATATAAAACTTTCTCTAGACAATATTCTAAATGCTATCGCTAGTATAGATGTCTAATAACGCTTTATTAAGCTTTAGATAAAAGATAAGAACTATACCGGAGAACTATATAACTTACTTAACGATAAACTTTAGGTTTTTATAACCTTATGCTATAACCTATAAATTAAACTAAGTTAATTCTATACTTTATTCCCTAAGATCCTCGCAGGACGTGCGTAAACCTATTATATTTAATACATTAACTAGATAGCGATATTAAGAAAGACATACGATATAATTAAGAGACATTTTAATATAGAAGTTAATTACGTATATTATTATATAGACTAGATAACGATAACCTTCTATAAGTTACGAGGAGAACACCCGGCTAAACTATTGCATAAAATCCTTTAGGCTTTATTCGATAAATTGCAACTTTGCTAACGGGTATTTAGCAAAGACTTTATAGGCGATCTTCCCCTACGAACTACACCTATTAATACATATAGAGGCGTTCTTAAACTAGAGTACGCTCTATTTAAACCCTCGACTAATGCCGAAGCACTTTTTGCCGACCTAAGATCCTCGTTGCAAATACACCTATCTCGCGGTTTATCTAACTAATTTATCTAAGAACATTAGTCTAATAACTAAGATACTAAAGAAGATAACTTCGACCTATATAACTAGACATTCTATATAGATCGGAGATACAATAATAATAACCGCGGAAGATATAGATACTAAGGACGAGGAGGACGTAACTATAGCCGATTATTTAATCGTAGAGGATTCCGCGGAGGATTCCGTAGCGGATACTCCCTATTAGCTGCTAGATTATAAGCAGGGTCCTAAGCCTATAGCAGCTATAGAGGCAACTACGGCAATCGTCTATAGACTAAGAAGTATTTTATATACGGAAAATAAGGATGCTAGTTAACTAAATATACACCCGAGGAACGATAGAAATCGAAGGACTAGTATATCGCATAATGCCACTTTACGAACATCCTAATAATAGGTTTTATAGCCTACGTAATACAATATAAAGGTTACGAGATAGATGATATAGCAGAAGACTTTAATAATAAATCTTATCTAAGAGACAACGATAACTTTATAGGATAATAGTAAGCTAGTTAGATAATTTGCTAATAAGCTTTTATACATCTGCTTACTAGAGAAGACCTATATAGTAAATAAGGAGCTATTACTATATCTAACTAGTTTATTATTAATAAAAGATACTCTAAGATACGCTTCTAAGGCATTATAGTTAACATAGGTATAGCAAAAGTGTTAATAGCCGGATTTAACTAATATATTGCCTTATAGAAAGAAGACCCTTTAATTACTATTAATAAGTTAACGGCAGGATAAGCTTTAATTAAGTTTAGTAGTAGAGAAACTATTAACTTACTTAGTTCTATTGCCCTTAAAACACCGATTAGAAGAATAACTTTCTATATTTTAAAGACACCTACCCCTTTCCTACTCTCTTTAGCCGATATAGACCGACTAAGTGTATACTTTAATAATACAATAGATATAATTATTAATCGCGGCGTAGTTCCCGTAATACGAAAATAGGGATATCTATAGTTCTTTCTTTCTAAAGATAAGGAATTAATTAACTTTCTTACGGAGGTTAAGATCCAAACGCTCTATCGTCGTTTTAGACATCCCGCAGTCATAAGACTATATTATCTACTACGCTAAGTAAGATATAATAATGTATTAATCGGCAGACTTAAAACCATTTCTAAATTTTATTACTAATGATAGATACACTCCTAGGCTCCGAGACGATTTAAATTTATACTATAATAATTAAGAATTTAATTATAAGATTATTATAAACGTTATATACCTCGGAAAACTACAACGACTAGTGCTATACGCAATAGATTTAGCAACTTTATTCTAAGAAGTAAGATTCCTTCTATTAATGTCCGCTAAAGATGCGTAGGAAATCCTACGTGCGTTATAGATTAATATATATCTCGGTCTATTAGATATTATGAAACACAACGTAGGAACGAATTTTGCTTTTACTAAATTCCGAAACGAAGCTAAAGTCATAGGAATTACGTATAAGTAAGTTCTAGTTAAAGCCTATTAGTCTATCGGAAAGATTAAGAGATATCACGGACTACTTAAACGAATATTTAGTATTCTTTAGGAGAAAATTAAGAAGGTTATATTAGCTAAAGCCATTCTTTAAATAGCAGGTAAGGCAATTAATAATACAGCTAGTCTTAATAGTTTAGTTCCTATATTGTTAGTTTTTAGTGCTTGCCCTCGGATTATATAGGAATTACCCCCTTCTATAATAACGATGCAAAAAGCTATAGCTATACAAAAGGCTATAAAACTGCTTCGCTAGATCTCTACTAAAAGACGAATTAAGGATGCTATTTATAGCTAAAACAGACTATTAATAAAGGAGATCCTTAATCTTCTACTATAAAGTAAGGTCTATATCTAAAGAGAAAAGAACGGTTAGTAAGGTCTATTTAAAATCGCAGTAATTAAAGGCTATAATGTGTATTGACACTATTAATAGAATATAAGTCTTTAGGTTAATACATATATAACTATACTTCCGAGACGAAAAATCGGTACTACTATTAGAAGAACTCCTAAGTGTATAATAAGATACACCGGAAAATAATTCTTAAGATAATAAACTAATAGAAGAATATAAATATATATAAGAAACTCCTCGTATGCCTTAAAAACGTAGTCGCCTACCCGACGCGAAAAATAAACCGAAGAATTAGTAGTTCCTAGCTAAGAAAGAGGTTAACGCATACGATCTTATACTTAAACTCCGTGCCGATAGCGTAATTATAACACCCGGTAACCTATTCGAAGAATCTAATATAAAAGAGATTTACGACCTAGTTATTCGTAGTGTGTTTAGTTTCGAATAATATAACGAAGAAAAACATAGAGGATATTAAATCTTCCGTTCTCGGATAGTTAGAGAGGTTAAAGGACGTAATACTAAACCATACGAAAAGTCGATATTAGTGATCTAAGGATATAGTGATATTAAGAAGACATCTTACTTATATAGTCGCTAATAATCTAGCGAGTTAGTTAACGTTTAATTATAGTAATTACAGCCGGAATGCTTAAAGAATACGGAATAATATTATCTCTACGAGATATTACCTAAGCATATCCCTAAGCTAACATAGAGTTATCTTAAATAATCCTAATAGCTCTACTAGCTAAACTAGTAAAGAAGTATCCGGAAGGCATAATTATCTATATAATTAGACCTTTATACAGCATCGCGGAATCTAAACTATACTAATTTAACATATACTATAGTCACTATATTAAAGAGCTTAATATAGCTTATTTAATATACGACGTATGCTTGCTTATCTCTAACTATAGCCCTCCTACACCTTTTGGAATCGTCGGGATATAGACAGACGATACGTTAATGCTCGGGACTTAGAGTTTTTCGGACTACGAAGAAAAAGAGCTTTAGAAAGCACAATTTAGAGCTAAACCGAAAACTCTAATAACTGCTAGACAATCTATAGACTTTAACGGCGCAAAATTGACCTTATAACACGATGGAAGTTTACTACTATAATAGAAGGGTTAAGCAGCTAAGATTAAAAATATAAAACCCTAGGCTATTAACTACGCGTAAAGGTATATAGAGCAACGTGCTTATAGTATATACGTTATATCTATCTATTAACCGGAAGCATAGTTTAATATCTCTATTACTGCTTAAGTCTAGAATCTAGATTAAAAAGACTGTATAATCCTAAATAAGAGACTATAGTAGCAATTAGACAATTAATAACGAGGACTAATATATCTTTTAATTAACCTCGCATCGGCTAAGCTCTTAGTCTTTACCGATAGATCGTTTGCAAATAATAAAGACTTATCTTTATAGCTTAGATTCGTTATTGCTTTAGTTTACGAGACCGACCGAACCGATAAGCAATTTTTGATTAAAGGCAATATTGTCTACTAAAACTCTACGAAATGCAAACGAGTCACGTAATGTGAGAAGACAGACTAGAGGCACGTTTAGGAAGGTAGGAACGATAGTTAAAAGTACGAATAATCCTTTATTGCAATACGGTTGCCCTCTCGTAGTAAGACTAAAGCTTGCCCCTCTTCTAAGATATGTCGGGGCCTTAGGGATATACCCTTAGGCCTCGAGAGGGGTTATCGGGGACTAGTTAGCGACTAATAGCCGAATAGTCCCCGAGCTAAAATGCATTATCTATCGTATATATATCCCTATCTCCCGGCTCTATAGTTGCGCGGGTAGGTGCGTTATAATTATCCCCCCCTTCTAGGGCGGACGTCTTAGACGCTAGGATAGCTTTAGGTATAAATAAAGTCGTAATAGCAAATAGGACTAAAATAGGATTAAACGTAGTATAAAAATTAACGACGATAGTTATTATTATATATATTATAATAATTATCGTATTAGTTACGCGTTATAATAGTTACTACGCAATAAGGGGCTAATCGCCTACGTATAGTTAGCGAACTATAATAGAGTACTACTCTTTATATATAAAGATTTTTTTCTTCTCTTCTCTTATTATATAACTATATTAAGATCTTATAGAAAAGCACATTCGGAATTATATAAGTATATTCTAAATCTAACGAGCATATTCCGAATTAGACGAGTATATTCCGAATTAGTTTAACGCTATAGGTCTTAAGCGAACGGCAAGTGCAATAGTGCAGACGCCCGAAAAGCGAGGAAAATAGATAGACGATATTTAGCTAATAGGCCCTTTAGTTATTGCTTAAGTCCTAGAGTTATCGGCGAATAAAGTATCGATTAAGGACGCCGTAGCGATAGCATAGGAAGAGATAAAGCTAAAAAAGATACGCGGAGAGAAAATAACCCTATTAAAACGACTCTTTGTAGAGAAAAACATACGAGATGCCTTAGAGAAGTCGATATCCTTATTAAAGGAAGAAACTAAAGATTAACTATTTCGTTATTTATTTAAAGGACCTTTGATAAGCATAAAAAAACCTATTATAGTAGAGTCTTAAGAAGATTACGCGAATATAAAGCGTATAACGCTAGCGGTTGTTAAATCCGAAATATTTTCGTCGTTTAGTAAAGACGATAGAGATAAAGATATAGAGGTAAATACTAAAGGAGATACCGTCGATAAGAGGAATATCTAAAAAGGGATATCGCCTAAGTAAAAAAGGGCAAGAAGGCCGTATATATAAAAGGTCGCCGGGTGAAAGGGTGCTAAGTCACCGAGCTATACTATATTAAGTGCCTTAATAGCAGTATATAAGGGTTTAGCGATAATAAGGACGATACTAGAATAATCGAACTATATTATATATAGGAGGATATATAATTAAGTAGATATATTTAATATAACTTACGCGGTGGCCTTTGCGAATCGGTAAGCTCCTCGTTCCTTATTAAGTCGGGATACCGTTGCTAATAAAGTAATAAGTGCCGGCAATAATGTCTAAAGATATAACGGATCTATGCGCTATTTAGACGAAGATAGCTAAGTTATAGACCACTTAGGACAAGACGGAGCAGAAGAAGATAAAGTCAATCTTCTACTAAGTTTATACGTCGTTCGTAGCCGTAATAACGGCCTATAGAGAGGAATAAGGGGTATTAGGTGCTAAACGTTTATATATAAAACGTCGTCTTAAATACCGGTAAGTATCGATAGAGCGACGAAAAGCTATACGCGAGAATAAGGACTAAAAGCTTCGTCTAGTGATTAAGGACGTAGGTTTCACCTTATAGCGGGTAGGACGAGAATATATATACGATAATTTGCATAAAATAATCGAGGAAAGCGGTCGCTAAGAAAGGGGGGAGTAGTTAAAACGTCTCCTTATTATTGCGGAGTTTACTAGCGAAATAGAAGTAAAAGACTTCTACCGTATAGATATTAAGGAATAACGATAAAGTAGCGGCGGAGTAGAAGTAGAAAAGTTAAGGTAAGCTAAAAAGAAGTTATTTTATAATACGTAATTTCCGCCGTTTCTTTAGTCGTATCTCTAGGTATTCGTTAATAAGTTCTTAGGCATTCGCTATATCGTCTTAAGCAACCTACTCGTTATATTCGGCTAGCTAACCTTCCTATTTCACTAAGTAGTAGGTAACGCCTTTTTTCTTCTTATAGTCCTTAATTCACTAAACTAACTATTCTCCTTTAGCATAGTCCTTAATTTACTAAACTAACTATTCTCCTTTAGCATCGTCGAGGTTAAGCATCGGCAGTAATTCGCCGGGGTATTAGTTAGTAGCTCTTTCTATCTACGGCTTAAGAAGACTAATATAAAACACATTATAAAGCCGGTCGTATTTCTCTAGTAGGGCTAGGCGGTACGCCTGCTTGCTAATAGCTTAAAGGACCCTAAAAGGTCTAATGTATTTAAGTAATAACTTCCTTCTTTAGTCCTTAAGGCGTAAGTTCTTTATAGAGAGTCCTACTAGGTCCTTAACCTTAAGGGTAAGTAGCTTATAATAGAGGTTATAGAATTTCTTTTGCGACTCGATAGCTTATCGCTAATAAGTCTCTAGCTTTTTCCTTAAGTCTGCTAATTTACTAATACGAGCTCTCGCTTCGGGCACTCGCCTACTAATAGCATCGTCCGTAAGGTAGATATAGTAGTCTAGTTAGTATCCGAATAATGCCTTATTAGGCGAAAAGCCTATAGTTGCATTCTTCGTATTATTATAAGCGAACTAAGCCTCTCGTAGTAGTTTAAGCTAGTTATTCTATTCGGCATTCGTATAATACCGAAGGTAGTATTATAGTGTCTAATTTACCCGTTCGGTCTAACCGTCGGTTTATAGGTAAAAGGCTATCGATTACCTACGTTTTATCCGTAATATATAATAGAGGTCTAACTAAAACTTATTAATAAATAGAGATCCTCTATCGGAAATAATGCCTTTCGGTACTCTATAGATAAGCTTAATCTTATAATAAAAAGCCTTAGCTAACTTAGGCGCTATTATTGTCTTAAAGACCGCGAGAAATACGCTATACTTAGTGTATTAATTAATGATTACTAGTATTGCGTTAACTTCTCTACTATCGAACTATAACTCCGGAAAACCGGTAGTAAAGTCTATAGAGACTTCTTCCTAAGGTCTTATAGGAATAGGCAGCGACTTAAGGGCGCCGTATAGGCGATACCGCTTTAGAACGGCGCCTTAATAGATATAATATAAACGCACGTATCTATTTATATTACGAGCTATTCCTTCCTAAAAGAATTTCCGGGATAAGAGGTCTTTCGTACGGGCTATTCTAAAGTATCTTATAAAGGGATCGTCGTAGTAGAGCTAAATAAGCTCTTACCTTAAGGCAACCTCTACGGGCACTACGATTCTTCCTAAATGCAAAATAAGTCCGTTTAGGCTTAATAACTAAGGACTTACCCCTTCTACTAAGGTACTTTCGGCCTATACTCGCTATATAGTCTACGGATCTTGCGCTTAAGTCCTCTTTAGGAGCTTAAAAGAGGCTTAGAGATATTGCTTTTATAGACCCTTTTATAACGAGCTATTAACCTAGCTAATTGTCTTTAATACCGTTGTTTATAACTAACGATATCTTTAACCTAAGTGGCTAACTTAGCGGGATTCGTTCCTAAATGCTAAGCGATTAAATCTTAAAGAGCTTATGTATTTTCGTTACGTAAAGACATCTCGTTAAGCTTAGAGATAGTAGAGACCTAAGAACTCGTCTTTAGGTCGCTCTATAAAGAATCTATAGCTATATATACCTGCTAAATAACTGCTAACTTCTATTATAGTTCTAGGAATAGCTCTATAGACGGTAGGGCTTCGCCTATAAATTCTAGCTTCTTTAATAAAGCATCGGTAGGATTTAATTTACCGGCTTAGTGTTTAATCGTAAAATCGAAAGGAGCGAGGTATATATACTAACGTGCTTATCTTCTATTAAGGGATACTTACTTTATAAAGCCTTAAAGATTTTAGTAATCTAATAAAACTTTAACGGTATTCGCCGCCCTTTCGACGTAGTATCGCTAGTATTTAAATAACTTAACGATAGTAAATATCTCTTAATTAAGGGTGCCGTAGTTAAGCTTAAGGCTAGTAAACTTCTATAACTAGAAAGCAATCGGATAATAGTAGCCTTTGTTATCGGGCTACGAAAGAATGCTAGCTATTGTGAAAATTAAGGCATTAGTCTTAATACGAATCGGTCTTTAAGGGTCGAAGTATTAGAGAAGTAGGGCTATTATAAAGGCGTTCTTTATAGCGTAAAACGCTGTTAATTCGCTAGTGTTTAGCTATACTCGTCCGGGCTTTCTTCCTTTAACGCTCCCCTTTAATAACGCAATAAGAGGGGCAATAATGCTAGAGTATCCTAAAATAACTCGTCGGTAATAATTTATAAAACCGAGAAAAACTTAAATATTATAGAAAGAACGAGGTTCTTCCGAATTTATAATAGCCTTAACGCGGGCTAGGTCTATTGCAACTCCGTTAATAGATAAGATAAATCCTAAAAACTCTAATAATTGCTTATAGAAAGTATACTTCGATAAATTAGCGAATAGCTCGGTATTCTTTAGTCGTTTAAGGACTTATCGTAAGTATTCTATATGCTTTTCGTAGGTCTTAGAAAATATTAAAATATTATTAAGGTAAACGATATAAATAGTATCTATAAGGCCTTTAAGAGCTTAGTTAATATATAACTAAAATATAGTAAAGGCGTTAGTTAATCTAAACGGCAATACTAAATACTTATAGTAACTATAGCGAGTACGAAAGGCTATCTTCTATTTATCCCCTCCTTTAATCCGGATGCGTTAATATACGTTTTTTAGGTTAATCTTCGAAAAGTACTTAGCCCTTTAATAACGGTCTATAATCTCCGAAATAAGAGGGAGTAGGTAGCGATTCTTATCGGTAATACTATTAACCCCCCGGTAGTCTATATAAAGGCGTAAAGTGCCGTCTTTCTTAGGCATAAAAAGGATAAAAGCCCCGGCTGAACTCTTAGATTTCCAAATAATACTACGCTTAAAGGACTAATCTAACTACTCCTTTAGAACTTAAAGTTTAGATTAAGAAAGAGGGTAAATAGGTCTAAAAGGCGGCTTAGAGTCGGGGAATAGGTTAATAGCATAATCGGTGCCTTTCTTCTTAAGCAATAAATCGGCCTTATGCTTAGAAAACACCTCTTTAAAGTCTAAAAAAGTCGCCGGTATTTCCTCCCCCGTTCGCTTAAGGTTCGCCGAGTTATTATCTTTATCGGGAAATAGTATAAAATTTAAGTCTAGTATAACTATATAGACCTATGCCTTATTCCGACACTTATATAAAAATTTCTACGATTAGCGTAATAATACCTTAGAAAGTTAGTGTTTAAACTACTAAGCGCGCTTAAAAGGAACGAGATAAATATATTCCTAAGAAAGTGCGGGTATACTAAGCAAAACTAATACGTCGTCGGGTTTTAATCTATTATTAATGCCGATATAAGGGCGAATAACTATCTTTTCCCTATAGAGATTATCTTAGAGTTAGATAGAAACTTCCTAGACTCTATATCGTCTTATAAGCGTATTCCCGACTACCTTTAATCTAAGGGTTAATAAAGGAAGCTATCGTAGCCCTTATTATCGAGTAAAATTTATATCTACTAGGTCTACTTTACTACCGTAATCGAGATTAATAATAATTTTATAAAGTGTTCGCCTTAGTAGCTTTCTAGTAGCATATAGTCTCTTAACTACCTCTACCTATAGCTTAGTCGAAGGAGAGGCATTTACTTCGACTTTTAGGCGTTTCCTTCCTTCTTCGTCGTCTTTAAATTAGCTATAGCTCGGTTAGCTTTCGCTATCGCTTAGCAATCGGCTTATATATAGCCTAGTTTCTTATAATACTAATAAATAACTATGCCGGATTAGCTTTCGCCGTTTCTATACGAATTTCCTCCCCGGTTATTACTACGGCTATTCTTACTATATCTATTCCTACCGTTACGACTATTGCGACTATTTCCTTAGCTATTCCTACGGCCGTTGCTATAACCGTTTCTACGGCTATTTAAGGTCGATTTAGCGGCCTCGGAATCTTAATAGTTATTAGTAGATCTATTTCGGCCTTTACGTCGGCGATAGCCTATCAAACGGGAGCCTTTTGCCCCTTAAGTAAAGGTCGACTAATCGTTAGTTAGCTTTATAAAGCGCTTCTTATTTCCTAAAGCATCTTAGAAGCGTTAAGCGAGTTAGACTATCTCCTTACGAGTATTATCTTAAATAGACGCTAAATAAAGGGAGATTTAGTCCCGAAGATTAAGACGCAATTTCGTAAAAAAGGAAAGTATACGAGTTTTTTCTAACGGACGTTCTAGGTATTGCTTAAGGGAATCTAAGTAAAGACTAAAATCGAGAAGGGACTAACCCTCTCGTTAGCGTGCTCCTATAGTTACGTAGCTAAAAGAGTCTCGCGATTAGCAGTATCTTTAATTAAAATTAAGGTCTAATTACGAAAATTATCTTAGTTAGTGTAAAGCAATTCCCTCTCTATAAGGAGCTTTTCGTTAAGGTATCGCCTCTATCTCACCTTATAGTCTACGTATATATAGTTAAGGGTATATAAGATTTTATTCTTATTACGCTTAAAACGACGTAAAGTAGTAATAAAGGCATCCTTAAGATCGCTAATCTAATCGAGACGTTTTTAAGGGTTAGTCGATTATAATAACTAAGGAATGTTTTTTATTTTAATTTCCCTACTACGACTCTCCCTCGATTCGGTTAACTATCGGCGACGTTTATATAAGTCCCTGCCGAATAAGTCACCCTATTGCGAAAATTCCTCTCGAAGTTCCGCAATCCTATCTCTTAATCTCTTCTCCTCCTCTAGCTCTATAGCTCTTGCTTAAAGGGCTATAAGGATATCTATATACAGAGGGGTAGGTTATAAAGGCCCGGCTTACGTTTAACTTCGCGAGGGGATAGATCGGGCCCCCTCGGGCAGCGAAAAAATTAGTAATAGCGTCTTAAGACGCTTATTATAGCCCTTATATAAGTTAGTATATTTATCTTCTAATATTAATTCCGTTACGCGAGGTAACGGGGATAGGCTAGCGACTCGATAGCTACTATAACTTATTCGGCCTACGCGGCCTATATGTCCGGAAACGCGCCTACCGCGCGGCGCTATCGCTCTTAGGTAACTAAAAAAGAGAAGCTTTAGAAATTGTAAGAAGATAGACTAGAGGCACGTTTAGGAAGGTAGGAACGATATTTAAAAGTACGAATAATCCTTTATTACAATACGGTTGCCCTCTCGTAGTAAGACTAAAGCTTGCCCCTTTTCTAAGATATATTAGGGCCTTAGGGATATACCCTTAGGCCTCGAGAGGGGTTGTCGGGGACTAGTTGGCGACTAATAGCCGAATAGTCCCTAAGCTAAAATGCATTATCTATCGTGTATATATCCCTGTCTCCCGGCTCTATAGTTGCGCGGGTAGCTGCGTTATACCTAAAGCGTCCTTATATTAGAAATCTACGGTATAGTAAACGGATTCGATATTAGGATATCTCTTGCTATAACTCTTAAGATAATCACGGATCGCCTTAGTCTACCTCCGGTTTTATTAATTATCTATACTAATTCGTACTCCTTATATAAATGCCTTATTAAACTAAGTACTATAAAGGAGAAAAGATTAATAATCGATATTATAGCTTTACGATAGTTATATAAACGCCGTAAGATTATAGAGGTCCGATAGATTAACGGAGCCGATAACCTAGCTAATATAATAACGAAAGCATTACTAAACTAAGCCCTGTTATAGAACGAGCTTAGGGGGGGTATATAACTATTGTTAATCCACGAAGGAGCGTAGCTATAGACTAAGTCTAAGGGTCTATATATACGATGTAGAGGTCACGTAGGATGATATGTGATATAACCTAACACCGTGATAGTATATCCCCCTTAAATCGGCGTTCGACTTAAACGCCTAAAAAGGGGCAATAGTAGAAGAGCGAGAGCTAAGGGAATCCCGTGTTAATCGACCCAAAAGGTAGGCCCCTATAACATAAAGGAAGGAAAGAAAATAAAGCTCAAGGTCGGAAAGCCTATACGCGTTAAGATAAATTGTATTTATTAATTGTATCTATTATTATCTAGGCAAGGGGGACGAGGCGAGGAAGGTGGTATAGAAGGCGGGGCGAGGCTTAGCCGGGTTAGCGGTGTAGAAGGACTTAAGGTCGTCCTAACATCCGTTAAGGCATAAGGAATCCTCCTACGTAAGGGAGCTATAACGCCACTAGATGCGATATTTAATCTTCCTAGACGCGTACTAACGTTGCGCGAGGATAGAGGAGAATTCCTACTTAAGGTGCGCGTCGTTATCGTTATCGCCGTCTAGGGAAAGTAGGATGCCTCCGTTAGTAGGCCGGATATTTAGGTCGGCTTAGCCGGGCAGGGGGGGCTCTTAGGTCCGGGTAAGGAATAAGTGGTGGAAAATAGGGTAGAGACGGCTACCCTTAGGGAGGCGGAGGAGGCAAGCCGTCTTATACGCCTTAAGGACCTCGTATAGGCCCTCCCGTTTATAGTTAAGCTTCTTTATTAAGCGGAGGGTACGGATCTAACGGGTGCTAAGAAAGACTATATCGCTAGGCTAGTACGTTAGGGCGGGCGCCCGGCAGGCATCGGCGTGCTAGGCCTAAGTAGCTTAAGCGTCCTCGATCGCGTTATAAAGGAAGTCGGATACGCGTTAGAGGCGTAAGGCGAGCGCGTCGCTATAGAGGTACTCCTTACGCTGCTAGGGGGTTATGCTAGGGGGGGGTAGTCCTAAGGGCTCGGTGCTAAGCTTTAGGTCGAAGCCGTAGTTAGCGAAGAAAGGGGAGAGGCCGGTAGACTTAGAAACCTAGTTATTAGCAGTAAACTTAGCGAGGGGAAGGAGATCTACCTAATCGTCCTAAAGGAAGGTAGTATAGCAGCGGAGGTAGACCTTTATCTAGGCGTTCGCGATCTTAGTCTAGCTATTAGTCTAAGGGTAGTAGGCGGAACTAGGGTATAGGCGGCAGCCGAGGCGGCGGCTAAGCTACTACTAGAAGGCGGAGATAAACTAAGTGCCCTTATTACTAACTATTAAGGCGGGGGTGCTATAGAGAGACTAAACGTGAGAAACAAACGCGTTAACGACGTCCTCGACCGTTATTAAAGGCGTCGGGACGTAGTAGCGTATCTTTATAAGACGGTTAACGATAACTAAGATACTCGAGAACTTAACGCTATAACGGCGGTAGACGGGAAGGTCTATAACGAAATTAATAAAGATATCGGTCTAAAAGGCGAAAGGGATGCTTAAGGGTTAAAGAAGGCCCTAAGGGGCGGAACGGGGGGACTTAGCGCGGAGGTAGACGTAGTAGTTGCGAACGAAGCTAGAAATAGACTTATATATACTATGCTAAACGTAGGTTTAGCGGTAGAGGCTCGCGGTCTTAGTGCGCCTAGGGTAGCTAGCTAGCGGGGAAGTATAGGTGCGGATTAAGATCTAAAGGATAAGGGCGTCGTTAGGGGGAACGAATAACCGGCCCTAAAAGTAGAACCGGCCCTAGGCCTTTAAGAGGGCGGACTTTAGGATTAAGCGGAGAGGTGCGCGAAGAGAACTAAGCTAATAGAGCTAAGGAGACCGGAAAGCCGCGCGAATGTCGGCGATAAGCGGAGAGGAGAAATAAGCCCGGTCGATAAGGTCGTCGATCGGCTTAAAGTCGTTAAGGGCATAGAGGGTAAGGCAGTCGGAGTCGTTAGAATTATATTCATTAATTATATTTATAGACGAGTCGGACTCCTTAAACCCGTTAGGGAGTAAGGAGGCGTTAACCTTAGACCGTAGAAGGATAACTTAATAACGATAGTCGATCCTCTCGTCGGCGCGGTCGGTTAAGGAGGTAAGGCGGGAACCGGGGAGTCGGCTAAAGGCGTTAGGGAGGGTGGCTTAAGAGCTAGGCTAGAAGACGATCTTAAAGTTAAAGCGACTTAGGAACTCGGCCTAGCGGGCCTACCGTTAGTTAAGGAGCTTCGTAGTTATAAAATACTAAAGGTTCTTTTAATCTAAAGCGATTTTAAACTTAGGCAGGCCTTTAAGCTTAGGGCGCTATTCCTCGAGGGACTTTACGATCGCAAGGAGTTCCTTATCGTAGATCTTATAGTTATATTCTTAAGCGGAGTATTTCGACGAGAAGAACGCGATAGGGTAGTAGCGGCTATCGTTAGAGAGCTATATTAACACGCCCCTAGCGGCTTAGTTAGAAGCATCGGTCTAAACCATAGTCTTTCGAGAGGGGTTAAATTATACGAGGACTAAGGCGGCGGTAAAGGCGTGCTTAAGGGCTCCGAAGGCGTAGGCGCAAGCGGGGGACTAGATCTAGGGGGCAGAGTTCTTAGTAAGGGCGTTTAAGGGGTTCGCGAGCTTAGAGAAGCCGCGGATAAAACGCCGATAAAAATTAGTAAACCTTAAGAAACGCCGGAGGTCTTTTATAGAGGAGGGGGCTAGCTAGTCGAGGACGGCGCGGACCTTTTTAAGATCTATGCGTATGCCTTTATCCGAGATAATTAGGCTAAGGTACTTAGTCTTAGTAATATAGAAATCGCACTTATCGACGTCGAGCTAAAGGCTAGCGGCGTTAAGGCGCTTAAGGACCTCCCGGACGTAGGCCTAGTGCTCCTCCCGTATAGTAGAGAAGATTAAAATATTATCTAAATAGGCGGAATAAAAATCATCGAGGATATTATATAAAGCCGTATTAATAAAGCTCTAGAAGTAGGACGGCGTGTTAGAGAGACTAAAGGGTATAACGCAATACTCGAAAAGCCTATACCGCGTAGCGAAAGCCGTTTTCTACGTATAGCCCTTAGCGATATAAAGGCGATTAAACGCTATAATAACGTTAATCTTAGTAAAGAACTTCGCCTTCCTAATTCGGGTAAGGGTATTATAGACTAAAGGCAAAGAGAAGCGGTTCTTAATCGTAGCCTTATTTAGGCTACGGTAATCGACGTAGAAACGGACGCCGCCGCCGGGCTTATAAGCGAGTATAATAGGGGCGGCGGTAGTAGAGGTCGAACGGCGAATAAAGCCTTTCCTAAGCTGCTCGTTAACGTAGGCGCGGATAATACGGTTCTCGGCTTTACTAAAGGGGCGGGGGCGGGTATAAAGGGGTTATATTCCCTCCTTAAGGTTAATCTAGGTATCGACGGCGCGGTAAAGGGCAAGCTTATCGGCCTTACTCTAGAGCTATATATAGATTATATAGTAAAGCTCCTTTAAGACCTTAGCCTAAAGCTTATCGAGAGTATAAAGGACTTTATTGTATTTTAAAAAGAACTTATCGATATTATTAAGCGAAACCTTATTAAGGAAGATTTTATTAAGGTAGTTATCGACGAAGTCGTAAAGGCGGGGGTTAAGTCGGGCTTTAGCGGCATCGGGATTAATAGACTTAGATAAAACGGCCTAATAGAGTTCCTTAGGGATCTCTTAGTTAATAGGAGGCAAAGGCTTAGTAGGTAAGGGTTTAGCGGCTAAGGCTTTAATCGTAATCTAAAAAGTCGTGACGGAGGGCTAGCGGTAGAATACCGCTATAGCGGCTACGTTAAGCATTTAGATAGAGAACGTAAGGTCGCCTAGAGGGATTATAAAGGGGCGGGGTCTTAACGCTTAATTCCCAAGTTAAGGAGCTAGGTAGCGGGAGCCGGTAGCCTAACGTATAGGCCGAGAGCGGGGGGGGCGGACGTAACGGCGGGGGTAGAAGGTATCCGGGGGGTTAGAATCGTAGCCTAAGTCGAGGTCGGTCTAACGGGAGGAGTCTAGGTAAGTAGGTTTACCTACGTCGGGAGCATCTTTAAGGGACGTCGGGAGGCTAAGGGAAAAACGAGGCGATAGGGGAATAAACTTAAGAGTATTAGAAAAGCGGACGGCATAAGCAAAAGCCTAAAGGGCAAGAGGCGAGGATAAGGCAAAGGGCTCGCCCTCGTCGTTAGAGTTAGCGATAGAGGGGGCAAAAGGGGAACGAATTATATTTATAAATTATATTCCCTTAAAGGCGGGAATAGGAATAGCGGGAGCGGCCTAGAGGCTAGGGATAAGATAAGGCTAAGGGTCCGAAAGGCAAGAGGCGAGGTAGAATAAGGACTAGAAGGAGAGGGAGTTATCGCGCTAGCTAATAATAGGGTCGTAGCGGCGTAGCTAAAGGAGGCCGAGAATAACCTTATAGCTAAGCTTCGTAAGGAAGAAGTAGATAGACTTAGCGTAAGCGCTAACTTAGGCGACCGAATAAGCGCAATAGGTAACGGCGCCGGACTTACAGTCGCCGCTATCGGCGAGAGAAAGCTAGCGAGGGAACTAAAGCTAGCGGACGGGGAGGGTAAAGCGGTGCGCGGTCTAAGTATATATAAAGGCGAATCCGGAATAACTAAAGTCGACTAAAGCACTTATAGCAATATTAGTAAGCATAAGGGAGAGGGGCAGTAATAAAGCGTAAGGCTATATTCCCGCCGGGAGATAAAAGTCCTCCTTTATATTAAATAAAGCTATAAAATTAAAAACCGAAAGCTCTATCGCGCGATAAGGCGAGGGAGCTAGGCGTTTCCCGGGGGGGGAGAAGCGCTAGAGGCAAGGGTAAGAGAGTTAGTAACCTCGCCCTCGACGAAGCCTTACTTAATCGCCCGGACGTTAAGCCGGGGATAGGGCACGAGGAGGCATAGGGCGGGAGTGCCGCCGCTTTAGCCGCGACCCTAGCTAACACCCTTCTTAAGATAGGTCCGGGCCGTATAGGTCGGGGTCACTAAGGCGGCGTAGTAGAGATAGAGACGGTTCTTATACCGTCGTTGCTTCTCGGCGTCTGTAAGACTAGCCCGGAACGCGTCGAGGTCTATCGGGTCGCTAGCGGGCGTAGAGGCGGTAGGGCCGGCGGACCTAGTAGGGGCGGGGGGGGGATAGTCTAGGGCTAGACGAGCCTCTTACGGGCTCGAATATGCTTATAGTTCTCCTAGAGGGCGGCGTAAATAGTATAGGGAAAGATAGCATAAGGCAAAGGGTACGTGTGTAAGAAGAAGGATAATAAATTGCAAGTAGCCCGGCATGCCCTACGAGTTATAGGGCTGCCGGAGCCCGGACTATTTACTAATCCGTAGGCACCTGTTAGGTGCCCTGCCTTTGCGTATTATAATGCCGGCCCGAAAAACGAGCCCCTACTATCCTTAGTAGAATAAAACAAAATAAAGAACTAATTAAGAAGGAAAAAGGCAATTTAAAGCAACGTAACGCAATCCTTCTAATCTATGCTCCTTTACTCTATGCGTTACTATGCGATCTTTTCCTAACTAAATAATTAGATCGATGTCCTTTAATCAATCGCAGCTAGGGCAGCGCCGACGGAACGCGTGATGCGCTTTAAGGCAAATTCTACGATTGCTTCCCGGGAAATAGCGCTAGCGGGGACCTACTAATCGTAGGCGGCCCCCTAGCCCTTCTAGCGGACTTAATACTCCGTGACGGGGGTCTTTAACCGGCTAATACGGCGCTTGCGAGATTTAAGTATACGCTCGAGCTCGTAGTGCTCGTCGCCCTCGCCTAGGACGTCATCGAGATCTTGCGCTGCTTTAACCACGCCGGGTTTATCTTCCTTAAAGCATCTATCGTACGCGGGCTTTAAATGCTCTACTAAGATAACTAAATAGATTTAGATATAGGCGGGTAAGTTAAGCTCGGCTGTGAGGTCGTTAACCATTCTTTTAATAAGGAAGGGCCCCTCCCTCTAATAGGACTATTTCTTCGCAAGCCGAGATAGTTTATAATAACTACGATATAACTTAAGGTATACCTTATCGCTAGCTTAAAGGTAGATCTAGCGATGTTTGCCGTCGTAACGGCGCTTAGCTTTTATCGCCGCGAGGTCTATTGTAAAACCGGCCTATCGTCTTACCGCTTCCCGTAAATAAGGGAGGTCATCTATAACGGAGACGTCGTCGGCCTCGAGAGGGGAGCGGAGATCGTAACCGAAGATATAGTTATACGCGGAGATATAGGTGCTAGCGTTAAAGGCCGAATTTAGGTTCTATTATAGGGCAGGCAAGAGTAATTTCCAATTAAGGTCTAGGTCCTCGATATAGGCTATCCTTAATGCGATTTCGACCGTCTAATTACGACGCTCTACTAAGCCATCGGCCTAAGGGTGGTATACTGCAGTTATAGCGATTTTAGTCCTAAAGGACTTCTATAGTAAACGCTAAACCTTAGCATTAAAGCGTCTATCGCGATGACTAATAATAGTAGATAGTATTCCCTAGTCCGCGAGTAAAAGAAGCCGAGAAAGGGATACGCCTTAGTTCGTCGTAAAGTACTTAGCGTTTCCGGGGATTAAAAGACAACGTTTGCTAGCTAGGCAGGTTACCGTAAGCAGCTAGTTAAAGGTATCGAAGCTCGAGATAGCCTAAGGCGAAGAGGCGGAGGATATAACGGGTATATCCGTAATAAAGTCTATTCTAATAGAACGTATAGGTTAAACCGGGGCCTAGATAGGCTTATAAGAGCCTGCGAGTAGCTAGCGGTCTATCTATCCTAGATAGTAAGCCTTATAAGCCGTAATATGCTTCTTAACTTTAGAAGTTAGGTTCCGGATAGAGTAGCGCTTAAGGTCCTATAGCATACGTATAGTCCCGAAGTGATTTTTCGCATCGTAAGCGGCCGCTAGCATAGGCGATACTATAGAGGCGGGGATATAGAGGCGGAGGTAACTATTATAACCCTCGTGATAAAGCAGCTAGTCCTAAAGAAGGAAAGGAATACCGCGCCTTTTAAAGCGTAGAAGGGCTGTCTTACGCTTATCCTAGCTAAAGGCGGCACTTAGAATAAGCGTAGGAGGAAGAGGAGCGCTATCGGGGTTAAGCGTAGAAGCCGTAGTAGCCGGAGCGGCTAGGTCGTCGGAAAGCATGCCGATAATCTTAGAGAAGTGCGGGTCGGAGGCATAACTAGTAACGAATTAAGTCTTCGTCTTAGGATCTATAACGGCTTTAGATATAAGCAGCACGTCGTTAAGCGCGGTATAGTTAAGGCGGTAACGGTCGGGGATAAGATCCGTTTCTAAAGCAGCTAGCCTACTAAAGGCGTTAGGGATAAGGTTATCCTTACCGGGCATATAATAAATCTTAAGATTAAATTACGAGAGGTAGATAGAAGTAACTACTAGTCGACGGTTACTACGGTCGGCGCTAGACGTATTAAGTATGCGCTTCTTATAAATCTGCTTTATAGCGGAGTAATCCGTAAGGACTATAAGCGGTAGAGTTAATAACTAGATTATAGTTCGCATTTTCTTAATTGCCTAGATAAGATAAGCAACTTCTAGCTTAGATAGACTATAGTTCCGTTCGGCGGGGGTAAGTACCTAAGAGAGGAAGCATATAGGCATTATCTATTTTATAAGGATCGGCTAGCCCGTAACCTAAGCAGAGTCGTTTAAGAGATAATAGAATACCGCTCTAAAGCCGCGCTAGAGAGAGGCGTCGATCTAGGCGAAAAGCTTCTTAGCCGGGTTAAGGTAATGCAATATCCGTCCCGACGCGATTTCGGCTTAAAGGGCCTAAAAGGATAGCTTCTCCGCAGCTATAGGTAGGAAGGCAGTGTTCTATACAAAAGCTTTACGGCGATTTAGGTTCCCGTCGGTTACTTTACCGAGCGCGCGGCCTAAAGCGAGGAGAGCTATCTTCCGGGCTTAGAGAGGTTCGACGAGGGGGTTAAAATAAAGGATCTTCGATCGTATAAAACCTACTACGCTAATATAATGCTTAAGTTTCTATAGGGTGTTTAGGAATTCGAGTTTTACAAACGCGGCTATACGGTCCTCTAACGTACGTATGCTAAATGCGTCGATATAATGCCCGAGAAGGTATACGGATAGGTAACTAATCTAGCTCTTCGCTAGGGATATAGTTAGGTTAAGCTTAGCAAATAGTTCTATAATAGTCTAAAGGTAACGAAGATAATCTACCTAAGTGCGCGAATAAATCACGATATCGTCGATAAACACGCGGGAGAAGGCTTAGTAAGGTCGGAGAATACGGTCTATATATCTCTAAGCGTAGGCAAGGCTATTCCGAAATCCAATCGGCGCTACGGTAAGATTCTCGAGTCTATAGTAGCTAATAATAGTAAACCGGTTGCGATAGTTATAACGCACGCCGAATTAGTAGAAGAATAACGCTACGTCGATAATAGTAATATACTCGGCTCCTAGCAGCTCGGCGATAATGCTCTCCTAAAGAGGAAGTAGATAAGCGTTAGGGACCGTAACGCCGTTTATTCTACGTATATCTATAATAGCGCGGCCCTTCGTAATACCTCGAGAAGTGCGCTAGATAATAAAAACGGGCGCCGCGAAAGGCGTTAGTTGCGTAGTCTATTCTATGCAATTCTGCTAGTATAGTTTACCAAAGGTCTTATTAATAATCGCACAATCGCGGAGTCCTTACGGGTAGGGACGCTAGGCAATCTTCTAATACTACTATCCGTCGACGAGAGGGACGGTAAGCTCCTTACCGGGTTAGACAAGGCTATACCTATATCTTTCTTAAGAGAGGGGAAACGCTAGAGGAGCTTAATAACCTTATCGATAAAGCGAGGGTCTCCGGCGTAAATGTAAATGCCCTCCTTAGTGATATACTCCGGAAGGGAGCTTAGCTTTTAGGCTCGGCGCTAGAAAGGGACTACGTTAGGCTTTAGGAAAGGCGCTACGGAAGGGAAATCGACCTAATTAATAAGGAGAGGCGCTAGAGCTACCGGCTGCGAAGCGGCCGAGATAATATTAGAGGAGAATATAACGGATGCCGAGATATTAAAGCTACTACCGATTGTAGGGACTTACTAAGGGTCGGCAGCCGAAGAAGAGGCTATAGAAGGGTTAAGGGCTGCCGTAGCTAGAGAGGCAGCAGTTAGGGCTTAGAGGGCGGAAGTCTACGATAGGACTACGAGGAATCCTAAATTATAGCACTCTAAAATCTAGCTAAGTCGCTGCTTGCGTAAGATAACTACGTCTTTAGTAGAGTTATTAATTATAGCGACGCTTAGGAAAGAGGAATTATCTACGATAGCGTGCGCGGCTAGGTCGTAAGAAGAATAAAAGGCGTATAGCCGGCCTTTAGGGATTTCTTTCTAAGAGGCGGGCATAATAACAGTCTAACCGGCAGGAACTAAGGTCTTTCGGACGGCCTAGACGCGACGCACTATATCCCGGCTAAAGCGATAGATATTAAAAGGGATCTTAAAGTCCTAGAGAGTGCCGATGCGGATTACATCCGATCTATAGTCGACGTTGCTAAGGTACGGTTTAAGAAAGGCATTCCTAAGTAGGGCGCTTATAGCGACCTTTATAACTTAGGCGGAGTAAGAAAACTCCGTAAGCCCTACATCGGAACCGTTAGCGTAACGGCCTTAGACTAGAAAAGAAAAGTTAGCTTAGTCTTCGACGTAGGCGTAACCGGTAATGCCCTTAACGGCTATAGGAGGCAGCTTCTTAATAGTATACGGCAAATATTATAGAAGGTCCTAATTAATTATAGGCTTACCGCATCCGGTGTCCGGATAGATCTTAAACGCCTTCCTAAACGGCTTGCCTATAATCTTAATCCTTATATAGGAAAAAGGAATAGGTATACCCTCGTTATCTCGATAAAGGGGTCGGGGCATAGGCTTAAGAATAGATAGGGAGTTAAGGAGAGACATAGGGCCTACGGCCTCGGCTAAATAAACTAGCTCGGCTATTAAGGACGTAGGGCTAGGAGGAGCGGTTACCTTATAAGAAATCGAGGGAGGTATAACGACTAGAGGGGTAAAGCATTAGCTTAAGACAATGCCCTTACGCATCTAAGTGCAGCCGTTAGTAGCTAGGTGCTAAAAGAGGAGGTTTCGTAACGGAAAACTAGTCTTATAATAGCGACATTTAGCGGGTTTTAGGGCTATCGTCTCCCTAGCAAGCTGCTGCTTTAAAACGCAGCACTTAGCGCGAATATACTTGTCTAGAACGGAGGCGAGGGGGAAGCATCGATCGTAGGTAGCGCACTTAAAAAGGCCTTTATTAAGCAGGGCATACGTCGTTATACAACCGACGAAGTAAGCCTTAGAGAGGTCTAAGTTAGAACAAATAGAGCTCTACTCGTCCTTAGAGGCTTCGTCGCCTGCCTTACTGCCACTCGGGGCGGGGGCCTCGCTAGCTTAGTACTTCGATTTAAAGCGTACTTACTTCTTTACTTTTTCCTCTCCGTATATATCTCCTTATCCGGCGGGGCGGCGACCGTCCTAATCCCGGCGACGGGGAGCTTAGTCGTTACGACGATCGTTATTACGACGGTTATTAAAGCGGCGATCGTACTCGCGGCGGTTATAGTCGCGGGTAAAAGGCCTAGCATAGCGACGGTTGCCTTAGCCGCGGCTGCTATTAAAACGGCGAGTATCTCGCTTACGGTCTCTATTATAATCGTTATTATAGCGGCGGGAGTTGCGACGGTTATAGTCGCGGTCGCGGCGGTCGAAGTTACGGGGGTCGCTACGACGAAAGTCTCGAGAGATATACTAGTTAAGTAACGCGGTAATAAAAGGCTTCCTCTCTTCGATTTCCTAAATCTACTTCTTAATAAAAGTCTTTTTATTAGGCAGCGGAAGGAAGAAAGCGATTTACGCGGCAATAAGTCTATAAAAGGTCTAAATAATCTAATAGTCTTTTTTAAAGCGAAGCTATCGTATAAGTAAAACTTTACGTTAGATCTACTATAAAAGAGATAACTCTCTTACATTCTATATAGAGATAGTATATTCTCTACTATAAAGCTTATAGGAGATTTCTATATTTAAGCGGCTAAACCTCTTAGTAAGCTTCTTTAAAAAGGTTATAAAGGACGTAGATTATAGACGGTATCGCTAAGCGACGGAAAGTTTACTTATATACTAACTAAGCGTACTTCCGCTAAAGAACGATAGGTAGAAGGGATAGAGTGTATAAAGGTCCTTATTATAGTAGAGTTAAAAACGCTTGTAAAATAGATAGACGTCGGTATAGGTATTCTTCCCGTCGGCTTAAGCGATTAGCTTAAGGTAGCGCGGGTCCCTTTTATCTAGGTTAAATACTCCTATATTATCTCTCTTAAGACGTTTTGCTATAGCTTCGTTAGGGGCTAACGCCTTTAAAGGATTAGAGAAAGCGGAGTTCTTACGATAGAGATAAGCGTTTAGAGGCTAGCCTATGCTAGCGCTATATCTACTTAAATTAGAAGAGTCACCGTCTAGCTAGCTAGAATCCGGCAGGCGATAGGGAGGCTAGCGTCCGGGTGGCTAACGAGAAGAAGATAGGACTTAATCCTAGGAGCGGGAGGCTCTACGTACTAAAGGATTAGGGCCGGAGAGGTTATCGTCCGGAAGCATAGGAGCAGGTTATAGACGAGACCGGGCGGGAATCGGGTAGCGAGTTATAATAAAAGGAGTCTCGGTTAAAGGCATACCCGTAGGTTTATCTAGAATATCCCGAAGATTTCGCCTCTATAAGGTATATATATCGAGGTAGGATTCCCTAGCCGTTGTCTTATTAAGATAAACCTAGAATTTAGGGTAGTGTTTCGTAAAGCGATAGATAAGATTAACTACTTCCTAAATATAGAGAATATCTCCGTTAGTAAAGGTTTAAAGGATAAGCTCGGTAGGATTATTAAGAATTAAGCGGTTAAAACGCATGCTCTATCCTACGACCCGCTTATAGAGGTTATTATTAAGAATCGCGGCCGCTAAGTTGCTAAGCTCGTCGGGTTAATTCTAAGAGTATCGGTTAAAGCGACGACGTTTAAGCGGCGGGATATAGGCATCCTAGGACCGATTCTTATCGGAGAACTAATCGTCGTCGGGGGGAAGAGAGTTTTTACAATCGCGAGAGTTTGCCTTATCGGCCTAAGCGCGGTCCTCTACGTCCCGAGCTATACTTACTAAAAAACGAAGAGCTTATAGCGAGGGTAAAGAACACGAGGTGCGATAATATAAGGAAGTAAAAAGAATCGTGCGTATAAAGAGTAAGGCGAAAGGCATATAAAAGAGTATAGGCGAGAAAAGTTTTTCGCCTTACGAGAAAATAAGAAGAACTTCTCGCAGCGATAGAAGAAAGATATAGATTAGCTATAATACTTCCTAAATAGCGTATAAGGCTATCGTAAAGCCGTTAGGGCGCTAAGACTAAAAGCGACGGCGATTAGCTAACGGTAGGCTCCGCTATCGAAGATCGGACGCGGAACGTGTAGAAAATTACGGGGGGTTCGTCCTAAGTAAGATAGGCGTATACTATAAGTTTAGGTTTATATAACGCCCTTATATAACGCTCCGAAGGCGATGCTAATAAAAGCCTTACGGATCTCTAGTCTTGCCGGAAAGAGGGCAAGGTATTGCTACTATATAGTATAGGGAAAGATAGTATAAGGCAAAGGGTACGTATGTAAAAAGAAGGATAATAAATTGCAGGTAGCCCGGCATGCCCTACGAGTTATAGGGCTGCCGGAGCCCGGACTATCTACTAATCCGTAGGCACCTATTAGGTGCCCTGCCTTTACGCATTAGTAAAGCTTAGCCTAGCCGTAGAAGTCGTCGGTATTAAGGCTAGGGACTTAGAGAGCGGCGGCATCGGCGAGCTCGTTAATAACCTTTTAATAAAGGTGTCTAACGCAAGCGCTCTCGTTATAATTAAGGTCGGCCTATAGCTAGGTAAACCGCGAGAAGAAATCCGGCTAAAAGGTGCCTTTTATAGCTAGGGTATTAAATTCCGCTTTAGACTAAGCGCGGTAGTTAAAGGCACTAAAGACGGAGGCGAGCTCGTAGGTAAAGGAGTCGAGGGACTAAAAGCGCTACTACTTAAAGGGGGTATCGTCGCGGATATAGCGGGGGATACTAGCGGCGATAGAAGCGGCCCGGCCGGAAAGTTAGCCGGTCGTATAGACGACTTAATCCCTATCGGTAGGGAATATATAGGGGTTAGAGGCGATCTTAAAGGATATACTATCGCGCTAGACGCGGAAGGCGTCCTAGCGCTACTTCTAAGTGCCGATATCGCCGGAGAAGCGTTTAATGTCGGCGAAGCGGGCATAGGGACTTACGGCAAGAAGGGTAAGGGCAGCCTAAAGGGCGGTAAGGTAGGCGAAGGCGGCGTTAGACTAATAAAGCTAGTCCTAGAGTCCCTCCGCGTGCTACCGGTAGCTAAAGGCCTCCTTACGGGCGGTAGTAGCGGAAGTAGCGGCCTTAAGGAAACTAGACTTAAGAAGGACGAAAGACTAAGTCTAATCGGTATACCGGAGGAAATTCGTCTAAAGGTCGGCGAAGATAGACGAGGCGACGGAGGAACCCCGGAGAATAAAGGCTAAGTAAAGGAAGGCGGAGAAGGCGTTAGGCTAAAGGACGTCCTAGAGGGGAACGCCTGCCGGAAGGCCGGGCGAAGGGGAGAGGGAGGGGGTAGAAATGGGAGTAGCTATCGTAGCGGCGGGAAAAAGGGTAGCGGTAGGAAAAGGGGCTAGAAAAATCTATAGGAGAGCAGAAAAAAGGCGGAAAGAGGCGTAATAAGACAAAGAACGAAGGCAAGCGTGCAGGCGAAGCTAGGGGGACTAAGGAATCGTAAAGGCTCGGCGGGAGGGCAGAAGAATAGTAGATTAAACTATTATAGAACGAGCTTAAGGGGGGTATATAACTATTATTAATCTACGAAAGAGCGCAGCTATAGACTAAGTCTAAGGGTCTATATATACGATATAAAGGTCACGTAGGATAATATATAATATAACCTAATACCGTAATAGCCCTTAAACGTTTCGTCGATATAAATAAATTAACTATTAGAATAGAAGGATTTATTATTCCCCTATAACCCTTTTAATACATTCTTTCTTTTAACGGTTATATAGTTATAACACTATATAATATTATAACGAATTGTTCTAATATAACGAACAGTCGATTTTATTATGTATTTTTGTTTCCTTTTTAAAGAAAGGTAATATTTAAAAAAAAAAATAAGAGAGGTTCTTATAAACGGCATAAAGAGAAAGTTACTAGTATAGGAATTATAGATAGAATTCTACGGTAGAAGAACTTCCCTTTTAAGGTGAATTCTATAGATAGAATTCTACGGTAGAAGGACTTCCCTTCTAAGGTAAATTCTATAGATAGAATTCTAATAGGATTCTACGGTAGAAGGACTTCCCTTCTAAGGTGAATTCTATAGATAGAATTCCACTTCCTTCTATAGACTTCTACGGTCGATGCATCCGTCCGCGGAAGGTCTTCCCTAACTAACGCATCCGTCTTTGCATTCTATTTACGGATCCCTTTCTATTCTTAGCTACCGAGGCTTCCCGGAAGGAAGCCCCGACCCTTCTCTCGTCTTGTCTATAAGAAGGTAGTATAATCCTTAGCTAGATAGGTATTAACAATTCCAATAAGACTACTAGACCTATATTTGCATTTGCATTTAAGACACCTACTAACACTTTGTATTTAAATCTACTTATAATTCTTAGGAAATAAGAAATAGTAGCAAATTTCTAGATATCTATATTATATATCCGAGAACCTAAAAATAAAAGTTTAATTAATTATATAGTTTAAATTAGCTGAATTTTAATAGAAGAAGTAAAAGCGAGAAAGTAAATACTAAAGGTTTTTAAAATTTCTATTTCCTAAAATATAAAAGTATCTATAGTATAGGAATAAGGGATATCCGTTCTTTAGGCACGATTGCAATCCACGTAATTAAATAGATTACGTACGGGCAACGCCTATATATATGCGCTATTAATAACGCAATGCATCGTATATATTAAGGACCCCGGTAATAGCGTTACTAACTCGGCCGCCCTTACGATAATTAAGTTATTAACTCAATCGCCCTTATAGGCATAGCCCTAACGTCGCAACGAGGGCTTATAAAGGGCCGGCTTTAGGCCCTAATAATATACGCTACTATAGCCTATATAAAGAGGCTATTCGTTACCCCTTAGTTAATAGCTTTATTATAGAACAATCCAACCAGCTTTATAAATCTCTTTTTATTTAACTCACTAATACTAATTAGTAACTAAACGATTAATTATAGATTAGTAAGGTAGAAGAGATAGAGCTTAATCGTCGAAAGTGCATCGGATTTTTATCACTCGCGATTCTATTCCCTATACTTAAAGACGATCCTTTATACTAAGAATAAGAAACCTACGCGATTTAGAGCCGACGAAGCTATTACGATACAGCTAGCTCTCGGTAGCCGCCGATAAGTTCCTTCCTAGCTCTTATTTAATCCCGTCTTACTTTAAGAAGAAGAAGAATTACGTTAAGCAATAGTGCGTTAGCAACGCTAGACAACCTTCGTAATAACCCTCGCGATCCCCTCTAATAACTCCGTGTATTCTATTTAATTACACTATATCGAACCCTATCGATAACCCCGACGCTCCCGGTCCCGTACTAAAAGCAAATAAGCCTAAGGATAATCCCCTTCCCGGTTAGCTAAACGGTATTAATATCTTTAGTTCGTACTATAAGAAAGCTAATATTGTATTCTAAGAGATAGACGTTACCTATAATAATATAAATAAGAAAGCAATTACGACTTACGTAGCTCGGGTTTTTATTACTAATGCTAGCTTAACTATTTATAGATATAAGCTATTTACTAACTTCTAGGAATACTTTAACGGGTAGATAGAAGCTATATAAAACCGGGTAGATAGTAGATAAGGCTTTTAAGAAGGCCTTTAAATTCTTCTTACGGACCTATAGAATTTAGACCGGCGTTAAGAATAGCAGCTATATAGCATTGTTTCTAATGCTTTAGCGCTAATAGATTCCCCCGATCTAGCCTAAAGACGAACTAACTTTAGACTAATCGTCTTTTTATAACGATTAAACTAGAGAGTACGTAAGGAATACATCCGTTACGGCCTTAGCCGCTATAACTAACCCCCTTTCCCCGGTTGTCCTAGATACGGCCTTAACTGCGCCTCTTAATGCCTTAACCCCGGTTCCTAGAATAGCCTTTACGACGGCACCGTTAACGCCCGCGGCTATCCCTTCTACGCCTCTAGCCGCCCCGGCAGTTATATTCGCGCTAGAACCCTCCTATGCTTGAATAGCCTTAATACGTGCTACCTCCGTCGATCCCGCCTTATACCTACGAGATTAAATGCCCGGCATATTTCTAAACCCTTAGGCCCCTCCGTTCCGCGATATATTAGAGACGCTAATAATAATTTACCCGACTTCGTACTAATTTATAGCTAGAACCCCTTTAGTTAATATAACGTTAAAGGCAGCCTATACGATAGTCCTCGTATATAACGTTTAAATAAGGAGATAGACGCCGACCTCTTATAGAAATTTAATAAGCTAGAGGATAAAGGCAAGAACTATATAGGCGAGCCGTACGATATCCTTAATAATAAGGTCTATATCTTTACGGACGTATATTATATAATTAAAGCCCGGCTAGGCTATTTTTACGCACTCGTCCTATAAATCCTTACCGGGCGAGCCTAGACCTACTATATTTAGTATATAGAGTAGGACTATATATTTAGGTAAGCCTACGACCTACTAAAGGCTTACTTTAATACCGAAGTAAACTACTAGCATTATTAGATAGATTATACTATTACGATATTTAAAAAGCTACGAGTAGAGTATCTTTATAAGACCTAATAGGAAGTCCTATAGACCCTTTTTAATAAGCTATATAGTGTAGGGAAAGATAGGCATAAGGCAAAGGGTGCGTGTGTAAGGGGAAGGATAATAATTATAGGTAGCCCGGCATGCCCTACGAACTATAGGGCTGCCGGAGCCCGGACTATTTACTAATCCGTAGGCACCTAGCAGGTGCCCTGCCTTTGTGTTAGTAGGGCTCTACTGCGTAGAGCGGCCGGAAGGTAAACCTATTGCACTTATATAGAATAGGTGCATTAGGTTCTATTCTCTTATCTTACTAGCTAGGAAAGGGGGAAAAGGGGGCCCCTTTATAGGTGCTGCGAAGAGCCTGCCCGGCTTAGCCGGGCGCCTAACAAAGCCTTGTTAGGAGCACGTGACCTAGCCGCTAACGCTATCATCCGGGTTATAACAAGGCTAAGAACGGCGTTGTCGTCGGGGTTATTAAGGGTTATGACTTATAACCTCTTTCCTCCTTATATAACTAGATTAGTCCGATACTAGCAGTTCTTCTTTAAGAGTATTATATTCCACGTGCTAAGAACGACGACTCCCTTCCTCCTTTGCCTAGCTAATATAGATCGCTTAAGCGTATACTTTAATAATACTACCGATATAATTATCGGTCTAGGTATAAACGTCTTTATTATTTATAAATAGGGCTATCTATAGTTCTTCTTCGGTAAGGAAGAGAATATAGTCGCCTGTTTAACTAGAGCCGAGATGCGTACGCTCTACCGCCGATTCGGCCACCCGGCCGTTAATAGGCTTTATTACCTATTAAAGTAAGTAAGGCATAATAATATCTTAGTAGAAATACTAAAGGATATTTTCAAATTCTGCTATTACTGCTAGCTCTACGCCCCGGCACCTTAAGGGTTTAGGTTTATATTAAAGGATAACTAATAATTTAAACTTAAGGTCGTCGTCGATATAATATACCTAAAAGTCGGCAATAGCACCCGTCTAGTGCTATACGTAGTCGATATAGCGATATCTTTCTAAAGAGCGCGATTCCTCCCGTCTATATTAGCTAAAGATATATAGGAAACACTTAAGGCACTTTAGATCGATATATACTTTAGGCCCCCTAACTTTATCCGGCATAACGTAGGCACTAACTTCGTTTTAACTAAGTATGGCAATAAAGCTCGTATTATAGGTATTATATATACCTATATCCTAGTTAAGGCATATTAGTCTATAGGTAAGGTTAAGAGATATTACGGCCCGCTTTATCGTGCGTTTAAAATAATATATGCCGAGATTAGTAGGATAATAGCCCTTAAGTCCGTCCTATAAATGGCTATTAAAGCCGTAAATAATATAGTAGGACTAAACGGCTTTATTCCTATACTCCTCGTCTTTAGAGTATATCCTTAGATAACGTAAGACTCTCCTCCTTCGGCTACTACGGTAAGAAGAGCCGTAATAATCTAGAAGGCGATAAGAGTCTTAAGATATCTCTCCGCCGAAAGGTAGGTCCGAAATGCCCTATAGGCTTAAAACGGCCCCTTAACCCTTAAAACTCTATTACTACCGCTATAGAGTAAAGTCCGCGTTTAGAGAGAGAAGCGAGGATAGTAGGGTCTATATAAGATCGCCTTTATTAACGGTTACGACGTTACTATTAAAACCGTTAACGGCCCTACGGTCTTCCGTTCTACCCTTATATAGCCGTACTACCGTAGCAATAACAATACCCTTAATCCCCTTATCCTCGATAATATAGACACCCTTTCTAAGGTCGGTTCTTCTACTCCGGACGAAATTCCCGAAGTGCGAGCACTGCTTGCTCTACTATAGCCCTGTAAGCGCGGACGCCCCCTAGGCTTAAGGAATAAACCGAAGACCGTTACCTTTAATAATTAATTCCTAGTTAAGAAGGAAGAAGATATACTACGGCTTTCGCTTAAGCTACGCAATAACGGCGTTATTACTATACCTAGCGCCCCTTTTAAAGAATCCGACTAACGGGAAATTAACGATCTCGTAGCCCGCGGGGTCTTTAGTTTTAAATAGTACGACGAAGCTATTTATAGGCTATACCGTCTATTTCGTTCCCGAATAGTCCGGGAAGTAAAGGGCCGTAACGTTAAGCCCTACGAAAAGTCCCGCCTAGTGATTTAAGGCTATAGCGATATAGAGAAAAGCTCGCTTCTAATATATTCCCCTACTATCCAACGTATTAGCTAGCGCTTAATCTTAGCCCTTACTCCCGCCTTACTTCGCCGAGGCATAAGCCTATCTCTACGCGATATTATATAAGCCTATCCCTAAGGTTAGATAAAGCTTAATCGTATAGTGTTAGCAGCTCTTCTAGTAGAGCTTTAGGGCAAGTACCTAAAGAGCATAATGATAAGAGTTATTAGACCGTTATACGGCCTTATAGAAGCTATTGTTTACTAATAGAAAACATACTATAAATACTATATTAAGAGCCTTAATATAGCTCCCTCTCCCTATAACTCGTGCCTTCGAATTATAAATTAAGGACCCTACGACTTTAGCCTTATTAGTATATAGACCGACGATATACTAATGCTTAGTTCCGATACCTTTGCCGCTTAAGAAGAAAAAGAGCTTAAGATAGCCTAATTCCGTGCTAAGCCTAAGGCCCGGATGACCTTAGAGAATGCTATAGACTTTAATAGAGCATAATTAACGCTCTACGACGATGTTCTACTCCTATAGCAGAAGGGATAAGCCTTAAGGATTAAGGTAGTCGACTTACGGGCTTATAACTAGTAGTACCTTAAGCAACGCGCTCGTACTACGTACGTCGCCTCTATCTATTAGCTAGAGGCCTTATTCGATATCTCTATAGTAGCTTAAGTCTAGGCTCTTAAAGAGAAGGACTATAATATCCTTAATAAGCGCCTCTAATAGTAGATCGACTATTAATAACATAGACTTACGTATAGGCTAATTAATCTCGAGATAGCTAAACTCGTAGTATTTATAGATAGCTCGTTCGTAAATAACCGGGACCTTTCGTCTTAGTTAGGCTTTATTATTACGCTCGTTAATAAGACTAAGCTATAATATAGTATATAGAGTAATTATATAGGTGCTCTTTATATAGGTATAGAAATCATCTATAAAGAACTAAGTGTAAGCGCACTTATATATACGGATATATAGCTCTACGTATATACCCCTTTATCCGTATATGCCTCTTACCTTTATCTATATAAGCCCCTTACCTTTAATTCGCATAAGCTCTTTTCCCCGCCCGCACGTGCCTTTTCCCCGCTTATACATAAGAATACGGATTAGGTCGTAGACCTAATCTTACTAATAGTCGAAGACCCTTATATAAGACCTTTACCCTATCTAAGCGAAAATTAACGATGTATTACGTAGGGCCCGGCTACGCGGCTCGCCTTAGGGAGCGTAAACCGCACCTTCTTCTATTATATCTTCGCCGGCAATATAGCGTTAGGCGGCCCGTCGTTTTCTCCGATAGCCTTAAAGCGCTCTTTAAAGCGATCGAGCGCTTCTAAATTTGCGAAGTCCGCTGCTAAGTGCTACGTTAGGTCTTAGTACCTTTGCTACCTTACGAGCACCTCGCGCCTACTACTATAGCCGACCTTCTTCTATCGTACGGTAAGAATTTTCTCTATTAGGAACTCTTCCTCTCCTTTTATTAAAATTACGGGAGGCTATAGGTCCGCTATTCCTTAGCCGGGCATCGGATTTACTACTACGCGATAAAGAAGGTCTATATTAAAATTAAGGTAAACCCTATTAAGCAATCCCTCTAGCTCGACGGCTTACGGGCTTAGCACTCTCTTAATCGTAAATTTTATATATACCTAATCGAGCTTCTTCTTCGGCCTTATAGATACGTAGTTCCGTAGGTCTACCTAGACTTTATTACCTACCGTAAACCGCTCTACGGGTTCCTATCGCTTATTAATATACCGCTTTTAGTCCTACGCTATTAAGGCTATTAACGACTAATAGAAGTCCGAGACCTACTTAAGTCGTATCGACATTTTATAAGCCATTGTATTACGTCTACGGTCGGGATATATCTTACTTTTGCCTAGTTAGTATAATAGTAATGTCAATAGTTATAAGCCCGGGAGCGAAGTCTATTTTGCTAGGACCTAGCTATAACTTCTACTACTATTAATATTCTTTCTTTAAACCCCGCGTTAATTCGTTATTTTTTCGCTACTTTCGCTACAAACGCTATAAAACGCTACATTCGCTACTTTAGGCCCGGTCGTACTTTCAGCGGCTACGCGCTACCTTACGCCTTCGATCGGCGAGGTTATACTTTAACAGTTATATATTAATACTAGCGGCGCATTTACGCTAAGGCACCTTATAGCATAAGGCACGGCACGGCATATTCGGCGGCGATTAACACTACGGCTTATTTAGCACGGTCGGGCAAGCTACCGTATACGTAAGGGGGTATATCGATATTTTATAAGCTATTATATTACGTCTACGGTCGGGATATATCTTACTTTTGCCTAGTTAGTATAATAGTAATGTTAATAGTTATAAGCCTAGGAGCGAAGTCTATTTTACTAGGACTTAGCTATAACTTCTACTACTATTAATATTCTTTCTTTAAACCTTGCGTTAATTCGTTATTTTTTCGCTACTTTCGCTATAAACGCTATAAAACGCTATATTCGCTACTTCGGGCCCGGTCGCACTTTTAGCGGCTGCGCGCTACCTTACGCCTTCGATCGGCGAGGTTATACTTTAACAGTTATATATTAACACCGGCGGCGCATTTGCGCTAAGGCACCTTACGGCACACGGCACGGCACGGTACATTCGGCGGCGATTAACACTACGGCTTATTTAGCACGGTCGGGCAGGCCACTATATACGTAGGGGGGTATATCGACATTTTATAAGCTATTGTATTACGTCTACGGTCGGGATGCATCTTACTTTTGCCTGGTTGGTATAATAGTAATGTCAATAAGTCGCTATATAAAAGAGGCTACGCGCCCCTTTAGGCTATTGCTAAACGGCTTTTCCGCTGCTATATCTACGGCGATAGGAAATAAGGATACTAGTTCGTACCTATATAATACGAAGAAAGGGGATATACTAATCGAAGAGTGATTTCTCCCGTTTAGCGCTATTTACGCTACGGGCAGCTATTTGTTTTAATCCCTTTAGTTATAGTCGATAATACCCTAGAGGTAAGCTTAAACTTCTTAGTTAAGCCGTTCCGGCCCCCTATCGGTTTACGGATAATATGCTATACTTAGCAGCTATATAATCTATAATAGCCGATATAAGTACTACTAGAAGCGGCTTATTTAATTCAAGCCTTTTAATCGTTTATAATTAACGTTAGCTATTAATAGTATTATACGTAGTATATAAGATAGCGCTTTACGTAGATCTCCGCTTCTATAGAAGGCATAGGTTTTAATATAACTTCCTTACTTAAACGGTCTTTAATTACCTAAGATTACGGTTGCCGCTCTCTATAAAGGGGAGGTCTATAATAAAGTCTATCTAAATATACGTATAGAACCGGTCTAGCATAGGAAGCGATTTAAGCAGCCCTTTTTTAAGCGTATGCTAAATCTATACACGCCTATAGATATTATAGTTATAGAGGAATCGTCTAACGTATAGCTAAAGGAGCGGCTAATAGAAGTCGCGGGATACGGCGGTTACTATTCCTTCGCGGCTTAGGTAGCCGACGACGCTAGCGTCGTATACTATTTAAATAAGCCGTCCTTAGAGCGCGTTCCCTTCTTCTAGCTTTAAGGGAGCGTCTTTTACTACGGCCTTTATAGTTATAGAGGAACTAAGAACCTAAAGCCGTCCGCGGAACTATAGGTGCTTACGTAGGTCTACGTAGCAGTCGGCTACCTATACCTTAAGGTTAAGCTTAAGGTCGAATCGTCGTGCTCTTGCCTCTATAGCGTAGCGTACGCTACCGTAAGTAACGTCTTAAGCTACTAAGCGGTCCTATATACGCTAAACCTCCTCGTCCTAAAAAGTCCGTCGGTTAAAGCCTATATAAAAGGTTAGCTCCGCGTCCTATACGTTAAGGTCGTCCTAAGTCGTAGCTACTATAAAGTCTGCTTCCTAAGTATTAGGCTTTACGTCGTCTTTAATTAGCCTTTTAATTTCCGAACTAATAGACGAATTATTATCCTCCTCGCTATTGTCTCCGTCTTTATCGTCCTTATTTTTAACTAAGACTACGCTATTCGCACCGATAAGCGTTGCTCTAAGATATATATATAGCGCGTTCCCCGGGAGCATTTAAAGCTCTCGGGTATTATAATCTACGTGAGAAGGTCGGTCTTTATCTCTTTAGGATAGAGCGTCTAGCACTATAGCCTTTTTTCCGGGTCGGTACTTAATCTAGAAGTAGAACCGCGAAAGGTATTCTACCTAGCGGGCCTATCGCTTAAAGAGATATTATTAAGTTATAAAATACTTAAGGTTACGATAGTCTATAAAGATCTTAAGGTTTTTATAGCTATAGAGTTCCGCTTGCTATTGCTTTAAATAGCTAATTATAGCGAGCATTTCTTTATCGTATATAGCGTGATTTCGTTTAGCGGAGGTAAGCTTACGGGCGTAGAAAGCTATAGGGCGGCGTTAGCCGTCTACCTCTTACGAAAGCGTATCTTTAAGCGCGAATCTACTATAGTCCGCCTTAAGTATTACGGGATAATTAAAGTCTTACTAAAGCAGCACTAAGGCTTACGAAAAGAAGTCCTTTAACGTTTAAAACGCCTCTACTTACGTAATGCCTTAATAGAAGGCCACTCTTTTATCGGTAAGGGCTACGAGCGGACCGACGATATAAGAAATTAACGAATAAAACTCCGGTAGTAGTTTATAAATCCTAAGAAACTCTATATACCCTTCTACGAAGTTAGGGCTATCTAGTTCCAAATGGCCTAAATCTTTATAAGGTCCGTATATATACTAACGCCTACGATAATAATAATTCTAAGGTATTTAATATAGCGGACGCCGAATTTGCATTTATTAGGGTCGCGGTATAGCCTATGCTCCGAGAGCCGGTCTAGCACCTTCCGCACTTTATCTATATAATCTTTTATGCTGCCGCTTAACTAGATAAGAATATTATTAATATAGGCGGAAGCGAACCTATTTAGAAATTCGCGAAGAATGCTATTAATATACCGTTAGAAGGTGCTAAGGCCCCTATAAGCTTAAACGGTATTACTATCTATTTAAAGAGCCTATAACGAGTATAGAACGCGGTCTTCTACTTATCGCCTTCCGTAATTCGCACTTTATAAAACGCTTAAAAGATATCTAACTTAGTAAACTACTTCGCTTTAGCGATATTGCGGAGTATCTCCTTTATAAGCGGAAACGGGTAGCGGTCCGGTCGTATTATTACGTTAAGTGCTTAGTAGTCTATATAAAATCGTAGTCTTCCTTTAGGTTTCTACGCGAATAGCACTAAAGCGGCGGCCTTAAAAGAGCTAGCCTAAATAAACCCTTTATCTAAAAGGCCGCGTATTGTTTTCTTTAATATAAGTAACTCGTCTCGAGATATTACGTATAGTAGCCCGAAGGGCGGAACTATATCTTATCCGCGGGAATCCTTACGAAGTAGTATCCTATAGTTAATGCCGGGCTTATATAGGTTTAATTCATCGGCCTCGCTCTTCTAAAAGAGCGGCAATAGGTTATAGAACTACGTAAGGATTGTTTAACGTAATTCGGCTTCTATCTTTAGCTTCTTTAGTCGTAAGGCCTTTTTGATATCTGCGAGGCTAATTGCGTAAATAGCAGCCGTGGCGGCTTTTAAGCCGTATTATCTACGGATTCGGTTAATTATACCGACGAATACTAAAGCTATAACCTCCTTAGCTTCCCGAAGCTCGGTAGTATACTCGGTATTTTCCGGCTCGTTCTTATTAATATACCGTAGCTAATATTGCGAATTCCTATGCTAAAGCCTTCCTTAGTGCGGCATAGAGTAGGACTTTATATAAAGAAGCTAAGGCTTTCTAAGGATTAGGTTAAATTCTAGCTAAAGGATAACGTACGCTATAAGCAATTGCTTATGCCTATTGATTTCTATAGCTATTTATACGATACCTTTAATCTTTGCTTCTTCTATTACGCTTAAGGCTCCTTATATATACTAAGGTCCTATATCTTTAACTAATAAACGTAGTTCTTATACGAATGCCTTATTGATAGCGGCGTAGTATTAGTAACCCTCGTCTACGAGAGTAAAGATAAGGTTTATACGGTTAATAACAATAGGTATTAAGGTAAGAGAAGTCTTAATACGGTTAGTTAACTCTTTTTTCTCTAGTGCTAGCGAATTAAGCTCTAAGGCCTATCTATACTTTAGAGCTATGCGTTTCCCTCCGTACTAGTAGCGGCGGGGGCTATATTATCTTCCTTATTATTAGACTTAAGAGAAGGTCGGGTAGCGCGAATCGCTATAGGCCGTTCGGCTCGCTTAGCCGTAGGGCGAGCGGGACGATATAGGCAGTCCGTAACGAAATGCCTATCCGCGCTATAGCGTACGCAAAGCCCCTCCTCTCTATGCTTTTAAAGCTCCGCCTTCGATACCTATTTAACTCGCTATATAGAAGAAGAAGGCGCGCTGCCTAAGGCGGTACACAGTGTCCTCGTATTATAGTGTTAGGTTACATTATATATTATCCTACGTAACCTCTATATCGTATATATAGACCTTTAGACCTAGTCTATGTCTATATCTCTTCGTAGATTAATAATAATTATATACCCCCCCTTAAGCTCGTTTCCTTATAGTTTAATCTACTATTTTATCCTATTGCCTTTAATAAATAATCTCGCTATCTTACCCCTTTCTTTTCTAATCTCCCCCTCTTCGCGACGTAAGCCTATATCCTCGCCGGACCCCTCCGACTAAGTTTTCCTCGATTATTAGAATTTTCTTAGTATAGATACGCCGTCTCGACGCGAATTATATAAGATTTCCTTCTTCCCTCCTTACCCCTTCCCTATTGTCTTCTTCGTTGCCTTATCTAATCTACGATATCCGACCTTATTATAGAGACCGATCCTTCGTCCGCTACCCTAGCTGTTACTCCGCCGACTCCCGCCGACCTAAAGCCTTAAAACGACTACCTTTCCCGCTATCCCTGTCTTACTACTCTACTTTAGGCCTAACGGCCTATATTCGTGTTAATATCACCGTCTTCCCTATTTGCTTTCCACCGGGAAATCCCCGGTTCTTCCCTAGATTCTACTATAGAATTCCACGGGCTTCTATAGGCATTACCCCGCACTTCCACGGGCGCGTTTACCTACTTTTCTTCGGTTATATTTCACCGTAGTTTTACGGTGATTTTACGGTTATTTATACGGTCTTTACCTATAAAATCTCTTCCCTTCTACGGTCTTCTACCGTGGAATTCCTCTTCCCTTCTACGGTCTTCTACCGTAGAATTCCTCTTCCCTTCTACAGTCTTCTACCGTAGAATTCTAATTCCCTTCTACGGTCTTCTACCGTAGAATTCTAATTCTCTTCTACGGCTTCTACTATAGAATTTACCGTAGAATTCACTAGTCTTCTATTAGGCTGCTTATTTATTTACTAACTATATAACTTATTTATCGTACGGCACGATCTATTGCTTTTCTTACCGATCCTTCCGTCCGATTATTTACGTTACCTGTTTTTCCTTAGGTCTACGCGGCTAATTTCGTCCGAGGATTTTTCCTATATATAGAGACTAGTTAGCCTCCCTACTAGATAAGATAAGAGCTATTATTCTTAGTGTTTTACATCCTTTTACAGCTTTTAATCCCTCTATATAGGCTATTTAAGTCTTAGAGCCTCTCTTCCCTTTTTAATTACTATTACCTAAATATCGAGGACTTAATTGCCTAGCGTTCGATAGTTATAAGCCCGGACGAACTTCTCTACGTATAGAGAGTTCTAACGGCTTATATTTTCAGCCTACTAACGCTACGACTTACGGTAGAAAAGCCTTTACCTTTATATCTAGCGAATCGACTCGCGGAGGACTAGTATGATTTTTTAAAGAGCGTTATTTAATCTAGCGAATCGACTTACAAAGGACTAGTTAATACGTTTACTTTATTTTATTAGTATTTTCCCGTACTTAGTTTAGTTTTTACGGTTTATTTATATATATTATATATCTAACTACCTTTTTCCGGTGATTTTACTATACTTTTACCTACGTTACTATATCTATTATAGCCGATATTACTTCGAAGACTATTTTAAATAGACTAGCGGATTAAGACCGATAGATCTTTACGATCTAGAAATACGCACTCGCCTAAGGGATTTAGGAGAAAATCTACCCTTCTATTACGCTTAAACTTTAGAAACCCTTATTGCCTCTTCCTATAGAACTAATAGCTAGAATAGTTAACGCGACCGTTGCTAATATTGCTAGTTTATCTATAGAAGAACTTAAGAGGTTTAAGTTTCTCTTTTCCCGGTATCGTATATTACTTTAAGCCTATAAGGACTAATAGAAATCTCTTACGTTAATCTAATAGTTTATCGTTTAGAATATCGGGAACTACTACTTAATAATTGCCGACGAATATAAGGTTTCTAAGGAATTAGCTTTACTATAGCAGCGTATAAAGCCGACCTCGTAGACGCAATAGAAGACTATTCTTACGTAATTCTATACTATTTTAAAGGCACTAGACCGGACGGATATTACGATATAGATTTCTAACTAGTAGAAGGTCTTTACCGACGCCCGGCAAATTAAGTTGCCTAAATCGGAAGGTCTTTAGGCTATATAGCTTTTTCTTAAGGCTATTTCGCTAATTTCTAGCTCTTTTACGGAATACTAAATAAATAAGATAGAGGATAATGCCCGCCTAAATAAGCTAAAATAGGAATAGTCTTTCCCCGACGGATTTAAGATATCTAAACTTCTCGAGCGCTCGTAGGCCTTAAAGGCTACGACTAAAGCGCTAAAGACCAACGCTTTTGCAAAATTCTAAGGCTAGGGAATAAAGTCCCTAGCCGCGGAATCTACTAATAAATCGGCAACTACTTTAGCAGCTGCGTCCTTAGATAAGGATAAAGGTAAGAAAAAGGATAGTCCGCTATGTATTTACGGGGAACGATACTATTTCCGATAGTGTTATTACTTTAACCCTTCCGTTTAACTTCTATTATAGAAACCCGATAAAGACGTCTAAAAGACTATAGACGACTACCTTAAAGTTCCGGCTAATAAGGCTAAAGTTAACGCAGCACTTCTTCGCGACGAGGAGTAACGGAAGAATAATTAGACTAAGATAAAGACGGTTTAAGCTACGGCTGCCGCTAACGTTCTTACGACCTTTTTACTATTAGTTATTCTATAGACTACTATAGAATACTCGTTAAGGGATTCTTTTATTATAGATTTAGGGTCTAATAGATATATTTATAATAATAGGGAGCGTTTCTATAACTTCTAGCCTTCTTCCGAGTACGCACTCGCAGGCAGTAGAAGCACTTATATTCTTAGGATAGGCACGGTGTTTATACGCATTTCGACGGGCACTATTTAGCTTAGTTAAGTAGTATATATCCCGTCCTTTTATACGTCCCTTTATTCCCTTCGTCTTTTACATAAGGCGAATCTTTTATAGAATCCGTAGACTAGCGTAATCTCTTTATTAACCCGTATAATTTGCATAACGGAGCTAATTTACAACTAGTATATTATCGAGTATAACCCGTTAACGCCTTCTACTACGCTTTAAATAATTCTAACTATTGCTTTCGTTCCTTCTATAGATTCTACCGTAGAAACCCCGGTTATAGCACCTTTTTTAGCTACTATACCGGAGTCTATACTAATAAGTATAGAGGAACTTTCCCTTTAGCACTAACGACTTAGACATCCGAACAATAAGGCGCTTTTGAAAGCTCTTAGAATACTATAGTTAATGACCTTCGATAAGATAATCTCCTATAAGTCCTATAAACTTACGTAGGCTAAATGAATTATTAACCGCGAACCGCCGCTTTCTAAGGTGACTTTTCCCTTTTCTAAGGTGTTTTACGATATTTTTTCTATATATAAGAGTTATAACAATAAGAACGTTGTATTTCTTATTAAGGATAACTATATAAAGCTTATTTTTCTATATACTCTTCTAGACGCCTCTATAGACGAGCTGATTTTATGCTTTAAGAGCCTAGGTCGGTATATTTCCAGATAGTTCTTACTTTCTATCGGTATAATCTATCGAGACAACGACCGAGCCTTTCGACACGATTTTTAAGACTTTATTAACTAGTAGGGCATTTATAATAAGCCTACCGCTCCTTATACACCCGCTTAAAATAGCGCTGCCGAACGGGCTAAAGGGGTAGTATCTACGAAAGCTCGATCTATAAGAATTCAAACAAATTTGCCCGAGCATTTATAGATAGAAACGTAGAAAACTATAGTATATTTACACAATCGGATTCTAGCCCGATAGGCAGCTTCCTCTACGTTATTTCTATTAAAGTAGATTTCCCTAATAGAGATCCTTTACGACTAGTTAAGGGATTACGACCGGAATATACCGGCTTTTCTCCTTCCCTAACTATCACGATTCGATTATCTTCGAGCGTTTAGCTATAAAGCCTACCTATTAACTACTAAGGCCCTAACTAATACGTAGAAACGTAATCTTAAGTAAGAACCTTATACGGAGGTTAGTTACTTAGTTAGGTATAATTCTACTAATATTTTTCGTATATAGATCCTATAGAGATAGGAGATTCGTCGAGTTCGTAATATAATGTTTAATAAGACTTAGTTTTTCACCGCGTCTAAGGCATCTAAACCACTAATATAGGTATTATCACCGGCATTTCTACTATATATTATATAAAAAGAAGAGTAAGATAAGGTAGAATTCTAGTTAACACTAATAGTGCTTCTTAATAAGCATTCTACTATAGTAGATATTCTAGCCGAAGGCAATCCTTAGCTCCCTACTCTTAACTAAACCCTAGAACCGCCGGAGGACGTTTTTAAAAATGCATAGGATTTCTAACCCGATATTTCTATACTTTTACCTACTATAACTATAGAATTAGTAGACCGTCTTAAGGTGCAGTTGCCTTAAGCTACTTCTCGGTCTATAGATTACGATAATACTATTCCTATAGATAGTCTATAGATAATAAGGTTTATAAGGGATTTACGCCTTACTTGTTTAAACCGTTTTTAGGTCGATATCCCGCTTTCGCCTACGTTAGGCATCTACCGGCTAATAGCACCGCTTTTACGGCTGTATTCGCTACTTCTCTTAAACCTAAGAAGATATATAAACGGAATTTACCCGCGCTTCTAAGGTTTTAGTCTAATCTCGAGACGCATCCGTATAGACCTAAGTTTAAAGCCGCTAGAGCAATTAAATAGGACTCTTTAAAATAGTGGAAGACCTTCTTTCCTTCGCCTACCCTAAGAGCGAACGCGCTAGTGCGTCCTCTTTTATTAATTTAGGCATTCGACTATAAGTTTAATAAGCACGGCTACCTTAGGAAGTCTAAGTCTCGCCTTTATATACGAGGAGATCTTTAGCCGTTTAGCGGAAAGGAAACTTACGCCGCTACGCTTATAGCGTAAAATTTTCGTATTATAACTGCTATTGCCGCTAAATTTAGTACTAAAACCCGCTTACTTAACGCGGTTAACGCTTTTACGAATGCCGATCTAGATAAAGAAGTATATATCTACTTCCTAGACGGATTTAAGGTATTTAGTTTTATAATTCGGTTAATAAAGGCTTTATATAGACTTCGCCGTTTGCCGCTTTTTTAGCAACGGGAATTATTTAGGTCTTTTACCGAACTAGGCCTTTAGCAAAGTACGGAGGATCCTTGCATTTTTATGTCTACTACGAGTAGTATTATTACTTTCTTCTTTATAGATAATATTATTATCCTTTTCCGAAGGGAGCACCGTAGGGCTGCTAACGATTTTATCCGTCGCTTTAAGTAAAAGTATATAGTTACTAACCGCGGAGAGCTTACCTATTTCCTAGGGATAAGGATTATCCGAGACCGTAAGCAGCGAAAGCTATAGTTATGCTAAGACGTTTACCTAGATAAGATTGCTTCTAAGTTTAGTTTAATCCCTACTTCTACGGTTCTACGGCCTATTTCGACCTTTTGCCCGTTCCTACTTCCTAAGAAACTAGAGAAACACTAAGGATAGGCTACGGATAACTAAATCTATTACTTTTAGTCTTTAGTTAGTTCTTATAATTATACGACTATTTCTACCTATCTTAACGCCGTAAAATCGTTAAATTCATTAGCGGAGTATATATAGAACCCGTCTACGCTTTATATTAAGCTCGCAGAAAGCTTAGTGACTTACTTATACGAATCGCGTTTCCTTATAATTAAGTTTTCGGATATAGACGAGTAAGAGCTCGTTATAGCTTCCGATGCCGCTTACGCCAACGACTTAGACACTCGTTATTCTTCTAAGGGCTATTTTATTAGCCTATTTAACGGTCTAATCGCGTAGAGTGCCTAGAAACAATCTACGGTTACTACGTCTTTTACTAAAGCCGAACTTCTTATAGTCTCTTCTACCGCGAAAGAGCTAATTCCTATTCTTCGTTTATTTAACGATATTTCCCTATAGCTAGATATTCCTATTCTTACTATTTAGTATAATAACACTTAGACAATCCGCCTAGTTTCCGCCGAGATTCTAAAGATTTAGACCGTATTAAAGTATGTTAAAATTTATAACTGCTAGGCCTATTAGGAATTCTTACGCAATACTTTTAATATTAAATATATCCTTTTTAACTAGATAGTTACGGATAGATTAACTAAATTACTTCTACGATAACGTTTCTAAACGTTCCTTCGCTAGCTTCGACTTACGGATATTTCTTCTAGGATCTAAGAAGAAGTCGATAATAATTCTAACTAGCCGGAAGTTATTCCCTTCTAGCTAGGGGGGTATATTAATATCACCGTCTTCCCTATTTGCTTTCTACCGGGAAATCCCCGGTTCTTCCTTAGATTCTACTATAGAATTCCACGGGCTTCTACGGGCATTACCCCGCACTTCTATAAGCGCGTTTACCTACTTTTCTTCGGTTATATTTCACCGTAATTTTACGGTGATTTTACGGTTATTTATATAGTCTTTACCCGTAAAATCTCTTCCCTTCTATAGTCTTATACCGTAGAATTCCTCTTCCCTTCTACGGTCTTTTACTATAGAATTCCTCTTTCCTTCTACGGTCTTCTACCGTAGAATTCTAATTCCCTTCTACGGTCTTCTACCGTAGAATTCTAATTTACTTCTACGGCTTCTACCGTAGAATTTACCGTAGAATTCATTAGTCTTCTACTAGGCTGCTTATTTATTTACTAACTATATAACTTATTTATCGTACGGCACGATCTATTGCTTTTCTCACCGATCCTTCCGTCCGATTATTTACGTCACCTGTTTTTCCTTAGGTCTACGCGGCTGATTTCGTCCGAGGATTTTTTCTATATATAGAGACTAGTTAGCCTCCCTACTAGATAAGACAAGAGCTATTATTCTTAGTGTTTTATATCCTTTTGCAGTTTCTAATCCCTTTATGCAGGCTGTTTAAGCCTTAGAGCCTCTCTTCCCTTTTTAATTGCTATTACCTAAATGTCGAGGACCCGACTGCCTAGCGTTCGATAATTCGACTCGTTAGCCTATATTTAAGCTTACGCTACCCCCGATTCCCACGCCTTATAGGCCGAGTCCCTTACTTACCTTAATAATACTTACGTTAAGTTAGATATAGGAGTACTCGTCTTTAAAGAGTATATCGCCGACCTTTAGCGGTAGCTTAACTATACTACGTCCTCTCTCCTCGTCTTTACCGAGTGCGACGCGGCCTAAGACTAAGCCCCGGCCCTTACACTTGCCTTTACTTTTACCTATTCCTATATCGCCGACCTTAAGAGGTTCGCCCGCGACTTTAGCACTTAAAAGCAACGTTAGGAAGCTTTCCGGACCTAGCGTAATAGCCTTACTATTAAGCTCCGTTAGGACGCCGCCTTATACCCTATAGAGTAGGACTATATTTTCTACGCGGTTAGCCGGCTTACCGGCCGGGCTACTTTTATTATCGTTAGTATTCCTTAGGACGTCTTCGATAATAAGTCTTTCGCTAATTAGCAGTATACTACTATTAAAGCCCGTACCGACGACCTTAGCCTAGTCTTTAGTACTAATTTTACCCGCGCTTATTCGGAGGCCGACTTTAACGCTCTATCGATAAAGAATATCTCTTAGCCGGACTTCTATTCGAAGTTTACCTAGCTTTAAGCCGACTTATCGTTTAATAGCACCGCTTACGTCGCTTACTTTTACTTAAAGGTCTTTATCGAACTTACTAACGCCGCCGCTCTATAGGTCGAATGCCCGGCCTATAATAATTTACAGCCTAGGCTAAGATATATTCTACGCTTTAGGATAACTAATAGTATATTAAGGCCCGTTTTTAACTCTAGCCGCTTTATAACCCCGCTCGCCTTAGCCTTACCTCGCCCGCTTTACCCGCGTCTCTTACTAGTAACCTTATATAGCTTAATGCATTCCGGGCCCGGCTTACTAACGCTAAGAAGCAACGGCGGTTTAAAAACCGTCTTTACCTCTACTACGCTTAGCCGGCTACCGCTACCTTTACCACCCGGACCTACCTTAATAAGGGTATCGGCGCTAACCCTAGCGCTAACCTTAGCGCTAGTCCTAGCGCCGGTTCCGGCTCTAGCCGCGGCCGTAGCCGTAGTAGCGGTACGTCTGCCTCGCGCCTCCTTAAGCCCCCTCCCCCCCGCTACTAGGTTCGCGTTATTAAGTAGGGCTTTATTAAAGGCGAAGTAGACGACCTCCCCGCCTCTTCCCTATCCTTAGGAAATACGTAGCTCCCTCGCCTTATCGCGCGATAGAGCTCTTAGGATTTAAGTTTATAGCTTTATTTAATACGGGGAGGATCTTTACCTCCCCGTAGAAATATAACCGCGTGCTTTACTTACGCCTTTATCCCTTATATTCGCTAATATTATTATAAGTGCTTTAGTCGACTCCGGCTATTCCGGATACGCCTTTATATACGCTTAAACCGCGTACCGCCTTACCCTTCCTATCCGCTAACTCCGATTCCCGCGCCGGCTTTCTCTCGCCGATAGTAGCGACTATAAGTCTAGCTCCGTTACCTATTACGCCTTTTCGGTTTCCCGGATTAGCGCCTATACTAAGTCTATCTGCTTCTTTCTTACGAAGCTTAGCTATAAGGTTATTCTTAGCCTCCCTTAGCTACGCTAGTATAATCCTATTATTAGCTAATATAGTAACTCCCTTTCCTTTTAGTCCCCCTTTTGCCTAGCCTCCTGCTTTTTAGACTATTAGCTTTATCTTATCTTAGGCCTCTCGGCTACCTTTACCCGCCCTACCCGCCTTATCCTACCTTCTTTTATCCCTATTTCGGAGGGAATATAATTAATAAATATAATTCGTTTTCCCTTTACCCCCTTTATCGAAGATTCCGATAATAGGGGCAAGCCTCTTACCGCGCCTTTACCTACCTTTGCCTTAAAGGGGTTTCCCTTTAGTCCCTCTATTAAAGATTCTAACGATAAAGGCGAACCCTTTACCGCTACGATCTTTATTCCCGCCGCTACGATCCTTATTCCCGCTTATATAGCCCTAGCCCGCCCTCCGGCCTTTGTCCGTTCTATCCGCTTTAGCGACGTTCTTAAGTTTATTCCCTTATCCCTTAGCCCCTCCCTCTCTACGTTTTTCGAGGATGCTCTTAACGTAGGTAAACCCGCCTATCCGGACTCCTCCCGCTAGGTTAACGACGCCGACTCTAACTCCGGCTATAACTCCGACTGCCCGGCTACCCTCTACCTTCGCCGCTATATTTAACCTTCTTGCCTTTATCCCGCCTATAAGACCGCTAGCTACTACCGCCCTACTTCGTGACTAAGTTATAAGACTATTAAACCTTAGCCCTTCCGCTTCCCGTTTTTTAACGATTTAGCGTTTAACGTCCGGATACTTAATATTAACGCGATAGTAAAATTCTACCGGGAGCCTAAAGTCTAGACCTCTTAGACCTTAATTAAAGCCTTTACCGCCGAGCTATCGCCTACTAAGCCTTTACTACCAATCGACTAAGATATCCCTAAGGACTTTTACTAAGCCGTTTTAATTAAATATATAGACGCTAAAGACGTAAAAGCCTGCCTTAACCCCCGCCTTTATAACTTCGTTAACGACTACCTTAATAAGATCTACCTTAATAATATCTGCTTTAATAATATCGCTAAATTCTTTAAAAAGCAAAAGAAAGTCCTTTATACGCTCGACGAGCTTTAGGCTAAGGTCTTTAAAGAGCTCTACTATATAATCTATATATAGCTTAAGAGCGAGGCCGATAAGCTCGCCTTTTACTATACCGTTAATACTTAAATTAACTATAAGGAAGGAATATAACCTTATTATACCCGCCCCCGCCCCTTAAGCGAAGCTAAGAACCGGATCGTCCGCGCGTACGTTAACGAGTAGCTTAAGAAGGGCTTTATCCGCCGCTCTACCTCCCCTACTATTACCCTTATTATGCTTGCTTATAAGCCCGGCGGGGGCGTCTGTTTTTGCGTTAACTATCGCGGCTTAAATAAGGTTATAATTAAAAATCGTTTTCCTTTACCCTTTATCTACGATACCTTTACCTATATCTAGAAGGCGAAGTTTTTTACTAAGATCGACGTTATCGTAGCGTTTAACCGCCTTTGTATAACCGAATGTTATAAATAAAAGACCGCGTTCGTTATATAGTATAAGCTTTTTAAGTATTATATTACCCCCTTTAGCCTTACCGCCGCCCTATCCTACTTCTAGAGTTTTATTAATACGGCCTTTTACGGCATCTTTAATAAATTCTGCTTTACCTATTTAAACGACGTCTTAATCTTCTTAAAGACGTAGGAGGAATACTAGGCCTACGTTAATATAGTTCTAAAGCGCTTTAACGCCGCCGGCCTTTAGCTTAACGTAGATAAATATAATTTCTATATTACTAAGACTAAGTACCTTAGCCTAATTATCTTAGATAGGGGTATTTATATAGACCTTAAAAAGGTTTATATAGTCTTAGACTAGCCTACCCCCTCTTTTATTAAAGACCTTTAGTGCTTTTTAGGATTCGCTAATTTTTATTAGCGTTTTATTCGCGGCTTTTCTAAGCTTACGAACCCTTTAAACGCCCTTACTAAGAACTCTACCCCTTAGATCTAGTCCCCCGCTTACGCCTACGCCTTTAAAGCCCTTAAGCATGCCTTTACTACCGCTTTAGTCTTTATATACTTCGACCCCTATCGTAAGACTATAGTCTAGATAAATGCTTCTAACTAAGCCGCTAAAGGTATACTAATATAGCTCCTTAACCATAGTCGTTACTATCCGATTGCCTTCTTCTCGTTTGTTAATATTACTATCTACTATATACGTAAGCAACGGTGGATCTGCTCGACGGTTACTAACAAATTCCCGCGGCCCCGTTAGCTATGCAGCCTAATATTACACTCTGCCCTTAACGCCCCGGTCCCCGTTTTTAGGTATTTTTGCGTATTCTTATTTTACGGCGAAGGTGATTAGCGGAGTACTTAGGTTCGCATAGTAAAAAAGCGGGAAGGGTTATATACGTTAATAGTTAGTTTAGTCTTACGGCCTATTTCTATACGCGTGCTAATACAACCGGGATTATTTCTATTAGTGCTAGCCCGCGATTTTAATTAGCTACGGCCACGAATAACTTTTTAATAGAATCCATATGTATGCGACGCAAGCCGTAACCCGTCTATTGCCGTATTCCCTATTTCCCTATTATACTATACAACCTTTACGTATTTTACCGTCGTACCCTTTACCGTCGCCTTTATAGTCGCAATCGCAATGCCTAACCACTCTTCGCCTAGTTATTATTGCTTTAGTTATCGCAGGTATCTACCTATTGTAAGCTTTCGTATAAGACGCAATAGCGCTCCGTATTCTACCTATATCCGTTGTATAACCACGCGCTAGAGGCAGCTACTGTAGGAAATCTTAGGTAACGCACGCGTTACTCAATCGCGTTAGGCTCCTTAGCCTCGCGCTATACTATAGCCTCGCCGACGCCGTGCAGCAGCACAGCAGCCTACGGGTGTACTCTAGCTCCTACTCCTACCCGTTCTACCACCCTCCTTTCTAGCTTAGTTGCCACTAGATTCTCCGATGTTAGTCCCGTATGCCGATCTTAGGCCACGGAATATAGTATGCACGTTCTACGGCGCGTTTTATTAGGCAGCTAAGCGGCTGTCTATAAGTCTTATCTCCTATTATATAATAACACTACGTATATACTAATTCGTTAGTCTTCTATACTTACGGACCCTAAGTTTAGGAGCTATTATAACTAAGGGGACGTCGATCTCCTACTATTTAAGGATATCCTATACTTCTTATCGGACCTTCTTTTCTTAATCTATCCGTAGGGATTTGCTTTCCGGAAGAATCTCCGCCGTTATAACAATATATTTGCCTTTACGTCTATTAAGACTATACTAACAACCCGTAACGTTGCTGCTAAGGGCCTAATAGACTTTTAGATCTACGGTATACTTTATTATACGACTAGGCCGTTTAAGGCCGCTTTTAGTTACGGCCCTTAGTACGCATAGCTTTATTTCTATAACCTTGCTTATATATCTAAAATTAGGTCGATCTCTAACTAGGACTTAGATAACCGGTTTTTAATAGAGTTTATAGGATACCTCTACGAGATAAATCCGTTTATCTCTATCTACCTTACCGCCCGTAAGCGTTTCTAGGCTAGCGAGGGAGCTATAAGGGTAGTGCTTAGCCTATAGCTACGTTTAATCTTAGAAAGCGGTATAGATAGGCGCCGCGAGAATTTACCTACCGTAGACGAGGTTGTAGTCCTTATTCCGGACGAATACGCTAAACCCGGTTTCCGTAACGTTGTGTTAGTAAAGCGGGACTAAAATAGTTATAAACGGGTATTCTATACGGTATACCCTTACTATATATCGTATCTCCTACTCGCCTACCCGTTGCTCTTACCCTATAGAGATCCTGGTTTTTACTAAGGTTTATAGTTATAGGACTTACGCGACTAAGGCCGTACTAATAGTCGTCTAGGGTAGCGGGCTTATTGCCGGTATATCCTTTACCTTCGCCGCGAGTAGTTTACGGTCCTATTTGCTTTTAGTCGCCTTTTTTAATAATTTCTAGTCGACCTTTAGGCCGCTAGAGACTAAATTAAGCTAAACTAGCTAGCGAACTATTAAGCTAACCTCCGAGCGGACCTATATAACGGCATTTAGGACTAGCTTTCTATCGAGGATAGAGACGCCGTAGATATAGGCTAACGGGTTATACTACCCGCGATATATATCGGAGGGGACCGTTTTATCGCCTAATGCTACTAGGATTCTATAGCGATTATACAGGCACTTAGACCTCTAACCTTTTTTATTATAGTTACGGCAAATCTAAACTAGGTCGAGATTAAGAGGGAGCTCTAGGCTAGCTAGACTATATTAGACCGCCTTAATATTATCGGGCGTGTGTTTAATAGTAAGTGCTAGGCTATAAACGCAGAGTTATAAAATAGTCTATTTAGCACCTTTGCTAGTATTGTCTAGACTATTAAGTACTAAAAACAGGGCCTCCCCTATAGGCATATCCTTCTCTTCCTTACGGCGGCAACGGTTAGACTTTATAAAATACTAGCAAACATCGATAGAGTCATTCGGGCAGAGATTCCTACGCTAAAAGAGGACCCTATAGGCACCTTACGCGGGATTATTACGTCTTAATTAACCTATAGTCCTTGTAGGGATAATAACCCGCGATTACTATATATATAGGCCTAAGGAAACGGTCCCCCGTAGTGCTTAAAGCGATTCCTAAAGCCGTTTATAGTAGAAACAATCGTCTTAGAAGATAGGTACCCTATTTATAAGCGTAAGGACACGGGATAGTTTATAGTCCGCCGCGCAAACGGCTGGGAAGTCTAGCTTAACAACCGATGTATTATACTATATAGCCTATACCTATATTTAAGGTATAATACGTATATTAACGTCGAGATCTACGCGACGGTTAAGGCGATTAAATATATCTATAAGTATACTTATAAAGGGCTAGATAGAACTACTTTATAGGTCGGCAATATAGTACTAAACAACGAGATAGAGATATATAGGCAAGGTCGTTACGTCTCTCTAGCTAAGGCGGTTGTATAGCTCTTCGAGTTTCCGGTCTACGAGGAATACCCCCCGGTTATCCGTCTACCTATGCATCTCGAGGGCGAGCAGGCAATATATTTCCTAGACGACGTATCTATAAAAAAGGTCTAGAATATCGCCGAGCGCTGTAAAATAAAACTAATAGCCTTCTTCGATTATAACTAAGCAAATAAACACGGCCGTAGGATCCTATATCCCGACTTCCCCGCTGCCTTTATTCTTAAGAAGGACTAAAGCCTATTTAGGTAGTAGCTTAGATAAAGAGGACGCTCTCTTAGCCGTATAGCCTTTATTCCCCCTACTGCTAGGGAGAAACACTACCTACGGCTCCTTCTTACAACCGTGCCTAGCTTCTAGTTATTTAAGCATATACGTACCTTTAAGGGCTAGGTATACCCTACCTTCCGTACAGCCTGTTTAGCTAGAGGCCTCTTAAAAGATAACACCCGCTAGTCGTCTTGCTTTAGAGAGGCCTCGGTCTAGAAAATAGGGTTTATATTGCGCAGGCTCTTTATTATATGTTTATAGACTAGGGATATCTTTAACCCGGCTGCTTTATAGCGCGAATTCGCGGAGTAGCTATACGATAACCTCTCGCACTAGTTACGCCGCCGCGACCTCGCCTTTCTATAGGATCTCCTATCCCTATATCTCGACTATAGCCTATTTCTTATTAACTAGCTTTTATTAGAAGCCGATAAGTCTTTATAGGATTTCGGCCTTCCCCCTTTCTAGCACTAGTAGGACGACTTAAAGTCTAATCCTCTCCTTCGTTACGAGCATTCTTACGACTTAATCGAGCAATAGTTAACCTACGAGGATGCCTACCGTATATTTAATAACGGGCAGCGCCGTTTTTTCGACGAGTATATCTCTACTATCGATAATACTCCGGCTTCCGCTTCCTTCTTCCTATAAGGTCTAGGCGGCACTAGGAAGACCTTTTTATACCGTAGACTTATAGCCTATTACCGGGCTTAAGGCAAGATTGTTCTTTGCGTTGCTTTATCCGGTATCGCTGCACTATTGCTTCCCGGTGGCCGTATAGCCTACTCCTATTTTAAGATACCGATATAGATTAACTCGACTTTAATATACAATATACGGCGAAATTTATAGAGGGGTAAGCTCTTATAGCAGACTTCTCTTATTATCTAGGACGAGGTCCTTATGCAGTATAAATACTGCTTTAAGGCTATAGACCGCACCCTCTAAGACCTACGCTTAAATAACCTCCCGTTTAGTAGTATACCTACCGTCTTTAGTAGGGACTTTGCATAGATCCTTCCTATAGTCTAAAACGGTTCTCGAGCCTAGATTGTTTCGGCATGCTTATAACGCTCCTATCTTTAGCTAGGCTTAAAGGTCCGTTACCTTACGGAGAATATACGGGTCTAAGGTGCTACGCCGGAAAATCACGAGTTTATTTAATAGCTAGGCGAATTACCTTTTAGGGCAGACTTAAACGGGCTAGTTATACCGTTGCCTTCTATCTATAAGGACGTCTCCCTACCGGATTTCTTTTTAAGGGTCTATCCGGATACTCTCTTACGTAGAGCCCCTTTCGAGCCTATACTTCTCGCGGACTATTGCATTCTTATAATAATAAATAAGAATATCACGGTCCTAAATAGTAGAGTCCTAGCCTATTTTCTAGGCTCGGTCTATCTATCTCTTGCGAGTACTACGGCTAAAAATAGGGCTAGTGACCCCGATAGCGCTACGTATATGCTTTCCCCTAAGTTTATTTCCTCCCTTTAATTTCCCTCTATCCCTCTTACCCGGCTTAAACTTAAGATAGGATGCCCTATTATTCTACTCTATAACTTAGATCCTAAGCAGGGTCTTTATAACGGCACCCGTCTGTCTATTATCCGGTTTGCTAGGTATATTTTAGATTTCTAGATTCTATTAGGGGATTTTATCGGCTAAAGACGCTTAATCCCTCGCATTAAGCTCTTTACTAACGAGGATAAGTTTGCTTTTCTTATTATACGTTTATAGTTTCCTATCCGTCTTTGCTTTAGCATAACTATTAATAAGTTATAAGGCTAGTCTTTTAAAGCTATAGGCGTCGATTTATAGGACTCTATTTTTATATACGGCTAGTTTTACGTTATAATATCTCGTGTTATAAGTGTTTCTTCCTTATTCTTACTGCTTAATAAAGGGAACTAAAGCACCGTTTTTAATATTATTTATCTAGAGGTTTTACTTAGGCAAGCATAAAGGCAGTCTTTATTTCTACGGCTTTAGATACCCTAAAACTCCTATATTTCCTTTCTCCTTAAACTCCTATATATAATAAATAAATAAAAAAACACCCTATACCTTATACCTTATACCCTACTCTTTATTATTATCGGCTGTTAATAGTGCCTGCCCGACCGTAAGGAAAACCTTGCCCTAGCGGCGACGCTTAGCGGCTAACACCCCGTTAGGGATTAAGAGCGTAAAGTAGCCGGCCTTAGTGCTAGAAGGACCCGGCGTATAAATAGGCTTTATGCGAATAGGCTTTGCCGGACTCTTTGCCGGACTATTTAGCCCTTTTAATTAAACCTTAATACGCCCTTTTTTTAGTATCCTCTCCGCGGCTTTATCCGCCTATCTCTTTCTCTTAGGAGTAGCTATAGCAGTCGTATCGTATATAATATCTAAGGCGGGTTAGATAACTTAGTTACGGTTTAAATAAATTAGTAATAGACCGGAAGATTAATAGATTAATTATTAACTTACGGAAAGAGCACTTTACCCCCTTTAAGTTATAATAGTAATTCCCGTATACTCCTTTTCCGATGTTTGCGTAGGCGAAACAACCGGCAAATGGCCTAAGGCCCGCGTCGCAGCTGCTATATTAAGCCGACTCTACGCCCGTAATCTAGATTAAGGCCGCCTTAAAGTTTCCCGGCCGGTTAAGCTTAAGCTCTTTGCCTAAGCGTATTATTATAACCTATATCTCTAATAGCTCTAGCATTTGCGCTATATTTTTCGTAGTCTTCCCCGTATATGCGCCTATAAGGGCTTTACGGGTTAATATATAGGTCGCCGTCGCCGTCGCCGTCGCTATCGCCGTCGTCGTTATATTTACATCGCGCTCTAAGCCCCCTCCCGCGCTAATCGACCCCTCCGAGCTACTAGCGATCGATAGTAGCATATTCCTACTAGTAAACATATAGATTAGTAAGTATACTTAATTAACAGGCTATAATCCCTATTTAAACGTTACGTAGTATATTATAATTATAATATTATATTATAAAACGCGTAGTAATAGTGTTTTTATAGAGAGAAAGAAAAAGAAGCTTTGCGATAATAATAATATTATAGTAGCGCACTATTCTACTTTCGGATTAATTACGGCAGCGCGTAGCGCCTATAGTTACGTACACCCACAACCCTAGGCTACTAACTAAGCTAATACCCCCGCGGAGCGGGTAGGGCTACTAATTAGAGAGTGCACGCCGCGGAGCGGGGTTACTCTCTAAGGCAGTCACGTGTAAACCTCTAGCTACTAACTAAGGAGTGCACCCCGCGAAGCGGGGTCACTCCCTAGTTATACTAACTAGGCTAAGTAAAAGTGAGATGCATCCCGACCGTGGACGTAATACAATGGCTTAAATGAAATGTCGATATACCCCCCTACGTATACGGTGGCCTGCCCGACCGTGCTGAATAAGCCGTGGTGTCAATCGCCGCCGCCGAATGTGCCGTGCCGTGCCGTAAGGTGCCTTAGCGCAAATGCGCCGCCGAAGTCACAATGTATGACTGTCATAATGTATAACATACGATCGAAGGCGTAAGGGTCGCGCGCAGCCGCTAAAAGTGCGACCGGGCCCGAAGTGGCGAAAGTGGCGTTTGTGGCGAATGTGGCGAAAAAATGACGAATTAACGCGGGGTTCGAAAAGAATGTCAACAGCAGTGGAAGTTACAGCTAGGTTAAAAGTAGACTTCGCTCCCGGGCTTATAACTATTGACATTACTATTGTACCAACTAGGCTAAGCAAAAGTGAGATGCATCCCGACCGTAGACGTAATACAATGGCTTAAATAAAATGTCGATATCGTTAAAGCACTCCGCTTAAGAGTATAACTATAAGATCTACGATAAGGAACTCCTCGCGATCGTAAAATCTCTAAAAGAGTAGCGCCTTAAGCTCGAGGGCCTACCTAAGTTTAAGATAGGTTTAGATTATAAGAATCTTTAGTATTTTATAACTATTAAGCTCTTTAACTAGCGGTAGGCCCGCTAGGCCTAATTCCTTAGTCGTTTTAATTTTAAGATTATCTTTTAGCCCGGCTCTTAAGCTATTCTCCCCGACGCTTTTAGCCGTTTGCCTAGCTCCCGCCTACTCTCCCTTACCGACTAAGCCGACGAGAGGATTAACTATCGATACTAGGTTATCCTCCTTAAGTCTAAGGTTAATGCCTCCCTCTACCTTAATACTACTACCGCCCTTAATACCGTTAAAGAGTCTAATTCGTTTATAAATATAATTTATAAATATAATTCCGACTGCCTTAACCTTTACGCCCTCGACTACTTTAAGCCGATTAATAACCTTATCGACCGGGCTTATTCCTCCTCCCCGCTTATTTCCGCTATTTACGTAGCTCTTTAGTCCCCTTAGCCCCGCTAGCCTTACCCCCTCTAAGCCCCCCTCCGCTCGATCCCTAAGACCGCTCTCTCTAAGGTCTAAGGCCGGTTCTATTTCTAAGGCCGGCTCTTTATTCTTCTTAACGACGCCTTAATCCTTTAGGTCCTCGTCCGCGCTTATACCTCCCCCTTTACCAGCTACCTTAGATATACGAAGACCGCTAGCTTTTACCGCCGGTCCTATATCTAGCCCGGTATATATAAGTCTATTTCTAGCTTTATACGGAATTATTATATATGCCTACGCGTTAAGTCCCTTCGTTCCTCCTTTTAGGGCTTACTTTAGCCCTTAAGTATTCCCTTCGCCTTATAGACCGATATATCTATTGACTTTATTACCGACCTCTTTATCTACCGCCGTAATAGCGTTAAGTTTTCTAATATCCTTATTATCGTCGACCGCCTTACGAAAATACGCTACTACGTCTTAATACCTTTAATAACTATTAAAGACGTTATTAACGTATTTATCTCCTACGTTTAGTCCTTTTATAGCACCCCGGCTTCTATCGTTAGCGACTATAGCATTTAGCTTATCTCGGCTTTCTAGCAATAGCTTAGTCGTCGCTTTAGTTACCGCTTTTACCTTAGCTCTACCTACTACCTTTAGACCGACGGTTAGACTAAGATCGTAAACGCTTAAATAGAGGTTTACCTTCGTTATTATACTACCTACCTTTAGGACGATTAAGTCGACCTCCTTCCTTTCGTTAAGTTTACTATTAATAATTAAGTCTTTAGATCTACCGGCTTTTCCCCTTTCTTTACTAACTATAGCTTTTACCTAAAGCTCGGCATTTAGCCCTTTAGTCCCCCTTCGCCTAATATAACCTTTTAGTAGCGGAAGGAATACCTCCGCGGTAACGCGCTTGCTTCCCGCCTTTAGCGTATCTTTAACTTTCTCCGCGATACGATTAAGGATACTTAAGCTACTTAAGCTCGCTATATAGACGCCCGGCGGACTCCCGCCTTAGCGTATTAGCTAAGCGATATAGTATTCCTTAGCACTCGCTAGATCTAAACCCTCCGCTTTATAAAGAAGCTCGACGATAAACGGGAGGGCCTATATAAGGTCCTAAAGGTATATAAGACGGCGTATCTTCTTCGCCTTCCTAAAGGCAGCCGTCTTTACCTTATTTTCTATTACTCCCTCCTTACTAAGACCTAAGAGCCTCCTTTACCTAGCTAGTTAAAGCTTAACGTCCGGCCCGCTAATAACGGCGTTCTCCTTTCCCTTAGCGACGACGACGGCAATAATATATACCTTAAGTAGGAGTTTTCTTCTATCCTTACGTAACGCTAATATACTTTTAGGAAGATTAAGTATCGTATTTAATAGCGTTATAGCCCCCTTACGTAGGAGGACTCCTCTTACTTTAACAGCTGCTAGGATAACCTTAAGGCCTTTTACGCCTTTAACCCGACTAAACCTAAGCCGGCCTTTTACTCGGCCTTCCTTACGTCTTTACCTTCGCCTAAGTAATAATAAATATAATTTATTAATATAATTTATATTAAGACGGTATACGCTAGTTTCTTAGCCTTACCCTTTGTTTTTCCCTATTCCCTTCTCGTTCTATATTAGGCCCGCTTTTAGGACCGATTAGCATAGATTTCCTTTATAGTATTAGGTTATATTATAAACTATCCTACGTAACCTCTATATCGTATATATAGACCTTTAGACCTAGTCTATAGCTATATCCCTTCGTAGATTAATAATAATTATAAGTATTACTATTTGCCTAAGTATAAATCTCTATTTGCCTAAGTAATACTTTAGGTACCCCCTTAAAATGCCTAACCCCCCCCCTCGCCTAGCCGCGCCTACTTAATTATAGTGCGTATGCCTAGCAGGCTATAGGCTAATTCTTCGTTAAATCGCATCGTTAAATCGCATCGTTAAATCGCATCGTTAAGTCGTATCTCGCTGCATCGCATCGCTCTAGCCAACGAGGCTCTAAGGCACGCAGTAGGGCACGTAGTAGAGCACGTAGTAGAGCACGCAGCCGGGAGCCGGGCATAAAGCATACATTAAGGAGCCGCACACATAGTAGAAGGCACGTAGTAGAAGGCACGCAGTAGAGGGCATAAAGCAGGGCACAAAGCATACATTAAGGAGCCGTATATATAGCAAAGGGCACGTAGTAGAGGGCACGCAGTAGGGCACGCAGCCGGGAGCCGGGCATAAAGCATATATTAAGGAGCCGCGCACGTAGTAGAAGGCATAAAGCAGGGCATAAAGCATATATTAAAGAGCCGCACACATAGTAGAGGGCACGCAGCTAGGCACGCAGCCGGGAGCTAGGCACGAAGCATACATTAAGGAGCCGCGCACGTAGTAGAGGGCACGCAGTAGAGGGCATAAAGCAGAGGGCACGAAGTAGGGCACGAAGTAGGGCACGAAGTAAGGCACGAAGCATATATTAAAGAGCTATACATATAGCAGAGGGCACGCAGCTAAGCACGCAGCTAGGCACGCAGCCGGGAGCCGGGCATAAAGCATACATTAAGGAGCCGCGCACGTAGTAGAGGGCACGCAGCTAGGCACGTAGCCGGGAGCCGGGCACGAAGCATACATTAAGGAGCCGCGCACGTAGTAAAGGGCACGCAGTAGAGGGAACGCAGTAGAGGGCATAAAGCAGGGCATAAAGTAAGGCATAAAGCATATATTAAAGAGCCGTATATATAGTAGAGGGCACGTAGTAGAGGGCACGCAGTAGGCCACGCAGCCGGGAGCGAGCTATAGACGGATATTCGTGAGAGTATATATACGTAAAGAATTATTAGTCTACGGCCTGCTATAAATGCGCACTATGGGGGGTTAGGCGTTTTCCGGGGTATACGTAGGCTATAAAAAAAACATTACTTAGGCAAATAGAGATTTATACTTAGGCAAATAGTAATACTTATTATAATAGCTATATAACCGTTTAATACGCAGCTAGTTTACAACGTAATAACGCAACGCGAGAAAACACCTTTTATAACGCAGTGGTTAGGCTAATAACCCTATTAATAATTAAGCGGTCTAGACTACCGCTTTATGCTAGTAACCGTGCTTTAGGGTAGTCTTACTAACTATCTTACTAAACGTTATAGTAGGAATTCGGGGAACTATAAGCAATTAGGGAAAACAAACTATAGGCTTATAGGCAACTAAGGCAAAATAAGGTAAGAAGTAATATAGACTATAATAGATAGTAAAAGAAAGTAAATATATGCGTAAATATACTAAACAAATTTATTCGTCGAGGGCTATTCGTTTAAGGCTATTTATTTAAGGCTTATTTATCGGGGGCGGTTGTAAGGATTAGACTCGTTAGACCTAATGTCTAAGGACCCCTTCTAGAACGATTCCTAGTTAGGCATATTAATAATATCACTCTACCGAAAGATTATTCTTTTTATTAAAGTTACTATTTAGTATTAATGTTTGTAGCGAACTGCTAGAATGTGTTTAACCGAACAATAGCATACGATAAGATAACCTTCCCGAATGGTTTAAATATAAACAGCCGGAGGTTTAAGGTTTAAACCGTGCCGACGTCGACGAATTCTTTTATTATAGTTTATTAAGCAATAGAATAGGTAAAGGAATAAGTACGCGAATAAGCGCGTAATTAAACAATAAAGTAAGCGCGTAATTAAATAAGGAAATAGCGCGCGTTTGCTAGGCAACAAAAAACAGTCTGCATATATTATAGTTAGCCCTATGTGTGTGTTAAAGTAAGGAAGGTAAAGATTACGGCCGTAGGACGAAAGCTTCTATCCTAACGGTTAGCGCGTTAGTCTTAACGAAGCGTTTAAGAGACTTATTCGGGGAGGACTTCGTTAATGCATTAGCTAGGTTATTATTCCTATTGATCTATCGTACTTCTGTAATCTCCCTTCGCTTATATAACTAACGAAGTAATATAACATCGATTATTAGTCGCTTTTCTTTCGTTATAGTGAGTTTTATAAGACATTCGTAGAGCGAATACGAGTCTATATATAGGATTAGAGGCACCGGAGGCAGCCGTAGGCGTTCTATAATTATCTTAATCGTCGTAGCGAGGCAAATGCCGATATTAACGCCTCTAACTATGCCGTAGACCTCTAAGGCTAAAACGCTGCGTGTGACCCTTTTGCACTTAGTAGAGCTCTAGTTTACGATGTTGCCTTTAATCTCGAAGTGGCTATTAGACCGGGTCTCTATAATAAGTGTAATAATAAAGCCTAGTTATAAAGAGAGGTCTAAGTTATTTGCAAAAGAGCCCTCCGTAAATACTAGCAGCTTCGCATTCGCAAGATCAACTAGTTCGTACGTTAGTCCGCGTTTCTTATAGTCTATTTGCTATTATAGGCGTTTGTTAATCGTCACGCAGTCTTTTTCGTTTAGGTTTTAAACTTATGCTGCTATAGAAAGGTTAAAAGAAGCTTCCGGTTGGCAGATTAACGCGACGTATGCTCCTCGGGCTCGCTATTCTATATACCTCTACGCATAGTTATAATCCCGAGCGATAATAGTCTTAAGCTTTTCTAATTAACCCTTTTGCTAAAGAAGAAGATCTTAATCTTAGAGTATTAGCCTAGCCCTATTGAAATTAATCACTAAGCCGGCAGATATCTTAGTCTTTAGCTTCGCTTTAAACTTAGCCTTTTAAAGCTGCTTTTCTTTAGCATTTAAGAAGGTGCGTATGCCTAACATTAACGTATTATCCGTCTATAGGCTAACTATCCTAAATCTATTAGGGGTCCTATTCGCGATTAATAGGCATAAGTTATACGTTAAGGTTAATATATTAAGTCGGATAACGTAATACTTATAATACGTTTAGAACTAATGTAGTCCTAACTCCGCGATCCCGTAAAGGGGTCGAATTACACGGATAATAGTCCCTTCCGGGTATCGTCCTTATATCTCGGCGGGTAGCTTAGTTAGGATAGTCCTAAATAGCTTAGTTTCGGCTTATAGGTAGGCCTAAGTGATATCTCGTAACGAAAGAGTTATGCTATAATAACGAAGGAGTCTTAGAGTAAGGGCTAGGATTAGCCGCTAGCTAACGCGTTAAATCGTCGGTGATTGCGTTAATAGGGTCGTCTTTTCTTTATTATTATGTCTTTAAACAATAAGTCGGGACTTCTCGTAGGGTTTCTTATCCTTCCCTTTTACTTTACGTACTATCCTCGACTTAAAGATACGGTAACCTCCGTAGATAGCTTTGTCGTAGCGTTTAAAGCTAAAAACACCGCGGGCAATAAGGTTATCGATCTCTTGCCTATCTAATTCTTTAAACGGGGCTCCTAGAGTTATAATAACTCCCTTCTCCTGTAAATTAAGTGCTAATTCGTAGGCATCTTCTTCCTTCTTAATAATAAAGGCTTAAGGAGGGGGAAGGGGAATAGGGAGCTTTGGCTTATTCTTTATACCGGGGGGACGGCTACGTCTGCGTGGCATCGGGTGCGTAGGAGTCGGAGCGGGAAGTGTAGTCCCTAGTGTATAGTTAGGGGTCGGGTTAGGAGGAGTCTCTTTATTTAGAGCAGGAGGAGCCGTTTTAATCGCGTAAAGTAGGGGCTAAGGAGACGAATCGTCTCGAAGGTAGGGCTATACGACCGTAGACCGAAAGACTTAAGGTCCGTTAACGGTATTAATAGTAATGTTGTGACCGTTAATTATAGCAATCTTAAATAGGCCCTACTATCCTCCCTTTTCCCGCTAGACTCGGACTTTACTCTATAGTAGGAGAGTAATAGTTTTAACTATTAACGGACCGTTCCTTACACAAAGGGCATCTTACACCTGCCTTTCTATAGAGAGTTATCGAAGCATTTTTATCGCCTTTTGTATAGCTATAGACCTTTTTAGGGTTATAGCTAACGGAGGCGAGTTAATAGTTATACGTAGGTACGCACTAAAGACGAGAAGTATAGGGCTAAGGCCGTAGGGTCCGGCTGTATCGTTAACGGCTTTTACGGCTATCTAAAGGACTACCTTAGGAGACGTAATAGTCTTAATCTCTGCATAAAGGATTTAAAACGTATAGCGTAAAGGAGCGTAACACCTTTCGACCTTCCTAATCGACGTATATAACTCTATAGGGACCTGCTTATATGTTATCCCTATAATCTTTGCCTCGTTACGGAACTCTATTAAGGCAAAATTAGTCCCTACGTCGTGTTTAATCGTATTAGGAGGTCTTAGGTAACTATCGATCTAAAGGGCTCGAAGGACTTCCTAGGTATCTTTAGCTAATATAGAAGGAAGGAACCTAGCCCCTTAGAACGCTATTACGGAGTTAACGACGTATAGAATAGGTCGTTAAGGGCTCCTAAGGTATATTACGTCTACTATAATCTCGTAATTAAATTTCTAGTTATCTTTTAGTATAAACTTAAAACGTCTAGGTGCCTATAAGTGTATTTAGCAGTAATAATAGAATTTAGAGATTGATTTAAGCTATATAGTCGTTATATTATAGCCCGCCTGCTTAAGTAGGTAATAGAGTCTCGAAATAGCTAGGTGCTTAAAGCGGCGATATAGAGTTTGTATCTTACTTTCTATTAGAAAGGAGATCGTTTCTTCTGCTTTTAATAAGAAGAACTATAGGTGACCCTATTTGCGGATTACTAGGATCCGGTTTCTTAGATCGCTAGTCTTTAGTGTGTTCGTTGTGTTGTTAAAGTAGATCCTAAGTCGGTCTATATTAGTAAGAGAGAGTAGAAAAGGGGTATAGGTCTTAAGAATTTGAAAAGTTACTTAACTAACGGGGGTTTCGAGGGCGATTAAACTAAGGGAATAAATAGGAGTGCTAGTTCTAAATCGGATGCTAGCTTGCCCGGCTGTAGAGCTATTAAGCATAATAGAAGGTTCCGTTCGCTATAAAGCGAAGTACTGCTCCTATCCTACTATTAATACTCTAGCCGCACTAGTGTCGATTATAATCCCTTAGAACTATTAACGGGAGTAACGATCTTTAATTAGGAATTAGTCGGTAGGGATTAATTAATCTATGCCGTAGACGTCTTCGCCGGTCTAAAGGTGTATAAATACTGCCTTATAGAGCATTTAAGTTGCTGCTTGCTTTAGATCGCCGGCATTATTAGCATCTTCTACGTCCTAGTACTCGTTAGCTTCTATTTCGTCGGTCTCGCGACCTTTAAACTTAGTCACGTATGCCGTAAAGTTAGTTATTAAGATACTATCGTTAAAACACTGCGTAAGGTATTAGTCCTTAGACCGTTAGCGTTCCTTAGGCGTGTGTTTAGTAGACTAATAGCCCTCCTTATAATAAACGAATCATTTCTTAGTCTATGTTAAGCGGTTATTAGAGCTATTCCCGTAGCTGCCACCGCGTCCTCGTAGACGGAAGGGTGTGCTACGGTTGTATATAAAGCCTCGTAGATAGCCTCTACGTCTACTACCTCGTCCGTAGCTTCGTCTACGGAATCTACCTTATCTACGATTGCTTAAGTATCTTTGGTCTAGGTACTATTAATCGTTATAATTAAATGCTTTATCCTATAGGAACTAGCTAGACGGGTTGCGAGCTAGGTGTATCTTAATTAACGCACGTAAGTCTATAAACACGGTTTCGACCTTCTAAGCAGGCTTAAAGAGAGCGTATTCTAGCTCTAAAACACTACAGCACGCGTTAATAAACGACGTACAAAGTGGTATATTACCTTCGTAGTCTTTTCCTAGGGCTCTCTAATATAGCTAAAGTTTATTAAAAAGAGTCTATAGTATTTTATAAAGCGGCATCGTAGGATTTTCTACGTAGACTTTATTAAATATAGTTATTATTTAGTCCGTAAAGTAATAACTATAGTTAACATTTGTATTAAAATATTGCTTAATAGCATTATAGGTTATATAGAACGATATAGTTAATTTAACGTAGTAGATATAGAAGGCCTTAGCTCTATCCGTTAGGATCTAGGAGAATAGGTTATAGAATTAACCTAGTTAGACTTTAAGCTTATAGTAGGTCTTTATAAATATATAGACCTTATCGTCGAAGAGGTTATAGGGCTATCCTATATAATACTTATCCTTCCTCTATAGCTTTGCGAACTTCTGCTAGAGGTCTATATCTATATCGACGTTCGGAACATCGATTAGAGGGATCGTAGTATAAGCATTAAGGGACGGCAAAGGGGCAATAGTTACAATAGCATTAGCAAGGGGAATAGGAGCTTAAGAAATAGGGGCATTAGTTATAGCAGGCACATCGGGGATAGGGGCAGGCATAAGGACAGTCGGCTAGTTAAACTAGTATATTATTAGGTGTATAGTCTATTGTTATTGCGTTATACCGGGGATAGTTGTCTAATCGGTTAGAGCTAGGTCTAGGGCCGGGCTCGGGGCTATAGTCGGTAGTATAAATGCAATAATCGTGCCTTAATTAAATGTCTGATTTATATATTCTTTTGCAGGCTATTATAGTAGTTCTATAATAGTCTATAGTTTAAGGAACTATATGTTAAAGCCTTAATTATCTAGGCCGGTGTAGATCCTACGTTTCCTTAGGAGCTTACGTAAGGAACGTTTATAGCTTTAGTATACCCTATTCTATGTCTATAGAAGCTATCCTTAAAAGTATTCTTAGAAGAAGGCAATGGCTTTATAGCCTTAGTTGTCTTTATCGTATATATACTTATAGAGGAACCTTATAACGTATATAGTAGCCTCTGCTTTACTTAGGTTTTCGAGATCGGGTTATTATTATATATCCTAGATACCTATATAGGTGTACTTATTAGTGTTAGGGGTCTAGGGGCTAACACCCGGGCTCTAACTATAGGCTCCGACGAGCCTAATGTATATAACCTCCTTAGCTAAGGACGGCAGGTAGGTATTCCGTTGTATTATAACTGCGGTTAGTGCGGGCTAGGGGCCCTATTTAAGAGGCTCCGGTACCTATATATACCTCCGTTAGTCCTATAGTTAGGTAGCTATATGCATCTTTGTGTCTACGAGTTTAGACCTCCTTTCTTTACTCTTCTGCTATGATATTTATATAGCTAATTTCCTGCATTTAAGAGTTATAAGCCCGGCCGCATAAGCTAGGTCTCTTTTGCTTAAATAACGCTAAATCGAAGCTATCGACATCGTATTCTTTTAACAACGGCATTAGGCTCTAACCTTAGTGTTGTCACGAAGAGCTAGCTTTAAAGAAGGATTAAAGAACGACAAAAAACAACACACGATTATCCCTCGTTAGTACACGAGGTAAAAGAATAGACTAATAGGCGGGCTATACGGAGGATTAAACGGGAAGTCCGAACCTCGGAAAGGACCACTCGGCAGGCCCTTTAACAGACTAGACGGCAATCCGCATCCCTCGTTGGTACACGAGGTTAAAGAAGAGACTATACGGCGATTGCAAGCTTTAGGGACAGACTACTTCGCACGCTAACGAGCGGGCCACGCGGAGAGACCGCGCAGTAGGCTATATAGAGGATTTAATAGGAAGTCCGAACCTCGGAAAAGGTCCACTTAGTAGGCCCTTTAATAGACTATACGGCAGACTCCGCAACCCTCGCAGGCACACGAGGTAAAACAAATAACTATAGGCAGCAGATGCTGCGAGATTAAGAACGGTCCCGGATAAGATCCTTAGACATCGCCTTTTAATAACAAATCGCTAAGAGCCGGATCCCCGGGAACGGACTACGATTATACTAGTAGAATAACTAAAGAACGGGGATTTAAACGGCGCATTTAGATCTTCTTTTAGTCAATAGACCGTAGAGATCTAGGGGGTAGGTGGCTAGCATACTATCGAATGCATACCTTGCCCTACTAAAAAATACCAAAACACTATAAGGTAAAAGTCACGATAATTGCGATATCTCGACGAATTAGTAGCTAATTTAAAAGACATTAACAAGGCCGGCACGAGCAGCCTTAGGACGATTACCCTATTATCTAAGAATCTTTTTTTATACGACTTTTGTATAAGGCTTGCTTATACTAGCAGTAGCCTCGGAACGAACACCCTGCCATTAGGTATCTCTTTATACGAGCCGCTTCGGACAATTCGGGCGAGCTATTTTATTTAATTATTTAATCATTAGGTCTTAATTTAATCATTAGGTCTTAATTTAATTATTAGGTCTTGATTTAATCATTAGGTCTTAATTTAATCATTGGGTTTTTCTTCTCTTCGTTTGCTATCGCTATAAGCACTCTAGCAAAGGGGGTGTGTTAGTGTTAGGGGTCTAGGGGCTAACACCCGGGCTCTAACCACAGGCTCCGACGAGCCTGACATATATGACCTCCTTAGCTAAGGACGGCAGGTAGGTATTCCGTTGTATTATAACTGCGGTTAGTGCGGGCTAGGGGCCTTGTTTAAGAGGCTCCGGTACCTATATATACCTCCGTTAGTCCTATAGTTAGGTAGCTGCATGCATCTTTGTGTCTACGAGTTTAGACCTCCTTTCTTTACTCTTCTGCTATGATATTTATGCAGCTGATTTCCTGTATTTAAGAGTACTAGTAGTCGTTTTCTAGGATAGGGGTAATCTTTAATAGCTTCTCGCGCCTCGTGTTGTCTACGCGGGTAGGGCTTAATAAAGTTATAATATTATACGTAATAGTCTTTACGTGTTTTTATCGGCGTAAGGGATTTTCTTACGAAGTTGTCTTTTGCGTTAGGGACGCACTATAGGTTAACGTTACTCTTCTTCCTTTAGGAAGCGAGACGGGATTAATAGATAGCTTAGGAGATCTCGAAATAGCGTTAACGCGGTAACGTTGTAAATAAGAGAGCTCGTTCTAAGCATAAAGATAACTACCTTTAGGTATTCCCTCGTAGGGTGTTTTACACTATCGATAGTTGCGGATCTTATCTCTTCTACCTAGCTGTCTGTAATTAACTAAGTCAACCACTAATTAGTGTTAGTAGGTCTCTATGTCGACCTTATAAGGTAAACAGTATAGTTGTATTAGGTTAGTTGCTAGCTAAGTGAGGGGAAGCTATCGCGATAACGTAGCTCCCTTATACATATACGTAATCCTAGTGATTACGTGTATAACGTATATACGACTATATTATCGCACGTAGCTAGCTATTCCTATATTAACCTTATTAATTTAACATTGCGTAACTATACTTACGCCCGCGTAGTTGTAATAGCCTGCTTTACTAGGCTCTTTCTTTATTTTATTCTATAAGGTACGGTTTATTTCTAGAAAGGAAAAACTGCGAGTGTATAAATAGCTAGCTACGTGCGATAATATAGTCGCACATACGTAATGCACGTAATCCCTAGGATTACGTGCACGTATAGCTTCCCCTCACTTAGCTAGCAATACAACCTAATACAACCACAACGTTTACCCTATAAGGTCGACCTAGAGACCTACTAACATTTAGTATATTATATAGCTATAGTAATTTTTTTAGATGTTTTAAGTAACGCTCTAAGTTTTAGTAGAGTTTTTATTGTTTTCGTAAAAGTATAGGGTAGGTATATAAACATCGGGCTAGTCGTAACTTTTGTTACCCTACTGTACGTTATTTAAGCTCTTTGCGCGCGCGCGCTGCTATAACTATTGAATTAAATTAAGGCTAGGCACGATTTGCGGGGCCCTCTTGTTCATTGCTATGTACGAAGTACTTCGTACCTCTACCTAATTTTGGTGGCGGGACCTGGGCGCGCGGGGTCGCGCAAAAAAAACGGGGCTTAGAGGTATTTGTCGTGCAAATAGCAATACTCAATAGCAATATTCGTACTCAAAAAAAAAACACCCAGTTGTTCTCACAGTGGCAAAGCTCGAGATTTCTCTACATACACTCTCACCTCGCGCAACCCCAATAGCTTCTTTACGAGGCCACCGAGCTCCCCCGGCCGCTAGAGCGCTCTGTCTCGCTCTCACGCGCCCTCCTTGGTTCTTGTCTGCCCCTTCTCCGTCTTCTTTTACCCACCCGCCAGCCTGAGCGCGCAGCTACAGCTTCCGGAAGCCCCGGCGCGATGGCTTCTTCTTCTCGAGCCATGGCGGCCTTGACCAAGGCTGGCCAATTCGCCCCCAAAGCCCGTATCACATCCAGGGCTTCCTCGGTGGCCACATCCCTGCGATCCGCCCCCCGGCCGACCGTCGCCATGAAGCTGCAAACTACCGGCCGCATTGCCTTCCGGAGAGCCTACGCCGACAAGGCTTCCAAACCCAGGCCCAGCAAGTTACGCAGGACCTTGCGGTGGGCCTGGAGACTGTCTTATCTCTCCGTCGGCGGTCTCGTCGGTTACACCCTTTTTGTTATCTATCAGGACCGACATCCCGAGCCCCAGTACGATCCTGACCCCAGCAAAAAGACACTCGTAATCCTGGGTAGTCCCCCCCCCCCCCGCCCCCCCGGGAAATCGAGCTTGGCGACTAACAACAATTAGGAACCGGTTGGGGCTCCGTTGCCCTGCTCAAGAAGCTCGACACTGAAAATTACAACGTCATTGTCGTCTCCCCACGCAACTATTTCCTCTTTACCCCCCTGCTTCCGTCGTGCACCACGGGCACTATCGAGCACCGCTCCATCATGGAACCAGTCCGCGCCATCCTCCGACACAAGCGAGCTGCCGTCAAGTTCTATGAGGCCGCGGCCTCCTCCATCGACCCCGATCGCAAAGTTATCAAGATCGTGGATAACTCGGAGATCAAGGGCGCCACGTCGGAGACGGAGATTCCCTACGACATGCTCGTTATCGGCGTGGGCGCCGAGAACGCAACCTTTGGTATACCCGGTGTCCGAGAGCACAGCTGCTTCTTGAAGGAAATTGGTGACGCTCAACAGATCCGCAAGAAGATCATGGACTGTGTCGAGACTGCTGCCTTCAAGGACCAGAGCAGCGATGAGGTGGACCGTCTGATGCACATGGTGGTGGTCGGCGGTGGCCCCACTGGCGTCGAGTTCGCCGGTGAGCTCAAAGACTTTTTTGAGGAGGACATCAAGAAGCTGGTCCCCGAGATAAGCCCCCGCTTCAAGCTCACTCTCATCGAGGCCTTGCCCAACGTGCTGCCGTCCTTTTCGAAGCAGCTCATCGACTATACCGAAAACACGCTTCGTGAGGAGAAGATTGACATCAAGACCAAGACCATGGTCAAAAACGTCACAGAAAAGACTGTCGAGGCCGAAATAACGCACCCCGATGGCAGCAAGGAACGTGTCATCATCCCCTATGGCCTGCTCGTCTGGGCCACTGGTAATGCGGTGAGGCCCATCGTCAAGGACCTTATTGCGCGGATACCAGCTCAAAAGGACTCCCGCCGCGGCCTTGCCGTCAACGAATACTTGGTTGTGCAGGGGACGCGCGACATCTGGGCCATTGGCGACTGCGCCGTGGCTGGGTACGCGCCCACCGCCCAGGTCGCTTCTCAGGAGGGCAACTTTCTCGGCCGCCTCTTCAACAACTTGGCCAAGACGGAGAACCACGAGGAACGCATTCGGGACCTGAGCAGCAAGATGAACCTCGAGGCGGGCAACTCGGCCGAGGCCGCCGAGGAGATTGGGACGCTCGAGAAGAAGCTGCGGAGGATCAAGGACATCAAGCCCTTCCGATACAGCCACCAGGGGAGCTTGGCGTACATTGGCAGCGAAAAGGCGGTTGCCGACGTGAGCTGGTGGAACGGCAACCTGGCCACGGGCGGCAGCATGACCTACTTTTTCTGGAGGAGTGCCTATCTGTCCATGTGCTTCAGCAGTAAGTTTCCTTGTCCAGCCAGAGTTGGGTTCCACGTGGACATCATTCAACTGACGAATTGGCAGCCCGAAACAGAGTTCTGGTCTTGTTGGACTGGCTCAAGTCCAAGGCCTTTGGTCGCGATGTGTCTCGCGAGTAGACATGGATGGGGGCGAGAATCTGCGAGAGATGGTGGGACGCCTCGGTTCCTTTGCTACCTTTCTTTCCTTTCTCTCCCCTCGAAGTTGAAATGGGGTACGGTACTTACATAGACTTAGAACGGGACTGGCTGGGATGGGATTAATAGACGGACGAATGATGGCGGCCGCTGGGCCTGTGTTTCGAGTACCTATGTCATGACTATCTTCACTACTTCGTACCGTTTTTTTCTCTATTCTGGCGCGGCCACACCACACCGTGAGAAACGCGCCTTTCCGCCACGGTGCAAGTGAGCCTTTCTATCCAATTGCCGAACATCCTCCAATTAGGCAACCAAGGCCGGTATCTGGCGATTGTGAAGGAAAGAAGCGCAATGATTTAAGCCACGCAATGGGGAAAACAGGCTCGTTTCAGCCCTCGCTTTAAGGCGTGTACGAATAGGATACAGCGCTTTCCCTAAAGAATTGTAAACATATAAATTAGGGCCCCCTTTTTTTCTGCCCTTTTATAAAGGTAGTGTATATTGCCGCTAAGATAAGAGATATATAAGGATACTAAAAGATATATAAGAAATAAGCGAAAAGCAGTATTAATAAAGGTATTAGAATATTAATTAGTATTTAGTATATCCGCCGCCCGCCTTAAGCATAGCTTAAAGCCTCCTTAGCATTAAATGCACTAACCGTATTAGAAAATCGTTAGAAATAGCGTCTTAAGCTTTAATAATAGCACCTTTAAGGATAAGGCCTATAGGCCGCTATTATATATATTTATTATTAATCTATAACTTTATCTCCGATTATATATACTTAATTAGGTTAAGATTAAGGCTATAAAGCGGCTATACGGCTAGCTTCGCATTTAGGAAGAGCCTTATAATAACCTCTTATATAAAGGCGGCTATATGCGTTAGGGTATTATCTTACTAAATCGTAAATTCCTTCCGCTAAAGCTAGAAGTCTTAGAATAAAGGTAGAATATATTCGGAATAAGACTCTACCGTTACGTAGCCTAAAGCTACTTTATCCTATAATAGAAATATGCCTTTCTTTACGCCGGTAAAGTAGCCTTAAAATATAATACCCTTACACTTAAGTTTAGACTTACTAAAATCGTTTAGGTTCTTATTTAATAAAGATTAATACGATATATAAAATGTATAAAGAGATAATTAAGAAAAGACTAACTTAGAAAGAGTATTATCTAGCGGCGACGAGGGACGTTAGTAATATAGGTCTTATTAGACTAGATCTATTATTCTTAATCTTCTTTAGTAACATACCGCTAACGAAGAGTAAACCTAATCCGTATACGCTAAGATATTTCTAGGTTAAGCTATACTTATTAAAGGTAGCGTTAGGCTTTAATTACGCTAAGAGCGTTACGTATAGCCTTACTATTATAAAGGCGAAGCTTAGGAATAGCTTTACGTAGCTATAAAGGTAATAAGAACCGCTTAATCTTCCTTAGCGTATAAATTATGCTTTTAAGACTATCTAAAAGAGGTCTTAGCATAATTAAAGGGCGCTTACTATTCCTATAGGCCGGCGTTATACTATAGCTTAATATATAGTAAGAGTCTTACTATTTGCATAGCACGAAATCTCTATTTATATAGTAAGATAGGTATACCCCTACTCTTTCTATACGTACCCCGCGCGCCTATATCCCGCTACTAAATTTTCCGTATAGGTATATAGTAATTAAGAGGGTATTACGGTATTAGGTTATATTATATATTATCCTACGTAACCTTTATATCGTATATATAGACATTTAGACTTAGTCTATAGCTATATCCTTTCGTAGATTAATAATAATTATATACCCCCCCTTAAGCTCGTTCTCTTATAGTTTAATCTACTATTTTATCCTATTGCCTTTAATTAATAATCTCGCTATCTTACCCCTTTCTTTTTCAATCTCCCTTCTTCGCGGCGTAAGTCCGCCCCCTTACTAGACCCCTTCGACTAAGTTTTCCTTAATTATTAGAATTTTCCCGGTGTAAATACGCCGTCTCGACGCGAATTATATAGATTTCCCTCCTTACCCTTCCCTTACCCCTACCTTATCCTATTGCCTTATAATCTACGATAACCGACTATATAGAGGCCGATCCTCCGTCCGCTACCCTAGCCGTTACTTCGCCGGCTCCTACCGACCTAAAGCCTTAGACCGAGTACGTTTCTTACTACCCTCGCCTCGCCGCCCTTCTTTAAGCCTAACGGCCTATATTTAGCACGTTCGCCTATATTTAGGCTAACGCTACTTATAACTTCCGCGCCCTTTAGATCGAGGCCTTTACTTACCTTAATAATACTTACGTTAAGTTAAATATAAGAGTGCTCGCCGCTTAAGAGCACGCAGCCGTTGCCTAAGAGTATACTACCGATCTCTAGCGTTAGCTTAACCGCGCTACGTCCTCTCTCCTCGTCTTAACCGAACGCAATACGGCTTAAGACTAGGCCCCCGCCCCCGCCTTTACCCTTATATATTCCCGTATAGCCGACCTTAAGAGGTTCGCCGGCGACTCTAGCACTTAAAAGCAACGTTAGGAGGCTTTCCGGACTTAGCGCAACGGCTTTACTATTAAGCTCCGTTAGGACGCCGCCTTATACCCTACGGAGCAAGATCGCATTCTTTACGCGGCTAGCCGACTTACCGGCCGGGCCGCCTTTATTATCGCTAGCGTTCCTTAGGACGTCTTCGATAATAAGTCTTTCGCTAATTAGTAGTATACTATTATTAAAGCCCTTACCGACGACCTTAGCCTAGTTTTTAGTGCTAATTTTACCTACGCTTAGTCGGAGGCCGACTTTAACGCCTTATCGATAAAGAATATCTTTTAGCCGGACTTCTATTCGAAGTTTACCTAGCTTTAAGCCGACTTATCGTTCGACGGCACTACTTACGTCGTCTACCTTTATTTAAAGGTCTTTATCGAACTTACTAACGCCGCCGCTCTATAGGTCGAGTGCCCGGCCTATAACGACTTTACGGCCTAGGCTAAGATATATTCTACGCTTTAGGACAACTAGCAGCGTATTAAGGCCCGTTCTTAACTCTAGCTACCTTATAACCCCGCTCGCACTAGCCCTACCTTACCCGCCTTACCTACGTCCCTTGCCGGTAACCTAATATAGCTCGACGTATTCCGGGCCCGGCTTACTAACGCTAAGAAGCAACGCCGGTTTAAGAACTATCTTTACCTCTACTACGCTTAGCCGGCTACCGCTACCTATACCGCCCGGACCTACCCTAATAAGGGTATCGGTGCTAATCCCGGCGCTAACCCTAGCGCTAGTCCCGGCGCCGGTTCCGGCTTTAGCCGCGGCCGTAGCTGTAGTAGCGGTACGTTTGCCCCGCGCTTGCTTAAACCCCCTCCCCCCTACTATTAGGTTCGCGCTATTAAGTAAGGCTTTATCGAGGGCGAAGTAGACGACCTCCCCGCCTCTTCCCCGTCCTTAGGAAATGCGTAGCTCCCTCGCCTTATCGCGCGATAGAGCTCTTAGTATTTAAGTTTATAGCTTCGTTCGATACTAGGGAGGATCTTTGCCTCCCTACGGGAATATAACCGTATGCTTTGCTTATGCTTTTATCCCTTATATCCGCCGATATTATTATAAGTGCTTTAGTCGACTCCGGCTATTCTAAATACGCCTTTATATACGCTTAGACTACGTACCGCCTTGCCCTTCCTATCCGCTAGCTCTAATTCCTACGCTAGCTTTCTCTCGCCGATAGTAGCGACTATAAGTCTAGCTCTATTACTTATTGCGCTTTTTCGGTCTCCCGGATTAGCGCCTATACTAAGTCTATCTACTTCTTTCTTATAAAGCTTAGCTATAAGGTTATTCTTAGCCTCCCTTAGCTACGCCGGCACGACCTTATTATTAGCTAGCGCGGTAACTCCCTTTCCTTCTAGTCCCCCTTTTGTTTAGCCTCTTACCTCCCGGACTACTAGCCTTATCTTATCCTAGGCCTTTCGGCTACCCTTACCCGCCTTACCCGCCTTATCCCGGCTCCCCCCGCCCTTATCTCCGAGGGAATATAATTAATAAATATAATTCGTTTTCCCCTTACCCCTTCTATCGAAGACTCTAACGACGAGGGCGAACCCTTTACTACCCCCTCCGTCGAAGACTCTAACGACGAGGGCGAACCCCCCGCCGCTGCGATCCTTATTTCCGCCCGTCCGGCTCTAGCCTATCCTCCGGCCCCTATCCGTTCCGTCTGCTTTAGCGACGTTCTTAAGTTTATTCCCCCGTCCCTTAGCCCGTCCCTCTCTACGTTTTTTAAGGATGCTTTTAACGTAGGTAAACCCGCTTATCTAGACTCCTCCCGCTAGGTTAACGACGTCGACTCTAACTCCGGCTATAACTCTTACTCTTTAGCTACCCTCTACCCTCGCCGCTATGTTCGACCTCCCCGCCCCCGTCCTATCTATAAGACCGCTAGCCGCCGCCGCCCTATATTACGGCTAAGTCGTAAGACTATTAGACCTTAGCCCTTCTGCTTTTTATCCCCCGACGACTTAGCGTTTAACGTTTAAATACTTAACGTCGACGCGATAGTAATATTCTACCGGTAGCTTAAAGTCTAGACCTCTTAGACCTTAATTAAGGCCTTTACCGCCGAGCCTTTACCTACTAAGCCTTTACTACCTATCGACTAAGATATCCTTAAGGACCTCTACTAGGCCGTTTTAATTAGGTATATAAATGCCGAGGACGCGAAAGCCTACTTTAACCTCCGCCTTTACGACTTTATCGACGACTACCTCGATAAGATCTACCTTAATAAGATCTCCCCCGACGATATCGCTAAGTTCTTTAAGAAGTAAGAGAAGGTCCTTTATACGCTCGACAAGCTCTAGGCTAAGGTCCCTAAGGAGCTCTACTATATAATCTATATATAGCTTAAGAGCGAGGCCGATAAGCTCGCCCTTTACTATACCGTTAATACTTAAATTAACCTTAAAGAGGGGATATAACGTCCTTATACCCGCCCTCGCCCTTTTAGCGAAGCCGAGAACTAGATCGTCTACGCGTACGTTAATAAGCAGCTTAGGAAAGGCTTTATCCGCCGCTCTACCTCCCCCGCTATTGCCTTTATTATACTCGCCCGTAAGCCGAGCGGGGGCGTTTATTTCTACGTTAACTATCGCGGCTTAAATAAGGCTATAATTAAAAACCGTTTCCCTTTACCTTTTATCTATAATACTCTCGCCTATATCTAAAAGGCGAAGTTTTTTACTAAGATCGACGTTATCGCGGCGTTTAATCGCCTTCGTATTGCCGAAAGATATAAGTAAAAGACCGCGTTCGCTATATAGTATAGGCTTTTCGAGTATTATATTACCCCCTTTAGCCTTACCGCCGCCCTATCTTACTTCTAGAGTTTTATTAATACGGCCTTTTACGGTATCTTTAACGAGTTTTACTCTACCTATTTAAACGACGTCTTAATCTTCTTAAAGACGTAGGAAGAGCACTAGGCCTACGTTAATACGGTTCTTAAGCGCCTTAATACCGCCGGCCTTTAGCTTAACGTAAATAAGTATAACTTCTATATTACCGAGACTAAGTACCTCGGCCTAATTATCTTAGATAAAGGCATTCGCATAGACCTTAATAAGGTTCGTGCGGTCTTAGACTAGCCTACCCCCTTATTTATTAAAGACCTCCGGCGCTTTTTAAGATTCGCTAATTTTTATTAGCGTTTTATTCGCGGCTATTCTAAGCTTGCGAACCCTCTAAACGCCCTTACTAAGAACTCTGCCCCTTAGATCTAGTCTCCCGCCTACGCTTACGCCTTCGAAGCTTTTAAACACGCTTTTACTACCGCCTTAGTCCTTATATACTTCGACCCCTATCGTAAGACCGTAGTCTAGATAGATGCTTTTAACTAAGCCGCTAAAGGTATACTAATATAGCTCCTCGACGATAGTTATTACTATCCGGTTGCCTTCTTCTAGTTAAAGCACTCCGCTTAAGAGTATAATTACGAGATCTACGATAAGGAACTCCTCGCGATTATAGAATCTCTTAAGGAGTAGCGCTTTAAGCTTAAGGGCCTACCTAAGTTTAAGATAGCCTTAGACAATAAGGATCTTTAGTATTTTATAACTACGAAGCTCTTTAACTAACGATAGGCCCGCTAGGCCGAATTCCTCAGTCGTTTTAATTTTAAGATCGTCTTTTAGCCCGGCTCTTAAGCTATTCTCCCTAACGTCTTTAGCCGCTTGCCCGGCTCCCGCCTTCTCTCCTTTACCGACCGAGCCGACGAGAGGATTAACTATCGATATTAGGTTATCCTCCTTAAGTCTAAGGTTAATGCCTCCCTCTACCCTAATACTACTACCGCCCTTAATACCGTTAAGGAGTCCGATTTGTTTATAAATATAATTTATAAATATAATTCCGACTACCTTAACCTCTACGCCTTCGATAACTTTAAGCCGATCGATAACCTTATCGACCGGGCTTATTCCTCCTCCCCGCTTATCTCCGCTATTCGCGTAGCTCTTTAGTCCCTTTAGCCCCGCTAGCCTTACCCCCTTCGCGCCCCCCTCCGCTCGATCCTTAAGACCGCTCTCTATAAGGTCTAAGGCCGGTTCTATTTCTAAGGCTAGCTCTTCGTTCCCCCTAACGACGCCTTAATTCTTTAGATCCTCGTCCGCGCTTATACCTCCCCCCTTGCCGGCTACCCTAGACGTACGAAAACTATCAGCCTCTACCGCCCGTCTTATATCTAGCCTAGTATATATAAGTCTATTTCTAGCTTTATACGGAACTATTATATATACCTACGTGCTAAATCCCCTCGTTCCTCCCTTTAGGGCCTACTCTAGCCCTTAAGTATTCCCTTCGCCCTATAGACCGATATATCCGTCGATTTTATTACCGATCTCCCTATCTGCCGTCGCAATAGCGTTAAGTTTTCTAATATCCTCGTTATCGTCGACCGCTTTACGAAGATACGCTACTACGTCCTAATCCCTTTAATAACCGTTAAAGACGTTATTAACGCGTTTATTTCCCGCGTTTAGTCCTTCTATAGCACCCTAGCCTTTATTATTAGCGACTATAGCACTTAGTTTATTCCGGCTTTCTAATAGTAGCTTAATCGTCGCCTTAGTTACCGCCTTTACCCTAGCTCCGCCTACTACCTTTAGACCGACGGTTAGACTAAGATCGCGAACGCTTAGATAAAGGTTTACCTTCGTTATTATACTACCTACCTTTAGGACGATTAAGTCGACCTCCTCCCCCTCGCTAAGTTTACTGCTAATAATTAAGTCTTTAAATCTACCGGCCTCTTCCTTTTCTTCGCTAACTATAGCTTCTACCCGAAGCTTAGCATTAAGCCCTTTAGTCCCCCTTTACCTAATATAACCCTTTAGCAGCGGAAGGAATACCTCCGCGGTAACGCGCTCGCTTCCTATCTTTAGCGTATCTCTAACTTCCTCCGCAATACGATCGAGGATGCTTAAGCCACTTAGGCTTACTACGCGGACGCCCGGCGGACTCCCGCCCTAGCGTATTAGCCTAGCGATATAGTATTCCTTAGCACCCGCTAGATCTAGACCCTCCGCCTTATAAAGAAGCTCGACTATAAGCGGGAGGGCCTATATAAGGTCCTTAAGGTATATAAGACGGCGTGCCTTCTTCGCCTCCTTAAAGGCAGCCGCTTTTACCCCGTTTTTTATTACTCCCTCTTTACTAAGACCTAGGAGCCCCCTTTGCCTAGCTAGTCGGAGCTTAACGTCCGGCCCGCCGATAACGGCGTTCTCCTTTCCCCCGGCGACGACGACGGCGATAACGCGTACCTTAAGTAAGAGTTTTCTTCTATCCTCGCGTAACGCTAGTACGCCTCCGGGAAGATTAAGTATCGCGTTTAATAGCGTTATAGCCCCTTTACGTAGGAGGACTCCTCCTACCTTAACGGCTGCTAGGACGACCTTAAGGCTTTTTACGCCCTTAACCTAACTAAGCTTAAACCGGCCTTTTATACGGCCTTCCTTATATCTTCCTCTTCGCTTAAGTAATAATAAGTATGATTTATTAATATAATTTATATTACGACGGCATGCGTTAGATTCTTTATTTTACCCTTTATTTCTCTCTATTCTTCTCTTATTCTATGTTAGGCCCGCTTTTAGGACCGGTTAATATAGGGTTCCTTCGTTGTTATTAGCCTATCGCCCCTTTTAGGCGTTCGAGTCGAACGCCGATTTAAAGGGGATATACTATCATAGTATTAGGTTATATTATATATCATCCTACGTGACCTCTATATCGTATATATAGACATTTAGACTTAGTCTATAGCTATATCCCTTCGTAGATTAACAATAATTATATACCCCCCCCTAAGCTCGTTCTCTTATAGAGGGCCGCGTAAATCGTATAGAGTATTACTATTTATACTATAAGGAATCTCTATTTATACTATAAGACCCTATAAGACGCTAAAATCCCTACTTCTTCTACGCGTACTACGCGCGCCTATATCCCGCTAGCAAAATTAGGTGTAGGTATATATTAATTAAGAGAGCCGCGCAAATCGTGCGAAGAACACTACCCTAAGGGCACGCAGCCGGGAGCCGGGCGTGAAGTATATATTAAGGAGCCGCACATATAGTAGAGGGCGTATAGCAGAGGGCACGTAGCCGGGCACGAAGCAAGGCACGCAGTAGAGCACGCAGCAGAGGGCACGCAGCCGGGAGCCGGGCACGAAGCATACTTAAGGAGCCGCACACGTAGTAGAGGGCACGTAGCAAAGGGCACGCAGTAGGGCACGCAGTAGGGCACGTAGTAGGGCACGCAGTAGAGAGCTAGGAGCCGCGCACGCAGTAGAGGCATAAAGCATGCATTGAGGAGCCGTATATATAGCAAAGGGCACGTAGTAGAAGGCACGCAGCCGGGCACGCAGTAAGGCAGGCAGTAGAGCATATAGTAAAGGGCACGCAGCCGGGAGCCGGGCATAAAGCATATATTAAGGAGCCGCGCACGTAGTAGGGCACGCAGTAGGGCATATAGTAGAGGGCACGCAGTAGAGGGCACGCAGCCGGGCACGAAGTATATATTTAGGAGCCGTATATATAGTAGAAAGCACGTAGTAAAGGGCACGTAGTAAAGGGCACGTAGTAAAGGGCACGTAGTAAAGGGCACGCAGCCGGGCATAAAGCATATATTAAGGAGCTATACATATAGTAAGGCACGCGGTAGAGAGCTAGGCATATAGTAGAGGGCTAGTAGGGCACGTAGTATACATTAAGGAGCCGTATATATAGTAGAGGGCATATAATAGAGCTCCTTACTTACGCGCTGCTATAGCTATTAAATTGCTATTATTAAATTAACTATTCGTTTAATTAAGGCTAGGCACGATTTCCGCCGCCCTCTTAATTACTATATACCTATACCCGATTTTAGTAGCGGGATATAAGCGCGCGGGGTACGCGTAGAAAAAGCGGAGACGATAGGGTCTTATAGTATAAATAGAGATTCCTTATAGTATAAATAGTAATACTTATCGTATATAGCCTTAATTTAGTTAATTTGCTGCGTGCCCTACTACGTGCCCTCTACTGCGTGCTCTACTACGTGCTGCGTGCGCGGCTCCTTAATGTATGCTTCGTGCCCTACCGCGTGCCCTCTACTGCGTGCTCTCTACTATGTGTGCGGCTGCGTGCCTTCTACTACGTGCGGCTCCTTAATGTATGCTTCGTGCCCGGCTCCCGGCTGCGCGCCCTCTACTGCGTGCCTTACTGCGTGCCCTACTGCGTGCCCTGCTGCGTGCCCTACTGCGTGCCCTCTGCTATGTGTGCGGCTCCTTAATGTATGCTTCGTGCCCGGCTCCCGGCTGCGCGCCCTCTGCTGCGTGCCTTACTGCGTGCCCTACTGCGTGCCCTACTGCGTGCCCTACTGCGTGCCCTACTGCGTGCCCTACTGCGTGCCCTACTGCGTGCCCTCTGCTGTGTGTGCGGCTCCTTAATGTATGCTTCGTGCCTAGCTCCCGGCTGCGCGCCCTCTGCTGCGTGCCTTACTGCGTGCCCTACTGCGTGCGCGGCTCCTAAATGTATGCTTCGTGCCCGGCTGCGTGCTTTACTGCGTGCCCTACTGCGTGTTAGGGTAGCGGTATAGTGGTTTTCGCACGATTTGCGCGGCTCTCTTAATTGCCATATACCGGCACTAGATTTTAGTGGTAGGATATAGGCGCGTGGGTAGGCGTAGAAAAAGGAGAGATTTAAATATATTGCTATATAAATAGAGATTTAATACTATGTAAATAGCAAGACTCTATAGTAAACCTACCTTTACGAAAGACTAAAGGCTATTGCAATATCTAGAATTAATATTATAGCGATTAACCGTAAGGTTTTAATCTATAGGCGTTAGTTAGCTATAGTAGGATCGGTAACCCGCCTATATATAGGTATCTCTTCGCCTTCGTCCTTTTCCTCGTCTTTTAGCCTTAAAGCTAAGACCCTTCTTTTAGTATTAGTATTAGTATCGTCCTCTACTAGGGCGAAGTTAAGGGCGAGGGCTAGGTAAGCTCTTAAGGCGGCGACGTCGGGAGCGGCGCCGTTAAGGGCGCCGTCGGCGGCGAAGGGAATAGCGATAGTATCGTAGGCGACGGTAAAGGCGGTATTAAACGCAATACGGGCGGAGATCTCTCTCGCGAATGCGTATACCGCCTCGAATTATGCTATAAGATCTACATTATTAATAGCGGCGGTAGTAGTAGTATAGGCGGCGGACTTAGCTATAGTAGGCGGTATACTAATATTAAATATACTTTAATTTAATATTAAGGTAGGTAAAGGTCTTATAGGCTTAGGCTTTTTAGGATTAAGCGGCTTCTTAGGATTTAGCCTTTAAGTAGCCTTTATAGCTATTAGAGGAGTAAAAGCGTATAGCGCTCTTATTATTAAACTATAAGGTCTTACCGTTCGAGCTCTTACTATTAGACTTAAAGCTTTCGTCGGGCTAAGGCTAAGCGGTAGATTTTAGCTTCTTTATATCTTAGTAGGTTATAATAATAAGGATAGGTTATAAAAGGCGGCGGGAGTAGTCCTAAAGGAGTTAAAGCCTCCTTAAGGTTAGCTTAAGACTCCTAATACCCTAGAAGAAAGCTTTTAATCTATTAAAAGCAGTATTAGTAGGTGTCTCTTATATCAATGTAAATATAGGTCTAGTAGTATAGTTATAATTATTAATACTTATCTAGCTAAGGATTATACTACCTTCTTATAGATAAGACGGAAGAAAGGTCGGGGCTTTCCTTCCGGAAAGCCTCGGTAGCTAAGAATAGAAAGGGATCCGTAAATAGAATGTATAGACGGATGCGTTAGTCGGGGAAGACCTTCCGCGGACGGATGCGTCTATCGGGACGACTATAGAAGTCTATAGAAGGAAGTAGAATTCTATCTATAGAATTCACCTTAGAAGAGAAGTCCTTCTACCGTAGAATTCTATCTATAGAATTTACCTTAGAAGAGAAGTCCTTCTACCGTAGAATTTACCTTAGAAGGGAAGTCCTTCTACCGTAGAATTCTATTTATAATTCCTATACTAGTAACTTTTTCTTTATGCTGTTTTTATTAGAAACTATATTATTATATAAGAAGACAGACTAGAGGTACGTTTAGGAAGGTAGGAACGATAGTTAAAAGTACGAATAATCCTTTATTACAATGCGGTTGCCCTCTCGTAGTAAGACTAAAGCTTGCCCCTCTTCTAAGATATATTAGGGCCTTAGGGATATACCTTTAGGCCTCGAGAGGGGTTATCGGGGACTAGTTAGCGACTAATGCCCGAATAGTCCCCGAGCTAAAATGCATTATCTATCGTGTATATATCCCTATCTCCCGACTCTATAGTTGCGCGGGTAGCTACGTTATATATTATCCCTACTTAAACATTATATAACGCAGCTACCCGCGCAACTATAGAGTGAGGAGATAGGGATATATGCACGATAGATAATGCATTTTAGCTTAAGGACTATTCGGCTATTAGTCGCTAACTAGTCCCCGATAACCCCTCTCGAGGCCTAAGGGTATATCCCTAAGGCCCCGATATATCTTAGAAGAGGGGCAAGCTTTAGTCTTACTATAAGAGGGTAACCGTATTATAATAAAGGATTATTTATACTTTTAACTATTGTTCCTACCTTCCTAAACGTACCTTTAGTCTATCTTCTTATAATTTCTAAAGCTTCTCTTTTTTAGTTACCTAAGAGCGATAGCGCCGCGCGGTAAGCGCGTTTCCGGACGTATAGGCCGCGTAGGCCGAATAGGTCGTAGTAGCTATCGAGTCGCTAGCCTATCGCCGTTACCTCGCGTAAAGGAATTAATATTAGAAGATAAATACACTAACTTATATAAGGGTTATAACGAGCGTCTTAAGACGCTATTACTAATTTTTTCGCTGCCTAAGGGGGCCCGATCTATCCCCTCGCGAAGTTAAACGTAAGCCGGGCCTTTACGACCTACCCTTCCGCGTATAGATATCCTTATAGCCCTTTAAGCAAGAGCCGTAGAGCTAAAAGAGGAGAAGAGATTAAGAGATAGGATTACGGAACTTCGAGACGAATTTTCGCAATAGGGTAACTTATTCGGTAAGGACTTACACAAACGTCGCCGATAGTTAACCGAATCGAGGGAGAGTCGTAGTAAGGAAATTAAAATAAAAAACATTCCTTAGTTATTATAACTAACTAACCCTTAAAAACGTCTCGATTAGATTAGCGATCTTAAGGATGCCTTTATCGCTGCTTTACGTCGTTTTAAGTATAATAAGACTAAAATCTTATATACCCTTAACTATATATACGTAGACTATAAGACGAGATAAAGGCAATACCTTAACGAAAAGCTCCTTATAGAGAGGGAATTGCTTTATACTAACTAAGATAATTTTCGTAACTAAACCTTAATTGTAATTAAAGATACTATTAATCGCGAGACTCTTTTAGCTACGTAACTATAGGAAGTACGCTAACGAGAGGGTTAGTCCCCCCTCGATTTTAGTCTTTACTTAGATTCCCTTAAGCAATACTTAGAACGTCCGCTAGAAAAAACTTATATACTTTCCTTTTTTACGAAGTTACGTCCTAATCTTTAGGACTAAATCTCTCTTTATTTAGCGTATATTTAGGATACTACTTATAAGGAGATAGTCTAACTCGCTTAACGCTTCTAGGATGCTTTAGGAAATAAAAAGCGCCCCGTAAAGCTAACTAACGACTAGTCGACCTTTACTTAAGGGGCAAGAGGCTCCCGTTCGATAGGCTATCGCCGACGTAAAGGCCGAAATAGATCTACTAATAACTATTAAGATTCCGACGCCGCTAAATCGACCTCGAATAGCCGTAGAAACGGTTATAGCAACGGCCGTAGGAATAGCCGAGGAAATAGTCGCAATAGTCGTAACGGTAGGAATAGATATAGTAAGAATAGCCGTAGTAATAACCGGGGAGGAAATTCGTATAGAAACGGCGAAAGGTAATCTAGCATAGTTATTTATTAGTATTATAAGAAATTAGGCTATATATAAGCCGATTGCTAGGCGATAGCGAAAGCTAACTAAACCGTAGCCGATTTAGAGACGACGAAGAAGGAAGGAAACGCCTAAAAGTCAAAGTAAATACCTCTCCTTCGACTAAGCTATAGGTAGAGGTAGTTAAAAGACTATATGCTATTAGAAAGCTATTAGGGCGAATACCTTATAAAATTATCGTTAATCTCGATTACGGTAGTAAAGTAGACCTAATAGATATAAACTTTCCTCGAAAATAAGGGCTATAATAGCTTCCTTTATTAACCCTTAGATTAAAGGTAGTAGGGAATACGCTTATAAGACGATATAAAGTCTAGGAAGTTTCTATCTAACTCTAAGATAATCGCTATAGGGAAAAGATAGTCATTCGCCCTTATATCGGCGTCGATAATAGATTAAAACCTAACGACGCATTAGTTTTACTTAGTATACCCGCACTTTCTTAGGAATATATTTATCTTATTCCTTTTAAGCGCGTTTAGTAGTTTAAAAACTAACTTTCTAAGGTGTTATTACGCTAGCCGTAGAAATCTTTATATAAGTGCCGGAATAAGGCATAGGTCTATATAGTTATACCGGACCTAAATTTTATGCTATTTCCCGATAAAGATAATGACTTAGCGAACCTTAAGCGAACGGGAGAGGAAATACCGGCGACTCTTTTAGACTTTAAAGACGTATTTTCTAAGCATAAGGCCGATTTACTACTAAGGAAGAAAGGCACCGATTATACGATTAAGCTATTGCCTAACTTTAAGCCGCCTTTTAGACCTATCTACCCTCTTTCTTAATCCGAACTTTAGGTTCTTAAGAAGTAGTTAGATTAGTCCTTTAAGCGTAGCATTATTCGGAAATCTAAGAGTTCGGCTAAAGCTTTTATTCTTTTTATGCCTAAGAAAGACAGCACTTTACGCCTTTATATAGACTACTAGGGGGTTAATAGCATTACCGATAAGAATCGCTACTTACTCCCCCTTATTTCGGAGATTATAGACCGTTATTAAAGGGCTAAGTACTTTTCGAAGATTAACCTAAAAAATATATATTAATGCATCCGGATTAAGGGAGGGGATAAATAGAAGATAGCCTTTTGTACTTACTATAGTTACTATAAGTATTTAGTATTGCCGTTTAGATTAACTAACGCCTTTACTATATTTTAGTTATATATTAACTAAGCTCTTAAAGGCCTTATAGATACTATTTGCGTTATTTACCTTAATAATATTTTAATATTTTCTAAGACCTACGAGGAGTATATAGAATACTTACGATAAGTCCTTAAACGACTAAGGAATACCGAGCTATTCGCTAATTTATCGAAATGCACTTCCTATAAGCAATCTTAAGAATTTTTAGGATTTATCTTATCTATTAACGGAGTCGCAATAGATCTAGCCCGTATTAAGGCTATTATAACTTAGGAAGAACCTCGTTCTTTCTATAATGTTTAAGTTTTTCTCGGTTTTATAAATTATTACTAACGATATATTTTAAGATACTCTAGCATTATTGCCCCTCTTACTGCGTTATTAAAAAGGAGCGTTAAAGGAAGAAAGCCTAGACGAGTATAGCTAAATACTAGCGAATTAATAGCGTTTTACGCCGTAAAGAACGCCTTTACAATAGCCCTACTTCTCCGACACTTCGACCCTTAAAGACCGATTCGCATCGAGACTAATGCCTTAATTTTCGCAATAGCTAGCATTCTTTCGCAGCCCGATAACGAAGGCTACTATTCTTAATGCACTAAACAGCGTGGAAAGGTAGGTAAAGAAGGATGGTTTATTAGGGTAGGTGGCGAGCCCCGGGAGCTAGGAATAGCTCCCTTATCGCACCGACCTATAAGGACCCGCACCCTAGGGCGCGATTAAGATACCGTCAATTGTGCGTAATTAAGGTAGTAAAGCGAGGGAAAACTGTGTTATTCTTATCTAGTTCTATAGAAGGCTAGCTATCTTACGAGGCACCTTAAATAGGTGCGTAAGTAGATATATTAACCGCATAGGTACCGAGCTACATCTAGCTCGGTCTTATAGGCGCCGCTCTAATGCGATATACCCCTTAGCGTTAAGTAATTAATTTAAAGCTGTAAGAAGAAGCTATCGCAAGCGCCTATAAAGCCTTAAATATACCCTCCCCTAGTATTACAACCGTCTCTATTCCTTTAATCCTCCTGTATTTCCTTTATTCCCTATATCCGCCCGCGTATATCCTTTAAATTAAGCAACGCTTTAAACCTCTTAAACTTAGCTCTCGGGAGCGCCTTTATTAAGCCGTCTATAGGCATCTCGGCCGTTAGGATATATTCTACCGTAAAGCGCTCTTTCCTATATTCTTATTTAAGCTACATATTCTAAATGTCGATATAATAGAGCTTCGTAGAGATACGGCCTTCTTTAACTACTAATCGTATAGTCTAGAGGTTATCGTAGTATATTTTCAATAGCCTAAGGTCCTTTAAGATAGCTCGCAGTAGCCTTAATAGCGCGATGCCTTCCTTCGTTATACGCTCGAGTCCTAAGAGCTCCGCCTCTATAGTCGAGGTTATTACTATATCTTATAGGCTCGCTTTCTAGACGATTAGGCCGCCGTAGAGCATTATAATATAGCCTTATAACGAGCGGCGCGTGTCGGGATCGTTTGCGAAAGACGCGTCGGTCGCGATAATAAGCGCTTTACCTATAGTAAGTCCGTTAAACTTAATTATAAGGAACCTTATTGCGTATAGGTAGCGGATGCACTAATTCGCTACCTTTAAATGCTTAGGGGAAGGGTTCGTTAGGAACCTCGAGAGCTATAAGGCTGCAAGCGCTACGTTAGGTCTTACGGTAATCGCGGTGTATATAATTAACCCGACCCTTTCTTAAAAGTCCTTAATCTCGCGAAAGGAGGCCTATTCGGTGTTTTTAACGAGTAGAAAAGGCGGGATTAAAACCGCTAGCGCTTTTCTATTATCGTTAAGGCTAAACTTACGTATAATCTTCTCGATGTATACGTCTTAGTAGAGGAAGATCTTCCGAAGCTATCGGTCGCGGATAAGTCTAATCCCGAGATACTATCTAAAGGCCTCCTCGCGGACCTCGTATTTCCCGTTAAGGTACTTAATAAGGTCGTTTACGCTAATCCCTTTAGGACTTAGGATAAGGATATTATTAACGTATATTAGCATAAGGATCTTACCGTTTGTAAAGACGTAAGGCTCCTCGCCGGTGTAGATAAGCCCTTATTTCTCTAACGCTTAGTGTATCTTATTATACTAAAGAAGAGGCGATTCGCGTAGTTCGTAGAGAGCCTTATCGAGCTCGGCTATTATTAAAGAATTCTTATCTCCTTTAAGAAAACCTAGCTTAACGTACCCTTTTAGTAGTTCTACGTAGACCGGCCGCTTCGTCTTATTAATATTAGTGTTTAGAAAAGCGTTAGCGATATTAAGTTGCTAAACATTAAGATTATGCTTCGCCGCTATAGATACTACTATCCTAAAGGTTTTAATAGCGAGGGTTATAGCGTAGGTCTCCTTGCTTTAATCGCCCTAAAGGTCTCTACGTATAATAATGCGTGCTTTATATTATATAAGGTATCTATCTTTATCGAACTTATAGAGGAAGACCTATTTAAGCGGGATTAGGGTTCCCTTAGCGCGCTCTTAGCTAAGGAGGCGCTACGTACCTCTTCGGAGGAGGTCGTATAGCTCCTTACGGTAGCCCTCTTTAAACTCCTTCCCGTACGGGTAGTAGTCGAGATCTTAATAGCGCTTAGGCAGTCGGACGAGGTTATCTCGATAATGCTTATATGCCTTTTATTAGACTACGGCTGCGAATACTAAATAAAATATCGTAAGATCTCCTTTTAGCTAAAGATCTTCGGGCAGTAGGGTAAAATAGCTTAGTGCCGCGGGCACAACTATAAGCAAAGCTTTGCTATGCCCGCGGCACCAAGCTATTTTTTCCTATAGCTAGGGCACCTATAGCAGGCAGCTAATAGCCGTGAAGGATGTCATTAGTTAACACCGTTTAGGATCTATTGGACAGGTAGCTAATAGCCGCACTGGATTTTTTAGCCGGTTTAAACCCGGCCCTACTATAGCCAATAAGCGCACTGGATTTTTAGACTCTATCTAATTATAGCGTGTCATTTCGCGACAGCTAATCGCCGTACTTCGTTTTCTAGCAGGGGACCCTTGTAATAAAAAAGCTTACTACACATATTAAGTAAGCAAAGCGGCTTGCCGCAACTTGCATACATTCTGTGTTCTTCGTAGCGTAAAGCAAGCTTTGCTTAACTAAAAACGTTATCCCTCTGCCTCGTGCGTCTCGGTCGAGAGCTTTGCCTTATGGCTTCTATGCCGTAGAGCTCTTATTGTATTCGACGAAGGCGATAGGTCCTCTCTTATATTAGGGCTTCTTCCGTAGGTAGTCCCGCGGAAACCTTACCTTCTTTTGCTAAGGTTACATTACGTTGATTAAGATCCTATCGATCTTTAGCGTATATACCTTATTGTAGGCCTTCCTCTTCCTTTTAGTCGGGAGGTTGCCTAGCTAAGGCTTCCCTCCTCGGTGAGGGAGGTATTTGCCAGAGCTAGGGCTACGGCAGTTGCTCTAGCTCTTTAGGCTATAGATGCACGAGAGGGGTATCGGTCTCGTTATCCTATAATCTTACGGTCGGTTTAAGACCTTGCCCTATCGGGTTAAGCGCTTGTTCCGGTGTAAGAAGTCCTTCGGGGGGAGGTAATAATATAGGTTATAGCTTCGCCGCCTCTGCTTAGGCTAACGAGGAGGCTTTTATACGAATTAAAGCCTCTCTTACGACCTTACCTACGCCCTCTACCCCTAAGTTCGAAATAGCGGGCTTAATACCTAAAATGTGTTTGTCGAACTCCTATAAAAAATCATTAAGAATAGCATTCTAGTCCCGTTAAATCGGTATTTCGATCGACTTAACGATAGGGATATATTCTTATATTAGGACTTATAGGTCCTCTATCTATAGGTTAAAAAAATAGTTCTCGTTAAACACTATATCTTAAGTAATAATAACCCTCTTAAGTTAGGGAACCTAGACGCGATATAGGTTACTAGCGTAGTAGCTAACGAGGTAACTAATATACGCTCTAGGGTATGTTTTAAAGGCTCGTTTATATAAGTTAGCCTTTATATTCAGGTGCAAAAGGTAGGCGCGGTAGCTAAAGGCGTAGAGCCCGTCCTAATATAAGCGGAAGTTAGCTTCTCTATGCGCTATAACGCTAAACCGGCCGAACTAGCGTAGATATTAATTAAACTATCTATCGAGTATCTCTTTAGGCGATTTCTACTAGTTACGGTATCTCGGCAGGATGTTATACGTCCTAACTATAGCTTAGTAAGCCTTTAGCTAGAGGTTGCGAGGCAGCTTCCTTATCGCCGAACGGAGTCGTTATTATATAACTCCGCCTAGTCTTTCCGCGCCTCCTATAGGCTCTTTCGTATATACGGGCGGAAGCTCGAGCTTAATGCCTTCCTATTCTGCCTATTCCTAGAACTTTAATATCTTCTATCCTAGGAGGTTAACTAAGGCTCTCTTATTGTCTATTTTTATCTTATAAATCACTATGCCTATATATCGGCGGATTAATGCCTTAAAGTTACGTATAAAGGGGGGGCTCTCTATCTTTAAACTTATGCTCTATAAGAATATCATCCCGCTATATTCGTCGGACAGCAGTAGGATGTATCGGTGGCCGTTATAGCCTAGCTTAAAGTCGAAGAGATTGAGGAAGATACCGTAGAAAGGTTGCTTTAAGCGATTAGCCGGCTCGTGTGCTTTTCCTAGCGCGTAGCCCTTATATTTAACCGTAGTTAGGCCGTATATCCGCACTCCTTTCGCCTAAAAGACTAATTGCTCGAGTACTTAAGGGCTTATATACCTTAATCTTAAGTGCTAAATCTTTGCTGTATTAACCTTAGGCGGAACTAGGTTTCTTAATGCTACGATCTACCGCTAAGGGTACTACGGAATCTTATCTTAGACCGCTAATAACGTATACTAAGGAGCATTAGGCAACGTAAAGCAGGATATAAATAGCTTTAATTTAGCTACTAAAAGGCCGTATATGCTCTTAAAGCTTATAAGGATCTTATTATACTTAATGCTTCCGTACCTTAACGTATTATTATACCTATATAGCTAAAAGCTAAAGTCTTTAAGCTTCTCCCCGCTAATTAGGTTAATGTAGAATCCGGGGACGAATGTAGCGTCTTAAAGGATTAAGTCCTCCGTTTTCTTACTATTAGGTCTATTAACGATATTCTCGATAATCCGCGTGCCTCTATATAGCACCGCGAGCGCTATATCGCTAACTAGCACGATATAGGTCTCGGTTGCTTTAACGACGTTATACCGGAGAAGCTCGAGCTTATTAATAATATAGGTGCTTGCGCAACTATTAATAAAGGTTGAGTTCTATAGCGGATAAATAGCCGCGTACGCGTTCGGCGAGGTGCTAAATGTATACTGCTCTTTAACGGTCTATTAGATTACCGTATAGGCTAAAGCCGGCGGTCTAGACGTCGCTTTCTTTAGCTAAGTCGATGTCTACGGCGCCGGCTAGCCCTTTAAAGCCTTAATCGCCTCGACCGTAGTCTTCTAGCGCGGTAAGTCCTTAGCTTCCTTATACTTTTTAACGCGGTTAAGGACCTCGGTAATCCCGGGCCTATAGGAGACCCCGTTAATAGCCTTATAGAAAGCTATATAGTCTATAGGCTTTTAGTAATAGCGATTCTTACTAATGCCGTAGGGGCACTCGTATTCCTATCGAGCCGGCGTATTAGTATTTCCTCCGGGTGTAGAGAACGCGCCTGCTAGCCCGAATAGCTTGCTATATATATTACGATCGAGGCTGACGAAGTAGAAGAGTTTACTAACGCTTTAGAGGGTTATCGTAACGACGTTGCCTTTTTGCTACTGCTTGCGTAGCTTGCTAAGCTAATTGCGAGACTATAGTTCGTCTAGCGGTATAGTTACCTTAAGGAAGTCTCCGATAGCTTAATCTCCCTCGATGTTAGTAGTTATTATAGTAAAGGCTTCGAGGTATACTAGTTCCTACTAAAGGTACTAGTCTACTAGGTTAATCCTTCGGGGTGTCTATAGCGCCCTACGATAGTTTAGTCGTGCGATGCCGATACGGTAGGCGTTAGAGACCTTAAGAAGCTCTTTTAGCTTATTTACGATCCTACGGAGGTCTAGATTATCTAGGAAATGCCTTACGTAGGACTAATTAACGGTTTATAATGCATGTAAAGCACCCTTTATAGGGTATCCCGGGGCTACTTACATTAGCTATAGATTAGATAGCGGGAGCTACACCTAGCTCCTAGGGCTCGCTACCTACCTTAATAAACCATTCTTCTTTACCTACCTTTCCACGCTGCTTAGTGTATTAAAATAGTAGTAACACCTTGCCTTCTTTTCTTCGGCAAGCATTAGAGGCCCCTATAAGCCCTCTACTAAGCGCCTCTCGAAGCCGCACTAGCGACGCCTTTATTTGCGTTGCTTTAAAGCGCCTACGCTCGCTAAAAACCAATAACCCTTCCGTCTACTCTCGGACAACTACCCCGCTGTTTTCGGCTTAGCCCGCGTTAAGCCCCCGATAGTAAAGCCAATTACTCTCTCTTCCGCCTTAGCGCCTTATTAACGCGCTCTTCGCCTTTACGACAACCTCTCTTTCTCTTCTAGCAAGCCTAGAAACCATTAACTAAGTCTTCCTTTTTTTTTCTATATATGCCTAAACCTCTTTACACCTATTTTAGGTAGTTGCAAATTTTTACATACATTAACCGATTTTCTATATGCCACCCGATTTTCTATATGCCGCTTAACCTTTCTTATGCCGCCCGACTTTCTATATGCCGCCTGCCCTACTACTACTTCGGCTTGCACCGACCCCCCCCGCCCCCTACGATGCCTCGTTACGAGCAATAACTAAGCTTAGCCTACACCGATATCTCTTTTAATCCTCGGGATAACGACCCTTACTAAGAACGCCGCCGTTAAGAGACTTCCTAAGCCTCGAGGGACCGAGATGCTTCTTTTCGCCGCGGTAGAACTTAAGATACCCGCCGCGAACGCTACGACCGGAACGATCGCCGCCTTGCCCGTTAGGGCGAGGAATATAGAGAGGAAGAGGCGAAAGGAGCCTAATCGATAATGTCCTTACCGCCTGCTAGCTGTGTGACGGTGGCTTCGCCTCTGCTAACGATAGCTCCGCGGCCTCTGCCGTACCTTGTTTTGCCGCCTGCCGCACGCCCTGCTAGGACGATGTCCTTGCCGCCCGCTAGCCGTATGACGGCAGCTTCGCCTCTGCCGACGATAGTTCCGCTGCCTCCGCCGTACCTTATTTTGCCGTCACGCCCTACTACGACGATGTCTATACCGCCTGCTGCACGCCTTATTACGACGATAGCCTCGTCGCCTACTGCACGCTCTATTGCGATATCTATAGCGCGCTCTATTTCGCCGCCTGCCGTTACGACGATAGCCTTGCCGCCTACTGCACGCCCTATTGCAATGTCTATAGCGCGCTCTGCTTCGCCGCCTGCCGTTACGACGATGGCTTCGCCGTCTGCTGTAGGCCCTATTCCTAAGGAACCTCCGGCCGCTAAGCCCTCTTCGTGCCGAAAGTGCAAGGCGCCCTTTGCTTCCCGAAACGCTCTTTTTAAGCACCTTCGTAGAGCCTGTCCCGGCTAGCAGAAGGCGCCTGCCGCCGTTGTTACGACTATTCCCGCGGCTATTGTTAATACGTCGCCTCCGGCCGAATTAAGCACTCCTCTCGCAACTACTCTTACGCCTGCTTTAGCCGTTATTAAAGCCGTCTATGCGATTATTCTCGCGACTATTATTCGCCGCCTTATAGCCGCTCCTACCGCGGCTTCTCTTCCTAAGGCCGCCTTGTCTGCTGCTGCTATTAACGCCGTTGGCACGGCTATTCCCGCGGCCGCTTCGCCTATTGTTAATGCCAGCTATACGACTATTCCCGAGGCCGCCTTGCCTACTACTGCTATTAACGCCGTTAGCACGGCTATTCCCGCGGCCGCTTCTACTGCTATTAACGCCGGCTATACGACTATTCTCGCAGCTGCTCCGACTAACTCACCGTAGTAGCTTCTTCTCCCTGCCGGCTACGTCTCGCTACGGCGATATCTTCTTCCTGCCGGCCATAACTCGTCTTCGCAATAGCATCTTCTTCCTGCCGCCGCCTCGCCTGCTATTAACGCCGTTAGCACGGCTATTCCCGCGGCCGCTTCGCCTACTATTAACGCCGGCTGCACGACTATTATTCGCCTTATGCGATATCTTCTTCCTGCCGGCAAGCTATCGCCACTACGATATCTTCTTCCTAGCGGCAACTTCCCGCCGTAATAATGCTTTTAGCTTCTACTAGCAGCATCGTTAACCCGCCGGCCTTACGCTCCTTAGCGTACCGACTAGCGCCGCCTTAGGCGCTCGCAGTAAGACTATTCCGCTACACGCTTTTAGCACGATTAGAGAGCAGCCGACTGCTCCGCTGCCTAAAGAGATCGCCGTTATATGCCCCTTTCGGCGATTAAGGAATTCGATCTAGACGAATAATCACTAGCAAGCGTAAGTATGACTTACGAGAAAGGAACGGAGGATCCGGGCAATAGAAGCCCGATTAAGATTGTTATTATCACTGCTATAGTTAGCAGGCTTTTCTTTTATGCCGGCATTATAATGTATGTAAAGCACCCTTTGTAGGGTATCCCGGGGCTGCTTACATCAGCCATAGATTAGATAGCGGGAGCTACACCTAGCTCCTAGGGCTCGCTACCTACCTTAATAAACCATCCTTCTTTACCTACCTTTCTACGCTGCTTAGTGCATTAAAATTCTAGTGCATTAAAGAGGGACTCTAAGGGTAAAAACAAGGATGATCTTCCTAAGGTAGGCGTGGGCCCGGGCAGCTAGATCTAGCTGCCCGCTATCTAATCTATGCTAATGTAATCAGCCCTAGCACGCCTGCTAAAGGGAGCTTTACATACATTATAATGCCGGCGCGAAAAGAAAAGCTCTGCTGTCCCTAGCAGAAGAGATATCTATCGTATATTGCAATAAGTTATTAAGTCTATCCTTAGTGACCTTTCTTAATCGTTCTTCTATTTGCAGCTACTGCTACCGTAGCTGCTATAGCAGGCCTCGCGGAGCGACGGGAGCGTCGCTAAACATCGGGAAGAAAGAGGACGCTAGTCGCACGAGGAAGAGCAGCCGGTTGATTGACGAGCGGCTATAGGGGCGCGAGGGCGCGAGCCACTTACTAGGGGCGCGAGGGCGCGAGCCACTTGCTAGGTGAAGTTAATGAAGATTTTTCTAGTGCCGTAAAGCTGGTGAAAATTTGATCTTTAGTGCCGTAAGGCTAGTAGGTTAGTGGCCGTAAGGCTAGCGATAAGAAGAAGCGAATCTCTCGTCTGGTTGGTGGCCGCGGTAATCCTTAAGGCGGCGCGAGGGCGCGAGCTGCTAGAAGCAGGGAATTGCTACTATTCTAGTGTATTAAAGAGGGACTCTAAGGGTAAAAACAATGATAATCTTCCTAAGGTAGGCGTAGGCCCGGGCAGCTAGATCTAGCTGCCCGCTATCTAATCTATGCTAATGTAATTAGCCCTAGCACGCCTGCTAAAGGGAGCTTTACATGCATTAGTTTAATAGACCTAGTTCGAAAGGTCCGTTATAGCCTTTTTCTTAGAGACGTATTTAGCGGAGGCTATCTTACGGTTATCTCGGTTAGACTTAAAGCATATAAGCTATCCTACGTTAAGCTCTATAATCGGGACTAGCGGGTCTAGCGATGCTGCTGTATTATTAAGCATAGCTTCTACGTATGCCTAGGCTACGAGGCTGTTAATCTTCGCGACCTAGCTTATATAGGTAACAACCGGAGGTTTAACTAGCTTAAGGGTCTTATTAGCCCCTTTATCGCCGGTGTTTATATACTTTTAAACCTCTATACCCTTAGCTATACGACGGAACGTCGTAAACTATATTGTCTAGTAGTCTGCCTTAGATAGGCTAACCTTAGTGTTAATTGCTAGAGACGTAAGAGTTATAGCTATTATTAAGTGTTAAAGTTAAAGTTAAAGTTATAGAAGAAAAGGGTTATAAAATAAGAGTGCTTATTATAGAAGATGTTAAAGATGCTTAAGAAAAAAGGCTTCCGAGCATATACAACTTGCTCTTTATAGGCACTAGAGATAGTCACCCGTTAAGCGGTAAAGGAGACGTCGTACGTTACCTTTTCGCCCTTTACGGTAATCTTCTCCTTACTGCCTTATTTATTACGACTATCTTAGAGGTTAAAGAGCATTAAGGTCCTATACGGTTATTATATCGATGCCATTAGGATCTCGATATCGATGCCTTACTAAATAGTCGATCGAGGGCTTATATAGCTGCCTTAGTTAAGGCAGCCTTTAGGGACCTTAACTTCTCGAGGCTAACCTAGACGTTATACCTCGAGACCCCCTAACGGCTAACGCGGACAATCGTTATGCCCGACGTTATGCTATTACTAAAGGCCTTAGAGAGCTATAGTCCCTTAAAGCTGCCCGGCTAAGGTAGCTCTAGGCTCCTTATAGGAAGATACGATAATTCTTAAATGCGTTAACTTAGTAGCAATTTACGCGGGTTCGTATACCGGGCTTATAACTATCGCACCGACCTATAAGGACCTATACCCGAAGGCGCGATTAAGATACCGTTAATTATACGTAATTAAGGTAGCAAAGCGAGGCAAAACTATATTATTTTTATCTAGTTCTATAGAAGGCTAGCTATATTACGAGGCACCTTAAATAGGTGTGTAAGTAGATATAATAACCGTATAGGTACCGAGCTACATCTGGCTCGGTCTTATAGGCGCCGCTCCGATGCGACATCCCTACTATCTTATCTATTGCTAATGTTAGCACCCTAAGCGACCGGCTAAAGGGTGCATTGCATGTATTATAATGCCGGCACGAAAAGAAAAGCCTGCTAACTATAGCAGTTATAATAACAATCTCAATCGGGCTATTGCCCGGATCCTTCGTTCCTTTCTCGTGAGTTATACTCACGCTGGCTAGTAATTATTTATCGTCTAGATCGAATTCCTTAATCGCCGAAAGGAGCATATAACGGCGATCTCTTTAGGCAGCGGAGAAGCAGCGAGCGGCTGCTCTTTAATCTTACTGCAAGCGCGTAGCGAAGCGTGCAGCGGAATAGTCTTGTGTTAGATCCGCGGGTAAAGGGATTACATACAGGATTACGTGCGGGATTACGGACGGGAAATTAGGCTAAGAGACCCCTTAAATAAGGTTTCGAGGCAGCCCCTTTTCGGGCATAAGAGGCAATAATAAGCATTATCATTATCATTATTAATATACTGCTTTTAGCGGTATTACAGCCGCTGCAACCTATATCTCTCGCATCCTTATTTAGTAGGCCGTAGATCGAAGATCTAATAATTAAGAGTCTTAGTCTTTTAGCCACTACTACTAAGAGAAGCCACTATTTATTTAACCATTAGGCCCCCTTTAAACCGCGAGAAAAGCCTAGCTAATTATACTCGGCAAGAGGACTAGATTCCTCTCGCACCTTATCGAAATAAGCCCGCGAGAACCACCTCGCGGCACCTTATCGAACAAAGCCCGCAATACGCGGCAATATATCGAAATAAGCCCGCGAGAACTATCCTCGCGGCACTATATCGAAAGAAAGCCCGTAAGACTCGCGGCACTAATGAATCGAAAAAGCCCGTAAGACTCGCGGCATTAATACATCGAAAGAAAGCCCGCACTAAGCGGCACTAATATATCGAAAGAAAGCCCGCACTAAGTAGCACTAATACATCGAAAGAAAGCCCGTAAAAGACTACCTAACGGCATTAGAAAGAATAATACACACTGCTTTTAGCAAAGGCGAAAAAGGGTGATTCCCTAGCTAAAAACATATCCTACTACTAGTAGAGGCAAGAGGGTAATTCCCTCGTTAGCTAGCTAAGACATATACTGCTTTTAGCAGAGGCGAGAGGGTAATTCCCTCGTTAGCTAGCTAAGACATATACTGCTTTTAGCAGAGGCGAGAGGGTAATTCCCTCGTTAGCTAGCTAAGATATATACTGCTTTTAGTAGAGGCGAGAGGGTGATTCCCTCGTTAGCTAGCTAAACAATAAGCCTACATTAAGGAGTAAACCCCTCCATGGCATTAAATAAGCCTATATTAAGGAGCAAACCCCTCCGTAGCATTAAATAAGCCTATATTAAGGAGTAAACCCCCCCGTAGTATTAAATAAGCCTATATTAAGGAGTTAACCCCTCTATAGCATTAAATAAATAAGACTATATAAGCTATTCGCGGCGAGCGGCAAAGACCCCTCGTCCGTATACTTAGATAAGATATAAGCTATTAGCTTATAAGCTAAGAGCTCGCGGCGGCGGGAAGAGAAGAAGACTCTCTCGTCGTTACGGCAAAAGCTCGCGGCGGCGGGAAGAGAGGAAGACTCTCTCGTCGTAGTATATATAGTTCGCGGCGGCGGGAAGAAGACTCCCTTATCGCGTATACTTATATAAGCTAATAGCTCGCGGCGGCGGGAAGAAAAGAAGACTCTTTCGTCGTCGTAGTAATAATATATCGCGGCGGGAGGAATACTCTCTTATCGTAGTATATATATTACGGCGAGAGAAAGAAAAAGTCCTTTATCGCAGCGAGTAGTAAAGTCTCTTATCGTAGCAGTAATAACACATTCGCGGCGGCGAGAGGAGAAAAGAAAGACTCTCTCGTCGTAGTATATAGTAATCGCGGCGGAGGAAGAAGAAGACTCTTTCGTCGTCGCGGTAAATATACTCGCAGTAATATAATACATCGTAGCGGCGGGAGGAAAAGTCCTTCGTCCGCGCACTTATCTAACGCATAAGCTAATAGCTCTCGATAAGCTAATAGCTCGCGGTAGCGGAAAGAAGGAAAAGTCCCTTTCCCTCGTATATGCTCTAACACTCGAGTAAGCAGCTTTTACGGCGAGCGGTAGAGTCCTTCGTCGTACTTATTCGAGCAAGCAGCTCTCGAGCAAACGGCTCTTAAGCAAGCAGCTCTTACGGCGAGCGGTAGCGTCCCTCGTCGCACTTATTTAAGTAAGCAGCTCTTAAGCAAACGGCTCTCGAGCAAGCAGCTTTCGAGCAAACGGCTCTCGAGCAAGCAGCTCTTACGGCGAGCGGTAGAGTCCTTCGTCGCACTCTCGAGCAAGCAGCTCTCGAGCAAGCAGCTCTTGAGCAAGCAGCTCTTACGGCGAGTAGCTCTTACGGCGAGCGGTAGAGTCCCTCGTCGCACTTATTTAAGCAAATAGCTCTTAAGTAAGTAGCTCTTATAGCGAGCGGTAGAGTCCTTCGTCGTACTTATTCGAGCAAATAGCTCTTAAGTAAGTAGCTCTTACGGCGAGCGGTAGAGTCCCTCATCGCACTTATTCGAGCAAACGGCTCTCAAGCAATATATAGATTATAGCGAGCGGTAGAATCCCTCGTCGTAGCGAGCGCTCTTATAGCGAGAGGCAGAGTCCTTTATTACAGCGAGCGGTAGAGTCTTTTATCGCAGCGAGTAGTAAAGTCCTTTATCGCAGTAAGACGAAAGACTACCCTCGTTATAAATACTTATTTAAGCAATACGTATATTCGAGTAAGCAGCTCTTATAGCGAGCGGTAAAGTCCCTCGTCGCACTTATTTAAGCCGAGTAAGCAGCTCTCGAGCAAACGGCTCTTAAGTAAGCAGCTCTTATAGCGAGCGGTAGAGTCCCTCGTCGCAGTAAGCGGTAGAGTCCCTCTCCCTTATATATACTTACTTACTTAAGCAAGCAGCTTACGCGGCGTCGGAAAACTCCCTCGCCCGTACCTATTACGGCATTCGTCTGTATTAAGCAGGCTATATAAGCCTCGACTTTATATAAGCCTCGGCAATATAGAGCCCTCGGCAATATAAAGCCCTCGGCTATATATATATAAGCCCTCGGGAATACGACCCTCGGCTATATACACAAGCCCTCGGGAATACAACCCTCGGCTATATATATAACCTACGGCTATACGAGCCTCGACTTTATCTATAAGCCTCGGCTATACGAGCCTCGGCCGTATATATAAGCCCTCGAGAATATAACCCTCGGCTATATACATAAGCCCTTAGGAACACTAGCCTTAGCTATATAAGCCTTCGTCCGCCCGTATACTCTAATAAACTATACACGAACCTTCCGAAGCGATCGACTAATCGACTAATCGACTAATATAGGAGGAATAAGGCGTGTTATTGCCGCTAAAGGCGTATACGGCAGCGTAAAGGCATAAAATGCCGAGTTGTAATTACTACTACGAAGTATAGTCGGTCGTAAGGAGGACCCGGAAGAATACGATAATCCGCCCCGATTGATAGATTAAACATTGGCAAAAGACCCCGGATTTAAGCTATTTAAGCTCTTTAGTCTAGCTTCCCTCGCATTGCGATCGAAGCTAAAGGGGTGTATTAGATCCGCGGGTAAAGGGATTACATGCAGGATCACGTGCGGGATTACGGACGAGAAATTAGGCCAAGAGACCCCTTAAATAAGGTCTTAAGGCAGCCCCTTTTCGGGCATAAGAGGCATTAACAAGCATTATTATTATTATTATCAATATACTGCTTTTAGCGGCATTACAGCCGCTATAACCCACATCTCTCGCATCCTCATTTAGTAGTCCGTAGATCGAAGATCTGACATCTTGTTTCGAGAGCCTAAGGCGGCGCTAGTCGGTGCGCTAGGGAGCGTAAGGCCGGCGGGTTAACGATGCTGCGGCGGAAAGAAGAAGCTACTGCGGTAGAGGGTTGCCGGCTGGGTGAAGATGCTGCTGCGGTAGAGGGCTGCCGCTAGGTGAAGATGCTGCTGCAGCGAGAACTTGCCGGGAGGTTGAGGGCATCGCTAGGGCGATGAGTTGCCGGCAGGATAAAGAAGCTGCTGCGGCGACGACTTGCCGGGAGATTGATAACGTTGCTACAAGCCGGTAGGGAGAAGATGCTACTATAGCGGCGACGAAGACATCGTCTCAATAGGATAAAGCACAGATTCCTAGGCCTCGAGAAAAAGGGCCGCTTTGCCGGCAGGTTAGGAAACAGTCGTGCAGCCGGCGTTAATAGCAGCAGTAGATAAAGCGGCATCGGGAATAGAGGCCGCGGTAGGAGAGGCGGCGAGGCGGCGAACAACAGCTGCGAGAATAGTCGTATAGACGGCTTTAATAACGGCAGAAAGTCTTTAAGAAGAGACGTTCTCGAGAGAAGAGACAGGGTTGCCGGTAGGTTAGGGAACAGTCGGGCAACCGAAGTTATCGTTAATAGCAGGCGCGAGAATAGTCGCTATAACGGCGGCAGGCGCCTTCTACTAGCCGGCAGAGAGTCCTTAAGTAACGGGGTTAGAAGAGACGTTCTCGAGAGAAGAGGCAGGGTTGCCGGCAGGTTAGGGAATAGTCGGGCAACCGAAGTTATCGTTAATAAAAGGTAAGGCGGCCTTAGGAATAGCCGTAATAACGGCGGCGGGCGCCTTTTGCTAGCCCGGATAGGTTTAGCGAAGGTGCTTAAAAAGAGCGTTCCGGGAAGCAAAGGGCGCCTTACACCTTCGGCACGAAGAGGGCTTAGCGGCCGGAGGAGCCTTAGCTATAGAACACGAAGCAGGCGGCGGAGTAGGGCGTACTACAGACATCGCAATAGGGCGTGTAGTAAGCGACGAGGCTATCGTCGTAATAAGGCGTGCAGCAGGCGGTAAGGATATCGTCGCAGTAGGGCGTATAGCAGACGGTAAAATAAGGTACGGCAACGATAGCATCGTCCTTAGAGGCGGCGAGGCTAGCGTTACGGCCGGCGAGGATCTCGTTAATACTAAAGCAGGCGTCGTAGGGCGTATAGCAGGCGGCAAAACAAGGTACGGTAGAGGCCGCGGAACTATCGTTAGTAGAGGCGAAGCTACCGTTATATAGCTAGCGGGCGGTAAAGACATTATCGATTAGGCTCCTTTCGCCTCTTCCTCTCTATATTCCTCGCCCTAACGGGCAGGGCGGCGATCGTCCTATTCGTAGCGTCGGTCGTTATAGTAGGTTCTACCGCGGCGAAGAGAAGAAGGCTCTCGGTCCCTCGAGGCTCGGGTCTCTTAACCCTCTTATTAGCGACGATAAGGATCGAAGGAAACTTAGGTATAGGCAAAGCTCGGTTGCTATTGCTTATAACAAGGCATCGTAGGGAGCGGGGGGGTCGGTGTAAGCCGAAGTAGCAGTAGGGCAAGCGGTATATAGAAAGGTCGGGCGGCATATAGAAAGGTCGGTTAGTATATGCAAAAATTTACAACCACCTAAAATAGGTGCGAAGAGGTTTAGGCATATATAGAAAATAGGAGAAAACTTAGTTAATAGTTTCTAGGCTTGCTAGAAGAGAGAGAGAGGTTATCGTAATAGCGAAGAGGCGCGTTAATAAAGCGCTAAGGCGGAAGAGAGAGTGATTGGCTCTACTATCGGGGGCTTAACACGGGCTAAGCCGAAAACAGCGGGGTGGTTGTCCGGGAGTAGACGGAAGGTTCTTAGCGAGCGAAACTAGCGCTCTAGTGCAACGCAAATAAAGGCGTCGCTAGTGCGGCTTTAAGAGGCGCTTAGTAGAGGGCTTATAAGGGCCTCTAATGCTTGCCGAAGAAGAGGCAAGGTGTTGCTACTATTTTAATACACTAAGCAGCGTGGAAAGGTAAGTAAAGAAGGATGGTTTATTAGGGTAGGTAGCGAGCCCCGGGAGCTAGGAATAGCTCCCTACTATCTTATCTATTGCTAATGTTAGCACCCTAGGCGACCGGCTAAAGAGTGTATTGCATACATTATAATTATAATGCATTAGGCACTAAGAATGTATGTGTAAAGAAGGATGGTTTATTAGGGTGGGTGGCGAGCCCTAGGAGCTAGGAATAGCTCCCTACTATCTTATCTATTGCTAATATTAGCACCCTAGGCGACCGGCTAAAAGGTGCATTGCATACATTAATTATCCGATTGCTTTCTAATTACGGAAGTTTACTAGCCCTAAACTTAACTACGGTACCCTTAATTAGGAGATATTTACTATCGTTAAGTTATTTAAATACTAGCGATACTACGTTAAAAGGGCGGCGAATACCGTTAAAGTTTTATTAGATTACTAAAACCTTTAAGGCTTTATAAAGCAAGTATCCTTTAATAGAAGATAAGCACGTTAGTATATATACCTATCTCCTTTTAATTTTACGATTAAACACTAAGCCGGTAAATTAAATCCTAGCGATGCTTTATTAAGGAAGCTAGAATTTATAGGCGAAGCCGTACCGTCTATAGAGCTACTCCCGGAACTATAATAAAAGTTAATAGTTATTCGGTAAGTATATATAGCTATAGATTCTTTATAAAGCGACCTTAAGACGAGTTCTTAAGTCTCTACTATCTCTAAGCTTAACGAGATGTCTTTACGTAACGAAAATACATAAGCTCTTTAAGATTCGATCGCTTAGCATTTAGGAACAAGTCCCGCTAAGTTAGCTACCTAGGTTAAAGATATCGTTAGTTATAAATAACGGTATTAAAGACAATTAGCTAGATTAGCAGCTCGTTATAAAGGGGTCTATAAGAGTAATATCTCTAAGCCCTTTTTTTAGCTCTTAAAGAGGACTTAAGCGGAAGATCCGTAGACTATATAGCGAGTATAGGCCGAAAGTACCCTAAAAGAAGGGGTAAGTCTTTAGTTATTAAGCATAAACGGACTTATTTTACATTCGGGAAGAATCGTAGTGCCCGTAGAGGTTGCCTTAAGGTAAGAGCTTATTTAGCTCTACTACGACGATCCCTTTATAAGATACTTCGGAATAGCCTATATAAAAGACCTCCTATCCCGGAAATTCTTCTAGGAAGAAATAGCTCGTAATATAAATAGCTACGTACGTTTATATTATATCTATTAAAGCGCCGTTCTAAAACGGTATCGCCTATATAGCGCTCTTAAGTCGCTGCCTATTCCTATAAGACCTTAGGAAGAAGTCTCTATAGACTTTACTACCGGTTTTCCGGAGTTATAGTTCGATAGTAGAGAAGTTAACGCAATTTTAGTAATCGTTAACTAATACACTAAGTATAGCGTATTTCTCGCGGTCTTTAAGATAATAATAGGGCTTAAGTTAGCTAAGGCTTTTTATTATAAGATTAAGCTTATCTATAGAGTCCCGAAAGGCATTATTTCCGATAGAGGATCTCTATTTATTAGTAAGTTTTAGTTAGACCTTTATTATATATTATAGATAAAACGTAGGTTGTCTATAGCCTTTTACCTATAAACTAACGGTTAGACCGAATAGGTAAATTAGATACTATAATACTACCTTCGGTATTATACGAATGCCGAATAGAATAACTAGCCTAGACTACTACGAGAAGCTTAGTTCGCTTATAATAATGCGAAGAATATAACTATAGGCTTTTCGCTAAAGAAGGTATTATACGGATACTAACTAGACTACTATATCTACCTTACGGACGATGCTACTAGTAGGGGTATGCCTAAAGCGAGAGCTCGCATTAGCAAATTAGCAGACTTAAGGAAAAAGCTAGAGACTTATTAGCGATAAGCTATCGAGTCGTAAAAGAAGTTCTATAACCTCTATTATAAGCCACTTACCCTTAAGGTTAAGGACCTAGTAGGACTCTCTATAAAGAACTTACGCGTTAAGGACTAAAGAAGGAAGTTATTACCTAAATACATTAGACCTTTTAAGGTCCTTTAAGCTATTAGCAAATAGGCGTACCGCCTAGCCTTACTAAAGAAATACGACCGGCTTTATAATATGTTTTATATTATTCCTTCTTAAGCTATAGGTAGAAAGGGCTACTAACTAATACCTTAGCGAATTACTGCCGATGCTTAACCTCGACGATGCCGAAGGAGAATAGTCGGTTTAGTAAATTAAGGACTATAAGAAGAAGAAAGGCATTACCTACTACTTAGTGAAATAGGAAGGTAAGCTAGCTAAATACAATAAGTAGGTTGCTTAGGATAATATAGCGAATGCCTAGGAATTTATTAACGAATACCTAGAGACACGACTAAAGAAACGGCGGAAATTACGTATTATAAAATAACTTCTTTTTAGCTTACCTTAACTTTTCTACTTTTACTCTACCGCTACTTTACCGTTATTCTTTAACATCTATATAGTAGAAGTCTCCTACTTCTCTTTTGCTAGTAAACTCCGCAATAATAAGGAGACGTTTTAACTACTCCCCCCTTCCTCGGCGACCGCTCTCCTTAATTATTTTATATAAATCATCGTATATATATTCTCGTCCTACCCGCTATAGGGTAAAACCTACGCCCTTAATTACTAAACGAAGCTTCTAGTCCTTATTCTCGCGTATAGCTTTCCGTCGCTCTATTAATGCCTGCCGGTATTTAAGACGACGTTTTATATATAAACGTTTAGCACCTAATACCCCTTATTCCTCTCTATAGGCTGTTATTACGGCTATAAACGACGTATAAACTTAGTAGAAGATTGACTTAATTTTCTTCTTCTCCGTCTCGTCCTAAGTAATCTATAGCTCGGCTATCTTCGTCTAAATAGCGCATAGATCCGCTATATCCCCGGATATTATTATAGGCATTTATAATTTTATTAGCGATTGTATCTCGACTTAAGGGGGAATAAAGAACTTACGGATTTATAAAGGTTACCGCGCGAGTTATATTAAATATACCTAATTAATCGCGTATCCTCCTATATATAAGATAGTTCGACTATTTTAGTATTATCCTAATTATCGCTAAGCCCTTATATACTACTATTAAGGCACTTAATATAGTATAACTCGGTTACTTAGCACCCTTTCGCGCGGTGACTTTTTATAGTTGCGACCTTCTTAGCCTTTTTCTTTAGCGATATCCCTTTCCAGAGATTCTTTATATCGACGGTATCTCCCTTAGCATTCGCCTTTATATCCTCGTCTCTAACGCTTCGCTAGACGACGAAAATAATTTAGATTTAATAACCGTTAGCGTTATACGCTTAGCAGTCGCTTAATCTTCCTAGGACTCTACTATAATAGGTTTCTTTATGCTTATAAATAGTCCCTTAAATAACTAATAAAATAGTTAATCTTCGGTTTCTTCCTCTAACGAGGATATCGATTTCTTTAATACATTCGGCATATTCTTCTCTACGAGAAGTCGTTCTAATAGGGTTGTTTTCTCTCCGCGCGTTTTCTTTAGCTTTATCTCTTCCTATGCTATCGCTACGGCGTCCTTAATCAATACTCTATTTGCCGATAACTCTAGGACTCGAGCTATAACTAAGGGACCTATCGGCTAAATATAGTCTATCTATTTTCCTCGCTTCTAAGGCGTCTCTACCGTTGCGCTTGCCGTTCGCTTAAGCCCTATAGCGTTAAGCTAGTTCGGAATATGCTCGTCTAATCTCGAGGCCTAAGGGTATATCCCTAAGGCCCCGATATATCTTAAAAGAGTGGCAAGCTTTAGTCTTGCTATAAGAGGGCAACCGTATTATAATAAAGGATTATTCGTACTTTTAACTATTGTTCCTACCTTCCTAAACGTACCTCTAGTCTGTCTTCTTATATATTACCTTTATCTAAAAGGAAATAAAAAATGCATAATAAAATCGACTATTCGTTATATTAGAATAGTATAGGAATAAGGGATATCCGTTCTTTAGGCACGATTGCAATCTACGTAATTAAATAGATTACGTACGGGCAACGCCTATACAGATGCGTTATTAACTATACGATGCATCGTATACATCGGGGACCCCGGTGATAGCGTTACTAACTCGGCCGCCCTTACGATAATTAAGTTATTAACTTAATCGCCCTTATAGGCATAGCCCCGACGTCGCAATAAGGGCTTGCAAAGGGCCGGCTTTAGGCCCTATCGATATACGCGTTTATAGCCTATATAAAGGGGCTATTCGTCGCCCCTTAGTTAATAGACATATAGACTAATCTAGCTAGTTTACAACCCCCTTTGTTTGTTTAACTAACTAATAAATAGTCTATTATAATATTATATAGTATTATAACTATATAACCGTTAAAAGAAAGAACGTATTAAAAGGGTTATAAGCGAATAATAAACCCTTCTATTCTAATAGTTAATTTATTTATATCGGCGAAACGTTTAAAGGCCTAGTTTAATAATGCTTTTATTATTACATTAGCTAGGTTATCGGCTTTATTAATCTATCGGACTTCTATAATCTTACGGCGTTCGTATAACTATCGTAAAGCTATAATATCGATTATTAATTTTTCTCCTTTATAGTACCTAGTTTAATAGGGCATTTATATAAGGAGTACAAATCGGTATAGATAATTAATAGAACCGGAGGAAGACTAAGGCGATCCGTGATTATCTTAAGAGTTATAGTAAAAGATATCCTAATATCGAAGCCGTTTACTATACCGTAGATTTCCGATATAAGGATACTTCGGGTAACTTATTTAAATTTCGTAGAGTTTTAGTAGATAATATTGCCTTTAATCGCAAATTGCTTATCTATTCGGTCGGTCTTATAAACTAAAGCAATAACGAATCTAAGCTATAAAGATCAATCTTTATTATTTATAGAAGAGCTATTGGTAAAGACTAAAAGCTTAGCCGATGCGAGGTTAATTAGGAGATATATTAGTCTACGTTATTAATTATCTAATTTCTACTATAGTCGCTTATTTAAGATTATATAGTCTTTATTATCTAGGTTCTAAACTTAAGCAGTAAAAGAGATATTAAATAATACTTCCGGTTAATAGATAGATGCAATATATATACTACGAGCACGTTACTTTATATACCTTTGCGCTTAGTTAATAGCCTAGGGTTTTACGGTTTTAATCTTAGCTACTTAACCCTTCTATTATAATAGCAAACGTCTATCGTATTATAGGGTTAATTTCGCGCCGTTAAAGTCTATAAATTGTCTAGCAGTTATTAGAGTTTTCGGTTTAGCTTTAAATTATGCTTTCTAAAGCTCTTTCTCTTTATAGTCTGAAAAACTCTAAGTCCTAAGCATTAACGTATCGTCTATCTATATCCCGACGATGCTAAAAGGTATAGGAGGGCTATAGTTAGAAATAAGCAAGCATATATCGTATATTAAATAAGCTATATTAAGCTTTTAATATAGTGACTATAGTATATATTAAACTAGTATAGTCTAGATTCCGCGATGCTATATAAAGGCCTAATTACTTAAATAATTATGCCTTCCGGATATTTCTTTATTAGTTTAGCGGGTAGAGCTATTAGGATCATTTAGAACAACTTAGTATTAGCCTACGGATATACTTATATATATATCTTATAAAGACAATATTATTCCGTATTCTTTAAGCATTCCGGCTATAATAGCTATAATTAAACGTTAACTAACTCGCTAGATTATTAGCGACTATATAAGTATAGATATCTTCTTAATATTACTATATCCTTAGATTACTAGTCTCGACTTTTCGTAAAGTTTAGTATTACGTCCCTTAACCTCTCTAACTATTTAAGAATAGAAGATCCGATATCCTCTATATTTTTCCTCGTTGTATTATTCGAAACTAAATATACTATAAATAATAAGGTTATTAATCTCTTTTATATTAGATTCTTTAAATAGGTTACTAAGTATTATAATTACGCTATCGGCACGGAGTTTAAGTATATAATCGTCTACGTTAACCTCTTTCTTCGGGTTATTTTTCGCATTAGGTAGGCGATTACGTTTTTAAGGCATACGAGGAGGTTCTTATATAGTTTTATATCCTTTTATTAGTTTATTATCTTAAGAATTATATCCTAGTATATCTTAGTTTAAAGCTATAAGTTCTTCTAATATTAGTTCTAATATTTCGTCTTAAAAGTACGGTTATATATATATTAACCTAAAAACTTATAGTCTATTAATTATAAGTATTGCTATTCGCACGACACTAAATGTCTAATCGCACGATATCCCCGTTTTTTCCCCCGCTATACGATTTGGCGTAAGTAGCCTAGCGCCGCGGGGAGTCACACGAAGTCCTTACGTTAAGCCTTAATACGTGCATCGTCGCAATCGTCGCATCGTCGCAATCGTCGCAATCGTCGTAATCGTCGCAATTATCGCAATCGTCGCATCGTCGCAATCGTCGCATCGTCGCATCGTCGCATCGTCGCAATCGTCGCACGTATATCGCATCGCGGGCGTAAGAACGTTAGAGCTACGTATATATACGTATGCGATGCCGATAAAAAAAAACCTAGTGACTTCGAGTGACTCCTGGCGGCGCTAGGCTATATAGGCTGAATCGTGTGGCGGGCTATAGCGGGGGTTAAGCTAGGAAAAAACGGGGATGTCGTGCGATTAGACATTTAGTATCGTGCGAATAGCAATACTCTTAATTATATCGATTATTATATTATGGCTTTTAATCGCTACGACTTTAAAAGGACCTTACTAACCGTTCTTTTCTCTCTAGATATAGACCTTACTTTAAAGTAGAAGATTAAGAATCTCTTTTATTAATAGTCCGTTTCGGCTATAAGTAGCATCCTTAATTCGTCTTTTAGCAGAGCTCTAGCGAAGCAATTTCAAAGCCTTTTATATAGCTATAGCTCTTTACATCGTTGTTATAGAAGGGGGTAATTCCTATATAATCCGAGGGTAAGCACTAAAAACTACTAATATAGGAACTAAACTATTAGGGCTAGCTATATTATTAATTGCCTTAACTACTATTTAAAGGATAGCTTTAGCTAATATAAAGTTTCTGATTTCTTCCTATAGAATACTAAATATACGTTTAAGTAGTCTATAATATTTCTTAATCTTTCCGATACACTAATAGACTTTAACTAAAACTTATTTATATATAATTCCTATAACTTTCGCTTTATTCCGGAATTTAGTTAAAGCAAAATTCGTTCCTACTTTATATTTAATAATATCTAATAGACCTAGATATATATCGATCTATAACGCACGTAGGGTTTCCTATATATCTTTTACGGACATTAATAATAGGAATCTTACTGCTTAGAATAAAGTTGCTAAATCTACTACGTATAGTACTAATCGTTATAGGTTTCTAAAGTATATAACGTTAATAATAATCTCGTAGTTAAAATCTTAATTATCTTATAGTATAAATTTAAATCGTCTTAAAGCCTAAGAGTGTATCTAGCATTAGTAGCAAAATTTAGAAATAGTTTTAAGTCTACCGATTAATATATTATTATATCCTGCTTAATATACTAGATAATATAGTCTTATAACTACGGGATGTCTAAAGCGACAATAGAGCGTGCGGATCTTACTCTCTATAAGGATATTAATTAATTCTTTATCCTTAGAAAGAAAGAATTATAGATATCCCTATTTTCGTACTATAGGGACTACGCCTCGGCTAATAATTATATCTATTATATTATTAAAGTATATACTTAGTCGGTCTATATCGCTTAAAGAGAGTAGGAAAGGGGTAGGTATCTTTAAAACGTAGAAAGTTATTCTTCTAATCGGTGTTTTAAAAGCAATAAAACTAAGGGAATTAATAGCATCTCTACTTCCAAACTTAATAGAAGCTTATCTTACCGTTAACTTATAGATAGTAATTAAAGGATCTTCTTTCTATAAGGCACCCCTATAGCGGAGTGGTCAACCGCTTAGATAAGCCTATAGACAGGAGTCGGTTTAAATCTAGCTAAAGTGACTTTTTGCGATTGCGCCTATAGTCGTAGGGAAAAAATAGGCCGGCCGCGCCCCGTTATCGCGTCGCTAGTAAGTAGGTTACGTAGGCGAAATCACGTATAGTGCACGACTATATTATTAATCGGAAAAAATAGAAGGCCGGGCAAAGCGCTCCTAATATTAGCTATTAAGCCGCACGGCCCGGTACTAGGCCTACGTATAGCTACACTAAGAGAAAAAGAGGGGTAGCGATAATCGCCCGCACCGATAACTACGATTATAGCACGTGCCCGCCGCGTAACCACGCGGGTATGTGTATATAAGGACTAGGCTAATTAAATATAGTATAACTAAAGGAACCTTGCCTAGCCCCCCGATAGCTAATTAAATAGTCGGGCTACTCGCTATACTAAGAAAATACCGTCCGACTATTTGTCCGACGTGGCCGCGACTAACTAAATTAACCGAAGCGAAGCCGGGCCGGGGGCGCTACGTAACCTATACGTACGGGGATACGACGCGCTTAAGCGGCTTAAACGACCGTAGTAGGAAGTGTATAGGTTTTTCCTAAGGTCCTCCCGTTTCCTATACTAGCTAAGATTAAGGTACTAGGCCCGTTAGGGTAGCTAGAGTACTTTAATCATTATTATTATCTTTCTATAGGGCAATATACTAGTTAAATCCGGCTATTAACACTTTTACTATACCTATGTTAACTATAATGCTTTAAAAGCGTGTCTTAAAGTATTTAATAAACTAGTTAGATATAGTAACGACCTTTTATTTACTATATAGGTCTTCTTTAATAAGCCGATATATAAAAGCTTATTAATAAATCATCTAGCTTACTTACTATTATCTTATAAAGTTATTATCGTCTCCTAAGTAAGATTTATTATCTTAATCCTCTACTATATTATCTATCTTACAACCTTTCTATTAGGTTACGTAGGCTATAAAACCTATTGTTATAATATTCGTAAAGTAGTATTACGCGATGTATTAGTCCTTCGATTTCTGCCGTTTCTTTAGTATATACTTAGTTAACTAACATCCTTATTTTCTGTTAGTAGGGATCACACGTAAGATATCTAATTAAGAGGTCTTCTAGTTGGTATTTAAGTGTGTTGTTCTGCCTAGCTAGAAAGGGGGGGAAAGGGGCCCCCTTTATAGAGCCTATAAAGATCCTAACCCGGGCCTGCCGGGCTCCTAACAGAGCCCTGTTGGGAGCACGTGACCCAGCCGCTGACGCTGTCATCCGGGTTATAATAAGGCTGCTGCCGGGGTTATAACGTAGCTAATAACGCTGCCGTCGGGACCGTCGGGGTCATTAGGGGTTATGACTTATAACCCTTTTCCTCGTGGTGTTTATCCTATATTCCTACATTCCTACACTAGCAGTTTTCTTTAAAGCTTCTTCTTTTAAGCTTGCAATAACTAATTAAACAAAAGAACGCGCATTAGGCCGAATTCCCTAATAAATATAAAAAAATAAATACAAATGAGATAATATAAGATTAGCGGAAGTCTAAGCTCGCGAGGCTGCTGTTATTGCCGTGCTATTATTGCTATTACGCGGAGCTATAGGCACTGCAAATCTCGGAACAAAAGGAGTGTAGTCGTTAGTTAGGGCGGTTGTGCCTATCGGGTGACGAATTAAAAGAAAGTCTGTATGCGCTTTGTGTGGTAATATCCTTCGTTAAGGTATCGGACGAGTGCGCGCGAGACTCTTTGTAGTAACGGCTTTCTGCTAGGGGGTTAAGTAAAGCGTCTATATGGTCGGCGGCTTCGTTGATTAGTATCGAGGGGGCTGCTTCGAGAGCTGCGTTAAGAGCTGCTTCGAGGCTTGCTTTGCTCGACGGGGTTTCGCAGTGACTATATTGCTGCTAGGGGCTTATTAGTAAAGCGTCTATATATTCGGCGGCTTCGTTAGTGTCGAGGGAGCTGCTTCGAGAGCTGCGTTAAGAGCTGCTTCGAGGCTTGCTTTGCTTCGACGGGGTGGTTCGCAGTAACGGTTTTCTGCTAAGGGCTTAAGGGAAGCGTCTGTATGGGCGGCTTCGTGGGTGTCGAGGGAGCTGCTTCGAGAGCTGCGTTGAGAGCTGCTTCGAGGCTTGCTTTGCTCGACGGGGTGGTATGCAGTAACGGCTTTCTGCTAAGGGCTTAAGGGAAGCGTCTGTGTGGGCGGCTTCGTGGGTTTAAAGCGTCTGTTGGGCGGCTTCGTTAGTGTTCGCTTTGGAGGCAGCTGCAAGAGCTGCTGCTGCGAGAATTAATAGGGGAGCCGAATTAGTCGCAAAGGCCGGCATCGGGGCCTCGAGTCGTTAATCAAATAGTGCGACGGGATTATCTATCTGCCGCGTCGGCGGCTGCGGCGATAGTCGGGCTCGTTAGTGTTATCGTGGATGACTAGGGTCGCGAGGGTCTTCGCGATGTTATCGTAACGGTCTGAAAAGAATCTCTTAGCAGGTAAAACCAGCGGTATTTCTTTTTCTTCTCGTCCTTACGGTCCGAAGAGAACTCCTATATGTAAAACCAGCGGTGTTCTTCTTCTTCTCGCGTAAATGCGTTACTAACGCGCTTCCTATTAACGTTACTCTTCCTCCTTAATAAAAGCGAGACGGGATTAATAGGAAGCTTAAAGGGTCTATTTGCTAGTCGAGCTCGGTTTAAACAGTCTTATTCTTAGCATAGATAATCCTCTCTAGGTGTACGCAATAGAACCCGCAAAAGGGTAAAGATGCGTAGGAGCCGCGTTCTTATAACAACTGCCCCTTTTACACTTTCGAAGATTAAGATCTATCTCTTCTGCCTTGCTATTCTATAGTTAAATCCGTTCAACCACTAATTAGTGTTAGTAGGGATCACACGTGAGATATCTCATTAAGAGGTCTTCTAGTTGGTATTTAAGTGTGTTATTCTGCCTAGCTAGAAAGGGGGGGAAAGGGGCCCCCTTTATAGAGCCTATAAAGATCCTGACCTAGGCCTGCCGGGCTCCTAATAGAGCCCTGTTGGGAGCACGTGACCTAGCCGCTAACGCTGTCATCCGGGTTATGATAAGGCTGCTGCCGGGGTTATAACGTGGCTAATAACGCTGCCGTCGGGACCGTCGGGGTTATTAGGGGTTATAACTTATAACCCTTTTCCTCGTTGTGTTTATCCTATATTCCCACATTCCTACATTTTCCGTATATAAAACACTTCTTAGTGTATAGAGGATTGCCGTAATTGCCTCTATAGCTGCTTTAGGCTTAGGACCTTACTTATAATCTAGCAGCTAATAGGGAGTATCTTCTATAGAATCCTCCGCGGAATCCTCTACGATTAAATAAATTTCGGCTATAGTTTCGTCCTCCTCGTCCTTAGTATCTATATCTTCCGCGGTTATTATTATATCTCCGATCTCTATAGAATATCTAGTTATATAGGTCGTAGTTATTCTCTTTAATATCTTAGTTATTAGACTAATATTCTTAGATAAATTAGTTAAATAAACCGCGAGAAAGGTATATTTATAATAAGGATCTTAGGTCTATAAAGAGTGCTTCGGCATTAGTTAAGGGTTTAAATAGAGCGTACTCTAGTTCGGGAACGCCTCGGCATATATTAATAAGTATAGTTCGTAGGGGAAAATCGCCTATAAAGTCTTTGCTAAGTGCCTATTAGCAAAGTTGCAATTTATCGAATAAAGCCTAAAGGACTTTATGCAATAGTTTAGCCGGGTGTTCTCCTCGCAACTTATTTAAGGTCGTTATCGTCTAGTCTATATTATAATAAACGTAATTAGCTTTTGTATTAAAATGTCTCTTAATTATATCGTATGTTAATTAAGTAAAGCTTGCTTTACGCTATAAAGAACATAGAATGTATGTAAGTTACGGCAAGCCGCTTTACTTACTTAATATATATAGTAAGCTTTTTTATTGCAAGGGTCCCTTATATTAACGAAGTACGGCTACTAGCTGGCCCTAAATAACACACTATAATTAGCTAGAGTCTAAAAATTCGGTGCGCTTATTAGCTATATTTCTCGTAAGGTTTAACCGGCTAAAAATCCCACGTTTCCTATTAGTAGTACGTCCCGTAGGGCTTATCCCGACATATTGACTAATTAAACTAATACGGTTATTAGCTGCTATATTCTTCTGCCGGGGTTTAACCGCATTTCGCGATAAGCAGGAAAAAACAACGTAAATAATAACGCGCCTTTATCGCGGCTTTTTTATTACGGGTTGCAATAGCTCTTATAGCAGTAGCCCCCCCGCCTCCGCCTCTGCCTCTATAACCGCTTGCTAGCCGTAATAACGATATTTATGCTTTACCCGATCGTCGTTGCCCTTATTATCGCGTATCTAAGCCTTATAATTAATTTATCTACTTTAAAGACCTAACGAAATAGACTATAAAGTGCCTTATATATCGCTAGGGATATTCTCCCTCTATATACTACCCCTTCCTTTTCTACGTCTTTCTCTACTAATTATTCTTAGGCTCGAGGCCTCCTTACGCCTATTCGTACGAACTCGACTTTATATAATTTATATAAGCGAACGGTAAGCAAAGTATAGTCCCTTAAGATATAAAGCCCGCGCTCTCCTCGCTTGCCTTTACTATACCCTCGCCTTAAGTCTCCCGGGCGTACGATAGGCGGAATATAGTCAGCCGGGCTCCCGATAGGCGGAATATAGTCACCCGGTCTCCTAGCAGGCGGAATATAGAGCCCGCGTTATTTTAATAAGTATAATATAATAAAGCCTAATAATTAATTTATTAGTATTAAAGACCTAATAAAGCGGACTATAAAGTGTATTATATATCGCTAGTGTTAGTAGGTGTCTTAAATGCAAATGTAAATATAGGTCTAGTAGTCTTATTGGAATTATTAATACCTATCTAGCTAAGGGCTATACTACCTTCTTTATAGATAAAACGAGAGAAAGGTCGGAGCTACCCTCCGGGAAGTCTCGGTAGCTAAGAATAGAAAGGGATCTGTAAACAGAATGCAAAGACGGATGCGTTAGTCGGGGAAGACCTTCCGCGGACGGATGCGTCAACCGTAGAAGTCTATAGAAGGAAGTGGAATTCTATCTATAGAATTTACCTTAGAAGGGAAGTCCTTCTACCGTAGAATTCTATCTATAGAATTTACCTTAGAAGGGAAGTCCTTCTACCGTAGAATTCTATTAGAATTCTATCTATAGAATTTACCTTAGAAGGGAAGTCCTTCTACCGTGGAATTCTATCTACAATTCCTATAGCTAGGGTTAATCTACTTCTATATATATACTCTCTAACTTCTCTTTTCTATCTATTCTTACGAATACTAATTATAAATAGGCTTAACGCTTTAGTATTCGCAGCCTCTTCCGATATATTAGATCTTCGATCTACAGCTCGGACTAAATAGGCACTTGTAGGTCTTTATAGGTCTAATAGGTTATATAGTAAAAGAGGTTATATTAATATAATATTAAAGATATATATATAGCCCTTATTTTCTTAAGGGGCCTATTTTATAGGAAATTTTCCCCGACGCTATATAACGGTTATACTAACCTAATGTAGTAGCCTCTATCCTATAATCTAACACACCCCCCTAGCTTCGAACCTACATCCGCGGGAGGGAAGCTAGCGTAAAGAGGTCGCTAAATAGCTTAAATCCGATGAGTTTTTAATCCTCGTTCTCTCGTTAAGCTATTAGGGCGGGATATTATTAATCCCTGCCCGTTTATTCCTACGCCTAAGCGCTTAGAGAGTACGGCTTCTTAAGCTCTTATATCTCTTCTTAATCCTTTAAGCATAGCAGCTATAGCTCGGACGTCGCTATATCTATAGTCTCCCTAACGTTATCGCAGCGCGGAGATTTAAGGCTATCCGCAGCCTTATATCCTTTCCTCTCTATTCCGGATAAGGAAATCTATATTAATACTCTGAGAGTACGGCTTTAATAGCTCTTATACCTCTTAATCTTCCTATACTATATAATTATCGGGTTATATCGCTTCGTCGGTCGATTTAAAGAGCTCTCGATCGGCGAGGCGTTATAAGATATCGTTAAGGCCTATTTATTCAATAAAGGCCTTAAAGAAGGGCCTTTAAATCGCCTTTATAAGGCCGTCTACTATTATCTTTATAGTAGGAGTATACTTAACTTCGATAGTCTCGTTAAGGACCTCCTAACGAAGCTAGTAGTTATAAATATCTATATAGCGAAGCTTCGTCTATAGAGTCGCGACTTCGGCCGTAATTAGTCGGATAGTTTAAGTATTATTATATTAAATGCGGATTCGTAAGTTATCGAGGGATACGTCGAGCTCTTTAATAAGCCTGCTTACGTAGATCGACTCCTTTACTGCCTATAATAAAGCTAGAAGCTCCGCTTCTATAGTTAAAGTTATAATAGTATCCTATTTATTAGCTCTTTAGCCGATTAGGCCTTTAAATAGCTTTATAGCAAATGCCTAAAACCTCTTGCGATTAGCGTTATCCGCGAAAGAGGCGTTACTTACTACCTTAAAGTCGTCGCTACCCCCTAGACGAAGCGCTAGTCTACTAGTGCGGTATAAATAGCAGATGACTCGATCGATAGCTTCTTTATAGTTCGGTCTAGGGTTAGTATTATATTTATAGAGTTTTAATATAGCAAACGCGATATTAGGTCGGGTGATAACCGCCGTATATAGTATAGAGCCTACGCTTACTTAGTAAGACTATATCTCGTAGTCTTTAGCGATCCCTTTATAGTAAAAGATATTACGGGATCTACTTAGATATCTATTCTAGGTATAACACCTCTATAAGCACGCTATATATAACTAGCGATACTACTTATTTATTCTACCGTAAAAGACATTTAGAATTCTACCGTAGAAGATATTAGAATTCTACTATAAAAGATATTAGAATTCTACTATAAAATACATTAGAGTTCTACTATAAAAGACACTAGACTTCTACTATAGAAGATATTAGAATTCTACTATAGAAGATATTAAAAGTCTATTATAGAAGGACTATAGTATTTAGACGATAGGTTCCCTAAACTAAAAAAAGGGGATAAGCTTTTTATAATTAGGTATTTACCTATATTATTTAGTTTTACCTTAGGCTTACTTCTATAAACGACCGGTATTTAGTCTATGTCTACCCCTATAGAGATCTTATTTCTATTGCATAAGGATATATATATTCAATTGTAGTAATTCTAGTATAACTAGACTCCTCTTATTTTTACCTTTAACCGTATTATTAAAGACTATGCTTTATAGACCTCTTCTAGAGTCGTACTAAACTACGACGAGTAGAAGGTCTTCCTAGCGATCTATCGTCGGTAACCTCGCTTTTATAGTTGCCTACGATTAATCGTAGTAAGTCTTTACCTTAGCTTCCCGTCTATTACTAAGCGGGTCGCTACGGTAGTATAATCGATTTCTTCCGCGGATATCCTTAAATACCTTCTTAAGAAAAAAGCTCTTATAAGCTTACGCGAAATAACCGACTACGCGCGACCTCTTCCTTATAGCTATCCTTAAAGAGCTTAGGGCTAAATCGCACGCCCGATTTAAAGAAGCTATTGCCTATAACTTCTATACGTCTTAAGGCAAGCCTTACCCCTTCGACGGATCCTTTAAACCCGCGATATATAGGAAACACGCTAGACTTATAAAATTCCCGGCCTATTAGATTAATTATTTAAGCGACCTTCGAGCCGTACTATAAATGTTTTCTTCCCTTACTTTTTAAGATAAGCGTAATTAACTCTTTTTAAGAGTTAACGCTCTCTAATATATAGAATCCTACTAGCCGTACCGACCGAATATTGACTTTAACTATTAACTAGACTTAATTTAATCTTAGTTATAGTCTAATATAGCGAAAGGAAAACGTCCGGCTTTTAGTTTCGAAAGGGATATCGAGGATAAACCCCTTCCTAGCCTATTATCCGAGAATAATCCCTTTCTTAGTCCTTTATTTTAGGACGACCCTATAGCCGGCTAGTCACCGATTTTCTAGCCTACGTCGACGACCGCTATCCTTAGGTAGGCTATTGCATTACCTCCTCCTTCGGCTATATTCTTTCCCGCTATTGCGTAAATTTCCTTTACCCTTTCACTAGCTCCGGCAGTTATATAAGTAGTAATATCTAAAGAGGTATTAATACGCCTTATTAAAAGGATTTCTTTACGTTTACTTTTTAATCCTCCCCGATCCGAGGAAAAGTATCGCGGATCTTACTTACGTTCTTAAGTAAGAATTTAGGCTAAAGATAACGGCCGTTTTAAACTAGCATCTCTATATAATATCTCGTTTAATATCCTAGAGGAGATAGAGAAAACTATAATTTATAAAAGCGTAGATCGCTTTATTAATGCTTTAAAACGAGTAGCTATATAAAGCATAGAATACGCCGACGCCCTCGGTTTAATAATCCTATTACTCCTTCGAGGAACCGCTATTAAGTAATACTTAGGCGATCTTTTAGATAAGGAATAAGCCTTTCTTCACTAGCTAAGCCTAGGCTTTTGCATTTAGTGCGATAAACTCTTTAAGCGCTTCTTTATACGCTTAGAAATAGCCTCTCGTTTGCTATAATATAAGAGGTTTATAACGTAAGACATTATCGACGGAACGGACTTCTATAGATAGATATTAAAAATAAAGCGAAAAGCTAACGCAGCGGGCTACTTAAAGAATAATCTAACCCTAATTATATACTAACGATTAGATACTCTTAAATATAGGAAATCAGCTAGCTATATAAATATTATAGTAGAAGAGTAAAGAAAGGAGGTCTAAACTCGTAGATATAAAGATACATACAGATACCTAACTATAGGACTAACGGAGGTATATATAAGTACCGGAGCCTCTTAAATAAAGCCCTTAGGCCGCACTAACCGTAGTTATAATACAATAGAATACCTACCTACCGTCCTTAGCTAAAGGGGTTATATAATAGGCTCGTTAGGGACGTAATAGCCTATTGCATACCTATAGTCTAGGCTTGGGTTAATGCCCTATATAGCCCCTAACGTCGTATAACGTTAATATACCCCCTTGCTATAGTCCTTATAGAGACTATAGTAATGCAAAGAAAATATAAAAATTAAATAAAATAGCTCGTTTAAATTAGTTAGAACGGCCTATAACTATTATACTACCCTTAATATTAGATAGGGGGCTGATTTCGCATAAACTATAAAAACACTCTCTAGAGGGTCCTATCTACGCCGTCTTAGTCCTTCCTATCTAGGTCCTCGGGGCGGTCCTTTATGCCGAGCTGCCTTACGAAGTCTTCGTGCTTCTATAAAGGGAGGGCCTTAGTTTTGCCGTCCGCCGGGTTCTCGGTAGATTTAATCTATTTAACCTAAAGCCGCTCCTCTTATACTTCCTAACGAAGCTAATATCGATAGATATCGACATACTTTAAATTCGTCTTAAGCCAAGCACTTAGCTCGGTTAATAGCCTAATCGTCTAGAGGTTATTATACTATAGCTCCGCGGTGCCTTTAAACTAGATCTTAAGCTATTTAATAAGTCGAGCAAATTATATCTACTCTTTCGCGGTCCTTAATAAAGCTAGGAGCTCTGCTTCGGTAGACGAGGTCGTGACCGTAGCCTACTTCGTGGCTTTCTAATCGACGGGTCCGCCGAGAAATAAGAGTATATACCCTTATAATAACTTCCTCGACGTAGGGTCGTCCGCGAACGAGGAGTCTAACGCATAGAGAAACCTCCTTATCTCGTTAGTCGCTTTAAAACAGATGTATCGACATTTTATAAGCCATTGTATTACGTCTACGGTCGGGATGCATCTTACTTTTGCCTAGTTAGTACAATAGTAATGTCAATAGTTATAAGCCCGGGAGCGAAGTCTATTTTTGCTAAGACCTAGCTGTAACTTCCACTACTATAGGTCGTAATAGTAGCCTATTTAGTGGCTTTCTAATCTACGGGCCCGCTGAGAAATAAGAATATATACCCCTATAATAACTTCCTTAACGTAGGGTCGTCCGCGAACGAGGAATCCGACGCATAGAGAAACCTCCTTATCTCGTTAGTAGCTTTAAAATAGATATAACGGTCCCGCGTAGTATATAAGTACGCTAGGCACCTCTTTGCCTCTCGAAGGTATCGTAGACCCGGGTTATAGCTAAACTAGGCTAGCCTTACCGCTAGGGACGCCGCGTCCGCCTTAGTGTAAATTGCCGGATGTAGGATCGTGCTTACTAAAGAAAGAAAGTAATAGACCTCTTTATTACTCGCCTTTTCCTTATAGGGAATTAGCTCATCCGTCGTTAGGGGGATCTTAGGCGCGCTAAAGCCCGAATCGTCGTTTATATAAAACTTCTTCGCTATCTTAGAGATATAAGATGCCTAAGACAGCTATAACTTCCTATTAGGCCTATCCCGGATTATCTTAATCCCTAAGAACTAACGTAGTTCCTTTATATAGTTAACGGTGTATTTCGCTATAAGGGCCTTATAGAGTTCTAGCTAGTTATTCTTCCGCTCCTTCGGATATATTATCGCAATATCGTCTACGAAGAAGAAGATAATTACTCCCTTATAGACTATTATATAGGCGTCCTTAATTAGGGTTTCCGCGCTTAAAGACTTAAAGAAGCCGGTAAGGTCCTTATACTAGAGTTTTAGGGCGATTCTTAGGCCGTATAGGTCTCGTAGAAGCCGTATACATAAGTCTAGTTCTACGTAGCCGGGTGGAAGCTAATAATAGACTACAATCGCAGTATCGTGTTTAGAAAAGCCGTCTTAACGTTATACTACGCGGACTCTATATCCTCGAGACATAGTAGGGCTATTAGCAGCCTAAAGGTCCTCGCTCGAAGGGTCGCCGTATATATATCCTCGTTATCTTCCGGTTAGCGATCTCCTTAAACAACTAGGCGGGCTTTAAACCGAACTATATACCCCTATAGATTGCATTTATAGGCGTGGACCTATCTTATCGGAATTAGGGGTTCCCCCTTCTTCTTAGCCTCTAATTTTAAGGTCTTAACCTAGGTTAGAAGTTTCTCCTAGTCCTTAATTTCGCAGGCTATTCCTTTAAGCCACTAGGTCTTATAGGCCGAGGCTATCGCTATCTTATAGAAGGTAGGCATAGGAGGTATATCTTTAATATATAGTCTATAGGTTAAAGCCCTCGCAATAACATTATTAATAAGTAAGGTCCTTTAAGTCCTCTTTCTCTTCCCTTTAACGAAATTATCTACCCCCTAAAGGAGGAGGCACCCCTAAGACCTCTAAAAGAGGCGTCCTAAGGCCAATTAGTCCCCCTATAGGTTCTAGTATTACTAGTTCTAGTATCGCGGGATTCCTACCCCTAAGATCGGGTGGTATCGCGGTATTAAAGGAGACTACTTTACCGGTCTAAGGAGGCGAGACGTATAGACCCTCTATCATCGGGGGTATTACCCCTTTATTCTGCCTCCTATAATAAAATGCTAGCATAAATTCAGCCGCTGTATATCGCAGCCTAGTAGTCTTATCGGTCTAAGGGTACTTATAGGCCCCCTCTTTATCGCCCTTATTATCTTCGGGCATATTAATTGCGTTTATCTATCGGAGGATATTATAAGTATAGGTGTATAGAGCTTGCTTACCTTCTTCCCTCCTTAGATCGTAAATAATATCCTTATTAAATTAAATATTCGTAGAGGTTAAAAGCTTCGTCTATCCTAAGGAAGGGACCTAAATAACGAACTAGTTAGTAGACTTATACCTAACTAAATATCTAATGTATGCCCTCTACGCGGTCTGCGAGAGGGACTTATAAGGTTTAATATGTTTAAGGGCATCCGTCGTTATTAGGTATGCTATATATCTATACACGCGTAGATGCGTAATTATCGGTCGGATCTCCTTAATATAGCTATATAAGGGGTTATAGTCCCTTATATACTACTACTTTCTCTTATAGGGACTCCTTTATATCTTATCGACCCCTATAAAGGGCGTTAGGTTTAGTAGGTAGACGGCCGTTCGGTAGGTCTCGGTCTAGAGGGTGTTAGGGATCTACGAGTTAAGACTTATTAGTCTAGCCTTTTCCTTAATAATAGCCGATAATCGCTCCGTATAACTATTCTAAGTCGGCGTTAAAGGGGCTAATATAAAGAGCTATAGGCTAAGTCTATCCGTATACTGCTTAATCTCCTTAGTAATTAAGGCCTTCTCTCCGTTAGTAACTAGGATGATTATTTAAATCCTATAGCGCGTAGCGAGCTTTACAATTAGCTTCTTAAAGATATCCCGGACCTCGGTTTTCTGCTTAATAGCGTAGAAGAACCGTATATTCGTCGTTATATAGGTAAATAAGGCGTAGTATTTAAATCCCGCGGTACTTACTTCCGGGCCGGCATAGAGGTTAAAGCTAAATTAAACCCCGGGGCTCCTTACGGCCTTAACGTCGGTACGTCCCGGGAGACTTACCGTTTCGCCTTTCCTATAGCATATACCTCGCATTTATAGGTTGTCGGTCTATAAAGCTTCGTGCCTACGGATTTATCAACCAGCAGCCCTATAGCATCCGGTCCTAGATGCCTTAAGCGCTTATGCTAAAGGTCCGCAAGATCCTTATTTAAAGGCGGCTTAGGTCGTCGACTTATTGCAAAAACAGTCCCTTAGATATCCGGCAGGCTTGTAAGAACGTATTAGTCCTCGAATTCCTTAAACTAAGTAAGCTGCTCGCCCGTCGGCTTATAGCATAGCGTATTATCGTGCTAGTTCTAATAACCTTAAGCCTTAATCCCTTATCGAACGGAAAAAACGCTTATCGGCATCTTAGGGATATAGTAGCTGTTTTCGAGTAGGAGCTTCTTGCCCCTTAAGAGTAGGATAACTGCGGATCCTACCCTTTAGACTATAAGCGCGGTTTTACTAGCGCGGACCTCTTCTTACGACCCTTAGGTAAACGTCTTCTTATTAAACCACCTAATGTTATTAAACATATATATGCTCGCCCCTAAATGATAGATAACCTTATTTCTAAGAGGGCTATCCTTAATATAGGTAAGTTTAACTTATAATATCGTATTAATGCGAGAGACTATATTCGCTTGCTTATTGCCGTTGCCGCTATTTTAAACCGTGATTATTTCGTCTGACTTGCCCGATCCGGATGGCTTTTAAGCTATTGCCTTCTTCTTACCTTCCGGGTGGTCCTAAAGCCACTTATTAATCTTAGTCCTTACTATGTCCTTTAGTTCCTATCCCTTAGGGGCATCCTTTTTAAACATTATACGGAATAAGTAGTAGTTCTCCTACTATTGCTTTTTGTTAGTCTAGTGAGTGTTATATAGGCATTGCGACTACCCTAACTCTTTCTTTAGCGCTAGAGAGTTTTAGTTAACCTAAGGTTTAGTTTTCTTTCGAAGGGTCACCTTACGTTTAAATTCCGCGATAAGGTTCCTTAATGGGTTTAGAGTTAATCTAACGATGCCTTTAAGTCGTTTATAGAAGGCATTATTTAATCTCTCGTTCGAGGCCTAAATAAGGTCGAACTCCTCTATAGCACGAAGGAAATCCTATCGGATCTTAATGTTATTTAAAGTCGTGACTTTTAAGTCCTTAGAGTTAACAATCACTTAATTAAGTCAATCTGCCTATGCCTTCTAGTCTCGATTACCCCTTTTGCCGATAATCTAATAATACCGGTTATCTACGAGGGTCTTTTCCTCCTGCTCTAAGGGCAGGACCTTCTATTTAAGTTCCTAGATCCTACTTTAAGGCGAGGTCTAGGCGAGGGTCTCTCCCTTAAGAGCCTTACTAATTGACTTACTAAGTAGCTCTTCGATATAAATTATAGCCTTTCCCTAGGTCTTAAATAGGCTAACGGCTAAGTTATAGCTATCCTACTTAAAACGGAATTCTATCGTCGCATTATTAAGCTAATTATTATAGTCACTAGTCCTATTATTAAACTTAACGTCCGTAAGGGCCCCTCTCTAAGGTCGCTCTCTAAGGTTGCGTTTAAACTCTTCCTAGCTAATCTTAGTAAGCTCCTCGAGCTCTTCGGATCCTACTAGGTCGATATATTCCTAGATATAGTAGATCTTCGCCTAACCCTTAATAGCCCGAATCTAAGGGGTCTAATTAAGGCTTTCCTTAAGTATTACGATACTTACCTCTCTAGATATAGATATCGCTATAGTCGTTATTTTACCTCGCTGGTTAACGAGGGATAATTATATATTGTTTTTATCGTCTTAATCCTTCTTTAAAGCTAGTTCTTTGTGAAAACACTAAGGTTAAAGCCTAATGCGGTGTGAAAAATGCGATATTAATAGCTTTAATTTAGCGTTATTTAAGCGAAATAGACCTAGCTTATGCGGCCGGGCTTATAACTCTTAAATATAGGAAATCAGCTATATAAATATTATAGTAGAAGAGTAAAGAAAGGAGGTCTAAACTCGTAGACATAAAGATACATACAGCTACCTAACTATAGGACTAACGGAGGTATATATAGGTACCGGAGCCTCTTAAATAGGGCCTTTAGCCCGTACTAACCGCAGTTATACTATAACGGAATACCTACCTACCGTCCTTAGCTAAAGGGGTTATATAATAGGCTCGTTAGGGACGTAATAGCCTATTGCATACCTATAGTCTAGGCTCGGGTTAATGCCTTATATAGCCCCTAACGTCGTGTAACGTTAATATAGATACGCTACTCTAGAAATCTTTCCGTCGCCCCGTTAAAGACGATAAGATCGACGAATAGGTTATAGAGTATAAGCGAATTATTGCCTAGCTTAATACGAAACTAACTATCGGCACTTAAGGACGTCTCTAAAATATAGTCTAAGGCCGCTTACGGACCGACCGTCTAGCCTTATAAGAACTACGTAAATAAACTTCTAGCGGTCCTTTAACGTTACGACTATATAGCTGTTCTAACCTATAGAATAAACCTAGACCTACTAACACTATTTCTTCCTTAGTAGATAAAGGTAAAAAGGTAGCCTTTTAAATACCTTCTATACCTACTTCTACCTCTTTTACCTAGCCGTAGAATAAATCCTTTAGGTCTCTACCGCCCGAAGGCTATAAGTTAAACCTTATTATAGTTAACTTAGCTTATTAACTCGCCGACGCCCCGTTAGATAAGCACGGGAGTATAACGATTTCGTCCTTTTTATAAGATTAAATTTTGCTAGCCGTAGAAATACTAAACGTCGACTATTAGAACGATTCCTCCTCTTCTTCTTCTAGTAATAAAGACTACTTATATATAGTATTAAAAGCCTTCTTTATCCCGAATACTATAGCTACCGAAGAAGACGAATTACCGATCGATACGTATATAGACGAGCTCGTTAATAGTATTCCTATTATCGACGCCGCTCTATAGATAGAGGATAATCCTTTAACTTAACCGTCTTAATATACTTACGCTAGAATTATAGCGTATAGATAACTTAGACCTACGGATATAGTCGAAATTTGCGTTAACTATAGCGCTAGACGATATATTATCCGCGAGGATCTATTAGATAGATTTCTTTAGGTCTCCTACGATATATCCCGGAAGGTAGATCTCTCTAGCATTAGCTAGGCAAAGACCCTTAGGTAGGCTACGTTTACTATTTTTATCCTTAGAAAACGGGATAGAAAGTTCGCTGTAGTAAAGGTACGCGTAAGCGCTTAGGTAGTAGAAAATATTTTAGCCGGCCTCCTATTAGGTTAGGCATAAGCGGTTCCCTATAGAGTAAACGTCTTAAATACTAAATAGTCTATTACGATTAAAGCCTATAGCGGCCTTATAGTCGAATGCCGAACTACTAGCCGTAGACCCGCTATCCGACGACGCGTTTATACTACTAGTCTTATAAAGATCCTACTATTAACTATAATTATAGTTAAAATAGTAATTAAAAGCCCTCTATTGGATCGAGACTTAGTGTTTTTCTTCGATAATATAAACCTTAGTGGCTTACTATTATAGGATTTTTCTTTAGTTACTATATTTAATTTAAATTCGTATACCCTAACTTTCCTAAAAACCTATTCCTTAAGTATACTTATCGACCTTAACGACGATATTTACTTTATACTAGCCGACGGGCATTAACCCGCGGGCTTTATCCCCCTTTATATAATAAGAGATAATAATATAATCCGAACGGTAGTAAGAACTATAAACTCTACCGCTAAAGCACTAACTTTAGCTTTTAATATCCTTACTAACGGTAGCCCGATTACCTTTTCCTACGGCTATGATATTCTAATATTAAAACCCGCCGAGAACTCTTTACCTTTTACTCCTTAAGAGGACGATATACCGCCTAAGTTTCTACTAGATCTAGGTTAAGCCTTTTAGCTTAGCATTAGCCGAATTAAAGATATTCCCGAAATTAAGACTAAGTATAATATAAAAATCTATAACCTTAAACTAAACCTTACGCTACGTATCTATAGTATCGCCGACGGCTTCCTTACGCTCTAGGAAGATTAGGGCACTATTTACGTAGATCTAACTAACTATATAAAAATCCCTTTAATCGAGAACTAGCATTAGAAGAAGCTAAGCTTTAGAGCCTACCTAGCTTTATAGCAAGATAAAGCCTACTTAAACGAGAAATATAATCTCCTTTATTAATAAAGACGTCTTAAATAGGTATCTAAAGCCTCCCCCTTTGCTTACCCTATCTTTATCGCCTAGCGAATAGTTTATAAGACTAAGAAACTATGTATAGTAGTAGACTTACGCGTATTTAATAGCGTTATAGTCCTAACGTATACCTTATATCTATTTAATCCGATATAATCTATAAACTCGCTAAGAAAAAATATATCTCTATAATCGACGTAAGGAACTTCTTCTATTAGTTTAGAAAACGCTCTACGATCTCCTCGTATAGCCGCCGAGGTCGATACTAGATTAAAAATCAATTTAGACTTAAGAATCGGACTCCTTAGACCTAGTTGCCCTTAGGCGCGATAGCGCATCGGGGGACTAACGTAGGCTATGAGCTAATAGACGTTAACGTCGTAAGAAGGGGGTTAAAGGCTAGCGTATATAGCCCGCCGACCCCCGACGAAGCGCCCCTTAAGCCCGACGTAGGCAAGGAGAAACTAATAGGAAAGGATAGTACCGCTTACCTAAAATTCGCGGGTCTAGTGCCTAAGGAGGCCCTCTAAGGCGTCTAAATGGCCTTTAAGTCCGTTTTTTAAGGTTACCTAAAGGAATAGAAGGAGAGGATCTAAGCGGATACCGCGGTCTATACGACCGTAGGTTAGCTTAAGAAATCGGTTAAAGAGTCGGTAAAGGAGGCTATCGAAGCGGCGCTCCTATCGAAGCAAGCGTTAAAGTCTTAGGCCGACGTAGCTGCGGCCGTAGTTACGGCTACTACCGTCGCGCCTTTAACGCGACGCTAGCCTACGCCTAAAAGCGCCGGCGGTATCTATAATATTAAGGCTAATAGCGAGAAGCCGACTCTCGCCCGCTATAAAAACTAGCTTACGGTCTAGCATAAGGGGATCGCCCTTAATCTTTAACGTAAAACCCTTTAAGCAATCGTTAACAATATTAACTACGCCTTTAAGGAGCCCGCTATTAAAGCAGCGTAAGTCCTCTAAAGCGGCGATATTACGCTTATATTTAAACAGAATATAAAGAAGTATAAGGCAGATAGGGAGTAGCTAAAGAAGGCTTTCGGGAAGGAGATAATACTATTTTAAGGCGGCTTTACGGTAATAGTAAAAGGCGTCCTAATAATAGTCCTTTAGAGAAAGGACGACGCCGCTTTAGCGGCTAAGCTAGCTAAAGCAAACGACGTTAAGGTTATCTACCTTTACCTTAAGAGGGCTTATATAAGGGCAGGTATAAACGCGACCTTAATTATTATAGTAGACGGTATAAAGGCGGCGAATAGGCTCTACGACTTCGGTATAGTTATAACGCGACCGACGAGGGGTGCCGTCGCGCTAATAGCAAAAGCCACTAGTAATATTAATTATATTACTGCCCCTTACGTATACCTTATAAAGCTGACCCCGGGCCGTACTACCTGTGTCGCACCTTATACTTATCCCCTCTTTAATAGCAGTATGCCCTAAGCTGCACGTGTCTCCCTCGATTACGTGACCTAGCGCAAACTATAGGCCTCGGAGTCCTGCAGGCAGGGATAACCTAATGTACGTTAACCTAAGGCGTAGATGCCATCGTCGCACTACGTGCGCCGCCTCTGCGGTACGTGAGCTACGCCTACGCCGATGCACCTGCCTTACAGCCAGCTGCCCCGAGCCCCTTTCTTTAAGGGGTCTCGAACAGGAAGGCTATTAATTAATGTCACAATTGTAACGCGACCGACGAGGGGTGCCGTCGCGCTAATGGCAAAAGCCACTAGTAATATCAATTGTGTCACTACCCCTCACGTACACCTTATAAAGCCGACCCCGGGCCGCACTACCTGTGTCGCACCTTACAATAGTAATATAGGCAGAGATCTTCGATATAAAGCCCTTCGACGATACGATCCGGCCGAAGTAGTACTACTAGTGCTTTTAGTATAAATACGTCGCGAAATACTATACGGTAAAGGCGACGTATAAGCGGTATACGTTAGGACTATATAACGAAGCTATATATACGGCTACTATAAGGTAGATCCCGTACCGGTATACCCTTTATAAAGGGAGATATACGGCGTAGGATAGGCGCTGCCCTAAGGCGGAGAAGCTTTAGGATAAAGCATAGGAGGTATACTCTTAGAGTATTACTATTCGCACAGTTGAAAATGTCTATTCGCATAGAAGGGACCTAGTTTTTCTACGCCGACCCCGCGCGCCTATACCCCGCCACCTAATTTAGGTGCATATGCCTAGCACCCTAAAGGGCAATAGAAACACTAAAGGGGCGCTCGCCGCCCGGCGCGTAAGAGAGCTTAATTCGTGCAAATAACGTATGTTTAAGGCGATCGCAAGATGCGGCGCGTAGTGATCGGCCCGTTAATTACTCCGCCCCTACCTGCCTGCCTAACTATATAGGCTGTGTGGAGGGAATAACTTCCTCTATAGCCGACGACGCCGGGGTAGCTCTTCCGCGCTTGCCTCGTCCCTTTATAGATGCCTTACTCCTTATATTCGTGCCTAATCGCGATCTCTTTTGCGACGGCTAGGTTAATGCCTAACTGCCCTATATGTCGTATATATCTATCTCGCCTTGCGTGCGGGTACGGCGTATGCTTGCGTTAAGGCGTCGGCTGCTAGCCTAACTAGCCCGTAGTAGCGCCCTACCGCGCCCTCGTGTTCCCTATGTTCCTCGTGTTCTTTGTATTCCTCTTTGTAAAGCTAAGGGCGGCTATAGCTATAAAGCCGGCGGCTATAACGGTAGCTCGCCTTTAGCTTATTGTATTGCTTGTGTTACCGCCGCTACCGCCTATAGGATTAAAGGCATAGGCAGAGTTATATTCCTAAGAGCGCGAGGCCGGCTACGTAGGTTTTATATAACGTTAGGATCGCGGATTTAGAGGAGTAGCTCTTCGAGATCCTAGAAGTAATAATTAGCACTAATTTATATAGAAAAGGGGGGGGTCTCTTACTAAGGGCTTCTTAAGCTACCACCGAGGATAAACATTAAGTATTACGGCACTAGGTAATAGTTAGATAACCTTATTATTCTATAAAGAGGAGAAGAACTATAAAGGCTAAGAGCTCGTTTATATATAGGACTATATATTATATAGTATATCACTATATACTATGTTATATATTATAGTACTATAATAGTACTCCCCCTCTAAAGACGATTTAGTCCCTAAATCGCTAAGAAATATCATTTTCGCTAGAAATCCGTATATAATAAAGGAATCTTTTATAAGAGGGCTTAATCTAAAGGGCCCGGCTTATCTAGGTTGCATCTATATAAGCGTTAAATAGCTTTAAGGCAACCGCTTAGGTTATCTTTAGGCTACTAAGTCGGTTCTTAGTAATATTTCTATTTAATTAGATAAGTTAGGATCGGGGCTTCGTTATTATATACGTTAAGGATCTTCTTAAATTCCTATATTTCTTCGATATTACAGTCGTTATCGCGTTCCGCGATACGGCCTACGACATTGCGTCGTTCCTCTCGATTAATCTATGCTTAGCCCGGTATTATTTCCGTTATCTAAAGCCGCACCTTTAACGTATAGAAAGACTTATTGACTTAGATATACTTTAGGAGGTCGATAACTATAGCGCTACGGTAGACCTCGAGAATAAGATAAAGACCGTCCTATTTATCGTCTTACTTTTTCTTCGGGCGATTAGTAGTTATATTCTCTAATAAAACTATAACTATATTACTAGGTCGGAAGAGAAAGCCTTCGTCCCGCTTTATATTAGCATTATCCTTATATTTCTATTATAAAGCTTATGCGAGAGCTTAAAGCTAAATAAAGATATAGTTAAAACGATTAGCTATTACGTCTATGCGAAGGAATTCCTTCTTTGCCTATAATAAGAGCGTCGGGGGTTAAAGGCCTATAGGTTTAATGCCGAGATAAGGATTAAAGCCGTAGTTAGCGAAGAACGGAGAAATACCGGTTGTTTTATTTACTTAATTATTCGTTGCGAATTCCGCGAGCGGGAGCTAGTCGACCTAGTTATCTTAGGTAAAGCTAATATAGGCTTAAATATATTTATTTATCGTAGCGTTAACGATTTCGGTTTAACCGTTAGCCTCTAAGTGCTATATTAAGCTTAGTTTTAACGTTATTCTTAAATAAGTGCTAAGCTATCGCTAAAAATTAGAGATAAACTAAATGCCTTAGTCGGAGATAATAGTATCGGGTGCTCTATATAAGCGATAGATTACGTAGATAAAGGAGTTAACTAATTCTTTTATAGAAAGGCCGGTAATAAGGACGAAATATCTTATCTTCGTAAGCTTATTAACTATCGTAAGTATATTCTTATAAGTCTTCCTATTTCGGGCGTACTTAAGGAGTATCGTAATATAATTAATTAATATATCGGCCTATAGTTAGACCGGTAGAGCGAGGGGTTTTAGGAATCTAAAGGGAGATAAGCGGGGGGTCTTAGTCTAAAGATAGAGAGTATAGTCTTTAATAAACGTAGCGGCGAAGTAAGAAATCCTCGGCTATTAGTATATTCGGTTTAATAGATTAAGGGTTTTTACCTTCCTTAGGTATCTTACTAAGCTACTACTATAGGATCGATAAACGACTTTAAGGCGGAGATCTAAAGTATTAGGAATAAAGAGCCGATCGCGGAAAAAGATACGTCTATTAATTAACTAATATTTAGATATATCGTAACGTAAGAGCTTTCGGATATACTTTAGCTAGCGTTAGGCGTATAGATCCTAGAGTATCGCTAATATATCCTAGGTAAGATTATCTTATTAGTATGCTTTACGGATAAGCTTATTAAGTAATTTACTAGCTACGTTTAGTCTAAGGGCGGCGACTATATTAAGGTCCTCCTTTAAGGCATAGGAATCGGTTAAGAGTTCTTTTAGAATAGTCGGGTCGACTTTCTCTTTAGGGATAATTACTTAATTTTGATAGAAGAGTCTATCGTCGTCTACGGTAGCTAGTCTATCGCCGGGGAGCTTGCTAAAAGCGTTAAGGAGAATTGCCTTATTGCCTAAGCGGTATATAATTACGAAGTTAAACTAAGAAAGGAACTCGGCCTAGCGCACTTACTATTAGTTAAGTTGCTTTATAGATATAAACGTCTAAAGATTCTTATAGTCTATAATAACGTCGAACGCTTTAGTAGTCCCTTAGAGTTTTAAGCGCTATTCCTTAAGCGCCTTAATAATTACTAATAGCTCTTTATTATAGATCTCGTAGTTGCACTTAAGGGCAGTATACTTTAACGAAAAAAACGCAATAGGGTAAAGATATCTATCGTCCCCGGTCTATAAAAGGACTCCTCCTAAGGCCTAATTCGAGGCGTTAGTTTTAATAACTATTTTCTTCGAGTAGTTAAAATAGGCTAGGATTAGGGTAGTAGTAAAAGCAAGTTTAAGGGCCTTAAACGCAGTAGCTTATTTAGGTCCTTAAGACTAACGGGAATCCTTTTAAAGTAGCGTAGTTATCGGGGAGATAATACTAGAGTATCCTTTAATAAAACGACGGTAGAAGTTTATAAACCTAAGAAACTACTAGAGTTCTTTTACTAAAGTTAGGGTATTTTAAGCCGTAATTATACGCACCTTCTTAAGGTCTATGCTTATATTAGATATCGAAATAATTAATCTAAGGTACTTAGTCTTTATCGTATAAAACTCTAACTTCCTAATATTAATTTAAAGCCCTACGTTGCTTAGGCGTTAGATAACTATTCGTACGTAGTTCTCGTATTCCGCCCTAGTCTTTAAAAAGACTAGTACGTTATTAAGATATACTATATAGAAGTTATTAAAGGTATTATAAAGTATATAATTAATATAGTTCTAGAAGGTCGACGGTGTATTGCAAAAGCCGAAGGGGGTAACTAGCATCTCGAATAGTCCGAAGCGTATAATAAATGCTATAAGCCACTTATAACCCTCGGCGATTCGAACGCGGTTAAATATAGCAATTACGTCTAGCTTTATATAAAACTTAGCGTCGTAGAGAGAATCTAGTATCTTACGGATTAAAGGCAAGGGGTATCGATTCTTAACTATAACCTAATTTAAACCTCGGTAGTTATAATAGATATAGATACTACCGTCTAGTTTATAAGCGAGGATTAATAGTACCGCGGCTAAAGAAGAAGACTCTTAAATAAAGCCTTTATTAAGTATATCGTTAATCTACTTCTTAATATAGCGGAGTTCTATAGGTAATATAGGCCGATTTCTATAGTATAGAGCTTATTTACTAAGTGTAAGTTCGATCTTATAATCTTAGGGGCGGTATAAGGGGAGCTCGTTCGTATTCTTTAGAAGGAAATAAGGAAGCTTATCTTAGAACTCTTTTAGGAGTTTCTTTAGGATATCTACCTTTATAACTTCCGGTTTTACTTAGAGGAATTTTTCTACGTCGGCCTCGTCGACCCTCCGAAATAGAGATTCGGAATTAGCTATATCCCGGAGGTTTATCTAAAGGAAATTATAAAAACGTTTAGGGAAAGCGGCCTAAGCTACCTCTATTATATAGTCCCCGGTGATAACGCGTTAGAAAGAGGTTTTAGATAATTCCGGGACCTTAACTAAGCTTACTAAGAGTTCGTTAAGGAGTCGTAGATTTTCTCCCTCCTCGACTAGCTTAGCTAATTTAGATATACTAATTCGTATCGCTTAGATACTATCCTATTTATAGAATTAAACGAAGTTAACTACTCGTACGTAGCGGATGTCGTTTATATCTAAAGGTATTTAATCTTCCTATCGTATACGCTAGCGGGGGCGTCTCGTCTAGCCCTATCGGGCGGGAACGTAGCGACGGCCGGCGTTAAGGCGAATAAGGACTAAGCGAGCTACTAAAGTAGTCTACGGCGGAGTAGCCTTAAAGGCTTAAGTCTTAGGGGAGTCCGGAGGGCTAATTAGGGATATTAAGCGGGCGGTTTCTTAGGCGAATAGCTATATCCTATATAAGGGATAACGAATCGGTTAGCTAGGGTTTAAGGGGTGCGATACCTACTTAGGTAGATATTCCTTAGTAGATAAGTCTATAGATATATAACTTCCCGGTAGGATAGTCTAGTCTTTTAGGATATTAGTCTCTTCCTACCGAAAGGGAATTTCCGGCACGTCTTCTATCGTTATAAAGACCCCTTATTTCGGAGTAAACGTTAGGGTTATTTAAATCTCTACGACGTTAGAAAAAATATACTTTCCGATATAACTAATGCCCTCCGGGCGCGGGAGTAATAGGAGTCCTAAGAGCTATCCTATCCTCGGCTATTATGCTTAGAGGCAGGCAGTATCTTATGCAGTAATCGGAATCGAAGCGGACTTAGAGAGATTTCTAAAGCATAGTTAGTTCGTATTCCTAAAGCTAAGGGATGCCTAGGATAATTAGGGTAAAAGGTAATAGATTTATAACGAAGAAGAGCATAAGTTTTATATGCTTGCTAATAGTTATTCGGGCTATAAAGTAGTCTATTATCTATATTAAGGGTATACCGTCGGCTAGTCGAAGCGGTTAAGGTTAAAGGAGCTTCTTTATAGTAACGTTATATTTCCGTACGATAGCGTAAAGATCGGCGAACGCTATAGTAGTATAGCTAGAATCTACGAGGGATAACGTATTAACGTAGTAAGGGGACTAAGGGTTACGTATAAAGGAGAGACGAGTATAGAAAAGGATTAACTTTTTATTACTATTCGACGAACTAATCTAAAGATCCGTTCTATCTAAGAGCAATAACTTAATCCTCTTATCCTCCTTTATATATAACCCTTAAGAGCGACTTATTCTAAGGGTATATCTTTTAGTAGTAGCCTTAACGCCGGCCCCTCGCCTTATAAATCCGTATCCTCTTCCCTAAGGATACGGCCTTATTCGTAGTCGGCCGTACGGACGAGCTAGCTCTAGCTATACTCGCCGCCGCAAGCGCCCTAAGATCCTCGGCCGAAGCCGGGGGAAGGGGCGCCCTAGCCCTAAAACTAAGGACTACCCTAACGTAAGGGCATTAGAAGCGGATTTACTATCTTAGCCGGGTCGTAAGCCTCCTTCTAGTGTCTAGGCTCTCTATAGGCTATATAGAGTTTATTATCGATCGTAAATTATCGTTTAGTATCGGAAAGCCGGTCGAGGTCTATAGGGTTACTATATAAGGGTTAGGCTAAGGCGGTTAGGGCAAGGGTAGGTATAAGCGTCGGTAGGAACTACGAACGGGGGGCGGCCTTCTTCTTAAGCTTCTAACGATAAGTATAGTTAGCGAGGTTCTTTATAAAGATATCTATCTACGCTAACTACTTCTCGTAGTTAGTGTTAGGGATCTTAGTCTATATATTCTTAACGAGATCGCTTATATTCTTTAATATAAACTTCCGGAGGAGGTCGACTTACTATTCCTTTATCTTCCTTGCCTTACGTATATAAGCGTCGAGGTCTACCTTCTAAATCTAATAGTTCTTATCGCCTTAAGGGAAATTATCGAGGATATTCTTAGCGGCTTACGTTAAGTCTAAAACCTTATACTGCTTGCCTAAAGCTATAAGAAGCGTTATTATAGTAGGCTATTCCTACTTCTCTCTCTCTAATAGGTTAGCTATAATAATAGCTATCCTATCTTTAACGAAGTCGTAGGCTTATTTACTAAGCCTATCGCTAATATAAAGAAGGCGGGCGCTGTCTAAGTCGAACTATATACTATCGCGGAGGAAGATACCCTATATCTTAAGTTCCTAGGCCTCGTACTTACGTTAACGGTCGGAGGTAGACCCCTTTTTAGTAAAGATCGGAGGGTCTATAGTCTTTCGTTTTCTAAACGACTATACTAAGGTTATCGTCTAAGACTATAATATCTTTTTAGTTAAGATCGTAAAGTCCTTAGCCTTAAGAAGTTACTCCCTTATAGCTATGAGCTAATCCTTTATAGCTAAGAGCTAATCTCGTATAGTTACGCGTTCCTTTAACCTAGTATTTCGGTTAACCTAAGAGGCCTCCGCTACGCGAAGGGAGCGAAGACTCTCCTCGATATATATAAGAATGTATCGGGTATCCGGGCTCTAAAGGTTTTCTTAGGTCTCCTACGCATTAGCGACCGGGACTACGTTATTAAACCTCTTAATCGCCTTAGCGCTCTAAGGAAATTCATTAATAAACTCCTTAGTAAAGGCCTTTAGACCGTCGCCTATAGCGTAAAAGGCTATAAGTATATCTACTATAAGGAAGAAGGAGGAGTATTTAATCTAAGGTGTTTATTAAGGACTATAAAAAAATTTCTATAGGCTATATAGGTTTCTATAAGCTAAGGAAAAATTCTTAGGGGCTTAAGGGCTTAGGGAAATAATTTCTTAGGGGTTACGCTTAGGTCGCGACGACTAAGGGGATAAGATAATAGGGCTACTAGGACTCTATTTATAAAGCTAAGGATCGCGATAGGGCGTAATAGGAGATAGAACAAACTATTATAGCATTAGGTAATAGTTAGATAACCTTATTATTCTATAAAGAGGAGAAGAACTATAGAGGCTAAGGGCTTGTTTATATATAGCACTATATGTTACGTGGCATATCACTATATACTATGTTATATAATATAGTACTATAATATTAAGCCTTTTAAGCGGAATATCGGCTTAAAGGCGTTAGAGGATAACGTAGACATAGGGAAGACCTTACTACTATATAAATCGCGAGGTATAGGGTAGTAGTAGCTTAAGCTCTCGCGGCTTTTTCCCTAGCTTTAATAGCATCGCGGCGAGGGCAAGCCGGTGCTGCTTAGTAAGGAGGTTAACGGCTTAGTAAGTGACTTAAACGTTAAGCTCGCCGAGCTAGTCTTAGCCGAGATATAGCAGCCGCTATAGCTGCTTCTACCGGGCAGCTTCTTACGTATAATGCTCCTTATTAGCGATTATTTATAGTAAAGCGTTATATACGTAGAAGAGATCGCCTATGCCTATAAGTAAATACGACTTTATATCTTTATAGGCAGTCTCGACCGGGCTATTAACTCTTAAGCCGAAGTTGCGATAGCGGCTAATATAGCAATAAGCCTACTGCTCGCGCTAAGGCATATATTCCTTCGAGATATATCGTAGGATATGCCCTTAGTATTGTCCGTAGGTATGATTAAGAGCTTGCTAAGCCGATTAAAAAGCTACCTCGTCGGGAGTATAGATAATAAGCTTCTAAGCGGCAAACATACCCTTACGGCTGTATTCTTTAGGTGCGTTTAGCAAGCCGGAGCCGGTCTTAGCCTCGTCTGCCTAGTCTTATATACGGACTCGTTCGGCAGCGTCGTCGTTATCGTCGTCGGCATCGTTATCGTCGGCATTATCGTCGGCATTATCGTCGGCATCGTTATTATTATCGTCGCCCCCCTTAGGCATATTCTAGCGGGACGTAATCCTTGCTTTAATATTAGCGTTAATATAGTAGACGTAGAGTTATTATTGTAATAAAGGGAAAACATCTAAGAAAGCGTTTTTAAGCGCCTTTTCTTTATCTATAATAATCATAGTAGGCTCTAGGGCCTTAACTTACTGTCGAAGGTCGTTAAGCTGCTTATAGAGCTACTAGAAGCCCTCCTCTTTTTCTATATTAATAAAGCTAAAGGCGAAGTTAGCGACGGACTTCTAATCGGTGACCCTAGTGGCCTAAAAGAGATACATCTTAAAGCGGTTCGTTTTATACGTATTATTAAGTCCTAAGACTTCTAGGAATCGCTTCTACATCCGCTCGTACTAAGGATACGTCTAGAAAATCGCCTTAACCTTCGGATTCTCGTAATCGTCGTTAAACTTAACTATATGCTTAAGGCCGCCGCGTTATAGGTAGTTAATAAACGCCTAAGTGGCCGTCTTACTACCGAGGGCTACGGTGCGAATCTTCTAACGATCGTTATAGATATCCCGTTGCCGAAAGAAAGACTCTTTATTAGTTAAGTCCTTAATAATCGAGGCGATCTCGCGAGCTAAGAGGGCTTAGTGCTTTAAAAGGCTTCTCTCGAGTTCTTACTATGCTAAGGTTCGCCGGCGATGCATAGGATGCGCTAAAAGATTAATTAACTGCCTATAATTATGCTAACTATTATAATTAACGCGGAAGGACTACTTCTAGTTAAAAGCCTTCGTTGCTAATGCTATAATCGTAATAGGGTAGTTAAGCTTCTACGAAGAAGCTTAACGGAGCCTAGCGCTCTCTAAGACTCTTTAAGGCCTACGATCGTAGGTTAAGACGATATAGGTTGGAATCTGCTAGCCGTTAATCTTACGCTTATTAGAGCTTAACTTCTTTACGATAGCAGCGCCGTTCTCGCGGTAGAACCTTTAGAGGAAGTTATAGAGCTCGTCGTACGTATTAAACGTCGGCGATAGCGGGAGGCGGGGAATTGCCGGGCTTTCGTATTTATTAGGCTCTTTATCCGCGATAGCCTCGTTTAGCATAAGTCGTAGGTCTATTGCGAAGTCTATTGCGAAGTTGCGAAGGGCGATAGCTTCGCTTTATAAGGTGTAAAAAGTCTACTATAAGGAATGCACTTTATTTAGCCCTTTAAGGTGCTAGGCATATGCACCTAAATTAGGTAGCGGGGTATAGGCGCGCGGGGTCGGCGTAGAAAAAGCGGACCTTCTATGCGAATAGACATTTTCAACTATGCGAATAGTAATACTCTACTCTTAAAGGCCGAGGCATTTTACCGCTACGGCGACGCCGACGATATACCTTAAGCTAGCGCTACCTTATATATAGCCCCCCCCTCTTCCTACCGCGTCGTAAACGTCGCCGTTAAAACGGCGGCGATAGGACACCCCCCCCCCCGCTACCCGTCCTTCCCCCCGGCCGGCCTTAGGATATTACGAGGGCTAGCCGGGCGCGGGGCTAGTCGACTATTCGCTAGCATCTACGGTCGCGGCCGGCCTTAACGTCGGCTAGGGCTAGCGCCGCTACGACTAAGGCTACGGCCGCTCCTAACGACGACCATTTTTCTAACCCCCTTTAATATTAGATATCCTTTACTAAAATACCGTAACGATAGACGCGAATATATACCTCGCGCTCGCCGCCCTTAAAGCGTACGATATTATAGCACTTTAAGACATAATAATTAATAGTATGATATAAGCCTTAGCGTGCCTAAGGCGGTATAACTATAGGCTCGTCTTTAGGGCGACTTAAAGCACGCTATACGTTTATAAAAGGCACGGCATTAATATATAGACGAGCGACTAAAGGGTAGACTAATATAGCGTTACGTTTACTAATTTTAATACCATAGCTTTTTAGTTTACTTTTTGCTAATTAACCCCCCCCTCTTAACTACTCCGCTCCTTAACCTCGCGGCGAAATCGTTATATACCCGGTGCGTCCTTATCGAAGACTTTAATAGCTATTACCTACTCTAAGATACCTACGAACGTACCTTTAGGAATAGCGAGGACCTCCTTAGGCTAACGACGTAATAGCGCCTTAGGCTTATAACCTCTAAGGGCTAGGTTATATATATCGCCTCCGAGGGCTAGAGGAACGGCACGATAGACCTCGCCTAAGCGTCTTAAGGTCTAGGTATAACGTACTGTAGAAACGTAGGCCTCGTTAGGTTAAATTATATCTCGCAACGGCTAAAGGTAGACACTAGGCCGCTAGCCTACCGGCCGGCGGCTTAAATAATATGGCTTAACCGCCTTTAGAGAAAACTCGACCTAGATAGGGCTTAAGCGGCAGCCGTCGAAAGGTTCCGGCTAAAGGCCGCGCTAACTACGCCTACGACCCTAAGGGAGGTCGAAGCGTACGTAGACTAGGTAGTTACCTAGCTAACCGAGATTGCGAAAGACTATATACCTAAGGCCTAGGGCTATACTAACGGCGGCCGCCCCTATTAGTAGACTATAAAGGTAGACCGGTGCGATAGGGAGGCTAAACGCGCCCTCCGGGCGTTCTTAGCGTCCGGCAATTAGACGACCCGGGAGACGTTAGATAAGGCGAAGATAGCCCTCCGGCGGGCTATCGTTACTATATAACGAGACTCCTAGCGGGAGCTTACCTACGATATAGCCGCTAACTAAGCCCTCTTTTAGAAGATCGAGAGGTAGACGCGGCTCTAAAGCGGTAGTCTACTATAGGCGTTATATATCCTAGACCTAAAGAGACTAAGCGACCCGACTAGGCCGGCCCGCACTTATATTAAAAAGGCAGAGACCTTCGTAGGCCGGTTCTTCCCGCCTTTAGTAGGGAGAGGCGAAGGGAGCCCTTAAGCCGCCTAAGAGGCCTATATAATACTATAGCGCTTTATAGTTAGCGACGTCGGGTCGGCGGTTAGGAAGATAGCGTTATAGAAGGCCGTAGGGGAAGATAGCCTCCCGATAGGGCTTATTAAGGCCTATAAAGAGCTATTGCTTAAGGCGCTTACGGTATTGCTTAACGCTAGTTACGACGTCGGATACTTTCTAAGACGGTTCCGATATACGGCTATTATTATCCTACCGAAGCCCGGGAAGATAGCGGCCTAGCTTTAATAAGCCTAAGGGTAGAGACTAATCTCTCTCCTTAGTATAGTAGCGAAGATCCTTAAGGCTATAGTCGCGAGGAGGATCGTAGACGTAGCGAAAGCGTATAACCTCCTGCCTAAAGGGTAGATAAGGAATAAGACCGAGAGATCTACTAAAATAGTAATATAACTTATAACGGAGCTCGTAAAGATAGCGTAAGCCTAAGGAAAGGTAGTATAGTTTCTCTAACTTAATCTTAAAGGAGCTTTCGATAGGGTAGACTATATATATCTCGTCGAGACCCTCTATCTAAAGGGCTTCTTAGGTTAGGTTATCGCGTAGGTCGGGAGCTTGTTTAAGGGGAGGACGGCTTAGCTCTACTTTAATAACGCGCCGGCGGAGACTTAGGAGGTGCTTATTAGCGTGCCCTAAGGCTCGCCTTTCTCTTTAATCCTCTTCCTCCTCTATATCGCACTATTATACGACGACCTTAAGCCGGAGATAGGAGTTACTACCGTCGGTTTTACCGACGATAAAAACCTTTTAGCCTACGGTAAAACTATAGCCGCGACTATATAGCGTCTTAAGAGCGCTTAGAAAAAGTACGATAAATAGGTAAAAGAGGTCGGAGCTAAGTTTAAGCCGGAAAAAAGCGAGCTTATATACTTTACGAAGACCTATAAGCCGATACCGACGAAGCTTTAGCTTAAGACGAATATAGTCCGGCTAGTTAAAGACGGACGTTTCCTTAAGGTTTAGTTTAACTAAAAGCTATAATAGAAAGCCTAAGTTAGGAAGCTTAAGGCGAAAATAAGCATATAGGCGCTAGCCTTTACTAAGCTTATAGCGTTTATATAAGGCATATAGTTATAAAGCGTAAGGACGGTCTACGCTAGCATAGTTTAAAATACGCTCGCCTATAGGGCGTTAATATTCTATAAGCCTATGCCTAAAAGGGGGAAACCTACCGGCCTAATAAAGGCGCTTATAGTATATTAGTCGAGCTGCCTTTAGGTAATAGCTAAGGCGTTTAAAGCGACCCCGATCTAGAACCTAGAGATATAGACGGCGGTCCCGCCGCTCGACCTTTACCCTAACGACCGCCTCGCGCGGTACGAAGAGCGTATTAAGGAGTTAGGTATAGCGGACTAGATCTAATAGGCCTACGAGAAGCCGGCGAGAGTACTGCCTTAACCCCGACGGCCGACCCAGCCGCCCGGCCGGCCGTACGACGCGTAGCTTTAAGACTAATGCCCTTAAGGCACTCTACCTAAGGAGGCGGTCCTCCGCGATTAAAAGGCGCGTTAGAAGGAGGATCTTTAAGTAGCGGAGGTAAAGCGGCTATAATAAGCCTAGCAGCCGGTAGATATAAACCCTTACTTTTACTTTAACCGGCCGAAGAAAGCGCTAAAGGTATATAACGGTTTATATAAGCACGAGAGCTTTACGCTTATTTAAATCTAGACCGGGAAGATCGGTCTATAAAGGTTTTTATTCGACCGGAACGTTCCTCACGTCGACTCGCCGCTCTATTAGTATAAGACCGCGCGTAAGACCGCGTTCTACCTCTTCCTCTAATAGCCTACCCTCGCTAACGTTAGGTCGGCTTTATTAAAAGGTATCTAACGGGAGAGCGACCCTAGGGCGGCGCTAAACCGCCCTACCGCTGCTAAGCCGCTTATTCGGTAGTTCCTTAAATACCGCCTACTATAGTAGTTTTAGGCCGCGATAGCCCTAATAGAGAAGATAGACCGCCGTAACGCTAGTAAGGGGGAGCTCCGGGAGTAAGATAATAAGGCTCCCGACGTAGACCCTCTTTAGCCTTTATGTGTTTATATATTCGAATATATGCTTACTAAGATTTATTTTCTACGTTTTAACCCGCTAGGCGGGGCCCTAGCCCGCACCCTATCGCCCGCGTGCTATATACGCGCCGGCTTTACTAAGTTAGACTATCCGCCCGACCCTAACGCCCCCGGGCTTACCTAGGCGGGGTAACCTTTATTAGGCACTAAACCGACGGTAGTAACTAAACTTAAGGGTTATACTGCTGCGACTATGCTGTCTGGCTAAAGCGACTGTGTGTCTAACCTATTTAGGTTAGGCAGGCCGAGGCCGTCGGGCCCGGACGCGCGGCCCCCCCGGCCACACTAAATTTTACTAGCAACGCGCAGTCTAGCTGTCGCGCTTTTACTATCGTAGCCTACCACCTAAAAAAAAGTGCCCGCACCTAAGGATGCCGTTACATGCATTATATAACGGCATTGATTAAAGCATTAATTAAAGCTATCGCGGGGGTTTATAGTAAATAAACTGCAGTGTTCCCTCTTCTAATCCTCTGTCTCCTCTGTCTCCTTTAGGCGGCTGCTGTAGTAGCTGCTATAGCGGCTGCTGTAGGAAAAATCGAGGTCTCTCGCGATACCCTCGCTACGGGCCGCGACTACTAGACGGCGGCTCGTATCTCTCCTAGCTTAAAGGCACGCGATATGCCGCTAACTAGAGACGGAAGCTTCGTGGCTGCTAGCTTAACGCCGGCAGTACTAGTTGTTAGAGCACGAGCGGTTGTTGCACTAGCTGTTAGAGGCCCTAATACTGCTGCCTAAGCTGCTGTGATGGTGTTAACGCTAGCGGGAACGCTAGCGGCGGCATTTCGAAGCCCCTAAGCTACTACCTAAGCTGCTGTAATAGTATTAACGCTAGCGGCAACGGCAACGCCGGCGGCAACGCTAGCGGCAGCATTTAGAAGCCCGCAAGCTACTGCTAGAGTTATTATTAGATTACCTCTACTATTATGCCACGAAGTGACTCTTCTACGTTAGCGGCAACGGGCACGTTAGCGGCAACGGGGGCGCGTGCCGTAGCTCTTCGTAACGCTCTTAGTGCTTATTACGATAGTGCTCGTTGCGATGCCTATTGCGACGCTTATTGTGACGCTTATTGTAACGCTTGTTGTAAAGCTCGCGGCTGTGAGGGCGGCGGTCTAGCTCGTGGAGGTGCTCGTAGAGCTGCTCGTAGAGCTACTCTTAGAAGCTCGATCGCCGTGTTCTATGCCCGGCGGCGCCTAGGCACGACCCGAGGGTCGCGGATGCGCTAGTATAGGTCTATATCGGCCTATTAAAGCGGTTAGGAGAGATAAAGCCGCTAGTAGGCGTAGGTAAACTAGCTAAATCGTAGCGAAGAAGCTAGTAACTATCTTAGAGAGTAAGGGGCAACGAGCTTAACGCCTTTACCCTCCTTTCGCCGCCCTCTACAGTAAGCTAAAGATAGCTAAGGATTTAATGCCGATAGGGCAGCCCGAATTACGACGTAAAGCTATTTATACAACTAGGAAGAGGGTTCTATATTAGGTCGAGGCGGTAGCCCTTAGCGAAGAGGTATTAACTATAAACGCGCTCGAGGCTATTATATAATACCTTTTTAACTATATCTTCGTATAGATTAAATCTAAATTTATTCCGGTTGCGTAATAACTCTCTTATAGTTTATGCCTCGTATCGTCTTCGCATTGTTTCTCGTTAGAGTCGTAAGGCGGAATAGAGCTAGAGGACGTTCGAGTTGCTATTACGTATAAAGCTTTAAGCGCTTGCGTAAAGGGATTCGCAGGGAGAAGACGTTATATAACCGTAATTCCGATAATTCTTCGTAAATGCCCTTACCTATTGCGGCCGGAGCTAGATATATATATTCCTTAGGTATGCGAGGAGGTCTTCTTACGTAATAAAGTCTACTTGCATTACCTACTACCGCTGTTTAAAGACTGCCTCTATTAGAGCGTAAAGAAGGCCTTGCTAGGCCTTAATAAAGTCGTTCCCGTCTAGCAAGGCTTATGCGGGCTCGTGCCCGTTCGGTGGCTCTTCGAGAAGCTAGTCGATCGTAAGATACGCGTAAAGAGCGCCTCTTAGACTAAGCTAGCGCTCTTTCACGGCTTTAAGAACGTTTTTCGCTATATGCTAGACGTAGATCTATTTCTAGCAGCCTAGGAAAATAGCATTAATTCTAGATCGCTCCGCGGCGTTAAAGTCGGTGATAGCAATATATAGGTAGAAGTAATTGTTAGGGACCCCCTTTTCTTAGGCGAAGTTAGTAAGCCACTCCTTTACGGCGCTAAGGCACTATGAAAAGACCTCTCCTAACTCGTCCGGAGAGAGGCAGAAGGCAATAGGAAAGATAGTACCGTAGGCAGTAATCCTATTGATCTCTAATAGCTTTAAGCCGAATCTATTAGTATTATACGTTACGTTAAGCATTAGGAGGTGCGAGTAGCGGCTCTAGAACTTAAGACTCTTATCTAAGAGGACGACGATGCGTTAGAGACGTTATTTATTATAGTATTCCTAATGCCTAACGCTATCTTCGTTAAGCTTCGCAACGAGGGCCTAAGTAGACGTACGAGCGCTATAGAATTAAGTCTAGAGGCGTGTTTAGGCGCTAGCGATATCCTTCTCTATAGCGAGAACCTCGTGGTCGCAGGCTATAAGAGATAGATAGATTAAACGAGCTATAACCCTAGCCTTACGAGAGAGGATACCGATCTCGTTAAGCTAGGCGTCTTTAAGTCTCCTATGCTTAGGGAAGGCGATAGGTTTAAAGCTAGGATAGTTATGCTCGTTATACATTACCTTAACGCACTAAAGGTCCCCGTCTATAACACGTTGTACGACCTTAAGCTTAAAGGGGCATCCTATCTTCCTCGTGCCGTTAGCCCTAAGTCTAGCGGTATAATAGAACGGTTAGAAGACAGAAGACAGTCTAACCGGACTAAGTCTCTAATAGTTAAAGACTAATAGAGGGCGTTATTTATCCTTAAAAGCTATAGGGGCGGAATAGTAAGCAGAGGAGCACTCGGGGTCACTTATACCAGACCGGCTGGCTAAGTCTAAACAAGTAGGGGTAGTCGAGGCTAAAGCACTAAGGGCACTACTAGAAGAGGTATGTGTCACTTAGTAGGCAGTTGAACTAAAACTGTGATAAAAGCTAAAGAAGAAAGGAAGGAAGGAGAGCCCGAGGAAGGGCGGACTAAAGTTCCTTTATATAGCTCTTCCCGTCCGTCTAGACGGTCCCGGTACGTCCCTTTCCTTCTAGCACCTTCTGCCACGTATCCCTTGCACTGCCCCGAGCTAATGCGGGTCCCCGGGGCTGCGCAAGGGCTGTGTAGGTCGGCTGACCTCGAAAAGGCTGCCTCCCGCGTCGTTCTAGAGCCCTTATAGACTAATCTAGGTCATATAGGTCCATTTATGCACCACGTGCATAATGTTATATAGGTGGGTTATACGACATAAGTCGTGTGACCTCCTTATACGGAGGATCGGACGAATAATCGGTCCCGAAAGCCGGGAGGGCTATATTAGGCCTATAGCTCCCGGTGATCTAGGTGTCGGTCCATTATACGGGGCATCGAGCTAATCATCGGGTCTTATTAGGCAAGGGTGCCTAATAAGATCGTCGGCGTGACCGTAGCTGCGTGGTACGTCCCGTACCTAAGGAAGCTAAGTCCCGAGGGACTTAGGTTCGAAAAAGGGGTGTATCCTAGGCTAAAAAGGGGTGTGACCGGATAATAGGTAAGTCCGGGGCGAACATCTTTATGCTGAGTTATAAAGTACTAAGTACTAAAGTACCAAGTACCCCGGTACCCTCGTACTAAGTATTTCCGTACTTAAGTCCCTTAGTACTTAAGTCGTCCCGTACTTTAGAAAAAAGAAAGTAAACTAGGAACCTAGATTAGTAGTTCTATAACAAGCGGACTTATTAAATTAATGTATTCTTAGCCGCCGTATGCGTAGGAGAGGTTATATCGTCTAGCAAGCCGGTTACGATAGTTGCTTGCCCGCCTGCGTACTACAGCGTATCCCTCGCTCTTTGCAAAGCTCTAGACAGCCTTAATTGCGTCCTCGAGGTATTTAAACGGGCCGAGGTCGGTAGGGGCTTCGAGCATCGTAGCGTCGGGAGGTAGGTAGGCTAGTAGGTATGCTAGTAGGCTTTAGCGAGAGCTTTACTTTATGCGGGCACGTTTTTTTAGGTGGCAGGCTACGATAGTAAAGACGCAATAGCTAGACTGCGCGTTGCTAGTAAAATTTAGTATGGCCGGGGGGGGCGCGCGTCCCGGCCCTACGTCCTCCGGCCCTAGCCTAAATTTAGTTAGACACACAGTCGCTTTAGCCGGACAGCACAGTCGCAGCAGTATGACTTAAACTTAATTAACCGCTGCGAATATAGGCCGCATCCGGCCCGACGCTAAGATAGATAGACGTTATATAGGTTTTCCCCTAGGCCGCCTAGTTTTTCCTATGCTAGCTAAATATAAGGGCACTAGGTCCGTTAGGACAGCTAGAGTACTTTAATAATAATAAGAATCTTCTATTAGTTCTTCGTCTATAAAGACTATTAAGAACGCTTTACTATAGTAAGCTATAGAGGGCTTAAACGTTTTACGGTAGTCTTAATAGACTATAAGAATTTACTAGCGTATGCTTAACGTTTTATAGATAAGATTCTACGCGATTTTATAGCCTACGCGGCGGCGTATAAAAATAATATTATTATCTTCTTTAATACCGCTAATAAATACGTATAATACCTCGCGACCGTACTTTAAGTATTCGTTAACTATAACCTCTCCCTCTCTAGCCTTAAATTATTCTTAGCCTACCCTTCCGTAGAATTACTTAGGTATTACGTTAATAGTATAAAACTTATAAATTTAGCCGAACGAGTATAAGCCCTACGGGATATTAAATTCCCTAATACCCTTTAAGCCTTAGAATAATAGATTAGATTAGTCGGGTGGATGCAAAGTTTAGTTCTATAATTCGAGGCGCGGATCGAACTACTATAAGTCTATAAAACGGCGTTACTAAAAGAAGGCCGCTTTATAGGCTTAATCCCTAAAGGCTACGCCCGTTCTCGCTTTACGTTAAAAACAATCTTCGAACCTATAGCGATTAAAAGATATTACTTCTAAGATATTACCAACGCGCTATATTCGGATTCCGCTATCTACTAATTTTTCCTTAATTAGCAACTATTCCTATAAGTTAACGCGAGTTATAATAACGGATTTTTAGCTATTGTATTCTATATTAAGGGTAAATCTAATTAGTTACCCTTTAAAAGACTACCTCGCCTTAATATTAAACCTATCGTATACTTAAGCCGTATACTAAAGAGCAGCGAGCTAAAGTACTAGCTTACTAAATTAAAAGTAGCTTGCTTTATATAGGCTTATCGAAAGTTACGTTCCTACCTAATCGCTATAACGGTTCCTTTAATTATCGTACTTACCGACTACGCTACTACTATTACTATTCTTAAGCAAACCTCTATATATACCTCGGCCCTAAGAGCGAATATAAGGCTTATGCTAGCCTTATAGTATTTTAGCTAGTTCCCGCTTAAGGTTTACTATATTCCGGGTATTATAAACATTTTAGTAGACTTACTTTCCCGGCTATTATTATAAGCCGTAGTAGAACTAAGACCTAAGGAACTTAACTAAATCTAGGAGGATAAAACCTCTATAGACTATATTAATATCTTTACTAAGTCTTTAATCTAACCTAATATACGCTAAAAATTAAAGACGGCTACGATAAAGATTTATAGTAGTCGGATATTATCGCTTAGCTCGGCGAAAAAGACTCTATCGAGGGATTATTATTCTTCTATATCCACGGTCTATTATACCTCTAAGACCCCGATAATAGAAGACGATTATATATTCCCGACGCTTATATAAAAGAAATTATCGCGGATAAGCATACGTAAAAATTGTTTATAGGAAGAAGACGTCTTAAGGAAAACCTTTCTTCTAGCTTCGTTATTATATACTTAAAAAAACTTTATAATAACCTAATATCGAAATGCAATACTTACGTACGTAACTAAACCGACCGCTTACTGCTATTTAGTAATCTTATTCCTATTAATTCCTTAGCTATTCCCTTCTATACGATAGCTATAGACTTTATGATTAGATTGCCTCCTATTATATTTGAAAATTCCCTATAGTCTCCGCTAGTCAGAGAATTCTATAACTATCTCCTTATAATTTTAGATAAATTCTCTAAGATATATATACTTATTCTAAGGCATAATGCCTTTATCGCGGAAAATAAAGCGTAAAGGTTATATTAAGAACTCCTCCGCTCGAATTAAGGTATTCTAAAGTATATTATCTCCGACCGTAACCTAAAAGTTTTATCCGTCTTTTAGAAATCCCTTTAGATAGCGTTTAGCTCTAAACTACTCGTCTTAATAGCCTAGCACCCTTAAACCGACGGTCATTTAGAACGACGGAATTAGATAATAGAAATCTCTTTACGTTCCTTTACGTAAGACTTTCTAGATAAACGATAGTTAAACGCGCTATTAGCGCTATAATTCTCCTTAAATAATTCCTATTCCTTAATAATAATTAAAATATCACTAAGTAAACTAGTAATAGGATTTAAGATAGACGACGGAATACGCTACCTTAGCGACTAATTATTAAGAAAGTCGAAAGCGTTTCTACGCGATTAAGCGTCTATCTCTACCGTATATACTATAGCAGCAATAAAGCGCCGCTACGACGGTAAATATCGTAAACTAGAGTTTAAACTAAGAGACTAAGTATAGCTTTAACTCGGCAAAGGCTACTCTATCGCCGATAGACGAATAGCTAAGCTTACTAAACAAAGAATAGGTCCTTTCGAAATCGTAAAGCGTATTAGGTATTAAGCCTATCGACTAAATATAGATAACTTAATAAATATTTACCCTATTATTTCCGTAGTTTAACTTTGCCTAGCTAAGAAACCGGACTTACGCTTAAGTCCTATATCCGAAGAAACCTTTTATTAAGAAGTAGACTATATCTTAGATTTATATTAACGAAAATACAGTCGCGGAAAGGCAAAGCAAGGGTATCTTATATCTTAGAAATAATAGCTAAGCAGTTATAATTCCTAGCTTATAGTCACGGAAATAGACTCCTTAGATCTAATAGCCGAATTTAACGCCTATAAGGAAAGTCTTACTATACGTATTACTAAAACTCAATAAGATAGGCAAAACGTATTAGAAGAATATAGACCTTTATAACTAAAGGAAAAGTCGAAACTAACTCTACGCCGATCCCCTTGCAATTACTTTCCTCTACCTTTATAATTTACTACTACTGCCTTACGGTTCTCTAGCTAATTCTATAAAAACGCGTAGCGCTTCTATAGGCTTCTATAGACTCTTCTAAAACCTTCTATAACTAGTTATTACCCTATTAATACCTAAAACTTTCTCTAACCTACTATCTACGTCTGCCTATGCCTTAATACCGCTTATTTATCTATAGCTATTATAGCCTTAGCAAAAGGCCTATATATATAGTTCTAAAGCAAGGACTAGCGCCTACGACTAGACTTTTCGATTCCGCTATTACAAAATCCGCCTTAACTAACCTTATAAGGTTTTAAGAGGGCGATCGAGCTATACGGGTTAAAGCATAATCTTCTATAAAACCTACGGTCCCTAGCACTAAAATACTTAACCTAAAAGGCCGACTATAGGCGAGAGTTTAGTAATTAGATATGTTTACTTAAGTAATAAGGCTTTAATATCGTTAACGTATTAAGCGACGGAACCTTTTACTATATACCTCTAAACGCGCCGCTGTAATTTGCCCCCCTCTTAGCTACCGTAATACCTATCTAAGAATCGCTACCCGTTAAAGATCTAAAGGACGACGAAGATAACGATTCCTTTTTAAGCATTATGCCTATTAAACTACGAACGCTAGCCGGTAAATTTATTATATAATAACCCTTTTACGCTACTTATATCCCTAACGGGATTAAAGGGAAATATCTACTACGTCCTTAGCGACGTCGCAAAGAATAGCTTAGGCCTCGCATTAATGCTCGCCGTCCTTCTTAAAGCAGTAGATATATTAGCCGTCGGAGATATTACCTTAAGTGTTAGTAGGTGATTCACTTAGATTAATCTAAATAAAGAGGGTTGTATTAGTTATAGTTGTATTTAATCTAGCTAAGAAGGGGGAATAAAAGGGCCTTTTTATACCCGTCTGCCGGGGTCCTTCTATAGAGCCTACTATGGCTTAACAATGCATTATTAAGGCCTACGCTAGGGCTTATTACTCTAGTTATAACGATGCCCTTAGTTAATAACGAGGTTATTAACTATATAAGGCACGTGGCGTTATACACCGCGTGGTTTTAACCCCTATTGCCCCTTTCCTATGTATAGTCGGCAATATAGTTGCGACTCTATCCCTTAGTTATATAACTATATTCCTATACAAGTAGTCTTTCTTTCTAACTGCTAAGCAACCTTCCTAATCATAAGGATAATATATATTAGACTAAAGGGGTCTAATAAATACAATATATAAGTATAAATAAAATAGAGTCTTAAAGGGGAACTTAAGGGCGTAGAATATATGCCTCTATCTAAATAGTTAAGCTATTATTGTCTATAAAGTGTTCGAGGGCTCGATTAGGTAATGCCTTCGTTATAGCATCGGCCGGGTTATTATCGCCGCTAATCTAACGGATCTCTACGATCTTACGATGCTTATATAACTATCGAAGAGATATAATATTAATTATTAATCTCTTCTCTTTAGTTATCCTAAGCTTTACGAGACATTCGTAAAGCGAGTACGAATCTATATAGATAATTAATTAAATATTCGGTAGCTTAAGCCGGTCGGTGATAATTTTTAGCGTAGTTACTAAAGCGATCCTTAGGTTAACGCCGTTAACTATACCGTATATCTTAGAGGCTAGCACGCTTTAGGTAACTCTTCTATACTTCGTCGAACTCTCGTAGATAATATTTCTAATAACCTTAAACTAGCTATTAGACCTTTCGGTCTTATTAACTAATGTAATAACGAAGCCTAGTTATAACAATAGGTCTTTATTATTAGCAAACGACCTATCCGTAAATACTATTAGCTTCGCCTTTATAAGATTAATTAGCTTATATATTAAACCTCTGCTTAAGTAGTCTATTTGCTACTTAAGTCGCTTATTTAAGATAAGTATTGCTATTTACACGATAAGAAATCTCTCTTTGCATAATAAACACCTAAGTTCTCTATCGAACGCTAGGCAGTCGGGTTCTCGACATTAGTATAATAGTAATTAAGTAGAAGAGAGGTTCTAAGGCTAAAACAGCCTGTAAGGAAGGATTAGAAGCTGCAAAAGGATGTAAATCACTAAGAATAATAGCTCTTGTCTTTTCTAATAAGGAGGGCTAACTTGTCTCTATATATAGGGAAATCTCTCGGACGAAAATAGCCACGTAGACCTAAGGAAAAGAGGTAAAAGAAAGAGTCGGACGGAGTCGCCGGTCGAAAGCGCCGGTCGCAAACAATAAATCGCATCCGTACGATAAATAGTTATATAGTTAGTAAATAACTAAACCAATAACGCAATAGTCTATTAGAAGGACTAGTGAATTCTACGGTAGAAGCCGTGACTATATAAAGGAATTCTACGGTAGAAGCTATAGAAGAGAATTAGAATTCTACGGTAGAAGACTATAGAAGGGAAGAGATTTTACGGGTTAAGACCGTATAAATAACCGTAAAATCACCGTAAAATCACGGTGAAATATGACCGAAGAAAAGTAGGTAAATACGCCCGTGGAAGTACGGGGTAAATAACCGTAAAAGCCCGTAGAATTCCATAGTGGAATCCAGGAAAAACCGGGGATTTCCCGGTGGAAAGCAAATAGGGAAGACGGTAATATCAACATTCTCTACTTTTTCTACGCAACCCCGCGCGCCTAGGTCCCGCCACTAAAGTTAGGTAGAGGTATATAGTAATTAAGAGGGCCGCGCAAATCGTCCCTAGCCTAATTTTCCATCCTTAATTCTATATCGCGTATTCGTACGTAAAGTAAAGCCTTTACGATAGACTAAATTCCTCCCGCTTAATAGCCTATTAAAGAGCCTCTTAGAAACAAAGAGGCCCTCGATCCGAATGCCTACTAACCTAACACCTACGACGCACGGCTAACTCTACCCCTACCGCTATCGCCGACCTTTAATATATACGATAAGCTTTATAACTTCCTTTAGATATTCTACCGTAAGTAAGGCGCCGCTATCGTAAAGATAAATAGCGCTAATAAGCGTACGGTCGACGGATAGCTAGTTCTTACTAACGTTACCTTTATATACGATCGTAGGCCTCGACGAGCCTTAAAAAGCGCTAGGCTCTATAAAGCCTCCTCCGTAAAGCTTAACTATCCCGTTACGATTATAGCCTTAGCAACTAAGCGTTTAAACTAAAAATAGACTTCCGCGTTAGTTATAATAGCTAGAATAATTATAGGTAGTTAATTAATCCCTCGGCGTATAATATATATCGTCGACGAACCTTTACACAATAAGAGCTTAAGAGCAGGCTTTCTAAGCTTTAAGCCGTTCCCGCTCGCGAGATCGTATTAATTCTTAGGGAATTAACCGCCGAAGGGACCTTCTTTCGGCAACGCGACATTTATAACGACCGATAGAAGATCCGCGCACTAGCCTTTAGTAGGAAGAACGCTACCTAAGCCTTTATCGCCTACCTCCGAGACGCCGGGCTTAAATATATCGTTAAGCTTGCTAACGCCGATAGCGAGGCTAACGGCGATAGTAACGGCGATAGCGATAGCGGTCGGAAGGTTAAGGCTATCTTCTAGACCTACCCTTAGTGCGAGAAGATATAGAAGCGGTTCCTTAAGGTCATCGGCCTTAATAATACGTATAATACTAACCGTTTTAAGATATTTCTCTTCTAGGCTACTAGAATCACAGATTAGCATTCCGTTGCTAACTTCGCCTTTAGCCTTATTAATATAGAAAAGGAGGAGGGCTTCTAGTAGCTAATAGAGCGGCTTAACGAGCTACGACTAGAGGTCGAGGCTATAGAGCCGACTATTATTATTATAGATAAGGAAAATGCCCTTAAAAGCGCCCTCTTAAACGTTTTCCCCTCCTCGCAGTAATAGCTTTACGTATAGCATATTAACGCTAATATCGCGATAACGACGACGACGACGACGACGATAACGACGATAACGACGATAACGACGATAAGGCTAACGAGGCTAACGAAGACGATACTGCCGGACGAACTCGTATATAGTAAGAGGCAGAAGAGGTAGAAGAGGCAGGGAACGCGCCCCCGCCCCCGGCTGATAAATATACCCGTAAGAGCATATTCGCAGCTTAAAAGACTATAATCTATACGGCTACGGAAGAAGCCTTTAAGGCTAATTAGAAGACGTTCGATAAGACCTACGGAGAGCTCTAGGCCCGTATTATTAGGTATATCTTAAAGGAGTATATGCCTTAGCGAGAGCAATAGGCTGCCTGCTTTATTAGTAGGTATCGCAACTTCGGCTAAAGAGTTAATAGCCTTATAGAGACCGCCTATAAAGACATTAAATCGTACCTTCTTATAGGTATAAGAGACCTCTTTTACCTCTATACCGCCTTACTCTAAATAATCGAGAATAAAGAGCGCTACTACTAGTAAGAGGCCGCCCGATAGTAGGCACGGTAGCGGCTCCTCTATAGCGGTTAGGATTAGCTTAGTAAGCTAACTTTCTATATTATATATTAGGCTATTAACATACTTGCTATATAGCACTAGCTTGCCTTAGCCGCGATGCCTTTAGAGGTAGGGAAAGAACTACGGGAGCTAATACCGCTGCCGCGTTATACCGGCCGATTTATATAATAATAAGGGCTTCCTTATGCCTACGTTATTCTATAGCGCCTTAAAGCCAACCCTCCGCTTCTACTTATTAGGCTTAACATCCTGCCCCGGTAGTAGCTTAAGAAGCCTTTAGTACGACCCCCCCCCCCTTTGTCTATATAAGCGATGCTAATAACGACCTTTAGGACCTCGAGGAGCCACTCCTCCGTATTCGTAACCCTTACGTAGTGTAAACGCTTAAAGGCCGGCCTCGCGCTGCGAAAAACACTAGTCTAACTATGCCCTTAATCTTATAATACTAAGAGCAAGAGGAAGGCCTCGATTAATAAGCACTAGCAGCTTTATAAGCAGCTTTATAAGCAGCCTTATAGCTATATAGACGAGGGATATAGAGGCGGCTGCTGTGATTAAATTAGGCTAGTGCCCGCCGACTTAACGCGAGCGTACGGCGTATAGGCATATAGAATAAGGTAGACGATATATAGTTATAAGCCTTATAAGCGTTATAAGGAAGATCGCGTGTACGCGCAAATATATAGGCAAGAGGATCCCGAGGGAGATAGGCTAGGGGTGGAAGAGCTACGACGGCGATAGCGCCGACGCAGCCGACGCAGCCGTCGCAGCCGTCTATTAAGGAGGTTATTCTAGCTATATAGGCCACGCAGTCCGGGCCGGACTAATTGATTAGCCGATTGTGGGTATATCTCGCGAACATACGTTATTTAAGCTCTTAAAAGCTCTTTTCCTTGCCTTACGCGCGCGCTGCTATAACTATTAAATTAAGGCTAAGGACGATTTACGCGGCCCTCCTAATTGCTATATACCTCTACCTAATTTTAATAGCGGGACTTAGGAGCGCGGGGTCGAGGCGAAAAAGCGGGGCTAAGAGGTATTTATCGTATAAATAGAGATTTCTTATCGTACAAATAGCAATACTCTTTAAGATTATGCAATCTTTATTATCTAGGTTCTATACTTATACCGTAACCGAGATATCGAATACTACTTCCGGTTAGTATACTAAGGCTATATAGGCTCTACGAGCCCGTTGTTTTAGGTACTATTATACGTAATCCGGAGCCTTAATATCGATTCGGTCGATCTAAGCGGCTTATCCCTTCTATTAAAGTAGGAGTATTTTATCCTGTTGTAAGCTTACCTTCGCGCTGTTAAAATCCGTAACGGAGCCTTAAGTCATCGTAGTTTTCGGCTTCGCCTTAAATTATGCCTCTTAGTGTTAGTAGGGATTATACGTGAGATATCTTATCGCAATAGGCAGTCGTTGTTATTGTCTTAAAGTATCTGCTCTAGCTAGGAAGGGGGGGAAAGGGGCCCCCTTTATAAAGCCTATAAAGAGCCTAACCTAGGCCTGCCGGGCTCCTAATAGAGCCCTGTTATAAGCACGTGACCTAGCCGCTAACGCTATTATCCGGGTTATAATAAGGCTACTGCCGGGGTTATAACAGGGCTAATAACGCTGCGGTTGTTAGGGTTATGACTTATAACCCTTTTCCTCGTGGTAGTGTTTATCCTATATTCTTATATTCCTACACTAGCAGTTTTCTCTTTAAAGCTTCTTCTTTTAAAGCTTGCAACCGTAACTGATTAATCACGCGTATTAGGCTAAAAGGGGCCTAATAAATACAAAGAATAAATACAAATGAGATAGTAAGATTAGCGGAGGTCTAGGCTCGTAAGGCTGCTATTGTTATCACCCGGAGCTATAAGCGCTCTGCTAAATCTCGGAAGAATAAAGAATATAGTCGTTAGCCGAGGCGTCTACGCCTACCGGGTAACTAATTAAGGGGAAGCCCGTACGGGGCTTCTATAGTAGCATCCTGCGTTAAAGTGACGATAGAGGGTATGCCTTAGTAGCGTGTGCCTAGTTAGCGTATGCCTAGTTAGCGTATGCCTAGTTAGCGTATGCCTAGTTGCCCTTTTGTATAACGGGCTAAGGGGAAGCTTATATAGGCTTTTAGTAGTAACATCCTTTAACGAGGTAACGAAAGAGCGCGTTGCGGGAGTCGAATTAGGAATTACAGGACCTATAATTAGCCTGCTTAAAATGCCGGGCTTAGGGCATAACGGTCTTAGTAGGAATCTACGCGTGTTTTATACTAAGGCATCCTTCGCCTAAGTGGCGGAAGAGTACGTTGCGAGATTCGAATAGTGTTTTATAGTAACGGTAGGGCTGCTAGGGGCTTAATGTTAGTAGAAGCTTTTATATTAGCGGCTTCGATAATTCGATAGAGCTGCTTCGAGAGCTACTTTAGGGCTTAATAGTGGTAGTAACGGTTTTCTACTAAGGGCTTGCTATTAGTTTAAGAAAGCTGCCTTAAGGGCTACTTTAAGGGCTGCTTTGCTTAATAGTAGGTTCGCTTTAGGAGCTGCTATAAGAGCTACTACTACGAGAATTAATAGTAAAGCCGATTAGTTCGTCGCTTAGTAAGCAGTCTAAAGAACTATAAGAGCTTAGTAGGTTAGCTATTAATATAAGTATTGCTTATTACACGACACGAAATTGCTATTTGTACGATAAATACCTAACTTCTCTACTTTTTCTACGCTACCCCGCGCGCCTAGGTCCCGCCAGCAAAATTAGGTGTAGGTATATAGCAATTAAGAGAGCCGCGTAAATCGTGCGAAAAACACCAGTCTGCGAAGGCTACGCAGCCGGGAGCCGGGCACGAAGCATACATTAAGGAGCCGCACACATAGCAGAGGGCACGCAGCAAAGGGCATGCAGCAAGGCACGCAGTAGAGGGCACGCAGCAGGGCACGCAGCCGGGCACGAAGCATACATTAAGGAGCCGCACACACAGTAGAGGGCACGCAGCAGAGGGCATATAGCAGAGGGCATATAGTAGAGGGCACGCAGTAGGGCACGCAGCAGGGAGCCGGGCACGAAGCATACATTAAGGAGCCGCACACACAGCAGAGGGCACGCAGCAAAGGGCACGCAGTAGAGGGCACGCAGCCGGGCACGAAGCATACATTAAGGAGCCGCACACACAGCAGAGGGCATATAGTAGAGGGCATATAGTAGAGGGCACGCAGTAGGGCACGCAGTAGGGAGCCGGGCACGAAGCATACATTAAGGAGCCGCACACACAGCAGAGGGCACGCAGCAAAGGGCACGCAGTAGAGGGCACGCAGCCGGGCACGAAGCATACATTAAGGAGCCGCACACACAGCAGAGGGCATACAGCAGAGGGCACGCAGTAGGGCACGCAGTAGGGAGCCGGGCACGAAGCATACATTAAGGAGCCGCACATACAGTAGAGGGCATACAGCAGAGGGCACGCAGTAGGGCACGCAGTAGAAGGCACGAAGCATACATTAAGGAGCCGCACACATAGCAGAGGGCACGCAGCAAAGGACACGTAGTAGAGGGCACGTAGCCGGGCATAAAGCATACATTAAGGAGCCGCACACACAGCAGAGGGCATATAGCAGAGGGCACGCAGCAGGGCACGCAGCATAGGGCACGCAGTAGGGCACGAAGCATACATTAAGGAGCCGCACATACAGCAGAGGGCACGCAGTAGGGCACGCAGCAAGGCACGCAGCAGAGGGCACGTAGTAGGGCACGTAGTAAAGGGCACGTAGTAGAGGGCACGCAGTAGGGCACGTAGTAGAGGGCACGTAGTAGGGCGCGCGCGCTGCTATAGCTGTTAAATTAACTAATTAAATTAAGGCTATACACGATTTACGCGGCCCTCTTAATTGCTATTATTATAGTACCATATTACATAACATAGTACATAGTAATATACCACGTGATATATAGTCCTATATATAAACGAGCTCTTAGCCTCTATAGTTCTTCTCTTCTTTATAGAATAATAAGGTTATCTAGCTATTACTTAGTGCTATGATAGTTTATTCTATCTCCTATTGCGCCCCGTCGCGATCCCTAGCTTTATAAATATAGTCCTAGCAGCTCTATTACCTTATCCCCTTAGTCGTTGCGACCCGAGCGTAACCCCTAAGAAATTATTCCCTTAAGCCCTTAAGAGTTTTTTCCTTAGCCTATAGAAACCTATATAGCCTATAGAAATTTTTTTATAGTCCTTAATAAATACCTTAGATTAAATACTCCTTCTTCCTCCTTATAGCAAATATACTTATAGCCTTTAACGCTATAGGCGACGGTCTAAAGGCCTTTGCTAAGGAGTTTATTAGTGAATTTCCTTAGATCGCCGAAGCGATTAAGAGGTTCGATAACGTAGTCTTAGTCGCTAATGCGTAGGAGACCTAAGAAAACCTTTAGAGCCTAAATACCCGATATATTCTTATATATATCGAGGAGAGTCTTCGCTCCCTTCGCGTAGCGGAGGCCTCTTAGGTTAACCGAAATGCTAGGTTAAAGGAATGCGTAACTATACGAGATTAGCTCTTAGCTATAAAGGATTAGCTCTTGGCTATAAAGGAGCAACTTCTTAAGGCTAAGGACCTTATAATCTTAACTATAAAGATATTATAGTCTTAGACGATAACCTTAGTATAGTCGTTAAGAAAACGAAAGACGGTAGACCTTTTAACCTTTATTAAAAAGGGGTTTACCTCTAACCGTTAACGTAAGTATAAGGCCTAAGAACTTAAGATATAAGGTATCTTCTTCCGCGATAGTATATAGTTCGACTTAGATAGCGCCTACCTCTTTTATATTAGCGATAGGCTTAGTAAACGGGCCTACGACTTCGTTAAAGATAGGATAGCTACTATTATAGCTAACCTATCTAAGAGAGAGAAGTAAGAATAGCCTACTATAACGATGCTTCTTATAGCTTTAGGCAGGCAATATAAGGTTTTAGACTTAACTTAAGCCGCTAAGAATATCCTCGATAATTTCCTTTAAGGCGATAAGAACTATTAGATTTAAAAGGTAGACCTTAACGCCTATATACGTAAGGCAAGGAAGATAAAGGAATAGTAAGTCGACCTCCTCTAGAAGTTTATATTAAAGGATATAAGCGATCTCATTAAGAATATATAGACTAAAATCCCTAACACCGACTATAAAAAGTAATTAACGTAGATAGATATCTTTACGAAGAATCTCGCTAACTATACTTATCGTTAAAAGCTTAAGAAGAAGGCCGCCCCCCGTTTATAGTTCCCGCCGACGCTTATACCCGCCCTTACCCCGACCGCCTTAGCCTAACCCTTATATAGTAACCCTATAGACCTCGACCGGCTTTCTAATACTAAACGATAATTTAAGATCGATAATAAACTCTATATAGCTTACGGAGATCCTAAATACTAAAAGGAGGCTTACGACCTAGCTAAGATAGCGAATCCGCTTTTAATGCCCTTACGTTAAGGTAGTCCCTAGTTTTAAGGCTGGGGCGCCCTTTCCCCCAGCTTCTGCCGAGGATCTTAAGGCGCTTACGGCGGCGGGTATAGCTAGGACTAGCTCGTCTATACGGCCGACTACGAATAAGGCTATATCCTTAGGGAAGAGGATACGGATTTATAAGGCGAGCGGCCGGCGTTAAAGCTACTGCTAAAAGATATAACCTTAGAGTAAGTCGCTCCTAAGGGTTATATATAGGGGAGGATAAAAGGATTAGGTCGTTACTCTTAGATAAAACGGATCTTTAGATTAGTTCGTCGAATAGTAATAAATAGTTAATCTTTCTTTATACTCGTCTCTCCTTTACGTATAACCCTTAGTCCCTTTACTACGTTAATACGTTATCCCTCGTAGATTCTAGCTATACTACCGTAGCATTCGCCGATCTTTACGCTATCGTACGGAAATATAACGTTACTATAAAAAAGCTCTTTAAACCTTAACCGCTTCGACTAGCCGACGGTATACCCTTAATATAGATAACGGACTACTTTATAGCCCGAATAACTATTAGTAAGTATATAGAACTTATGCTCTTTTTCGTTACGAATCTATTACCCTTTACTTTAATTATCCTAGGCATCCCTTAGCTTTAGGAATACGAACTAACTATGCTTTAGAAATCTCTCTAAGTCCGCTTTAATTCCGATTACTATATAAGATACTGCCTACCTTTTATTAGATCTTCGATCTACGGCCTACTAAATAAGGATGCGAGAGATGTATGTTATAGCGGCCGTTAGGGCGCTATAGCGGCTGTAATGCCGCTAAAAGCAGTATATTAATAATAATTCTTAATGCTTAAAGAGGGGAAGCCTTAAGACCTTATTTAAGGGGCCTCTTAGCCGAATTTCCCGTCTATAATCCCGTATATAATCCTATATATAATCCTATATGTAATCCCTTAACCCGCGGATCTAACACACCCCTTTAGCTTCGATCGCAATATAAGGGAAGCTAGACTAAAGAGCTTAAATAGCTTAAATCTAAGGTCTTTTGCTAATAGTTAATCTATTAATCGGGGCGGATTATCGTATTCTTCTAGGTCCTCTTTGCGACTGTAGTAGTAATTATAACTCGGCATTTTATGCCTTTACGCTACCGTATGCGCCTTTAGCGGCAATAACACGCCTTATTCCTCCTATATTAGTCGATTAGTCGATCGCTTCGGACGGTTCGTATATATAGCCGAGGGTTATATTCTTAAGGGCTCGTATGTATAGCCGAGGGTTGTGTTCCCGAGGGCTCGTGTGTATAGCCGAGGGTTGTATTCCCGAGGGCTTATGTATATAGCCGAGGGTTATATTGCCGTAGGCTCGTATAGCCGTAGGCTTATGTAAAGTCGAGGCTCGTATAGCCGAGGCTTATATTGCCGTAGGCTTATATTGCCGTAGGCTTATATAGCCGTAGGCTTATATAAAGTCGAGGCTTGTATAGCCGAGGGCTTGGATAAATGTAGGCGAGGGACTTTTCCGACGCCGCGAGTGCTACTCGCTATAACGAGGGACTCTGCCGCTCGCCGCGAGAGCTATTTACTCGAGTAAGTAAGTGTATATAAGGGAGAGGGACTCTACCGCTCGCTGCGACGAGGGACTTTGCCGCTCGCTGCGATATACGTATTGCTCGATTAAGTGTGCGTAACGAGGAGGTTTTCCGACGCCGCGAGTATTGCTATTTTAAGCGATTATTGCTTCTTTATTATGCCGCGACGAAGGAGTCTTCCGTCGCCGCGGGAGCTATTTGCTCGAGAGCTGCTTGCTCGAATAAGTACGATGAGGGACTCTACCGCTCGCCGTAAGAGCTGCTTGCTCGAAAGCCGTTTGCTCGAGAGTTAAATAAGTGTTTGTAACGAGGGTAGTCTTTCGTCTTACTGCGACAAGGGACTCTGCCGCTCGCTGCGACGAAGGACTCTACTACTCGCTGTAACGAGGGACTTTACTATTCGCCGTAAGAGCTACTTACTCGAAAGCCGTTTGCTCGAGAGCTGCTTAATTAAGTATGCGTAACGAAGGGGTTTTCTAACGCCGCGAGTATTGCTATTTTTAAGCGATTGTTGCTTCTTTATTATGCCGCGATAAAGGAGTCTTCCGTCGCCGCGGGAGCTATTTGCTCGAATGAGTATACGGACGAGGAAGTCTTTCGTCGCCGCGAGAGCGCTCGCCGTAAGAGCTGCTTACTTAAGAGCCGTTTGCTCGAGAGCTGCTTGCTTGAATAAGTGCGACGAGGGACTCTACCGCTCGCCGTAAGAGCTGCTTGCTCGAAAGCCGTTTGCTTAAGAGTTAAATAAGTGTTTATAACGAGGGTAGTCTTTCGTCTTGCTGCGACGAGGGACTCTACCACTCGCCGCGAGAGCTGCTTGCTTAAGAGCCGTTTGCTTAAGAGCTGCTTGCTCGAATAAGTAAGTGTATGCGAGGGAGAGGGACTCTACCGCTCGCTACGACGAGGGACTTTGCTATTCGCCGTAAGAGCTGCTTACTCGAATGTTATTTGCTCGAATTTTAGAGTATTCGTAACGGGGGAAAGGGACTTTTCCTTCTTTCCGCCGCCGCGAGCTATTAGCTCGTCGAGAGCTATTAGCTCGTGTGTTAAATAAGTACGCGGACGAGCCCGCCGCCGCGAAATACGTTTATTATAACGGTGTTTGCCGCGACGACGAAAGAGTCTTCTCTTCTCTTCCCGCCGCCGCGAGCGCTTACCGTAACGCCGCCGCGATTGCTATATGCTACGACGAGAGAGTCTTTCTCTTCTTCTCTCGCCGCCGCGAAATGTATATGCTACGACGAGAGAGTCTTCCTCCCGCCGCCGCGAAATGTATATGCTGCGATAAGAGAGTCTTCCTCCCGCCGCCGCGAAATATATATGCTACGACGAGAGAGTCTTCCTCCCGCCGCCGCGAGTATTTATAGTGACGGTGTTTGCCGCGACGACGAAAGAGTCTTTTCTTCTCTTCCCGCCGCCGCGAGCGCTTGCTATAACGACGAGAGAGTCTTCTCTTCCGCCGCCGCGGATATTACGTGCTGCGACGAGAGAGTCTTTCTCCCGCCGCCGCGATTGTATTTTTACTGCGATAAAAGAGTCTTCTTCTCTTCTACCGCCGCGACTTTTGCGTATTACGACGAAAGAGTCTTCCTCCCGCCGCTACGGAATGTGTTTATACTACGACGAAAGAGTCTTCCTCCCGCCGCTACGTTATTTATACTACGACGAGAGTCTTCTCCCTCCCGCCGCTGCGTTTGCTAAATAAATAGCAAGTAGATATATTTACCGACTATATAAGATAACTACTAAGTAAATAGTAGGCAGATATATTTCCCGACTATATAAGATAACTACTATAAATAGTAGGCAGATATATTTCCTAACTATATAAGATAACTACTAAATAAATAGTAGGCAGATATATTTCCCGACTATATAAGATAAAACGCCATAGAGGGGTTAACTCCTTGTTTATAGGCTACGGAGGGGTTAACTCCTAATCGTATAGACTTAATGCCGCGGAGGGGTTTACTCTTAATCGTGCGGAATAATGCTACGTTTGTATAGACTTAATGCTGCGGAGGGGTTTACTCTTTGTTTATGCGGACTTAGTGCTACGGAGGGGTTTACTCCTTGTTTGTATAGACTTAATGCCGCGGAAGGGTTTACTCCTAATCGTGCGGACTTAGTGCTACGGAGGGGTTTACTCTTTAGTTATTTAGGCTTTATGCCGCGGAGGGGTTTACTCCTAATCGTGCGGAATAATGCCGAGGAGGGGTTTGCTCTTTGTTTATACGGCTTTATTGCTACGGAGGGGTTTATTCCTCGTGTGTATAGACTTATGTTTGGTTTAGCTAGCTAACGAGGGAATCACCCTCTTGCCTCTGCTAGTAGTAGGATGTGTGTTTTTAGCTCTAACGAGGGAATTACCCTCTCGCCTCTGCTAGTAGTAGGATGTATGTTTAGCTAGCTAACGAGGGAATCACCCTCTCGCCTCTGCTAGTAGCAGGATGTGTGTTTTTAGCTCTAACGAGGGAATCACCCTCTCGCCTCTGCTAGAAGCAGGATATTATTCTTTCTAGCGCCGCGAGTCTTACTGGCTTTTTCGATGTATTTGTGCCGCGTGTTGCGGGCTTTTCTTTCAATGTATTAGTGCCGCTTAGTGCGGGCTTTCTTTCGATGTATTAGTGCCGCTTAGTGCGGGCTTTCTTTCGATGTATTAGTGCCGCTTAGTGCGGGCTTTTCTTTCGATGTAATGCCGCGAAGTGGTTCTCGCGGGCTTTTGTTTAATATAGTGCCGTGAGGTTGTCTCTCGCGGGCTTTGTTCGATGTAGTGCCGCGAGGTTGTCTCTTACGGGCTCGTTTCCCTCTTCTTTATTAAAGGATAATTAGCTAGGCTGTCTCGCGGTTTAAAGGGGGCCTAATAGTTAAATAGTGGCTTCTCTTTAGTAGCTTTAGCTAGAAGACTAAGACTCTCAATTGTTATATCTTCGATCTACGGCCTACTAAATAAGGATGCGAGAGATATATGTTATAGCGGCCGTTAGGGCGCTGCAGCGGCTGTAATGCCGCTAAAAGCAGTATATTAATAATAATTCTTAATGCTTAAAGAGGGGAAGCCTCGAGACCTTATTTAAGGGGCCTCTTAGCCGAATTTCCCGTCTGTAATCCCGTACGTAATCCTATATATAATCCTATATGTAATCCCTTAACCCGCGGATCTAACACACCCCTTTAGCTTCGATCGCAATATAAGGGAAGCTAGACTAAAGAGCTTAAATAGCTTAAATCCGGGGTCTTTTGCTAATGTTTAATCTATTAATCGGGGCGGATTATTAAATTCTTCCAGGTCCTCTTTACGACCGTAGTAGTAATTACAACTCGGCATTTTATGCCTTTACGCAGCTATACGAGCCTACGGCAATATAACCCTCGGCCACACATATAAGCCCTCGGGAATACAACCCTCGGCTATATACACGAGCCCTCGGGAATACAACCCTCGGCTATATATACGAGCCCTCGGGAACATAACCCTCGGCTATATATACAAACCGTCCGAAGCGATCGATTAATCGACTAATATAGGAGGAATAAGGCGTGTTATTACTGCTAAAGGCGTATACGGTAGCGTAAAGGCATAAAATGCTAAGTTATAATTACTACTACGGTCGTAAAGAGGACCCGGAAGAATATAATAATCCGCCCCGATTAATAGATTAAACATTAGCAAAAGACCCCGGATTTAAGCTATTTAAGCTCTTTAGTCTAGCTTCCCTTATATTACGATCGAAGCTAAAGGGGTGTATTAAATCTGCGGGTTAAGGGATTACATATAGGATTATATATAAGATTACGTACGGGATTATAGACGGGAAATTCGGCTAAAAGGCCCTTTAAATAAGGTCTTAAGGCTTCCCCTCTTTAAGCATTAAGAATTATTATTAATATACTGCTTTTAGCGGTATTATAGCCGCTATAGCGCCCTAACGGCCGCTATAACATATATCTCTCGCATCCTTATTTAGTAGGCCGTAGATCGAAGATCTAATACCTTTAAGCATAATAGCCGAGGATAGGATAGCTCTTAGGACTCTTATTACTCCCGCGTCCGGAGGGCATTAGTTACGTCGGAAAGTATATTTTTCTAACGTCGTAGAGATTTAAACAACCCTAACGTTTATTCCGAAATATAAGGTCTTTATAACGATAGAAGACGTGCCGGAAACTCCCTTTCGGTAGGAAGAGACTAATATCCTAAAAGACTAGACTATCCTACCGGGAAGTTATATATCTATAGACTCGTCTACTAAGGAATATCTACCTAAGCAAGCATCGTACCCCTTAAACCCTAGCTAACCGATTCGATATCCCTTATATAGGATATAGCTATTCGCTTAGGAAACCGCCCGCTTAATATCCCCGATTAGCCCTCTAGACTCCCTTAAGACTTAAGCCTTTAAGGCCACTCCGCTATAGACTACTTTAGTAGCTCGCCTACTCCTTATTCGTCTTACCGTAGGCCGTCGTTACGTTCCCGCCCGATAGGGCTAGACGAGACGCCCCCGCTAGCGTATATAATAGGAAGATTAAATACCCTTAGATATAAACGATATCCGCTACGTCTAAGTAATTAACTTCGTTTAATTCTATAAATAGGATAGTATTTAGGCGATGCGAATTAGTATATCTAAATTAGCTAAGCTAGTCGAGGAGGGAGAAAATCTACGACTCTTATAGGAACTCTAAGTAAGCCTAGTTAAAGTCCTAGAACTATCTAAAACCTCTTTCTATCGCGTTATTACTAGGGACTATATAATAGAGGTAGCTTAAGCCGCCTTCCCTAAACGTTTTTATAATTTCCTTTAGATAAACCTCCGGGATATAGCTAATTCCGAATCTTTATTTCGGAAGGTCGACGAGGCCGACGTAGAAAAATTCCTCTAAGTAAAACCGGAAGTTATAGAGGCAGATATCCTAAAGAAACTCCTAAAAGAGTTCTAGGATAAGCTTCCTTATTTCCTTCTAAAGAATGCGAACGAGCTCCCCTTCTACCGCCCTTAGGATTATAAGATCGAACTTACACTTAGTAAATAAGCTCTATACTATAGAAATCGGCCTATATTACCTATAGAACTCCGCTATATTAAGAAGTAGATTAACGATATACTTAATAAAGCCTTTATTCGGGAGTCTTCTTCTTTAGCCACGGTATTACTAATCCTCGCTTATAAACCGGGCGGTAGTGTCTATATCTATTATAACTACCGAAGTTTAAATTAGGTTATAGTTAAGAATCGATATCCCTTACCTTAAATCCGCGAAATAATAGATTCTCTCTATAACGCTAAGTTTTATATAAAGCTAGACGTAATTGCTATATTTAACCGTATTTAAATCGCCGAGGGTTATAAGTAGCTTATAGCATTTATTATACGCTTCGGACTATTCGAGATGCTAGTTACCCCCTTCGGCCTTTATAACGCACTATTAACCTTTTAGAACTATATTAATCACGTGCTTTATAATACCCTCGATAACTTTTATATAGTATATCCTAACGACGTATTAGTCTTTTTAAAAACTAAGGCGGAATATAAAAACCACGTGCGAATAGTTATCTAACGCTTAGGCAACGTAAGGCTTTAAATCGATATCGGGAAGTTAGAGTTTTATACGACGAAGACTAAGTACCTTAGATTAATTATTTCGATATCTAGCATAAGCATAGACCTTAAGAAAGTGCGTATAATTACGGCTTAAAATACCCCGACTTTAGTAAAAGAACTTTAGCAGTTTCTTAGGTTTATAAACTTCTACCGTCGTTTTATTAAGGGATACTTTAGTATTATCTCCCCGATAACTACGCTACTTCGAAAGGATTCCCGTTAGTCTTAAGGACCTAAATAAGCTGCCGCGTTTAAGGCCCTTAAACTTGATTTTATTATTGCCTTAGTCTTAGCCTATTTTAACTACTCGAAGAAAACAGTTATTAAAACTAACGCCTCGAATTAGGCCTTAGGAGGAGTCCTTTTATAGACCGGAGATAACGGATATCTTTACCTTATTGCGTTTTTTTATTAAAGTATACTACCCTTAAGTATAACTACGAGATCTATAATAAAGAGCTATTAGCAATTATTAAAGCGCTTAAGGAATAGCGCTTAAAACTCTAAGAGACTACTAAAGCGTTCGACGTTATTATAGACTATAAGAATCTTTAGACGTTTATATCTATAAAGTAACTTAACTAACGATAAGTGCGTTAGGCCGAGTTCTTTTCCTAGTTTAACTTCGTAATTATATACCGCTTAGGCAATAAGGCAATTCTCCCTAACGCTTTTAGTAGGCTCCTTAGCGATAGACTAGCTACCGTAGACGACGATAGACTTTTCTATCGAAATTAGGTAGTTATCCCTAAAGAGAAAGTCGACCTAACTATCCTAAAAGAACTCCTAACCGACTCCTATGCCTTAAAGGAGGACCTTAACGCAATCGCCGCCCTTAGACTAAACGTAGCTAATAAATTACTTAATAAGCTTATCCGCGAAGTATATTAATAAGATAATCTTACCTAAGATATAGTAGCGATACTCCGGGATCTATACGCCTAACGCTAGCTAAAGTATATCCGAAAGCTCTTGCGTTACGATATATCCGAATATTAGTTAATTAATAGACGTATTTTTTTCCGCGACTAGCTCTTTATCCCTAATACCTTAAATCTCCGCCTTAAAATCGTTTATCGATCTTATAGTAGTAGCCTAATAAGATACCTAAGGAAGGTAAAAACCCTTAATCTATTAAACCGAATATACTAATAGCCGAAGATTTCTTACTTCGCCGCTACGTTTATTAAAGACTATACTCTCTATCTTCGGACTAAGACCCCCCGCTTATCTCCTTTTAGATTCCTAAAACCCTTCGCCTTACCGGTCCGATTATAAGCCGATATATTAATCAATTATATTACAATACTCCCTAAGTATACCTAAAATAGGAAGACTTATAAGAATATACTTACGATAGTTAATAGGCTTACGAAAATAAGATATTTTATCTTTATTACCGGCCTTTCTATAAAAGAACTAATTAACCCCTTTATTTATATAGTCTATCGCTTATATAAAGCACCTAATATTATTATCTCCGACTAAGGCATTTAGTTTATCTCTAATTTTTAGCGATAGCTTAGCACTTATTTAAGAATAACGTTAAAACTAAGCTCGGTATAGTACTTAAAGACTAACGGTTAAACCGAAATCGTTAACGCTACGATAAATAAATATATTCGAGCCTATATTAGCTTTACTTAAGATAACTAAATCGATTAGCTCCTACTCGCGGAATTCGCAATAAATAATTAAGTAAATAAAATAACCGGTATTTCTCCGTTCTTCGCTAACTACGGCTTTAATCCTCGTCTCGGCATCGAACCTATAGGCCTTTAACCCCCGACGCTTTTATTATTAGCAAAGAAGGAATTCCTTCACGCGGACGTAATAGCTAGTCGTTTCGACTATATCTTTATTTAGCTTCGAGCTCTCGCATAAGCCTTATAATAGAAATATAAGGATAATACTAATATAAAGCGGGATAAAGGTTTTCTCTTCCGACCTAGTAATATAGTAATAGTTTTATTAAAGAATATAACTATTAATCGCCTAAAGAAAAGATAGGACGATAAATAGGACGGTCCTTATCTTATTCTCGAGGTCTACCGCGGCGCTATAGTTATCGACCTCTTAAAGTATATCCGAATTAATAAGTCTTTCTATACGTCTAAGGTGCGGCTCTAGATAACGGAAATAATACCGGGCTAAGCATAGATTAATCGAGAGGAATAACGGAACGTCGTAGGCCGTATCGCGGAACGCGATAATAATAGTAATATCGAAGAAATATAGGAATTTAAGAAGATCCTTAACGTATATAATAATAAAGCCTTAATCCTAACTAATCTAATAAAATAGAAATATTACTAAGAACCGACCTAGTAGCCTAAAGATAACTTAAGAGGTTGCCTTAAAGCTATTTAACGCTTTTATAGATATAACCTAGATAAGCCGGGCCCTTTAGATTAGGCCCGCCTATAAAAGATCCCTCTATTACATATAGATTTCTAACGAAAATGATATTTCTTAGCGATTTAAGGACTAAATCGTCTTTAAAAGGGGAGTACTATTATAGTACTATATTATATAATATAGTATATAGTCATATACTATATAATATATAATCCTATATATAAACGAGCCTTTAGCCTCTATAGTTCTTCTCCTCTTTATAGAATAATAAGGTTATCTAGCTATTACCTAGTGCTATGATAGCTATATACCTCTACCTAAATTTAGTTGCGGGACTTAGGCGCGCGGGGTCGCGTAGAAAAAACGGGGCTTAGAGGTATTTGTCGTGCAAATAGCAATTTCGTGTCGTGCAAATAGCAATACTCATTAATATAGGGTCGGCATTAGGGCCGTGCCTATAGGAGCCGGAGGGAGGATCGGGATCGAGGTTTTATTAGGAGTTAGGGTCGGGATCGGGGTCGTGCTAGCTTAAAGGCGAGGGCGAGGGCGAGAGCGAGGCTAAAAACGACGTCTTTAAGGCTGCCTAATAAGGCGGCAAGCCGAGTTAGGCTCGCATCCTATTCCTCTCTACGTAGGGCCTTATTCTAACGTCGAAGTCTATCTTAAGGAATTCTTATTATAGCTAGGGTAGTAGGTCCTCGGAAGCCTATAGCAATATAAATTACGGTACGATCGGTCTGTTTCTAATATATATAAAGCATCCTCTATGCTATATGCCGGGGCTAATGTATTTAGCTATAGATAAGATAGTAGGGAGCTATTCCTAGCTCCCGGGGCTTACACCTACCTAATAGAAGCATCCTTCTTTACACATATATTCTTAGTGCTTAGTGCATTAAATTAGTAGCAATTCCGTACCTTCTGCCTTTAAAGCCACTATTAGGAACGCCCTTCCTATCTCTAGAGCTTCGCTCTACTACGATACGTTCGCTAAGAGCTTCTAAAGCTCTCGCTATTCGTTAGAAGCCGCCTAAAGGCTCCCGACACCTATAGTATAACTAGCTTATACAACCTTAGCTAGCACGCCTATATAACCTCTAATATAAGCCTTACGATCCGACGAGGCTCGCCTTTCTAAGTATTATTAGAACTAGGGTCCGCTACCTAGTTCTCTATTTTAAGTCCTTACGCAATTAGCCGTAAGGAAAAACTTTCTCTCTATGTTTTCGATTTCCTACGCGTACCCGTTCCTACGCTAATATTAAAACACCCTATACCTCCTACTATAGACTTTTCTCTTCTCCTATAACTCTTCTTCCTTCGCAATCCCTCCTCTTCTCCTTTATCCCTCGTTTTATTTAAGCTATTATTACTATAGCTAAGGACGAAGAAGCCCGTTAAGCTATAGCGTCTATATCTCGTTTAGACGACGAATCCTATCCTCGCTTACCGATATAGGAATATGCTCCGCCGGAAAGTGTTTATAGCGCCGCTCCTTCTAAGGACTTTAAGAGTGATTATAAAGATCCTCCTCCTCCTGCCCGCCGTCGTCCTCGCTTATCCTTAGAAACCGAGGTGCTACGCAAGTAGTCTGCGTTACTAGCTATAGAGGATAGGGACTATAACAACCTATTAAAGTAGGCCGTCCGCTACTTTAAGTTAATTTAGATACTGCCTACGGAAGGGGTTATTAAGACCTTTACTAATATAGACGTAATGTATATAAAGCAAGCCTATATTCTTTTAGGCTCTTTAGCCTTTAAGTCGGAGATATAACAGGGTTAATCTAAGTCGGCATAGAGGAAGTCCCTAAAAGAGGTTTAATAATACTATAAGAGGGGAAAGGAATAGAATACGGGCGTAGCTATAAGGGCTATAGAGGCCGCCTAAATATAGGCTTATCTAGTCACGTATACTAGATTGCAATAGAGGGTTAAAGACCCTTATATTAGACCCTACCCCGCTAAGGCCCCCTACGTATAATACCTTATGCCGTACCCTAACGTAGCGAAAACGTTGTATACGGTCTACGCACCTATCTATGTGAAAAAATAACTTATCGCAACTCCCTTAGCGCAACGGTAACTAGCTAGGCCGTATTTCTAGCTTTATAAGGGCGAGGGCAAAGCTCCTTTTTGCTAAGAACATAAGACGTATAGTAGCTAACCTATTATACGCTTTCCCGCTTGCTAGCGTACGCCGAGCGCATCTACGTACGTTCTCTACGACTATAATGCTTGCTATTCTTCCCGCACGAGGCTATATAGGCTCCGTCTTATTTACTACGGCCCTTAAAGCGCGGGTCTAACTTCCCTTATATAGTCTCTCCCGCCTTTACTACCGTAGTAGAGGCATTCCTAGCTACTCGTTACTTAAGTCGGAGTCGTTATTATCTTCGCTATTAGAGGTGCGCCCCGCCGCTATACGTAGGACGTTCACCCGATTTTTAATCGGGCACGCCTTAGACTAGTAAGTCTTACTGCCGTAGCCTATATAGCGGCCGTCTTTCTTCTACTTCTTCCTCTTATCCGCAATCGTAGTAGTAAAGACGGTAATATCTATCGCATTACTAAAGCCGCCCTCGCTCGTAGGGGGAGGAACTAACAAAAGAAATTTATTGCCGCTTAGCTTACGGAGATATTACACAAAGGCGTCGTACGTATCTAAAAGACCGGTCTTCTCGCTTAGGCGTACGCGCTAGTCTGTGTTTAAGCTAGTAATAAGGCAGTTAGTCTTTACCGCGTCGGGCTATATATATGCGTCTGCTCGAAAGAGCACTTCTTTAAACCGTATAAGGTAGGCCGGCATCGTCTCGCTCCGCTTTTATCGTAGCGAAGAAAGCTCGAGGGCCGCCGTCTTAGCTACGTTCGGTTCTCTATAGCTAATGCGGAGCTTCGCAATTATATCGGTCGGCGCGTTTATAGGAACGCGGGCAAAGGGGAGCAGCTGCCTTTAAACAACGGGTGATAGGCTCGCGTAGAGGTAGTTAAATTACGCGCGGGTATTACTAATAGCGGCGCCGTCGGTGCGGAGCTTTGCTTTAGCATAAAGAATCTAAGGTTCGAGGTTATTAGAAGACCTATTAAACTTCGTAAGGTATAGAAGAATAGCTTTTCGCGTTATAGGCTGCTATTAAACTAGTCCCTTAATTACAAGTGCGAATTAACGGTCGCGTTCTTCCTAGTTTTAAGACTAAGGCAGAGACTAAGGAGTAGCTATCGTGTAAAGCTGCAAAAGGCGCGGGCGGTTTAATTATCCTTAAATTAAACGTCGGAGAGAACTTCGTAGTAGCACTTCCTAAAGCGGAAGGAGCTAGAAAATTAATAAAGGATAGTATTATTCTATAACAGGGTTAATCCGAGTCGGCATAGAGGAAGTCCCTAAAAGAGGTTTAATAACACTATAAGAGGGGAAAGGAAGAGAGTGCGGGCGCAGCTATAAGGGCTACGGAGGCCGCCTAAATATAGGCTTATCTAGTTACGTATACTAGATTGCAATAGAGGGTTAAAGACCCTTATAGGAGATTATCTTTAATATCTTAGATCTTCCGCCCGTAAAGGAAAAGCATCTATAGCACGCCGATACTTAGCGAAAAGGAATTCGCGCGTATCTTCGTTTTATAGGCGAGCTTCCCGATAAGGAGACTCCTCTCTACGCTACGATATCTTTAGTATATCGGCTAGTTCGAGCCGTGCCTTTTAACCCGTAAATAATCGACGGAGACCTTTCTAATAGTTAATCGGAGGACTAGCCTCCTCTTCGTCCGTAAGGAATACTTCGCTTATCTAAGCAACGCTCTATTAAATAGCAGTATTACCCTAAGAAGCAACCCTAGGTTCTATATTACTCTCTTTAGTCTAAGTTATCTAAGTATTCGCAGGCCTTCTACTCTCGTCGATAGAAGGACTCGGATAATAATAACGATGATTTATCTAGATCCGATAATAGCTTTATCCGCCGTCCCCTAAAGTCCTATCCGAATCTGCGTAAGCACTGCGAGGCGAGCTATACCTCCTCCTTAGCCTATAACGACGAGGCTATTACTAAACGCCTTAAACGGGATAATATTAGTAATTTTAACCTAAATAAGCATAATCTAAAGAACCTAGGCATTATCGCTTTTAGCGATAGAAAGAATATCTATATAAACGTCTATCTCTTTACAGAGCGTCTAAGGATCTACTAAGACGAGGATCTATTCGCCCTTTGCCTATATTACCTCTCTTTTTTAGTAGGAGGAGCTCTTATATAGTATATAAGTAAGCTTATAGTAGAATAACCCGATATCCTTAGTTCCTCCCCCTTTAAAACCTTCTATAAGTTCTTAACTAAGCGTTTTAAGCGTCCTAACGCCGATATCTCGAAGGAACTTTATAGGGAAAGGTATATAATATCTATATAGTCCTCTAGCTCTATTACTCTCGCGTAGTAGATCTAGAGAAAGGTTTCGCTCGCCCGCTAACTTAAGATAGGTAAAGATGCCTAAACTATTAAGGCTATCTATCCTCTTATTACCGTCTAGATTTCCTCGCTTCTTCCTATTCCTATAAAGAAGACCCCGATCGATAAATAGATTCGCATTATTAAGGAATAGAAGCCTTTTATTATAGCCTCCCTTAAGCTATATATCTCCGGAGACCGAGACCGTTCTCGCCGTAGTAGCTTTTCCCGTCGGGATAATAACTATCGTTAAGATAACCGTCGCTATAACAATTGTTACCGTTAGGGTAACCGTAATCGCAGCCGTTATAATAATCGTTACGATAACTATCGTTAAGGTAACTAAGGCAATAACTACTAATAGACTAACCGCTAGGATCGGGACTAAGGTTATAATTGCAACCGTAGCCCTAAGGGATAAAGCTTAGGTAATAACCGTAATTAGTTAAGCTTACGCCCGCTATACCGCAATAAGCGTTACCTTCGCCGGGACGACCGACGAGATAACCGAACGGAACACCGCCGAGGTAAATATAGGGGTAATAACAATAAAAAGAAAGTACGCTTTAAGTCGAAATATTAAAGCGATAAGAAGACTGCTCCTAGCGGCGACGAAGCTAGTAACGAGCTATACTTAAACGACTCTTAAGACGACGCGTCCTCTTACGCCTCTTCGGAAGCTAACTTTATAGGCTATATAAACTCTCGCTACCCTACCGAACGGGCTAGTAAGTTTAAATATAGCACCTACGACCGTACTTTCGCCCTCGCCTCTATACTTAAGGAGTATATATACGCTAACTACTATATATCTAAGCAATAGCTCTATAGTAAAGATCGCGCGCTTAAGCCTTTAACCTATAAGGTTTATAAGGCCTCTTTTCTTTCTCGTAACGTACTTTTCTCTTATCTCCGTCTCGGGTATAAGAAGACCCCTTCTACTCCTACTATTCCCGTAGGGAATATCGTCGACTCTATTCCTACTAAGCCTAATTCCCCCGTCGCATTAGAGCCTAATCTTCCCGCATCTATTATTAAGGAGCCTGTTTTTTACGTAGCGCCTACTATAGTACCCCGACTAGATTAGGTCCTAAAAGCTAAAGCCGAGGAGCCCTAGTATAATTAGGATTTCCCGCCGTATTTATACTCCTACATTAGGATTAAGGTCTCTGCCTAACCCGGTAGGCAGGAAGTCTAAGTTTGCCCCGACTCTAGCTATAGCAAGCCTATAATTAATCGCGACCTACTTTAGACTCTTAACTATACCGTCGAGAAGAAGCCTCCCGTTACTATTAACGGAGTTAACGGTCGTTCTTTTTGCAAGGACTAGGCCACGTTCTCTTTCTACGCGCGCGGCGCTATAGCTAGCCCGACCGCTTAAGCAGCTATAGCTAAATTCACTTACTCCGCCTAGGTCTCTAAGGTAGAGGCCGGCGTACTTCTCGGCAATGCCTTCCTTAAGCTATACTAAGGATCCCTTAATTATAATAAGGAAGTTATCCGCATTAGAGTGCTCGACGGGTTTAAAATCCTATTCGATATCTATAAATAGCCCCGTAAAGTTATTCGCCGTGTCTAGGCCGTCCGAAAGACTATTATACCGCCCGGCACTACCCTTATAGTCCTAGTATCTTAGAAAGAACTTCCTAAGGACCGCGCCTATACTTTCTTCGCCTCTTACGCTAATACTATTTATAGCATCGTCGATGCTAAATCTCTTCCTACTATCCTTATTATAATCTCGGCAGCTTACAACGATAAGAACTACTTCGGCGTCGTCTGTATAATTAAGGACTTAGAGATATACTTAATTCGCGGAGTCACCCGTTAGGTAAAGAAGCATATCGCGGCCTATAAAGCCTATTGCCTTAGCTAAATAGACCGTTAGACCTTTACCGGCAGCTATAAACCTATTCGCCCCCCGCTACTTCTAATGCAGAGTATCGCGATAGACTTTATAACCGATATACCATCCTAGGTTTTAATATCTTTAACTAACTTCTTACGGTTATTTATTAAACTAGCAAAAGATACTTGCTAATCCTAGGTAACGCTAAATACGGCATAAAGGACTAGGCTTAAGGCCTAGCCCGTTAGTTGCTTCTTTCCGATTAGGGCATACTAAGAACTATTATTAGCGACCGGGATCGCAAATTTACATCCGACTTCTAGAAAGGCCTCTAAAGCGCATTCGGCACTAAAATTGTAATAACTACCGCCTACTACCTATAGGCTAACGGACTTGCCGAACGGCGCAACTAGACCGTATAGACCGCTCTACGAATGTCCTACATTAAGGATCTTAGCCTAGATTAGAAGATAATAATCCCCGCCCTCTAGTAGAATCTAAATACGGTATTTAACGCTAGTACGAAGATCTCCGCTTATAAATCTATCTTCGGCTTTAATATACGTAGACCGTTAGAAGCTGCCGATAATATCTTAAGCACTACTATAGACGAATTGCCCTACTTACGAGAAGTTATCTATAGATAAGCGAGCCTAGCTATAGACCTAGCCGCTATAAAGGCTAAGCAGCGGTATAATGCGAAACACCGGCCGGTTCTTCTTAAAGCTAATAATAAGGTCTATCTAAAGTTGTATACGGGCTATCATAAGCCTAGCCAGCTACTAAAGAAATAGTCGCGGCAACGAGAAGGCCCTTTTATTATTAAGCGTATAGTTAATAACCTCGCGGCGGAACTTATACTCCCGAGCTAAGTTAGGATCCACCCCGTTGTATCTATTTAGCACCTTAAACTTACTTACGAAGGTCACTACGTTAAACTCGAGCCTAGACCTATCGAAGCTACTCGCGATATCGAACAAGCGCTTAATAAAGGAGACTAGCACTATAAGGTCGAGCGCTTAATAGACATCCGTGTTCGTCGTATCGGTTGGTCGAAGTCACCTATAACCGAATACCTCGTACGATAGAAAGGATAGGCTGCTATATATAACTAATAGGTCCGAGCCGACTAGGTCTCCGCTAAAGCTATTATAGAGTTCTAAGGTCGCCCTCTAGCACGCGCTATACGAAGCAAGAAGGCCGCTTAGCAGAAGGAACGATTAAAGGAATAATCACTAGCAGATATAAGCATAACTTATAAGAATAAAAGGAAGGATTTAGGCAATAGGAGTATTCCTCCTAATTGCCTAATTAGGATTATATTATAACTGCTATAGGCAGTAGTGTTTTCTTTTTAAGCCGGCATTCTAATATATATAAAGCATCCTCTATGCCATATGCCGGGGCTAATATAATTAGCTATAGATAAGATAGTAGGGAGCTATTCCTAGCTCCCGGGGCTTACGCCTACCTAATAGAAGCATCCTTCTTTACACACACATTCTTAGTGCCTAGTGCATTACTCTTCGTCCTATATATACTATATTCTTCCTAATAGTAGTCCGGAGGGTCCTCCTAATATCCCGATGGATTTTATCCTAAGTAGTCTCTTTCTAAGATCCGAAACCCTAACCGAATTAGCTAAGCAGAGTAAACCCTTATGTGTATTTACAGTAATCTATACTTAATATAAACTAGAGGACGTATATTATTAAAGCTAATTTACTTTCTTCGTCGGGATTAGCCTCCTTATTAAGATCCGGAAGATTAAAGTCGACTTATTAATATAGTAACTTATAGATCGAGATGCTATTTAACTAGTCGGTAGACCCTTCTAGCTAAAGAGCTCTTATTGCGACGGGATTATCTGCCGTAGGCGCGTCGGCGGCTGCGGCAATATTCGGGCTCGTTAATATTATCGTGGATGACTAATCGCGAGGGTCTTCGCGATATTATCGTAATAAATAGCGGTCGTCGCTTTAGGTCGGTTGCAGTCTGCGAAAACAACGTCGTAAAGGGGTTCCGATACTTGCCCTTTAGGGCAACGGGTGTCGATTGTAGATATACTATAGTCTGCGAAAGCAGCAATCTTTAATAGATTCGTGCTTGCCGGGAGCGGGCAGCGGGCTTATCGCGTTAGGGACGCACTGTCGATTAGGGCTACTATAGTCTGCGAAAGCAGCGGCATTAATTAATCAGTTGAAAGGTATCTTAACCGGTGGTCTACCGAGATGCCTTATTCTTAGCATAGATAAACTTCTCTAGGTGTACGTAATAGAACCCTAAGGGTAAAGATACGTAGGGGCCGCGTTTATAACTACTGCCCCTTTTACACTTTCGAAGATTAAGATCTGCCTCTTCTAGCCTTACTATTCTATAGTTAATCGTTTAACTACTAATTAGTGTTAGTAGGGATTATACGTGAGATATCTTATCGCAATAAGCAGTCGTTGTTATTGTCTTAAAGTATCTGCTCTAGCTAGGAAGGGGGGGAAAGGGGCCCCCTTTATAGAGCCTATAAAGAGCCTAACCTAGGCCTGCCGGGCTCCTAATAGAGCCCTATTAGGAGCACGTGACCTAGCCGCTAACGCTATCATCCGGGTTATAATAAGGCTACTGCCGGGGTTATAACGGGGCTAATAACGCTGCGGTTGTTAGGGTTATAATTTATAACCCTTTTCCTTATAGTAGTGTTTATCCTACATTCCTATATTCCTATACTTAGAGCTTTTCTTCTTTAGCGGCCGAAAAGCTTATCGTTCTAAGCATAAGGGTATCGTCCGTTTATATCCTAACGATGCTAAAGTATTTTAGTCCTATATTAGATATTAAAAGGCAAGAGTTAAAGGTCGATATCGCTATATCGAGGCCTTTAATATAGTGCTTCTAATACGTATTAGACTAGTAGACTTTAGATTCTATAATAGTATATAAAGGCCTTATAACTTAGATAATTATATCGGGCGGATATTTCCCTTATAATTCAACGGGGAGGCGTGTTAGGACTATATAAAAAAGCTCTATAATCGCTTAGGGATATACCTAGGTAATGTCTCGAAGGGATAACGTTATCCTATAGCGCATAAGGCTAAGAGTAGGGGCTAAGATTAGATGTTAGCTTACGCGTTAGATTATCGGGGACTACGTTAATAGGGAAGCTTTCTCCCTATTATTATAACCTTAGACTACTAGCCTCGATTTTATATAGGGCTTAGTATCTTTACCTTTAACCTCTCGAACTATACGGGAGCTAAAAATACGGTGGCCGCTATAAATAGCTTCGTTATAACGTTTAAAACTAAATACTCCTTTTGCTATAAGATCGTCGATCTCTATACTATCTAATGCTTCGAATAGCGCTCCTAGGGTTATAATAGCGCCTTTAGATCGGAGCTTAATAGCTAGCTTATAGGCCTCTTCTTCCTTTTTTATCGTAAAGGCCTTATCCGCTTCTTCGTTACTTAAATTATCGAGGTCTATATCGTCCTCGTTATCGTTTAGGTTATCCTCTACGTCTATACCTTCTATAATTAAATGCCTAGCCTTATTCTTTAATCCGGGCGGACGTCCTCGCTTACGGGGTGCTAGAGGGTCCGGTCGGGCGGGTTCGTCCGGCTGCTTAGACTCTAAGGCCGGGATATTCTTAAGTATTTAATCACGATAATACGGTTATACTAATATAGATCTAAAAACCTAAGGTCTATTAACCGTATCGATTGTAATATCGTGCCTATTAATAGCTATAACTTTAAACGGTCTTTACTATCCTAACTTTTCCCTCTATACGCGGACTTCGCTTTAGAGAAGGAGGGTAAGTGTGTTTACTATATCCGGGCCGTTCCGGCTATATAATGCTACCTAAACCTATCTTTTAGCCGTAAGCTGCCTAAATGCCTTTATTGCTTTCTATACTATAGCTACTCGTTTAAAGGTCTTCGGCGATAGCGGCGAATTAAGAGTTATCTTAGGATATGCTCCGAATATAAGCAACGTAGGTATTAGTCCGTTAGGTCTAATAGTATCGTTAACTGCTTTAATAGCCGTCTAAAGAACTACCTTAAGGGAGGTAAAGCTGCCTATCTCTATAAAGAGGATATTAAAAGCTCGACGTAGGGGGGTATAATACCTTTTAACTTTGCCGATTGACTAATATGCCTTAATAGGAACCTATATATATATATAATTCCTATAATACGATAAGGGAGAAAATATCTCCCGAACTAGATATCGTATAGGTATATAATAATATGCATAAAATCTACCGTTTAATATTGCATAATATACTTATGTCCCGGTTATATTAGCTAGTCGGGGTGATAAGATATAGGAGTTATAGCATAAGGTGTAGGTGCTAAGACAGATACGTCGGTACTTATATATCTCGCTTACAACTACCCTCTATTCCGCAATAATAACTCCGCGATAACGGTGCGATATATCGGCGATGTCTTATACACGTTCTTTTCTCTAGAAATAGCGCTGTTAGACGGCATAATAAGCCAATTGATATATACCCTAGTTCCTAAGATATTTGGCTATAAGAAGGCGCCGATGTCCCTAGCTAGAAAGACTATGACTAATAATTTAATAACCGCTTTGTCTCTTAATTCTGCTTTAATCTTTATACTTCTTGCATCTCTATAATCCTCTACTATTAGTCTTTATCTTTATCTTTTAGTAGTTATAATCCCTACCGCTTCCTAAGCTTTAATAAATTGCTTTACCTAGAACCTTACTTTACTCTTCCGGATCACTCGGCTGCACTATACATACCGCTAAATTAACTTATCCCTACATTTTTAGGCCATTTGCCTTCTCACGCTACACACGGTTTGCCTAGATCACTAGTTTCTTAGCGTTTTTACTATTTTCCCCTATTACCCCCGATTTGCCGCTAGGACCCCCCCCTCTCTAAGTCTGTTTTCTAGACTTAAACCCTTCTTTAAAAGTCTTTTCAAAATTCCTTCGCTTACTCCTTCCTAGCCTATTTCCACCGAATTTCTGCCGAATTTTCTCCGGTATCTTCCCGCTACTTAAAGCTTAATAAAACACAAAAACACTAATAAACACTTACACTACTAACAAAAAAACATTATAGCTAGCTTTAAGGATTACTCTTTCTCTAAGCTTAAGGGAAGCGCAAACTACTCGTCCTAGTCCCTTAGGATAGAGTCTATATTTATTAAGGAGAAGCTTGCTTAAGCTATTCTCGATTAAGGATATAATAAGTCCTCTAAATGCCTCGCCCTTATAAGGCTAATGATTAATAATAGGCCTTTATCCTAGATAAAATACCAAGCTTCTACTAAAGCCGCTTAGGAGGCCCTTAAAACCCTCTAAAACCCTATGAATTTTACGTCTAATTTCCTACTAATAAAGGAATTATTTAATACTAGGATAGAAGGGTACTCTTCTATTAAGGATTACCTTAATAAAGTAAAAGAGCTCTTTAATAAGCTTAACACTCGGAAAATCCTTATTCCTAAGATTATTATAATCACTTAGATTTTAGAATCCCTAAATAGCTCGTTTTCGAGCTATATAACTAATATAACGTAGACCCTACGGGTCGATGCCTTAGCCTATACGCTTAAGTCCTTATCCTCCTCTTTAATCGATGAATTTAAGAGGACTAAGGCGCTTAATAGCAGTAAGCAGTTATTCGATTCGAATAATAATAAAAACAATAAAATACCGGTTTACTCTTACTATAAAAAGCGAGGCTATATAGAACGAAACTGCTTCTAGAAACCAGAAAATAGAGATAAGGCTAGAGCTGCTAGCTTTATACTAAGAAACAATACGCCCTCTTCGAATTCGAATTCGAAGAAATACCAGCTAAGAGAGCTAAGGGACTATACCAACAGAAATTATAGGAGGCCGACCCCTATTCTATACTCTCGGGAGAGTTCTTAGTACCCTCGCCCTACTGCTCGCATCTCTCGACCTCGGAAGAGAAAGACGCCGTCTCGAAAGACGCCTTCTCGAGATACCTCTTCTAAAGCCTCTCGAAATGTTATAGTTATAGCGGATTCGGGCTATAGTATTATAAGTTTTTTCCTATCCCTTTATATACTCTTTATATTCTTTATACTCTTTATACCCTTTATACCCTTTTTATACCCTTTATTATCACTCTATAACCCGTTACCGTATAAAGATACCCTTCTTTATACCCTTATTAAGGCAAGATCTAAGTCTAATAGAAAACAAATAATAGGACCTTTGAAGCTACTTCTTTCTACAATCTCAAGAGTTATTTTAAGGGTTAATAAGTCTGTTATATAGATGGGGAATTTTTAAAATTTTGTGTTTAACACTAGGGCTACGGGGCATATAGTTTCTAATTAATCCCTCCTCTCTTATTATAAAGATATCTATACAACTATAACCTAGGGAAAAGCCTCTTCGATTGTTATACGAGGGGCTAGCTAGGGATCTTATTTTTAAGTTCCCTAATAGTATATAACAATACATATTAAAAGACTGCCTATATATAATCGAAATCGGCAGAAATATAGTAAGCTAGTCTGCTATGAAAAACACATATGCTCTTATAGGCCTAGACTCTATATCTCTTCTCGATAAAATCTTAAATAATTAATATTAGGCTTTATTAAAAACGGCCTATACTATATCCCTCTAGAAATAAAGAAAACTCGCTTTCTTATTAAAAATAAGATATATAACATCCGGCATAGTCCGAAAGAAACGGTTGAAATACTATACAAAAACCCTTCCTAGATAAATAAGATAAAGATATTATAAATAAATCTATACAAAATAAAAAGAAGGTAGATTTACTACTTTAGTATAAACGCTTAGGTTACCTTAGCTATAAGTCACTATACCGATACCTCCGTAGACTATACCTAGATATATCCGTAGACTAGAAAGATATTTTAGCTATAAAACAATGCGAAGCTTATATATAAGCCAAACATACCGATAAGAAAAAGAAGACTCCCTTAAAACGACGATATCTCTTTCTCGATAGAATAAATCTTAATATTTAAGGCCTTATAAAGGTCCTTATATACAAATAATTCAGATACTTTATATCCTTTCTTAATACTTATTTTAGGTATCTAAGAATATACCTTATAAAAGATAAAGCCGAAAGCCTACTAAAGTTTCTAGAGTTTAAATTAGAACTCGAAAACAATAAAGATAATATTAAAATAAAAGAGGTCTTCTTAGATAATACAAAAGAATTTCTATATAATATTAAACTATATGCCTTAAAAAAGGGTATAATATATAACTTAAGTCTATAATAGGGTAGGCAGAGTAATTACATAGGTGCCCTCTATATAGGTGTGGAAATCATCTATAAAGAACTAAGTGTAAGCGTACCTATGCATGCGGATATATAGCTCTACGCACGTACCCCTTTGTCCGTACGTGCCCCTTACTCCTATTTGCACGAGCCCCTTTCCCCGCCCGTAAGTACCTCTTCCCCGCTCGTATATAAGAATATAGATTAGGTCGTAGACCTAATCTCACTAATAGTCGAAGACCCTTATATAAGACCCTTACCCTATCCGAGCGAAAAATAACGACGCGTTACGTAGGGCCCTACCGCGCCTTAGGCTACGCGGCTTGCTTTAGGGAGCGTAAAACGTACCTTCTTCCGTCGTATCTTTACTAGCAACGTAGCGTCGGGCGGTCCGTCGTTTTCTCTAATAGCCTTAAAGCGCTCTTCGAAGCGATCGAGCGCTTCTATGTCTGCGAAGTCCGCTGCTAGGTGCTACGTCGGGTCTTAATACCCTTACTACCTTACGAGGACCTCGCGCCTACTACCGCGGCCGACTTTCTTCTACCGTACGGTAAGAATTTCCTCTATTACAAACTCTTCTTCTCCCTCTACTAGGATTACGGGAGGCTATAGGTCCGCTATTACTTAGCCGGGCATTAGATCTACTACTACGCGATAAAGAAGGTCTACGTTAAAATTAAGGTAAATCCCGTTAGGCAATCCCTTTAGCTCGACGGCTTACGGGCTTAGCACTCTCTTAACTGTAAATTTTACGTATAATTAGTCGAGCTTCTTTTTCGGCCTAAAGGATGCGTAGTTCTATAGGTCTACTTAGACTTTATTACCTACCGTATATCGCTCTACGGGTTCTCGCCGTTTATTAGTATACCGCTTTTAGTCCTACGCTGCCGAGGCTATTAAAGACTAGCAGCAGTCTAAGACCTACTTAAGTCGCTATATAAAGGAGGCTACGCGCCCCTCCGGGCTATTGCTAGACGGCTTTTCCGCTACTATATCTACGGCGATAGGAAATAGGGATACCAGTTCGTACCCGTATAGTGCGAAGAAAGGTAATATACTAATTAAAGAGTGATTTCTTCCGTTAAGCGCTATTTGCGCTACGGGGAGCTACTTATCCTAGTCCCTTTAGTTACGGTCGATAACGCCCCGGAGGTAAGCCTAAACTTCTTAGTTAAGCCGTTCTAGCCCCCTATCGGTTTATAGAAAATATATTATGCTTAGCAGCTATATTATCTATAGCAGCCGATATAAGTGCTGCTAGAAGCGGCTCGTTTAATTTAAGCCCTATCGCTTATAATTAACGTTAGCTACTAATAGTATCGTACGTAGTATATAAGAAAGCGCTCCGCGTAGATCTCCGCTTCTATAGAGGGCATAGGTTCTAATATAACCTCCTTACTTAGACGGTCTTTAATTACCTAAAGGTTACGGTTGCCGCTCTCTATAAAAGGGAGGTCCGTAATAAAGTCTATTTAAATATACGTGTAGAACCGGTCCGGCACGGGAAGCGATTTAAGCAGCCCTTTCTTAAGCGCACGCTAAATCTTTATACGCCCGTAGATATTATAGTTGCGGAGGAATCGTCTAACGTATAGCTAGAGGAGCGGCTAATAGAAGTCGCGGGATATAGCGGCAACTATTCCTTTACGGCTAAGGTAGCCGACGACGCTAGCGTTATATACTATTTAAATAAGCCGTCCTTAGAGCGCGTTCCCTTCTTTTAGTTCTAAGGGAGCGTCTCTTACTACGGCCTCTATAGTTATAGAGGAACTTAGAACCTAAAGCCGGCCGCGGAACCGTAAGTGCCTACGTAGGTCTACGTAGCAGTCGGCTACCTATACCTTAAGGTAAAGCTTAAGGTCGAATCGTCGTGCTCCTACCTCTACGACGCGGCGCACGCTCCCGTAGGTAACGTCCTAAGCTGCTAAGCGGTCTTACGTACGCTAAAGCTCTTCGTCTTAAAAAAGAATCCGTCGGTTAAGACCTATATTAGTAGTTAGCTCTACGTCTTACGCGTCGAGGTCGTCCTAGGTCGTAGCTATTGCGAAGTCCGCTTCCTAAGCGTCGGGCTCCGCGTCTTCTTCGATTATATCCTTATTCTCCGAACTAATTAACGAATTATTATCCTACTCGCTATCGTCCTCGTCCTTATCGCCTTTACTATTAACTAAGACTACGCCGTCCGCCTTAATAAGCGTTGCTCTAAGATATATGCGTAGCGCCTCCTCCGGGAGTATTTAAAGCTCTTAGGCATTATAATCTTCGTTAAAAGGCCGATCTTAATCTCTCCGGGATAGAGCGTCCGGTACCGTAGCCTTTTTTCTAGGTCGGTACTTAATCTAGAAATAGAACCGCGAAAGGTATTCCGCCTAGCGGGCCTATCGCTTAGAGAGATAACGTCGAGTTATAAAACACTTAAGGTTGCGATAGTCTATAAGGATTTCGAAGTTCTTATAGCTACGGAGCTCCGCTTACTATTGCTTTAAATAGCTAATTATAGCGAGTATTTCCTTATCGTAGATAGCGTAGTTCCGTTCGGCGGGGGTAAGCTTGCGGGAGTAAAAAGCTATAGGGCGGCGTTAGCCGTCTACCTTTTGCGAAAGCGTGCTTTTAACCGCGAATCTACTATAGTCCGCCTTAAGTATTGCGGGATAATTAAAGTCCTACTATATAAGTACTAAGGCTTACGAAAATAGGTCCTTTAACGTCTAGAACGCCTTTGCCTATATAGCGCCTTAATAGAAGGCTACCCCTTTGCCGGTAAGGGCTATAAGCGGACCGACGATATAAGAAAATTAATAAATAAAAATCCGGTAGTAGTTCGTAAATCCTAAGAAACTCTATATACCCTTTTGCGAAGTTAGGGCTATTTAGTCTTAAATAGCCTAAATCTTTACGGGGTCCGCCTATATACTAACGTCCGCGATAATAATAAATCCGAGGTATTTAACCTAACGGACGCTAAATTCGCATTTATTAAGGTCGAGGTATAGCTTATGCTCCGAGAGCCGGTCTAGCACCTTCCGTACTTTGTCTATATAATCCTTTAAGCTACCGCTTATATAGATAAGAATATTATTAATATAGGCGGAAGTGAACTCGTTTAGAAATTCATAAAGAATACTATTAATATACCGTTAAAAGGTGCTAAGAGCCTTTATAAGCCTAAACGGTATTACTATCTATTCGAAAAGACTATAGCGAGTATAGAACGCGGTCTTCTACTTATTACCTTCCGCGATTCGTACCTTATAAAACGCCTAATAGATATCTAACTTAGTAAACTACTTCGCTTTAGCGATATTGCGGAGTGTCTCTTTAATAAGCGGAAGCGGGTAGCGGTCCGGTTGTATTATTGCGTTAAGTGCTCGGTAGTCTATGCAAAAACGTAGTCCTCCTCCGGGTTTCCGCGCGAATAGCACCGGAGCGGCGGCTTTAGAAGAGCTAGCCTAAATAAACCCTTTATCTAGAAGGCCGCGTAGTGTTTTCTTTAGTATAAGCAACTTATCTTAAGATATCGCGTATAGCGGCCCGAAGGGCGGAACTATATTATGTCCGCGGGAATCCTTGCGAAGCGGTATCGCATAGTTAATGCCGGGCTTATATAGGTTTAATTTATCGGCCTCGCTTTTCCGAAAGAGCGGCAGTAGGTTATAGAACTACGTAGGGATTATTTAACGTAATTCGGCTTCCGTCTTCGGCTTCTTTAGTCGTAAGGCTTTTTTAATATCCGCGAGGCTAACTACGTAAGTAGTAGCCGTAGTAGCTTCCGAGCCGTATTGTCTACGGATTCGGTTAATTATGCCGATAAACACTAAAGTTATAACTTCTTTAGCCTCTCGAAGCTCTATAGCACACTCGGTGTCCTTAGGCTCGTTTTTATTAATATGCCGTAGCTAACGCTGCGAATTCCTATACTAAAGCCTTCCCTAGTACGGTATAGAGTAAGACTCTATATAAAGAAGCTAAGGCTTTCTAAGGATTAGGTTAAATTTTAGCTAAGGAATAACGTATGCTACGAGCAATTGCTTATATCTATTAATCTCTATAGCTATCTATATAATACCTTTAATCTTCGCCTCTTCTATAGCGCTTAAAGCTCCTCGTACGTACTAAGGTCCTATATCTTTAACTAGCAAACGTAGTTCTTATATAAATGCCTTATCGATAGCGGCGTAGCATTAGCAACCTTCGTCTATAAGAGTAGAGACGAGGTTTATACGGTTAATAACAATAGGTATTAAGGTAGGAGAAGTCTTAATACGGTTAGTTAATTCTTTTTTCTTTAGTGCTAGCAAATTAGGCTCTAGGGCCTATCTATACTCTAGAGCTATGCGTTTCCCTCCGCTCTAGTAGCGGCGGGGATATTATTATCCTCCTTAACATTAGACTTAAGAGAAGGTTAGGTAGCGCAAATCGCTATAGGCCGTTCGGCTCGCTTTATAAGGCGAGCGGGACGATATAGGCAATCCGTAGCAAAATGTCTATCCGCGCTATAGCGTACGTAAAGCCCCTCCTCTCTCCGCTTTAAAAGCTCCGCCTTTAACACCTACTTAGCTCGCTATATAGAAGAGGAGGGCGCGCTGCTTAAGGCGGCGGATAGTGTCCTCGCTCTTCTACGAGCGGGCCGCGTAGTAGATATTACAACGTCGCTTTTATAGTCTACTATAGTATTAGGCGCGGATCTAGGCGGCGGGAGCGTTATAGCGTTTTTAGTAATAACTCTTCTATTCCCGTTACTAACGCCGTTCGTACTAGCGCGCTTTCGCAACTTCTAGAAGCTAGGGCTCTGCTTATAGTTCTAGGCTACCTTCGTAAGGCGACCTACGTACTCCCGGAAGTTAGTAGGCATCTCGATTAGGATAAGTATCTCCCGTAGTTACGGAGTAATCGAATTTCGCGGCTATATAAGCTTAGCGCTATCTCCTTAAACGCTATTTCCGGCGGCACGAGTAATAGTCTCCTTAAAGTCGGGAAGGAAGTCCCTAAACGTCTGGCCGTCTTTCTAAAAGAGGATCCGCAACCTATCTTACGCTTTTTCCTACTCCTATACGTTGCCGAACGCGTAGATAAGGTAGTTAAAGAAGGCATAGGGGTCGTAGGCGCTACTAGGCCCGCTACTCTCCTAGACCCTAGAAATCCGTCGTATCTAAGGCTCGGGCAGTATATAGAGTAGCGAATACTAAGCGGTATCGCGGCAACCGTTAAGGCCTTACTTCTCGTTAACGGTAAACTTACTATGGAGGCGGTATAGGAAGAAGTAAAAAGACTCTAGCTTACTATCCTATATAGGCTACGGTAGAGGCTTCCTTTTGCTAAAGGCGGCTTTAAGGGCCGTTCTTAGGTTAGCTATACTAGCGTCCTTAGCCGCGGGAGAGTTCGTCGACGCAGCCGTAGGCGCGAGTAGCGTATCCGTAGAGGTAAGCGCCGTAGATCCTATTCTAACTCTAAGGACTTCTAGCAACCCCCTTTATTTAACCGGATTAACAGCCATTTTCTATAGTAGCACTAGAAGGCGCTCCTCCTCCGCTATAGAAGGTGCGGCATCCGCCGTCGCCTTGCCTAAACGGGCTTCTATTATTTCCTATCGAAGGCGGGCTTTTACGAAGGCCCGCTTATTTAGCGCCTTTTATCGCAGCCGTAGCTGCTAGGACCCCTCGGCCTATTGCTTAAAGACGTCCTCTATATCGTTGTCTAGTAAATCTATTATAGCAGCTAGTATTACTACGCGTGCCGCTTTTATCGTAGCGGCCTATCGTTCTAATTAATACGTGCCGCTATTATAAAAGCGGGACGTTATTATATTAATAAGTCCGTAAAAAAGAGAGATAGATAATACTATAATAGGGTAGGTAGAGTGATTATATAGGTGCCCTCTATATAGGTATAGAAATCATCTATAAAGAACTAAGTGTAAGCGCACCTATATATACGGATATATAGCTCTACGCACGTACCCCTTTGTCCGCACGTGCCCCTTACCCCTATCCGCACGAGCCCCTTACCCCTATTCGCATAAGCCCCTTTCCCCGCCCGCACGTGCCTCTTCCCTACTCGCATATAAGAATGCGGATTAAGTCGTAGACCTAATCTCACTAATAGTCGAAGACCCTTACAAAGTCCGCTATATACACTATACTTAAACGGTAGAATAAAACGTATAAATAGAACGATACTTAATAAAGTTAGGTCTATGCTTTATACGGCTAAACTACCTAAATATCTTTAGGGAGAAGCTGTTTTAGCAGCTATATATATATATAATAGATCCCCCTATACTGCCTTAGGATATATATGTCCTCTAGAAAAGAAGAACAATATAGCCCTTTCTATAGAAGATATAGAGAAACTCCGTGTTTTAGGGAGTATTATATACTATAAAAATAAAACCCTAAGTGATAAACTTAATATACGAGCTTATAAAGGAATTATAATAGGCTATAAAGATACAGCCTATAAAATATACGACTATAGCAGAAAGAATGTCGTTATCTTAAAGGATATAACTATATTAGAAAATAACTTCTTAAAAGACAATAAAACCTTTAACTTTAATACTATACCTTCGCTAAATAAAATACTAGAGAGGCACCTACGGTCCTCTATAGATATAACTCCTAAACATACTAATAATATACCCTAGAATAATCCAAATTATATAACCGATAATATACCCTTAGAGTATAATCCTAACAATATTAATAACATATTAGATAATATACCTATGCGCTGGGATAATAATAATAAGGATTAAAGAATTTAGGTTAAAGTACCTAAGAAGTCGGCTAAATTCTATAACGAATATAAAGAATACCCGATATATGTTTTATTAAATAATAGTAATATAACCCTTCTATATGCTTTAGAAGGTAGTAATCCTATAGAACTAAAAACCTATAAGCAAGCTATAAACAGCAACGAAGCTATACACTAGGATAAAGGCATAGTTGCTAAAATACAACAGCTTATAGATAACAATACTTAGGAAATAACCGAGCTACCTAAAGACCGGGAAGCCCTCGGAAGCCGATGGGTCTATAGAGTTAAAAAGGATAACAAAAATAATATAAAGAAATTCAAGGCCCGACTTATAGCTTTAGGCTATAAGCAGATATATAGTCTAGATTCTATAGAAACCTTTTCTACTATAGCAAGACCTAAGTCTATAAGGCTCTTATTAGTATAGGCTATTTTAAATAACTAAAAGATTACGCAGTTTAATATAAAAAATGCCTTCCTACATGCAGAAATAGACATAGAAACCTATATTCTTATACCCGAAGCTTTTATTAATATAATACTAAAAGCATAGTTTAATAAATATAAGAAAACAAAATATAGAGGCATGACTTACTTAGACTATCTTAATAACATAAAACGAAAAAGCTCGTAGCTAAACTAAGAAAAGCACTATACGGCTTAAAATAAAGTCCTTTACTCTAGTATAACCTATTAAAAAAGGTCCTTAATGAATTGGGTTTTTAATGCCTTCCGATAGACGAAGGGGTGTTTATAAACAGCACACAGAAAATAGCTATAGCTATCTATGTAGATGATCTTCTGTTTTTTAGGCCTATAGAGCGTCTAATAACCTAAGAAATAGATAAAATGAATAACATCCTACCGATTGAATCGTTAGGAGAGGTAAAAGACTTCTTAGGATTATCTATACATATAAACAGAGATACAAAGGAATTATATATATCCTAAGCAAATTATATAAAGAATAAAATAAAGGAATTTAATAAACAAAATATAGGAACCTCTAATACACCTGCTATAAAAGGCGTGAAATTAAATAAATCAGGAATAAAAACCGCGTTAAAAAGGACATACTCTTATACTAAATGCAAATAGGCTCTCTATTATTTCTAGCCCTTTTTATAAGGCCTAATATCTTATATGCTGTTATATCCTACGCGAGATTTGCTTCTTAACTAGACTCTTTGCATTTTAAAGCTCTCGATGTTATATAGAAATATCTTAATAAATTTCCTAACCTTTGCTTATACTATAACTATAATATACCGGCACCGAATTTCCACTTTATAGCTTATACAGATTCTAACTAGGCTAATAACGTTATAGACTAACGATCGGTCTCTAGATACTATTTCTTTATACGTAATAACCTAATAAGCTAGTTATATTAAAAACAAAAGTCTATATCGCTATCTACTTGCGAAGCGGAGTATATAGGACTTAGAGAGGCTAATAAAGAGGCCTTATACCTAAATAGTCACTTAAATAGTATAGCAAAAGAGTTATCTATATCTATATTAAGAAAAGTCCCTTTAATATTTTCTAATAGCCAATCAGCGCTTAAAATAGCAAATAACCTAGAATCCTATAAACTTCGGAAACATATAGGCCTTGCTTATAATTTCACTCGTAATAGTGTCTAGCTAGGCGAGATAGAGGTCTTTTATATAAAATCTATAGATAATATTGCTAATATATTTACAAAAGAATTAGGGCATATATTATTTTCTTAATTTCGAGGTTTTTTAGGCATAAAAAATAATCCTATATATAAAGATAAATAGACGTTTTTAGCTGCTCTTTCTTATGCTTTCTTCTAGCTTTCCTCTATATACCTTTAGTTTTTTCCTCTATATAGGTTTACTAAAGAGAATACCCTTAAAAGTTTTTCCCTTTATAAAAGGTTTTCTAAAAAGGTATAAAACATAATAGAGTTTTAAATTTTTCTCTATATAAATAAGACTTTTTCCTATAAAATAGTGTTTTTAAACAAAGAGAGAGTTTTTTAGTTAGTTATAACGGACATTTATAAAGCGTACTTCTTTCTTATAAAATAAATACCCTTTAAGAGAGGCTATAAGGGAGCAAATATCTCCCGAACCAGATATCGTATAGGTACATAATAATATACATAAAATCCACCGTTTAACATTGCATAAATTACTTATGCTTTAGTTGCATTAGCTAGTCGGGGTGATAAGATACAGGAGTTATAGCATAAGGTGTAGGTGCTAAGACAGATACGTCGGTACTTATATATCTCGCTTATAACTACCCTCTATTCCGCATTAATAACTCCGCGACAACGGTGCAATATATCGGCGATGTCTTATGCGCGTTCTTTTCTCCGGAAATAGCGCTGTCAGACGGCACGATAAGCTAATTGATATATACCCTAGTTCCTAAGATATTTGGCTATAAGAAGGCGCCGATGTCCTTAGCTAGATAGACTATTACTAATAATTCAACAACCGCTTTCTCTCTTAATTCTGCTCTAATCTTTACACTTCTTACATATCTATAATCCTCTACCATTAGTCTTTATCTTAATCTCTTAGTAATACGGGCTTTATTCCGGAATTCTATAGCCGCGAAGTTCGTTCCTATATTATACTTAATGATATTAAGGGGACTAAGGTATATATTAATCTAAAGGGCTTAAAGGGTCTCCTATATATCTTTAGCTAATATAGAAGGAAGGAATTAAGCGCTTTAGAAGGCCGTCGATATATTAATAATAGGCTAAACCGGGCGTTATACCGAATTCGGAACGTCTAAGTATATTATATTAACGATAACCTTATAATTAAAGTCTTAGTTATCTTTAAGGTTAAATTTAAATCGTTTTAGGGCAAGCGAATGTATTTAGCAATAGTAATATAGTTCTAAGATATTCTCTATGCCTATAATTCGAAAGGAATACGGCAACGGCAGACGTAGCAGCGGTCTAACTATCTAGCTTAATATCGCGAATTAAGGTTTTAACGAGGTCGACATCGATGTATTTCTAAGAGGCTTATAGGACGGTTATGCCCGTTATAATCTCTTCGATCCGTAGATTAAATAGTGCGACGGGGTTATCTACCGCGTCGGTAGCTACGGCGCTAGGGGTCGGGCTCGTTAGTGTTATCGTAGATAACTAAGGTCGTAAGGGTCTTCGCGATGTTGTCGTAACGGTCCGAAAGAATCTCTTAGTAGGTAAGACTAGCGGTGTTTCTTTTCTTCTCGTCCTTACGGTCCGAAAAAGAACTCCTATAGGTAAAACCAGCGGTATTCTTCTTCTTCTCGCGTTAGTGCGTTGCTAACGCACTCCCTTATTAACGTAGCTCTTCCTCCGTAAGGGAGACAAGCACGGGATTAATTCGGAAGCTTAAGGAGTCTCTCATAGGTAAAACCAGCGGATGTCCTTATCCTTAGCATAGATAATCCTCTCTAAGTGTACGCAATAGAACCCGCAAAGGGGTAAAGATACGCGGAAATAGCGCCTATAGAGGGGATAAAGATTCTACTACACTTTCGGGGATTAAGACCTGCCTCTTCTAGCCTTGCTATTCTATGGTTGATCGTTTAACCACTAATTAGTATGAGTAGGGATCACACGTATCGAACGCTAGGTAGTCGGGTCCTTAACATTAGTGTAATAGCAATTAAGTAGAAGAGAGGCTCTAAGGCTAAAACAGCTTGCACGAAGGGATTAGAAGCTGCAAAAGGATGTAAATCACTAAGAATAATAGCTCTTATTTTTTCTAGTAGGGAGGCTAACTAGTCTCTATATATAGGAAAAATCCTTAGACGAAATCAGCCGCGTAGACCTAAGGAAAAATAGGTAACGTAAATAATCGGACGGAAGGATCGGTAGGAAAAGCAATAGATCGTGCCGTACGATAAATAAGCCATATAGTTAGTAAATAAATAAGCAATAACGCAATAGTCTATTAAGAAGACTAGTAAATTCTACTATAGAAGCCGTGACTATATAAAGGAATTCTACGGTAGAAGCCGTAGAAGAGAATAAGAATTCTATAGTAGAAGACCGTAAAAGGGAAGAGATTTTATAGGTAAAGACCGTATAAATAACCGTAAAATCACCGTAAAATCACCGTAAAATATAACCGAAGAAAAGTAGGCAAATGCGCCTATAGAAGTATAGGGTAAATGCCCGTAGAAGTCCGTGGAATTCTATAGTAGAATCTAGGGAAAACCCGGGGATTTCCCGGTGGAAAGCAAATAGGGAAGACGGTAATGTTAATATACCCCCCTAGCTAGAAGGGAATAACTTCCGGCTAGTTAGAATTATTATCGACTATTTCTTAGATCCTAGAAGAAATATCCGTAAGTCGAAGCTAGCGAAAGAACGTTTAGAAACGTTATTATAGAAGCAATTTAGTTAATCTATTCGTAACTATTTAGTTAAAAGGGATATATTTAATATTAAAAGTATTACGTAAGAATTCATATCGGGCCTAGCAGTTGTGAATTTTAATATGCTTTAAGGCGGTCTAAATCTTTAGAATCTCGGCGGAAACTAGGCGGATTGTCTAGGTATTATTATACTAAATGGTAGGAATAGGTATATCTAGCTATAAATAAATATCGTTAAATAAACGAAGAATAGAAATTAGCTCTTTCGCGCTAGAAGAGACTATAAGAAGTTCGGCTTCGGTAGAGGAAGTAGTAACCGTAGATTGTTTCTAAGCACTCTACGCGATTAGACCGTTAAATAGGCTAATAAAATAGCCCTTAGAAGAATAACGAATGTCTAAGTCGTCGGCGTAAGCGGCATTAGAAGCTATAATAAATTCTTACTAGTCTATATCCGAAAACTCAATCGCAAGGAAACGCGATTCGTATAAGTAAGTCAATAAGCTTTCTGCGAGCTTAATGTAGAGCGTAGACGGGTTCTATATATACTCCGCTAAAGAATTCGACGATTTTACGGCATCGAGCCGGGTAGAAATAGTCGCGTAATTATAAGAACCGACTAAAGACTAAAAGTAGTAGATTTAGTCATCTATAGCCTATCCCTAGTGTTTTTCTCTAGCTTCTCGGGAAGTAGGAATAAGCAAAAGGTCGAAATAGGCCGTAGAACCGTAAAATTAAGGATTAAACTAAACTTAAAAGCAATCTTATCTAAGTAAACGTCTTAGTATAACTATAGCTTTCGCTGCTTATAGTCCCGAAGAATCCTTATCCTAAGGAAGTAGGTAAGCTCTCCGCGGTTAGTAACTATATACTTCTGCCTAAAGCGACGAATAAAATCGTTATTAGCCCTATAGTGCTCCTTACGGAAAAGGATAATAATATTATCTATAAAGAAGAAAGTAATAATACTACTCGTAGTAGATATAAAAATGCAAGGATCCTCCGCACTTTGCTAAAGACCTAGTTCGGTAAAAGACCCGGATAATTCCCGTTGCTAAAGAAGCGGCGAACGGCGAAGTCTATATAAAGCCTTTATTAACCGAATTATAAAACTAAACACCTTAAATCCGTCTAAGAAGTAGATATATACTTCTTTATCTAGATCGGCATTTATAAAGGCGTTATTACAGCACTAGGTAATAGCTAGATAACCTTATTGTTTTATAAAGAGGAGAAGAACTATAAAGGCTAAGGGCTCGTTTATATATAGGACTATATATTACGTAGTATATTACTATATACTATATTATGTAATATAATACTATAATAGTACTCCCCCTCTAAAGACGATTTAGTCCTTAAATCGCTAAGAAATGTTATTTTCGCTAGAAATCCGTGTGTAATAGAGGAATCTTTTATAGGCGGGCTTAATCTAAGGGGCCCGGCTTATCTAGGTTATATCTATAGAAGCGTTAGATAGCTTTAAGGCAACCTCTTAGGTTATCTTTAAGCTACTAGGTCGGTTCTTAGTAATATTTCTATTTAATTAGATAAATTAGGGTTAGGGCTTTATTATTATATACGTTAAGGATCTTCTTAAATTCCTATGTTTTTTCGATATTACCGTCGTTATCGCGTTCCGTAATACAGCTTACGACGTTACGTCGTTCCTCTCGATTAATCTATACCTAGCCCGGTATTATTTACGTTATCTAAAGCCGTACCTTAGACGTATAGAAAGACTTATTGACTTAGATATACTTTAGGAGGTCGATAACTATAGCGCCGCGGTAGACCTCGAGAATAAGATAAAGACCGTCCTATTTATCGTCTTATTTTTTCTTTAGGCGATTAATAGTTATATTCTCTAATAAAATAATAACTATTTACCGGGTCGGAAGAGAATGCCTTCGTCTCGCTTTATATAAGCATTATCCTTATATTTCTATTATAAGGCTTATATAAAAGCTTAAAGCTAAATAAAGATATAGTCGAAACGACTAGCTATTACGTCTAACCGAAAGAATTCCTTCTTTACCTATAATAAGAGCGTTAAGGGTTAAAGGCCTATAGGTTTAATGCCGAGATAAGGATTAAAGCCGTAGTTAGCGAAGAACGGAGAAATACCGGTTGTTTCGTTTACTTAATTATTCGTTGCGAATTCCGCGAGCGGGAGCTAGTCGACCTAATTATCTTAAGTAAAGCTAATATAGGCTCGAATATATTCATTTATTATAGCGTTAACGATTTTAGTTTAACCGTTAGTCTTTAAGTGCTATACCGAGCTTAGTTTTAACGTTATTCTTAAACGAATGCTAAGCTATCGCTAAAAATTAGAGATAAACTAAGTGCCTTAGTTAGAGATAATAGTATTAGGTGCTTTATATAAGCGATAGACTACGTAGATAAAAGAGTTAATTAGTTCTTTTATAAAAAGGCCGGTAATAAGGATTAAATATCTTATCTTCGTAAGCCTATTAACTATCGTAAGTATATTCTTATAAGTCTTCCTATTTTAGGTATACTTAAGGAGTATTATAATATAATTAATTAATATATCGGCCTATAGTTAGACCGGTAGAGCGAAGGGTTTTAGGAATCTAAAAGGAGATAAGCGGGGGGTCTTAGTCTAAAGATAAAAAGTATAGTCTTTAATAAACGTAGCGGCGAAGTAAGAAATCCTCGGCTATTAGTATATTCGGTTTTATAGATTAAGGGTTTTTACCTTCCTTAGGTATCCTACTAGGCTACTGCTATAGGATTAATAAACGACTTTAAGGCAGAGATCTAAGGTATTAGAGATAAAAAGCCGGTCGCGGAAAAAGATATATCTATTAGTTAACTAATATTCGGATATATTATAATATAAGAGCTTTCGGATATACTTTAGCTAACGTTAGGCATATAGATCCCGGAGTATTACTACTATATCCTAAGTAAGATTATCTTATTAATATACCTCGCGGATAAGCTTATTGAGTGATTTACTAGCTACGTTTAGTCTAAGGGTAGCGATTGCGTTAAGGTCTTCCTTTAAGGTATAGGAATCGGTTAAGAGTTCTTTTAAAATAGTCGGGTCGACTTTCTCTTAAGGGATAACTACCTAATTTTAATAAAAGAGTCTATTATCGTTTACGGTAGCTAGTCTATCGCTAAGGAGCTTACTAAAAGCGTCGGGGAGAATTGCCTTATTGCTTAAGCGGTATATAATTATAAAGTTAAACTAAGAAAAGGAACTTAGCCTAGCGCACTTATCGTTAGTTAAGCTGCTTTATAAATATAAACGTTTAAAGATTCTTATAGTCTATAATAACGTCGAACGCTTTAGTAGTCCCTAAGAGTTTTAAGCGCTATTCCTTAAGCGCCTTTACAATTGCTAATAGCTCTTTATTATAGATCTCGTAATTGCACTTAAAGGTAGTATGCTTTAACGATAAAAACATAATAGGGTAAAGATATCCGTCGTCTCCGGTCTATAAAAAGACTCCTCCTAAGGCCTAATTCGAGGCGTTAGTTTTAATAACTATTTTCTTCGAGTAGTTAAAATAGGCTAAGACTAAGGCAGTAGTAAAAGCAAGTTTAAGGGCCTTAAACGCGGTAGCTTATTTAGGTCCCTAAGACTAATAGGAATCCTTTTAAAGTAGCGTAGTTATTAAGGAGATAATACTAAAGTATCCCTTAATAAAACGACGGTAGAAGTTTATAAACCTAAGAAACTACTAGAGTTCTTTTACTAAAGTCGGGGTATTCTAAGCCGTGATTATACGCACCTTCTCGGGGTCTATGCTTATGCTAGATATCGAAATAATTAATCTAAGGTATTTAGTCTTCGTTATATAAAACTCTAACTTCTTAATATCGATTTAAAGCCCTACGTTGCCTAAGCGTTAGATAACTATTCGCACGTAGTTCTTATATTCCGCCTTAGTCTTTAAAAAGACTAGTACGTTATTAAGATATACTATATAAAGTTATTAAAGGCATTATAAAGCACGTAATTAATATAGTTCTAGAAGGTCGACGGTGCGTTATAAAGGCCGAAGGGGGTAACTAGCATCTCGAATAGTCTAAAGCGTATAATAAATGCTATACGCTACTTATAACCTTTAGCGATTCGAATACGGTTAAATACAGCAATTACGTTTAGCTTCGTATAAAACTTAGCGTCGTAAAGAGAATCTAGTGTTTCGCGGATTAAAGGCAGGGGATATCGATTCTTAACTATAACCTAATTTAAACCTTAGTAGTTATAATAGATATAGACACTACCGCCCGGTTTATAAGCGAGGATTAGTATTAAGTCTTACTATTTGTCTTATAGTAAATCTCTATTCGTCCCGGAGGTACCGAAGTACTATACATCCCCGCACCTCCCCGCGCCTCCCCGCACCTACACCCGCTAACCTAAATTACGTGCGCATACGAAGTACCTAGCAGGCCATATGCGTGCCCTCTACTGCGTGCCATCTGCTGCGTGCCCTCTGCTGCGTGCCCCCTACTGCGTGCCCTCTACTGCGTGCCCTCTGCTGCGTGCCCTCTACTGCGTGCCCTCTGCTGCGTGCCCTCTGCTGCGTGCCCTCGGCTGCGTGCCTTACTGCGTGCTCTGCTGCGTGCTCTGCTGCGTGCCTTACTGCGTGCCCTCTACTGTGTGTGCGGCTCTATATGCTTCGTGCCCGGCTGCGTGCCCTCTACTGCGTGCTCTACTACGCGCCCTACTGCGTGCCATGCTGCGTGCCCTGCTGCGTGCCCTACTGCGTGCCCTCTACTGCGTGCCCTACTGCGTGCCCTTTGCTGCGTGCCTTCTGCTGTGTGTGCGGCTCCTTAATGTATGCTTCGTGCCCGGCTGCGTGCCCTACTGCGTGCTCTAGTGCGTGCTCTGCTGCGTGCCCTGCTGCGTGCCCTTTGCTGCGTGCCCTCTACTGTGTGTGCGGCTCTTTAATGTATGCTTTATGCCCGGCTGCGTGCCCTCTACTGCGTGCCCTCTACTGCGTGCCCTCTACTACGTGCCTTTTGCTGCGTGCCCTCTACTATGTGTACGGCTCTTTAATATATGCTTTATGCCCGGCTGCGTGCCTGCTGCGTGCTTTGCTTGCCCGGCTGTATGCCTTACTGCGTGTCGGGGTAGATTAAGGCCCCGTACGCGGGTATAGGGCGGGTGTAGGTGCGGGGAGGCGCGGGGAGGTGCGGGGATGTATGGTACTTCGGTACCTCCGGGACGAATAGAGATTTACTATAGGACAAATAGTAAGACTCTTAGTAATACCGCGGCTAGAGAAGAAGACTCCCGAATAAAGCCTTTATTAAGTATATCGTTAATCTACTTCTTAATATAGCGGAGTTCTACGGGTAATATAGGCCGATTTCTATAGTACGGAGCTTATTTACTAAGTGTAAGTTCGATCTTATAATCCTAGGGGTAGTATAAGGGGAGCTCGTTCGTATTTTTTAGAAGGAAATAAGGAAGCTTATCCTAAAACTCTTTTAGGAGTTTCTTTAGGATATCTGCCTTTATAACTTCCGGTTTTACTTAGAGGAATTTTTCTACGTCGGCCTCGTCGACCCTCCGAAATAGAGATTCGGAATTAGCTATATCCCGGAGGTTTATCTAAAGGAAATTATAAAAACGTTTAAGGAAGGCGGCCTAAGCTACCTCTATTATATAGTCCCCGGTAATAATGCGTTAGAAAAAGGTTTCGGATAGTTTTAAGACCTTAACTAAGCTTACTAAGAGTTCGTTAAGGAGTCGTAGATTTTCTCCCTCTTCGACTAGCTTAGCTAATTTAAATATACTAATTCGTATCGCTTAGATATTATCCTATTTATAGAATTAAATAAAGTTAACTACTTATACATAGCGGATATCGTTTATATCTAAGGGCATTTAATCTTCCTACTATATACGCCGGCGGGAGCGTCTCGTTTAGCCCTATCGGGCGGGAATATAGCGACGGCCGGCGGTAAGACGAATAAGGAGTAAGCGAGCTACTAAAGTAGTCTACGGCGGAGTAGCCTTAAAGGCTTAGGTCTTAAGGGAGTCTAGAGGGCTAATCGGGGATATTAAGCAAGCGGTTTCCTAAGCGAATAGCTATATCCTATATAAGGGATATCGAATCGGTTAGCCGGGGTTTAAAGGGTATAATACCTACTTAGGTAGATATTCCTTAGTAGATAAGTCTATAGGTATATAACTTCCCGGTAAGATAGTCTAGTCTTTTAGGATATTAGTCTCTTCCTACCGAAAGGTAATTTCCGGTACGTCTTCTATCGTTATAAGGACCCTTTATTTTAAGGTAAACGTTAGGGTTATCTAAATCTCTATAACGTTAGAAAAGTATACTTTCCGACTTAACTAATGCCTTTTAGGCGCGGGAGTAATAGGAGTCCTAAGAGCTATCCTATCTTCGGCTATTATACTTAAAGGTAGGCAGTATCTTATATAGTAATCGGAATCGAAGCGGACTTAAAGAGATTTCTAAAGTATAGTTACTTCGTATTCCTAAAGCTAAAGGATGCTTAGGATAATCGGGGTAAAGGGTAATAGATTCGTAATAAAGAAAAGCATAAGTTCTATATGCTTACTAATAGTTATTCGGGCTATAAAGTAGTCTATTATCTATATTAAGGGTATACCGTCGGCTAGCCGAAGCGGTCGAGGTTTAAAGAGCTTTTTTATAATAACGTTATATTTCCGTACGATAGCGTAAAGATCGGCGAACGCTACGTTAATATAGCAAAAGTCTATAAGGGATAATATATTAATATAGTAAGGGGACTAAAGGTTATATATAGAAGAGAGACGAGTATAGGGAAGGATTAACTTTTTATTACTATTTAATAAACTAATCTAAAGATCCGTTCTATCTAAAAGCAATAACCTAATCCTTTTATCCTCCCTTATATATAACCCCTAAGAGCGACTTACTTTAAGGGTATATCTTTTAGCAATAGCCTTAACGCCGGCCGCTCGCCTTATAAATCTATATCCTCTTCCCTAAGGATATAGCCTTATTCGTAGTCGGCCGTACGGACGAGCTAGCCCTAGCTATACCCGCCGCCGTAGGCGCCCTAAGATCCTCGGCTAAAGCTACGGGAGGGGGCGCCCCGGCCCTAAAACTAAAGACTACCTTAACGTAAGGGCATTAAAAGCGGATTCGCTATTTTAGCTAAGTCGTAAGCCTCTTTTTAGTGTTTAGGCTCTCCGTAAGCTATATAAAGCTTATTATCGATCTTAAATTATCGTTTAATATCGGAAAGCCGGTCGAGGTCTATAGGGTTACTGTATAAGGGATAGGCTAGGGCGGTCGGGGTAAGGGTAAGTATAAGCGTCGGCGGGAACTATAAACGGGGGGCGGCTTTCTTCTTAAGCTTTTAACGATAAGTATAGTTAGCGAGATTCTTCGCAAAGATATCTATCTACGCTAACTACTTCTCTTAGTCGGTATTAGGGATCTTAGTCTATATATTCTTAACGAGATCGCTTATATCCTTCGATATAAACTTCCGGAGGAGGTCGACTTACTATTTCTTTATCTTCCTTGCCTTATATACATAGGCGTTAAGGTCTGCCTTTTAGATCTAATAGTTCTTATCGGCTTAAGGGAAATTATTAAGGATATTTTTAGCGGCTTACGTTAAGTCTAGAACCTTATACTACTTGCCTAAAGCTATAAGAAGCGTCGTTATAATAGGCTTTTCCTACTTCTCCCTCTTAGATAGGTTAGCTATAATAGTAGCTATCCTATCTTTTACGAAGTCGTAGGCCCGTTTACTAAGCCTATCGCTAATATAAAGGAGGCAGGCGCTATCTAAGTCGAACTATATACTATCGCGGAGGAAGATACCCTATATCTTAAGTTCTTAGGCCTTATACTTACGTTAACGGTCGGAGGCAGACCCCTTTTTAGTAAAGATCGGAGGGTCTACCGTCTTTCGTTTTCCGGACGACTATGCTAGGGTTATCGTCTAAGACTATAATATCTTTATAGTTAAGATTATAAGCTCTTTAGCGTCGTAAAGTTGCTCCTTTATAGCTAAAAGCTAATCCTTCGTAGCTAAAAGCTAATCTTATATAGTTACGCGTTCCTTTAACCTAGTATTTCGGTTAACTTAAGAGGCCTCGGCTACGCGAAGGGAGCGAAGACTCTCCTCGAAATATATAAGAATATATCGGGTATCTAGGCTTTAAAGGTTTTCCTAGGTCTCTTACGCATTAGCGACCGGGACTACGTTATCGAACCTCTTAATCGCTTAGGCGATCTAAGGAAATTCACTAATAAACTCTTTAGCAAAGGCCTTAAGACCGTCGCCCGTAGTATTAAAGGCTATAGGTATGTCTGCTATAAGGAGGAAGGAGGAGTATTTAATCTAAGGTATTTATTAAGGACTATAAAAAGATTTCTATAGGCTATATAGGATTCTATAGGCTAGGGAAAAAATTCTTAGGGGCTTAGGGGCTTAGGGTAATGATTTCTTAAGGGTTACGCTCGGGTCGCGACGACTAAAGGGATAAGGTAATAGAGCTGCTAGGACTGTGTTTATAAAGCTAGGGATCGCGATAGGGCGCAATAGGAGATAGAACAAACTATTATAGCACTAGGTAATAGCTAGATAACCTTATTGTTCTATAAAGAGGAGAAGAACTATAGAGGCTAAGGGCTCGTTTATATATAGGACTATATATCACGTAGTATATCACTATATACTATATTATATAATATAGTACTATAATAGGCGTTAACCGCGTTAAGTAAGCGGGTTTTAATACTAAATTTAGCAGTAATAGCAATTATAATACGAAGATTTCGCGCTATAAGCGTCGCGGCGTAAGTTTCCTTTCCGCTAAATAGCTAAAGGTCTCCTCGTATATAAAGGCGAGACTTAAACTTTCTAAGGTAGCCGTGCTTATTAAACTTATAATCGAATGCCTATATTAATAGAAGAGGACGTATAAGGGCGTTCGCTCTTAAGGTAGGCGAAGAAAAGAAGGTCTTCCGCTATTTTAAGGAGTCCTATTTAACCTTTCTAATGGCTTTAAACTTAGGTCTATACGGATGCGTCTCGAGATTAGACTAAAACCTTAGAAGCGCGGGTAAATCCCGTTTATATATCTTCCTAGGTTTAAGAGAAGTAGCGAATGCAGCCGTAAAAGCGGTGCTATTAGCCGGTAAATGCCTAACGTAGGCGAAAGCGGGATATCGACCCGAAAAACGGTTTAAATAAGTAAGGCGTAAATCCCTTATAAACCTCGTTGTCCGTAGACTATCTATAGGAATAGTGTTATCGTAATCTATAGACCGAGAAGTAGCTTAAGGCAACTATACCTTAAGTCGGTCTACTAGTTCTACGGTTATAGTTAGTAAAAGAGTAGAAATATCGGGTTAAAAATCCCGTGCATTCTTAAAAACGTCCTCCGGCGGTTCTAAGGTTTAGTTAGGAGTAAGGAGCTAAGGATTGCCTTCGGCTAAAATGTCTGCTAGAGTAAAATACTTATTAGGAAGCACTATTAGCGTTAACTAGAATTCTACCTTATCCTACTCTTCTTCCTATGCAATATATAGTAGAAATGCCGGTAAGAACACTTATATTAGTGGTTCGGATGCCTTAGACGCGGTAAAAAACTAAGTCTTATTAAACGTTATATTATAAACTTAACGAACCTCCCGTCTTTATAGGATCTATATACGAAAAATATTAGTAGATTTATACCCGACTAAGTAACTAACCTTTATATAAGGTTCCTGCTTAAGATTACGTTTCTATGTGTTAGTTAAGGCTTTAGTAGTTAGTAGGTAGGCTTTATAGCTAAAAGCTCCTAGATAATCGAATCGTAATAGTTAGGGAAGGAGAAAAGCCGGTATATTCCGGTCGTAATCCCTTAATTAATCGTAAAGAATCTCTATTAAGGAAATCCACTTCGATAGAAATAACGTAAAGGAAGCTGCCTATCGGGCTAAAATCCGATTGTATAAATATACTATAGTTTTCTACGTTTCTATCTATAAATGCTTAGGCAAATTTGCTTTAATCCTTATAAATCGAGCTTTCGTAGATACTACCCCCTTAGCTCGTTCGGCAGCGCTATTCTAAGCGGGTGTATAAGGAGCAGTAGGCTTATTATAAATGCCCTACTAGTTAATAAAATCTTAAAAATCCCGTCGAAGGGCTCGGTCGTTATCCCGATAGATTATACCGATAGAAAGTAAGAACTATCGGGAAATATACCGACCTAGGCTCTTAAAGCATAAAATTAGCTCGTCTATAGAGGCGTTTAGAAAAGCATATAGAAAAATAAGCTTCGTATAGTTATCCTTAATAAGAAATACAACGTTCTTATTATTATAACTCTTATATATAGAAAGGATATCGTAAAATACCTTAGAAAAAGGAAACGTCGTCTTAGAAAGCGGCGGTTTGCGGTTAATAATTCGTTTAGCCTACGTAAGTTTATAGGACTTATAGGAGATTATCTTATCGAAGGTCACCGACTATAGTATTCCGAGAGCTTTCGAAAGTGCTTTATTATTCGGATATCTAAGTCGTTAGTGCTAAAGAGAAAGTTCCTCTATACTTATTAGTATAGAATCCGGTTTAGTAGCTGAAAAAGGTGCTATAACCGGGGTTTCTATAGTAGAATCTATAGAAGGAACGGAAGCAATAGTTAAAAGCGTAGTAGAAGGTATTAATAGGTTATATTCAATAATATACTAATTATAAATCAGCTCCGTTATATAAATAGTGCGGGTTAAAGGAGAGATCTATCTAGTCTATAGGTTCTATAAAAGATTCGCCTTATGCAAAAGACAAAGTAAATAAAGGGATATATAAAAAGACGGGATATATGCTACCTAACTAAGCTAAAAAGTGCCCGTCGAAATATATATAAACACCGTGCCTATCCTAAGAATAGGAGTGCTTCTACTACCTATAAGTGCGAACTTAGAAGAAGGCTAGAAGTTATAGAAACGCTCCTTATTATTGCAAATATATCTATTAGACCTTAAATCTATAATAAAAGAATCCCTTAATAGGTATTCTATAGTAGTCTATAGAATAAATAATAGTAAAAAGGTCGTAAGAATATTAGCGGCAGCCGTAGCTTATACCGTCTTTATCTCGGTCTTATTATTCTTCCGCTACTCTTCGTCGCGAAGAAGTATTGCGTTAACTTTAGCCTTATTAGCCGGAACCTTAAGGTAGTCATCTATAGTCTTTTAGACATCCTTATCGGGTTTCTATAATAGAAGTCGAACGGAAGGGATAAAGTAATAATACTATCGGAAATAATATCGTTCTCCGCAACTATACGGCGGACTATCCTTTTTCTTGCCTTTATCTTTATCTAAAGACGCAGCTGCTAAAGTAGTTGCCGATTTATTAGTAGATTCCGCGGCTAGGAATTATATTCCTTAGCCTTAGAACTTCGTAAATGCATTAGTCTTTAGCGCTTTAGTCGTAGCCTTTAAGGCCTACGAGCGCTCGAAAAGTTCGGATATCTTAAATCCGTCGGGGAAAGACTATTCTTAACCTAGCTTATTTAGGCAGGCATCGTCCTTTATCTTATTTATCTAGTATTCCGCAAAAGGGCTAGAAATTAGCTAAAAAGCCTTAAGAAAAAGCTATATAGCCCGGAGACCTTCCGATTCCGGCAGCTTAATTCGCTAGGCATCGGTAAGGACCTTCTGCTAGTTAGAAATCTATATTATAATATCCGTCCGGTCTAGTGCCTTTAAAATAGTATAGAACTACGTAAGAATAGTCTTCTATTACGTTTACGAAGTCGGCTTTATACGCCGCTATAGTAAAGGCAATTCCTTAGAAACCTTATATTCGTCGGCAATCGTTAAGTAATAGTTCCCGATATTTTAAACGATAAACTGCTAGATTAATATAAAAGATTTCTATTAGTACTTATAGGCTTAAAGCAATATGCGATACTATAACAAGAGAAACTTAAACCTCTTAAGTTCTTCTATAGATAAACTAGCAATATTAGCAACGGTCGTATTAATTATTCTAGCTATTAGTTCTACGGGAAGAGGCAATAAGGGTTTCTAAAGTTTAGGCGTAATAGAAGGATCGATTTTCTCTAAAATCCCTTAGGCGAGTGCGTATTTCTAAATCGTTAAGATCTATCGGTCTTAGTCCGCTAGTCTATTTAAAATAGTCTTCGAAGTAATATCGGCTATAATAGATATAGTAACGTAGGTAAAAGTATAGTAAAATCACCGGAAAAAGGTAGTTAGATGCATAATATATATAAATAAACCGTAAAAACTAAACGAAGTGCGGGGAAACACGAATAGAATAGGGTAAACGTCCTAACTAGTCCTCCGTAAGTCGATTCGCTAGATTAAATAACGCTCCTTAAAAAAATTATATTAGTCCTCCGCGAGTCGATTTGCTAGATGTAAAGGCAAAGGCTTTACTACCGTAAGTCATAGCGTTAGCAGGCTAAAAATATAAGCCGTTAGAACTCTCTATACGTAGAGAAGTTCGTCCGGGCCTATAACTATCGAACGCTAGGTAGTTAGGTCCTCGATATTAGTATAATAGTAATTAAGTAAAAGAAAGGCTTTAAGGCTAAAATAGCGTATATAAAGGGATTAAAAGCTGCAAAAGAATGTAAATCACTAAGAATAATAGCTCTTATCTTTTCTAGTAGGGAGGCTAACTAGTCTCTATATATAGGAAAAACCCTCGGACGGAATCAGCCGCGTAGACCTAAGGAAAAATAGGTAACGTAAATAATCGGACGGAACGATCAGTAGGAAAAGCAATAGATCGTGCCGTACGATAAATAAGCCATATAGTTAGCAAATAAATAAGCAATAACGCAATAGTATATTAAGAGGCCTAGTGAATTCTACTATAGAAGCCGTGACTATGTAAAGGAATTCTACGGTGGAAGCCGTAGAAGAGAATTAGAATTCTACGGTAGAAGACTATAAAAGGGAAGAGATTTTACGGGTAAAGACTATATAAATAACCGTAAAATCACCGTAAAATCACAGTGAAATATGACCGAAGAAAAGTAGGTAAATACGCCCGTGGAAGTGCGGGGTAAATGCCTATAGAAGCCCGTGGAATTCTATAGTAGAATCTAAAGAAGAACCGGGGATTTCCCAGTGGAAAGCAAATAGGGAAGACGGTAATGTCAACAACATGTGAGATATCTTATCGCAAAGGGCTATTATTATTCTCTTAAAGTATCTGCTTTAGCTAGAAAGGGGGGGAAAGGGGCCCCCTTTATAAAGCCTATAAAGATCCTAACCCGGGCCTGCCGGGCTCCTAATAGAGCCCTATTAGGAGCACGTGACCTAGCCGCTGATACTATCATCCGGGTTATAATAAGGCTACTGCCGGGGTTATAACGGGGCTAATAACGCTGCCGTCGGGACCGTCGGGGTTATTAGGGGTTATAACTTATAACCCTTTTCCTCGTGGTGTTTATGCTACATTCCTATATTCCCGTAATAAAGGAATTTAAAAAAGAAAATATAAAACCCTTTTATACACCTACTACTAAGGGCGTTAAATTAAATAAATTAGGAATAAAGAACGCCTCTAAAAAAGACATACTCTTATACTAAATGCAAATAGGCTTCTTGCTATTTTTAGCCCTATTTATAAGGCCTAATATCCTCCTCGCAGTAATATCCTACGTAAGATTTTCTTCTTAACCCGACTCCTTGTATTTTAAAGCCCTCGATGTTATATAGAAATACCTAAATAAATTCCCTAACCTATGCTTATACTATAACTGCAATATACTAATACTAGATTTTCATTTTATAGCCTATACGGACTCCGATTAGGCTAGTGAACTTATAGACCGACGATCGGTCTTTAGATACTGTTTCTTTATACGCAATAATCTTATAAGCTAGTTATATTAAAAGCAAAAATCAATATTACTATCTACCTGCGAAGCAGAGTTTATAGGCTTTAGAGAGGCTAATAAGGAGGCCTTATATCTATATAGATATCTAAATAGCATCGCAAAAGAGTTATCTATACCTATATCTAATAAAGTCCCTCTAATATTTTCCGATAGTCAATTAGCGCTAAAAATAGCAAATAACCTAGAAGCATATAAACTCCGGAAACACATCGGCCTTGCCTATAATTTCACCCGCAATAGTGTTTTACTAGGCGAAATAGAAGTATTCTATATAAAATCTACTAATAATATCGCTAACATTGTTAGTAGGTCTCTAGGTCGACCTTATAGGGTAAATAGTATGGTTGTATTAGGTTGTATAGCTAGCTAAGTGAGGGGAAGCTATCGCGGTGACGTAGCTCCTTAGATTACGTGCATTACGTGTGTGTGATTACGTAGTCGTACGTAGCTAGCTATTCCCACACTCGCAGTTTTTCCTTTATAGAAACAAACCGTATACCTTATAGAACAAAACAAAGAAAGAGCCTGGTTGAGCAGGCTGTTGCAGCTACGCGGGCGCGATCGCGCGGGCGTAGGTCTAGTAACCGTGCTTCGGGGTGGCCTTACTAACTATCTTGCCGAACGTTAAAGTAGGAAATTTAAGGAAAGGAACTAGGGAATTAAATAACAAAATGTTCGTCGGGGCTGTTCGTTCGGGGCTATTCGTACTAAGGCTTATTCGACGGGGGCGGTTGTAAGGATTAGACTTATTAGACTTAATATCTAAGAACCCCTGCGGGGATAATTCCTAGTTAAGCATGTTAATAATATTACTCTACCGAAAGATTATTCTTTTTGTTAATTTCGCTATATTCTTTATTATAATATTTGCAGCGAATTATAAGAATGTATTTAACCGAATAATAGCACACGATGAAATAACCTTCCCGATTGGTTTTAATATAAAAAGTTATAGGTCTAGGGTTCGAACCGTGCCGACGAATTCTTTTATTGTAGTTAATTAAGCAATAGAATAGGTAAAGGAATAAGTGCGTGAATAAGCGCGCAATTGAATAAAGAAAGAGCGCGCAATTAAATAAGGAAGGAGCGCGCAATTAAACAAGGAAATAGCGCGCGTTTGCTAGGCAACGAAAAACAGTCTACACATATTATTACGGCCGCACGACGAAAGCTTCCATCCTTACGGTTAGTGCGTTAGTCTTAACGAAGCGTTTAAGAGACTTATTTAGGGAGGACTTCGTTAATACATTAGCGGGGTTATTATTCCTATTAATCTATTATACTTCTATAATCTCCCTTCGCTTGTATAACTAACGAAGCGATATAACGTCGATTATTAGTCGCTTTTCTTTCGTTATAGTGAGTTTTATAAGACATTCGTAGAGCGAATACGAGTCTATATAAAGGATTAAAAGAACCGGAGGCAGCTGCAGGCGTTCTATGATTATCTTAATCGTTATAGCAAGGCAAATGCCGATATTAACGCCTCTAACCATACCGTAGACCTCTAAGGCTAGAACGCTGCGTGTGACCCTTTTGCACTTAGTAGAGCTCTAGTGCACGATATTGCCTTTAATCTCGAAGTGGCTATTAGACCGGGTCTCTATAATAAGCGCAATAATAAAGCCTAGCTATAAAGAGAGGTCTAAGTTATTTGTAAAAGAGCCATCTATAAATACTAGCAGCTTCGCATTCGTAAGATTAACTAGTTCGTACGTTAGGCCGCGTTTCTTATAGTCTATTTACTATTGCAGGCGTTTATTAATCGTTACGTAGTCTTTTTCGTTAGGGTTTTAAACTTATGCTACTATAGAAAGGTCAAAAGAAGCTTCCGGTTGGTAAATTAACGCGACGTATGCTCCTCGGGCTCGCTGTTCTATATACCTCTGCGCATAGTTATAATCCCTAGCGATAATAGTCTTAAGCTTTTCTAATTAACCCTTTTGCTAAAGAAGAAGATCCTAATCTTAGAGTATTAGCCTAGCCTTATTGAAATTAAGCACTAAGCCGGCAGATATCTTAGTCTTCGGCTTTGCTTTAAACTTAGCCTTTTAAAGCTGCTCTTCCTTAGTATTTAAGAAGGTGCGTGTGCCTAACATTAACGTATTATCCGTTTATAGGCTAACTATCCTAAATCTATTAAGGGTCCTATTCGCGATTAATAGGCATAAGTCGTACGTCGAGGTTAATATATTAAGTCGGATAACGTAATACTTATAATACGTTCGGAACTAATATAATCCTAACTCCGCGATTCCGTAAAAGGGTCGAATTATACGGATGATAGTCCCTTCCGGGTATCGTCCTTATATTTCGGCGGGCAGCCTGGTTAGGATAGCCCTAAACAACTTAGTTTCGGCTTATAGGTAGGCCTAAGTAATGTCTCGCAACGAAAGAGTTATTCTATAATAGCGAAGAAGTCCTAAAGCGAGGGCTAGGATTAGCCGCTAGCTAACGCGTTAAATCGTCGGTGATTGCGTTAATAAGGTCGTCTTCTCTTCGTTATTATGTCCTTAAACAACGAGTCGTAACTTCTCGTAGGGTTTCTTATCCTTCCCTTTTACTTTACGTACTATCCTCGATTTAAAGATATAGTAACCTCCGTAGATAGCTTTATCGTAGCGTTCGAAACTAAAAACACTATAGGCAACGAGGTCGTCGATCTCTTGCCTATCTAACTCTTTAAATAGGGCTTTAGGCGTTGTAATAACTCCTTTCTCCCGCAAATTAAGTGCTAATTCGTAGGCATCTTCCTCCTTCTTAATGATAAAGGCTTAAGGAGGGGGAAGGGGAATAGGGAGCTTTAGCTTATTCTTTACACCGGGTAGACGGCTACGTCTGCGTAGCATCGGGGGCGTAGGAGTCGGAGCGGGAAGTATAGTCGTTAGGTTAGGAGGAGTCTCTTTATTTAGAGCAAGAGGATTCGGTTTAATCGCGCGAAGTAAGGGCTAAGGAGACGAGTCGTCTCGAAGGTAGGGCTATACGACTATAGACCGAAAAACTTAAGGTCCGTTAACGGTTTTAATAGTAATATTATAACCGTTAATTATAGCAATCTTAAATAAGCCCTACTATCCTTCCTTTTCCCGCTAGACTTAGACTTTACTCTATAGTAGGAGAGTAATAGTTTTAACTATTAACGGACCGTTCCTTACAAAAAGGGCATCTTACACCTATCGTTTTATAGAGAGTTATCGAAGCAATTTCATCGCCTTTTATATAGCTATAGACCTTTTTAAGGTTATAGCTAACGGGGGCGAGTTAATAGTTATGCGTAGGTATATACTAAAGACGAGAAGTATAGGGATAAGGCCGTAGGGTCCGGCTGTGTCGTTAACGGCTTTTACGGCTATCTAAAGGACTGCTTCGGGAGACGTAATAGTCCTAATCTCTACGTAAAGGATTTTAAACGCACGGCGCAAAGGAGCGTAATACCTCTCGACCTTCCCAATCGACGTATATAACTCTATAGGGATCTACTTATAGGTTATCCTTATAATCTTTGCCTCGTTGCGGAACTCTATTAAGGCAAAATTAGTCCCTACGTTGTGTTTAATCGTATTAGGAGGTCTAAGGTAGCTATCGATCTAAAGGGCTCGAAGGACTTCCTAAGTGTCCTTAGCTAATATAGAAGGAAGGAACCTAGCCCCTTAGAACGCTGTTATAGAGTCAACGACGTATAGAATAGGTCGTTAAGGGCTCTTAAGGTATATTACGTCTACTATAATCTCGTAATTAAATTCCTAGTTATCTTTTTGCATAAACTTAAAACGTCTAGGTGCCTATAAGTGCATTTAGCAGTAATAATAGAATTTAGAGATTGATTTAAGCTGTGTGGTCGTTATATTATAGCCGGCCTGCTTAAGCAGGTGATAGAGTCTTAAAACAGCTAGGTGCCTAAAGCGGCGATATAGAGTTCGCATCTCACTCTCTATTAGAAAGGAGATCGTTTCTTCTGCTTTTAATAAGAAGAACTATAGGTAACCCTATTTGCGAATTACTAAGATCCGGTTGCCTAGATCGCTAGTCCTTAGCGTATTCGTTATATTGTCGAAGTAGATCCTAAGTCGGTCTATATTAGTAAGAGAGAGTAGAAAAGGGGTATAGGTCTTAAGAATATAAAAAGTCACTCGACTAACAGGGGTTTCGAAGGCGATTAAACCAAGGGATTAAATAAGAGTGCTAGTTCTAAATCGGATGCTAGCTTACCCGGCTAAAGAGCTATTAAGCATAATAGAAGGTTCCGTTCGCTATAAAGCGAAGTACTGCTCCTATCCTACTATTAATACTCTAGCCGCACTAGTATCGATTATAATTCCCTAGAACTATTAACGGGAGTAGCGATCTTCGATTAGGAATTAGTCGGTAGGGATTAATTAATCTATGCCGTAGACGTCTTCGCCGGTCTAAAGGTGTGTAAAGGCGGCCTCGTAGAGCATTTAAGTTGCTGCTTAGTCCGGCTCGGTAGCGTTATCGGCGTCTTCTACGTCCTAGTACTCGTTAGCGTCGCCTTTAGCATCGGGTTCGTAACCTTTAAATTCGGTCATATATGCTATAAAGTTAGTAGTAGAGATACCGTCGTTAAAACATTGCGTAAGGTATTAGTCCTTAGACCGTTAACGTTCCTTAGGCGTATGTTTAGTTAACTAATAGCCTTCCCTATAATAGACGAAACACTTCTTAGTCTATATCAAGCGGTTAGGACTATTGCTATAGCTGCCTCGTTCTCGTAGGCGAAAGGGTATGCCACGGTTGTATCTAAAGCCTCGTAGATAGCCTCTACGTCTACCACCTCGTCCGTAGCTTCGTCTACGGAATCTACCTCGTCTACGATTGCTCGAGTATCTTCGGTCTAGGTACTATTAATCGTTATAATTAAATGCTTTATCCTATAGGAACTAGCTAGACGGGTTGCGTGCTAGGTATGTCTCGATGGATGTACGTAAGTCTATAAACACGCTTTCGACCTTCTAGGCAGGCTTAAAGAGAGCGTATTCTAGCTCCGGTATACTACGGCACGCGTTAATAAAGGACGTACGAAGTAGTATATTACCTTCGTAGTCTTTTCCTAGGGCTCTCTAACATAGCTAAAGCTTATTAAAGAGAGTCTATAGTACCTTATAAAGCGGCATCGTAGGATTCTCTACGCGGACCTTATTAAATATAGTTATTGTCTAGTCCGTAAAGTAATAACTATAGTTAATATCTATGTTAAAATATTGCTTAATAGCATTATAGGTTATACGGAACGATGTAGTTAACTTAACGTAGTAGATATAGAAGGTCTCGGCTCTATCTATTAGGATCTATGAGAATAGGTTATAGAATTAACCTAGTTAGACCTTAAGCTTATAGTAGGTCTTTATAAACATATAGACCTTATCGTCGAAGAGGTTATAGGGCTGTCCCGTATAACACTTATCCTTCCTCTATAGCTTTGCGAACTTCTGCTAGAGGTCTATATCTACATCGACGTTCGGAACATCGATTAAAGGGATCGTAGTATAAGCATTAAGGGACGGTAAAGGGGCAATAGTCACAATAGCATTAGTAGGGGGAATAAGAGCTTGAGAAATAGGGGCATTAGTTATAGCAGGCATATTAGGGATAGGGGCAGGCATAGGGATAGTCGGCTGGTTAAACTAGTATATTGTTAGGTGTATAGTCTATTGCTATTGCGTTGCACCGGGGATAGTTGTGTGATCGGGGGTTAGAGCCGTATCCGGGGCCGGGCTTAGGGCTGTAGTCGGTAGTGTAAATGCAACGATCGTGCCTTAATTAAATGTCTGATTTATATACTCTTTTATAGGCTATTGTAGTGGTTTTAAGATACTCTGTAGTTTAAGGAACTATATGTTAAAGCCTTAATTGTCTAGGCCGGTGTAGATCCTACGTCTCTTTAGGAGCTTGCGTAAGGAACGTTTGTAGGTCTAGTATACCCTATCCTATGTCTATAGAAGCTATCCTTAAAAGTGTTCTTAAAAGAAGGCAATAGCTTCGTAGCCTTAGTTATCTTTATCGTACGTACACTTATAGAGGAACCTTATAACGTATGTAGTGGCCTCTGCTTTACTTAGGTTCTCGAGATCGGGTTATTATTATGCATCCTAGATACCTATATAGGTGTACTAGTAGTCGTTTTCTAGGATAGGGGTGATCTTTAATAGCTTATCGCGCCTTATATTGTCTACGCGGGTGGGGCTTAATAAAGTCATAATATTAATATTATACGTGATGGTCTTTACGTGTTTTATCGGCGTAAGGGATTTCTCACGAAGTTGTCTGCGTTAGGGACGCACTATAGGTTAACGTTACTCTTCTTCCTTTAGGAAGCGAGACGGGATTAATAGATAGCTTAGGAGATCTCGAAATAGCGTTAACGCGGTAACGTTGTAGATAAGAGAGCTCGTTTAAAGCATAAAGATAACCACCTCTAGGTGTTCCCTCGTAGGGTGTTTTATACCGTCGATAGTTAAAGATCTTATCTCTTCTACCTAGCTGTCTATAATTAACTAAGTCAACCACTAATTAGTGTTAGTAGGTCTTTAGGTCGACCTTATAGGGTAAACAGTGTGGTTGTATTAGGTTATATAGCTAGCTAAGTGAGGGGAAGCTATCGCGGTGACGTAGCTCCCTAGATTACGTGCATTACGTATGTGTGACTACGTAGTCGTATATAGCTAGCTATTCCCACAAATATATTTATAAAAGAATTAGGGCGTATACTATTTAATAAATTTCGAGACCTCTTAGGTCTTAAAAAGGATCCTATATATAAAGGTAAATAGAGGTTTTTAGCTACTCTTTCTTATGCTTTCTTCTAGCTTTCCTCTAATTACCCTTTAGTTTTTCCCTATATATAGGTTTACTAAACGGACTAATAAAATATAGTAGAGTTTTTTATTTTCCTCTATATAATATAATAGAGTTATTTTTCTCTAGATAAAAAGTTTTTTCCTATAAATAGGTTTTTTTTTCAGAGAGTTTTAGAAATCTTAGTTAGTTATAAACGGATATATATAAAGCGCACTTCTTATACAATAAGTACCCTTTAAGAGGGGCTATAAGGGAGCAGATATCTCCCGATTGGTTTATCCTACCGGCATATAAAGATATGCATTAGAACCGCCGTGCATTATTATATATAACATAAGTCACCCGGCTGCATTAGCTGCCCGGATGCTCGAGATACCGAATGCCGAAGTATATAGTGTGTGTAAGGACTAATGTACGTATAGTCTATAGTCGGGCCCCGGTTAACTAAGGTCACCTACACTACCTCCTATTACTCGCCTAATTAATTACGCAACAACTAGGATACTATACGAGGTTAGACCACATGCACCTAGCATAGAATTAATAGCGCTTTCTATTCCAACAATCAGTTAAGTTATATATACCTTTATTCCTATGCAATTGGCTATATAAAGGGATCTTAGTCCGCACCTAGATAGACTATCACTAAGCAATTCCACATCCTCTTCTCTCTCTTATCTTTATATCTTCCTCGACACTTTCTAGATTTGCCGTAATCCTCTGCCTCTAAACTTCCCTTTGGGCTCTTATTTATGCTATATTAGACCCTATCGATAACCCTAACGCTCCTAGTCCTACACCGGAAACAACTAAGCCTAACGATAACCCCTTTCCCGGTTGGCTAAAACGCATCGATATCTTTAGTTCGTACTAAAATAGAGCTAATATTGCGTTCTAAGAGATAGACGTTACCTATAATAACACTAATAAGAAAGCAGTTACGACCTACGTAGCCCGGTTTATTATTATTAATATCGGCTTAACTATTTATAGATACGAGCTATTTATAGACTTCTAAGAATACTTTAACGGGTAGATAAAGGCTATATAGAACCGGGTAGATAAGCATTTTAGGAAGGCCCTTAAATCCTTCTTACAGTCCCGTAGAATCTAAACCGGCGCTAGAAACCTTAGCTATATAGCATTGTTTTTAATGCTTTAGCGCTAATAGATACCCCCGATTTAGCTAAAAGACGAACTACTACTAGAATAGTCGAAATTCTATCACGAACGAAGCCGAGAATTCGTAAGGAATACATCTGTTATAGCCCCGGCTGCTATAACTAACCCTCCTTCCCTAATTGTCCTAAGCACGGTTCTAACGGCACCTCTTACTGCCCTAACCCTAGCTCCTATAGCAACCTTTGCGACGGCACCGTTAACGCCCGCGGGTATCCCCTCTACACCTATAACTACCCCGGCAGTTACATTCGCGCTAGAACCCTCCTTTGCCTAAATAACCTTAATACGTACTACCTCCGTCGATCCCGGCTTATACTTACGAGATTAAATGCCCGGCACGTTCCCGAACCCCTAGGCCCCTCCGTTCCGAGATATATTAAAGACGCTAATAATAGTTTACCTAACGTCGTATTAGTTCTCTAAGACCCCTTCGATTAATATAACGTTAAAGGCAGCCTATACGATAGTTCCCCCTTACGACGTTTTAAACGAGGAGATAGACGTAGACCTCCTATAAAAGTTTATTAAGCTATAGGATAAAAATAAGAATTATATAGGCGAGCCTTATAATATTCTTAATAATAAAGTCCGTATCTTTACGGACGTTTGTTATATAGTTAAGGCCCGGCCGGGCTATTTCTATACCCTCTTTCTATAGATCCTTACCGGCCGAGCCTAAGACTACTATATCTAGCATATAGAGTAGGATAGCACGTTTAAGCAGGCCTACGACCTACTAAAGGCTTACTTTAATATCGAAGTAAACTATTAGCACTATTAGGTAGATAAAAGCACTATAACTTTTAAAAAGCTATAAGTTAAGCATCTAAATAAGACTTAATAGGAAGTCTTATAGACCCTTTTTAATAAGCTATAATAATATTAACGCGCTTTAGGATTTAAGTTCGCTAGAGACCTCCCCCTTCGCACTATATTGCTTAACGCGTGCCGAAACGTCCCGGAATTTAGCTACACGCTATATAACCCCCCTAAGACTATAGAAAAGCTATTCTCCGCGCTGCGTTCCTCCCTAAAGACCTATCTATCGATATAGGCCGAGAACGGCACGTCCGGCACGTTTGTATAATATCGAAACGAGGTAATAAATATAAATAATAAATATAATTTATTAAGCGTATTCTATACCGACCGAAGATATACTAACAACCGCGGCAACGGCCGTAAGTTTAGCGGGAGTAGCGGACGAGGCTACCGTAGCCCTCGTAGCGGCGGTAGTAGCTTTAACAACCGCTAATAGTCGAGGAAATGCTTCGTTTATTAAAAGGAAGGCTGCTCGTCGATAAAGCATACCCTAAAGGAACGAGCTAGGTCTAAGGCTGAATACTACGCGCAATAGCTTTTAACCGGCAACCCTAGCATAAGATTTAAGGCCTATCTCACCGAATATAAAGGTAATAAGACTCTTTAAGCCGCTATCGAATAGCGTAACGATAAGGCTAGTAACGACGAAGAACTAACTAAATAGTAAGCCTCGTAAATCCTATATTAGCAGTCCTTTAACTATTTAATTACGGGCGAAGACGCATAAAGGATAGACTAGTTAAGCGTCCCGGCTACGTAATTCGTCTTCGACCGTTACTTAAAGGACCGCTTTTATAGCATCCTCGTAGACACTAAAGCAGCTATAGTCTTTATAGTAGGTTAAGACTAGTATCTCGCCCTATAACGAGAAGACCTGTCTATTGTGCTCGATAAGTCTACCGCCGGCTAGGCATATATTAAATTCGGCAGCGGCGAGGACGTACGCTCCCTCGGCTCCGTTGCCCTTAAGACCCTTATTAGCCGTATAACGTTCTATATACTAGGAACGACGACCCCCTTCCTCATCTACTTAGCTAATGTAGATAGATTAAGCGTATACTTTAATAATACTACCGATACGATTATCGGTCTAAGTGTTAGCGGCCTTATTATTCGTAAATAGGGTTATCTATAGTTCTTCTTTAGTAAGGAAGAAAACGTAGTCGCCTTTTTAACTAAAGCCGAGATATAAACGCTCTACCGCCGATTTAGCCACCCGGCCGTTAATAGGCTTTATTACCTATTAAAATAAGTAAGGCATAAAGATATTATAGTAAAAACACTTAAGGATATCTTAAAATTCTACTATTACTACTAGCTCTACGCACCGGCGCCCCGGAGGTTTAGGTTTATATTAAAGGATAACTTAGAATTTAATTTCGAGGTCGTCGTCGATATAATATACCTTAAGGTTAGTAGTAGCACCCGCCCGGTGCTATATATAGTCGATATAGCGACGTCTTTCTAAAGAGCGCGATTCCTCCTATCTATATTAGCTAAAGATATATAGGAGATACTTAAGGCACTATAGATCGATATATACCTTAGGCCCTTTAACTTTATCCGGCATAACGCGGGTACTAACTTCGCCTTAACTAAGTTTCGTAATAAAGCTCGTATTATAGGTATTACGTATACCTAGATCCCCGTTAAAGCATATTAGTCTATAGGTAAGGTTAAAAGGTATTATAGCCCGCTCTATCGTACGTTTAAAATAATATACGCTAAGATCGGTAGGATAACGGCTATTAAATCCGTCCTATAAATAGCTATTAAGGCCGTAAATAATATAGTAGGACTAAACGGCCTTATCCCTACGCTCCTCGTCTTTAGAGCATACCTAGGGGTAACTTAAGACTCCCCTCCTTCGGCAACTACGGTATAGAGAGCCGCGACTATCTAAAAGGCTATAAAGGCCCTACGATAGCTCTCCGCGGTACGGTAAGTTAAAGACGCCCTATAAGCTTAAAACGGCCCTTTAACCCTTAATACTCTATTACTACCGCTATAGAGTAAAGTCCGCGTCTAGAGAGAGAAGCGAGGATAGTAAGGTCTATATAAGATCGCCTTTATTAACGGCTACGACGTTACTATCGAGACCGTTAACGGCCCTATAGTCTTCCGTTCTACCCTTATATAGCCGTACTACTATAGCAATAACGATACCCCGGATCCCCTTACCCTTAATAATATAGATACCCTCTCCGAGGTCGATTCCTCTACTCTAGACGAAATTCCCGAGCTAGACCCTTCCCCCTCTCCTATACGGGTGCTTCCGGCTTCTCCGCAGTCCCGCAAACGCGGACGTCCCCCGGGCTTAAGGAATAAGCTAAAGAACGTAACCTTCTATAATTAATTCCTAGTTAAGAAGGAAGAAGATATACTACGGCTTTCGACTAAGCTACGCAATAACGGCGTTATTACTATACCTAGCGCCCCTTTTAAAGAATCCGACTAACGAGAGATTAACGACCTCGTAAGCCGCGGAGTCTTATAGTACGATGAATCTATTTATAAGCAATACCGTCTATTTCGGTCCCGAATAGTCTAGGAGGTAAAAGGTCGCGACGTTAAACCCTACGAAAAGTCCCGTCTAGTAATCTAAGGCTATAGCGATATAGAGAAAAGCTCGCTTTTAACCTATTCCCTTACTATTTAACGTATAAGCTAGCGCTTAATCCTAGCCCTTACCCCCGCCTTACTTCGCTGAGACATAAGCTTATCTCTCTACGCGATATTTTATAAGCCTATCCCTAAGCTTAAATAGAGCTTAATCGTATAGTATTAGCAGCTCTTCCTATAGAGCTCTAGGGTAAGTACCTAAAGGGCATAATTATAAGAGTTATTAGACTATTATACGGTCTTATAGAAGCCGGTATATATTAGTAGAAAACCTACTATAAGCACTATATTAAGAGCCTTAATATAGCTCCCTCTACCTATAACTCGTGCTTTTTAATTATAAATTAAGGACCTAACGACTTTAGCCTCGTCGGAATATAGACCGATAATACCTTAATGCTCGGTTTAGATACCTTTTCGGCCTAGGAAGAAAAAGAGCTTTAGATAGCTTAATTTCACGCTAAGCCGAAGGCTTAAATAACCCTAAGGAATGCTATAGACTTTAATACAGTAAAGTTAACGCTCTACGACGATATTCTGCTTCTATAGTAGAAGGGATAAGCCTTAAGGATCGAGGTAGTCGACTTACGGGCTCGTAATAATGCCTAGCAGTATCTTAAGCAACGCGCTCGTGCTACGTACGTCGCCTCTATCTATTAGCTAGAGGCCTTATTCGATATCTCCGTAGCAGCCTAGGTCTAAGCCCCCGAAGAAAAGGATTATAACATCCTTAATAAGCGCTTTTAATAGTAGATCGACTATTAATAACGTAGACTTACGTACCGACTAATTAATCTTAAGATAGCTAAACTTATAGTGTTTATAGATAGCTTATTCGTAAATAACCGAGACCTTTCGTCTTAGTTAGGCTTTATTATTACGCTCGTTAATAAGACCGAGCGTACGGATACGCACTTCCGGATTAATAGCAATATTATCTATTAAAGCTCGACGAAGTATAAGCGAGTAACCTATAGTGTTTTTACGAGCGAGATCTACGGCATAGTTAACGGTATAGACCTTAGTATCTCCTTTATTACGACCCTCCGTATAGTTATAGAACGGCTTTAGCTTTTACTAATCCCTCTTATTATATACACTAACTTATACTCCCTCTATAAATGCCTTATTAAGCTCGGCACTACGAAGGAGAAACGTCTAATAATCGATATTATAGCGTTACTTTAGTCGTATAAGCGACGGGAGATTAAAGAGATTAGGTGGACATATAGGGAAGATAACCCCGCCGACGCTATAATAAAGGCATCGCTAAATAAGGCCCTTAAACGCCTTATTAATACAAATAGCCTCTCGATTAGGATAGAAGCCTTCGTCCTTCGCCTATAGTTACTAACGGTTTTCCCTACGATATTCCCTTTATTCTACCCCCTTTTTATTTATATTTATTAAATATATTTATTAGGCCTTCTACCTAATACGTTATTCTTCCTATCTCCCCTTATTTAGATATAGGTTATAGACTTACTGTTTGGCAACTATAAAGAAAAGTTACTAGTGTAGGAATAAGGCATATCCGTTCTTAAGGCACGATTGCAATCTACGTAATTAAATAGATTACGTAGGGGCAACGCCTATACGGATGCGTTATAAACTATACGATGCATCGTATACATTAAGGACCCCGGTAATAGCGTTACTAACTTAGCCGCCCTTGCGATAATTGAGTTATTGACTTAATCGCCCTTATAGGCATAGCCCCGACGTCGCAATAAGGGCTCGCAAGGGGCCGGCTTCGGGCCCTGTTAATATACGCGTTTATAGCCTATACAAAAGGGCTATTCGTCGCCCCTTAGTTAATAGACATATAGACTAATCCAGCCAGTTTGCAACCCCTTTGTTTGTTTAACCAACCAATAAATTTCGTATTATATAAATAGTAATACTTAAACTTAATAATCTATTATACTAAGACGCTATATAGCTACGCGTATATTAATATCGGCAGTAGCGTATTAATTATAGTCTATATTTCGGCGAAAGGTACGGCTTAAATAGTAGCGATATCTACTATTTTAAAGACTATAGCTTCGTGCTTACCGTATAATATAAAGTAACTTAATAAGGTCGTATATTCTACGATAAAAAACACGGTTAGCTCGCGCTTTAGGAGCAATATATTAAGTATATCCGGCTAGGCAATACTAGCTGCTAGGGCGGACGCGAATTACGCTCTTAGCGAGCTTTGCTTAGATAAAGTAACGAAGGTCTACTTATAGTCAATAGCTAAAGATATAGCCTACCTATTAGTAAGTCTTTAAGTCGACCTTATAGGGTAAATAGTATAGTTATATTAGGTTATATTTGCTAGCTAGGTAAAGGGAACCTACCTTAGTGATATAGCTCCCTCATACGTGCACGTAATCCCTAGGGTTACGTATATTACGTATGTGCGACTATATCGTCGCACGTAGCTACGTAGCTAGCTATTCCTATACTCGTAGTTTTTCTTTTATAGAAGCAAACTATACCCTATAGAAGTAAACAAAGGGAAGAGCCTAGTTAAGCAGGCTATTGCAGCTATGCGAGCGCAATCGCGCGGGCGTAATTATAGTTACGCGTTGCCGAATTAATAAGGTTAAAGCTATATTATAATAGCTATATAACTATTAAATACGCAGCCGTTCTATAACGTAATAACGCAACGCGAGAAAACACCCTTCGTAATATAGTGGTTAGGCTAGTAACCCTATTAATGATCAGGCGGTGGTTAGGCTAGTAACCCTATTAATAATTAGGCGGTCTAGACCACCGCTTTATGCTAGTAACCGTGCTTTAGGGTAGCCTTACTAACTACCTTGCCGAACGTTATATTAGGTAATTAAGGAAATGCAGGAACTAAGGAAATTAATAAATATTCGTCGGGGCTATTTATACTAAGGCTTATTCGACGGGGGCGGTTGTAAGGATTAGACTTATTAGACCTAATGTCTAAGAACCCCTTTTAGGACGATTCCTAATTAGGCATATTAATAATATTACTCTACCGAAAGATTATTCTTTTTATTAATATTGCTATTAATGTTAATATTAGTGTTTGCATCGAATTATAAGAATGTATTTAACCGAATAATAGCATACGATAAGATAACCTTCCCGATTGGTTTAAATAAAAACAGCTAGAGGTCTAGGGTTCGAACGGTATCGACGAATTCTTTTATTATAGTAAATTAAGCAATAGAATAGGTAAAGGAATAATAAGTGCGCGAATAAGCGCGTAATTAAATAAGGAAATAAAGCGTATAATTAAATAAGGAAATAAAGCACGCGGGGCAATAGTAAAGGAAATAAACTATATATATTATAGTCAGCCTTATATATATGTTAAAGAAGAAGAAGATTATAGTCGTACGACAAAGGCCTCTATTCTAATAGTTAGCGCGTTAGTCTTAACGAAGCGTTTAAAGGCCTTATTTAGGAATAACTTCGTTAATGCATTAGCTAGGTTATTATTCCTATTAATCTATCGCACTTCTATAATCTCCTCTCGTTTGTACGATTAACAAAGCGATGTAACATCGATTATTAGTGGCTTTTCCTTCGTTATAGTAAGCTTTAGAAGATATTCGTAGAGCAAATATAAGTCTATGCAAAGGATTAAAGGCACCGGAGGGAGCTATAGGCGTTCTATATTTATCTTAATCGTCGTAGTAAGGCAAATGCTAATATTAACGCCTCTAACTATACCGTAGACCTCTAAGGCTAGAACGCTACGTATAACCCTTTTGCACTTAGTCGAGCTCTAGTGCACGATATTGCCTTTAATCTTAAAGTAGCTATTAGACCGGCTCTCGTTAATAAGTGCAACGATAAAGCCTAGCTAGGACGAGAGGTCTAGGTTATTCGCAAAAGACCTATCGGTAAATACTATAAGCTTTATAGTCGTGAGATTAATTAGTTCGTACGTTAGGCCTCGTTTCTTATAGTCTATCTGCTCTTGTAAGCGCTTATTAATAGTCGCGTAGTCGTTTTCGTTAGGACTTTAGACTTAGGCTGCTATTAAAAGATTAAAAGAAGCCTTAAGCTAGCAGATTAAAGCAACGTATGCTCTACGGGCGCGTTATTCTATATACCGTTATGCGAAGTTATAATCCTAAGCGATAATAATCTTAATCTTCTCTAACTAACCCTTTTGCTAAAGAAGGAGATTTTAATCTTAGAGTATTAGTCTAGCCTTATTGAAATTAAGCACCGAGCCGGCAGATATCTTAGTCTTCGGCTTTACTTTAAACTTAGCCTTTTAAAGCTGCTTTTCCTTAGCTATTAAGAAGCTACGTATGCCTAACATTAACGTATTATCCGTCTATAGGCTAACTATGCTAAACCTATTAAGGGTTCCGTTTGCGATTAAGAGGCACGAGTTATACATTAATATTAATATATTAAGTCGGATAACGTAATGCTTATAATATATTCGGAACTAATATAATCCTAACTCCGCGATCCTGTAAAAGGGTCGAATTACATAAATAATAGTCCCTTTTAGGTATCGTCCTTATATCTCAACGGGCAGTCTAGTTAAGATAGTCTTAAATAGCTTAGTTTCGGCCTATAGATAGGCCTAAGTAATGTCTCGCAACGAAGAGTTATGCCGTAACAAGGATAAAGTCCTAAGGCGAGGGCTAGGATTAGCCGCTACCTAACGTGTTAAATCGTTGGTAATTGCGTTAATAAGGTCGTCTTCTCTTCGTTATTCTATCCTTAAATAACTAATCGGGACTTTTCGTAAGGCTTTTTATCCTTCCCTTTTACTTAACGTACTATCCTTAACTTAAAGATATAGTAACCTCTGTAAATAGCTTTATCGTAGCGTTTAAAGCTAAAAACACTATATGCAATAAGGTTATCGATTTCCTATTAAGTATTGCTATTTGCACGGATATAAATCTCTATTTACACGGAAGTTCGCTAAAATCTCTACTTTTTCTACGCGACCCCACGCGCCTATATCCCGCCACTAAATTTTCCGTATAGGTATATAGCAATTAAGAGGGCTGCGCAAATCGTATATAGCCTTAATTTAGTTAATTCGCTATATGCCCTACTGCGTGCCCTACTGCGTGCCCTACTACGTGCCCTCTACTACGTGCCCTCTACTATATATACGGATACGGCTCCTTAATGTATGCTTCGTGCCCTACTGCGTGCCTTCTACTGCGTGCCTCTGCTATGTGTGCGGCTCCTTAATGTATGCTTTGTGCCCGACTCCCGGCTGCGTGCCTTACTGCGTGCCTTTTGCTACGTGCTCTACTGCATGCCCTCTGCTACGTGCCCTCTACTGCGTGCCCTCTACTGCGTGCCTTACTGCGTGCCTTATTGCGCGCCCTCTGCTGCGCCCTCTACTGCGTGCTCTACTGCGTGCCCTACTGCGTGCCCTCTACTATATGCTCTACTACGTGCCCTCTGCTGTGTGTGCGGCTCCTTAATATATATACTAATGTGCTTATCTTCTATTAAAGGACACTTACTTTATACAGTAGGGTAATAAAAGTTACGATTAGCCCGATGTTTATATACCTACCCTATACTTCTACGAAAACAATAAAATCTCTACTAAAACTTAGAGCGTTGCTTAAAACTTCTAATCTTTTTACTATAGCTATATAATATACTAAAGTAAAGAAAAACATTTTACGTATAATTTATACCGCTATAGGTGCTTTTATATTTTAAAAATTAGATTTTTAAAAAACTTTTAGTACTTACTTTCTCGCTTTTACTTCTTTTATTAAAATCGAGCTAACTAAAACTAAGGAAATAAATAACCATAAGTAAATAGAAATAAATTAAGTTGAGAGAGAAGTACCTTTCTATTACTCCTACTTATGTCTAATCGTAACTTTTAGAGAGCCACTGTATATGCTTTATGCCCGGCTCCCGGCCGCGTGCCTTACTGCGCGCCCTCTACTGCGTGCTCTACTGCGTGCCTTCTGCTGCGTGCCTTACTGCGTGCCCTACTGCGTGCGCGGCTCCTTAATGTATGCTTCGTGCCCGGCTCCCTGCTGCGTGCTCGGCTGTTAAGTCCGGGTTATCGTGGCCTTTACAGACTAGTGTTTTTCGCACGATTTGCGCGGCTCTCTTAATTGCTATATACCTACACTAGATTTTAGTGGCGGGACATAGGCGCGCGGGGTTCGTGCAGAAAGAGTAGGGATTTCCTAGACTTCCGTGCAAATAGAGATTTATATCCGTGCAAATAGCAATACTCTTCTTATTAATCTAACTATTTAAACAGGGCTCTTAGGGTTATAATAACTCCTTTTTCCCGTAGATTAAGTGCTAATTCGTAGGCATCTTCTTCCTTCTTAATAATAAAGGCTTAAGGAGGGGGAAGGGGAATAGGGAGTTTTAGCTTATTCTTTATACTAGGAGGACGGCTACGTCTACGTGGCATTAGGGCTATAGGGATCGGAATAGGAAGTAGAGGCCTTAGTGTATAGTTAAGGGTCGGGTTAGGAGGAGTCTCTTTAGTTAGAGTAAGAGGAGCCGGTTTAATCGCGGGAAGTAGGAGCTAAGGAGACGAGTCGTCTTAAAGGTAGGGCTATACAAAGGTAGACCGAAAGACTTAAGGTCTATTAACGGTATTAATAGTAATATCGTAACCGTTAATTATAGCAATCTTAAATAGTCTTTACTATCCTCCCTTTTCCCGCTAGACTTAGACTTTACTCTATAGTAGGAGAGTAATAGTCTTAATTATTAACGGACCGTTCCTTATACGAAAGGCATCTTATACCTATCTTTCTATAGAGAGTTATCGAAGTATTTTTATCGCCTTTTGCATAGCTATAGACCTTTTTAGGGTTAGAGCTAACGGAGGTAAGTTAATAGTTATACGCGGGTACGCACTAAAGACGAGAAGTATAAGGATAAGGCCGTAGGGTCCGGCTATATCGTTAACGGCTTTTACGGCTATCTAAATGACTGCCTTAGGAGACGTAATAGTCCCGATCTCTATATAAAGGATCTTAAACGCATAGCGCAAAGGAGCGTAATACCTCTCGACCTTCCTAATCGACGTATATAATTCTATAAGGACCTACTTATAGGTTATCCCTATAATCTTTGCCTTATTATAGAACTCTATTAAGGCAAAATTAGTCCCTACGTTATGTTTAATCGTATTAGGAGGTCTAAGGTAACTATCGATCTAAAGGGCTCGAAGGACTTCTTAAGTATCCTTAGCTAATATAGAAGGAAGGAACCTAGCCCCTTAGAACGCTATTGCGGAGTTAACAATCTATAGAATAGGTCGTAAAGGGCTCCTAAGGTATATTACGTCTACTATAATCTCGTAATTAAATTCTAAGTTATCTTTTAGCGTAAATCTAAAACGTTTAGGTGCCTATAAGTATATCTAGCAGTAATAATAGAATTTAGAGATTGATTTAAGCTATATAGTCGTTATATTATAGCCCGCCTGCTTAAGGAGGTAATAGAGCCTCGAAATAGCTAAGTGCTTAAAGCGGCGATATAGTGTCTTAATCTCGGTTTCTATTAGGAATAATATCGTCTCTTCTTCCTTAGGCAAGAAGAACTATAGGTAACCCTATTTGCGGAATACTAGGATCCGGTCGCTTAAACCCTTAGTCCTTAGTGTGTTCGTTGTATTATTAAAGTAGATCCTAAGTCGGTCTATATTAGTAAGGGAGAGTAGAAAAGGGGTATAGGTCTTAAGAATATAAAAAGTTACTCGACTAACGGGGGTTTCGAGGGCGATTAAACTAAAGGAATAAATAGGAGTGCTAGTTCTAAATCGGATAGAGGCTTAGCCGGCTATAGAGTTATTAAGCGTAATAGAAGGTTCTATTCGCTTTAAAGCGCAGTACTGCTTTTATTAACTGCCTTACTCGTCTATCTCGTATTACGTACGTATACGGCGCACGCTTGCGTTAAGGCGGCGGGTGCCGGCTTAACTAGACCGCGGCAGCGTAGTGCCTCTGCCTCTTCCTCTTCCTCTTCCTCGCGGCTGTAAGGCTAGCTCGGGGCTATCGTCTTATTAATCTCGGAAGTGCTTTAGGGCTCGAGGCATAGTTTGGCTAGTATTCTTCGCTAAGCGAGGCCGGCCACGGAGCTTTTCCACAACATCTAGGTCTTAGATTCGAAGGAGTAGCTCGTCGCGGTCTTAGAAGTAATAATTAGCATAATTTATATAGAGAAAGGGGGGGGGTCCTTACTAATGGCTTCTTAAGCCACCACCGAGGGTGAACATTAAGCTTCGTTAGTGCAATATCCGCCTCGAGGCGTTGAAAGATAACGTAGGCATAAGGAAGCCCTTATTGCTAAGTAAATCGCCCTATGTAAGGTAGTAGCGGCTAGATCTCCCGCTCTTCCTCCCCCTCGCCTCAGGGCATCGCAGCCTTAGTAAGCCGGTGCTAGATAGCGAGGAGGTAAACGCCTTAGTAGGTAACCTAAACGTTAAGCTTGCCGAGCCACGTTTGCCTACGGTAAAGAAGCTAAAGCCGCTGTCGCTGCCGGGCGGCCTCCTGCTTATAGTAGCGCTTTTTATTAGCGATTATCTAGAGCAACGCGTTATAAAGATAGAAGAGATCGCCGGTGCCTATAACTAGGTATAACTTCACATCTTTATAGGCGGTCTCGACTAGGCTATTGACTCTTTGGCCGAAGTTACGGTACCGGCTAATATAGCAATAAGCCTACTGCTCGCGCCACGGTATGTATTCCTTCGAGATATATCTTACGATATGTCCTTATTGTTCTCCGAAGGTTCGATCTAGGCTCTGCTAGTTCGACTAGAACTCTTCCTCTATAGGTGCGTAGATAACCAATTTCTAAGCGGCGAATATACTCTCCCAGCTGTATGTATTAGGCGGGTTTAGGTCCGAGATACCGTTCTTAGCCTCTTCTTACGTACGAGCTCGTTCGGTAGCATCGTCTTCTTCGGCAGCATCGTCTTCTTCGGCAGCATCGTCTTCTTCGGCAGCATTGTTATCGTTAGTATCGTCGTTACCGGGCTCCTTCTTCTAACGTAACTTAATCCTCGCGTTAATATTAGCGTTAATATAGTAGACGCAAAGCTATTGCTGTATGGCAGGAAAAACACGCGAGAGTGCGTTTTTTAGGGCCTTTTCCTTATCCGTAATAACTATAGTCGGCTGCGGTGCCCTAACTTACTGCCGAAGGTTGTCTAGCTGCTTATAAAGCCACTAGAATCCCTCTTCCTTCTCTATATTAATAAGGCCAAAAGCGAAGTTAGCCACAGACTTTTAATTAGTTATTCCAGTGGCCTAGAAGAGGTATATGTTAAAGCGGTTCGTTCTATATATGTTATTAAGTCCTAAGACTTCCGGGAACCTCTTCTACATCTGCTCACACTAAGGGTATGTCTAGAAGATAGCCTTAACCTTTCGAGTATCGTTATCCTCGTTATCGCTATCGCGATACTTAACCTTATGCTTAAGGCCGCCGCATTAGAGGTAGTTAATAAAGGCCTAGGTTGTAGTCTTGCCACTAAGGAGCATAGCACGAATCTTCTAACGGTCGTTGTATATATCCCGCTGCCGGAAGAATAACTCTTCGGTAAAGTCCCTAACAATAGAGGCTATCTCGCGAGCTAAGAGGGCACGATGCTTAGAGAGGCTTGTCTCGAGATCTTACTACGCTAAGGTACGGCGGCGATAGATATTATAAGCTAATAGATCGAGTGACTGCCTGTAGTTATACTAACTACCGTAATCGATACGATAAGTCTACTTCTATTAAGCTCTCTTATATATTAAGGCGATAATCTTAACTAGGCAGTTTAGCTTTTGCGAGGAAGCCTTACGAAGCCCGGCGCTTAACAAAGCTCGTTAAGGGCTACGATTATAGACGAAGACAATATAGGTAGGTAAGACCTGCCTATTGATCTTACGCTTATTAGAGCTAGACTTCTTTACGATAGCTGCTCCGTTCTCGCGATAGAAGCGTTAGAGGAAGCTATAGAGTTTATCGTACGTGTCGAAGGTTGGCGAAGGTAGAAGGCGTAGGATTGGAAGGCTATTATCGTTAGGCCGCTCGTTAGGCCGCTCGTTAGGCCGCTCGTTAAGCCGCTCGTTAGCAGGCATCGCGAAGGGGTAGGCAGGCTGCTAGTCGGGCATCGATCGTATCGCAAAGGCGCGCTGCTAAAAAGCTTTAGTTAGAATTTTGTTAGGGAGGAACCTGTTTATTTAGGCGGGTCTATTAATTGCTATAGCGCTACACCTAAATTAGGTGGCATGGGGTAAGCGCGCGGGGTCGGCGTAGAAATTATAGAGACAATCCTAGTTTCCTATTTAAATAGAGATTTCTACCTATGCAAATAGTAATACTTATTAGTAATTAGCTCTACGTCCTATGCGTTAAGGTCGTCTTAGGTTATAGACGCTATAAAGTCCGCTTCCTAAGTGTTAGGCTCTACGTCTTCTTTAATTATCCCCTTACTTTCCGAACTAAAAGACGAATTATTATCCTCCTCGCTATCGTCCTCGTCCTTATCGCCCTTACTATTAACTAAGACTACGCCGTCTATACTAATAAGCGTTGCTTTAAGATATATACGTAGCGCCTCCTCTAAGAGTATTTAAAGCTTTCGGGCATTATAATCTTCGTTAAAAGGCCGATCTTAATCTCTATAAGATAGAGCGTCCGGTACTATAGCCTTTTTTCTAAGTCGGTACTTAAGTTAGAAATAGAACCGCGAAAGGTATTCCGCCTAGCGGGCCTATCGCTTAGAGAGATAACGTTAAGTTATAAAATACTTAAGGTTACGATAGTCTATAAGGATCTTAAAGTTCTTATAGCTATAGAGCTCCGCTTGCTATTGCTTTAAATAGCTAATTATAGCGAGTATTTCCTTATCGTAGATAGCGTAGTTCCGTTCGGCGGAGGTAAGCTTACGGGAGTAAAAAGCCATAGGGCGGCGTTAGCCGTCTACCTTTTGCAAAAGCGTGCCTCTAAGTGTAAATCTACTATAGTCTGCCTTAAGTATTACGGGATAATTAAAGTCCTACTATAATAGCATTAGGGCTTACGAAAATAGATCTTTTAACGTTTAGAACGCCTTTGCCTATACGGCGCTTTAATAAAAGGCTACCTTTTTACCGGTAAGGGCTACGAGCGGACTAACGATATAGGAAAATTAACGAATAAAAGTCCGGTAGTAGTTCGTAAATCCTAAGAAACTCCGTACACCCTTTCGCAAAGTTAAGGCTATTTAGTCTCGAATAGCCTAAATCTTTACAGGGTCCGCTTATATACTAACGCCTATAATAATAATAAATCTAAGGTATTTAACCTAGCGGACGCTAAATTCGTATTTATTAGGGTCGAGGTATAGCCTATACTTAGAGAGCTAGTCTAATACCTTCCGCACTTTATCTATATAATCCTTTAGGCTACCGCTTATATAGATAAGAATATTATTAATATAGGCGGAAGCGAACTCGTTTAGAAATTCGCGAAGAATGCTATTAATATACCGTTAGAAGGTGCTAGGAGCCCTTATAAGCCTAAACGGTATTACTTTCTATTCGAAAAGCCTATAGCGAGTGCGGAACGCGGTCTTTTACTTATTACCTTCTATAATTCGCACCTTATAGAATGTCTAATAGATATCTAACTTAGTAGACTACTTTGCTTTAGCGATATTGCGGAGTATCTCCTTAATAAGCGGAAGTAGGTAGCGGTCCGGTCGTATTATTGCGTTAAGTGCTTAGTAGTCTATATAGAAATATAGTCCTCCTCTAGGTTTCCGCGCGAATAGCACTAAAGCGGCGGCCTTAAAAGAGCTAGCCTAAATAAACCCTTTATCTAAAAGGCCACGTAATGTTTTCCTTAATATAAGCAACTCGTCTTAAGATATCGCGTATAGCGGCCTAAAGGGTAGAACTATATCTTATCCGCGGGAATCCTTACGAAGTAGTATCGCGTGGTTAATGCCGGGCTTATATAGGTTTAATTTATCGGCCTCGATTTTCTAAAAGAGCGGTAGTAGGTTATAGAACTATATAGGGATTATTTAACGTAATTCGGCTTCCGTCTTCGGCTTCTTTAATCGTAAGGCTTTTTCGATATCCGTAAGGCTAACTATATAAATAGCAGCCGTAGCGGCTTCTAAGCCGTATTATCTACGGATTCGGTTAATTATACCGATAAATACTAAAGCTAAAACCTCTTTAGCCTCTCGAAGCTCTATAGCACACTCGGTGTCTTTAGGCTTATTTTTATTTATATACTATAGCTAACGCTGCGAATTCCTAAACTAAAGCCTTCCTTAGTGCGGTATAGAGTAAGACTCTATATAAGGAAGCTAAGGCTTTCTAAGGATTAGGTTAAATTCTAGCTAAAGGATAACTTATGCTACGAGCAATTGCTTATGCCTATTAATCTCCGTAGCTATCTATACGATACCTTTAATCTTCGCCTCTTCTATTACGCTTAAGGCTCTTTATACGTACTAAGGTCCTATATCTTTAACTAGTAAACGTAGTTCTTATATAAATGCCTTATCGATAGCGGCGTAGTATTAGCAACCTTCGTCTACGAGAGTAAAGACGAGGTTTATATAGTTAATAACAATAGGTATTAAGGTAGGAGAAGTCTTAATACGGTTAGTTAACTCTTTTTTCTCTAGTATTAGTAAATTAGGCTCTAGGGCTCGTCTATACTCCGGAGCTATACGTTTCCCTCCGCACTAATAGCGGCGGGGATATTATTATCCTCTTTAATATTAGACTTAAGAGAAGGTCGGGTAGCGCGAATCGCTATAGGCCGTTCGGCTCGCTTCGCCGTAGGGCGAGCGGGACGATATAGGCAGTTCTTAAATGCAGGAAATCAGCTGCATAAATATCATAGCAGAAGAGTAAAGAAAGGAGGTCTAAACTTATAGAGATAAAGATGCATGCAGCTACCTAACTATAGGACTAACGGAGGTATATATAGGTACCGGAGCCTCTTAAATAGGGCACTTAGCCCGTAATAACCGCAGTTATAATACAACGGAATACCTACCTGCCGTCCTTAGCTAAGGGGGTTATATAATAGGCTCGTTAGTAACGTAATAGCCTATTGCATCCCTATAGTCTAGGCCCGGGTTAATGCCCCGTATGGCCCCTAACGTCGTATAACGTTAACACACCCCTTTGCTATAGTCCTTATAGAGACTATAGCAACGCAAAAACAATATAATAATTAAATAAAATAGCTCGTTTAAATTAGTCGGAACGGCTTATATCCGTTATACCACCCCTAATATTAGATAGGGGGCTAAATTCGCATAAACTACAAAAACACACCCTAGAGGGTCCTATCCGCGCCGTCCTAGTCCTTCCTATCTAAGTCCTCGGGGCGGTCCCTTATGCCGAGCTGCTTTACGAAGTCTTCGTGCTTTTGCAAAGGGAGGGCCTTAGTTATACCGTCCGCTGGGTTCTCGGTAGACTTAATCTACCTAACCTAAAGCCGGTCTTCTTATAACCCCTAACGAAGCTAATGTCGATAGATGTCGATATACTTTAAATTCGTTTTAAGTCGAGCACTTAGCTTAGTTAATAGCCTAATCGTCTAGAGGTTGTTATACTATAGCTCTATAGTGCCTTCTACCTAGATCCTAAGCTCCTTAATAAGTCGAGCAAATTGCATCTACTCTTTCGCGGTCCTTAATAAAGCTAGGAGCTCTGCTTTAGTAGACGAGGTCGTGACCGTAGCCTACTTAGTGGCTTTCTAATCGACGGGTCCGCCGAGAAATAAGAATATATACCCTTATAATAACTTCCTCGACGTAGGGTCGTCCGCGAACGAGGAGTCTAACGCATAGAGAAACCTCCTTATCTCGTTAGTCGCTTTAAAACAGATGTATCGACATTTCATAAGCTATTGTATTACGTCTACGGTCGGGATGCATCTCACTTTTGCCTAGTTAGTACAATAGTAATGTCAATAGTTATAAGCCCGGGAGCGAAGTCTATTTTTGCTAAGACCTAGCTGCAACTTCTACTACTATTGACATTCTTTCTTCGAACCCCGCGTTAATTCGGATTTTTCCGCCACTTTTACTATAAGACGCTACATTCGCTACTTCGGGCCCGGTCGCACTTTTAGCGGCTGCGCGCTACCCTTACGCCTTCGATCCGGTTAGATATTATAACTTCGGCGGCGCACTTACGCTAAGGCACCTTACGGCTCTAGAGCTTATATAGCAGGAGCTAATAATCGTGTCTTATGTATGTGTGTATAGGAGGAAGCTAGCTGTGCGAGAGGGTAGCCCTAATAGCTGCCCCTCGCATAAGGCTAACTAATAGCGGGCTAACCGTAATACCTCCCCTTAGCCGAATCCTACTACTATATAAGACGGGCCGCGAGGGTTATCTTACTACTCCTCCCTAAAATCCATAATGTTTGTATAAAAAGGCGGCCTCTAAAGGCTGCCGTAGGCAATTCCTGCTAATTAATCCTTCCTATAACTTATTGTTACGTTTTCGTACGGGCAATTCGCGCCTATTTCTAATTCCGGGTTCTTTTTTTCGTTGTTTTTTCGTCGTAGTTATATTACTATAGGAGCAGGTGGACTAAGCCTCTTAGGACAGTATCGTCGTTCGTATTGCAAGAGAAGGCAACCAGCCTCTTAGGACAGAAGATCGTTTGTATTGCAAGAGAAGGCAACTAGCCTCTTAAGACAAAATCGTAGTCATATCGCGTAAGAGCAGGCAGACTAAGCCTCTTAGGACAGGTTCGTCGTTTATTGCAAGAGAAGGCAACCAGCCTCTTAGGACAAAAATCGTCGTGTTGTAAGAGAAGGCAACTAGCCTCTCCGGACAAAATCGTGGTTATATTACTGTAGGAGCAGGCGGACTAAGCCTCTTAGGACAGTATTCGTTCGTTCGGACCTTACGGACAACTATGTCGGAGGGAGTGGCTTGAGAAGACTCTTCCAGTCTCTCGGCACATCGTTTCGTTCGGACCTAACGGACAACCGTGTCGTAGGTAGGTGAAGGGGCTCGAGAAGACTCTTTTAGTCTCTCGGCTCGAAGTCGTAAAAAAAAAAAATGCTCGAGAAGACTTTTCTTTCGGTCTCTCGGCGTGAAAATCGATCGCTGCAACTAAGGGCAAAGAATAGCCACTTAATGCAGCAGAAGGTCGTCTTACAACGCAGGCGGAAGCGTGTGAGGGCTTATAACCTCTAGAGCTCACATAGCAGGAGCTAATGATCGTGTCTTGTGTGTGTGTGTGTGGGAGGAAGCTAGCTGTGCGAGAGGGTAGCCCTAATGGCTGCCCCTCGCATAAGGCTGACTAATAGCGGGCTAACCGCAACAACGGCATTCGGCACGGCACATTCGGCGGCGATTAACACCACGGCTTATTTAGCACGGTCGGGCAGGCCACCGTGTACGTAGGGGGGTATATCGACATTTCATAGGCCATTGTATCACGTCTACGGTCGGGATGCATCTCACTTTTGCCTAGTTGGTACAATGGTAATGTCAACAAGATGCAATAGTCCCGCGTAGTATATAAGTACGCTAAGCACCTCTTTGCCTCTCGAAGGTATCGTAGACCCGGGTTATAGCTAAACTAGGCTAGCCGTGCCGCCGGGAATGCCGCGTCCGCCTTAGTGTAAATCGCCGGATGTAGGATCGTGCCTACTAAAGAAAGAAAGTAATAGACCTCTTCGTTGCTCGCCTTTTCCTCGTAGGGAATTAGCTTATCCGTCGTTAGGGGGATCTTAAGCGCGCTAAAGCCCGAATCGTCGTCTATATAAAACTTCTTCGCTATCTTAGAGATATAAGATGCCTAAGAAAGCCATAACTTCCTATTAAGTCTATCCCGGATTATCTTAATCCCTATAAACTAACGTAGTTCCCTTATAAAGTTAACGGTGTATCTCGCTATAAGGGCCTTATAGAGTTCTAGCTAGTTATCCTTCCGCTCCTTCGGATATATTATCGCGATATCGTTTATAAAGAAGAAGATAATTAGTCCCTTATAGACTATTATATAGGCGTCCTTAATTAAGGTCTCTACGCCTAAAGACTTAAAGAAGCCGGTAAGGTCCTTATACTAGAGCTTTAGGGCGATCCTTAGGCCGTATAGCCCTCGTAGAAGCCGTATGCATAAGCCTAGTTCTACGTATCCGGGTGGAAGCTAATAGTAGACTATAAATCGTAGTATCGTATTTAGAAAGGCCGTCTTAACGTTATATTACACGGACTCTATGTCCTCGAGATATAGTAGGGCTATTAGTAGCCTAAAGGTCCTCGCTCGAAAGGTCGCCGCATACGTATCCTCGTTGTCTTCCGGTTAGCGATCTCCTTAAATAACTAGACGGGCCTTAAATCGAACTATATATCCCTATAGATCGCATTTATAAGTGTAGACCTATCTTATCGGAATTAAGGGTTCTCCCTTCTTCTTAGCCTTAGATTTTAGGGTCTTAACCTAGGTTAGAAGTTTCTCCTAATCCTTAATTTTACAGGTTATTCCTTTAAGCCACTAGGTCTTATAGGGGGAGGCTATCGCTATCTTATAGGAGGTAGGCATAGGAGGCATATCCTCGATATATAGTCTATAGGTTAAAGCCTTCGCAATAATATTATTAATAAATAGGGTCTTTTAAGTTCTCTTTCTCTTCCCCTTAACGATATTGCTAGGGTTTATACCTTAAGACGTATCCCGCTCTTTACGTAACGGCTTCGACGAAGCCGGCACGTCTTCCTCCGTATCTAAAAGCTCCTCTATGCGAGGTCGGCCATTAAGGTCGGGTCTATTTAGTCTAGCCGTTATCCCGGCTGTCGAATCGGTCGTTTTACCCCCTAGAGGAGGAGGCATCCCTAAGACTTCCGATAAAGGCGTCCTAAGGCCAATCGGCTCCTCCGTAGGTCCTAGTATTACTATTCTTAGTATCGTAGGATCCCTACCCCTAAGATTAGGTAGTATCGCGGCATTAAAGGAGACTACCTTGCTAGTCTATAGAGGCGAGACGCATAGACCCTCTATCGTTAGGGGTATTACCCTTTTATTCTGCCTCCTATAATTAAATGCTAGCATAAATTCAGCCGCCGTAAATCGCAGCCGGGTAGCCTTATCGGTCTAAGGGTACTCGTAGGCCCCTTCTTTATCGCCTTTATTATCTTCGGGCATATTAATTGCGTTTATCTATCGGAGGTTATTATAAGTATAGGTGTGTAGAGCCTACGCACCTTCTTCCCTCCTTAGATCGTATATAATATCCTTATTAAATTAAACATTCGAAGAGGTTAAAAGCTTCGTTTATCCTAGGGAAGGGACCTAAATAACGAACTAGTTAGTAGATTTATACCTAACTAGATATCTAATATATGCCCTCTACGTAGTCTACGAGAGGGACTTATAAGATTTAATATATTCGAGGGCATTCGTTGTTATTAGGTATGCTATATATCTATACACGCGTAAATGCGTAATCGTCGGTCGGATCTCCTTAATATAGCTGTATAAAGGGTTATAGTCCCTTATATACTACTACTATCGCTTATAGGGACTCCTTCCCGTCTTATCGACCTTTATAAAGGGTGTTAGGTTTAGCAAGTAGACAGCCGTTCGATAGGTCTCGGTCTAGAGCGTGTTAGGGATCTGCGAGTCGAGACTTATTAGTCTAGCTTTTTCCTAAACAATAGCCCTTAATCGCTCCGTATATCTATTCTAAGTCGGCGTTAAAGGGGCTAATACAAAGAGCTATAGGCTAAGTCTATCCGTGTACTGCTTAATCTCCTTAGTGATTAAGGCCTTCTCTCCGTTAGTGACTAAGATAATTATTTAAATCCCGTAGCGCGTAGTGAGCTTCGCAATTAGCTTCTTAAAGACGTCCCGGACCTCGGTTTTCTACTTAATAGCGTAGAAGAACCTTATGCTAGTTGTTATATAGGTGAATAAGGCGTAGTATTTAAATCCCGCGGCACTTACTTCCGGGCTAGTATAGAGGTTAAAGCTAAATTAAACCCTTACCCTTTACGGCCTTAACGTTAGTAGGTCTTAAGAGACTTATCGTTTTGCCTTTCCCATAGTATATACCTCGCATTTATAAGTTGCTGGTCTATAAAGCTTTATGCCTACGGACTTATCAACTAGCAGCCCTATAGCCTCCGGCCTTAGGTGCCCTAGGCGCCTATGCTAAAGGTCCGCGAGATCCTTATTCGAAGGTGGCCTAGGTCGTCGACTCGTCGCAAAAACAGTTCCCGGGGCATCCGGCAAGCTCGCAATAACGTATTAGTCCTCGAATTCCTTAAGCTAAGTAAGCTGCTCACCCGTCGGCTTATAGAATAGCGTATTATCGTGCTGGTTTTAATAAACCTAAGCCTTAATCCCTTATCGAACGGAAAAGACGCTTATCGGCATCTTAGGGATATAGTAGCTGTTTTTAAGTAGGAGCTTCTTGCCCCCTAAGAGTAGGATAACTACGGATCCCACCCCCTAGACTATAAGCGCGGTTTTACTAACGCGGACCTCTTCCTACTACCCTTAGGTAAACGTCTTCTTATTAAACCACCTAATATTATTAAACATATATACACTCGCCCTTAAATTATAGATAACCTTATCTCTAAGAGGTTTATCCTTAATATAAGTGAGGTTAACTTATAATATCGTGTTAATGCGAGAAACTATATTCGCCTGCTTATTGCCGTTGCCGCTATTTAGGACCGTAATCGTATTGTCTGCCTTACTTACCCCCGAGGGTTTCTATGCTATAGCCTTCTTTTTACCTTCCGGGTTATCCTAAAGCCACTTATTAATATTAGCCTTTAATATATCTCGAACGTCCTATCCTTTAGGGGCATCCTTCTTAAATATTGCTCGGAACGAGAAGCAGCTTTCCTACTAATTAGCCTTTGTGTTCCGGTGTATGTCGTATAGGCACCTCGTTTGCCCCTTCGACGCCGGAGCGGTCTAATTAACCTAAGGTCTAGATTTCTTCCGAAGAGATACCTTACGTTTGAATTCCGCGATAAGGTTCCTTAGGGGTTTTAGAGTTACCCTAACGACGCCCTTAAGTCGTTTATAAAAGGCATTATTTAATCTCTCGTTCGAGGCCTAACTAAGGTCGAATTCCTCTATAGCCCGAAGAAAATCCTATCGGATCTTAATATTATTTAAAGTCGTGATTTTTAGGTCCCTAAAGTCGATAATCACTTAATTAAGTTAATCGGCCTACGCCTTTTAGTCTCGATTCCCCTTTTTGCCGATAATCTAATAATACCGGTTATCTACGAAGGTCTTTTCCTCCTCCTCTAAAGGCAGGACCTTCTGTTTAAGTTCCTAGATCCTGCTTTAAGGTAAGGTCTATACGAGGGTCTCTCCCTTAAGAGCCTTACTAATTGACTTACTAATTAGCTCTTCGATGTAAATTATAGCCTTTTCCCGGGTCTTAAATAGGCTAACGGCTGAGTTATAGCTATCCTGCTTAAAATAGAACTCTATCGTCGCATTATTAAGCCGATTGTTATAGTCAGTAGTCCTATTATTAAATTTAACGTCCGTAAGGTCCCCTCTCTAGGGTTATTCCCTAAGATTGCGTTTAAACTCTTCCTAGCTAATTTTAATAGGCTCTTCGAGCAATTCGGATCCTGCTAGGTCGATATATTCCTAAATATAGTAGATCTTCGCCTAGCCCTTAATAGCCCGAATCTAGGGGGTTTAATTAAGGCTTTCCTTAAGCGTTACGATATTTACCTCTCCGGATGTAGATATCGCTATAATCGTTCTTTTTACCTTATCGTTACGAGGGATAACTGTGTGTCGTTTTGTTCCTTCTTTAAAGCTAGCTCTTCGTAATAATACTAAGGTTAGAGCCTAATGCGGTTATAAAAAAATGCGATATCGATAGCTTTAATTTAGGGTTATTTAAGCGAAAGAGACCTAGCTTATACGGCCGGGCTTATAACTCTTAAATATAGGAAATCAGCTGCATAAATATTATAATAGAAGAGTAAAGAAAGGAGGTCTAAACTCGTAGACATAAAGATGCATGCAGCTACCTGACTATAGGACTAACGGAGGTATATATAGGTACCGGAGCCTCTTAAACAGGGCCCCTAGCCCGCACTAACCGCAGTTATAATACAACGGAATACCCACCTGCCGTCCTTAGCTAAGGGGGTTATATAATAGGCTCGTTAGGGACGTAATAGCCTATTGCATCCCTATGTTCTAGGCCCGGGTTAATGCCCTATATGGCCCCTAACGTCGCATAACGTTAACAGCAGTCTATAGCGAAATATCTATCCGCGCTATAGCGTACGTAAAGCCCTTCCTCTCTCCGCTTTTAAAGCTCCGCCTTCGATACCTACTTAGCTCGCTATAAAGAAAAAGAAGGCGCGCTACCTAAGGCGGCGGATAGTATCCTCGCTTTTCTACGAGCGGGCCGCGTAGTAGATATTATAATATCGCCTTTATAGTCTACTATAGTATCGGGCGTAGATTTAGGCGGCGGGAGCGTTATAGCGTTCTTAATAGTAACTCCTCTATTCCTATTAGTAACGCCGTTTATGCTAGCGCGCTTTCGCAACTTTTAGAAGCTAAGGCTTTGCTTATAGTTTTAGGCTACCTTCGTAAGGCGACCTACGTACTCCCGGAAGTTAGTAGGTATCTCGATTAAGATAAGTATCTCCTATAGTTACGGAGTAATCGAATTCCGTAGCTATATAAGCTTAGCGCTATCTCCTTAAACGCTATTTCCGGCGGCGTAAGTAATAGTCTCCTTAAAGTCGGGAAGGAGGTCCTTAAACGTTTAGCCGTCTTTCTAAAAGAGGATCCGCAACCTATCTTACGCTTTCTCCTACTCCTATACGTTGCCGAACGCGTAGATAAAGTAGTTAAAGAAGGCATAGGGGTCGTAAGCGCTACTAGGCCCGCTACTCTCCTAAAACCTAGAAATCCGCCGTATCTAAGCTTAAGCAGCGTATAGAGTAGCGAATACTAAGCGGTATCGCGGCAACCGTTAAGGCCTTACTTCTCGTTAATAGTAAACTTACTGCGGAGGCGATATAAGAAGAAGTAAAAAGACTCTAGCTTACTATCTTATATAGGCTACGGTAGAGGCTTTCTTTTGCCGAAGGCGGCTTTAAGGGCCGTCCTTAGGTTAGCTATACTAGCGTCCTTAGCTACGGGAGAGTTTATCGACGTAGCCGTAGACGTAAGTAGCATATTTATAGAGGTAGGCGCCGTAGATCCTATTTTAACTCTAAGGACTTCTAGCAACCCCCTTCGTTTAACCGGATTAATAGCTATTTTCTATAGCAGCACTAGAAGGCGCTCCTCTTCCGCTATAGAAGGTACGGTATCCGCTATCGCCTTGCCTAAACGGGCTTTTATTATTTCCTATCGAAGGCGGGCTTTTGCAAAGGCCCGCTTATTTAGCGACTCTTATCGCAGCTATAGCTGCTAGGACCCTTCGGCCTATTGCTTAAAGACGTCCTTTATATTATTGTTTAATAAGTCTTTAATAGTAGCTAGTATTACTACGTGTGCCGCTTTTATCGTAGCGGCCTATCGTTCTAGTTAATACGTGCCGCTTTTATAAAAGCGGGACGTTATTATATTAATAAGTCCGTAAAAAAAAGAGATAGATAATACTATAATAGAGTAGGCAGAGTAATTATATAGGTGCTTTTTATATAGGTGTAGAAATCATCTATAAAGAACTAAGTGTAAGCGTACCTATCGGACTAATCTAGTTATATAAGGAGGAAAGGGGTTATAAGTTATAACCCTTAATAACCCCGACGATAACGCCGTTATTAGCCTCGTTATAACCCGGGCAATAGCCTCGTTATAACCCGGATAATAGCGTTAGCGGCTAGGTCACGTGCTCCTAATAAGGCTTTGTTAGGCGCCCGGCTAAGCCGGGCAGGCTCTTCGCAGTACCTATAAAGGGGCCCCCTTTTCCCCCTTTATTAACATTACCGTCTTCCCTATTTGCTTTCTATCGGGAAATCCCCGGTTTTTCCCTAGATTCTACTATAGAATTCCACGGGCTTCTACGGGCATTACCCCGCACTTCTATAGGCGTATTTACCTACTTTTCTTCGGTTATATTTCACCGTGATTTTACGGTGATTTTACGGTTATTTATATAGTCTTTACCTATAAAATCTCTTCCCTTCTACGGTCTTCTACCGTAGAATTCTAATTCCCTTCTATAGTCTTCTACCGTAGAATTCTAATTCTCTTCTATAGCTTCTACCGTAGAATTTACCGTAGAATTCACTAGTCTTCTACTAGGCTGCTTATTTATTTACTAACTATATAACTTATTTATCGTACGGCACGATCTATTCCTTTTCTTACCGATCCTTCCGTCCGATTATTTTTGTTACCTATTTTTCCTTAGGTCTACGCGGCTGATTTCGTCCGAGGATTTTTCCTATATATAGAGACTAGTTAGCCTCCCTACTAGATAAGATAAGAGCTATTATTCTTAGTGTTTTACATCCTTTTGCAGCTTCTAATCCCTTTGTGCAGGCTGTTTTAGCCTTAGAGCCTCTCTTCCCTTTTTGATTGCTATTACCTAAATGTCGAGAACCCGACTGCCTAGCGTTCGACAGTTATAAGCCCGGGAGCGAAGTCCATTTTGCTAGGACCTAGCTGCAACTTCCACTGCTATTAACATTCTTTCGAACCCCGCGTTAATTCGTCATTTTTTCGCCACTTTCGCCATAAGACGCTACTTTCGCCACTTTCGCTACTTTCGCCACTTTCGGGCCCGGTCGTACTTTTAGCGGCTGCGCGCTACCCTAACGCCTTCGATCCGGTTAGACATTATAACTTCGACGGCGCACTTGCGCTAAGGCACCTTACGGCATTCGGCACGTTACGGCACGGCATATTCGGCGGCGGCGATTAATACCACGGCTTATTTAGCACGGTCGGGCAGGCTACCGTATACGTAGGGGGGTATATCGACATTTTATTTAAGCTATTATATTACGTCTACGGTCGGGATATATCTTACTTTTGCCTAGTTAGTATAATAGTAATATTAATAGTTATAAGCCCGGACGAACTTCTTTACGTATAGAGAGTTCTAACGGCTTATATTTTTAGCTTACTAACGCTACGACTTACGGTAGTAAAGCCTTTGCCTTTATATCTAATGAATCGACTCGCGGAGGACTAGTATAATTTTTTAAGGAGCGTTATTTAATCTAGCGAATCGACTTACAGAGGATTAGTTAGTACGTTTACCTTACTCTATTAGTGTTTTCCTACACTTAGTTTTGTCTTTACGGTTTATTTACATATATTATGTATTTAACTACCTTTTTCCGGTGATTTTACTATACTTTTACCTATATTACCGTATTTATTATAGCCGATATTACTTCGAAGACTATTTTAAATAGACTAGCGGACTAAGACCGATAGATCTTAACGATCTAGAAATACGCACTCGCCTAAGGGATTTAGGAGAAAATCGACCCTTCTATTACGCCTAAACTTTAGAAACCCTTATTGCCTCTTCCCGTAGAACTAATAGTTAGAATAGTTAACGCGACTATTGCTAATATTGCTAGTTTATCTATAGAAGAACTTAAGAGGTTTAAGTTTCTCTTTTCCCGATACCGTACGTTGCTTTAAGCCTATAAAGACTAATAGAAATCTCTTACGTTAATCTAGCAGTTTATCGTTTGGAATATCAGGAACTACTACTTAATAATTGCCGATAAATATAAGGTTTCTAAGGAATTAGCTTTACTATAGCGGCGTATAAAGCCGATTTCGTAAACACAATAGAAGACTATTCTTACGTAGTTCTATACTATTTTAAAGGCACTAGACCGGACGGATATTACGATATAGATTTCTAACTAGTAGAAGGTCCTTACCGATGCCCGGCGAATTAAGTTGCCGGAATCGGAAGGTCTCTAGGCTATATAGCTTTTTCTTAAGGCTATTTAGCTAATTTCTAGCCCTTTTGCGGAATACTAGATAAATAAGATAGAGGATAATGCCCGCCTAAATAAGCTAGGTTAAGAGTAGTCTTTCCCCGACGGATTTAAGATATCCGAACTTTTCGAGCGCTCGTAGGCCTTAAAGGCTATAACTAAAGCGCTAAAGACTAACGCTTTTACGAAGTTCTAAGGTTAGGGAATAAAGTCCCTAGCCGCGGAATCTATAGAGAAATCGGCAACTACTTTAGCAGCTGCGTCCTTAGATAAAGATAAAGGCAAGAAAAAAGATAGTCCGCCGTGCATTTACGGAGAACGATACTACTTCCGATAGTATTATTACTTTAACCCTTCCGTTCGACTTCTATTATAGAAACCCGATAAAGACGTCTAAAAGACTATAGACGACTACCTTAAGGTTCCGGCTAATAAGGCTAAAGTTAACGCAATACTTCTTCGCGATAAGGAATAGCGGAAGAATAATCCGACTAAGATAAAGATTGTATAAGCTACGGCTACCGCTAATATTCTTACGACCTTTTTACTACTAATTATTCTATAGACTACCGTAGAATACCTATTAAAAGATTCTTTTATTATAGATTTAGGGTCTAATAGATATATTTGCAATAATAGGGAGCGTTTTTATAACTTCTAGCCTTCTTTTAAGTACGCACTTATAGGCAGTAGAAGCACTCCTATTCTTAGGATAGGCACGGTGTTTATGCGTATTTCGACGGGCATTTTTTAGCTTAGTTAAGTAGTATATATCCCGTCTTTTTATATATCCCTTTATTTACTTCGTCTTTTGCATAAGGCGAATCTTTTATAGAACCCGTAGACTAGATAGATCTCTTCTTTAACCCGTACGATTTATATAACGGAGCTAATTTATAACTAGTATATTATCGAATATAACCTGTTAATACCTTCTACTACGCTTTTAACTATTGCTTTCGTTTCTTCTATAGATTCTACCGTAGAAACCCTAGTTATAGCACCTTTTTCGGCTACTATACTAGAGCCTATACTAATAAGTATAGAGGAACTTTCTCTTTAGCACTAACGACTTAGACATCCGAATAATAAGGCGCTTTCGAAGGCATTCGGAATACTATAGTTAGTGACCTTTAATAAGATAATCTCCTATAAGCCCTATAAACTTACGTAGGCTAAACGAATTATTAACCGCGAGCCGCTGCTTTTTAAAGCGACGTTTCCCTTTTCTAAGGTGTTTTATAATATCTTTTCTATATATAAGAGTTATAATAATAAGAATATTGCATTTTTTATTAAGGATAACTATACGAAGCTTATTTTTCTATATGCACTTTTAGACGCCTTTATAGATAAGCTGATTTTATGTTTTAAGAGCCTAGGTCGGTATATTTCCCGATAGTTCTTACTTTCTATCGGTATAATCTATCGAGATAACGACTAAGCCCTTCGATACGATTTTAAAGACTTTATTAACTAGTAGGGCATTTATAATAAGCCTACTGCTCCTTATACACCTACTTAAAATAGCGCTGCCGAACGGGCTAGGGGGGTAGTATCTACGAAAGCTCGATCTATAAGGATTAAAGCAAGTTTGCCTAAGCATTTATAGATAGAAACTTAGAAAACTATAGTATATTTATATAATCGGATTTTAGCCCGATAGGCAGCTTCCTTTACGTTATTTCTATCGAAGTAGATTTCCCTAATAGAGATCCTTTACGATTAGTTAAAGGATTACGACCGGAATATACCGGCATTTCTCCTTCCCTAACTATTACGATTTAATTATCTTCGAGCTTTTAGCTATAAAGCTTACCTATTAACTACTAAGGCCTTAACTAACACGTAGAAACGTAATCTTAAGCAGGAACCTTATATAAAGGTTAGTTACTTAGTTAGGTATAATTCTACTAATATTTTTCGTGTATAGATCTTTTAGAGACGGGAGGTTCGTCGAGTTTATAATATAACGTTTAATAAGACTTAGTTTTCAACCGCGTCTAAGGCATTTAAACCGCTAATATAAGTGTTATTACCGGCATTTCTACTATATATTATATAGGAAGAAGAGTAAGATAAGGCAGAATTCTAATTAACGCTAATAGTGCTTCCTAATAAGCATTCTACTTTAGTAGATATTCTAGCCGAAGGCAATCCTTAGCTCCTTACTCCTAACTAAACCTTAGAACCGCCGGAGGACGTTTTTAAGAATATATAGGATTTCTAACCTAATATTTCTATACTTTTACCTACTATAACTATAGAACTAGCAGACCGTCTTAAGGTATAGTTGCCTTAAGCTACTTCTCGGTCTATAGATTACGATAATACTATTCCTATAGATAGTCTACGGATAACGAGGTTTATAAGGGATTTACGCCCTACTTGTTTAAACCGTTTTTTAAGTCGATATCCCGCTTTCGCCTACGTTAGGCATCTACCGGCTAATAGCACCGCTTTTACGGCTATATTCGCTACTTCTCTTAAACTTAGGAAGATATATAAACGGGATTTACCCGCGCTTCTAAGGTTTTAGTCTAATCTCGAGATGATCTATATAGACCTAAGTTTAAAGCCGCTAGAGCAATTAAATAGGACTCCTTAAAATAGCGGAAGACCTTCTTTCCTTCGCCTACCCTAAGAGCGAACGCGCTAATACGTCCTCTTCTATTAATATAGGCATTCGATTATAAGTTTAATAAGCACGGCTACCTTAGGAAGTTTAAGTCTCGCCTTTATATACGAGGAGATCTTTAGCCGTTTAGCGGAAAAGAAATATACGCCGCGATGCTTATAGCGTGAAATTTTCGTATTATAATTGCTATTGCCGCTAAATTTAGCACTAAAACCCGCTTACTTAACGCGGTTAACGCCTTTATAAATGCCGATCTAAACAAAGAAGTATATATCTACTTCCCGGACGGATTTAAGGTATTTAGTTTTATAATTCGGTTAATAAAGGCTTTATATAGACTTCGCCGTTCGCCGCTTCTTTAGCAATAGGAATTATCTAGGTCTCTTACCGAACTAGGCCTTTAGCAAAGTATAGAGGATCCTTATATTTTTATATCTACTATAAGTAGTATTATTAATTTCTTCTTTATAGATAATATTATTATCCTTTTCCGTAAGGAGCACTATAGGGCTACTAACGATTTTATCTATCGCTTTAGGCAAAAGTATATAGTTACTAACCGCGGAGAGCTTACTTATTTCCTTAGGATAAGGATTATCCGGGACCGTAAGTAGCGAAAGCTATAGTTATATTAGGACGTTTACTTAGATAAGATTGCTTTTAAGTTTAGTTTAATCCTTGCTTTTACGATTTTACGGCCTATTTCGACCCTTTGCCTATTCCTACTTCTCGAGAAGCTAGAGAAACACTAGGGATAGGCTACGGATGATTAAATCTATTACTTTTAGTCTTTAGTCGGTTCTTATAATTATACGACTATTTCTACCTATCTTAACGCCGTAAAATCGTCGAATTTATTAGCGGAGTATATATAGAACCCGTCTGCGCTTTATATTAAGCTTATAGAAAGCTTAGTGATTTACTTATACGAATCGCGTTTCCTTACGATTGAATTTTCGGATATAGACGAGCAAGAGCTCGTTATAGCTTCTAATACCGCTTACGCTAACGACTTAGACACTCGTTATTCTTTTAAAGGCTATTTTATTAGCCTATTTAACGGTCTAATCGCATAGAGTGCCTAGAAATAATCTACGGTTACTACTTCTTCTACCGAAGCCGAACTTCTTATAGTCTCTTCTACTGCGAAAGAGCTAATTTCTATTCTTTATTTATTTAACGATATTTCCCTATAGCTAGATATTCCTATTCCTACTATTTAGTGTAATAACACCTAGATAATCCGCTTAGTTTCCGCCGAGATTCTAAAGATTTAGACCGCTTTAAAGCACGTTAAAATTTATAACTGCTAGGCCCGTTAAGAATTCTTACGTAATACTTTTAATATTAAATATATCCCTTTTAACTAGATAGTTGCGGATAGATTAACTAAATTACTTTTATAATAAAGTTTCTAAACGTTCTTTCGCTAGCTTTAACTTACGGATATTTCTTCTAGGATTTAAGAAAAAGTCGACGATAATTCTAACTAGCCGGAAGTTATTCCCTTCTAGCTAGGGGGGTATGTTAATATCACCGTCTTCCTTATTTGCTTTCTACCGGGAAATCCCCGGTTTTTCCTTAGATTCTACTATAGAATTCTACGGGCTTCTATAGGCATTACCCCGTACTTCTATAGGCGTATTTACTTACTTTTCTTCGGTTATATTTCACCGTGATTTTATAGTGATTTTACGGTTATTTATATAGTCTTTACCTATAAAATCTCTTCCCTTCTATAGTCTTCTACTATAGAATTCTAATTCCCTTCTACGGTCTTCTACCGTAGAATTCTAATTCTCTTCTACGGCTTCTACCGTAGAATTCACCGTAGAATTTACTAATCTTTTACTAAGCTGCTTATTTATTTACTAACTATATAACTTATTTATCGTACGGCACGATCTATTGCTTTTCTTACCGATCCTTCCGTCCGATTATTTACGTTACCTATTTTTCCTTAGGTTTATACGGCTGATTTCGTCCGAGGATTTTTCCTATATATAGAGACTAGTTAGCCTCCCTACTAGATAAGATAAGAGCTATTGTTCTTAGTGTTTTACATCCTTTTGCAGCTTCTAATCCCTTTGTGTAGGCTGTTTTAGCCTTAGAGCCTCTCTTCCCTTTTTAATTACTATCACCTAAATGTCGAGAACCCGACTGCCTAGCGTTCGATACCCTTTCCTAGCTAGTAAGATAAGAGAATAGAACCTAATACACCTAACTATATAAGTGCAATAGGTTTACCTTCCGGCCGCTCTACGTAGTAGAGCCCTACTAACACTAATTAGTAATTAAAATGCTTAATTATAGATAAGCTAGGTAGAAGAGATAGACTCTCTAACCCTCGAACGTGCGACGGATCCGATTGAATAGTTATTTTTAACCTACGATCCTAATCCGTACACTTAGAGAGGGCTATTTGTGCTAAGAACGAAGAACCTTCCCGAACTAGAGCGACATAGCTTTTGCAGGCCGCTAAAAAGACTTCCTAAGCTCCCCTTAACGGATTACCCCTTTAATAAAGCCTATAACTATTAAGAAGAGTGCGTTAACAACGCTAATAAGGGTGTTAAACAGCTACCCTTAAAGGAACCGCTTTAACGAAGCCTATGCTATTAAGGAATAGTGTGTTTTTACGACGCTAACCCTATCGCGAAGACCCCTTCGCGAACCCGTTAAATACTCCCGACAAACCTACGGGACATACGATTAACACAAGCTATTTAATTACGACCCTCGCGTAAAGACCCTTACGCAATACATTATTAAAGCCTATTGCTTGCTTCTAATAAGACTATCGCGAAGACCCTCGCTACGATAAATACCCCGCTGTCTTCCGACCTAGTACTATATAGTCCGCTTACTGCCCTAAGCCTACTTTAAAGAACATAGGATAGCAACCTCGGCCTAGACACTATTCCCGGAGGAAGAGAACCCCTTTAGCTACCTCGTATATAAGCTATTCTATAAGTATATTGATATAAGCCGTTAGGAGGCAGACGTTACGCCGGACGACGATAACATTATCGCCGTTATAACCTATACGGCTCGATTCCTCGCCGTCTTAGACAATAGCGTTTATATTAACGGCCCCTAGCTCTTCGACGACTTCTAGGAACACTTCGAGGGATAGAAAGAGGCAACGTAGAATAAAGTCTAGAAGAAATACACAAACGCGCTAAAGACCCTCTTAAGGAGGCGTGGGATCTTTCTAAAACGTCGAAACGACCGTTAGACCGGCTCGAACGCGGCGCAATTAGCCGCCCTACTAGACTTCGACGAGCCGCTAACCTAGCCCGCCGACGAGTTCTCGAAGACCTAATTCGACATCGGCATAGTAGCTTACGCGAGACAAACAGCTGCTGCCGCCGTATCGTTAGTTCCGCCGTCGCCTTTCCCTACCGCTTTAACGGCTACGCCCTCGTTAGCCCCGGCTTCCGTTATTTAAAGAGCCGCTAAAGTATCCTTACCTACGTCTTCGCCCGTTGTTCCGCCGCTAGTAGTTCCCGGCCTGCCTCCACCTATTATTCCCGGCCTATTCGTTCCCTAGGCTCCGCAATATACGGTCTATCCGATAAATCACCGGTTCCGGCACCCCGAGTTTATCGTCCCGGCTACCGCTTAGCCGTTTTAGCCTACCGCCGTTCCTACCGCCGTTCTAGCTATCTAAGTTCCCCGTGCTCCCGTCCTTAAATTCCCCCTTAAGGCATATACAACTATGCCCCCTCCTAAGGTCCCGAACGTCCCTACCGATAGGAACCTTATGCTATAATTCGCTAAGGTATAGAGGAAAGATTATAATTATATAGGAGACCCGTACGACATCCTCGACAATAAAGTCCGGCTCTTTATACGGACCTACTATAGCCTTTAAATCGCCTTAGGCTAGTTTTATAGGCTAGTTGCTTAAATCCTCGCCGGCCGTGCTAAAGACTACTACATCCGGTAGATTAATTAGTCTTCGCTAACGACTACGTTCCGGGCCGTATATAATGCCCTTTAACGCCGTTTCGAGGTCTATCGGCAATAATACTTTACGGAATAGACGATAACGACGTTCTAGTCACTTCGCAATTAGAACCCCGGCAAGCCCCTTTAAGAGGTTCTTAAGCTGCTATTCGATAAGCTATAGCTTTGCTAACATGCCCTTAGCCCTGCTTTTGCAAGAGACCCGGAAGATAACGTCCCTTTGCGAATAGCTATAACGAACGCCTATCGAGGCGTTCCGGAACTTAAATAGGCCTTCTTTCGTCCGGCTGAATAGGTAGAAGAGCTGTTTTCCGACCTTCGCTCGTGCCTCGAAACGCACCTCGCACGCCGCCCCGACTAGCAATACTTTAACTAACGTAAAGATAGAAGAGGTCGTATTATATAAGGCACTAAACGAGGCTATAGACAACGATAATAACACGGCTACGTTCTAAGTAAAGAGGATAACGATAACGATAGGACTAACGAGTTCGGCTAGCTAACCCTTTTAGATACTCCCTAGCCGAGATAACGTCTTTATTCTTATTCTTTATTTAAAGACTGCTAGTATGTTTACTATTTTATTTATTGTTTCCCTTTATTCCCTATTTTCCTACTTCGACCCGGCAACGCTACGTTCCGGCCCTACTTCGACCCTACGTCGCACCGGTCACGTTCTATTCCGGCCTAAATACGCTTTTTTAATCCTTTTGCGATTTGTATTTACAATTTGTATTTATTAGGCATTTTAGCCTAATATGCATTTTTCCCCCTTTTTCCGTACGTTGCAAAGGTTATTGCAACGTTGTTTTCCGGTCGGATATACGATAATAATAACGGCCCGTTTAACCGGGCTATAGATCCCTATTTGTCCCCTTCTTTCGTTAGCCGGATCCGAGATAACAATGCGGCCTATTTAATCGGGCTATAGATCTTATTTCTATTCGTTGTGTTCGATTAGTCTGTAATACGCTTCGCAGCCTCTTAAAGAAGAACTGCTAGTATCGGACTAATCTAGTTATGCAAGGAGGAAAGGGGTTATAAGTTATAACCCCTAATGACCCCGACGATAACGCTGTTATTAGCCTTGTTATAACCCGGATGATAGCGTTAGCGGCTAGGTCACGTGCTCCTAATAAGGCTTTGTTAAGCGCCCGGCTAAGCCGGGCAGGCTCTTCGCAGCACCTATAAAGGGGCCCCCTTTTCCCCCTTTCCTAGCTAGCAAGACAAGAGAATAGAACCTAATACACCTAACTATATAAGTGCAATAGGTTTACCTTCCGGCCGCTCTACGCAGTAGAGCCCTGCTAATAGTACCTATATATACGGATATATAGCTCTACGTACGTACCCCTTTGTCCGCACGTGCCCCTTACCCCTATCCGCATAAGCCCCTTACCCTTATTCGCACGAGCCCCTTTTCCCGCCCGCACGTGCCTCTTCCCCGCTCGTATATAAGAATGCGGATTAGGTCGTAGACTTAATCTTACTAATAGTTAAAGACCCTTATATAGATGCCTTTATTATAAGGCTGTAATCGATGCGCTTTAGCTATTACCTACGTTATACCGGCACTATTCTATGCCGACCTTAATACGGCCCTACTACGCCCCGGCTATGTTTAAACCTAGGCCTAATTTAATATTAGTCTTTATTTCGTACCGGCCTATTTAATAAGGCCGCGTACCTTTTTATTTATACAGACATTATGTTATTTTACGCGTTTATAAGCATATAGTTTAAGGTTATAAAGAAAGACTGCTAATATAGGAATATAGTATTATAAGATATAGTTATATATACGTAATCTATACGATTGTATACGCACGTAACTTAAGGGAGGCTATATTACAATACGGTCGCCTTCTCTCTAGCTAGACACATTATATAGAATATAGACCCTATTAGTTTACCCTAATAGACCCTATCTAACATTTATAAAATGTGTTTATTAGGCTTTCTACCTAATATATTACTCTTCCTATCTCCCTTATTTAGATTATAGACTTACTATTTAGCAACTATAAAGAAAAGGTTACTAGTATAGGAATAAAGGATATTCGTTCTTTAGGCACGATTGCAATTTACGTAATTAAATAGATTACGTACGGGCAACGCCTATATAGATGCGCTATTAACTATACAATACATCGTATGCATTAAGGACCCTAGTGATAGCGTTATTAACTCGGCCGCCTTTGCGATAATTAAGTTATTAACTTATTCGCCCTTATAGGCATAGCCCCGACGTCGCAATAAAGGCTCGGAAAGAGCCGGCTTTAGACACTAATAATATACGCGTTTATAGCCTATATAAAAGGGCTATTCGTCGCCCCTTAGTTAATAGAACTATAATAGACTAATCCAGCTGGTTTATAACCCCTTTTGTTTGTTTAACTAACTAATACTATAATCTTTTAGGAAAAGCGCTATATATATTTCGATACTAAGGAGGCTTTAAGCTATACTTAACGCGGGCGGCGGATATACTAAATATTAATTAATATTCTAATACCTTTATTAATACTGCTTTTCGCTTATTTCTTATATATCTTTTAGTAACCTTATATATCTCTTATCTTAGCGGCAATATATACTACCCTTATAAAAAGGCAGAAAAAATAGGGCCCTAACTTATATATTTACAATCTTTTAGGGAAAGCGCTATACGAAGTATATATATATATATATAGGCCACTAGCTGCAAACGGCAGGACAGCACTAAGGCTTAATCTATAACGCCTTGAAATAACCAATGCGGATATACAACTCTGCTAAAAGAGTATTCGTCCCCCTAAGGATCCCTATTAGGTAGGCGCCTTAGTCAGCGCCCCGCTGCAGGGTTTTCCTAAAGCCCTAAGCGCCTATAACCTTAGCTAGTCAATTAACCACACATAGAACATAGTCTCACGAAGCTTCCTAGCAGGAAGCCTAGAGACTCTCTATTATATACTTAATCCGACTATTAAAAGGCCTTAAAAATACGTATTTTTAAAGAGCGAACCTTAGCCTCTTTAAGAATCGGACGAACTACGCACCCTAGCGTTTACGCCACGCAGACCTATCGTATTACCTTAAACTCACGTTCTACCCTATTTTTCTTTCGCCTAACGTTGTATAGTATATTAGCAGCGTTGCCGCCGAATTCGCCGTCTAAGAACGAACTAAAAGCAGACTAAAGCTCTCGCTAAGGCTTTATAGCAAGCTCTACTATCGGCCTTAAGCCGAATAGGACTAGTTTAGTCGCTAGCCTAGAAAGATAGGTAGACTAGAAGATAACCCGCTAAAACGAAGTCTTTAATACTTACCTTAACGATTTACGTAAAGAACTTCGCGGTGAAATACGTTAGTAGTCTCGATAGTAAGCCAACTAGCTTAAACAGCTAGAAGATCACTAAATCACTTAGATAGAGCGTTTCGAGGAGCGTTAAGCTACTTAGATAGAGCGTATAGAAGAGCGCCTAGCTAGTCTCTTTCGAGCATAAGCACCTCCTCTTCTAACACTACTACCTACTGCTAGCTCCTTAGCTTTAGGACTTATTCCCGTTCCTCCCGCGCCTCCTGTATTAGACTACTCGTCGCCTCCTACTCCTCCCGTAGATCCGGAGAGTATTGCTATAACGCCTACTACTAACCTTATAAGCGAGCAGCGATTTGCTTATTCGAATTAGCAGCAGTAAAGGCAGGTAGCTTAGCCGTAGTATAGGCAACCCGCTTAGCAACCGGTTCTACCGTAATAGCACTAGCTGCTGCTAAAGCCTTTCCTATACTACGATAATAAAGCCGTCGATTAGTACGCATTCTTAGAACGAGGTCCTAACTTACGTTTAAACTTCGACTATCCTATATATATCCCGTATAATCCTACTTACGATCGAGCTACTAAGACTCTTATAAAAAGCATCTAGCCTTAAACGAAAGCTGCTAAAGACGTTAATAATATAGTAACTAATAACCGAAATAATATTACTATAAAGCCTAAATAGAAGTTGCACTAGGCGGACTATACCGTCCTCTAAAAGCTCTAATAGATATAATCCGCGTTTCTTATTAGATAGATACTATATAACCTCTAGCCTACTTAGATAGCTAATAAGTTGTTAAAGGACTTCGGCCCTATCGCGTATTAGGTTAACGTTAGGCACCTAGACTAGATGTTGCTCCTAGAGGGCATCTTTACGGTCCTACGCGATTATAGAGTCTTAGACGCTCTACTAGCTATCTATGCTTAGTTAGCCTTAGTAAAGGACGAGGCTATAGTTAACTTCGCCTAAAGAATTCGTAACGCCTTCCTAAATCTCCCTAACATCGAGAAGCGTAGCCCTAGCGTCCGCACTATTATAATTTAGTATATTAAGAATAACCTTCTACGTATCTAATCGCTAATTAGCAACGATATCTTAACGCTATATAGCACGGCTCTTATTTAGCGTCTTATACTACTAGCTAGTAAGCAGACGCGTTAGCCGGTCGAGGAAATATATAGTAAGCCCGCTACCTTAATCCGTACGTAGGAAGGCTAACTATACTAAATATAGAGGATAAATAAGGTCGTTAGTAATAAGCCGGCGATAATAGAAGTCGTTAAGGCTAATCCTAGCTTACTGTCCGCCTCCTCTTATTTAAGCCCTCCGGGTATCGTTATAGCCGATCCGCGTACGACCGATACTCTCGTCTATGCCGCCGACGATAAAGCTATCGCCGCTTTAACTTTTACGGCCTTATCTAAGGCGAATACCTACTTTAACTATAGTAAGGCTAGACATTAGGCCTAAGACTACCGACTATTGTCTTTACTAGCACTTACTACTGCGTTATCCTTATCGTCTAGCCCGCCTTAAGACGTTACGATAAAAGGGAAGATATACGAAGCTGCTAAGGCATTCGGTTCCCGCTAGCGCTTTAGAGGGAGTAGCCGCGGCCGCGGTAGTAATCGCGGCAGAGGTAACTAAGGCAAGAGCATACGTAAAGGCACGCGAGGAAATTATCGCAATTACGCTAACCGCCTATATATATACTTTAACGACGAGGTTATAGATAATACCGACGAAGATTAAGATCCGACGTACTAACTTAAGGAAAACGATGCGGAAATAAAGGCTATCCTTATAGCTATATAAGAGGGGATAGACACGGCGTATTTCTAATAAAGAGGCGACGCTATCTACTTTATAACTATAGATAGCGGTATTAATACTAGCTAGAAGCCTCTCCGCGAGGGCTTTAGCGATCGTTATAGTATTTTTCTTTAATAACTAACGACTTCCCTATCCTTTACTCTTTCTTCCTTCTTCGACTACGGTTTTATATCTTATTATATTTCTTCTTTACTCGTATATAAGCTAGCCCTATACCCGTCCTTAGTCGCCTCTATTATAAAGGGGATAGGAGGGATTCTTAGACTAAGCGTTTAAGATAATATCGTTATCGCTATATAATAGTAAAGCAACGACGATTAGACTAGTTTAGTTGCCCTCTCTTACGGTATCGTCTTTAACAGGACTTTCCCTAGTGACTTAACCCTTAGACGGTCTGTCTTTTACGCCCTTAGAGTCGCTTATTAAGGCAACGGCGCTATACAACTGCGTAACCTTAAGGGCAAGCCTCTATTATAGCCGCGGCCGTCGAAAGTTTTCTCTATAGCTGTTTTCGCTAATTCGACCGACGTTTAACCTACTCTTACGCGTGCTATTCGCTTTAACGCCGATACGCCGGAATAAGCGAAACGCTTTATAGACGTATACTTTGCTAAATTCTAAAAGCTCTTCGACGTATCGCTTCGACGTATAGAAAAATTAGCACGGATAGTCTATCGAATTAATATAGGCGATAGCACGCTTATACGGCAGGCTCCCTAACGCTATAGTCCCTCGTAGGCCTAAGCTATTAGGGACTTTATTAAGAAATATAAAAGGAGTATTATTCGAAAGTCCGTTAGCCTATAGTTGTCTCCTCTACTATTAACGCTAAAGAAGGCACCTATAGGCCTATAGCATAATGCCTATAGATAAGTTGTTTAGCGTATCTACGCCGACTACCGTATACTTAACACCTTAATAAAGAAGTATACGTATCCTCTCCTAAATACTATAGACGAGATATAACAAGCAGCCGGGCATTACTATTATACCTTTATCGACCTATAAGACGGTTTTTAATATATCCGCATCGATCTAAAGGACTATAAAAAGACCGCCTTTATTACGCCTTTCGGCCTATACGAATAGGAAGCTATGCCTATAGGCCTTACGAACGCCCCGGCTATTTTCTAAGCTTTTATAGAGGAAGTTTTATAGCCGCTGCGCGAGTTCGCCGCTAGTCTCCTTAACGATATATGCCTTTAGGCCGATATAGTCGAGCAGCTTTACGAACGCCTATTTGCCTTCTTCGCCCGCGCCGTCGAGTACGGCCTACTCTTAAACGCTAAAAAGACAAAGCTCTTCGTCGATATAGGTGTATTCTTAGGCTTTATCGTCTGTTTTAAAGGCATTCGGGCAGATCCTCTTAAGATTGCCGCTATTCGCGACCGCCCGATGCCTACGACTACTACGGAAATCCGCGCTTTTATTTACGCGGCCGGATACCTACGTATGCTAATCCCGAAATTTTTAGACCTATCTATCCCGTTAATCAAACAGTCCCTCGGTAGTAAGGAGCGTTCCTACCTTTACCTAGTAGCCTACTTTTCTAAGAAGCTTACCGAGACGTAGTAGCGTTATTCTATATAAGAACGAGAGCTTTTAGGAATTATAATAGCCGTATAATATTAAAAGCATTAGGTTAAAGGCGCGGACATTACTATTATTATAAATCACGAGTCTCTTAAGACCCTACGCACTAAGATAGACTAACCTATGCGAGTTATTCGGTTCCTTAACGTTATCGAATACTATAATATTAAGATCGTGTATCGTAGCGGTAAAGCGAATATGCTCGCCGATTATCTCTCTTACCCGCTATACGATAAGGATACTGCTTATAACGCCGACGAGGGGAGGATAGCTGCGATTAACGATAACGACGAGCTTATAACGATACTAAAAGACGATCCCGCGTATAATAACGATATAGCGCTTAAACCTACGCCTAAAGCCGATAACGCCGCCCCTAACGCTATAGAGCTCGTTACTCGACTAGAATAGCTAGCATAAATTGATTTATAAGCGATCTTCGAATTCCTTATATCTAGCGAGACCCTACCGTATAATATTACGCCGCATTAGGCGAATACATACTTCTGCGAGTTAAAGGGCAGTCTATACCGCATTCGCTAGAATAAGCGTTCCCTTCCCCTTAGCGAGCCGCTAAACCCTATAGGGGCAATTGCACTACTGCTAGTACTAGAGTATAAAGCTCTCGTAGATATAGCTAAGCAGGCATATAAGGCCTCCGGGCATAGCACCGTTAGTTACGTTATACGATACTTATTTATGCAATACTAGCACTTAGAACTCCCGCTCGTAGCTTACGAAGCTATTCGCCGTTGCTAGTCCTATTAACTTATAAAGCCGCCGGATCCTACGCTCCTTAACCTAATGCCTTTAGCACCCGTGCCGCCCTTAATAAGGTAGGCCATCGACTATATAAGGTATAAAGGGCAATAGCTGCTTAACGCCGTAGAGTACGCAACCGGTTGGCTTATCTCTGCTATTACGTAGTCTATAGACTTTAAGGGAATAATCCTAGTCCTATAGACTATTAGCACGCGATTTAGTCTACTACGCGAGATTATTAGCGATAATATAGGTTGCTTTGCTAGGCAATAGGCCTAAAGCTATTATAAGCGTTTTAGTATAACTATTAAGCCTATTACGCCCGCTAGACCTTACGGGAATAGAAAGGTTAAATAAGCAAACGGAGTGCTTAAGGCTATTATCTACCGCCTATATCTCGATAATCCCTTTATACCGTTAGTATAGCGTTTAATACGAGCCGTCTACCTATACAACCGTTAAGAAGGCCTATATAGCTATAGCCTATTCTTCTTATTGTATAAAACCTAGCCTCCGGAGCAGTACTACGAAGCTACGTACGCAGCTTACACCCGCGATCATATAGTAGAGGAAGATACCGCGTAGGCCTAAGGACTCGTGTAATAATATCTTACTCCTATTGTATAAGGATATATTACTAGCCTTAAAGCCGCTCGCGCTTATATATAAGCCTACTTATAGGAACGTAAGGGACTAATCTACGTATACGCGCTAGGAGATTAGGTCTTACGAGTGCGGCAACGCACCCGAAAGCATAAACCCTACTACGACGGCCCTTAGGCTATTACGGCCGCCTATTTAGGCAATGCCTACTCTCTCGCGTCCTTAGGAGGATTCGGCCTTCCTAGTAGGTATAATAGAATAAATCTATTCCCCGCGTATAGTCGCGATAGGCACCCGGTCCGTAGCTTATAGTACGCGAGCCGCACGATGCTAAAGAAAGATCGCGAGCGCCTAAGAGCCGCTACTACTATATAATAGAGGATTAAGGGTATTTTTATTATTATTTCGCATCGTATATACCGATGTACTATTTCCTATTTAGGTTCTATTAATTGCTTTAGTAAGTAGGGGACTGCTTGTTTAAGCGAAGGGGTATTAAGGATCCCTATTAGGTAGGCGCCTTAGTCAGCGCCCCGCTGCAGGGTTTTCATAAAGCCCTAAGCGCCTACAACCTTAGCTAGTCAATCAACCACATATAGAACATAGTCTTACGAAGCTTCCTAGCAGGAAGCCTAGAGACTCTCTATTATACACCTAATCCGACTATTGAAAGGCCTCACCCCGATGAGTAGCGTTTTTCGGCCTAAATGCAAGAATTCGTGCTCCTCCTCCTATAGCTGTATGTCTATCCCTAGTAGGGGTCATATAGCATCGCGTAGATGCCTACGAGTTACATTAGGGAAAGATGCTAAGAAAAATGTCGAATTCTGCTGCGCCGCATTGTTTTTCGATATGTCGCCTATGTCGTTTTTTAAGGCGCTTTCGATGCACCCTCTTCGTGCATTATTATGACTTCGTTCCTAGGCGACTTCCCTAACCGCTTTATCGTTAAATACGATGCCTACGATAATACAAGGATAGCTACTATTCTATGAGCTCTTGCATAAGCCTTTATGGCCGGCGGACGAGGAAGCTCATAGCTTCTTCGTCTCTCCCCCGGTCTTATCTACGGCACCCTTGTTGAAGGATGTGAGACAGTACATAGGGAGACCCGCACTAAAATTGGGTGGAGCAAGTCTCTGCCCGCGTCTGCATTGATTTTTTCAAGGCGTTGTGGATCAGGCCCCAACAAGTCTTCGAGACATGATTACATCAGCAGCCGGCTCTATCACCGCCAATCAAGTGCCTGCCTTGGCCCGCGGCAAGCCTTCGCTGATAAGTTTTTCCTAGCGCCGATTGGTAGGGAGTAGTGCCAGAAAATTTCAGGAAGGAAACTGAGCGGAAGGGAAGGCCAGAAAAAAAAAACTAGGTCGGGCGCGGCGAGATTCTCTTTACACCAAACACCAACAGCCCACATCACCCCGACTGCCTCACGACGGCTCTCTGACTTGCACTCATTCCCAACGTCCTCAGAGGTGCTTTCTTCCAGCCAACTAGTTACATCTCTTGCATCCGCGACACTCATTCTCTTCCCCCATCACGCGACGGAAAGGCCCTACCGACCGAAGCACCTCTCAAGATGTCCAACTACGGTGGTCGTGGAGGCGGCTACGGAGGCTCGGGCGGCTATGGTCGCGACCGAGGCGACCGCGGAGATCGCGGCGGATATGGAGGCGGTTACGGCGGAGGGTAAGTCTTGCATTCCTCTCTGCGACAACTAATGCTGCTTGGGGTTGCCTCGACGCGTGGCTTGGCCGCCGCTCCGGCACCCTTCAAGAGGCGTTGTCGCAACACCCATCTCCCCCAGCACCCCTTTCATCTCTCAGGTCCTCTCTGAAGCCTCGCTGATGAGATGGATCAGTCGCGGCGATGGCTATAGTGGTGCTAACGGACACAGTAACAGCAACGGCTACGGCGGCGGCGGCGGCGGCGGCGGCTACGGCAGCGGCGGTTACGGCAGCGGAGGGGGATATGGCGGCGGCGGCGGAGACCGCATGAGTGGCCTTGGCGCTGGGTTGCAGAAGCAGTCTTGGGGTTCGTCTTCTCCCCTCGTTCCGCTTGGACACCTGCTAACTGGTGAAAAGACCTCTCGTCCCTTCCCAAGTTCGAGAAGTCCTTCTACAAGGAGAGCCCCGAGCTGGCTGGGCGGTCCGCGGCTGAGGTGGATGCTTTCCGGCGCAAACAACAAATGACTATTGCTGGCTCAGACGTGCCCAAGCCAGTCGAGACCTTCGATGAGGCTGGCTTCCCTCGCTACGTCATGGACGAGGTCAAGGCTCAGGGCTTCCCAGCACCGACTGCCATTCAGTCTCAGGGCTGGCCCATGGCTCTTACTGGTCGCGACGTCGTCGGTATTGCAGAGACCGGCTCCGGAAAGACGCTCACGTACTGCCTGCCCGCCATCGTGCACATCAACGCCCAGCCGCTTCTGGCACAGGGCGATGGTCCGATTGTGCTCGTGTTGGCTCCCACTCGTGAGCTTGCCGTCCAGATTCAGCAGGAAATCACAAAGTTTGGCCGCTCGTCTCGCATTCGAAACACCTGCGTATACGGAGGTGTCCCCAAGGGACCCCAGATTCGGGATCTGTCCCGCGGTGTCGAGGTCTGTATTGCCACGCCAGGACGACTGATTGACATGCTCGAGGCCGGCAAAACCAACCTTCGCCGTGTCACCTACCTGGTCCTCGATGAGGCCGATCGTATGTTGGACATGGGCTTCGAGCCGCAGATCCGAAAGATTATCGAGCAAATTCGACCTGATCGACAGACCCTCATGTGGTCCGCCACTTGGCCCAAAGAAGTCCGAGCCCTTGCGTCGGAATTCCTAAACGACTTCCTCCAGGTCAACATCGGCTCGATGGACCTGTCGGCCAACCACCGAATCACGCAGATTGTCGAGGTTGTCAGCGAAAATGAGAAGCGGGACCGCATGATCAAGCATCTCGAAAAGGTGATGGACAACAAGGACAACAAGATCCTCCTCTTTGTCGGTACCAAGCGTGTCGCCGACGAGATCACCCGATTCCTCCGCCAAGACGGCTGGCCGGCGCTGTGTAAGTTTTTTGACTCCTCGCTGGATGCAAGACTAGCCTTTCTGACTTGCCCTCAGCCATTCACGGAGACAAGCAGCAGAACGAGCGTGACTGGGTTCTCGACCAGTTCAAGACTGGCAAGAGCCCCATCATGGTTGCTACTGATGTGGCTTCCCGTGGTATTGGTGAGTACCCCCCCCCTTTCCCTGCCCCCCACATCATGGCAACTTCCGGCAACACTCTTGCTGTACTTTACTCTCGTGTCTAGGGGCTCTCTTAAATGTGCGAACTTGCCTGACGTGCTCGTGTCCACACGGTTCTCTGCCATGGAGTCTTGGTCCGCTGTGTGGCTGGCACCCTTGCCATGCTCACATTTCCACTCTTGTACCGTCCCGCAGACAATGGTACATTTGTGGAAGTTGGCGTCTCTTGACTAGATCAAGCTGTCTCCCAAGGCTTCCTGACCCGTGGACCCGCTGGCCGCCTTCCGCCAGGATGGATGGCACATGTCGCACTTGGATTGCCCCAGTCTGCCGAGGAGTTGAAGCTACACAGACGGTCTATATATACTTAGCCGTCTCTTCGCATTCTCGCGCTGGAATCGTTGCTGTGCATGTCCGCCTTAGCCTGCTAACCTTTGTTTGCCAAAAGATGTTCGCAACATCACTCACGTGTTGAACTACGACTACCCCAATAATTCGGAAGACTACATTCACCGCATCGGCAGAACTGGCCGTGCCGGAGCCAAGGGTACCGCCATCACCTTCTTCACCACTGATAGTGCGTCCCCCCCAACCTCTGACCTTGAGTCGATTTGACGGAAAGCTAACGCGCAACCTCAGACCAGAAGCAGGCTCGCGACCTAGTCAATGTGCTTCAGGAGGCCAAGCAGCAAATCGACCCTCGCCTTGCTGAGATGGCGCGATATGGCGGCGGCGGTGGTGGCGGTCGCGGCTGGGGTGGCTATGGGCGTGGACGTGGTGGTGGCGGCGGCGGCGGCGGCGGCGGCGGTAGAGGTGAGTGGGGGCGACATGGTGATGTTTGATGCGGCGAGAAGCTGACGCCGTGACTTGCAGGTGGCGCCAACGCCAACAGCACGGCCCTTGGCGGCCGAAGATGGTAATGCAGTCAAGACCTCGACGCGCTGGCCTGCGCATCGAGCATGAGCTGGACATGCAAACCCGCACACCGGATCGTAGCAAGGCATATGGCACCCGACGGCGTTTGATAGAGGATAGGAATGGTTTGTTTTCCAAACTAGACATGAAGTGGCCGGGGGAAGGTGCCGCGGCTATCGCATTTCTTGTTGCAACCCGAGGGACCAACCCGAGGGACCAAAAGACGGCTTTGAACCTCGGATGAAGGCGGCGACGCTCTGCGTCTCGAATTTTCCTCGTCGTTGGGTTCACTTGGGTTTCCAGGAGGCACCGGTAGGGCTGGCTTTGGTCAAGGACACCACAACAAGGTTGTGGTAGCTGCATGTCTATAGAAGACGACAAGGACAACACATGGTTTGAGAGTGGGACGGGAGGCCGGGGACAGGGCGGCCGCAACTGTGACCGGTTTCCCCAAAGCATTGCTTGATGCCGAGACTATGGACTCCCCCTACCCTCCCCCAAGATCTTTGAAGCAGGGAGACTGACTGGCTCTCTTTCCTTTTGACTTGGACGATGTATCCCTCTTCATGTTTGATTTAACTCGAGATGCCCGTGTCGGTGTCGACGGTTGCCCGACGGGGTTGACTGACGATGCAAGCGGGCTCCAACCGCGATGACGTGTAGTTTTACGTTAGAAAGCATATCAAAGTTGAACTTGTCTCAACCATGGAAGTGATGAGGGTGACGGCTACTTCAGGATGGGCACGTCTTGCTGGTCGGGCCATGTAATGCATGGCGTGGACGAGCGACACGTGTTTCCCACGCGAGTCTTGGATCGTCTCGTCAAAGAATGGAGCGCGACGTGAAATTGAGTTTGATTGGATGAAAATTGCCCATCTATGCCGCCTGTCTCTTGCGTGGCAGGTCTGTCTCTGGTTTGCTGGGACACGGTAGGGAGACGGGACGTGAAGGGCATGGAGATGGGGAAAGCTACCGAGATGCCCATGCCGACGGCCCATGTCTGTGGTAGATCTAGAGAAGGAGTTAGTAGTGTATCCAGCTCTCCCCTTTGGAACTTGGCCCCTTTTGTCGCGCCCCTCGTCGTGTTCTGTTCTCGCGACCCATCTCACCCCCTGGGCGTCTGCTCGTCCCACCGCGAGTTGCGGTTCATTGACCCTGGGGGCGAGCTCGGCGGATGACGGGCTTGAATCATGAGCTTAGTGACGAGCAAGCAGAAGAAGGAGAAGCAACAGCAGAAGGCAGCGTCCGAAGCCACTATGAATGAAGCCGCCCCTCTAAGAGTCCAACTAAGAAATCAACTAAGAAATCAACTAAGAAATCAACTAAGAAATCAACTAAGAAATCAACTAAGAACCGCCCCGCGCTGCCGCCAACTAACTAAACAAATACTTGGACTCCATGCTTGCCTTGCTCCCCTCCCCCTTCTTCCTTGACTAGTTCATCCCATTCATGTGTCCGTCGAAAGGAAGGGGGGGGGGGGGGGGGGGGGGTCGTCGCATCGGACGGCGTGACGGGCGAGAAGGGACGACGATGGCGGCTTATGGCGATGAAAAGGGGTTCGGGAAATGGGGAGAGGAAGAAGAAGAAGAAGGCAATAGCCATGGGTCTCTTTAATTCTCCTCATGCGCGGAGGGGGGGCGAGGCGGTCGCGGCGGCAAGGAGAAGACAAACTGCAAGGCGGGGGCGGATAGGGGTGTTAGTGTTGTATGTACGAAGCATGCACGAATATGTATGTACGGATAGGCAGGTATGATTTGGCCAGCCAGCAGACAGTCGTTGGATCATTGGGCCGGTTAGGGGAGTGACTGCGCAAAGTGGTCAGCACGTGTCACGTCGGCCATTTCTCGCACCCTCACTCTTGCTGCCTCGCATATCACGACATCTGTACATCTGCCTCCCCCTAACTCGTACGAGTTACACATACATGTCTGTCTAGCCCCCCTATAGCTTCGGAATAAGGACAGGGCTGTTCCCCGGAGCCAAGGCTCTGCTTCACTGTTGGCTCCCCGATCTGGACTGGAAAGCCATGCTGCCATCCCCAGCGTCGATGAACGCAGACACGTCCCCCCACCTTTGAAAGGAGTGGGGGGGGGGGGGGGATGGACTAGTTGGCGTGACGTGTGCATATGTGCGTGGTGTGTGTGCGTGTGCGTGTGCCCGGAGTATGCGAATATATAGCAGGCAAGATACGAAGTATATAGGCGAGAGATGTGTAGTGTGAAGCGCCAGGCGGTGTTCTATCACATACACACTCTTTACGCACACACAGACACACGACGCACGCACGCACACACGCACATATGCATCACCAAGACGGTTCTCGTGCTGTGTATGATATTTTGATGGCACGTCCATGACGGGACCGGGTGTCCGTATGAGAGTCGGGGAGCCGCATGCATCCAGACGAGGGCAGGTGCAGTTCATCCCGAGCAGAAGTCGATCAAATTTCGCATCTATTGGTCTTGAACAAAGTCGTTGAAGTCCAAGAGGGGAAAGGAGGGGAAAGGCCCGGCTGCTGCAGGCCCCGGATGGTCCAAAGAGGGGGGGGGGGGGGGGTGCACGAGGGCAGACGGAGCCGAGCATATAAGGGGGCAGAGGAGCGTGGCGAGAAGGTGTCGAAACGATAACGATATGAAAGGGGCGACAAAACCCAAGACGGGTCTTTGATGGAGCCAGCAAATGGTGTGCACACGAGCCCCGTTTTCGACGCAAACGCGACGCCCAAGAGCGGCTTAGGCCCGAGGGGCGCGGCGATGGATGGCGTCGTGAAGCGACGGGAAAGGCTTGTGCCGGCGAAAAGGGGGGGGGACTTGCCTTAGACTTGCCTTACGGGGCGCACGCCCACACCCACACGCTTCAATGGTCTCTCTCTCTCTCCGTGCCAACGCAGCCAGCAGCTGAGTCGAGAGCAGACGTGATGCGGCAGTCGGTATTCGCAGCGTCCACACCATCCCCCCTCGGCATGGCAGGCAGGGCAGGGCAGATCTCGGCCGTCCCGAAGAAGCTCGGCCAGCCAAGGGTGGAATGTGTGCGGTGCAGTGTGCGGTGCGGTGCATGCGCGGGAAAGAGTCCAATTGGGGTAGACCGAACAAGAGTTTCCTCGGCAAAACGTGCTCTCTGGCAGCTGGTGGTTTCCACTTGTTTGGCACAGAGATGGGCTGCTTCGGCTTCGGCTACAATGACGGACAAGGCAGAGGATGAACATGGGTTTGGACGTGGCTTGAAAGAGCTGGGGGAACCACGCAGAAGCGTGTCACGGTCTCTAGACCATCTCTTCTTCATCTTGTCCTTGTCTTTTCCGTCTTTTCCTTGTTCCCCCTTTTCTTTCCCCTTCTTCCCATACTTGTCGTCTTTGTCTTCGTCTTCTTCCCCTTCCCCTTCCCCGGAAGCGATTGGATCCGACGGCCGTGTCTCTCATCCATCCATCCGTATGTGAGCAGTAATTTCTTGTTTCGACCGGCCCCTATCCGTACTGTATCCGTATGTACATACGCTTCGAGATGGTGGCTGGGGCTGCCTGCCTTGCCCCCTTGCCCCCTTTTAGCCCATGGACTAGCCAAGAGGTCGTGTCAGCTCAGCACATTCTCACCCGCCTCGTCCGCGCGCCGCTCCTCTCCCTGCCCAGCCAGGCTTCCCCGGAAATCGCCAGAAAGAATCCCTCATTGTTCCTTGGCAAAGTCGCCACCGTGTGAACCTTGCCGCTGTCAGCCCCAAACGGACAAGGGCGTGCCCCATCCAGTCAGGTCCTACGAGACGATCAAGATGGACGGCAGCAAAACCCGTCTTTGCATACGTTAGGTATTATCAAAACCTTGCCGAGGGGGGTGTCCGGCCCCGTCTCCTCCTCGTCGTCGACCCCCCCCTGGTCTGCTGCACGCCCGCAGCGCCGCAATGGTGAATGGGTGCCGTCCGAGAAATCGTCGTCTCCAAAGTCTGGCCGACAATGATTCGCGACTTGAAGCCCACAAAGTCGACCGCCACTTTATGCTCGAGTACGAGGTTTGGCCGGCGCCCCCAATGCCTCATCACACCCCCCCACCAACTCTCGTCTCCTGCAGCAGCCAAGGGGCCAATGGCTCGCCCGCACTTGTCCTCGTCTCTCTGCACGTGTTCGTCTTGGTCGAGTCGAGTCCTTTGCCAGTATCGCCGCGGCCCGGCTCCCTGTCAAGATGCCCTCTGCTGGGGCTTCCCCATGCCCAGAGATCCCCTGGCTGTCGGACCGTTGCTGACGGACCGAAAAACGCCCGTAATAACCTCGGGCCCTGGTCTCGGGGCTGCCAAAACCGCCATCCATGCTCCCAGACTACACACTACACACCATCCTGGGCCCCCGTTGCGTGGCGTTCGCGTACTTGGTACCTCAAACTGACACGGTTGCTGGAGCCACGAGGCTCGATGCCTGCCTGTCGCGCTAGACCATCCCTTCACCAGCTCGACACCGATACTAGCAGCCGCAGATCGACTAGTCACGACGCGGATTGGCATCAAGGGGCTTAGTCTCCTTCGGATTGGGCGCTTGCCTCAAAATGCTTGGCAGACATGCGGTTCCTCAGTCGACGCCGAGAGGCTCCGTCTCCTCTGCAGCATCGGGCCACGGAAGGGTTCCCGCCTTGTGATAGTTGCCATGAATGGTGGCATGAACTCTCAGCCATCACAACACTAGCTCGCCCTTGCGAGGCGTCGGTCCTTCCATGTCTACCAATCCTTCCGGCCGCTGGAACCTGGCTGGCATGTTCCTGGATCTGGCCCGTTGCAGCTCGTTCCGCAACCCGCGAAGGCTTTCTCCAAGAGAGCTGGGCTCAATACCTATGCCTTCACCTGAAAGTACATAGGCATCGGAACACCTTGCCTCTTTTCATTGGAGTTTCGTCTGTGCAGGGACCAGGTTTCAACCACACACCGCGGTGCAGTTTGGGCTTCGATCCATGATGCTCTGCCGTCCATCTCCCCGGTAGCCTAGCCCTCCAGGGTCCAGAAGCCCGACGGAGACAGCAGTCAACCCGATGGCTCGGTGTGAGGCCGAGGCAGCGTGTGAGACCCAACGGGGACGTAATCTGCTCAAGGTAAGAAGCCGAGACAACGTCCAAGACTTTTGCTGCGTTGGCCTTTTCAGAGCAGTCTCGGAAGGCTGTCTTGGTGAGCCGACTTGCCATCTTGTTCGATGCCGTGCTCTCCTGTAGTAGGTACCTGTATTGTCGTCCCAGGAGTCATGGCAAGCATTCCCTTGCCGTCCTCAATCTCGAGGCCCGACTAGCCCGTCGTGCTCCGGAGATGAGTGGCTCGATCCGACGATGATATGCGGTAGCCCACGTTTGTACGGAAATGTGGTTCCTGATGTAACAGGTAACCGCCGTGGCGGAACGGCACTAGTATATACTGGTAGTAGTCGGATTCGCCGCCGGATGGTTTTGTACTCGCAGCATTTGGATCGTCGTTGGAGAGTAATACGGCAGTGTTCGACATGGACTGTGTGGGGTCGCCAGAGAAAAAGCACGCCTTGTGTTCCATTGACCATTGGCCATTGACTCTAAGCCCACGCCCCCTCCCTATCCAGAGCTGGCCAGCGACTCGGGCGTTGCCACGCCTGGCATCTCAAGTCATCTGTCATGTAGGGAGCTAGTCGTGAAGCCAAGGGCATGGCAATCAATCATGGCCACACCAAAGGCTCTGCGCCCTTGTGGGGAGTGTTTCTTCGGCGCGTAGTCGTGGAGCCACTCCGAGTCTGCCGTATGCCACGATTTCAGATGCTCGGGCAGGAATTGCGAGATACGATACCTGGGGCGGCCAAGTCAGCCCTGATATCCCATGTTGTTTTCATGCCGCCGAGCCATGAAATGGAGGCGTCCCAAAAGAAGGCTTCCAAGAGGCCACAACCACTCAACTGCAGCGACTGTGCTGCAGCAGCTGCGAGCTGGGTGGTGGGTGGCGGGCAAGGCCGTTGTCCATTGGACCGTGGGACACGCATCACCAGGCCGTCCTGCCGAATCACGTTCCAGACCAGCAGTGTCCGTACGGATAACATTTCAATTGATGATGCCCATCATGCGGACGCACTGTGCAACTCCATGTGCGGCGAGTCGTGACTTCGGCGTACCCGAGTTGTGCGTGGGCGAGCGAGGGCAACGCTGCGCCCAAGAGCGCTCTCTTCTTTCCTTTCGAGCCTGCCGCGACACTTTGACGCGAACAAACAACGGGGTTTCACGCTCGCTCCAGCAGGTGAGCGTCGACGATGTGGCACTGCGCCGAGACAGGCGGGCGCCATCAGCTTAGCGTGGACATGGGTGCGCGCATCAGTGGACTCACCACGTGAGGCCGGACCCCAGCGGTCGACGACTCGTGGTGTTCCAGGCCCTGCGTGTTACACAAAGCCGGCTCGTCCAACACGTGGAATCTCTTTCTTTGCGCTGCGACGGGCAACGGCAGACGGACAAGCGCCGAGGCGCGCGGGCCCGGGGCGGCAACGAGGCCTAGTTTGCGATGTGGGAAAATTGTGCCTCGTAGTTGCCCATCTCTGGAAGATGTCTATACCAGCTTGGGGCCCATGCGCCGGTACCTTTTGTTTCCCTACGGCACCCGGTACTCTCCTCTACCAGCACGCATACGAAGTACACAGGTGTGTATTGACTGGGAGAAGGAGTACGGAACGTACTTCTTTACCAGCACGCTGGCGCGTCTACTCGTAGCAGACGACTGACCAATGGAGCGCATGTCTGCCCAACTGCCAGCGCGCGGATAAAGTACGCGGTCAACATGCGAGAGAAGTCGACGGGAGCGAAAGCAAACGGGAATAAGGCAGATAGGCACCTAGGTACTTCGTACTTCGTACCTATGTACACACTAATAAAGGTACTTAGGTACTAGTAGATTCGTGCTAACTCCGTACCCGAAGCTCCAAGCCATCTCCCCTCCCCACCCGAAACAAAAGAAATGTCCGGATTTCGCCTTGTCGAGTTCACAAATCAACGACATCATAATGTCAGTTTGGGCACGCCAACAGCTGAGCAAACCTCGATGACCCGACCACCTTCTTCCTGTACTCCGTATGCTTTGCTGCATTCGGGCACTTTACATGGTAGAACGCCTTCATGACGTAGTGTCCGAGGTAGCTGCTCCGGGGCAACTTGTCCAGCGGGGGGGGGGGGGGGGGGGGCATGCCGCTACGCACAAGGAGCACCCACCTCCACAGCCCCCTGACGCTACAGCACCGAGCGTCAAGACGACACTGTCCCGACGACTCGATTCCGGGTACTCGATTCCGGGTACTTGGCAGTTCGATTTCCTCCCCATTGGAGCGCACGAGGCACCACGCACCATGTCCTCGGTGCTGCCAATCTCCGCGCGCTCTGCAGACGCGTCCCAGGTGGCCGGGTTGCCCACAGCCACGGCCGCCAGGTGACTCTGCAGCCCACAGATATGACTTGATGGCGGAACGAGCAAGCAACATGATAGGACGAGGTAAGGGCAGGGCTGAGGGCGCTGGCCGAGGGGGGGTGGGGCCGGGCGGGGGTGGGTGGGCAGGCAAGAGGCCTAAAGCGAGCGAGTTCCTGTTTGCGGGTACGTACGAATACCTACCAGGTACCTAGGTGCCCAGTGTAGGTAGTCGAACTCGCACAGTACCTACCTACTGCCTGGGCCAGGGCATCGTGAGGTGGACAAGCAGAGAGAAGGGGGAGGGGTGTGGCCCAAGAAGGGATGTTTGGATGGGGTGCGAGTGGGTGTGAATGACTTGAGTGTGAGTGAGTGAGTACGGATACTTCGTACTCAGTGGTATGTACATATCATGATGGGCCGCCACCTCGCCACCCAGTGCTTCACAGCAAAGTATGTACCTTCCATTGTTGCACACGTGCATACGAAACAGCATGAAGCTTTTGCTGTAATCTGTAATGCATGTGGGCCCGGATCCTTGTTGCGATCGATCAAAAAAAATGTCAACAAGCCTAATAGTAATAAGTCGGCGAGCTGTGCTGCAGCTGTAGTACTAGTATTCTACTTTGCACGTCCAAGCATGGATGTTCTTTATCCAGTGTGCTACGATCATGTCAGGTACAGCCTCAGATCACCAAAATTAACAACCCTATGTAAGTCGTTGATAGGCGCAGGTATTGAGCGGTCTCTAGTTGCTAGTCTCGCTTGCCCGACGTTTCGTCTTGCGGGAAGGGCGCGGGCATCTGCCGAACTACGGATATGCTAGCACTAATCGCCCGTGCTGCATTTACACGGCCGCCCGCTGTCATACACGACCTAATGGCCCGTTGAAAGACCCATTGGCCCGCCTTCCGGCCTCGGGCATGCGGAGCTCGTCGACGACATGGCCACTATCCAAAGAAAGAATCTGCTCAGGGCAGTTTACGATCGGTAGGCGGAGGTTATTGCGAGACACAGCCAGGGCGGCCGTCCACTGGGGCATTAGGTCACCTAATACTCCATGCATACCTCTTTAGCTAGCCAAGACCTCGCGCTGTCTATCGGAAGCCGGAGAATAAAAAGAGAGCTTGCGGTTGTCCGGCTAGTATTGCACTTGGGTAGTAGCGCATTCTTGCGAACCGTCTCGCCGGGTTCCGCCGCCTCCGGCCCGCGTCGCACCGTCAGAAATCGTCGAGACGACGTCGATCCATGCGGGCCATGGTCAAAAGACACGGAAACCAAGGAGGCTTCCGCTAGCCTGCTCATCGAGCTCATTAGGTATGTAGTTCTAGTTTTGCTTCGGCAACTTGCTCGCCTCTCTGGGCCCTTTTCTTGCCCTTGTGCCTACCTCGGCATGTACCGGGCATGTATCCGTACGCTACCATGGCTCGCACCGTCCATGGCGATTCTTGCGCCCGCAGCAGCACGCAGCTGATGGATTACCTACCGTATTCGTACTTCCATATTGCAATGCTGCCTTGGGCTTGTTCACCGGTCAGCAGCAATTCGGCCCGCTCCTTTTCTCGGCAGAGCCTCGTGACGGCGCCAAGTCACCTGGGGTAGCGAGGGGCTTTCCACAAGGCATCGATCGGTGCATCTTGACATGCCCTTGCCTTGGCATACCTAAAGGTACCTAGATAGGTAGGGACCTTGGCTGCCAACTCACTCAACGTGGCCCCTTGTACCACTACAAGTACGGAGTAGTACTAGGTACTACCCAGTAGTACCGGGGTAATCACCTAGCGCACAGGGCTGGTCGAGTACCCACCTACCTTATTCGTACCTTTATCTTCTCACCTCACCAAGTACCCACCTGCCTTACAAGATAAGATGCGGCGGCGACGCTTGGCAGTTATGTAAGAAACCATTAGGTTTGCTCGGTAGTATTGACGGAATGGCGTCCAATCACACAACACCAGCGCAAACACACGAGGCTCCCTTTCATTCTTTCATGCTTTCAGGCGCCGGAATTGCCACACGCCGGGCCCTTGCTCGGTGTTCCCTGCCGAAGCTGAGGTTGACCCAAGGGGCCAGGAATCATGGAAGACGGACAACCCATGGCGACGCGTTGCGGGACAGACAGGGATACGAGGGCTCGCAAGAGACATGCCATATGCCATACGGGTACTAGCGGCAGGTTCAATAGAACCTATATCGAGCACATGAGGACGTGGGGCCGATAGGTATCTGGCAAAGGACACGGGGGTATTGGCCTTGCCCTACGTTAGTACCGCCTTCGACGTACACGGCAATATTTGCCTCGTTGAGCCCGCACAAAATTGCCAGATGGCCACTCAAATTAAATTCCACACAGGAATCGCCTTGGAGAAATCTCTGCCCCCTCGGCTCTCTCGTCTCTCGTCCCCTTCCGGGGGGCCATCTCACCAGCCCCGGTGACGCCGTGCGTGTTTGTAGGGCTCGTGGGGCGCAGGTACCGGGTACATGGCTTGCGTGGCAGCCTTGCGTGCTGGGCACTGTACTATTGGTAAGGAGGAGGACGCCGAACACAGGCAAACAAGTCCCTTGTACCCCCACAGTGCACAGGCCGCAGAGTTCCAACACCTGCCGGCTTCTTCAATTTTTTCATCGTCCTCCTTCCGCATCCACCGCTCTCTGCCCGTCATCTGCCTGCTGTTCACTGCTTGCTGTGTCCCTCCCGCTCGCTGTCTTCTCACCCTGACCTGAGATCCAGGACATGAGAAATCTTTTGAAACGATCCTTCATCAGTCAGCAGCCCGAATACGATCCGCGCGGGATCGCAACCAGCCCTGCAACCAGCTTCGCGCGACCGCCCGTCGCCCTCTTGCTCACAGGCAAAAATAAGAAAGAGAGCTGTTGACGCTACCTCGGAGGCAATTCCACTCGCACCCCCCCCCCCCCCCCTTTTCCACCTGTCGCCCCCCCCCTCCCCCCCTTCACCTCTCCCCTCGAGAAGCCCATACCGCCGCTTCGATAAGCGCATCCCACCACTCCGGACTGGTGCCTCCCCCCTCCCTCTTCTCCCCCCACCCCACGTCTTACCTGGAAAACCCGGAACCGTGCGTCTGCTCTGCTCGGCCTCTGCTTCTGCTTTGCCTCTGCTCTGCTCACGGCTCAGCTGTGGCCAGTCCCACCCTCCCGTTCTTCTCTCCAGGCATTGTGTGGCCACGCCGAGTTGCGGAGTTCGCCTTTATCCATTACCCCGTCATTCAGTTTTCGTCAAAGGACCGTATAAAATTTCGCCTGTCCCGCGCGCCGCGCCGCACCGCGCCGCACCACAAAACCGCCGCCTCGTCGTCGTTTGGCCTCGTCGAAAACGACGCGACAGAACAAAAAGAAGCTTTGCACGCACACAGGCATCGCACACATTCATCACCCCCTCCACTGGCACGGCCCTGCCAGCCCTGCCAACCCTTGGCTACCTACTCTCCTGGCGTGCCGTCTGTCAGAGCGCGAGCCTCGCCAGCGCCAGTCACAACAAGCTTCCCCCAGAGCCAAGTCACGCACGCACACACGCAACGCACATCTTCGTCGGGAGAAACGTGCTGTCTGTCTACAAGCACCCCCTTGATCCATCTCCGAGTCAGGCGCTAGACTCAGTTGAACTTGGGCCCTCGGCAGAGTCCACTCTAGTGCCAACCCCAATCTTCTATACCGCACTATAATAGTGTCGTACTCCCCAATCTGTACGGAGGCCATTTTAGCCCCTCGACCTCTTCCTGTGTTTGTGGACGAGCGCAAACATCCTTGGCTTGTCCCCAGCAGAGATCCGCGCGCCAGGACTCACTTGGCTCTGGTTTCTGCTGTCATCCTCCCCTCTGCTGCAAACATAATCTTCCGTGTGGCCTTGCGAAGGACCGCAACGCCGCGCCATTTCTCACGCCGCCAAACAACATATACATACCGGCTACCTTACCGCCCTGCTACCCCGAGGCTTTCTTGCTTCTGGACTCGCTCCGCCATCATCCTTAACTACCCGCCCCCCCCCTACCACTGGACGGACCAACACCCAAACGAGCTTGACGCGGCCCTGGAAGCTAAAAAGACTGGCCGGCGTCCGTCTCATACAAAGAGTTCTGTGGAGCCGTAGTATGTTCCTGGCGCCAACGCGATAGCATCACGCTTCCGCTACCTACCGTCCCGACTGTTGCTTCTTGGCGCAGTCGTTCCTCTAGGCTCCCCGGGCAACCCTCCAAGGCAACACCACGCGGCACCACGCGGCACCCTCGCCCAGCTCTTCTTATGGACCGCGGTGCTCAGGAGTACTCGCAGTCAGGTTTGCCCTCGCCCTATCCAAGCAACTTCGGCGACACCCATTCTGAAGGCTCGTCGGCAGATCACGCGTCTGCTGCGCAATACCCTGTCAAACAAGAAGCCAACTACCCGACCTCGGCCACTCCCAGCTCGGAATACAGTGTCTATCCCCCCTCGGCGCGATCAGGATCTTTCCCGGACCACATCCAGCGTTCATACCACCCAGCTAGCGGCACCAGCGGCGGCGGCGGTATGGCGCAACAGCAGAACAGTCCGTCAATGCCCCAGCAGGATGGACGTAGCCATCAAGCGCACGCGGTCAATTCTGACAACGATGTCCCTATAGATCCGTCCATCGCGGCGCCCAGTCCAACTTATCCCTACGGGCCGCACTCGCCATATGCCGCGAATCCAGACATGGTACACAATTACTCTCACCCCAGTGGCAGCATGTACGCTCAACCACGTCCGGACTGGACAGGCTACGGACAGCATGGAGGACCTCCCTTGACACCTGGCCACCCGGTGTACGCGCAATCACAGGCCTCTGCGCCCCAGCAGAGGCCCAACCAGGTTAGTTTGCGACGCAAGCCCCCCTGTCCCGGAAATCTGCAAGAACTCCATCAATGCCCTGCTGCGTCGTCGGAAGGCGCGACTTCTCTAGCCACGGCATGATCGGTTCACCGGCTGTCGTATGGTGGACTGAGGCCCTTCTGCAACGGAAACGACGTAATGCTCGGATTCCCGACGCACTTGGCAGAGGCAGAGGCCTCGTAGTCACTTCTGGCATCTTCCTACTAGTATCGAAGCTAATGCAACCCGATCTAGGTTTATTCTTTCGTCCCGATTCCCGGAGCGCAGCAGCATAAGCGACCACGGAGGCGATACGAAGAGATCGAGCGGATGTATAAGTGTGGCTGGAACGGTTGCGAGAAGGCCTACGGCACGTTGAATCACCTGAACGCCCACGTGACGATGCAATCGCATGGCCCCAAACGAACCCCTGAAGGCACGTGGCTATTCTCTTGTCTCATTTCTCGCCGGGCTGGTACATTTGCTCTTGCTGGTGGCGGGACGATTGCCGGCGCAGATGCGTTGCTTGCACCTTTTTTTGAAAATCTCAGCCTCGCGTTTCACGATCTCTTGCCTGCGCTGCAAAACCCAGCAGCCGTCGTGCTCGGTAGTGAAATTTTCGGGATTTGTCTTCAACGCCCCTTGACATCACTTTTGGCCCGATCATCTGCTGCAAATATGGTTCCGTTTCTTCGTCCCAGCGAGGACCACTGAGCTAACTTGGCGCAAAAAAAATAGAATTCAAGGAAATCCGCAAGGAATGGAAGCAGCGGAAGAAGGAGGAGGATGCCCAGCGCAAGGCCGAGGATGAGCGGCAACGGCAGCAGGCGGCAGCGGCAGCCCAGAACGGCGGCCCAGAGCCACAAGGTCCAGACGGAATGCCTACGACGACGTATCCTGGTGCTCGGCCGGTGCAATTGCCACCCATTGGTTACCAACCTACACAATACCCGGCGCCGCCATCAAGCACGGTGCCCCAGCAGCCCTTACCCGAGTACAACACCGGCCACATGTATTCCAACTACCAGCCGCATTCACCTTACGGCCAAGGACACCAAAGCAACAACTACAGCCAATGTACGTAGCTTCGTGGGAAACTCTGGAGGTTCGCGTTGGGCTGACAGATGTGCAGCAAACGGCGGACAGCCCCCCAACGGCGGGCAACCCCCTAGTCACTGAGCGCTCTTGGAAAGCTTGAGCATGTTCCACCGCACAGGGGCTAAACGGGATCGGCGGGACGGAACGATGATTGTATATTAACGGGCCCGCTGTCTGGGACTGCAAACACCCGCTCACGATTGGCCCGCGCGTATCTGCCGCACCACGTCCGCAGCTGGCGTCACTGCGAGGCGGCCACCGTCGGGGATGGATGACTCCGTCGCCCGACGCTGACAGACCGATGCTTTTGGGTTGAAATTCTTCTTGTGTCCACACGGAGTCTCGTTGGGCACTCGTCTCGTTTTCATTGCCGTCATATACGCGCTGGCATACGGCAGGTAAAACGGGGGGGGCAGGCTTTCATCGTGAAATTTTTTTTTTCCCTGTCGTTTTGTTTCCTGGTTGCGAAGAGCCTGCGGCAATGGGGAGGTGCTCGGCGCAGCAGCTATGAGGCGCATCGGTTTGTGAGCTTCGCAGTTCGCGCATGAGGTTCTGTGAGGAGCCGCCCCGCTGGCAGAAGACGGGGGAGATATATCATCAAGCGAGGACATCGAGGCCGCGAGGCAGTCAAGAAGCTGGCAACGTGTTTTGGATGGGAAGCGAGGCGAGCCTTCGACGGTGAGGCCGACACCAGGGTCTGATGAACTGGACGACGAGCTTCATCCAAGCGTTGTAGGAGCTTGACGACGGGAAGGCAAAGAAGACGGGTTAGCAATGCATGGAGGGACGTGGCGTATGGCTTTTTTATGCAAGACTGCGCTTGTAATAGACAGGCGAAGAGAAAGGTGATTGCAAAACTGGTTCGAAGCAAAGACGCGGGCGGGATGATGGAGATTTATAGGTGGCAGAATGGCCACTAGGAAAAGCAGGGTGAGGCGACCCAGCAAACAGCTAGTAACTAATTAAGAGGCAAGACGGACTAGAGGACAACAGCCTAAGAGGTAGCTCCAAACAGCTCACTAATTAAGAGGCAAGACGGACTGGAGGACAACAGCCTAAGAGGTAGCTCGAGCTGTAAAAGTAGCAGGCCAAGAGAAGAGAAGAGGTTAAAAAGCGATGGTGGACTAACGTGAGCTGCCAGGTAAGGCTAGTACTGTACTACGAATACTAAAGGCGGTTAGTTGCATTTGTGTGACATTGGAAGGACGGGAGCTAAAGTGGGCGAGGGCTTTAAAAATGACGTGCATAAGAGGACGGGCTAGCCACGAGGGCACGGCCACGCGGCGTTTGTGCGACGCGACGGGGAGCTTAGGCGGGTGCCGTTCGCCACAGATGCCTACGTGGCGACGTGATCTCGACGTTAGATAAGCACCTACCTACATACCTGGGAGAAACGGTGAGAGGAACGAATCACCCCAGCACGGAAATCCCGCGCCGTGGCGTCTAATTTGCCTTACTCGCTCGCCCGTTCCGCTGTGGAGCCAAATCTCGGTCGTGACGCCATTATTGATCGCTAATGCGAAGTCAAGCCAATCGCGATATAAAGTCCACCCAGTGATACAGGCCCAGAAAGTACTATTTATTAAGGAATGTCAGCATATGTTTAGTCGACGAGTACTTCGTACTTCGTACGGGGTATTCGTAAGAGCTCCCTAAAGCGCGGCGATGCCAACACATAAACATACCTCTTGAGGGTATCCTACAGCTTCATATGGATAGGCCAACTCTTCATCTCTTTACGCCACATGTTCGGGATCTCGTGTATGGCGTTGATTTTATTATGTTGAGCCATTTCGAGCTCCTTGAGTGTGATGACGTGCAGGCGAGCGTGCTCCTTGAGTGTGACGTGCAGGCGATCGTTCTCGCGCAATATTCGTTTTAGTATAACGCTCATGGCGGCATGGGCGTCACGCAGCGGTTCGGGCAGGCGATCTAGAGAGGTGCTTGTTAGCCTCCGAAAGCCAAGCAGATATCACGCGAGTCGAGAAAACCAGGCAAGTGTCAGATCTTCGATCTACGGCTCGGACCAAATAGGCACGACTGTGGGTCTTAATGGGTCTTAATGGGTCTAATAGGTTGCATAACAAAAGAGGTTATATTAATGTGATAATAAAGATATGTGTATAGCCCCTATTTTCTTAAGGTTGCTTATTCTATAGGAAATTTCCTAAAGCTATGTAATAGTTATGCTGACCTAATGTAGTAGCCTCTATTATATAATCTAACACACCCCCCTCGCTTTAAACCTATATCCGAGGGAGGGGAGCTAGCGTAAAGAGGTCGCTAAATAGCTTAAATCCGATAAGTTTTTAATCCTTATTCTATTGTTAAGCTATTAAGACCTATAGTCGTGCCTATTTAGTCTAAGCCGTAGATCGAAGATCTAATAATTAAGAGGCTTAAATCTAGCTTCTATATACTGCTTCGTTTGTCGGACTAATCTAGTTATATAAGGAGGAAAAGGGTTATAAGTTATAACCGTTGATAACCCCGACGACAACGCCGTTATTAGCCTCGTTATAACCCGGGCAATAGCCTCGTTATAACCCGGATAATAGCGTTAGCGGCTGGGTCACGTGCTCCTAACAGCGCTCTATTAAGCGCCCGGCTAAGCCGGGTAGGCTCTTCGCAGCACCTATAAAGGGGCCCCCTTTTCCCCCTTTCCTAGCTAGTAAGATAAGAGAATAAAACCTAATTGCACTTAAACACACGTGCAATAGGTTTACCTTCCGGCCGCTCTACGCAGTAGAGCCCTACTAATACTAATTAGTAATTAAAACGCTTAATTAAGCAAAGCTTGCTTTACGCTACGAAGAACATAGAATGTGTGCAAGTTGCGGTAAGCCGCTTTACTTACTTAATATATATAGTAAGCTTTTTTATTGTAGGGGTCCCTTATATTAACGAAGTACGGCTACTAGCTAGCCTTAAATAACACGCTATAATTGGCTAGAGTCTAAAATTTCGGTGCGCTTATTAGCTATATTTCTCCCGCGGTTTAACCGGCTAAAAACCCCACGGTTTCTATTAGTAGTGCGTCCCGTAGGGCTTATCCCGATATATTAACTAATAAAATCCAATACGGTTATTAGCTGCTATATTCTTCTGCCGGGGTTTAACCGCATTTCGCGATAAGCAGGAAAAAACAACGTAAACAATAACGCGCCCTTATCGCGGCTTCTTTATTACGGTTTATAATAGCTTATATAGCAGCAGCCCCCCCGCCTTAGCCTCCGCCTCTATAACCGCTTACTAGCCGCAATAACGATATTTATACTTTACCCGATCGTCGTTGCCCTTATTATCGCGTATCTAAGCCTTATAATTAATTTATCTACCTTAAAGACCTAACGAAATAGACTATAAAGTGCCTTGTATATCGCTAAGATATTCTACTTCTATATACTGCCCCTTCCTTTTCTACGTCTTACTCTACTAATTATTCTTAGGCTCGAGGCCTCCTTACGCTTATTCGTACGAACTTAACTTTACATAATTTACATAAGCGAACCGTAAGCAAAGTATAGTCCCTCGAGATATAGAGCCCGCGCTTTCCTCGCTTGCCTTTACTATACCCTCGCCCTAAGTCTCCCGGGCTCCCGATAGGCGGAATATAGTCACCTAGGCTCCCGATAGGCGGAATATAGTCACCTAGGCTCCCGATAGGCGGAATATAGTCACCCGGTCTCCTAGCAGGCGGAATATAGAGCCCGCGTTATTACAATAAGTATAATATAATAAAGCCTAATAACTAATTTATTAGTATTAAAGACCTAATAAAGCGGACTATAAAGTGCATTATATATCGCTAAGGTTAATCTACTTCTATATATATACTTACTAACTTCCCTTTTCTATCTATTCCTATGAATACTAATTATAAATAAGCTTAACGCTTTAGTATTCGCAGCCTCTTCTAACGTAGTGTTTACTTATAGGATAGCCCGGGCTAGGCTTAAGCACACGCCCGCTAGGCTAATATTAGCCGTTATTATAGGGTCTAGCGACGCGTAGGTAAAGAGCCTTCTCCGATACTAAGCATATCGCAGCTACTCTCTTCTACTAAGCCTTCCTCTTAGCTATAAGCTCCGCCGTCCTCGCACCCGGATTTAATATAATAACCTTCCCCGTCCTTATAACCTCTCCCGTCCTTATAACCTCTCCCGTCCTTATAACCTCTCCCGTCCTTATAACCTCTCCCGTCCTCGCCTCTAGCCTTAATACAACAACCTCCCCTATCGCCTCTTTACTAGCTAGACTTTATAGGTAATCTCGATATACCTACTATATCTCCTTCTAACTAAGACCTTATAGGTTAGTAGAATAACTATCTTAATGCCGATATCCTTAAGTACTATAACCGCTATAAGGAATCCTAGTTTAGTATATAGCTTATAGCTTCTATCTGCTAATACTATCGTCGTCTAGATAGTAAGATACGGGATAGTTAGCCTTACTTCTTCTTATAAGAGAATAACCTCGACTTTAGCAGCGTCCTAAAGCATCTTCTAGAGCTCTTATAAGTCGAAAAGATACTTATTACCCGGGTCTATATATATATCTAGGTTTTTTAGTATCGTAGTTAGCAATATAAATATCGCAGCTATATTATTAACTTCCTACGAGATATTAGCTATATATACACATAGCTTCCGCTTCTACCGCGCGACTTAGATATTATTATCCTACGACTACGGGAATTAATAGACTAGCCTTATCTTATTCGATAGTTTAGACGTTAATTCCGCGTTCGATAAGCTAATATCCGTGCCTAGCTTATATATCTTTAGCTTAATTACCCTAACTACCGTAATATTATTATCGACGAAGACCGTATTAGCTTAATACCTATTAACGGTAACGTTAGTAATTAGCTACTTAGCGAGGTAGGCGACTTTAGCGACGCTATAAATAACGCCGCGTGTCTTAACCCTAATGCTGCTTAAATCGCCGAGGCTGCCGATATTAATAATTACGATGCCGCGGCTATCCTAAACTTTATCGCAGCGCAGCTAGACCTTGAGCGTTTACGGGCTTAGCTTAAGGGTTAGGTTATACCGGAATAGGTCCCTTTACGTAAGCAATAGCTATATATCTAGATGCTAGATATACGATCTACCCCTCTTAACGAGTTTAATCGCTTATAGCCTCTTTTATCTCTCGTCTTTTTAACCCTCTACCCTACCGGGCAGGGAGACTATATAGCCCCTCGTTAAAGAATAATTCGGTATAGCGAGTATATCGAATATACCTTAAAGTACTACGACGGCCGTTTTGCTAAGCACTTACGCTTTCGTTATATTAGCTTTAATACGCTTATGCGTTAGTAAGTTAATTCTCGAAGCTCCTTTTATATTAAGAGGTTATAGTCCTATCGCTTAGTAGAGATTAAGGAACTACGCGCCGCTTTTAGCGAAGATACCCTTAATTTTTAAGCTCTGCTTAATTCTATTATTCGCTTCTCTAGTAGCTTAAAAGGCACGCGGGCTTACTAAGGTAGCTAGAGATATTAACTTAAGGCTATAGTTTATAGCCTAGGCTGCCTAAGAGTATTCCTAACGTTCTCGGCGGCCGATTTACATTAGGATAGCCTATAAAGGCATATGCCGTTATATTACGAATAGTATAAGGCCGACGCTTATAGTAAGGCTATAATCGCGTTTAGGAACTTACGAGAGAATCTATATATTACCGCCTACTACTTTTATAGCCGATTTACCTCCTTCTTTAAGCTCGTCTTAGCGCCTAAATTTAATATTATAGACTACTAGTTTCGGTATAAGTAGTAGGCCTATAGGAGCACCTATATATATAGTCTCTACTAGGTTAATTAATGCCCGCCGCTTAATATATCGACCGATTCTACTTAAGAGGATTTTGCCTACTTTTACGGAAAATACGTTATTGCCTTTAACCTAAAGCTATAACGAGTAATATAGTAAAGGGAGGCGAACCCGCTAGTAGTAGTTCGCTTTAGGTTTAACTTCTAATTCCTCTTTAAGATTATTAACCGAGGATAACGTTACCGCTGTAATAAGGCGTATTATCTACGCTTTCGCCGTCTCTTAAATAGATCTCGATCTAATTCGAAGAGCTACCGTTTCTATTTCCTATATACGTGCTACGTAGACGCCTACGTCGCTAAAGATCTCAATCTATAATACTTTATATTCGATAGCGTCTAGAACGACTCTCTTCTTAATAACTATAATCCTACCTTAGCTATTAGCTAGCTAGCGAATTACGATATATCCCCTTATACCTTTATATATGCCGTTATTAACTATATTAGGAAGTACTGCTCGAAGGGTAAGATATAGTTAGAAAGCTATTATAATATTGCCTAAGCTATCCTACCTAGGACTAATATATAATAGGGCCTTATAAGCTTTATTGCTAAGTTTATAAATAAGCTTACTATAGAGTGTAACTAGTCTATAATAGAAGTTAGTCACCTATTGCTAAACTTACCGCTTTAAAAAGGCATAAGGGCTTTTTAGTCTATTAATTACCGCCCCCCTAAGCTTTAGTAGTAGGCGGATATTATTAATGCGATAGAGGGTATAGACGGGGTTCGTATATCTCGTAACGTCTATTAGAAATACCTTATATAGGACGACGAATAGGCTGATTTAACCTTCTTCGAACTATTAGCTAAGTTCGACTTTACGCGTACTCTTTAGCGACCCTTTCTTCGGGCGGCTAATCGTATCTTAAACTACTTTCCTCGCTATAAGCCTTAACGGGGGCACGACTAATACTAAGGCTTTTGCCGGGTTAAGTTAACTCTTTACTATCCTTATCGATATACCTAAGAGGTTAAAGAGGTTAAGGGCATTACGTTTAAGATATTCTTTAAAGTATATAACTATTGCCTCTCTATCTATAGCAACGGTTATCCCGACGATTACTACGGTAACCTTCCTTCCCTTATTTAAGACGAATTTAAGGATAACCTTTAGAACGATAAAGACATTACGGCCGGGGAGTAGGAGGAACTTACTGCTCTACTGCTATATAGTAGCTTTAATATAGAAGACATTAAGTTACTTAGAAATCGCGACCTTACTCTTTAGCACGATTAGCAGCCTTATATTAGCAAATATCCCGACTTAAAGGCATAAGGGAACGACTATTAGAAGCTAGTTAAGTTATAGTATGCCTTTACTAATAAGTAAGATAATAATATCTTTAATAATATCTTTGCTCGTCTTAACGTAAAGCAATGCATAGTTTTCGACCTATTTACTTAGCACTTAGAATAAGCCCTTAACTCTAACGAGCAAGACCTAGCGCCTCTCCTTATATAAGTAGATAGATAAAGCGGAATAGGTAAGTCCTTTATAATTTACGCCCTTTATGCCTAGTTAAAGTAGCTCTCCCCGGGCTGCTTCGCATAAGCGGCGCCTACGGGTATTACTGCTAACGTAATTAACAGCGTGACTTTATACTCCCTACTATACCTGCCTATCTCTAAGACTCTCGAAGAGGTGCCTCTATTACGCACTATAGAGCTTAATAACCTTTAGTCCTAGCTACGCCTCCTACGTTACCTTATTATCGACGAAAAGTCAATAATTAGCCTACGAACCTTTTCTTATATCGATTCCCGCCTCCGATAAATCTTCCTAAAGCATTAAGACGAGTTCTTTAGTAGCTATAGCGTTCTTATGCTTAGTGACTTCTATTAGCTCCCGCCCGTAATAGAAAAGCCGCTCTTTACTATAGCGGCTCTTATAGCGCTACCTAAGATTCGTAGACGTAACGCCTACTACGCCTTTAATAAGACTATTGTATTATAGTAGGTCTTACGGTAGTAAGGCGACAATTAGGCTCCTTTCCGGATAGCTCTTTAGGCCCTACGTGTTAATGCCCCTTCTATTAACGACTAAAAGCTGCTCTATACCCGCGTATAGGTAAACCTGCTACTTAAGGAGGTGGCTTACTTTAATAGGGCGGTCTATATCTACTCTACTAATATATAGGTCCGCGACTTTAATATAGACTATATAGAACGCCTTAGCTCGCTATATATCTAGGTTCGAGCGACTAATATCGGTCCTAACGCGTCTTAAGCCGACTCGATTACTACCGGCAACCTATACAACTATCTGCCTATCTATGTTAGTGCTAGGGTAATATTAATAGCGAATATCTAGACCCCTCTTAGCCTCGTTAATAGTGCCTTAAGGATTGTCTACGACTTCGCCTAGAATGCTAATATAGACGACCCTTAAGCGCACTTACCCTTTATTATTTTAGTCTACTTTAATCGCTATATAGGTCCGCCTTACTTCGACGACCTAAAGCTAGCGACTATTATACCTATCTTTCGGTTAACGTAGGACTTTTTTAAAGGCAGCGCCCTTTACTATCGCACTTAGTTCCCCCTAACGATTGCGTATACTATTACTATTTATAAGGCATAAAGTGCTACGCTTAAGTAGGTTATAGCGGATATATCCTATCGCTATTTTTAGTCTAGCCTTACTTACGTAGCTATCTTACGGGCTAAAACGCTACGTAGTATTATATTTAATGCCTACTTTAATCTTAATGATATTATTCGAGGTAGTAACGTCTCTATGCTAGCGCGGGAGGCTAACGCTATTCGCTGTGTTAGTTAGGTTATTAGGTAGTTAGGAAGAAGGGTTATTAAAGAATAGCTATACTAAATTAACTATACGTACTATATCTATTATTAGTTACGCGCTTACGCGCTTACTGCTACGTGGCTTTATTCTTACTATTGCTATCCTATGCCTACTGCCGTGCCTACTACCGTGCCTGCTATTGCGTGGCTTCGTTGCGCTATGCCTGCTATTACGTAGCTTCGTTGCGCGCCTATTTGCTTATAATCCCTCGCTTAGTTACGTTGCTTCGTTATACGCCGCGCCTACTGCTGTGCTTACTATTGCGTGGCTTCGTTCCTGCTATTCCGTGCCTACTACCGTGCCTACTATTGCATAGCTTCGTTACGCGCCTGTTTGCTTATAATCCCTCGCTTAGTTGCGTTATAGTTATATGGCTTTATTATACGCCGCGCTTGCTATTGCGTGGCTTTATTACGCGTCTATTTACTTATAATCCCTCGCTTAGTTACGTTATAGTTATATTGCTTCGTAATACGCCGCGCCTATAATAGGGTTATAAAGGGGAATTATAGTTATAATTGCAATAACCCGAGAATATAGGATCGTACTAATAGCATATCGGTAAGGCGCTAACCCTCTAAAAACCGGAAGTAGATAGGTAATAGCCTCTGCCTTAAGGTCCTATATTTCGAAAGGTTAGAGCATAGTGCTTGCTACCTATTCGGTCTTTAGTCTAAGTCTACATTCGTATAGCTAGCTAAAGAAGAAAAACTCGAGGGTTTCTTTCGCTTAGGCGTCTACTATAATAGTAAGCCGGGTGTCTTAGTTAATTAATCTAGCCCGTAGAAATCAGTATCTGTTTAAGCTTAAGTTTTTGCTTATTAACCTTTTTAGTATTATTCCTTCCTTTATTATAGCGTTAAATAACTTTCCCTTTCGGTGGCCGAAATTGCGTAGAGTATACAACTCGTAATAATAACGCGTGGCCTTGTCTTAGCCTTGTATTTAATCCCGCGTAAGGGCCCGCGCGTAGGGTAAACAAATACGTATGATAAGCCCCGCTTTTGTCAGCGCTTAGGGTTCGAATCCCGCTTATAGCTAAAAAAAAGGTGCCCTAGCTATAGCTAAAATTTAAAGGTCCCCCGGCTATAGTAAAGCTTTGCTTATAGTTATACCCCGCGGCATAAGCTATATTTATAGATAAGCTAGGTAGAAGAGATAGACTCCTTAACTCTCGAACGTGCGATTAATCCGATTGATATAATCCTAATCCGTATACTTAGAGAGGGCTATTTATACTAAGAACGAAGGATCTTCCCGTACTAGGACCGACGGCTATTGCGATAATAGCTAGCTTTCGGTAGCCGCTAAAGAAATTTCCTAAGCTCCCTTTAACGGAGTACCGCTTTAACAAAGCTTATGCTATTAAGAAGAGTGCGTCTATAACTATAAGGAAACAAGCTTAAGGGGGGTATATAATTATTATTAATCTACGAAGGGATATAGCTATAGACTAGGTCTAAATGTCTATATATACGATATAGAGGTTACGTAGGATAATATATAATATAACCTAATACTATAATAGTATATCCCCCTTAAATCGGCGATTAACTTAAACGCTTAAAAGGGGCAATAGGCTAATAAAGACGAAGAAAATCTATATTAATCGATCTTAAAAGTAGGCCTAATATAGAATAAGAGAGGAATAAAGAGAAATAAAAGGTTAGGCTAAGAAACTAACGCATACTATCGTAACGTAAATTATATTAATAAATTATATTTATTATTACTTAAGCGAAGGTAAAGACGTAAGGAAGGCCGTATAAAAGGCCGGCTTAGGTTTAGTCGGGTTAAAGGTGTAAAAGGCCTTAAGGTTATCGTAGTAGCCGTTAAAGTAAGAGGAGTACTTTTATATAAAAGGGCTATAACGCTATTAAACGCGATACTTAATCTTCCTAAAGGTATACTAGCGTTACGTAAGGATAGAAGAAAACTCTTACTTAAGGTATACGTTATCGCTATCGTCGTCGCCGGGGGAAAGGAGAACGCCGTTATCGGCGGGCTAGACGTTAAGCTCCGACTAGCTAGGTAAAGGAGGCTCTTAGGTTTTAGTAAAGAGGGAGTAATAGAAAATAAGGTAAAGACGGCTGCCCTTAAGGAGGCGAAGAAGATACGCCGTCTTATATACCTTAAGGACCTTATATAGGCCCTCCTATTTATAATCGAGCTTCTTTATAAAGCGGAGGGTCTAAATCTAGCGAGTGCTAAAGAATACTATATCGCTAGGCTAATACGCTAAGGCGGAAGTCCGCTAGGCGTCTACGTAATAAGCCTAAGTAGCTTAAATATCCTTAATCGTATCGCGGAGGAAGTTAAAGATACGCTAAAGGCAGGAAGCAAGCGCGTTACCGCGGAGGTATTCCTTCCGCTGCTAAAAGGTTATACCGGGCGGGGGGGGACTAAAGGGCTTAGTGCTAAGCTTTAGGTAAAAGCTATAGTTAGCGAAAAAAGGGGAAAGGCTAGTAGATTTAAAGACTTAATTATTAATAGTAAACTTAGCGAAGGGAAAGAGGTCGACTTAATCGTCCTAAAGGTAGGTAGTATAATAACGAAGGTAAACCTCTATTTAAGCGTTCGCGATCTTAGTCTAACCGTTAGTCTAAGGGTAGTAAGCGGAGCTAAGGTAAAGGCGGTAACTAAGGCGATAATTAAGCTACTATTAGAAAGCCGAGATAAACTAAGTGCTATAGCCGCTAATAATAAAGGCTAGGGTGCTATAAAGGGACTAAACGTAGGAAATAAATACGTTAATAATATCTTTAATAGTTATTAAAGGTATTAAGACGTAGTAGCGTATCTTCGTAAAGCGGTCGACGATAATAAGGATATTAGAAAACTTAACGCTATTATAGCGGTAGATAAAGAGGTCGGTAATAAAGTCGATAGATATCTCGGTCTATAGGGCGAAAGGAATACTTAAGGGCTAGAGTAGGCCTTAAGGGGAAGAACGAAGGGATTTAACGCGTAGGTATATATAATAATTCCGCACGAAGCTAGAAATAGACTCGTATATACCGGGCTAGATATAGGACCGGCGGTAGAGGCTAGCGGTCTTCGTACGTCTAAGGTAGCCGGTAAGGGGGGAGGTATAAGCGCGGACGAGGATCTAAAGAATTAAAGCGTTATTAAAGGGAATAAAAAGCCGGCCTTAGAAATAGAACCGGCCTTAGACCTTAGAGAGAGCGGTCTTAATAATCGAGCGGAGGGGGGCTTAAAGGGGGTAAGGCTAGCGGGGCTAAAGGGACTAAAGAGCTACGCGAATAGCGGAGATAAGCGGGGAGGAGGAATAAGCCCGGTCGATAAGGTTATCGATCGGCTTAAAGTCGTCGAAGGCGTAGAGGTTAAAGCAGTCGGAATTATATTTATAAATTATATTTATAAACGAATTAGACTCCTTAACGGTATTAATAGCGGTAGTAGTATTAAGGTGGTAAAGGGAGGCATTAACCTTAGACATAAGGAGGATAACCTAATATTAGTGGTTAATCCTCTCGTCGGCTTAGTCGGTAAAAGAGAGTAGGCAGGAGCTAGGTAAGCGGCTAAAGGCGTTAGGGAGAATAGCTTAAGAGCTAGGCTAAAAGATAATCTTAAAATTCAACCGACTAGGGAATTCGGCCTAGCGGGCCTATCGCTAGTTAAAGAGCTTTATAGTTATAAAATACTAAAGGTTTTTATAATCTAAGGCTATCTTAAACTTAGGTAGGCCCTCGAGCTTAAGGCGCTACTCCTTAAGAGATTTTATAATCGCGTAGAGTTCTTTATTATAGATCTTGTAATTATACTTTTAAGCGGAGTATTTTAACGAGAAGAAGGCAATTAGATAGTAATTACTATCGTCGAAGAGCTATATTAGTATACCTTTAGCGGCTTAGTTATAAGTATCTATCTAAACTACGGTCTTACGATAAGGGTCGAAGTATATAAGGACTAAGGCGGTAGTAAAAGCGTGCTTAAGTATAAGGGTCTTTAACTATTATATAAGATTAAGCCTACGGCCTAATCCGTGCAGTCACGTGCGGGGCGGGTATATACCCGCACGTATATATACGCACACACTTAGTCCTTTATAGAAGATTTCTATACCTATACGGAGGGCACTTATGCGATTACTCTGCTTACCCTATTATAGTATCTTCTATCGATTTTTTTACGAACCTTACGAACGGCTAGCCGCTACGATAGTAGCGCTAACGGACCTATAGAAAAGGAAATAGTAGACGCTCCGTAGGACGATCTCTAGGCGGAAGTCTAACGGCTCTACGATACGTAGTAGTAAGAGCTACGAGAGAAGGCCTAGCAGCATTAGCTATAGGTAGAGGCCTAACGTATATAAGCAGCCGAGGAGGCCCGCATTCGGGGCATAATAGAGGGGGTTCGCTAGGGGCGTGCGACGGATAATTCTACGCGTCCCCTAGCGGCCTAGAGTAAGAAATAGCTGCTAGCGCTACTAGGCCGGCTAGCTAGCGACCCGATAAGACGGAAGGAATTACTCGCGGTTCTTAGGGGCGCGTCTAGCTCGACGGGAGCTTCGGCGTTCTCTCCCCCCTTCGCCTATATAGAACCGACGTCCGCACCCGAGAGGACGGACTTAAAGGCCGCCTTCGGCAAGCGGAAGCCCCTACCGTGGCTGGAATAGGACGGCAAGCCTAAATCCTTTTATTTTTTCCTACATCGCCTCCGGAGCAAATTTATAGTCGACGAGAAGTAGGGCTTTAATAGCTGCCGCGATACCGCTTAGTATTCGCTGCTCTATACGCTGCCGGAGCCTTAGATACGACGGGTCTTAGGGTTTTAAGAGAGTAGCGGCCTTAATGCCGCCCGTAATCCTAAAGCCTTTTTCGACTACCTTATATACGCATTCGGGAACGTATAGGAATAGGAGAAGGCGTAGGATAGGCTGCGGACCCTCTTCTAGAAGGACGGCCAGCCGTTTAGGAAATTCCTCCCCGAATTTAAGGAGACTATTACGCGCGTCGCGGGCCGTACTATCTAGGAGGATAGTGCTAAGCTTACGTAGTTACAGGGCTCTATCTCCCCGGCCTTACGCGAGTTGCTTATTCCTATCGAGATGCCCTCCGACTTCCTTAGGTACGTTAGCCGCCTAATAAAGGTCGCGTAAGGGCATAAGCAGACTCCGCGCTTTTAGAAGCTCCGGAAGCGTACCGACGGAGTAAGCACCCCCGGGGCTCTAGCCCCCCTACCGCCGCTAAGGTCCGCTCCTAATATAATAGTAGACCGGGACGGCGACGTTATTATAACGACTACGCGCCTAGCGCGCGGTAAGAAGGAGAAGGCTAAGTCGCTTACGACCGCCGTACCGGCCTCGTCGGATAGGAGGGCTCGGTAGGCTATAACTACGGAGCTCTAAAAGCGGCGTAATAACGGGCTTTGCTTACGTTACGGCGTGCTCGGCCACCTTATAGCCGCTTGTTTATATAAGCCGGCCTAAAGGCCGGTACGCGTATAGGCTACCCGCACGCCCGCTCTTAAGTTAGAGGATAACGAGGGGGTTCCCGCTCCGCCCCTAGCGGAGGGAAATATATAGCTCCGGAGCGTAGACGGGCCCTAAAGCCTAATACGCTAGCGCTAGCTAAGAAGGAGTTAACGGACCGTATTAAAGCTAAGCCTACTTTAATACTAGTTATCGTTAATAAGACTAATCTCCTTTCCGCTTTTATAGACGAGGGATGCTAGTGCTACGCCGCGATTAACGAGGCATTCGCTTAGGATTTGCGTTTGCTAGTAGAACGAATATAACTAAGGTAGGTAAAAGGAGCCTCTAGCGTAATAGAGGGCGCGGAGATTAAGGGTATCGCTTAAGTAGCTACGGAGGTCGACGGTTATACGCAGCTGCTCGTCGCGTATATAATTCCTTAGTTAAAGTTCCCTTTAATTTTAGGTAAACCCTAGCTCCGTTATATAGAGTCTTTCTCCGTGCTATATAAGAAGAGGCTTTAGTACGGACCTTCGTAACATTAGGTACGGTATAGGGCCGACGGGGATAAGGATAAAAGCGAGTGCCTTAAGGAGCTACGGGCCGCTTAAGAAGTAATAGCTTTTATATTTATTAGTACTATTAAGCGAATCCGTAGACGGTAGGGAGCGGTAGCGGCGTCGGCGGCGGTATGCGCCGTAAGCCTAGCGGATATTAAGAAAGCCTTACGGCTAAAGAAGCCGAGGACGGAGCCTAAACTACGGAAGATAATCCCCGCGCGGTTTTACGACCTCCTTCCGCTCTTTACGAAGAGCGAAGCTAATAAGCTTAACCCGCATAAGCCTAGCATTAACCACGCTATGCCCCTCCGCTAGGACGCTAACGGCAACAATATAGTTCCGCCCTTTAGGCCGCTATATAGTATATCTTAGGACGAGCTTTTAGTCTTAAAAAAGACTTTACGCGACCTGCTCGATAAGGGGTTTATCTAGGCTAGCTCGTTAGAAGCAGCGGCCCCGGTCTTATTCGCACGGAAGCCTAGTAGTAGGTTGCGATTTTGCGTCGACTACCGCGCCCTTAACGCAATAACTCGTCCGGATTAGTACCTACTTCCGCTAATTAGGGAGATACTCCGCAATATCGCGAAGGCGAAGTAGTTTACTAAACTAGATATCTATTAGGCGTTCTATAAAGTACGAATCGCAGAGGGTAACGAGTAGAAGACCGCGTTCCGCACTCGTTATAGCCTCTTTAAGTAGATAGTAATGCTATTTAGGCTAACCGGCGCCCTAGCTACCTTCTAACGCTATATTAATAGCATCCTACGAGAGTTCCTTAATAAGTTCGCCTCCGCTTATATAGATAATATCCTTATCTACTTAAGCGGGAGCTATAAGGACTATATAGCTAAAGTGCGGAAGGTGCTTAACCGGCTCGCTACGTATAGTCTATATCTCGACCTAGATAAGTGCGAATTTAGCGTTATATAGGTAAAGTACCTTAGGTTTATTATTATCGTAGGCGTTGGCGTATAGGCGGACCCGGCGAAGATTTAAGCTATTCGCGACTAAGCGGCGCTAACTTCGCAAAAGGGCGTACGGAGCTTCCTTAGGTTTATAAACTACTACCGGATATTTATTCGGTAGTTTTCTTATATCGTTACCCTGCTAGTAGATCTTCTAGGGAAAGGCACCCTATTTAAGTAGGGTCCTATATAGGTAGAGGCGTTCTAGACGCTTAAGGACCTCTTCTCGCAAGCGTTAGTGCTGCTTTAGTAGGATTTCGACCGTTACGCTACTATAGAAGCGGACTATAGCGGTTACGCGCTTAAGGGCACTCTTTCTTAGGAGGTTAACGGCTAGCGCCGCCTTATAGCCTTCTACTCTCGAAAGCTAAGCTCCGCCGAGCGTAACTACGCTATCTACGATAAGGAAATGCTCGCGATTATCGACTGCTTTAAGCAATAGCAAGCGGAACTCCGCAGCTATAAGAACTTTAAGATCCTTACGGATTATAGGAATCTTAAGTATTGTATAATATAGTAGCACTTATTAGAGCGGTAGGCACGCTAGGCTAAGTACCTCTCCCGGTTCCGGTTCTAAATTAAGTATAGACCCGGCAAAGAGGCTACGGTGCTAAATGCTCTCTCGCGGAGGGACTAAGACCGGCCCTCTTACGATAATCATAAGGCTTAGGATATTTAGATAATCCTAAAGGACGCGCTAAGCATATATCTTAGCGCTACCCTTATAAGTACGGAGGACGGCGAGAAGGGCACGGCGCCCGACACCCTAAAGGAGGAGAATACAACGCCCGGCGCCTTAGACGAGGAGGACGCGCCCGACGCCCTAAGTGAGGAGGATATAGCGCCCGACCCCCTAGGCGGGGAGGGCACCGCCGTAGTAACGCTCGACGCCCTAAGCGGGATTAGCCGCTGTATCTTTAACGATAACGAACTCTAGCGCCTATAGGACCGGCTAGCCGCTTAAGACAGCACGTATAAGAGCGTTCGCCGCTCTATAGAGATAGGCGCCCGTACTCTTAACCCTAAGCTTAGACTAAAGGTCTAAGTTACGGATTGCTATATCGACCCTAAGGGCTACCTTCGGTTCTAAGGACGGCTTTAAGTCCCTGGCTCTCCTATCTTAACGGAGGCCGTAGCACGAGATTCGCCGCCGGAACTTAAGGAGCGGAACGAACTTCGCGGCCGCGTTACGCAGCTAGTGTATAACGCCGGCATCGTCGGCTATCCTAGCCGGGAGGGCATAATTACAGCGGTTTTACGGGACTTCTATTAGCCGCTTATATAATCGTATATCCGCCGCTTCCTCTATAACTATAACGTCTATAGCCGCACGAAGATCTAGCGTATGCTAAAGAAAGGGCTGCTTAAGTCTCTACTAATCCTAGACCGTTTTTACGCATATATCTAGATAGACTTTATTACGGACCTCCCCCCTACGGAGAGCGGCAACCGTAACCTTTAGGTTATTAAAGACCGCCTAAGTAAAGAAATTATGCTTGAGCTAATGCCTTCTATAGAGGCAAAGGCGTATACCGAGCGCTTCCTTATATACTACGCCCGGTACTATTAGTAGCTAGCGTTAATTACAAGCGATAGGGGTTTAAACTAGACGAGCTGCTTTTAGTAGCACTTATATAAGCTGCTTTAGATCACCTAGCTACTTAGCATAGCGTACTCCCCCTAGACTAACGGAGGGCTGGAGCGGCTTAATTAGGAAGTCTAGGCTTACCTACGAGGTATAATAGACTATAACTAAAGGGACTAGGATAAGTAGCTGCCCGTAGCCTAGATAGCGCTAAACGGGAGGGTATATAGCTCGATTAGTATATCCCTTTTCTTCGCCTTATATAGGTACGAGCCGTTATCCCTATTCCCTATCGCTACGGACGTAAAGACGGAGAAGCATTTAAAAGCCTTACCGGAAGGTAGAGCGACCTTGTTTATGCGGAAGCTTTAGGAGGTTACCGACCTCTACTAGTCCTCTATAGCTTCGGCCGCGTAGGACTAGGAACGTTATACTAATAAGCATAAAGACCCCGTACACCGGTTTACGGTAGATAATAAGGTATAGCTCGACCTCCGGAACTATACCTCTATACGCTTAAAGAAGAAGCTCGACTAGCTATACGCGAAGTTTATAGTTAAAAGGGTGCTTAGCCCGTAGATAATAGAGCTAGATAGGCTGCCTAACGGTATTTATAGCAATTTTAACGTAGACCTTCTTCGCCGCGCCGCTATAGACCCTATGCCCGGCTAGGTAACTACGGACCTATAGCCTTTAGCTATCCTAGTCGAGGGGGAGGAGGAGTTTATAGTCGACGAGGTCCTCGCCGCTCGCTAGAGATAGGTTAATCGCGGTAAGAGACGTAAAGTCCTCGTCTAATAGCGTAGATATTACGACCCGACTTAGCAGCTATTATCCGAGCTTTAGGATACAGCGGCTTTTAACCGCTTCGAAGCACGCTTTAGGCCGGCTAGCGAGGATAGCGATACGCTACTAGCTAAGGAGAGTGCGCTACTACGTCGGTCCGTAAGGACTAAGGCGGTACGCTTTAATACGACGATTATAGTTATTCCTAAGGCGAGCGCTTATACTACGACGGAGGGAGCCTCTATTTACGCGGACGAGCGCCTTCTATCTAGTTCCGGCGAGCGCGTTTTTTTACCGGCGTTTCTATAGACTTAATATCCTCGTCCTCCTCCGAGTAGTCGTCTACCGCGCCCTTTAAGGCGCTTAATCGGCTCTTTAAGCCCGCTAGCCACGCGAGGGCCTACACTAAGGCGCTAGAAGCGTAGGCCGCGACGGGGGGCGCGTTAGAAGCTTACGATAGGACGGTAATCGCGGTATCCTTATTCCTTATTAGCATCCTTAAAGGCTAACGAGCGGACGAGGAGGGAGAGTAGGTTCTTACTTAGCGATAAGCCCGGCACGCTCTAATACGCGTATGTTACGGTACGTAGTAGCGGCGGCGGTATAGACCCGCTTCGCCTTTCCTACCTCCTTACCGGCGGAAGCCGCCTTTTAAGCGGCGACCGCCGATAGGAGGACGGACGGGGTAGGCTCGTAGGCGCGTCTTACGTAGGTATAGTAGTAATAACTCCCGCTAGGCCGCTTAGCCTAGTAGGCGTAGGGCAGGTCCTAGGCCGTGTAACGGAAATATAGTATATCGCGGTCCTCCCTACGCGCTATAGTGCGCTTATGCTATAACGGATTAGCTAGTGCGTAATAATAAGGGCGGGAGGCGAGGCAAGAAGGGCGTATAGAAGGCGGGCATTCCGCCTCTTCCTTATAGGACGGCGGCGACGGGGTGTTTATAGGCATTCCGTTAATAAGCGCTTTAGCGACTAGGGATATAGCGGTAGGGGCAGGCGTAAGCGGCGACGGCTAGAGGGTATTTATTTCGTTAATAAGCGCGTTTATTTCGTTAATAAGCGCCTTAGCGACTAAGGACGCGGCGGCAAGCGCAAGCGGCGACGGTAAGGGCGTGTTAACGAGTATATCGTCTACGAACGACTCCGCCGTAGCGGAGAAGAGCGGCGATAAAGCGGGCGAAATTAGGGGTGACTGACCGCGGTTAGCATAAGCTGCACCGGTCGCATCGTTAGGAGCGGCACGTACTATATTATTTAAGGCTATTCGGACCGTAGCGCTTAAAGGAAGGGAAGGAAGGGAGGGGCGATAGAGGCGCGCGAAGAAGAGGGGCGGGGCAACCTAGCACCTCGTATAACGTTATTTTTTCGGGCGGCTGGGTAGGGACCTTATGTAAGGGTCTTTAACCATTGTGTAAGATTAGGCCTACGGCCTAATCCGTGCAGTCACGTACGGGGCGGGCATATACCCGCACGCATATATACGCATACACTTAGTCCTTTATAGAAGATTTCTATACCTATACGGAGGGCACCTGTGCGATCACTCTGCTTACCCCGTTATATTAAGGGCTTTAAAGGCGTAGGTATAGGCGGGGGACTAGATCTAAAGGGCAGAGTTTTTAAAAAGGGCGTTTAAAGGGTTCGTAAGCTTAGAAAAGCCATAAATAAAACGCCGATAAAAATTAGCGAACCTTAAGAAGCGCCGGAGGTCTTTAATAAAAGAAGGGGTAGGCTAGTCTAAGACCGTATACACCTTTTTTAGGTCTATGCGAATGCCTTTATCTAAGATAATTAGGCCGAGGTACTTAGTCTTAGTAATATAGAAATTATACTTATCTACGTTAAGCTAAAGGCCGGCGGCGTCGAAGCGCTTAAGAACCGTATCGAACGCTAGACAGTCGGGTCCTCGATATTTAGGTAATAGTAATTAAAAAAGAAGAGAGGCTCTAAGGCTTAAAACAGCCTATAAGGAAGGATTAAAAGCTGTAAATAATATAAATTACTAAACATAATAGCTCTTGTCTTTTCTAATAAGGAGGGCTAACTAGTCTCTATATATAGGGAAATCCCTCGGACGAAAACAGCCGCGTAGACCTAAGGAAAAGAGGTAAAGGAAAGAGTCGGACGGAATCGCCGGTCGGAAGCGCCGGTCGTAAACAATAAATTATATCCGTACGATAAATAGTTATATAGTTAGCAATAAATTAACTAATAACGCAATAGTCTATTAGAAGGACTAGTGAATTCTACGGTAGAAGCCGTAGATATATAAAGGAATTCTACGGTAGAAGACTATAGAAGGGAATTAGAATTCTACGGTAGAAGACCGTAAAAGGGAATTAGAATTATACGGTAGAAGACTATAGAAGTGCGGGGTAAATAACCTATAAAAGCCCGTGGAATTCTATAGTAGAAACACGTAATACTTCTATATAAATTCTATAGACACTTCTATATAAATTCTATAGTAGGACCGGGGATTCCCTAAGAGAAAGCAATAGGGGAAGACGGCAATATTAATAGACCCCCTTAGCTAGAAGGAAAATACCTTCCGGCTAGTTAGAATTATTATCGACTTCCTTATAGATCTTAGATAAAATATCCGTAAGTTAAAGCTAGTAAAGAAACGTTTAGAAAAGTTATCGTAAAAGTAATTTAGTTTATCTAATCGTAACTATCTAGTTAGAAGGGATATACTTAATATTAAAAGTATTACGTAAGAATTCCTATCGGGCCTAATAGTTATAAATTTTAATATGCTTTAAGACGGTCTAAATCTTTAGAATCTCGGTAGAGACTAAGCGAATTATCTAGGTATTATTATACTAAATAGTAGGAATTAGAATATCTAGCTATAAGGAAATATCGTTAAATAAACGAAGAATAGAAATTAGCTCTTTTACGGTAGAAGAGACTATAAGAAGTTCGGCTTCGGTAGAGGAAGTAGTAATTATAGATTATTTCCTAGCACTCTACGCGATTAGACCGTTAAATAGGCTAATAAAGTAGCCTTTAGAAGAATAACGAGTGTCTAGGTCGTCGGCGTAAGCGGTATTAAAAGCTATAATAAGCTTTTGCTCGTCTATATCCGAAAACTTAATCGTAAGGAAACGCGATTTGTATAAGTAAGTCACTAAGCTTTTAGCGAGCTTAATATAGAGCGTAGACGGGTTTTATATATACTCTGCTAAAGAATTCGACGATTTTACGGCGTTAAGACGGGTAGAAATAGTCGCGTAATTGTAGAAACCGACTAAAGACTAAAAGTAGTAGATTTAGTTATCTATAGCTTAACCCTAATGTTTCTCTAGCTTTTCTAAAAGTAGGAATAGGCAAAGGGTCGAAATAGGCTATAGAACTATAGAAGTAAGGATTAAACTAAACTTAAAAGCAATTTTATCTAAGTAAATATCCTAGTATAACTATAGCTTTCGCTACTTATAGTCTTAGATAATTCTTATCTTAAGGAAATAGGTTAGCTCTCCGCGGTCGGTAACTATATACTTTTATCTAAAGCGATAAACAAAATCGTTAGTAGCCTTACGGTACTCCCTATAGAAAAGGATAATAATATTATCTATAAAGAAGAAAGTAATAATACTACTTATAGTAGATATAAAAATGCAAAGGTCCTTCGTACTTTATTAAAGGCCTAGTTTAGTAAAAGACCCGGATAGTTCCTATTGCTAAAAAAGCGGCGAATAGTAAAGCCTATATAAAGCCTTTATTAACCGAATTATAAAACTAAATACCTTAAATACGTCTAGGAAGGACATATATACTTCTTTATCTAAATCGGCATTCGTAAAGGCGTTAACCGCGTTAATTAAGCGGGTTTCTATACTAAACTTAGCGGTAATAGTAATTATAATGCGAAATTTCGCGTAATAAGCGTAGCGGCGTATATTTTCTTTCTACTAAACGGTTAAAGGTCTCCTTATATATAAAGGCGAGACTTAAACTTCCTAAGGTAGCTATACTTATTAAACTTATAATTAAATACCTAAGTTAATAAAAGAAGACGCATAAAGGCGTTCGCTCTTAAGGCACGCGAAGGAAAAAAGGGTTTCCGCTAGTAAAAGGAGTCTTATTTAACCTTTCTAACGGCTTTAAACTTAGGTCTATACGGATGCGTCTCGAGATTAGACTAAAATCTTAAAAGCGCGGGTAAGTCCTATTTATATATCTTCTTAGGTTTAAGAGAAGTAGCGAATATAGCCGTAAAGGTAGTGCTATTAGCTAGTAAATGCCTAACGTAGGCGAATATAGGATATCGACCTAAAAAACGGTTTAAATTAGTAGGACGTAAATCCCTTATAAATCTTATCGTTTATAGACTATCTATAGGAATAGTATTATTATAATCTATAGATTAAGAAGTAGCTTAAGGCAACTATACCTTAACACAGTCTATAGGTTCTACGGTTATAGTTAGTAAAAGGGTAGAGATATTAGGTTAGAAATCCTATGTATTCTTAAAAACGTCCTCTACTAGTTCTAGGGTTTAGTTAGGAGTAAGGAGCTAAGGGTTTCCGTCGGTTAGAACGTCTACTAGACTAATATACTTATTAGGAAGTATTATTAACGTCGATTAGAATTCGGCTTTATCTTACTCTTCTTCTTATATAATTATAACGCGACCGACGAGGGGTGCCGTCGCGCTAATAGCAAAAGCCACTAGTGATATCAATTGTGTTACTGCCCCTTACGTACACCTTATAAAGCCGACCCCGGCGCCCGACCTCGCCGTGCCGTACCTTACATTTATCCCCTCTTTAATAGCAGCCTGTCCTAGGCTGCACGTGTCCCCGCACGTGACCTAGCGCGCTATAGGCCTCGGAGTCCCGCAGGCAGGGATAACCCAATGCACGTTGACCTAAGGCGTAGATGCTATCGTCGCACCACGTGCGCCGCCTCTACGGGCGGTACGTAAGCTGCGCCCACGCCGATACACCTGCCTTACAGCCGCTGCCCAGCCCCTTTCTTCAAGGGGTCTCGAATAGAGAGGCTGTTAATTAATGTCACAATTGTAACGCGACCGACGAGGGGTACCGTCGCGCCAATGGCAAAAGCCACTAGTGACATTAATTGTGTCACTGCCCCTTACGTACACCTTATAAAGCCGACCCCGGCGCCCGACCTCGCCGTGCCGCACCTTACAATAATATATAGTAGAAATGCCGGTAATAATACCTATATTAGCTATTCGGATGTCTTAGACGTAGTAAAAAACTAAGTCTTATTAAACGTTATATTATAAACTTAACGAACCTCCTATCTCTATAAGATCTATATACGAAAAATATTAGTAGAATTATACTTAACTAAGTAACCGACCTTTATATAAGGTTCTTACTTATGATTACGTTTCTACGTGCTAGTTAAGGCTTTAGTAGTTAGTAGGTACGCTTTATAGCTAAAAACGTAGAGACAACCGAATTATAACGGTTAAGGAAGGAGAAAAGCCGGTATATTCCGGTTATAATCCTTTAACTAATCGTATAGAATCTCTATTAGGGAAATCTACTTCGATAGGAAAGACATAGAGAAAGCTGCCTAATAGGCTAGAATCCGATTGTATAAATATACTATAGTTTTCTACGTTTCTAGCTATAAATGCTCGGGCAAATTTGCTTTAATCCTTTTAGATCTAGCTTTTATAAATACTACCCCCTTAGCTCGTTCGTTAGCGCCGTTTTAAGCGGGTATATAAAGAGCAGTAGGCTTATTATAAATGCCCTATTAGTTAATAAAGTCTTAGAAATCCTATTGAAGGGCTCGGTCGTTTACCCGATAGATCGTACTAATAGAAAGTAAGAACTATCGGGTAATATACCGACTTAAGCTCTTAAAATATAAAATTAGCTTATCTATAAAGGCGTTTAAAAGCGTATATAGGAAAATAAGCTTTATATAGTTATCTTAAATAAGAAATATAACGTTCTTATTATTATAACTCTTATATATAGAAAAGATATCGCAAAATATCTTAGAAAAGGGAAACGTCGCTTTAGAAAGCGGCGGTTCGCGGTAATAATTCATTTAGCCTACGTAAGTTTATAAGGCTTATAGGAGATTATCTTATCGAAGGTTACCGACTATAGTATTCTAAGTGCTTTCGAAAGCGCCTTATTATTCGGATGTCTAAGTCATTAGTGCTTAAGAGAAAGTTCCTCTATACTTAATAGTATAGAATCCGGTATAGTAGCCGAAAAATGTGCTACTACTAGGGTTTCTACGGTAGGATCTATAGTAGGAACGGAAGAAATAGTTAAAAGCGTAGAAGAAGGTATTAACGGGTTATACTCGATAATATACTAGTTATAGATTAGCTCTATTATATAAATATTGCGAGTTAAGGAAGAGATCGCGTTAGTCTATAGGTTCTATAAAAGATTCGCCTTATATAAAAGACGAAAGGAATAAAGGGACGTATAAAAGAACGGGATATATACTACCTAACTAAGCTAAAAAGTGCTAATCGAAATGCATATAAATACCGTGCCTATCCCGAGAATTAGAGTGCTTCTACTACCTACGAGTATATACTTAGAAGAAGGCTATAAGTTATAGAAACACTCCCTATTATTATAAATATGCCTATCTAATCCCGAATCTATAATAAAATAATCCCTTAACAGGTATTTTATAATAATTTATTAGGTAATAGGCGGTAAAAAGGTCGTAATAACGTTAGCGGCAGCCGTAGCTTATACCGTCTTAGTCTTACTCTTATCGTCTTTCTTCTATTGCTCGGCCTTAAGTAGTGCTATATCGACCTTAGCCCTATTAGCCGGAACCTTAAGGTAATTATCTATAGTCTTTTAGATATCCTTATCGGGTTTCTATAAGGGAAGTCGAACGGAAGGGTTAAAGTAATAATACTATCGGAAATAGTATCGTTCTCTATAAATATACGGCGGACCTTCCTTCTTCTTTAGCTATTCCTTATCTAAGGACGTAGCTGCTAAAGTAGTTGCCGATTTTATAGTAGAATCCGCGCCTAGAGACTATATTCCCTAGCCTAAGAACTTCGCAAATGCGTTAGTCTTTAGCGCTTTTATCGCAGCCTTTAAGGCCTACGAGCGCTCGAAAAGTTCGGATATCTTAAATCCGTTAGGGAAAGACTTTTCTTAATCTAACTTGTTTAGTCGGGCATTATCCTCTATCTTATTTATCTAGTATTCCGTAGAGGGACTAGAAATTGGCTGAATAGCCTTAAGAAAAGGCTATATAGCCCGGAGACCTTCCGATTCCGGCAACTTAATTCGCCGGGCGTTAGTAAAGACCTTCTGCTAGTTAGAAATCTATATCGTAATATCCGTCCGGTTTAGTGCCTTTAGAATAGTATAGAACTACGCGAGAATAATCTTCTATTACGTCTATAAAGTTGACTTTATACGCCGCTATAATAAAGCTAATTCCTTAGAAGCCTTATATTCGTCGGTAATTATCGAATAATAGTTCCTTATATTCTAAATAATAAACTACTAGATTAACGTAAGAGATTTCTATTAGTCTTTATAGGCTTAAAGCAACGTACGATACCGGGAAAAGAGAAACTTAAACCTCTTAAGTTCTTCTATAGATAAACTAGCAATATTAATAACGGCTATATTAACTATTCTAAGTATTAGTTCTATAGGAAGATGTAATAAGGGTTTTTAAAGTTTAAGCGTAGTAGAAGGATCGATTTTCTCCTAAATCCCTTAGGTAAATGCGTATTTCTAAATCGTTAAGATCTATCGGTCTTAGTCCGCTAGTCTATTTAAGACGGTCTTTCAAGTAATATCGGCTATATAATATATATAAATAAGCCGTAAGAATTAAACTAGGTATAAGTAAGCACTAATAGAATAAGGTAAACGTATTAACTAGTCCTCCGTAAGTCGATTCGCTAGATTAAAGCACCGTTCTTAAAAAAGATATACTAGTCCTCCGTAAGTTAATTTGCTAGATATAGAAAAGGCTTTACTATAGTAAGTCGTAGTATAGTAGGCTAAAAATATAAGCCGTTAGAACTCTCTATACGTAGAGAAGTTCGGCCGGGCTTATAACTATCGAACGCTAGGCAGTCGGGTCCTCGATATTTAAGTAATAGCAATTAAAAGGGAAGAGAGGCTCTAAGGCTTCAAACAGCCTATAAGGAAGGATTAAAAGCTATAAAGTGTAAATCACTAAGAATAATAGCTCTTATCTTTTCTAATAACAGGGCTAACTAGTCTCTATATATAAGGAACTCCCTCGGACGAAAACAGCCGCGTAGACCTAAGGAAAAAGGGTAAAGGAAGGAGTTAGATAGAAAACACCGGTCGGAAATTAATAGATCGTATCCGTACGATAAATAGTTATACAGTTAGCTATAGTTAGCAATAAAAGAATTAATAACGCAATAATCTATTAGAAGGACTAGTGAATTCTACGGTAGAAGCCGTAGAAGGGAATTAGAATTCTACGGTAGAAGACCGTAGAAGGGAAGGGATTTTACGGGTAAAGACCGTATAAATAACCGTAAAATCACTATAAAATCACGGTGAAATATAACCGTAGGAAAAAAGCGGGGCGGACGCCCGTAGAAGTACAGGGTAAAAGCCCGTAGAAGCCCGTAGAATTCTATAGTAGAAACATATAATACTTCTATATAAATTCTATAGACACTTCTATATGAATTCTATAGTAGAACTAGGAATTTCCCGGTAGAAAGCAATAGGGGAAGACAGTTATATTAATAAACCCGGAAAGGAATTAATAGTTCCCTTAATCGATAATTAGTATAAAAAACAAGTCGCTTAAAGGCCCTACCTATAAGGGCTTTATATAATAGAACGGTTAGAAGACAGAAGACAGTCTAACCGGACTAAGTCTCTAATAGTTAAAGACTAATAGAGGGCGTTATTTATCCTTAAAAGCTATAGGGGCGGAATAGTAAGCAGAGGAGCACTCGGGGTTACTTATACTAGACCGGCTGGCTAAGTCTAAGCAAGCAGGGGTAGTCGAGGCTAGAGCACTAAGGGCACTACTAGAAGAGGTATAGGTCACTTAGTAGGCAGTTAAACTAAAACTGTGATAAAAGCTAAAGAAGAAAGGAAGGAAGGAGAGCCCGGGGAAGGGCGGACTAGAGTTCCTTTATATAGCTCTTCCCGTCCGTCTAGACGGTCCCGGTACGTCCCGTACCTAAGGAAGCTAAGTCCCGAGGGACTTAGGTTCGAAAAAGGGGTGTGTCCTAGGCCGAAAAAGGGTATGACCGGATAATAGGTAAGTCCGGGGCGAATATCTTTATGCTAAGTCATAAAGTACCAAGTACCGAAGTACCAAGTACCCCGGTACCCTCGTACTAAGTATTTCCGTACTTAAGTCCCTTAGTACTTAAGTCGTCCCGTACTTTAGAAAAAAGAAAGTAAACTAGGAACCTAAATTAGTAGTTCTATAACACATTACCCTTCCTAAGGGGGGTTAAACCTTTAAACCCTTAAACTCCTCTTCCCTTATACCTAAGAGTTAGATTTATTATAGGCTTTAATCTTCTTAAGAGCGTTCTTAAGATACTTAACAGGTTCCTACGTGTTATCGGAAGAAGGATAATTCTTCTACTTTATAAGATAGAAATACTAGCCGTTTTCTATCTTCTTAGATAAAATCTCTTCGACTTCGTATTCGTCTTCTTCGACTAGTATATCGATATCTTTCGCTAGGCGGCTATTCTTAAGCGCTGATTTAAGTAGCGAAACGTGAAAAACGGGATGTATAAGCATAGCCGTTAGTAGGTCTAGCTTATAGGTTAAGTCGGAGAATTTTTCCTATATAAGAAAAGGTCCTATCTTCTTATAGTCTAACGAATTGTTAGGCCTATTAGAAGTAATATTCTTCTTAATAAGGTAGACTTTATCGCCCTTATTAAAAGTAGGTTCCTTTTCGGTCTTCTTATTATAATAATAAGTTATTCGCTCCTTTATAAAGTCGAGCTCGTCTTTAATAGCGGAATATAAGCTTCTTAGCTACTCGGAGCTTAAGATAGCTTTTTCGGCTATAACTTCCGGTAGGGAAGACCTATAGGCTTCGGGCGTAAATCCGTAATTCGCAAAGGCTAGCGTTTGCTATATAGGTTCCGATACCGAAGTATTATAAGCTAACTAGGCTATTGGTAGCCTAACTAGCTAGTCGTCTTACTAGTAGTTAATATAGCTTCGAAGGTATTGCTTTAAGGTCTAGTTTAGCCGTTCCGTAATTCCGTCGGTAATAAGGTGATAAGCAGTAGATAATTTATGCTTAGTTCCTAGAGCTAGCATAAGGCTCTGCCAAAAGTGTGATATAAACTTTCGGTCCCTATCCGTAATTAGGGTTTTTAGTAGACCTCTATCGGCTAGAATATATCTTATAAAGACGTAAGATAATTCCTCAGCCGATATAGCTTCTTTAATCGGAATAAAATAACCGTATTTCGTAAGGCGGTCTACTATAATTAATATAGAGTCGTATTCTATATTCGTTATAGGTTCGATAGATTTCGGTAACTTCGTAATAAAGTCTATAGCAATAGATTCCTAAAGTAATTCGGGGGTCTCTATAGGCTATAGATTTCCGTAGGGCTTATGCCGTATAGCCTTAGCTTTATTATAAGTATCGCATGCCTTAATAATCTTCTGAATTTTGCGGCGAAGATTATACGTGTTATAGTAATTCCGAATTCGATTATAAGTCCGGGATATCCCTTAGTAGCCGTATATCGGGCTTTCGTAAAAATCCTTTATAATCGTTGCCTCGCTACTAGGCGTAAGGAATAACTTTCCCTTATAGTAGGCGAGGTCGTTTTCCTAGGTTATATGCTTCTTAAACCTGCTAAAATCGGTATCCTTATAAGTGCTTTTAAGTAATTCTAAAATAGAATTATCTCCTTCGATCTTAAATACGGCATTAAGTAATTGCTGCTCGTAGTTGCCTTCCGTATTAAGATATAAAAGCCGTTCGTTATAAGGTTCGATCTTCGTATTATAGTCGGGACGTCGACTAATAGCGTCGGCATAAGAATTTTCGGTTCCCTTCTTATATAGAATTTCGTAGTTAAAATCTACTAAGAACTCTACCTACCGGATTTGCCGTGCGTTAAGCTACTACGTACTAGTGAAATAGGTGATATTCCTATAGTCTATATAGACCTTCGTCTTATAGGAATTCCCTAGAATATAATGCCGAAATTCTTTAAAGGCGTTTATAATCGCTAAAAATTCTTTATCGTAGATCGGATAATATATCTCTACCCTACTTAGCTTTTTAGAGTAAAATACTATAGGATGCAATATATTATCGTCGTCCCTTTGGCTTAACTGCGCACCTAATGCGAAATTAAAAGCGTCGGTTTCTAATTCGCACGGCTTTTCCGCATCGTAGCTATATAGTACTAGGGCGGAAGTTAATAAGTTCTTAAGCTTAATAAAAGCGTTATTAGCTTCGTCCGTCTAGGTATAGGGTTTTGTCCTAGCTAGCTTTATTACTGCTAGTATAGGGATTAACTCTTTAGAGAAATCCATTATAAAGCGTCGGTAGTAATTCGCGTAGCCTATAAAGCTCTATATTTCCTTAATTATAGAAGGAATAGGCTAACCGCTAATTGCCTCTAACTTATATATGTCTATCCGTATAGTGTTTAGGGTAATTATATAGCCTAAGAATTCGACTTCCTGCGTGTAGAATATGTATTTTTCTGGCTTAATATAAAGGCTAGCTGCTTCGAGAGCCTTAAGCACCTTTATAACGTCGAGTTTATGCGTTTATAAATCGTCTAAATAGACGATTATATCGTCTAAATAAGCTAAGACGAATATATCGAGGTGTTTGTATAGGGCGTTATTAATACGCTTTTAAAAAGTCGCTAGGGCATTCGTAAGCCCTAGAGGGAGGATTAAAAATTCGTATAAGCCGTATCGAGTTCTAAAAGCGGTCTTATGTTCGTCTCCTTCCCTAATTCGTATCTGGCTATAAGCCACTTTAAGGTCGATTTTCGTATAATATCTTTTCTTAGATAATCGATCCCTTAATTCGATAATAAGGGGTAAAGGGGTCCGGTCTTTAATAGTATCGTTGTTAAGCTAGCGGTAGTCGATGCATAGCCTAGTCTTAACCTTATTTTTGCTGTTTTTCAGAGTAAATAGTACCGGGGCCCGATATTCTAATTTCGACTCCCTTATATAACCTTTTCGAAGGTTTTCGTCGATATAATCTCAAAGCAATTTTAAATGCAATTCATTAAGGTTATATATCTTACGGAAGCGAGGCTTCGCTCCGTCTTTAAGGTTGATTTCGTAATCCTATTGCGTTTAAGGCGGTAGTTTATCCTCTAGTAGGTCGTTGAATATTATACCGAATTTAACGAGGATATCGTACGGTATAGTCTTAAATCTATCCGCTTTAAGGTCTGTCTCTATTTCTTTAATAGAGGCGCTATTCGAAGCGTCTTCTAATAATAGGTTTAGCGGTTCCGGGACTATATTAAATCGGTCCGGAAGTTCCTCTTCGAATAAGGTAGTAACTTCCTTAATTCCCGGGCTATGCCTTTCTAGGCTAGTATTAAGTTCCGAGGTTTTTAGTCCGGTTAAGTCCTTTAATTCGTTATAGAGTAGAATATCTAAGGTATCGTCTTTAAACCTTAGAAGGCCTTTATTCTAGTCGATAAAAGGGTTATATTATTATAAGAAGGGTAGTCTTAGTATAATATCGTATCGTATAGATAGGATATCGAAAGGGTCTTTAAACGATAAGTTTCCGATAGAATATTCGAAAGGATTAGTTTCGTAGATAATATTCCCGTTGTTATACGTAAAGGGTTTCCCTTCGGCTGTAAATAGCGTATAAGGCGTGGTTTTCTGCCGGTAATAAAGGCGTAGACGATTTATCGTTTCCGGGGCAATATAGTTGCTTATAGATCCGCTATCTACTAAAGCGGAAAGTCTATGCCTTTAGTAGTTAATCGTAAGAGTTATCTTCTTACTAATAGTTTTATTAGTAATAAGAAGATCTTAATTATTAGTAAGTAGCCCTTTTACTTTTAGTAATAGAGGTTTTTTAAATCCTCGGTAGTAAGGGTGCTATTACCCTATATCCCCTCCCCTAAAATAGTCTTAAGGGGATTAGGTTCTCTCTTAAACTTAGTAGACTCTCTTTTAAGTCTACTAGACTATCTTTTAAGTCTATATAGATTAAGCTCTCTTTTAAGCTCTAGGGGTTATTTTTTAAACCCTAAGGGTTCTCTTTTAAACCTAGCAGAACCCGGCTCTTCTCTAATAGACTTACTGCTAGGTCTATTAATAGTTCCCCGGGGTATAGGTTGTATTATAACCCTATAATTCGTAGTCTCGAAAGGGAGACCTTATAGTTGCCGGACTTATTCGAGTAGGTCTCGGTTAACTTAAGAAGCGAGTCCGAGGGTCCGGGAGGCGAGGCAGTAGACGCCTTCTAGCCTCCGGAGGGCCTCTTAGAGAGTCCGGACCTTAAAAGAGGGTTCCGGGTGTAGCTCCGGCATATAACCTCCTAGACGGTCTAGTCTAGTAAGGAGGTTAAGCTTCTCGCGTTCTTTCTCTTCTACGAGGTCTATTAGGGATGCAATTTCCCTGCCGAATTCCTCGTGGGTTTCGTGCTCGTTATCTAAAAGCAGGGCCTCTACCCGATTTGCTTTACGCTTATAGCTTCGAAGTAAAGCTAAAGTCTCTTCGGCTATGTCGGTAAGGCACTCCGGGGGCCTATCTTCGGCGCTAGGGTATCCTTAGGCTTCTCGTTCGATAACTCCTTCTAAATAGTTCGTAATAGCTAGGTATTCCCTATAGCTGCTATATTCCGGGTTAAGGCCATCGAGAAGGTCCTTAACGTCTTTAAGTTCGCGGTAGGCTAGAGGGGACTCCGAGCCGTCGTATAGGGCAGCCGTAGCTACGCTACCCTCCGAGAATTCTTCGGTATTAGCGGGGCTATAAGCATCGGGTATATAGCCTCCGGTGAGATCTTCTAACTCCGGGGCCTAGCTACGGTTATACTAGTACTAGGTTTCTTAAGGGAATTCCTTAGAGTCGTATTAGGTTGTTAGGGGTATATCGTCGTCGTCGTCTGGCTCTAGCCCGGGCTCCGGCCTAGGCCCCGGACCCTCTAAGTCCGGAGCGGACTCTATAGAGGAATCCGGGGAGTCCGGGGAGTCCGGGGGTGCTAGTCCGACCCCCGCGTTATCTATAGAGTTATCCGTAATCTCTCCGTCCTCTAAGTCGATTACTAGATCCTCTATCACGCTATCCGGAGCGTCCGGACTATCCGGGCCGGCCGGGTCCTCCGGTCCGGCCGGATCCTCGTCCGGGTCCGACTATCTAAATAGGTCCTCCTCTTCTTCGATAGAGGGCCTAACTAGGCTGTCTAGAATAGGTGCTATATTGCCCTTAGAATCCCTAATAGTCGTAAAACGTTTTTCGTAGTAGGGATAGGCAGAGAAGCCTATAGGATCGCTGTCAAAAAGCGTAGGATCGAGAGCTATTCTTAAAGGCGGTAGAGAGAGCCTAAGAGGTCCCTAATCTAAGGTATTAAGGCTTCTAGAAGCCGCCGGCTTTCCTTTAGCTAGACTTTTCTTCCGGTAGCAATCTTTAGCAATATACCCTGCCTTCTTATAAAAGAAGTAGGTAAGGCTCTTATAAATGCTATTATTTTTTAAGCTTCCGGCTGCTGCCGAATAGCTAGTTGTTCCCGGGTTTAAAATAGCATCTAGGTCTATAGGATCGCCGTTATTCGTCTATTTCCCCTTTTTCTTCGAAAAAACCTTATACCCTAAGCGGGGGTCCTTCTTCTATTGCCGGCGTTCGAAAAGCCGGTCGTCGATTCTAACTGCTTAGGCTATAAACTCGACGAAGGTGTCGGGACGGTCTTATTTAGAGATCTCGTCCTTTACATCGTCCTTTAGCCCCTTATAGAAAACCGCTATTATAGCGTTATCGTCCTATTCTAATTTCGATGTTATCTACCTTAATAAGGCAGTATAATTAGAAATAGAGGTTTTTTATCGTAAATACCGTAGCTTATGCTCTACGGCTCTCTTCTCGTTACCTACGCCGAAGGTCTGCTAGAGGTTGGTTTTAAAAGCTTGATAACTATTAAAGATATCGTCCGTGAGTTTATCCCGGTCCCCCTCTGCCTTAGTCACCCTATCCCTAAGAATAGGTTTAAACTAGGTTAAAGCTAATCCCCTAAGCAGCTAGCTATAAAGAAGACCTTCGCTTTATTAATAGAGAAGGAATCCGGAAAGGAAAGAAAGAAGGCCTTTAGCTAGGTAAGAAATTCCTACAGCTTGCCGGCTTCTCCGGTATAAACAGCCGGCTTCGGGGTTTTAACAATTTCCCCGAACTGCCGGGGGTGGCGGAAGTCCGGAACCGGGGCCGGGACCGGGGCGTACCCGGCCGGGCCCGGAGGCGGCGGCGGTCCCGGGGCGGCGGCGGTATAAGCCGGAGTCGGGCCCGTAGGCGTAGTAGCAGAAGCAGTAGCCGTAGCTGCAGCCGGACGAGCTGCCGGGCGAGCTGCCGGGCGAGAGGTTAAAGAAGTAGAAGAAGACATTCTTAAAGAAGTAGTTGTTTTTAGTGTTTTTTCTAAAAAGGGTTCTTTAAATCTATAAAGATTAAAATAAGATCTAAGATCTAATAGATTAGAAAGATTAGGAAAAGATTAAGGGGTAAAATAAAGACTAAGCAAAGATTAAATAAAGATTAAGCAACGGTCTTAAAAAACACACTCTACGGCTAAGCAAAAGGTAAGAGCTTTTATCGTATAATAGAACGGTTAGAAGACAGAAGACAGTCTAACCAGACTAAGTCTCTAATAGTTAAAGACTAATAGAGTGCGTTATTTATCCTTAAAAGCTATAGGGGCGGAATAGTAAGTAGAGGAGCACTCGGGGTCACTTATACTAGACCGACTGGCTAAGTCTAAGCAAGTAGGGGTAGTCGAGGCTAGAGCACTAAGGGCACTACTAGAAGAGGTATAGGTCGCTTAGTAGGCAGTTAAACGAAAACTGTGATAAAAGCTAAAGAAGAAAGGAAGGAAGGAGAGCCCGGGGAAGGGCGGACTAGAGTTCCTTTATATAGCTCTTCCCGTCCGTCTAGACGGTCCCGGTACGTCCTATACCTAAGGAAGCTAAGTCCTAAGGGACTTAGGTTCGAAAAAGGGGTGTGTCCTAGGCCGAAAAGGGGTATGACCGGATAATAGGTAAGTCCGGGGCGAACATCTTTATGCTAAGTCATAAAGTACTAAGTACCGAAGTACTAAGTACCCCGGTACCCTCGTACTAAGTATTTCCGTACTTAAGTCCCTTAGTACTTAAGTCGTCCCGTACTTTAGAAAAAAGAAAGTAAACTAGGAACCTAAATTAGTAGTTCTATAACACTTCGGGATAGGAAGGTTATCGACGATATATTTAACCTACTTTATAAGCAGGGTCGCTTAGAGTAGGCCGACGAGCCTACGCCGTTCGTAGTACTTATCTTTATAGTCTAGCGTATAGCCTAAGGCGAGACTAAAGGCCGAGTCGTTATTAACCTACGTGCCGTTAATAGTATTACTATCCCGGACTCCTACCCTCTGCCTTTATAAAGCTCTATTATTGCTAAGCTTTTAGGCGCCCGCTTTATTACTACTATCGACGCTTCCGCCTTCTTCTATTAATTTCGAGTTAAACTTAAGCATTAAGGCAGGTTTACTATTATAAGTCATCGAGGTCTAAAGCGCTTAATAGTTATACCTATCGGTTTTCGCAATAGCCTAGCGTATGCCTAAGGCTATATAGACCGAGTTCTCCGTCCGTATTAGGGCTATAGCCGCGCGTTTATTAATAATATCGTTATTTACTCTACTACGGAAGAGGAATACTTTTAATATCTTAAGGCTATCTTTAAGCTCTTTGCGTCGCTTAACTTATCTATAAGCCCTACTAAAAGCTAGATTAGCTACCCTTCTATAGAGTTACTTAGATCTCGTATTAACGCGTTTAGGATAAGTACTATAAAGCATAGGCTTACCGCCTTTATAAAGCTTCTGTTCCCTAATAACCTCGCCGCTCTTAAACACTATATTAGCGCTATAGGGTATATTCGCAATCTTATCCTATACTATAGCGCTTCTATCGCCCTTCTATAGGAACGTAAGACTAGTCTTCTAGCCTAAGGTCGCTTAATTAGTAAGGTTAAGAACGGGAACCCTAATAAGCGGAAGTCCTATACGCGAGTTATATCGTTCTAGCCGACCTTAGCCGAGCTTTCCTCCTTCGCCTCTCTTTAGAAGGAAATTACTTCTAGCCGTATAATTTACTATATAGACCTATAAAAGAGGCTATTCTATTAGATTAACGCCTCTTTATAGCGAGGCTTTGCCGCCGTCTTCTTCTACCTCCGCGACGGCACTATCTAGCAGCTAGGCTAGCCTATTCTAGTTAAAGCTATTATACCTATCTGCTTCCTCTCCTATACCTTAACGAGAGCCGAGCAGTCCTATAGTCCCTTAGAGCTAAAGGTCGCTTATCTCGTATAGGCTACGAAGAAGATACGCACTACGGTATAGTCGTTAACCCTCCCGCTCGTAGTCCTTACCGACTACTCTATAACTAAGCAAATAGTCGCTAACCGAACCCTTAATACCTCTAGCATTAACCGAGCTAACCGCCGTTTAGTTATAGCCTTAATTTACCTCTTTAAGTACGATATCGAGGTTTACTATTTCTTTAGTAAGAAGAACTTTATTCCCGACGCCTTTAGTCGCCTACTAGCCGAAGAGTCTAATTAGCTGCTTAACCGCCGCTGCCCCGACTTTATTATACTTAACGACGTGCTTATAGCCTCTAAGGCTATTATAGCGCTTAAGAAGCGCGAGGAATTCGCCGTCGCTTATAATAATAACCTTTACTATAAGCGAATACTTTAAATAATCGAAGATACGCTATAGAGAGTCTTTCCTTACACCTAGAAGGAGCTATAGTTACTAACTCTATAGTAAGAACGAAGGCATAGCTTAAACGCCGCGGTATACCGTTCTTTATAATCGATAAGCTTCTATACTATAAAAGCCCTAACGGCTTTATGCGATTATATATCCTTAACGCCTTCGTCCTATCTATAATCTTAGTAGCTTATAACAATAAAAACCACTTCGGCGTCGTCTGTATAATTAAGGACTTAGAGATATACTTAATTCGTAGAGTTACTTATTAGGTAAAAAAGCATATCGTGGCCTATAAGGCATATTGCCTTAGCTAAACCGACCGTTAGACCTTTACCGGCAGCTATAAGCCTATTCGCCCCCCGCTACTTCTAATATAGAGTATCGCGATAGACTTTATAACCGATATACCGCCCTTACCTTTAGTAAGCTCCTTATAGTAGATCTTAGGCTTTAATTTCTTTAATAAACTTCCAACGGTCACTTGCTTAATTAGTAAGAGATGCCTACTAATCCTAAGCAACGCTAAATACAGCATAAGGGACTAGGCTTAAAGCCTAGCCCGTTAATTACTTATTTCTAATTAAAGTATACTAAGAACTATTATTAGCGACCGGGATTATAAATTTATATCCGACTTTTAAAAAGGCCTTTAAAGCGCATTCGGCACTAAAATTATAATAACTACCGCCTACTACCTATAAGCTAACGGGCTTACTAAACGGCGTAATTTAACTATAGAGACCGCTCTACGGATGTCTTATATTAAGGATCTTAGCCTTAATTAAAAAATAATAATCCCCGCCCTCTAGTAGAATCTAAATACGGCATTTAACGCTAGTACGAAGATCTCCGCCTATAAGTCTATCTTTAGCTTTAATATACGTAGACTATTAGAAGCTATCGATAATATCTTAAGCAATACTACGGACGAATTGCCTTACTAACGAGAAGTTATCTATAGATAAGCGAGCCTAGCTATAGACCTAGCGGCTATAAAGGCTAAAAAGCGGTATAATATAAAACACCGGCCGGTTCTTCTTAAAGCCGGCGATAAGGTCTACCTAAAGCTTTATATAGGCTTTTATAAGCCTAGCCAGCCGCTTAAGAAATAGTCGCGGCAGCGAGAAGGTCCCTTCGTAGTTAAGCGTATAGTTAACGACCTTATAGTAGAGCTCGACCTCCCGAGCTAAGTTAAAATCCACCCCGTTGTCTCTATCTAGCACTTTAAGCTTGCATATAACGGGCATTACGTCGAACCTAAGCCTAGGCTAGTAGAAGCCGCCTATAATATTAAGCACGCGTTTAACAAAGGGGATTAACACTACGAAGTCGAACGTTTAATAGACATCCGCGTCCGCCGCATCGGCCGTTTGAAGTCATTAATAACTAAATACCTTATGCGATAGGAGGGATAGGCCGCTATATATAACTAATAGGTCTAAGCCGACTAGGTCTCCGCTAAAGCTATTACGGATTTCTAAGGTCGCCTTCTAGCACACGGTATACGAAGTAAGACTAAGGCCGAGTAGAAGGAACGATTAAAGGAATAATTACTAGCAGATATAAGCATAACTTATGAGAATAAAAGGAAGGATTTAAGCAATAGGGGTATTCCTACTAATTGCCTAATTAGGATTATATTATAACTGCTATAGGCAGTAGTGTTTTCTTTTTTAAGCCGGCATTCTAATATATATAAAGCATCCTCTATGCTATATGCCGGGGCTAATATAATTAGCTATAGATAAGATAAGTAGGGAGCTATTCCTAGCTTCCGGGGCTTACGCCTACCTAATAGAAGCATCCTTCTTTACACATACATTCTTACTGCCTAATAGGAATAGCTCCTAGGGCTTACGCCTACCTAATAGAAGCATCCTTCTTTATACATATATTCTTACTGCCTAGTGCATTAGCTCCCCGGCGATAGACTAGCTACTATAGACGACGACTAATTCCTCTATCGTAATTAAGTAATTATTCTTAGAGAGAAAATCGACCCGATTATCTTAAAGGAACTCTTAGCTAATTCTTATGCCTTAAAGGAGGACTTTAATAAAGTCGCCGCGCTTAGATTAAACGCTATTAGTAAATTACTTAAAGAGCTTATCTATAAGGCATATTAATAAAATAATTTCGCCTAAGATATAGTAGCAATACATTAAGACCTATATGCTTAACGTTAGCTAAAGTATATTCGGAAGCTTTTATATTGCGATATATCTTAATATTAGTTAATTAACGGACGTATTCTTTTCTACGACCGGCTCTTTATCCCTAATACCTTAGATCTCCGCCTTAAAGTCGTTTATCGATCCTACGGCAATAGCCTAATAGGATACCTAAGGAGGGTAAAAACCTTTAATCTATTAAACCGGATATACTAATAGCCGAGAATTTCGCACTTCGCCGCTATATTCGTTTAAGTCTATACTTTTTATCTTTAGACTAAAACGCCCTACTTATCTCCCTTTAGATTCCTAAAACCCTTTGCTCTACCGGTCCGCTTATAGGCTAATATATTAATTAATTATATTACGATACTTCTTAAGTATACCTAAAATAGCAAGACTTATAAGAACTTACTTACGATAGTTAAAAGGCTTACTAAAATAAGATATTCTATTTTTAGTTCCGGTCTTTCTATAAAGGAATTAGTTCATTCCTTTATCTATATAGTCTATTGTTTATATAAAGCACCTTATACTATTATCTCCGACCGGGGCATTTAGTTTATCTCCGATTTTAGCGATAACTTAGCACCCGGTTATAAATAACGTTAAAACTAAGCTTAGTATAGCACTTAAAGACCGACGGTTAGACCGGAACCGTTACCGCCGCGAGCCTTTATTATTTTTACCTAGGATAATTAGGTCGACTAGCTCCCGCTTACGGAGTTCGCAATAAATAATAAAGTAAACGAAATAACTAGTATTTCTCCGTTTTTTACTAACTACGGCTTTAACCCCTATCTTAGCATCGAACCTATAGGTCCTCGACCCCTAACTCTCTCCTTATAGGCGAAAAAGGAATTTCTTCGCGTAGACGTAATAGCTAGCCGCTTTAATCGTATCCTCGCCTCGCTTTAAGCTTTCGTATAAGCCTTATAGTAAAGATATAAGGATACCGCTAATATAAAGCGGGATAAAGGTTCCTTCTTCCGGCCCGGTAATATAGTTATAGTTTTATTAGAGAATATAGCTATTAATCGCCTAAAGAAGAAATAGGACGATAAATAGGACGGTCTTTATCCTATTCTCGAAGTCTACTAAGGCGCTATAGTTATTAACCTCCTTAAGTATATCCGGGTTAATAAGTCTTTCTAGACGTCTAAGGTACGGCTTTAGACACCGGAAATGATATTAGGCTAGGCATAGATTAATTAAGAGGAACGACGTAATATCGTAAGCCGTATCGCGGAACGCAATAACGACGGCAATATCGAAGAAATATTTAAATTTAAAGAGATCCTTAACGTATATGATAACGAAGCTATAACTCTAACTTATCTAATTAAATAGAAATATTACTAAGAACCGACCTAGCAGCCTAAAGTTCACCTAAGAGGTTATCCTAAAGCTATTTAACGCTTCTATAAATGCAATCCGGATAAGCCCGGCCCTTTAGATTAGGCCTGCCCTTAAAGATTCTCTTATAGCATCCTAATTTCTAGCAAAAATAATATTTCTAGCAAGCGATTTCGACGATTTCTTAGCGATTTAGTAACTAAATCGCCTTTAGAAGGGGAGTACTATTATAGTACTAACTATTATAGTACTAACTATTATAGTACTATATTATATAATATAGTATATAGTAATATACCACGTGATATATAGTGCTATATATAAACGAGCCCTTAGCCTCTATAGTTCTTCTCCTCTTTATAGAATAATAAGGTTATCTAGCTATTACCTAGTGCCGTAATAGAAGTAGTATCTTCTTCCTACCGCTAACCTATTGCCGTAGCGATGCTTTTAACCTGCCGGCAAACCGCCGCTATAATAATGCCTTTAACCTACGCGAGCGGCATTATTAACCAGCCGGCCCTACGCTCCTTAGCGCACCGATTAGCGCCGCCTTAGACGCTTCTAGCACGATTAGAGAGCAGCCACTCGAGGCTGCTACTCCGCTGCCTAAAGACATCGCCGTTATATGCCCCTTTCGGCGATTAAGAAATTCGATCTAAACGTTAAATAGTTACTAATTAGGCATAACTTATTAGCAAAGGAACGCATAGGAGGATTAATTAACCTTGTAATTAGAGCTCTTAATTTCGCTTGTTTCCTTATGTTTAGTTAGTTGTTTATTCCTACTAAGGTTAGTAGGGGTTGCCTTTTAAGACCTGTATTATAATACGCTAAAGGCGGGCACTTAACCTAGTAGCTGCCTACGGACTATAGTTAGTCCGGGCTCCGGCAGCCCTTATATCTCATAGGGTATGCCGGGCTACCTTAAATTATTATCCTTCTTCTTTTACAACACCCCTTTGCCTAGTGCCCTCTTATTAATACTATAAGTACTCGTACTTATAAGACATTTCCTACCTTTACGCGCCGGGCGGGGTTTGTATTAGTAGCTAGGTAACCCTTTTAAACGTATATAACTATATTATAAGGCGCTTAAGTCTACTATAGCGGTTTAATTTAGTAATATAAAATAAACACTCTTTGTAGGAGTAAGGGATATCCGTTCTTTAGGCACGGTTGCAATCCACGTGATTAAATAGATCACGTGTAGGCAACGCTTAAACGGATGCGCTATTAACTATACGATATATCGTATGCATCGGGGACCCTAGTGATAGCGTTACTAACTCAGCCGCCCTTACGATAATTAAGTTATTAACTTAATCGCCCTTATAGGCATAGCCCCGACGTCGTATACGCGGGCTCGTAAAGGTCCGGCTTTAGGCCTTATTAATATACGCGTTTATAGGCTATATAAAAGGGCTATTCGTCGCCCCTTTATTAATAGATATTATAGACTAGAATCTAACTAGTTTATAACCCCTTTGTTTATTTAACTAACTAATACTAATTAGTAATTAAACGATTAATCATAGATTAGTAAAGTAGAAGAGGTAGAGCCTAATCGTCGAAAAGTGCACGGATCTTTATCCCTTACGGATTCTATTGCCTATACCTAGAGACGATCCTTTATGCTAAGAATAAGGAACCTACGCGAGTTAGAGCCGACGAAGCTATTACGATACAGCTAGCTCTCGGTAGCCGCCGATAAGTTCTTTCCTAGCTTTTGTTTAATCCCGTCTCGCTTCGATAAAAAGAAGAGTTACGTTAAATAATAGTGCGTCCGTAACGTAAGACAACCTTCGTAACGACCCTCGCGATCCCCTTTAATAACAATAGTATAATCTATTTAATTATACTATATCGGACCCTACCGATAACCTTAACGCTCCTAGTCCTATACCGGAAGCAATAAGGCCTAATAATAACCCCCTTCCCGATTAGCTAAGCGGTATCGGCATCTTTAGGTCTTTCTAAAACAAAACTAATATTTAATTCTAAGAGACAGACGTTACCTATAATAGCACTAATAAGAAGGCTATTATAACTTATATAGCCCGGTTTATTATTATTAATGCTAGTACAACCGTTTATAAGTATAAGCTATTCCTAGACTTCTAAGACTACTTTAATAGGTAGATAGAGGCTATATAAAACCGGGGAGATATGTATTTTAAGAAGGCCCTTAAATCCTTCTTACGGTCCCGTAGGATCTAGACCGGCGCCTTAAACCTTAGCTTTACAGCATTATTTTTAATGCTTTAGCGCTAGTAAATTCCCCTAATTTAGCCTAAGGACGAACTACCCTTAGAATAGTTAAAGTTCTACGACGAGCGAACCCGAGAGTTCGTAAGAAACACATCCGTTATAGCCCCGGCTGCCGTAATAAACCCTCCTTCTCTAGTCGCCCTAAGCACGGCCCTAACGACGCCTCTTACTGCCCTAACCCCGGCTCCTATAGCAACCTTTACGACGGCGCTATCTACGCCCGCGGCCGTCCCCCCTATAGCTCCGACCGCCCCGGCAGTTATATTCGCGCTAGAACCCTCTTTTGCTTTAATAACGTCGATACGTGCTACCTCCGTCGATCCCGGCTCGTACCCGCGAGATTAAATGCCCGGCACGTTCCTAAACCCGTAGACCCTTCCGTTCTAAGATCTATTAGAAACGCTAATAACACTTTACCCGACCTCGTACTAATTCTCTAAGACCCCTCCGACTAATATAACGGCAAAAGCAGCCTATGTAATAGTTCCCCCCTACGACGTTCCGAACGAGGAGATAGACGTAGACCTCCTATAAAAGTTTATTAAGTTATAGGATAAAAGTAAGAATTATACGGGAGAGCCCTATAATATTCTTAATAATAAAGTCTATATCTTTACAGACGTTTATTATATAGTTAAAGCCCGGCCCGGCTATTTCTATGCCCTCTTTCCCCGGATCCTTACCGGCCGAGCCTAAGACTACTATATCTAGTATATAGAGTAAGATAGCATATTTAGGTAAGCCTACGACCTACTAAAGGCTTACTTTAATACTAAAGTAAACTATTAGCACTATTAGGTAGATTAAAGCACTATAACTTTTAAAAAGCTATGAGTTAAGCATCTAAATAAGACTTAATAAGAAGTCTTATAGACCCTTTTTAATAAGCTATAACGATGTTAACGCGCCTTAGGATTTAAGTTCGCTAGAGACCTCCCCCTTCGCACTATATTGCTTAACGCATGCCGAAACGTCCCGGAATTTAGCTATACGCTATATAGCCCCCTTAAAACTATAGAAAAGCTATTCTCCGCGTTACGTTCCTCCCTAAAGACCTATCTATCGATATAGGCCGAGAACGGTATATCCGGCACGTTTATATAATATCGTAATAAGGTAATAAATATAAATAATAAATATAATTTATTAAGCGTATTCTATACCGACCGATAATATACTAATAACCGCGGCAACGGCCGTAGGTTTAGCGGAAGTAGCGGATAAAGCTACCGTAGCCCTTATAGCGGCGGTAGTAGCTTTAGCAACCGCTAATAGTCGAAGAAATGCTTTGTTTATTAAAAGGAAGGCTATTAGTCGATAAAGCACACCCTATAGGAACGAGCTAGGTCTAAGGCTTAATACCACGCTTAATGCCTACTAACCGGCAACCCTAGTATAGGATTTAAGGCCTATCTTACTAAATATAAAGGTAATAAGACTCTATAGGCCGCTATCGAGTAGCGTAACGATAAGGCTAGTAACGACAAAGAACTAACTAAGTGGCAAGCCTCGTAAATCCTTTATTAGCAGTCCTTAAACTATTTAATTATAGGCGAAGACGCATAAGGGATAGACTAGTTAGGCGTTCCGGCTACCTAATTCGTCTTCGACCGTTACTTAAAGGACCGCTTTTACGGTATCCTCGTAGACACCGGAGCAGCTATAGTCTCTACGGTAGGTTAAGACTAGTATCTCGCCCTACAACGAGAAGACCTATCTATCGTGCTCGACGAGTCTACCGCCGGCTAGGCCTATATTAAATTCGGCAGCGGTAAGGACGTGCGTTCCCTCGGCTCTATTGCCCTTAAGACCCCTATTAGCCGCATTACGTTCTACGTCTTAGGAATAACGACCCCCTTCCTACTCTACCTAGCTAATATAGATCGCTTAGGCGTATACTTTAATAATAGACTTTACTACCTATTAAAATAAGCAAGGCATAACGATATCTTAGTAGAAATACTTAAGGATATTTTAAAATTCTGCTATTACTACTAGCTTTACGCACCGGCCCCCTAGAGTTTTAGGTTTATACTAAAGGATAACTAAGAATTTAATTTCGAGGTTATCGTCGATATAATATACCTAAAACTCGGTAGTAGCACCCGTCCGGTGCTATACGCGGTCGATATAGCGATATCTTTCTAAAGAGCGCGATTCCTCCCGTCTATATCGGCTAAGGATATATAGGAAACACTTAAGGCTAAATAGATCAATATATACCTCGGCCCCCCTAACTTTATCCGGTATAACGCGGGCACTAACTTCGCTTTAACCGAGTTTCGCAATAAGGCTCGCATTATAGGTATTACGTATACCTAGATCCCTATTAAGGTATATTAGTCTATAGGTAAGGTTAAAAGGTACTATAGCCCGCTCCGTCGTGCGTTTAAAATAATATACGCCGAAATCGGTAGGACAACGGCCTTTAAATCCGTCCTATAAATAGCTATTAAAGCCGTAAATAATATAGTAGGACTAAACGGCCTCGTCCTTACGCTTCTCGTCTTTAAAGCGTACCTACGGATAACTTAGGACTCCCCTCCTTCGGCAACTACGGTATAGAGAGCCGCGACTATCTAAAAGGCTATAAAAGCCTTACGGTAGCTCTCCGCCGCGCGATAAGTTAGGGATAGCCTGCAAACTTAAAACGGCCCTTTAACCCTTAACACTTTATTACTGCCGCTATAGAGTAAAGTCCGCGTCTAGAGAGAAAAGCGAGGATAGTAGGGTCTATATAAGATTGCCTTTATTAACGGCTACGACGTTACTATCGAGACCGTTAACGGCCCTATAGTCTTCCGCTCTACCCTTATGCAGCCGTACTACTATAGTAAGGACGATACCCCGGACCCCCCTGCCCTCGATGATATAGACACCCTCTCTAAGGTCGATTCCTCTACTCCGGACGAAATTCCCGAGCTAGACCCCTCCCCCTCTCCGGTATAGGCACTGCCGGCTCCGCTATAGCCCCGCAAACGCGGACGTCCCCTAGGCTCGAGGAATAAGCTAAAGACCGTAACCTTCTATAATTAATTCCTCGTTAAGAAGGAAGAAGATATACTACGGCTATCGACTAAGCTACGTAATAACGGCGTTATTACTATACCTAGCGCCCCTTTTAAAGAATTAGACTAACGGGAGATTAACGATCTTATAGCCCGCGGGGTGTTTAGCTTCGAATAATACGACGAGTTAATTTATAGGTCTTATCGCTTATTTCGATCCCGAATAGTCCGGGAAGTAAAGGGCCGTAACGTTAAGCTATACGAGAAGTCCCGACTAATAATCTAAGGCTATAGCGATATAGAGAAAAGCTCGCTCCTAACCTATTCCCCTACTATTCAACGTATTAGCTAGCGCTTAATCCTAGCCCTTGCCCCTACTTTGCTTCGCCGAGGCATAAGCTTATCTCTCCGCGATATTATATAGGCTTACCCTTAAGCTTAAATAGAGCTTAATCGTGTGGTATTAGCGGCTCTTCCGATAGAACTCTAGGGCAAGTACCTAAAGGGCACTATTATAAGAGTTATTAGATTAGACTATTATACAGGCTTATAGAAGCCGGTGTATATTAGTAGAAAACCTACTATAAGCACTACGTTAAGAGCCTTAACATAGCCCCCTCTACTTATAACTCGTGCCTTTTAATTACGAATTAAGGACCCGATAATTTTAGCCTCGTCGGAATGTAAACCGATAATACCTTAATGCTCGGTTTAGACACCTTTTCGGCCTACGAAGAAAAAGAGCTCGAGATAGCTTAATTTCGCGCTAAGCCGAAGGCTTAAATAACCTTAGGGAATGCTATAGACTTTAATAGAGTAAAACTAACGCTTTAAGACGACGTTCTACTCCTATAGCAGAAGGGATAGGCCTTAAGGATCGAGGTAGTTAACTTATAGGCTCGTGATAAAGCCTAGCAGTACCTTAAGCAACGCGCTTGTGCTACGTACGTCGCCTCTATCTATTAGCCTAAGGCCTTATTCGATATCTCCGTAGCAGCCTAGGTCTAAGCCCCCGAAGAGAAGGATTATAATATCCTTAATAAGCGCCTCTAGTAGTAGATCGACTATTAATAACGTAGACTTATATACCGACTAATTAATCTCGAGACCGCTAAGCTTATAGTGTTTACGGATAGCTTATTCGCAAACAACCGAGACCTTTCGTCTTAGTTAGGCTTCGTTATTACGCTCGTTAATAAGACCGAGCGTACGGATACGCACTTTCGGGTTAATAAGAATATTATCTATTAGAGCTCGACGAAGTATAAGCGAGTGACCTATAGCGTTCTTACGAGCGAGATCTACGGCATAGTTAACGACGTAGACCTTAGCATCTCTCTTATTACGACCCTCCGTATAGTTATAGAACGGCTTTAGCTCTTACCGATCCCTTTTATTATATATACTAACTTATACTCCCTCTACGAATGCCTTATTAAGCTTAGCACTACGAAGGAGAAACGCTTAATAATCGATATTATAGCGTTGCGTTAGTCGTATAAGCAATAGGAGATTAAGGAGATTAGATAGATCTATAGGGAAGATAACCCCGCCGACGCTATAACGAAGGCATCGCTAAATAAGGCCCTTAAACGCCTTATTAATATAAATAGCCTCTCGATTAGGATAGAAGCCTTTGTCCTTCGCCTATAGCGACTAACGGTATTCCCTTTATTCTACCCCCTTTTTATTTATATTTATTAAATGTATTTATTAGGTCTTCTACCTAATATATCGTTCTTTCCATCTCCTTTTATTTAGATTATAGGCTTACTGCTTAGCAACTATAAAGAAAAGTTACTAGTATAGGAAAAAGGGATATCCGTTCTTTAAGCACGGTTGCAATCTACGTGATTAAATAGATTACGTATAGGCAACGCCTAAACGGATGCGCTATTAACTATACGATGCATTGTATATATTAGGGACCCCGGTGATAGCGTTACTAACTCGGCCGCCCTTGCGGTAATTAAGTTATTAACTTAATCGCCCTTATAGGCATAGCCCCGACGTCGCATACGCGGGCTCGTAAAGGTCCGGCTTCGGGCCCTATTAATATACGCGTTTGTAGGCTATATAAAGGGGCTATTCGTCGCCCCTTTGTTAATAGATATTATAGACTAGAATCCAACCAGTTTGCAACCCCTTTGTTTGTTTAACTAACTAACACTCTTCTTTATAGTAAATTCTCTACTATAAAGAAATTTATAATCTTTAAAATATAAATTTACTATTTATCGTAATAATACGCCTAATGTTAGTTAGTTAAACAAATAAAGAGGGTTGCAAACTGGCTGGATTAGTCTATATAGGTTATCTAGCTAAGGCGAAGAGGAGAGGAAAGGGGGCCCCTTTATGCGTCTTAACCGAGCCTATCCTAGGCTCTAAAAGGAGCCTAGTCGGGGCACGTAACGCTCCCGATAACGCTATCATCGGGGCCTTAATAAGGGTTATAACTTATGACCCTTTTCTCCCTTATATAACTAGATTGGTCCGATACTAGCAGTTCTTCTTTAGAGGCTGTAAATACTATACTACGGACTAATCGCTTAATCGAACGACCGAACAACCGAACGCGAACGCAACGAATAAGTAGGGAAAGAGCGTTCGGAAGAGCCGATTCGAGGGCATCTTTAGGGCGCTGCCGAAGAGCCGATTTAAGGGCATCCTTAAGGCGCTACCGGGGCGGAATAGAACGTCTATTCGGGCCGGAATAGAGCGCCTATTCGAGCCTTAATTCGGGCAACAATTGCGAATAGGAAAGAACGGAAAATACGCATTAAGCTAGAAAGTGCCTAATAAATATAAATAATAAGTATAAATTGCTATTAGCGGCTAAGGAATAATCGTGCGGAAAATAACGAGCAATTAGCAGGAAATACGAACAACGAATAAGATAATATAATAAAGCGGGAAAAGGGGGATAACGCGTAGAAAAAGGCGAATAAATTGCAGAAATAGCAAAGAATAATACGCGGAAATTCCACTCGGAATAACGGGCAATAAACACGCGAAGGAATAGGGCATTAGGGAGACGAGCGAAGTAACGAGCAACGGGAACACACAAAGGAACGGCTAAGCAGAGGGCTAGAGGGGTGGCCGAGCAGGGGGCTAGAGGGGGCAATAGGCAGGGGAATCCCTCGAGAGCTTTTCTTCTACTAGGCTCGCGAGGCTAACGGCGAGGCTAACGGTGCGGAAGCTCGCGAGGCTAGCTAGCTATGCGCAACGAGGGGTGCGTTGCTAAACCTCGGAAGAACAACGTATAGAGGCGAGGTCGGCGCCTGCCGGGACGAAGGTGCCTGCCGGGACGAAGGTGCCTATTAGGCAACTAGTAGGGAGAAAGCCTGTATGGGCTTTTAGTAAGAGTCTCCTACGTTACGGTCCCGCAAGAGGGTATGCCGGACAGTCTAGGGCTAGGCGGAAGAGTGTCCTTTGCCTTAAGGGGGGGGGTGCCGTCTATTGCGTTAAGGGTTATCCTATTAAGCAACGGGCTAAGAGGAAGCTTATATATGCTTCCGGTAGTTACATCCTTTAGCGAGGTGATAGAAGAGTGCGCCTTAGGAGTCGAAATAAGATTTATAGTGCTAGCAATTAGCCTGCTTTAGTAGATGCCTTTATAGTAGGGGGGTCTGCTATAGTATATACCGGGCTTAGGGCATAACGGTCTAGGAGGGAGTCTACACGCGTTTCGTATAGTAATATCCTTCGCCGAGGTGGCGAAAGAGTGCGCTGCGAGACTAGAAGGGCGCTTTGCAGTAACGACATTTGCTTGGCTTTAGGGCATGCCGAAGAGCGCGCTGTTGATAGGGAAGCTGCTGTATGAGCGGGTTCGTGGGTTGCGAAGAGCTGCTTAGAGAGCTGCTTCGAGAGCTATTAGGGGACTCGCTTCGGGAGTCGAGGGAGCAGTCCGAAGAGCTGCTGCTTAGAGCGGGCGAATAGGAGAGCTAGCTCGGAACGGGGAGTCGGCTTAAAAGAGGGAGCCGGCTTAGAAGAGGGAGCCGGCTTAGAATAGGGAGCCGGCTTAAAGCAAGGGGCCGGCTTAGAACAACGGGAATAACTAGCGGACTTTTGTATAAAGGCGAAGTTATGGCTGTTGTTGTTGTTATAGGGCCGGCACCGGGGCTATGCCTGTAGAAGCTAGGGGCAGCCACGGGGTCTTCCCCGTAGGAAACTAAGTCGTGCCGGCGGGAGTTAGGGGTCTCTCCGGGGTCGTGCCGGCTTAATAGTAACGATATAGGTAACGCCGAGACTGTTAGAGCTAACGAGGGTGTAGGTATCGGCGAGGATAAGGACGAGGCTAAGGGCGAGGCTGCTAAAGCTAAATCAACTAGCGGACTTTAAACAGTCGGCGGAACGGTTGTCGGGACGGGCGTGCTTGCGATAACAAGCGCAGGCGTAGGAGCTTTATACGGCGGCAAGCCGAGCTAAGACCGTAGCTTATTCCTTTCTGCGTAAGCCTCCGTTCTAATATAGAAGTCTATCTCGAGGAATTCTTCTTAAGGCTATAGTAGGGGCTTGCTAGTGGCCTAAAGCATTACGAATTAAAGGCTAATTAGCTAGTCTTTTCGGCCTATATAGATCCCGCGCCTCCGTAAGAACGTTCGCAATGCCCTTTTATAGTCCCGTTAGACCTTATCCTATATAGCTTTAGTCTATATTCTAAAGTAGTCCTAAAAGTCGTTAATCGCATCGTATAGGCTTATCCTTCCGCCTATAAGGAAGAATACGACGTAGGAAGTTATTATAATATAATATTGTTCGTCGGGGCTAATATATGCATTCTCGAGGTTAAGGTTAAGGTTAACCTAGTTGTGCAATAACTTATAGATAGGGATGTCATTTAGCTATTTAGTATGCTTTAGGTTCGTAGGAGCTATCGGAAAAGCTCGTAGGGTAACGGCGTTGTCTGCTATGTAAGTGTCTATCGCTAGGCCGGCGGCGGCGGGGGCAGAAGCCGGGTTCGTTAGTGTTATCGTAGATGACTAGGTTCGTAGGGATCGCGAGGGTCTTCGCGATGTGTTTATCGAAACAAGCAGCGGTCGTCGCTTAGGTCGCTATAGTCTGCGAAAGCAGCGACGTTAAGGGGGTCCCGTAATGCTTATTCTTTAGGGCAACGGTTATCGATTAAGTCGTTAAAGAAGGGATCTAGTCGGTAATCTAAATAGATTCCTCTAACAACGTTAAAGGGTCGATGCTTGCCGGGAGCGGGCAGCGGGCTCGTCGCGTTATAAACGCACTATCGATTAAGGTCGCTATAGTCTACGAAAGCAGCGACTTCGATCGAGCAGCTTAGAAGGTATCTCGACCGGTGATTTAGTAAGATGCCTTATTCTTAGCACGAAGGGTCGTCTCTCGACGTAGGAGGGACGGCACTACTAAAGATAACGGTCCTATATCGTAATAATAACCCTTGCCTCTTTAACCTTACTAATCTATGATTAATCGTTTAATTACTAATTAGTGTTAGTTAGTTAAACAAACAAAGGGGTTATCAACTGGTTGGATTAGTCTATAATAGGTTATCTAGCTAAGGCGAAGAGGAGAGGAAAGGGGGCCCCTTTATGCGTCCTAACCGAGCCCGTCCTAAGCTCTAAAAGGAGCCTAGTCGGGGCACGTAACGCTCCTAATAACGCTGTCATCGGGGCCTTAATAAGGGTTATAACTTATAACCCTTTTCTCCCTTATATAACTAGATTAGTCCGATATTATAACTATATAACTATTAAAAGAAAGAATGTATTAGAAGGGTTATAGGCGAATAATAAACCCTTCTATTCTAATAGTTAATTTGTTTATATCGACGAAACGTTTAAAGGCTTAGTTTAGTAATGCTTTTATTATTGCATTAGCTAGGTTATCGGCTCCGTTAATCTATCGGACTTCTATAATCTTACGGCGTTTATATAACTATCGTAAAGCTATAACGTCGATTATTAATCTTTTCTCCTTTAAAGTATATAGTTTAATAAGGCATTTATATAAAGAGTATAAATCGGTATAGATAATTAATAGAACCGGAGAAAGACTAAGGCGATCCGTGATTATCTTAAGAGTTATAGCAAGAGATATCCTAATATCGAATCTATTTACTATACCGTAGATTTCCGATGTAAGGACGCTTTAGGTAACTCGTTTGCATTTCGTAGAGTTTTAGTAGATAATATTGCCTTGAATCGAAAATTGCTTATCTATTCGGTCGGTCTTATAAACTAAAGCAATAACGAATCTAAGCTATAAAGATAAGTCTTTATTATTTATAAACGATCTATCGGTAAAGACTAAGAGCTTAGCTAATGCGAGGTTAATTAGAAGATATATTAGTCTATATTATTAATTATCTAGTTGCTACTATAATCTCTTATTTAGGATTATATAGTCTTTTTATTCTAGGTTCTAGACTTAAGCAGTAATAGAGATATTAAATAATGCTTCCTATTAGTTAGTTAAACAAACAAAGGGGTTGCAAACTAGCTGGATTCTAGTCTATATGTCTATTAACTAAGGGGCGACGAATAGCCCTTTTATATAGGCTATAAACGCGTATATTAATAGGGCCCGAAGCCGGACCTTTGCGAGCCCTTGCTTACGACGTCGGGGCTATGCCTGTAAGGGCGATTAAGTTAATAACTTAATTATCGTAAGGGCGGCCGAGTTAATAACGCTATCACTAGGGTCCTTAATGCATACGATCGATGCATCGTATAGTTAATAGCGCATCCGTTTAGGCGTTGCCTATACGTAATCTATTTAATTACATAGATTACAATCGTGCCTAAAGAACGGATATCCCTTATTCCTATACTAGTAACTTTTCTTTATAGTTGCTATATAGCAAGCCTATAATCTAAATAAGGGGAGATATAAAGAACGATATATTAAGTAGAAGACCTAATGAATATATTTTATAAATATAAATAAAAAGGGGGTAGAATAAAGGGAATACCGTTAGTCGCTATAGGCGAAGGACGAAGGCTTCTATCCTAATCGAGAGGCTGTTTATATTAATAAGGCGTTTAAGGGCCTTGTTTAGCGATGCCTTCGTTATAGCGTCGGTAGGGTTGTCTTCCCCGTAGATCTACCTAATCTCCTTAATCTCTCGTCACTTATATAACTAACGCAACGCTATAATATCGATTATTAGGCGTTTCTCCTTTATAGTGCTAAGCTTAATAAGGCATTCGTAGAGGGAGTATAAGTTAGTATATATAATAAGAGGGATTAGTAGGAGCTAAAGCCGTTCCGTGACTATACGGAGGGTTATAATAAGGGAGATGCTAAGGTCTACGCCGTTAACTATACCGTAGATCTCGCTCGTAAGAACGCTATAGGTTACTCGCTTACACTTCGTCGAGCTCTAATAGATAATATTGCTATTAATCTAAAAGTACGTATCCGTACGCTCGGTCTTATTAACGGGCGTGATTACGAAGCCTAACTAAGACAAAAGGTCTCGGTTATTTGCGAATAAGCTATCCGTAAACACTACGAGTTTAGCTATCTCGAGATTAATTAGTCGGTACGTAAGTCCACGTTATTAATAGTCGATTTACTACTAAAAGCGCTTGTTAAGGATATTACAATCCTTCTCTTTAGAGGCTTAGACCTTAGCTGCTATAGAGATATCGAATAAGGCCTCGGGCTAATAGATAGAGGCGACGTACGTAGCACGAGCGCGTTGCTTAAGGTACTACTAAGCTTTATCACGAGCCTATAAGTCGACTACCTTAATCCTTAAGGCCTATCCCTTCTACTATAGGAGTAGAACGTCGTCGTAAAGCGTTAGTTTTGCTTTATTAAAGTCTATAGCGTTTCCTAGGGTTATTTAAGCCTTCGGCTTAGCGCGAAATTGCGCTATCTCAAGCTCTTTTTCTTCCTAGGCCGAAAAGGTGTTTAAACCGAGCATTAGGGTATGATCGGTCTATATGCCGACGAGGCTAAAGTCGTCGGGTCCCTAATTCGTAATTAGAAGGCACGAGTTATAGGTAGAGGGAGCTATATTAAGGCTCTTAACATAGTGCTTATAGTAGGTTTTCTACTAATATATACCGGCTTCTATAAGACTGTATAACGGTCTAATAATTCTTATAATAGTACCCTCTAAGTACTTACTATTATAGTACTATATTATATAATATAGTATATAGTAATATACTACGTGATATATAGTCCTATATATAAACGAGCCCTTAGCCTCTATAGTTCTTCTCCTCTTTATAGAATAATAAGTAATACTATAATAGTTTATTCTATTACCTATTGCGCCCTATCGCGATCCCTAGCTTTATAAATATAGTCCTAGTAGCTCTATTACCTTATCCCTTTAGTCGTCGCGACCCGAGCGTAACCCTTAAGAAATTATTCCCCTAAGCCCCTAAGAATTTTTCCCTAGCCTATAGAAATTTTTTTATAGTCCTTAATAAACACCCTAGATTAAATACTCCTCCTTCCTTCTTATAGCGGATATATCTATAGCCTCTAACGCTATAGGCGACGGTCTAAAGGCCTTTACTAAGGAGTTTATTAGTAAATTTCCTTAGATCGCTTAGGCGATTAAGAGGTTCGATAACGTAGTCCCGGTCGCTAATGCGTAGGAGACCTAGGAAAACCTTTAGAGCTTAGATACCTAATACATTCTTATATATATCGAGGAGAGTCTTTAGTCCCTTCGCGTAGCGGAGGCCTCTTAGATTAACCGAAATACTAGGTTAAAGGAACGTATAACTATACGAGATTAGCTCTTAGCCACGAAGGATTAGCTTTTAGCCACGAAGGAGCAACTTCTTAAGGCTAAAGACCTTATAATCTTAACTATAAAGATATTATAGTCTTAGACGATAACCCTAGCATAGTCGTTAGGAAAACGAAAGACGGTAGACCCTCCGATCTTTACCGGAAAAAGGTCTACCTCCGACCGTTAATATAAGTATAAGGCTTAGGAACTTAAGATATAAGGTATCTTCCTCCGCGATAGTATATAGTTCGACTTAGACGGCGCCCGCCTCCTTTATATTAGCGATAGGCTTAGTAAATAAGCCTACGACTTCGTTAAAGATAGGATAGCTACTATTATAGCTAACCTATCCGAGAGGGAGAAGTAAGAATAGCCTACTATAACGACGCTCTTTATAGCTTTAGGCAAGTAGTATAAGGTTCTAGACTTAACGTAAGCCGCTAAGAATACCCTCGATAATTTCCCTTTAGGCGATAAGAACTATTAAATCTAGAAGGTAGACCTTAACGCTTATATACGTAAGGTAAGGAAGATAAAAGAATAGTAAGTCGACCTCCTCCGGAAGTTTATCTTAAAGGATATAAGCGATCTCGTTAAAAATATATAGACTAAGATCCCCGATACTAACTACGAGAAGTAGTTAGCGTAGATAGATATCTTTATAAAGAATCTCGCTAACTATACTTATCGTTAGAAGCTTAAGAAAAAGGCCGCCCTTTATTTATAGTTCCCGCCGACGCTTACACCTGCCCTTACCCCGACCGCCCCGGCCTAACCCTTATATAGTAACTATATAGACCTCGACCGGCTTTCTAATACTAAACGATAATTTAAGATCGATAATAAACTCTATATAGCTTATAGAGAGCCTAGATACTAAAAGGAGGCTTACGACCTAGCTAAGATAGCTAATCCGCTTTTAATACCCTTACGTCGGGGTAGTCCTTAGTTCTAAGGCTAGGGCGCCCCCTCCCCCGGCTTCGGCCGAGGATCTTAGGGCGCCCGTAGCGGCGGGTATAGCCGGGGCTAGCTCGTCCGTACGGCCGACTATAAATAAGGCCGTATCCTTAGGGAAGAGGATATAGATTTATAAGACGAGCGGCCGGCGTTAAGGCTATTGCTAAAAGATATACCCTTAAAGTAAGTCGCTCTTAAGGGTTATATATAGGGGAGGATAAAAGGATTAGGTCGTTGCTTTTAGATAGAATAGATCTTTAGATTAGTTCGTCGAATAGTAATAAAAAGTTAATCCTTCTCTATACTCGTCCCTCCTCTACGTATAACCCTTAGTCCTTTTACTACGTTAATATATTATCCCTCGTAGATTCTAATTATACTACCGTAGCGTTCGCCGATCTTTACGCTATTATACGGAAATATAACGTTACTATAAAGAAGCTCCTTAAACCTTAACTACTTCGACTAGCCGATAGTATACCTTTAATATAGATAACGGACTATTTTATAGCCTAAATAACTATTAGTAAGTATATAGAACTTATACTCTTCTTCGTTACGAATCTATTACCCTTTACCCTAATTATCCTAAGCATCCCCTAGCTTTAGAAATACAAACTAACTATACTTTAGAAATCTCTTTAGGTCCGCTTTGATTCCGATTATTATATAAGATATTGCCTGCCTCTAAGCATAATAGCCGAGGATAGGATAGCTCTTAGGACTCCTATTACTCCCGCGCCTAAAAGGCATTAATTACGTCGAAAGGTATGTTTTTCTAACGTCGTAGAGATTTAGACTACCCTAACGTTGACCTTAAAATAAAGGGTCCTTATAACGATAGAAGATATACCGGAAATTCCCTTTCGGTAGGAAGAGACTAATATCTTTAAAGATTAGACTATCCTACCCGGAAGTTATATACCTATAGACTTATCTACTAAAGAATATCTACCTAAATAGGCATCGTACCCCTTAAACCTTAGCTAACCGATTTAATATCCCTTATATAGGATATAGCTATTTGCCTAAGAAACCGCCCGCTTAATATCCCCGATTAGCCCTTTAGACTCCCTTAAGACTTAAGCCTTTAAGGCCACTCCGCCGTAGACTACTTTAGTAGCTCGCCTACTCCTTATTCGTCTTACCGCCGGCCGTCGCTACGTTCCCGCCCGATAAGGCTAGACGAAACGCCCCCGCTAGCGTATACGATAGGAAGATTAAATACCTTTAGATATAAACGATATCCGCTACGTATAAGTAGTTAACTTTATTTAATTCTATAAATAGGATAGTATTTAAGCAATACGAATTAGTATATCTAAATTAGCTAAGCTAGTCGAGGAGGGAGAAAATCTACGATTCTTTAACGAACTCTTAGTAGGCTTAATTAAGGTCTTAGAACTATCTAAAACCTCTTTCTAACGTATTATTACTAAGGACTATATAATAGAGGTAGCTTAAGCCGCCTTCTTTAAACGTTTTTATAATTTCCTTTAGATAAACCTCTAGGATATAGCTAATTCCGAATTTCTATTTCGGAGGGTCGACGAGGCCGACGTAAAAAAAGTCCTCTAAGTAAAACCGGAAGTTATAAAGGCAGATATCCTAAAGAAACTCCTAAAAGAGTTTTAAGATAAGCTTCCTTATTTCCTTCTAAAGAATACGAACGAGCTCCCCTTATACCGCCCTTAGGATGATAAGATTGAACTTACACTTAGTAAATAAGCTCTATACTATAGAAATCGGCCTATATTACCTATAGAACTCCGCTATATTAAAAAGTAGATTAACGATATACTTAATAAAGGCTTTATTTAAGAGTCTTCTTCTCTAGCCGCGGTACTATTAATCCTCGCTTATAAACTAAGCGGTAGTATCCGTATTTATTATAACTACTAAGGTTTAAATTAGGTTATAGTTAAAAATTAATATCCCTTGCCTTTAATCCGTAAAACATTAGATTCTCTCTACGACGCTAAGTTTTATATAAAGCTAGACGTAATTGCTATATTTAACCGTATTTAAATCGCCGAGGGTTATAAATAGCTTATAGTATTTATTATACGCTTCGGACTATTCGAGATGCTAGTTACCCCTTTCGGCTTTTATAACGCACCGTCGACCTTTTAGAACTATATTAATTACGTGCTTAATAATACCCTTAATGACTTTTATATAGTATATCTTAATAACGTAATAGTCTTTTTAAAGACTAAGGCGGAATATAAGAACTACGTGCGAATTATTATCTAACGCTTAGGCAACGTAGGGCTTTAAATCGATATCGGGAAGTTAGAGTTTTATATAATAAAGACTAAGTACTTTAGACTAATTCTTTCGATATCTAGCATAAGTATAGACCTTAAGAAGGTACGTATAATCACGGCTTAAAATACCCTAACTTTAGTAAAAGAACTTTAGCAGTTTCTTAGGTTTATAAACTTCTACCGCCGTTTTATTAAAAAATACTTTAGTATTATCTCTTTAATAACTACGCTACTTTAAAAGGATTCCCGTTAGTCTTAAGGACTTAAATAAGCTACCGCGTTTAAGGCCCTTAAACTTACTTTTACTATTGCCTTAGTCTTAGCCTATTTTAACTACTTAAAGAAAATAATTATTAAAACTAACGCCTTAAATTAGGCCTTAAGAGGAGTCCTTTTATAGACCGGACATAATAGACATCTTTACCCTATTGCGTTTTTTTCGTTAAAGCATACTGCCCTTAAGTATAACTACGAGATTTATAATAAAGAGCTATTAGCAATTATTAAAGCGCTTAATAAATAGCGCTTAAAACTCTAAGGGACTACTAAAGCGTTCGACGTTATTATAGACTATAAGAATACTTAGATATTTATATCTATAAAATAACTTAACTAACGATAAGTACGCTAGGCTAAGTTCTTTTCTTAGTTTAACTTTATAATTATATACCGCTTAGGCAATAAAGCAATTCTCCCTAACGCTTTTAGCAAGCTCCCCGGCGATAGATTAGCTACCGTAAACGACGATAGACTCTTTTATCGAAATTAGGTAATTACCCCTAAAGAGAAAGTCGACCTAACTATCCTAAAGGAACTCTTAACCGATTCCTATGCCTTAAAGGAGGACTTTAATATAGTCGCCGCCCCTAGACTAAACGTAGCTAGTAAATCACTTGATAAGCTTATCCGTAAGGCATATTAATAAGATAATCTTACCTAGGATATAGTAGCGATACTCTAGGACCTATACGCCTAACGCTAGCTAAAGTATATCTAAAAGCTCTTATATTGCGATATATCCGAATATTAGTTAATTAATAGACGTATTTTTTTCCGCGACCGGCTTTTTATCCTTAATACCTTAGATCTCTACCTTAAAGTCGTTTATCGATCCTATAGCAATAGCTTAATAAGATACTTAAAGAGGGTAAAACCCCTTAATCTATTAAACCGAATATACTAATAGCTAAGGATTTCTTACTTCGCCCCTATATTTATTAAAGACTATGCTTTCTATCTTTAGACTAAGACCCCCCGCTTATCTCTCTTTTAATTCCTAAAACCTTTCGCTCTACTAGTCTAACTATAGGCCGATATATTAATTAATTATATTATAATACTCCTTAAGTATACCTAAAATAGGAAAACTTATAAGAATATACTTACGATAATTAATAGGCTTATAAAGATAAGATATTTTATCCTTATTACCGGCCTTTCTATAAAAGAATTAATTAACTCCTTTATCTATATAGTCTATCGCTTATATAAAGCACCTAATACTATTATCTCTAACTAAGGCACTTAGTTTATCTCTAATTTTTAGCGATAGCTTAGCATTCGTTTATAAATAACGTTAAAACTAAGCTTAGTATAGTACTTAAAGACTAATAGTTAAACCGAAATCGTTAACGCTACGATAAATAAATATATTCGAGCTTATATTAGCTTTACTTAAGATAACTAAGTCGACTAGCTCCCGCTTGCGGAATTCGCAACGAATAATTAAGTAAACGAAATAACCGGTATTTCTCTATTCTTCGCTAACTACGGCTTTAATCCTCGTCTTAGCATCGAACCTATAAGCCCTTAACCTTTAACGCTTTTATTATAGGCAAAGAAGGAATTTCTTTACGCGGACTTAATAGCTAATCGTTTCGACCGTATCTTTATTTAGCTTTAAGCTCTCGCATAAGCCTTATAATAGAAATATAAAGATAATGCTAATATAAAGCGGGATAAAGGCTTTCTCTTCCGACCTAGTAATAAAGTTATAGTTTTATTAGAGAATATAACTATTAATCGCCTAAAGAAGAAATAAGACGATAAATAGGACGGTCTTTATCTTATTCTTAAGGTCTACTATAGCGCTATAGTAATCGACTTCCTAAAGCATATTTAAGTTAATAAGTCTTTCTATACGTCTAAAGTACGGCTTTAGATAACGGAAATAATACTAGGCTAGGCATAGATTAATCGAGAGGAACGACGTAACGTCGTAAGCCGTATCGCGGAACGCGATAACGACGGCAATATTAAAGAAATATAGGAATTTAAAAAGATCCTTAACGTATATAATAACGAAGCCCCGACCCTAACTTATCTAATTAAATAGAAATATTACTAAAAACCGACCTAATAGCCCGAAGATAACCTAAGAGGTTGCCTTAAAGCTATCTAACGCTTCTATAGATATAACTTAGATAAGCCGGGCCCTTTACATTAAGCCCGCCTATAAAAAATTCCTCTATTATATACTAATTTCTAGTGAAAATAATATTTCTTAGCGATTTAAGGACTAAATCGTCTTTAGAGGGGGAGTACTATTATAGTACTATATTACATAATATAGTATATAGTAATATACTACGTAATATATAGTCCTATATATAAACGAGCCCTTAGCCTCTATAGTTCTTCTCCTCTTTATAAAATAATAAGGTTATCTAGCTATTACCTAGTGCCGTAACACTTGCCCTAGAGTTCTATCGGAAGAGCCGCTAATACCACACGATTAAGCTCTATTTAAGCTTAAGGATAAGCTTATATAATATCGCGTAGAGATAAGCTTATGCCTCGGCGAAGCAAGGCGGGGGCAAGGGCTAGGATTAAGCGCTAGCTAATACGTTAAATAGTAAGGGAATAGGTTAAAAGCGAGCTTTTCTTTATATCGCTATAGCCTTAGATTACTAGACGGGACTTTTCGTAGGGTTTAACGTTACGACCCTTTACTTCCCGGACTATTCGGGATTAAAATAGCCGGTGCTACCTATAAATAGATTCGTCGTACTATTCGAAGCTAAACACTCCGTAGGCCACGAGATCGTTAATCTCTCGTTAGTCGGATTCTTTAAAAAGGGCGCTAGGTATAGTAATAACGCCGTTATTGCGTAGCTTAATCGATAGCCGTAGTATATCTTCTTCCTTCTTAATAAGGAATTAATTATAGAAGGTTACGGTCTTTAGCTTATTCCTTAAGCCTAGGGGACGTCCGCGTTTATAGGGTTGCGGCGGAGCCGGCAATGCCCGTGCCGGAGAGGGGGAAGGATTTAGCTCGGGAATTTCGTCTAGAGTAGAGGAATCGACCTCGGAGAGGGTATCTATATTATTAAGGGCAAGGGGATCCGGGGTATCGTCCTTACTATAGTAGTACGGCTATATAAGGGTAAAACGGAAGACTATAGGGCCGTTAACGGTCTCGATAGTAACGTTATAGCCGTTAATAAAGGCAATCTTATATAGACCTTACTATCCTCGCTTCTCTCTTTAGACGCGGACTTTACTCTATAGCGGTAGTAATAGAGTATTAAAGGTTAAAGGGCCGTTTCGAGCTTATAGGCTATCCCTAACTTATCGTGCGGCGGAGAGCTACTATAGGGCTTTTATAGCCTTCTAGATAGTCGCGGCTCTCTATACCGTAGTTGCCGAAGGAAGGGAGTCTTAAGTTATCCGTAGGTACGCTTTAAAGACGAGGAGCGTAAGGACGAGGCCGTTTAGTCCTACTATATCGTTTACGGCTTTAATAGCTATTTGTAGGATAGATTTAAGGGCCGTTATCCTACCGATCTTAGCGTATATTATTTTAAATATACGACGGAGCGGGCTATAATACCTTTTAACCTTACCTATAGAGTAATATGCCTTAACGGGGATCTACGTATACGTAATACCTATAATGCGAGCTTCGTTGCGAAACTTAGTTAAGGCGAAGTTAGTGCCTGCGTTATGCTAGATAGAGTTAGGGGGTCTAAGGTATATATCGATCTATAGTGCGTTAAGTATTTCCTATATATCCTTAGCCGATATAGACGGGAGGAATCGCGCTTTTTAGAAAGATATCGCTATATCGACCGCGTATAGCACCGGACGGGTGCTACTACCGAGCTTTAGGTATATTATATTAACGACGACCTCGAAATTAAATTCCTAGTTATCCTTTAATAGAAACCTAAACCTCTAAAGCGCCGGTGCGTAGAGCTAGTAGTAATAGCAGAATTTTAAGATATCCTTAAGTGTTTTTACTAAGATATCGTTATACCTTACTTATTTTAATAGGTAGTAAAGCCTATTAACGGCCGGGTGGCTGAATCGGCGGTAGAGCGTTTATATCTCGGCTTTAGTTAAGAAGGCGACTGCGTTCTCTTCCTTACTAAAGAAGAACTATAGATATCCTTATTTACGAACAACGGGGACGCTAACACCGGGACTAATAATCGTATCGGTAGTATTATTAAAGTATACGCTTAAGCGATTTATATTAGCTAGGTAGAGGAGGAAGGGGGTTATCGTTCTTAGCACGTAGAACGTAATACGGCTAATAAAGATCTCGAGGGTAATAGAGCCGAAGGAACGTACGTCTTCGCCGCTACCGAATTTAATATAGGCCTAGCCGGCGGTAGACTTATCGAGTATAATAGACGGGTCTTCTCGTTGTAGGGCGAGATACTAGTCTTAACCTACTATAGAGACTATAGCTGCTCCGGTATCTACGAGGATACTATAAAAGCGGTCCTTTAAGTAACGGTCGAAGACAAATTGCGTAGCTAGGACGCTTTACTAGTCTATCCCTTATACGTCTTCGCCTATAATTAAATAGTTAAAGGACTGCTAATATAGGATTTACGAGGCTTACTACTTAGTTAGTTCTTCGTTGTTATTAGCCTTATTGTTACGCTACTCGATAGCGGCCTATAGAGTCTCGTTACCTTTATATTCGGTAAGATAGGCCTTAAATCCTATGCTAAGGTTACCGGTTAAAAGGCATTATGCGTAGTATTAAGCCTTAGACCTAGCTCGTTCCTCTAGGGTATGCTTTATCGACTAGCAGCCTTCCTTCTAATAAACGAAGCACTTCCTCGACTATTAGCGGTTGCTAAAGCTACTACCGCCGCTCTAAGGGCTACGGTAGCTTCGTCCGCTGCTCCCGCTAAACCTACGGCCGTTGCCGCGGTTATTAGTATATCTACGGTCGGTCTAAAATACGCTTAATAAATTACATTTATTATTTATATTTATTACCTCGTTATAATATTATATAAACGTGCCGGACGTGCCGTTCTCGGCCTATATCGATAGATAGGTCTTTAAGGAGGAACGTAGCGCGGAGAATAGCTTTTCCGTAGTCTTAAGGGGGTTATATAGCGTATAGCTAAATTCCAGGACGTTTCGGCACGCGTTAAGCAATATAGTGCGAAAGGGGAGGTCTTTAGCGAACTTAAATCCTAAGGCGCGTTAACATCGTTATAGCTTATTAAAAAAGGTCTATAGGACTTCCTATTAGGTCTTATTTAGATATTTAACTTATAGCTTTTTAAAAGTTATAGTGCTTTAATCTACCTAATAGTGCTAATAGTTTACTTCGGTATTAAAGTAAGCCTTTAGTAGGTCGTAGGCTTGCCTAAATATGCTATCTTACTCTATATATTAGATATAGTAGTCCTAGGCTCGGCCGGTAAGGATCTAAGGAAAGAGGGCATAGAAATAGCTAGGCCGGGCTTTAACTATATAATAAACGTCCGTAAAGATACGGACTTTATTATTAAGAATATTATAGGGCTCTCCTATATAATTCTTACTTTTATTCTATAACTTAATAAACTTTTATAGGAGGTCTACGTCTATCTCCTCGTTCGGAACGTCGTAGGGGGGGACTATCGTATAGGCTGCCTTTGCCGTTATATTAATTAGAGGGGTCCTAGAGAATTAGTACGAGGTCGGGTAAAGTATTATTAGCGTTTCTAATATATCTTTAAACGGAGGGGCCTATAGGTTCGGGAATGTGCCGGGTATTTAATCTCGCGGGTATAAGCCGGGATTAACGGAGGTAGTATATATCGAGGTTATTAAGGCAAAGGAGGGTTCTAGCGCGAATGTGACTGCTAGGGCGGTCGGAGGCGTAGGGGGGATAGCCGCGGGCGTAGATAGTGCCGTCGCAAAGGTTATTATAAGAGCCGGGGTTAAGGCATTAAGAGGTGCCGTTAGGGCCGTGCTTAAGACAATTAGTAAAGGAGGGTTAGTTACGGCAGCCGGGGCTATAACGGATGTATTCCTTACGAATTCTTAGGTTCGTTCGTTATAGAATTTCGACTATTCTAGTAGCAGTTTGTCTCTTAGCTAAATTAGGGGAATCTACTAGCGCTAAAGCATTAAAAACGATGCTAGATAGCTAAGGTTTTTAGCGCCGGTCTAGATCCTACGGGCTCGTAAGAAGGATTTAAAGGTCTTCCTAAAATGTTTATCTGCCCGGTTTTATATAGCCTCTATCTATCTGTTAAAGTGTTCTTAGAAGTCTAAGAATAGCTTATATCTATAAATAGTTAAGCCGATATTAGTAATAATAAACCGGGCTACGTAAGTTATAACTGCTTTCTTATTTATATTATTATAGGTAACGTCTGTCTCTTAGAATATAATATTAGCTTTATTTTAGTTTGAACCGAGGATGTTAATACATGCTAGCCAACCGTGAAGGGGGTTATTATTAGGCTTAGTTACTTCCGGTATATAACCGGGAGCGTTAGGGTTATTAGTAGGGTCCGATATAGTATAATTAAATAAAACACACTATTATTATTAAAGGGGATCGCGAAGGTCGTTACGAAGGTTATCTTACGTTATAGACGCCCTATTGCTTAACGTAACTCTTCTTCTTCTCGAAGCGAGATAGGATTAAACAAAAGCTAGGAAAGAACTTATCGGCGGTTACTAAGAGCTAGCTTTAATAGCTTCGTCGGCTCTAACTCGCGTAGGTTCCTTATTCTTAGCATAAAGGACCGTCTCTAAGTGTAGGCAATAGAATCCGCGAGGGATAAAGATCCGTGTACTTTCGACGATTAGGCTCTACCTCTTCTACCTTACTAATCTATAATTAATCGTTTAATTACTAATTAGTATTAGTTAGTTAAACAAACAAAGGGGTTATAAACTAGCTAGATTCTAGTCTATATATCTATTAACTAAAGGGCGACGAATAGCCCCTTTATATAGGCTATAAACGCGTATATTAATAAGGCCTAAAGCCGGACCTTTGCGAGCCCTTGCTTACGACGTCGGGGCTATGCCTATAAGGGCGATTGAGTTAATAACTTAATTATCGTAAGGGCGGCTGAGTTAATAACGCTATTACCGGGGTCCCTAATGCATACGATCGATGTATTGTATAGTTAATAGCGCATCCGTTTAGGCGTTGCCCGCACGTAATCTATTTAATCACGTAGATTGCAATCGTGCCTAAAGAACGGATATCCCTTATTCCTATACTTCCGGTTGATAAATAGATATAACGTATATACTACGAGCCCGTTGCTTTATATACCTTTACGCGTGGTTAATAGCCTATGGTTTTACGGTTTTAATCTTAGCTACTTAACCCTTCTATTATAGTAATAAACTTCTATCGTATTATAGGGTTAATTTCGCGTCGTTAAAGTCTATAGATTGTCTAGTAGTTATTAGAGTCTTCGGTTTAGCTTTAAATTATGCTTTCTAAAGCTCTTTTTCTTCGTAGTCTAAAAAACTCTAAGTCCTAAGCATTAACGTATCGTCTATTTATATCCCGACGATTCTAAAAGGTATAAGAGGGCTATAGTTAGAAATAAGCAAGCATACGTTATATATTAAATAAGCTATATTAAGTTCTTTAATATAGTAACTATAGTATATATTAAACTAGTATAGTCCGGATTCCGCGATGCTATATAAAGGTCTAATTATATAGATAATTATGCCTTCCGGATACTTCTTTACTAGTTTAGCGGGTAGAGCTATTAGAATTATTTAGGATAACTCTATATTAGCCTAAGGATATGCTTAGGTAATGTCTTATAGAGATAATATTATTCCGTATTCTTTAAGCATTCCGGCTGTAATTGCTATAATTAAACGTTAACTAACTCGCTAGATTATTAGCGATTATATAAGTATAGATATCTTCTTAATATTACTATATCCTTAGATTACTAGTCTCGACTTTTCGTATAGTTTAGTCTTACGTCCCTTAACCTCTCTAACTATCCGAGAACGGAAGATTCAATGCCCTCTATATTTCCTTCGTTATATTATTCGAAACTAAATACACTACGAATAATAAGGTCGTTAATCTCTTTTATATTAGATTCTTCGAATAGGTTACCGGGTGTTATAATTACGCTATCGGCACGGAGTTAAAGTATAAGATCGTATACGTTAACCTCTTTCTTAGCTAAGAACTACTAATTCTTCGGTTTATTTTTCACATTAGGTAGGCGACTACGTTTTTAAGGCATATAAGGAGGTTCTTATATAGTTTTATATTCTTTTATTAGTTTATTATCTTAAGAATTATATTCCGGTGTATCTTAATTTATAGCTAAGAGTTCTTTTAATAGTAGTACCGATTTTTCGTCTCGGAAGTATAGTTATATATATATTAACTTAAATACTTATAGTCTATTAATAGTATTAATTATTATATTATAGCCTTTAATTACTGCGATTTTAAATAGACCTTACTAACCGTTCTTTTCTCTTTAGATATAGACCTTACTTTATAGTAGAAGATTAAGAATCTCCTTTATTAATAGTCTATTTCGGCTATAAATAGTATCCTTAATTCGTCGTTTAGTAGAGATCTAGCGAAGCAATTTTATAGCCTTTTGTATAGCTATAGCTCTTTATATCGTTGTTATAGAAGGGGGTAATTCCTATATTATTTAAAGGTAAGCACTAAAAACTAATAATATAAGAACTAAACTATCTAGACTAGCTATATTATTAATTGCCTTAACTGCTATTTAAAGGATAGCTTTAGCTAATATAATATTCTTAATTTCCTCCTAAAGAATATTAAATATTCGTTTAAGTAGTCTATAATATCTCTTAATCTTTCCGATAGACTAATAGGCTTTAACTAGAACTTACTTATACGTAATTCCTATAATTTTAGCTTCGTTTCGGAATTTAGTAAAAGCAAAATTTATTCCTACGTTATATTTAATAACATCTAATAGACCGAGATATATATTAATCTATAATATACGTAGTGTTTCCTATGTATCTTTTACGGATATTAATAGTAGGAATCTTACTCCTTAGAATAAAGTTGCTAAATCTACTATATATAGCACTAGTCGTTATAGGTTTCTAAGGTATATAACGTTAATAATAATCTTATAGTTAAATTCTCAATTATCTTATAGTATAAATTTAAATCGTCTTAGAGCCTAAGAGTATATCTAGCATTAGTGATAAAATTTAGAAATAGTTTTAAGTCTGCCGATTAATATATTATTATATCCTACTTAACGTAGTAGATAATATAGTCTTATAACTACGGGATGTCTAAAACAACGATAGAGCCTTTAGATCTTAACCTCTATAAAGAAGTTAATTAATTCCTTATCTTTATAAAGAAAGAACTATAGATATCCCTATTTTCGTATTACGGGAACTACGCCTCGACGAATAATTATATCTATTGTATTATTAAAGTATATACCTAATCGGTCTATATCGGCTAAAGAGAGTAAGAAAGGTATAAGTGTCTTTAGAACGTAAAAAGTTATCCTTTTAATCGGTGTTTTAAGGGCAATAGAACTAAGTAAGTTAATAGTATCTCTATTACTAAACTTAATAGAAGCTTATCCTACCGTTAACTTATCGATAGTAATTAAAGGATATTCTTTCTATAGGGCAATATATTAGTTAAATCCGGCTATTAACACTTTTGCTATACCTATACTAACTATAATGCCTTAGAATCGTGTCTTAAAGTATCTTTTATTAATAATAAACTAGTTAGATATAGTAATAGCTTTTTATTTACTATATAGGTCTTCTTTAGTAAGCAGATATATAAAGGCTTATTAGCAAATTATCTAACTAGCTTACTATTATCTTATAAAGTTATCGTCGTCTCTTAGGCAAGATTTATTATTAAAGTCTTTTGCTATATCGTCTATCTCGTGACCTTTATATTATATTACGTAGGCTATAAAACCTCTTATTAAGATATTCGTAAAGTGGCATTATACGATATACTAGTCCTTCGATTTCTATCGTTCCTCGGGTGTATGCTTAGTTAACTAATATCTTTGTTTTCCGTATATAAAACACTTCTTTATCTATAGACGATTGCCGTAGGTTCCTCTATAGCTGCTACGGGCTTAAGAGCCTGCTTATAATCTAGCAGCTAATAGGGAGTATCCGCTACGGAATCCTTAGCGGAATCCTCTACGATTAAATAATCGGCTATAGTTTCGACCTCCTTGTCCCTAATATCTATATCTTCCGCGGTTATTATTATATCTCCGATTCGTATAGAATGCCTAGTTATACGGGTCGAAGTTATCATCTTTAGTGTCTTAGTTATTAGACTAATGTTCTTAGATAAATTAGTTAGATAAACCGCGAGAAAGGTGTATTTGCAACGAGGATCTTAGGTCTATAAAGAGTACTTCGGCATTAGTTAAAGGTTTAAATAGAGCGTACTTTAGTTTAAGAACGCCTCGGCATGCATAAATAAGTATGGTTTATAGGGGAAGATCGCCTATAAAGTCTTTGCTAAATAGCCGTTAGCATAGTTGCAATTTATTAAATAAAGCCTAAAGGATTTTATGCAATAGTTTAGCTAGGTGTTCTCCTTATAACTTATAGAAGGTCGTTATTATTTAGTCTATATAATAATATACGTAATTGACTTCTATATTAAAATATCTCTTAATTATATTATATGCCTTTCGGAATATCGCTGTCTTATTAATATATTAAATATTATAGGTTTGCGTATATCTTACGAGGATCTTAGGGAATAAAGTATAGAATTAACTCGGTTTAATTTACTATATTAGCGCTATAGGGTATATTCGCAATCTTATTCCGTACTATAGCGCTTCTATCGCCCCTCTATAGGATCGTAAGACTAGTCTTTTAGCCTAAGGTCGCTTAATTAGTAAGGTTAAGAACGGGAACCTTAATAAGCGGAAGTCCTATACACGAGTTATATCGTTCTAGCCGACCTTAGCCGAGCTTTCCTCCTTCGCCTCCCTTTAGAAGGAAATTACTTCTAGCCGTATAATTCACTATATAGACCTATAGAAGAGGCTATTCTATTAGATTAACGCCTCCTTAAAGCGAGGCTTCGTAGCTGTCTTTTTCTATCTCTGCGATAGCACCGTTTAGCAGCTAGGCTAGCCTATTCCGGTTAAAGCCATTATACCTATCTGCTTCCTCTCCCGCACTCTAACGAGAGCCGAGTAGTCCTATAGTCCCTTAGAACTAAAGGTCGCCTGCCTAGTGTAAGCTACGAAAAAGATGCGTACTATAGTATAGTCGTTAACCCTCCCGCTTATAGTCTTAACTAATCACTCTGCGACTACGCAAATCGTCGCTAAAAAGACCCTCGATACTTTTAGCATAGACTAAGCTAACCGTCGCCTAGTTATAGCCTTAATTTACCTCTCTAAATACGATATCGAGGTTTACTACCTCCTTAGCAAAAAGAACTTTATCCCTAACGCCCTTAGTCGCCTACTAGCCGAGGAGTCCGACTAGCTGCTTAATCGTCGTCGTCCTAACTTTACTATACTTAACGATATGCTTATAGCCTCCGAAGCTATTATAGCTCTTAAGAAACGCGAGGAATTCGCCGTCGTATACGATAATAACCCTTACTATAAGCGAATACTTTAAATAATCGTAGATAGCGAGGACGCTATTAAGAGTCTTTCCTCGCCCTTAGAAGGAGCTATAGTCGCTAACTCTATAGCACGAACGAAAGCATAGCTTAAGCTCCGCGGTATACCGTTCTTTATAGTCGATAAGCTTCTATACTATAAAGGCCCCGACGGCTTTACCCGACTATATATCCCTAACGCCCTCGTCCTATCTATAATCTTAGTAGCCTATAACGATAAGAACTACTTTAGCGTCGTCCGTATAATTAAGGACCTAGAGATATACTTAATTCGTAGAGTCACCCGTTAGGTAAAGAAGCATATCGCGGCCTATAAAGCCTATTGCCTTAGCTAAATAGACCGTTAGACCCTTACCGGCAGCTATAAGCTTATTCGCCCCCCGCTACTTTTAATATAGAGTATCGCGATAGACTTTATAACCGATATACCGCCCTTACCTTTAGCAAGCTCCCTATAGTAGATCCTAGGCTTTAATATCTTTAACTAACTTCTTATAGTTATTTACCTAACTAATAAGAGATGCTTGCTAATCCTAGGCAACGCGAAGTACGGCATAAAGGACTAGGCTTAAAGCCTAGCCCGTTAGTTACTTCTTTCCGATTAAGGTATGCTAAGAACTATTATTAGCGACCGGGATCGTAAATTTATATCCGACTTTTAGAAAGGCCTTTAAAGCGTATTCGGCAATAAAATTGCAATAACTACCGCCTACTACCTATAGGCTAACGGACTTACCGAACGGCGTAACTAGACCGTAGAGACTGCTCTACGAATGTCCTATATCGAGGATCCTAGCCTAGATTAGAAAATAATAATCCCCGCCCTCTAGTAGAATCTAAATACGGCATTTAACGCTAGTACGAAGATCTCCGCCTATAAATCCATCTTCGGCTTTAATATACGTAGACTATTAGAAGCTGCCGATAATATCTTAGGCACTACTACGGACGAATTGCCCTACTTACGAGAAGTTATCCGTAGATAAGCGAGCCTAGCTATAGACCTAGCCGCTATAAAGGCTAAGTAGCGGTATAACGCGAAACACCGGCCGGTTCTTCTTAAAGCTAGTAATAAGGTCTATTTAAAGTTGCATACGGGCTATTATAAGCCTAGCTAGCCGCTAAAGAAATAGTCGCGGCAACGAGAAGGCCTTTTCGTTATTAATCGTATAGTTAATAACCTCGCGGCGGAACTTATACTCCCGAGCTAAGTTAGGATCTACCCTATCGTATCTATTTAGCACCTTAAGCTTACTTACGACGGTCACTACGTTAAACTAGAGCCTAGGCCTATCGAAGCGGCTCGCGATATCGAATAAGCGCTTAATAAAAGAGACTAGCACTACGAGGTCGAGCGCCTAATAGACATCTATATTTATCGCATCGGTCGGTTAAAGCAACCTATAACCGAATATCTCGTACGATAGAAAGGATAGGCCGCTATATATAACTAATAGGTCTAAGTCGACTAGGTCTCCGCTAAAGCTATCATAGAGTTTTAAAGTCGCCCTCCCGTACGCGTTATATAAAGTAAGAAGGCCGCTTAGTAGAAGGAACGATTAGAGGAATAATTACTAATAGGTATAAGTATAATTTATAAGAATAAAAGGAAGGATTTAGGCATTAGGAGTATTCCTCCTAATTGCCTAATTAGGATTATATTTATAACTACTATAGGCAGTAGTATTTTCTTTTTTAAGCCGGCATTCTAATATATATAAAGCATCCTCTATACTATATACTAGGGCTAATGTAATTAGCTATAGATAAGATAGTAGGGAGCTATTCCTAGCTCCCGGGGCTTACGCCTACCTAATAGAATTATCCTTCTTTATATATACATTCTTAGTGCCTAGTGCATTAGGTCTATAGGGTCACCGTATAAGGGTTAGGCCGGGGCGGTTAGGGTAAAGGCAGGTATAAGCGTCGGCGGGAATTACGAACGGGGGGCGGCCTTCTTCTTAAGCTTCTAACGATAAGCATAATTAGCGAGATTCTTCGCAAAGATATCTATCTACGCTAACTACTTCTCGTAGTTAGTATCGGGGATCTTAGTCTATATATTCTTAACGAGATCGCTTATATCCTTCGATATAAACTTCCGGAGGAGGTCGACTTACTATTCCTTTATCTTCCTTACCTTACGTATATAGGCGTCGAGGTCTGCCTTCTAGATCTAATAGTTCTTATCGCCTTACGGGAAATTATCGAGGATATTCTTAGCGGCCTGCGTTAAGTCTAGAACCTTATACTACCTGCCTAAAGCTATAAGAAGCATCGTCGTAGTAGGCTATTCCTACTTCTCTCTTTCGGATAGGTTAGCTATAATAGTAGCTATCCTATCTTTAACGAAGTCGTAGGCCCGTTTACTAAGCCTATCGCTAATATAAAGGAGGCGGGCGCCGTCTAAGTCGAACTATATGCTATCGCGGAGGAAGATACCCTATATCTTAAGTTCTTAGGCCTCGTACTTACGTTAACGGTCGGAGGTAGACCCTTTTTTAGTAAAGATCGGAGGGTCTATTATCTTTCGTTTTCTAGACGACTATACTAAGGTTATCGTCTAAGACTATAATATCTTTATAGTTAAAATCGTAAGGTCCTTAGCCTTAAGAAGTTACTCCCTTATAGCTAAGAGCTAATCCTTTATAGCTAAGAGCTAATCTCGTATAGTTATACGTTCCTTTAACCTAGTATTTCGGTTAACCTAAAAGGCTTCTACTACGCGAAGGGAGCGAAGACTCTCCTCGATATATATAAGAATATATCGGGTATCTAGGCTCTAAAGGTTTTTTAGGTCTCTTACGCATTAGCGACCGGGACTACGTTATCGAACCTTTTAATCGCCTAAGCGATCTAAGGAAATTTACTAATAAACTCTTTAGTAAGGGCCTTTAGACTATTGCCTATAGTATTAAAGGCTATAGGTATATCTACTATAAGGAGGAAGGAGGAGTGTCTAATCTAAGGTGTTTGTTAGGGACTATAAAAAAGATTCTATAGGCTGTATAGGTTTCTATAGGCTAAGGAAAAATTCTTAAGGGCTTAGGGGCTTAAGGGTATAATTTCTTAAGGGTTACGCTTAGGTCGCGACGACTAAGGGGATAAGGTAATAGAGCTACTAGGACTATATTTATAAAGCTAGGGATCGCGATAGGGCGTAATAGGAGATAGAATAAACTATTACGGCACTAGGTAATAGCTAGATAACCTTATTATTTTATAAAGAGGAGAAGAACTATAGAGGCTAAGGGCTCGTTTATATATAGGACTATATATTATATAGTATATTACTATATACTATATTATATAATATAATACTATAATATAATCTCTTTAAAGACTAAGGCAGAATATAAGAACTACGTACGAATAGTTATCTAACGCTTAAGTAACGTAGGGCTTTAAATTGATATTAGGAAGTTAGAGTTTTATACGACGAAGACTAAGTACCTTAGACTAATTATTTTAATATCTAGCATAAGTATAGACCTTAAGAAGGTATATATAATTACGGCTTAGAATACCCTAACTTTAGTAAAAGAACTTTAGTAGTTTCTAAGGTTTATAAACTTCTACCGCCGTTTTATTAAGGGATACTTTAGTATTATCTCTTTAATAACTACGCTACTTTAAAAAGATTCCCGTTAGTCTTAAGGACCTAAATAAGCTACCGCGTTTAAGGCCCTTAAACTTACTTTTACTACTGCCTTATTCTTAGCCTATTTTAATTACTTAAAGAAAATAGTTATTAAAACTAACTATTAGTTAGTTTAATAAACAAATAGGTTATAAACTAGCTAGATTCTAGTCTATAATATCTATTAACTAAAGGGCGACGAACAGCCCCTTTATATAGGCTATAAACGCGTATATTAATAGGGCCTAAGCCGGACCTTTACGAGCCCTTGCTTAAGACGTCGGGGCTATGCCTATAAGGGCGATTAAGTTAATGACTTAATTATCGTAAGGGCGGCTAAGTTAGTAACGCTATTACCGGGGTCCCTAATGCATACGATGCATCGTATAGTTAATAGCGCATCCGTTTAAACGTTGCCTATACGTAATCTATTTAATCACGTAGATTGCAATCGTGCCTAAAGAACGGATATCCCTTATTCCTATACTAGCAACTTTTCTTTATAGTTGCTATATAGTAAGCCTATAATCTAAACAAAGGGAGATAGAAAGAACGATATATTAGGTAGAAGGCCTAATAAATACATTTAATAAATATAAATGAAAAAGGGGTAGAATAAAGGGAATACCGTTAGTCGCTATATGCAAAGGACGAAGGCTTCTATCCTAATCGAGAGGCTATTTATATTAATAAGGCGTTTAAGGGCCTTATTTAGCGATGCCTTCGTTATAGCGTCGGCGGGGTTATCTTCCCTATAGATCTACCTAATCTCTTTAATCTCCCGTCGCTTATACGACTAACGCAACGCTATAATATCGATTATTAGGCGTTTCTCCTTCGTAGTGCCGAGCTTAATAAGGCATTCGTAGAGGGAGTATAAGTTAGTATATATAATAAGAGGGATCGGTAGGAGCTAAAGCCGTTCTATAACTATACGGAGGGTTATAATAAGGGAGATGCTAAGGTCTACGCCGTTAACTATGCCGTAAATCTCGCTTGTAAGAACGCTATAGGTTACTCGCTTATACTTCGTCGAGCTCTAATAGATAATATTGCTATTAACCCGAAAGTGCGTATCTATACGCTCGGTCTTATTAACGAGCGTAATAACGAAGCCTAACTAAGACGAAAGGTCTCGGTTATTTGCGAATAAGCTATCTATAAACACTATAAGCTTAGCGGTCTTAAGATTAATTAGTCGGTACGTAAGTCTACGTTATTAATAGTCGATCTACTACTAAAGGCGCTTATTAAGGATGTTATAATCCTTCTCTTTAGGGGCTTAGACTTAGGCTACTACGGAGATATCGAATAAGGCCTTAGGCTAATAGATAGAGGCGACGTACGTAGCACGAGCGCGTTGCTTAAGGTACTACTAGGCTTTATCACGAGCCCGTAAGTCGACTACCTCGATCCTTAAGGCCTATCCCTTCTGCTATAGGAGTAGAACGTCGTCTTAAAGCGTTAGTTTTGCTCTATTAAAGTCTATAGCATTCCCTAGGGTTATCTAAGCCTTCGGCTTAGCGCGAAATTAGGCTATCTTAAGCTCTTTTTCTTCTTAGGCCGAAAAAGTGTCTAAACCGAGCATTAGGGTATTATCGGTCTATATTCCGATAAGGCTAAAGTCGTCGGGACCCTAGTTCGTAATTAGAAGGCATAAGTTATAGGTAGAGGGAGCTATATTAAGGCTCTTAACGTAGTGCTTATAGTAGGTTTTCTACTAATATACACCGGCTTTTATAAGCCCGTATAACGGTCTAATAACTCTTATAATAGTGCCCTTTAGGTACTTGCCCTAGAGTTCTAGCGGAAGAGCCGCTAATACTATACGATTAAGCTCTATTTAAGCTTAAGGATAAGCCTATATAATATCGCGGAGAGATAAGTTTATGCCTCGGCGAAGTAAGGCGGGGGCAAAGGCTAGGATTAAGCGCTAGCTAATACGTTAAATAGTAGGGGAATAGGTTAAGAGCGAGCTTTTCTCTATATTGCTATAGCCTTAGATTACTAGTCGGGACTTCTCGTATAGTTTAACGTTACGGCCTTTTACTTCCCGGACTTTTCGGGATTAAAATAAGCGATAAGACCTATAAATTAACTTATCGTATTATTTAAAGCTAAACACTCCGCGGGCTACGAGATCGTTAATTTCCCGTTAGTCTAATTCTTTAAAAAGGGCGCTAGGTATAGTAATAACGCCGTTATTGCGTAGCTTAGTCGAAAGCCGTAGTATATCCTCTTCCTTCTTAACTAGGAATTAATTATAGAAGGTTACGGTCTTTAGCTTATTCCTTAAGCCTAGGAGACGTCCGCGTTTGCGGGGCTACGGTAGTGCCGATAGTGCCTATATCGGAGAGGGGGAAGGATCTAGCTTAGGAATTTCGTCTAGAGTAGAGGAATCGACCTTAGAGAGGGTGTCTATATTATCGAGGGCAAGAGGATCTAAGGTATCGTCCTTACTATAGTAGTACGGCTATATAAAGGTAAAGCGGAAGACTATAGGGCCGTTAACGGTCTTAATAGTAACGTCGTAGCCGTTAATAAAGGCAATCTTATATAGACCTTACTATCCTCGCTTCTCTCTTTAAACGCGGACTTTACTTTATAGTAGCAGTAATAGAGTATTAAAGGTTAAAGGGCTGTTTCGAGCTTATAGGCTATCCCTAACTTATCGCGCGGCGGAGAGCTACCGTAAGGCTTTTATAGCCTTTTAGATAGTCGCGGCTTTCTATACCGCAATTGCCGAAGGAAGGGAGTCTTAAGTCATCCGTAGGTATACTCTAAAGACGAGGAGCGTAAGGACGAGGCCGTTTAGTCTTACTATATTATTTACGGCTTTAATAGCTATTCATAGGACGGATTTAAGGGCCGTTGTCCTACCGATCTTAGCGTATATTATTTTAAACGCACGATAGAGCGGGCTATAGTACTTTTTAACCTTACCTATAGACTAATATACCTTAACGGGGATTTAGGTATACGTAATACCTATAATACGAGCCTTATTGCGAAACTCGGTTAAAGCGAAGTTAGTGCCCGCGTTATGCCGGATAAAGTTAAGGGGGCTGAGGTATATATCGATCTATAGCGCCTTAAGTATCTCCTACGTATCTTTAGCCAATATAGACGGGAGGAATCGCGCTCTTTAGAAAGAGGTTGCTATATCGACCGCGTATAGCACCGGGCGGGTGCTACTACCGACCTTTAGGTATATTATACTAACGACGACCTTAAAATTAAATTCTTAGTTATCCTTTAATATAAACCTAAACCTCTAGGGCGCTAGCGCATAGAGCTAGCAGTAATAGCAGAATTTTAAGATATCCTTAAGTATTTTTACTAAGATATTATTATACCTTACTTATTTTAATAAGTGGTAAAGTCTATTAACAGCCGGATAGCTAAATCGGCGGTAGAGCGTTTATATCTTAGCTTTAGTTAAGAACGCGACTATATTCTCTTCCTTACTAAAGAAGAACTATAGATATCCCTATTTACAAATAACGGGGACGCTAATACCGGGACCGATAATCGTATCGGTAGTATTATTAAAGTATACGCCTAAGCGATCTATATTAGCTAAGTAAAGGAGAAAAAGGGTCGTTATTCTTAGCACGTAGAACGTAATACGGCTAATAAGGGTTTTAAGGGCAATAAAGCCGAGGGAACATACGTCCTCGCCGCTGCCGAATTTAATATAAGCTTAGCCGGCGGTAGATTCGTTAAGTATAATAGACGGGTCTTCTTGTTATAAGGCGAGATATTAGTCTTAACCTATCGTAAAGACTATAGCTGCTCTAGTGTCTACGAGGATACCGTAAAAGCGGTCCTTTAAGTAATAGTCGAAGACGAATTAGGTAGCCGGAACGCTTAACTAGTCTATTCCTTATGCGTCTTTACCTATAATTAAATAGTTAAAGGACTGCTAATAGAGGATTTATAAGGCTTGCTACTTAGTTAGTTCTTCGTCGTTACTAGCCTTATCGTTACGCTACTTAATAGCGGCCTATAGAGTCTCGTTACCTTTATATTCGGTAAGATAGGCCTTAAATCCTATGCTAAGGTTGCCGGTTAGTAGGCATTAAGCGTAGTATTAAGCCTTAGACCTAGCTCGTTCCTATAAGGTATGCTTTATCGACTAGCATCCTTTCTTCTAATAAATAAAGCACTTCCTTAACTATTAGCGGTTGCTAAAGCTACTACCGCCGCTATAAGGGCTACGGTAGCTTTATCCGCTGCTTCCGCTAAATCTACGGCCGTTACTACGGTTATTAGTATATCTTCGGTTAGTATAGAATACGCTTAATAAATTATATTTATCATTTATATTTATTACCTCGTTATAATATTGCATAAACCTGCCGGACGTGCCGTTCTTAGACTATATCGATAGATAGGTCTTTAAGGAGGAACGTAGCGCGGATAATAGCTTTTCCGTAGTCTTAAGGGGGTTATATAGCGTATAGCTAAATTCTAGGACGTTTCGGCACGCGTTAAGCAATATAGTATAAAGGGGGAGGTCTCTAGCGAACTTAAAACCTAAGGCGCGTTAATATCGTTATAGCTTATTAAAAAAGGTCTATAGGACTTCCTATTAGGTTTTATTTAAATGCTTAACTTATAGCTTTTTAAAAGTTATAGTGCTTTAATCTACCTAATAGTGCTAATAGTTTACTTTAGTATTAAAGTAAGCCTTTAGTAGGTCGTAGGCTTGCCTAAATATGCTATCTTACTCTATATGCTAGATATAGTAGTCTTAAGCTCGGCCGGTAAGGATCCGGGGAAAGAGGGCATAGAAATAGCTAGGCTAGGCCTTAACTATATAACAAACGTCCGTAAAGATATAGACTTTATTATTAAGAATATTATAAGGCTCCTTTATATAGTTCTTGCTTTTATCCTATAACTTAATAAACTTTTATAGGAGGTCTACGTCTATCTCCTCGTTTAAAACGTCGTAAGGGGGGACTATTATATAAGCTGCTTTTGCCGTTAAGTTAATTAAAGGGGTCTTAGAGAACTAATATAAAGTTAAGTAAAGTATTATTAGCGTTTCTAATATATCTCGGAACGAAGGGGCTTAAGGGTTTAAGAACGTGCCGGGTATTTAATCTTACGGGTATAAGCCGGGATCGACGGAGGTAGTACGTATCGTAGTTATTAAAGCAAAAGAGGGTTCTAGCGCGAATATAACTACCGGGGCGATCGGAGGCGTAAGGGGGATAGCCGCGTGCGTAGATAGTGCCGTCGCAAAGGTTGCTATAGGAGCCGGGGTTAGGGCAATAAAAGGCGCCGTTAGGGCCGTGCTTAGGGCGACTAAGGAAGGAGGGTTAGTTACGGCAGCCGGGGCTATAACGGATGTATTCCTTACGAACTCTCGGGTTCGCTTATCGTAGAACTTTAACTATTCTAGTAGTAGTTCGTCCTTTAGCTAAATCGGGGGAATTTCTAAGCGCTAAAGCATTAAAAATAATGCTAAGTGACTAAGGTTTTTAGCGCCGGTCTAGATCCTACGGGCTCGTAAGAAGGATTTAAGGGTCCTCCTAAAATATTTATCTACCCGGTTCTATATAGCCTCTATCTATCCGTTAAAGTATTCTTAAAAGTCTAAGAATAGCTTGTATCTATAAATAGTCGAGCCGATATTAGTAATAATAAACCGGGCTATATAAGTTATTACTGCTTTCTTATTTATATTATTATAGGTAACGTCTATCTCTTAGTATACGATATTAGTCTTATTTTAGTTTAAACCGAGGATGTTAATACCTACTAGCTAACCGGGAAGGGGGTTATTATTAGGTCTAGTTGCTTCCGGTGCGGGACTAGGAGCGTTAAGGTTATCGGTAGGGTCTAATATAGTGTGATTAAATAAAGCACACCGTTATTGTTAAAGGGGATCGCGAGGGTCGTTACGAAGGTTATCTTACGTTACGGACGTACTATTGTTCGACGTAACTCTTCTTCTTATCGAAGCGAGACGGGATTAAACAAAAGCTAGGAAAGAACTTATCGGCGGTTACCGAGAGCTAGCTATATCGTAATAGCTTCGTCGGCTCTAACTCGCGTAGGTTTCTTATTCTTAGTATAAAGGACCGTCTTTAGGTATAGGCAATAGAATCCGCGAGGGATAAAGATCCGGTACTTTTCTACGATCGGGCTCTATCTCTTCTACCTTACTAATCTATAATTAATCGTTTAATTACTTATTAGTATTAGTTAGTTAAATAAACAAATAGGTTGTAAACTAGCTAGATTCTAGTCTATAATGTCTATTAACTAAGGGGCGACGAACAGCCCCTTTATATAGGCTATAAACGCGTATATTAATAAGGCCCGAGCCGGACCTTTGCAAGCCCTTGCTTAGGACGTCGGGGCTATGCCTATAAGGGCGATTAAGTTAATAACTCAATTATCGTAAGGGCGGCCGAGTTAGTAACGCTATTACCGGGGTCCCCGATATATACGATGCATCGTATAGTTAATAGCGCATCCGTTTAGGCGTTGCCTACACGTGATCTATTTAATCACGTAGATTGCAATCGTGCCTAAAGGACGGATATCCCTTATTCCTATACTAACGCCTCGAATTAGGCCTTAGGAGGAGTCTTTTTATAGACTAGAGATAACGGATATCTTTACCCTATTGCGTTTTTTTCGTTAAAGTATACTACCCTTAAGTATAATTACGAGATCTACGATAAAACGCTATTAGCAATTATTAAAGCGCTTAAGGAATAGCGCTTAAAACTCTAAGGAACTATTAAAGCGTTCGACGTTATTATAGACTATAAGAATCTTTAAACGTTTATATCTATAAAGTAACTTGACTAACAATAAGTGCGCTAAGCTAAGTTCCTTTCTTAGTTTAACTTCGTAATTATATACCGCTTAGGCAATAAGGCAATCCTCCTTAACGCTTTTAGTAGGCTCCCCGGCGATAGACTAGCTACTATAGACGACGATAGACTCCTCTATCGAAATTAGGTAATTATCCCTAAAGAGAAAGTCGACCTAACTATCCTAAAGGAATTCTTAACCGATTCTTATGCCTCGAAGGAGGACCTTAACGTAGTCGCCGCCTTTAGACTAAACGTAGTTAGTAAATCACTCGATAAGCTTATCTATAAGGTATACTAATAAGATAATCTTACCTAGGATATATTAGTAATACTCTAGGACCTATACGCCCGACGCTAGCTAAAGTATATCCGGATGCTCTTACGTTATAATATATCCGAATATTAGTTAATTAATAAATATATCTTTTTCCGCGACCGGCTTTTCGTCCTTAATACCTTAAATCTCCGCCTTAAAGTCGTTTATTAATCCTATAGCAATAGCCTAATAGAATACCTAAGGAGGGTAAAACCCCTTAATTTATTAAACCGAATATACTAATAGCTAAGGATTTCTTAGCTATCCGCCGCTACGTTTATTTAAGACTATACTCTTTATCTTTAGACTAAGACCCCCTACTTATCTCCCTTTAGATTCTTAAAACCCATCGCTCTACCGGTCTAACTATAGGCCGATATATTAATCAATTATATTACGATACTCCTTAAGTATACGTAAAACGGGAAGACTTATAAGAATATACTTACGATAGTTAATAGGCTTACAAAGATAAGATATTTTATCCCTATTACCGGCCTTTCTATAGAAGAATTAATTAACTCCTTTATTTATATAGTCTATCTATTAGTAGGTGTCTCTAGTGCAAATGCAAATGTAGGTCTAGTAGTCTTATTGGAATTGTTAATACCTATCTAGCTAAGGGCTATACTATCTTCTTTATAGACAAGACGAGAGAAGGGTTAGAGCTACCCTTTAGGAACCCTCGGTAGCTAAGAATAGAAAGGGATCCGTAAATAGAATGTAAAGACGGATGCGTTAGTCGGTGAAGACCTTCTGCGGACGGATGCGTTAACCGTAGAAGTCTATAGAAGGAAGTAGAATTCTATCTATAGAATTCACCTTAGAAGGGAAGTCCTTCTACCGTAGAATTCTATTAGAATTCCAATCTATAGAATTCACCTTAGAAGGGAAGTCCTTCTACTATAGAATTCTATCTATAATTCCTATACTAGCAACTTTTTCTTTATGCCGTTTATAAGAACCTCTCTTATTTTTCCTTAAATATTACCCTTCTTTAAAAAGGAAATAAAAATGTATAATAAAATCGACTATTCGTTATATTAGAACAATTCGTTATAATATTATATAGTGTTATAACTATATAACTATTAAAAGGAAGAATGTGTTAGAAGGGTTATAGGCGAATAATAAACCCTTTTATTCTAATAGTTAATTTGTTTATATCGACGAAACGTTTAAGGGCCTAGTTTAGTAATGCTTTTATTATTGCATTAGCTAGGTTATCGGCTTTATTAATCCATCGGACCTCTATAATCTTACGGCGTTTATATAACTATCGTAAAGCTATAATGTTAATTATTAATCTTTTCTCCTTTATAATACCTAGTTTAATAAGGCATTTATATAAGGAGTATAAATCGGTGTAGATAATTAATAGAACCGGAGGTAGACTAAGGCGATCCGTGATTATCTTAAGAGTTATAGTAAGAGATATCCTAATGTCGAATCTATTTACTATACCGTAGATTTCCGATATAAGAACGCTTCGGGTGACTCGTTTGCATTTCGTAGAGTTCTAGTAGACAATATTGCCTTTAATCGAAAATTGCTTATCTATTCGGTTAGTCTCGTAAACTAAAGCAATAACGAATCTAAGCTATAAAGATAAGTCTTTATTATTTATAAACGATCTATCGGTAAAGACTAAGAGTTTAGCCGATGCGAGGTTAATTAGAAGATATATTAGTCTACGTTGTTAATTATCTAGTTGCTACTATAGTCTTTTATTTAGGATTATATAGTCTTTTTGTTCTAGGTTCTAGACTTAAGCAGTAATAGAGATATTAAACGATGCTTTCGGTTAATAGATAGATGTAATATATATACTACGAGCTCGTTGCTTTATATACCTTTATGCGTGGTTAATAGCCTATAGTTTTACGGTTTTAATCTTAGCTATTTAACCCTTCTATTATAGTAGTAAACTTCTATCGTATTATAAGGTTAATTTCGCGCCGTTAAAGTCTATAGATTGTCTAGCAGTTATTAGAGTTTTCGGTTTAGCTCTAAATTGTGCTTTCTAAAGCTCTTTTTCTTCGTGGTCTAAAAAACTCGAAGTCCCGAGCATTAACGTATCGTCTGTCTATATCCCGATGATTCTAAAAGGTATAGGAGGGCTATAGTTAGAAATAAGTAAGCATGCGTTATATATTAAATAAGCTATATTAAGCTCTTTAATATAGTAATTATAGTATATATTAAACTAGTGTAGTCCGGATTCCGCGATGCTATATAAAGGTCTAATTACACGGATGATTATACCTTCCGGATACTTCTTTACTAGTTTAGCGGGTAGAGCTATTAGGATTATTTAGGATAACTCTATAGTAGCCTAGGGATATGCTTAGGTAATGTCTCGTAAAGATAATATTATTCCGTATTCTTTAAGCATTCCGGCTGTAATTGCTATAATTAAACGTTAACTAACTTACTAGATTATTAGCGATTGTATAAGTATAGATGTCTTCTTGATATTACTATATCCTTAGATTATTAGTCTCGATTTTTCGTATGGTTTAGTGTTATGTCCTTTAACCTCTTTAACTATCCGAGAACGGAAGATTCGATGCCCTCTATATTTCCTTCGTTATATTATTCGAAACTAAATATACTACGAATAACTAGGTCGTTAATCTCTTTTATATTAGATTCTTCGAATAGGTTACCGGGTGTTATAATCACGCTATCGGCACGAAGTTTAAGTATAAGATCGTATGCGTTAACCTCTTTCTTAGCTAGGAACTACTAATTCTTTAGTTTATTTTTCGCACCGGGTGGGCGACTACGTTTTCGGGGCATGCGAGGAGGTTCTTTTATAGTTTTATATTCTTATATTAGTTTATTGTCTTAAGAATTATGTTCCGGTGTATCTTTATTTATAGCTAGGAGTTCTTCTAATAGTAGTATCGATTTTTCGTCTCGGAAGTATAGTTATATATGTGTTAACCTAAATACTTATAGTCCGTTAATAGTGTTAATTATTATATTGTAGCCTTTAATTGCTGCGATTTTAAATAGACCTTACTAACCGTTCTTTTCTCTCTAGATATAGACCTTACTTTGTAGTAGAAGATTAAGAATCTCCTTTATTAATAGTCTATTTCGGCAATAAATAGCATCCTTAATTCGTCTTTTAGTAGAGATTTAGCGAAGCAATTTTATAGCCTTTTGTATAGCTATAGCTCTCTATATCGTTATTATAGAAAGGGGTAATTCCTATATAATCCGGGGGTAAGCACTAAAAACTAATAATATAGGAACTAAACTATTAGGACTAGCTATGTTATTAATTGCCTTAACTACTATTTAAAGGATGGCTTTAGCTAATATAACGTTCCTTATTTCCTCTTAAAGAATACTAAATGTTTATTTAAGTAGTCTATAATATCTTTTAATCTTTCCGATAGACTAGTAGGCTTTAACTAGAACTTGCTTATACGTAATCCCTATTACTTTCGCTTCGTTTCGGAATTTATTAGAAGCAAAATTCGTTCTTACGTTGTGTTTAATAATATTTAGTAGACCGAGATATATATTAATCTATAATACACGTAGTGTTTCCTACGCATCTTTAGCGGACATTAATAAAAGGAATCTTACTGCTTAGAATAAAGTTACTAAATCTACTGCGTATAGCATTAGTTGTTATAGGATTCCGAGGTATATAACGTTAATAATAATCTTATAGTTAAATTCTCGATTATCTTATAGTATAAATTGAAATCGTCTCGGAGCCTAGGAGTATATCTAGCATTAGTGATAAAATTTAGAAATAGTTTTAAGTCTTCCGATTAATATATTATTATATCCTACTTAGCGTAGCAGATAATATAGTCTTATAACTACGGGATGTCTAAACCGACGATAGAGTGTTTAGATCTTAACCTCTATAAGGAAGTTAATTAATTTCTTATCTTTAGAAAGAAAGAACTATAGATATCCCTATTTTCGTATTATAGGAACTACGCCTCGACTAATAATTATATCCGTTGTATTATTAAAGTATATACTTAGTCGGTCTATATCGGCTAAAGAGAGTAAGAAAGGTATAAGTATCTCTAGAATATAAAAAGTAATCCTTCTAATTAGTGTTTTAAAGGCAATAGAACTAAGTGAGTTAATAGTATTTCTACTACTAAACTTAATAGAAGCTTATCTTGCCGTTAACTTATTAATAGTAACTAAAGGGTCTTCTTTTTATAGGGCAATGTATTAGTTAAATCCGGCTGTTAATACTTTTGCTATACCTATATTAACTATAATGCCTTAGAAGCGTGTCTTAGAGTATCTTTTATTAATAATAAATTGGTTAGATATAGTAATAGCTTCTTATTTACTATATAGATCTTCGCTAGTAAGTTAATATATAAAGGCTTATAAGCAAATTCTCTAACTAACTTGCTATTATCCTATAAAGTTATCGTCGTCTCTTAGGCAAGATTTATTATTAAAGTCTTCTACTATATTGTCTATCTCGTAACTTTTATATTATATTACGTGGGCTATAAAACCTATTGTTAAGATGTTTGTAAAGTAGCATTATGCGATATATTAGTCCTTTGATTTCTATCGTTCCTCGGGTGTATATTTAGTTAACTAGTATCTTTATTTTCCGTATATAAAACACTTCTTAGTCTATAGACGATTGCCGTAGTTGCCTCTATAGCTGCTACGGGCTTAGGACCCTGCTTATAATCTAGCAGCTAATAGGGAATATCCTCTACGGAATCCTCCGCGGAATCCTCTACGATTGAATAATCGGCTATAGTTTCGTCCTCCTCGTTCTTAGTATCTATATCTTCCGCGGTTATTATTATTATATCTCCGATCCGTATAGAATATCTAGTTATACGGGTCGTAGTTATCCTCTTTAGTATCTTAGTTATTAGACTAATGTTCTTAGATAAATTAGTTAGATAAACCGCGAGATAGGTGTATTTATAACGAGGATCTTAGGTCGGCAAAAAGTGCTTCTACATTAGTTAAGGGTTTAAATAGAGCGTACTTTAGTTCGGGAACGCCTCGGTATATATTAATAAGTATAGTTCGTAAGGGAAGATCGCTTATAAAGTCTTTGCTAAGTGCCTATTAGTAAAGTTATAATTTATCGAATAAAGCTTAAAGGATTTCGTATAATATTTTAGCCGGGTGTTCTCCTCGCAACTTATAGAAGGTCGTTGTTGTCTAGTATATATAATAATATACGTGATTGACCTTTATGTTAAAATGTCTCTTAATTATATTGTATGCCTTTCGAAATATCGCTATCTAATTAATATATTAAATATAATAGGTTTACGCACGTCCTGCGAGGATCCTTAGGAATAAGGCATGGAACTAACTTAGTTTAATTTACAGGTTGTAGCATAAGTTTATAAAAACCTAAAGTTTGTCGTTAAGTAAGTTATATAGTTCTCCGGTATAGTTCTTATCTTTTGTCTAAAGCTTAATAAAGCGTTATTAGATATCTATATTAGCGATCGCATTCGGAATATTATCGGGAGGAAGTTTTATATATGCCTTTAATAGAGTAGGGTTAGAATTGCTTAGCTATTTAGTTATTGCCGTAGAACCTTAGTCCGTAGGATTTATAAAGAGATTTAGACGATTAAATCGGTGTAATATTAGGTAAATAGTTATACCCGGAACATTAGTGTTAAATAGCTATTATTTATATAGAACTATCGGCTATTGCCTATATAGAATAGTCCCTCCTAAATCGAATTGCGGAACCGTTAGAAGTATATTAGACGTCTATAGTATCTCTAGAACGTTTATTATAGATGCTGCTTTTTCTATTAGAACTGCTTCTAATAGTTAGAAGGGGGTTATTCTAGCGGTAATAAGCGTAGAAGAATATATCGTGTTTTTTATCTCTATTTTCTTAGTGTATTCCTCTATGCTATCGTTAAATTTCTATATTATTATGTCTTCTATAGGCTATTCTAATAGTTTCTTAAGTGCTTACAATATTAGAAAGATCGTTATATAGGATATATTGCTACGACCGGTGTATATTCCTCTTTTCCTTATTAGAACTTTTAGCGCTCGTTTATAGTCTACGTGTGTTAGACCCTATATATTCGCTATCTATCCTTAGAAGTAGTCTTAGAAGTATAATAGGATCTCGTTCTCTTAAAAATCGATCGATGCTTCGTAGAGTATAATAAACTTAGCGACGGATGTTATAATCGCGATACCGTTGTTTTCGTCGGGTTTAATATTGCTATCTTAATGTTTTACGTTAATGTATAGAAAAAAGGGATCGGTAGATAGTTATGCCTTCTATCTATTCCCTAAGAGTCTCCTCTATAGTATCGGATAAAGGATTAATAAGTAGGTGTATCGAAGTTATATTGCGTGCTTATTTTTTACGCGGTTTATCGGTGTGTTTATAGGGTTCTCTACGAAAAATTTATCGTTCGGCGTTGTTAACGCACTTTCTGCTAGTGCTACTCTTCTTCTTCTAAAGCGGTAATTAGTTAGCAAAAAGTTTAAAAAAGAGCTATACGTAACCCCTAAGGGCGAGCTAGACTCGGAAGGTAAAGTCTTCTTATTCTTAGCATAGTTATCCTCCTCTAAGTGCATAGAATAGGATCGTCGGGCGGAAGCCGTTCGATAAAGATCTATAATACGTTCGAAGGATATAGAACTATCTCGTCTACCTTACTGTCTGTAATTAAGCCTTATAATTACTAATTAGTATTAGTAAGTATCTTTAGTATAAATACAAATATAGGTCTAATAGTCTTATTAGAATTATTAATACCTATCTAGCTAAGGGCTATACTACCTTCTTTATAGATAAGACGAGAGAAAGGTCGGAGCTACCCTCCGGGAACCCTCGGTAGCTAAGAATAGAAAGGGATCCGTAAATAGAATGTAAAGACGGATGCGTTAGTCAGGGAAGACCTTCCGCGGACGGATGCGTTAACCGTAGAAGTCTATAGGAGGAAGTAGAATTCTATCTATAGAATTCACCTTAGAAGGGAAGTCCTTCTACCGTAGAATTCTATCTATGGAATTTACCTTAGAAGGGAAGTCCTTCTACCGTGGAATTCTATTAGAATTCTAATCTATAGAATTTATCTTAGAAGGGAAGTCCTTCTACCGTAGAATTCCATCTATAATTCCTATACTATCGCTTGTATAAAGCACCCGATACTATTATCTTTAACTTAGGCACTTAGTTTATCGTTGATTTTTAGCGATAATTTAGCACTTATTTACGAATAACGTTAAAACTAAGCTTAGTATAGTACTTAAAGACTAACGGTTAAACCGAAATCGTTAATACTACGATAAATAAATATATTTAAGCCTATATTAGCTTTACCTAAGACAACTAAGTTAACTAGCTCCCGCTTACGGAATTCGCAACGAATAATTAAGTAAATAAAACAACCGGTATTTCTCCGTTCTTCGCTAACTACGGCTTTAATCCTTATCTTAGTATTAAACCTATAGGCCTTTAACCCCCGACGCTTTTATTATAGGTAAAGAAGGAATTCCTTCGCGTAGACGTAATAGCTAGTCGTTTTAACCGTATCCTCGTTTAGCTTTAAGCTCTTATATAAGCCTTATAATAGAAATATAAGGATATTACTAATATAAAGCAGGATAAAGGCTTTCTCTTTTAACCTAGTAATATAGTTATAGTTTTATTAAAGAATATAATTACTAATCTATTAGATAGGGTCTATTATATAGGGTTAACTAAAGTATGTATGTATTCTATTAATATATGTTCCTAGCTAGGAAGGAGGTATGCGTATGTTATATAGCCTCCTATAAGTTACGTAATCTTATAGATCACGTGTATATAATACCTAGTCACGTAATCTTATAGATCACGTGTATATAATACCTCTACTCCTATACTAGGAGTTTTTCTTTTATAATCGCAAACCCTATATAAAATAAAAAACGCATAAAGGAAATAGCATTAGCTATATTAAATAGGCTAGTGCGGAACAAAGTCTAATATTCAATTAGGCCCGGGCTATAACGTAGCCGGGGCAAAGCAGGTCTAAAGCAGGGCCGGCATATAGTAGAGCCGGTATAGCGCAAGTGCAAAAACAATACAACTATTAAGGTCTTATAACAAAAGCTTCTATCCGAATTATCAATTTGTTTAAGTTAATAAACCTTTATAAAGACCGGTTAGGGGCGTCTTTTATTATCGCGTTAGTAAGGTTATTATCGCTATTAATCTACTAGATTTCCGAGATTTCACGTCTTTCGTATAATAAGCGAAGAGCTATAATATCAATTATAAGCCTCTTCCCCTTAGTTATCCCTAGTTTCACGAGGTTCTCGTAAAGCGAGTATAAGTCTATATAAATCACTAAAGGGAGAGGTAGAATACATAGGTGTTTTATAATTATTCTTATAGTAGTAGTTATAACGTAGCCGAGATCGATACTATTTACTATTCCGTTAATGCATATAAAGCATCCTCTATACTACATGCCGGGGCTAATGTAATTAGCTATAGATAAGATAGTAGGGAGCTATTCCTAGCTCCCGGGGCTTACGCCTACCTAATAGAAGCACCCTTCTTTATATATATATTCTTAGTGCTAAGTGTATTAAATTAGTAGCAATTCTGCACCTTCTGCCTTAAAGCCACTATTAGGAACGCCCTTCCTATCTCTAGAGCTTCGCTCTACTACAATACGTTCGCTAAGAGCTTCTTAAAGCTCTCGCTATTCGTTAGAAGCCGCCTAAAGGCTCCCGACACCTATAGTATAACTAGCTTATATAACCTTAGCTAGCACGCCTGTATAACCTCTAACATAAGCCTTACGATCCGATAAGGCTCGCTTTTCTAGGCATTATTAGAACTAGGGCCTGCTGCTTAGTTCTCTATTTTAAGTCCTTACGCAATTAGCCGTAGGGAAAAATTTTCTCTCTATATTTTCGATTTCCTACGCGTACCCGTTCCTACGCTAAAATTAAAACACCTTATACCTCCTACTATAGACTTTTCTCCTCTCCTATAACTCTTCTTTTTTCTCCTCTCCTATAACTCTTCTTTCTTCGTAATCCCTCCTCTTCTCTATCTATCGACCTCTTCGCCTTCTTCCCTCGTTTTATTTAAGCTATTATTACTATAGCTAGGGACGAAGAAGCCCGTTAAGCTATAGCGTTTGTATTTCGCTTAGACGACGCCTCTTACCCTCGCTTACCGATATAAGAATATACCCCGCCGGATAGTATCTATAGCGCCGCTCCCTTTAAGGACTCTAAGAGTAATTATAAAGATCTTCCTCCTCCCGCCCGCCGTCGTCCTCGCTTATTCTTAGAAACCGAGGTGCTACGTAAGCAGTCTGCTATACTAGCTATAGAGGATAGAGATTATAATAACCTATTAAAATAGGCCGTCCGCTACTCTAAGTTAATTAAGATACTACCTATAGAAAGGGTTATTAAGACTTTTACTAATATAGACGTAATATATATAAAGTAAGCCTATATTCTCTTAAGCTCTTTAGCCTTTAATTCGGAGATTATCTTTAATATCTTAGATCTTCCGCCCGTAAAGGAAAAGCATCTATAGCACGCTAATACTTAGCGAAAGGGAATTCGCTCGTATCTTCGTTTTATAGACGAGCTTCCTAATAAAGAGACTCCTCTCTACGCTACGATAACTCTAGTGTATAGGCTAGTCTAAGCCGTGCCTCTTAACCCGGAAATAATCGACGGAGACCTTTCTAACGGTTAATTAAAGGAGTAGCCTCCTCTTCGTCCGTAAGGAATACTTCGCTTATCTAAGCAGCGCTCTATTAGATAGTAGTATTACCTTAAGGAATAACCCTAGGTTTTATATTATTCTCTTTAGTCTAAGTTATCTAAGTACTCTTAGGCCTTTTACTCTCGTCGATAGAAGGATTCGGATAATAATAATAATAATTCGTCTAGGTCTAATAATAGTTTTATCCGCCGCCCCCTAAAGTCCTATCCGAACTCGCGTAGGTACTATAAAGCGAGTTATACCTCCTCCTCGGCCTATAACGACGAGGCTATTACTAAACGCCTTAAACAGGATAATATTAGTACTTTTAACTTAGATAAGCATAATCTAAAGAACCTAGGCATTATCGCTCTTAGCGATAGAAAGAATATCTATATAGACGTTTATCTCTTTATAGAGCGTTTAAGGATCTATTAAGACGAGGATTTATTCGCCTTTTGCCTATATTACTTCTCCTTTTTAGTAGGAGGAGCTTTTATATAGTATATAAGTAAGCTTATAGTGGAATAACGCGATATCCTTAGTTCCTCCCCTTTAAAAACCTTCTATAAGTTCTTAATTAAGCGTTTTAAGCGTCCTAACGCCGACGTCTTAAAGGAACTTTATAGGGAAAGGTATACGATATCTATATAGTCCTCTAGCTCTATTACTCTCGCGTAGTAGATCTAGAGAAAGGTTTCGCTCGCCCGCTAACTTAAGATAGGCAAGGATACCTAAATTATTAAGGCTATCTATCCTCTTATTGCCGTTTAGATCTCCTCGCTTCCTCTTATTCCTACGAAGAAGACCCCGATCGATAAATAGATTTATATTATTAAGGAACGAAAACCCTTTATTATAGCCTCTCTTAAGCTATATATCTCTAGAGACTAAGACCGTTCTCGCCGCGGTAGCTTTTCCCGTCGGGATAATAACTATCGTTAGGATAACCGTCGCCGTAATAATAGTTACCGTTAGGGTAACCGTAATCGCAGCCGTCGTAATAATCGTCGCGATAACTATTATTAAAGTAACTAAGGCAATAACTACCGATAGACTAACCGCTAGGATCGGGACTAAGGTTATAATCGTAACTATAGCCCTAAAGGTCGAAGCTTAGGTAATAACCGTAACTAATTAAGCTTACGCCCGCTACGCTACGATAAGCATTACCCTCGCCGGGACGACCGACGAGATAACTAAACGGAATACCGCTAAGGTAAATATAAAGGTAATAATAATAAGAAGAAAGTACGCTTTAAGTCGAAATATTAAAGCGATAAGAAGACTACTTCTAGCGGCGACGAAGCTAGTAATAAGCTATACTTAAACGACTCTTAGGACGACGCGTCCTCTTACGCCTCTTTAAAAGCTAACTTCGTAGGCTATATAAACTCTCGCTACCTTACCGAACGGGCCGGTAAGTTTAAATATAGCACTTACGACCGTACCTTCGCCCTCGCCTTTATGCTTAAGGAGTATATATACGCTAACTGCTGCGTATTTAAGTAGTAGCTCCGTAGTAAAGAACGCACGCTTAAGCCTTTAACCTATAAGGTTTATAAGGCCTTTTTTCTTTCTCGTAACGTACTTTTCTCTTATCTCTGTTTCGGGTGTAAGAAGACCCCTTTTACTTTTACTATTCCCGTTAGGAATGTTATTAACTCTATTCCTACTAAGCCTAATTCCCCTACCGTATTAGAGCTTATTCTTCCCGTATCTATTATTAAGGAGCCTGTTTTTTACGTAGCGCCTACTGCGGTACCCCGACTAGATTAGGTCCTAAAAGCTAAAGCCGAGGAGCCCTAGTTGGATTAAGATTCCCCGCCGTATTTATATTCCTATATAAGGATTAAGGTCTCTGCCTAACCTAGTAGGCAGGAAGTCTAAGTTTGCCCCGACTTTAGCTATAGTAAGCCTATAATTAATCGCGACCTCCTTTAGACTCTTAACTATACCGTTGAGAAGAAGCCTCCCGTTACTATTAACGGAGTTAACGGTCGCTCTTTTTGCGAGGACTAGACTACGTTCTCCTTCTACGCGCGTGATACTATAGCTAGCCCGACCGCTTAAGCAGCTATAGCTAAATTTACTTACTCCGCCTAGGTCTCTAAAGTAGAGGCCGGCGCACTTTTAAGCAATGCCTCCCTTAAGCTATATTAAGGATCCCTTAATTATAATAAAGAGGTTATTTATATTAGAGTGCTCGATAGGTTTAAAATCCTATTTAATATCTATAAATAGCCCCGCGAAGTTATTCGCAATGTTTAGGCCGTCCGAAAGACTATTATACCACCCGGCACTACCTTTATAGTCCCTGCCTTTTAGAAAGAACTTCCTAAAGACCGCGCCTATACTTTCTTCGCCTCTTATGCTAATGCTGTTTATAGCATCGTCGATGCTAAATCTCTTCCTACTGTCCTTATTACTAATAGCACGAACGTTAACCTCGTTATTAAGCGTAAGCAGAAGCTTAGCTAGATATAGGAGTGTTAGGAGTCTAGCTATTTTGCCGCCCTATCTTAGAAATCAGCTATAAAGGCTCTAACGCTAGCTACGGCCGTTTCGCCTGCTCTTAGAGCCGCTGCTATACTATCCTCCTCTATAGGAACCGCTATTGCTACTACTACTTCTTCTATTAATTTATCGGTTAACGTTGCGAGTACCTTCCCGCTTACTTAGGAGATCCTCGAGTGTTTATAAGCTCTTACCCTATCTTAACCTATAAAAGCTTCTATTCTAAGCACCTCTCCGGCGCCTTCGCTATCCGACTCTATCTACGCCTATATTGCAGCTTCTTTAGCAAGACCCGCTAAGTAGTCTAAGGTTCGCTAGAACCTCGCAGCAGCTGCTACTAATATAACGGTAGCTGCCGTAGCTATCGAGATAGACGCCGCGGATAGAATCGAGGATCCCCTCTCTAGCCGTATTCTATACTAAACGCACGTTTAGCGTCTACCTAAGCTATAAGAGAAATGCACTAAAGAGGGTATTTATATTTTCGACTATAGCCCCTCTTTCGTACGCCGCGTTAAGAAGCTTCTTAGGAAATACTCCTAGCTCTAGCGAGATATAAGCACCGCCGTCGTAAAACCCGGAAAGGAATTAATAGTCCCTTTAATCAACAATTAGCACGAAAAACGAGTCGCTTAAAGGCCTTACCTATAAGGGCTTCGCGATAGGAAGGTTATCGACGATATATTTAACCTACTTTATAAGTAGGGCCGCTTAGAGTAGGCCGACGAGCCTACGCCGTTCGTAGCACCGGTCTTCGTAGTTTAGCGTATAGCCTTAGGCGAGACTAAAGGCCGAGTCGTTATTAACCTACGTATCGTTAATAGTATTACTATCCCGGATTCCTACCCTCTGCTACTATAAAGCTCTATTATTGCTAAACTCTTAGGCGCCCGTTTTATTACTACTATCGACGCTTCCGCCTTTTTCTATTAGTTTCGAGTTAAACTTAAGCATTAAGGTAGGTTTACTATTATAAGTTATCGAGGTCTAAAGCGCTTAATAGTTGCACCTATCGGCTTTCGCAATAGCCTAGCGTATGTATAACGCTATATAGACTAAGTCCTCCGCCCGCACTAGGACTATAGCCGCGCGTTTATTAACGATATTATTATCTACTCCGCTATAGAAGAGGAATACTTCTAATATCTTAAGGCTATCTTTAAGCTCTTCGCATCGCTTAATTTATCTATAAGCCTTACTAAAAGCTAGATCGGTTACCCTTCCGTAGAGTTGCTCGGATTTCGTATCGACGCGTTTAGGATAAGCACTACGAAGCATAGGCTTACCGCCTTTATAAAGCTTCTATTTCCCGATAATCTCGCCGCTCTTAAACACTACATCGGCGTTATAAGGTATATTCGCAACCTTATCCCGTACTATAGCGCCTCTATTGCCCCTCTATAGGATCGTAAGACTAGTCTTCTAGCCTAGGGTCGCTTAGTCGGTGAAGTTAAGAACGGGAACCCTAATAAGCGGAAGTCCTATACGCGAGTTATATCGTTTTAGCCGACCTTAGCTAAGCTTTCCTCCTTCGCCTCCCTTTAGAAGGAAATTACTTCTAGCCGTATGATTTACTATATAGACTTATAGAAGAGGCTATTCTATTAGATTAACGCCTCTTTATAGCGAGGCTTTATAGCCGTCTTTTTCTATCTCCGTAACGGCACCGTTTAGCAGCTAGGCTAGCCTATTCCGGTTAAAGCTATTATGCCTATCTGCTTCCTCTCCCGCACTCTAACGAGAGCCGAGCAGTCCTATAGTCCCTTAGAACTAGAGGTCGCCTATCTCGTATAGGCTGCGAAGAAGATATATACTATAGTGCAATCGTTAACCCTTCCGCTCGTAGTCTTAACCGATTACTCTATAATTAAGTAGATCGTCGCTAAAAAGACCCTCGATACTTTTAGTATAGACCGAGCTAACCGTCGCTTAGTTATAGCCTTAATTTACCTCTCTAAGTACGACATCGAGGTTTATTACCTCTTTAGTAAGAAGAACTTTATCCTTAATACCTTTAGTCGCCTACTAGCTAAGGAATCCGACTAGCTGCTTAATTATCGTCGTCCCGACTTTACTATGCTTAACGATATACTTATAGCCTCTAAGGCTATTATAGCTCTTAAAAAACGCGAGGAATTCGCCGTCGCCTACGATAATAACCCTTACTATAAGTAAATACTTTAAATAATCGTAGATAGCGAGGACGCTATTAAGAGTCTTTCCTCGCCCTTAGAAGGAGCTATAGTCGCTAACTCTATAACACAAACGAAAGCATAGCTTAAGCGCCGCGGTATACTATTCTTTATAGTCGATAAGCTTTTATACTATAAAGGCCCTAACGGCTTTACCCGGCTGTATATCCCTAACGCCTTCGTCCTATCTATAATCTCGGTAGCCTATAACGATAAGAACTACTTTAGCGTCGTTTATATAATTAAGGACCTAGAGATATACTTAATTCGCGGAGTCACCTATTAGGTAAAGAAGTATATCGCGGCCTATAAAGCCTATTGCCTTAGCTAAATAGACCGTTAGACCCTTGCCGGCAGCTATAAGCCTATTCGCCCCCCGCTACTTTTAATATAGAGTATTGCGATAGACTTTATAACCGATATACCGCCCTTACCTTTAGCAAGCTCCTTATAGTAGATCCTAGGCTTTAATATCTTTAACTAACTTCTTACGGTTACTTGCTTAACTAGTAAGAGATGCTTGCTAATCCTAGGCAACGCGAAGTACGGCATAAAGGACTAAGCTTAAAGCCTAGCCCGTTAGTTGCTTCTTTCCGATTAAGGCATGCTAAGAACTATTATTAGCGATTAAGATCGTAAATTTATATCCGACTTTTAGAAAGGCCTTTAAAGCGCATTCGGCACTAAAATTGCAATAACTACCGCCTACTACCTATAGGCTAATAGACTTACCGAACGGCGGAATTAGACCGTAGAGACCGCTTTACGAATATCCTATATTAAGGATCTTAGCTTAGATTAGAAGATAATAATCCCCGCCCTTTAGTAGAATCTAAATACGGTATTTAACGCTAGTATAAAGATCTCCGCCTATAAATCTATCTTCGGCTTTAATATACGTAGACCGTTAGAAGCTGCCGATAATATCCTAAGCACTACTACGGACGAATTGCCCTACTTGCGAGAAGTTACCCGTAGATAAGCAAGCCTAGCTATAGACCTAGCAGCTATAAAGGCTAAGCAGCGGTATAACGCGAAACACCGGCCGGTTCTTTTTAAAGCTAGTAATAAAGTCTACCTAAAGCTATATACGGGCTATTATAAGCCTAGCTAGCCGCTAAAAAAATAGTCGCGGCAACGAGAAGGTCCTTTCGTTATTAAGCGTATAGTTAATAACCTCGCGGCGGAGCTCGACCTCCTTAGCTAAGTCTAAATCTACCTAGTCGTTTCTATTTAGCACCTTAAGCTCGTATACGAAGGGCATTACGTCGAGCTCGAGCCTAGACCTATAGAAGCCGCTCGCGATATCGAAGTACCTAACGAAGGGGATTAGCACTACGAAGTCGAACGCCTAATAGACATCTATGTTTATCGCATCGGTCGGTCGAAGTCACCTATAACCGAATACCTTATACGATAGAAGGGATAGGCTGCTATATATAACTAATAGGTCCGAGCCGACTAGGTCTCCGCTAAAGCTATCGCGGAGTTCTAAGGCCGCCCTCTAGTATACGCTATACGAAGCAAGAAGGCCGCTTAGCAAAAGGATTGATTAGAGGATAAAACGATTACTAGCATATATAAGCATAACTTATAAGAATAAAAGGAAGGATTTAGGCAATAGGAGTATTCCTCCTAATTGCCTAATTAGGATTATATTATAACTGCTATAGGCAGTAGTGTTTTCTTTTTCGAGCCGGCATTCTAATGTATATAAAGCATCCTTTATGCTATATGCCGGGGCTAATATAATTAGCTATAGATAAGATAGTAGGGAGCTTTTCCTAGCTCCCGGGGCTTACGCCTACCTAATAGAAGCATCCTTCTTTACACACACATTCTTAGTGCTAAGTGTATTATCCGTAGATCTCTAATATAAGCACGCTACGGGTTACGCGCTTATACTTCGTCGAACTCTAATAAATAATATTGCTAGTAATATCGAATTTAGTCTCGGTCTTTTTCTCGTTAACTATTACAATAATAAAACCGAGTTACGATAATAGATCTCTATTATTAGCAAAAGAACCGTGCGTAAAGACTATTAGCTTCGCTATTAATAGGTCTATCGGGACGTATTTTAGTCTACGATCTTAGTTATCCTTTTGCTATTAGAGACGCTTGTTTAGTATCTTATAGTCTTTCTTTTTAGGTTCGTAAACCTATACTGCAATAAAGACATTAAAGGATGCTTCTAGCTAATAGACATATATAACGTAGCTGCCTTAGGCCCGTTGTTCTAGGTACCTCTAAGGGCTATCGGATGCTATCGTATTAATTATATTAATGTGTATAGCCTGCCCTTTTTGCTGTAGTAGTATATCTCCGTTAGGTTATAGAGTGACTTTCGCGCCGTTAAAGTCTATAATAAAGCTAGCTGTTATTAGTGTTCGTGGCTTAGCGCGGAACTTAGCCTCTTGCAATTTAGTTTCCTCCGCGGCCGAGAAAGCAGGTTTGCCGAGGATAAGTATATCGTCTATCTATATGCCTACGATGCCTAATGTCTTAGGGCCTATGTTAGTTATTAATAGACACGAGTTATAGGTCGAAGTCGATATATTAAGTTATTTAATATAATAACCTTAGTATATATATAATTAGTAAATATTAGATTCCGCGATTCTATATAGTAGTCGGATAACGCGAATAATAGTCCCTTTCGGGTATCTACCTTCTAACTCCTTAGGCAGATACGTTAGAATAGTTCGTGCGAGCTTTATCGTAGCCTATAGGTAGGCCTAAGTTATATCACGAAGGGATAAAGTTATGCCGTAGTCTCGCATTATTGCGGGCGCGATTGTAAGTATTAGCCTTTAGCTAACGCGCTAGATCGTTAGTAAGGCTATTAATAAGCACTGCTTCTCGCGGTCGTTATAACCTTAAACGACGAGCCTTAATTTCTCGTATAGCTTTATGTCTCGTCCTTTTACTTCTCGAACTATACGTAAGTTAAAGATTCGATATCCTCTATGTATTGCCTTATTGTATTTCTCGAAACTAAAGACTCTATAGATAAGTAGGTTATCGATTTCCTAATTGTCTACCTCCTTAAATAGGGCGCCGGGAGTTATAATAATGCTATCGTCACGGAGTTTAAGGGCTAATACGTACGCGTCCTCCTCTTTCTTAATAAGGAAGGCGTATATAGGGTTATTTCGAACTAGGAATCTAAGAGCCGTATTCTTTATAATTAATTGCTTTAGCCTATTCTTAAAACCTAGAGGTCGTCTACGCCTACGTAGTGCCGGAGGGTCTAGTCGAGGGGGATTAGACTGCTAAATCGGTCTTAGTAAATCCTCTTTAAGACGTAGAGACGGAAGGTCTTCGGTCTTTTTATCGCGGTTATACGGCTATATTAACGTTAAACGAAGGACCTAAGGTCCGTTAATCGTATTAATTATTACGTTATAGCCGTTAATAGAAGCAATCTTAAATAGGCCTTACTAGCCGTTTTTCTCTCTCTATACCCGAACTTTACTTTGCAAAGGAAGGGAGAGAACATCCGTTGTTTTTAGGCTATTTCGGGCCTATAAGGCTTCTTTAACTTACCGTTCTATAGTAAGTTAACGCAATATCTTTATTGCCTTATAAACTATAGTAGCTCTTTTCGTCGTTATTAATAATAGCGGAGAGTCTAACGTTATACGCGGATAGGCGCTAAATATAAGCAATATTAGCACTAATCCTTAAGGGCTAGCCGTATTATTAACTGCTTTTATAGCTATCTTAAGTATCGCTTCGGCTAAAGTCACGTTGCCGAGTTCGGCATATATAATATCGAAGGCATAGCGGAGTAGAGCGTAATATCTTTCGACTTTTCCGATAGACTAGTGTGCCTCTACGGGAACTTATTTATATATAATGCCTATAAACTTAGCTTTATTGCGGAATTCTAATAACGCAAAGTTCGTTCTAGCGTTATGTTTAATAGTATCTAGTAGGCTAAGATAGGTATTAATCTATAAAGCTCGAAGTGTTTCCTATACATCCTTTATAGACATAAAGGGTAAGAAACACGCTCCTTAAAAGGCCGTTGCTAAGTTAACTACGTAGAGGACGGGGCGTTTATATAAGTGCATTACGTCGACGATAATCTTATAGTTTAAGTCTTAGTCGTCCTTTAATATAAATTTAAATCGACGTAGAGCTTAAGAGTATAGTTAACAATAATAACAATACTTCGCGATGCTCTTAAGTTTATTAACTAATACCTTATGGCCTACTTGCCGTAGTAAGTAATATAGTCTTATAACTGCCGGGTGGCCGAAACGACGATAAAGGGTTTAAAGCTTGCTTTCTGCTAGGAAGGAAATCGCTTATTCTTGCCTACTAAGAAAGAACTAAGGGTAGCCCTATTTGCTAACTACTAGGAGCGAGATCCCTTTATTCTTGCTAATAATAACGTCTGTTGTGTTATCGTAGTATATATTTAAACGATCTATATCCGCGAGACAAAAGAGGAAAAGGGTCGGAGACGTAAGCATATAGAAGGTAATTCTTCCTAACGGTATTTCTACTGCGAATAAGCCGAGAGATTTAATAGCATCGCTATTTCCGAACTTAATTAAGGCCTAGCTAGCTATTAAGTCGTTAAGCTTTATGTTAGGATTCTCTCGCTAGAAGGCGAGATATTGTTCCTAACTAGCTATTAAGACCTTAGCAGCGCCGGTGTTAATTAGAATACCCTAGAATTGCTTCCTAGAGTACCTATCGTGTATAAGAAACTATAAAGCTAGCGTTACTCGTTCTATACTAAATATATCTTCGCCTATAAAGAGATAGGTAAATGCTTATTAATAGAGCATTTAGGTTGCCTACTATTATTCGCTATTAGCGGCGTTATCGTAGTACTCTTTAACCTCCTAGTCGTCTATTAAATCGTTAATCTCGTGACCTTTATATTCTATTATATATACCGTTAGGTTTATAGAAGGCGTTCCTTAGAAATAATATTAGGTTAGATATTAGTCCTTCGCCTTCTATCTCTCTTTAACGCTATGCTTAGTAGACTAGCAACCTTCCTTATTATAGACGAAGCACTTTTTACTTTAAGGGCGATTGTTAGTCTAGTAGCCTCCTCGTCCTCTATAACCTCGGTTAGAATAACTACGGTAGCCGCTACGATTAATTCCTCGTTTAAAGCCTTATATATAGCTACGGTATCCTCCTCTGCCTCGGTGATTAGTATACCTACGGTCTAGGTACATCGCTTCCGAATTAGAATAGTCTATGCCCTTAGCTAGGAATTAACCGGGATTAGTAAGTATTAGGCTTATTTTAAGGGATAAACGGAGCTCTAAGAATAGGGTCTTAATATGCTTAGAGGGTCGAAATAGGGCTTATATAAGCTCGGGAATATTGCGGTATGCCTTAATAATCGTCGCTCGCAGCTAGTCTTTACCGACGAAGGTGCCGCCGAGAGCTCGTTAATACAACTAGAGTTTATTAAAGAGTAGCTCTAGGATATCTTATATTAATAGGGTGGGATTTTAGGTGCGTAGCTTATTAAACGAGATAGAGGTCTAGTCGGTGAAATACTAAGCCTTATTTACCTCTATGTCGAAATGCTTCTTAATGCTATCGTATACGGCCTTAAACGTAGTAGTCTATGTAATATATTAAAGGTAGTACGCCTAGGCGCGACCTATAAGAATTCGTAGGAGTAGCCTATAGAACTAACCGGGTATAGCATTAATACTATAATAGATACCTATAAACTAGCGGATTTTATCATCGAATAGGTTATAGGGCTTGCCGGTGTAATTCTCTATGCTGTCCTAAAGCTTCGCAAATTTCTATTAAAGATCTATATTAACTAGCTTGTTTAAAACGTATGCTAGAGGAACCTAAAGGTACGCCTTAAGGTCGGGGTTAGGGATTACAGCAGCTATGCGTAGGTTAACTAAACCACTATAGTTATCGTTAAACCGATGACTTATAGGGTTAATAGTCATTTGCCTCTATAACGGTGGAAATATTAGAGCCGGCCCTAGGACGACTCCTGCTAGTCATAGGAGTCGATTAGGGGTATATCCGGCGATACTAAGTGCCTTATTAGGCGGAGTTAGGGGCTATATCCGCGTGTTTCCGGTGTATATTTAACTATGCGGGGGTGGTAAGTTAGCTCTACTATAGTTAGCCTCTATAGCCTTAAGGACCGCGGTGTATCTATCGAATTAGATCCTCCTAAGTTCTCCTTCGGGCTATATTAGGGGGTCTGTGATAGATTGCGTATTAACGAGTAATCGGTTAAAACTACCTCTAAGGGGTCTAGTATAGATGCTACGTCGGCGAAGAAGATTGCGGACTAATCGCTTATAGGCCGGATTAACCGCCTGCTATATCGCTTCTTTCTATCCGTAAAAGTGTTCCTAAAAATAGCTAAGGATGTTATATCCTTGCATATTTAAATTAGGTTTATAGTCGGATAAGAACCTAGCAATATATATTATCGCCGCTGCTTTACTTAGGTCTTTATCGGGATCGATGTTATTATTCTAAAGTTGAATATTAACGGCGTTAAGAACGTATTCTAAGACCTATACGTTCCTTATTAACCTTCCGAATAGTCTATTGTCTATATAGTCGGAGGTAGTTATTGTGATATCGTGATTATAGGGTATATCGTCAGCTATTTTTATTTGTTTTTGTCTATATACGCGTCTGCGTTTATGGTTTATTTAATATAGCTCCTTCGTCTCTTTCTCTAGTTCTTAGGCCGAGACTAATAAGAGAGCTAGAGTTTACGACGTTACGTTCTCCTATTTAGGGCGGTGACTTTAATAAACTAACTTAGCATAAGATCCTCGTAGAGGTTATAGAACAGGTTCTCTATGCGAGCTATCTTAAGGATTATAGATCTTATCTCTTCTATCCTTACTATTCTATAATTAACTATAAGTCAACTACTAATTAGTATTAGATAGGGTCTATTGTATAGGGTTAACTAAAGTGTGTGTATATTCTATTAATGTATGTTCCTAGCTAGGAAGGAGGTATGCGTGTGTTATATAGCCTCCTATAAGTCACGTGATCTTATAGATCACGTATATATAATACCTAGTTATATAATCTTATAGATCACGTGTATATAATACCTCTACTCCTATATAATCGCCTAAAGAAGAAATAGGACGATAAATAAGACGGTCTTTATCTTATTCTCGAGGTCTACCGCGGCGCTATAGTTATCGACCTCCTAAAGTATATTTAAGTGAATAAGTCTTTCTATATATCTAAGGTACGGCTTTAGACAACGGAAATAATACCGGGCTAGGCATAGATTAATTAAGAGAAATAACGTAACGTCGTAGGCCGTATCGCAAAACGCGATAATAACAGTAATATCGAAGAAATATAGGAATTTAAGAAAATCCTTAACGTATACGATAATAAAGCCTTAACCCTAATTTATCTAATTAAATAGAAATATTACTAAGAACCGACCTAATAGCTTAAAGAGGACTTAAGAGGTTGCCTTAAAGCTATCTAACGCTTCTATAGATATAACTTAGATAAGCCGGGCCTTTTAGATTAAGCCCGCCTATAAACGATTCCTTTACTATATACTAATTTCTAGCGAAAATAACATTTTTTAGCGATTTAAGGACTATATCGTCTTTAGAGGGGGAGTACTATTATAGTACTATATTATATAATATAGTATATAGTAATATACTACGTAATATATAGTCCTATATATAAACGAGCCCTTAGCCTCTATAGTTCTTCTCCTCTTTATAGAATAATAAGGTTATCTAGCTATCACCTAGTGCTATAATATATACGCACTATGTTTAGGTAGGCGCGGCTAGGCGTGCGGGGTTAGGCGTTTTTAAGGGTATACGTAGGTAAGAAAAAAGTTATTACTAGCTAAATAGAGATTTATACTAGGCTAAATAGTAATACTCTTATATATAACGGTTATATATTTAAAACTAATTTTTAGGCTATTCTTATTACGCTTATAACACTATTTTATACTATTATAACTATTATAGGCATATAACGGTTTATAGGCGTATAACGGTCACGAACCTAACACTGTTATTAGTCTAATAGAGGTGTAAGACTCATCGCGGGGCCAACATGGTTATAGCGCGTATGACGATCACCCAGCCACTGACAGGAACCCCGCCCGGCGCGCGAAGGTAGGTACGAATACCAGGTACCATAACCCACGTCCCGGAAAGGGACACTAATTTCCCCCCTCTCCCCCCTTTTCAACTTCCCAGCGACTCGTCCAACAGGTCTGTGTTTCCTGGGGATCTTCTGGAGTAGTAGTCGCTCCGTGCTGCTCTACTTTCTGGGTGCGTTTGTGCGCTGCCCGCAGCCGTCCCAACGTTGTCTCGAGGCAGCCCGACTGACCCTTCCAGCCGTTATCGTTGCTTTTGCCTTACCTAGTGTCTCGGCCTAAACACTCGATGATCCGTTCCGGTGGGCGACCTCCTGGCTTTCAAGGCCGGCCTCGATTCTGACATTGACGACAAGGGGCGTCTGGAAAGACCTTTTCCCTCCTCCCATGTCCTTAGCTCCGCCGCCGTGTCGTCGAGCCCAACGCCCTGAGATATCCGCAAACAGCTGCCCTTGAGCGCGCTCACCGAGCATCCAGCTCACTGGGAAAGACGCTTCGCTGGGAATATTCCGCACCCTCAAATCGACCCGGGAGCTTGGCTGAGACAGAGAGATGTCGTTGAACGGCCTGGACGATCCAAAGATCGTTGAGGCACACCAGGCGGCGGCTTCGGAGCCGGGGGGATGGTATGCCATATTTCTCTAGAGCCCCAGAAATGCAGCCCTTGTCGCAAACGAGAAATTGGCTGACTCGACGTCTCTCGATGCAGGTTTCTTCTCAAGTACTCCGAAAGGGATGCCGTTGAGCTCCTGAGTCGTGGCAATGGAGGTGTCATCGAAATGCGCAACGCCGTGTCCGACTACAACGAGACGAGTCCGCTGTACGGGTTTTTGAAATATCGCAGGAGAAATGTTGTCGTCAAGCACCTCCCAGAAGACTGCTCTCGGCTGATTCAAGGTAGGTTGGTTGGATGCATTGTCTCCAACTTACCACTCTAGGCGGCTCATGTCGCCAAAAGCTTCATGTCCGTCGTGATGCCGGACCTTGCAATTTGGAGAATAACCAGTACACTGACGGTTCATCTTCTCCATAGCTCGAGTCGCTGTTCACTTCAATGCCATATGCGAGCGTTTCTCTCCCTACGATACCATGTTCGAAATCGTCTCGGCAAGCGAGCTCAAGGATACGAAGCTGTCATCAGCCTGCTCACTCCATGCCGCATCCTGCTCTACCTCGTCCTCCACGAGCTCCTTGCGCAGGAGACGCCTCATGGAGATTGCTGAAGAGGAAGAGGAAGAACAGCGGGCCTCGAAGCGCCAGTCGGTTCCCGACCCAGACGGAGACCGGCCCAGATCGCCAGCTGCCAGCAGTCTGATTGCGGACCCCGTGGCCCTCGATTCACAGCTTGCTGCCTCCCCCGAGCATGCCAAGTTCTCGGCCGAGTCGACCGCCGAACTACCTACCTTTACTGGCCTCGACGACCGGCCAACCTCGTCTGCCAAGTCGAGCGACACGGGTTCGATTCACCCTCGACCTGAGCTTTTCAGCAGCTACTCTGCACCGTATGGCAAGCCCAAGGTGAAGCTCGGGCCACGACCCTCGCTCGACGTAAGCGGCCGGCCGCACACTGCCAGCAGCTTTCGACCCATATCTGCCATTCCGGCAGGCTTCAAGCTCTTTGGCAAGGGCATAAAAAAAGCCAAGGGGAGCAAGAATCTCAACGCCCTCGCCGCAGCCTCTGCTCAAGGAGCTATTGCTGGCCTCAACCTTGAATTGTCTGCCGACTCGATCCCCGAAGAGTCCCTGCGGCCCGAGGGTGACACTGCTGTGCCGGGGACGAGCTTCGACGCCCCCGTGGATCATGCCACGATGTCTCCGCCCTCGTCGAAGAAAGCGACAGTCTCACCCGAGAAAGCGAGACTCATGAAGGCCATGCAGCTGAGAGAAAAGAAGAAGATGTTGACCCTCCAACCTCTTACCTCCACGCCGCCCTCTGTCGAAGCTTCTCCCGAGAACGAAGCAGTGCCAGCTGTCACGTCTAAGGACAACGTGTCCAAGAAGAAAACAGGACATCAAGTCGTGGATGAACTCGAAACGAACTCGATTCATACCGACTCTGGAGACTTGCCTGATACAGCCTCCCTTTTGACACACGCAGATCAGAAATCAGACTTGACACAGTCCGACTCGCGACCGGCGAGCCCGGTCGCGGCCCTGTCTGATGCCGATCAGTCCACGAAGGCGTCATCGCTTTCAGAATCGACCGACGAAACGGTACGAGCAAAGGATGATGGATCCGCACTAGGCGACGAGGATGCCACCCACGAGACTGCGCCCAAGGTAGACATGAACGATCAGGTGCAGCCTGTGGATGAAGGTGTGCCTCTTGCGGATGATTCAGATTCAGGGCTGCAGGGAACAGCTGCGGGGGCGTCTGGTGAGACTAGGCCTCACCGCGTCTCTGAAAACCTGCTCAGTACTACCGCTTCTTTCCCGGGGGACTGTGAACGAGAAGATGCGCTCGTTGCGCGCTCAGATATCGAGGTTTCACGCCCCACCGCTTTGAATACGAATGCCGACACCAATGCGCCACACGCAGACTCCCAAGCAATTTTCGACTCAAGGGCGGCTCGAAATGACGTGTCTCAGCCTGTGGAAAGCGCGATGGCAACAGACGCGGATCAGGTGTCTACGTCTAATCACGATTCCGTGGTAACTGCGGATATCGTATTGCCACCAAATGCGGCATCAGTGGCGCCGCAGCAGGCTGCTGAGACGACACCAACAGCGACTCTGGATGAACAGACCACTGCCGCCCAATCTCACGAGGGAAAAGTCGGTGAGATGGAAACGGACTCAGCCCCGGCCGGTCACCCCAAGCACAAGGGGATGATCAAACCGATCCGAACCGATATTATTGAACATAGCCGGCATACGTCACGCTCAGAGGTGAATTTTTCAGACGACGAGGAGTTGATGGATGAGCTACAAAGTGCGACGATGCAGGAAGCGAAGCCAATGCTCGTAGCCAAAACACCAGTTTCCGCTACCTTTTCTACGGGCACAATCAAGGGACGAACAGCACCGAGCGCTCCCAATGCCGACACGGTCCGAACCGTCTCCAATCCGGTTCGTGGCAACCTCGTTGTGCCGACAGACGTGAGCCAGTCCTCGGCACGGTCTCTCAGTAGCGGAGCGGCATTTCTCCACCAGGTCACGCAACAGCAGCAACAAGGCGGGAACCTGGTGAACAAGCCCAACATCGGGTCGAGCATCTCTCAACGCATCAAGGCGCTGGAGAAGCTATCTGCAGCGTCGGGAGACGCAGGAGCGCCCGGCACGCGGGAACGGCCGTCGTCAACCTTCTTTGCCGTGAAGAAGCGAGAGCCGTCGAGATCACCGTCCGTGCTGGAGAGGGCCCATTCGCTGCGGAGGAATACTCCGGAGTCGCGTCCCCAGTCTGAAGAATCCCCATCAGAGTCGGGAAGGATCAGCCGACGAGAGCGGTCTATGTCGGTGACGGACCGACTCTCTTTATTCGAGTCGCCGTCTGCCACGGGCATCAGCATCGTACACCGCTCGGCTAGCAACACACGCCGTGGCCGCCCGGAGTCGATCTCTGTCACGGCCAAGATCATCCGAGATCCGTCCCAGAGCTTGCGGGCGGGCTTTGAACCCCCCAAAGATCCATCCGAGTTCAGCCGCCTGGAGTTGAAGCAGTCGCCCCTGCTGGTAGATCACCAAAAGGCGGTGCCGGAGCCTACACGAGCAGCTGCCGTGGAACCACCGCCGGAGCGGCGATCGACGTCCGAGGAACGGAACAAACCGAGCAAGTCACGCCAATCGTCGCTGAGCATTGTCAAGGATTTCATCAAAGAGCGCCGCAGGTCCGTCACATCCAACCAAGGAGACATCCTCGAGGCACCAACTGCAGCCCTGCCGTCACGCTCCCCGTCGCGCTCGCCGCCCGTTCTCCAGAACAGCACCTTCTCCCCCCGTCTCTCCATAGGCAGCCGTCGCTCGTCTCTCAGCCAGGATCGTCAAACTGTCACGTCGCCGCCGACCGGAGAGAGCTATGGGGACGACGGGAAGTCGGCCAACGGTGACAAAAGGCAGTCTCGGGCCGGTCGGTTCATGCGCCGCTTGTCCACTTTTTCCGGATCGCGAAGCAAAAACTCGCCACCCGGGATCGCGCACACGGTCGCGGAGGAAAGCCATGAGCCCGTGGTGCCTCGACCAGCGACCACTGGCTCGCCGACCATTGTCTCGTACATGGGCGACGTTAATGTCCAGTTCCCCGACACTCTACTGTGGAAGCGCAGGAACCTAAGCCTCGACTCTCAAGGCTTTCTCATTCTGAGTGCTCTGCCTGCCCATTGCGGCCGGCCGGCCCAGGGGATCAAGCGATATCACCTTGGCGAGTTTCGGCCACCATACATACCCGACGTCGAGGTCCAGGAGCTTCCCGACAGTGTCGTGCTGGACTTTGTCGAAGGGACCAGCATCCAATTCGCTTGTGAAGATCGGGCAGGTCAGGCAAATGTGCTGAGCAGTGAGTTTCGCGACACGATGGCGGGCGATTCGTTCCCGAACGATACCTGACATCCAATTTAGTTCTACAAGAGGCCCATGTTACCCGTGGCTCGACTTATGGCCTGTGAAGCTGATAGAGGCGGCCGCCGAGCCACGGCTACCATGGCGGCTCGCCTTTCTTTCTAGAACCGATACTAATGTTTTATACCCCCCCCCTCCGTTTGGAGCTTCTCGGAACGCTCCTTTCTTTGTTTGTTCCTTCTGCGAGGGCTTTTACATAGGCTCGCCTGGCTACTACTTACCACACCCATTTAGTTTCTCCTGTCACTTCCCAACGGCCCTGTTTTGAGCGTCTCGTTTCTTAAAGGGGAAAGGTTATGTACGTGGTGGCGTCTGGCCTCTCGATGGCTTTGCTTCCCACCCACTTCATTGTGCTGGCTTTTATCTCAACCGTGTTCCATTTCTTACGTAGATACTTTCAGGGAGAGTTAGAATGATACCAGCTAGCGTTTTCGTCTTGGCGCCATTGCGCTCTAGCTTTCTCCCCTATCTCTGTGCTGCTCCGGCCGGTGACAAACACCAGTCGCCATATACTGTTGTATTTTCTTTGGAATCGTAACGTAAGGTCTCGCTCGTCTCCTCTTCTTCTATGCCCGTCCCTCTACTCGCTGTGCTTCGTTGTTGCGAGACATTTAGCATCTTTATCATTTGGGAGGCTAGGGTTCAGGGAGGTTGGCCTTGCTTTCAGATACCCTTCCAAAAAGCCTCTACGTTCATCTGGCCAACTTATGTGCTTGTCTGTTGCCCCTCGATTTGGGATGGCAGGCTCGCTCGTCGGCTCTCGCTCCTTCGTCAGTAAAAATTTGCTGCGAGCAGAGCAGGTCCCGCACTTTCGCTGGGAAAGGCCCACTATGCACCTCGTATAGCCGAACGGAGCCGAGCCCGCGCAGTCGGCATACTACTTCGTAGTCGGTCACAGGTCATAGCACCCAGGCGCTAATATTACTCGGGCGGAAAGGACGGAACTCGAGTCGCGGAAGACTGCAGAAGTCGGTATCGAAACCATTCAGGGGTGTACATGGGGTGTACATATGTACTCGTACATTTATCACTTATGCGGGCTTCCTTAGGTGCCTCACTTGTCTCCCTGCCCTCCCTGCCTCGGGTGCTCTTGTAATTCCAGGTCCTCTCTCTCCGCTCTCCCTGAAAAAAGTAGAAGCCCACGTCCACGAAAATAAGCTCTGGAGGTTCGGAACCAAAAAATTAGAAGGTGAGGTCTATGTACATGGTATAGAGGGCGGAGGGTGTTGTGGTGGGTGTCCCCACCATTAGTCAGCCTTATGCGAGGGGCAGCCATTAGGGCTACCCTCTCGCACAGCTAGCTAGCTTCCTTCCCTCTTTCCTCCTCTATAGCTCTTTATAGCATCGATCTCAGCACCTCATTCGCCCACGCCTATGTGCATTGCCTGAGACCACGATAGAGGGCTGCTGCGGGGGAAGCGGAAGGTTCTCTCAGCCAGTCACGGGTCGCGAGAAAATAATGAGTACTAGCCCCCCCTTCCAGCCAACGAACCAGAGAAGGCGGGAAAGGAATGACCAGCTCATAGAAGTGAACGTAGCTACGTACCGCGGCCTGGGCGCGGTCTCCGCGCACCCAAAGGGATGGTCTCCGAAGCACACCTGGACAGCTCCACTATTTTTTCTCCACTTCTTGACGCTGCGAGCTTCCTCCCCTCCCTTCTTCCTCTTAATAAACCCCATCACCAATACAAGTTGTCGTCTCTCCTGGGTTGGAACGAGCTCTGCGAGTGGTACAGCCTTTGATCCATACAGACCCCCTCCCCTCCTTTGCATCGTCGCCTGCCATGCTCGCCTCCCGACAGGTTCTGGGCAACCTTGCCCGGGGCCGCGCCCTTGGCTGCGCCGCCTCTGGTGTTCGCCGCCTGGCCACCGTTTCCAACTCCCCCCTTGACCGAAAGGTAAGCATGATGGTCGTCTAGTTGGATGGTTGGACCTCTTTATGAGTGAAGACTGACTGACTGACTTACCCTGTCGAATAGGTTCGTCAAAACAACTGGGAGGACAAAAACTTCATCAACTACAAGAAAATGTCCGAGAACCTCGCCATCGTTCGGCGGCGCCTCAACTGCCCCCTTACATATGCCGAGAAGATCCTCTACTCCCACCTGGACGATCCTCATGGTCAGGACATCCAGCGCGGCAAGTCCTATCTGAAGCTGCGCCCAGACCGCGTCGCCTGCCAAGATGCCACCGCTCAGATGGCCATTCTCCAGTTCATGTCGGCCGGCATGGACCAGGTCGCCAACCCCGCAACCGTTCACTGTGACCACTTGATCGAAGCTCAAGTCGGCGGCGAGAAGGACCTAGAACGCGCCATCAGCACCAATAAAGAGGTCTACGACTTTCTCTCCACCGCCTGTGCCAAATACAACATTGGCTTCTGGCGCCCAGGCTCTGGCATCATCCACCAGATCATCCTCGAAAACTACGCCTTCCCCGGTGGCCTCTTGATCGGCACCGACTCTCACACTCCCAACGGCGGTGGCCTAGGCATGTGCGCCATTGGTGTCGGCGGGGCTGATGCCGTTGATGTCATGGCAAACTTGCCTTGGGAGCTCAAGGCCCCCAACATTATCGGCGTCAAGCTCACTGGAACCATGTCCGGCTGGACTTCTCCCAAAGGTTTGCTTTCCGTGTGTGCCTGGTGAACGGATCCACCGATTTCCTCTTTCACAGATTCATAGATTCATTGATACTTGACTGATTGGCGTGCTAATATATTTACTTCTACAGACGTTATTCTAAAAGTTGCTGGGGTGCTTTCGGTCAAGGGGGGCACTGGAGCCATTGTCGAGTACCACGGGCCCGGCGTCAACGGCATCTCAGCAACTGGCATGGGCACCATCGCCAACATGGGAGCGGAAATCGGTGCGACGACTTCAGTCTTCCCGTTTAACGATCGCATGTACGACTATCTGGCCGCCACGAAGCGTAAAGACATCGGCGACTTCGCCCGCGTCTATCAAGCCGAGCTCCGCGAAGACGAGGGAGCACAGTACGACCAACTGATCGAAATCAACCTGTCTGAGCTTGAGCCGCACATCAACGGCCCCTTTACCCCAGATCTCGCCACTCCAATCTCCAAGTTCAGCCAGGCCGTTAAAGATAACGGGTGGCCAGACGAGCTCAAGGTCGGCCTCATTGGTTCGTGCACCAACTCCTCGTACGAGGACATGTCCCGCGCGGCCTCCATCGCCCGTGATGCCCTCGACCATGGCCTAAAGGCTCAAAGCACCTTCACCGTCACCCCCGGTTCCGAGCAGATTCGCGCGACCATTAAGCGCGATGGTCAGCTCGATACATTTGAGGAGTTTGGCGGCATCGTCCTTGCCAACGCATGCGGCCCCTGTATTGGTCAGTGGGATCGTCGTGACGTCAAAAAGGGCGAAGCCAACTCCATTGTCTCGTCGTACAACCGGAACTTCACTGGCCGAAATGACGGAAACCCAGCCACCCACGCCTTCGTCGCCTCCCCCGACCTAGTCGTTGCTCTCACCGTTGCTGGCACCCTCCACTTTAACCCTCTTACCGATATGCTCAAGGGCAAGGACGGCAAAGATTTCAAGCTCAAGCCGCCGACCGGCGATGGTCTTCCCTCAAGGGGCTATGATCCTGGCAACAACACGTACCAGGCCCCCCCCAAAGAACGCTCCAGCGTCAGCGTGCAGGTCGCGCCCACATCGGACCGTTTGCAGATTCTGCAGCCCTTCCAGCCTTGGGACGGCAAGGACGCCAAGGATATCCCTATCCTGATCAAGGCGCAGGGTAAAACCACGACGGACCACATTTCCATGGCCGGACCTTGGCTCAAGTACCGTGGCCACCTCGACAACATCTCCAACAACATGCTGATAGGTGCCATCAACGAGGCCAACGGTGAGGCCAACAAGATTAAGAACTCCACAACGGGCGAATGGGATGCCGTCCCTGCCGTCGCTCGTGACTACAAGAAGAAGGGAATCAAGTGGGTGGTTGTCGGAGACTGGAACTATGGCGAGGGAAGCTCTCGAGAGCACGCAGCCTTGGAACCGCGGCACCTTGGTGGCCTAGCCATTATCACCCGGAGCTTTGCCCGTATTCACGAGACCAACTTGAAGAAGCAGGGCATGCTCCCCCTGACCTTTACTGACCCCGAAGATTACGACAAGATCAAGCCCGATGACAAGGTATGTGCTGCCCGCGACCTGAGGCGTCGATGGGGGGAGACTTTCGGTGGACTCGCACTGACCCAAATTTAGGTGGACATCCTTTGCACCCAGCTCGCCGTCGGCAAGCCCATCACTATGGTCGTCCACCCGAGTGACGGCAAGTCCTACGAGGTCCGCTTACAACATACGTTCAACGATGCGCAGATGGAGTGGTTTAAGAACGGGAGCGCGCTGAACACCATGGCCAAGGCCGCGAAGCGATAGGCAGGCACGGGAAGAAAGCTGACAGCAAATGTTAAGAAGCGGTGTGGCATATCTATCGGAGTTTTACTATTTGTATGTATTCGTACGAAGGCTGGTCCCATAAGAATTCATAGTCCGAGGGGGACCCCTGTCACCGTGTATGTACATATGTAAGTCAGAGTTTCCGTACGAAGTACGAAGTAGACTTGTACTCTCCGCCTTCCCCGCTTAAGAGGCGTTAATTTATGCTACCCGTTGAAGACACTAGGTATAAGTCCCCCAACGGGTAGTACCTAATTTGCATAATGCGTACTCGTACGAAGTAGCTCTACGAATACCGCCCCTGCCTTGTCTCCCTCCCCCTCGATCCTCTGCCCTATATATTTGCTCGCGTACGCGATCTTGCTTGCGACGCCTGTGAGGGAAAGGGAGCTCTCGACGTGGCGATGGGCCGGCTCGCTGGCCGCCTGCCAGAGCTCCCTCGCCCAGCCCCCGTAAATCAGGCCCGGCCTTTCTGAAAGGGACACGGCCAAACGCCAGCGAAAAGAAGTACACCGGTGGGTACGAGTTAGGTCGAGAGCGGTAAAGAAAAACACCAATTCGTCAAAGGGAGCTTTTCCCTGTCGTTTCAAGTCATAGCCCTTGTCGTCCATTCTTGTCTTTTCCCCTCGCGCCCCAACTGCGCGTGAGGCGTTCCGACTTCCCGCTCGTCAGTCGTCATCTCATGGGCCTGTCGCAAACACCGGCGCTCGCGGACACGCTCTCTCGCCTCAGACGGCGGCTCCGCCAGCATTGTCGTTGGCCGCGCCCGTGGTGGACCCCGATCCCTCCATGCCGGAAAACTGCGCGGGGTCCATGGCCATGTACTCCAGCATGTCGAGCCCGCCGACATTGACGCCCTCGGCCGTCATGGCGACGGCCGTGTTTTCCATGTTTTGGAAAAACGCCGGCCCAGTCGGCAGGTACCACATTTCGTTGCCCGGATTATTCCACTCCTCGAACAAGTGCATGTCCACGCCGCCGCCAGGGCCTGCTGGATTGCTGTCGGCATGCGGTGCCGGAGTCGAGGGCCCGATCGAAGAGGCGCCGGGGTACGGAAAATTGCCGGTGGAGAGGTCAAACGGCGTGGCTGAGATGTTGTTCGCCTCTGCAGTCGGGGATCCCGCTCGGTCTGCACTCGGGTGTCAGCAAAGAGTCACAAGGCGAAGAAGAGACGGTCCACACTGGTGATGGACGGGCCAAGGGGCTTACACTGTCCATTCAGGCCCTCCCGTAGCTTTTGCGCGTGCCCGCTCACCCAGTTCGCGGCAGCGTCACCATTATGCTGCCCCGTGGCGCTCCCGACGCCATTGGCCCCCTCGGGTATTGGGCTTTGTCCCTTGCCTGAAGAGGACTGCTGCATCGTCGGTGCTTGGATGAACCGGTTCCTCAGCCGGCTCGTCAACGTCTCCAGCAAATCTGCAAACCGGATGCCGAGGTGGACGTCGTCGACGACACAGTTGCGCAGCGCCTCCACTGTGGCATCCATCAGGTCGATGCTGATCTTGACGTCTGATCGCGGCGCGCCGAGGGCAAACGTCTTGAGGAGAAACATGGCGCCGCTGATGATGCGGAAATACGTCCGCACAGGCGCGTGCTTGAGGTATCCGCCCGGAAGCAGGCCTTCGACGACGGTGCGGAGCAAGTTCCGGGAGCCGTCAACAACTTCTCGAACGTATTCTTGATCGTGGACGGTGAAGCCGCCGAGTTGCCCCAGCGGGAGCTTGCCGTAGTTGATCAAGGTCTGGGGCGACAGCTGCTGGATGGGAGCCTGCCCGTTTCCGCCGGCTCCGTTGGCCGCGTGGTTTGTGCATCTCTCGACGACGGCTTGGAGGGACAACGAGTTGACGTATATCCGCACGTATTCGTACTCGATGGTTAGAATGTGTCGAATGAACTGGGGGAGGCGAAACAGCTCAAATTCGCGATACCAGTCGCGCAGCATCGGGCCAAACTCCCTCAGCAGCTCGACGTATTTGCCGCTTTGGATGATCTCCGTCGTGTGCTTCCGGGTGCGGAACAGCTTTTCGTTGCCAAGGTGCATGGCGTTGCTGATGCCCGCCCAGCAGTGTATGATCTGATCGTCGAGTTCTAGGTCCGGCACGTAGTTGAAGCCGTTGATGAGGGAGGAAGTGCTCGGCGTGGCCCCGTCGTTGGACATGGTTCGACGCCGCATCACGGCCGGGTCGCTCTTCCGCAGGTGCTCCGGGGTCATGCTCGTCCAGCCTAGACGGCCGGCGAGCTGAGAGGTGTAGATGAGAAGCAGCCTCTTGATGCGATTGGCCCTCGTCCGGTATCCCTCGTCCTGAAACTCGGGCCGCGTAATGGCGTCATCTTTGAGCATCTCATCAATGTCGTCAAAGACACCCAGCTCATAGGCCAGGCCCATGGCAGTGCTCAGGAGCATCCAGCACATTCGATCGCTTCTCCACGCCGGCTCGAGCCAGCTCTCGATCCTCTTCCCGCCAAATCCGGCGCCAACGTTTCTACTCCCATCATAGGACCCCGACATGGGCGCAGAGTCATAATCGGGGAGTATCAGCTCGTCCGTCGCCTCCTGGGGCGGGAAGTGCAAGGCCCGCGGGTGCCACTCGGTCAGGATCAGCAAGGACTCTATGGTGCCAAGAGTCCGCAGGCTGCCTTTGCGCATGCCACGCCAGGGCGCGGTGCTGCTCGTGTCCGCCTCCTCCATGATGAGGGAAGAAGACCCCCCCGAGCCGCAAAAGCCACCGCCAAAGGCCTCCTGGCCCCATAAGCAGCGCTCGATCATGCCGCGCAGATATGTCCAGAGCTGCTCGGGAATGGCATGCGATCGGCAGTGGCCTCCAGTTCCAGGCATTTGCCGATATCTCGAGGCAATGGTGAGCAAAGTCACGGTCAGAATCGGCTCATCGGTGAGGAGCGTGAGGTGCGAGGCGGGATCGCTGAACGTGGGAGGAGATATGGGTGTCATGGGCGAGAGGTACTTGTAGTAGCTGGTGAGGAGCATCATCAGCACTGCAGTCAAAGGCAAGGGGTCTTCTGGACTTTGGGGGCGTTCGCACTAGTCGATGTACTCAATGGCCTCTTGGGCCGTGAACCAGCCCGCCCGAACGAAGCGGAAGCGACTCCACGCCCTCAGGGCGTTGATGTAGCCCGGGTTGCTCCGTAGCGCGGGTTGCTGCTGAGCCAATTCAGGGTCGACTGGCTGCTGCCGCTGCGGTTGTGACTGCGGCTGCTGCTCGTGCACGTGGCCAAGCTGGCGATGGTGGTGGTGCAGTTGCGCCTGTTGCAAGTGTTTTGCATGGGCGACGGATGGCGGCGGGGGGTCGTTCTGGGTTGCTGGGTCCTGCGCGGGTGCTGGGGGAGGCGGCAAAGGTGTATTAGACGTGATGATGCCCTCTCGCCTATGATCCGCAGCCGGGCTGGTCAAGTCAGCTTTTTCTGGCAAGGGCCGCTTCGACTGTCCGGCAACCAACCTATCCGTCGCTGCCTTGTAGAGGAGGTCGAGGGCGTCGTGGGGCCCGTACATGCCGCGGCGCATGACCGTCTGGGCCTCGAGGTTTTCGAGAGTCTGGTTGGCGTCGCCGTCGCCGTCGCCGTCACCGTCGCCGTCCAGCTCACTGCCCCTCCCGTCCCTGTACCTGGCGCTGTCGTAGGGGCGCCTCAAGGGCTGCGTCTGGCCATGGGAGCCGCCGGGGGTCAGGGGCACGTCGCTGAAGTAGCGGCGGTCGAGGCGGGCGGGCGGGCTGCCAGAGGATTGCAGCCTCTTGCGGCCATTGCGCGCAACGTACTCGTCGGCGTCGCTGCCCTCGTCGTCGTCCGTCTTGCGCTTGCGCCTGGTGGCGCTGAAGAAGCACTCCTTGCTCTCGCGACGGCAGCGGACGCAGGGGGGGTCGTGGGGGTTGTCGACGCTGCCGAGATCGCAGCGCACCTTGCGGCGACGGCAGGGAATGCAGGCCTGATAGACCCGCTTGTGCTGCGGCAGCTTTCCCGAGGTGGCGGCTCCGGCAGCCTGAGGATGGGGAGGGGGGCGTATTTGCGGAGGGTGCCGGGCAGGAGTCGCGACGGCACCGGGGCTTGATTGTGCGGTGCCGTACTGAGACTGGGCCATGACGGAGGGGCCGAGGCGGGCGAGGCTGGCCAAGCGTCGAGAATTGCTTGCGCGGTTGGCGGCGGGTTGACGAGGCCGAGCACAGGATTGGAGCTACGCAGGGCCGATGTGAAGCGTTGTGTCAGGCTGAGCGGGGTTCATCAGCTGTCTGAGTCGCCGGCCGATTAGCCGAGGCGGGTTTCCCTGGAGGCGGCTGTTCTTTTTGGGGGGGGGGTGGAAAGAAGAAAGCAGAAAGTCTGCGACGACACGGCAGATCAATCAAAGTCGGTCAATCGAGAGGCGTGCGGCCAAGGGGGGTTCCCCGTGGAAAGTCGACCCCCAATCTCTCTGGTGGAAGCGGGGCTTTTTCTTTGAGAAATGACAGTCAAAATTAGCCATATCTGTGTCTGTGTCTGAACCTCGAGTTGTTTCTTCTTCTTCTTCTTTTCCTCCGCCCAGCAAGCCCCTGTTGGATGAGGAAAGGGGAAAGGGGAGAGAGGGCGAGGGAGAGAGAGTACTCCGTACTCCGTATCTACCTTTTCGAGATTTGCAGCGGTAGATGCCTGCATAGGTTGCAGCCCCCCGTGTCCACCAATCAACGACACGCTTTGACTAGTCGAAACGGCCAAGGTGGTGACGTTGGGGGATCGGAGCGTGACCCTCCATGCCCAAGTATCTACTAGGTACGAATAGTACTACTTCGTACCGGTCAAAGTTTCTCTCCCTTAGGGCCTCTCTCTCTCTCTCTCTCTATGTATGTATGTACATGCATATTCACCTTACCCATCCAGCTAGATCATTGATCTGCCATTGGTCTTGGGCATGCCGCGGCCTTCATGAGCTAACAGCCCTTTACACACATGGGGGGGGGGGGCCACCTCGGTGCAGACAATCACTGCTCGTTCCACTCATCGTCTTATAAATGACAAGAAATTGTCGGTCCCTGGCCATCCCGATACCCACTGTCACTCCGTATGCCTCTACTCCGTACACGACAGCGCGCGACCCTGCGCAAATCCCTTGTTGCTATCCTCAAGCTCAAGCTCAACTCGACGCAGGGAGGGCTTTCCATCCTTGTTTGCCATGCTTCCCTTGAAATCCGTCTCGGCCTCGGACCATGCCCAGAAGCACCCCTTTGTCACGGCTCAATAAACTGCCAGGTACCATCCCGATAGCCCCGGCCTTTGGTACCACGACGACGGTCCGTCTAGCCCACGAGGCCCTTCTTGGACTATTGAGCCGAGGTGAGCACATTGTTCCTTACTTCTTTCGCCAGTGCACTCACCAGGTGCTCCCAGAGCTTCGTCGTCAACGTGTCGGGCATCGTGTACAGGTCGATGGAGAACTCGCCGGCTTCAGCCAGATTGTCCACTATTAGCCCTCGGGTATCAACAAACGAGGGGACCCAGCATCCCACGGGGCGGAGTCGCTGGCCTCACCTTCGACATCGCTCCGGATGTACGTGTCGGGCCCCTTGTTCTCGTTGATGAGCTGTATGACGCGCAGCAGATCCTCCTCCTCGAGTTTCTCCAGGGCCTCGGCAATCTTCTCGTAGTCAAACTTTTGCGCCCCCTTCTTGCCAGCGATGCCCTTCTTCTTGGGCCGGTCCTCGTCCGTGGGCAGGGGCCCCGTCTCGCGCAGACGTTCCTGCAGGGCTTGGGACGGGTTCTTGAAGACAACCATGTGAGCCACCTCGTAGACTTCCTTGTGAAAGTTGAGGTCGTGGGTAATGGGCGCCAGCTTCGTCTTCTCTGTCGTGTAGCAGTCAATGATGATTTCAAACTCGCCCCAGCCCTCGTTTGTACAGGTAAAGGGCGGCTTGGTGAAGGCTGTTTGCCACCAAGTCGACGGTTAGCAAGGGTAGGCAGACCAGGGCACAGAGCGCGCAACCGGGCTTAAGAGACTGACTCTGGGTAGGGTTCTCGAACGTGGGGTGTAGGTGATAGACGACCTTGGTGAAGACATCGGCAGGCCGCTCATTGCCATCCTCGTCGAGAATGTGCAGCCGCAGGCTCCATTCCCTCATGGGGAAGTCGGCCATTGGCGAGGGCTTGTCGCTGCAGAGGATGCTCAGCATTCATTCCCACCCGTCTTCTGCCTCATGGAGAGGAACTCACATGACATGCTGCTCGGTGACGACCTTGACCTTTCGCTGCAGGTCGTTAGCACCCGTCCTGGACGCGCTCGCCGACGCCCTCTTGCTCCTCCGAGGCGCCATGACGGTGGTTGACAACAAAAGGGAATGCGCGGCTGTGCGGGATGTGTGTGCTCTGTTGGGGTCGTGAGGCGAAGGCGGGGAAGGGGGGAAAGGGCAAGGTTGGTTGATTGTCTGTTCCGTCACTCGGCCGGGAAGAGGCCAGACGGAGGGTGCGGGCAGAGACCAAGGCAAAGGGGAGCGGTGGAAACGACAGCCGACGAAGAAGCAGAAGGGCCAAGAAACAGGGCAGACGTTGCTCCGACACGGCCAAAGGGGACTCCCATTTGCCATCAGAGAGAGCTTTTCAGTTGCCGCCTCAGCCGAGCCTTTGGCTGCTGCCCCGTGAATAGCGTCGCCGTACGACACTCGGCACAAGGCAACGCTCGCTCGGCTCCTCTCCCCGATCCGCCGCGCAAAACGCATGTATTCCGACTTACCTCGACTAACATGATTACCAGCCTTTATTCTCTCCTTCTCTTTTCCCTCGAAGCTCGTCTGGTCTCCCGTATCCTCCGTACCGCCCGTCCAGCGAAGAACAATTCAAGGCCCAGATGGAACGATGGACGCAGGGGCGATTGTGGTGGGCGGCGAATAAGGGGAACAAGAATAGGATAGACAAAAAAATCACACAAAATTCCTACACGCTGCGATCCGGGCACAGGGATGTATGTGCAGGGAATTCGCCTTCAGGCCCAGGAGCTGTATACGGGCTGGAGCATCAAGAGTTCGGGGTTCGAGCGCAACGGGTGACGAGGAGCGACGCAGTGGGCGGTCTGCCGCGAATGAGGACGGGCTGATTCACCGATCGGGACTTGGTAGGTGGTAGCAACGGGAGAGAGAGAGGGACGACGGAAGGCAGCCCAGTCCCGAGGCTGAAAGGAAAGGCTCTTTGGTCTTAGCGTCCTCCTCGGGCCCCTTCGCAGCCTTGGTACAAAGTACGTACCGTTCTTTTCTTTTTTTGTGCCTCCTACGTGCTGCACGGACTTGCATGTGCAAGACCGGGAGCGCGAGCAAGTACCTATGTAGCGACTAACATTTTTGTCGGTCCAGTCGGTACATACCTGATAGTAAATAGGTACCGGCCACGATGCGCAGGGAGAAAATGGCCCAGCCACAAAAAGACTGGCGGACACAACTGTTCAAAAAGGGGCTTCCCCTTTTTTCTCCCTTTTCTCTCATCATGGACATAATCTACGAATACAACTTCACCGAGAACACAGCATCAGACGACTCAGCGTTCCTCCATCTAGGAACCCAATATCACGTCTCGCTCTACTGCATTTCTTCTTTAGAGTCTTTCGACTATGAGTGCTGTGACCTGATACTCTCAAACGCTGTCCTTCCTCCGCCATACCTCCGTCCGGGGATGCACCACTTGGTGCTCCGCCCCCACGGCCGACTACCATCCTTTCCCGGCCTCGTCTGTCTCTCCCCGGCGACTCGTTTCAGTGTAGTGTGGGGAGGGGGGGTCTTCCTTGTGGCTTGGGGGGGTTTTGCGATTGTCGCTGTGACCATGTTCAATGCTGATGTGACTATTCGGGAAGGGGGAAACTTGGGTCGACGCCAAGCACTAGTGACTCTGCGTGTGCCGAGAGGTGTGCCGAGAGACTACCAGGGCAGTCGAGGTGAGATGTTGAGGAGCTTTCAAGCAGCCGTCTCTTCGGCCGTAGCCTGCTTGAATAGCGCCTCGTTCTCCCCCTGTGCCTTGAGGAAAGCGTCTTTGAACATGTTGGCATCTGCGAACAAGGCGTTAGTACCGCCCAAGTAGAGGTTTTGTCGGCGCCCGAACACCTACTTTCCGAGTTAGCGAAGCGGATGGCAAGCGTCACAGCCTCGGGCTCGCCCTCGCTCGCATCGACCGCGGCGTTCCACACCCAGCTTCGGTCAGAGCCGACGTTGGGCGAAAGCTTCATCTCGGGAACAACTGTGCACTCTGTTAGACACGGCAAAGACGTGCAGGACAAGGTATCCGGAACGCAAAAGACTCACTATAGTGGTTGGCGCAGACCTTGAGCGTCTTGTCACGGCGCATGACCAGTCTCGTCTTGCCGTTGTCCTTGTGCTTAAGCAGTCTCACGTCGCCGGTTCCACGCTCCTTCCACTCGGTCGTTTCCTTGACAAACTTGAAAAGCTTGGCACGCATCTTAAAGACCTGGTCCTCCAGTTCTTCGTTGGTCTTGGTCTCGACCTTTTCGGTGAGCTTGATGACGGGTTCAAAGTGGATATCCTCGCTCTCGGGGGATTCTTCCTATGGGCAGCGGCGGCGCGTCAGAACCTGTCACCTGGGCGAGGCCGCGGATGGGCTCGCGCCGACGTACCTGATCGCCCTTGGCAGCCTCGGCGGCTTCCCTCTGGGCCTTTGCGCTGCCCGAGTTGTCGCCCCGGTCTTTGTCATCGTCCTTCTTCTCCTTCTTGGCGCCACCGCCGAACATGGAGAAGACAGCAGACGAGATCACGGGCTTCGTTTCGTCGGTGGCCACGGCGGAGGACTGGGCGCATCATGTAATGTCAGTCGAAACCAGCTCCCATTACTCGGTCCGGCCTTGTCAGGGGCCCGGCCTAGGGTGATGGACACAAGGCGGGCAAGAGGCCCGGCAAGCACAGCCATAACCACTGCGGGCGGCTGCTTTGCTCGGCGTCGAGGGGGGGCGAGGGAGATTCGTACCTCGTTTTCCGTGGCCGACTTAGTCTCGTCGGCAGCAACAGACTTGGCCTCGTCGACGGGCTGCGTCTCCTCGACCTTGGGCTCGGTGTTCCCGGTAGAAGACATTTTGCTTGCTTTGTTGTTTTCGAACCGCTTCTCCGTCGGATAGTCTATCTGTGTGGACGCGCAAAGAGAGAGGGGTGAAAAACAAGAACCTGGTCAGACGTCGCAGCCCAAGCCAGCAGTAAAGAACATTTTACCCCTCCAGAGCAACAACACTTGGCCGCCCCCCGCCCCACCGCAAAAGGAAAAGGGTCGTGGACGCCACAAGTCGCCAAAGTCACTTTCCGGCATCTCCGCCAGCAAGGATAGGCAGGTACCTAGCTACTTACTTCGTACCTACTGGTAGTACCTGTAGTAGTAGGTATTTCTACGAATAGAGCTCACATAGCAGGCGTGTCTTGTGGGAGGAAGCTAGCTGTGCGCGAGGGTGGCCCTAATGGCCGCCCTGCAAGAGGCTGACTAATGGCGGGCGACACGCGTTGGCAAACAAATCGTACCTCGTCCTACAGCCGGTCCTCCATCACGCCCGCTGTCCGTTTCGCGACGAGGGACCGCTGGCAAAGGCCCATTTCATCACCACCACTGCTCGACCATGGCTGCCACGAGCCATAGTAGCCATCATGCCTCATGCTTCGTGGCCCCTTGGCATCAGGCAGTGGACCACGATACACATGCTTCCTGGAAGGGCCAGAGGAAATAAACATACAAATCCACACTCACCATGCGCTCCGCCATCGAGCTGAGACAAGCGCCAACATGAGCGGCGAGTCTACTAACTTAAAAAGCAACTGCATTGATAGCAAGTCCTTCAAACTCCAGCCCAGGCCCTGTTCCTTCCTTGCCGTCCAAGCTTAGCTATCCGTAACCCCATGCGTAAACCATAGAGATCAAACATCGTATTCATCTAACTCTCCGCTCGGCACTCGTGCGTGCCACGGCCAGGACTCTGCTGGCACCGGCCCTGCCGTAGCATCCTCGGCCAGAACCGCGACCCAGTCTCCACCTTTCCCTGATGTCGTCTGGCCTGGCCCGCCTCTTTGGCCGCCGTGTGCTTCTTGGCCACGAACTCCTTTGCTTTGCGTTGATAATCGTCGTGCTCGTCCTTACGCCCCGTCGCCTCGAGCCACCACAGCTTTGCTGAGATCCGAGCATCGAGTAGAACAAGCTGGAGCTGGCTCTGGACATCTTGAACCCGGTTCAGCTGCTCCTTGACATGCTGCGAGGCGGTCTCGAGGTTCTGGACAATCTCTCCAGTCCCACCCGCGATGCAACTCTGCGCACTTGCCTTGGCACCTTTGAGTGACTGCCGTGCCCCAGATAGTGCGTTATCGAGCCGGCCAAGCAAATCGTCCGACATAAAAACAACACTGTTGCCGACGCTGTCGGATACCGCACCAAGTGACCGCCTTGCTCCCTCAAAGCAACGCTCTGCTTCCTGGGCAACAGCGGGGACGAGACCCGACAGGTCATGGGCAAGGTCCCTAGTCATTTCTAGGGCCTCCTCCATTATGCCCTTTCCAAAGTGGACCTTGACCATTCTCTGGACCCTTGGGCGACAACTGGCTTCCAGAGACAGGTTGACAATGCCGTATGCCTCCTTTTTGGGGAATCGGAGAAGGATGCCCTGGTCGACTGGCGATGAGGATGTCTGGATCCGCCGACCGTCCCGGACGGCGTGTATTGCCAAGCAGTCTCTTGCTAGCCAGGCTTGTTTGACATATCCGGGAACGTGGACCAGGATATCGGTTTGGGCTTGGGGGGTGAAGGAGATGAAGGGCTTCCGGGGGCCAAAACGCCACTCGTCCGAGGTCCCATGGCGCGGTACCAAGCCCATTCCGCCAGTCGAGGGTGAGCGGGAGCGAGCTCGGGAAGAGGGTCTGGTCGTTAAGACAACAGTAGACGTTGTGGTGGCCGTGACTGTGAAGACTACGGGAACGGGGTGCGGTATGGAGTCGTTAGCGTAGTTGTTGTGCATAGTGAAGATGAGCATGGTGAGAGCAGCCGTGAACAGCAGCGGAATGAGGGCCGCCGAGGCCGCCTCCTTGACGTAGTCCTTGACGCGAGCCCCAGCTTGCCAAAGGTGGGACAGCCTGTTGTTCAGGCGTGTCCGACGGCTCCCTGTTTTTTCGGGCGGCGGCTGTCCAAGGTGCCGAAAGTCCAAAGTTGGGGTGCACGCCAGCTTACCCACCTCGGGCGTCAAGATGGACGGTGTGCCGAGACTATGCTGGGTATACTCAAGGGAGGACCGGGAGCAAGCCTCATCTCGAGTCTCGGAGGCGTCCGGGTTGTATTCCTGGGCAACGAGGGTGTCGTCGTTATCTTCTCCCTCGACTTGTTGGGTTTCTTCGTCATTGCCGTCGACTCCCTCGTATGACGACGTCCGGGTTAGCACGTCGATGTCGTCGGCGACCGACTCGCCGTCATGTGTGTACTCGGTGCCATCGAGGCTATGGACATCATCGAGGCGATGCAGGGAGTCGACCGAGTCACCCATGGACTCGGTGTAGTTGCCATCCTGAGACTCGCTGTCGGTGCCGGTGATGAGCTCGTACGTGGAGTCGGCCAGGCCAGTGTCCTCTGTGGCGGTGGTCAAGCGCATTATGTCGGGATCGCTGGCGGAGATCCAGTTGGCCAGACGTCGATTTACTTGGGGCCGAGGGAAGCGGAGAGAAGGCTCCGAACTGGAGAGGACAGGTTGCGGGGTGGTCGACGTCGACTGTGCGGACGGATCACGACGGTTCGTGGACGGAGGCGTGGATGCAGCGGAGGCCTTCTCTTCCATAACGGGGCGTCAGCAGGTCGACTTTGGATCGTCTTTGCCAGTGAGGCTCTCTTCAGCCTGTCATGAAGCAAGTCTGAGTCGGAGCGGCATGCATGGACGACGGTGGGAGCTAGTGACGTGACGGACGAGGCGGGGCAGCCAAAGGGGACAGATGAGACAGGAGAGGATGGAAGGGCAAAGAGGCAAGGCAGCAGGCTTTGTTCTGACGAGGATTTCGAAGGCACGAGAAACTGACCACCATGTAGAAGAGGCAACAGAAGAAATCTAGCCGATGGTTTTTCGAGTGACAGCCCGTCGAATTCTAATAAGCCTGAGGCTGACTGCTGGGTAAGAGGAAGGTGGGGTAGTTGGGTAGGTGGAGAGGGGCGGGGCGTCATCAGGCGGCGGGGCGTGACTTTGGAGGCGGCGGCGGGCGTGACCTCGGTGCCTCGCAGCTCGCAGAGGGAGGGAGAGGCTTGTGGCTGATTCCAGGCGCTTCTTTTGTGGTTGGGGATATGGAGGGGATTGACCCATGAAAGGGTGGACACGTTGACAGCCATCAAAAGGTATTTTGGTATTTTGGCGCTGTCGACAACATGCCACTTTCATTGGTGGTGTGTTTGATAGGCCGTGCAGAAGCCTCGTTGCCGGGCTTAAACATACCTCTCGAGGTTGCGCCGCCTTTCTGCACCGCAGGCCTGAGCTCTTCGTCGCAAGCCAGTCATGGGCTTGCGGATAGTAGGTTATACTTCGTATGCGGTACGTAGTAGGTATATGCGTACCGTGCACGCAATCTCGCACGCAATCTGTACCCCGTATTCTTGGCGTCATGTCACGATCCCGTAGGTTGCGAAGACGGCTCACGTGCTGTATGCAGATGCGCAAGGGGGACTTCCGAGTGTGCGTGCGTAGCCGGCACAGTTCACTCGGGCACACGCGCGTCACCTCACAGCCTGACCTGCAGACTAACATACTATTCCAAGAGTAAGACGACGTCACGACGTCTTTTTTTTTTTTGCACGGCGATGGCATCTAGTTGACAATGCATGTGTCATTAACATCATGAATAGGTACTTCGTAAGCATTTTCGCGTTCCTCGTGTCGCCGAAACCAACGCCTCTCCAACTCTTCTCAAGTCCAAAAGTATCTCTCTTGAAGCCCCTTGATTCAAAAAGACGTCATCCACCTCCTCAAGCCCCCGAGGGCCACAAGCTCGTCTATAAAGGACACCACCATGCAAAGCAAAACGAGAAGAAAGGACAAGAAGAGAAAAGCTTGATCGTACATGGTAATATACCTCGCAGGGCGTCGTCTGGAACGGCACCGGCGGATCTCCACCAGGAAAAGCACAATCGAGGCTAGGATGAAGAGTAGTAAAGGAAAGCCACGGCATAAGGGGGGGAAGACAGTTGTAGCCCCTGGCTCATGAGCCATAAAAAAAATCAAAGACATGGACGTGCTGCTTGGATTCAACGACACAAAAATCGCAACGCTATTTCCGCAATGTCCATGCACCTCTAATCCGGTTCCGCAACTCCAGTAATCCGGCAAGAAAGGACTCAATCGTCGGATAAAATCGTGCTTTGGCGTGAAAAGATTGTGTGGCGTGCGTGAGAGGTAGGTCGCCAAGAAGAAACGAGGCGGGGTATCGTTGTAGAGAGAGAACTGATCATGCAAACGGCCAGTCTTGGTTCCTCAGAGAAAAAGAGGGGGCCAAGGCGTAATTGCAGACCCCGGGGTCCCCACTACAAGACGCTGTGCCTTTGCAAGATCTTGTTGAGCGATTCGGCAGCAAAGGGCTCGTCATCGGGCATCATCTCAATGATGCCCGTCAGGTTGGCGAACAGGTCTCCTTGGTTGCGGTAGGCCAGAAGTGAGGGCACGGCGGCCGGGTCGAACTCGATTTCGTCGTAGTGCACCTTGACAAAATGTATCGTCGGATTCTCCTTGACGAGGGAGAGTAAGGCCGACTCAATGGTGGCCGAGACGTCGCACTATTGTGCCCGGCGTTAGCAAGCGCCCGAGCCTTGTAACGGGGTGGGGGAGGATTCCTTACTTCGTGGTCGGCGACAAAGACGACTACCTTTGTTTCCCTGTTGACCTTTTCGATGGCGTCGAGGTAGCCCATAGCATCTACCTGGTCGAGACGGCCGTAGATGCGGACGCTTGGACTTGTTCTGCGGCTGCGAATGGCTTGGTTGGCATCCGTCTCGAGTTCGCGCCGCCGACTTTCGCGCCACTGCCGCAGAAAGGCCTCTTCATCCGAGTCCTCGACGCCGGGAGTGCTGCGGGCATCCTCATCCGTCTCGCTTTCGCTGCGGGAGCCATTGGCGACGACACCGGCCATGCCGAGAATGCTGCGGCGAGCCGACTTTGCGCGGTCTATCCATTTGCTGCGGCGGGCTGTCTGAAAGGCCCGGGCGTCGGCAATGACGCCCTTGACGCCCGTGGCGCAACCGCTGTCGAAGGAGGCGGGCGGGAGCTTGAGCTCCGAGGAAGCTGTAGGCATGCGCATGGCTGCGTCGATGTGAGCGTTGCGGTAGGCGGTTTCGTCGTCGTCGGCGTCGTCGCGAGGGTTGCTATCGGGGTCGTCACGATCCTCGGGATGAAGGGTTTCGCGATGGGTGTTGCTTGAGATCAGGTCTTCTTGGGCGGCAGCGGCAGCCATGATGGAGACGAGACGGACGGAGCCGAACGGTAAAGGGTCCGCGGGCAAAGGCTACCTTATGTAGCGGCGTGGGGAAGGGAGAGATGAGAGATGAGAGGGAAGACGAGAAAAAGATGGGGTGGGAAGGCGGCTGGACAACTGGGTGTGGTCCTGTTGACAAGGATGTTCTTTCGAGACTTTGAGTTCGTGTGTATGTACTTCGTATGTACGAATGACTCGTACTCGTACGAGTATGTATGTATGTACATATGCAATGCGACGATGTATCGGCTGATGTTTCTAGAAGGAATGGAGTGGAGTGGAGCGGAGCAGGGCATAAAAAGGGACGGCGGCAAAGGGACGGACCCTGGAGAAAAAAAATAAACAAGCAACCCCCCCGGGCCGCCGCAAATGGCAGCAGCAAGAAGCAAGAGGACAGCTACGAAGTACTACACAGCAAGACGAGGAGGCGGCAATGGATGCTGACGGTAAGCCACCCCCTTTCATTTGTTCCTTTCCGTCTTGCACGCGACAAGCGGTTTCAGGCTCTTGCGGCACCAGAAGGAGACGAGAAGAACAGCGGCTGATGTGGGAGGGGAGGTGTCCGACATGGATGATTTTTATCGATTTTTTATTACTCGCACATGGCACCCAATGATACATTGTCTGACTCTTGACTCTTGCCCCGTTTGGGCATGCCTAGGCGGGGCTTGCGAGTAAGAGCATCAATAACTCGTATGCAGGTCCTTGATGACTGCTGCATGCTAGGTATCTACGAATACTATGCGCATGCTATTACACATGTCGTCGTAATGCACGTTTCATGTCCTGCCATTAAGCTCGTTCTCGGCTCGCCCATCAGCCGGCTGGCGGTTCATACAAGTCGTTCGCTTCCCTCTACAGGGAAGCCGTCCATCCATCTTTGGAGGGGGTTCTTGATCAGCCACCAGCAACAGCAACAACCGCAACAATGACAACAACAACACAACAATACACCTTCATCGCTACACCGAGTACTTTGTACGGATAGTGTAATTGTTGTAGTGGCAGAGCCATGGACTGTCCCGACCACCCCGTATCCTTGTCCAACATAATAGACGGTCATGTGCAACCGCAGACGGGCTCAAAGCACCCTAGGCATTTATATTGCGCCCGCATGTTTGCGCGAAGCCAGAGGCGGCTGAGCTGAAGAGGTGACGTCTGGAGAGAAAAGGCGACGAGCACGGTAGAAAAACGAGGCCCACTTCGTCATGGGCTCACCGTGGCGGCCGATCGACCCGCCCCTTGCCGCCCATCAACTCAGCCAGCCATTTCTCGCACGACCAGGACCTTTTCGAGATGCCCTGCCCGAGAAAAATGGAAAAAAATGGGAAAAAATGGGAAAAAATGGGAAAAAATGGGAAAAAATGGGAAAAAAACTCGTCCATGCAGAGGACGACCTGTGCTTGCTCTTCCTTCTCCCGCTGGCCACGCGGCGGCCAAAACGAGTCAGTCGAAACAAAAACATCCGTCCGTTCGTTGCCAGCGGCCACGAATCGAGCAATCCTTGTCCGCGTTTCATGCCGCGCCCCCGGAGCACCAACCAGCGTCGCTCCTCGACGACCACCTTTGACCCTTAACCTGTCCGCCACCCCCTATTAGCCCCAGCTAGCCAAACCCTGGCATTACAGTAACTATTACTACGAAGTACCTACTTGGGCATAAGGTAGCTGGCTCGTCAGCAGATGTGCATATATACACCCTCTCGGCGTGTCCGGAGCCCATGCTCGACCCATCATCCGCGGCATATCCGCCACCTCACCGCCAATGGCTATATCAAAGCCTTGCATGTTGCAAGTCATGAGCATGGCCGTGATGCTGGCTGTTGCTCATCTCGCTCGACGGCTCATATGGATGGCTGATTCAGTCTTAGGTTTTTGTTCCCCCCCATTTACCACGAGGAAAGGAAGCCTCTTGAGCATACGCGGTCGCAAAGCCTCTCTCCGCCCACCGTCGGCTCATCACCGAAGCCCCGTGACGGCCCCCGTCCTCGTGCTTCTCTCCTCGGATAGTTGATAGGGGATTCGTATGTACATATGTGCCAGTATCCGGATACAGGCATGTACATGTAGCGCTGGCTTCCTTCAACCACATACTACCTAGGTAGTTAGTAGGGGGCCTTAATAAAGTCGGCATCCCCGTGACCGCGGAGTACATACCAAGCAGGCGAGTCATGCTCGCCACGCGCTGACTCACCCAATGACCAACATTGCATTACCGTCTGCTTGATTTGCCGCCGTCAGCCTTCCCTCATGACTTGCGTCTCGTCTCCTTGGACTCGATTCCAGGCTATTCTTTCAGGCAGCCTGCGCCCAACTCCCCACAACCGGTGCTCCTCGTCAATGCCCTCCCTCGCCCTCCTCGACAGCCCCTCAAAATCAGAGTCGACGCATATCCGCCCTCCCATACTATCTGGCCACGTCGCGACACCCCCACGGCCGCCCTCGTACATATATGCCATGTCGCGTGGCCTCAAGCACACTCAGCCGTACCGCTCGGCGACCCGATAGGCATGCGTCGCTCAGTGCTACTAACCACGAGCAGGGACCACGAGCAGGGCTCGCTGGCCAGTGTCTTGTCCCGTGCGTACCTCACGTAGCAAGCCGGACAAGGCACCCGGCGCTCGGGGCACATTGGAGCATGAAACGCCTTGGGTGAGATCCCATCTCCGAGATCATCGTCATGCCGTCTCGGCCTTCGTCCGGCTGCACCAAAGCACACAAAGCCAAGGGCTTGTGTTGGATCATCCGCCAACCACTAACTGTGACGTAGTCTCGGGTCGCCTTGGCCTCTTTCTCGCCACAAATGCTATCGAAAGGCAACCGTAATCCATATTATTTTGGCCAGGCCTTCGTCGCCCCATCTCCCACGGCCGTACGGATGGACGACGTCGCCCACGGCCGCTGTGGCTTGGTGCCATAGCCCACGAGTCTGTCTCATCCAATCTTCGCCCATCATCGAGACAGGGCGAAACAATGTTGAAGGCTCATGTTCGACATATCTGCTTTGAGCAACGTGGACACATCAGGGCTAAGATATCAAGCCTGAAAGTCAAGCGCCAGGACCGGTGCGTCAGGATCCGAGGGCCCACAGGTTGGAACAACAGAGTGAGTATTGGAAGGGGGAGAGGGGGGGGGAGGACACTCATGCTCCCTCCCGTGTTGTTATCATCTCCCACAACCAAGGTCCGGAGCCGGCCTTCGCCCCCCAACCCATCGCGAGCTACCTGAACATGGATGCAGCCCGCCAATGATGCGCAAATCCACAGCACTCTGTACTTCTTGGACCAAGGAGAATGGTTCGCATCGGTTATCGTACATGGATCGGACCATCAAGTGTATTATGACAGCTCTGCTCTTTGGTAAAGACTCGTCATCTTTTCTCCGGACCACTCCTCGACGCAACCACTCCTCGACGCAACCTCCTGGCCGCCACAACTCTTCAGGTCGTAGTCGAACTTTTGTTCCTTCATCCTGCATCTCATGAAATCCGCGCCTTCCCCCTCCAGTCACTGGCCGCTGAGTCCCTCGGCGTCAACAGGGTCAAAATGAGAACGTTTTTGCCGAGCAAGAGGCCATCAGACGTACACAGGTCGCCGAGGGACGCAGAAAAACGTCAAGTAATACAACCGCCCGTCACCAGCCACGCGAGGCATATCGGTGGGCGGAGACATGTTGCAAATAATCCTCCAGCTCGCAAATGAAGAGAAAAAGGGGATGGGCAAAAAAAAAAGGAACAACAGAGGTATCGCGTCAGCCTATCCCCCTCGTGAGCCCATTACAGCTGACAGCCACACTTTCGTTCCGGGATGAGTCGCCAGACGCTTGGTTGTCGGATCTTGAGTAGGCAGAGAATCCAGAAAAAAAACGCGAAGAGGATTATTTATTCGGGAGGGTAGGTTTCGTCGCTTCGTCCTGCGTACGCCGGTACTCGCATGCTATGTGGGCGTGGTCGGTTTCTCCGAAACTGGCGGGGTAGTCGTTTTGAATGCAGATTCTTCAAGAGGTCGCGGCGGTACTGGAATCAATCTATCCAGGCAGGACAACCATCGTGATCATCGCCGGCACTTAGACTCAGTAGGCCCAGATTTTCAGCTGTGGCCATGTTAGCTCATGTCGGTCCGGCCACGTCGGAGAGGCTGCCCATGTTCTCGCCATGACAGCAAGCAGTCCGCGGAGGCTGTAATTCAGGGGTCAACGCCGTGTATGCCAATCTAGCACTCACCAGAGAATCCCAAGAGCCCGTACACAGGCTTATGCCGTCGTTGCTCACGCCCAAGCAACTAACGCGATTCTCGTGGCCCACAAGAGACCCAACCTTTTCGCCTCGAGTAACGTCCCAGACCTATGACACCAGTCAGCATCTTCAGTTCCATTTGCCGGGTGCAAGTCGTGCGTCGCCAAGCCAAATGTCGCACGAACCTTGCATTCAAAGTCATCGTATCCGGCAAACAACAGTCGGCCGGAAACCGAGGTGGCTACCGAGGTGATACCGCAGAGAATCGACTCGGACTATCAAACACCGGGGTTAGCCAACAAGCCATCGTGGGTGCTGGTTGAGACTCACGCCGTAGACGTTGAGCTCGCGATCCGCACGGATATCAAACAGTCGGCAGGTGGCGTCATCGGAGCCGGTGACAAATGAATGGCCGTCGGGGAAAAACTGGATGGCGTTGATGTCGGACTCGTGGCCAGCGAAAGTCTGGACGGCCTTGCCGGCGCGAATGTCCCACAGCTTGGCGAAGGCATCGCAGGCGCCCGAGATGAAGGTGTTTTGGTTAGTGGGGTTGAGACTGATGCTCATGACGTCGCCGAGGTGGTCGGCGAACTCGGTCACTTTCTGGCCCGTCTCAATATCCCACTTCATGCAGGTCATGTCACCAGAAGAAGTCAGTATGGCGCGGTCGTTGATGAAGCGACAGCAGGAGAGATAACCGGCATGACCTGAGAGCTCGCGGGCGACTCGCGTCGGACCATCGCGTTGCTGGTTGAGGTTGTAGATGGAGCAGATGTTGTCCAGACCACCGCAGGCGACAAAGTTGCCGCTGGGAGCGTAAGCGCAGGTCATGACCCAGGAAGATCGCAAGGGTATCGCGTGGACCTTGTTGGTGGTGTAGGCGTCCCAGATGATGAGCTTGCCGTCCTGAGAAGCGGAAACGAGATGTCTCCGGTCGGTGGACCAGTGCATGGCATAAATCTTGGCCAGGTGGCCCTTGAGCGTGCGCTTGGCCTTCATCAGTTGATTCTTGGGGATGGGCTCATGCGCTTGCTGGGCAACTGCGCGAACTGTGAGGAGGCGAGAAGGATTAGAGGGAGAGCTCGCACGAGCAGCATGGGGAGCCGCGCGTCAATTGGACACGTACGAGTGGTATCGGACAGCTCGTCCTTCTTCCGCTTTATGCGGTCCTTGAGCGTCTCGGCCTCGCGACGCGCCTGTTGGATCCGCGCCTGCATGGCCTCGGGGGACACATCGTTGGCGCCCTGCGAATTCATCGTGACGCAGGCCTCGACGGCGAGACAAGAGGCGATGCGGGAGACGACAGGGGCAGGCCAAAGGCGGGAGGGACGGAGAGTAGAGGGGGGGGATCGTAGGATGGGAGGAACAGCGGCGGTGGAGGAGGCCGAGGGTAAGCGAGAAGGACCGTCGTCGGGCGATGGAATTGACGAGTTGGGGGTGGAGAGGCGGAGAGAGAGGAGATGGGGGAGAGGAGACCGGACGTTTGGTGTAGTAGTATGATTGTTGGTCAGTTTAGGGGCAAGAGGGGAGGGAATGCGGGCGAGCCAGCCGCCAGCTCCAGTGGCGGCGGTTGACTGCACGGTGCAGGCGAGGTAGCGGTAGATAGCGTCGGCCGAGGTTGTGTCGCGCTGAATGGGGGGAAGTGGCGACGTCGAAGCAGAGCACCTATCGCAAGGTACTTGCTCATTGCTGGATGGGTCCCAAGCAGCTAGGGGGCGGGGGGCAGGAAGCCGCAAGCACTACCAGGTAGGTACCTACGGTAAGGAGGTACCTACCTCCTTGCCTGTACTAGGGCGGGCGTGGCCAGCGGACGGCAGCCAGTCCCGGAATCCCATGACAATCGTGCAACGTGCCCTCAGAGGCACCAGAACAATTGGAAACTAAAAACCAGTGCATCGAGGCAAGGCGACGGGCATTTGGCAAGATACAGTATGTACATGCACGCACCTACAGGTCAGGTGCTGGCTAACGTGAGTGTCGTGGCAGTCGAATGGCACCGAAACCAGACGAGGAAATGATGCTGGGCGTTCTGGTACTGCTCCTTGTACTGGTACCGCTGCGCTGTACGGATGCTGCTGCTATAGGGCAAGAATGTATGTATCTGCCAGGTACATCTTACTCACGCCAAGAGATGCTTCATCTTGGATGCCTGGACAACTCCGGCAGCATTAAGTAAGAAGAGACTGCGAGATAATTATATGCATTTCTACGTTGCTACGGAGTATTCGTACGGTACGCTAAACCAGTATACTATTATGTGCAGGTTTCAATATTCGAATGATTTCACATGTTGTATAACGCGCCCCATAGCACCTCAGAGGCGCACTTGAGTGAAGCGGCGCATCCCGTCCGTTTACGCCCCCCTTTCCTGGGAGCTCCTCCTGCTGCAAGCAAGAGTAGTAGCGCCGGGTCCCTGCGCCAGCGAGCTGCTGCTGCTGCCTGTTCGGAGTAGGTACTTCGTATATATGCTGACATGGGGGGTGCTACCTCTAGGTACCTACGAATAGGCATAGCAGGCATAGCACCACGGGGCAATTTGATATTCGCATTGATATCCGTAACATGTATGTTGGATGTATTCGTACATAAGGAGTTGTTTGGTGGGCTACCTACATACGAATACCTTCCCAGCCGACACTGCCATCGCTGGTATGCTCATGCAGCTGTAAACGCAACGAACAAAAGTCATGAATCGCCGGCCTCGTCCTCGAGTAGATGAGTTTTCTCCTATTAGCATGTAAAGAAAGGCCCCTTTGCCGGCTGCCTTTACCCTTGCAGACGGCTTGCCTAGGTATGTATGTATCAGTTGCCACATGTCCAACTACGTATGTTCGCACTCTTCGAATACACCCACCTTCTACGTGGGCTGTCTTGTGTTGAGCATATGGGGAAGACATGTATGTACGGGTATTCATATAATCAAGAAGATTGTAGTTACTTGGCCGGATGCTCCAAGGGCAGCACACGAGGTCCGGAGAATCATGTCGACTGGTCCATCCTCACAGACACAATCTCGCTCTTTCGTTGACATGCGCCGATGATGCGTCGGGCGACCCTTTTTATTCTGTCGCGGGAACACCACGAGTTAGTACATACCGAAATACCTCTTTACCTGACGTCGACACCAGACCTTGGCGCGGGCACTTGGCGGGCACTTGGCGGGTACATGAGAGCCCTGTCAATCACCCATCGGTGCCTGCTCCTCCGATTCGCCCGCCGCCCCACCAAAACCGCACGAGGGCTCGGTACCTAGGTAGTGGTTAAGAGTTTTTGCCCCCCCCCCCCCGGATCTGCCTTGCCAGCCTTCCTTTGCGAAGCCTGGTTTGACCGATTCAACATACGGGAGAACTTCGTACATACATACCTAATCAAGAGGCAAATTTCAAGCGACACTCGGTCAAATCGGCCCACTTCATCTCCTTGCTGTCCAAAAATGGCCTCTTGGCTCTTGGGCGAGGATGGAGGGAAAACGGCCCCCTGCCTCTCCTTGTTGGCTCCTCTCCCTCCCGAATACTACGCAACGCTCACTTTTTCGTCGTGCTATTGGCACTTTGGTCATGTACGAATCCTGATTTGTGCAATGAGCCAATTTCGGACGCGCTTGTCTGTTCCGTCACATTGTGCGTGCGTGCCCAACAGGCAAGCAAGCAAGCAACTGACGACGACTTATTACCCATTGCGAACTTGGGGAGCTTCTACCTACGAATACTCCGTACACTACCCAAGGACGCGCGCGTGTCGGCGGCATGTGAGCACAATGTCTCGTAAATGCCACTCCGTCCTGGTAAAGGAGCACAAGGTTCCTCGCAAGACTTTCAAGTTTGTTTTGTATTCCCGGTACAAGAAATGCCCCGACTTGGTTCTGGGAGAGACCAGATACTACCTACATACACACATAACATGGCCGGCCCGGATGAGGCGGTCGCCGAGCAGCTGCATCGCGACTTGCAGGGGGCGCGCCAGGACGATTGCCTTGATGAGACGAGACCAAACCGCTTCCGACGGGTAGAAAGACCAGCCACCACGCGGCACTGTTTTGTCTCAGTCGCTCCGACGGATATGTACTAAACTCTCTAGACGCACGCGGCTACAAAGTACCGCGGGGCCCATATTCTTTTCCCTTTGGCTTTCTTGCCGGTTCTTGCCGGAATGTTCGAACATTACATCATGGTGCCTGGCCTAGTGGCACGTGACGTCTTCCTTGGTACAGATGCGGAATCTCCGTCTAATAGAATAACCCGTCCATCTGTCTTGTCTCTTGCATTGCCATTACTAGTGGCTCTTTGCCCAGCCCCTGAACCAGTCTAGGGCCTCGGGGTTGGCAACGCTGGCGTTGGTCTTGACGCCCACGCCGGACAGCACCTGCTTCACGGCAACCTCGATCCTTCACAACCATGTTAGCTTGTTGTTCATGCGGCTGACGCTCGACTTACTTCTTGCCGTTGCCCGTCTTGGGAATCCCGCCCCCGCACTCCTCAATCACGCCCGGCACATGCCTGGGACTCAGCTCGTTTCGGATCTTGGCCTTGATCTTGCCTCTCAACTCATCGTTGAACGTCATGCCCGATGCCATGGCAACGAAGAGGCAGACTGTCTCGTCCGTGTCAGACGCTCGGCGTCGCCCAACGCACACCGCATCCTCCACCTCGGACGCGAAGAACCGCGTGAGGATGTTGTAAATCTCTGCCGACCCAAACCGCACTCCCGCCGGCTTGAGAACCCCGTCGGAACGGCCCAGCATGATCAGGCTCCCCGTAGCTGCATCGGGCATCTTGACAAAGTCTCCGTGATGCCACGACGGCCCCTTGACTCCACAGATGTCCTGGAAGCGCTCAAAGTACGCCGCCTTGTACCTTGAATCCCCGTCAGCGCCGAAAAAGGTGAGAGGCTGGCAGGGAAAGGGCTTGACGCAGACAAGATCCCCCGGCTCGCCGGGCGGGACCTCGTCTCCCGACGCCGAGTCCACCACCCGGATAGCCATGCCGAGTCCGGCGCACTGGATCTCGCCGGTGCGCACGGGCAGCAGTGGGCAAGGTGCCCCAAAGAGCGAGATGATGTCTGTGCCGCCCGTCATAGAGGCGAGGTTGACCGTCTTGGGGAAGGCCTCGTAGACAAAACTAAACGTCGAAGGAGGCAAGGGAGAGGCGGTAGAATAAATGGCTTGCAGATGCGAGAGGTCAATACCGGGTTCCGACACTGGACGAACGTTGTTGGCTTCAAGAGCTGTCAGATAGGCGGCCGAGGTGCCAAAGTGGGTGATTCCCAGGTCAGAAAGCACTCGCGGCAACGACAGGTGCGAATGTGGTCGAAACGGTGATCCCGAGTAGAGCACCACGGTGGCACCGACGGCCAGAGCGCCAACACTCCAATGCCACATCATCCAGGAGGTGGTGGTGTAGTAGAGCATGCGAGACGAGGCGGACAGCGAGCAGTGCAGCAAGTGTTCCTTTTTGTGCTGAATCAGGGTGCCCAGTGCCGTGTGCACGATGGGCTTGGGCAGGCCGGTCGTGCCGCTGGAATAGAGAATGTAGAGCGGATGGGATGGGGGCAGCTGCTCGAACTCGAGAGGCGCAGAGGCGGCGCCGGCCAGGAAAGAGGCATACTCGACAGCCCTGATGTTCTGCGACTCGAGCTTTGAGATGCCCGTGTCGCCCTTGACATTGTTGATGACAACGACAGTCTGCAAGCCCGTCTTGGTGAGCTCGGCGACGATGCTGCCGGTCTTGGCGGTGCTGGACCACTCCTTGCCATTGTAGACGGTGCCATTGTCGGCGAACAAGACCTTGGGCGCAATTTGGCTGAGCCGGTCCAGGACCGCCGAGACGCCGCTGTCCGGGCTGATGCCGGTCCAAACGGCGCCCACGGAAGCGGCGCCGAGCATGGCTACGAGAGCCTCGACGTGGTTGGAGACGTAGCCAGCAACGACGTCGCCGGGGAGAAGCCCGGAGTCTCGGAGAGCATTGGAGCACCGTCGGGCGGCCTCGCGAAGCTCAGGCCAGGACGTGGAGCGCACATGGCCGGGGAGCTCCGTCATGGTGATGACGGCCGGAGCCGAGAGGTCGAGGGGTGCCGCGACGGCCGGGAAGAGGAGGTTCTCGGCAAAGTTGAGGCGGGCAGATGAGAAGAAGTCGGGGCGAGGGAACATGGGAGCGTCGGCAGGAAGGGCCTAGAGAGAGAGTAGTGTTAGTCCTGTTAGCCAGCCTGAAGTTTGCCGCCAAGGGCAAATGTTGCGCCTCGGCCATGGGCAACAAACGAGGAGGGCCTGGGATGGGAAGGACGTTGGACAAGGTGGACACACCCGATGGGCCTTTTGGGAGGCGACAATGCCAACAAAGTCCCAAGTTTCTTCCCAGAAAGCCGAGACATTGTCGACGGACCACCTATACAGGTCAGGGTAGCCTTGTAGCTTCAGGCCGTGCCTTTCGTTGACGTGCTGGATGAAGTGCCACATGGGCGTCGAAGCGGGCTGTGGATGGCGCCACAGCACGTCCGAGGCCTCGCTGGTGTCGACGACGTCGCTCATTGTGTCCATCGTGGGCTGTTGCACTTGCTGCGCGGGAGGACGGAGTGAGAGGCTAATAAGATGCGCCGAGGCCTGCGGGTGCTTTGCGGGGTGCTAGACGATTAGGACGTCGCCCGAGCCATTGTATCTCAACGACAGAAGTCGAAGCGGTAGGCGAACTGACTGGGAGTCGAGGAGAAAAGAGGCCATTAGTTAATCGTTTGTCGTCAAAGCCGAGCTGGGTCCGGAGTTGAAGGGCTCGGACTTGCAACCTGTTGTCACATGGTGTACGAAGTACGGACGTACTACGAGGTACCTCGTACGGAAAAGAATAACGTCACTGCCCGTATTCGTAGGCCGAAATAGTATACATACATACGTACTCTCATAGCTGATCTGTCCATAAAGTTGGCCTTCCCCCTGCCCGATCCGACTTTAAAAGGCCGCCCCTAGTATCGGATTCCGTGTGTCCCTTGCCTTGATTACCGTACGAAGTACCTACCGTTTGTATTCGTACATACGACGCATGTATGACATAAAGTATGCCTTGTCTCGTCTCGGGCTTCGATGTGGGTTGCTCACGGATCTTTGTCGACGCTGCTCCTGGCAAACAGGCACGAAGCGGCGAATGCATCCCTTTCCCGGACGCTTGTCAAGGCCCGCCGGCCATCGGGGCGCCGGGCTTCGGTCCATGTCTTGCTTGCTGCTGGCTGCGACTCCACAGGCAATTTGGGAACTCTATTTCCCCCCTTCTCCTGAATATGTACGAAGTACGTACCTAACCACCAGAGCTCCAAAAAATCTCAAATCTCAAAATCTGTCCACGTAAAAGTCCGTTGGGTTGGCGTCGGCCAATGCTGACGTAGCGAGTACATAGGTACCTACGAATACTTGCCTCGGTGCTGCTCCTTTCTGTCAGTCTCACGCGCTCTTACGTTGCCGCAAACTCTCCCTCTCCCTCTCCCCCTTTCCCCTTTACACCCACCCACCTATTCAGCACAGCCTACAGTTCTTGATCCCGTCCCGCGCCACTGCCTCGTGCGCGGCCGCCCTCATCGACGACTCTGGTTTTTTAGCTGCGCCTTAATTATTGACGAATGCGCCCACGCACGTCCATCCAAAGGAGTCACCATTGTTACAATCGACGAACTCGCCGCCGCACGCTTTGGGTAAGTCAAACCTCGAGCGCGTCTTGCCCCTTCCGTTCATTTCATTGTCGTCACCTGGATCACCTACCTACTCACTCTTGATTCCTCCCCCCGTGGCACTGGGACGCCTCGTGTGGCTGCGCCTTGCTTTCTCAACCCACACCGGATGTGGCTCGTCCCACCACGACTGAGCGGCCCGTCTTCTAATCCCTCTCTATCCTCTTCCTCGTCTACGGATATGTACCTCCTTACCTTTGCCTACATGGCTGCATGCAGTTCGCGTTGCGTGTCCTTCGACCCCAACCTTCGTCACCTCGCTGTATCCTCTCTTCCTCGGCGCCACGCTTCCACTCGTCGATGGCTTCGCGGGCCCATCCCGAGGACCCGCAATCACACCGCTGACCCCCTCGCGACCTGCAGGCTCGGCATTCGCTGCCCTCGCATACATACCAAGACGTTTGCTCAGGGCTCCGCTTAGCATCCTACGCTTAACCCGACCATCGTCGACCGACTCCTCGTTTCCCCGTCCGCACCGCCCACGGCTCGGAGAGATGCCCCGCAGACTGGCAAACCCCTTCGCCGCCTCTCCCGCAATGCCGCTGTCCGAAAAGAAGAGCGACAGACGTCCCTCGACTTCAACAATCAAGGGCAATCGCCTCACCTACTTCTTCTCCTCGAGCCCAAAGTCCAAGGAACAAATGACAGCCCAGCAGGCACTGCTCGCCATGCAGCAGCAGCAGCAGCAGCTCGGCGCCCCATACTCGGGCATCTCCCCGTCGTCCGTCTCTCGACCGACTATATCTCTTTCCACGGCCGTCGCCGGCGAGCACAACAACATTGAGCCGCCCTCTACAACCCTCTTGCAGTCTCAGACGGCCGAGGACATGGACCGTCAGAGGCGCGTCGATGCTCAATTCGGTCCTCTCGTCCATCCCAGCCACCTGTACATCAGCAAGTCCCACGGCGAGCCCTTGGAACCCCCCGTCGAGGACGAACCGCCCTACTACTTCCTGCTCACCACCTACATCAGCTACCTGCTCCTCATCGTACTGGGCCATATTCGTGACTTCTTCGGCAAGCGGTTCGGAGACAGGAAGCACTATCAGGCCCTCAAGGAACACAACGGCTTCGCGCCCCTCAACGACGACTTCGATAGCTTCTACACTAGGAGACTCAAGATGAGGCTGGACGACTGCTTCGCCCGAACCACCGTCGGCGTTCCGGGACGATACATCACCCTCATGGATCGCAAGTCGGACGACTACAACCGCACCTACCAAAACACGGGTACCTACACCGAGACGCTAAACATGAGCTCGTACAACTACCTCGGATTCGCCCAGTCTGAAGGCCCCTGTGCCGATGCCGTTGAGGAGTGCGTCAGGCGCTACGGCGTCAGCTTCTGCAGCCCCCGAGCTGATGCCGGCACCTCGGACCTTGCCCTCGAGGTCGAGCGGGAAGTTGCCGCCTTTGTCGGCAAGCCCGACGCCATGATCTTCTCCATGGGCTACGTCACCAACGCCAGCTCGTTCCCGGCTCTTGTGTCCAAGGGCTGCCTCATCATTTCCGACGAACTGAACCACGCGTCCATCCGCATCGGCGCCCGCCTCTCCAGCGCCGTCATTCAATCCTTCAAGCACAACGACATGTGCGACCTCGAGCGCGTCCTCCGTGAGGCCATTTCGCAAGGGCAGCCGCGCACTCATCGACCCTGGAAGAAGATTCTCGTCGTCGTCGAAGGACTGTACTCGATGGAAGGCACCATGTGCGACCTCCCCGGTATCCTGGCCCTCAAGCCCAAGTACAAGTTCTATCTCTTCATCGATGAAGCCCACTCCATCGGTGCGCTCGGGCCTCGCGGCCGCGGTGTCTGTGACTACTTTGGCGTTGACCCCTCCGAGGTGGATGTACTGATGGGAACTCTGACCAAGTCTTTTGGTGCCAATGGCGGCTACATTGCTGCTGAGAAGCACATGCTCGACAAGCTGCGGAGCACCAACGCATCCACGCTGATGGGCGAGTCTCCCACTCCGAGTGTCCTCATGCAGATCTTGGCCTCGTTGAAGCTCATCACGGGCGAACTTTGCCCCGGTCAAGGCGAAGAGCGTCTCCAAAGGATCGCCTTCAACTCCCGCTACCTTCGTCTCGGCCTCAAGCGCCTTGGCTACATCGTGTATGGCCATGACGACTCGCCCATTATTCCCGTCATGCTCTACAACCCTGGCAAGATGCCCGCGTTCAGCCACGAGATGCTCAAGCGCAAGATCTCGGTAGTCGTGGTTGGGTACCCCGCCACCCCTCTCATCAGCTCCCGTGCGCGGTTCTGTGTCTCGGCAGCTCACAACAAGGACGACATGGACAGGCTGCTGGCGGCTAGCGACGAGGTGGCGGATCTTTTGCAGCTCAAGTTTTCGACTGGCGTCGCGGGCGGGCTCGAGCCACTGCCGAACGACGTCCCTCCCGAGGAGGAGCGCGAGTGGAAGAAGGCCAACGGAGCTGCCATCAAGCCACCCCGATGGGCTCTCGATGACATTATTCGACGAGGCGTCCGCGACGCCAAGCTTCCCCTGCGGTAAAGCTGCATGTCTTGGTCCAAAAGGAGGTTGGGGCGTTGCTTTTTTAACGATGACGGCACGTATGCAACGGGGAAAGCCGTTTGGATGTCTAAAGGCGTATCAGGAGTGCATCATTGTTAGGAGGAATCTTGTTTCTTTTCTTTCTCGTGTTCCATTCTAGAGCCTGTTGACGCCGGCGGACAGGCGGCTCGGTTGGCGGTCGTCCTCGGCCGTATTATTCTTAGAAACTTTATTGACATCGAACTTCACGTCTCGAGGTGTCCGGATCCAATGTCGGAATGATTTCCAGGCTGCGGCGAAACGGTGGGCGGCCGTACCCAAGTACGAAGGACATGGTGAGAGCACGGAATGGAGGTTAATGGCTTCTTCCTACGAATACGTATGTTCCTACTCGATTCAAAACCAAAGTCGGATGATGTGCCATCAGCGACAACCTTTTGTGCCTACCCAACCTACTACCTAGAGTACGCACTCTAGAGAACTTACTACCTACCTACCTATAAGTGTCGAAGACCACTTAGTCCCCCAACGGGTAGTAGGGCGACGAGCGCACTTGGTAATACTAGGGGTTGTCGCGGTGGAGGAAACAGAGCAGATACGTAGCAAGATACGTAGCCAGGTCTGTTGTGCTTCAACCTCCCAGCAGCTTAGTGGTAGATAGCTGCGTACCTACCTTGTAGGGATCCTCCACCCACTATTAGGTACCCCCTACCTGACCAGGACCTGAACTTGGCCGTGCGTCCGCAAAGCCAGAAGCGGCCTAGACGCAACAATACCGACGACATCCCAGTTTTGCATCCCGTCACCGTCGTCTCGCCTCCTTGTCCGCGGCAGCGCCCTCAATCAAGACTCACCGACTCTTCTCCTCGTCGAAGTCCCTCACCGAGGCCTTCTGCCGCTGCCGCCGATTGCTACTCGCTGCCATACGAACCCCCCGCCGCAGCTTGCCCCCGCCCGCTATCGGTGTTCCTCTGAGCCGCGACCGAAACACCCTCTCGGCCTTGCCCACAAGCCCGTGCCCTCGACTCTAGACGACTGTTTAGCGGAGCGTCGCCGTCCGCTGGTCTGGCGAGATGATGAGCTTCGATGGAGGCACGGCATACGCCGAGTCGGACGCCGACGACGAGTACGAGCGGAGCATTGGCGACAGGTCACCCGTCGGGGACTCAGAGGCATCCCCCATCGACTCCGAGCCATCGACATCGGCCGAGCATACTCCCACGACCTACGCCCACCGTGGCGGCGCCGACCGCCTCCCCGAGACCCTCATCACCGACTGGACGGCTGACGAGTGTGCCGACTTTATCGGCTCCGTCGGCCTTCCCCAGTATGCCAATCGTTTCGTTGGTGCGTCCTTGTCCATCCCCACGCCCGCGAAATTGCCTCGCATGCCGGCTCTGCCCTCGTTGCAATTGGACTACATGAATTACTGACGAGCACATGCGTGTGGCTGCAGAGAACGAAATCATCGGTGAAGCCCTGATAGCGCTACAGCACGACGACCTCAAAAGCATGGGCATTGCCAGCGTCGGCCATCGGCTCACCATTCTCAAGAGCGTCTACGATGTCAAAAAGGCTCAGGACGTGCCCATCGACGGCGACCACTATCTACCCCTGTGTAAGGCTTCCCCCCTTACATTTCGTCCTGGCCTCTTCCCAATCCACAGCGCTGACGAGAGCAGCCGCCGACGCCGAAGCACAGTATGCCACGGCCACACTCAAGGATATCAAACACCTGGTGGGGCAGCTGCTCCTGCGAGATGAGCGGATGAGTCTGCTCGAGCAGGACCTGCGGCGAACGACGGATGACTTTAGGCGCCTCCGGGAGGACATGCTCCCGGCGCTACGCCTTGCCAAGGATGCGCAACAACCGCTGCCCAACTTGAGCGGCAGCTCTCATGCTTATAGTTACGAGCCGACGCTTTCACCGCCTGTTCCGACGCCGCCCCCTGGCCAGGGTCCCGGCCTCGGAGTCATGCGGTCATACTCGCAGAGGAAGATTCTAATTGGGGCGACGCCCAAGGGAACCTCGCCCACGCAGCCTACGCACGAGAGGACGATTGCGGAACAGACATTGGATCCAGCCAACGCGGCGGAGCGGGCCGTCATGTCGTCATCCCACCTCGCAGCCATGAACGGCTCCGCGAACTCGACGGTTGCGTCATCCTATCCCTCGCCGAACATCCCCTCGCCAACATCGCCGCAAACCCAAAACTTGACCGGCACAACCCTTGCTTCTCGATCATACCGCGGCGAAACCCCGACGCCATCCAACCGCGGAACGCTCACCGAGAGCGATCACCCAATCTATGGGGGGCGCGACAAAACCCCCGGCACCGCGCCGCTTCGACGACGAGAAACTCCGGTGCCCGACACGCCGAGCACGAGCAACGCATCCGTCGAGATATTCAAGTCGTTTCGCGTCAGCATGGACGACCCGTGCCACAAGGTCTTGCCGGCCGCGCTCAAGAAATACCAGATCAACGCTCCCTGGGACCAGTACGCCTTGTATATTGTCTACGGTGATCAGGAGCGCTGTCTCGGCATGGACGAGAAGCCCCTGATCTTGTTCAAGCAGCTGGACAAGGAGGGCAAGAAGCCAATGTTTATGCTTCGAAAGACGAACAATGCCCAGGTGGATGGCGACCCGGGAAGCGCTGGCATGGGCGGTGCTGCGAGGGGCGCGTCGACGGGATACGACCCACCAGGAGGTATCATATGATGGAAATGGCCCAGAAGCCAGCGCAAACGAGCCCATTTTACATGTCGGCTCTTTCGATCCAATTCGGAGGCGAACGAGGGAGACGATTCCATAGGGCTACAGCACATGGCTTTGGATGCATGGCTCCCTGTGGAGCCGTGATGATGGTGTGATAAATTACGGTTTGCACAAGTGATGACCGGCCAAGGCCATGAGCACGCCTGGTCGAGAGGGCAAAGGGACGAGACAGAAGCAGAGTCAAGACTACTAGTACCTGACGAGCGGCGCCATGGCGTGGGGCGGCCATCTTTATTACGAGACAGCAGACGAGGAACGGCGCCATTGTTGGTGCACAAGCAATAGGGCAGCCGAGTTGGAAACTCGTCCCTCCGGCACCCGTTTCGCATGAACTGCTCGGTACATGTCGTTTGCGTGCCCTCTTGACGAGGGGGTTGGAGCAACCTCGACTGATGGCCCTCCTGGCCTCGGGACTGTGATTGGGCCTTGAGAATGGAGCGATGCGGATCATGTTTTTCTCAAGGGAGGCGACGGCGTTGGCGTGGCAGATACGTGGCAGTCGGGTCTTGGACGCGTGAGACGAGGGTGGCTGGCTGCGGCATCACAGGACGAGCTTGGCTTGGAGACGAGGACGGCGGTTATGGTTGGGAGTCGGCAGAGAGGGCGGACTTGGCTCTCTGGAGTGCGACACGACTGACTTTTTTTATATTTCTTTCTTGTCCTTTTCTTGGATGCGAGGGGCTTGCATTGACTGCGACGCAGAGGCCCTCGTATTCATACATGTTGAAGAGTTCTCGGGTGGCGTTTGACTTGGGCTGGGGAAGAAGCACCATGCGGGAGACAGCGGAGCCGTGTGTTTTCAGTGCAGACGACGATGGATCTCGCCAATGTGCCTAGCTACCCGCCAACGGGTACCTACCTAATGAGGTATCTCGTGTGCTTGGACAATGAGCAACGTCAAGGGCCTGTATTTGCGAAGAATGTCGCACGCATCTCTTGAGGTGTTCTGTCTGGAGGCTGCAATGTACAGATACAGAGTGTCCAGGTACGAATACATACCTATACCTTTGGGTATGTATGTACACGGCCGAGGGCGGATGGAATGCCCGTCGTTCTCTCTTTGGCATTCGGCAGTGGCCAATTCTTCTCCATCGCTCCCTCTCCCTGATGAGCCGGCGCCGCGTCCAAGGCGTTCTTCGGAGCAAGACAGCCAGCCGGCGCCTCGTGCAGGTGCAGCGGTGGCCATTGCCCGCCGCCGTTTGCACCGAAGCCAGCGCTCTGCCGTGCCACCGTCTCGCGACCCTAGCCAACTCTGCCTTGGCTCTGCCTTGGCTCTGCCTTGGCTCTGCCTCTACGAAGTACGAGTTACGAATACGTCTTGACCCTTTTCCCTGTCAGCACTCGCGAGGGTTCTCGTGCTCTTGTGACACCCGGGTTGCTTCCACGCCCATCCCATTCCGTTCGGCTCCGTGCGGAATGCGAGTGCCGCAGCAAGCGCACATCAGGCCGGAAATATCGGTGTGGGCTCAAGCGACTGACCGAGGGCCACCACCGACCACTCGACACCGATAACACATCCCCACGGTTTCTCCCCTTGACCTCTCCCGGGCATCCGTTGGCACGAGCCGTGGCGGAGCTGCGTGTGGCTCCCGTGGGAGGGAACGAGAAGACGACTTGCGGGACTGACGGGTGGCCTCGCCTGCTGCTCCGCGCCGCCGACGGTCTTGCATCATCATGAGCGGCGGCTCCCCATTCTTCCCAGGAGGCCCGTCGCCGATGCCGCCGACCACTGCCGCGGCGACGACGACGACGGCGACGACGGCGACGACGGCGACGACATCTTCCTCATCTTCAGTAATACCCCACCTCGAGCCGACGCCGCCTCCGCCGCCCATGGTTACGCTGCCGGGCGACGTCAACCTGCGCGACCGCGTCATCGAGCTCATCAGCGGCGGATCGGCAGGCGAGAAGATTGTGCGCGGCTTCCTCATCGGCGTGGCCCTGGGGCTCATTGTGGGCGGGCTGTGCTGCTGCTGGATGCCCTGCTTTGGGCGGGCCGAGCGAGCGCGGCGGCGGCGGGAGCGGGCCGAGAGGACGGCCTTGTTGAGGGGCGAGGCGCCGTTGCCGCTGCCGCCGCCACGGCGGACGAGGAGGAGTCTGAGGGCGATGGTGCCGTGGCTGAGGGGTCAAGGTGGCCAGGGGACATGACATGCTGGACTCCGGCATCGATGGGAGGCATGACATGCTGAACTCCGGCATCGATGGGAGGGAGGCCCTGGCTGCTGCAGACTGATGGACGTGGACACGCAGTTCCTTTTCTCTGTCCCCTGGTGAGGATGGCGAGTTGTTGCTCGGGAGTTTGGCAGGGTTATCGCGTTCTCGGGCCCCGAGACGCTGGCTGGCGTTGGCGCGAGTGCTCATCACTTCTTCAGGACGGCATCATTTGAAACTAGGCATGCTTGTTTCCCCCAATGTCTTCTAGAAACTACGCAGCGTGGCTGTCTTTAGTGCAGCAGATTATGACTTTACATTTGACTTACAACGGTCTGCACCCTCCGGTGAGTGTACAGTCGAGTGCCTACTGTAGTTGGTGAGAAGTCGGGATTTCGTGAGAGGCAGGGCCCTTGTATCTGCGATCTGCCTTGTATCGGCTTTGTATGTATTCGTACGTCTTGAGGCTCACGTCAGGGCATGCAAGGCGTGCTGCGTGAGATCGTGCGATGATGATCTAGCTAGGAAGAAGCCCTATGGGCTGCTGTGCGAGGGTGCAGAAGGCACCCTAGCACGAGAGGCTGACTAACTAAAAGTAGGGCGAACCACAACACCTCCCCTTAGCCGAATATCCCACATAAGGCTCTTAACACTACGGCAAACGTACAATTGCAACGCGCTCTTAGAAATGCTTTTCTATAGCTCCTTTCTTCCGTAAGTCATTCTTCCTCTATTCGTAGGGCTTTTTGCCCTTCTAATTGCCTAATTAAGCTATTAATCCTTTTCTAAATCCCTTTCCTAATCGGGATCGTTGTTAAACCTCGGGTTAAAGTCTAAGTTAGTGCTTAAACTTCTCGTAGTTTATACGCAAGAGTGGCTTCGTTAAGCCGTCAGCGATTATTTCCTCGGTCCGGACTTAATAAAGCTGAAAATAGCCTATTGCCGTTCGTTAGATAATCTATTTAAAGTAGCGATTAATATACCTCGTGCGGCCTGCATTCGCCTTATTAAGAATAGCTAGTCTCGTATTCTAACTATCGGTATATATAATCATTAGTATAGGTTGCGGGTAGCCTATATTATATAGAAGCTTCGCCTACTATATTACGGCTATACTAGCCGGCGTAAGGTTAATAAATTCGGCCTCTATAGACGAGGTTGTTACTAACGTTTGCCGCTTCGACCGCTAAAAGATCGGTCTATCGGCTAAAAAGACCATATACCCGGCTATAGAGCAGCGGGTTTAAAGATCGTTAGCAAAAGATACGTTAGCGTAGACGCGTAGCTTTAGATCGTTAATCGAATAACGGCCGCTAAGGACAATGCCTAAGGTTAAAGACCCTTTAAGATAACGCAATAAGTGCTTTAGGATAGCTATATGCGTTATAGTCGGGTTATAATTTGCCTCCGATAACTTATTCACCGTATATAATAAGTCTAGCCTAGTCCCTATTGCTAGCTTATTTAGGCTACCGGTCCTTTAGAGCTACTATTTAAAGGGCATTACTAATTATTATTATCTCTAGTCCGCTAGGATAACGGTCTTTAGCGGCTACGGCGTTATTACCGTATTCTCGATGTTACTGCCGAATTCCTTAAGGACCTTTATCGTAAATCTTATCTAATGCAGACGAATCGTTCGGTTAACGCGATCCCGGTCTATTTCTAGTCCTAGGAATTCGGTCGGCTCCTTAAGACTCTTTATCTTATATAGGCCGCTTAATAGGCGAGCCTTATCCGCAATAAGGTCTTATATAGCTGCTGCGATTAATATATCGTCGACGTAGAGGATTAAAAGCGTGCTATTATCGTAACGAAATAGGCATAATTCTGCCTCTAGCTAAACGAAGCCTAAAGCAACGAAGTCAATAATAACTTTATTAAACCACTAACGAGGGGCGGCCTCGTGCCTATATAGAGCTCGCTATAGCTTATAGACGCGGCTAGTGCCGTTAGTTAGACCGTAGGGCTGCTTAATATAGATTTCCTCCCTTACTTCGGCGTGCGGGAAGGCGTTAACTACGTCGAACTTCTTATATTCGAGGTTATCCGAAGCTACGATAGTAGCAAACACTTAAATAGAAGCCTAGTATGCTATTATAGCGTAAAAGTCTTTAATAGGCCTATTTATAGAATCTTAGTCCCTGCGAACATACTAACGGGCCTTCGCAATACTGTCTACTCCCGCAATATGTTTCTTAAGAAATTCCTAACGGCCCGGAAGGACCTAATAGCCTCGTAGGCGAGAAATAAGAATCTAGGTCTCTTTATCGTTAAGCTTACGGTATTCTTTCCTTATAGCAGGCAACTAGCGACTCTTATAGTTAGGGTAGTCTATAGCCTGCTTCTAGTTCTTTAAAGTCGTATTAGGCTATACAAAAGCTAGAGCCGCTCCTACACTAAGAACCTAAGGAGGATTAGTCTTATAATAGGTGTTATTTTCGCGAAACACTGCGAGTTATAAACCGGATAACTCCCTAGCTTAGCTACTACTACTATAGCTGCCTCTACGGCTGCCGTAAGCACAGCTACTACGGCCACGGCCTCGTCCTAAACGTTTGTTATAGTCGTAGGCCTAATAGGGTCGAGATATACGGCGAGGATAGAAAGGCGATGCCTTATCCTTAGAAGCCGGGTTAGAGTTAGTCTCCTCGTTAAAATAAACATAACGCCCTTGCTCTACTACAGGCGTCGGGTCGGGTGTTAGGATATAACTTAGGTCCTTAAGCACCCCCTATAGGGTAGATAGGTCGAGTTCTTCTTTACGTAGCGAAGCGGCTTCGTCTTGCCTCGTATTGCGTTTTCTATCTACGGCTTTAATCTTCCCTATATCGAACAGGTAGGTGACTTTATCGTTATCCTCCTATAGGGTAGCTTTAAATTCGACTTCGTTAATAGTAAGGCGCTAGTGCTCCTTGCCTTCCTAAAAGCGGATATCTTAAGCACGCACAACGATCTTCTTCTTAGGAAGCTAGACCTTATATATATGCTTATTAAGTCCCTCTATGCCTACTAGGCGGCCCTTCTAAGCTCGTAGGGCTATCTTTACACTTTTAACCCTCTGCTAGTATAGGATAGTAACGAACGTAGTATAGCCCTAAGCCCTTATATGCTTAATGCTATATAAGTATAGCGTGTAGATCTCGTCGAATAAAACCTTAATTAGGGCTCTACCGTCCTTATAGGCGCTCGTCGGAAGTATATTATTAACGTAAGTGCTTATCTCTATAAAGTACGGCTATAAAAAGGCCGGAAGGTTCGTATTAGCGTAAATACAGCGTACGAGGTCTATTAAAGTACGGCTAGCACGTTTAGTAAGTCTATTCTACTCTAGAGTATAAGGGGCACTAAAGCGAAGGATAAACCCGTCCTTATCGGCCTATTTAAACATTGCATCCGACTAGAACTCTAAGGCGTTGTTAAAGCATATAGACTAGACCGTCTTATTTATAGCGTAGCTCTATACCTATATCTTCTAACCGTAAAGTAGGTTATAGGCCTCCCCTCGGTCTATAGCGAATAGAACCTAATAGAACCTCGTATAGATATCGATTCCGTATAGTAAGTAGCGTTTCCCTCTAAAGCCGGTAGGAGAGTGTTAAATAAAGTCCTAGAATATATACGCAAGGAACTATTAAGGATTAACCAAAGAAGTGCGACTAACTATTAGGTCGGCCTTCCTAAAATAATAGGCCTCGCAAAAGAAATCCTCGAGACTATTAGTATTAACGTTAATGCCGGACTTACGGCAAGCATTAAGCACTCTAGCTTTGCCTACGTGCCCGAGCCTACGGTGCATAAGACTAAAGTCGACCTTCTTATTAGTTAGCTTAGTTAAAGTCTTCGGCAGGGCTACGAGGGTAAGGTCGGGATGCTTTTATCGAATTATAAGGTCTCCCGCAACTTAAGCATTACGAATAGTGCTAACCCTAAGCTTCTAGCTAATCTTACATACTGCCTCCCCTATAGCTTAAAAAGCCAGTTAGCTATTAAATCCGTCTAGCATAACGCCTTTATCTTAAAGGACTTTAGAGCTTATTAAATTCATAGGTGCATTAGGGCAGTAGCGAACGTTAGTTAGGTTAAGAGTTAAGTCTCTAATTATTATACGTATTATGCCTACGCTAAGGACTCGAAGGTTGCTACCGTTTAATACTTATATTAGACGATAGGCCGGAGTAAGGGTAAAACTCGTAAACCACTTTAAGTCGTTAAAGCAGGTGTCTAAGGCTCTAGTATTATAGACGACTATATCCCGTAGGGACTTATAACCTATAGCGAGGATAGCGTCTTTAAACGACGTAAGACTTATAGTAAATAGGGTTATATCGCGTTTGCCTACCGTAATAATATCTATATTGCCCTTCTTAAAAGGATTAATGCCTTATTAACGCTATTCTTCCCGTTTCTATTCTAGGGCTTTATTAAGATAGAGAGTCTAGCAGTTACTTAGCTTATAACCTCTACTAGTAGCGACGATACAACTATATTCGAGTTTTACTTACTTAGATAAGTTATCTTTAGTTCGGGATCTAGTATTATCGGAGCTACCTCTACCTCTACTACGGCCTTAGCCGCGGCCTCTGCCTTATCCTCCTCTATAGTTATTATCTATCGTAGATAGGGTTAAGGATATCGACTTATCTTAGATAGCTAACGCCTAGGAGCCGGGGACCTTTTAAGATCCCTTCTCTACCTAGCATTAATATTATAAGAACTTATCGATAGCGGCTTTAGTAGGAAAATCATCCTTCTTATAGTCGTATTGCTAAGCGTAAAACTAGTAAGGGTAACCCGTCCGAAGGCTATAGATAGCTATATAAACGTATATATTCTCGTCTAGTATCTTATAAACGGCCCTTAGTTAACGCTAGCACTACTCTAGTCGTCGAGAGTATATATCTAAAGTGGCAAAGTTATAAGCTTTAAGTCTAAAAAACTTAAGTATCGTCTCTACGATAGAAGACTTAGGCAGCTATAAGGCTACACGTTGTATAAGGAGGTATATCTCTTAACTTATCGAATTAATAGTCTAACCTCCCTTTATAACTATCTCCTTTAGATTATCGGATAGGGTGATTATAAGGATTCTTATAGCCTTTAGGTCGTTCTTTTGCTAGTCCTTTTATTCTTCGGTAATGCTAATCGTGCCTACCGGACGTTCTAGCCTAAGGACTTGCCTTTAGATATATTCGTAAATATCTATTATCTTAAGCGTGAGATTTACGTTAATTAGCTAAGCGGTATAATTTTCTAGTCCCTTTAGACGTTTAATCGTGCCTATAAGGGTACTATCGTCGTTCGCTATCTCAAACGTCCCGTTAAGCAACTATCCCGCGGGCAAAAGAGGCGTTACTATTAAAAGGGTATTTTATGCGTAGAAAAACTCTTTAAATAGGCGTTTAGGCGAAAAAACAGCTATAAAGGCGAGAAAAGTCGGAAAAAGATCGTAATAATCAAAAAGAACCACTTATAAAGCGCAGGGATGCGTTTTAGCGGCGCTTATAACCTCTTAAGGCTTACGTTAGGGCATATAAGGCGTGCTACGTAAGATCGTGCGATAATAATCTAGCTAGGAAGAAGCCCTATAGGCTGCTGTGCGAGGGTGTAGAAGGCACCCTGGCACGAGAGGCTGACTAACTAAAAGTGGGGCGAACCACAACAGTACGAAGTACCTACTTCGTATTCGTATTCGGATGAGTGTACGAAGTACGAAGTACCTACTTCGTATGTACGGATACCTCAAGCCCGGCCCCCGACCAACTGCAAGGCACACCAACTGCAAGGCACCCAAAGCAAAGTCCACGCCCGCTGGTGGCGCAGGCTCGCCGTGACGCGCAATTGAGGCGCTCTCAAGCCCCCGTGACTGTGGGGCAGTAAGCCCCCCCTAACTAGTGGTACCTTGGTGATCATCACTGGAGACTGGAGGAACTGGAGTGTCAGTAAAACACCATTGCCACTTTTGACGATCCAGACCGCAAACGCATCTCCCTCTCCCGTCTGCAACTTGCAAAGGCGGTCGGACCGACGGCCACACACACACGCACACGCGCTTTCTCTCTCTCCCGTATCCACCGCACAACCCTCTCGTCGGGCGTCGGCGACGGACAAGTCCCCATCAACGCTCGTCGTGCCAGAGCAGCGCCCACCCCACGATGCTCGACGACAACTTCCCAACCTTTCGCCTCCAGCCCTGCCCCGACGACCCCCTCCAAAGCCTCGTCTACTTTGCCCACAACGGCTCCCAGCCCGCGGCCACGTTCCTGCTCAGGCGCCCCCCGGCCCCGTCGTCCAGGAACCAGTATGCGCTCGGCCTGCTCGACGCCCAGCTCCCCTCGCTCGTCTACGCAGAGGTGGCGGTGAGGCCCGAGTGGACGCACCCGACGCTCTCGGCCGCAGAGGTGCGCGCCAGCAACGGCGTCTCCCACTCGCCCGCCCCCGTCACCCCGGTTTCCTTTGTCGTCTCGCTCTACGACCCGGACATGGCTGTCACCGTCAAGTATCGCCCGGGCGGCTGGAACAAGTCGGAGGCCTGGGAGTTTGAGGTGCCCGAGCGCAGCTTCAAGATGCCCAGCGCCAGTCGCATCGATCAGGACAGCGCGGGGGCACAGCTCGCTGCCCTCGCGCCAAAGGTCGTCTTTCGCTGGAAGCGCGACGGCAGGCTGAGCAAGGACATGACGTGCTACATGTCTGGCAGGAGCGTCGGTGGCAAGAAGAGCAAGGAGCCCGACATCACCGTCGCCATGTTCCACGCCGCCAAAAACGAGGGCATGGTGACTATTTACGAGCCCAACATGGCGCGCGTCGAAATCGAGGACCGCAAGGGCCTCGAGCTCTCCCTCATCCTAGGGTCGGTGGTGATCCTGGATCTGTACCTCGCCCCGCGCCAGGATGTCTACAACGTTGCCGGCGGCTCTGGCCCGACGCTGGTCAACGGGCAGCGAAAGGGGTCTGGCTCCCGGCCGCCGCCGCAGCAGGCCACGACCTCGCAACCCGTTTACGCGTCGGGCGCCCTGGGCACCCCCCCTCCAGCATCGTCGCCCGCGCCCCGGCCGCCGCCTGGCAGAGACGCGCGCCAGCACGCCGAAATCGAGGCCGAGACCAAGAGGCTGCAGGCCATGGTCGCCCACGAGAACCGCAAGACGCGCGAGCGCGAGAGGCGCGACGCCGAGGAGCAGAGGCGCATCAAGAAGATGCTCGACGACGAGGAAAGGGAGCGCCGGCGACGCGAGGCCGAGGTGGAGCGTGAGACGGAGCGGCTGCGCAGGGAGTACGGCGTCCCGGGCCCCAACGCGACCAGGCCCTCGCCGACGCTGCCTCCGAGGACCGGCCAAAGCCAGCTACCCGCCAGGCATAGCCACTACACTGTTGCGCCCAAGAAGAACTGCGGTTGGTAACGTGTTGAAGGGAATCGGGCTCACAGTCCGTGACATGACGGAGGCATTTACACACAGAAGTTATAGCTCGGTCGAAAGCCGTAGCTGCACGGCATGGCGTTGTGGGGTCTGGTGTTATTTGACGACTATTTGACCATGCTTCAGCCGCTTGATGGGAGCCGGCTTCGAGCGAGCAAGGGAAGCAAAGGCACTTTAAAACCATGTACCCCATGTCTCGGCCTCGAGTCCGGCTAGGGGAGCCGTTCTTGCGATATAATCGGATTCCGACAAACAGGTGTATTCGTGAGCGCACAAGCGTTGAAGACGGGAAACGCGTCGACTCGTCCGTCTTTTAAGCCCGCGACCCGGCCCTAAATGAATAGAGGGTGCCACTTCGGCTCCATGGTCACGGCTGTCTATATCGGCCCCCCCCCCCCGGCTTGCTTCTTGGGCAGCAGACGTCGGCCCCATGCAGCTACCCCCATGCAAAGACAGTCACCTGGCCTTGACGTTTTCGAGTCGCAGGTCATTGATGACCATGTACCTGCTAAAGACAATGTACAGGTGGCGGAACCAGACCATCTGGCTCTTGTGGGCCTCGGTCATGGCCCTGCGCGCGGCGCCGAGCCCCCCCTCGCCGACGAGCTGGCTCATGAAGAGCAGGGCGGCCGGGTGGGCCCTGTCGCCGTGGCCGACGGCGAGGGCCCAGGCGGCGAGGGTGGCGAAGACGTCTGCGGCCGAGAGGTACTTGCGGGCGAGGCCGACGGTGGTGAGCGTATACAGGTCGACAGGGCTGGCCCAGCCGGGCTTGCCGCGGACGAGGGCGGCGGCGAAGGCGCGGGCGCCGTGGTAAAGGGACACGTGGTTGGGGTGCGACGAGACGCCGCGGGCGTCAAAGGTGATGAGAACGTCAATGTTGGCCGTGGGGCGGGCCTTGTCCTCGGCGCGCTGGCGGGGGAGCTGCGGAGCAAAGGCGCTGCAGAGGAGGTCGGAGATGGCGTCGTGGTCCCACGTCTTGGTCATGGAGTCGGGGAAGTCGGTGCTGTGCAAGCATGGGGTCAGCGACTCTGGCCGACAAGCGCCTGCGGGGCAGATGGGCGGGCGCACGGATTGTCGACGACAAAGACGTCGTCCTGTTCCCGGAGGCCCAGTTGCATGCCGCTCTTGACGAGCTCCCGCTTCCTCGTCTCGCCGAGCCCGCCCGCGTTGCCTGTTGCACCGCAAGCCAACGACGGTTGCGCGCGTTAGCCAGACTGCCTCGAGCCGCCCGGGCGTGGCCCCGTACCTGTGCTCAGACACAATATCTTGACGTGGTTGCCCGTCTCGGGCCGGGTGAGGGCCAGCAAGGTGGGCGCGAAGAACATGGCCTCGTCGTCGGGGTGCGCAATGAGCAGGCAGATGCGCTTGTTCCTCAGGGCCGGGAAGCGCGCCTGGACGACGCTGGCCGTGTAGACGTAGAGCAGGGGCACCACGACCAGCAGCGCTGCCACGATGGCCAGGCTGCGCTCCATGATTGCTGGCTGGCTGTGGTGGTGGCTGGATGAGGAAGACGACGTTGAAGTCCTCTGAGAGGTGGCTTGTCCCACTGCGTGTACAGGGTAGCAGTACTTCGTAGCTCGACGCCATTGCGTACTTGTACTTCGTATTCGTACTACGTACCTAGTCGCCCGTAGCGTCTTTCTTCTCCCTCCTCTTCTCTCCTCCCCCCCCCTCACATCGTCAGACCAGCCGCCCGCAATGGCCCGCCCGCCCAAGCAAAAGACGCCCGCCGGCTCCATCAAGCTGCGCATGCCCGACCGCTCCGCGCCCTCGCAAAAGACGCTCTTGGACCTCGCCCAGGAGCGCCACCTCTTCCAGCAGGCCGCCACGCGCGACCACGACGCCGCCCTCTCCTCGCCCACCATCCCCCCGGGCGCCGACCGGCTTCTCGAGGCCGCCCTCTGGACCGTCACCCTGGCCATGCTGCACTTCACCTTTGACGTCCTGGTGCAGCATCAGTACGCCAATGAAATCGTCTGGCCCGCCGTGTGCACGCGCGCCGCCAAGGCGTGGACAGGTTAGACGACTGCTGTTGATGCCGTCGCAGAGCCCGCGCTGACCGCCACCTCTGCCAGTCTTTCTCTTTCTCTTCTACTGCCTCCATCCCCACCACTCGACCCCCGTCCTCCTCCCCGGCCTCCCTCTCCGCCATCAGCCCCGCCTGCGTCAGGCCGTCTTCTTCGCCATGAGCGTCGCCTCGGGCTGCCGGCTCATCTACGTCTCCAACACGTATGGCTACCTCGCCACCATGAAGCAGGCCCCGCCCCTGGGCTGCCTCTGGCTCTGGGCCGTCGTCGAGCTCGACCTGCCCCTGGCCGTCCTCAGCCTCGTCTTGGCCGCCCTCTTCCTGTGGCGGGGAGGCTACGAGATTAAGTGAGAGCGCTTCGGTCGCGTCGACACACGGAAAAGACTAGGTGGCTCGCTCAAGGTTTCGATGCCACCGAGGTTCTGCTGTCGTGGAGAACTGTACGCGCTCCTCTCTTCATGGCGTCGTCGATCCTGTCGCCGCAGCTTTCGAAGCCCGTCGCCCCTTGCGCCGCCATCCGCTGCACCAGCATCTCAAGCCGGCGAATCTCTTCCATCTGGCTATCCACGAGACCATGCACCTTTGCCGAGCCCCTTTCACCCGCCGATTCGCCGCCCCGTTGCGCCTTGGCCTCCAGGTCCCCAAGACGCGACGAAATCATGCTCATGTGCAGAAATTGCACCCTGGCCGTCAACGCCTCCCTCTGCCGCACCAGCTCAAGCGCCTTGGCCCTCGCCGGCAACCATGCCATGGCGACCGAGGGCCTCCCGCCCTGCCAGCTCCGCGGCACGAGCGTGAAGCCGGCCTCGTCGCTGCGGCCCGCCGACGCCCGGGCCTCGACCTCGGTCACCAGGTCCAGCAGCCGCTGCTCCAGGTTGAGCAGGTCGTCCATGACAAAGGCGTACATTTGGTGTTCCTTGCCGCGGGCCCGCAGCGGCGGCGGCGGCGGCGCATCTCCACAACCATGGTTGTGGCTGTAGCCGTGGTGCTGCGTGTCGAGAGCCTCCAGCAGGTCGGCGAGCCAGGCCGACTCCGTCTTGAACCACGATAGCGACGCCTTGACGCGGAAGTACTCGTCGTCGCTGTTGCGCAGGTACGCGACGCGCGCGTAGGCGGCGGCGGCAATGGCCACGACAAAGGTCAGGATGCCCACAATGTTGGACGTGATGGACAGGGGGGAGTCTTGCTGGCTGCTGTTGGCGGCGGCCATGTTGGCGGCGGCCATGACGGACAGCTCGTGCGTGGGGCAGCGGTGTGGTGAGGAAGATGCTCAGCTCGCCGTGGACAAGAGGGCGCGCCGACCCGTCGCTGTTCGCGCAACATGTCTTGCACGTTGCCCGACAGATAGATGTTGGGCCAAGGGGAGCTCGCCTGGGCCAAGTTTCGGGAAAATAGCGACACGAAAAAGCAAATGGAAAAGATGGCCTCGAGCTTCGCGTCTAAGTCGTCACGTGACGAATATCCTGCGAACCTGGCTGCAGAGCCAGGCAGGCAACAACGTCACGCGTTAGAGAAAGGACCAAGATTAGTCGCTTGATGTACCTGATGCATTCTTGCCCGACGGATCATGGATGCTAATCTACACTATGTATTCGTAAGAGTCGCTCTATGCACACGCGCTTGCCGCGCGGGTATCTAACGTCAAAAGCCCACCAGCCAATTCCCTTTTCTCAGCCATTTCTTTAATTGCGCCGACATTATCCGTAAAACGGCACCTCCCCCCTGCCTCTTCAAACATAAATCGCATCGACATGTCGTAGTCCACATTGCCCTTCACTTCTTCTTGCCGCCCCGCTGCGGCTCGGCGAACCTAATACCTCTGCGCGCTGGGGGCACTCGCTCCGTGCCCTCGTCCTCGCTGTCGCTGTCGCCCGCCATGCCCAGGGCCGCGTGCCGCCTTCGTCGCTCCGCAGGCGTTTCGCCTCCGTACTCGTCGTCGACATCGCCGCCGTCGTCCTCATCGCCCTGATTGGCCAGCACGGCCAGGCGGCGCTTGCGTTCAACCGGCGTCTCCGTCTGGTCCAGCCCCGGAGACCGGGTCGGGTGGCCCTTGGACGATTCGCTCGACGAGGCTGATGGTTGACGGCCCGGCGATACTGACCCGGCACGGCCGCGGCCGACGCGGATGCTCTCTCTCATGCTGTTGTAACTGACTCGCTCGACAGGGCCGCCAAGAGGTTGCCCGCCAGCCATCCTCGCGGAAGGCGGTCCTTCCTGGGCCAATATCTTGACGGCCGAGGAGGCTGACGAGTGGTCCACCACCTCCTTGCGCGTCCGGATGTCGAGCTGCTGCACCTCTCGGATAAAGTCATCCTTGGTCATGCGCTGGCCGACGCCGCCAATGGTGAACCGGATGTTCTTGTCATCGTCGTCGTCCTCTTGGCCAACGCTCCTCCTGCGCGTCTGTCCGGCGCCGGCCCCTCTGCCAAAGCCGGACCACCCCGATGACTTGGTTGCTGGCGTGCTGGACGGCACGCCGGCCTCGCCTTCTTCGGCCGCTGCTTCTGCGTTTCTCACGCCCGGTCGGGACCTTCCAGGATGCCGGACCCTCGCTCCAAGGCCGAGGTATTTCAGGCCTGACCCAATGAAGTCGCTCCCCTCTTGGGCCTCATCCCTTTGCGATGGCAGCTGATACGTCTTGACAACCTCTCCATCTCCGTCCTCGACGATGATCTACGAATGACACCCAGTCAGCCACGAACGCGCTGGCTCAGAATACTGGCCAGGGGAGGAGGGGAATGCTTACCGCATTGCCAAACTGATAGGCCCGCGCCGGCTCGTGCCGTCTCTGACTCTTGCCCTTCTCCTTCCGCTTCTCCACCTCGGAGCTATACACCTCGCTCATTTTCCGTTTGAGGCCATCCAGTGACCAGCCGAAAGAGTCGCTACTTGAGCTGGCCATTGGCGCGAGGTTGGGAGGCGGGAGTTCGTCATTGCTTGGATCGGGGATTCGCTGGACATCCAACACCTCTCCTTCCTCATTCTCAAAAACGATGTGATCGCCTTCGTTATACACTTCAAGGCGGGGGGGCGGGGCGGGGGGCCCTTGCCGAGGCTGAGCGCCTCCTTGGACCTCTGCCTTTGCCGCCGCCTCGGCATCTGCCTTTTCCGGGTCCTTGTCCTTGGGGCTGTCGTCGGATAGCGTGGTCGAGTCGGTGTTTTCGTGAGCAAGAGGCGAGGGCTCGTTCTCCGAGTTTGTGCCGACGGGACCCGGACGGCTGGGAAAGATGGCGGTCTGGGTGACGGGACCGCCAGGACCTATTCCGTCGTCCCACTTCTTGTTCTTGCGTTTCCTCGAGACCAGGGACGAGGCCTTGCTGCCTGAGCGGTTATGTCCGTTGTCGTCTTTTTGCCGGCGAAGGAAGCCCATGGGGGGGGCGAGGGTGCCGGGCGGAAATTCGGGCTCCTTGCGCTCGTCAAAGGAGACCTCGGATACTCGGGCCTGCGATCTCGACTGGGACGAGATGCGCGGCAACCTGTTCATCCACGACGGCCCCTCGTCGGGAGCCGCCGTGTACGACATGGTCAGGGTCAGCGTGTTGATGCGCTTGCCGAGAGTGAAGACGGCAATGGAAGAGCCGTGGATGAGGATGGACGAGATGACGAGAAACGTGACGATTGGCCAGACGAGGTAGATTAGCTTATAATTCTCCGCGGTCTCGGGTGGCAATTCGGGCAGAGGCACGGCCTCATGGTGTTCGAGCTCGGCCCTGGCAAGGATGGCGACAAATATGGCGCCGACGCCGATGGGGCCAAAGTGACCGGCAAACAGGGCTTCTCTCCAGTTTTTAACGTCCGGTATGAAAGGCTTCAGGGCCATCATGATGGGTATGCGCCGGAAGAGGAGGACGAAGATGGCGATGACGACCAGGCGCCAGGCCTGCATGCCAAAGACGTTGTTGTTGTACTGCTCCCAGGGAATGATTGTGCCAAAGTAGACAAAGTAGGCCAGATTGAGAAGCAAGTCGATGACGTTGGAAACGTGCGACTCCTCCGTCTTCTCGCCAAACCAGCCGTCATTGGAGAAGCCAACGCCGCACGAGAAGCCGACGAGCAGGTCGTCGAGGCCGAGGATGCTTCCGGAACCAGCGCAAAAGAGGGCAACGACGAAGTAGAAGACGAGGAAGCTCTCGCGGTCGACGAGATCGTGCTTCTCGGCGTACTTGATGCCGTGGCGGGCAATGTAGCCGAGGATGAATCCGTAGACGGCGCCAAAAATGCATTCGTAGAGGATGACGTAGACGACGAAGTAGAAGGTGACCTCGCGGGCACTCTGGTGGTACTGGATGAGGTAGAGGGACAGGTAGATGAAGGGAAAGGCCATGCCGTCGTTGCAGCCCGACTCGGCCGAGAGCAGGTCGCGCAAGTGCTTGGGGACGCGCTTGGCGAACTTGCCCTTGCCAACGACGGACGAGGCGAGGACGGGGTCGGTGGCGGTGACGCAGGCCGAGATGACGAGAGACTCTAGCCAGTCGAGGGGCGCAATCATCCACCATATGAAGAGGCTGACGAGGAGCCAGCCGGCGACCATGACGGGGACGAGGAGAAAGACGACGGAGCGCCAATGCCTCTCCATGTAAAACTTTGGCAACTCGACGCCGATGGCAAAGCACTGGACGACGAGGACGATGCGGGAAAACTCGAGGGTGACGATGTCGACGCTGCCCCATTCATTGGGGTTGATGAGGTTGGCGGCATGGGGCCCGAAGATGACGCCGCACAGAGTGGCGACGGTTGCCTCGCCAATGTACATGCGCTCCTTGATGAAGGAGGAGCAGAGCATGAAGAGGGAAGTGAAGCCGCCGAGGATGATGTAGACCAAGTGCGGCTTGGTGACGTCGAGATGGGACCAAGCCATCTTGACGGGCCACGGGAGAAGCCTCGCGAAGCGGCCGCCAGTTTCTATGCTGCCTCTGGTTCCCTCTGCGCGTAATTGTGGTTGATGGGTCGTTCCAATGCGAGGCTCTTTACTGCAAAGACGAGGTCGCTGTTGGCGGCGTGCGAAAGAGTGATATGTGCGGCTTCGTCGGCCGGGCTCGAGGTGGAAGAGTTGCCAGGTCGTCGGCAGGCAGGGAATGGCTATCTCTTGACGGGCCTGCCAATCGATGTCGAGCCGAACGCGACGCAGTTTGTTGGAGACATGCAGGGTCGGATTGGCGACCAGAGGCACGACGAGGGTGCAGGGCTGGCCAATGTTATTGCGGCCTCGATGGACAAGGTACTACCGGATCCGATGGCGTGGAAAATCTGCAGAACATCCGAGACACAAGCAGAAAATATGAAATAGAAGGCAAAGATTGGCCAAGGGTTATCCCTGCGTCATGAATGAAGACAGGTTGCTAGCAAAGGTCTCGGGGAAAAAAAAGTGATGATCGGGTGCGACGGAGCTCCACCAGTCGGTAGCCGGACCGGGCGGCGTACAATCAATCGGCGGACGAGGGATGCGGGTATGCGGCTCTGACCGGCGGCAATGGCGAGGGAGAGAGATGGTGGCCTGGTAGTACAAAGGTCCAGGTGAGACGGCTGCCGGCACGCGAGAGTAGGTGGGGAGGAGGGCGGGCCAGAGAAGGAGGCTCGGGAAGGGGGAAGAAGAGGAAGAAGAGAAGGAGGGGTGGGGGAGAGATGGAAATAAATGAGGAGACTCGATGATCAAAAATCAAAACAGGAGTACTATGTCGAGACGAGAGGGATTGGGCCGAAAGGGTGGGGGGAAGAGGGAGAAGCAAAGGTGAGAGCAGAAGCAGCCCAGGGTTGGGAAAATTATATTATGTACGAATATTGACAGGTTAATGAATCTGCAACCCCCCCCCCTTTCCCAGAAAATCGAAGCTGCGTGGTGGGTTGGTGGGGGAGGGAAGGAAGTGGCCCGCTATTGATAGCCCACCTACGAAGTACCTATCTCCTATCTCAAGAGCATTATGTACAGGCCTATCTGCCTGCCTGCCTAGGTGTGTACGTAATTCGATAGTACATACCTTGACCACGCTCCTGTGGAGGGACCAGCTGAAAACTGGGGGGCCTCTCAAAGGGCAACTCACGATAGACCAACAAGTTGTTTATCATTCTGCTACGAGCTCAACTGCCAGCACTAGTCCTGGCCAGGCCTGCCATTCATTGAAGCCGAGAAAGAGAGAGTGGCGATTCCCCCGACTTTCTTCTCGGAGCAGGGGCCATGCAGACCGAGAGCGCACGCACACACCGCCTGCAATCAATCATCGATACTATCGTAAGACGAGTGAAAAAAAGAAAACATGGGGGCGGCGGATGGCTTATTCCAACGATGAGCCGTCCAAGGAGGCCGAGACCCGCCGTCATTTACGACGACTTGTCGAGGCATGGAAGAACAGAGCTGTCGTTGGTTCATGCAAGATACTCGATGGAGGCGTCGTGGCTGGCCTTGACCCTTGTGCTGCCAGTAGGTATCCGTCGGGCACGCGTCGAGAGCGTTTGAGCAGGCACTAATGCATGTCGGTCTTTCGACCATGCTCAGTATGGCTAGCAAAGGCATCAGCTCCCAGGTCGTCTCTCACCGACCCCCTACTCTATCATCTGCGAATAGGAACATGGAACATACGGACATTACGGAGTACGTGCATGCATATGGATACGTGCATATGGTACATGTGTGTATCTTCGTAGACGCATGTCCTCGTCCACGCTGCCCCGTGGCTTGCATATCGCAACGTCATGTCCTCCTCCCGCCAATCCCCAGTTGGCAGGCCTTTCTCTCTGCCAGCTCCATCCGCCCTACCTACAGCACATCATACATACATACATTGACGCTTTATCCGTAAACATGCCGAGAACCTATCGGCTTAACCCGCTCTTCTCCCGCCCTGTCCAAGAGACTCTATCAATAGCGCTCGGTTGGCTCTTGTTCCCCTCGCTGACATGATGCTCGCGTCGACGCCACCTCTCTCATATGAGCCGCCGCCCACCCCCAGGAAGGCCTCCCGTCTCCCTTGCTCGTCTGGCCGTGCCTCAACATGGACTCGGCCAACAGATGCCGCATGCCCTTTGCACGTGCATCGACTTGAGACATGTCGAATTTCCTCGGTGCCACAGCGCCTGCCAACAGGCCGTCGGCCCAATATTACCTTGATCAATGCCGCTAGCCAACCGCCCTTCTTTGCGCCCCCTTTCTGCCTTGTAGCTAACTTGTGCACTTTCAACCACCAGCATCGCGATACCTCAGAAAGGCTCCCGATGCAGCGTGGCGTCTGGGCCAGACTGGAGTGAGAAGCAGGCCCTCTTGATAGAGAATCGCTTATAGGATATGAATCAGCTTCCAACCTCGACTATCTAGGCGTGGTATTTCGTCAACAACTTCAGGCCCTGCTCCTCGCACTCACCTCATTGACACTTCTCCCCTCTTTTGCGACAGCGAATGAGCCAGCACCGAGACAAGTCAGTCCATTGGCCAAACCGTCAGCCCTGCCACTGGGCTCTTCCACTCAGCGCGCTGTATGCCGCGGATTCGTCCAAGCCATATCTTCTCCATGCCGGCGAGTAAGCAGTCGTCTCCTGCTTTGACTTCATCCTTGCAATGCTCGGTTGAGTGCCGTGTATGCCACGGGGCCCCCGCCAGCATGTTTGCTATTGCACCAGCAGTGCAGCCAGAGCCCAGCCAGCGACAATGCCCAAGACTGGTGACTGGTTCTTGGACGCGGGCGACACGCCAGTAATGAAGTCAAAGGGACTGCCGCCCCCAATTCCTCCCCCGCTTCGTGGTGGGGGCGTTGGTATTTGGGCCTCCGACGACGTCGACGTTTTCGGGTCTGCAGGCGGTTGCGGTGAGCGAGGGTTGGCTGTGGATGCCAGCGAGGCGCGGCTGCTGGTGGGCAGCGCCACGATGCTGGTGGGCATCGCCACGATGCTGGTGGGCATCGCCACGATGCTGGTCGTCGGCGTGGTTCCCGAGATGCTGGTCGTCGGCGTGGTTCTCGAGATGCTGGTCGTCGGCGTGATGCTCGGGGGCAACAAGGTAGGAGCCATAGTCCCCGTGACACTAGGCGTACTGCTGAACGTCGGCGTCGCGAAGCTAAGCGTGGCGGATATTGACCGCGACGTCGTGACAATTACCGAGCTTTCCGGACTCGATCCCGTCCCGCACAGGACAGAGGAAAGACGGCCCTTTTGCGCTTGAGACAGCAGCGAGTTTTCACTGGCCGTCGCACCGCCGCATTTTTTTTGGATGACGGGCTGGATGCGGTCAATGTTCCGCAGACACAACTGGGAGCACGGCTTTGTAGGAGAGTCGTTAACGCTGCATCCCCAGATCAGCGCGTTGTAGGCCACCTTGCAGGCGAAGGGCGCCGACGATATCGGCCCGACGCTGGAGAGGGTCTCTTTCGTGCCCGATGCCGTCTCGGAGAGCAGTATTACACCTGCCAGCATGGCCGAGCGAGGCTTCCTCCCCCGCCTTGCCATGTCAGATGTGCAAACGATGGTTCAACCAGGTAGCTGAAGTTATTGCGACAGATCTGTTGTCGGTGGCCGTGGCGTTTGTCGTTGAAAGAGTGCTTGGGACTGTCGGCCGATCGAGTACGTTGACGATTGCCGTCCTATTTGGACCGGAATGTCGACCAAGACAATGTAGGCTGAAGAGGGTCCAGGGTATGGGCGGATGGGTTCACAGCCAGTGCAAAAGCCAATGCAAAACGCCGGCGGTCGCAGCCGGCCCTGTTTGACGGGAAAATCTTACCAATGCCGTACGCATGATGCTGCCAATCAGTCTTGGCCGTCATTTCGAAAGGGCAATCACGAACTTTATTGAGTCAGAGAAGGAAGGTTGTCATGCTTGGTGGAGTACTTGGTAGGCAGCAGCATGCGACTGTTGGGCGGTAGCCGCTGCCGCCGAGGAAGAGTAGGTGGTGTCCCAAGGAGTGGTGTTTTGAAGGTAGATGGGCAATTGGCCGATGGGAGGAAGGAAACGACAGCCCCAGTGGCGGGTCAGAGGAGGGCAGGCTCGGGGGTCGGGCCACCAGTCTCGAGGCTGGTGCTCATGGTGACGATGCGTCGGGAAAATGAGAAAATGAGAAAATGACGTCGCATTGTCCCTGCGTATCATCCCTGGCCTCATGTCATGTCCTGTCCTTGGCCCCATGTCCAACGGCGGTGTGGTAGGTAGTGCTATTGCCATTAAGAGTCTAGAGACAGCGTCGTGTCGGTGCCCAAGTTGCAACGACGGACGACACACGTAGGCTGCGGGATCCGAAAGCTCTTGCACGGCCGCCGGGACGCGACCGAGGAACAATGGACGGGGGGGGGGCGGCGTTTCGAATGCGAAACATCGGTCGGGGTTCGGCTGAGCTAAGCCAGGTCTGAGGCCTCTCGTATCCGTACGGCGTCTCGCTGGCTCGACCGTTGACGGTTAGTCCCGCCTCGGATTGCTGCCGGCTTTCCAACTTTCCATGGCCCGATGCAGCGTAGGCTAGAGAGGCATTTTTTCTAGTAAACTTATCTAGAGGGGACTCCTAGTCTTCGTAATCGTACCGGGCCACAAATCGCTCTTCCGTCTTGCCCATGCCGATCGCGCCATCGACAGACTTCCCCAAGACTTGTCCCCAAGACTTGTCCTACCCTGAATCGCACTGCGCCTTCAAGGTTTCCCCCCATCCTGCCGATTTAGGCAAAAGAGATCGGTTTGATTGGCAGTAACTTTTAGTGTGGCACTGCCTCAGAGGAGTTGGCTCCAGATGGCCCGCGTGTACGAATATGTATGTATGTACTTCGTATGTACATACATATGTACATACGCGTGGGCGTTCTTATTTCTTTCGGCGCCGAGAAAAGACATGATTCTTCAGGAGACTCTCTCAAATGAGTCCACTTTGTCGGCGCGGCACCAGTCCGGCAGGTCAAAGACATCAGCCTGTACCAATGAGTATGTGGTCTCTCTCTGCCACGGCCATTGCCCAAAGCACAAATTGTATGCCCAGTCCGATATTGACTCGCCCTAGTCTTGGGATGCCTCAACATACACCATGTGTAGGCGATAAACGAAACAGGCGAAATGCGCGCCTCCAGAATCCCCATGGCTTGCGTCCTTGTCTGGCCCCAAGCATCAGCTGCGCACATGTCCGCGTCTTCCCTCGAGATCCGACGACAAACGACGCCACAACTCACTGATAATAATCCCGCGTCCTCAACAGCCTCATCGGACTTGCCTGCCCACGTTCTGCTCGAAATTGCCACGCATGTTCCCCCGCGGCCAATATTCGCAGGCGATGAACCAGCTCATGCTGCCGCCGCACCACCGACGAGCGCACCCGACGTCCGTGGTGCTCTTCCAGACGAGCTGCGTGAAGTGGCCCGTGGCAGACGAGTAGCCCGGGTGGCTGTAGTCGTACTGGACGCCCTCGTTCCCCCACTTGGCCACGCTGGCGGCGGGCGTCGCGTAGCCGTAGGCCATGTTCTCGCCAAAGGGGCCGCCCGAGTGGCGGAAGGCGCAGTTGTAGTTGCCAAGGTACCACGAGGCAAAGGCGGCGAGCGTCGCGTTCCAGCTGATGAGGCCGGCCTCGTGCTCGCGCCGGTAGAGATCCGTCGTGGCCACAATGGCCGCCTCGAAGGCCTGCTCGTCGATCCACCAGGCGTCGGCTGGCGAGTCCACGGGCTGCGTCAAGACGGAGGCAGAGGCGCCCGCGCGAGGTTGCGAGGAGAGGAGAGAGGCCGCAAGGAGCACGGCCGACGGCTTCATGTCGTCGTCTCAGTTTCCGTGACTGTTGCGTATTGCCGAAAGGAGAGACCCGGATCAAAAGAGCGTACGGCGGTGCACCACCAGCTTTCCCTCTGCATCTTGTCCACTGGGACTTGATTGATGGTTTCCCGCGAGAGAGAAGAGGGGGAAGGACGCCTTCACTCCTTCCTTGAATATACGCCGTGGCACTTGCCTCCTTGTCCGACCCGTTAGAAGCCCCCAGCGGCAGGCGACGCGGGCCGGTCATTTCGGACGCACTTGCCTGCCCAAGCCTGTTTCTCTGGAGCCTGGCCGTGCCCTGGAGCCGTGACCCTGAGGGAAGGCGTCGCATGTAGGTAATTTCCTGGATCCTATGCATATACATACCTACTTACCTCTTTACCTCTACCTCTTCACCAGTCAACCGCCTCGACTCGCCATCATTCACTCTTTCTCGCCATCATTCACTCCTTCTCTGCCGTACGTCTTGCTTCCCTCGTTGGAGATGAAGCCGTCACATTCTTTCCTCCGCTGGGCGGCGCTCCTCGGCCCCACGGCGAGCGGTTACGTGCGCCGCCGCGAGGACAACAGTCTTGTCGTCGACGAGGCTCCCGACTTTGTGCGCCCCCATGTCCTGCCCAGGTACAAGGTGGACAACGAGACGCTCGAGACGACGCAGCTCCCTCACCATTTCGCCATGCAGATGGAAGAGGGCCAGCTCGCCCTGGCCCTTGCTGGCTATCCCGAGACATATTTGATATAGGGAGACGTGGCCTTTATCCCTGCAGACACCAGCTTCACCTACTTGGCCACGGTCCCCTTTACCAAATTCCTCTACATGAATGCCGGGGCTTCGGGCCTCGACCACCAGCTCTTGCAGCTTGAAGACACCATCTCTTGGGACTTTCCAGTGTACCCCGCGCATGCCGGTTTCTAGTCTCGAAATGCCTCTGCTTCTTCTAGATAGATGTCCATGTACGATGCCAAGCAAAGAGCTTCAATATATAATGCCATTATAGACGTGGACGTCGCAGCCTACATGTATATTTACCATGACATGTTCCTTTTGTCATGACATGTTCTTTTGTGTCCAAGACATATTCATCTAGTTCATTTGATCTTGGATGGTATATACAGCCTGGATCGACAAAATGCGAGAGGCTCATTCCTATGCAGCTCAGAAGCTCATATATCATCCAAACAGAAAACCCCTCACACACCACGGTGACAGAGACTGTGATATATCGGAACACGTCTTGTTTCCCTCCCTTCTGATCCTTCTCCTCGGAACCACGACCAGAAAAGATTGACGGCCCCAAACATCAATACCCATGAACCGGCGTGAACCGCCTATATCCTCTCCAGCTTCCAACGGCGAAAGCCCCCCTTCCACCACGGCGTCTTTTGCTCGTCGCTCTCCCGGCCAGGCCCATCCTCTGCAGAATCAGGCTCATCCAGGACCCCCTTTGCCTCCAACATGGCCGTCCGTCGTGAGCGTATCTTGCGAGCCCGGACAAGGCCCAAGCACACAGCCGCAGCAACGTACATGAAGCCGGCAAAGAGCTGGGCGCCGAGGTACGACCTGGTCCCGTCGACGATTTCGAGAGCCACCGGCACGCTAAACGTGCAGGGCAGGAAGAAGGTGATCCAGAGAATGCTGAGCGCCGACGGGACGCTGCCGAGGCCGACGACTTCGGCAGTCAGGGGCGCAATCGTCGCCCAGATGGTGCCGCCGACGGTGCCTCCCATGATGGCGAAGACGAGCAGGCCTGCAAAGCTCCTGACGCTGGTCCAGATGGCCAGCGCGAAGAGGCCCGTCAGAAACGTCGTCAGGGTCGCCATGTTGAAGCGCCCTGTCCTGTCGCTGAAATACCCAATCATGGGCCGTCCGAAAGCTTGGCCTAGGTTGAAGGCTGCGCTGATAGATGCCGCCTCGGACGCCCCCAGACCAATCTTGTTGGCATAGTTGGCGAGAATAAAGAGCAAGACGATGTACCCCAGCACGCTAAAGGATCCAAACGCAAGGAGGAGCTGGTAGTCTGTCTTTTTCAATATGTCGAGGTCAAAGGCCTTCTGGCTGGAGCCCATCTCCTTGTTACGATCTTTGAGTAGAATCGTGCTCGCTATGTTGACCACGAAAGCAATAACGCCCAGTATGCGGAAGGCCCACTGCAGGCCGAGGGTCCGAATCATTGCTCCCGCTGCAAACGAGTATATTACACCGCCGATGCCAGAGCCGGCTGCGGCGAGGCCGTTGGCCAGCGAGCGGCGCGTGGTGAACCACCGAGGCACGATGCCGGCCGAGGGAATGAACATGAAGCCCAGCCCGACGCCGAACAGGATCGACTGCGTCAGAAACAGATGCCATACTTGTTGCGCAAAGCTGGCACAGACCAGTCCCGCGCTCTGGAGCAGCACGCCAATGTACATGGTTGGTTTGGTGCCCAGGCGCCGCACGCAGATGGTGGCAACCGGCGACATGAGCAGGCCGGAGCTGATGCTGAGCGTGCCAACAAAGGCATACTGCAGAGTCGTGGCTCCCGCAAACGACCGGTTCGCCAGGTAGTAGGCGAGAAAGACGCCGAAGCTCGAGTTGATGCCCCAGGTATGGGCGTTGATGATGCCGACGCAAGCGGTGCACACCCATCCATATCCTCCATTGGGCGGCGGAACTTGAGGGCTGCTTGACGCTCCGTGGCCGGGAACCACGGAGCGCCGAGACTCTTGATCCTCTTTGGCGTATTCGAGCCTGGTTTCCACCACTGGCAGCTTGGACCCAGAGGTTAATGTGCTTGGGAGCGACTGTTGGTCTTTCCGAGCGACACGAGACATGACGAGACTCGAGATTCGAGATTCGAGATTCGAAGCAGAGAACAAAGAAGATGGCGATCGAAGCCACGGTCATGTTGCCAGAGAGTGCCTCTACAACATCAGGCTCTGCCCCTGTATACCCTTTGGCTTCGTAATTGCCATCATCTGAGGGTTCCGCTCGGACCGGGCCAAGAGCAGGATCCATGGTAAAGAAAGAGGCCAATGACTCCTGCCAGGCTTGGCCGAAGTGGGATAGAGCCAAGTTGCCATGACATTTGGGGAGGGTGGAGAAGGGCGAGACGTCTCCAGAATCGCTCAAAGTAGATAAAGGATGGCATTGTTCTCCATGGCCTGAAATCTCGCCCATGGCATTTATAAGTGCAACCAAGTCATAGGCTCCGCTGTCGTGCCCGGCTCTCACCCCTTAGTTGGACCAAAGTCATGTCATGGCAGTTGATGGCGAGGATCCCTTGTGACTTTTCGAGGAACAACCAGCTCCGACTCGATGCCCCAAGTGCACTGAACTTGAGGCTTGGCCAATCAAATGCCATGGCATTGCTTCTGCTGATATGAGACAGCGCGAACTGGCGTCTGTGCTACGAAACACGTAGAACCAAGATTCGGATCCCTCACGTATCCAAAGCTTGAACCTCGTCGCTTCGACTAGCTTTCCGGGGGCTCTTCTCCCCATGACCAGGGGAAGTCGGTCGTATATGGCAGGCGGTTGCCTGCACGATGCCGAGCAATTGTGCAACTCCCGACTGTCGCCTAGGGGCGGGAAGCCCCAGGATCCGAGGAGTCCGGGGTTCCGTTGGCTCAGCCGGCAGGATTCAAGCTTGGCATGGAAGTTTGGCATGGAAGTTTGGCATGGCGGAATCGCCGTCAGCGGCCCCGCCAGGCGATCTTGTGGAATGGCGAGCGCGGGAGGGCCATGATTCGGCAAGACCAGGTGACCGTGGATGTGCACAGGGTTGTTCTGGCGATGGTGTTAAAAACCCCTTCTGAACGTCAGAGAAGTAATACTCACAAATCAACTTGTGGCACCAACTGTTTCTAAAAAAGCCTAGAACACAGTGCCGTTCCGACCGGGCTTATTAACCCCATTTGAAACTCGATTATGGAGTAGGTCGTGTGTTTGCTGTTTGCAGGGGCTCGTAGGTATGCTTTTTATGTTTTCCCGTCAACCTACCGAGAGTGACTCAAATGGAGAGTGACTCAAATGCTTCCAAAGCGACGTCTGGGCCGTCCTGCACGAGGCCCATCGTTTGCTTTGCACGAGGGCCGACGAATGGCAGGCGTTGAAATTGACGAGCATCTCGCAGAAATGGCCCGCTCACCTGATCGTTTTCTACCCAGGGTCAGACAGAGACAAGCACCACCCTTGCGACCATCTTTGTTCGATATAAACTCAGAGGCCGAGTAGACATATGACTGCTCGCAACGCGAGTCGTCATGGCCTTGCCCAGGATTCATCCAAGAGCTGGACGCCAAGACGGCTGAGCCATGCGAGCCATGCGAGCTAAGCGACCGGGGCGGCATCGCGCGTGGCGCCAATTTGGCTGCTCGTACTTCGTAGACTGGTGTGTTGAAACATTTGGTTTCGACGGCGCCGGGGGGCAGTGCAGCGGGTGGCAAGGTCGAGAGGCCATTCAATCGACGATTCGCACTGTGCGCCTGAGTAGTGACTGATATCCCAAACAACTTCAAGGCCTTTGGGGACGCAGTTGCAGTCGCACGCAGTGGGCGTGAAAGGTACCGTTGCCTGTCGTAGGGGAATGGGTAGAGGGCTTTGTAGCATTGTCGCGGAAGCGGAATTCCTGCGCTCTCCGTATGCCCAGGCGACTTTCGGCTTGACCGTGGTCCAGGCGCATCTGCCCAGGGAAAGGAACGTCATGGCGGACGTGGCAAACGCCCTCTAGCCAGCAAAGGGTGGCCATGCAGTCGGTTTGCGGCGGGCGTGGCAAGTAGTAGTATGCTCGGGCCAACGAAAGCTGCAGCTGCACGCTGTTAATCTTGAAAATGGCGTGTGGAGAGGGCCGGTGGTAGCCCGTCCATTTGTTGACCTAAGCTGCGGCGTGCCTGGTCCGTCGTTATCGAGGTTGCCCACAATCAGATCTGGCGGTGACGCGAATCACGCGAGTCCGAAACGGGGCCGAGCCTCGGGAGCTCCAGAACGCATCGAGGAGGCGCTAGTCTAGCTTGTACTAGTATCCGCAAAAAGTGATGTCGGTGCAATTGGTCTGCAATGTCGGTGTTGCGCTTATGTGCTGCGTCTTGGCTCGCGACGCACAGTGTGGGGGTTGACACGATGCGTACAAGATAGGTAGGTACCTCAGGTGGGTGCGGGAGTATGTTCAACCAAGTTACTTGCCTATGAATTCGCATGTGCCTCCTCTCGTGCCTTGCCTTGCCTTGTGTCCTTGGTCCGGCGGTCATGGAATCCCAAGCATTGTAGAATCACAAACGGCGCGTTGGCTTGAGGGCAAGATATACATGCACATTATAAAGGCAGGCATGCTCGGTCGGATGCGCTCGACTACCTGCCGCCTTAAATCAGTACGTACCTAGTAAGGGCGACAAACCGCTAGACGGCCCTGTAACATGGAAAACTTGCCATTCCGGTTTGATTTGCCCGAGCCGCACTTCTAGGGTAGAGAGGAGGCGGGAGCCTTTGCAACGGTAGTACCCGTTAGACCTTGTAGTGAGTTTTACTAGGTAGACCTCTACAGGCACCTCGTGCTGTTGATAAGACGACAATTAAAATACGAGTATGCCGTGGGGCACAACTGTAAGCAAAGCTTTGCTATAGCCGGGGGACCTTTAATTTTTTGCTATAGCTAGGGCACCTTTTTTTAAAGCCATAAGCGGGATTCGAACCCTAAGCCTTAACAAAAGCGGGGCTTATTATATAGTTTTTTTACCCTATGCGCGGGCCCCTACGCGTGATTAAATATAAGGCTAAGACGAGGCTACGCGTTATTATCACGAGTTATATACTCTACGTATTTTCGGCTACCGAAACGGAAAGTTATTTAACGCTATAACGAAGGAAGGAATAATACTAAAAAGGTAAATAAGCAAAAACTTAAGCTTAAACGGATACTAATTTCTATAGGCTAGATTAATTAACCTAAACACCCGGCTTACTATTATAGTAGACGCTTAAGCGAAAGAAACCCTTAAGTTTTTTCTCTTTAGCTAGCTATACGAATATAGACTTAGACTAAAGACCGAATAGGTAGTAAGCACTATGCTCTAACCTTTCGAAATATAAGACCTTAAGGCAGAGGCTATTACCTATCTACTTCCGGTTCTTAGAGGGTTAGCGCCCTACCGATATACTATTAGTACGATCCTATATTCTCGGGTTATTGCAATTGCAATTATAATACCTTTTTATAACCCTATTATAGGCAGTCGCGGCACGCAATAAAGTAGCATAATAGTAAGCGCGTAATAAAGCAGTATAATAATAGCAGCGTAATAAAGCAGTATAACTATAATAGCAGCGTAATAAAGCAGTATAATAGCATACAATAGCAAGCGCGTAATAAAGCAACGAAGCAGTATAATAGCGGCGTAATAAAGCAGTATAACTATAATAGCGGCGTAACGAAGCAGTATAATAGTAAGCGCGTAACGAAGCAGTATAATAGTAAGCGCGTAATAAAGCAACGAACGCAATAGTAGGCATAAAGCAGTAGGCGCGTAACTAAGCAATATAACTAATAATAGATATAGTATATATAGTTAATTCACTTACTATAGCTATTCTTTAATAACCCTTCTTCCTTATTACCTAATAACCTAACTAGCACGGCGAATAGCGTTAGCCTCCCGCGCTAGCATAGAGACGTTACTACCTTAAATAATATTATTAAGATTAAAGTAGGCATTAAATATAATACTATATAGCGTCTTAGCCCGTAAGACAGCTACGTAAGTAAGGCTAGACTAAAATTCGCGATAGGATATATCCGCTATAACCTACTTAAGCGTAGCACCTTATGCCTTATAAATAGTAATAGTATACGCAATCGTAAGGGGGAACTAAGTGCGATAGCAAAAGGCGCCGCCCTTAAAGAAGTCTCGCGTTATCTAAAAGATAGGTATAATAGTCGCTAGCTTTAGGTCGTCGAAGTAAGGCGGACCTATATAGCGATTAAAGCGGACTAGAATAATAAAGGGTAGGTGCGCTTAAGGGTCGTCTATATTAGCATTCTAGGCGAAGTCGTAGATAGTCCTTAAGGCATTATTAACGAGGCTAGGAGGGGTCTAGATATTTGCTATTAATATTACCCTAGTACTAACACAAATAGGCAGATAGTTATATAGGTTGCCGGCAGTAATAGAGTCGGCTTATAACGCGTTAGGTCCGACATTAGTCGCTTAAACCTAGATATATAGCGAGCTAAGGCGTTCTATATAGTCTATATTAAAGTCGCGGACCTATATATTAGTAGAGTAAATACGGACCGCCCTATCGAAGTAAGCTACCTCCTTAAGTAGTAGGTTTACCTACACGCGGGTATAGAGCAGCTTTTAGTCGTTAATAAAGGGGGCATTAATACATAAGGCCTAAAGAGCTATCCGGAAAGGAGCCTAGTCGTTACCTTACTACCGTAAGACCTACTATAATATAATAGTCTTATTAAAGGCGTAGTAGGCGTTACGTCTACGGATCTTAGGTAGCGCTATAAAAGCCGCTGTAGTAAAGAGCGGCTTTTCTATTATAGGCGGGAGCTAATAAAAGTTACTAACTATAAGAACGCTACGGCTACTAAAGAACTCGTCTTAATGCTTTAGGAAGATCTATCGGAGGCGGGAATCGATATAAGAAAAGGTTTATAGGCTAATTATTAACTTCTCGTCGATAATTAAGTAATATAAGAGGCGTAGCTAGGACTAAAGGTTACTAAGCTCTATAGTACGTAATAGAGGCACCTCTTCGAGAGTCTTAGAGATAGGTAGGTATAGTAGAGAGTATAGAGTTACGCCGTTAATTGCGTTAGCAGTAATACCCGTAGGCGCCGCTTATATAAAGCAGCTTAAGGAGAGCTGCTTTAACTAGGCATAGAGGGCGTAAATTATAAAAGACTTGCCTATACCGCCTTACCTATCTACTTATATAAGAAGGGGCGCTAGGTCTTACTCATTAAGGTCGAGGGCTTATTCTAAGTGCTAAGTAAAAAGGTCGAAAACTATACGTTGCTTAACGTTAAGACGAGCAAAGATATTATTAGATGTATTATTATCTTACTTATTAATAAAGGCATACTATAATTTAACTAGCTTTTAGTAGTCGTTCCCTTATGTCTTTAAGTCGGGATATTTACTAACATAAGGCTGCTAATCGTACTAAAGATCGAGGTCGCGATTTCTAAGTAACTTAATGTCTTCCGTATTAAGGCTACGATATAGCAGTAGAGTAGTAAGTTCCTCCTACTCCCCGGCCGTAATATCTTTATCGTTCTAAAGGTTATCCTTAAATTCGTCTTAAATAAGGGAAGGAAGGTTACCGTAGTAATCGTCGGGATAAGCGTTCTTATAAATAGAAAGGCAATAGTTATATACCTTAGAGAATATCTTAAACGTAATGCCCTTAACCTCTTTAACCTCTTAGGTATATCGATAAGGATAGTAAAGAGTTAACTTAACCCGGCAAAAGTCTTAGTATTAGTTATGCCCCCGTTAAGGCTTATAGCGAGGAAAGTAGTTTAAGATACAATCGGCCGCCTAAGGAAAGGGTCGCTAAGGAGTGCGCGTAAAGTCGAACTTAGCTAATAGTTTAAAGAAGGTTAAATCAGCCTATTCGTCGTCCTATATAAGGTATTTCTAATAGACGTTATAAAATATACAAACCCCGTCTATACCCTCTATCGTATTAATAATATCCGCCTACTACTAAAGCTCGGGAGGGCGGTAATTAATAGACTAAAAAGCTCTTATTATAAGAATAAGGGATATCTATTCTTTAGGCACGATTGTAATCCACGTGATTAAATAGATCACGTGTAAGCAACGCTTAAACGGATGCGCTATTAACTATACGATATATCGTATATATTAAGGACCCCGGTAATAGCGTTACTAACTCGGCCGCCCTTACGATAATTAAGTTATTAACTTAATCGCCCTTATAGGCATAGCCCTAACGTCGTAAGCAAGGGCTCGCAAAGGTCCGGCTTTAGGCCCTATTAATATACGCGTTTATAGCCTATATAAAGGGGCTATTCGTCGCCCCTTAGTTAATAGACACTATAGACTAAAATCCAGCTAGTTTATAACCCTTATTACGGTGTTAGGTTATGTTATATATTATCCCACGTGACCTCTATATTATATATATAGATATTTAGACTTAGTCTATAGCTATATTCCTTCGTAGATTAATAATAATTATATACCCCCCCCTAAGCTCGTTCTCTTATAGTTTAATCCACTATTTTATCCTATTGCCCTTAATTAATAATCTCGCTATCTTACCCCTTTCTTTTCTAATCTCCCTTCTTCGCGACGCGAGTCCGCCTCCTCCTTAGACCCCTTTCGACCGAGTTTTCCTCGATTATTAGAATTTTCCTAGTATAGATACGCCGTCTTAACGCGAATTACATAAGATCCCCTCCTTCCCCCCCTCTTACCCCTTCTCCGTTGTCTTCTTTATTGCCCTATTTAATCTACGATATCCGACCTCGTTATAAAGACCGATCCTTCGTCCGCCGCTACCTTAGCCGTTACTCCGCCGGCTCCCGCCGACCTAAAGCCTTAGAACGACTACCTTTCCCGCTATCCCTATCTCGCCGCGCTACTTTAGGCCTAACGGCTTATATTCGACTCGTTCGCCTATATCTAGGCTTACGCTACTCTTAATTTCCGCGCCCTATAGGCCGAGTCCCTTACTTACCTTAATAATGCTTACGCTAAGTTAGATATAGGAGTGCTTATCTCCTAAAAGCACGCCGCCGACCTCTAGCGGTAGCTTAACTATACTACGTCCTCTTTCCTCGTCTTTACCGAGCGTAACGTAGCCTAAGACTAGGCCCTAGCCCTTACCTCTACCCCTTCCTATTCCCGTATCGCCGACCCTAAGAGGTTCGCCGGCGACTCTAGCACTTAAAAGCAACGTTAGGAGGCTTTCTAGACCTAATGCGACGGCCTTACTATTAAGCTCCGTTAAGACGCCGCCTTATATCCTACGGAATAAGACCGTATTCTTTACGCGGCTAGCCGGCTTATTAGCCGGGCCGCCTCTATTATCGCTAGCGTTCCTTAAGACGTCCTTAATAATAAGTCTTTCGCTAATTAGTAGTATACTACTATTAAAGCCCTTACCGACGACCTTAGCCTAGTCTTTAGTGCTAATTTTACCCGCGTTTAGTCGGAGGCCGACTTTAACGCTTTATTAATAAAGAATATCTCTTAGCCGGACTTCTATTCGAAGTTTACCTAGCTTTAAGCCGACTTATCGTTTAATAGTACCGCTTATATCGCCTACCTTTATTTAAAGGTCTTTATTAAACTTACTAACGCCGCCGCTTTATAGGTCGAATGCCCGGCCTATAATAACTTTACGGCCTAGGCTAAAATATATTCTACGCTTTAGGACAACTAGCAGCGCGTTAAGGCCCGTTCTTAGCTCTAGCCGCTTTATTAGCTCGATGTATTCCGGGCCCGGCTTACTAACGCTAAAAAGCAACGGCGGTTTAAGAACCGTCTTTGCCTTTACTACGCTTAGCTAGCTACCGCTACTTATACCGCCCGGACCTACCTTAATAAGGGTATTAGTGCTAATCCCGGCGCTAACCCTAGCGCTAGTCCCGGCGTCGGTTCCGGCTCTAGCCGTGGCCGTAGCCGTAGTAGTAGTACGTCTGCCCTACGCCTACTTAAACCCCCTCCCCCCCGCTACTAAGTTCGCGCTATTAAGCAAGGCTTTATTAAGGGCGAGGTAGACGACCTCCCCGCCTCCTCCCTATCCTTAGGAAATATATAGCTCCTTCGCCTTATCGCATAATAAAGCTCTTAGTGTCTAAGTTTATAGCTTCGTTCGACACTAAGGAGGATCTTTGCCTCCCCGTAGGAATACAACCGCGTGCTCTACTTATGCCTTTATCCCTTATATCCGCCGATATTATTATAAGTGCTTTAGTCGACTCCGGCTATTCCGGATACGCTTTTATACACGCTTAGACCGTATACCGCCTTGCCCTTCCTATCCGCTAGCTCTAATTCCCGCGCCGGCTTTCTCTCGCCGATAGTAGCGACTATAAGTCCGGCTCTGTTACTTATTGCGCTTTTTCGGTTTCCCGGATTAGCGCCTATACTAAGTCTATCTACTTCTTTCTTATAAAGCTTAGCTATAAGGTTATTCTTAGCCTCCTTTAGCTACGCTAGCACGACCCTATTATTAGCTAGCGTAGTAACTCCCTTTCCTTTTAGTCCCCCTTTTGTCTAGCCTCCTACCTCTCGGACTACTAGCCTTATCTTATCCCGGGCCTTTTAGCTACCTTTGCCCGCCCTACCCGCCCTATCCTAGCTCCCCCCGCCCTTATTTTAGAAGGAATATAATTAATAAATATAATTCGTTTTCCCTTTACTCCCTCTATCGAAGACTTTAACGATAAGGGCGAGCCTTTTACCGCCTCCTCTATCGGAAACTCTAACGATAAGGATAAAACCCCCGCCGCTACGATCCCTATTCCTACTACTACGATCCCCGTTTCCGCCCGTACGGCCCTAGCCCGTCCTCCGGCCTTTATCCGTTCTATCCGCTCCGTCCGCTTTAGCGACGTTCTTAAGTTTATTCCCCCGTCCTTTAGCCCCTCCCTCTCTACGTTTTTCGAGGATGCTCTTAACGTAGGTAAACCCGCTTATCTAGACTCCTCCCGCTAGGTTAACGACACCGACTCCGACTCCGGCTATAACTCCGACTACTTAGCTACCCTCTACCCTCGCCGCTACGTTCGACCTCCCCGCCCCCGTCCTATCTATAAGACCGCTAGCTACTACTACCTTATATTACGGCTAAGTTATAAGACTATTAGACCTTAGCCCTTCCGCTTTTCGTCCTCTAACAACTTAGCGTTTAACGTTTAAATGCTTAAAGTCGACGTAATAGTAATATTCTATTAGTAGCTTAGAGTCTAAACCTTTTAGACCTTAATTAAAGCCTTTACCGCTAAGCCTTTACCTACCGAGCCTTTACTACCTATTAATTAAGATATCCTTAAGGACTTATATTAGGCCGTTCTAACTAGATATATAGATGCTAAAGACGCGAAGGCCTGCCTTAATCTTTACCTTTACGACTTTATCGACGACTACCTTAATAAAATCTACTTTAATAAGATCTCCCCCGACGATATCGCTAAGTTCTTTAAGAAGTAAGAGAAAGTCCTTTATACGCTCGACGAGCTTTAGGCTAAGGTCCTTAAAGAGCTTTACTATATAATCTATATATAGCTTAAGAGCGAGGCCGATAAGCTCGCCCTTTACTATACCGTTAATACTTAAATTAACCTTAAAGAGGGGATATAACCTCCTTATACCCGCCCTCGCCCCTTTAGCGAAGCCGAGAACCGGATCGTCCGTACGTATATTAATAAGTAGCTTAAGAAAGGCTTTATCCGCCGCTCTACCTCCCCCGCTATTACCCTTATTATACTCGCTCGTAAGCTAGGTAAAGACGTCTGTTTTTACATTAACTATCGCGGCTTAAATAAGGCTATAATTAAGAACTATTTCCCCTTACCCTTTATCTACGATACTCTCGCTTATATCCGGAAGGCGAAGTTTTTTACTAAGATCGACGTTATTATAGCGTTTAATCGCCTTCGTATTGCTAAAGGATATAAGTAAAAGACCGCGTTCGCTATACGGTATAGGCTTTTCGAGTATTATATTACCCCCTTTAGCCTTACCGCCGCCTTATCCTACTTCTAGAGTTTTATTAATACGGCCCTTTACGGTATCCTTAACGAGTTTTACTCTACTTATTTAAACGACGTCTTAATCTTCTTAAAGACGTAGGAGGAGCACTAAGCCTACGTTAACGTAGTTCTTAAGCGCCTTAATGCCGCCGGCCTTTAGCTTAACGTAGATAAGTATAACTTCTACGTTACTAAGACTAAGTACCTTAGCCTAATTATCTCGGATAAGGGCATTTGTATAGACCTTAATAAGGTTCGTACGGTCTTAGACTAGCCTACCCCCTCCTTTATTAAAGACCTCTAGCGCTTCTTAGGATTCGCTAATTTTTATCGGCGTTTTATTTACGGCTTTTCTAAGCTTATAAACCCTTTAAACGCCTTTACTAAGAACTCTACCCTTTAGATTTAGTCTCCCGCTTACGCCTACGCCTTTAAAGCCCTTAAGCACGCCTTTACTACCGCCTTAGTCTTTATATACTTCGACCCCTATCGTAAGACCGTAGTCTAGATAAATGCTTTTAACTAAGCCGCTAAAGGTATACTAATATAGCTCCTCGACGATAGTCGTTACTATCCGATTGCCTTCTTCTCGTTAAAGCACTCTGCTTAAGAGTATAATTACGAGATCTACGATAAAAAACTCCTTACGATTATAAAATCTCTCGAGGAGTAGCGCCCTAAGCTTAAGGGCCTACCTAAGTTTAAGATAGCCTTAGACTATAATAATCTTTAGTATTTTATAACTATAAAGCTCCTTAACTAGCGATAGGCCCGCTAGGCCGAATTCCTTAGTTATTTTAATTTTAAGATTATCTTTTAGCCCGGCTCTTAAGCTATTCTCCCTAACGCTTTTAGCCGCTTGCCTAGCTCCCGCCCTCTCTCCCTTACCGACCGAGCTAACGAGAGGATTAACTATCGATATTAAGTTATCCTCCTTAAGTCTAAGGTTAATGCCTCTCTTTACCCTAATACTACTACCGCTCTTAATACCGTTAAGGAGTCCGATTCGTTTATAAATATAATTTATAAATATAATTCCGACTGCTTTAACCTCTACGCCTTTAATAACTCTAAGCCGATCGATAACCTTATCGACCGGGCTTATTCCTCCTCCCCGCTTATCTCCGCTATTCGCGTAGCTCTCTAGTCCCCTTAGCCCCGCTAGCCTTGCCCCTTTTAAGCCCCCTTCCGCTTGATCCCTAAGACCGCTCTCTCTAAGGTCTAAGGCCGGTTCTATTTCTAAGGCCGGCTTTTTATTCCCTTTAACGACGCTTTAATTCTTTAGATCCTCGTCCGCGCTTATACCTCCCCCCTTGCCGGCTACCTTAGACGTACGAAGACTGCTAGCCTCTACCGCCGGTCCTATATCTAGCCCGGCATATATAAGTCTATTTCTAGCTTCGTGCGGAACTATTATATATGCCTACGTGCTAAATCCCCTCGTTCCTCCCCTTAGGGCTTACTTTAGCCCTTTAGTATTCCCTTCGCCCCGTAGACTAATATATCCGTCGATTTTATTACCGACCTCCCTATCTACCGTCGTAATAGCGTTAAGTTTTCTAATATCCTCGTTATCGTTAACCGCCTTACGAAGATACGCTACTACGTCCCGATACCTTTAATAACTATTAAAGACGTTATTAACACGTTCGTTTCCTACGTTTAGTCCTTCTCTAGTACCTTAGCCTCTATTATTAGCGACTATAGCACTTAGTTTATTTCGGCTTTTTAGTAGTAGCTTAATCGTCGCCTTAGTTACCGCTTTTACCCTAGCTCCGCCTACTACCCTTAGACTAACGGTTAGACCGAGATCGCAAACGCTTAGATAGAGGTTTACCTTCGTTATTATACTACCTACCTTTAGGACGATTAAGTCGACCCCCTCCCCTTCGCTAAGTTTACTATTAATAATTAGGTCTTTAAATCTACCGGCCTCTCTTTTTTTTTTACTAACTATAGCTTCTACCTAAAGCTTAGCACTAAGCCCTTTAGTCCCCCCCTACCCGGTATAACCCCTTAGCAGCGGAAGGAATACCTCCGCGGTAATGCGCTTGCTTCCTATCTCTAGCGTATCTCTAACTTCCTCTACGATACGATTAAGGATGCTTAAGCTACTTAAGCTCGCTATACAAACGCCCGGCGGACTCCCGCCTTAGCGTACTAGCCCGGCGATATAGTATTCCTTAGCACCCGCTAGATCTAGACCCTCTGCTTTATAAAGAAGCTCGACTATAAGCAGGAGGGCCTATATAAGGTCCTTAAGGTATATAAGACGGCGTGCCTTCTTCGCCTCCCTAAGGGCAGCCGCCTCTACCCTATTTTTTATTACTCCCTCCTTACTAAGACCTAAGAGCCCCCTTTGCCCGGCTAGTCGGAGCTTAACGTCCGGCCCGCCGATAATAGCGTTCTCCTTTCCCCCGGCGACGACGACGGCAATAACACGTACCTTAAGTAGGAGTTTTCTTCTATCCTCGCGTAACGCTAGTACGCCTCCGGGAAGATTAAGTATCGCGTTTAATAGTATTATAGCCCCCTTACGTAGGAGGACTCCTCCTGCCTTAACGGCTGCTAAAACGACCTTAAGGCTTTTTACGCCTTTAACCTAACTAAGCTTAAACCTACCTTTTATACGGCCTTCCTTATATCTTCCCTTTCGCCTAAGTAATAATAAGTATAATTTATTAATATAATTTACATTACGATAGCATACGTTAGATTCTTTGTTTTACCCTTTATTTCTCCTTATTCTTCCCTCGTTCTATATTAGGCCCGCTTTTAGGACCGGTTAATATAGATTTCCTTCGTTATTATTAGCCTATCGCCCCTTTTAAGCGTTTAAGTCGAACGCCGGTTTAAGGGGGATATACTATTACGGTGTTAGGTTATATTATATATTATCCTACGTAACCTCTATATCGTATATATAGACATTTAGACTTAGTCTAAAGCTATATCCCTTTATAGATTAATAATAATTATATACCCCCCTCCTAAGCTCGTTCTCTTATAACCCCTTTGTTTGTTTAACTAACTAATACTAATTAGTAATTAAACGATTAATTATAGATTAGTAAGGTAGAAGAGATAGAGCCTAATCGTCGAAAAGTGCACGGATCTTTATCCCCCGCGGATTCTATTGCCTATACTTAGAGACGGTCCTTTATGCTAAGAATAAGGAACCTACGCGAGTTAAAGCCGACGAAGCTATTATAGCTAGCTCTTAGTAACCGCCGATAAGTTCTTTCCTAGCTTTTATTTAATCCCGTCTCGCTTCGATAAAAAGAAGAGTTACGTCGAATAATAGTGCGTCTATAACGTAAGATAACCTTCGTAACGACCCTTATAATCCCCTTTAATAATAACGGTATGCTTTATTTAATTATACTATATCGGACCCTACTGATAACCCTAACGCTCCCGGTCCCGCACCGGAAGCAACTAAGCTTAATAACAACCCCCTTCCCGGTTGGCTAGTAGGCATTAATATCCTCGGTTTAAACTAAAATAAGACTAACATCGTATACTAAGAGATAGACGTTACCTATAATAATACGAAGGAGAAAGCAGTAATAACTTATATAGCCCGGTTTATTATTACTAATATCGGCTCGACTATTTATAGATACGAGCTATTCTTAGACTTCTAAGAACACTTTAACGGATAGATAAAGGCTATATAAAATCAGGTAGATAAATAATTTAGAAAGACCCTTAAATCCTTCTTACGAGCCTATAGGATCTAGACCGGCGCTAAAAACCTTAATTACCTAGCATCTTTTTTAATGCTTTAGCGCCTAGAGATTCTACTAATTTAGCCTAAGGACGAACTACCCTTAGAATAGTTAAAGTTCTACAATAAGCGAACCCGAGAGTTCGTAAGAAATACATCCGTTATAGCCCCGGCTGCCGTAATAAACCCTCCTTCTTTAGTCGCCCTAGGCACGGCCCTAATAGCGCCTCTTACTACCCTAACCCCGGCTCCTATAGCAACCTTTGCGACGGCGCTATCTACGCCCGCGGCCGTCCCCTTTATACCCCCGACCGCCCTAGTAGTTATATTCGCGCTAGAACCCTCTTTTGCTCTAATAACCTCGACACGTGCTACCTCCGTCGATACCGGTTTATACCCGCGAGATTAAATGCCCGGCACGTTCCTAAACCCTTAGGCCCTTCCGTTCTAAGATATATTAGAAACGCTAATAACACTTTACCTAACCTTATACTAGTTCTTTAGGACCCCTCCGATTAATATAACGTTAAAGGCAGCCTATATAATAGTGCCCCCTTACGACGTTCTAAATAAGGAGGTAGACGTAGACCTTCTATAAAAGTTTATTAAGTTATAGGATAAAAGTAAGAACTATACGGGGGAGCCCTATAACATTCTCGACGATAAAGTCTATATCTTTACAGACGTTTATTATATAGTTAAGGCCCGGCCTAGCTATTTCTATGCCCTCTTTCCCTAAATCCTTACCGGCCGAGCCTAAGACTACTATATCTAGCATATAGAGTAAGATAGCATATTTAGGCAAGCCTACGACCTACTAAAGGCTTACTTCGATACCGAAGTAAACTATTAGCACTATTAGGTAGATTAAAGCACTATAACTTTTAAAAAGCTATAAGTTAAGCATCTAAATAAGACCTAATAGGAAGTCCTATAGACCCTTTTTAATAAGCTATAACGATATTAACGCGCCTTAGGATTTAAGTTCGCTAGAGACCTCCCCCTTCGCACTATATTACTTAACGCGTGCCGAAACGTCCCGGAATTTAGCTATACGCTATATAGCCCCCTTAAGACTATAGAAAAGCTATTCTCTATACTCCGTTCCTCCCTAAAGACCTATCTATCGATATAGGCCGAGAACGGCACGTCCGGCACGTTCGTGCAATATCGTAACGAGGTAATAAATATAAATGATAAATATAATTTATTAGGCGTGTTTTATACCGACCGTAGATATACTAACAACCGCGGTAACAGCCGTAGGTTTAGTAGAAGCAGCGGATAAAGCTACCGTAGCCCTTATAGCGGCGGCAGTAACTTTAGCAACCGCTAATAGTTAAAGAAGTGCTTCGTTTATATTAATATCACCGTCTTCCCTATTTGCTTTCTACCGGGAAATCCCCGGTTTTTCCCTAGATTCTACTATAGAATTCCACGGGCTTCTACGGACATTACCCCGCACTTCTATAGGCGCATTTACCTACTTTTCTTTGGTTATATTTCACCGTGATTTCATAGTGATTTTACGGTTATTTATATAGACTTTAACTATAAAATCTCTTCCCTTCTATAGTCTTCTACCGTAGAATTCTAATTCCCTTCTATCCCTTCTACGGTCTTCTACCGTAGAATTCTAATTCTCTTCTACGGCTTCTACCGTAGAATTCCTTTATATAGCCACGGCTTCTACCGTAGAATTTACCGTAGAATTTACTAGTCTTCTATTAGGCTGCTTATTTATTTACTAACTATATAACTATTTATCGTACGGATGTAATTTATTGTTTATAACCGGCGCTTTCGACCGGCGACTCCGTCCGACTCTTTCTTTTACCTTTTTTCCTTAGGTCTACGCGACTATTTTCGTCCGAGGGATTTCCCTATATATAGAGACTAGTTAGCCCTTCTTATTAGAAAAGACAAGAGCTATTATTCTTAGTGTTTTGCATCCTTTTGCAGCTTTTAATCTCTCTATATAGGCTGTTTAAGCCTTAAAGCCTCTCTTCCCTTTTTAATTGCTATTACCTAAATGTCGAGAACCCGACTGCCTAGCGTTCGATAGTTATAAGCCCGGCCGAACTTCTCTACGCATAGAGAGTTCTAACGGCTTATATTTTTAGCCTACTAACGCTACGACTTACGGTAGTAAAGCCTTTGATTTTATATCTAGCGAATCGACTCTTAAAGGACTAGTATAATTATCTTTTTAAGGAGCGTTATTAATCTAGCGAATCGACTCCTAGAGGATTAGTTAGTACGTTTACCCTATTCTATTAGTATTTTCCCGCACTTAGTTTAGTTTTTACGGTTTATTTATATATATTGTGTATTTAACCGCATTTTTCCGGTAATTTTACTACGCTTTTACCTACGTTACTATATCTATTATAGCCGATATTACTTTAAAGACCGTCTTAAATAGACTAGCGGATTAAGACCGATAGATTTTAACGATCTAGAAATACGCACTTGCCTAAGGGATTTAGGAGAAAATCGATCCTTTTATTACGCCTAATCTTTAGAAACCTTTATTGCCTTTTCCTATAGAACTAATAGCTAGAATAGTTAACGCGACCGTTGCTAATATTGCTAGTTTATCTATAGAAGAACTTAAGAGGTTTAAGTTTCTCTTTTCCTAGTATCGCACGTTGCTTTAAGCCTATAAGGACTAATAGAAATCTCTTACGTTAATCTAGTAGTTTATCGTTTAGAATATCAGGAACTACTACTTAATAATTGCCGACGAATATAAGGTTTCTAAGGAATTAGCTTTACTATAGCGGCGTGTAAAGCCGACTTCGTAGACGTAATAGAAGACTATTCTTACGCAGTTCTATACTATTTTAAAGGCACCGGACCGGACGGATATCACGATATAGATTTCTAACTAGCAGAAGGTCCTTACCGATGCCCGGCGAATTAAGTTGCCGGAATCGGAAGGTCTCCGGTCTATATAGCTTTTTCTTAAGGCTATTTAGCCTATTTCTAGCCCTTTTGCGGAATACTAGATAAATAAGATAGAGGACGACGCCTGCCTAAATAAGCTAGGATAAGAATAGTCTTTCCCTAACGGATTTAAGATATCCGAACTTTTTAAGCGCTCGTAGGCCTTAAAGGCTACGACTAAAGCGCTAAAGACTAACGCTTTTACGAAGTTCTAAGGCTAGGGAATAAAGCCCTTAGCCGCGGAATCTATAGATAAATTAGCAACTACTTTAGCAGCTACGTCCTTAGATAAGGATAAAGATAAAGGCAAAAAGAAGGGTAGTCCGCCGTGTATTTACGGAGAACGATACTATTTCCGATAGTATTATTACTTTAACCCTTCCGTTCGACTTCTATTATAGAAACCCGATAAGGACGTCTAAAAGACTATAGACGACTACCTTAAGGTTCCGGCTAATAAGGCTAAAGTTAACGCGGCACTTCTTCGCGACGAGGAATAGCGGAAGAGTAATCCGACTAAGATAAAGATAGTATAAGCTACGGCTGTAGCTAATGTTCTTACGACCTTTTTACTACTAGTTATTCTATAGACTACTATAGAATACCCGTTAAGGGATTCTTTTATTATGGATTTAGGGTCTAATCGATATATTTGCAATAATAGGGAGCGTTTCTATAACTTCTAGCCTTCTTCTAAGTACGCACTCGTAGGCAGTAGAAGCACTCTAATTCTCGGGATAGGCATAGTGTTTATACGCATCTCGACGGGTACTTTTTAACTTAGTTAAGTAGTATATATCCCGTCCTTTTACACGTCCCTTTATTTACTTCGTCTTCTTTATAAGGCGAATCTTTCGTAGAACCCGTAGACTAGCGTAATCTCTTTATTAACCCGTATAATTTATATAACGGAGCTAATTCACAACTAGTATATTATCGAGTATAACCCGTTAACGCCTTCTACTACGCTTCTAACTATTGCTTCTATTCCTTCTATAGATTCTACTATAGAAACCCCGGTTATAGCACCTTTTTTAGTTACTACGCTAGAGTCTATACTAATAAGTGTAAAGGAACTTTCTCTTTAGCACTAACGACTTAGATATCCGAACAATAAGGCGCTTTTAAAAGCTCTCGGAATACTTTAGTCGGTGACCTTCGATAAGATAATCTCCTATAAGTCCTATAAACTTACGTAGGCTAAACGAATTATTAACCGCGAACCGCCGCTTTCTAAAGCGACGTTTCCTTTTTCTAAGGTGTTTTACGATATCTTTTCTATATATAAGAGTTATAACAATTAGAACGTTATATTTCTCATTAAGAATGACTATACGAAGCTTGTTTTCCTATATGCGCTTCTAGACGCCTCTATAGACGAGCTGATTTTATGTTTTAAGAGCCTAGGTCGGTATATTTCCCGATAGTTCTTACTTTCTATCGGTATAATCTATCGAGACAACGACCGAGCCCTTCGACACGATTTTTAAGACTTTATTAACTAGTAGGGCATTTATAATAAGCCTACTACTCCTTATACACCCGCTTAAAACGGCGCTGCCGAACGGGCTAAGGGGGTAGTATCTACGAAAGCTCGATCTATAAGGATTAAAGCAAATTTACCCGAGCATTTATAGATAGAAACGTAGAAAACTACGGTATATTTACATAATCGGATTCTAGCCCGATAGGCAGCTTCCTCTACGTTATTTCTATCGAAGTAGATTTCCCCGATAGAGATCCTTTACGACTAGTTAAGGGATTACGACCGGAATATACCGGCATTTCTCCTTCCTTAACTATTACGATTCGATTATCTTCGAGCTTTTAGCTATAAAGCCTACCTACTAACTACTAAAGCCCTAACTAACACGTAGAAACGTAATCTTAAGTAAGAACCTTATACAGAGGTTGGTTACTTAGTTAGGTATAATTCTACTAATATTTTTCGTATATAGATCCTATAGAGATAGGAGGTTCGTTAAGTTCGTAATATAACGTTTAATAAAACTTAGTTTTTCACCGCGTCTAAGGTATCTAAATCGCTAATATAGGTGTTATTACCGGCATTTCTACTATATATTATATAGGAAGAAGAGTAAGATAAGGCAGAATTCTAGTTAACGCTAATAGTGCTTCCTAAAAAGCATTCTAATCTAGTAGACCTTCTAGCCGATAGTAATTCTTAGCTTCCGACTCCTAACTAAACCCTAGAACCGCTAGAGGATATTTTTAAGAATATACGGGATTTCTAACCCGATATTTCTATACTTTTACCTACTATAACTATAGAACTAGTAGACCGTCTTAAGGTGCAGTTGCCTTAAGCTACTTCTTAGTCTATAGATTACGATAATACTATTCCTATAGATAGTCTATAGACGACGAGGTTTATAGGGGATTTACGCCCTACTTGTTTAAACCGTTTTTCGGGTCGATATCCCGCTTTCGCCTACGTTAGGCATCTACCGGCTAATAGCACCGCTTTTACGGCTGCATTCGCTACTTCTCTTAAACCTAGGAAGATATATAAACGGGATTTGCCCGCACTTCTAAGGTTTTAGTCTAATCTCGAGACGCATCCGTTTAGACCCGAGTTTAAAGCCGCTAGAGCAGTTAAATAGGACTCCTTAAAACAGCGGAAGACCTTCTTTCCTTCGCCTACCTTAAGAGCGAACGCGCTAGTGCGTCCTCTTCTATTAATATAGGCATTCGATTATAAGTTTAATAAGCACGGCTACCTTAGGAAGTTTAAATCTCGCCTTTATATACGAGGAGATCTTTAGCCGTTTAGCGGAAAAGAAACATACGCCGCGACGCTTATAGCGCGAAATTTTCGCATTATAATTGCTATTACCGCTAAATTTAGCATAGAAACCCGCTTACTTAACGCGGTTAACGCCTTTACGAATGCTAATCTAGATAAAGAAGTATATATCTACTTCCTAGACGGATTTAAAATATTTAGTTTTATAATTTAGTTAATAAAGGCTTTATATAGGCTTTACCGTTCGCCGCTTCTTTAGCAACGGGAATTGTCTAGGTCTCTTACTAAACTAGGCCTTTAGTAAAGTACGGAGGATCCTTGTATTTTTATATCTACTATAAGTAGTATTATTACTTTCGTTTTTATAGATAATATTATTATCCTTTTCCGTAAGGAGCACCGTAGGGCTACTAACGATTTTATCCGTCGCTTTAAGCAAAAGTATATAATCACTAACCGCGGAGAGCTTACCTATTTCCTTAGGATAAGGATTATCCGGGACCGTAAGCAGCGAAAGCTATAGTTATGCTAGGACGTTTACTTAGATAAGATTGCTTCTAAGTTTAGTTTAATCCCTACTTCTATAGTTCTACGGCCTATTTCGACCCTATGCCTATTCCTACTTCCTAAGAAGCTAGAGAAACACTAGGGATAGGCTATAGATAACTAAATCTACTACTTTTAGTCTTTAGTCGGTTTTTGCAATTACGCGACTATTTCTACCCGTCTTAACGCCGTAAAATCGTCGAATTTATTAGCGGAGCATATATAGAACCCGTCTACGCTCTATATTAAGCTCGCAGAAAGCTTAGTGACTTACTTATATAAATCGCGTTTCCTTACGATTGAGTTTTTAGATATAGACGAGTAAGAACTCGTTATAGCTTCCGATGCCGCTTACGCCGACGACCTAGACACTCGTTATTCTTCTAAAGGCTATTTTATTAGCCTATTTAACGGTCTAATCGCGTAGAGTGCCCGGAAATAATCTACGGTTACTACTTCTTCTACTAAGGCCGAACTTCTTATAGTCTCTTCTACCGCGAAAGAGCTAATTTCTATTTCTTTATTTATTTAACGATATTTCCTTATAGCTAGATATTCTAGTTCCTACTATTTAGTATAATAACACTTAGACAATCCGCTTAGTTTCCGCCGAGATTCTAAAGATTTAGACTACCTTAAAGCACGTTAAAATTCACAACTACTAGGCCCGATAGGAATTCTTACGCAATACTTTTAATATTAAATATATCCCTTCTAACTAGATAGTTGCGGATAGATTAACTAAATTGCTTCTACGATAACGTTTCTAGACGTTCCTTTACTAGCTTCGACTTACGGATATTTCTTCTAGGATTTAAGAAGAAGTCGATAATAATTCTAACTAGCCGGAAGTTATTCCCTTCTAGCTAAGGGGGTATATTAATATTACCGTCTTCCCTATTTGCTTTCTACCGGGAAATCCCCGGTTCTTCCTTAGATTCTACTATAGAATTCTATAGGCTTTTACAGGCATTACCCCGTACTTCTATAGGCGTATTTACCTACTTTTCTTTAGTTATATTTCACCGTGATTTTACGGTGATTTTACGGTTATTTATATAGACTTTACCTATAAAATCTCTTCCCTTCTACGGTCTTCTACCGTAGAATTCTAATTCCCTTCTATCCCTTCTACGGTCTTCTACCGTAGAATTCTAATTCTCTTCTACGGCTTCTACCGTAGAATTCCTTTATATAGCTACGGCTTCTACCGTAGAATTTACCGTGGAATTCACTAGTCTTCTACTAGGCTGCTTATTTATTTGCTAACTGTATGACTATTTATCGTACGGATGCAATTTATTATTTACGACCGGCGCTTTCGACCGGCGACTCCGTCCGACTCTTTCTTTTACCTCTTTTCCTTAGGTCTACGCGACTGTTTTCGTCCGAGGGATTTCCCTATATATAGAGACTAGTTAGCCCTCCTTATTGGAAAAGATAAGAGCTATTATTCTTAGTGTTTTACATCCTTTTGCAGCTTTTAATCTCTCTATATAAGCTGTTTAAGCCTTAGAGCCTCTCTTCCCTTTTTGATTGCTATCACCTAAATGTCGAGAACCCGACTGCTTAGCGTTCGATAGTTTATTAGAAGGAAGGATGCTAGTCGATAAAGCATACCCTATAGGAACGAGCTAGGTCTAAGGCTTAATACCACGCTTAATGCCTACTAACCGGCAACCCTAGCATAGGATTCGAGGCCTATCTTACTAAATATAAAGGTAACAAGACTCTTTAGGCCGCTATCGAGTGGCGTAACGATAAGGCTAGTAACGACGAAGAACTAACTAAGTAGTAAGCCTCGTAAATCCTCTATTAGTAGTCCTTGAACTATTTAATCACGGGCGAAGACGCATAAGGGATAGACTAGTTAAGCGTTCCGGCTACCTAATTCGTCTTCGACTATTACTTAAAGGACCGCTTTTACGGCATCCTCGTAGACACTAGAGCAGCTATAGTCTCTACGGTAGGTTAAGACTAATATCTCGCCCTACAACGAGAAGACCTATCTATCGTGCTCGACGAGTCTACCGCCGGCTAGGCCTATATTAAATTCGGCAGCGGCGAGGACGTGCGTTCCCTTAGCTCCGTTACCCTTAAAACCCCTATTAGCTATATTAGGTTCTACGTGCTAGGAATAACGACCCCCTTCCTCCTCTACCTAGCTAATATAGATCGCTTAGGCGTATACTTTAATAATACTACCGATACGATTATTAGTCCCGGTGTTGCCGTCCCTATTATTCGTAAATAGGGATATCTATAGTTCTTCTTTAGTAAGGAAGAGAACGTAATCGCCTTTTTAACTAAAGCTAAGATATAAACGCTCTACCGCCGATTTAGCTACCCGGCCGTTAATAGACTTTACCACCTATTAAAATAAGTAAGGCATAACGATATCTTAGTAAAAACACTTAAGGATATCTTAAAATTCTACTATTACTGCTAGCTCTACGCACCGGCCCCCTAGAGGTTTAGGTTTATACTAAAGGATAACTAAGAATTTAATTTCGAGGTTATCGTCGATATAATATACCTAGAACTTAGTAATAGCACCCGCCCGGTACTATACGCGGTCGATATAGCGATATCTTTCTAAGGAGCGCGATTCCTCCCGTCTATATCGGCTAAGGATATATAGGAAATACTTAGGGCTCTATAGATCGATATATACCTCGGCCCCCCTAACTTTATCCGGCATAACGCGGGCACTAACTTCGCTTTAACCGAGTTTCGCAACGAAGCTCGTATTATAGGTATTATATATACCTAGATCCCCGTTAAGGCATATTAGTCTATAGGTAAGGTTGAAAGGTACTATAGCCCGCTCTAACGTACGTTTAAAATAATATACGCCGAAATCGGTAAGACAACGGCCCTTAAATCCGTCCTACAAATAGCTATTAAAGCCGTAAATAATATAGTAGGACTAAACGGCCTCGTCCCTACGCTCCTCGTCTTTAGAGCATACCTATAGATAACTTAGGACTCCCTACCTTCGGCAACTACGGTATAAAGAGCCGCGACTATCTAAAAGGCTATAAAAGCCTTACGGCAGCTCGCCGCCGCACGATAAGTTAGGGATAGACTATAAGCTCGAAACGGCCCTTTAACCCTTAACACTCTATTACTACTACTATAGAGTAAAGTCCGCGTCTAGAGAGAGAAGCGAGGATAGTAGGGTCTATATAAGATTGCCTTTATTAACGGCCACGACGTTACTATCGAGACCGTTAACGGCCCTATAGTCTTCCGCTCTACCCTTATATAGCCGTACTACTATAGTAAGGACGATACCCCGGATCCCCTTACCCTCGATGATATAGACACCCTCTCTAAGGTCGATTCCTCTACTCCGGACGAAATTCCTAAGCTAGATCCTTCCCCCTCTCCGGAACGGGCACTACCGGCACCGCCGTAGCCCCGCAAACGCGGACGTCCCCCGGGCTTAAGGAATAAGCTAAAGACCGTAACCTTCTATAATTAATTCCTCGTTAAGAAGGAAGAAGATACACTACGGCTATCGACTAAGCTACGTAATAACGGCGTTATTACTACACCTGGCGCCCCTTTTAAAGAATTAGACTAACTGGAGATCGACGATCTCGTAGCCCGCGGGGTATTTAGCTTCGAATAATACGACGAGTTAATTTATAGGTCTTATCGCTTATTTCGATCCCGAATAGTCCGGGAAGTAAAGGGCCGTAACGTTAAACTATACGAGAAGTCCCGACTAATAATCTAAGGCTATAGCGATGTAGAGAAAAGCTCGCTCCTAATACATTCCCCTACTATTTAACGTATTAGCTAGCGTTTAATCCTAGCCCTTACCCCCGCCTTGCTTTACTAAGGATAAGCTTATCCCTACGCGATATTATATAAGCCTATCCCTAAGCTTAGATAGAGCTTAATCGTATAGTATTAGCGGCTCTTCCGATAGAGCTTTAGGGTAAGTACCTAGAGGGCACTATTATAAGAGTTATTAGACTATTATATAGTCTTATAGAAGCCGGTGTATATTAGTGGAAAACCTACTATAAGCACTACGTTAAGAGCCTTAATATAGCTCCCTCTACCTATAACTCGTGCCTTCTAATTACGAATTAAGGACCCGACGACTTTAGCCTCGTCGGAATGCAGACCGATAACACCCTAATGCTCGGTTTAGACACTTTTTCGGCCTAGGAAGAAAAAGAGCTTAAGATAGCTTAATTTCGCGCTAAGCCGAAGGCTTATATAACCCTAGGGAATGCTATAGACTTTAATAGTGCAAAACTAACGCTTTACGACGACGTTCTACTCCTATAGTAGAAGGGATAGGCCTTAAGGATTGAGGTAGTTAACTTACGGGCTCGTAATAAAGCCTAGTAGTACCTCGAGCAACGCGCTTATGCTGCGTACGTCGCCTCTATCTATTAGCCCGAGGCCTTATTCGATATCTCCGTGGCAGCCTAGGTCTAAGCCCCTAAGGAGAAGGATTATAATATCCTTAACAGCGCCTTTAGTAGCAGATCGACTATTAATAACGTAGACTCACATACCGACTAATTAATCTTAAGACCGCTAAGCTCGTAGTATTTACGGATAGCTTATTCGCAAACAACCGAGACCTTTCGTCTTAGTTAGGCTTTGTTATTACGCTCGTTAATAAGACCGAGCGTACGGATACGCACTTCCGGGTTAATAGCAATATTATCTATTAGAGCTCGACGAAGTATAAGCGAGTAACCTATAGCGTTCTTATAAGCGAGATCTATAGTATAGTTAACGGCGTAGACCTTAGTATCTCCTTTATTACGACCCTCCGTATAGTTACGGAACGGCTTTAGCTCCTACCGATCCCTCTTATTATATATACTAACTTATACTCCCTTTACGAATGCCTTATTAAGCTCGGCACTACGAAGGAGAAACGCCTAATAATCGATATTATAGCGTTGCGTTAGTCGTATAAGCGATAGGAGATTAAGGAGATTAGGTAGATCTACGGGGAAGATAACCCCGCCGACGCTATAACGAAGGCATCGCTAAACAAGGCCCTTAAACGCCTTATTAATACAAACAGCCTCTCGATTAGGATAGAAGCCTTCGTCCTACGCCTATAACGACTAACGGTGTTCTCTTTATTCTACCCCCTTTTTCATTTATACTTATTAAATGTATTTATTAGGCCTTCTACCTAATGTATCGTTCTTCCTATTTCTCCCCTTATTTAGATTATAGGCTTACTGTATAGCAACTATAAAGAAAAGTTACTAGTATAGGAATAAGGGATATCCGTTCTTTAAGCACGATTGCAATCTACGTAATCAAATAGATTACGTATAGGCAACGCTTAAACGGATGCGCTATTAACTATACGATGTATCGTATACATCGGGGACCCCGGTAATAGCGTTACTAACTCGGCCGCCCTTACGATAATTAAGTCATTAACTTAATCGCCCTTATAGGCATAGCCCCGACGTCGTAAGCAAGGGCTCGCAAAGGTCCGGCTTTAGGCCCTGTCAATATACGCGTTTATAGCCTATATAAAGGGGCTGTTTGTCGCCTCTTAGTTAATAGACACTATAGACTAGAATCCAGCTAGTTTGCAACCCCTTTGTTTGTTTAACTAACTAACACTTATGCCTTTTTAAAGCGGTAAGTTTAGCAATAGGTAACTAACTTCTATTATAGATTAGTTACGCTCTATAGTAAGCTTATTTATAAACTAAGTAATAAAGCTTATAAGGCCCTATTATATATTAGTCTTAGGTAGGATAGCCCGGGCAATATTATAGTAGCTTTCTAACTGCGTTTCTCCCTTTAAGTAGTACTTCCTAATATAGTTAATAACGGCATATATAGAGGTATAAGGGGATATATCGTAATTCGCTAGCTAGCTAATAGCTAAGGCGGGATTATAGTTATTAAGAAGAGGATCGTTCTAAACGCTATCGAATATAAAGTATTATAGATTAAGATCTTTAACGACGTAGGCGTCTACGTAGCACGTACGTAGGAAATAGAAATAGTAGCTCTTTAAATTAGATCGAGATCTATCTAAGAGACGGCGAAAGCGTAGGCAATACGCCTCGTTGTAGTAGTAACGTTATACTTAGTTAATAACCTTAGAGAGGAATTAGAAGTTAAACCTAAGGCGAACTACTACTAGCGGGTTCGCCTCGCCTTACTATATTACTAATTATAGCTCTAGGTTAAAGGTAGAGACGTATTTACCCTAAAAGTAGGTAAAATCCTCTTAAGTAGAATCGGTAGATATATTAAGCGGCGGGCTTTTATTAACTTAGTAGAGACTATATATATAAGTGCTCCTACGGGCCTACTACTTATACCGAAACTAATAGTCTATAATATTAAATTTAAGCGTTAAGACGAGCTTAAGGAAGGAGGTAAATCGGCTATAGAATTAATAAGCGGCAATATATAGATTCTCTCGTAAGTTCCTAAAGGCGATTATAGCCTTAACCCGGGCGTCGGCCTTATACTACTCGTAATATAATAGTATATGCCTTTATAGGCTATCCTAATGTAAATCGGCGGCCGAAAACGTTAGGAATACTCTTAGGCAGCTTAGGCTATAAACTATAGCCTTAAGTTAATATCTCTAGCTACCTTAGTAAGCCCGCGTGCCTCTTAAGCTACTAGAGAAGCGAATAATAGAATTAAGCAGAGCTTAAGAATCGGGGGTATCTTCGCTAAAAGCGGCGCGTAGCTCCTTAATTTCTACTAGGCGATAGGACCGTAACCTCTTAATATAAAAGGAGCTTTAAGAATTAACTTACTAACGTATAAGCGTATTAAAGCTAATATAACGAAAGCGTAAGTGCTTAGCAAAACGGCCGTCGTAGTACTTTAAGGCGTATTCGATATACTCGCTATACCGAATTATTCTTTAACGAGGGGCTATATAGTTTCCTTACCCGGTAGGGTAAAGGGTTAGAAAGGCGAGAGATAGGAGAGGCTATAAGCGATTAAACTCGTTAAGAGGAGTAGATCGTATATCTAGTATCTAGATATACGGCTATTGCTCGCGTAAAGGGACCTATTTAGGTATAACCTAACCCTTAAGCTAAGCCCGTAAACGCTTAAGGTCCGGCTAAGCTACGATAAAGTTTAAGATAGCCGCGGCATCGTAATTATTAATATCGGCAGCCTTAGCGATTTAAGCAGCATTAAGGTTAAGATACGTAGCGTTAAAGCTAGCGTTTAAACTAGCGTCGCCTACCTCGCTAAGTAGCTAATCACTAACGTTACCGTTAATAGGTAGTTAGCTAATACGGTCTTCGTCGATAATAATATTACGATAGCTAGGGTGATTAAGCTAAAGATGTATAAGCTAGGCACGGATATTAGCTTATCGAACCCGGAATTAACGTCGGAACTATCGAATAAGATAAGGCTAATCTATTAATTCCCGTAGTCGTAGGACAATAATATCTAAGTCGCGCGGTAGAAGCGGAAGCTATATATATATATAGCTAATATCTCGTAGGAAGTTAATAATATAGCCTTAATATTTATATTGCTAACTACGATACTAAAAGACCTAGATATATATATAGACCTAGGCAATAAGTATTTCTTCGACTTATAAAAGCTCTAGAAGATGCTTTAGAACGCTGCTAAAATCGAGGTTATTTTCTTCTAAGAAAAAGTAAGGCTAATTATCCTATATCTTACTATCTTAACGACGATAGTATTAGCAGATAGAAGCTATAAGCTATATACTAAACTATAATTCCTTATAGCGGTTATAGTACTTTAGGATATTAGCTTTAAGATAGTTATTTTATTAACCTATAAGATCTTAGTTAGAAGGAGATATAGCAGGCATATTAAGATCGCTTATAAAGTCTAGCTAGTAAAGAGGCAATAGGGGAGGTTATTATATTAAGGCCGGAGGCGAGGACGGGGGAGGTTATTATATTAAGGCCGGAGGCGAGGAAGGCGGAGCTTATAGCTAAGAGAAAGGCTTAGCTAAAGAGAATAGCTACGATATACTTAGTGTTAGAGAAGGCTCTTTACCTACGCGTCGTAAGACTCTATATTAACGGCTAATATTAGCCTAATAGGCGTGTGCTTAAGCTTAGCCTTAGCTATCCTACGAGCGAACACTATATTAAAAGAGGCTACGAATGCCGAAGCGTTAAGCCTATTTACGATTAGTAGGAATAGATAGAAAAGGGAAGTAAGAGTGTATATAAAAGTAGATTAACCTTAGCGATATATAAGGCATTTTATAGTCCGCTTCGTTTAGTCTTTAAAGTTAATAAATTAATTATTAGGCTTTATTATATTATACTTCTTATAATAGCGTAGGCCCTATATAGAGCGAAGATATAGGGAAGGCAAAGGCGAAAAGCGAGGCAAGCTAAGAGAGCGCGGGCTCTACGTCTCGAGGGGCTATACTTTACTTAACGTTCGCTTATAGGAAGCTGAGATTTAAGCCTATTTATAATTAGTAGGAATAGAAAAGGAGGAGTAGAAAAGGGAAGTTAAGGAGTATATAAAAGTAGATTATCCTTAGCGATATATAAAGCACTTTATAGTCTATCTCGTTAGGTATTAAAGGTTAATAAATTAATTAAAAGGCTTTAATACGTTATAACGGTTGTAACGACGATTAGGTAAAGCATTTAGTTATAGAGGCGGAGGCGGAGGAGCAGCTACTATAGAAGCTATTAGTAGGTAACGATACGAGGAGGCGATAATATAAGCCGTAATAAGGGATAAGGAGGCGAGCCGTAGCGAGGGCGCGTTTTTTTTATTATAATGCGAGCTGCGTATTAGGAAATACGGTTAATACCTAGAGGAGACCTATCTAATAGTAGTATAGGATTTTATTAGTCAACCTTTCTGTTTAAGCCCCGTTAGATAGGTAGCTAATAAGCGCTAAGCGGGGTTTAAACATTGCCTTACTATAGCTAATTAGCGCACTAGATTTAGAGACTCTATCTAATTATAGCGTATTATTTCGCGTTAGCTAATAGCCGTACTTCGTTTTTATAATAGGGGACCCTTACAATAAAAAAGCTCACTATATATATTAAGTAAGCAAAGCGGCTTGCCGCAACTTGCACACATTCTGTGTTCTTCGTAGCGCAAAGCAAGCTTTGCTTAATTAACCAACCCCCGGGGCCCAACCATGCTGGTGGCAGTCCGAGGTCAAAAGTGACCGACCATGCCGTCAGCAGAGAGGTACAATCATGCTTGATAATTGCAAGGTATATACCTAGCCATCGACCGCCCGTACGCTACCTACCTACTACCTAGTCGTCGTAGCTACCTACAAAGTATGGTGAGCGAAAATAGCAGTCATTCCGCTAGCTTCTTACTGAGCGGCTCGCAGGCCCATCTCGCTGCATCATGCATGAGTGCTGTAGGCATGCAGTCTGAGGGTGGTGCGACCCGTCCCTTGGTGTGCCTCCGAGCAAGGCCTCGAGGATAACTTTCACCCCATGCACGGATAGCCTCGGATGATTTGAACATTTTAATGCTGCCTCCCCCGGAGAGAAATGTTCGCCTGCCAAAGCCGTCGGTTTTTCATTCTGCGGCCATCCTAAGCTCTTAGCAAGTGCCTGCCCGAAGGTGATTCAAGGCCGCAGCATTGCAACGAGCAAGAGACGTCAAGACAACCACGATCAGCACCATCAAGCAACGACAGCAACGTCAATATACAACACGCGATGCCCTGACGCATCGCGAGCTTGAAACGGGAGCTTGGGAGCTTTCCATGCCCTGCACCGTGTCTAACATTGGCTCCGAACGAAATTGTTGGGGCTCACAGATTCGCCCGCATACATAGGTAGGTATGTATGTACACATGTATGTATGTATGTGTATGTACATATGCATGTATCCGTAGATCGCTGCCACATGCTCTGCACCCGCATATTCGTACAGACAGGCATTGTGTCGTGGATGTGTGTGTCCGTTATCCGTACTGTGTTGTTTGAGCTTCTCATCGGCCGTGGCCCAGATATTTGTACATGTGTATATGTAGGTACGAGTATAGCAAGATTTATTTGCAACTTTGTGCGGGAGGCTCAGGAACACAGCCCGAGCGCACGACCCCACCCAGCCGTGGTCTTTCCGCACACTTGTTGCAGAGGGCTTTATTTGAATTGCAGCAGATTGCTTCCCGCACTCGTTCCCTCCCGCCGCTCATCTCCCTCTCTGCTCTACGAGCGGTTTGCGACTGGAAATGCCCGGATCATGTCGTCGTCCCGCGCGGCAGCTGCACCGACGACTCATTGGCATAAAGCTCCACGGGGTGCTGCGGGCAGACCCTCTACTACTACCTGAATGACTAGTAGTACCCGGGGCCAGCGTGAGACGGCTCACGCAGGCAGGGACAGCATGAGGTAGTATTGATTGTCTGTCTCATCTGACCCTGGATGGAGGTTTCAATCCCTCGGCGACGCTCCTTTGGGCAAAGGCAAAAGCTGGGTGCTTATCGATTGTCCGCCCAACGCTCAACGTATATGTGTATGTAAGCTGGTCTACCCCCCAGACCCGCAGACCCCGCCGCCCTGACTCTCTTGCCTCTTTACGGATAATCGCAAAAAAACACTTCGGCCACGGGCGCGGCGACGAGCTCTTGCAGCAGCGTCCTTCCTATTCCTCGCCCATGCATGCAGACACCATCAATTCTCCGTACGGCGGCAGAAAGTCTCAAGAGTTGCACCGCTGCACGGTACGCTACGCACCGTATAGCACCAGAGGTAGCTGGTACCTGAGTCGTCGTACCTGGCTCCATCGAGACCCTGCACAACCACCCCTCCAGGTGGCTGCTGGAGCTATCATGCTCTGGCAGAGCTGCGACAGTCCGAGGTATCTACAGTACAGCTACTACTGTGCTAATGCGCCTCGTATGCGCAGTACATGCATCCATGCATGGCCTCGGTGCCGCTGAGAAGGAGTCTGCCGCTGGGCGCGCGCCATTTTCTGGCCCTCCAAAGTTGACTCTGACAATGGGCCGGGATCAACGTCAGGTCGTCAGTCGTCCAGGCGCCCTTTGCCCTGCAAGTCATCCGTGCTTCGTCGGTGTCGAAGCTCCCTGGTAAGTCTGGCGTGGTGGTGACTTGGCCACGGGCAGAGCTGCGAGCGAGCCGGAAGCCCATGTGCTTATGCAGGTTGGGTAGGTACCTAGTACCTATCTAAAGTACCTGGCCTGTTCCCCCGAACCGCCACCGCGCGAGCACCAGCGTCAGCGTCCGGGGTCTCGCTCTGTGCACTGTCCTGCGCACGGTACGCCTCTGCTCTCTGTCGTTGCCGCCATCGTCCCGCATGGCCAAACCTTCTCCTTCCCACTCCCCGACTCTGCCTCCCCGGATCCCCCCCTTTCCCTGTCCCCTGGCTCAAGCAGCAATTGCTCCCTCTCGACGACGGATGGCCTGGTGATGCTCTACGTCGTCGCTTCACTTTGACATGTTTTTTTTCGGCTGCTGAGCACGTCGTTTCCCTCTTCCCGCGGCCCCTTCTCCTGACTCAACAACTGGCTGCCGCCGACCTCCCCGCCATCCTCCCTCTTGCAGCGCACTCAACCACTCGCCCAGCGTCGCGCTGCCCCACGGATGCCCTTGACCTGGCACCACAACTCGACCGATTGCAGCGCACCACCGCCGCCGCCCCGCATCGCAGCGCCGTGCAAGCTTCGCCGTCTTGTCATGGTCTTGAATGACGCTGGTGCCAGGCTGTCGCGCACTTCCATAATGCCAAACCCTACGCCCTCTGGCACAGCCGCCGGCAACCAGCCCAACGCTGACGATTCTGGTGAGCCTGAAGCCTCTTCGATTAGCTTGCGTGGCCGCTGCCGGCCGCTCCAACCCCTCACTCTCCCTTGCCCTGTCTTGATCTCATTGTGCCTCTGCTTGACATCACTCGGCCCTCGTCTGTCCGTCGTCAAGTCCTGATTCGCTTCGCAGCCTCGACGATCACCGTAAATACCAAAGCGCCGTCCACCTTCCCCCCTCCCAAGACTGACAAGCCACGACCTCACGTTTGCGCGACTTGCCAACGCTCCTTTGCCCGCCTAGAGCATCTCAAGCGGCATGAGCGCTCCCACACCAAAGAGAAGCCGTTCGAGTGCCCCGAGTGCGCAAGATGCTTTGCCCGTCGCGACCTGCTTCTGCGGCACCAGCAGAAGCTACATCAAACATCAACTCCATCGTCGCGTCCTCGGAACCGCCGTGAGTCGGCCAGCGGCATTGGCCCAGCCCAAAGCAGAGCCCGCAAGAACAGCGTCGCCGGCACGAACCCCGCCGGAGCCAACACGGCGGCGACATCCATGAGGCCCCGAGCAAACACAATCAGTCATGTCGACGGCGCCGCCATGCAGATGATCGCCTCGGCCAACGTCTCTGTTGCGCGAGGCATGGCCGCCCATAGCCGTCACCCGAGCCTTGCCGGCTTGCCCGTTCACAACTTGGACCACGTCTTCGGTGGCATGTCTGCGGCCATGGGCCAGAGAGGGATGCACCACGGCCTGCCGAAGCTGGAGACGGCGCAGATCAGCGGCAACGATTTCGAGAATGGTCTCAGAACGGCCCCCCCAATGGCCGTGTTCAACTCGGAATTCGATTTCGAGGGTCTCTTGTTCGGACCGGGCTCGACAATCAACCCCAACGCCCTTCACTACAACGACTCCCCGCAGTCGATGGCGGTGGACCAGACTTCACCCTTCGGTCAAGGCATCAACGACGTGGCGTCGAGCCAGCCCTTTGACGATGGCCTCGACTGGCTCACCGGCTTTGAGCACCAAATGTCCTTTCAGACCAACGAGACCGTCGTTGACGACGGGTCGAGCCCGTCCGCCATAAGCACGACGAGCCAAAGTGGGATCAGCGATGTGATGCTGGACGGATCCAACCACCCAGCGCCGGCCGGGACGAGCACCATGTGGCAACCCTCCGTCATGGGACCTCCGCAGATGCCGAATCCTTTTGCGATGGATCTGAATGGGTCGGTCTTTCCTGATCTCCTCAATGGAGCCCCTCTATCACCTCAGCCAGCTTCTCAAAAGATCAATGACCCGTACTTCTCTACGCCGCCGCCTTCGATGAGCTCGTTGAGCCCGTCCGTGGTGTCTGGACTAAACGCTCAGAACTTGAACAAGACGCTAGGCTTCACCGCCGGGCCCGAAACTCCATCATCCCTCGGCAGCGGGAACAACGGCATCTCTCCCGTGACAACCATCTCAGATGCCACTCGGACTGCCATTGTGAACGCCCTCTCCCAGTGTGTGCCCTTCGGTGGCCGTAAATACTCCATCACCTCTGAGAACTCGCCGTTGTCGCCCCAGTTCCAGTCTGGCGCAAATACAACATCCTCCGCCCAGGCAACAGCCAAGTTGCCAAGTACTCTGGACTTGCAACGCTACGTGGGAGCATACCTGACCTATTTCCATCCTCACCTCCCATTCTTGCACATTCCCACTTTGTCTTTCGATCCGTCTTCCACTTCAAGCGGTCGTTCATTCGGTGTAGGCGGTAGTCGTTGCCTGATCCTTCCCATGGCGGCAATCGGTGCTCTCTACGAGATGGAGCATGCGCGGTCAAGCGAACTGTTTGACATGGCCAAGAAGACGGTCTTTTACCACGTCGACGAGCGAAGGAAAGCGGACTCTCGCAGGAACGAAGCTCGCCCCAGCCCCCCGGGTCCCGACCACGCCTCTCACGCGGATGACCACTCGGCCCAGACGCCGGTTTGGCTCGTCCAGGCAATGCTTCTCATCGTCGTCTACGGCCACAACGGTTCCGACAAGACGGCGAGTGACATTGCCTCGACGCATTGCGCTGCCTTGGTGAGCCTGGCTCAGACAGCAGATCTCTTGCGGCCCAGCCAAGCCAATGCCATGGTGAAGCGGGATATTCAGATGGGCGATGACTCGACCTGGGGTCGCCAACACGATCAAGAGGAGCACCAGGAGTGGCTGCAGTGGAAGAATGCGGAAGAGCGAAGGCGCACGCTCTACGCCGTCTTCATCATGTCCAGCCTGCATGTGGCGGCCTACAACAACACGCCGGCCTTGACAAACTCTGAAATCGTGCTCGACTTGCCTTGCGACGAGGAGTATTACGCTGCGGAGACCAGCGCAGCGTTTTTTGCCAAGGGCGGCGCCGAAGCCGCCGGCCACAACGGCGTGGCATTTTACGACGCTCTCGGAGAGTTGCTTCGGACAAACGAGAAGCGGCAGAAGCGGCTCAACCTCAGGAACAGCCACGGGTCCCCCGTCAACAACGATGTCGACCAGCCCTTGACGGATCTGAAGCCGAGCACCTTTGGGTGCCTTGTCTTGATCAATGCCTTGCACAACTACATCTGGGAGACGCGCCAGAGACACCACGGCAAGGTGTGGACAAACGAGGAAACGGAGAAGATGCACAGGCACATCGAGCCTGCCTTGAAGGCTTGGCAGATGGCATGGGCAACCAATCCGCACCACAGCGTCGAGCGACCGAACCCCTTTGGCATCGGACCCCTCTCGGCCGACGCCATCCCGCTTCTCGACCTCGCTTACGTGCGGCTCTTTGTCAACCTGTCGCGGTCCAGGGAGAAATTTTGGCAGCGAGACTGGGACGGGGTGGTGGAGGAGCTAGCCCACGGAAACGGCATCGCGCAGCAAGCCGAAGCCTCTCAGGTTGGCAAGGCAGAGTCCGACGCCGTGGGCTTCTCCGACAGGTCGGCTCATGGTGCCCTCGTCGAGTCGCAAGTAACAGCATCTATTGACATGTGCGGATTTGGGCCTGCTGCATCTGGCGAGGGGTCTGGAATGTCGGGCCCGTCCACGTCACGCCGGGAGCAGCATCTACGCAAAGCTGCCTTTTACGCGGCCGACTCGCTGGCAATGTCGGACAAGCTCGGCGTGACCTTTGCCGACTTCACAAGCCGGGAGCTCCCTCTGCAGTCGGCACTGTGTGTTTTCGATTGTGCCCAGGTTCTCGCAGAGTGGATGGCGACACTCCAGGACAGGGTTGGCCGTTACCTGGGCATCCTTGGGCAAGACTCTGTGGATCTCGGGCAGATTCCCGCCATGATGCTGCTCGAGGAAGAGGACGTCAAGCTGCTCGACAAGGTACGCGAGATACTGGCGTCGGCTGAGCTGAAGCTCAACATGAACCTGATGTCGGACGCCATGAAAGGAGTAGAGTCGCCATCACAACCCGACAGCCACGGCAGCTTTGCGACCAAGATCCTCCGGCTCATCGCTTTCACGATGGACAAGGCTACCGTCTGGCCGGTCACCCAGCTCATGGCCCGGTGTCTCGAGACGCATGCTAATCACGCGCAAGCGAGAGCCGAGAAGTCTGTCACCTTGTCGGGTTGAAGGCTTGGCGGTTGTCCCGACACACTTGCCCGACCAGGTACTGGTTTGTCATGTGCGACACGAACGACACGACGGCAGTTTGAGCCGACCCGACTCTTCGGGACCTGAGCAATGCCCGTCGCTGCTCTATGCCAAGGGCTACTTCTAGTCGGCGAAAGGTGCGGCCTCGTTGCCATGGGTCGAGGACGAAAGGATCGTCGTACACTCAAGCCTTGCAATATCAACACGATGGGGAATCACTTGCCTGTTTGACGGTGGCTACTAGCAGCACAAGGATATACCATTCCGATTTGCGACTGGACCTTGATGGTTTTATTTCCCGGTTGATGCAGGACGTTTTCTGGGGTGAAGCGGTTTGTTCTTGTTTGTACTACGGGCTCTTTGCTTTCAAGTTTTGTCACGACCTGACGACCATGTTTCTGGCAACACTGTGTAGCTCAATGGCGGAAATGTCGAGATGCAAGATGCGCCTCCCCTTGTGCTGCCCGTGACGTGTCACGGCAGTAGGTGCCTCCTAAAAACAAGGCCCTATATGCGATGATGTTGCATAGCTGTAGGTCTTACAAGAGGAGTGGGGAAAAGGTGATGATTCCTGCTAGAAAACTCTGCTCGGCGGAGCCAGAGATAAAAACATAAAGTAGGGCATCACTCAGGCCCACGCGTGACCCTCCCCCTTAGTACCTACGAGCTATCATCCCACCACTAGGTAGCTATGCACATGTATCCCGTGCTCTAGAAACCTCATCCCTTCAGCGGCCTCAGACAGGACCTTTGCCCTTATCCTTGTTCTTGCGAAGCCCAGTTCCACATTTTCTCCAGACTCGCTTTTGACTTTGTGAGCAGGAAGCGCGCAAACTCGTTGTGAGAGGTCTGCTCGTGAAAATCAACCTCCATGTCTTCTTCGTTGAAGATTTTCGCCCCTCTCCTAACAATTGCCAGGTACTGGTCCTTTTCGTCTCCCTCACTCCCAAAGACTGCGACGTGTCCTGCGTACCGAAGAAGCAGAACATTGAGAATGATCCTCGACATGCGGCCGTTGCCATCCGCAAACGGATGGATCATGATAAACTGGTGCTTATACCGCGCGGCCAGGGTGTACGGGTCCAGCTCTCCCGCCCCTTCTGCCTGGGCAATCTCGTCGTTAAGGTGATTCGCCATCTCCTTCATGTACTTGGGGACCATGCTGGCGCGCATGCAAATGCTACGCTTCTTCTTCTCGCCAGGCTTGCCATATGAGACAGCCACCTCGTGCTTGCGATACTGGCCAGGCTCCACGTCATCGTCGTTCATGTTCTCGCAGAGGATGCGGTGAGCTTCCAATATGAGCTCCTCAGATAGCGGCTGGTGTTCCAGGATAACCTTGTCAATCATGTAGTTGAGAGCCTTCGCATGGTTGATAACCTCTTTACGAGACCTCAAAACATTTGGCAAGTCGCCCTTCCGATGAGTGGCGATTAGCGCCCGGAGGTGTTCGCCGTACTCAGGATCTCGCTCATCGATGACTTCCGAAACTTGCCTCCCGCGGAAGATGTCTTGGCAAAGCTTGATCGTGACGCGGAGACTGGAACCCGCTGACTCAATCAAGTTTGAGTCGTACACGAGAGAAATCAAGGTCTTCTCGAGCTCGGACCAGAACTCAGTAAAAGCGGATGGCTCTCTCTGGGATTCCTTGCGAGCCTCGGCGATTATTGTCTCGACGCTGGCAGGGTTGTTCATCTTCCTCTTCTCTCAACTGGTCGGCGAGGCGTATCGTGAAAGATGCGGAGGTGGACGCTTCGCCCGCGCGAACGCTGCCCCAGGGGGGCCAGCCGCTCGTGAAAGCTTTGCCTAGGCTTGCGTAAAGGTTTGGCATCCTCGACGTCGATGATTTTGACGACTTTGCTCGGGGAGTGGATGGCGAAATGTTTTGAAGTACTCGGCAAGCGATTTGCGGCCATGGTACATTGCTAGAGGGGAATCTGTTAGCTTAAATAGGCACCATTACATTGCTAATAAGCTCGGCTAAGAACTTACCTAGTAAAAGGGTTTTTTGGCTCAGGTGCAGAGGGTCTGGTGGCGCAGAAGATGTTACGAATAACTAAAATGACGCGGTTATTGACTGGGCCCGTGGCTTGGGTTAGTGACGCTATTGTTAAGCCATCTTGTTGGTAAGGCTCTGTTGACGGTAACTAGCCGGTGGGATTCGTCATACGATTGTATGTAAAAATTTTGACCCAGCTAAGGAAGAGGGGAAGGCATCGCGGAGATATGGCCTCGTTACGTGCACGTGATCATATTGGTCACGTGCCCGCAACCACCTCAACAATACGAATACGTATATCCTGTATTCCCACACTGGCAGTTCTTTACCGAATAGAGGCAAGAGGATCCTTGGTATGGCTGTTATGACAAATGAAAAAGTGGTGTAAGGAGCGTCGGGGGCGAAAAGCAATGTCGCATCGGAGCGGCGCCCACAAGGCCGAGCCAGATGTCCTCTTGCGCACCCATTTAAGGTGACGCGCAAGACAGCTAGCCTTCTGTAGAACCAGACAAGAACATCACGGGTTTTCCCTCACTTTGTTACCCCAATTGCGCACAATTGACGGTATCCTGATCGCGCCCTCGTGTGCGGGTCCTCACAGGCCGGTGCGACAAGTAACGTAACGAGTGTGGGCTGTGAAGGGCGCAGAGCGAAAAAACAAGGAGCGTTGGTGACCGGGCCAAGCTATGTGGGCAGGTTCGGGCTCGCGAGGTTGCTCGTGCGGAACACTTGGTGACCTAAAGTATTCCCCTCGCGCCTTCTAGGAGCTCGTTTTCTTTGCCGAGAGTCGGCCTGAAGTACCCTCTGCATCGGACGTTGTAACGTGGTATCGATCGGGCGGGAGATTTGGGGGCGGAATTGGAGCAACGTATGGCCTTGTAGCAACTGGCGGCCTTGTGTTTGCGGGCGAGCTTGAAGCAGCAAGCGGACTGTGTTTTCGGCGGGCTTGAAGCAGCAATCGGACTGTATGTATGTATATGGGATCGCGAGCGTCTTCGCGATGTTTGTCGTAAGCAGGCGGCGTAGTAGGCGGCGGGCTTATAGGTAGTAGCAGCGGTCCGACGTAGGTGCGTGTGAGAAGACAGACCAGAGGTACGTTTAGGAAGGTAGGAACGATGGTCAAAAGTACGAATGATCCTTTATTGCAGTGCGGTTGCCCTCTTATAGCAAGACTAAAGCTTGCCCCTCTTCTAAGATGTATCGGGGCCTAAGGGATATACCCTTAGGCCTCGAGAGGGGTTATCGGGGACTAGTTAGCGACTAATAGCCGAATAGTCCTTAAGCTAAAATATATTATCTATCGTATATATATCCCTATCTCCCGGCTCTATAGTTGCGCGGGTAGCTGCGTTATAATTATCCCCCCCTTCTAAAGCGGACGCTTTAAACGCTAGGTTAGCTTTAGGTACGAATAAAGTTATAATAGCAAATAGGACTAAAATAGGATTAAACGTAGTATAAAAATCAACGACGATAGTTATTATTATATATATTATAATAATTATTATATTAGTTATACGTTATAATAGTTACTACGCAATAGGGGGCTAGTTGCTTACGTATAGTTAGCGAACTATAATAGAGTACTACTCTTTATATATAAAGATTTTTTTTTCTTCTCTTCTCTTATTATACAACTATATCGAGATCTTATAGAGAAGTATATTTAGAATTAGATAAGTATATTCTAAATCTAATAAGCATATTCTAAATTAAATAAACATATTCTAAATTAGTTTAACGCTATAGGTCCTAAGCGAACGGCAAGCGTAATAGTATAGACGCCCTAAAAGCGAGGAAAGCAGACGGATAATATTTAGCCGATAGGCCCTTTAGTTATTGCCTAAGTCCTAAAGTTATCGGCTAATAGAGTATCGATTAAGGAAGCTATAGCGATAGTATAAGAGGAGATAAAGCTAAAGAAGACGCGCGGAGAGAAAACTACCTTATTAAAACGACTCCTCGTAGAGAAAAATATACGAGATGCCTTAAAGAAGTCGATATCCTTATTAAAGGAAGAAACCGAAGATTAACTATATCGTTAATTATTTAAGGGACTTTTTATAAGCAAAAAAAAACCTATTATAGTAGAGTCTTAAAAAGATTACGCAAATATAAAGCGTATAACGCTAGCGGTTGTTAAATCTAAAACATTTTCGTCGTTTAGTAAAGACGATAGAGATAAAGATATAGAGGCGAATACTAAAGGAGATACCAGCGATAAAAGCAATATCTAGAAAGGGATATCGCCTAAGAAAAAGGGCAAGAAGGCTATATATATAAAAAGTCGTAAGGCGAAAGGGTGCCGTATTACCGAGCTATACTATATTAAGTGCCTTAATAGCAGTATATAAGGGTTTAGCAATAATAAGGACGATACTAAAATAGTCGAACTATATTATATATAGGAGGATGCATGATTAAGCAAATGCATTTAATATAATTGATATAGTAAACTTTGCGAATTAGTAAGCTCTTTATTCCTTATTAAGTCGGGATACGGTTGCTAATAAAATTATAGGTGCCGGCAATAATGTCCGGAGATATAGCTAATCTATACGCTATTTAGACAAAGATAGCTAAGTTATAGACTACTTAGGATAAGACGGAGAAAAAGAAGATAAAGTTAATCTTCTATTAAGTTTATACGTCGTTTATAGCCGTAATAACGGCCTACCGAAAGGAATAGGGGGTATTAGGTGCTAAATGTTTATATACGAAACGTCGTCTTAAATACCGGCAGGCATTAATAGAGCGACGGAAAGCTATACGTAAGAATAAGGACTAAAAGCTTCGTTTAGTAATTAGTAACGTAGGTTTTACCTTATAGCGGGTAGGACGAGAATATATATACGATAATTTACACAAAATAATCGAGGAGAGCGGTCGCTAAGAAAGAGGGGAGTAGTTAAAACGTCTCCTTATTATTACGGAGTTTATTAGCAAAATAAAAGTAAGAGACTTCTACCGTATAGATATTAAGGAATAATAATAAAGTTGCGGCGGAGTAGTAAGAGAAAAGTTAAAGTAAGCTAAAAAGAAGTTATTTTATAATACGTAATTTCCGCCGTTTCTTTAGCTATATCTTTAGGTATTCGTTAATAAGCTCTTAGGCATTCGCTATATCGTCTTAAGCAACCTACTCGTTGTATTCGGCTAGCTAACCTTCCTATTTTACTAAGTAGTAGGTAACGCCTTTCTTTTTCTTATAGTCCTTAATTTACTAGACTAATTATTCTCCTTCGGCATCGTTAAGGTTAGGCATCGGCAGTAATTCGCTAAGGTGTTAGTTAGTAGCCCGTTCTGCCTACGGCTTAAGAAGACTAATGTAAAATATATTATAAAGCCGGTCGTATTTCTCTAGTAGGGCTAGGCGGTACGCCTACTTGCTAATAGCTTAAAGGACCTTAAAAGGTCTAATATATTTAAGTAATAACTTCCTTCTTTAGTCCTTAAGGCGTAAGTTCTTTATAGAGAGTCCTACTAGGTCCTTAACCTTAAGGGTAAATAGCTTATAATAGAGGTTATAGAATTTCTTTTGCGACTTAATAGCTTATCGCTAATAAGTCTCTAGCTTTTTCCTTAAGTCTGCTAATTTACTAATACAAGCTCTCGCTTTAGGTACTCCCCTACTAATAGCATCGTCTATAAGGTAGATATAGTAGTCTAGTTAGTGTCTAAATAATGCCTTATTAGGCGAAAAGCCTATAGTTGCATTTTTCGCATTATTATAAGCGAACTAAGCCTCTTATAGTAGTCTAAGCTAGTTATTCTATTCGGCATTTATATAATACTAAAGGTAGTATTATAGTATCTAATTTACCTATTCGGTCTAACCGTCGGTTTATAGGTAAAAGGCTATCGATAACCTATGTTTTATCCGTAATATATAATAAAGGTCTAACTAAAACTTACTAGTAAATAGAGATCCTCTATCGGAAATAATGCCTTTTAGTACTCTATAGATAAGCTTAATCTTATAATAAAAAGCCTTAGCTAACTTAGGCGCTATTATTGTCTTAGAGACTGTAAGAGATACGCTATACTTAGTGTATTAGTTAACGATTACTAGTATTGCGTTAACTTCTCTATTATTAAACTATAACTTTAGAGAACCGGTAGTAAAGTCTATAGAGACTTCTTCCTAAGGTCTTATAGGAATAAGCAGCGACTTAAGGGCGCTATATAAGCGATGCCGCTTTAGGACGGCGCTTTAATAGATATAATATAAACGTATGTAGCTATTTATATTACGAGCTATTCCTTCCTAAAAGAATTTCCGGGATAGAAGGTCTTTCGTACGGGCTATTCCGAAGTATCCTATAAAGGGATTATCGTAGTAGAGCTAAATAAGCTCTTGCCTTAAGGCAACCTTTATAGGCACTACGATTTTTCCCGAATATAAAATAAGTCCGTCTAGGCTTAATAACTAAGGACTTACCCTTTCTTTTAGGGTACTTTCGGCCTATACTCGCTATATAGTCTACGGATCTTCCGCTTAAGTCCTCTTAAGGAGCTTAAAAAAGGGCTTAGAGATATTACTCTTATAGACCTTTTTATAACGAGCTGCTAACTTAGCTAATTGTCTTTAATACCGTTGTTTATAACTAACGATATCTTTAACCTAAGTGGCTAACTTAGCGGGACTCGTTCCCGAATGCTAAGCGATTAAATCTTAGAGAGCTTATGCATTTTCGTTACGTAAAGATATCTCGTTAAGCTTAGAGATAGTAGAGACCTAAGAACTCGTCTTTAGATCGCTTTATAAAAAATCTATAGCTATATATACCTACCGAATAATTGCTAACTTCTATTATAGTTCCGGGAGTAGCTTTATAGACGGTAGGGCTTCGCCTATAAATTCTAGCTTCTTTAATAAAGCATCGGCAGGATTTAATTTACTAGCTCGGTGTTTAATCGTAAAATCGAAAAGAGCGAGGTATATATACTAACGTGTTTATCTTTTCTTAAGGGATATTTACTTTATAAAGCCTTAAAGGGTTTAGTAATCTAATAAAACTTTAACGGTATTCGCCGCCCTTTCGACGTAGTATCGCTAGTGTTTAAATAACTTAACAATAGTAAATATCTCCTAATTAAAGGTGCCGTAGTTAAGCTTAAGGTTAGTAAACTTCCGTAATTAAAAAGCAATCGGATAATAGTAGCCTTCGTTATCGGGCTATAAAAGAATGCTAGCTATTGCGAAAATTAAGGCATTAGTCTTAATGCGAATCGGTCTTTAAGGGTCGAAGTGTCGGAGAGGTAAGGCTATTATAAAGGCGTTCTTTACGGCGTAAAACGCTATTAATTCGCTAGTGTTTAGCTATACTCGTCCGGGCTTTCTTCCCTTAACGCTCCCCTTTAATAACTAATGCACTAAGCAGCGTGAAAAGGTAGGTAAAGAAGGATGGTTTATTAAGGTAGGCGGCGAGCCCGGGAGCTAGGTATAGCTCCCTCTATCTTATCTATGCTAATGTAATCACCCTAGCCTACTAGCTAAAGGGTGTATTATATATATTATAATGCCGGCATAAAAGAAAAGCCTGCTAACTATAGTAGTAATAATAATAATCTTAATCGGGCTTCTATTGCCCGGATCCTCCGTTCCTTTCTCGTAAGTTATACTTACGCTTGCTAGTGATTATTCGTCTAGATCGAATTCCTTAATCGCCGAAAGGGGCATATAACGGCGATCTCTTTAGGCAGCGGAGCAGTCGGCTGCTCTCTAATCGTGCTAAAAGCGTATAGCGGAATAGTCTTACTACGAGCGCCTAAGGCGGCGCTAGTCGGTACGCTAAGGAGCGTAAGGCCGACGGGTTATACTATACGATACGACTAGTGGCGTGGGTTAAAAGCATCGTTAAGGCGGCGGCGGTTTGCCGGTAGGTTAAAGGCATCGCTGCGAGGCGGCAGCTTAAAGATGCTACTACGGCGGAGGTTTGCCGGTAGGCTAAAGGTATCGCTACGGCGATAGGTTGCCGGCAGGAAGAAGATATCGTAGTAGCGATGACTTGCCGGTAGGATAAGGTCGCTGCGGTAATAGGCTGCCGGCAGGAAGAAGACGTTGCTGCGAGGCGGTAGCTTAAAGAAGCTACTACGGCGAGAACTTGCCGGGAGGTTAAGGGCATCGCTAAGGCGATAAGTTGCCGGTAGGATAAGGAAGCTGCTGCGATAGCTTACCGGCAGGAAGAAGATATCGAACGAGGCGAATAATAGTCGTGCGGCCGGCGTTAATAGTAGGCGAAGCGGCCGCGGGAGCAGCCGTGCTAACGGCGTTAATAGTAGGCGAGGCGGCGGTAGGAAGAAGATACTACTAAGAAGACGAGTTATTGCCGGTAGGAAGAAGTTACTGCTACGGCGGAGGGTTGCCGATAGGCTAAAGGTATCGCTACGGCGATAGGTTGCCGGTAGGAAGAAGATGCTACTACGGCGACTTATCCGGAATAGCCACGGGAATAGTTATATAGGTGGCTATAACTAGGCGAATAGCATCCCGCCCCGGCTTAAAGATAGCGGCCGGAAGCGACGGGTTGCCGGCAGCTTAAAGAAGCTGCTGCGGCGGCGGCTTGTCCGGAGCAACCGCGGGAATAGTCGCACTAACGGTGCTAATAGTAGGCGAAACGGCCGCGGGAAAAGCCGTGCCAACGGCGTTAATAGCAGCAGTAGGTAAGGCGGCCTCGGGAAGAGAAGCCGCGGCAGGAGCGGCTGCGAGGCGGCGAACAACAGCCGCGAGAACAGTCGCATAGACGGCTTTAATAACGGCAGAGAGTCTTTAAGAAAAGACGTTCTCGAGAGAAGAGATAGGGTTACCGGTAGGTTAAGGAACAGTCGGGCAACCGAAGTTATCGTTAATAGCAGGCGCGAGAATAATCGCAATAACGGCGGTAGGCGCCTTTAGCTAGCCGGCAGAGAGTCCTTAAGTAACGGGGCCGGAAGAGACGTTCTCGAGAGAAGAGGCAGGGTTGCCGGTAGGTTAGGAAATAGTCGGGCAACCGAAGTTATCGTTAATAGCAGGCGCGGGAATAGTCGTAACGGCAGCAGGCGTCTTCTGCTAGCCGGGACAAGCTCTACGAAGGTGCTTAAAAAGAGCGTTCCGGGAAGCAAAGGGCGCTTTGCACTTTCGGCACGAAGAGGGCTTAGCGGCCGGAGGAGCCTTAGCCTCGGAATACGCAGTAGGCGGCGGAGTAAGGCGCGCTATAGATATCGCAATAGGGCGTGCAGTAGGCGTCGAAGCAAAGCGCGCTATAGATATTGCAATAGGGCGTGCAGTAGGCGGCGAGGCTATCGTCGTAACGGCAGGCGGCGAAATAGAGCGCGCTATAGACATCGCAATAAAGCGTGTAGTAGGCGGTAAGATAAGGTACGGCAGAGGCCGCGGAACTATCGTACGCGCTATAGACATCGCAATAGAGCGTGTAGTAGGCGGTAAGATAAGGTACGGTAGAGGCCGCTAAGCCGTCGTTAGCAAAGGCGGCGAAGCTGCCGTTATACAGCTAGCGGGCGGTAAGGATATCGTCGTAGCGGGGCGTGCGGCGGACAACGAATGTATCTTCGATTAGGCTCCTTTCGCCTCTTCTTACTATATTCCTCGCCCTAATAGATAGGGCGGCGATCGCTCCGGTCGCGACGGTCGCGGCGGTTATCTCGAGTACGGTAAAAATCTCAGTCCCTTAAGACTTAGAAGGTCTCTTAACGGCGGCGTTCTTAGTAAAGGTCGTCCTCCCGATCGTAGCGTCGGCCGTTATAGTAGGTTCTACCGCGGCGAAAAAAAGAGTCTTAGTCCCTCGAGACTTAGGTCTCTTAATAGCGGCGGTCTTAGGTCTCTTAACGCTCTTATCGGCGACGATCTTAATAAAGGTGCCGTTAGACCGTAGCCTTAATTAAAGGCGTGTTTTTCTCGAGTACTTAAATCCACTTCGAAATAGTAGTCTTCTTAGTCGGAAGAGGCAAAATAGAGGTAATCGCAGAGGGGATAATAAAGAAAAGCTCGGCATAGACACGCTACTCCTTCCGGATAAATTTCCCGTCGAGGTCTTAGGCAAGGCAGGCTCGTTCTTTATACTAATCGGGAAGGGAAATGCCTGCTTGCTATATCTCGAGAGTGTATAGCTCCTAAAGGGCACGAACGAGCTAAGGGTCGTGCTTGCGAGGATTAAAAGAGACATTAGTGTAGGCAAATCTCGGTTGCTTAGGACGAGGCATCGTAGGGAGCGGGTGGGGTCGGTATAAGCCGAAGTAGCAGTAAGGCAGGCGGCACGGCATATAAGGAGGCGAATAGAAAATCGGGTTAGTATCTGCAAAAATTTACAATCACCTAAAATAGGCGCGAAAGGGTTTAGGCATACATAGAAAAAGGAAGAAAACATATAGAAGAGGGAGAAAAGGGGAGAAAACTTAGTTAATAGTTTCTAGGCTTGCTAGAAGCAAAAGAGAGGTTGTCGTAATGTCGAAGGGCGCGTTAATAAAGCGCTAAGGCGGAAGAGAGAGTGATTAGCTCTACTATCGGGGGCTCGACACAGGCCAAGCCGAAAACAGCGGGGTGGTCGTCCGAGAGTAGACTAAAGGTTTTTTAGCGAGCTAGGGTGCTCTAAAGCAACGCAAATAAAGGCGTCGCTAGTGCGGCTTAAGAGGCGCTTAGTACGGCTTTAAGAGGCGCTTAGTAGAGGGCTTATAGGGGCCTCTAATGCTTGCCGAAGAGAAGAAGGCAAGGTGTTGCTACTATTTTAATACACTAAGCAGCGTAAAAAGGTAGGTAAAGAAGGATAGTTTATTAAGGTAGGCGGCGAGCCCGGGAGCTAGGTATAGCTCCCTCTATCTTATCTATGTTAATGTAATTACCCTAGCCTACTAGCTAAAGGGTGTATTACATGCATTAATAACGTAGTAAGAGGGGCAATAATACTAGAGTATCCTAAAATAAATCGTCGGTAATAATTTACAAAACCGAGAAAAACTTAAACATTATAGAAAGAACGAGGTTATTCTTAATTTATAATAGCCTTAACGCGGGCTAGGTCTATTGCAACTCCGTTAATAGATAAGATAAATCCTAAAAACTCTAAAGACTACTTATAGAAAGTGCACTTCGATAAATTAGCGAATAGCTCGGTGTTCTTTAGTCGTTCGAGGACTTATCGTAAGTATTCTATATGCTTTTCGTAGGTCTTAGAAAAGATTAAAATATTATTAAGGTAGACGACGCAAATAGTGTCTACGAGGCCTTTAAGAGCTTGGTTAATATATGACTGAAATATAGTAAGGGCGTTAGTTAATCTAAACGGCAATACTAAATACTTATAGTAACCGTAGCGAGTACGAAAGGCTGTCTTCTATTTATCCCCTCCCTTAATCCGGATGCGTTAGTATGCGTTTTTTAGGTTAATCTTCGAAAATTACTTAGCCCTTTAATAACGGTCTATAATCTCCGAAATAAAGGGGAGTAGGTAGCGATTCTTATCGGTAATGCTATTAACCCCCCGGTAGTCTATATAAAGGCGTAAAGTGCCGTCTTTCTTAGGTATAAAAAGGATAGGAGCCCTTGCCGAACTCTTAGATTTCTAAATAATGCTACGCTTAAGGGACTAATCTAACTACTCCTTTAGAACCTAAAGTTCGGATTAAGAAAGAGGGTAGATAGGTCTAAAAGGCGGCTTAGAGTCGGGCAATAGGTTAATCGTATAATCGGTGCCCTTCTTCCTTAGCAATAAATCGGCCTCGTGCTTGGAAAATACGTCTTTAAAGTCTAAAAGAGTCGCCGGTATTCCCTCCCCTATTCGCTTAGGGTTCGCCGAGTTATTATCTTTATTAAGAAATAGCATAAAATTTAGGTCTAGTGTAACTACATAGACCTATGCCTTATTCCGACACTTATGTAAAAATTTCTACGGTTAGCGTAATAATACCTTAGAAAGTTAGTGTTTAAACTACTAAACGCGTTTAAAAGGAATAAGATAAATATATTCCTAAGAAAGTGCGGGTATACTAAGCAAAACTAGTGCGTCGTTAGGTTCTAATCCGTTATTAACGCCGATATAAGGGCGAATGACTATCTTTTCCTTATAGCGATTGTCTTAGAGTTAGATAGAAACTTCCTAGACTCTATATCGTCTTATAAGCGTATTCCCGACTACCTTTAATCTAAGGGTTAATAAAGGAAGCTATCGTAGTCCTTATTTTCGAGCAAAATTTATATCTATTAGATTTACTTTACTACCGTAATCGAGATTAACGATGATTTTATAAGGTATTCGCCTTAGTAGCTTTCTAATAGCACGTAGTCTCTTAACTACCTCTACCTATAGCTTAGTCGAAGGAGAGGCATTTACTTCGACTTTTAGGCGTTTCCCTCCTTCTTTGTCGTCTCTAAATCGGCTACGGCTCGGTTAGCTTTCGCTATCGCCTAGCAATCGGCTTGCATATAGCTTAGTTTCTTATAATACTAATAAATAACTATGCCGGATTAGCTTTCGCCGTTTCTATACAAATTTCCTCCCTAGTTATTGCTACGGCTATTCCTACTGTATTTATTCCTACCGTTACGACTATTTATAACTATTTCCTCGGCTATTCCTACGGCCGTTACTACGACCGTTTCTACGGCTATTTGAGGTCGATCTAGCGGCGTCGGAATTTTAATAGTTATTAGTAGATCTATTTCGGCCTTTACGTCGGCGATAGCCTATCGAACGGGAGCCTCTTGCCCTTTAAGTAAAGGTCGACTAATCGTTAGTTAGCTTTATAAGGCGCTTCTTATTTCCTAGAGTATCTTAGAAGCGTTAAGCGAGTTAGACTATCTCCTTACGAGTATTATCCTAAATAGACGCTAAATAAAGGGAGATTTAGTCCTAAAGATCGGGACGTAACTTTGTAAAAAAGGAAAGTATATAAGTTTTTTCTAGCGGACGTTTTAGGTATTACTTAAGGGAATTTAAATAAAGACTAAAATCGAGGGGGGATTAACCCTCTCGTTAGCGTGCTTCCTATAGTTACGTAGCTAAAAGATTCTCGCGATTAGTAGTATCTTTAATTAAAATTAAGGTTTAATTACGAAAATTATCCTAGTTAATGCGAAGCAATTCCCTCTCTATAAGGAGCTTTTTATCGAGGTATCGCCTTTATCTCGCCTTATAGTCTACGTATATATAGTTAAAGGTATATAAGATTTTATTCTTATTGCGCTTAAAACGACGTAAGGCAGCGATAAAGGTATCCTTAAGATCGCTAATCTAATCGAGACGTTTTCGAGGGTTAGTCGGTTATAATAACTAAGGAATGTTTTTTATTTTAATTTCCTTACTACGACTCTCCCTCGATTCGGTTAATTATCGGCGACGTTTATATAAGTCCTTGCTAAATAAGTCACCCTACTATGAAAATTCCTCTCGAAGTTCTATAATCCTATCTCTTAATCTTTTCTCCTCCTTTAGCTCTACGGCTCTTGCTTAAAGGGCTACGAGGATATCTATACGCAGAGGGGTAGGTCGTAAAGGGCCGGCTTACGTTTAACTTCGCGAGGGGATAGATCGGGCCCCCTTAGGTAGCGAAAAAATTAGTAATAGCGTCCTAAGACGCTCGTTATAGCCCTTACTAAGAGCCTAAAGGGAAGCTTAGAGGCAGAGGATCACGGCAAATGCAGAAAGTGTCGAGGAAGATGCAAAGATAAGAGAGAGAAGAGGATGTGGAATTGCTTAGTGATGGTCTGTCTAGGTGCGGACTAAGATCCCTTTATATAGCTAATTGCACAGGAATAAAGGTACATGTGACTTGACTGATTGTCGGGATGGAAAGCGCCATTAATTCTGAGCTAGGTGCATGTGGTCTGACCTCGTATGGTATCCTAGTTGTTGCGTGATTAATTACGCGAGTAATAGGAGGTGGTGTGGGTGACCCTGGTTGACCGGGGCCCGACTGTGGACCATACGCACATTAGTCCCCACACACACCACATACTTCGGCATTCGGTATCTCGAGCATCCGGGCAGCTAATGCAGCCGGGTGACTTGTGTTATATGCAACAATGCACGGCGGTTCTAATGCATATCTTTATGTGCCGGTAGGATAAACCAATCGGGAGATATCTGCTCCCTTATACCCTTATATAAGTTAGTGTGTTTATCTTCTAATATTAGTTCCGTTACGCGAGGTAACAGCGATAGGCTAGCGACTTAATAGCTAGCACGACCTATTCGGCCTACGCGGCCTATACGTTTAGAAACGCGCCTACCGCGCGGCGCTATCGCTCTTAGGTAACTAAAAAAGAAAAGCTTTAGAAATTGTAAGAAGATAGACTAAAAGTACGTTTAGGAAGGTAGGAACGATAGTTAAAAGTACGAATAATCCTTTATTATAGTGCGGTTGCCCTCTCGTAGTAAGACTAAAGCTTGCCCCTCTTCTAAGATATATCGGGGCCTTAGGGATATACCCTTAGGCCTTAAGAGGGGTTATCGGGGACTAGTTAGCGACTAATAGCCGAATAGTCCCTAAGCTAAAATGCATTATCTATCGTGTATATATCCCTATCTCCCGGCTCTATAGTTGCGCGGGTAGCTGCGTTATAGTGCGGCGGGGTTAACTATCGTAGGGGCGGGAGTCGGGCTCGCGGTTATCTAGTACCTATTGGCTGTCTTTATGCTAACTTAATTAGCTCCGCATTAAGTTAGGAAGAATACGCTTAGACAGGCAGAAAACGTTTGGACACTGCCCCGCTATCGTGGCCACTATGTTTTTTAGTATAAGCCTAATATTTATGCCGTGTTTCTACGTCGTAAAAACCGTCTTTTACGTCGCAACGCGTTAAAGATTCTTAAATCGCTATTATAAAGGCAGTTATAAATGCAGTAATAAAGCTAGTTATTAACCCTTATAAGAGAATTATTATATCGTTAATGCATCGTTAATTAATCCGTTAAACGGCTTATCGTAGGCGACCTAAGCGCTATAAGGCGCTAGTCTTATAGCGGTCTCGTAGCGCTAGTCGCCGCTATATTCGTCGCGGCCGCACACTACGAATTGCGAGTTGCGCAAATTATCTATAAATACTAGACTGCTTAGGCTATATAGCAATCTATTTAGCAATCGAATCCGGTTTAAGAAGACATATAAAATAGCGATGTTTCGATCTGGTGAGGATTGGGGCAAGGGACATTAAATACTTAGGTATATACATACAATTCAATACATTAGTGTGCAGCTTCAACGCTGTGCATATCGCATCACGCACTTTAAATCGCCTTTTCAATAGCTTCAAAAACAAGAGATAAATCAATACATATTGAGAATGACAAAAAAATCCGGTGCGACGTTCGTGGAATGTATTGTCATTTTTTTAGCTGGCCTTACCACCTAAAAAGCGTCCAAACGTTTACTGGGTGTCCAAGCGTATTCTTCCCAGGAGCTAATTAAGTTGGCATAAAGACAGCCAATGGGTAATCGTACTTCGTAAGGGTCTTGACGATGATTGTCAGAAGCAGGCGGCGGGCTTATGGTAACGAGTAGTCCGACAAGTCGGGCTCGTGTTTATCTAGTAATCGTAAAGGTCTTCACAATGCTTATCGGCGTTGCTAACGCACTTCCAATTCAACGTCACTTCTTATTTTATCTAAAGCGAGGACTAGATTAAATGGTAGCTAAAAGGAATCTCTCGACAGGCATCGCGGAGATATGGCCTTATTGCATGCATGCACGTGATCCCATAGGTTACGTGCCCGCAACCACCTTGACAATACGTGGAGACGGCGACGAGGAGCTGGAGGAGCTGGAGGACGAGTGGCTGACGCATGGCGACTCGAGGTTTGGCTTTATTGGGAGATGAGGCATACAGGGCGACTTGGACAGGAAGGACGCTTCACATGCACGGGAGCTCACAGATAAGGGTCGGGATGAAGCAGGCAGGATGAAACGAGGGCATTTGGCTTCTTCCTTTTGGTTCTGCCTTCTGCGTCTCACCGTGAACTAAGACGGCTGCTCGGCATCTCACCGTGAACCGAGACGGCTGACTCTGCCGAGCAGCCGGCGCGGGCTGCTGCATCTAGACCCCAGATGTCTCTCGTCTGGGGCTGGAGGAGCGTAGGTGGAGGAGATGGACCGCCCGTTTTCGGCTGGGGGGGCGGAACCAAGGCCAGGCGAGGAGGCGCCCCGAAGCACCCGGCCCAGAAACTTGAATGCTGGAGACGCCACCCGCCTATAAATGACCATGCGCAGCGCCAATGTTGGCACAGGTGACGGTGCTCCGGCAGTTCCTTGGACCGCACAGCCTCTTGGACGTGACGGAGCTTGCATCATATCTCTCGTTGGCTCATGGCACAAGTAACTGACACTTGGCGTGGCGTTTCGCTCGGAAAGCTATTCGTACGAAGTACGAATACACGCAGCGCCTTGCCTTCCCTCTGCCGCTAACGAGCCGTCGTTTCAGCCCGAAGATGCATCTGATCTAGGGGTTTGGGCGAGAGCGTGAACACGTGCGCGTGGGCAAGTGGCTGCCGCTCGGAAGAAGAAGCCCTGCGCTGCCCGAGGTGCATGAGGTGTGGCAGACGGACAAGGAATGACGTCGTCTGCGAGTCAAACGAGGCGTCGATGGGGTGAGAGGGCTCGAGGTAAGTGTAGTGTCTCAGTAGTAATGGGCAGACGAGGCATCGAATGACGCCGGCTGCGTGCTCAGCCAGCGCCGAGCTGGAGCAGGCCTATTGAGCAACGACGCTGCGGCCAAGCCAAGGCAGCAAAAGAGGCATGACGCTGCGGCCAAGCCAAAGGCAGCAAAAGAGGCATGACGCTGCGGCCAAGCCAAAGGCAGCAAGAGAGACGTGACGCTGCGGCCAAGCCACAGGCAGCAGGGCAGCAAAAGAGGGGAAGAAGAGGAGGGGAAGCTCACGTGCCTGAACTCATGTCCAAGTACCGCTACCTGAAGTGGTGCAGACCTCGGTACTTGCCTATCGATACCGGAAGCCGGCTCTCCGCTAGCTTCCAAGTCGCCAGCGCTAAAGTAAAGACAGCAAAGCTCGTTGGACAATGGAGGCAAATAAGAGCCGACAGGTTCCGGGCCGGGAAGGATGCAGAGTCATGCGAGAGGGAGGGAGAGGGAGCCAATGGCATGCGGGACGAGGTAGAGAAGCTGGCTGCATGGGCGACGGTTCATGCGAGCCAACGCGCGTTGCATCTTGCATCGCATGGATCCGGAGTACAGAATATGTGTGTCACATACTAGGGGGGACTAAAAATTCGTCCCTCAACCCCCTCCTAGTCCCCCCTAGTACGGATACAGACATGCATACAGATACGGATAATGCACGATAACCACACCGTCTTTATCGCACAAGTTGCTGGCCTAACGGACTCCCTCGCGACGAGGCCGGAGAGGAACGCATGAATTGCGAGAAATAACAAGCATCAATGCCCCGGCTGCTTGGCTTTTGACTAACAGTAATTAATCTTCCCGGTGCCCGATCCGGTGCCCGATCCGGCCTCCGGTTCACTCGGAGAATAGCAAAGCATGTCGTCATAGCCATGCAGGTCATGACTTGTCGGGCGCTCCCATGCTCCTTTGCGCAAGGAGGGGATGCCGACTTCAAGGCCCCCCCAGTAGATGATGAGAGGAGGATGGAGAGGGAGAGACGCTTCATGCGTGATGTGCGCACACGACACACGCGCCCCAAGTCATGTGCCATGGTCATCCGTGGGGCTTGCGTCCTGCATGTGTACGGGTACGCCACAGCCCCCTTGTTCATGCAATGTATCCATTGTTGAAGAAGAGAGCCGCTTGTCTCATTCTGTGGGTTTGACGACGAGCGCGATTACAAAGGCATCTTTCCCCTCTCTCCCTTCACGGCGTCACACTTTTGGCCCGCTTCTCTTCCCTCTGCCGTTCCCGGCGCATGATGCGAGCCGACGCCGCCGGCGGGCTGGGCATTAAATACAATACGTGGGCCGTTTGTTGTCTATCAGCCTGACCAGTCCCCTTTGCCTTGGCTAGGTGCGCAAGGCGAGATAACAACTCGGTACGTGGACTTGGCGTCTCTTGTCTCTTGTCTTCAGATGAGCCCCCCCCTCCTTTTTCCTTCTCGCGACCCCCCCCTGGCTTGGAGCGAGTCATGCAAGTACTGCTACAATGGTGTACATGGTCCCCTATGAGTGCTGCGCCTGTTCTGTTACACAGGGGGCAACAACGTCAACATCGAGATGCCCTGTTTATTCATTATTCCTTTATTCGCCACGGCTTCACTCCGCCTCACAAGTCCACGAGTCCCCCCAGATCTACAGATACTACATCCCATCCATTGCTGCCCTTTGCCTCTGCCATGGAGAACGCCTTTTCCCTGTCATTCTTGCCTGGCCAAGCGATGACAACCCGACTTCCTCCTAGCCCGTCTTCATCTCGCTGGCGTTTCCAAATCTCATGCCATCGCGCGCTTGGACGTCGCACATGGCACACCCCTGCGCCCCTCCCTCTACCCCAACCAGGCGCACGACCTGACGTTTTGTCCCGTTCGCTCGCTCGTATTGTTGAGCCGCCCCCTTGTATGCCGTGGCAAAGACGTCCTTGGCCTTGCCTCAGCCCAACACCTAGAATCCTCCCCCCCCTTCTCTCTCTTTGCTTCCTTCTTCTTCAGCCCTTTCATGTCTTGCCCGTCGACGGCCCATCCTCAGCCTCTTCCTCCCTCCCATGCTGTCGTCAAAGCTCCCCCCTCCCTCCTGAGACCGACGGCCTCTGCCTTGTTTCATCTCTTGTCGCCCTCTCATCGCCTTGGCTTGTCCGAGGCCACTGACGGTTAACACGACAATGCCAGTACCGCCTCGACAGAACCGCTCGCGCAACGGCAACTGGATCATCTCCAACGGCGGCAACGTCTTCTACCGCGCCGACAGCCTCGCCCGCGACGGGTCGGCTGCCCAGCAGTCGTCCCCGACTCTCCCTGCGCCGCTCATCGGCCCTCGCCGCACCAGACCTCACGCCATCCACATCGTGACATACCCGCCTGGCTACGTCCCGCGCGAGTTGCGGCCCAAGCCCGCCAGCAAGTCCAGAAAGGCGGTGGACTCGCTGCGCTCAGGTTCCAAGAAGCCCGGGCACGCCCAAGACCAAAGCTCCGCCGACGTGGGCGAAAACGAGGGCACCGGCGCCAACGGCCCGAGGAAAAGTCACGTTCGACAGTCGACCGTCTTGGGGAAGCTGCTCGCGTCCTTTTCGCCGAGCGCCCGTGTCCCCTTGGCTCCCCAGATGCCGATACAACCGTCCGTCGGGGGCCAGAGCCAGCTGCGACAACGGCCGCTACGGCAGAACCCGCTGGACCCGCAGAACCGATACAGCCTCCCACTTCCCCAGGCGCTAACGGCGCTGTCAGCACTGCGCTTCCAGGACGACGACGGCGCCGCAAGCCCCCTCGACGCCAGCCTCGTTAGGCCCACAAGCGCCACCGCGAGGTCCGTGACGACGAGGTCCATGACGACGAGGTCCGTCACGGCCGACGACGGGGCCGCCGTCTCGTCGCCGCCCTACTCGGCCTTTGCCCACGCCCACGCCATGGCGGGCGGCGCCTACCACCTAGGAGGCGTCGCCGCCCACGGCAACCGCAACAGCAACCGCAACAGCCTCATGTCGGTCCGCTCTGCCAAATCCGCCGTCGGCTCTCTCGTCGCCGAGGTGCCCAAGCCTGTCGCCTCTGGCAGCGGCGTCACGTGCTCCATCCTCATGGCCGAGCCCAACGTCTTCCTCTCGGGCTTCGACCACGACCACGAAACCCACCGCGAGAGCTCCAGCGGCGGCACTGCCCTGCTGCGCGGCAAGCTTCACCTCTGCGTCAGCAAAAACATCAAGATCAAGGCCGTCCAGCTCAAGCTCATTGGCCGCGCCCGCACCGAGTGGCCCGAGGGCATCCCCCCGCTCAAGCAGGACGTGGTCGAGGAAGAGAGCCTGCGCACCCAGGTCCTGACCTTTTTCAACGCCATCAACGACGGCTGGGAGACCGAGTACGGGAACCAGTGCACCTACAAGCTGCGCGCCGCCTCCGCCAGCTCCAGCTCCACCACCCTGTCCACCCTCCCGCGCGTCAACAGCCTCAAGCCCATGCCCGCCTCGAACCGCGCCGGCCTCACGCCCAAGGAGCTCAAGCGCCTGTCTCTGCAGAGTGTCCAGTCGCGCAGCTTCGGAAAGAGCGACAGCGCCGTCGCCGTCTCGACCCAGGCCAAGGGCTTCAAGGTCTTTTACCCGGGCACCTACGATTACTCGTTCGAACTCCCCATCGACCACCACCAGCTCGAGACGACCAAGCTGCACTACGGCTCCGTCCGCTGGGAGCTGCACGCCACCGTCGACCGCGCCGGCGCCTTCAAGCCCAACCTCCACGGCATGAAGGAGGTATCGATTGTACGCCTCCCCGACCAGATGTCTCTCGAGACAACCGAGCCCATCTCCATCAGCCGCCAGTGGGAGGACCAGCTCCACTACGACATTGTCATCTCGGGCAAGAGCTTTCCAATCGGCTCCAAGATACCCATTGCCTTCAAGCTCACCCCCCTGGCCAAGGTTCAGGTACACAAGCTCAAGGTGTACGTGACCGAGACCATTGAGTACTGGACCAACGACAAGCGCGTCACCAGAAAGGACCCGGGCCGCAAGATTCTGCTGCTTGAGAAGTCTGCCGGCAAGCCCCTCGACTCCCACTGGGCCTCGTCCGACATGACGACGATCCGAGGCGGCGAGCCCAGCGTCGCAGAGCGCCGCGACGCCCGCCAGGTGGCGCAACTCAGACGTGTCATTGAGGCCTCGAGGACGCACGGCTCGCCGGAGCTGCTGCCCGAGCCCTCGGCCAACCTGCTCGGCGACCTCGACCTGGGTCTGGAAAGCATGTGGGGCTCGACGGAAATCGAGGCCAACGTCCAAATCCCGACGTGCGAAACCATGGCCAAGAACAAGGACTTGAGGCTGCATGCCGACTGCAGTTGGAAGAACGTCAACGTCTTCCACTGGATCAAGGTATGCGTCCACCCCCTGGGCCTTCCCTGGGCCAACCCCCTGGGCCTTCCCTGGGCCAACCCCCTGGGCCTTCCCTGGGCCAACCCCCTGGGCCTTCCCTGGGCCAACCCCCTGGGCCCCTGACCCAACGGCTCTCTACCGAGTGAGTCATGGCTAACCCAGCTGCTTGCCTGCCTGTACAGATCGTCATGCGAATCAGCCGCGCAGACCCCGATGACCCCACGGGAACCAAGCGACGGCATTTCGAAATCAGCATTGACTCCCCCTTTACGGTCCTCAACTGCAGAGCCACGCAGGCCAACACCAACCTGCCCGCCTACTCGGGTCCCGTCAGCCAGCCGTCGCCGTTCCAGGCCGCGTGTGGTTGCCCGGATGCTGCCTCGGTAGCCACCAGCATCTCTCCGAGCTCATCGACGGGGACCTTGCCCGGGGCAGAACCCATGAATCATGTCCTGCCTCTCCCCCCCCAAGCAGCGCACCTGCATAGCCCGACGACCGCGGGCGCCGCCCCCGGCCTGCAGAGCCCCAATGCCTCGGCCGAAGGGCCTGGCGCTCACGAAGACGCACGCCCCATCCACCTCTTGCGAGCTCCGAGCTTCGACCCCCCAGCCTTCTATGCCGACACAGCGCCGCCGCCGGCCATTGTCGTTGAGAATACAGATGCCGTCATGATGCCCGCCATCCTGACCCCTCCTCCGCAATATGACTCGGTGGTTGGAACGCCGAGCGTGGACGGCCTCGCCGACTACTTCTCGCGACTGGCCGACCACGGATTCCCCGACGACCAAGACTCGAACTCGGAGTCCGAGGAGCTGCCGTCGGGGATTCTCCACCGCACGGGGAGGGTCAGTGTCTCCCATCCGAGGGCGCCCGGTGCGCGCATGCCCAGCAGGAGCATGGAATTGCCCGCCCATCGTTGACCCTCGACATGGACAATCCCCCGGATCGAAGTAGTGAGACTGTTCCACGTCTCATCTAGAGGCAAGTCGCCCGGGACTGCCTCCTTCTCGTCTCTTCCACCCCGACCGTACAAAGGTAATTCCCGTCATCTGTTGCCATGTTTGTATTTATTGCGAGCACGTGAGCACGGCGGGCGGTAAAACCCCAAGCAATGCGGCGTTGGCATGTGGGCTTGGTTGATTTAGGCGCATACCCTGGGGAAAGGCAGCGCGTCTTGTTTAAATTCTAGTCGCTGCCGCTTTGCACATATGGCAGTCTCGGGGGGCGCAGAGGGTAGCATGGAGGGGGAAAAGGTTGTTTATACGTTTTGCTGGGTCTACGGCGCAGGGGGCCACGAAGCCCGTCGTTTATCACTGCCGCCGAGCGGGCGGAAGATGAGGAGGTTTACATGAAAAGAGGATTGAAGACGAGTATTCAAGAGACAATCTGCCGCCTCCTGGGCAGGCACTAGCCCTCCGTGTAGTACTTGTGAATATACTACATTCTCTCCCCTTCTCGCTCGTTGACTCCCGCATCCTGATACGCGGCGCAGACTTGACGAGTTTTGGGGCGCTGGCCGGAAACACGCTCTCGTCTCGCCAACGACGCTGGCGAAAAAAAATAGCCAAAACAAAGCAACTGAAAACACATGACGAATGCAGAGAGCGAGCAGCGTCATGCACGACGCTCAAACCTCCCAACTGCCACCTCCACAGGGGCTCTACGCGCGTCGGGCGGCGCCGCGGCCCTCGCCGTTGGCGGCAGAGGCCGAGTCTGCGGCGGCGGGCATGAGCGGGTGCTCGGGGTCGTAGCCGACCGACTTCACGATGCCGAGCCCCTTTGTGCGGCCCTCGCGGAAGAGCAGGCGGTCACCGGGGGCCAGGTATTCGGGCCGCTGGACGAAGCGGAAGGCGACGGTGGCGCGGTCGCCGGTGCGGATGAGCTCGCGGTCAATGTCGATGATGGCGCATGTCTGCGATACGGGGCCGACGTGCAGCATGGCCTGATACTTTGTCTTGATGGTCGTCGCGTGGGAAAGGATGAGGACTTGAGGAGACGCCGTCATCAGTCAACGTGGTCGTCTGCGGGCATTGACTCGGCTCACCTTCTGCGACGAACTCGCGGTACACCTGGGGAGCGGGCTGGCCTTCCAGCTTCGGGAGGACGACCATGCCCTTTCTCACATCCCGGCGCCGCACCTTTTTCAGGGCAAACGAGGCCGACTGGCCCGCCTTGGCGGTTGGCACGCGTATCCTCTTGCGCTCAATGCCACGAATGACCGTGGCGGTGAAGCGGCCGAGCGAGTCGGGCCCGACGAGGACGCTGTCGCCCTCGTGGGCGACGCCAGACTTGACGATGCCCGAGACAACGGTGCCGCTAAAGGGCACGGAAAAGGTGTCGTTGACGTGAAACTCAAAGGGCGCGTCCGTGTTGTAGCGGCCGTGGTGCGGGAGGATGTTGAGAAAGGTGCGCACCAGGTCGAGGTTCTCGCCCGTCACGTTGGAGACCTGGAAGACGGGGCATATGCGGTGGCTGACAAACTGCGTCGCCGTGTTGATGCAGTCGTCGCGGTTCTTGATAAACGTGGGCACCTTGCGGGCGCTGGGGCTGCGCATAATCTTTGTGATTTGCGCAATCGTCTCCTCGAGGATGTTGGGCGGGCAAATGTCGATCTTGGTCACAACCACCATGACGGGCACGTTGAGGGCCAGGGCGATACCCAGGTGCTCCCTGCTCATGCCCACCAGGCCGTTGTTTGCCGCGACCATCAGCAGGCAGTAGTTGGGGCTGCTCGAGAGCAGGCCGAAGACAGTCGTCCGCAGGTACTTCTCGTGGCCGGCCAAGTCGCTAAACGTGATGACTTTTGCGCTTCGCCTGCCAATCTCCTCCCACGAGAGCTTGCCTTGACAAGGGGCACAGTTAGCGACCGACGGGACCAAGCAGCAAGGCAAGCAGCGGGCCTGTGAGGGACTCACGTCCGGGCGTGTCCGAGGCAATGACTTTGCCCACGCTGTCAAAGCCCATGATTTCCATGCCCACGGAGCTGGTCCGCCCAGTCTCCATCTCGTGCTTGTGGCGAAACAGGTTTACCCGCGCCTTGCCCCGTCCGTCGTCCAAGTCGCCCTTGACGAGAACGCCCAGCATGGAGCTCTTGCCGGCATCCACTGCGAAAGACGCATTAGCCTTGGCAGGGGGCACGTGGGAGGGACGGATGGTCACCGTTTCCCACGACTGCTATCCTCGTCTCAATAACGTCCTCGACCTTGGGTGGCACTCGCCGGATGAGAACCTGGCCGCTGCACGCGCTATCCTTGGCAGTCTGGCCGCCGGTGCTGGCCGCCTCGACGTCGCCGCCCACGTTTTTGGTCAGAAGGAGCCCGCAGTCGGCGCCGACGCCCTTTGCTGCCCCCGCTAATCTCTTGTACGCCGAGTCCCATTGCTCCCGAGTGAGCTGCATCGAGTCGCCGCTGTCCTCCAAGCCCAGCTCAAAGACGGTCTCGCCCATGCCTTCGGCGATGCGCTCGGCAACCACATCCGTGAGCCTCTGCAGGGATTCATCGTCGGACCCGAGAAGCAAGTCCTTGAGCGGTATCCTCGGGGCCGTGTCGTCGAGATCCAGGTTGTCAAAGAGCTCGTCCAGCTCCTCATGGTGATGATCCGCAGGTCCGGAGCTAGGGGCAGGGTCGGGGCGAGTTTGTCTCGAGCCCGGGAAGCGGAGATTCTGCTGCTGCTCAACGTATTCGGCAAAGTCGCCTAAAGCCTACGCAAGTGTGAGACGGCCGTCACCCAACGGGGGAGAGCAAGTGAGCACCGTACCGACTCGCCCCTGCGTGACATGACTGGCGCGGCGGCAAGTAGAACAAGGTTCACCACCCGAATATTCGAATAATCATAAGCTGGAAGCAACAATACGAGAGGCGTGCGTCTGGCTTCGGTGAGGATGGAGTGGAGAAGATGTGTTTGCGAAATGGGTTTGCGTCACGGCCTTGTTTGCTGACTGACTTGACTCGACTCTCCGACTCACTCTTGCCGGGAGTCATTCATTGAGCTTTCTGTACTTCGTACTCCGTAACTCGTACGGCCAAGTCGCGGGGGTGGCGCGATAACCCATCGATAAGGCGGAAGCCGATAGACATTGGAACTCGGTTACGAGGATATAAGGCTTAGAGGGTCAATGCAAGTATGCAGATAGGCGATATGCAGCTACCAAGCTTAACCGGAGCTGCTACTTGATAAAGACGAGGCCACGTCCTGTTCCTTGAGCAGGCAACGCATGAGACGTCTTTATTGCTTTTATGAGTACCCGTATGAGGCCCGCATGGGCATCGACTTTGCGTGTTTTCTCCTGCCGACTGTCCCAGACACCGGCACTTCGTTCAAGTTCGCCTCGGCCCGTCTTTCCAGCACTGGTATTGTTCGGCCGGCCAAGTTATTTGCGTTCTTCGGGAGAGATCTAGGGAGAGTTTAAGCTATTCCTGCCGCAAGGTCACTGAGTCTGATGCGGCGTCATGTCCGACTCTATGCTCTCGTCGGCGACGGCGGCGCGCAGTTGCCATGTCGCGGGGAACGATGCCGATTTTGCAAGCATTTCGCGGTGTGGCAGTTGGGAGGCCGCGTGGTTTCCTCGGATAAGTTTTCAGAACGGTGTTTGAGGCGAGATCAAGACGACGCTGTCACCTGTTGCGCGCGTCATGTCAGAAGAGAGGTCTCCGGGAATGACGGCGGGCGTAATGCAGGGGCAACGCACCTCGCACAAACAGCATTTCAGATTTGCGGCTTATTGTCTGCATCCATTGTAAGTGTCGTGCGCGTGACGTGTGATGCGACGAGCATCTCACCTTGACCTCTTCCTCGTCCTCGTCCTCGTCGTCGACGGCATAGATGGTCTCCTCCACCTCGCCCAGCACCAGATTGCAGTGGCTGTCGTATGCCTTTCACGAGAATCAGAACATGGTTCCGCGTCAGGAGGCCTTTGGTTCATACATGGAGCTTCCCCTTGAGCTCTCGGTCTCCCCTCAGCTTGACAAAGACGACCTCGTTGAGGAGCAGCCGCACCAGGTCGAGGGGCTCCGCGACGTGCCCGGTGTCCTCACCCACGTCGGCCATTGCGCGCGCTGCCAGTGCTTTTCTGTTGGTGTAACTGGCGTCGCGTTTTCGAGGACAGGGTGGTGAGATGGGCGCGCGAGGATGGTGCAGCTCCTCGTTTGTGCTTTGCGACGTCGAAAAGCGGCGGCGGAAAATCGTTTGCGCGCGCATGTATTTACACACAGTGGGTTAGCGTGGCAGTTATGTGTATATCCGTCTTGATGTACTATGTGAATGTACGGATATGTACATACACATGCCATGCCCCTGGCCCCATGCTCCAGTGGGGGCCGCTCCGCTGTGGATCTGCCCTGGATTATCGGCCGATGCCATCACAACTCCCCTCGCTCCCTCGCACCATTCTTCCTCACACGCGAGTACATTAACCCTGACGTATCCATCCGCGCCCCGACTCGGGCTCCCCGTCTTCTCGAGCGCCAATGCCTTGAGCCGCGGGCCATGCTGTCCAGAGGATCCCTGCTGCCTCGGCCCCGGCCCGGCCGCCTCCCTCCACGCCTCGGCCGCCGACGCCGACCAACGAGACGCAATGCCGTCGACGGCTTCTCGGGCGGTAGCGGCGGCAAGTCGTGGCCCCAGGCCCTCCACGAGAGGTTCCCCCTGGCGCGGGATCCCCCGAAAGGCGGCGCGCTCCAGGGCGTCCTCGACGCCGTGCGCACCAAGAACACGGGCCAGCTTCTCAAGGCCTTCATCGCCTGGACCTCGGTCCTGCGCAGGTCGGGCAACGACGGCGCCGTGCGCGAGGTGCAGCAGCTGCCCGCGACGGCCGTGTCGGAGATTGTGCGCAGCCTCGACCCCGTGCTCAACCCGCATCTCGACGTGGCCCACGGCCTCACCATTGGCAGCGGCGAGACGCAGTTCACGCCGTCGCGCTCCCTCGTCGACGAGTTCGGCGTCCGCACCCACCACGGCCAGGTGCTCCTCGGGATGCGGGCCCTGCTGAGCGCCCGCGCCCGCGCCAACCTCCCCTTCGCCCCCGCCGACTACGAGGTCATGATGCGCTGCGCCGGCGCCGCCGTCGACCGCCTCGCCGGCAAGCGCTTCTGGACCGCCATGACGGACGGCGGCCTGCAGAACTGGCGCACCTCGCGCACCTGGGTCGAGTTCCTCAAGGGCCGCTTCATGACGGAGCCGCTCTACTACCAGTTTGACCGCACCCGCGCCATGATGCTGCCTCGCGACCTGCACAGCGAGACCAAGCCCCTGTCTCTCGGCACCGTCAAGCGCCTCGACCGCATCCGCCTCGGCCTCAATGCCCTGAGCCACCACCCCTGGAACCGCGATCCCGCCAGGCTCGACCGCGACTGGCGCCGCCTCCTGCGCAGGCGCGTCGGCTACGGCAGCTACCTGAAGCACTTCCACCGCATGATCGGCTACGGCTACGCCGTCGACGAGGAGTTTCTGTGCGCCTCCATGGTGGCCTTTTCGCGCTGCGGCAGGCAAAGCGCCATCTGCACCCTGGTCCTCGAGCACCACTACGGCATCCGCGTCGTCCGCGACGAGGAGCTCTTCCGCTGGAACGTCGAGGGCGGCGACAGCCTGCCCGCCGACTCGCCCATCAGGCCCACGGCCCGCCTCCTCGACGCCGTCGTCGACGCCTTTGGCGCCTTGTGCAACCTGCCCCTGGGCGTCAGCCTGGTCCAGCACATCTCGCTGCGCTACAACGTGCCCATCCCCCCCGAGACGTGGTCCAACCTCCTCCGCTGGGCCTACATCAACTCCTCGTCGCCCTACCGCCAGATGCGCCGCGCCGAGCGCCACCGGGACCTGCGCCCGGCGTCCATCCAGGACTCGCTCCACGTGTGGCGGGCCATGACGTCCGAGACCAACAACGTCCAGCCGTCCTTTGACGACCACTGCTGCCACGCCAAGATGCTCATCCGCGTCCGCTCCTTTGCGCCCGCCATCGACACCATCAGGGACCACCTGGTGCCGCGCTACAGGCTCCTCGACGACGAGTACCGCAAGGCCGTCCTCGACGAGCTCCTCCTCAACGACACCTGCCTCGCCCCGCGGACCGCCACCCACCGCCGCAGGCAGGCCGAGGTGCGCAAGGACCACGCCCGCTATCACATCGCCCGCTGCCTGCACATGCTCCTCAAGACGGCCTCGCAAAACAGCGCCCACCGCCGCGGCCGCGTCATGCGCATCCTCGTCCCCAACCTGCTCGCCGAGTTCGCCGACTTCTTCCCCCACTACGTCAGCTACCGCACCGCAAACGGCCTCGCCGTCATCCGCTGCAAGGGCGCGACCCGCCGCTTCGACTGGGTCCGCGCCTGGCGCACCACCCTGCCCGCCAACCTGTGCAGCGGCCATCTCGACGAGGATGGGCCCGTCGACACCTACGACTGGCCCCGCGCCGAGGAGATGAGTGTCTTGGGGTGGCACCGCGTCCCCAGGGCTCGGCGCAACATCTTGGGGCGCGCCCCCGTCCCAAGGGACAGAACCGTGGTGACGGATGCGACCGACGTGTCCAAGCTGCCGAGCGCCGACTACAGGCTGCGTCGCGGAGGCATCGCGTGGTTCGAGAGGCTGGAGCGAGAGCTCATGCTGTAGCAGTCTTTTACACTCAGAGCTGCTGTGGATGGTAGGGTCCGGTCGTGCGACGAGTATCGCCGTCGGCGCCTTGTCCGCCAGCGAGTCGAGCGAGCCGGTGTGTGGCAGCTTGTACTATAATTAAATTGCCTCGCGGCTTCGTTGCCGTCTATAAATCCTCCCATGGCGGCGTCATCCAAGCATGCAACCCAAGCAGGGTGTTGTTGCCCTCCACAAGTGCCAAAACGTTGGATTGGATATTCAAGCCTTGTTCGACCGCTTCACCCATCGCCATCGTCTATTCGACCCCCTTTCCGCCATCGTCATTGCGCATATCGCGTGGTCATTCCATTCATGCAGGTGCTGTGACGCCCAAGCCGACAAGAACCCGCTCGTGATAAAGAAGAGGAAATTGTACAAGAGAAAAGGGTGAGGATCCAGTCAAGGAAAGCATCAAGACGTGCATATATCGTGATATTCAGTGTCTTCATCGAGTACGCGGTGAAGCGGGAATCGGCTGTTGCTCGCAGGAAGCAGCCATTCTTGCCGGAAGAAGAGCTGGGCGGCACTCCCGCGCCCTACGACCCACCGACGGCAGCCTCGGCCAAGACACCGAGGAGGCTCGCCGCGGCGCCCCCGATGCCCACGGCGCCGAGCGTCTCGCCCCAGGCCTTCTTCTTGATGCTCCGTTCCTCCCTGCGGTCCCCTCGTCGGTCGCGGTGAGGCCGGTGATGGTCGCCCTCGGAGCCCCGGTACCGGTCACTGCTGTATCGATCCCGCTCGCCGCTGTAACGCTCGCTGTACCGCTCGCTGTCGCGCCGATGGCCATCGCGGCTGCGACCTGAGCCCTCTCTGTCCCGGGCCTCGCGAGGCCTTCTTGAACCGTGGTCCTCGCGACGATCACGCTCGTCTTTGAAAGACCGGGCGCTCTTTGGTTCGACTTCATGGGGCTCCGGCTCAAATCTGACGTGATTCTCATTCTTGTTCTTCAGGATTGGCTTTGGCATGACGGTGCTGGCCGGCGACGTCTTGTCCTTGCTTGGAGGGCTGACAATGTAGGGGTAACTCTTGGGGTCCCTGTCAAAGAACGCCTTGTCATCGTCGAAGTCGGTCGAGTCGCTTTCGTCCCAAAGCACACTGCCTCCATCATCCTCGTCACGGCTGCTTTTGGAGTCTGCACGCTGCCGCTGCTGACGCACGTCGTGCCGGTGCCGCCTCTGGAGTGGGTACCCGCCTGATCTGGCAGCCCGACATTCGGCGCTCTGGCGGGCATAATCGGCAATCTGCTCACGAGTGAGGCGGCCTAGAACGGCGACGTAGTCGGGGCGGGCCTCGTAGCGGACCCGGGCTCGTTCGAGCACTTCAGGGCTCACAAGGGTCCGTCGGATCTTGGTCCACTGCGCCTCCATCGGGATCTCCTTGCCGTAGCGGTCCGGTGCCAGTCGCAAAGGGACCACCCTTGTACTCGAGAGATGAGATGGCGAATGAGGCGCCGAGGAAGCCTGGATGTATGGTTTATACGCAGTCCCTAGAGACGAGCCCAGCAGCAGGGTGTTGGCCGAAGCCGAGGGGTTGTTTGAGGGCGCAGCAGCCAAGGTTCTCGTGACTCCAGAGCCCAAGTACTTTTGGGTGCTTCTCGGCGACGAGCCATGGGCATGGGCGTGAGGTTGAAGATGCAGCCCGGCCATGTCAGTCTGTAAAGAGTCCATGGTCATGAGATCCTTGGTGGAGATGAGTGCCATGGCGTCGTCGCTCATGGCATGGGCACCACCGTCATCCGAGGTGAAAGAACGGCCCTCCTGAGTGGGCGATGCCGGGATGTCTCCGGGCTGGCGCCGCTCACTCTTGACACTGAGGAGAGACTTTTCTTCAAAAAGGGAAGCATGGATACGCTCCTTGGGGGGCACAAGTGGTGGACCGGGTTTCTGGGCTTCGTGCTCGAGGAGACCGCGGACGCTTGGAGGAGCACTGTCGTTGAGGGTCGACATGGTCTCAAGCTCCCGGATGTAGGCGCGCAACACCTCCTAGGAGTGGGCACGACATCAGTGTATGCGTGCTTTGGAAGAGTCAAGCTTTGGCTGGTGGGTGGACTCACCCTGTGCTGGTGCAGGACCTGAGGCGAAAAGCCTTCCTTTTCGAGCTCCGACTTGAACTCTCGCCACAGTCGGTCTTCGTCGCCGATGGGTCCGACAATGGGTCCGGCGAGGTCGCGACGGTCAAAGAGCCTTGCGGCGATGCTGTCCACCTTGTCCTTGACGCGCTCGAGGTCGGCATCGCTGCCGTGCACCACGTGGTCCGGGGGTGCGCAGGGCGGGCTATGCAGCTGCACAGTATCCAACAGCATATCAAGACTCGTCTTTTCATTCTCGAGCCTCAATCGGACAGCAACCGCGCGGTCGGCTAAAGCATCTGCCTGACGGCCGCCAGAAGCATCGTAGCGGTCGAGCACTGTCTCGAGCTGCTTGAGTGCAAAGTCGCAATCCTGGACGATGGGCTGCACTTGGCGGGCATAGACTGTTGAGTCGGGCCCCTTGTTGAGCAGGGAGTCGGGGTCCGCTGCCTCAACACGGAGATGGCGGAGGGTGAGGTGGAGCTGGCGGACGGCGAGGGAGATGTCAGACAGGGGACGCGAGGGATGCTGCTGGACACGCAAGAAGAGGGTTCTGGCAAAGGCATCGACGGCGTCGATGTGTTGGAGGGAGCCGGAGCCGTTCATGGCTGGCCGAGGGAGGAGACGTCTGTGGCTTCTCGTGTGTGGTTGTGTGTCGCAGAGTCGATGTAGCTGGTGCTGTTCGCAATAATACACTGGGTAGGAGGTCACAGGAAAAGGGCGAGTAATACGATGGGCGGGCCCGGTAATGTCCGGGGGAGGCCGGTGGATAGGCGGGCCGAAGCTGGATGATTGACACGAATGACGTTGGCGTGGCGCACGCGATGTCGGAGGGTGGGGGGCTGCGCTTTCGGGGCTGCGCCGCGTTCAGGCCTTCCTGTACGAATAGGCAAGATTGTTTCTTCGGTTGCCTGTGGACGGACGGCAGAGTTTCCAACGAGGCAGAGAGTAGGCGAGGTTGAAGGAAGGAGAAAAATGCCGAAGGGGAAAGAAAGAGTGACGGGGTGGGTGTGATGCAGAGATACGGAGTACATGCCTACGCTAACTCGTACGAACACTACATGCATGGTGCCCCAGCAGCTTGGCCCTCCATCTCGTGACCGATTGTTTAGGCGCAGGCCTCACTCTTCCCAGCACCACTTAAGCCCCCCCTGCCGCCCACCGCGGCCTTTTCCCCCTCGGGGCGTTTTGTAGGGCTAACTATCACAGTTACTGGGCGCAATGCATGAAGTCTTGGTGTGTGTAAAATGCTCTAATCCTTCAATCTAGAGGGGGACGCAGCCGGGGGTCTATATAGGTACCTAAACCTACTAGCGCTAACAGCTTCCTATACAAAAACAGTGGTTAGTTGTTCTAAATGACCGTAAAGCTACTTACCCCTATTTCTCGGCGAGTCCGGGTTCCGTTGGTCACCTAACGAGCCTACCCCTTAGTGTGTGCCCCTATTAGCTATACTAACGCTAATGCGTGCGGGAAATAAAGCCCTTATGCAATAAAGCTTATAATATACCCCTTTAGGGCTTATAGCAAAGTAAGGCCTAAAAATAACCCGAAAAGAGGGCAAATAGCGCATTATTAGTGTTAAGACCTAACTAAGAATAGAAAATAAGAAAACAAAGGGAAAAAGAGGACTGTTCGTTATATTAGAACAGCCCTACGCGTGTGTGGTATTAAGACCACAAAAGAAGGATTAAATAATCCTAATTACCTAAGAATAAAAGTAAAGCCCTAGGGAAGGGGCAACTTAACGAGGCCGATTTATCGTTAAAACTCGGCGAATTTCTGCCCCTATAGGGGCTTTATAAAGCTATTAGCGGCTATTTAGGCCGTTAGAACCTAGATAACGTTAAGTTTCCCGGTCTGAACTTATTTACGAAGACAATAATAATAGATATTAACGTGCTAGAGCTTCGTGACGAGAGTAACGATCTCTTTCGTTAGAAGGCGAATAGTCTACTAATTATCGCACTAGATAACTTTATCCGTCGATTCTAACTGCAACGAGATCTTATCGTAGAGTCGATAAAAAGCCATAAGCTCTTTTAAAGCCTAAGATAGAGCTAGTAACTTAGCCTCTATAGATAAGGTTATTACCGTCTTCTATTTCCCTAACTTCTAGAGAATAAGGCTACCGAATAGCTTAATAGCGTATCCTTAGGTACTCTTCCGGTTATATATATTATCCGCGAATAAAGCGTCTAATATAGCCTCGCAAAGGGCGGAGCTATTCCTATCGAACTTAATAATACGGTTAATATCCTTATATAGGAATTTAATAGCCTCTTTCGCCTGCTTAATGTATTCCTAGCTTAGGTTCGTTAGGAATTAGGAGAATTTCCTAGCGGCGTACGCTTTATTAACCCTTATAATAACCGTTGCGTAAAGAAGCGAACTAATTAGGGCCTAGAAGAGAGAAACGTCGTTGCTTAAGGCGATCCCTTTAAACGCCTCGAGGGGTTCTAGTCTAAGGGGTTGCTTAAGCTTTCGAGATGTCGAGATACAGCCGAATCGCTATGCTATCTTTTTAATATAAGACCCTTAGCTTAGCTAAAGCTTCCTATTATCCCGATCCCGAATTACCTTAATCCCGATAAACTATTTAAGGTCCCTAAGGACCTTTACGTTATATCTACCGACGAGGGCATCGTAAAACGACTAATATAAAGCTTCCTATCCGTCCCGGAATATAGCCACAAAGTTATTAACGTAGAAAAATACGATAATATTCCCGTTATGCATTACATAAGGGTCTTCTATAATAGTAATAAATCCCTATGCCTTTAGAAAAGTCGCTAGTTCTTTATACTATAGTAGGGGGGATCGTCGTAGACTATATAAGGCCCTTAAAAGCAGCTATAGCTTCCTAAGCTGCTTAAAGCCTTTAAGGAGACGGCAATACATAACTTTGTTAAAGGTTGCGTTGTAAAAGGCGCGGATAAAGTCGTATTGCTTTACGTTAAGGTTGAAATAGCATAAGATGCCTATAAGGATACGGAACGTTCGGGCAGCTAGAGTGTAAGCTATAATCGCAAGGTTATTGTATAGTTGCTAATTACCCCTAACGACGAGGCGAGCTTTATACTTAATAACGAAGCCTTAGGGATTAAACTTATAGGCATATACCTATATTAGAGGGATCGTCCGGACCTTTAATAGGTTAATAGTTAATTCGTCTATAACCTTATAGACCTCGGCGGTCTTAAGGCTTACGACTTCCCCTTTTATGCCTCCTATCTAGTAATACTAATCTAGTCGGGATATTGCTTCTTTATAGCTTATTAGAACGGGTAGAATATAGTCGCGATATAGCCTTACTATAAGGTCTAAAGCTATAAACGCTAGCGTAAGTTCTTCCTCTACTAGATTAAGGATATTATTAATGCCTATAAGATTAAATAGTTCTAGGGTTTATTCCGGCGTTAATAGCTGCCTTACCCCTTCTAGAGCGTCTTTTTCCGCCGTAGACTCGGCGGCGGGCTTAGAAGCGGCTTCGGCTTCTATAAGATGCCCTAGGTCTAAGACCGCATCGTCTTCTCCCTTAGGGGCTTAGACCGGCTCGTCCACGTAGTCCGGGAGGTCTTCTAACACGTCGATCTACGCGACCTGCTCTAGTTGCTGCTTCTCTACCCCTTCGCGCTAGTCTCGACCGAAGAAGACCTTCTCGTTGAAAATAACGTATAACGTATTAAAAAAGGCGTTCCTCTATAGACTAAAGACCTAAATAAGGTATTACGTGCTCGAAATATAGCCCGTAAGGTAGCTAATATATCCCCTTAAGTCTAGCTTAGCCGAGGTCTTATTTAGCCTCTGCCTTATTATAGGAAAAGCCTTATAGCCGAAGCTACAGATATATTACTTACGAGGCTTAACGCGGACATAAGCCTATTCGGCTCTATTGTCTTAAAGCCACTCGTTAAGGCGTTATAGCGGCGGCTTCTACCCCTTAGACTTAACGGGTGTGCGATTAAGAAGGTAGACGGCTGCCTCTATCGCAAGAGGCTATATCGTGTATAGAAAGCCGGATTAGGCAAGCAGCGTTATTATAAGCTGCGTAACGATGCCCTTAGACCGTTCGGTATATCTGTTTTAATAAGGATGCGAAGGGGATAAAGGTCTTATATCCGTCCCGGCCTTAAGCATTTCCCTAATGTATTCCTCTATTAGGAAAGCCGTCTCGCCGTTAGAAACTAGGAAGGCTATCGTAAGCCTAAATTTCACGATAAAGGACTCCCTTAGACCCCGAAAGATGCCTTAAAGGTCGGTCTTCTTATTAACCTTAAAGTAGTGCCGTATGCCTATCTTAAAATACGTAAAAACGGCTATATTGTCAATGCCGTAGTACGCTATTCTTAGGTAAAAGAGATTAAATAATACCGCGCCGTAAGGCCTCTTCGGATAAGAGGGTTCTTAAGGTGCCCGCGAAATTAGGCGCTTATTCTTCGTAGTGCTATAAACCTCGCAGTCGGTAAGGTCGATGCCTTAAAGCTTAATGACATTATCGTCTTAACCTCCGAAAAGATACTATATCGCACCCTTTCCCGGATGGCCTATTCTTACGTGCTAAAGCGCGTTAATAGTCCCTATTAGGGTCTCCGGATAGCGTCGAGGAGCCTTAATTAGGCCCTTTAACTTATAAACTACTAGAAACGCCCCGTTAAGCGCCTTAAGCGGCACCTAGGACTATTCGTATAACCGAAACGTCGTAAACATATAGCGGCTAGTAGGGTCGAAGAGCTAACCCGTAATATTATTCTAAAGGTAGCCCTTCGCCGTAAACTTATCTATAGAGATTATATTTATATAAAAACCCGGGATAAAGCGGGCTTTTTTAAGCGTTAAGACGAAACCCGTGTCTATAACGACCCGGGCTATTTTAATCGCTTCCGCGCCTACCGTCTAAGTCCCGGAAAGAAGCCTCGAGCCCTATATATAGTCTATATCGATAAACTAAGAAGGGTCGTTAAAAATGTGTTTTAAGGCCACTATATCCTAAAAGGTGCGGTCGTAGATATTAGTCGCTGTATTGCTAGCTAGAAAAGCTAATTCCTCGTCTATTATAGCGAAAACACTATCTTCGAAGTCGTTATAGCTTAAAGTAGCGAAAACACCGCCTTTAGGGGCAGACCTAGATCCCGCCGCGTTAGGATTTTCCTACTTCTACGCGTTAATCTTCGCCTTAAGACCTAGTTCTTTTTCTACCTTAGCTACGACCTTCCTAATAAGTTCCTCGTTAAAGGGCCTATTCTAAAAGCTCGGCTTCCGGTTAAAGGCATAAAAACAGCTCTTTTAGTAAGGCTCGGCTCCGTATTTAGCGGGATTAATATAAGGTCTTTCGCACTACTTATATTTTCCGTAGTTAGGGCGCGAACCTCGCTTCCCCTAACCCCCTAACGGCTCCTTATTGCTGCTTAAGCTGCCGGTTTTTTTTCTATCCTTATCTCTGCCTTAGAAATTAGTAAGGAAAGTAGAGTTATCTTATTGCGTTAACCTCGCGGCAACTTGCTTAAGGAAGCTAGAAGCTACCCTATCGAAGGTTAGGACCTTACCGCCGTATTCCTCGGCTGCTATATAGGTCTCTATCTATAAGTTAGACTACGCAGGATACTGCGTTAATATGCAATCTAGGAATTGCTAGATAGCCTCCCTATCGTCGCCCTAAGGCGACTTAAGGTCCTTATAAAGGTTAAAGGCGTTAATAACGTTACCGACCTAAGCACTAAGATTAACCTTTTTAAGGTCCGTCGTAAGCAGCTTTTAAAGGGTCTTTTCTATATACCTCTTCTTTGCCTACTTACCTAGATAAATACGGATGAAAAGCTTATAAAGCTTCGCATAAGCCGTAATAACGCCTATAATATAATAGTTGTATTCCTATAAGATGCTTGCTAAAATAAATAGGCTTATAGACTATAAAAGAGCCTACTGCTTATTATAGACCCTAAGGTCTCTTTCGTACTTTAGGATAATAATCCTCTTAAAGTTGCTAACGGAAATGCCTAGGCTCGTACTTTTCGTAGCCTTAAGGGCTACGGCCGATAGGATCGTCGGTCCCTCCTCCTTAGCCTCTTCTTCCTCCGGCTAACGAACTAGGGTTTCCTATAGTTAAGGGCGTGACTCCGTGAGTTGCGTAGTGATTTAAGAAGTCACGCTAGACTCCCTTAGCGCCGTGGTTAGTCCCTCTTTATCGTTAAAAACCGGCAAATCCGGCCTTCTTAAAACGATATTAGAAAAGGGGTTAATGTACGGCTAAATCTAATACAATTCGGCTACGGTCTTAACCTATATATACTAGCGCGTCTAGTCCTTAGGCTTCCTAAGGATGTAGGTAGGCGTTATAGTTATAATCTTAGAAGACGAATTCGTATCTATAGTTAAAAGTTTAAAGCTAAATAGCTTTAAAAAAGGTAATATTATTAAAGGGTCGAAACCGTAGTAATAGCTTTAAAATAAATAGGTTAAGAATAAGGGCAAGACTTTAATCTAAAGCAGTCGGCGGCTTTTAATAAAGAGGAGGATTTAATCTCCTAAAAAGAAGCGTCGTTGTAAAGCCACGGACTTTATCCCGGGCTTATAACTATTATAGTTACTAAGCGCAATGCATAAAGTCTTAGTATGTGTAAAATGCTCTAATCCTTTAATCTAGAGGGGGACGCAGCCGGGGGTCTATATAGGTACCTAAACCTACTAGCGCTAACAGCTTCCTATATAAAAACAGTGGTTGGTTGTTCTAAATGACCGTAAAGCTACTTACCCCTATTTCTCGGCGAGTCCGGGTTCCGTTGGTTACCTAACGAGCCTACCCCTTAGTGTATGCCCCTATTAGCTACACTAACGCCAATGCGTGCGGGAAATAAAGCCCTTATGCAATAAGGCTTGTGACACTAACTTGGGACGCCTGTTGTCAAGGGATGTGTGGAGTTTTCCCGCACTTTCAACCGTGAGCCGTTGGTACCATCTAGTAACTAGGTATGAAAGCGAATCTGTCCATGACTCCTCTCTTCTTCACCCCGTTGAGTGACGTCGGTCCCCCGTCCTCTCATTGGTCAGCGCTCTCATTGGTCAGCGCGCTCCCCACGTTAGCAGGGCTGACCGCTTGTCACTTGTCACGCGGCGCCTGCCTCCATCTCTCCCTCGCGTCACGTCACCAGCTTCTCTCCTCGACAACCGGCAAGGCCCCATCTCCCCTCTCGAGCCGGCGCCCGGAACCTACGTACTAGTCGAAGCCCTGCTGCGCCCCTGAATTTTCCAATGTCTTCGCCGGCTGTGGTCCATGTGCCGCCCGTCGGCTCCAAAAAAGTAAAATGGCTCGCGAGAAATAAGGCGCTGCCGAGGCTGTGGGACGCCTCCACGGCTGTGTGACTCTCCTCGCGTGCCCCGTTACTGCTGCTGCATTAGGTAGCCAATCATCGTCCTTCGCGAAACACACGCACTCTTCTCAGCATTGATCCTCAGCATTGATTCCCACGTCAGTCATGCTTGCTTTTTTCCCTCAAGTTCGCAGTGCCCAGACTCTTGACGTTCTTCGCCCCGCCGTCGGTCGCTCCGAGCCGTCACCCCTTCTCGTGCCTCCTAGGCATCTACTTTTCTCTCACCACCTTTAAAGTGGTCCGCCACGACACTCTGTAACACAAACACAGGCATTGCATTACTTTACGTCCCTCCCTCGCTCTTCGCCTCATGACTCTGCCCGCGGCCTGCTTGTCGTGGCCCTCGGCGAAACGTGACAATTTCACCAGCATGTCGTGGCACTCCATACTTTCCACAATGCGCATTCGTACCCAGCGGTTGCAAGCACCTGCATGTCATTCAACGCCTATGTAGCCTGCACTAGATCCAATACAACTGCAGCCCCAGGCACTTTCGCCCCGACGCCCGGTATGCCAGGGCCTTGTCTGTCCTGCCTTGCACCAACTTCCGGCGTCTCGCCTCGCTTTTGCTCATGATTCCGCTTGTCGCCGCCGTCCCCCTCATCGGCCGCGTCACACCGTGATCCCTCCTCATCGGCCGGGCACATTCGGGATTTCCTCATCATGCTAGCGGTGTACAGGTGGGACACGACTCAGACGGCAATCTTCTCCAACGAGTACGCCTCCACGTTCCGACTGATCAAATGCCCAGTCTCCCGCATGCTCCGTTGCACAACCTCACCGCCCGATACCACCTTGTCCATCGTAGGCAACTGCTTCGTCTTCAAGCCGAGCGGCAACATCCGAGAGTCGCGCGCCTCGACGTGGACCGAGATGGGCTTGTTACTGTTCCACGTCTGCCGTGAGGCCAATCTCTTGCCGGCCGTGATGCCGAATCGGACGGCCTCACCCACGAGACCGTTGAGGTACACTACCTCCTCGATCCCCTCCAAAGCCGCAGACACCTCGAGCTTCAGCGCCGTCAGGAAGTCGCCCGCCTCCGTCTTGTCGGCCCAAGACATGGCGTCGTTGAAGAGCCATCCGCCGGCGCCAATGGCATCCAAGCATCGCCCAAGCAGATCGGCGATGAGGGTAATGACTCCGTCAGGGGGTGGCTCGTTTCCCTCGGATTCAACCCTAGTCGGATCGACGTAGAGCGACGTCCAGGCGCCCCGCACCAGCTCGATCCGTAGCAGGTAGATGAATGCCAGAATCTCTTCCGTCTGTATCGTAGTTCGGAGCGCCCTGACGGTTGACACGGCAGGCAGTCGCCATAGCTTGGTGAACGCCAGCGTCAGGCCCCGTGATCGGCTGCTCGACTCGTCCCCAATGAAGTGCTCGGTGACGGCAATCTCTCGCTCCAAGTCATCAAGATCCATCTCGTACTTGTCGTTGTCGTCATGTGCCTCATTCGCTAGCAGCTTCGTGCTGTCAGGCTTTGTGTCCTTGGAGCCCGAGATCAGATCCATGCTGAGCATCAAGCTCCGAATGGCAAGCAGCAGCTCCACCTCGCCGAGTTTCGTGGCTTGCAGGTAGCTGAAAAGCAGGGTCATGGACGGGTCTGCCTCGATGATGCAGTCAATCAGACTGCTCGTCAGTGACCTGCACTCGGCAGGCTCGTTGCTCAAGTCCGCCCGGAAAGCCATAATCAGGTTGGAAAGGGTGAGGTGTCCTGCAACGACGAGGTACGTCGTCACGTTGCTGTCGGCCAGAACCAGGCGCAGTTTGGGTTGCCGCTCGTCTAGACTCGTCTCCACGGAGAAGACTTGGCTGATGGCGTACATCGTCCAGCGACGGTCGACGGGAGGGTACGAGCTCTCCGTAAACCATTCCCACTCAGGAGATTCTTGCAACTCTGCCAGGGTCTCGTCGGGGATCGCGCCGGCCTTCTGTCTGGCTTCCTGACGGAGTCTTATGTTGAACTTTTGTCGCAAAAGATCCTCCCATCTCGCCAACTCATTATTGCCGAGTAATTCGTCGGCAGTCTGTATCTCCTCCTTGTGTTTGGCCAGATAGGTTTCAGTAATGGTTCCCGGAACATAGGAAGAAAACTCCATAGACGGCGCTCCCGACTTCAACTTTTTGGGGCACATCTCCATCGAAGCACCGCGGCCTATGGAATCAATCAAGAGCCCTGCTATTCGCCGCTTGCCATGCGTTTTAGGCGGCTCGATTTGTATCGAGACAAGGACATTATCGACGAGAGCAACGACGAGGTCCTGACTGCGTAGGAAAGTGAGGAGTTGGCAAGATCGAGGCGACCGGTTCTCCGATGGCAGATCGGATAGGTCCAGGGAGGCTTTTGCGTGAATGGAGCGGTGCTGGTAGTTAAAGAGGCTCAACGAGTCCAAGGAAGTTGACAGGATAAACGGCCTCGAGAGGCGAAGAAACGACTCGGCACCTTCCACCTGGATTGTCGACCTTTGCTTTGGAATGGCACCGCTGAGATCGTAAATGCTGGCAGAGCCTGGGAAGAGTTCCAGAAGCAGGCCCGACTGAATGTCCACCTGAAATGTCGTCGGCTGGTCAGCGCCGCCAGAAGTACCGATAGGAGTGACGTCAATGGGAATCAGCCTTTCCGAGCCCGCAGAGCTGGAGGAATTCCCAGGCATCGCAGCCAGTACTACTAAATGGCGGCTTGTTCGTGCCTGGCTCATGCTCTTGGACACCATGACGAACAGGGTAGGATCGAGGCCCTTGGGCAGGGCGCTGAAAACCTCAAGTCTGTTCTTGAACATGCCGTCTTTGAAGTCGGCCAGACTTGCCGACGACACGTACTCGACCTCGAATTCATCGATGGCTCCGGCAACGACATCCTGGACGGCCAATTTTGACGAAGCCGACCACTGGGTCGCGAGGGTTTCGCCGGAAAGGTAGACGAACTCCCCATTCTGGCACACGGCGATGATGTCTCCAGTTGGGGCGGACTGAGCTGTGACCGAAGAGCCAGCAATGTACCTTGCCGGCGAGGCAGGCAGCGTTTGGGCCGAAGTCGTCGAGGTTGTCTTGCCATCGGGATGCACAACGTCTCTGAAGAGCGTCATTTTGCGAGATGAACCATTCTTTGTGGAGATGAAGGTGTATCGCAGTATGTCGTTGCTACTCGGATGTCGAACCCTGACGGAATACGGAGGGCAGGTAAAGGATTCTTGCGGCGGAATCGGGTAGGACGTGATGAGCCGCGATGCCGGAACCTGTTTCCGCATCAGAATTTCGCATCATTGGTGAGATTGCAATGTCCATACATTGTAGATACTCGTGGTTTCTCCGTCGATGCCAACGGCCAACTCGGTTCGCTTCCTCCCCTTCTGGCCGTACACTTCTCGAGCGACTATTCTGCCGTCGGTGTGGTCCAGCGGCCTGGGCAGGGCGGCCAGGACGTACGGCCGGTGTATCCTATACTCAGATGGCATTGTTTTCCAGTGGCTCCTTCGAGGCGAACCCCTTCCCCGAAATGGTAGTTTGCGGCGAAGTTCCGGCTTGTCGTGACGCACGCGATGCAGGTTCTGTAAACCGCAACGTCGAGCCTCTTTTTCTCAACTCGATCGGCCGCCGCTCTGCCGGGAAAAAAAAAAGGAGCGGGCCGGTGAAAGATCCGGTGGAGGGGGCAAACAGGGTGGGTCCCGAAAGTTCGGTACGAAGTACCTAGGTACGGAGTACGAGCACGTACTGGCGCGTCTTACTTAACGCGTCGTGCTCTCCAGCATGCAATATAACGAGGCATGCATCCCTCCAACAACTAATAATAAATCGACTGCAATCACTACACACAACGGCTCCTTCGCCCCCTCGACCCTTCCTACCGCAACGGCCATCCTACCCGACTGAAATATCAATACTCTTTGGCTTCCGACAACCTGGATAGATTCATGCCGATCTAGCTTCGCAGATCCATGATGGCTCAAGGTGGCGTCGGAGAGCCACCGTCAGAAAAGCTTCACCCCTTCTTCGTCAAGGCGGCTGTCAGCAACGCGCCATCGACACCATCCGAAATATGCACCGCTAGCCCTGCCAGCGGTCCAACAACCGAAAACACTGTACTGGACTACGGCGACGATGGTCGCCGCAAGAAGAGGCGCAAGACGGAATCCTCTCCAGCCACGGCGGGCTCCGAAGAAAAGAAACCTCGGAGGCGGAGGAAACATGAAGAGCCCGACAAACTTTCGACTAGGGCTGGCATCGTAAGCCATCTTGTCAGGGCCGACCCGTCTCCAATAAATACAAATACAGTGTCTGCAGCGACAACCAACGTGAAGCTTCAGGATACATCGCAGCAGGCACCCAAGGTCCTCAAATTTAATCCAAGGACCGGCACCCTCGGATCGCCGCCGAAGCCCAAGCAGAATCCGTCCATGGTCGTCCGCATTAAATACGGGCGGGATGATCAAACCCGGCAAGATATTGGTGCCAAGGTCGTACAGATTCTCGACGGTGAGCTGCAGATTCCGACGATGAGGCGTGGGGGTCGAGCTTCCACAGTCCCTGACAACCCCTCGGCGGCCAAAGACGACGGGGGAAACTCGGTACACCCCTTCTTCGCCGGCAAGTCGAAACCGCCGGCCTCGGAGCCGAGCGAGCCCGTCGTCTCTGCCAAGAACAACAAGTGCTCTGTGTTCATGTCAACACCCGTCTCCCCTCGCAAGCCGAGGAACCCGTTGACCCCAAACGACTCGAACAAGATGGTGCAATTTGGTATGAGATCATCGGGAACCAAGATCCCAGGTGTCATGCTTCCGATGTGGCCCACCGCTGGGATTGGCCACGTTCGCGGTGGAGAGGTGTGCAGCAGCAACGGAGCGATTCCATCTCAGGATGCGCTGTGCAAGAAGGCGAAGGGGCACGTCACAACAATTACGCCCCCGGAATCTTTGTTGACTTACCTGGTCGACCACATGCATCTGGATTCGGTACGCAAGAGCCTACCCAGGGATGAAGACAGCTTTGCGCCGGCTCCTGCAGAGCTGCGTCTTCCTCGGAGACGCTTCGAAAGCGGACGAAAGCTTCAGAATCGCATCAGATCGCGACTGTCAACTTCCTCAGCCTCGCTCACCAGTATCGACGACTCGAGTCAAGACGAGCTCTCGGCAGCTCTGCCGCTCAGGGCTCATCCAGCTATATCCTGCCATTATCAATCATTGCCAATGAGCCTTTCAGCATTCGACAGGTCAAGTTGTGAGAGCCTTCCTTGGACCCAAAAATACGCGCCGACGACGGCAGCGCAGGTGCTTCAGAGCGGAAAGGAGACATCTCTTCTGAAACAGTGGCTCAAGGCTCTCAAGGTCCAGTCAGTCGAATCTGGAGGCGATGCGGCCGGCGACAAAAAGACCAAGTCGGAAACTACGTCGAAAAGGAAGAAGCGAAGAACCAAGCTTGAAGGCTTCGTCGTTGATAGTGACGATGAGGCAAGCGAGCTGGATGAGCTCTCTGATGTCGAGGACGACCAGAATGCTGCGAATACGGGGCTGATTAAGAGGTCAGTCATCCGAGCTGGAGACGCCTTGTCTAAGGGCTCAAGGGTCTCGGGCCGGTTGAGGAACACTGTTGTTATCAGTGGTCCTCATGGCTGTGGAAAGACGGCCGCCGTGTACGCGGTGGCCAAAGAGCTCGGGTTTGAAGTTTTTGAGTTGAACCCAGGCAGCCGCAGAAGTGGCAAAGACATACTGGAGAAGGTTGGCGACATGACACGAAACCATCTAGTCCAACAGCATCGGGCTCAAGACGCAGCTGCCGACGGCGAAACCGACGAGGCCGCAGAGAGGTCAAAGTCGGCCAAGCAGGGGACGATGATGTCGTTTTTCAAGCCAAAGCCGACCGCCAAGGTGAATCAGCAGGCGAGGAACAAGGCCAAGGAGAAGGCGGAGAAATGGACCAAAGGGTCTGCGCAAAAGTCCCAGAAGCAGTCCCTGATACTACTCGAGGAGGCCGACGTGCTGTACGAGGAAGACAAGCAATTCTGGACAACGCTCATGACAATGATGATGCAGTCCAAGCGGCCCTTTGTCGTGACTTGCAACGACGAGAATCTCATTCCAATTCAAGGTCTGAACCTGCACGCCATATTCCGCTTCTCAAGGCCCCCGGTGAGCCTTGCCGTCGATCTCTGTCTTCTCATCGCCGCAAATGAAGGGCATGCTCTCCGGACGTCAGCCGTTGAATCGCTGTACCGCTCCCGGGGTAACGACTTGAGGGCAACGATCTCGGAGCTCAACTGCTGGTGCCAGATGGGAATAGGCGATCGAAGGGGCGGCTTTGGCTGGTTCTACCCTCGCTGGCCCAAAGGGTCTGACGTCGACGACAACGGCGATGTGGTCCGAGTCGTCAGCGAGGGCACCTATCTCCATGGAATGGGCTGGATTGGACGCGACCTCGTCACCACAACACGAGACCTCCTGGCGATGGAGGAGGAGGCTCTTGGTCAAGCCTGGAAGTCATGGCAAATGGACATGGGTGACTGGTACGATTCGCACGACATGACTCAGGCGACGGCGAGCACGGCCTCGTTGCCGTCTCTCCTGTCCAGCGGTGGCTTCGAGGCTCTGGCTGCCTACGAAGCCTTCTGCGGCACGATGAGCGACGCAGATATTTGCTCCCGGGGCGCTTTTGGCTCGAAGTTGGAGGAGCTGATGGACCCGACCCTGCCGGAGCTGGCCGGCGTCCGAGATGACTTCATCATCGGGCACACGCTCCTGGAGGCGGACGCCGCGGCGCTCTCGACTTCGGCGAGCGCGGCAGCGGCAATAACGTTGAAGTCGTTGGCACGACAAGCCCTACTTGGCGCCACGGCAAGCTGGAGTAGGACCGTGGACGACGCAGCGCTGACACCCGTGGACGAAGGCCGAGCCGTCTCCGTGCTGGACTCGTCGTTTCGAAGACGCCGCAACCAACTGACGCGGCAAGACATCTCGCTGGCCTTTGACCCCATTGCCGTCTCGGCCAAGGCCCCGCCGTCGTCGCACGCCGACCCCTCCGTCTTCGATGGCCCCATCAAGTCCATCATGCTCGACGTGGCACCCTGGGTCCGCAGCATCATCGCCTTTGAGCACCGTCTGATGCAGGAGCGGCTCAAACTCAGCAGCCTGCTCAGCGAGGGCGGCAGCGGTGATGCGACGACGGCGAGGAAGAAGCGCATGCGCACGACGCGCGCGGCCTACTCGGCACTGGAGGGCGGCGAGCGCAGGACCACGCGCCGAGAGAGGTACTTTGGCAGCTGCCTCACCACGGGTGTCGTAATGCGCACCGGGGCTGCGTCGTTCCAAGACGCGGCTGCGGCGGACAAGGCCAGCCAAGGCGATGTTGACCTTGGGGGGGGTATTCCCGGCGATGCGCGCGCTGTTGGCAGCGAGTCCCCGTGAAGAACGAGGCAGCCAATGGCGCGTGCGCACACTCGGTATGACGGCGTGGGCAAGGGCGGCGTGAGCAGCGTTTGCTGGGGCATGCAATGAATGGGTAAACAAACATGATTACTTGTCACTTGCAGGACATGCCACTGTGGCAAGGCTGCGATGGTCACAACGGGGGTCTAGATCGATCCCATGGGGAAACACGCGCTGATGAACTCCATTCTCATAGTAGTCACATGTCTTGCAACTTTTAAGAAACCTGCAGTGTCTCAGCCGAAAGCCAGCAAACGTGCGAATAGGAGACGGCCCCATTCCCCCCCTTGCCCTTTTCTTCCTCGCCCTCCAACAGCTGCAAGTCCACGCCGCGAACCACGATGCAAGCTACGCACAGGCCATCTCACGAGTCGGAGCCAAGCCCGTCGTCACAGACGCCCGCGACTCACTTCTCCTTGACCATGACCGTCTTCACCACGTAGATCAAGTCGTCACGGCGGGCGGGGCCCCCGTCCTGCGGGCGGCAGCGCTCCGCCTGCTCGCGCCATCCGTCGTCGTCCGGCGCGAGGCCGCGCGCCCGGTTGCGCCGCCGCAGACGGTCGTGGAACTCGGGCTCCGTCCCGGCGCGGCTCCCCTCGGACCAGACGAAGCACTCGTCGCCCGGGGGGTGCGGCTGCGGCGCAGCGCCCCTCGGAGCTCGCGGGGAGCCGCCGCCGTTGGCGCCCGACATGAGAGAGGCGTCGTTGGCGTCGCGGGGGCGGTCGTCTCTGCTCCTGCTCCTGCGGCGGCTCTCATAGGTGTGGTGGGTGAAGGTCTCGGTTCGCTCTCTTACGACTGTCTTCTTGCGCCCGCGGGCGCGCCTCGAGGCTCCCCTCGCGCCGGGCCCGTCACCCTGGGGCCTGTCGTCTCGGGCCCGTTGGCCCTGGGGAGGGAGGCGGCCCCGCCCGTGGAGGGCCATGGCGCCGGGGCCGGGCTCGGGAGCGAGCGGCCAGGGTCGAGGCGGCGAGGGTGAGCGCGTTGGAGGCCGTGGTGTCGGGGGCGCCATGGCTTGTCGGTCCCGGGCTTGTAAGAGTCAGATGGGGATGGGCCTGGCGGTGCAGAGATGGTGGCTTTGGTGCTGCAAAAAGTGTCCAACGAGCGCAGGTCAACGAGGCATTGGTACGGATCTCCAGAGAGGATAAATAGCCACGGCAACGAGTTCAATGGCCACGAGTTCAACACAACGAGTTCAACACGAGTTCAAAGGACACGAGTTCAGCACATCGAGTTCAACACGAGTTCAAAGGACACGAGTTCAGCACATCGAGTTCAACACGAGTTCAACGGCCACGACGACGAGTTCACGAGAGACAATGTTCAGGCGCTGTTCAGGGGACACACTCGGCGCGTGCCCGACTTGGCCGGCCGGGGCGACGGGTGCGAGTTCAGGACACTGGCGGGAGAAGACGTCGACGACCTGTTCATCAAGGCACAGAGGAAGCAAGGCTGCGGCATGGCTGCGCGGACCCTGTGGTGGACATGTGGTGGACATGTAGCGTCAACAGGCGAACAGGACATGAACGACAAGACGTCGTCGCCCTCAGGACAAGACGCTCCGCATCCAGTCTCACCGGCCGCGCCCGGGGCCCTCGAGGCAGGCAACGCTTGCGCCAAGCCTTCCTCTTCTCGCGGACACGGCATTGCTCGCGGCGAGAGAGAGAGCTTTGCCATGTGCGATTGGTCGGGGCGCCTTGAAACGAGGGCAAAGACGGCTGGCAAGCGCACAGCGACTATGCACGGCGCACCTGCGTCCTGCGTGGGAGACCGTGGACAAAGGAAGAAGGATTCTGGGCGTGCCATCCGACCTCGACCCTCAAATCGACGCCCTTGGCTCCTTGGGTCGCTGCAACGGCAGCACCATGCGGTGCCCTCGTATCCGTGCCGTCGACCGAGCATGTTTGATTCATCATCTCCTCCACATGCTTCGTATACTACTTGGTAGCATAGCCATGCCAAGATACCTACTCTGTCCATGTGGGACTTGGTCTCGGCGCCATAGTATCAATATATCAATAAATGCTCCTCCTCGCTCCTGCCTTCTCCATTCTTCCCATATTCGGACCAATTGCCAGCCAAGGTCTTCTTTTTATCGAGGACGGGTAGCTTTACCGGGTGGGTGACTCGTGCGTACACTCCCCGCTCAGTGGAGGCTCGAATATGTGCTCCAACATGCGAGCACTTGCTCATCGTGACAATAATCATGCGCCAGCAAAATCCCGTCGCATCGAGAGGTCCGAGTTCTCTGCAACATGCCATCGTGGACAATAGCACCAATGTTCGGGCAAAGAGCTAGGCTCGGTATAATCGCTGCATTACGTTGGGCGGCTGACGTAGAATCGTGTCCATGACATGCTCAGGGCTCGGCCCGACGGGCTTTCAGGCGTGCAGTGCAGTTTTGATGGCCGCAGTCGGTCCGAGAGCTACATGGCATCTCCAACTCTTGGCGCCTCAGACAGGCCGCCAACATGGCTGAAAGCGCGGCCCTCGTCCACGGACTGAGAGAGAACGGGACCATCAAGAGCACGGTCCCGTTGAGGGTTGACCCGATGAAGAGGCGGTCCCGTGAACTGACAGAGCGCGCTGCCTATGCAATGGGCTCTGCCATATCAGCCGGCACAGAAGAGGCGCTGAATGATTCAAGGCCGTGACTAGTCATTTAGATCAAGAGGTGCGGGATCGGCATGCCAAGTACGGATGGTGCTGTCGTCGTAGGTGGACGGCGACTCCTGTCCCCATGTGAGCGGACCCTGGCGGACCCTCCGTGCAGCGGAAAGGCAGGCGCGTTGACATGGCTGGCAGGGTCAAGCATGTCCGGCGGCAATGTTGCGCCGGTGGCAGTGTTGCAAACGAGGCATGCCTTCCCGTCGAGGGGTCAGCGGTGAAGCAAGACATGATCGGACAAGAAGCATGCCGGGCGACGCTGCGGCAGGCCGGTAGCAGAACGTAGTCGGTCGTGAGCCCACCCACCGAGACACCGATATCTGTCATGGCTTGCTTGGCGAGCAGCCGTCGTAATGGAAGGCTCGGCCACGGTCAGAAAGCTCAGCCGTGCCTTGGCCAAGGGGGGGGGGGGGGGGGGGGGGGGCGGATGGAAAGCATCGCTAATTGCCAGTTTCAGGAGGAAGCCGCGGGCGCTGGGCAGCTGAGGACCCAAATGAGAAACACGGCCAATCTGCATGCAATGCGTTAGGCGAGACCTGGCACACAGGGCAGGCTCTCTCGGGGCTGCAGGCAAAGGGGCAAAACGGACATGTTAGTGGGCCAAGAGTCGGTCGGGCGCAAAGAGATGGGATAGGACGCGGGCTAGAGCATCCCAGCACTGCTCACCTGAGTCGTCGTTAGTGGCTTGCGAGGAAGCATGATTTGCTAGAGAGTCAGATGGCAGAAGAGGGGGTAAAGCCCGAGGGGGTAAAGCCCGGCATGATCTAGGCCGTGGATAGATGCATGCGGCACCAAGACCCAAGCGGCATGGCACGGTGCGACGCTCTCCAGAGCACCACATTGGGCCATAGTACCAAGTCGGATGGGATGGATGTAGGGAGAGCGAGGCGAGAGAGCGAGAGAGCGAGAGAGCGCGCGAGAGGGAGAAAGAGAGACGCGTGTCGTCGGATAGCTGCTTCATCAGCGGATGCATGGACGGGGCCCTCTGGCGCGCGGGCGGGGGGGGAATACGAGCAACGGAGCTCCGCAACTGTTCATGTTTTGAGGCAAACGCGGACGGACGGACGGATCGGATGCCTGGTGGCGGCCGTTGTGATGCAATATTACGAGGCCTCGAGACAAGCAAAAGGGAGGGTCAGTCCTGGCACACCGGCTGATGGGAAGGGTGCAAGGGGGATCTGCAGCGCGGCTTGGTGAGCAGGATCCCATCACGAGCTGGGGCGATGAATGACATTGGCAATGCCATGGCTGTGGTCCGGATGATGCCATGCTTGCGGGGAGTCAGGGAGACGCCCATGTCCGGGGGCCGGGTAAAGGGTGAGGGGGGAAGAGGCGGTGCGAGGCAGACGAGATGGGGTCGGTGCCCCGATATGTACATACCTATTCGTATGTACATGCAGAGCCTACGAGTTACAAGTGCCCCGGTAGCGCGACATGGGCTACCTTACTAAGGCAAAAAACTCTGCGAATACCGAACCTACCTTGATTTGTCCGCGATAACGGCATCTGCGTCCCGTACGCGCAAGGTGTCCTCATCGATTCAATCACACGGGGCAGTTGTGAATAGTACCGCATGTCACTCGTATGTACGTTTGCATGTCCCGTGGGTCGAATGTTTATGTGTGTAACGTGTGTGTAGTACTACTCCGTAACTCGTGCGGATAAGTCTGTAGCCAAAAAGGTTGCATACGCCAGCCAGCGAGGCGCGTGCCTTTGCGACGCCCTGGTCATGGGCGCATCCGACTCGCTCGAGGCCAAAACCCGTCGTCTACTTCGTACATACAGTCGGCATGCCATGGCATGCTCACTTCACCCCCCCCTCGGACCGCTGCATCCGTGGCCAGGAGTGGGAGGAGATGCGCGCCGGGAGGCCAATGGCGGGCAACAGGGCCATCCGCCATGCGCCGCCCAAGTCGTGCACGGTACGTCGCATCAAGAGAGGCATGCCAGCACAGGGTTGGTCTCGGGCCTACGGATACCGTCAGTCGGGATGCTCGGATCGATTGATGACAAGGACAATCAGACATGAAGGAAACTAGTGCAAGAGGCCAAGGGTGGATAGTACCAGCCAAGAGAAACAAAGGGCAACGTCATGTGCAGTCGTCGTGCCTCAGCGTCAGCGCGTAAAGTCAAAGCGACATATGTACATATCCGTACATACGCCGCCTAATGAACACACGACTGTAATAAATACATACATCACAAACACACACACACACACACACACCCGCAGCCGACCACCTACAACTGGTCGCCCATGATCCAAGGCATGGGCCTCGTTCTTCGGGGTGCGTGCTTCTATGATGGCGGATGCGTGATACCACGGGAGTGAGTGGGGGATGGCGTCTTGGAGCGAAACAGCTCCGAGGGATTGGGTTTCGGCGGCTGCGACGGGTAAACGCCAAGCCAAGAGAGCGAGACTTCTCACCACCAATCGTAAAGCACATGCATTGTACGGATGCATACGAAGTACTCGGTGCATGCAAGCTCGCAATGGCCAGTGACGCGCCAGTGACAGCCGCCGCCGCCGCCGCCAAAGGACATGATCCGAATGTTGTTGTTGCTGCTGCCTTGGGGTTTTCGGGGGTCATGCCAGCGCCATCCGGCCTCCTCCCTGCTCCTCCCTGCTCCTCCCTTTGTAAATGCATACCGTATTCGTACGGAGTAACTCGTACGAATACAAGGAGTACCTTGGCACGGAATTCAAGTGTTGTACAGGGTACATACAATGCACCATGTAAACCAAAGTGTCTGATCTCTGTCTGCATGCTGCTGACGAGAGGGGTTGGACGGCTCCGTTTGTTCGTCTTTCTTGTCCAACTGTGTCGCATGGGAGGAAGGAAAGAATGAAAGGAAACGGGCGCATGCAGCACGTCGTCCATGTGCTGCGCTCTGTCCTGGTCATTGGGAAGGAAAAGAAGACAAGCAAAGACAGCAAGCACCCTTTGTCGTACGGGTGGCTTCGACCTCGAGAAAAGTCCAATGCAACATCCATCATACAGTTCCCCCTACCCACCCCCTCCTCCCCCTCCTCCCCCTCCTCCCGTACGAAACGCTTGGAACGCACCCCGGCAAAAGAGAGGCATCGTAATAAAGTAAGTATACATATGTACATACTACTACCTAAAGTCTAGGGGAAAAGACGGCTCTGCCTGCTCTGGGAAACCACCCATCATCAATCTTTTGGGACTACGAATAGCCGTTGCTCAAACCACGTTAGCCCGGCTTCATCTGTATGTACTTACATACGTATATATAAGGTGGTAGAGCACGTTGCATCTCGCGGCCCCCTTTTCCTTCCATGCCTGACGTTGTTGATTAAAGAAGAGAAAGGAAGGGTTGTCTTCCACTGCGTTGCCTCTTCCGGTTACCCTATACATACATACGTATTTGGAAGCTTGTCACCATCTAAAAACGGAGCATCACTGGGTGACTTGACCAGAGCAAGATGGTGCAAACTACACCGCAAGAGCCTAAGGGACCGCCAGGCCTCTGACGCCGAGTATGCAAATCGGTGAGTGGAACAAGTCTGCTTGTCATGGAGAGCCCCGGAGTCGCTCGCCTGCCCACGCCACGGTCCCTTTGGCATAACACTAGAACCGTGAGCCTGCTGTCTTACGCGACTGTGACGGTGGGCGCTGGTCGGGCGACCGAGCGTCACGTCCACGACGCTGAGAGGGGGCCATGGAAAAAGGAAAGGGGCCCTTTATGCGCTGTCGAGGGAGCTGGACGTCATTCATGGTGGCGCTTGGTGGCGCTAGTGTCAGAGTCGTGGCCTCGAGGCAGCAGCCGCAAGGGGGGTGGAAGAAAAGCTGACGTTGCGTGTTTGTTGTATAGTATAATAGGTATGTACTACCTACGGAGTAATGCGCGCACACATGCCTGGAAACGGGGCATCAAAGGAATCGCGACGAGCTCTCTCTCTGCCCGTGCGGTTACGAATGACTCTTTGAGTGGATCATGAGCGACCGGAAAAAGAAAGTATACTCCGTACATATTCGTAGATGAGTAAGAAATACGAAGTACCTATGCGTAGCCACGTCAACCAAGGTAGCTTCAAGTCCGCTCCACTCATCCCGGATATCGTGATAATCAGTCATCCCGCCATCCCGCCACCGCAAAGTCGATGAGGCCGATGACCTAGCAGGCGAATTCTAAGCTGCCAAGCTAGAATACACAAATCGGTAGAGTTCTTACGTATCTTAGTGCGCTTGAATTGCTTTAATTGACCATTGTGGTGCTGTTATTACGATGCGCCTTTGTTAAGGAACTGCTGGGGGAATGTGCATCTAAAAGAAACTCGAGGTACTTGGCTTCCCTTGGAAAATAGCGTGTACCTATAAGTAGCGTTTTTCCCCCAGTCGCTGAGAGAGTCTCTTTATCACCACCAACTCGTGAGTCCTGCGCGTGCCAGCATCCGAGCTGTCGTCAAACCAACAGCAACAAGACGCAACACGCACCCCTGCATCGGGAGATTCTTACGCCCAAGTTGCGCCGCTACCAGGCACATGTACGAAGTAACTCGTACTCCAAGTACGGAGTATATATATATACAATACAGGACATGTTCGGGTCTGCAAGTTCTTGCACGGATATGACCTGCTTGTCAGAGGCGACTGTGTATTCGCAGTCGTCAGATATGCCACCTTGGCGGCGTTGCCCTTGATCTAACAAGGGAAAAGCTAGAATTGTACATATGCGGTCAGAGTCCGGGCAGTGAGCAGTTGGTTGAATAGGGTCTGGTTATGTACTCGTAGAGAGGCTGCCACAAGAAATGCAAATTCACGGACGTCTGGCCCTACTCTGCAACTGCTCCGCAAATTGGCATTCAGGCCTGTAGATGTATGGACCCCTGGCGTCCACCCCCGACTCAAGTTCTCCGAGGTAATATTCGACCCGGCAACACTCCACCTTGTTCGGCGTCTCGCCCCGCCCTTTAGTCGCCCGTATCGGCATCGCAAAGGAGTCACCATCTCAAAAGACAAGTCATGGCTATCGTCTTTGTATGTATGTAGTACTATCTCGTGTGGGGGGGGGCCAATTCCTCCTCCCTCCCTTGCCCCGGGCTTGCTGCCGCTCACTGCTCCATTTGGCCAGCGATCTTTGCCTTTCCATCCGAGCCCACGAAGGGGCGCCATACGGGTCCTTTATTTATTTTTTTGAAAGGGGGCGGGGGCACCATGAGAGGAATCCTGGGTGGACACTGTTGTTGGGTCCCATCAGGCCAGCTAAGAAGCGCGCGAAGTGAATGTGTGCCGATTCTCACGATCCATTCTCAATTTCTCATGTCGGCATGCTTTACGTGGTTTCTCACCAGCCGTCAACTCTCGGCTAATAAGTTCAAAGCCTCATCTGTCCTCGGCAAGTCTTGGCTGCCCATCCGGCTGATGATGAGTGTGGCGACGCTCCCTTACGCCCCCGAGTCTTTTTGTCGTCGGTTCGCCCCTTTTCAGCTCACGACGAAGCCCTAGGAGGGTGCCAATCCAGGCGATACAAGACAGGTGGCAGGAGCCTTGACTTGCCAGTGTCGGTGGTACAATTCCTCGTTGCCCAGGTATAACGGGCACCTGTTTACTGTGCGTGCATAGTACATACATACATGCATGCATCGAGAGAGGGTGTGCAAGTCGGGACACTTCGTTTTTGTTTATTTTGCGGTCTGTTTCCCGGATCCCTGATGGCGTCTATTTTCGGCGTGTACGAAGTACGAATATATATGTACATACATACATAGGAATACATCTGTATCATCGGCATCGGGCCCTCGTCGCTGGCCGAACAGCGCAAGCACAAGACACGGAGGAATGAGCACGCTGGTCGTTGGCGGACGAGCGATTACTCTCTAACTCGTACTACCTCTCCGTACATGGAGCAAGGGCGCAACCGAGTGACAAGGTGCCCGGTACGAAGATACAACATAGACGCTGTACGAAGTACAAGTGCAACAAAGGCGCACAGGAAAGGATGCCAGAGATGCAGTAAAAAATGTGATGAAAAAGTTGCACCATGCATGCTTTGTGCCGCCGCGAGCCATATGGACATGAGCAACAAGGACAGACAGGGTTGGTTGGATCCCGTAATAAAAACGACCAAGGAAAAGGTTTGCCTGCCATTGCCATTCATCAATTGCGTCGGATACGGAGTACTATGTACCTTGCTCGCGCATCCATCCACTGGCAGCCGCCGCCGGAGCCAACGCGGAGCAGGCTCAAGTCCCGAAGAGGAAAGCGAACGGAGGCGGCGGCGGGGCCACAAAAACCACGGCCAGGAAGCGCAGGGTGACGGAAGTTGCCAGCCAGCATGAGGCAGCTGGGGTGGGAAGTGCAGAAAGCGCAGGCAGCCGTAGTAGGTACCTACCGATACATTCAGTACATGTCGACCTAGACACTCTCTTGTATAGAGTATGTATCTTTTCGCCGGGAGACACGGCTCGCGGTACACGACGTACACGACCCAGTAGCCGGCTTTATTTCTCATTTTCGAGGCATTAATGTACCCGCTTCGCTCTGGGTCCTTGCCGTCAACCTTCACACGCCCACGGTCTGGGCAGGTATTGCCGGGCTGCACATCCACGTACATACATACATACATACATATGTTGACGCAGTATTCGTACTCTATACTTTGATGTACTTTAATAAGGGCCAGGTCCGTCCAGTCCCGCTCCAGCGCGGCGCGAGGATGCAAATCCGAGGGAAGCGCGTTGAGTGGACGGCCGACTTGTGCGTGAGGATCCCATTGGGTGGGCGCATTAGTCAGCGCCCCGCTGCAGGGTTTTCCCTAAAGCCCTAAGAGCCCACAACCTTAGCTAGTTAATCAACACACATAGAACATAGTCTTAACGAAGCTTCCCCTAGCAGGAAGCCCTAAGACTCTCTATTGTATGTGCACTTAATCTAACCTTTAAAAGGCCTGAAAAATACGTATTTTTAGAGAGCAAAACTTAGCCTCTTTAAAAATCGGACGAATCACGTATCCTAGCGTTTACGCCACGCAGACCTATTGTATTACCTTAAACATACGTTCTACCCTAGTTTTCTTTAACGTTATATAATATATTAGCGTCGTAGCCGCCGAATTCGCCGTCTAAGGACGAATTAAGCGTAGACCGAAGCTCTCGCTAGGGCTTTATAGCAAGCTCTACCGTCGGCCTTAAGCCGGGCAGGACTAGTTTAGTCGCTAGCTTAGGAAGATAGGTAGACTAGAAGATAACCCGCTAAAACGAAGTCTTTAATACTTACCTTAACGACTTACGTAAAGAACTTCGCGGTAAAATACGTTAGCAGTCTCGATAGTAAGCTAACTAGCTTAAATAGCTAGAAGATAACTAAATCACTTAGATAGAGCGTCTTAAGGAGCGTTAAGCTACTTAAATAAAGCGTCTCGAGGAGCGTTAGACTACCTAGATAGAGCGTATAGAGGAGCGCCTAGCTAGTCTCTTTCGAGCATAAGCACCTCCTCTTCTAGCACTACTACCTACTGCTAGCTCCTTAGCTTTAGGACTTATTCCCGTTCCTCCTAAGCCGCCCGTACTAGACTATTTATCGCCTCTTGCTCCTCCCGTAGACCTACTTAACTAGAGTGCTACGGCAACGCCTACTACTAACCTTATGTTAATATCACCGTCTTCCCTATTTGCTTTCTACCGGGAAATCCCCGGTTCTTCCCTAGATTCCGCTATAGAATTCCACGAGCTTCTACGGGCATTACCCCGCACTTCCACAGGCGTATTTACCTACTTTTCTTCGGTTATATTTTACCGTAATTTTATAGTGATTTCACGGTTATTTACATAGACTTTACCTATAAAATCTCTTCCTTTCTACGGTCTTCTACCGTAGAATTCTAATTCCCTTCTATCCCTTCTATAGTCTTCTACCGTAGAATTCTAATTCTCTTCTACGGCTTCTACCGTAGAATTCCTTTATATAGCTACGGCTTCTACTATAGGATTCACCGTGGAATTTACTAGTCTTCTACTAGGCTGCTTATTTATTTACTAATTATATAAATATTTATCGTACGGATGCAATTTATTATTTACGACCGGCGCTTTCGACCGGCGACTCTATCCGACTCTTTCTTTTACCTCTTTTCCTTAGGTCTACGCGGCTATTTTCGTCCTAGGGATTTCCCTATATATAGAGACTAGTTAGCCCTCCTTATTGGAAAAGATAAAAGCTATTATTCTTAGTGTTTTACATCCTTTTATAGCTTCTAATCTCTTTGTGCAGGCTGTTTAAGCCTTAGAGCCTCTCTTCCCTTTTTAATTGCTATTACCTAAATGTCGAGAACCCGACTGTATAGCGTTCGATACCTTATAAGCGAGCAGCGATTTGCTCGTTCGAATTAGCAGCAGTAAGGGCAGGTGGCTTAGCCGTAGTATAGGCAACCCGTTTAGTAATTAGTTCTACCGTAATAGCACTAGCTGCCGGTAAAGCCTTTCCTATACTACGACGATAGAGCCGTCGACTAGTACGTATTCTTAAAACGACGTCTTAACCTACGTTTAAATTTCGACTATCCTATATACGTTCCGTATAATACCACTTACGATCGAGCTACTAAGACTCTTATAAAAAGCATCTAGCCTTAAGCGAAAGCTGCTAGAGACGTTAACGATACGGTAACTAATAACCGAAATAAGATTACTATAAAGCCTAAATAGAAGTTGCACTAAGCGGACTATACCGTCTTTTAAAAGCTCTAATAGATGCAATCCGTATTTCTTATCGGATAGATACTATATAACCTCTAGCCTACTCGGATAGCCAATAAGTTATCTAAGGACTTCGGCCCTATTGCGTATTAGGTTAACGTTAGGCACCTAGACTAGATGTTACTCCTTAAGGGCATTTTTACGGTCCTAAGGGACTACGGGGTTTTAGACGCGCCGTTAGCTATTTACGCCTAACTAGCTAATATATGTAAAGCATCCTCTATACTATATGCCGGGGCTAATGTAATTAGCTATAGATAAGATAGCAGGGAGCTATTCCTAGCTCCCGGGGCTTACGCCTACCTAATAGAATTATCCTTCTTTACATATACATTCTTAGTGCCTAGTGCATTAAATTAGTAGTAATTCGCACCTTCTGCCTTAAAGCTACTATTAGGAACGCCCTTTCTATCTCTAGAGCTTCGCTCTACTACGACACGTTCGCTAAGAGCTTCTTAAAGCTCTTACTATTCGTTAGAAGCCGCCTAAAGGCTCCCGACACCTATAGTATAACTAGCTTATACAACCTTAGCTAGCACGCCTATATAACCTCTAATATAAGCCTTACGATCCGACGAGGCTCGCCTTTTTAGGCATTATTAGAACTAGGGCTTACTGCCTAGTTCTTTATTCTTAAGTCCCTACGTAATTAGCTATAAGGAAAAATTTTCTCTCTATGTTTTCGATTTCCTACGTGTACCCGTTCCTACGCTAAAATTAAAACACCTTATACCTCCTACTATAGACTTTTCTCTTCTCCTATAACTCTTCTTTCTTCGTAATCCCTCCTCTTCTCTATTTATCGACCTCCTCGCCTTCTTCCCTTGTTTTATTTAAGCTATTATTACTATAGATAAGGACGAAGAAGCCCGTTAAGCTATAGCGTTTGTATCTCGCTTAAACGACTCCTACCCTCGCTTACCGATATAAGAATATGCCCCGCCGGATAGTGTCTATAGCGCCGCTCCCTCTAAGGACTCTAAGAGTAATTATAAAGATCTTCCTCCTCCCGCCCGCTGTCGTCCTCGCTTATCCTTAGAAACCGAGGTACTACGCAAGCAGTCTACTATACTAGCTATAGAGGATAGAGATTGCAATAACCTATTAAAATAGGCCGTCCGCTACTCTAAGTTAATTAAGATACTGCTTATAGAAAGGGTTATTAAGACCTTTACTAATATAGACGTAATATATATAAAGTAAGCCTATATTCTCTTAGGCTCTTTAGCCTTTAAGTCGGAGATTATCTTCGATATCTTAGATCTTCCGTCCGTAAAGGAAAAGCATCTATAGCACGCTAATACTTAGCGAAAGGGAATTCGCTCGTATCTTCGTTTTATAGGCGAGCTTCCCGACGAGGAGACTCCTTTCTACGCTACGATAACTCTAGTATATCCGCTAGTCTAAGCCGTGCCTCTTAACCCGTAAATAATCGACGGAGACCCTTTTAATAGTCAATCGGAGGAATAGCCTCCTCTTCGTCCGTAAGGAATACTTCGCTTATCTAAGCAGCGCTCTATTAGATAGTAGTATTACCCTAAGGAACAACCTTAGGTTTTATATTATTCTCTTTAGTCTAAGTTATCTAAGTACTCTTAGGCCTTTTACTCTCGTCGATAGAAGGATTTAGATAATAATAATAATAACTTATTTAAGTCTAATAATAGTTTTATCCGCCGCCCCTTAAAGTCTTATCTAAACTCTCGTAGGCACTATAAGGCGAGTTATACCTCCTCCTCGGCCTATAATAATAAGGCTATTACTAAACGCCTTAAATAAGATAATATTAATACTTTTAACCTAGATAAGCATAATCCGAAGAACCTAGGCATTATCGCTCTTAGCGATAGAAAGAATATCTATATAAACGTCTATCTCTTTATAAAGCGTCTAAAGATCTACTAAGATAAGGATCTATTTGCCCTTTGCCTATATTACCTCTCCTTCTTAGTAGGAGGAGCTCTTATATAGTATATAAGTAAGCTTATAGCGGAATAACGCGATATCCTTAGTTCCTCCCCTTTTAAAACCTTCTATAAGTTCTTAATTAAGCGTTTTAAGCGTCTTAACGCCGACGTCTTAAAGGAGCTTTATAGGGAAAGGTATACGATATCTATATAGTCCTTTAGCTCTATTACTCTCGCGTAGTAGATCTAGAGAAAGGTTTCGCTCGCCCGCTAACTTAAGATAGGCAAGGATGCTTAAATCATTAAGGCTATCTATCCTCTTATTGCCGTCTAAATCTCCTCGCTTCTTCCTATTCCTACGAAGAAGACCTTAATCGACAAAAAGATTTATATTATTAAGGAACGGAAACCCCTTATTATAGCCTCTCTTAAGCTATATATCTCTAGAGACTAAGACCGTTCTCGCTGCGGCAGCCTTTTCCGTCGGGATAATAACTATCGTTAGGATAACCGTCGCCGTAATAATAGTTACCGTTAGGGTAACCGTAATCGCAACTATCGTAATAATCATCGCGATAACTATCGTTAAGGTAACTAAGGCAATAACTACCGTTAGGATAACCGTCGGGATTAAGACCGAGGTTATAATCGCAACCGTAGTCCTAAAGGATAAAGCTTAGGTAATAACTATAACTAGTTAAGCTTACGCCCGCTACGCCGCGACGAGCGTTACCCTCGTTAAGACGACCGATAAGATAACCGAACGGAATACCGTTAAGGTAAATATAAGGGTAATAATAATAAGAAGAAAGTGCGTTTTAAGTCGAAATATTAAAGCGATAAGAAGACTGCTCTTAGCGGCAACGAAGCTAGTAACGAGCTATACTTAAACGACTCTTAAGACGATGCGTCCTCTTACGCCTCCTTAAAGTCTAACTTTATAGGCTATATAAACTCCCGCCACCCTACTAAATAAGCCGGCAAGTTTAAATATAGTACCTACGACCGTACCTTCGCCCTTACCTCTATGCTTAAGGAGTATATACGTGCTAACTGCTATATATCTAAGCAGTAGCTCTATAGTAAAGAGCGCGTGCTTAAGCCTTTAACCTATAAGGTTTATAAGGCCTCTTTTCTTTCTTATAACGCACTTTTCTCTTATCTCTATCTCGGGTGTAAGAAGACCTCTTCTACTCCTACTATTCCCGTAGGGAATATCGTCGACTCTATTCCTACTAAGCCTAATTCCCCCGTCGTATTAAAGCCTATTTTTTCCGCACCTATTATTAAAGAGCCTGTTTTCTACGCAGTGCCTACTACGGCACCCCGACTAGATTAAGTCCTAAAAGCTAAAGCTAAGGAGCCCTAATAGGATTAGGATTCCCTACCGCACTTATACTCTTATATAAGGATTAAGGTCTCTGCTTAACCCGGTAGGCAGGAAGTCTAAGTTTGCCCTAACTCTAGCTATAATAAGCCTATAATTAATCGTAACCTTCTTTAGACTCTTAACTATACCGTCGAGAAGAAGCCTCCCGTTATTATTAACGGAGTTAATAGTCGCTCTTTTTGCGAGGACTAGGCTACGTTCTCCTTCTACGCGCGCGGTACTATAGCTAGCCCGACTACCTAAGCAGCTATAGCTAAATTCACTTAATCCGCCTAGGTCTCTAAAATAGAGGCCGGCGCGCTTTTAGGCAATGCCTTCCTTAAGCTATACCGAGGATCCCTTAATTATAATAAAGAGGTTATTCGCATTAGAGTGCTTAACGGGTTTAAAATCCTATTCGATATCTATAAATAGCCCCGCAAAGTTATTCGCTATATCTAGGCCGTCCGAAAGACTATTATGCTACCTAGCACTACCCTTATAGTCTCTGCCTCTTAGAAAGAACTTCCTAAAGACCGCGCCTATACTTTCTTCGCCTCTTACGCTAATGCGGTTTATAGCATCGTCGATACTAAATCTCTTCCTACTATCCTTATTACTAATAGCACGAATGTTAACCTCGTTATTAAGCGTAAGCAGAAGCTTAGCTAGATATAGGAGTGTTAGGAGTCTAGCTATTTTACCGCCCTATCTTAAAAATCAGCTATAAAGGCTCTAACGCTAGCTACGGCAGTTTCGCCTGCTTTTAGAGCCGCTGCTATACTATCCTCCTCTATAGGAACCGCTATTGCTACTACTACTTCTTCTATTAACTTATCGGTTAACGTTGCGAGCATTTTTCCGCTTACTTAGGAAGTCCTCGAGTGCTTATAGGCTCCCGCCCTATCTTAGCCCGTAGAAGCTCCTATTCTAGGCACTTCTCTAACGCCTTCGCTATCCGACTCTATCTACGCCTACGTTATAGCCTCTTCGGTAGGACCCGCTAAGTAGTCTAAGGTTCGCTAGAACCTCGTAGCTGCCGCTACTAACGTAATAGCAGCTGCCGTAGCTATTAAGATAGACGCTATAAATAGAATCGAGGATCCCCTCTCTAGCCGCATTTTATACTAAACGCACGTTTAGCGCCTACCGGAGCTTTAAGAAAAATGCACTAAGGAAGGGATTTATATTTTCGACTATAGCCCCTCTTTCGTACGCCGAGTTAAGAAGCTTCTTAGGAAATACTCCTAGCTTTAGCAAGATATAGGCACCGCCGTTATAGAACCCGGAAAGGAATTAATAATCCCCTTAATCGATAATTAGCACGAAAAACAAGTCGCTTAGAGGCCTTACCTATAAGGGCTTTGCGATAGGAAGGTTATCGACGATATATTTAACCTACTTTATAAGCAGGGTCGCCTAGAGTAGGCCGACGAGCCTACGCCGTTCGTAGCGCCTGTCTTCGTAGTCTAGCGCATAGCCCGAGGCGAGACTAAAGGCCGAGTCGTTATTAACCTACGTGCCGTTAATAGTATTACTATCCCGGACTCTTACCTTCTACCGCTATAAAGCTATATTATTGCTAAACTCTTAGGCGCCCGTTTTATTACTGCTATCGACGCTTCCGCCTTCTTCTATTAGTTTCGAGTTAAACTTAAGCATTAAGGCAGGTTTACTATTATAAGTTATCGAGGTCTAAAGCGCCTAATAGTTATACCTATCGGCTTCCGCAATAGCCTAGCGCTATATAGACTAAGTTCTCCGTCCGTACTAAGGCTATAGCCGCGCGTTTATTAATAACATTGTTATTTATTCCGCTATAGAAGAGGAATACTTTTAATATCTTAAGGCTATCTTTAAGCTCTTCGCATCGCTTAATCTATCTATAAGCCCTACTAAGAGCTAGATCGGCTACCCTTCCGTAGAGTTGCTTAGATTTTGTATCGACGCGTTTAGGATAAGCACTACGAAGCATAGGCTTACCGCCTTTATAAAGCTTCTATTTCCCGATAATCTCGCCGCTCTTAAACACTATATCGGCGCTATAAGGTATATTCGCAACCTTATCCTATACTACGGCGCCTCTATTGCCCTTCTATAGGATCGTAAGACTAGTCTTCTAGCTTAGGGTCGCTTAATCGGTAAGGTTAAGAACGGGAACCCTAATAAGCGGAAGTCCTATACGCGAGTTATATCGTTTTAGCCGACCTTAGCTAAGCTCTCCTCCTTCGCCTCCTTTTAGAAGGAAATTACTTCTAGCCGTATGATTTACTATATAGACCCGTAGAAGAGGCTATTTTATTAAATTAACGCCTCCTTATAGCGAGGCTTTATAGCCGTCTTTTTCTATCTCTGCGACGGCACCGTTTAGCAGCTAGGCTAGCCTATTCTAGTTAAAGCTATTATACCTATCTACTTCCTCTCCCGTACTCTAACGAGAGCCGAGTAGTCCTATAGTCCTTTAGAACTAGAGGTCGCCTATCTTATATAGGCTGCGAAGAAGATACATACTATAGTATAGTCGTCTACCCTCCCGCTTGTAGTCTTAACCGATTACTCCGCGACTAAGCAAATCGTCGCTAAAAAGACCCTCGATACTTCTAGCATAGACTAAGCCAACCGTCGTCTAGTTATAGCCTTAATTTACCTCTCTAAATACGATATCGAGGTTTACTACCTCCTTAGCAAAAAGAACTTTATCCCTAACGCCCTTAGTCGCCTGCTAGCCGAGGAGTCCGACTAGCTGCTTAATTATCGTCGTCCCGACTTTACTATGCTTAACGATATGCTTATAGCCTCTAAAGCTATTATAGCTCTTAAGAAACGCAAGGAATTCGCCGTCGCATACGATAATAACCCTTACTATAAGCGAATACTTTAAATAATCGTAGATAGCGAGGACGCTATTAAGAGTCTTTCCTCGCCCTTAAAAGGAGCTATAGTCGCTAACTTTATAGCACGAACGAAAGCATAGCTTAAGCGCCGCGGTATACCGTTTTTTATAGTCGATAAGCTTCTATACTATAAAGGCCCCGACGGCTTTACCCGGCTATACATTCCTAACGCCTTCGTCCTATCTATAATCTCGGCAGCTTATAACGATAAGAACTACTTCGGCGTCGTCTATATAATTAAGGACTTAGAAATATACTTAATTCGCGGAGTCACCCGTTAGGTAAAAAAGTATATCGCGGCCTATAAAGCCTATTGCCTTAGCTAAATAGACTGTTAGACCCTTACCGGCAGCTATAAGCCTATTCGCCCCCCGCTACTTCTAATATAGAGTATCGCGATAGACTTTATAACCGACATACCGCCCTTACCTTTAGCAAGCTCCCTATAGTAGATCTTAGGCTTTAATATCTTTAACTAACTTCTTACGGTTACTTGCCTAACTAGCAAGAGATGCTTGCTAATCCTAGGCAACGCGAAGTACGGTATAAAGGACTAAGCTTAAAGCCTAGCCCGTTAGTTGCTTCTTTCCGATTAAGGTATGCTAAGAACTATTATTAGCGACCGGGATCGCAAATTTACATCCGACTTTTAGAAAGGCCTTTAGAGCGCATTCGGCACTAAGATTGCAATAACCACCGCCTACTACCTATAAGCTAACGGACTTACCGAACGGCGCAACTAGACCGTAGAGACCGCTCTACGAATGTCCTATATCGAGGATCTTAGCCTAGATTAAAAGATAATAATCCCCGCCCTCTAGTAGGATCTAAATACGGCATTTAACGCTAGTATAAAGATCTCCGCCTATAAATCTATCTTCGGCTTTAATATACGTAGACCTTTAGAAGCTGCCGATAACATCCTAAGCACTACTACGGACGAATTGCCCTACTTACGAGAAGTTATCCGTAGATAAGCGAGCCTAGCTATAGACCTAGCCGCTATAAAGGCTAAGCAGCGGTATAACGCGAAACACCGACCGGTTCTTCTTAAAGCTAGTGATAAGGTCTATCTAAAGTTACATACGGGCTATTATAAGCCTAGCCAGCCGCCTAAGAAGTAGTCGCGGCAGCGAGAAGGTCCCTTCGTGATTAAGCGTATAGTTAACGACCTTACGGTAGAACTCGACCTCCCTAGCTAAGTTAGAATCTACCTAATCGTCTCTATTTAGCACCTTAAGCTCGCGTATAAAGGGCATTACGTCGAGCTCGAGCCTAGGCCTATAGAAGCCGCTCGCGATGTCGAAGCGCCTAACGAAGGGGATTAGCACTACGAAGTCGAACGTCTAATAGATATCCGTGTTCGTCGCATCGGTCGGTCGAAGTTACCTATAACCGAATACCTCGTACGATAGAAGGGATAGGCTGCTATATATAACTAATAGGTCTAAGCCGACTAAGTCTCCGCTAAAGCTATTACGGAGTTCTAAAGTCGCCCTCCCGCATATACTATACGAAGCAAGAAGGCCGCTTAGCAGAAGGAATAATTAAAGGAATAATTACTAGTAGGCATAAGCATAACTTATAAGAATAAAAGGAAGGATTTAGGCAATAGGAGTATTCCTCTTAATTGCCTAATTAAGATTATATTTATAACTGCTATAGGCAGTAGTGGTTTCTTTTTTAAGCCGGCATTCTAATATATATAAAGCATTCTCTATACTATATGCCGGGGCTAATATAATCAGCTATAGATAAGATAGTAGGGAGCTATTCCTAGCTCCCGGGGCTTACGCCTACCTAATAGAATTATCCTTCTTTATATATATATTCTTAGTGCCTAGTGCATTACTAGCGCTAGTTAAGGATAAGGCCCTTATTAATTTTGCCTAGCGTATTCGTAACGTGTTCTTAAACCTTCCCGATATTAAGAAATATAGCCCTAGTGTCCGTACTATTACCCTCTAGTATATTTAGAATAACCTCTTACGTATCTAATTACGAATCGGTTCTAATATTACTATACTATATAGCATAGCCCTTATTTAGCGTTTTATACTATTAGCTAGCGAGTAAATGCGTTAGCCTATAGAAGATATCTACGGTAAGCTAGCTACTTCTATCTATATATAAGAGGGCTAACTATATTAGATATAGAAGATAAATAAGGTTATTAGTAATAAATCGGCGATAATAGAAGTCGTTAAGGCTAATCTAGGCTTATTATCCGCCTCCTCTTATTTAGGCCCTCCGGGCATTATTATAGCCGATCTATATACGACCGATACTTTTATCTACGCCGCCGACGATAAAGCTATCGCCGCTTCGACTTTTACTGCCTTATCTAAAGCGAATACCTACTTTAACTATAGTAAGGCTAGGCATTAGGCATAAGACTACCGTCTATTGTCTTCGCCGGCACCTACTACTACGTTATCCTTACCGTCTAGCCCGCCTTAAGACGTTACGATAAAAGGGAAGATATATAAAGCTGCTAAGGCATTTAGTTCCCGCTAGCGCTTTAGAGGGAGTAACCGCAGTCGCGGTAGTAATCGCGGCAAAGGTAACTAAGGCAAGAGCATACGTAAGGGCACGCGAGGAAATTATCGCAATTACGCTAACCGCCTATATATATACTTCGACGACGAGGTTATAGATAATGCCGATAAAGACTAAGATCCGACGTACTAACTTAAGGAAGATAACGCGGAAACGGAAGCTATCCTTATAGCTATATAAGAAAGGATAGACTTAGGGCATTTCTAATAGAGATACGACGCTATCTACTTTATGACTATAGATAGAGGTATTAACACTAGCTAGAAGCCTCTCCGCGAGGGCTTCGGCGATCGTTATAGTATTTTCCTTTACCGACTAACGACTTCCCTATCCGCTACTCTTTCTTCTTTCTTTAACTATAGTTCTATATCTTATTATATTTCTTCTTCGCTCGTACTTAAGCTAGCCCTATACCTATCTTAAGTCGCCTCTACTATAAAGGGGATAGGAGGGATTCCTAGACTAAGTGTTTAAGACGATATCGTTATTACTATGCAATAGTAAGGCAACGACGATTAGACTAGTTCGGTTGCCCTCTTTTACGGTATCGTCCTTAACGGGACTTTCCTTAGTGACTTAACCTTTAGACGATCTATCTTTTACGCCCTTAGAGTCGCTTATAAAGGCAACGGCGCTATACGACTTCGCAATCTTAAGGGCAAGCCTTTATTATAGCCGCGGCCGTCGAACGTTTTCTCTATAGCTATTTTCACTAATTCGACCGACGTTTAACCTACTCTTACGCGTGCTATTCGCTTTTACGCTAACTATTACGGTGTTAGGTTATATTATATGTTATCCTACGTGACCTCTATATCGTATATATAGACATTTAGACTTAGTCTATAGCTATATCCCTTCGTAGATTAACAATAATTATATACCCCCTTTAAGCTCGTTCTCTTATAGTTTAATCTACTATTTTATCCTATTTCCCTTAATTAATAATCTCGCTATCTTACCCCTTTCTTTTCTAATCTCCCTTCTTCGCGACGCGAGTCTGCCTCCTCGCCGGACCCCTTTCGACTAAGTTTTCCTCGATTATTAGAATTTTCCCGGTATAGATACGCCGTCTTAACGCGAATTACATAAGATCCCCTCTTTCCCCCCCTTACCCCTTCTCCGTTATCTTCTTTATTGCCCTATTTAATCTACGATATCCGACCTCGTTATAGAGACCGATCCTTCGTCCGCCGCTACCCTAGCCGTTATTCCGCCGGCTCCCGTCGACCCGGAGCTTTAGAACGACTACCTTTCCCGCTATCCCTATCTCGCCGCGCTACTTCGGGCCTAACGGCCTATATTCGACTCGTTCGCCTATATCTAAGCTTACGCTACCCTTAATTTCCGCGCCTTATAGGCCGAGTCCCTTACTTACTTTAATAATGCTTACGCTAAGTTAGATACGGGAGTGCTTATCTCCTAAGAGTACGCCGCCGACCTTTAGCGGTAGCTTAACTATGCTACGTCCTCTCTCCTCGTCCTTACCGAGCGTAACGTAGCCCGGGACTAGGCTCTAGCCCCTGCCTCTACCCTTTCCCGTTTTTATATCGCCGACCCTAAGAGGTTCGCCGGCGACTCTAGCACTTAAAAGTAACGTTAGGAGGCTTTCCGGACCTAGCGCGACGGCCTTACTATTAAGCCCCGTTAAGACGCCGCTTTATACCCTACGGAATAAGACCGTATTCTTTACGCGGCTAGCCGGCTTACTAGCCGGGCTGCCTTTATTATCGCTAGCGTTCTTTAAGACGTCCTCGATAATAAGTCTTTCGCTAATTAGCAGTATACTATTATTAAAGCCCTTACCGACGACCTTAGCCTAATCTTTAGTGCTAATTTTACCTACGCTTAGTTAAAGGCCGACTTTAACGCCTTATCGATAAAGAATATCTCTTAGCCGGACTTCTATTCGAAGTTTACCTAGCTTTAAGCCGACTTATCGTTTAACGGCACTGCTTACGTTGCCTACCTTTATTCGAAGGTCTCTATCGAACTTACTAACGCCGCCGCTCTATAGGTCGAATGCCCGGCCTATAATAACTTTACGGCCTAGGCTAAGATATATTCCACGCTTTAGGACAACTAGTAGCGTATTAAGGCCCGTTTTTAGCTTTAGCCGCTTTGTTACCTTACTTACACCGGCCCTACCTTACCCGCCCCGCCCGCGCCTCCTACCGGTAACCCGATATAGCTCGATGTATTCCGGGCCCGTCTTACTAACGCTAAAAAGCAACAGCGGTTTAAGAACCGTCTTTGCCTCTACTACGCTTAGCCGGCTACCGCTACCTATACCGCCCGGACCTACCCTAATAAGGGTATTAGTGCTAATCCTAGCGCTAACCCTAGCGCTAGTCCCGGCGTCGGTTCCGGCTTTAGCCGCGGCCGTAGCTATAGTAGCGGTACGTCTGCCCTACGCCTACTTAAACCCCCTCCCCCCCGCTACTAGGTTTACGCTATTAAATAGGGCTTTATCGAAGGCGAGGTAAACGACCTCCCCGCCTCTTCCCCGTCTTTAGGAAATGCATAGCTCCTTCGCCTTATCGCGCGATAGAGCTCTTAGTGTCTAAGTTTATAGCTTCGTTTAATACTAAGGAGGATCTTTGCCTCCCCGCGGGAATACAACCGTATACTCTACTTATGTCTTTATCCCTTATATCCGCCGATATTATTATAAGTGCTTTAGTTAACTCTAGCTATTCCGGATACACTTTTATATACGCTTAAACCGCGTACCGTCTTGCCCTTCCTATCCGCTAGCTCTAATTCCCGCGCCGGCTTTCTCTCGCCGATAGTAGCGACTATAAGTCTAGCTCTATTACTTATTGCGCTTTTTCGGTTTCCCGGATTAGCGCCTATACTAAGTCTATCTACTTCTTTCTTACGAAGCTTAGCTATAAGGTTATTCTTAGCCTCCCTTAGCTACGCCGGTACGACCCTATTATTAGCTAGCGCGGTAACTCCCTCTCCTTTTAGTCCCCCTTTTGTCTAGCCTCCTGCCTCTTAGACTACTAGCCTTATCTTATCCCGGGCCTCTCGGCTACCTTTACCCGCCCTACCCGCCTTATCCTAGCTCCCCCCGCCCTTATTTTAAAGGGAATATAATTAATATATATAATTCGTTTTCCCCTTACTCCTTCTATCGAAGACTTTAATAACGAGGGCGAGCCTTTTGCCGCCTCCTTTATTAGAGACTCTAACGACGGGGACGAAACCCCTATCGCTATAATCCCTATTCCTACTACTACGATCCCCGTTTCCGCCCGTACGGCCCTAGCCCGTCCTCCGGCTCCTATCTATTCCGTCCGCTCCGTCCGCTTTAGCGACGTTCTTAAGTTTATTCCCCTATCTCTTAGCCCCTCCCTCTCTACGTTTTTTAAGGATACTCCCGACGTAGGTAAACCCGCCTATCTAGACTCCTCCCGCTAGGTTAACGACGCCGACTCTAACTCCGGCTACGACTCCGACTCCCTAGCTACCCTTTACCCTCGCCGCTACGTTTAACCTCCCCGCTTTTATCCCGTCTATAAGACCGCTAGCTACCGCCGCCTTATATTACGGCTATATCGTAAGACTATTAGACTTTAGCCTTTCCGCTTCTCGTCCTTTAGCGACTTAGCGTTTAATATCCGGATGCTTAACGTCGACGCGATAGTAATATTCTACCGGTAGCTTAAAGTCTAAACCTCTTAGACCTTAATTAAAGCCCTTACCGCTAAGCCTTTGCCTACTAAGCCTTTACTACCTATCGACTAAGATATCCCTAAGGACTTCTATTAGGCCGTTTTAACTAGATATATAGATGCTAAGGACGCGAAGGCCTACTTTAATCCCTGCCTTTACGACTTTATCGACGACTACTTCGATAAGATCTGCTTTAATAAGATCTCTCCTAACGATATCGCTAAGTTTTTTAAGAAGTAAGAGAAAGTCTCTTATACGCTCGACGAGCTTTAGGCTAAGGTCCTTAAGGAGCTCTACTATATAATCTATATATAGCTTAAGAGCGAGGCTAATAAGCTCGCCTTTTACTATGCCGTTAATACTTAAATTAACCTTAAAGAAGGGATATAACCTCGTTATACCCGCCCTCGCCCCTTTAGCGAAGCCGAGAACTAGATCGTCCGCGCGTACGTTAATAAGCAGCTTAGGAAAGGCTTTATCCGCCGCTTTACCTCCACCGCTATTGCCCCTATTATACTCGCTCGTAAGCTAGGCGGGGGCGTCTGTTTTTGCATTAACTATCGCGGCCTAAATAAAGCTACGATTAAGAACCGTTTCCTCTTACCCTTTATCTACGATACTCTCGCCTATATCCGGAAGGCGAAGTTTTTTACTAAGATCGACGTTATCGTAGTATTTAATCGCCTTTGTATTGCCGAAGGATATAAGTAAAAGACTATATTTACTATATAGTACAGGCTTTTCGAGTATTATATTACCCCCTTTAGCCTTACCGCCGCCCTATCTTACTTCTAGAGTTTTATTAATACGGCCCTTTACGGCATCCTTAACGAGTTCTACTCTACCTATCTAAACGACGTCTTAATCTTCTTAAAGACGCGGGAGGAATACTAAGCCTACGTTAACGCGGTTTTTAAACGCCTTAATACCGCCGGCCTTTAGCTTAACGTAGATAAGTATAACTTCTACGTTACTAAGACTAAGTACCTTAGCCTAATTATCTTAGATAAGGGCATTCGCATAGACCTTAATAAGGTTCGTATAGTCTTAAACTAGCCTACCCCCTCTTTTATTAAAGACCTCTAGCGCTTCTTAGGATTCGCTAATTTTTATCGGCGTTTTATTCGCGGCTTTTTTAAGCTTACGAACCCTTTAAACGCCCTTACTAAGAACTCTGCCCCTTAGATTTAGTCTCCCGCCTACGCCTACGCCTTTAAAGCCCTTAAGCACGCCTTTACTACCGCCTTAGTCCTCGTATACTTCGACCCCTATCGTAAGACCGTAGTCTAGATAAATGCTTCCGACTAAGCCGCTAAAGGTATGTTAATATAGCTCCTTAACGATAGTTATTACTATCCGGTTGCCTTCTTCTCGTTAAAGCACTCCGCTTAAGAGTGTAATTACGAGATCTACGATAAAGAACTCCTCGCGATTATAAAATCTCTCGAGGAGTAGCGCCCTAAGCTTAAAGACCTACCTAAGTTTAAGATAGCCTTAGACTATAATAATCTTTAGTATTTTATAACTATAAAGCTCCTTAACTAGCGATAGGCCCGCTAGGCCGAATTCCTTAGTCGTTTTAATTTTAAGATTGTTTTTTAGCCCGGCTCTTAAGCTATTCTCCCCGACGCCTTTAGCCGCTTGCCCGGCTCCTACCCTCTCTCCCTTACCAACCGAGCCGACGAGAGGATTAACTATCGATATTAGGTTATCCTCCCTAAGTCTAAGGTTAATGCCTCCCTCTACCCTAATACTACTACCGCCCTTAATACCGTTAAGGAGTCCGATTCGTTTATAAATATAATTTATAAATATAATTCCGACTGCTTTAACCTCTACGCCCTCGATAACTTTAAGCCGATCGATAACCTTATCGACCGGGCTTATTCCTCCTCCCTACTTATCTCCGCTATTTGCATAGCTCTTTAGTCCCCTTAGCCCCGCTAGCCTTACCCCCTTTAAGCCCCCCTCCGCTCGATCCCTAAGACCGCTCTCTCTAAGGTCTAAGGCCGGTTCTATTTCTAAGGCCGGCTCTTCGTTCCCCTTAACAACGCCCTAATTCTTTAGATCCTCGTCTACGTTTATACCTCCCCCCTTACCGGCTACCCTAGACGTACGAAGACTGCTAGCCTCTACCGCCGGTCTTATATCTAGCCCGGCATATATAAGTCTATTTCTAGCTTCGTGCGGAACTATTATATATGCCTACGCGTTAAATCCCTTCGTTCCTCCCCTTAGGGCTTGCTTTAGCCCTTAAGTATTCCCTTCGCCCTATAGACTAATATATCCGTCGATTTTATTACCGACCTCCCTATCTACTATCGCAACGGCGTTAAGTTTTCTAATATCCTCGTTATTATCGACCGCCTTACGAAAATACGCTACTACGTTTTAATACCCTTAATAACCGTTAAAGACGTTATTAACGCGTTTGTTTCCCGCGTTTAGTCCCTTTATAGTACCTTAGCCTTTATTATTAGCGACTATAGCACTTAGTTTATTTCGGCTTTTTAGTAGCAGCTTAGTTATCGCTTTAGTTACCGCTTTTACCCTAGCTCCGCCTACTACCCTTAGACCGACGGTTAGACTAAGATCGCGAACGCTTAGATAGAGGTTTACCTTCGTTATTATACTACCTACCTTTAGGACGATTAAGTCGACCTCCTCCCTCTCGCTAAGTTTACTACTAATAATTAGGTCTTTAAATCTACCGGCCTCTCCCTTTTCTTTGCTAACTATAGCTTCTACCTAAAGCTTAGCACTAAGCCCTTTAGTCCCCCCTTACCTAGTATAACCCCTTAGCAGCGGAAGGAATACCTCCGCGGTAACGCGCTTACTTCCCGTCTCTAGCGTATCTCTAACTTCCTCCGCGATATAATCGAGGATGCTTAAGCTACTTAGGCTCGCTATACGGACGCCCGGCGGACTCCCGCCCTAGCGTACTAGCCCGGCGATATAGTATTCCTTAGCACCCGCTAGATCTAGACCCTCCGCCTTATAAAGAAGCTCGACTATAAGCGGGAGGGCCTATATAAGGTCTTTAAGGTATATAAGACGGCGTGCCTTCTTCGCCTCCTTAAGGGCAGCCGTCTTTACCCCGTTTTTTATTACTCCCTCCTTACTAAGACTTAAGAGCCCCCTTTGCCCGGCTAGTCGGAGCTTAACGTCCGGCCCGCCGATAACGGCGTTCTCCTTTTACCCGGCGACGACGACAGCGGTAATACGTACCTTAAGTAGGAGTTTTCTTCTATCCTTACGTAACGCTAGTACGCCTCCGGGAAGATTAAGTATTGCGTTTAATAGCGTTATAGCCCCTTTACGTAGGAGGACTCCTCCTGCCTTAACGGCTGCTAGGACGACCTTAAGGCTTTTTACGCCTTTAACCCGACTAAGCCTAAACCTGCCTTTTATACGGCCTTCCTTATATCTTCCCCTTCGCCTAAGTAATAATAAGTATAATTTATTAATATAATTTACGTTACGACGGTATACGTTATATTCTTTATTTTACCTTTTATTTCTCTTTATTCTTCCTTCGTTTTATATTAGGCCCGCTTTTAGGACCGGTTAATATAGATTTCCTTTGTTATTATTAGCCTATCGCCCCTTTTAGGCGTTTAAGTCAAACGCCGGTTTAAGGGGGATATACTATTATAGTATTAGGTTATATTATATATTATCCTACGTAACCTCTATATCGTATATATAGACATTTAGACTTAGTCTATAGCTATGTCCCTTCGTAGATTAATAACAATTATATACCCCCCTTAAGCTCGTTCTCTTATACTAACACGCCGGAATAAGCGAAATGTTTTATAGACGTTTATTTCGCTAAATTCCTAAAGCTCTTCGACGTATCGCTTCGATATATAGAAAAATTAGCGTAGATAGTCTATCGAATTAATATAAGCGATAGCACGCTTATATAGTAGGCTCCCTAACGCTATAGCCCCTCGTAGGCCTAAGCTATTAAGGACTTTATTAAGAAATATAAGGGGAGTATTATTTAAAAGTCTATTAGCCTATAGTCGTCTCCTCTACTATTAACGCCGAAGAAGGCACCTATAGGCCTATAGTATAATGCCTATAGGCAAGTGATTTAGCGTATTTACGCTAACTACTATATACTTAATACCTTAATAAAGAAGTATACGTATCCTCTCCCGAATACTATAGATAAAATCTAGCGCGTAGCCGGCTACTATTACTACGCTTTTATCGACCTATAAGACGGGTTTTAGCATATCCGCATCGCCTTAAAAGACTACGAGAAGACTGCTTTCGTTACGCCTTTCGGCCTATACGAATAGGAAGTTATGCCTATAGGCCTTACGAACGCCCTAGCTACTTTCTAAGCTTTTATAGAGGAAGTTTTATAGCCTTTACGCGAGTTCGCCGCTAGTCTCTTTAACGATATATGCCTTTAGGCCGATATAGTCGAGCAGCTTTATAAACGCTTGCTTGCCTTCTTTACCCACGCCGTTAAGTACGGCCTGCTTTTAAACGTTAAGAAGATAAAGCTCTTCGTCGATATAGGTGTATTCTTAGGCTTTATCGTCTATTTTAAAGGCATTTAGGCAGATCTTTTTAAGATTACTGCTATTCGCGACCGCCCGATGCCTACGATTACTATAGAAATCTATGCTTTTATTTATATAGCCGGATACCTACGTATGCTAATCCCGAACTTTTCGGACCTATCTATCCCGTTAATCGAATAGTCCTTCGGTAGTAAGAACGTCCTTATTACCCTAACTATAGAAGCTAAAGCTGCTTAAGAACGGATCCGTAATGCTATTATAATAACACTAGTCCTCGTTAAGTTTAGCTAAATACTTCCCGTAATTATTAAGAGCGACGCGTCTAGAAAATATATAGGCGTAGCTCTTCTATAGCTATATATATACCTAACGGGTGGTAAGGAGCGTTCCTACCTTTACCTAGTAGCCTACTTTTCTAAGAAGCTTACCGAGACGTAGTAGCGTTATTTTATATAAGAACGAGAGCTTTTAGGAATTATAATAGCCCTATAATATTAAAAGCATTAGGTTAAAGGCGCGGATATTACTATTATTACGGATTACGAGTCTCTTAAGACTCTTCGCACTAAGATAGACTAACCTATGCAAATTATTCGGTTCCTTAATATTATCGAATACTATAATATTAAGATTGTGTATTATAGCGGTAAAGCAAACGTGCTCGCCGATTATCTCTCTCGCCCGCTATACGATAAGGATATTACTTATAACGCCGACAAAGGGAGGATAGCTATAATTAACGATAACGACGAGCTTATAACGATCCTAAAAGACGATCCCGTGTATAATAACGATATAGCGCTTAAACCTACGCCTAAAGCCGATAACGCCGCTCTTAATACTATAGAGCTTATCACTCGACTAGAATAGCTAGCACGAATTAATTTATAAGCGATCTTCGAATTCCTTACGTCTAGAGAAGCTCTACCGCCGAATATTACGACGAGCTAGGCTTATACGCACTTTTGCGAGCTAAAAGGCGCTTTATACTACATCCGTTAGACCGAGCACCTCCCGCCTAGCGAACCTCTAAGCCCTACTAAAGCGATTACACTACTGCTAGTACTAGAGTATAAAGCTCTTATAGATATAACTAGGCAGGCATATAAGGCCTCTAGGCATAGTTCTATCGGCTACGTTATGCGTTATCTAGCTATAAGATACTAGCACCCCGAGCTTCCGCTCGTAGCTTACGAAGCTATTCGCTATTACTAGTCTTATTAACTTATAAAGCCGCTAGATCCTACGCTCTTTAACTTAATGCCTTTAGCACCTATGCCGCCCTTAATAAGGTAGGCTATCGACTATACCGGGTGTAAAGGGCAATAGCTGCTTAACGCCGTAGAGTATATAACCGGTTGGCTTATCTCTACTATCACGTAGTCTATAGACTTCGAGGGAATAATCCTAGTCCTATAGACTATTACTACGCGATTCGGCCTACTACGCGAGATTATTAGCGATAATATAGGTTGCTTTACTAAGCAATAAGCCTAAGACTATTATAAGCGTTTTAGTATAACCGTTAAGCCTATTATACCCGCTAGACCTTGTAGGAACGGAAAGGTTAAATAAGCAAACGGCGTGCTTAAAGCTATTATCTACCGCTTATATCTCGATAATCCTTCTATACCGTTAGTATAGCGCTTAATACACGTAGTTTACCTATATAACCGCTAACCTAGCCCGTACGGGTATAGCCTATTCTTTTTATTATATAGAACCTAGCCTCTAGAGTAGCACTACGAAGCTACGTACGTAGCCTATACCCGCGATCCTATAGTAGAGGAAGATATCGCATAGGCCTAAGAACTCGTATAATAATATCTTACTCCTATCGCACGAGGATATATTACTAGCATTAAAGCCGCTTACGCCTATATACGAGCTTACTTATAGGAACGTAAGGGACTAATCCGCGTATACGCGCTAGGAGATTAAGTCTTACGAGTGCGTTAGCGTACTAGAAAGCACGAACCCTACTACGACGGTCCTTAGGCTATTACGGCCGCCTATCTAAGCAACGCTTACTCTCTCGCGTCCTTAGGAGGATTCGGCCTTCCTAATAGGTATAATAGAATAAATCTATTCCCTGCGTATAGTCGCGATAAGCACCCGGTCCGTAGCTTATAGTACGTAAGCCGTACGATGTTAGAGAAAGATCGCAAGCGCTTAAGAGCCGCTACTACTATATAATAGAGGATTAAGGGTATTTTTATTATTATTTCGCATCGTATATACTAATGCACTATTTCCTATTTAGGTTCTATTAATTGCTTTAGTAAGTAAGGGACTACTTATTTAAGCAAAGGGGTATTAAGGATCCTATTAGGTAGGCGCATTAGTTAGCGCCCCGCTGTAGGGTTTTCCCTAAAGCCCTAAGCGCCTACAACCTTAGCTAGTCAATCAATACACACAGAATATAGTCTTAACGAAGCTTCCCCTAGCAGGAAGCCCCGAGACTCTCTGTTGTGTGTGCACCTGATCCGACCTTTGAAAGGCCTCATGCGTGCGTCGCGGACGTGTATCGGGTACAAGCATACGGTACGTCGGTGTGCGAGGGGGGGCCGGCGCCGTTGTTCTTGGTATGTACGAAGTACATGGTACCGACGGCTGCAGGGGAGGAAGAAAAGGGGGGGAGACTTGATTGGCTGAATCTCGCTCCGACGACGTATCGGATACTTGGCACGCTCTCGGCCACGGCAAAACTCAAATCAAAGAAGCCTCATTCATCGTCAAGCCCTAGCACCAGGCTATAACATGAAGGACGCTAATCTTGCCTGTCACAGGCTGTGCGTGGCCCAATTTGCCTTAGCCGGGGCTGCCCGGCAGGCCAAGCAAGCAAGCGGCTGGGCTTGGTTTACATATGTTTATTAGTACATGTTGCCAAAGGATGGCTTCGCTAGCTTTTTGCTTGTGCTAGGCTGTCGCTCTGCAGGGCGAACATTGCACCTCTGAGGTGAGGATTGGCGGCAACTAAAAATACCCGCTGGTCGAGGCTCTTGCTGGGAAACCTCCTCGCCCCGTTAGAGTACTACACGCAAGTAGATATCGAGGTACTCCTAACTCGTAGGTACTGCATGGAACATGGAACAGGCCTCCAAGACTTGCATCTCCGCCCGCTGCAAGAAGAGCACGTTTACACGGCCTGGCACGGAGCACCTGGCCTAGGACTGCTAATAAAGGGAGACGGACGGACGGGCTTGGCCTGTTGGGGTGATTTCTGGTATGTATGTACGAAGTACTTCGTACGAAGTACATACATTCATACGCCCCGCGCGCCGCCGCCCCGGACGCAAGGGTACCCACTTACCAAAGGTGGGTACCCACCTAGGTACGAATAGGTACCTAGGTATCCAATCCAGCACCTTGGGTGGCAGGTGGCTTCGAGCACGGGGATTGCATGTAGTACATATGTACCCGCTACCCTGACGCGAGAGGCGTGTACTGGGAAATACCTTTCATGTGCAAGCTCGCCTGCCTCTGAAGCAGCCCTGGCGGGGTCCTGGCGGCCTGAGCATGCAAGCGCCAACGTACCGGCAAGTCCCCGTCGAGATGGGCCAAGCCAGATATGTACTATTACCTGTGGCGGTCGCAGGGGGCGGGCGTCGTCGGGTGCCTCCCCTCCCTCCTGCCTAGGTCTGTTGCATTGCCTGCCCGCCTCTACCTCGTTCCTTGGTGCTGCCAGGACGGCAAGGAAGGTACCCCTGCCGGGTGGTTTTGCTTGTGCTCCATTCGAGTGCGTGGTGTGTGGTGTGTGCGGTGTGTGGTGTGTTGTGGTGGTGGTGGTGGTGGTGGTGATGATGGGGGGTGCTGGGGGGGTGCTGTGCTGGGTGTGCGTGCGAGCCGTGTGTGTGCCAGCGAATGTCTGAGAGAGAAACGGCGCTCCGCCAACGGGAGCCACCTCGTCTCCAGAACGACCAGTCGTCCACGACATGGAACTGACTCTCGTCGCCTCTTGGACTGACGAGTGCTAGCACCTCGATGGCCCTGGCCCGACCCTCCTCAGCATCCTGCCGCAGCCAATTGACCCTCGGGCAACAGAAGCATAAACACTGTGGGCGCACGCAGCGGTGCTCTCCTCGTCCGGGGCTCCATCCAGCCAACCAGAAGCCAGTTGAACCTTGAAATCCTCCCTCATTCCCGCCGAGACCGTCTCTCCCTCTCTGCCCTCGCTCATATCAGCCGAACCGGCCTGTTTGTGTGCACTCGACATCCTCGGCCATGGATCTGGCCCGAAACGCTTGACGTCCGCCAAACGACGACCGCATGCCACCATCTCACTCTTCCTTTCCTGCCGCGAGGGGGGATATATTGTCTGCCTCGCCTGCAAACCCGATTGCATTTACATGCCCACCCGTCCTTCGACCCCCTCTTGACGGCCTGCCCTCTTGTTTGTTCTGAACCAACTTTCTACTCGAGTCTGTGCCGGCCTCTCTTCTCTTCCGTCTAGTTGTCTGGCGGCAGGACAAGACAACACGGCAGCGCAACACGGCATTCATCCCAGCCTTCTGTCAACTCTCCACCGCCCTCGAGTTTCGCTCAGCTCTTCGTCACGGAGACAACCCAACCGACTCCTGAATCGATTCGTCCGCCGTTTCTTCTCTCCATGTCAGTTGGCATCCCGCATTCGGCCTCGCTTCTTCCTCGGCCGCCTCATTACTCCAGGAGCCCGAGAGCGTTTCCGCCTCAAGGCTGCATCGCGCTGCCAAAGCCTCGCTTCCTGGCCAACGACGCTGCGTGTGTGGGAAGCGGGCTGAGAACACCGCCTGCCGACGACATGAGCACCGCCTACCATCCGGCCATGCCTGCCTACGACGGCCATGCCATCCACAGCTATTCATCGTCGGCCATGGCCCATGTTGGCCGGTCGAGGGCTCTGATGGACGATGCGAGAGCCTCGCAGCACTATCGTGGTTCATCTCAGCAAATGCAAACCTTCCCGGCCTTCCAGGCGAGAAATGGCGCCTTGACGACTCCGTTGCATGATGCGACTCCCCGTCGTTCTACCCGCCCCTCTATACCCACCTCCGAGGTGGTCATGACCGCCAAGAAAGACAGCGATGCCTTGCGTAACAGCTCCGAAACGCTCATCTACCACAGTCTTCAAATACCGAGGTGTATCAGTCCCGATGGGGGTAATCTGTCCGACTTTGCGGCCCATGTGAGCAGGGCAGCCCAGTTTCCCCTGTCCAGAGATGTCATGCTAACGTCCCCGTCCGGTAGATGACGTGTCTCTTCTGGTTCGACGCTGCAGACAACCTGAAAAGGGCCGAGACGATTCGATCGAGACCTCTGAATGCCCCCATCCCTCGACTGCCCAGCTTGGCCAAGCCCTGGGACCAGTTCCGCAAATGGGTTCACAGCGTGCTCTCGACGACGCAGGTGACACAAAACGTCATATTCTTGGCCCTGTTGTTCATCTATCGTCTCAAAATGTCGACGCCGCAAATCAAGGGGCGGGCAGGCAGCGAATATCGCCTGCTCACTGTCGCGCTGATGCTCGGCAACAAGTGTGAGCACAACACCGCTCCGGCGCCGGCGTGATTGGAGCGAGGCTTAATTAACCTTTGACTCGCAGTCCTCGACGACAACACCTACACGAATAAGACGTGGGCCGAGGTGTCCTGCTTCGCTGTACAGGAGATTCACGTCATGGAAGTGGAATTCTTGAGCAACATGCGATACAACCTGTTGGCCTCCAAAGAAGAGTGGGAGGACTGGTTAGTCAAGCTGTCCTGCTTCCACGAGTACTACGAGCGAGCCCGCAAGCTCCCCGCGTCGCCGATACGCCACACTTCCCCGACGAACAATGTCTTCAGCTCGCCCATTCCGTCGCCCACGGCAACGGCGCTGCCCGCGATCCCCGACATGGGCCCGTATACCCCTTCGGTCTTGTCGACATATTCGCCTTCTTCGTGTACCTCGAAGACGTTGTCAGCCTATCACAAGAACCCAACGTCTCCTCTGTCTGCGAAGCCTTCGATCAACCTCGCCGCAACGCGGAAACGGAGCCCCGACCAAGACTTGGCAGACCATCCGGCAAAGCGTCAGGTTCTCTCAAGGGCTGGGCACGGGACTCCCGGCTCAGTCATGAATACGAGATCGAACTGCCCCGTCGACACAGCAAGGCTGCCCGCACCCCAGCTTTCCATTGTCACCAACCAGGGCCGAAACCTCACAGGCGCATATTCGGCTGTCAATGGATACCCTCAAATTCCGGGTGCGGGCCAACACGTCGTTTCCCTCCCTCCGCTGCAACCCGGAATCCGCGCCATTTCCACCGTCTATCAACCAAACCCGGCAACGACCATGGCGCAGCAGCCTGCCATGGCGACTTCGGCGGGAGCCCCCATGCCAACGACGCCGTTCCACATCGCTCCCTTGGCGGGCCACGTAACGATGAACTATGGCACCCCGACAAAACACCGCAGCCCGGGGAGCCTGGCGCCGTTTGGCTCTTCGCCCTTGGTAGATCACCTCGGCCCCGGCTCAGTGGGCGTCCACACGCCGATTCCTCACACGCCCATGTCCAACTCACCGAGCGTCTATCTGCAGCAGCGGGCCAGCCCCTACAAGCCGATTCGGCACGTCAACACCCTGCTCTACCCCCCTCCCTCGGCTTCTCTGGACCAGTATCACCTGTCGGTACCGGTGCAGCCGAACCAGATGCATTATCAACCCTTGGGACGACGACACGACGTACGGACGGGCGTTGTGCCCGAGTTTCTACTCTACAACCGGGGCCAGCAGCACCTTGCCTCGCAAGGCGGGCACCAGGGACACTACCCCTAGGAGGAGTGGCGGCGGTGCTCACCTTTTGCTTGGCAAACTAGCATGTATCATCGCAAGGCTCGCCGGGCCCTGGTCGCACGCAGCCACGGCCCGTGGGGCCACTGAGCCGCTCCCGTTTAATCCCGAAGCAGAACGACCCGGCTGCGTTCACTGTGTCATTTATGACTGTTTCCATTCACATCCTTTTGCGAGTTTTTAGACACTGCATGGCACAGCAAGGCGTGTATTTTGGCGTTGGTTAGGGCAGCCAAGTTGGCCCCCCCTTCTTTTCTTCTTGCTTGCCCAGCCTCTTTTCTTCGCAGGCACATGGGGCTTTTCCTCCATTATGCCGGCCATGAAGGACGGTTGACGAGGCCGCGCGATGTTTCGACCAGATGCACGAATCGGGCCTTTGTTTCTATTACGATTGTCGAGAGCCAAGAGCAGTCAGGGGGCACGGGACTGGGTGGACTGGAACAAGGACATCAAGCATGGACAAGATGCGATCAGCGTCCCCCAGGGAGGCGTAAACAGAGCATAAGGGACTGATCGCCAAGTATATAGGACTGGTAGGTATCAGGGACCATGACAGGTAGATTCGACCGTCAGCAATGACAGGCGTGGTTGACCAGTTACATGGAGCTTTGGACCTGGCAGCCGCCATGATTGCCTCGTGGGTGACAATGCGTCCTTGTTTGTTTGTGCAGGCGAGGAGCAACGAGGTGAGGACGTGAAGGTTGTACTGGTACTGGCTTCGCGTCCTGGCACTCGTTGCCGTCGACGATCCGGATGAATCTGCGATGGGTAGGGAGCGTGCGTAGGCTACGTAGTGAGCTGTGGTTCAGCCCAGTCGAAGTCATGCAGTCGGCTGTCTGTTGATGAGCCCGTCAAGCTACCTGGTGTTCAATGTCTGCATTTCTTGGACACATGTGCCTCAAATTCTGGGCACGTGTTCCTCGGATTTTGGATGACAACGCCCCGGCCCTCTGCAGAAGCTGGAAAGAAGGTCGTGACGGGTCTTTACGTAGAGGAAAGAGACCCCAACTTGTTGCCTCTTCCGGTCGCAAGTGTAGCGAGAGTCCTTCCAGACAAGACTCCTTCCAGACAATACTCTCCAGACAATACTCCTTCTAGACAATACTCCTTCCAGACAATACTCCTTCCAGACAAGCGAGTCCTCTTCCAGACAAGACTCCTTCTAGACAAGACTCCTTCTAGACATGACTTCTTCCAGACAATACTCCTTCTAGACAATACTCCTTCCAGACAAGCGAGTCCTCTTCCAGACAAGACTCCTTCTAGACAAGACTCCTTCTAGACAAGACTCCTTCCAGACAAGACTCCAAGTGTGGCGAGAGTCCTCCCAGACAAGAGTTCTTCACTTCCAGACAAGAGTCCTTCCAGACAAGAGTCCTTCCAGACAAGAGTCCTTCCAGACAAGAGTCCTTCCAGACAAGAGTCCTTCCAGACAAGAGTCCTTCCAGACAAGAGTCCTTCCAGACAAGAGTCCTTCCAGACAAGAGTCCTTCCAGACAAGAGTCCTTCCAGACAAGACTCGCAGGACATGGGGGAAGGCACGCCGCTGGGAAACGACGATAAAAACGTCAAACGTGTCCAAGAATTCTTCATTCTCTTTCATTCTCTTTCATTCTCTTTCATTCTCTTTCATCCTCTTCTCCATCCCTCGCCATCCTCTCCATCCTCTTCATCCTCTCCATCATCGTCACCCCTCTCCACCTTCGCCATCATCGCCATCCTCTCCATCATCGCCATCATCGCCATCATCGTCACCATCGTCACCCCTCTCCATCATCGCCATCATCGCCATCCTCTCCATCATCCTCACCCCTCACCTTCGCCATCATCGCCATCCTCTCCATCATCCTCACCCCTCTCCACCTTCGCCATCATCGCCATCCTCTCCCGTCCTTTGCCGTCCCCCTTCATCCCCAGCTGACTCAGAATGGTGCTCTTGGGCATGTTCATCACAGTCAATGGCCTGAGCTATACACATCTGATATCTCACGACAAACTTCAATGATGTCGTTCAATGACGTTATTGATCCCAGCTCAGGCCAGATTGAAACCATCTTGGTGAGGTGAGGAGGGCCAGCATTTGTCCGTTGCTTGATCCCCGAAGGCGGGTTGATTCTGCGCAACCCTCAAGCCATGCATTTTCCCCATCCATCCTCTCCACACCAGCTGACTCAGAATTCTGCTTGCCTTCGTGGGCATGTTCATCATAGTCATTGGCCTGAGCCCTCAGTCTTAATCCCAGCTCGGGCAAGATTGAAGTAATCTCGGTGGAGAGGTGAATTTGTCCGTTGCGGCGTGAACAGTCATGCATTTTCCTCATCCTCTCCACACCAGCTGACTCAGAATTCTGCTTATTCGTATGTTCATCACAGTCATTGGCCTGTCACACTTGTCCCAGCTTAGGCAAGATGGTGAACAATCATCTCGGTGGAGAGGTGAGGGGGGCCAGCATTTGTCCGTCCCTTCTGGCGTGTGATGTTTGTTCCCCTTGATGCAGAGGCTCAGATCATGCCAGTGAGATGTGAATGGTGATGTGAATGGTGCACTTCTGCGCGCAGAGCATTCATTGACTGCCCGCCCACGATTCTGGGCTTGTCATCACTGCCCGGCTGCACTTGACCAAGGGATTCATTCCTCTTCAAAGTAATGTCAGAGGGTCGCGCACTTGCCGACTGACGCTTGGTTGGCACTCGCCCAGAGTGTGAAGAAGTGAAGAAGGATGGAGAGGGTGGTTAATTGGACAGCGGCTTTTTATAATGTTCCAGGCCCGTCTTAGTTACTAGGGACTAAGGTTTGTAGCCACTCGCCGCCGCCGTCAAATTTCGAGGCCACTTTTTGTGGCTTCGGCAGATTTGAGTCAGAGTGAGAGCTCTCTGCCCGCCACCAGTGAAAATTGGTTAATCGAAAAGAAAAGATACTTCAAGCCACATGTAATGCCTCAACACGAGACGGTGGCGGAGAAGAGGGGGTGGAGAAAGAGTGAGGGTGAGTGAGATGGTGAGTGAGATGAGAGTGAGAGTGAGAGTGAGAGTGAGAGTGAGAGTTAGTGAGAGAGCCTTGGAGATGCTGTCCAGCGGGGCGGGGCCCGAGGCAACGGCTACTAGGGGGGCCTTAAAACCCCCCCCCCTCCTTGCTCCCGCCGCCAACACCACAACACCTAAGCTGGCTTCATGATGGAGAATCCCACGTTATCCGGCACCCGTCGCGCCATCAACCATATTGCGCGAACCATCCTGGGAAACCTCGAGCATCAGCATGACTGGACTTCGCTCGAGCTCCGTGACAGCCCGGACCAGCCAAGACCCTTGATCAGAGGTTTACCCCCTAAACGCCTCTACCTACACCCCGACGATCAGGTGGCCGCCCTCACTCATGAGCGTAGCACGGGAGCGAAGCTATCCCAGAGCCCCGAGCCTGAGTGGGTTCTGCCTATACACCTAGCTGAACAATGGTCGCTCGCCAGCTTCGCCGCCGTTTTCGACTCGATTGATGACAAGCCAGGTGTTCGGGCTAAGCGGATCCTCGTGGCCGCGCTGCATAACGACTCGACCGTCGTCTACTACCTTATGCACCAAGGCATGGTGAAGCCTCGTCAGAACTAGCCAAGTCCAAATGCTCCATGGCCAAGGACGGATCGGTGCCAGAGGGACGGCCAAGGACGCACTGAAAGACGAAGCATGGGATACGGTCGGCGAGAGCTCATAAAGCGGCTCGCCAATATAACCACGGAGAATTTGCGCCCAGCGATGGCGTTGTGCAATTCGGCATGGGCTTATGTATAGGTACATACCTATCTACGAATACTTCGTAAGTATTTGCACTAAGTGGGCACAACGCTCCGTACTCCGTTCCAACCTGTTTGGTCGTGCTTCGAGCTTCGACGAAGCACGTACATAGGCTTCGAAACGCTTCAGTCAGTCGACGAGAAATTGATCGCTCGTCCGACAACGACGACGACGGTCTTGGCTCGATTCGCGCACGCCTTTGCCCGACGCCACAGCGAGGAGGCCCTGACGTGTCCTCAGCCTCACCGTCCATTTCCCCCGCCCTTGTTGGCCTTTCCCCTAATATTCCACCGGAACATTGTGTCAAGGGTCGAGGATTCTTCTCCTTGTCGGCTCGACTCTCCTCCCCCGTCACCATCGGCGCATCGAGCCTCCAACTACCCTACCCGCCTCTGGGTTCGCCCACCGAGACATCCAAGAGACGCCTACAGCGTCCCAGCCCTGCGTGCATTCCTTGGGGGGGAATGCCCGATGCATAGTCGACCAACATTGCGCCCACCACCGAATTCCCGTCGTGACGCCCTGCTAGGCTATTGCGCAGCGACTCGCCTGCCGCCGCTCTGCTTTAACCCCTGGCTCGGACGGCTTTGAATCCGAAGGCTGCGTTTACGGGGACCAACAACCACCGACCAAGACCGACGACCACGACCGACGACCACGACCGACGACCACGACCGACCGACCACGACCGACCGACCACGACCGACCGACCACGACCGACCGACGACCACGACGTGCGGCCGAGATAGCCCAGGCCATCGTCGCCATGTCGGGCTTTGGCGATTTCAGATACATTTGCGAGAACGCGCCCCTGCCGCTCTGCGCCAATGTCGGCCCCGTGCTGTCGGCCTCGGGCCGCGTGGGCATCGAGCCAGACTGCTACGCGCGCAACATCGAGTTGGCCAATACAATCATCTTCGAGGGCGCCGCGTCTGCCATGCATATTGCGGCCCTCGTCATGACCGTCGTCATGATTCTCCACGTTCGTAGCAAGTTCACCGCCGTGGGCCGCAAGGAGATCCTCACCTTCTTCTACTTCTACATGTTCACCACGTTTGTGTCTCTCGTCGTCGATGCAGGCGCCGTGCCCCCGGGCAGCGGGCCCTATCCCTACTTTGTCAGCATTCAAAACGGCTTCAGCAGCGCGCTCATGACGTGCCTGCTCATCAACGGCTTCGTCGGTTTCCAGCTGTACGAGGACGGCACCCCGCTGTCCGTCTGGCTGCTGCGGCTGTGCTCCCTCGCCGCTTTCGCAATCACCTTTCTCGTCTCGCTCGCCACGTTCAAGAGCTGGGCCGGTCTTGGCCCGACGAATACCGTGGGGCTGTTTGTCGTCCTGTACCTGCTCAACGCCATCCAGCTCTTCATCTACGTCGGCATGCAGATTCTGCTGGTGACGAGGACCCTGCACGACCGATGGCCGCTGGGCGACATTGCCTTTGGCATCTTCTTCTTCGTTGCCGGCCAGGTCATCCTGTATGCCTTTAGTGCCAGCATCTGCACCGCCGTGAGCCACTATCTCGACGGCCTCTTCTTTGCGACCGTGTGCAACCTGCTTGCCGTCATGATGGTGTACAAGGTAAGCCTGCCATGCTCCACTGGCCCAGCCTCGTCAGGAGGGCTGCCGAGAAGCGGGAAGCGAGCGTTAACCTTGGGCCGCACGCAGTACTGGGACTCGATTACGAGAGAGGACCTCGAGTTTTCCGTGGGCACGAGGATGAACAACTGGGAGGTCAAGGAGCTGCTGCCCGACGACGAGCGCCGAGCCACGGTGTATGCGGACGATCCCTACGGGCATTCGAGCGCTTGCGACGTGCCATATCCGACGACGGCACAGCGGTACTCGGTCAAGTACTGAAGCATTATTGGCCCACCGAGGATTTCTACCTGGGCGTCTAGTGGATGCTCTTACTGTCAGTCGGGGCAATGGAAGGCCCCATGCATCGGGCATCGTCAGCCGTCGTGGACGTGGACAATGACATGGGTCGTGATCCGGCGGCCGGGGTAGGGGGAAGCCGGGACGGAAGCACGCGCGGGGAAAGCGGTGGTGAGTATTCGTACGGATACTACTACTACTACCTGGGAGGAGGCAGCTGGACGATATTGCGGCTGTCACGTCACGTCGTATCGGCCTTGGCCATGTACATGTGTAAGAGGTAAGAGTGCCTGCCGTATCATGTACCTAGGCGAGGTCAGTTGAAGGACGAAGGAGGTGTTCCGTCTATGCGAGCACAGTAATAATAGTTAGGATATTCAGCGTCGGGGTGACAGACTCTTTCTATTGGCGCCTATGCAGAGGAGCACAAGTCGTGTCAGGGTCGGAAGATCATGGCGCGGCCACCTAGCCGGCGGTTTCGAGCGCGTCACCCGCTTCGCCCCCCTTGATTCGACGGCCAATGGCGAGTTGGCGCCTATTGCAACACGTAAGCGGAGAAAGGCGCGGAAATGTAAGGGCGATAAGTACGCGCAAACACCACAATGTCCTGTTAGCTACCCTGTACTAGACGGTCGGTCAACCGGCTCGGCATCTTGCATCCAAGAGGCAACCGGATATCTTGTCCGCGCCGCCTAGTGTGCGACGACGAGGGGGGAACCCGGAAAACGGAACGGCATGTTTCCTATGTGTGTATTCGTACCGTACTGTATGTACCTTGGTTCTGCGCAAGGTGCGTTGAAACTTGGGCCAGAGAGTGGTGCGTTTATGCTCGCCACCGCCCTTGACGACGAGCTGGCTCGGCCGTGGTTATGAATCATACGTCTTAGCAGGTGCATAGTACTACGTATCCGTAGTGTCTACTTCGTATAGGATAGGTAACATGGGGGCATGGGAGGCAAGGGGAGGGGGGGGGGGTGGGGATAAATGGACGGATGGACTAGGAAGTCAAGGTGTCAGATCTTTGATCTACGGCTCGGACCAAATAGGCAAGATTGTGGGTCTTAATAGGTCTAATAGGTTGCATAGCAAAAGAGGTTGTATTAATATAATAATAAAGATAATTGTATAGCCCTTATTTTCTTAAGAGGCTAGTTTTATAGGAAATTTTCCACGAAGCTACGTGACGGTTATACTAACCTAATGTAATAGCCTCTATTATATAATCTAATACACCCCCCTAGCTTCGAACCTATATCCGCGGGAGGGAAGCGTAAAAGAGGTCGCTAAATAGCTTAAATCCGATGAGTTTTTAATCCTCGTTCTATCGTTAAGCTATTAGGTTAGGATATTATTAATCCCTGCCCTTTTATTCCTACGCTTAGGCGCCTTAAAGAGTACGGCTTCTTAAGCTCTTATACCTCTTCTTAATCCTTTAAGGACCTCTCGTCCTTACTATTTTCCTTCTTAGCTCTCTACGCTTAATCGAGCTATAGAGCCTTTAAGCGCAGCTATACGCAGCCTCTTTAAGCCCTAGGTCCGTCGTCTCCCTAACGTCGTCGCGGGGCGTAAAGCATACGCATATTTCGAGGCTATCTATAGCCTTATACCTCTTAATCTTCCTATACTATATAATTATCGGTTTATATCGCTTCGTCGGTCGATTCGGGGAGCTCTCGATCGGCGAGGCGTTATAAGATATCGTAGAGGCCGATTTATTTAACAAAGGCCTTAAAGGAGGGCCTTTAAAGCGCCTTTATAAAGCCGTCTGCTATTATCTTTACGGTAGGAGTATACTTAACTTCGATAGTCTCGTTAAGGACCTCCTAACGAAGCTAGTAGTTGTAAATGTCTATATAGCGAAGCTTTATCTATAGAATCGCAACTTCGGCCGTAATTAGTCGGATAGTCTAAGTGTTATTATATTAAATGTAAATTCGGGAGTTATTAAGGGAGACGTCGAGCTCTTTAATAAGCCTGCTTACGTAGATCGACTCCTTTACTGCCTATAATAGAGCTAAAAGCTCCGCCTCTATCGTTAAAGTTATAATAGTATCCTATTTATTAGCTCTCTAGCCGATTAAGCCTCCGAATAGCTTTATAGCAAATGCCTAAGAGCTTTTGCGATTAGTATTATTAGCAAAAGAGGCGTTACTTACTACCTTAAAGTCGTCGCTACCCCCTAGACGAAGCGTAAGCCTACGAGTGCGGTGTAAATAGTAGATAACTCGATCGATAGCTTCTTTATAGTTTAGTCTAGGGTTAGTGTTATATTTACAGAGTTTTAATATAGTAAACGCGATATCGGGTCGGGTAATAACCGCCGCGTATAGTATAGAGCCTACGTTTACCTAGTAGGATTATATCTTATAGTATTTAGCGATCCCTTTATAAAGAGAGAGGTCGTTCGCTCCTATCGGTATGTTAAATAACCTATGTTTCTTCGCTAGTCGGTAGATCTTATTAATATAGGCGGCTTATAATAGCTAAATATAGCCTTATTTATAATTACGTAGAATCTTAATACTAAGGAACTATTATAGGCTATTACCGCCTATAAGCTTATACTTTCCTTAGAGCTAATTCTATAGCGATTTAGCCCTCTCTTAATCCTTCTTATAATATATAAACACGATGTTATCTATATAGAAGAAGACGATAATGCCGTTAAACATTAAGTAGTAAGGTTCGTGCGGTACTATCTAGAATCCTATCTCCTAGAGCGATAACGTAAGTTCGCGATGCTATAGAAGAAGGGATTTCCGTAGTCTATAGAGTGCCTTATCGAGCCTAAGCACGATCGAGTGTTTCCTATATCCTAAAGGCATCTTTATATAGATAATCTCGTCGAGGGTAGCGTTAACGAAGGCGTTAATAGCGTTATACTATATTAGCTTGAGATTAAACCTTACCGCGATTGTTATAAGTATTTAAAAACTCCGTCCTACGAGAGTAGCTGCGTAAGTCTCTTGCCTATTTCTAAGCTATTAATCTTCTCGTATAACTAATCTCGCCTTATATTTAGAGAGTCTCTTATGTTTGTCTATCTTATATACGTATACCTATATATAGTTAAGCACTTAGCCTTTCTTCGTAAGTGTTTTATAGTCGACTTTAGTCTACGACCTTATTTCCTTATAGCTCTAAAGATATAATCGCTCCGCCTCCTTAAAGTAAAGGCCGAGTAGATAGTATTTAAGCTATCTATAATATATTAGCATAGCGGGAAGGTCTCGTCGATACACCTGCCTTTTTAAGATTAGGCGGTTAAGGTAAGCCTTATTCTTAAATCGTAGCGTATTAGTATCTCTCGAGGTCGGTGCGGCTCGAGTGCCTACTATAAATGCCGAGTGCTAGTAGGCGTGTTTTTAATCGTACTATAGAGGGGATTATTCCTAAGCTTTTAGCTCGTATAGGCTTGTTTTTAGTACTATAGAAGGGTTCGCTCCTTATTTATATAGACTTAATAATAATGCTATAGAGGGGTTTACTCCTTATATATATAGACTTAATAAAGATGCTATAGAGGGGTTTACTCCTTATATATATAGACTTATATTTATATATAGTAAAGGAAGTATTCCCGCCTAAAAGGCTACTCGCGAGGGTTCGTGATTTTCGCTCTATAGTTTTATCGACTAGTTAGCGAGATATAATTAAATTATAGCTATAAATAAGGCCGCTAGGGGAGTGTTTAAAGGAGTAGGTAGAGGCTTAAATCTAGCTTCTATATACTGCGTTATGCTCTCTCGGTCGTTCTTAAGCGCTATTACGTAGTCTATACCGTCTTCTTAGCTCGCCGTATATACTAGGTTTATATCTTTATAGACGAGAATATCGTTAAAAACTTAATTATTAAGTACCTATAGCGCGTTAATTCGGTTATTATCGGGAAGGCTAATGTTCCTTAGGGCTAGGGCTAGCTCCTTAAGGTTGCTCTCCTTAACGCTATCGGTAAGACTCTCGAAGGTTCTATCGAAAATCTCCCGCTTGTTAAACGCAACGTCTCGTATAGTAATAACTTTTCCTTTAGTAGGCACTTATATACGGTAGATGTTTAATAATATATATCCTATTAGAAAGCCTACCTAGGCTTATAGGTCGAGCTTCTTAAGGCGTTGTCTCTTTTCCTAAGCTATAGTAGTTATCGTAAATACTTTACACCCGTAGGCATAAAGATGTTATTGCGTAGGTTTCCTACCGGTTAGTCTTTCGTAAGGGCTTTCCTACTTATAACTATACTTTAGTATACGGTTGTAGAGATATACTACTAACTTATATATCTCTCGCTAAAGTTACGTTAGAAGTTTGCCTTATATTGCCTGTGATTTATCCTTAATTATACCCCTTAAGCGCTCGGCGCTACTATTTTAGTCTTATATATATAGGGCTAAGGGCTCGATTTTAAAGAGTCTTATCTTAAGGAAAGCTTCTACTGCTAGCTTCTAATTAGTAATCTCGTTATTATATTCGATAGTCTTAGTATAGAACTAGTATTAATGCGTAAGATAGTTAAAGCCGGACTTAAGGGCCGCGATAATAGTCTCTACGAGGCGGTCCTATAGGTAGAAATCCTATATAAAGCCGCTCGCCCTATCTATTAAAAGCATTAGTGAATTATAACCTTTATTATTAGGCACGAAGTTATAAAAGTTAATTATAATTCTCTCGCCTATAACGCCTTTATCTTAAGGAGCTCGTCGTATTATCCGCTTTACTTTAGCGGTGCTATAGTTATCGCACTAAGTCGTTGTAATGCCTTTAATCTTAACACCTTCGGAGTAGTTAATAAGGTGTTCGAGTGCTTATAGTCCTAGATATCCTATCCGGAGATGCTAAAGTTTAGCCGTTGCCTTTTATAGCTTCCTCTTAGTATAGCTATCGAACTTATTTCGGCGGGTATAAAAGGCCCGCCTTATTGTATCGTAGGGGATATATTCTAGGACGAACTGTCCGTAGTATTATTCGACGAGTCCGATAATAGTATTATTAGCTGCTCGAAGTATCGACGGTCTATAAGGTCGTTCGTCCTACTATATGCCCTATTGTTTTAATAACCTATAAGAGATTAGGTTATACGTAAAGTTCTTATAGAATGCGATATTAAGCAGCCGTAGTACTTAAGGCTTAAAGGAAGGGGTTTAGAGGTAGACGTTAACGTCGCTATATCTAAGGATAGGCACTTTTTCTACGCTTGCCTAAAGGAAGTCTCCCTCTTTAGCTATCCTAAAGTTCTTAAATCGTAAGATCTCGTTAAAGATATAGAGTATTGTTCTATAGTCTAGAATTGCTAAGTAATAGAGGGGATAAACGTTAATGCTAAAGGAGGCCTTAATAAGGGAGATAAGGAAAGAAGCCGAAGGGCATCTTCCCTTTTCCTATACTAGTTAATCCTTATCGTCTTTAAACGTTACCTTCTTCCCTTTTAGTCGTTAGACTTCTTTCGCGATCTTAGGGTCTTCTATGCTCTTTATAATAGCTTCTTATCTATTCCTAAGCTATTAGTCGGGGGCCTTATTAGACTTAATCTCCTAATAGTTCTTAAGAGTATAGCCCTTAAGCGTGTATAGCCTACACTTAGGAATACCTCGCTTATCCGAAGTAGTAGCCTATAACCTCTTTTTATTGTTTTTATTGTTTTTATTGTTTTTAGTGTTTTTATTTTCTAACTAGCCGTCCTATTTATCGTCCTTTTAATCGTCCTATCCGGCGAAAGAAGGGCTAAAGGCGCCTCTATTCGTATAGGACGGTTAAGCAGGTAGTCTATCGATAAAGACGGTAAACTCGTTAGTTATTATATAGATATTAAAATCTGCTTTATTCTTAAGGTGCGAAAGGTTAAAGGAATTAACCTAGTAATAATAGTAGGGATTAATAAAGGATAGGAAGTTAGATACCTAAATACTCTTATAGGTAGCTTTAGGGAGTTTTTCTTAAATCCTTTTATATATAACCTTCTTCTAGCTCTCGAGCTAGCGGTGCTAGTTCTTCGGCTAACTTATAGAAGGCTTAACTACCGCTTTATAGCGAACCTAAATAATACGGAGGATGTCTTCCGGCTTGCCCTTTGCCTCCTTCTTAAGCGTAGCGTACTACTCCTTAAGGTCTTTATCGGGCTTACAATAAGTCTAGAAAGGGTAGTCGGAAATTGTTATAGTAATCTACGTGCGTAGCTCTTTAATATCCTTTCTCTAGCTCTCTTATTTCTTCTCCTTATAGAGGAATACCTGCTATTTCTAGGATCCTTTAGGCGGTTGGCCTTATTAAATTATTTCTTCGTCTGCGGTGCGTACGCGAGATCCCCGTATAGCGTTATCCTCGATAGGCATCGTCGGAGTAGGAAGGAGTTTTTCGGTCCCGAAAACCTAGTCCTAGAGGTTGCTATCGAAGGCCTGCGCTTTAAACTTATTGTCCTAAAGGGACTAGTTAGCATTATCGTTAAGAATAACCTCGTTTTTCTTAGTAAGGGTAGACATAGTAATTGTCGGCCTAAAGGGAGCCTTTTTCGGTTTCTAGTTTACGGTTCCGGTAGATTAAAGTATAAGACTCTTAATTATTAGATCTTTAATCTACGGCTCGGACTAAATAGGCAAGATTATAGGTCTTAATAAGTCTAATAGGTTGTATAGCAAAAGAGGTTGTATTAATGTGATAATAAAGATAATTATATAGCCCTTATTTTCTTAAGAGGCTAGTTTTATAGGAAATTTTCCACGAAGCCACGTGACGGTTATACTAACCTAATGTAGTGGCCTTTATTATATAATCTAACATAAGGCCGGGCGCGAAACTAATATTAATAAAGCCGGATAGATAAACGGATATATATAAGAGGACGACGTAGGCATAAAATAGTATGCGGATAGACATATCTTATCGGCGAGAGATAGAGATAAGGAATTAACAAAGGGGGGGAATAGCTTAAAACATAGGGTCGTAGCACTAGCCTCGGAAAGGGAAGGGAAATAAGGTAGAGTAAGCATATGCTTGACTAAAATGCTTGACTAACGCCGTCGTGCTTTACTCTATATGTGTAACGCAGCTACCCGTGCAACTATAGAGTCGGGAGTCAGGAATATATATATAATAGATAATATAGGAATAAGGGATACCGTAGTTGTTAGTTAGTTAAACAAACAAAGGGGGTTGTAAACTGGCTGGATTAGTCTATAATATAGTTATCTAGCTAAGGCGAAGAGGAGGGGAAAGGGGGCCCCTTTATGCGTGCTGCAATAAGCCTACGTAGTCTCGTTGCCGGGCACGTAACGCTCCCGATAACGCTATTATCGGGGCCTTAATAAGGGTTATAACTTATAACCCTTTTCTCCCTTATATAATTAGATTAGTCCGATACTAGTAGTTCTTCTTTAGAGGCTGTAAATACTATACTAACGGACTAATCGCCTAATCGAACGCAACGAATATAACGAGCAGTAAGCAGCCCGCGATAAGCAAGGAAAAAGAGCATCCGGAAGAGCCGAGTTAAGGGCATTCTTAGGGCGTTGCCGAAGAGCCGATTTAAGGGCATCCTTAGGGCGCTGCCGAAGAGCCGAATAGACCTTAGTTAAGTCTTTATAAGGTCTTAATTCGGGCTATAAACATAAATAAAGAAATAACGGAAAAAACGCATTAAGCTAGAAATTGCCTAATAAATATAAATAATAAGTATAAATTGCAATCCGCGGCCGAGGAATAATCGTGCGGAAAATAACGAGCAATTAGTAAGAAATGCGAATAATAAATAAGATAATGCAATAAAGCGGGAAAAGGGGAATAACGCGTGGAAAAGGGGAATAACGCGTGGAAAAGGGCGAATAAATTGCAGAAATAGCAAAGAATAATACGCGGAAATTCCACTTAGAATAATAGGAGTCGGTTTAAATCCGGCTAGGGTGACTTTTTGCGACTACGCCTATAGTCGTAGGGAAAAAATAGGCCGGCCGCGCCCCGTTATCGTATCGCTAGTAAGTAGGTCACGTAGGCGAAATCGCGTATAGTGCACGACTACGTTATTTATCGGAAAAAACAGAAGGCCGGGTAGGGCGCTCCCGATATTAGCTATTAAGCCGCACGGCCCGGTACTAAGCCTACGCATAGCTACACTAAGGGGAAAAGAGGGGTAGCGGTAATCGCCCGTACCGATAACTACGACTATAGCACGTGCCCGCCGTTACGCGGGTACGTATATACGGGGACTAGGCTAATTTAAATACAGCATAACTAAGGGAACCTTGCCTAGCCCCCCGATAGCTAATTAAATAGTCGGGCTACTCGCTATACTAAGAAAATACCGTGCGACTATTTGTCCGATGTAGCCGTAACTAACTAAATTAACCGAAGCGAATCCGGGCTAGGGGCGCTACGTAACCCGCACGTATAGGGATGCGACGCGCTTAGGCGGCCTAAACGACCGTAGTAGGAAGTATATAGGTTTTTCCTAGGGTCCTCCTATTTCCTATACTAGCTAAAATTAAGGCACTAGGCCCGTTAGGGTAGCTAGAGTACTTTAATCATTATTATTATTATCTACTCGGAATAACGGGCAATAAATACGCGAAGGAACAGGGCATTAGGGAGATAAGCGAAGTAACAAGCAACGAGAATACACAAAGGAACGGCCAAGCAGAGGGCTAAAGGGGTGGCTAAGTAGAGGGCTAGAGGGGCCGGAAGGGGCACTAGGCAGGGAAATCCCTTAAGAGCTTTTCTTCTGCTAGGCTTACGAGCCTAACAGCGAGGCTAACGGTGCGGAAGCTCGCGAGGCTAGCTAATATTACGGCGCTATTTTAAGCTAGCCGCGTAGTGTGATAGGCGCGTTGCCGAACCTTAGAAGAACAACGTGTAGAGGCGAGGACGGCGTCTGCCGTAACGTAGGTGCCTAGCGGGAAGAAGGTGCCTGCTAGGCAACTAGTAGGGAGGAAGCCTATATAGGCTTTTAGTAAGAGTCTCCTACGTTACGGTCCCGTAAGAGGGTATGCCGGATAGTAGGCTAAGGCCGGGCGGAAGAGTGTCCTTTACCTTAAGGGGGAGGGTGCCGTTTGTCCTACTGTTTGTCCTATCGGGCAACGGGCTAAGAGGAAGCTTATATACGCTTTTAGTAGTAACATCCTTTAGTAAGGTAATAGAAGAGTGCGCCTCGGGAGTCGAAGTAAGATTTATAGTGCTAGTAATTAGCCTGCTTTAGTAGATGCCTTTAGGGCAAGGGGGTCTACTATAGTATATGCCGGGCTTAGGGCATAACGGTCTAGGAGGGAGTCTACACGCGTTTCGTATAGTAACATCCTTCGCCGATGTAGCGAAAGAGTGCGCTGCGAGACTTAAAGGGTAATTAGCAGCGGCGGCATTAGCTTAGCTTAGGGATATGCCGTAGAGCGTGCTACTAACGTTAAGGAAGCTGCTATATACGCGGTAGCTTTATAGGCTCCGAGCAGCTTAACGAGCTGCTGCGAGAGCTAATAGGAGAGCAGCTTGCTAAGCTGCTTTAAAGGTCGAAAGAGCAGTCCGAAGAGCTACTGCGAGAGCTTGTGGAAGAGTAGCCTAATAAGCTACTAGGGGAGTCGTTGTGGCAGTAGTCCGAAGAGCTATTGCGAGAGCTTAGAGCGGGCGAATAGAAGAGCCGGCTCGGAACGGGGAGTCGGCTTAAAAGATAGAGCCGGCTTAAAGCAAGGGGCCGGCTTAGAATAGGGAGCCGGCTTAAAGCAAGGGGCCGGCTTAAAACAACGGGAACAACTAGCGGACTTTTGTTTAAAGGCGAAGAAGTCGTTGTTATTATTGTAGGGCCGGCACTAGGGCTATGCCTATAGAAGCTAGGGGCAGCTACGGGGTCTTCCCCGTAGGAAACTAAGTCGTGCCGGCGGGAGTTAGGGGTCTCTCTAAGGTCGTGCCGGCTTAATAGTGTTAATATTACCGTCTTCCCTATTTGCTTTCTACTGGGAAATCCCCGGTTCTTCCCTAGATTCCGCTATAGAATTCCACGGGCTTCTATAGGCATTACCCCGCACTTCTACGGGCGCATTTACCTACTTTTCTTCGGTTATATTTCACCGTGATTTTACGGTAATTTCACGGTTATTTACACGGACTTTATTTGTAAAATCTCTTCCCTTCTACGGTCTTCTACCGTAGAATTCTAATTCTCTTCTACGACTTCTACCGTAGAATTCCTTTATATAGCTACGGCTTCTACTATAGAATTTACCGTAGAATTTACTAGTCTTCTATTAGGCTGCTTATTTATTTACTAACTGTATAACTTATTTATCGTACGGCACGATCTATTGCTTTTCTTACTAATCCTTCCGTCCGATTATTTACGTTACCTGTTTTTCCTTAGGTCTACGCGGCTGATTTCGTCCGAGGATTTTTCCTATATATAGAGACTAATTAGCCTCCCTATTAGATAAGATAAGAGCTATTATTCTTAGTGATTTACATCCTTTTGCAGCTTCTAATCCCTCTATGTAGGCTGTTTAAGCCTTAGAGCCTCTCTTCCCTTTTTAATTGCTATTACCTAAATGTCGAGAACCCGACTGCCTAGCGTTCGATAGTTATAAGCCCGGACGAACTTCTCTACGCATAGAGAGTTCTAACGGCTTGTATTTTTAGCCTACTAATGCTACGACTTATAGTAGTAAAGCCTTCGCTTTTATATCTAGCGAATCGACTCCTAGAGGACTAGTATGATTATTTTTTAAGGAGCGGTATTTAACCTAGCGAATCGACTTACGGAGGACTAGTTAGTACGTTTACCCTATTCTATTAGTGTTTTCCCGCACCTAGTTTAGTTTTTGCGGTTTGTTTATATATATTATGCATCTAACCACCCTTTTCTAGTGATTTTACTATACTTTCACCTACGTTACCGTATCTATTATAGCCGATATTACTTCGAAGACTATCTTAAATAGACTAGCGGACTAAGACCGATAGATCTTAACGATCTAGAAATACGCACTCGCTTAGGGAATTTAGGAGAAAATCGATCCTTCTATTACGCCTAAACTTTAGAAACCCTTATTGCCTCTTCCCGTAGAACTAATAGCTAGAATAATTAACCCGACCGTTACTAATATTGCTCGTTTATCTATAAAAGAACTTAAGAGGTTTAAGTTTCTCTTTTCCCGGTATCGTACGTTGCTTTAAGCCTATAAGGACTAATAGAAATCTCTTACGTTAATCTAGTAGTTTATCGTTTAAAACATTAGGAACTACTACTTAACAATTGCCGACGAATATAAGGTTTTTAAGGAATTAGCTTTACTATAGCAATGTGTAAAGCCGACTTTATAGACGTAATAGAAGACTATTCTTACGTAATTCTATACTATTTTAAAGGCACCGGACCGGACGGATATTACGATATAGATTTCCAACTAGCAGAAGGTCCTTACCGATGCCCGGCGAATTAAGTTGCTAGAATCGGAAGGTCTTTAGGCTATATAGCTTTTTCTTAAGGCTATTTAGCCGATTTCTAGCCCTTTTGCGGAATACTAGATAAATAAGATAGAGGACGACGCCCGCCTAAATAAGCTAGGCTAAGAATAGTCTTTCCCTAACGGATTTAAGATATCCGAACTTTTCGAGCGCTCGTAGGCCTTAAAGGCTACGACTAAAGCGCTAAAGACTAACGCTTTTACGAAGTTCTAAGGCTAGGGAATAAAGTCCCTAGCCGCGGAATTAACTAATAAATCGGCAATTACTTTAGCAGCTGCGTCCTTAGATAAGGATAAGGATAAAGGCAAAAAGAAGGATAGTCCGCCGTGCATTTACGGAGAACGATACTATTTCCGATAGTGTTATTACTTTAACCCTTCCGTTCGACTTCTATTATAGAAACCCGATAAAAACGTCTAAAAGACTATAGACGACTACCTTAAGGTTCCGGCTAATAAGGCTAAAGTTAACGCGGCACTTCTTTACGATAAGAAGTAGCGGAAGAACAATCCGACCGAGATAAAGACAGTGTAAGCTACGGCTGCCGCTAATATTCTCACGACCTTTTTACTATTAGTTATTCTATAGACTACTATAGAATACCCGTTAAGGGATTCTTTTATTATAGATTTAGGGTCTAATAGACATATTTGTAATAATAAGGAGCGTTTCTATAACTTCTAGCCTTCTTCTAAGTACGCACTCGTAGGTAGTAGAAGCACTCCTATTCTTAGGATAGGCATAGTGTTTATACGTATTTTAATAAGCACTTTTTAGCTTAGTTAAGTAGTATACATCCCGTCCTTTTATACGTCCCTTTATTTACTTCGTCTTCTTTATAAGGCGAATCTTTTGTAAAACCTATAGACTAGACAGATCTCTTCTTTAATACGTACTATTTGTATAACAGAGCTAATTTACAACTAGTATGTTATCGAATATAACCCGTTAATACCTTCTACTACGCTTTTAACTATTGCTTTCGTTCCTTCTATAGATTCTACCGTAGAAACCCCGGTTATAGCACCTTTTTCGGCTACTACACCGGAGCTTACACTAATAAGTATAGAGGAACTTTCTCTTTAGCACTAACGACTTAGACATCCGAATAATAAGGCGCTTTCGAAAGCTCTCGGAATACCGTAGTCGGTGACCTTCGATGAGATAATCTCCTATAAGTCCTATAAACTTACGTAGGCTAAACGAATTATTAACCGCGAGCCGCCGCTTTCTAAGGCGATATTTCCCTTTTCTAAGGTATTTTGCGATGTCTTTTCTATGTATAAGAGTTATAACAATAAGAACGTTGTATTTCTTATTAAGGATAAGTATACGAAGCTTGTTTTTCTATATACGCTTCTAGACGCCTCTATATATAAGTTGATTTTATGCTTTAAGAGCCTAGGTCGGTATATTTCCCGATAGTTCTTACTTTCTATCGGTATAATCTATTAAGATAACGACCGAGCCCTTCGATACGATTTTTAGGACTTTATTAACTAGTAGGGCATCTATAATAAGCCTACTGCTCCCTATACACCCGCTTAAAACAGCGCTACCGAACGGGCTAAAGGGGTAGTATTTACGAAAGCTCGATCTATAAGGATTAGAGCAAATTTGCCCGAGCATTTATAGATAGAAACGTAGAAAACTATAGTGTATTTATACAATTGGATTCTAGCCCGATAGGCAGTATTATAGAACGAGCTTAAGGGGGGTATATAACTATTATTAATCTACGAAAGAGCGTAGCTATAGACTAAGTCTAAGGGTCTATATATACGATATAAAGGTCACGTGGGATGATATATAATATAACCTAACACCGTGGTAGTATATCCCCCTTAAATCGGCGTTCGACTTAAACGCTTAAAAAGGGGTAATAGTAGAAGAGCGAGAGCTAAGGGAATCCCGTGTTAATCGACCTAAAAGGTAGGCCTTTATAACACAAAGGAAGGAAAGAAAACAAAGCTCGAGGTCGGGAAGCCTATACGCGCGAAGATAAATTATGTTTATTAATTATATCTATTATTATCTAGGTAGGGGGGACGAGGCGAGGAAGGTAGTATAGAAGGCGGGGCGAGGCTTAGCCGGGTTCGCGGCGTAGAAGGACTTAGGGTCGTCCTAACATCCGTTAAGGCATAAGGAATCCTCCTACGTAAGGGGGCTATAACGCTACTAGATGCGATATTTAATCTTCCTAAACGCGTACTAACGTTGCGTAAGGATAGAGGAGAATTCCTACTTAAGGTACGCGTCGTTATTATTATCGCCGTCCGGGGAAAGTAGGATGCCCCCGTTAGTAGGCCGGATATTTAGGTCGGCTTAGCCGGGCAAGGGGGGCTCTTAGGTCTGGGTAAGGAGTAAGTAATAGAAAATAAGGTAGAGACGGCTACCCGTAGGGAGGCGGAGGAGGCAAGCCGTCTTATACGCCTTAAGGACCTTATATAAGCCCTCCCGTTTATAGTTAAGCTTCTTTATCGGGCGGAGGGTATAGATCTAACGGGTGCTAAGAAAGACTATATCGCTAGGCTAGTACGTCGGGGCGGGCGCCTAGCGGGCATCGGCGTGCTAGGCCTAAGTGGCTTAAGCGTCCTCGATTACGTTACGAAGGAAGTCGGATACGTATTAAAGGCGTAAGGCGAGCGCGTCGCTATAGAGGTACTCCTTACGCTACTAAGGGGTTATACTAAGGGGGGGTAGTCCTAAAGGCTTAGTGCTAAGCTTCGGGTTAAAGCCGTAGTTAGCGAAGAAAGGGGAAAGGCCGGTAGACTTAGAAACCTAGTTATTAGCGGTAAACTTAGCGAGAGGAAGGAGATCTACTTAATCGTCCTAAAGGAAGGTAGTATAGCAGCGGAGGTAGACTTCTATCTAAGCGTTCGCGATCGTAGTCTAGCTATTAGTCTAAGGGTAGTAGGCGGAACTAAGGTATAGGCGGTAGCTAAGGCGGCGGCTAAGCTACTACTAGAAGGCAGAGACGAACTAAGTGCTTTTATTACTAACTATCGAGGCGGGGGTGCTATAGAGAGACTTAACGCGAGAAATAAACGCGTTAACGACGTCCTCGACCGTTATCGAAGGCGTTAGGACGTAGTAACGCATCTTCGTAAGACGGTTAACGATAACTAAGATACTCGAGAACTTAACGCTATAACGGCGGCAGACGGGAAGGTCCGTAACGAAATTAATAGAGATATTAGTCTAAAGGGCAAAAGGGATGCTTAAGGGTTAAAGAAGGCCCTAAGGGGCGGAACGGGGGGACTTAGCGCGGAGGCAGACGTAGTAGTTACAAACGAAGCTAGAAATAGACTTATATATGCTAGGCTAAACGTAGGTCCGGCGGTAGAGGCTTACGGTCTTAGTGCGCTTAGGGTAGCTAGCTAGCGGGGAAGTATAAGTGCGGATTAAGATCTAAAGGATAAGGGCGTCGTTAGGGGGAATAAACAACCGGCCTTAAAAGTAAAACCGGCCTTAGGCCTCCGAGAGGGCGGACTTTAGGATTAAGCGGAGAGGTACGCGAAGAGAATTAGGCTAATAGAGCTAAGGAGACCGGAGAGCTGCGTAAATATCGGCGATAAGCGGAGAGGAGAAATAAGCCCGGTCGATAAGGTCGTCGATCGGCTTAAAGTTATTAAAGGCATAGAGGGTAAGGCAGCCGGAGTCGTTAGAATTATATTTATTAATTATATTTATAGACGAGTCGGACTCTTTAAACCCGTTAGGGAGTAAGGAGGCGTCGACTTTAGACCGTAAAAGGATAACCTAGTAACGATAGTCGATCCTCTTGTTAGCGCGGTCGGTTAAAGAGGTAAGGCGGGAACTAAGGAGTCGGCTAAAGGCGTTAGGGAGGGTAGCTTAAGAGCTAGGCTAAAAGACGATCTTAAAGTTAAAGCGACTTAAGAACTCGGCCTAGCGGGCCTACCGTTAGTTAAGGAGCTTTATAGTTATAAAATACTAAAGGTTTTTATAATCTAAAGCGATCTTAAACTTAGGCAGGCCCTCGAGCTTAGGGCGCTATTCCTCGAGGGACTTTAAGATCGCGAGGAGTTCCTTATCGTAGATCTTATAGTTATATTCCTAGGCGGAGTATTTCGACGAGAAGAACGCAATAGGGTAGTAGCGGCCGTTATTAAAAAGCTATATTAGCACGCCTTTAGCGGCTTAGTTAGAAGCATCGGTCTAAACTATAGTCTTTTAAGAGGGGTTAAAGTATATAAAGACTAAGGCGGCGGTAAAGGCGTGCTTAAGGGCTCCGAAGGCGTAGGCGTAGGCGGGGGACTAGATCTAAAGGGCAGAGTTCTTAGTAAGGGCGTTTAAAGGGTTCGCGAGCTTAGAAAAGCCGTAGATAAAATGCCGATAAAAATTAGCGAACCCTAAGAAACGCCGGAGGTCTTTTATAAAGGAGGGGGCTAGCTAGTCGAGGACGGCGCGGACCTTTTTAAGATCTATACGTATGCCTTTATCCGAGATAATTAGGCTAAGGTACTTAGTCTTAGTAATATAGAAATCGCACTTATCGACGTCGAGCTAAAGGCTAGCAGCGTTAAGGCGCTTAAGGACCTCCCGGACGTAGGCTTAGTGCTCCTCCCGTATAGTAAAGAAGATTAAAACATTATTTAAGTAGGCGGAATAAAAATCATCGAGGATATTATATAAGGCTATATTAATAAAGCTCTAGAAGTAAGACGATGTATTAAAGAGACTAAAAGGTATAACGCAATACTTAAAAAGCCTATATTACGTAGCGAAAGCCGTCTTCTACTTATAGCCCTCGGCGATATAAAGGCGATTAAACGCTATAATAACGTTAATCTTAGTAAAGAACTTCGCCTTCCTAATTTAGGCGAGGGTGTTATAGACTAAGGGCAAGGGGAAGCGGTTTTTAATCGTAGCCTTATTTAAGCTACGGTAATTAATATAGAAACGGACGCCGCCGCCGGGCTTATAAGCGAGTATAATAAGGGCGGCGGTAGTAGAGGTTAAACGGCGAATAAAGCCTTTCTTAAGCTACTCGTTAACGTAGGCGTAGATAATACGGTTCTCGGCTTTACTAAAGGGACGGGGGCGGGTGTAAGGGGGTTATATTCCCTCCTTAAGGTTAATCTAAGTATCGACGGCGCGGTAGGGGGCGAGCTTATCGGCTTTACTCTAGAGCTATATATAGATTATATAGTAAAGCTCCTTTAGGACCTTAGCCTAGAGCTTATCGAGAGTATAAGGGACCTTATCGTGTTTTAAAAAGAACTTATCGGGCGAAACCTTATTAAGGAAGATTTTATTAAGGTAGTTATCGATAAAGTCGTAAAGGCGGGGGTTAAGTCGGGCTTTAGCGGCATCGGGATTAATAGACCTAAATAGAACGGCCTAATAGAGTTCCTTAGGGATCTCTTAGTCGATAAGAGGCGGAGGCTTAGTAGGTAAAGGTTTAGCGGCTAGGGCTTTAATCGTAGTCTAGGAAGTCGTAACGGAGGGCTAGCGGTAGAATACTACTATAGCGGCAACGTTAAGCATCCGGATAGAGAACGTAAGGTCGCTTAAAGGGATTATAAAAGGGCGGGGTCCTAACGCTTAATGCCTAGGTCGGGGAGCCGGGTAGCGGGAGCCGGCAGCCTAACGTATAGGCCGAAGGCGGGGGGGGCGGACGTAACGGCGGGGGTAGAGGGTATCCGGGGGGTTAGAGTTATAGCCTAAGTCGAGGTCGGTCTAACGGGAGGAGTTTAGGTAAGTAGGTTTACCTACGTTAGGAGCATCTTTAAGGGACGTCGGGAGGCTAAAGGAAAAACGAGGCGATAGGGGAATAAACTTAAGGGTATTAGAAAAGCAGACGGTATAGGCAAAAGCCCGAAGGGCAAGAGGCGAGGATAAAGTAAAGGGCTTGCCCTTATCGTTAGAGTTAGCGATAGAGGGGGCAGAAGGGGAACGAATTATATTTATAAATTATATTCCCTTAAGGGCGGGAATAAGAATAGCGGGAGCGGCCGGGAGGCTAAGGATAAGATAAAGCTAAGGGTCCGAAAGGCAAAAGGCGAGATAGAATAAAGACTAAAAGGAGAGGGAGTTATCGCGCTAGCTAATAATAAGGTCGTAGCGGCGTAGCTAAGGGAGGCCGAGAATAACCTTATAGCTAAGCTTCGTAAAGAAGAAATAGATAGACTTAATATAGGCGCCGACTTAGGCGATTAAGTAAGCGCAATAGGTAACGGCGCCGGACTTATAGTCGCCGCTATCGGCGAGAGAGAGCCGGTAAGGGAACTAGAGCTAGCGGACGGGGAGAGCAAGGCGGTGCGCGGTCTAAGTATATATAAAGGCGAATCCGGAATAACTAAAGTCGACTAAAGCACTTACGGCGACGTTAGTAGGCATAAGGGAGAAGGGCAGTAGTAAAGCGCGAGGCTATATTCCCGCTAGGAGATAAAGGTCCTCCCTTATATTAAATAAAGCTATAAAATTAAAAACCGAAAGCTCTATTACGCGATAAGGCGAGGGAGCTAGGCGTTTCCCGGGGGGGGAGAAGCGCTAGAGGCAAGGGCAAGGGAGTCGGTAACCTCGCCCTCGACGAAGCCCTACTTAATAGCCCGGACGTTAAGCCGGGGAGGGGGCGCGAGGAGGCATAAGGCGGGAGTACCGCTGCTTTAGCCGCGACCCCGGCTAGCACCCTTCTTAGGATAGGTCCGGGCCGTATAGGTTAAGGTCACCGGGGCGGCGTAATAGAGATAGAGACGGTTCTTATACCGTCGTTACTTCTCGGCGTCTATAAGACTAGCCTAAAACACGTCGAGGTCTATTAGGTCGCTAGCGAGTATAAAGGCGGCGGGGCTAGTAGACTAGGTAAAGGCGGGGGGGGGAATAGTCTAGGGCTAGACGAGCCTCTTACGGGCTTAAATACGCTTATAGTTTTCCTAGAGGGCGGCGTAAAGCTTAGCCTAGCCGTAGAAGTCGTCGGTATTAGGGCTAGGGACTTAGAGAGCGGCGGTATCGGCGAGCTCGTTAATAACCTTTTAATAAAGGTATCCGACGTAAGCGCTCTTATTATAATCGAGGTCGGCCTATAGCTAGGTAAACCGTAAGAAGAAATCCGGCTAAGAGGTGCCTTTTATAGCTAAGGTATTAAATTCCGCCTTAGACTAAGCGCGGTAGTTTAAGGTACTAAAGACGGAGGCGAGCTTATAGGTAAAGGAGTTAAGGGACTAAAAGCGCTACTGCTTAAAGGGGGTATTATCGCGGATATAGCGGGGGATGCTAGCGGCGATAGAAGCGGCCCGGCCGGAAAGTCGGCCGGTCGCGTAAACGACTTAGTCCCTATCGGTAGGGAATATATAAGGGTCGGAGGCGATCTTAAGGGATATACCGTCGCGCTAAACGCGGAAGGCGTCCTAGCGCTGCTTTTAAGTGCCGATATCGCTAAAGAAGCGTTTAAGGTCGGCGAAGCGGGCATAAGGACTTACGGTAGGAGGGGCAAAGGTAGCCTAAAGGGCGGTAAGGTAGGCGAGGGCGGCGTTAGACTAATTAAGCTAGTCCTAGAGTCCCTCCGCGTACTACCGGTAGCCGAGGGCCTCCTTACGGGCGGTAGTAGCGGAGGTAGCGGCCTTAAGGAAACTAGACTTAAGAAGGACGAGAGACCGGGTCTAATCGGTATGCCGGAGGAAATTCGTCTAAAGGTCGGCGAAGACGGACGAGGCGATAGAGGAACCCCGGAGAATAAAGGCTAAGTAAGGGAAGGCGGAGAGGGCGTTAGGCTAAGGGACGTCCTAAAAGGGAACGCCGGCCGGAGGGCCGGGCGAAAGGGAGAGGGAGGGGGTAGAAATAGGAGTAGCTATCGTAGCGGCGGGAAAAAAGGGTAGCGGCGGGAAAAGGGGCTAGAAAAATCTATAGGAGAGTAGAAAAGAGGCGGAAAGAGGCGTAATAAGACAAAGAACGAAGGCAGGCGTATAGGCGAAGCTAGGGGGACTAAGGAATTAAGGAATTATAACGGCTCGGCGGGAGGGCAGAAGAATAGTAGATTAAACTATTATAGAACGAGCTTAAGGGGGGTATATAACTATTATTAATCTATAAAGGAGCGTAGCTATAGACTAAGTCTAAGGGTCTATATATACGATATAGAGGTTACGTAGGATAATATATAATATAACCTAACACCGTAATAGGCAGCTTCCTCTACGTTATTTCTATTAAAGTAGATTTCCCTAATAGAGATCCTTTACGATTAGTTAAGGGATTACAACCGGAATATACCGGTATTTCTCTTTCCCTAACTATCGCAATTCGATTATCTTCGAGCTTTTAGCTATAAGGCCTACCTACTAACTACTAAGGCCTTAACTAACACGTAGAAACGTAATCTTAAGTAAGAACCTTATATAGAGGTTAGTTACTTAGTTAGGTATAATTCTACTAATATTTTTCGTATATAAATCCTATAGAGATAGGAGGTTCGTCGAGTTCGTAATATAACGTTAAATAAGACTTAGTTTTTTACTACGTCTAAGGCATCCGAACCGCTAATATAGGTATTATTACCGGCATTTCTACTATACATTGTATAGGAAGAAGAGTAGGATAAGGCAGAATTCTAGTTAACGCTAATAGTGCTTCCTAATAAGCATTCTAATCTAGTAGACCTTTTAGCCGATAGTAATCCTTAGCTCCTAACTCCTAACTAAACCCTAGAACCGCCGGAGGACATTTTTAAGAATATATAGGATTTCTAACCCGATATCTCTATACTTTTACCTACTATAACTATAGAACTAGTAGACCGTCTTAAGGTGCAGTTGCCTTAAGCTACTTCTTAGTCTATAGATTATAATAATACTATTCCTATAGATAGTCTACGGATAACGAGGTTTATAGGGATTTACGCCCTACTCGTTTAAACCGTTTTTTAAGTCGATATCCCGCTTTCGCCTACGTTAGGCATCTACCGGCTAATAGCACTGCTTTTACGGCTATATTTGCTACTTCTCTTAAACCTAGGAAGATATATAAACGGGATTTACCCGCGCTTCTAAGGTTTTAGTCTAATCTCGAGACGAATCTATATAGACCTAAGTTTAAAGCCGCTAGAGTAGTTAAATAGGACTCTTTAAAATAGCGGAAGACCTTCTTTCCTTCGCCTACCTTAAGAGCGAACGCGCTAGTACGTCTTCTTCTATTAATATAGGCATTCGACTATAAGTTTAATAAGCACGGCTACCTTAGAAAGTTTAAGTCTCGCCTTTATATGCGAGGAGATCTTTAGCCGTTTAGCGGAAAGGAAACTTACGCCGCGACGCTTATAGCGTGAAATTTTCGTATTATAATTGCTATTGCCGCTAAATTTAGCACTAAAACCCGCTTACTTAATGCGGTTAACGCCTTTACGAATGCCGATCTAGATAAAGAAGTATATATCTACTTCCTAAACGGATTTAAGGTATTTAGTTTTATAATTCGGTTAATAAAGGCTTTATACGGGCTTCGCTATTCGCCGCTTCTTTAGCAATAGGAACTATCTAGGTCTCTTACCGAACTTAGCCTTTAGTAAAGTACAGAGGATCCTTACATTTTTATATCTACTATAAGTAGTATTATTACTTTCTTCTTTATAGATAATATTATTATCCTTTTCCGTAGGGAGCACCGTAGGGCTACTAACGATTTTATCTATCGTTTTAAGCAGAAGTATATAGTTACTAACCGCGGAGAGCTTACCTATTTCCTTAGGATAAGAATTATCCGAGACCGTAAGCAGCGAAAGCTATAGTTATACTAGGACGTTTACCTAGATAAGATTGCTTCTAAGTTTAGTTTAATCCCTACTTCTATAGTTCTACGGCCTATTTCGACCTTTTGCCTATTCCTACTTCCCGAAAAGCTAGAGAAACATTAGGGATAGGCTATAGATAACTAAATCTATTACTTTTAGTCTTTAGTCGGTTCTTATAATTACGCGACTATTTCTACCCGTCTTAACACTATAAAATCGTCGAATTCTTTAGCGGAGTATATATAGAACCCGTCTACGCTTTATATTAAGCTCGTAGAAAGCTTAGTGACTTACTTATACGAATCGCGTTTCCTTACGATTAAGTTTTCGGATACGGATAAGTAAGAACTCGTTGTAGCTTCTAATGCCGCTTACGCCGACGACCTAGACACTCGTTATTCTTCTAAGGGCTATTTTATTAGCCTATTTAACGGTCTAATCGCGTAGAGTGCCCGGAAATAATCTACGGTTACTACTTCTTCTACCGAAGCCGAACTTCTTATAGTCTCTTCTACCGCGAAAGAGCTAATTTCTATTCTTCGTTTATTTAACGATATTTCCCTATAGCTAGATGTTCCTATTCCTACTATTTAGTATAATAACACCTAGACAATCCGCTTAGTTTCCGCCGAGATTCTAAAGATTTAGACCGCCTTAAAGCACGTTGAAATTTATAACTACTAGGCCCGATAGGAATTCTTACGCAATACTTTTAACATTAAATATATCCCTTCTAACTAGATAGTTACGGATAGATTAACTAAATTGCTTTTACGATAACGTTTTTAAACGTTCTTTCGCTAGCTTTAACTTACGGATATTTCTTCTAGGATTTAAGAAGAAGTCGATAATAATTCTAACTAGCCGGAAGTTATTCCCTTCTAGCTAGGGGGGTATATTAACATCACCGTCTTTCCTATTTGCTTTCTACCGGGAAATCCCCGGTTCTTCCCTAGATTCCGCTATAGAATTCCACGGGCTTCTATAGGCATTACCCTGTACTTTTACGGGCGTATTTACTTACTTTTCTTCGGTTATATTTTACTATGATTTTACGGTGATTTTACGGTTATTTATATAGACTTTACCTATAAAATCTCTTCCCTTCTACGGTCTTCTACTATAGAATTCTAATTCCCTTCTATAGTCTTCTACCGTAGAATTCTAATTCTCTTCTACGACTTCTACTATAGAATTCCTTTATATAGCTACGGCTTCTACTATAGAATTCACCGTAGAATTCATTAGTCTTCTACTAGGCTGCTTATTTATTTGCTAACTATATAACTTATTTATCGTACGGTACGATCTATTGCTTTTCTTACTAATCCTTCCGTCCGATTATTTACGTCACCTATTTTTCCTTAGGTCTACGCGGCTGATTTCGTCCGAGGATTTTTCCTATATATAGAGACTAGTTAGCCTCCCTACTAGATAAGATAAGAGCTATTATTCTTAGTGATTTACATCCTTTTGCAGCTTCTAATCCCTTTGTGTAGGCTGTTTAAGCCTTAGAGCCTCTCTTCCCTTTTTAATTACTATCACCTAAATGTCGAGAACCCGACTGCCTAGCGTTCGATAAATAGTAACGATATAGGTAACGCCGAGACTATTAAAGCTTACGAGGGTATAGGTGTCGGCGAGGATAAGAACGAGGCTAAGGGCGAGGCTGCCGAAGCTAAATTAACTAGCGGACTTTAAACAGTCGGCGGAACGGTCGGCGGAGTAGTTGTCGGGACGGGCGTGCTTGTGACGGCGGGAGTAGGCGTAGGAGTAGCGGCGGGAGCCTGTTTAATAAGGGCTTTATACGGCGGCAAGCCGAGCTAGGATCGCAGCTTATTCCTTTCTGCGTAGGCCTCTGTTTTAATATCGAAGTCTATCTCGAGGAATTCTTCTTAAGGCTAAGGCAGGGGCCTATTAGCGGCCTATAGCACTACGAATTAAGGTCCGATTAGTTCGTCCTTTCGTCCTATATAAAGCCTACGCCTCCGTACGAACGTTCGTAATGCCCTCCTATAGTCCCGTTAGACCTTATACTAGGTAGCTTCGGTCTAGTCTCTAAAGGAGTCCCTAAAATCCTAAAGCAAGTAGTATCCGTTAATATTTCCTATAGCTAGCATATATAATACGACGTACGTGGTTATTACTACTTAGCTCTATTCGTTAGGGTCGATATTATTAATATAGAGGTTAAAGTCGACTTATAGTAAACCTAGTCTATAACGATTACGTAAGGTAATAATATTCGGGTTATACCGATAAGATTGCGTGCATCGGCCTATAATTAATAGGAAATTTTATTATCCCCGATAATAGCGATATCTTTCTATATCTACTAATAAACCTTATTTTCCTACTAAAGTATTAGTATAGGTATATACCGCCTCTTTTTTAGTAAGCTACCTTAAGGCATATATTTGTAAAATCTTTACCTTCTATTATAATTCTATAGTTAATTTAATTAAGCTCGTACGCGTTAGAAAACATGCCTAAGGTATTAAACATGCGTTGTTAGGGAATTTCCTAAGCTTAGCGGAAGCAAATCCGTTAAAAGTCGCGTAAAAACGCGCTTTAGAGGCATTCCGATATTATTCGGTAGGTAGAATAATAGTACGGAAGAAAATTCTCTTAATCGACGATTTCGGAGACTCTTAGCGCTAAATACGCCTACGTTAATAAGGCGAGGAGCTCCTAAGTGCTTAAAAAAAGGCTATAGAGCATCCTCTACTCGAAAATGCCCTTAACAAGGCCGTCTAGTGATTTAATAATGCTAGGCACCTAGTTAACGGCGATATTATCGTCTCGCTAGCTAAGAAGCTATAGGTAACGATGCCTAACTTCCGAGGGCAGCCTAAGCTAAGCTTCTTAAAGGGCTAGCTTAACGGCTTTAAGAAGAGGCATTACCTTAAGCGCTACCGATAGCACGGCGAGAGTAAGTCTACCGACTAATATAACTTTAGCGAAGGCCTCGCTAAGTCTTAAAGAATCTACGCCGAGTACGAGTCGAAAGATATCTATAACGTAGACGAGACTAGCCTCTTTTAGAAGGCTACGCCTATATACACACTTGCCTTAGGACCGCAAAAAGGCTTAAAGGGCAAGAAAGACCGTATTACGCTTTTGCCTTACTATAACGCTACCGGCGAATATCGACTATAGCTTTAGGTTATTAGTATAGCAGTAAAACCTCGTGCCTTTAGCCGCGCTAACTATAAGATAGCCGCGATGCTATTTTACTATCGTAATAATAAGACGGTAGTATAAGAAAGGGATGCACTAGGCAAAGGGTGTATATAAAAGAAGAAGGATAATAAATTTAAGGTAGCTTAGCCTGCCCTATAGGAAGTAGGCTAGCCGGAGCCCGGACTAATGCTAGCCCGTAGGCACTTATTAGAGGTGCCTACCTATTGCGTATTATAATAAGGGCCTAAAAAAGAAAGCCCTACTATCCTTAGTAGTATAAAAAACTAACGTATAATAATAGCGCAATTAATCTCTTAAATTGCGTTTATTCGCATCCGTGCCTATAAGTTATATATTCTAATCTTAACTATGCTTCCTAGATGGATTCCTTCGGATAGCCGCGTTAAGGGGCATTCGCGGTAGAGCGCGTAACGCGCTTAGTAGAGAAAGCATCGATAGCTTCCTACGAGACTAAACCGGCGGGCACCTACTAGTCGTAGGCTATACCCTAGCCTTTCTACCGCACCTAATATTCGGTCACTAAATTCTTAGAGCGGCCTACGAAGCGTTGCTATATCTTTATAATTCGTTTAACCTCGTAGTGCTAATCGCCCTCCTATAGGGCATCGGTAAGATCCTAAGCTGCTTCGACTACGCTTAGCTTATCTTCTTTAAAACAGCCGTCGTAGGCTAGTCGGAGATGCTCGATAGAGATTATAAGATAGACTTTAATCTACGGTAGGAGCTTAAGTTCCGCGGCGAGGTCGTTTACTATTCGGATAACCTAAAAGGGTCCTTTACGCTACCGAGACTACTTTTTCGAGGGTTTAGTCGGCTTATAATATCTATAGTATAGCTTTAAATATACCTTATTACCGGCTAAAAAGACGACTTAGCAATATTTACTATTGTATCGGCGTTTAGCACGTATTGCTGCGAGGTCTATCGCTAGACTAGCCTATCGTCGCACCGTTTCACGAAGGTACGGGATATTATCGGCAGCGGCTAAGTCATTAGCCTTAAGCGGAGATCGGAGGCCGTAGCTAAAAAGATAGTTATAGGCTAACATCCGGGTTCCTACGTTAAATACTAAGTTAAGGTTCTATTAAAGACCTAAAAGCAATAGCTTTTAATCGAGATTAAGATCCTTAATATAAGCTATACGAATAGCAATCTCGACCGTTTAGTTACGTCGTTCTGCGAAGCCGTCCGCCTAAGGGTAATAGGCGGTCGTTATTGCGATTTTTATCCTAAATGCCTTCTAGAGGGATCGCTAAATTTCGCCGTTAAAACGACGATCCCGATTACTAATAATAGTAGACGGCATCCCTTAATCCGCTAAGAGGAGGAGCCTTAAAAAGGATACGCCTTAATCCGCAGCGGTATATTTAGCGTTCTTAGGAATTAGAAGGCAACGTTTGCTAGATAAACACATTATAGTAAGTAATTAATTAAAACTATCGAAACTATAAATAGCCTAAGGAGAGGAGGCTAAAGGCGTAATAGGCATATCTATAATAAAGTCTACCCTAATTAAACGCATAGGTTAAGCTAGAGCTTAGATAGGCTTATAAGCTCCTACCGGCTGCTAACGATTAGTCTAGCCTAAGCAATAAGCCTTATAACCTACGATATACTTCTTAACTTTAGCGGTTAGGTTTTAAATCGAATAACGCTTAAGATCCTATAACATCCGCGTAGTCTTAAAATAGTTTTTCGTATCGTAGGCTACTGCTAATATAGGCGGGACTATAGCGGAGGGTACGTAGAGACGAAGATAGCTATTATATCCCTTATAGTAGAGCAATTAGTCTTATAGAAGAAAAGGAACGCCGCGCCTTTTAAAGCGTAGTAGGGCTGCCTTACGTTCCTCTTAGGTCGGTGCGATATTAGCAGTAGGCGTAAGAGCGCCGGGAGAAGCGCTAGCCGTACCGAGGTCGGGGGCTATAACTATAGAAGGGTCGTCTAAGAGCATATCGATAATCTTCGCAAAATGCGAATCCGCGGCGTAGCCGGCTATAAATTAGGCTTTTATCTTAGGGTCTATAACTACTTCGGAAACGAGTAGGATATCGTCTAACGTAGTATAGTTAGGGCGCTATCGTTCGGTAATTATATTAGTCTCGGGGGCCGCGAGCCTACTAAAGGCATCCGGAACTAGATTATCCTTTCTAGGTAGGTAGTAGATCTCAAGGCGAAATTAAGAGAGGTAGATAAACGCGACGACTAAGCGCCTATTTATATAGTCTATACTCGAGGTATCGAGAGTTCTCTTCTTATAGATTTGCTTTATAGCCGAGTAGTCGGTAAGGACTACTAAAGGTAGCGTAAAGGACTAAATAACTATCCGTATCTTCTTAATAGCCTAAATAAGGCAGGCTACTTCTAGCTCTAAGGGGCTATAACTACGCTTAGCCTAGGTAAGAGTATAGGATAAGAAATAAATCGGCATTATTATTTTCACTAGGATAGGTTAACCCGGCTTTTAGGCCGTATCGTCTAAGATATAATAGAAAACGACTTTAAATCCTCTTTTAATAAAGGCATCGGTCTAGTAGAATAGCTTCTTCTAAGGGTTTATATAATAGAGTATACGACCGGAGGCGATCTCGGCTTAAAGTGCTAAAAAGGCTAAACGTTCCGCTTGCGTTAGGATATACGAAGAGAAGCGGGCGAAAGCTTTCCTTCGGTTCGGATTCCTAAGCGTAACCTTACTAATTTATCGACTAGTAGCGAGGAGGGCAGTTTTCCGTACCTAGAGAGGCTCTACTAGTTGACCGTAGTATAGGATCTTTAACTATAGGTAGCTAGCTGCGCTAACGTAGTATTCTAGGCTCTATAAGGAGTTAGGGAAGTCGAGCTTCGTAAAGGCGGCAATGCGATCCTTAGAGGTGCTAAGGCCGAAAGCGTCGATAAAATAACCTAATAGATACACCGAAGGATATCCTATCTAGCTTTTAGTAAGCGATATCGTAAGGTTAAGCTTTATAAAAAGCTAAAAGATAGTATAGAGATGCTTAAGATACGCTGCTTTAGACTTAGAGTAAATGATAATATCGTTAATAAATACGCGAGAAAAGTCCCGATGCGGACGTAGAACGCGGTCTATAAAACGTTAAGCGTAGGCGGGGCTATTGCGGAAGCCGATAGGCGCTACGGTAAGGTTTTTAAGGCTACGGTAACTAATAACTATAAACCTATTCTAATGCGTGCGCTAAATACCGAACTAATAGAAGAAAGAAGCCGTATTAACGACCGTAATATAGGTTACGCTAAGGAGTTCTACGACGATATCCTCTTAAAGAGGGAGCGGGTAGGCATCGGGGACTATAACCTTATTAATACCACGCATATTAATCACTACGCGTCCTTTAGTAACTCCCCGGGAGGTACGCTAAACTATAAAGACTAAGGCGGCGAAGGGCGTCGGCTAAGTAGTCTACTCTATGCGTTTCTATTAATAAAGCTTATCGAAGGTTTTATTAATAATCGCTCGATCCTAGAGGCCTTACGGATATAGTCGCTGCGAGATCTTTTAATTCTGCTAACCTTAAATAAGCGGGACTAATAATTCCTAGCTAGGTTCTACTATAGCTATGCCTATATCCTTCTAAAGAGATAGGTAGCGTGCTAATAGCTTTATTACCTTAGAGATAAATATAAGGTCCTTAGCGTAAATGTAAATGCCTTCCTTAGTAACGCGTTCTAGCAATAACCTAGGCTTCTATACTTACGGTTGAAAAAGAACTGCATTTAGATTAGGGAAGGGAGTAGAAGTAGGGAAAGCAGACTACGGAATAGAGGCAGCTTAAGCGGGCGTAAGGGCGATAGCTAGGGCCTAACCGCTAGCTTTAGAGGAGAATATAGCTGTAAGCGAAACGTTAAAGATACTACCGACGGCGGGAGCAATCAACTTATTGATAAGCGGCCTTAAAGGGAGCATAGTCGCTATAGCCGCGGAGGCTACTATTAGAGTTTTAAGGGCCGACTGCTAAAAAAGAGCGACGAAGAAACCGGAGTTATAATATTCTAAAATCTAGCTAAAGCGCTATTTGCGAGAGATAATAAGGTCTTAGTCCGAGCTATTAATAACGGTAACGCTAGAGAAAGTCTTATCGTCTATAATAGCATAAGCGGCGAAGTCGGAGGCTAAGTAGAAGGCAAAGGCTCTCCCTTTAGGGACTTCCTTTTAAGAAGCGGGGACGATTATTATCTAGCCCGTAGGAACTATAGTCTTTCGAAAGGCTTAGACTCTTCGTACTACGTCGCGCCCTAGGCGATATAGGTTAAAAGGAACCTTAAAGTCTATAAGGGTTCTAAAGCGAATAACGTCTTTTCTAAAGTCTACGTTTCCTTAGTAAGGTTTAAGGAAAGCATTCCTAAGAAGGGCACTAGCTTCTACCTTAGTGACCTAAGCGGAGTAGATAAACTCTATAAGACTAGCTTCTATTCTATCCGTATGGAAACCTCGGATAAAGAAGGAAAAGGTTGCCTACTTATCTATAATGATATTTCCTACGATACCCTTAATAATAATAGGAGGCTGCTTCTCGAAAGAGTAAGGGAGCTTCTATAGTAGGTCTAGGTCGATTAAAGGTCGACTATATCTAGTGTTAAGGCAGATCTTAACTTCTTACCCGTCCGGGGAGCCTATAATTTTAATCCTTATAAAAGAGAAAGGGATAGGCATGCCGTCTTAGTCTTAGGCGACTAAAAGAGGAACTAGCTTAAGGATAGATAGGGAGTCGAGAAGCGAAGTGTTTGCCGAAAGCTATAGATTAAAAGGCGCTAAGGTTATAAAGTGCACTATATCGATAGAGATATCTTTAGTCGGAGGGGGCGGAGTAGCGATTACGCTAACGGGTGTAATAGATATAGCTGTAGGAGCAACGGTCACTTACTTAGCTGCTTGTTTTCTTACCTAAGTATAGCTATTACCCGCTAGATGCCGGAAGAAGAGGTTACGCGAAGGAAAGGCCGTCTTATATCTACGGCACTTTATAGGCTTTAGAGTAGTAGCTTTACGGATAAGCTACTGCTTAGCAATATAGTACTTAGCGCGGATATACTCCTCTAATATAAAGGTTAACGGAAAATATCTATTATAAATACCGTATTTAAAAACCCCTTTAGATAGGAGATTAGACGTAGTTATATAACCTATAAAGTTAACCTTAGAAGAGTATAAGTCCTTTAATACTATGCTTTATTTAGAGTCGGAAGCTTTATTACTAGCTTCGCTACTACTTAAGGCAGGTGCCTCGCTTATTTAGTATTTCTCCTTAAAGCGCACTTTTTTCTTACCTTTCTCTTTATCCTCTCCGTATATATCGCTTTACGGAGCGGGGCGACGATTACTCTAGTCGCGACGGCGATTATTTAGCCGGTCTTAGCGATCGCGATTTCGGGTATTATTACGTTAGTTACGATCTCGGTTATTATTACGGCGATAGTCGCTTTAATCCCGATCTTAATTACGGTTACGTCGGTTGTCGGTACGCTTATCGCGGCGGTCTAAGCCTCGATATCTACTAGTGCTATAGTCGTCTACGATAAATTAAAGGAGGGTAGCTATAATTAAAGGGCAACGCTACTTAATTTCGTAGATCTACTTATTAATAGTAGTGCGTTTAGTAAAGAGAGAGAGAAGAGTCGAGATCTTAACTATAATAAGCGGGTAAAAAGCCTAAATAACCTAAGAGTCCTTAGTAATTCCTAGCTGCCGGGCTAAATATACTTTTCTTTAAATCTACTAAACTAGGGAAATTTCCCCTACGTTCTATATCGAGATAGTATACTCTATGCTATAAAGCTCTTTCGAAATCTCTACGTCTAGTCGGCTAAATCTACGCGTAATCTTTTTTATAAACGTACTAAGTAAGGAGTAACTAAGCCGGTAACGTTATTCGTCTATTAGCTTGCTTATATACTAGTTAAGCGAACTCCCGGCTAAAAACAATATATAAAAGGAGTAAAGGGCGTAAGGATCTTTATCCTAATAGAGCTTAAGGCGCTTATAAAAAAGATAAACGTCTATATAGATATTCTTCCCGTCCGCCTAAGTAATTAGACTAAGATTCTTAAGGTCCCTTTTATTAGGGTTAAAAGCCCTAACGTTATCTCTTTTAAGACGTTTCCTTATAGCTTTATTAGTAGCCGATATATCCGATGTTATAACTAAGGCTCGTATAGTATAAGAGTTATAAGTACCCTCGCGACGAATCCGGCGGTTTTAATAGAAACTAGCGCTATTATTACTACTATCGACGCTAGAGTCGGAAGGATAGCTATCGTCTAAGTCGTCTAAGTCCGGACGCTAAGGAATATACTTTTAAGTCCTCTATATAAGAGCAATAGCAGCTTATTAAGCAAGAGGGTGCTCCGTAGAGTATATAATCGCTGGGCGAAAGGAGCGAGCCTAAGGCATAACTATATTTTCGCTACCGGAATAAACGGCTAGTATATCGTAGTCCGCGGAGACTAAGGAAGGAGACCGACGAGGAGACATAAGGCGTTAAGTCTCGATTAAAAGAGTCTCTTCCTCGGGAAAGTTATCCGGCTTATCTAAGACATCGCGAAGGATTATTCGCTATTTATCGTATATCTTTAGATAGGCCTCTTAGGCAGCCTTAGGATTATAAAGCGGACGAAAGGCGGTATTACTAATCGCGAGACGATAGACTAAGCGGGAAGCGTCCTTAAGATATAAGAGGTCGCCGTCGGTAAAGGTGCGGAGAACTGCTTTAGTCGGGTTGCCTATAACTAACTTATAGAATCGCAAGCTTTAGCCTACGACCTTAAAGTATAAGTTATTTCCGAGAATAGCGTTAACTATTGCGTTTATAAGGTCTTCCTAATTAAAAGAATGCCGATTTAGTCGGCGTCGCTTAGTATATAAGCGAGGAGGAAAAAAGTCTGCCTTTCTACTAAGAAGATAAGATAGGAGCTTAGGATACTGATTTTCTAAAGAGGACTCCTTTTCGCGGTCCGCGCGATCGCGGTCGCGATTATCTAAGTCTTAAGCTATAATAAAAAGGGGTTACGAGAGATAAGACGAGAGGAAGGTAAAGAATATAGAGGAGGAGAATAGCGAAAATTAAGGGCGAGGGTAAGGCACGTATAGTATACGTAGAAAAATTCTCTACTACCTAAGTTTACTACGGGAAAATTCTGCTAAATATAGAAGAGAGAGAAGGAAGATATAGCTTATCGGCCTCCTAGTAGTGCTAGGAGGAAAAAGACGAGAGTATTGTAAACCGCTAAGACCGCTAAGATAAGGTTAGTTAATAGTAATTAGGCCTAGTATCTGCGGATAGACGTAGGTCTTACTAAAAATAGCGGGGTAAGTGTCTATAACTAGACGAAGGTTTTATAGGGAGCTAAAACGCTCTAAAGCAATGCGGAATACGCTACTAGTGCGACTCGTAAGGCGCTTAATTAAAGGCTTATTAAGGGCCTTAAAAAACTTACGAAGGCAAGGTGTTACTACTAAATCTAGTGTAAGAAAGGGATGCACTAGGCAAAGGGTGTATATAAAAGAAGAAGGATAATAAATTTAAGGTAGCCTAGCCTGCTCTACGGGAAGTAGGCTAGCCGGAGCCCGGACTAATGCTAGCCCGTAGGCACCTATTAGAGGTGCCTACCTATTGCGCATTAGACGGCTTAAATAACTATAGTTATCTTTACCGCCTAGCTAAAGTAGTTTAATGCCTAAATAGCTAGCTATAAAGTGCTACTCCTACTCGATAACTTTAGTGCCTACGAATATGCCGTCCGCGATACCGAAGCCGAAGGCTAGCTCTAAAACACACGCTACTACTTCCTCCCGCCGAACTCGACCGCGTTATTCTAGCCGATAGATTAAAAGATTATTAATAACCTTAAGGTATACTATAAAAAGCTATAGCTCGAGTTCTTCTACTATCTTACGTTCTAGAGTCGCGACTTAATACGCGATATAATAATACTCTACGCTATAAAGTAGTCGATAGAGTTATAAGGCGCTATTAAAAATAAAACGATCGCTAACTACTAGACGATATTATAGCTCTTTAACACACGCTTTAGGCTATAACCGCGCCTAAAGGACTAAGATAAATCCCGTTAAGCTTTACTTAAGAATCTACGGCACGCGCGTATATAATTAGCGATAGGGATTAACAATCTTATTAACGCCGATTTAGAGGAATTCTAAAGCTTTATAGACCCCGAGAGCGAACGTATCGAATCCTAGGAAACAAAAGACGAGATTCTCGCCTTTATTACGAAGACCTTTATAAAGCTTAATATCTCTCCCGACGACGATTTCTATAACGATAGCGACTAACCTAAGCCTACGCTAATAATAGTAGCATAAGCGTTAGAGTCAATTGCTAGATTAATTGCCTTTCTAAAGTTACGGCCGCGTTCTAACTAAGAATGCCTTTGTATTCTTAAGCGAAAGCAAAGGCAAATTTAGGCGGATTAGCAAGCGGCGCGAGACGCGGTAAAATCACAATAATCCATCGAGAAGTATCTTTTAGCTAGTTTAGTAAGGGAAAACGCGTAGAGATACTTCGAGCCTAGTTCCCTAAATATACTAATATCTTAACTATAGCGATTAAAAAGGTATAACGGCGAGTATCGTTATAGGCTAGGTTTACTATAGTTATATAATAACTCGTGGATATAAATGCTATTTAACCAATTGGTATGTTTCGGGTCTATAGGAGCTATTGCGGGAGCTTTCGGCTGCGGAGTCGGACTCGTAGGGTCTTCCGGCTAGGGAGCCGGACTCGAGGGGTCTTCCGGCTAGGGAGCCGGGCTTGTAGGAGCTATCGGAAGAGCTCGTAGGGTAACGGGGTTGTCTACCGTATAGGTGTCTGCCGTTAGGGTAGTTGCCGCTAGGGCGGCGGCGGCGGCGGCGGCGGCGGGAGCAAACGTCGGGTCCGTAGGTATTATCGTAGATAACTAGGTTCGTAGGGATCGCGAGGGTCTTCGCGATGTATGTTTGTCGAAATAAGCAGCGGGTCGCCGATTAGGTCGCTATAGTCTGCGAAAGCAGTAACGTTAAAGGGGTCCCGTAATGCTTATTCTTTAGGGCAACGGTTATCGATTAGGTCGTTAAAGAAGGGATCTAGTCGGTAATCTAAGTGGATTCCTTTAGCAACGTTAAAGGGTCGATGCTTGCCGGGAGCGGGCAGCGGGCTCGTCGCGTTATAAACGCACTATCGATTAAGGTCGCTATAGTCTACGAAAGCAGCAACGTTAATTAATAGCTTAGAAGGTATCTCGACCGGTAATCTAGTATAGAGATGCCTTATTCTTAGCACGAAGGATCCTCGTTCTAACGTAGGCGGGATAGTACTACTAAAGGCAACGGTCCTATATTATAACGAGGGTCCTTGCCTCTTTAACCTTGCTAATCTATGATTAATCGTTTAATGACTAATTAGTGTTAGTTAGTTAAACAAACAAAGGGGGTTGTAAACTAGCTAGATTAGTCTATAATATAGTTATCTAGCTAAGGCGAAGAGGAGGGGAAAGGGGGCCCTTTTATACGTGCTATAATAAGCCTACGTAGTCTCGTTACTAAGCACGTAACGCTCCCGATAACGCTATTATCGGGGCCTTAATAGGGGTTATAACTTATGACCCTTTTCTCCCTTATGTGATTAGATTAGTCCGACAGTAGTAATTTAACAAATTGAGCCGGAATTTTTATCTAGGGAAGTAAGGGCCCTACGGGTTCTTTTGTTACCTAATTTATATACGAGAAGTACTAGGCTTATATAAGGTAACGGCTTTAAAATGCAAAATAGGCTTAAAAAGTAGGCAATAAGCGAGATTTAGCTGGGCCGGGTGTGGCCCGGTACTTCTCGTATATAAATTAGGTGACGAAAGAACCCGTAGGGCCCCTACTTTCCTAGACGAAAATTCTGGCTTAATTTGTTAAATTACTATAGTATCCGTTCTTTAGGCACGATTGCAATCCATGTGATTAAATAGATTACGTGCGGGCAACGCCTATATAGATACGCTATTAACTATACGATGCATCGTATGCATTAGAAACCCCGGTAATATAGTTACTAACTCGGCCGCCCTTGCGATAATTAAGTTATTAACTTAATCGCCCTTATAGGCATAGCCCTAACGTCGCAATAAGGGCTCGCAAAGAGCCGGCTTTAGGCCCTAATAATATACGCGTTTATAGCCTATATAAAGGGGCTATTTATCGCCCTTTAGTTAATAGAATTATTATAGACTAATCCAGCTAGTTTACAACCCCCTTTTGTTTGTTTAACTAACTAATAGATAATGTATTTTAGCTTAGGGACTATTCGGGCATTAGTCCCTAACTAGTCCCTAATAACCCCTCTTAAGGCCTAAGGGGATATCTCTAAGGCCCTAATATATCTTAGAAGAGGGGCAAGCTACTATAAGAGTATAACCTTATTGCAATAAAGGATTATTCGTGCTTTTAACTATTATTCCTACCTTCTTAAATATACCTTTAGTCTGCCTTTCTTATAATTTCTAAAGCCTTTATTTTTTAGTTACGTAGGAGTGATAGCGCCGCGCGGTAAGCGCGTTTTAAGACGTATATACCGCGTAAGCCGAATAAGTCGTAGCGGCTTTTAAGTCGCTAGCCTATCGCCGTTACCCTACGTAACGGAACTAATATTAGAAGACGAAGATACTACCTTATATAAGGGCTACGACGAGCGTCTTAGGACGCTATCTCTAATCTTTTCGCTGCTTAAAGGGGCCCGACCTATCCCCTCGCGAAGTTAAACGTAAGCTAGGCCTTTACGTCTAATAATACGCCGACGCATTTAAGTTATACTTAAGCTTATAAGATAGACTAACTTATAGGTATATACCTCGCTATATAACTAGACTGCGTTAGAGCATATATAATGCTTATATATATCCGTACGGCGTACTTTATACTACTCGTGCGAAGTATATGCTAGACGTACCGACTAAATAAGGGGGGGGTTATAACGCAATATTGTCCTTAGATACTAGTAGTAGTAGTAATAAAGTACCTCGTAATAAGAGCCTAAAGGGAAGCTTAGAGGCAGAGGATTATAGCAGTATAGAAAGTATCGAAGAAGATATAAAGATAAGAGGGAAAAGAGGATATAGAATTGCTTAGTAGTAGTCTATCTAATAGCGGACTAAGATCTCTTTACATAGCCAATTGCATAGGAACAAAGGTATATATAACTTAACTAATTGTCGGGATAGAAAGCACTATTAATTCTATATAAGGTGTATATAGTCTGACCTCGTATAGTATCCTAGTTATTGCGTGATTAATTAGGCGAGTAATAGGAGGTGGTGTGGATAACCCTAGTTGACCGGGGCCTAACTGCGGACTATACGCACATTTATCCCTATATATACTACATACTTCGGCATTCGGTATCTTAACCATCCGGGCAGCTAATGCAGCCGGGTAATTTGTATTGTATATAATAATGCACGGCGGTTCTAATATATATCTTTATATGCCGGTAGGTTAAACCAATAGGGAGATATCTGCTCCCTTATACTCGTTGGGCTAGCTAACATACATATACAGGCACAGTTATATAAGCACAGTTGTAGGAATATAGGAATATAGGATAAACACCACGAGGAAAAGGGTTATAAGTTATAACCCCTAATGACCCCGACGGCCCCGACGGCAGCGTTATTAGCCCCGTTATAACCCCGGCAGCAGCCTTATTATAACCCGGATGACAGCGTTAGCGGCTAGGTCACGTGCTCCCAATAGGGCTCTATTAGGAGCCCGACAGGCCCGGGTTAGGATCTTTATAGGCTCTATAGCCCCTTTCCCCCCCTTCCTAGCTAGAGTAGATACTTTAAGACAATATACTTAAATACTAACTAGAAGACCTAATAAGATATCTTATGTGTAATCCCTACTAATACTAATCAGTGGTTAAACGATTAACTATAGAATAGTAAGGCTAGAAGAGGTAGGTCTTAATCCCCGAAAGTATAGTAGAATCTTTATCCCCTTTATAAGCGCTATTTCCACGTATATTTACCCCTTTGCGGGTTCTATTGCATACACTTAGAGAGGATTATCTATGCTAAGAATAAGGCATCTCCGCTGGTTTTACCTATAAGAGACTCCTTAAGCTTCCGAATTAATCCCATGCTCGTCTCCCTTACGGAGGAAGAGCTACGTTAATAAGGAAGCGCGTTAGCAACGCACTAACGCGAGAAGAAGAAGAATACCACTAGTTTTACCTATAGGAGTTCTCTTCGGACCGTAAGGACGAGAGGAAAAGAAACACCGCTGGTTTTACCTACTAAGAGATTCTTTTTTAGACCGTTACGACAATATCGCGAAGACCCTCGCGACCCTAGTTATCTACGATAACACTAACAAGCCCGACCCCTAGCGCTATAACTACCGACGCGGTAGATAACCCCGTCGCACTATTTAATCTACGGATCGAAGAGATTATAACGGGCATAACCGTCCTATAAGTCTCTTAGAAATACATTAATATCGACCTCGTCGTTAAGACCTTAATTCGCGATATTAAGCCAGATAGTTAGACCGCTACTACGTCTGCCGTTGCCGTATTCCTTTCGAATTAAAGGGATAATATAATGCTACTTAGCGACGATTATTACGGCGCTTGGCTTATCTTCCGAGAAGACTTCGAGGAATAGTCTAAAGAGGCCTGGAAGAAGGTCTATCGGGACTATAAGAGGGCACTATAGGACTAGCTAAAAAAGCGCGGTATTTATATTAGGAATAACCAGCTATTTACGATGCAATTTATTAGAGTATAGACTAAGGAAGATATTTAACCTTAGCCTGAATAGGAATTCCTCGATATCGATTTCTACCCGGGAATAAGGGTCTACTAAGACCGAGATACGATGCGAGCTTAACTCGGCTTACCGCCGTATAAAGCAGCAGCCTTAAAGACGTCGTCTTTAGCCTCGCCTTTGCCCTCGCCCTCGCCCTAGCCCTCGCTCCCGCCTTTAGACTTCGATCCCGCCTCTAGCTCCCTTAGGCATAGCCCTAATGCTAACCTACTAAGATCTCGTAGTTCTTCGGACTACTCCTTAGCGACTCCTTAATTCGGCTCCTTTATTAATTCTCGTAGTAGTAGCTCTTATAGTAGCCTCTAATATAAACCTACGAAGCTACCGAACAAATAGAAGGTTCCTTTAGCAAAACCCTAGCAGAAAGCCGTTACTACTCCTATTAAGCCTTAAAGCAGCTCTTAAAGTAGCTCTATCGAACCTATAAAGCCGCCTATATAAACGCTTCCTTAAGCCTTTAGTAGCTATACCGTTACTGCGAAAAGACCCTTATGCTTTAAGCCTAGTATATACTAAAGTAGGCTAAATATAGGCTTTATAAATCCTAGTTCGACTCTTAAGGCGTACTCTTTCGTTACCTTACTAAAGGATATTACTACTAAAAGCTTAGTACGGGCTTCCTCTTAATTAGTCACCCGATAGGCGTAAACGCCTTAGCTAACGACTATATTCTTTATTCTTCCGAGATTTAGTAGAGCGCCTATAGCTCTATATAATAAATAAATAGCAGCCTCGCGAGCTTAGACCTCCGCTAATCTTACTATCTTATTTATATTTATTCTTTATATTTATTAGGCCCCTTTTAGCCTAATACACGTGATTAATTAGTTATAGTTATAAGCTTTAAAAGAAAAAGCTTTAAAAAGAAAACTGCTAGTATAGGAATATAGGAATATAGGATAAACACTACGAGGAAAAGGGTTATAAATTATAACCCTTAATAACCCTAACGGCCCTAACGGCAGCGTTATTAGCCCCGTTATAACCCCGGCAGCAGCCTTATTATAACCCGGATGACAGCGTCAGCGGCTAGGTCACGTGCTCCTAACAGGGCTCTGTTAGGAGCCCGGCAGGCCCGGGTTAGGATCTTTATAGGCTCTATAAAGGGGGCCCCTTTCCCCCCCTTCCTAGCTAGAACAGATACTTTAAGACAACAACAACAGCCCTTTGCGATGAGATATCTCACGTGTGATCCCTACTAACAATATATCATGTCGGTCCGGAAGTTGACAAGATAATAAGTAGCCACTCGGGGACTCGAGGAGAGCAGAGAAGAGCAAAGTCAAGCAGAGAGCTATTGCGCTACTAATAGAGTGTGTGTGTGAGTAGAGCAGGCGGCTTACACGGACGAGCGTTTAGACTCGTGGCTTCAAGCCTTACGAGTCTACGGGCTATGCAGTTTTCCCAAGCAATTCCTATCCATTTTGCCTCTAACAGGGCTTTTGCTCCGTTGCTTTTGCGGCTAAGTAGGTATATACATGCAATGCGGTATCGGCACAGTACGGATACAGATCCTCTACTGACATACGCAGACACAAGGGCAGAGAGAGAGGATTATGCACCTCCCTGCTTGCGAATACCTGGGCATTTGGACATGACACATATATTTAATATAGCATACTTCGTACGCAGGCGGAGTATATGCCTCAGACTTGATCCCTACCGACCTAAATAGGTGGGTAGGTAGGCAGCCTGTTAGTAGTATTTATGATGTATACTTTTTATTGATGATTGCAGGCCGTGATTCCTCCCCCACATGCACACACTTCCCACTCACACACGACACATACACGGGCTCCATTGAGAAGCGCCTCTGCGAGATACTCGTGTCCTTTCCACCTCCCTGACGAGAGAAGCTGCGAGCGTCAAGCGAGATTGATCAAGGGGCCTGGGTCGCAGTCGGCGGACACATGTGTCTGCAGCACGTGAGCTGGACTCTAGTCAAGGCCACAGACTGAGTGCTGCGCCTCGCTTGCCAGGAGCGCATACGGATAGTCGTAGTAGTACTACTACTACTATATGCAGGCTAGCCATGTGCATGAGTAACTGCGCTTTGTGCGATGCTGTACGAGTAATATCAGCCAGCAGGACTAATCATGAGAGGTTGGGCGTTTGCTCATCTGCGGCGTGCAGAGGTCCAGTGCTTTCACAGATAATCGCCGACGCCCATACCCCATGCGTCAGATAGATGCTGTCGATGTCCTGATTACTACGGAGTACAAGCAACGTGTGTATGTACGGATACGGAGTACGGATAGTATCATCCAGCATCTTTCGATCAAACGGGAACCCGGGGATGCGAAACCGGGCGCCGCCGCCGCCGCCGCCGCTCGATATGCCCACACCCCCTGGGTCGGTCAGACTTTTATACCTTGATCTAGTGCATTACCTAGTCCCCTCGTGCATGCGCTAGACATGAGGTAAGTCGGTCTCCACGCTACGGTCCGGCCTTAAACCTCCAGCGACTATTCGCCTAGGCGGGCTAAGTTGCCAAAGGTTTAGGTAGGAGGTACACACTGTAGATGCTCATATAGGTTGGCTCATCAAAAGCCGAGTCAGTCAATATATATCCGTACCGTCAGCCAGATTCTTCTTACATGGTCTGAAATGACAAGACACGGGTCCGCACATGTCCTTTTTTGTCCACTCGGGCCGAGATCGACACTGGCAGATAGAACATGCCCCCTAGCTCGTGGCTAGCTTGCTCGGTACGGATACTCTCGCTACTACTATGCGAAAGAGAGCCAGAGACTCGTTACATGATAGGAGTTGCCGAGGCGCCCACACACACCCGCCCACCCCCTTCTCTAACCTAAATGCCTTTTAGCTTAATATAGCTTATGCCGCGGGGCACAACTGTAAGCAAAGCTTTGCTGTAGCCATGGGACAGGAGACCCATCCAATAGCAGTGTAGGATTTCAGCAGGAGCCCCGTTGGACAGGTAGCCAATAGGCGCCTAGTATGTTTGGCCGGTTTAACCCCGGCCCTACTATAAGCCAATTAGCGCACTGAATTTTTAGACTCTATCCAATCATAGCGTGTTATTTCGCGGCAGCCAATAGCCGTACTTCGTTTTTATAGCAGGGGACCCTTGCAACAAAAAAGCTCACTACACATATTAAGTAAGCAAAGCGGCTTGCCGCAACTTGCACACATTCTGTGTTCTTCGTAGCGCAAAGCAAGCTTTGCTTAATTACTTGTTCGGCGCCCCCTCCCTTGCAAGGTTTCTGCCTGGTTTACCTTTTTTGCTTGATTCCAAGGGAAACGGAGGAGCCTGTTATACATTTCCGTGTCTTTGACTCGAAAAGTCACATAATCAGCAACTACCGGCGCTCGCTGCTACCTGCCGCACTAGGTACCTTCCTTGCCTGCTTTAACGAGCCCGCCACCCACTTCCCCCTCCTCTATCCCCCCCCCTCCTTCTGCGCCTTAACTACAGCGCCTGCCCAGCTAGGTAGAGAGACGTTCTCTCTCCCTCATCACCTTCCCTCTTTCTCTTTCGGCGGCGCGCCCTATCAATTTAATTTAATTTCTAGTCTTCCACGACGCCACCCCACCGAGGAACTTTCCTACCTCTGACCTACCTCTTTCATCTTCTCTCACTCCCGACTCTCCCTCCCCATTCCATCACTTCTCCACCTCTCGTCATGCGAGCCGTCGTGGGCAGCTAGGATCCATCTTACTACTCTGTACGGATACAAGGCAGCAACTAGTCGGCCCGCAACGCACAACAAGAGGTATAAGCAGCAGGAGGCTCGACTCGCCGAACTCACTGTTGGCCCGCTGCCTTGTGGCGTGCAATCGTCGTGCTCCTTCCTCACAGAGAACACGCACACGCACACGCCCCTCTTCGTCCTTATCTACAGTACCTGCCTACCTACGAAGTACCTACCTACCAGTTACTACCTACTGTACCGAAATTTTTTCCTGCGCTCAAGCACTGCACCCTCCTCTCACGGCGGTTGAAATAGGGCGACGACGACGGACGATTGCATTTGCCGCTGCTGCAAGACTCCTAAAGACCAGCCCGTGTCCGCTGCAGATTCGTCATCGCCATCATCCGTTTAGCATCTCGTCCAGCCGGAGTAACCCCGACCTCACTCACCCATGTGTCGAGCCCATCCGAGACTTACCGCCTCGAAGACGTCTTTCTTTTGATCCCACCCCCCCGGAGGCCGAGCGAACCCCGTGCGCCTTTCCGCCACCCAGCCCTTTCATCGCCAACTGGCACCACGAAGCGTGGGCACACTCTCTCTGTTTGGCCATCGCGAGCACCCCCGACGCCAACGCAGACGCTGCGTCGCTCCCTTGTAGCCATGGACGACGCGGCAGAGTGGAACGCGCTCCCGGCCGACGAGCAGCGCTCCGTCTGGCACGAGACGGAGCACAACTTTTGGCAGAGCTTCGAGCTGGAGCACGATGCTCTGCGAATTGCTGCCGAGGCCGACTATTCAAAGGCAACCCTAGACGTCAAGGTGGAGCTGGGGACCCTTTCTGGCAAGCGGACTCAGCTTGATGAGCTGCGAGGCCGCCTTTCGAGGGAGCTGGCCTCGGTCGAGGAGGAGCTCGCCCGCATTGCCGAGGCCTGCGACGACAAGGCTACCAGGCTTGTGGCCTTGGAGCAAGACTACCGCAAGAGTGAGCAGGAGAGGCTCGAGTCGCGCGAGCGCGTCGTCAAGACCATGGAGGACTTTTTCCGCTTCAAGCGCGGCCATGGCCACAGTCCCGAGCTGAAGCCAAGCCGGGAACAGCATATGGTCCGTGATGCCCTCGCCATGCGCGCCGCACCGCAGCCGCCCCCCACGGACGAGCGCCCGATCCGCCATGCCCTCCCCATCAAGGGCTCGCGGCCCCCCACCACTCCCTCTACCCCCATCGTCGTCCTGCCCAGGCCTGACATGGGACAGGGACAGAACCATGCCGCCGATGTGCTCGTCGACGTCGTCGACGCCGACGGCTGCGTCATTGGGCCCGTCAGGAGGATCGAGCCGTGGAACCAATGGGTCAAGGAGATCCAGGACATGCCCATCAAGCGGGCCGTCAAGATTCGACGCGGGCGAAAGTTCAACCAAGACCACCTCGCCACCATTTACGACCGTTCCGAGGGCAAGGGCGTCAAGTTTGTGTCGAGCATGATCCAGGCCACGGGCGAGATCCAGGCTCAGCGGTGCCACTCGTGCGACAAGAACCAGGGGGCCTTTGACGACTGCATCATCCTCGGCGGCCCCCTCTTCCAGAAATGCGGAAACTGCGAGTGGAATCGCCAAGGCTGCCATATGCCCCTGGTCACCAAGTCAAACAACGCGGGCACGCCTGTCAAGGGCCGGCCTCCCAAGAAGCACCTCGAGCTGAACGCACCGCCCGCCCGCCTCCACCCCGACCCCGAGGGCGCCGCCAACGAGGGGGTCGTCCGGACCGCTGACATCGCCAAGGCGGCCATGGATTCGGTACGAGCCCCCCGGGAGATGGACGTGGTTGAGCTTGCTCCGCCGGCGCACAAGAGCCCCGGCGGACAGGAGCCGGTGCAGATGCCGACGCCCCGGGAGCCCAAGGAGCAGTCCTTTGCCGGTTCTGCATACACGGCCGCCCCCGCCTTCGCGTCCGTCAACGCCATGGCTCCCTTCAGCGGATTCACCCCGGCAAACGCCCGCAGCAGACCTCCGTCGCGAGACATCCCCACGCCCTCGGGCGGGAGCTCCCCTCGACCCATGGCAAGCTTGGAGCCGCTCGAGGACATCACCCGAGACAACCTGGTGCTGAGGCATAACGGAGTCGTCTACACCTATCCCGAGATTGTGGAGGGCGTCCCGGTGGCCAAAATCGATCCGGGTCACCCCTACTGGGACCTCGGCTGGCCCTGTATCAAGTCGCTGGTGGAGCCGCAACTCGAGTCGTGGCGGGAGAAGAATTCCGCCGCCCTGCAGGCCACGGCCAGGGGTGAAGGCGGCTCTGCCAAATTCCAGACTGGCCGGCAGGTCAACCGAGGAGTCCGGATCCTCGAGTTCTTGGAAACGGGTGAGATCAGCCCGTATCAGCTCCTGTCGAAGAAATTCACGCACACGGGCAAGGGCGCCATCACCTCGTACGACACGCTCTTTCGCCTGTGTGAGTCTCTGTCCGAGCTGGCCAGGTATAACCTCAGCGTGACGCCCATCGAGTGGCTCCGCCACCGCCTTCACGAGATGATGCTGGAAAAAGGTATTAACTTTAACGTCTCCAAGACGATCCACGACTTTTACCACGACCCAAAGCTCTCGGCACTGAGGGCCAAGAACGGCTACAAGAGCATTGGCCGGCCATCCGGGTACAAGACGACGGTCCAGAGCAACGGCACCCCCCAGGGCTCCTCCAAGAAGCGCAAGGACACGCATTCGCAGGCCAGCAGCCCGCGCGAGACGCCGTCTGCCGTGCCCTCTCCCCTGGCCGCGCGTGACGGCGAGCTGTCGCCGACGCCGGGGCGGAGATCGCTCGAGGAAACCGACTCCTCGTCTGACACGCGCCTGCACAAGCGCCCCAAGCATCTCTCGCCCGCGCCCGTAGTCGCCCGTGAAGACTCTGCCCGCTCCGAGTATTCCGAGACGGACTCTTGGAGCGGAGCCCCCCTGACCAAGGAAGACTGGCGGCTCTACCAGGTCAAGACTAGATTGTTCACGAGCTCCACCGCAGTGACGCAGTATTGGAACTGGCAGGAAAATGAGCAGCTCTTTGAGCATCAGGTCCTCAAGGACACGAATCCGGTTACCTGGGGAGTCCACAGGGAGCCCATCGACTTCACGGTCCGGCTCGACGACATTGTCGAGGTGAGGTGGAATGTCGACGCGCTACAGGTGCACCTGGTGATGAGAAAACATGGCGCGACAAAGGCCAAGCAGGACAGCTTGCCCCGAGGAGATGTCATGGCTGCGTTCAAGCGGGAGCGAACCATTCGTCGATTTCTCGAGTTTTGTCGCGACAGGAATCTCAGAACGGTCGATGTGACTGCGTACGTTTTGCCCGCTTGTGGTTCATCCGATGTCATTGCTAACGGTCGTGACAGGGACGAAATGGATATTCGTTGGGGCGAGATGCAATCCGAACGGTTACCAGACACGGATGAACAGGCCAGCGAGTCGCTGAAGGAATAGCTTTCCCAGCCCGAGTGAAGCTTTGTATCTTGTCGACGGACGAAGCACATGATTTGCCGCTGAATCGACTAGGCGGGGCGTGGAGGTGTTGGAGAGTTGGCCGTGGCCGCATTCTACGAACCACGTCGTTGACGGGCCTGGCCGGTTGGACGGAGGCATTATCTCTTTTCTGTGTCTGTTTCCTTGGCGTCTCCCGCCCCATTGCCCGTCACGCCTGCCTCGCTACCGGCAGATTCTTTTCCCTTTACAATCCCTTTTCTCTTCTTCGTTATTTCTGAGAATTTCCCCTTTTCCTTGTCCTTGAGGGGCCGGGAAAAGACTGTCTTGATGTGGCCACGGCTGCTTTGTGCTCTCGGCAGAGCACAAGAAAAGGATACGGAGGGCTGTTTTGGCCGTTACAACGTCTCGCACACAACATGCATACGCGCATGTACGCACGATAGAGCAGAGCAGAGAGTGCTGGGGGGAGTGGGGGGCCAGGCGGACAGAACTCGCCTTTGGGTCGCGAACACGGAACGAGATACCCCTTTGCGGTGGCGAGAGGACTTGGGCGACAGGAGTGGGAATCGGTTCTTCCGGGACTTGGGTGGGCAGCGTGCAGCTATCCTCGTTGATCAACTAGTTAAATTCGACCACGCTGGCTTCACGGTTGTCTTGGACTCGTCATCTTGTCCTCGTGATTGTGTGTGTGCATTGTTCGCCTTGGAATGGCATTGTTTGCCTCGAGGCAGTCTACTCGAAGTCTACTCGAGGCGCTGGCTGCTGGCTCATTGTGCCCGTCTCGCCATCTAGACGGGACGCGTCTTCCACTCAACCGCCCAAATCACCTGCTCGCCGAGTTGAAGGTCCCTCGCATACGCGTCCACGTTTCATACGCGGGAGGGACTTCTGCTCCCAAGGATTCGCCTGCATCGCCCGCGCTCGCCCACGGCCCCCAAACTCCTCACAATGTATCCAAACAAACAAAGACAAACAAGCAAAGCCAGCACTGATGGCGCCGTGGCAAACGCAACAAAGCGAGGACCACGCGAGAAGAGACGTCAGCGCCAGCCACGGGCCTCGGCCCCATATCCCAGCCCCAGTTCGGCCCACGGACAACCGTCACCGTTTCCGGAGCGCCCTGCCGGAATGGACGCCGACGCCCGCGCCGCCGGCCTGAGAAGCAGCCGCAGCGGTGGCCGCAGCCCGTGGTGCCGCGCCGTCGGCGCAGCCTGCGTCCCCGCCCGCCACCATCATCATCTTGCTCACCAGCGCCGCCTTGCTCTCGAGCACCTGCGGGTCGCGATACTCAAGCTGCGTCGCCGGCGGCGGGGGCGGAGTCCTCGCCGCCGACTGCCCGTCCTCTGCCGCGGCGGCGTCGTCGTCGTCGCGGGCCCCGCCCGTCGCCACCGAGCGGAGGCTCCCGGGCGCGGGCCTTGCCGTGTCGGCGCTGGCCGCGCTGCTGGCATTGGACGCATTGCTGATGGCGCGCCCAAAGACCTGTCGCCGCCGGGGGCGCGCGGCCGCCGCCTGCGAGCGCGACTCGCGGCCGTTGGCGTCCGTCGTTGTGGAGTGGATCAGGCTGCTGAGCTTGGACGAGAGCACCTGCCGCTCCGCCTCCCTGGCCTGTTTCCGCGCCTCCTCGTCGGCCTTGCGCCTGGCCTCCTCCACCTGCACCTCCGCTCTTCTGCCCTCCGCGGGGTCGTTCGGAGGCGGCGCCGAGGGCCCCCGAACCGAGCCCGCAGTTTTCTCGGCGAGGGACCGGGGCCACGGTTCGGATCGAGTTCTTGTAGCCTGTTTGGGGGGCGAGGGCGACCTGTTGAGCCGCGCTGAAGATAGCTCGCCCAGGGGAGCGCCCGAGTCCCTGACAAACGTGTCTGCGGCATGTGTCCTAGCCGTCATAAAGTCCGCCGACGTGATAGAGTCCTCCTGGGGGGCTGCCCGAGGAGCCCTCCTGCGGCCGCCCTTGTCTGGCGAGTCGCGGTCAAAGGCAGTGGCGTCCAGGCCCGCCTCAGCCGGTGGCCCCTTGCCTAGCCGAGGGATCGCCAGTGCCGGCTCCGACTGCCTCTGTTGCTGAATCCTGCTTGGCCCCTTTTCTTCCTCTTCGCCCGGTTGCCGCTGGGACGTGTATCGCTTCCGAATTTCTGGGAAAATGTAGCCGTCAAAGGGGACGTTGAAGCCCGTAGAGATGCACTCCCAAAGCCAGTCGGCCGAAACGACAGGCACTCCCCACTCCAGGGCATATCGCAGCTTCTCCTTGCGCATTGCCTGCAGGGACTTGCAGACGACGACGCTGGTCGAGCGTCTAAACGCCTCCTCAAACTTAGCCCCCAGCTGGGCCACGCTCCGCGCCATCTGGCTCAGCTCAAGCCCGGTAAACGCCGCGCTGCACACTGTGAGGTCCGAGAGTCCGCGTATCGGGAACAGTGGAAAGGGCCGGCCGAGGACGTGATCGCTGGCGGGGGAGAAGCGCTTGTTGTGCATGCATCGCTCAATGTAGAATTCGGTGACAATGTCGACGTCGTCATTCGATATGCGTGGGTGTGTATCGGGCTGAGAGCTTTGGGGAACTATGAGAAATCGGTGTAGGGCGTCTCCGTGCATCGAGCTGGAGGCCGCCGCTTCCAGGGTCGGAGCCACAGTACCACACAGCGTAACGACAGTCTCCTCGAGGACCTTTCGACGTTGGAGATCAAATCCATGGACGGCAAAGACGCAATTGGAGAAGACGCCGTCCTCGTCATGTCTCTGAGTGGGCTCTGGTAACGGGGCATCCTGCGCTGGCGCCTCGGTCAGTTGTCCCTGTGAAGTCGATCGCCCCAGTATATCGCCCCAGAGATTGTTCCTTTGCGAGCTCAGCTTCATGCTTGCCGTCTTCCGCAGCTTCCTGACCCCATCCTCGGGTCCGTTTGCCACGGCCGAACGCCATCTCTTGCCGAGAGAGGTTCGCCTTGGATCCTTCTTCACCCAGGCGCCAACCCCTTGTTCTTGGGGCGGCAGCAAGGGGTCAAACTTGGCCTCTTCCAAGATCATGCCGCGTTCCACACTCTGGTACAGCCAGTCGAGCGTGACCGTGTATATGTTCCAAGCTTTGGCGGCCGTGAACTTTTTGCCCTCGGGCTTGTTAACAATGAGTTGGGTGCACTTTCGCGTCAGGTCGCCCGTGAAGCGTCCGCCGTTGGATGTGATCTTGTCGGCAATCTCGTCTCGCTGGTCGCCGAATCCCGTCAGACATATCAGCAGCGACTGTCGCGCAGCAGGCTGGTCGTCGGGAGACGGTGATTCGGCGCCGCACTTTTCCAAGGGCTTGAGCTGGTGTTGTGTCTCGAGACGGACAAAGTCGATTTTATCGTCGTGTTTCCACAGGTGGGATACAGCATCGATCCAGGCCGCGTCCATGACCTTGACGTCCTGGCGCTCGCGGGCGACGTGGCGGTACTTTGGAGTGTCATAGTCGCCGACGACGAGGTGGGTGGCGTCTGGGGTGAGGTCGTACTTGTGAATGCCACCGAGCTCTTGGACCCTGTTGGCAATCTCGGTCTGAGGTAGAAGGCGACGGTCAGTAGAGGCGCAAGCACACATGCAGTGAACGAACCCGTTGCTCCGGCGGGATGCTTGTGCAGCAGACGACGACTCCCTTGAAGGGCTCGGCAGGGTCTATGCAGAATTGCTCGTCCTCTGGAGACGGCGACGAAGCCATGGTCAGACTCGGGGCGGAAAGCGCAGGCGGCGGCCGTCACGTGCCTGCCAATGGCGAAGGGCTCTCGTCGAGGTTTCTTTGAGCGCGGAAAGGTCAGTGCGGCATTGCAAGGTCCACGATGCAAGATGCGGGACGCGTCGAGCCACGAAGGTTCGCGCCGTCTTGCCATAACGTCATGCTTTATTGGGGGAGGGGTGTGGGTGACGCTCTGGAGGGATGCGCACTGTAGGCGCCATGGGCGCCATGGGCGTTGGTGGCAGCTGAGACGGGCTGCATTTGGCTGCAGCGAGTCGCCAACTAGACTAGAGGGGACGAAATTGTGGTCCCCCCTGGGACAAAACACAGTGCGCGGCGCCTCCAACTCCACCATCCGTTCCCAAGCCATCCCCGCCGCCCGAAATTGCTGGCAAATAGAGACAGCAGAAGAGTTTCGTTGCTCGACCACATTGCTCTTCATCAGTCTAGACGCTGCACACGCAAGCCTTACCTACCCATCCACCTGCGCGCATTCGCGGGGCAAGCGGACGTCCCATGACTTGTACGGCATCGCGGCGCGCCTGGGGCCTGTAGCCACGACACAAGCGAGACACGACACCTTGTTGCTGCCCGAGCAGAGAGAGAGAGACAGAAAGAGGGACAAGGCCAGCAGCTTTTGGGCAAAGTCGCGGGGCCCCACCATCGCAGCCTCGTGTTGCCTCTTCGAGCGTTCCCCGCCTACGCGTCCCGTCCTCGTCCTCGCCGCCGGTCTCGTTGCCTCCCTCTCGGGCTCGCCACCGAACCCCCGCCTGAGACGGAAAGGACCATTTGATCCTTTCCTCCGGCCCGCCCCCAGACCGCGCCATCGTCGCTCCATCTCAGAGATGCCTCCCACTTCGACGGCGCAGCAAAAGGTCCTGGTCGCGCAGTTCATCTCTCTGACGGGAGCTACAGAACGCCAGGCCGTCAGGGTGAGTCTGGATCCAGCACTGCACTTTGAATCCTCCTTCTCTCCCCTCCCAAAGTCGTTGCTCGTCCGAGGTCGCGAGCTAATGTCGAGCGCTGCAGTACCTCAAGTCGGCTGGGTTCAGAATCAACGAAGCCATCGATGCGTGAGTCTACTTGTTTCTCCTCGTGCCTCTCACCCCTCGTCATCGTCATCGAACCGGCCATCGCGCACATATGCATACACCTGACTCGTCTCGGGCCATGCCGTCCCTCGGTCACTCCGTCGCATGGGGTGCCGTGTGCCAACCGTGTGGGATGCCTGTGGGGTCCCGCTAACAGGCCCAGCCGCGTCCTGTCTACGCACGACAAGAGTACGGCCGAGTGCCGCCGACGGCTCTGAAACATACATACGTCCGGAATTCCCATGTTTGTCGTCCATCTCCCGATTGTTGTCTCTTGTCGTCCGGCCCTGCCTGGAGCATCTTCAATCCGTTTTGTCGGGTGTCGCCGCCAGGCCGAACCCCCCCCCTGCACAGCCCCAATCCCAGCACCTTCAGGCTCAAAGTTGAATTCGCTCCGACATTTGTTCCTCTCAGACCTGCCGGGATTCAACTTTTGCTTGCTCTCCCCTCTCCACTGGAATCATGGGTTGGAAGGAGGCAAAACGCCCATTGTCTTCCAAAGTCATCCCCTTCTGGCCATCCTTGAGGAAATCTCGAAACAAACCCCCCGTCGATGCTGTGGCAAAGGGTCTGGCGGAGGACCAGGCTGAACGGTACAGGCCTCGAGCGGCACAACCAGAACAAAGTGCCTCCGAGTGGCCGGCTCGGCGTCTTTGATCTGCCTAGTGGCTGCCGGACGGTCGACTTTGACGGACGTGAGCGAGCTTGAACCCTGTCCGCTAACTCTGCGCATCGTAGTTTTTACACTTCAAACGTCCAGCCCAAAGGGCCGTCGCCCACAGAGTCCAAGCTCGGCAGCCTGTTCGACGCATTACGAGGTTAGAATTACCACCACCTTGGTCGACTTTATCGCTGACCCGAAAACATGCAGACGATGAGGGCGACGAAAAGGACAAGCTGGAGGTTGACTCGACCATGGAATACCTCGGGACGAGGCTGAAAATAAGCTTGGAGAATGCCGAGCTCTTTGTCATTCTGGAGTTGCTCCAAGCCCCCAGCGTTGGCGAAATCACACGCAAAGGCTACATTGATGGCTGGAAAGCGAGCGGGTACGTCGACGACTAGGCTTGTTATGCCTCGAGCCATGCACCTGGCACCCTGGGCCAGTACGAAGCTAATTCAGCCCTCAAGAGTCGGTGCGACACACCAGGAGCATGCCGCCCACACCCGAAAACTCGTCTCTTCCCTCTCCAAAGACGTGACCCTCTTCAAAAGGGTCTATCGGTACGCCTTCGTCGTAGGCCGCGAGCGAGACCAGAAGGCCTTGAGCCTCGACAATGCCATCGTTTATTGGGTCATGCTCTTTACCTCTCCCGGCATGGCCTGGAAGACAAAGCATCGCGACTGGTTTAATTTGTGGAGGACGTTCCTCACCGAAACGTGGACCAGATCCGTTAACAAGGACATGTGGAACATGATACTCGAGTTTGCCCTCAAGTCCATGACGGACGACTCCTTGTCCTTTTGGACCGAGAATGGCGCGTGGCCGAGTGTCGTCGACGACTTTGTACTGTGGTGCCGAGAAAGGGGTGTTGGCAAGCCCCAGTCGATGGACGTGGATGCCGACGCCTGAAGCAACGCCCAAGACAGACAGACAGAGGCTAATGGGACAGGTCGAGGCACGGGGACAAGGTCCCACGAGAAACAGATCGGCATGACTGCATTTGCGCTGGTTAGGAGTCCAGCTTCATTCAATGCCAGAGAGGAACTCTACCGCCAGGGTGGCACAGCAACAACTACAGACATGACTTCATGATAGACGTGTGGCAAGAGAATAAAGGGGCCGAAACAAGTACCCACTTCACAGTAACTGTTTACAAGAGTTTTGAGTTGCTGCGCATATGCCCGAGGGCCTTATTGGAGAAGCGGTAACATGGGCGACATCTGTCCACGTGCGCTTTCCTTGCGCAATACCGCAAGAGATTGTGTTGAAATGCCCGAGTCCTTGCGTACGAATACGTGAGATGAGCTCATTTTCGGGGGCGTCGTTGAGTTGATAAGTTGATATCTCCATACCCTTGAGGTATGAGCGGTCGGTCCGTCGACTTCGATCAACGGATTATTCTACCATGTCGGTTCCCCGCCCCCTCCATACCGGCTCGCCGAATCTAGAAAGCGTCTCGAGCTTGCCGTCGCCTAGCTTGACGTGTGCGGAGCGAATCATGCGGGGTTCGAGTCGGAGGGTCGTACGCAGATCCTGATGGACTTTTGTCGACGCGTCGTAGCGCATGACGAAATAGTGGCCGTGGGTGTGCTTCGTCTGATTAAGCGAGGTGGGCTTGGGGAGCGAGAAGATGCCCCAGTTGGAAATGCCTCGGACGACGCCGCCATTGCGGAGGACCATGGACCCAACGATATGGGCGATTCTGGAGGTGCAGATCACTGTGAGTACGGCGAGCGCATGGCTTTTGGGGCGAGAAGTGGTCGTCGGGGGGGGGGGCCTACTCCTTCACCTCGGCGATGTTGCCCGGCCGGACCTGGTTTTCCCGTTAGCATTGTGGACACGAAGCGCGCGAGGCCGGTCGCAGGGGGCGCGGTCGTCCATTAGGGCTGGCTCACGATCCCAATGAGTTCGTAGAGCATCTTGACGACGACATCTACGCGTGCGGCAGGTTTGTCGGTGTCAGACCAGAGGAGCGCCCGTGAAATTTGGAGCAGGGGTACGAGGGGCCGGAGATTTGCCGCGGCGCGCGTGCCTCGGTGTGTTAGTGCGGAGCATAAAAGTTGGCCCTCGGTCCTGACGCTACAAGTTGCAGAGTAGACAAGTCCGTCTTTTCTCTTTTCAATTCCTTCATTCATAGTTTTTCCTTGGACAAGGCTTGCCATATCTTCCACGGTAGCCTCCACCCACTGCTCTTCACGGCAAACGGGTCAAAGTCGACCTTCTCGAGGCTCTCCAAGAACTGCCCTGCGGGAACGGCCTCCAGAAACACGCCAAAGCTTCGCCGAATCTCCATTGGCACGTCGCGCTGCTCGTTGCACTCGTAGACGTGCTCCGCTTCCCCCTGGTGTTCAAACTCGTGGCCCGCGTCGTCGCCGTCCTTCAACCGTCCCAGCATCTCGCGCGCCGTAATCAGGTGGTCATTGGCCCTCGTCGCCACCTTGAAAACGGCGTCTTGGAGTCCCTTCGCATTGGGCCCTTTTCGGAACACCTCCTCCTCCTTGACACACGCTTCGGCCATGACATCCAAGGGAAGCAGGAGACTCGGTTCCTGCGTGCGCGGGGCCACTGACCCTGAAGGTGTCACCACCGGCTGAGCAGGCGACGCTAGTACGGGGATGCCTCGCAGCACGGCGACGATGCCGCACGCCTTGCCAATATGGCTAGCAAGGTGATCCAAGTGCGTGGACCGGACAGGCATCAACGCCAGCGTCGCGTACATAATGGTCGAGTACGTGCTCTCCGCATAGTCCTCTAGACTCTCCAGGCTGGCAAAGGGGCGGTTATCCATGTGCTTTCCCCTCGTCTTGACCAATCTCGAGATCCAGAACTTGACCGACTGCTTCTTCGCGGCCCCTGCTCGTTCTTGCAGCTCGTGCAGTCCCTTGTGGAGAAGGATGCATATCGGTTCGCGAGGAGGACGGCCTGCAAAGGTGTTGTCGATGGACTCTTGCCAGAACTTGAGGCGCAAGGCGCCAATCGTCGGGTTCGAGACGAGCTCGGGGAGCCGGATCAGCTCGAGGTTCAGCGTGCGCAGGGCGGCGTAGGCATCTCGAACGGGCCGAGGGACGAATCGACGGATGAGGTGCGCATCATAGTCGCTTTTGCTACGAGGTGTAAGCCAAGCGGGACAGTCGTGAATGACGCCGCCGTACGCCTACTGAAGCTGCGCAAAACAATATTTCCTCGCCGACTCGACATCTGCGTCCGTCACGTAGCGACGACGACTGTTGGCCGGGCCGTAGAGGAGCCTTTTCAGGCCATTGCCCGCCAGCGATGGCCGATACATACAGAGATGGTGTTGCTGTGTGTGGTGCGCCTCTCGAAAGGGCCAGAAAGTCTGCAGATTGTCATGAGCGCGGCATGGTGTTTAAGCTGGTCATCCCAGTATCAAATTTTTGGGAGGATGCTTGCCTAGGTGATGACGTCACGCGACCTTTATACGCGGTCACGTGGCCATTGACGCGGTCTTACTCGCGCTTTCCCTTGGTGGGAAGTCCAGGCGCGTCTCCTCGGTGAAATGGCCACCCCCCACTAAAGCTTGCCACCGACGATTGTCAACCCGCAAGGCATCTGCCTCGAATGCATCCAATGAGAACAGTGCGCCATGGATCTCAGTACCTCACGAGAGCCTCCGTCCAAGAAGCGGAGGTTCTTCAGGGAACCGGCTGAAGGCCCGCGAGATCACAATGCACGAAGCGCCGAGTCGAGCAGCCCGCCACCCCCCGACAAGCCGGTGAAGCGCGAGGGCGAGACGCGCGCCGCCCTGGCCGAGATTCCCGAAAATGAAGCGGTACCAGACCAGTCTGTCGTCAAGCCGGAGCCTCGCGAACCGAAGCAAGAATCGTCCTCGGTGACCTTTGACCCGGTCTTGTTTGAAAGCTTCATTGGAGACAAGCTTAGCCCGGATACCCTGGCCATCATCCGGGATAATTGCGGAAACAGCATCGAGCGAGCGGTCAATATGTACTTTGATGGAACATATAAGAAATTGTCAAAATCCGCGTCACAGGGGAAGCCATGCCCATCATCCTCCACCGACCACGATCAAGCAGAGTCGAGCGCCGCGCCGCCGCCAGCCACAGTCCCCGTCCGTCTCAACAAACCACGGTCGAGGTATGTCGGTGCCTTTGGTGTGGAAGGCTGGGCAACGCGGAGTGGAGCCAACATCATCAAACATGGCGATGACGTTAAAATAGAACGGCAGAAAATCCAGCCACCGCAGCGACCCAAGGTCAAGGCCAAGCTGGGCGCTCCACGCACCCCGGTACGGGCCAACTCTGCGGCTTCACGGCGTGTAGACGTCATTGTTCGGTTCACGAATCAATCAGGCGCGGAGATTGGACGACTAGCCAAGGATGCGGCCAACTGGGTGTCGACGCTGATGGATCAAAACGTGTGCACTTTCCAAGGCACATGCGTCTACGCCCCAGACCATCTTCGCACGAATGACACCGTGTTTCTGCAATTGCGCTGCTCCCTCCTGAGTTCAGCGTTTGCAAAACGAAGCTTCAAGCTCGCAGACGATGGGCCCACCAACTTCTACGAGCAAAGCGAAACGACGGGCGAGAAGGAGCTGAGACTGCGCCAGGTGGCTCTGATCAGGCTGTTTCTGGAGATCAATCTTCAGCCCACAATGACCAATGCTGCGGCCAAAGACGGGCGCAAGGGTCTCCTTCAGGCCGCCGAGATGGACGAGCTGAAACAGAAAGACTCAAAAAAAGCACCCGCCGACAAGGGGTCCGACTCGCAACCCAACTCTTCCGATGCTGAAGAGGGCGAAGAGCTTGAACAAGATCAACTAGATGCCTTGTACAAGAAGGCTCAATGCTTCGATTTCAGTACTCCGGAAGCCGAACCTGCCGACACCTTTGCGATGACGCTCCGGTCATATCAAAAACAGGCTCTCCACTGGATGATGGCCAAGGAAAAGGACGAGAAGAGCAACCGAGAGCCATCGATGCATCCTCTGTGGGAAGAATACACCTGGCCCGTCAAAGATGTGGACGACAAAGACCTGGCCCAAATCGAAGGCCAGTCCAAATTTTATGTCAATCCATATTCAGGAGACTTGTCGCTCGACTTTCCGGTCCAGGAGCAGCACTGTCTGGGCGGCATCCTGGCCGACGAGATGGGCCTAGGCAAGACGATCCAGATGCTCAGCTTGATTCACTCTCACAGATCGGAAGCTGCTCGCAAGTCCCGGCTCTCTGTCGGCGGCATCTCAAGCGTAAACCAGTTGTCGAGACTCGGTGCCAACTCCGCCAGCGTCCTCTGGGCACCTAGCACGACACTGGTCGTTGCGCCAATGTCGCTGCTCGCGCAGTGGCAGAGCGAGGCCGAAAAGGCGTCCCAACAAGGAACCATGAAAATCGAACTGTACTACGGCAACGATAAGACGGCCAACCTCCAAGCACTGTGCGCCAACGCTTCCAGTGCGCCGGATCTCGTCATCACCAGCTACGGCATTGTTCTCTCGGAATTCGGCAGCATCGCGGCCAAGAACGGCGACAAGTCTTTTCACAACGGCCTGTTCTCGCTGAGATTCTTCCGCGTCATCCTCGACGAAGCCCACAACATCAAGAACAGGGCCTCAAAGACCGCCAAGGCGTGCTACGAGATATCTGCCGATCATCGGTGGGTGCTAACAGGCACGCCCATTGTCAACAAGCTTGAAGACCTTTTCAGTCTTGTGCGCTTCCTCGGCGTGGAGCCTTGGAATAACTTTTCGTTTTGGAAGACGTTCATCACGTTGCCGTTTGAAGGCGGTGACTTTATGCGAGCGCTTGACGTTGTGCAGACGGTCTTGGAACCACTCGTCATGCGGAGAACCAAGGACATGAAGACTCCAAGCGGCGAGCCGCTGGTTACGCTCCCACCCAAGGTGATTGAGATTGTCAACGTCGAGCTGTCGAAGCCAGAGCGAGAGATTTACGACTACATCTTCATGAGGGCAAAACGGACCTTGTCCAAGAACGTCGAGGCAGGGACCGTCATGAAAGCGTTTACCACAATCTTTGCACAGATCTTGCGGCTGCGTCAATCCTGCTGCCATCCAGTGCTGGTCCGTAACCAGGACATGGTCGCGGATGAGGAGGTGGCCGGAGCCGCGGCGGACGCAGCGGCTGGGTTGGCCGACGACATGGATCTCGGGTCCCTCGTCGCGCAGTTCACAGCCGCGGCGGACGAGGCTGCCAAGGACAGCTGTGCGTACGGTGCGAATGCGCTGGAAGATATACGCGACGAAGCCGAAAAGGAGTGTCCCCTGTGCTTTGAGGAGCCGATGGAGGACCAGCTCGTCACCGGCTGCTGGCACTCTGCCTGCAAGAAGTGCCTGGTCGACTTCATGAACCACGAGGGCGATCGCGGCGTTGTTCCCCGATGCTTCAACTGCCGCGAGCCTCTCAACAAGAGAGACCTGTTTGAAGTCGTCCGGCATGATGACGATCCGGATGCGCTATCCAAGCCTCGTATCAGCCTTCAGCGGCTGGGCGTCAACGAATCCTCAGCCAAGGTGGCGGCGCTCATTTCTCACCTACGAGACACGCGGAGGGAGCATCCAGACATGAAGTCTGTCATCTTCTCCCAGTTCACGTCGTTTCTGTCCTTGATCGAGCCGGCCCTGTCGCGAGCAAACGTCAGCTTCTTGCGTTTGGACGGCACCATGGCCCAGCGAGCGCGAGCTGCCGTCTTGGAGGAGTTTGCTGAGAAGAAAGGCTTCCTGGTTCTGCTCATCAGCCTCCGAGCGGGTGGCGTGGGCTTGAACCTAACGAGCGCCGGTAGGGTGTTCATGATGGATCCCTGGTGGAGTTTTGCGGTGGAGGCGCAGGCGATTGACCGAGTACACAGGCTGGGGCAGGAAGAAGACGTGCTCGTCAAGAGGTTCATCGTGAAGGAGAGCGTGGAGGAGAGGATGCTGAGGATTCAGGAAAGGAAGAAGTTTCTGTGAGTCTGGACCTCGACAAGCCATGGAGGATTAGATAAAGCTAACCGCCATGGCAGCGCGACTTCGCTCGGCATGATGAGCGACGAGGAGAAGAAGGTGCAGCGCATCGAAGACATCAAGGAGCTGCTGAGCTAGTCGGCGGGGAAGCCGGAGCAAGAGCTGGATCGGCGTTGGTGTCCACGAGCCACGAGTATGCCTAGAGACGAGACGCCATATTGCATCTGGACGGGCGCATGTTATCATTGGGATGCCGAGTTTGCATGTCGGCGGCGAATCGAGGTAAACGAGCCACATTATGGACGCATGGCGTCTGTACTGAACTGACTATGGACACATCACATCACACCAACCTCATCCCCACATGTGCATGCTGATTGTTATAGGAGTGTCTAGATTCTGTCGGGCGTCTATCGCACCCGATGAATCACCGCCTTCTATAGTTTGAGGACGACTTTGTTGACGGCGTCTTTTTCCTTTTCGTCGCCAAAGATGTTGATGTTCCAACGGGGCTTGTCTGCGAGTCCAACGGAGTCAACCTTGATGCTTTCGCTCATCGTCACAGATTTACCGAGGCAGAGAAGCCACTTACTCGTATAGGGAACGTTGAAGCGTTGGGGTGACTTGCCCAGCTCCTCGATGGCGTTGAAGGCCTCGTCGTCAATGTCGACGTCGACGAAGTTTTCGCGGATGCGCGAGGGCGTGACCGACTTTGGGATGACGGTGTGGTTGCCCCTCGTGCACCAGGCCAGGATGACCTGGGCCGGGGTGACGGTCTTGCCCTGGGCCTTGGAGAGGCGGTCGGCCACGGCCTTGACCTCGGGCGCGTTGACGAGGAGGGGCAGGCCGAAGGGGTTGTTGCCAAAGGCCGAGTAGGCGGTGGTGATGATTTGCTTCCTGGCGCAGTAGTCGAGGAGGCGGGGGTCGGGGATGCGCGGGTGGCGCTCGATCTGGTTGACGGCGGGAACGACGCCGGTGTCCTGGATGATGGCTTCGAGCTGGACAGTGGACGTGTGAGCGATTCCCCGGGTTCCCTTGACCGTTCCGAAAGGGTTTTTGGTTCCCACGTATCCGAAATGCCCTTATCCGAGGGGGAGAGGGGGCTCTCAGGGGGAGAGGGCTCTCAGGGGGACAAGTGGCAGCCGGGACGAGGTTCGACTTACATGCTCGACGGTAAAGTTGGAGACGCCGACGGACCGTGCTTTGGACTTGGGGAGTTGGGTCATGGCTGCGGGTCATCGGACGTCAGTCGGTCAGGGGCTCCCGAGACGCCAGGACGATTTCGTACCTTTCCAGGTCTGGCAGATGGAGACGCCCAGGTCGAGCTCGACTTCACCCTCGTTGGCGGCCTTGGGGAAGAGGTCATTGCCGGATTTGAAAGGGACGGGCCAATGGATCAGGTAGAGCTGTGGCGGGTGTTGTGTCAGCTCGACTCTCTCCCCTTTTTCTCGTGGGGAAGTCCCCTTTTTCTCGTGGGGAAGTCATGGCCACGAACATCGAGATAGTCAAGCCTCAGCTCCTCCAGGGTATCGTCGAGGGCGGCCTCGACGTCGCCGGGGCGGTGCTTTGTGTTCCAGAGCTTGGAGGTGATGAAGATGTCTTCGCGCTTGAGGCCCGGGACGTCGCCAAGGGCGCGCTCGAGGCCCTGGGCGACCTCGGGCTGGTTCCCGTAGATCTTGGCCAGGTCGAGGTGGCGATAGCCCGCCTTGAGGGCCTCGTAGATGCCGTCGCCGACCTGGCCGGGCTCGGCCTGCCAGGTGCCGTAGCCAATCTTGGGCATCTTGTGGCCCGTGTTGAGGGTTACGGTGCGTCCGGACGACATGTTTTGTGATGTTTCTTGGACAAGGGGGTTTGAAGCTTCTGGAAGGGGGAGGGAGGGGGAGGAGGATGATGGGGACAAGGAGGAGGAGGGGGAGGAGGAGGAGGAGGAAGATGACGACAGACTACGGACGACGAAACACGGGTGGGATGAGGGGGAGGCGCCGCGTCGGAGGCGTCGGAGGCGTCGGAGGAGCTCGTGTGGATACGTGACGTGAGTTGTGTTAAAGGGGCCTGGTGGGTTCTCGGGTGGAGGACGCGCTACAGTAGCGCCGTTGGAGGCTTCGATCGGGCAAGCATCATGACCATGGGGCTGGCTTGACTGGCTATCTAGCTATCGTCGTCGTCTTACACGGCCTCCATACACACGTAGTCCCCTTGTCCTGTAGCTGTCAAGCTTGTTAGAAGAGAGTCTGACATTGATGAAACTGCGTTTATGCATAATAAAGAAAAGGAGGAAAGGAGGAAGGGCATATATGCGGAAGAAAAGTCATGAATGCTTCGCGGTGGGTTGGTGGGGTGGAAGGTTCCGGAGTTGCCCTTTAGAGACTGGCAATGTCGATGACTAAAAGGAAGCAGACTCTTACATACATATTCGTACATGTGTACATATCTCTTATGTACATACAAAAGGAAGCTCAGCCTCGACAGGCACGAACCTTTGTTGCACAAACTCCACCACCACCACCGGCACATGCCCCCAGCATCATGCCATTTTCTTGTCATCAAGATGCCGGGAGTGTTCCCTCATGGCACGTCCTGGCAGGACGGTCGCTCAGCTCACAACGGTGGCACTTGACACGAGGGGGCAAACCGTGGCTCGAGCCCCGACGGATCCTCTGGACGCAAGAGGAAATGTTGGTTTGCCAAATGAATTTGGCCGCCGCGTCGTCCCGTTGGCCCTCTCGCTCGACAACTCTTGCAAGACCAGGCCTGCTGTCTCGTCTCTCGCGGGCAACAAACACGCACGCACTTTACCGACGTCGAGACGGGACGCTGTCCATGACATCCTTGGCTTCGAGTGGAGCGCTCGAGGAGCAAGCTTGTTCAACGTCTGTCCTCTAGCTCGTCGTCTTCAACAGAAAACATTGGATCCTTTGACTGGTTCCTCGGCTCGTCTCCAGGGCACGGCAAAGCAAACCAGCCGACGGCGCCATCGTGGGTGCCGCGCTTTTGCTTGCAACCCGCTGCCAGCCTGGCTCCCGTCTGCAGCATCCCGTCTCTGGCATTCACTCCTCTCGTGACAGCTCGAGCGCCTTTTCTCCCCCCCGTTCGTCTTCTGCTCTCTCCTCGTCGGTCGTCAGGCTGGCCCGTCCCTGAATGGACAATGAGGCGCCATTCACTTTGGCACTCACTCCCCACTCTTGTTTGCGTGTTTGCCGTGCTGCCACCCGCCCAGTCTCCGATCCTATCCTCCAGCTGCGCAATGCCGATGAGGGCCTGTCCAGCGGCATGGATGGGGGGCAGCAAGGCTCAGCCGACGGGCAAACTCGCTCCCCTCGACCGAGGACGGGGGTAGAAGCCCAGAGTCACTCGCCGGCGTCTCCCCTGACTGTTTGCCTGCCCCCTTCTCCAGTTCCCTGTTTCGGCCTCTTGGCTCCCGGAGACGGAAACACGAAGCCGGCTGCCTTTTCGCAGTCATCCAGAGCGTGACGCCTTGGACAGCTGGCGTTTCGGGGCCTGTGAGTGAAGCTTACATGGCGGAAAGGCTGTGGCAGCCCTGGCGTTGGGTATATATCTCGGTTGGGGCTGAGGCTGTAGGTCCTTTTCTTGACATGAACATAGCATATCTCGACGCTCGAGATCTGTGCTCCTTGCACCCCGTCTTCCCGCTCGCTCAGCTCCCTGGCACCGAATCAATCTTGTCGCTCACCGAGTCAAAGAATGGTCCGGCTGCAGACCTCTAGAGTCCGCACCTCATCCTCATCACCTACATGATGGTCTGCATTCCCGTCTCTCGCCATCCGTCCGCCCCTGACCGAGGGGGGCTCCGCCGGCTCCATGGTCGGGGTGCAGACGGCTCGCAAGCCAAGTTTGGCATTCTGGTCATCGCGCTCGTCTTTGGTGTCGTCGTCTTGTTCATGTGGCTCTACATCAAGCAGTGGGGCAAGCAAACATACCGCCGCCCTGTTACCCGGCGCCGGCGAGGGATTCCTCGGTGTCGGCGAGGGGCTCATCAGTGTCCACGAGGGGTTCTTCACGGTCCGCTAGGGGTTCCTCGCGATCCGTTAGGGGTTCCTCACGATTCGCTAGGGGTTCCTCACGATTCGCTAGGGGTTCCTCACGATCCGCTAGGGGTTCCTCACGATCCGCTTGGGGTTCCTTACGATCCGCTAGGGGTTCCTCACGATCCGCTTGGGGTTCCTCACTGTGCGCCAGGAGGATCGAAGAGTAAAGGCAAGCGCAAACTTCAAGGCAAGCGCAACGACAACACCGACGACGACGGCAACGGCAGTAATGACTATAACCGCAACGACAATGGCAACGACAATGGCAACGGCAACGGCAACGGCAATGGCAACGGCAACGGCAATGGCAACGGCAACGGGAATGGCAATGGCAAAGGCAATGACAAAGGCAACAGTAATGACTATAACCGCAACGACAATGCCAAAGCTAACGCCAACGGCAACGGCAACGGCAACGGCAACGGCAACGGCAACGGCAACGGCAACGGCAACGGCAACGGCAACGGCAACGGCAACGGCAACGGCAACGGCAACGGCAACGGGAATAGCAACGGGAATGGCAATGGCAAAGGCAATGACAAAGGCAACAGTAATGACTATAACCGCAACGACAATGCCAAAGCTAACGCCAACGGGAATGGCAACGCCAATGGCAATGGCAACGGGAATGGCAACGGGAATGGCAAAGGCAAAGATAAAGGCAACAGTAATGACTGTAACCGCAACGACAATGGCAACGGCGAAGGCAACGGCAACGGCAATAGTAACGGCAATAGTAACGGCAATGGCAATGGCAAAGGCAATGACAAAGGCAATGACAAAGGCAATGACAAAGGCAAAGGCAATGGCAAAGGCAATGGCAACGGCAACGGCAACGGCAACGGCAACGGCAACGGCAACGGCAACGGCAACGGCACCGGCACCGGCACCGGCACCGGCAACGGCGAAGGCACCGGCAATAGCAAAGGCAATGGCAATGGCAATGGCGGCAGAAACTCACCGCTGCCTGCCGCCCCTCATAGGGTCAAGACCGTGCATAGGATCATCAACGCCGACACGGCGAACCCTGAGTTGGTTTCTGAAAGAATCGAAAACATTCCCGACATGCCCCGGCGGACCTACTGTCGCTGGGAGAGTCATCCGACCGGCGGGCGACTCTCTTCTGAGTAGGCAGTGGTATTACGAAGCTTGGCATACGCTTGCCGGCGCGGATGAGAGAGAAGACGAGAAAGTTGCATGCGGCATACAATGAAGAATTTATGGCCAAGAAATGTTCCATTTCGAGTCGAAGATACATACATACATACGTGAAACTAGCTTGGCGTTTCAATATGGTGAGAACGCCCCGTTCTCCCTGACTTGTTCCTTTAGGCATGATGATGCTTACACCGGCTTTGGCAGGTATCTTTCCGTTTAATCCATGTAGCGCCTGTCTGTCTCTTGAAGGTGCAGCCCATGTTTTACAAAGAAGAGAAGAGAGAAGAAGAGAAGGGAGAAGGAGAGAAGGAGAAGGAGAGAGGGAGAAGAAGAGGGGAGAGAAGAAGGGGAGAGAGAAGAAGAGGGAAGAGAAGACGAGAAGAAGAGAGAACGAGCAGCCAAGGTCGACTCATGAGGTGCACGGCGCCACTCTCCCATGGCAGCATCACGCTTCGGCCGCTTCCTCGTCCGGTTTGGGCGGTGGCGTGTCGTCTGGCGGAGCCGGGGCCGCGTCGGAGGCCTTTGAGCTCTGGGAGCTCTTGCTGCTGGCCGACTTGCGCCGATGACGCTGTCCATGATGGCTGCCGCGGGAATGATGGCGCTTGGAGAAGCGGACGGAGCCGCGATAGACGTATAGGAAGGCGCCAAAGGCGATGAGGAAGAGGCCGACGACGAGGCCGACGATGAGGCCAATCTGGACATTTGTGTTTTCGCCGGCGTTTTCGGAGAACTGGCGGCGCTCAGACGAGACGAGGCGGGGACGAGGGCCAGGCCCAGAGAGCGGCAGGACATGCATGATGATGGCGGCGGCTGGGAACTCGGGCTCGGGCCTATGAGGGTGCCTCGCCTGCCGCTCTCTCAAAGGGGGGACGCTGGTGGGTTGGGGAGAGGAAGAGCAGAAGCAGACGGAGAAGAGTGAGGAGAGAGGGGAGGATAAGGCGGAGACGAGGAACGGGGGACGGACGACAGTGGGAGGGGGGACGGACGACAGTGGTGTGTTGTCCGTCTCTTTTCCCACCATTATTTCGACGTCAAAATCGACCATGGAGAAGTCGACTTGTTCCATGGCACTTTAACAGACGCCACCCTACACTGGAGAAGGGGTGACGAGGCGTGCATTCCCACCGTGAGGGGTGCATCGGCGACCTGCATGCGACAAGAGGAGTCGAGCCGATGCGACAAGAGGAGTCGAGTCGAATGCAGGTTGGGGCTGGCGGGCGGCGATTCGCACATGGCGAAGAGCTGTGGGGTAACAGCAAGTTTACGTGGGTGCTTTTTTGAGGGCATCATGGCCATGGCCTGCATTTGGCAGAGGACAACTCGGTTGGTCGGTCCAGCACACCCTTTTCCAGGCATGAGTCCCCGGACAAGAGTAAAGAGCGAGGAGGGTTGGATCGGGCAGCGCTCGAGTCGTTGGGTGCAACCCTGACCCGTCGCATTTGGAGTAAGCACCAAGCCGGAGCAGTCGGAGGGGGAGCCGGATGCGGGGTCCGCCGGGGGTCGTCCGCGGTGACCCGCTTTTACGGGACCTGCCGGCCGAGACTTGTCCTCGATTAATCTACATTTTCACGGGCTCGGCTCCGAGAGACGGCAAAGCAACAGATTGAAGCGACGAGCGACTATAGACACGAGATGCTTCCCCCCCAACGCACAAGGACAAAAGAAAAGAAAAGAACAAGACGAAACACAGCAACAGACTGTACATGACTTCAGCGAATCTGCTGCACAAACTGGGGCCCCTTGCCGGCAAAGCGGGCCATGGTGATGTTCCACAGCGGCGCCGGGGACAGGGCGCCCGTGGCGCCGTTGCGCTGCATGCCCCAGATGCCGGCCTCGCCCTTGCCGTTGGCGACGAGGACGAGGGCGCCGTCGCCCGTGAGGCTGAACATGCGCGGGTTCCGGCCGTGGCTGGGCTGCTGGGCGACAAACTCGAGCTTGGGGTGGCCGCCCGCGGGCCTCGCGACGCGGAAGTGGGCGATGTGGTCGTCGGGGCCCTCGGTCAGGCGGTTGGAGACGTAGACGTCGTTGCCGTCCGGGCCCAGGGCCAGCTCGCCGGCGGCGGCCTTGGGGTGGGGCACGCCCGGGCCGAAGCTCGAGATGGACTGGACGAGGGTCATGGCGAGGCCGTGTCGTCGGCGGTCGACGGCGTAGACGTTGACGAGGTTCATCATCTCGCACAGCACCATGAAGTGCGTGGCGGGCGCCGGGCCGGGCGGGTAGAAGGCGCCGTGGCGGGGCCCGCAGCCGGGCGGCTCGACGGCGACGTGGCCGGCGAGCTTGTAGCCGGCGCCGGTGGCGGCGAGGATGTGGACCGTGTCGGTGCCCAGGTCCGGCACGGCGACGAACCTGCCGTCGGGGCCGTCGGGGACGATCTGGTGCGGGTGCGACTTGTCCTGGCGCTCCTTGTTGGGGCCCAGGCGGCCGGCCGGCAGGCGCACCGAGGCGAGCCTCTTGACTTTGGCGGCGTCGGCCACGTCCCACACGTCGACGGAGCCGTTGCCGTAGGCGGCGCCGAGCATGCGCTTGCCGCCCTGCGTCAGCGCCAGGTGGACGAGCCCAGCGCTGGCGGCGACGGCGCCGCGCTCCGTCACGGTGAAGCGGTCCAGGTCGACGCTCAGCGCGCGCAGCTCGGTGCCTGCCTCGTCGAGGGCGAACAGCGTGTCGGGCGCCCGGAACGCCAGCCACGACGGGACGCCCTTTGTGGTGTGGTTGAGCTTGATGTCGATGCCGGCCCCCGCCGCCTTGACGGCGCCCAGCATGATGCTGCCCTCGCCCGACATGAGGATGCGCGTCTTGCTGAGGATGCGCGTCTTGTTGGCGCAGCCCGCCTTGGAGGCCAGCGTGGCGGTTGTGTTTGCGGCCAGGAGGGCATTGGCGATGACGTCGAGTCTCATGGTGATGGTGAGGTGATGGTGATGGTGATAATGATGGTGTTAATGATGTCTGGATGTCTGAATGTCTGGATAATGTCAATGTCAATCTAGGCAGCCCTGCCGATTTATATATCGGCAGCTTCGTCGCAGCACCCTTTATGCACCCGCCGCCTCAAAGCTCAAAGGCCTTCAATGGCCTTTGCCCGAGGCCGCGTCGCACAATCCCGTCGGCGACCGACAGACAAAGGAGCGGGGAAAGCAGAGTTTTACAAAGAATGAAGAATGCCGGACAAGACTGCAAACAAGGCCGTCCTCCGAGACACGGCGGTTCACACAGGCACATGTGCAGACGTCCAAAGGCTTGCATTTTCCATTTTCCACTGCGACACCGAAACGAAACAAGACAGACCAAACGCCCGCTAGTCTATGAGGTGGGATATCTCCATTGTCCGCCCATGCGCTCTCGCCAATCATCGTGGGCAACGGCAGTCTCACCACGTCAGCCCCACGGCCTTGCCCTCGTAGGCAACGGCAGAGTCGGCCTTGGACAGCACGTTGTCGTAGATCCAGCGGCCGACGTCGTCGCGCGAGATAAAGTAGCCAATTTCCTTGGTCTCGACGCCGGCCGGGCCCTCGACGTGGACGCGAATCTTCTTGTCGGGCTTCTCGCCGTCCGTCAGCAGACTGGGCCGCACAATGACGAAGCGCTCCTGGCTGGCAAACAGCGTCCGCTCCGCCACCCTCTTGTCCTCGTGCGGCGCGTGCAGCGCGTACTTGTAAAAGGGCGTCAGCAGCAGCGGCACGTCGCGGCCGTGCTCCGAGATGCCCGTGGTGCTGACGACGGCGAGCAGCGGCCGCCCGCGGGCCCCCCACGAGGCGCGCAGGTCGGCGAGGGCCTCGAGCAGCGCCGCCACGCCCTTTTTGCACACGTCGGCGTCGTCCATGGACATGTTGCTCATGCTGACCACGCCGCCGATGGAGAAGCAGACGCCGTCGATGAGCTGCGCCTGGTCCCCCGGCCGCGTCAGGCACTCGGCCACGGCCTTTGCGTCGTGCGCGTTGCCCTCGCGCACCACCAGGTTGGCCGGACGCGAGGGGAAGAAGGCCTCGAGCTTGGACGGCGTGCGGCACAGGGCGATGCAGACGTGGCCCGCGGCGACGGAGCGGCGCAGCGCCGAGAGGCCGCAGCCGCCCGTGGCGCCGAAGAAGGCGATTGTCTTTTGGGAAGACATTCTGGGTTGGTGTGATGGTGTGAATGGTGTGACGGTGTGAATGGTGTGATGGTTTGGTGTTTGGTGTTTGGTGTTTGGTGGTGTTTGTCGTGGCAGCAGCAGCGGCAGTCTTGGTCGTCTTGGTCCAGGTTGGTCGTGACTCACTCCTCGTCTTCCTCCTCCTGCCCTTTATATCAAAGTAAAAAGGCCCGCCCCCTCGCTCTTTCCCTCTCCTCTCCGTCCCTCGTCGGCCTTCCGCCCTCGTCGGCCTTCCACCCTCTTCGCCCCTTCCTCGCCCCCAACCAGCGCGGCACTTCTTTCCCCCCGCCCGTCCCTGCGTCGTGCAAGGTCCAAGGTGCAGCCTTTCCCGAATACGGATACCCCACCGCTGCTAGACCCTTGCACCCTTTTCCCCGCCCGCTCTATCATGTCTCTGGTCCCCCGCACCGTTCGGCGTCGGCCCGTCTTGGCGCCTCTCGCCCTTCGCGTCTTCGCGCCTTTAGGGCTGCTGCCATTAGTCATGCGTCGTCGCTTCGCGTCCAGCCTCCTTTCATCCGGACGTCATCCGGACATGCCCGTTTTAATTTGTTTGCTCTACTCATCTCAACCGTCCATGACCAAGTCCTTGGCAAACCCTCTCTCAACACCAGAAAGTCAAACACCCAACTCGTACACGGGCAACAATACAGACCAAGAGAATAAAGGGTAAATATGCCAACAGAGTCCAAGGGGAAGCCGGGACCAAGAAAAAGAATAAGAGGAAAACGAGAACCCCTCATGCTTGTTACGCCGTGTAACTCGTACGAATACTCCGTACGAAAACATCAAATCCTCGCACCGCACAACCGCACGAGCCGCTTCACAACCACACCAGGGCGCCGCCGGCAATCATCATGGCCAGCGCGCTTGCGCCCACCTTGCCGCTGCCGCTCTTGCCGTCGCCGTTTTTGCCGTCGCCGTCGCAACTCTGCCTAAACGTCTTGGTATCGCAGCCTGACGAGCCCCCGCCCTGGCTGGAACCCGTGTCCCCTCGGCCGCCGCCGCCGCCGCCGCCGCTGCCAGAGCTCCCAGCGCCGCGGCCGCCCTTGTTCTCGTGGCCGCCGTCGTGACCCTGCCATCCAGAGCTGCCGCCAGGGATGGTGTTTTGCTGCGTCTTCTTGGGCTTGGCGGCGCCCTCGGTTGAAGACTCTTGTTCCCTGTTGCCCTTGTCCATGTCGAGTCCCGTGGCCTCGAGCGAGCCCAAGACGGTGTCCTTGTCGCCGTCAACGACGGTGTCGTTGGTGCCCCTGGCGTTACTGTACGTGTAGCTCTTTCCGCTGTTGGTGCCCGGCCCCGTTTTCGCGTCGTAGCACTCAATCGAGACTTCCGAGACGGTGGCATAGTAGTAGCCGGCCTTTTGCACGTCCGGCGCGTTCCAGTCAATCTCGCCCCCGGCCCAGTCGATGGTGCCCTTTTCGTTGCTAGCCTGGCCGCCGGGCCAGATGGAGAGCTGTACGCGGGCGGGCGTCTGGGGAAAGTCCCACCGCTGCTGCTCCTCGTTCCACGTGTCTTTGCGCAGTTTTCTCCGGCCCAGGTTGCCGTCGACATACCACTCGATGTGCTCGGGCGTCCAGCGAATCTCATACTCGTGAAAGCTGCCGAAGGTGTCGCTCGCCGAGATGTTGCCTGCGTTGCGGTCTAGACGTCACAGGTTAGCCGCCGTCGTCGGCCACCACGGGAGCCTGCCTCGGCCTGCCATGGCCGGCGCCGGGTCGCTTACAGTCGAGCTCGCCCTGGAAGTAGTAATTTGTCTGAGCCACGTCGAGGTCGGCGCCGACAAACTCAAAGTCGACCTCGTCCTTGACGTCCGAGAGCAGGATAAAGGCCGTGACGACGCCCCTGCCACGGCTCGACTTTAGCCTGGCCTTGACGGTGCCGTACCACATGTACGACGTGGAGGCGAGGACGGTGCCGGCGCTCTTCCTGGGCATGGTCAGGAGGAGGTTGTCACGGTGTATCGCCACCTCGCCCTGCGAGACCCAGTCGGCCCTCGTCGAGTCGCCGAGATATTTGCCAATGTCGACGACGCTGTCCAGGCTGGTGAACTTTGACGTGGTGCTTTTGCAGACGGGCGCGGGCACGCACGAGTCGAGTGAAAAGGACATGCGCGGTTCGCAGCCGCCGAGGCAGAATGCCCCGGTTCCGCATTCGCCATACTCTGCGGGCGGCGAGCCGAGTCAGTCTCTGCATCAAGGCCCGGCCGGACCAACGCTTCTGGGGACTCACGGGAGCAGCACGGAGCAGTCTCGGGACACTGCTGCTTGTCGGAGCACTTTGCGGCCAGGACGGCGCAAGCCCCCACGAGGGCGACGAGCGTTGCGGAGCGCAGCATGGGACCGGAGATGCAGAAAGTCGATGAGAGCGAGCTGAAGGGAGTCTGGTGGCGACGACAATGTCTCCGGCCGGGTATTTGCGAGGCGGGCAGCAGGGACAGCGTCGAGGGCCAGTGATGACGGTGATTAAAATTACTCCCAATAGGCGGGAATGTGGTCGTGTAAGGACCAACGCGAAAGATTTTGCGTCGTGGCGCAGACGACGAGGACGACGAGGAATCGGCCCGGCGAGTGGGTGTCGAGGCGTCGTCGATGACCAGTCCCGTCTCTCGACGAGAGATGGCTGGACGAGGGAAACGAGTGAGTTGGGTGTACGAGTAGAGGTGTAGAGGCAAGAGCAGAGAGAGCATGGATGACGAGTGCACATCTATAGTTACGCAGGTATTCGTAATGCATGCGTGCACCGCAACCGAGTTGCCCTTCAACTCCAACTACGCGTACCTGCTGCCAGCGACCTGCTGCCAGCGACCAACTCAGCCGAAGACGTGGGATCTGCGAGATACTCGACGTGCTACAGCATGTCTGTGTCGCGTGCTGTGGCTGCAGCGTTGGCCGTGCCGTGCATGCTTCTTGACTGACAGGCACGTCGTACAGGACGAGATGAAGCATCAAGGTACTACGAGTACCTACTACTACTACTACTACGACCCCTGAACTGAAAGGGCTTCTCAACAGGCTTCTTATTAGGGTTATTAAGTGACCAAGACACTTGGTTCCCCAACGGGTAGTAGGGTTTTTTAGGGTTAGGATCGACGACGTCGTCTAGCCGCGCCGCGCACTAGAAGAGACCTAATAAAAGACAAGACTTGTCCATGCCAAGAGAGCTAACTCGTATGCAGGGCTCCCATCTACATGTACATGTGCATGTACTGCATTACACGTGGGTGGGTGCATGCTCATGCTACCATGGGTGTGCATGTTACATAACGAATACTGCTACGAAGTACATACAACAACGAATACTACTACTACCGCAAACAACCTAGACTCCTCCATTCACGATACCATGACTCGCTCCGCCTCACTTTGCCTTGCGCCGCGCCTTGAACGTCTTGAGGGGATCGCCCTTCCGCCCGCCAACCCTCGGCCCCCCACGCTTCACTCGCCTTCCTTTTCTCTGGCCCCGATCCTTGCCCGTCCCCCTCAGCCGCACGAACCCAATGTCTTCTTCCGTCAGCCCCTTCCTGCCCTCCTTGGGCAGGAGATAGTCGGGTATGTGCTTCAGATGCGCCTGCTGCCTCGCCGTCCTCAACTCGCCGTCGTGCCGGACATGCTTCATCTCCGATGGGTTCTCTTCGAAATACCTGCACACACACCCGCCGTTAGCACTGACCCTTGCCTTTTGGTCCGAGGTGCGACAGGGACTTGCCTCTTGAGTTTTTCACTCTTGAGGAGCTCTTGACGCAGCTCCCTGGTTCTGGCCTCACGCACTGCCACCTTGGTCACCGCTCGCAGCCCGTCGTTCATGCGGTATCGGAACGCCTCCACCTGCTTCGTGTTGAAGTTGTATGGCGAAATCTCCTTGCCCAACTTGGCCTGTTGCTTCGTAATTCTTGCCAGCACCTTTTCGTCACTCTCCGCCGTCGCCGTCGTCGTCGGCATGTGCTTGCGATACAGCTCCTTTGGCACCACAAACGACAGTGCCATGCCGGCCTTTCCCGCGCGCGCCGTGCGACCAATCCTGTGCGTATACGAAGAAGCAGACGTGGGCAGGTCGAAGTTGAGCACTGCTGCCACGTTCTTGAAGTCGATGCCTTGATGGGGGGAGCTAGAGTCAGCATGGTCCACCTGGGAGTCACGGAGCCTGGCATCCTTTACCTCGTGACACGCCATATTCTCTGTCCCGTTTGGTCGTCTTGCGCTTCTTGGCCGCCCGTGTGGTTTCTTTGCCGGGGCCATCTTCCCCCTGCGCCTCTTGCCCGCCATCCTCTCCCTTTTCCTCATACGCCCGCTCTTCATTGCCGAGCACCTCCTTCTCGTCGGAAGCGATGATGATGTCGTACACGTTGCGGTTGAACTCTTCAACAACGTGGAGCCTCGAGTTGACGGGCAGCTCCGAGTTGAGGATACAGCTGCGGATGCCAAATTGCTCAAAAAACAATTTGAGCCGGTAGCACCGGTCCACGTCACCCACAAAGATGATGCACTTGCCCTTGACCAGCTGCAGCTTGAAAATTACGTACGCGAGAAGGAATTTCTCGTCCTCGCCGCACCTAAGACCTCAAGTCAGCAAGCAGGCACCTGATGCGTCGGCGCAGATGCACACGTACTTTGTCACCAACTGCGTCACTCCCTCGCCCTCGGCATCTGGTTCTTCGAGATCAAGCAACCTAGGCACATTGCTTTTGTAGAATATCTTCTTGAGCGAGTCCATCTCGGCCGTCAGAGTCGCGCTCATCATGATTGTCTGAATGCCTTTCGGGATCGACCACGACAGGTTCTCCAGATCCTCGTCATAGCCGTATGACAGAAGAAGGTCCGCCTCGTCCAGAACGAGGTGGGAGAGCTTGCCAAGGTCGAGGGCCGAGTCGTTGGACTTGACATTGTGCCACGCCCGCGCCGGGGTCGATATGACAATGTCGGGAGACATCGACAGCAAAGACCGCTGCACAGCATCGGACAGTCTATCCGTCAACTTGACCACTTGTACGTCCTTGGCGCAGAAAGAGGAGAAGCGCCCGATCGCCTTGGATACCTGGTCGGCCAGCTCGCGGGTGGGAACTAGGATGAGAACAGACGTGGCAGCACGGGCGTCGGTCTGGCCAGCGGTTAGCATGTTGTAGTGTGTGGCCAGGCCCCATATCGCGTCGCGGGAACTGGACGGCATACACTCTTGCGTTTCAGTATTCCAGCCAAGATTGGGAGAACATAGGCCGCCGTCTTCCCAGACCCGGTCTTTGCCTTGCACAGCACGTCTTGTCCGTTCAATGCCAGGGGAATAGCCTTGCGTTGGACGAGAGTTGGCTTGGCAAAGCTTTGCTCTGCAAGGGCCTGCAGCAGTCTCGGATCGAGATCGAGGTCTGCAAATGTCGTCTCGTCCTCCGTCTTGCTGGGGCGGTTGGGACTTTGCACCGCCGGCTCTGCGGTCTCTGCGGTCTCTGCGGTCTCTGCGGTCTCTGCGGTCTCTGCGGGCTCTGCGGGCTCTGCGGGCTCTGCGGACGGCACGCCATCCTGGTTCAGTTTGCGCTTCATGCTGTCCCTTTTGATGGTGTGTATGCAATCGTCCCGTGTAGATTTGTGCGAGCTCGACACGGAGACCCGGTCGTTTGTCGGCCGTTGTGTGGCCTTGAGGGCGTTTTGATTTTTTTTTCCTGTTAACTCGTACAAAGTACGAATACGGAGTACAAGTCCACCTACCGCGGACTGGCCCCACCGCTCCTTACTTGGCTAACTTGGCTGACCTACCCTGTAGCCCCGTCCATGACGTGATGGGCCGTTCTGCTATCATTGATGGCCTTTCGGTTTAAATTTGCTCTCTAATCCACTGTAATGGGGGGGGGGGGGGCTTCCCAAACTTCGCCTCGGCTCCATCATTTCTTCCACGAGGTCATCAGAGCCTCAGCACCCTCAATTAGTTTCTGCAGTGGATGCGCCCTGGTTGGGACGAGGCCTCGGGAGACGTCGTCACCCAAGGGGAAAGGGTAAAGTTTCCGGAATGGCTGATTGTCTGGGATACCATCTCCCGCGACGCCCTCTTATATCTCTCTCGAGTAAAATCACGTACGGAGTACTACCACGGATACGGTATAAAGTATTCGTACATATGTATGTACATACATGCACTAATCGAAGTTCCAAGCTAAGCCCAACCCTTTCCTCGCGACCGGATCGCCATGCTTCCAAACTCTTCGTACAGTGACAACAGGCCCAGGTATAAAGTCGCTCATAACACTGTCCTCCCTGGTCGCCAGGTTTACTGTATACGGACTCGACAGACTCTGTCTCGCTGGTACTAACTCGTACTGCTAGTCGACGTAACCTCAGCCATATTATAGGGCCAGTTCACGACCTTAAAGGCAGGCGAACATGGAATCGCCAAGGGATGTGCACGCTTTTTTTTTGGTCTCGGAGTCGCGACCGGTACCCTGCATTACTTATCCATATTGCAACAAGTCGAAAGAGAAACTGACAAAGGGGTATAACTATCTCTGGTATGCTTCCAACAAAATTCCTCCAAGAGCGGCACAGCGTATGTATAGAACCCCTTTCCAGCCTGGTCTTGCTCCCGCTGCCATCTCATCCACACCGCCGGGTCGATATCGTCTCGCACCAGCCTTCGAAGCCGACCATGGACAATCTTTTCCCTTCCAAGCTCGTCCCTTCCCCTCCCCACAAACCACGCCCCTGTAGTTCACGTGCAAGCCACCCAGTGAGCCGCCCGCCCTGTTCTCGGAACGCATCCCCGGTGTCAAGCATCCTCCCCACCCGTGCCCCACTACCTCCCGTTGCCCGCCTCGGCCATCGGCCTTGGCAAAGTTCCCGAGACTCGTCCGTCCCAGACGTAGCGCGACTCACCCGTCCAAACATCTTAGGCCAAACCAAGGGACCATGGAAAGAAAAATGAGAGTGTAGAATTGGAAGAGGAAAGCATCTTCGGGATCCATCCGCGAATCAGGACCGGGCACGCCGCATCATCTTCATCTCCCCCAATCAGGCTTGGCCGCAACAAGGGGAGGGTGCGGAATGCTGAACCAGGTTTGCAAGACGCAGTGCTTCAATCCGCTACGCCCAGTGTCTTGCTCTCCCGCAGATTAAGAAACCGAAACGTCGTGATGGCCATTAGGGGTAGACATCCTCAATTCACGAGCGCCCTGGATGCATCTGGCGATTCCGACACAAGAGGTGGTCATCAGATAGCTATTTCGTTCTACCTCCCCTTAGTGCTGCCGAAGAGATCTAATGTGGCGTTAGTCTAGCTGTGCTAGCTGCGATGGCCCTTGTTCCCGGCCAGCCTTCGAGAACATGCCTGGGAAATGCTCTTTCGCATATTGCTCGCAAGCCTGTTCGATGTTAGCCCGTCCTCCTCGGCACAAGTATAATCCCGTCGACACGACGTACCTTGGCCGGCTTGCCGACCTTTTGGCCAATGACCTTCCACTTATTGTTCTCGTACTCCTTGATTGCGTTCAACAAAGCCTGGCTCTATAACCGGACAAGTCAGTCGGCTGCCCTGCAAGACGGGGGAGGAGGCGCAGAACGGTAAATCTCACCTCATCCTCGGCAAACTCGGCGTAGTGCATGTCCTATTCCAAGCCATAGTCAGTACTGTGAGGGCTCCGCGCCAATCATGAGCGCCATATGGATGTGGGGAGGGTCGGCTCACCTTGTACCAGTGCTTCTTGACGGAACCTTCTGTTCTTGTAGGAAAGGTCTATCGGGACAGTTAGCCGGCGGGCACGGCACCTCGTGGGAACATGGCGGCTCGTACCTTGGCAATCTCGGCCCAGCTGTTGCCAGCGTCACGCATCTGCTTGAGACGCAGCTCCTCCTGAGGGGTCCAAGGCGTGTTGGTCCTGCTCTTCTTGGCGGGCGGCTGCGAGACTGGGGTGACAATGGCGTCCTCGGACGGAGCCTGGGCCTGACCCGGGGGAGCGGATTGGGGGGCGGGAGGCGTCGGCGCCGGTGGCTGGACTTGGCTTGGGGTAACCGGAGCCGGAGGGGCCCCAGTTGCGGGGGACTGAGCCGCGTTGGGGGCCGGGCGTTTCCGCTGGCGGGTTGGCGGCGCCGGCGTCTGGGTCGGCGGCTGCTGTTGACTGGCGGCCTGCGCATTGGGAGGCTGCTGCGGAACATTCATGGGCGGCTGGACGGGCGTAGGGTGATGCTGCTGCTGTTGAGCCCCCATGTTGGGCTGGGGGGCGCCGTAGGGGAACTCCATGCGCTCATTGCGACGGGCCATGTCGGCCTGGTAAGGATGGTTGCTGTTTGGGCACGCCGGTCAGCAGCAGTCTTGCCGGTAAGTCGTCATGGCATTGCATTGCATGAAGTCGTGACCTCAGTCGGACCAGATGCAGGGGGGAGGGCTGAGCGAGGGCATCGCGAGAGACGAGGGACGACGGCTGCCTTCGCGTGTTGAAGAAAAGGCCCAAGTGATGGGTGATACACGGGGCCAGAGAGACCAGCAGACGAAATCCCGTCGGGCAGGCCAGGCAGGGTTGATTGAATGCAACGGGAGGGAGAGAGGGACAAGGCCGCGTGAGTGCAGATACATGAGATACATGGCGTGTAGAAGTGACTTGTTTGGCGAGGCGGGACGGGATGATGAAGAGGGCGTCGGACTGGCCAAAGTACCGGGGACAAGCAAAGAAGTGTCTGTACTTACTGCATGTCGTTGGGCTGATGAGTGGAGTTGGAGTAGACGTACTCCGGCACGGGGCCGACCTGCCACTGCTGCATGATCTGGAGGTGGCGGGAACGGAAGAAGAGTCAGTATCGACCTGAGGGCGAGCAAGAAGAAAAAAAGGTTTCTAGGCGGTCGCGCGACGCAACGCGAGGCAGACGAGCAGAGAGCGGAGCGGGCCTGCGAAAAGGCGGCGCGGCGCGTTGCTCTGATGAGGACACGAGGGCCAGTGCCCGCGTCAGCTTGCCAGCGTGGGTCTCGTCTGCAGCGACGCGGCTGGTGTAGCCAAGCAAGCAACAAGTCCTTTGTATTTTTTTTGGCCTGTCGCCTGGGCAAACGTCGACGCGTGCGACCGCGGCCGAGAGCGACAGCAACGGGGAGCGTCAAAGGCGGAGCGACGACGAGACGAGGGCAACCTCTTGGGTGCGCGAAATGTGCAAGAGATGGGGAAGTGACAAGGCGAGGGAAGACAAGAGGAGAGGCGGTACTTACGGACAAAGTATTCCGCGGGTCAGCAGATGGTGACATAAAGCACGTTTTGCTGTGGTTCGTTTTTTTCCCTTTGTCGCGGGAAAAAAAAAACCGAGCTGGGGGTGGCAGGGGAAGGCAAGGTCAGGTCGCACAGGTGGTCCGAGACCCAGGACTAATGGCCGACGGCAGAGCCACGGGTTTGCGTAATACGGGCCTGCGCCTCGGAGGTAATGGCCGGGTCGGGCTAGATGTGATGCGGTAGGTCGGAATAGGTAGGCAGGTAGGCAGCTGGGCTTGGTGGTGGATGGATGAGTTGATAAGTGGCAGATGGATATGGCGCGCCCGATATTGAACAGCGGTGGCTGGCCGCGCCGGCGGGCGGAGAGGGACTCGAGTAGAGGGCGGGATATGGGGCAACGACGAGCTTTGCGACCTCGATTCCCGCGTTGTCAATGGGGGGCCGAGAGAGGAGCTTCGAGTGAGTGGGCTAGACTGACGAGTCTAGTACCTCAGGACGGGTAGGAAATAGGCAATCGGTCGTGTGGGTAGTAGAGAAAGAAAACCACCAGGTTGCTAGACGCGATGAACGGACCGGGGAGCAGCAGCTACCTTGGCTTGGCTTGCTTGCTGGCTGAGAATGCCCCAACCGCTCGTCTGGCTGCGTGCAGAAAACGGCGGGCGGGCGGGCGCTCGTGGCGATGCCGGGCGCAGTGGTGTCGTTGGAGGCGAAGGCACGACACGACACGACACAACACAACAGGGCTTGAGCGACAAGGCCAGTCCGTGGTGGTGTAGAAGAAGCGTCGTCGACGTGAGTTGGAGATGCAGTGGATCCCGAGCCGGCGGCACAATGCTGGCTGGCGCTGCTTGCTGCAGTCGGCAGCAAGACGATGGCAGACGGCGACGAGGAACGGAAGCGACTCGCGAGGTTTGGCGGTTTGTACGAGTACCTCGTGCCCAAGTAACTCGGGACGGGGAGGTTTGGGTTGTCCTGGTTCTGTACTCGCGCTCGTACTGCGTACCTTGGATGTAATGTAGTGTAGGTAGCAGCCCGTTGTCGTGTTGGAGGTTTTGGACTTGGTTGGATCCCCCCCTTTTTCTCGCTCTCTTTTGGTATTCTTCGCTTGGGGGTGGACGGAGGGGGGGACAAGGAGGGAACGCGGGTGAGGGAGGAGAGAACTGGACCCAAGTTGGGCGCACGGCGTAGCAATGTGGAGTGGGTCTTTTTTTGTGGAGGGGTGGCTTGACGAAGCGGAAGTGAGGGCACCGTGTGCAGGGAGGCAGCACTGTCTGTTTACGGGGCCATGCCGCCGCCTCTTGACAGTGTTGAGATGTGGAATCGCACGGTCCAGACACAACGCACGGATCAGCGGCTGGATACTGCGTACTGATTCGCGGTACTTGCAGTACAGTACACGTGTACTGTACAAGAGCAGGTAGCCACCCGAGTCCCACAGCTCGCAGGAGCTCTCGCCAGCCATTGGTCCGGCCCTATCACAGAGGCCGTGTTGGTGGAGTCGTGCACCACGCGCCAATTCCAGCCCTCTGCAAGACCCGTACATGATCAAGCCATGGCCCATTCCTTCGGGCCCTGAACCCATCAGGCCATCCACACGCGGTGCTCGGCGGCTCCTGCGATATACTACGCGCACACATAAGTGCGCACAGTACGAGCCGTTCCGTCAACACACTTTGCCGCACAGAACCGTGCAGGATAAAATGGAAAAAGAAAGAGATAATTGTACGGAGCACCGGGGTGAGTCGGTCATCTCCCCCCTTCTCTGCAGCCCCCACCGCGAGGACAGGTGAGGAAAAAAGGAAAAGGAAATGAAAAATTTCAAGTAGATTTGATGGCCCCCGGCCCGCTGCTGAGCTGAGCCGTGGACTCGAAGCGCGCAAGCATGTGATGGCTGAGGCGTCCAGTCGCTGTTCCCCTCGATGGAGAGAATCATGGTTGGCCCGCGGCGGCGAGGACAAACGTGATGTGCGCCGCCCGTTGTACCCCTGGCGATGGATTGGCCCGTTTGTGTGGCCCCGCGCAGCCCCTCGCGCGTCGACGCGCGCCGCCAAAAACACTCGTGGCGAGGACGAGGCCAGACAGAGGAAGCTCTGATTGCCTCGGACGGTTCGAGTACGGACTGCAACGGCGATGCACGTAGCGGATACATGTCCCGGATACATGTCCCCGAGCCGCACATGTGCACCGAGACGGGCGGCGGCAGCTCTCCACCAGTTCGACGAGGTACAACACCGGCCTCGGGTATTCGCACTTGGCGTATTTCTCGTCGAGGTACTTGACGCCATGGTATGTACCCATCGAGTCTCGGCTTTGTCTGCTTCCAAGGCGCCCATCCGGGAAGAGCGTCCATCCAGGAAGACCGCAGTGTCGCCGGCCTTTCTGCGACTTGTGCTCCTCGCCCGGTTGCACAGGTTCCTCAACAAGTCGATGATATTTTGTAGGCTAGGCTCGCTTGAGACACGTCGACGCTGTCCCTTGTGGAAACGCCGGGCATGACGACACGGCCGATCAACAAGGGCGCCGTGGGTGAGGCCGAGGTGCAGCATCTCGGGAGCATGGCCTCGTCTCCTTGATCGGGCCAGAGCCGGGAGCCACGAACGCGGGACGCATGAGGACTGGACAGGAAAATTGTTTCGACTCACAAGTCAACTACGGGAGGGCGTCTACAAAGTGCCCATGGCAATCTTTTAGGGTCTTTTAGTCGCCTTCCAACAGCCTTCGACAGGCCTTCGACGATGGATTCTCAGTCCGGCTTCGACGACTGCGCCCCCCGCCGTGGCCGCAAAGCCGCAAAGCCGCAAAGTCTTTATGCCCTCCCCTTTTCGCATTGTGATGATGAAACGGCCCTAGTTCCATTACCCGACTGAAACTTTGGGCTGAGGCTCGGGTGCTCCCTCCGCTCTCGGCAATGGGGAGAGAGGGATTGGCTCAGACTGTCGTACGCCTTTCTTTTCGCTTGCCTGTTTCCCCTGCGTCTTGGCCGCGTTCCGGGGCTGCGAAGGAACTTTGGGGTCCATGATGGACTTTGGGTGAGCTCATGCAAGTGCACGCGCAGCTGTCATGCCCAAGAGTGAGTGCGTGGGTCTTGTTTCTCTTATGCTGCGTCTCGAGTCAAGGCCGACACCGTCACGAGATTGCGACTCAACATTGGCGAGTTTCAAGGGTCCCCAAATCCACCGCGGCGACGACTCTGGCTCTCCAAAGACGATGGCGAGCTGACTGATTCAGTGAGTCGACGCTAAGCTTACAGTGGGTGGCGCCAAGTTTACAGTGGGTGGCGCCAACGACGCCGGCTGTTCCTGGCCACAAGTCGGTCCTAAACCCGATCTGCATAGGAAACAGTCTCTTGCGTTTCAACCTGGCTGCTTCAAACCAAACGCCTTACCGAGTCGCCGTCGCCCCTTGCATTTCCCGAATCCAGTTGATGACAGCAGAGTCGCATCGCAGTTTTCTGATGCGTAACGAAACGCTCCTCCTGGTGACCGGAAGTCTCCATGGCCGCGGGCTGCGTGCTGGTCCAGGAACCAAACAACAAGGAAGACGGGGGGAAAGGAAAAGACGACGCCAACTCTGCAACTCGAAACACGTGGCCCGGGGGCGAAGCTTCATGCGCGCTCGGCGAGAGCATCAGGACCGTCGACTCAGTCCAAGGGCAGATTTGGCAGTTGGCCTCGGTTGGCCTCAGCAAGAGGCCGAGGGCAAGTCTGCCTCGATGCTCTAGTCGTGCCGAGCTCTAGTCGTGCCGAGCTCTAGTCGTGCCGAGTGAGCCTCGTGGAATCGTCTTGTGGGTCGCGTCTGTTCGCCTTGGCTCCACGCGGCACCACTCGGCGCATTCTGCACGAAATGCCATTGACGTCCCCGTGGCTGTGCCGATGCCATCTTCAGGCCAAACGTCATGCCCGTGTTCCTGTCTGTCACAGCACCGTCAGCCGAACCGGAGCTGTAACGAGGCTAGATGTCACCAACGCCAAGGGCCCCCCTGGTCCATCAGGTCCCAGACTCGGAACGTCAAGGCCGGCGGACCTGTTTCGCGGAAACCAAAACTATATCTATGTACGTACTTGCCCTCTCTGCTGGGCGTTTGTGGTTTCGAGATATTCTTCGTTTTGGCCGAGGCTTTGTGTCGCATACTCTAGTCGCTTCTTATTCTTGGCCCGTCCCGCAGCCCATTTCCACTCTCTTTAACCGTCCAACTGGCTTGGCTGCTGACACTCCTTACGACATTGGACTCTACGAAAACCATCAGATATTAGCACGCCGAACCCAGCTTGGTGCTTCACTCTGTCGTTTCCCCATTTCCGGACTGGAGCAGGTTGGCAGCACGGATCAGCAGAGGCAACCGTCTCAAGGCAAAGGTCAAGGCAAAGGTCAAGGCAAAGGTCAAGGCAAAGGTCAAGGCAAAGGTCAAGGCAAAGGTCAAGGCAAAGTCTCGAGCAAAGTTTGCAGGACACGAGTCTTGGAAGCGTGGCGAAACTAGCCGGGAGAAAGCGACCATGTCCCAGACGCAAATGCTTTCCGTGCAACCGCGGTACTCGCCCATCCAGCATGTCGTTCACCGACACGAGGCGGGGGTGAGCAAAAGCAAGAAGATTGCCCTGACGGGGAGCGGTCGAGCTTGGAGAGAGGATGAGGTAAGCCAGGCGGCGGCGGTCGAGGCAGCAAGAACAGCGGCTGACAAGCTTTGCAGGAAGCCTATCTCCTCCAGACTCGCCTTCAGAAGATGCCGTACAAGCACATTGCCGTCCATCTCAACAAGACGGAGCTGGCGTGTCGGCTGCACTACCACCAGCTCTCACACGGCAGCGCGCGGCGGAAGCGCGCGACGTCGTGCTCGTCTGGCTCGTCGGACCCGGCGTCTTGCCACCCGGGGCTGGCGCCGAGTCCCAGGCCTCTGCACAAGTCTCGGTCCCTCTCGCCGGCGATTGGCATGGGGGGAGGCTACATGCCGACGCCGCCGACGAGCGACATGCAGCTGCCCAGCATCATGACGCCGGACAGGACGGCGCGGCTCCCGGCCATCCTGCCCAAGCCGGAGCCCATGGGATACCCGCTGCGAAGCGAGTCGCCGCAGAGATACCCGATGATGATGGAGCCGACGCACGAGGCCCTAGGACCCCCCGTGACCCTCTCGCGCAGCGGCACGCCCTTTCAGTCCCCAGGACCCCCCCTGCGGCTCGACTGCGGGAGCTCGAGGTTCTCATCGCCGTCGGCACCGGTGCATGGGCCGGGGCACGTGGACCTGGCGCGGCTTGCGGCCATCTACGAGACGCACCGCAACGTCTTTTGGACGGCGGTTGCCGACGAGTACGGGGCCAACGTGGCGCCCATGGCACTGGAGCAGGCGTGGAAGACGGGCAGCAGCTGCTCGCAGCGTGGCGGCAACAAGCCGACGACGCCGGCGGGCAGCCCTGCAAACGAGCGCAAGAGGATGTTCTCCAGCGCGGGGCAGGACAAGACACGCATCTCGTCGATTCTGGGCGTCGACATGGAGCCCATGGTTCGGTAGGGGGGAAGCAGGGGGAAGGGTGTTTAGGCGCGTGTTTTGCTGAGCGCGCCCATGGGTTGGGAGCACGCGGTTGTGAGAATATGGAGGCTCACTAGACGGTATGGCGTTTGGTTTCTGGAATTTGCTTTTTGACTGTTGAGCGAGACCTGAAGCAACTGTACGATTGGCGCATGGACAAGACCGGCCACGAGGTGAGCAAGTGAGCAAGTAGCGGCTCCGGTACGGCGGGATCCGAAACCAAATGAAGTCGGAGGCGGCATGTGTAGACTGTATACTGTGTGACGAGAAGGGAATAAAGGATGGTGTATGTTGTATGTACGTACATGAGTGATGGTGTAAGTGTTAACTCGTATGTGTGGTGTACGAATAAGTGGTGTATACTTCGTAGTACGAATACGAATACGGTGTATGGTGATGGTGAGGGGATGGTGTAAGTGGGAGTGCGGGGGAGCGAATGACAACCTCGGCATTGGCAATGCACGCACAGCAGGGCCGTTTATAACGGACGACATGTCCTCCACCCTCTCTCGTCACGGCATCCACAGTTCCAGCCTGCCCTGCCCGTCTTTACGCAAAGGTAGCAGCCATGGCAAGCCCCGGCAGCAGCAGCCCGGCCCCCGGCCCCGACCCGGAGGCGCCGAGCGACTACGTGCAGTTCAAGTGCCTCCCGGCGGGCGGGCGCCTGAACCGGTGGTCGGCCAACCTGACGCGCGGGCACGACTTCCCCGGAGCCCGGGTGCGTGCGTCCAGGTCCCCACGATGTGTATCCGTGACGTGTGGTATCTGGACTGACGAGACGACGGGTCCCCGTAGGCCATGCTGTACGGCGCCGGCGTGCCCAGCCGGGACATGATGGAGAACGCGCCGCACGTCGGCATCGCCACGGTCTGGTGGGAGGGGAATCCGTGCAAGTAAGTCTGCCACCGCCACGGCTCGGACGGGTGGCTAACGACGGGCACAAGCACACACCGTGAGTCGAAGGGCCGAGAACACACACGAGGGCCGAGAGCTGACAAGGCCGGCCAGTGCTCGAGTTTGGCCGGATCATCAAGGCGGCCGTGGAGAAGCAGCAGATGCTGGCGTGGCAGTTCAACACGGTGGGGGTGTCGGACGCCATCACCATGGGCGGCGACGGTGAGCATCCGCGGCGTCAGGGTTCGGCGTCCTCGCGCTAGCGGTTCTAAGGCTTGTCAAGGCATGCGCTTCTCGCTGCAGACGCGCGAGCTCATCGCCGACTCCATCGAGTCGGTCACGGCGGCGCAGCACCACGACGCAAACATCTCGGTGCCGGGCTGCGACAAGAACATGCCGGGCGTGGTCATGGCGGCGGCGCGCCACAACCGGCCCTTCATCATGGTCTACGGCGGAACCATCGGCAAGGGCCGGTCGGCGCTGCTGGGCCGCGCCGTCAACATCAGCACCTGCTACGAGGCCGCGGGCGCGCACGCCTACGGCCGGCTGCGCGCGGCCGGCGCGGCGTCCCCGGCCGGTGCGGGGTCCCCGGGCGGCGGCGCGGCGTCCTCGGGCGGTGCGGGGTCCCCGGCCGACGTGCTCGACGACATTGAGCGCCACGCCTGTCCCGGCGTCGGGGCGTGCGGCGGCATGTACACGGCCAACACCATGGCCACGGCCATCGAGGCCATGGGGCTGACGCTGCCGGGCTCGTCGTCGTTCCCGGCGCGGTCGCCCGAGAAGGCGCGCGAGTGCGAGCGCGTCGCCGGCGCCATCCGCGTCGTCATGGGCCGCGCCGACCTGCGCCCGCGCGCGCTCATGACGCGCGCCGCCTTCGAGAACGCCCTCGTGCTGACCACGGTGCTCGGCGGCTCCACAAACGCCGTGCTGCACCTGCTCGCCATGGCGCACACGGCCGACGTGCCCCTGACGCTCGACGACGTGGCCCGCGCCAGCCACCGCACGCCCGTGCTGGCCGACCTGGCGCCGAGCGGGCGCTACCTGATGGAGGACCTGTACGGCGTCGGCGGCACGCCCTCGGTGCTCAAGATGCTCATCGCCGCCCGCCTCGTCGACGGCGCCGTCATGACCGTCACCGGCCGCTGCCTCGCCGACAACGTCGCCGACTGGCCCAGCCTCGACCCGGCCCAGCCCGTCATCCGCCCGCTCCACGACCCCGTCAAGCCCGAGGGCCACATCCGCGTCCTGCGCGGCAACCTGGCCCCCGCCGGCGCCGTCGCCAAGATCTCCGGCAACGAGGGCCTGTCCTTCTCCGGCGCCGCCCGCGTCTTCGACTGCGAGCGCCTCCTCAACGACGCCCTGTCCGCCGGCCGCATCCGCCCCGACGACGGCAACCTCGTCCTCGTCGTCCGCTACGAGGGCCCCCGCGGCGGCCCCGGCATGCCCGAGCAGCTGCGCGCCTCGGCCGCCATCATGGGCGCCGGCCTGACAAACGTCGCCCTCGTCACCGACGGCCGCTACAGCGGCGCCTCGCACGGCTTCATTGTCGGCCACGTCGTCCCCGAGGCCGCCCTCGGCGGGCCCATTGCCCTCGTCCGCGACGGCGACCTCGTCACCATCGATGCCGTCGCCAACCGCATCGACGCCGACGTCGACGACCAGGAGTGGGACCGCCGCCGCGCCCAGTGGAAGCCGCCGGAGCCGAGGGTCAAGAGGGGCGTCTTGGCAAAGTACGCCAGGCTGGTGGGCGACGCGAGCCACGGCGCCCTCACCGATGCGTGGTAGTGTGAAGAAAGGACGTGAGACGGACGTGAAAAGGACAAAAGGACAAAAGGACAAAGGACGTGAAAAGAAAACGTAAAAAGGAGAGCCTCATTACACACCTACACATGTACACACGCCACACACACTCTCTCAACCTCAACCCTCTGTCCAACCAGACAAGACAAAGGGCACCGTAGCCTCCCCGTGTACGCAGGCCACATGCCACCCAAGCTCCTCGATACTCTCCTCGCCACCCCCAGTGCCTTCTCTGCCGACTCTGAACCGCCACATCAGTCTGAGCGTCTCCTCACGCTGCTGCATGGAGCGAGACAAAAGAATTGGCTGCAAAACGACTCGCGAGACCCGACGTGACGGGGCTTATACTCAGCCGACAAGGTCAAGAGGCCATCTTCACCTTCGCCAGTCCTTCACATGGTCCCCTCAGTCTCCGAGCGGCATGCCCTCTAGCTCATCCAGCAGGCGCCGCCAGTTGTCGGCCAGCATCTCGGCGTACTTGACCCGTTCGCCTGCCCAGTCCTGGTTCCACCTGCTGGTGTGATACTGCGTCGACTGAAACGTCGCGAGCTCGTCGCCGAGGCACTCCTTGACGAAGATGGACTGATTGTGCTGCCGTACAATCGACTCCTTGTCCTGTTGGCGCGCCCCCCAGCGTCAGCACGAGGTCCGTCGTCACGTCCCGGGAAACCTGCCTTGATGATGGACTCGGCCAGCCTCTCAATCTCCCCGGGCTTGACCGCCCCGTCTGGCTTCGAGCGCAGACCCGTCAGCTTCGTCTCGTTGGTCTGTATTCGCCTCTCCAGGTAGGGGATGTTGTCGCGATCCAGCCTCTCTCGCCGGTCAAACATGTCGCGCACGCTGACGAGCGCGTCTCGCTGACGCTTGACGTCTTCCAAGACGCCCTCGTCCCAGCCACGGCTCTCGTCTTCCAGCAGAGTCTGGCACGTGCGGAGGTGTTTGCTCGTGGCTAGGAGCCCATCGTTGAGGAGCGGGACCTCGTTCGTATCCGTTGCGTACGTGTCCGACGACGTCTCCGTCAGAGAGCCGAGCATCATGGCAATGCGCGCGTGGTCGGCCGCCACGCCCTCGGTGCGCTTCACCAGGCGATCCAGGATGTTGCACATGTTGATGTAAAGCTCTGCCGACCGGCGCACGCCAGAGCGCGTGCGGGAGAAGAGGTCCTCGAGCGTCGCAGGCAGCGAGTCCTCCAGGCCAGGCGGGAGTGCCCTGTCGGCAAACTCGTCCTGCACCGAGATGGTTGCCTGCTTGCGCCAAACGGCGAGCTCCTGTTTTACGCCGTCAGCACGGGCACCACGGTGAGTCGGCCACGCTTCCTACCGTCGGCACCGTCAAAAACATGACCACGAGCTGCTCCTGGCTCAGAATCGGATGCCTCACGAGCGCGTTCAGAAACCTGGCCAGGCCTCGCCTACGCTTCTCGATAAAGGCACCGTCGTTGGACAAGTGGTTTCCGTTGACGGCGACCCGCTTGGGCGGCAGCAGAGGAAGAACCCGGAAGGGGTACCGCTTCTGCAGACAGTCCAGCAGCCAGACAAAGTCGCTGTACCGGCGAATCACCTTGCTGCCCCGGCGCTGGCTGGCGACTTCGTAGTTGTGGTGCTGGAACAGGAACATGCCCTCCTTCTCCGGCATCAGCGTGACGAGGATGTTCTCCTCCAAGTTGTTTCCGGTACGGCCGCCAATGTTCCTGGCTCTCGAGGCAGGAGCATCGATGCCGGGGGCCCGGCCTACGTTGACGTCTCCGCCAAAGGGAATGGCGGCAGCCACGTTCTGGGGGCTGTCGTTGAAGCCGGCGGCGGCGGCGGAATGGCTGGCCTGGTAGTACCCCCCCCATCCGGCTTGTCCCGAGGCCGACGCGGTGCTCGAGCGGGCGGCCTCGGTCGAGCCCGTCGCTTCCGCAACCGGGGCATACATGGTCGTGACCGACTCCACGCCCATCGAAGGCAGCGAGGCGGCCGTGAAGCCATTTTGGCCGTTTGTCACGTCGCTCCCGTTGGCCTTGACGTGGTCGTGGCCTTTGTGAAGCTCGGGAGTGTTCCAGGGGTCGTCTTCGGGGTCCTCCATGGTCGGTCGTAGGATTGCGGGCTGTGACTCGTCCGTCGGCCGTGGCAGCTGCGTCCTGGTTGGCGTCTGAGCCGGCTTCGCGGCGAGCTCGGCGACTGGCGGCAGTATGGGCTCGGCGGTGAGCCCCGGGAGCTTGGGCTGCGGTAGGTCTGTGTTCCAAGGGGAGGTGAAATTGAACAATTAGCTGCGTCGCCCCCACCAACGTGACAGGGTCTGGAGTAATAGAACCACGACGGTCGAGCCGAGCAGCCAATCAATCGTCAGACGGGGTAACAAAGGGGACAGACAGGCCGAGAGAGAAGCCGTCGTGTACTTCGGGGATGCAAGCAGCAAAAGGGGAACAGTGGCATTCGCTTGCAACTCACTCTTGCGCCTCTCGTCGACGCCGTCGAGGCTGATGACATCGCCCTCCTGCGCCAGTCCAATCAAGGCCAATAAAACATTGAACTCGCTGCGGCCCAGCGAAATGGCCGAGCTGTCGCCATCCTGAGTCAAGAGGGACGTGATGCGCGCCTGGGCCTCAGCTCCGAGGCGCGCCATGGCCAGCAGCTTGGCGACGCCGCCGGCCGTGACGTGTCCGGAACTCCCATCCTCGCCCAAGACGGTATCAAACGTCTCAATGTAGCTGTCGGGCACGTCGGTCGGCGGTAGCAAGTTGCGTATCATGTCGCCGCGGTTCTGCTGTTTGCGTCGAGTCGGAAGGTCCCAAGGAGAGGGCTCGTCGTCGCCACCGCTGCTGCCCTCGCCAAAGAGGTCGCTGTCCGGGTAATCCATCGGCCCTGGAACCTCCGGGTAACCCTTCGGCCCTGGAACCTCGGTCTGGCGCTGCCGAGTCGTTGGCTCGCCGTCGCTATGGGTTGGTGATGTTCCGAAGAGGGACATGACGGGCCCCGACTTGAGAGCAGGTGGTTCCTCTGCCGTGAGCGCCTGGTGCGGGACCACAGCTGGTCGGGCGGCCTATCCGAGGAGATGTCGAAGCTCTCGAAGCTATCCCAGGGCTGCCCGCGGACTTGCGGACGCGATGCTGCGGCCGTCGTCTGGACGATTCGTGACGACGAGCGCGCAAACGGTGCGTGTATCGGACCGACTGATGAGGCGACAAGCTCGGGATGGAGGCCAGGAGAAGGAGCAAACGACACGCCGGGGGCTCGACGAGAGAAGGCAAGACGCAAGGGTGAATGAAGACGATACAACGGATGCAAGCAATGGCGCTGATTGTTAGCGCAAAGGATGATTGCGTGGTGAAGTCATCATCCTGTTGTTTGGAGCGGAGAAGCTTGCCTTTGCCTGGCTCGTACTCGTACGTACCTTCCAGCTTGGCAGGGCGCTGGACTTGGCAGGGCGCTGAACAGTGGACGGGGGCGCTGGAGCACCAACTGAAGCTCCCCAAGTCCCTAACGGGTAAGTTACTGTCATAGTTCCCACCAACCCCCCCTGCGGCGACGGCGAGTTAGAGTCTAAACGCAATTTGGTCTATTTATAGCGGCCTGGCCCTGCTAGGCGGTAGGGCGTAACGGGGGGCCTTGATGCTGTCGAGGTTCGAGTCAAATCACTCTCTTCCAGCCCTGCAATGTTTTGGAGTATAAATCCACTCCTGACAAGGCAGGATTGGCTTTGCCGCTGTAACAGTGGACAGTTTTCGGCCTTTTTAATCGTACAGCCATCAGCGGTCGCCAATGCAAGTTGGTGGTCGAGAAGCCCAGACAGCAGAGAGACGGCTTGAATTGCCCGTCTCCCGAGATACTCAAAGCACACGTCGTCCCCAAGCGTGGCGTGTTAGACTCATGTACAACCTCGAGGCCAAAAGACCTCGGCATCCCTCGTCCCTCACCAAAGCTTCTCCACTTCCACCTTCTTCGCCTTGGGCGTGCTCTTGATCTTGTACACCCCGGGAACCTTGTAGTACAAGCTGGGCGACTGTCCCGGCGCAAGCTGGTGGCTCAGGTAGCCCCGATGCGCCGGGTCTCTGTAGTACTCCATGTCCGTTCGGCTCGTCGGGTCCGGCAGCCGGTATCGAAACGGCGCCTTCCTCGCCTCCGCCAGCACCGACTTGACGTGCTCCTTGCCCACGGGGAGCGGCTTGTCCGTGTTGACCGACTCGCCCGACAGCAGCCGCGTGATGGCTAGCTTGGTGTAGTATCTCGTCACAATCTTGCCACCGGCTGCCTCGATGGCGGCGATGGCTCCGGCCGAGGCCCGTGATACCATCATGTCGATGGGCTGCTTGAGGCATCCTGAGCCTCGCGCTAGGACCTTGACGCCGTCCTTGACGCTCCCAATCAGCCTGCTCTCAATCAGCTCCTTGGGCGTTATCTGCCGGAGCGTGTCGATTCGTCCTTGGTCGATCCAGTCCTGGAGTTTGTCGAGGTTGACCTCAGACATGACGGGTGCGCGACTGCGTGCCACTCAGCAAGTGCCTCTGCATCGGCTTGGCCCGTTGGAGAGCAGCCATCCTTACAGGTTGGTGAATCCCTTTCTGCCATGCTTGACAATCAAGGGCGTCTGTCCACCCTGGAACCACGCGTTCACCTTTCCATGCTGCTTCTGTCCCTTGTGACCCCTGCCCGACGTTTTCCCGTGCCCCGAAGAAGGACCGCGGCCGACGCGCTTCTTGTTGTGCATCGCCCCCGGGTTATTGGCGAGGTTGGCGAGGATCGAGGCTTGACGCGTCTGCTGCTGGAGCGCGAGGCCGGCGAGGCATGTCGTCCACGAGGCGATTCCAGGCGTCTTTGCCGCCCTGAAGCACATGAACGTGCTTCGAGGCAGTGCGAGAGGAGGCATGTTGGCGCAATGGACGTTTTCGCAGGGTCGAGGCGGTCGTTGGCGGTTTTTTTTGGGCGTGGTTGAGCGAGCTTATGGGCCCACAAATGCTTGCCTCAGGCTGCCCGAAGACGGAGGTCAATGCTCCGCTATCCATCAAGGCTGGCTAGATTCCGAGCCCGCGACACGGTCCAAGAAACTCTTTACAATTACTTCCGAATATTAACTTATAAGACTGTTCGTCATTGCGAAATGTACAAAGGGACCGCGTCCAAGATGGAACGAGAAACACCCGTCTCGCCATTGCCAAACAGAAATGCTAATCTACCAGTCACCACGGATCGCGCCCCGTTCGTCTGACCCACCTGATGCGTACAGCATGACTCGCCAATATGGTCCTCATGGTCCTTATCCTAGATGCGGCGCTTTCAATGTCGAGGCATGCATGCCCGATACTTTCCCGTTCTGACAAGAAGAAAACAAAACGCCGGTGGTCCCCTTCCCTTCCGTCAACGTCGCTGCGTATAGATCTGTGCGTTTTCCTGGTCATTGTCTCTTCACCAACCAAACTCCGACATGCTCCGCTGCATCTCCATGGATTGCCCGCGCCGGGTCGGCGACACATGACCTTCCTCGCGGACCGAGTCGAGGCCCTCGTGCGGCCCAGTCTCGTCGAGACGCCGGCCTGGCGTTGCCTTGCGAGGGTGCTCGCTCCTGGCCAGGGTTGCCTCGTTTCATGAGTTGGTCTCTTCTCAAGGACTCGCCCAGCCGCCGGCAACATCTACCCATTCAGCCAGACAAGACCCTTCTTTGCCTTCGACGTCGACAATGTCCGTGTCGCATCTGCAGCGGCAGCCGACGCCATTCTCCTTGACTTCGTCCCAATTTTCCCAGTACTGGTCCTCTTCGATTCGCTTCTTCTCGTCCGACGTCGTCGTCTCCAGGTACGGCTGACGCGGCAGCTGGCGAGCCGGCGCGTTTGCGGGGCAGTGCTGAATGGTCGTGTGCCTGTAGCCAAAGTCTCGGAAATAGTGTATGTCGCGCGGGGCCAGGAGAGCGCCGGCAGCAAGAGAGTGAATGGGCGCATCACCCCACTAAAGACGAGTTAGCTCAACGCGATTCCCATCAACGAGTTCAACAGAACGACTGACCCGCTCCATCCAAAAGCCACCGCTGCGATCCATCATTTGGAAAAAGTCGTTGTACTCCTTGCTGCGGAACCAGCTAAGGCGTGCGATTTCAAAATTGGACCAGAAATGACACATGTTGTATTTCTCGCCCTCCATGGCCTCGGGATCAATCTTGGGACGGGCGTTCCGGCTAGGGTCGTTTCGGAGAACCTCCTCGGGCAGACTGGCATCCTTGCGCTTCTCCTCGACGCTTTCTTGGGGCTCGACGAACATTTCCCAGAGGCCCTGGGACGTCAGGTTGTTGAGTCGCTTGTAGGCCGAGGCGTAACGGAAGATGTTGGGCACCGTCTCGCGAAGCTCCTTGACGGCGATGGTGAAGCCGTACGTCTTGTTGGCCTCGATCATCTTGAGGAACGGATCGCTATAGTGGACGTCAGTGACTTGCCCTCGCAGACGATAGTCGACCAATGTCTCTTACTAGGTGATGTCGCAAAAGTAGGTGATTTCGGGCTCGACTCGCCAGTACCAGTCGTACTTGAGCAGGAGCTCGTGGTTGAAAAAGAAGCTGCGTCTCGGTCAGTAAGACGCAGACGTTTGAACAAGAGGGCCGCTGCCCACCCCGAGTAAAAGCGACACATGGCGTGGTAGCTTTCTAGCCCACCGTACATGACGGCTGCGTCTCCCTGCTTAGCGACGCCCTCCTTGGCGACCTTGGGGTCAATCCAATCGGGATAGCCCCACATGTCGGGCCCAACCTTGCCGAACTCGACGTTGGCAGAGGTGTAGTTGCGGATGGTGTCTTTGAAATGGTCGTCGAACTCGCCATCGTTGAGGAAGACGTAGGGGTAGTGGTACCAGCGGTTGAAGTGACGCTCGACCGACTTGATGGACTGGATGACGCCGTCGAGCTCTTTATTCCTGGCGAGAACGACAAAGGCGGCATTGGCTCGAGGCTTGCTGGTGTCGGGCTCGAGGCATCCGGTGACGAAGACCTTGTCGTGCTTCTCGCTTATTTTGCTGTTGCCAAAGCCACGTTAGCTACAAGTCTCGAGACCAGAGGAGTGTGCTGATGGATGACTGCATGACGCACCGGATGGCCGGAGGGGCGCCGGCGGGCAACAATATCCTGCTCGGCGAGCTTGGGTGCCTGACGAAGAGGACCAAGATGAGGATGACGACGAGGAGGGGAAATATGATGACGACACCAAGCGGCACGGAGACGGTGGAGTTGCCGCGCAGGCGCAAAGGCCGACGGAAGAATGCTAGCCTGGATGCAAAGCCTTTTCGCCTCGATGAGCCTCGCTTCTCGTCGTGGGCGGGCAGCTGCAGCGGCAGCGGCGTCGTCGCCGGGGCGGTTCTGGAAGCGCGCCTCAGGAGGTCCATGGTGAAGACGCCCACCTCGGCGGCAGGGATGAAGGTGAGGCTCAGAGGATGGCAATCAATCTCGATGTCTCCCGGGGGCCGTCAGAGGAGCCGGGGGAAAACCGAGGCGAAATGTGTTGGAGTCAGGGGTGATGGGCGGGCCAAGGGATATTATGGAGAATGCAGCCGACAAAAGTCGAGGCGCACCGCGACCGTCGGCAACGGGAGATGCGGAATTAGAGGCGCCGCGCGTCGCGTCTCTTGCTCCCTGAAGACGAAGAAGCGTGAGGGTGGTGGTTTGAACGAGCGGCAGGGACAACGGATCCCCAGCGGGCGACAGGACCAGCGTCGTCGCTTAACACGTCGCAGCGGGGGGTTTGGGAGCAGAAACGGGCTTGGATGCCACAAGGGGCTTCAATGGCACGCCCGAGTCGCGGTGCCTGGTCGACGATGGGACGGGTTCGTCGACGGGTTGGGAGAGAGGAGATGAAACAGCAAGGCGCTTAGCGACGACGAGAAAGCTTCGGTAGGTATTGGACCGGGGGGGCAAAGGCCACCACCGACACGTACCCATGTACATATCCGCATGTATCTAACGGGGATCCATGGCCAGGCAGCCAATCACGGCGCCCAAAAACCGGGGCCGGAGACATTTGTGCGCCAAGGCTTTGCAAATCTCGTCAACCTTCTTCCAGGTAGAGTTAACCGCAGAAGCTTCCCCTTTCTTCCCCGCTACAGCATCTCCGTCATGGCGAACCGTCACTCGCAAACGGGTGCGCGGATACGACGCAAAGACCACCGAAACGGCCCCCAAACACCGTCGGTCAGAAACACGGCCAGCCCTCTTGCCCCAGCCCAGCCATTGCTGCCCTGTGAGGCTGCGTCGACTTTGGCAAGAACATTGAGGAGAGTGGCTGGTGGAGATGCAACAGCCCGTGAGCCATGCATCCAATCACGCAGCTGTGGAACATGGGCCGGCCCGCCAGCGCTTTGACGGACGACGTGGAATCATTTGTTGACGGTGACGGCGGCAGGCAAGAAAGGTGAGGACCGAGTAGGTATATAGTTGTCGAGGTCATTTTTCATCAACACATAATAAGATAATAATGCGTCCACGGCCAGCCGTACATGTCTCTCGCCCAATTTTATCGCCTCGGCAGCTGATGGGGCTTTTGCGGAGAAGCTCGGCTTTTCCCCTTGATGGAGAACATACTTCGTACGAAGTACTAGTACTCCCAACTTTAATAAGGCCCCCCTAGTACCAGTACGTAATCTGAAAGGTATATTCGAAGTACCTCCCTTGGCTCAATTTCAAACTTGATAACTTTATGCTCCCACATTCATCATCAAACACACACGAACCGACCACGCATGCCCTGCGCGCCGCCATGTCCCAAAAAATCACGCCCAAAAACCTCTCGTACAACTCCTCGCTCCCGCCCTTCCTCGCCGCCCTTCACGCCCAGGCAGCGGGCGCGTCCTCGGGCCCCGACCCCTCGGCGCCCGGCCAGCGGCGCTCCGCAAAGAAACGCTCGAGCAGCCAAGAGGCAGAGGACGCGCCGCTGGTCGTCGACGAGCAGGGAAACGCCTTGCGCGTCCGGCTCGACCGGGACGGCGCCGTCGTCGAGGAGGCGGCTTCCGAGGGAGGAGACGCCGGCAAGCCTAAAGGCGGCCCCGTCGCTGCTAGTCTGGAGGCGCGAGACGCCGAGGCAAAGGCCGTGTTTGGCGCGCGGAAGCGCAAGGTCGGCAGGGTGGTTGGCGGCGACGGTGACGCTCCTGATTGCGCGTCGCAAAAGAACGAGCCGAAGCCGGCCGAAAAGGATAGCCAGAAGTCCGGACCGCCAACTGGGAAAAGGGTCGGTAAAAGGGCCAAGAAGATTAAGCTCAGCTTTGACCAAGACGAAGGATAAGGCTGAGACTTGGTCGGAGCCTGCTCCAATTGGCGTTATGCCTACCACCATGTCTCGTGCGCTATTACCACCACCTCTCGGCACCACCGTGTAGAGGCCCGACTGCGCTGTCGAGACATCACTTTCCCGAAGCCCGTAGATTAACACGAGGAACAGCTCGCCGTAATCTACGTGACCACTCTGCCGGGGGCTGTTTCCCCCGGTCTATAGCTCCCGCGTCTGGTTGCGAATACATAGTTTCATTTCCCGCCTTGCACTCCCCTCTCCACGACCCAAAGCGCTCATCGGTAGCGGTCCTCGGGCTTGATATAGTCGGCAAAGGTCTTGGGCTCCTCGAACTCGGGGCCGTGGTCATCGTGGTCATCGTAGTCATACTCAGGTCCAATGTAATCCATCTTGTAGACGCTACCACACTCGGGGCATCGCTCGATGGGGCGATTGCGCGAAAGCTGGACAAGGCCGAGAGGTCAGCCTTCAGTTGCTCGACTTGGCTGGTTCACGTCGCCTGCACCTACACAAAGCCAGTGCACACCGTGAGTGTCGACAGGGTATCCGGTGCAGCCGGCAAACTGCTCGTCGCCGGCGGAGCGGACCAGGATGGGGTGTTTCATGGTTCCCAGGCGGGTGGCGTCAAGCGGGCGCATGTCGAAGATGTCGACGCCCTCCATCTTGCCGAGAATTTCCAAACGCTCCAGACCGGTGGCTTGCTCGAGGTCGGTGGGAATGGAACCTGGGGCGGCGCCCGGGCCAAAGAGATCCTCCTCGGTCCGGACCTCTGCAGCGCAAACTCCCGTCAGCTCTTGCAACTGATGTCTGCCGGCCGCGACACGGGGAACGAAATGCTGTTTCGGGGAGGGGCGGTCCCACCCTTGAGGGTTTTGTAGGAGCCAATCTTCTTCTCCGTGACGCCAGCGAGAGCAGCAGCCTGCTCGTTGGGCGAGGACGGGCCAGCCTTGGCGGCTTCACCTGAGGCGCTGGTCAGTCGATGGAAGGGAGACTCGGTCAGGCCAAGCCTGGTGTCGGGAGGCACAACGCACGACGGACGAAGGATGTCACGAAGCTGCGGGAGACGGCGGGGGAGACGGCGGGGGCGACGGCGGCGCGGCGGGCCGCAGCGACGAGGGAGCGCTGCAGGAACATGATGGCGGTGAGGACGGGTTGGCTTGAGACGTTGCCGTCGATGAGTTTGCGGTGGATGGGCTGATTCGAGGGGGGCAGGGGTACGGGTTGCACGTCCAGGGGACTGACCAATCAGGGCGAGTGCAATTCCGACCACGTGACCTCGGAGCTTAACTCCCCTTCTCTTTAGGGCTGAACCTCAATACAATCCAACAATCACCGCATCTCCCCTGTGACTTCCTCCGCCCTTCATCCGCCTCACCCTCAGCTTCTCCCTCGTAGTCGAGTCGTCTTGACAGCAATCGACCGCAGATGCCCATTCATGCAAGGGACGAAGCTCCCCAAGTTCCCAACGGGTATAGACGACAGCCGCAACGTGGATTCCGCCAGCGACCACCTCGCTGGGGCATTGACATGTGCACTAGTTGGAGAGGTCCGGCAACGGACGGCGTCTCCACGCGGCTTCGTAGGCGGCCTGGAAGCGCAAAAGTGCCTCCTCGTCGTTGAGCCTGGCCGTGGCCACCATGCCGAACGGCCGTCCGTTGTACCGCAACTGCCCAACGGGAACCGTGGCGAGCGGGTAGCCTAGATGGAGTCGTCAGCAGGAAGCGCAACCCAGGAGACGAGGCCCTGGACAATCAGCATGTGGCTTACCTGCTGCACAGGCGTGGATGCAAAAGGCAGAGTCCACGGGGCCTACAATGAGGTTGACCCCGTTGTCGTCAAACGCCTTGTCAAGTACTTGGCGGCCCTTGGCCCGGAGCTCCTTCTTGACCCTTTCCATGGAGTCCGGGTCCTCGTTGCAGCTCAATGACGTTTCCAGATCGTCTTGCTCCGTGTATGCTAAGTCAAGTCAGATGCCCATGAATCAAGGCTACATGTAGGTTGGGCTTACGGGCTGGCATGGCTCTCGCCTTGTTGGCCTTGTTAAATTCAACAATGTCCTCGAGGCTGCTCATAGGGCACTCGTCAAATGCTTGGATAAATCTGGGCATAGTGATGTGCTTAAAGTCCCAATCTAACTCCATGTCAGCTGGTTGAGGTTTCAATGATGATTGAGGCTGCTGTCACCTACGAGCAAGGTGAGAGACGTCTGAAAGGACGGAAATATCAGGAACGTCGACGGGATATTTGACCAGTGGCTGGTGTTTCTTTAGATTTGAAACAACGCAGAGGTAGTCTTCCACCTGTGCCTCGGTTCCGTGTCATTAGCAACATGAATTGAAGCCGCACAATTGCCATACGCGGTCTCACCATTTGCTCCGAGGTACCCTCGTGCTGCCGGGACAGCTCGTCGGGCAAAGTCCATTTGCTTGGATCAACAAAGCCCACCAAGAGGCCCTGCCACGGATTGTTGTCTGGCAGCGTAAAATCGCGGCCCAGCAAGATGCTCGCCATGGCTCTCACGTCGGCTGCGCACTTGGCCATGGGGCCGGGACTGTCGTAGAAATCCGTCAAGGTAAATACGCCCGTGGTATCCTGGACGCCCACGGTAGGCTTGAGCGCGTACAGGGCATGGCGGCTCGCAGGCGTAATGATGGATCCAATTGTCTCGGTGCCCATGGCCAGAGGGGCGAAGCCGGCGGCTACGGCGACTGCAGAGCCGGTGGAGGAGCCTCCCGGCGCCTGTTGTTGTGGAATCAGCCGAGCACCCGGCCGTCGAGTGGCATGTTTCCTACTGAATGACCTAGGATTGTCTCCTTGTCCTCAATCTTGCCTACGTAGGGAGACAGAGTCTGTCCGCCGTGCGAGGACCACCCCGACATCATCATGGTCATCTTCATGCCGGCAAATTCCTGTCTCGCAGTGAGTACATTGCATCCATTGTGGCGGCAAGATGGGCTTTTACCGTCATGTTGGTTTTCCCCAGGATGATGAGGCCAGCGTCAACCAGCCGCTGCGCAATGGCCGAGTTCCTGGAGCTCTTGGATCCAACCAAGGCGAGGGAGCCGCAGGTGGTGGTCATGCCGAGGCTCGAAGCCGTCATGAAGCAATCCTACAGCCGTCATCAGCCTTGGAGCCTCGAGACCAGGCGACTGCTTGGCCAGCCACCTTGAGCACGATTGGGATTCCGTGGAAACGGCTCCTAACGCTGCCGCTCTGGCGCTCCGCATCGAGGCGTGCGGCCGCACGAAGCACCTTGGCGCGGGGAGCGCGTGAGATGAAGGCTCCGAGGAGGGTCTCGTGGCGGTCGATCTGGGCAAGGTATTGTTGGACAATCTGGACGCTGGTGATTTCATTGTCGGAGAGCATCCGCTCCAGGTCCACGGCGCCAGCTACAAGGACGTTGAAATGCGGCCATGACATTTTGGCGGTATGGAGCACCCAGAGTCGTCGGCAGCAATTTGGAGTTGACTCTTGATTTGAGCTCTTTTGGCGCTTTTGGCGTCTCCGGTGTCGCTCGCCAAAGGATCTCTTATTACCCACAAAACATATATCACCACCTTCCGAATTAGGACTTCTTTCCCGTCGTTGTGAGTGAGTCGAGCCGATACCGCCGCTAAGCGGGGAAAAGTTCCACGGCATCTTCGAGTCGGACACAAGAGGTGACTGGCATCACCACCAGCACGGGAACCCTCGGCCTCTACACGGCCATGCAGATGCTTGGCTTCGCGCCCTACCACATGAAGGAGGTTATAACGAGCGGCGCTCCCCACATGAAGCTCCTCGTCGAGAGCATGCGTGCCGAATACGACGCCTTCTCCGGCATCAAGCGCTATTCCAAGGAGGACTCTGACAAGTGGTTCTCAGACTACGACGTTGGTCCAGCCCCCCCCCCACCCGTCGCCTCGCTTCGTCTCCGTCAATGAACGTGTTGACGTTTGTGGCAACAATGTCTCATTGAACTCCCCTTTTACATGGGATTCGAGGCCATCGAAGCCTACGTGCAGGACCCCAGCGTCAGATTCATCCTGACGGAGCGGGACCCAGACTCATGGGTCACGTCCATTAACAGAACGCTGGGCGAGATCATCAACATGGGCCGTCAGCCCCATATCCGCTGATGACGACCTGTTTTACTTTGTGCTCGCCAACAAGCTCACCTAGGTATATGCGTATCGAACGCTATGTCAACAATGCGCATTGACAACCACACCTGCCCGGACATGGCCGATAACCGAGCTATAATGCAAAGGAATTACACCGCCTAGTAAGTAGCCGTCGAATGCCTTTCTTTAGAACCAGCCTACTCATGCCCCGCCGCCAACAGCATCGACATGGTCAAAGCAACCGTTCCCGCCCACCGCATGTGCTGCATCAAGCTCGAGGACGGTCTCGGCTGGGAAGAGATCTGCCCTTTCCTCCGTGTTTCACCTCCCAAGGAGACTTTCCCGCGAGGCAACGAGCCCGAAATGTTCAATGACGTCGTGGGTGCTTGGGTACAGACCCGAGTAAGACGTGCAGCCCTTAGGCTGGGCCTGGTCCTCGTGCTAGGTGCGAGCGTCATGGTCTTTGGAGTCCAGCGTCCAAGCACCGTCTTGGCTGTTGTTCGACGAGCAGCAATATCAGTGTTGCATGTTCGTATATAGCTCTGTTTCTGAGTACATCCATCAACTCTGTTTCTGCTAATGAGGGTATATCCATCAAGGGCCAGACTCAAAGGTCTCTCACCCGCCCATCAAGGGTGTCCCTTTCCAAAGGAACAAATAACAGTCTCATCCCGTGGGCAAAACCAGAGACGTAGACATCAGTCGCCACTCTCATTTTCGGTCATCCTTGCCTGCATCTGCGCCCTAAAGGCATTTACCCCTTGGTACGTGCTTGGCTGGGCCGCAACCCAGGCCCGTTTCGCCCGCCGAGCCTCTTCTGCGGCATGGGCTGCGTCCGGCGGCAGCCCACGTCTGGGCCGCGCTGGTTGGGGAGCTCTCCGACCTGCACCGGGTGCTCTTGCCAGAGCCCTTGTGAGATTGTCGGGGACGCTACTCTGAGGCTGCTGGTGCGTCTTGTAGTTGCCGAGACGGTTCTGGGACCTGGCGGCAAGCATCACAGCCGCCCTCAAGACTGCATCTCCGTGTGGATTGGAGCCATCCTGATTCTCGTCGCAAAGCCTGTAGACGGCTGAGGCCATGAAGGAACTGGCGCTCTTTCCTGGGAGAGATAGCTTTTCCTGTATCTTTTTGCCGATGCGCCAGCGAATGAAGTCCCACGGTTCCATGGCCAAGACGCCTCTGGCGTGCAGCTCGCGGAGTTCAGAAATCTTGCAGGCGAGGCGGTACATGACCTCCTTTCTACAGAGACCTCTTGTCGGCAAATGTCGTTTGGAAACGACCTGGTTCGGGTGGTAGTCGCTGTCGGGGCCAAAGATTTCGCGAATCTTATAATGCTTGGACATGTTGTCCTGGTGTTTCTTGACAGCTTCTCGCGCTTTCTTGTCGCCCGGGTTCCTTTGTAGGCGGATTCGCCACTCCTGCTTTTTGGCATCCTCACCGCCCTCCTTGGCCAGATAGTCATCCAGCGACTCCCACGAGGGGATCCAGTAGGGCGAGTCTTGGGTGATTTTGGCGACCGGAGTGTCGCGCAGGCTGGCTGGCTTGACATAGTGGGCGCCGTCCGGGCTCAGCTCGTACACGGCGTCAAAGGGGGTCTGCAAGGTGCGCAACACCTCCAACATCTCGAGTTCGGACTGCATCTGGTCCTGGGCTCCTGGAGTGTTGGACAAAGGCGATGCGGGCGTCTGGCTGCAGACGCCGGTCTGGCTGGGATGAAGAAGAGGGTCAAGTTGTAGGTGGCGACCGTGTTTTGGACGAGCCTATTCAAAGGTGTTAGCAGGCCTTGATCGCGCTGATGGAATCGAGTGCATGAAAATATGATGGAGAGGTGCATAACAATAATGTAGGATAGTGCATGACAATACCTATAGGAAGGCTGGGAGATGAACCCACCTGTTCGTCGCCGCGCCCGTCACTTCTGCACGCACTTCTGCAACTCGTTGCTGAGTGAGTGGTGGCGATGCTGCTTGTGCTACCGGCACAAGACGTTGCTCCGAGGCAGATGGTTGCGGGCCCAAGAAGGGTGACGAAACTTTGATTAACTGCCGCAGCGGGAGCGCAGTCGTGCGCCTCTTGCAGGTGGCAGAGTCGGAGGGAGCATGCACGTCTTGCAGGTGGCAGAGTGGGAGGGCACCTCTTGCAGGTAGCAGAGTGGTGGGAGCATGCACCCTCTTGCAGGCAGGAGGGAGGGGGTTCTTTGAGTGAGTTGAAAGAGAGGAAGAGGATGCTGCGAAAGTCGAGGCGAGTTGAGCTAGTAGTACACTAGGGGACCAAAATTCGTCCCTCAACCCCTTCCTTTATACCCTAGTCTAGCGCTTAGGGCAGCGCGCTTGGGTGTGGGGCGGTAGTAGCGCAGTTTCAGGCGCGCCGACATTTCCCGTTGAAGGAAGCCATATTCGCTAACTCGTATTGCCTCTTCCAATCTCGCCATCATGCTCTTACCACCTTGCGGACGCGATGCCAGCCCCCAAGGACACAAACGAGAGCACGTCACAGCTTGGCATGGCCTTGTTGCCCCGGCAAAATAATGCCATCCTGATAGCCGCTCGCGACGTGCTTTCCCTCGGGACTCCATATCTTGCTCTCCATCATGCACCGCCCTGCGCTGACCCTGGGCCAGCCAATCTCTTGTAACCACCAGCCGTCGCCGTCCATGACCGCCTCCTCCGGGTTGACGTGGACGTAGAACGAATACGTCAAGCTGGCCGCCTTGCCCAGGTTGTGGCCATAGCCGACGTGGTTGGCAATCATGAGCAGGCCGTTGCGGTCGGCCTCGAAGGCGTGGCACACAATGTGCGCGTTGACGTCGTCGCTGGGCAGCGGCTCCAGGAGTCGGTAGCATATCAGCTCACGGCGCTCGGCGGCTGGTTTCTCGGCGTTGTACTCGTCCATGTCAACCTTGTGCATGGCGAGGATGGGAAAGGCGCCGGCGCCTTCTCTGGGGAAGAACTGCTTGACCACATCTAGGTCGATTTGCGGGCTGACGTCCCACTGGCCTGGGGCTCTCGACAAGAGGATGTGGGCATAGCGTTCCTGGGCGGATTGTGGTGCCTCGACCTCGACGGGCGTGGACCGTGACCTTTTAAAGGTGGTGATGCAGCTGAAGCAGATGGCGTCGAGGTCAAGATGGGCATCGGATGCTGGAAAGGGCCCGGCCGGGTTCTGGGATGCTTGTTTGGGCTGCCGCGCATTCACCAGGCAGGCAGCAAACGACCGGCCGGCGGATATGGGGGACACTTGGTAAATAAAAGGCCGGTCTTGCAGGCCGGGCGCCGTAAAGACTCCTTGGATGGTCTAGGCGGCGTCAGATGGCCCTGTCAGCGGAAAACAGCCGGGCCTCACTCACATGGATGCCGAGTTTTCCCTCGTCGGACTCGGTACCCCTGCTGTCCTCTTGCTCCAGAGCCCTCGCCGCAGCCAAGGGCGCTTGCGCGTAGACGTGGCCGCCATAGGCAGCGGGGCTCATGAAGCTCGGACGGGGCCCGCCCAAGTTGCCCAAGTTGCGAAACAGAGCATCCCACGGCAGTTGTGCGCCGGGCTTCCACGCCGGCTGGCGACTGATGAAGCTCTTGACGTCGGCAGCAGGGGGCAACGGCGTCATAGCCATGGCTTCTTGGAACGCCATGCGCGGCCACTCCTGAGCCGGGGCGTCGGCGCCGCTGTGCAGCCTAGGGTTACCATGACGCTTCCAAGAACTGGTTGATACGGGGACGAACGAGTCAGTGGAACGTGGTTTGTGAACCATTTGTACCACGAACGGTGTGAGTGAGCAGTTGGTTGATTGTTCGCGGCAAGAAGAGGGAACCTCGGCATGTCCCGGGACCTGGTAGTACATACATAATGTAGTACATACATAATTCGTAAGCAATTTAGGCTACCTATTATGCCTTTTCACTTTTCAACGGATAAACAGCGTCTTATGCGGATAAACAGCCTCCATCAGGGTTTCTATTGGCGCCCCATGTCCTGCTTGCTCGCCCCCTGCTCAGGCATCTGCCTTGTTTTACGCACGGCACCAAACGCAATCGATCCTGCGCATGCACAAATGGCTAGTTGATGACTGACCCTGTACGGATAGATCGAGACGCACGGCTGCGGTGCCGAAGCAAGACGGGACAAAGACTCCGCCAGTGTGATACTAGCGACGTCATGGACCCGTCAGTGCAGCAGGTGCAGTCAGTAGGTGCAAGCTTCCTCTCCAGGCAGGCGACGCCTTAAATACCTGCGCCCGGGCAGCCAGCCAGCTTGGTCGAGCACCGCGTCTCGGTGCACCTCGGTTGTCTCTCTCTCGGACAATGCCGTGCAGTCCAACTCAATCCATCGCCTGAGCCATCACTGATCAGTGAGTCGATCCCCGGCACCATGCTCTCCTGCTTTGGCTTCCGCAACTCGCGCCGCCACGACCACGGCGAGCGCGAGCCTCTTCTGCCCCAGTACAATGACGACACGTCCCGCCAGACTCGCCTCCATGAAAAGATTCACTCGTACCAGATGCTGCGGGCCATGTCGCAGGGCTACATGCCTTCCAACGAGCAGGCCATTGTCCACCTGCGCAGCCTGCTGTCGGCCAACCTGCTCAACCCAAACGTGCCCGACCTGAGCACCGACGGCCGCGCCCTCGTCAAGTCGACCAAGCTGTGCATCACGCAGCTCATTGACCTGCTCGAGCACAAGAACCCGCAGGACCAGGTCCAGGACTTCATCTGGTACTTGGCCAAGGCCCGCCTGGACATTGACGTCGGAGACATTGGCGCCAGGGCCGCCGCCTCCAAGGCCAAGGCGGACGCGTCGGCCACTGTTGCCAGCCTCAAGACGATTGGCTCCCTGCTGCTCACCAATTCGGAATTCCGCCTTTTCCTCGCCGACCTGAGCACCATTGGAAGGGAAGTCTTCAGAGACACGGCCCTGACGCTCGCTGATGTCTCACGGAAGGCGGGCGACCAGCTCAAGCCCTCGGACGAAGCCACCGAGACCCTCAAACACCCGGACCGAAGCACCGAGACGGCCCCGTCCAACCAGGACCTCGAGGGCCAGGTGCAGCACGTGGCCAAAGTCGTTTCGTCTGGTGCCGCAGAGGTGGTCGGTGAGGCTGGCCACAGCCTGGCCGAGCATGTACAGGGAGACGAGAAGCAGGCGCTCGTCCATCGCCTGAAGAAAGCCGTTCTCAACCTACGACAGCGCCCTGACTATTCCGAGGCCGCCTCGACTCTGTCGTTGCTCCTGCAGCGTTATCTCGCCACTTACTCGCGGCTGGCGTCGGACGCCGTCGACGCCGTCGAAAACGAAGTCGGCGGCAGCCAAGACGCTGACAAGGCCCTCGACAACTTTTGGCAGTTCCTCACCACCTTTGGCGACGGCGAGCAATGGCGCCAAGTGGAAAAGTCGTTCAAGGATGTGGTGGAGGCCGGCCGCTCTGATGCCGACTTTGACAAGCTGGCCAAGGACATGGCCAACCTGGTCCAGGAGATGCTCACCGACCCCGGCTTTTTCGACGACGCCGAGGAGCGGCTCAAGCAGCTGCGCGTCCGAGCCAAGAAAATGGCGTCGGCATCTTCCATGGGCGAGAGCCTGGACCGCCTTTTCCAGAGCCTCCACTCGGCCATGGGCTCTGTGCGACACGACGAGGACATTGAGAAGCTATTCCGCACATTGACCCGGATGGCACAGATACTCTCGCCCGACGGGCAGTATACCAACAGCCAACTCGTGCAAGACTCCATCAACGTCTTCATCCCTATGATTATTCAGGGTGTGCAGCACTTGCCGGTGCCTCGCCTCGAAGTGTCGACGCCCGACCTGGATCTGCTGCTGGAGAATGTCGTGCTGGAGCCCGGCACGACTGTCAACCACAGCTCCTTTTTCCCCTACAAGCTGCACGTCTCGACGCGAAGCGACATTGAAGTGCGCAAGGGTCTCTCACAGACGACGTCGTCGATGACGACTCTGCTCAGGGTCAAGGTTGCTGGCCTGTCGATTGCGGCGGCCGATGTCGGATACTGGGTGCGCCTGCACTGGGGCTTACTCAGAACCATGGACGAGGGTCTCGTCAGCTTTAACCTGGACGAGCGCGGCATGGACATTGCACTCGACATTGAGATTGGGCGAGACCGCATCGATGAGATTGTTTCGCTCCGGCGTGTGCGCGTCCGCATCCACCACCTGGACTACACGCTGAGGCAATCCAAGTTTGCCTGCTTGGCCTGGTTGTTCAAGCCGCTGATCCGGCCAATGGTGAGGAAGGCGCTCGAGCGCCAGATTGCGGCGGGGGTCGACGAGGGCCTGCGCACGCTGAATCGGGAGTTGCTGTATGCACGCGAGCGCCTGCGGGCGACGCGCATCTCCAATCCGGAGAGTCTGGTGACGTTTGTCCGCGCCGTGGCCGCTCGGCTCACGCCAGCACCGGACCCCGACGTGGAGGCCAGGGCGGGGGTGCGGCCCGGGCGGGGCGTGTTCCGGGGGCGATACGCGCCAGGCAGCCTGGTCAAGCTGTGGGACGACGAGGGGCGTGAGGCGGAGCAGAGGGTGTTTGAGTCGGGAAGGGGTGGGTGGCGTAACGGGATATTCGACGTCTGGACGAGGCCGGCGCCGGATAGCTCGCTGGGAGTCGGCACAACAGCAGTAGCCTGAAGGGATTTTTCCCCCCTTGTTTGTCTTGTCATGATGCTCTATCCTCTGTAGCTATAGGGTATACTTCCCCTTGCCTTTTCACTCGCTGGTGCGTTCCATCTCCTCTCTACACGTCCTCGAATTCGACCTCGTCGTCCTCAAATTCGCCCTCGTCGTCGTCCTCTCCGCCGTTTTCCTCGATGCCCGACTCTTTCTTCGGCCCAGGCTCTATCTTGACTCGCTTCGTTGCCCTTTCGCCCGTAGCATCGAGGCCGTTAGGTGGCTCGCCTCCTTGCTTGATCCCTGTCCCTGGTGCGTCGAGGCTAGAGCCGTCGGCCGTCGCCGGCACGTCTTCAAACTCGTCTTCGTCATCTTCTTCTTCCGAACCAAACTCTTCGTCGTGCCCTGCCGCCGTCTCCTCTCTTTCTCTTCGTGCCGCTTGCTCGGCCTTGAGCTTCTCAAATATGTCGTCAATCTGGGCGCTAGCGCTGCTATCCTTGAGCTTGCCCTTTGCCGCGTCCTTGGCCTCCTCCTTCTCGGTAGTAGCGGTGCCGCTATCGGCGGCTCCGGCAAAGGAGTCTCCGGTGATGGTGCTGTTGGACATCCAGGACGGCAAGGCGTTCTGCCGGGCAATCTTCTCTTTGCGAACCCTCTCGGCTTCCTTTTCAATCTCCGAGAGCCCCTCGGCCGCCGAAATGTTGACGGCAATGGACTGCGGCCTCGTGTTGGTGAGGCCCTTGACAGCTACTGGCCGATTCGTCCCGGCGTCAACGTCGATTGTCGCGGCGCGCTGGTGGGTGGCGTCTCGAACGACAGGGCGAGCTTTGGCCAAGGCCCCATCGAAGTCGCATTCAGGGATGTGGACGGCGTCGATTCTTGGGAGGAGCTCGCCGATGAACTTGAACTGGTCGTTGAGACGAGTCGACTGCTCGTGCCCACCCGAGTTTCGATCCGCCTCAAACGTCAAGGTACGATGGCAACGGTGACAGAGAAATCCATTAGGGCCGACGTTGTCGAGGACTTCTATAGCGGTCCACTCGGCCTTGCAGAAGGTGCAAAAGTACTCCTTCTTTTCGTTCACGATAACTAAGCTGCCCTGTACTTCCTTGTCGATGGTATAGACTCGCCATTTGATGGCGTCGATGGTATGGCGGTAGTTAATATAGTACCACGTTCGATTACTCGGCCGGGGATTGCCGGGGCGTAGTTCTTGCCTCGTATGCACGGTCAGGAAGCGGTCCTCCCGGAGCTTTCCGCAGATCTTGTGCAAGTCTTTGGTGTTGATGGCCATCAAGTAAGCCAAGTCGTCGTCCCGAAGTGTCTTGTGCAGTATCAGAGCGTCTATGACGAGGATGTCGCGCGTGTCGTAAAAGGCCCGCATGACGGACTTGATGAGGGTCACGGCGAGGTCCATGGCGTCGGCGGCTCTATTCTCGTCGATTGGCTGTTGCTAAATCTCTTCTTCTAGATAAGAAGAGAAGAAGAGGGGAATGAAGGGATCGCGGTTACGTGCACCACCCTCGTTGCGTGCACGTGATCCTATGGGTCACGTGCACGCAACCACACCTTACAACCAAGGTTGTATCCCACCACATTCCAACACTTTTATAAGTTAGATACCGCGCCTCTTCAAGAGGTTCAATCGAGCCACGTATATTATCACGGCAACTTTATCTTCTTCGTATAGGCTAATGTCGTTTTCCAAGAGGTCGACGTCGACGAATTCATAAGCGGTTTCCTAAAGAGCTACTTTCTTTATTAACTTCTCGAGCAGTCCGGCGGAGTTACCTCAGGAGCGGGGTTCGGGCTCGAGGAAGTCATGGTTACGTGAGGGGTTCCTCGCGCGTTTGTCGGGTAAGAGTTTGTCGTAAATGGCGTCATGGACGCACTTGCCAACTGGTGTCTCTCTTCAATCTCCGAGAGCGGTGACTGTCAGTTGGAAGTTTAGAAGGAATCTCTTAGCAGGCAAGCCAGTGGAGACGCCTTGTTCTTAGCATAAATAACTCTCTCTAGGTGTACGGAACAGGATCGCTAAAGATAAAGATCCGTGGAACCTTTGAGAGTTGCGGAATTTGTCTCTTCTACCTTGCTGTCTGTGAATGACCAAAGCAATCACTGATCAGTGTTGGCAGGTCTCAATTGAATTAGTTTTGGTAAAACCGGTGGTGTGTGTGCGACTTGGAGCGGCAAGCGGGTAGCAACACCACGCGATGAGGGAGCAGTCGTCTTGGGCGCCGGGCTCGGCGAGGTTAGGCTTGCTGGACAGCTATAGCAGTCGTGTCGTGGGCGTCGATGCCGCAGTGAAGGGCTTGATGCAAGAAGACGTTGATGCAAGAAGACGTTGGCGCAGGAGAACGTGGCGCAAGAGAACGTGGCGCAAGAAGACGTTGTCCAAGGCTGTGTGGAACCTTGAAATCCACGGCTTGGCCCCCAAAGAAGAGGGGGTGCTCGCCCGTGCACTCCACAGTGTCTTTCGTGCTTCCGGCACTGGTGCTTAGCGAAGTACGGAAGTACTTCCCTGCTCCACACCCACCTTATTATTCGTACGAGTTACGAATAGTACATCCCATCAAGGGCTGATACGGAGTACGAGGGACGAGGCGCCGATGCATGTGCGTGGCGTGGGACACGGCATATGTATGTACATATGCACAGGCGGACACTACGAGGCTTGCATGGATGGACAAAAACGGCGTGTGGCGTCTCACCCTAGCGCATATGGCTTTTGTACATACAGCGGACTGCAAGGGTGATGAGCGAGGATGGGGAGGATGGGACGGACCGAGTACTACGACGGGTACGGAGTACTTCGTACGAATACTCGCATGTACTTCGTACACACACATGTCCACGAACATGGCGCTGCACATATATGCGGATCGGAGGCTGGCCGAGGCTCGCGGTAATTTGAACTTGTCAAGGGGATATGGTGTGTCACGACTTGTCATGTGTGACACGCATTGGCACTTACTTAGTAGGTGCCACAGCGATGCACCAAGCACATTCAAACAGTAGGCATGTGAGTAGTATAGCTCGCATGTGCGGATGCGGCAGCCCGGGAGCCCTTTGGGTATGTAGGTACTTCGTACTACTTCGTACATATATATATATCTATATGCATAGTGGCGTAATAGTCTGGATTGGAAAGCGAGCTTGTTGGGCTCTATATCCGTAGGCGTACGGAGTACGATACTACCACCTACGAAGTTTATACGTACGGATACGTAGGCGGGCCCAACGTACCGTGCCGTCAGGTGACGCCCTTGTCTGTGTGAGGCGTGGGGGCCTATCAGATGAACAAGGGTTACCGATAGATCGTCAGCGCCCAAAAGGCTGCGACGCTGCGACGTATGTATGCATGTCTGTGTGTGACTGTTCCATGTACATATTCGTACGTACAATGATGATGATGATGATACATATGTACATAAATAATGATGGCTGCAACAAGCGCCTGCCTGTGGGAGACTGCATATGTATGTATGCACGAGTGCGTGCGTTTCAAAGTGGGTGCACGTCTGTTGTTGCTTTGTGCGTACACATATACATGCAGTACATGCTATACGACGACGACGACGACGACGACGACTCATGCAGGCAGACGGACTGGCACCCGACATTGTGGGGGGCATTTTATACGTGCGGTTACGAAAAACCCCCCGTCCCCCACCCCAGGAAATACGTTTTCCGCCAATCTCATCGTTATAGGTCGAAAATCGCCATGATGAATCGTTTTAGCCCAGGTTTACTGTATCTGTCAGTACCCCGTACACATGGTTTATGCGCCGTCGTTTCTTTTCCTCTTGTCGGTGACCGGGGTCATGACAAGGGAGCCTGTTTCTTAGGCGCTGAGTTGCTCGGTGATGCGAACCCGAGCCTGGTGGTGTGGCGGCACCCCAGGGGAACGCAACGCACATGCAGGTGAAGTGGTCACGGGCACTGCGCGGGTAAGCGTCGAGGCGGCGGGCAAGCAGATGATGAAAAGGGAAAAGGACCAACCGGGGGGAGGGGGGATGGAGAAAAAGAAGAAAATAAAAAGATAAAAAGCATCCATGCACCATCCCAGGGCAGGGTGTGATCCCTGGCATGGATGGCAGCATGGATTGGCTTGGGTGCATGGACGAGGACGACAATCCTCCATTCTAGCACGTCCGTCGGGACTTTGGAACAGCCCACTCACTCTGTGCGAGTCGCCTCGTTTCCATTGGGTCTCAGCAGCCGGGCGGGCGTGGGCCGGGAACGGCCGGGAACCAGCATGCGTGCTACGTACGTACATACGTACCTACCTGCGTCTCATTAACTTCAACGCAAACACTGCGGAGCGTTTTTAAGCGGAGTACGAATAGCAGTAAGCCCATAGCAGTACCTACCTGGTACACATCTGGAAGTAGTAGAGGCACCGGCAGAAGTCCCACCGAGATATCTTGTCAGTGACCCCGACAAATAATGCATCTAGGTCCTCTGGCGAGTCGTGTCTTGGGCAAGTACTACCCACTACGTACCGAGAGCACGGCGCCCCGCCCGGTTCATTCCAGAGTGCAGCAACACTGGATGGGGCTCGGCCCGCAGTGCCAAGGCCGATGCATTGACGTGTTGCTGGCCCCAGGGGGGGACGTGATGAATCACCTCAAGGGACGAGCTGCACAGACCGACATACATCATACATACCTGGGTAGGTAGGTAGTATGTACCTTGATGCACAGACATTGAGCCGGCACTCGACTCCGGTATCGAACCGAGCTGCTGCTCTGCACAGACAAGGTATGAGGCACGGACAAGGTATGAGGCACGGACAAGGTATGAGGCACGGACAAGGTAGAGGGTGCTCTTGCAGTCTGCAGTGGTGCGGTGCGGTGCGGTGCAGCAATGCGTGCAGGCGGCAATCAACGAAGAATATCCGTACCTACGAATACCTGGCTCTGCACGGCTGATTACATGCGCTGGCTGGCAGGTACTGCTATTAGTAATAATCCAAACCTCGTAGACATTGACGCGCCAGAAGAAGAAGAAGAAGAAGACGTGCGACCCGGTCTTCAACCACGCACACGAAACATGGAAAACACACTACACAAACCACACACTACCCACACTACCCATACACTCACTCCACTCACTCCCCACACACACACACATCACACACTACTACTTCGTACCCACACACACACACGGCGTGCGCGCCGCATTTCGTTGCTCCGAGAAGAGGGTTGGTTTGTGCCACTGGCCATGTGGCTTTGTACCACTCGCCCGGAGCGGCTACGCTATGCGTTAGCTGCGCCTCGTCGACGCCCCCTTCTTTCAACGTGTCTCTTGTCACCCCTTTTGCCGTTTCTTCTGCCATCCTTGCTCTGTGTTTGCCTGCCTGTCAGCTCTGTCAGCTGCCTGCCAGCTAGCTACCATGTGCTTCGTACTTGTCCGTCCATCTCTCCGTTTCCCCCGTCTCTCTCGTCTCTCTTCCTCTCACCTTTCTTCTCTCTTTCACTCTCCCAACTCTCACCCTCTCACCCTCTCTCTCACTCCTCTCACTCCTCTCACTCTCTTACTCCTCTCACTCTCTTACTCTCTCACTCTCTCACTCTCTCACTCCCTCTCTCCTCTCATCTCCCCATCTTCATCTCTCATCCTCCCTTTTCCTCTCCACTCACCCTCCACAACCCGTTATCCCCACACGCACGCCCCCTCACTCAATCCCCCCCCCACCACCCCATGCATGATATCCCTGTCTCTTGTGTGTCCGATTCTGCCTGCAGCCATCCCTGCCCTGTGTGTCTGTTTCTGACCCGCTTGGGTGCGGCAGGGACCCAGCTTGCAGCACCGACATCTGACTCGGGTACTACATACTACTAGCTCGCTCCATCCGCCATATAATGGCGTCCGGTTGCTGGTTGCTTGTTCACCACTCTTGTCCACCATGACGGCTACATTTTCGTGCGAGCCATTTCACGTTTTAACACGTTGCGCCCACACCGAAATAGAACTAGAAAAATCCATCGCACCATCTCGCCCGTGCCCCAACGCCGTATTGCTTGCTCGAGTGCGTTATTCCCCCGCGTCCCTGCGTGCACGACTGCCCGAGTTTGCCTCCTCGACGACGTCGGACAGCCAGCCGACATCGCCCTCGCGGCGGACATGGCCCTCGAGGTCGAAGCAAGCCGCCAACTTTCCCAGGACTTTCCTTGCAAATGGCGTCTTCAGACCTTTCTCGGTGCAGGTCCGAGGCCCGACGTGCTGCAGACGGGCCCAACCTTGGCCAAGGTCCAGCCCCCTTTGCTTGCCTCCTCGAAGCAGCTGCTCGGGCAACCCTCGTCCGACGACATGCGTCATTCAGATGCCCGCGCGGACACCAGGCGCTGGAAACCAAAGGTGGCCGCTCGGCCTTGCTCTCGCCGCCCGCCCACCGCGCCCGCCTCGTCCACGCGTCGAGATAGGCCGTCTCATTTCCTCCCGATAGCGTCTCTCCTCAATCCGCACACAGGGCTCAAGCGTCGTCGCCACGACCTCGACGTTGATGGCCCCAATACGGCCGTCTTGAGCTCAAAGAAACGCCGCCTTCGATTCCATCTCGTCACCAGCCCACTCTCGAGACCCTATGCGCAGCCGGCGTCGCACATCCACGTCAGGACCGACACAAAGCCCACCGCCAGTCGGTCTGCCAAGAAGGAGGCAAACGTTTCCGCTCAACCGAGGTTGCCGCACCTACCTGCCACCTCGTTTCTACGCCTCTCTGTCGTGAACCGCATGCGGGAACAGATGGAGCTTAGAGGGCCACCAATCGTCAGGCTGGGCTGCGCTGGCTTGGACGCGCCGGACTTTACACCTCGGGCCTCGTGGTTCCGGTCAAGGCCGTGGTACGAGCTGGGAGGCAGGATGCTTTGCCCAGGGCCATTAGGCCCAGCTGCGGGGCGCCGCCCTATCGCCAAACGGCCCGACCGTCCTTGTTCGACGCGAGAGAGGCAGCTTCATCCTTCGGACAAGACGCTGCCGGAATTGCAAAGCCAGCCCACTACGCCCCCAACGGGCCTGAAGTTGGCCGCAATCGACACAATCACCTCGCTCATTCCCGACACTCCACCGCCCCCATCCGAGGACCGGCTGTTTGCGAATGTCGACGACGATTTTGGCCAAGGCGAATTTGCCTTGTCTGGCCCCGACGACCAAGGCTTTCATGACGCTCCCGAGGAGCCCCAAACCGTGTATTGCGGTCTTGGTGCGCGCTTCGTCAAGGCTCGCCCATGCTGTGCGAGAGGCCAAGACCAGCGTGAGGGAGAGGCAGATGGGCTCAAGGAAGTGCCCTGGGTTACGCGCCAGGGTTTGGCCACCGACTAGACCGAGTGGGATTAAGCCCGCGGACATGACAGTCGCGTGAGGAAACACAATCGGTCGCCATTCGCCATGGAAACCCCGCCGTCTGCTGGGGGAATACGCACAAAGACGCCGTCAGCGCATGTCACCTGCGCCCCTGGGCCATTGCGCCGGGAAGCAGTGGAATAATATCTAGTTTGAAAACGTTAGTAAAGCTCCCGACCCGTGGCGCACGTAACCTGACAACCCATGACAGTGTCGGATGCTTCAAACAAGGGCTTGCACATGTCGTGCATCCAGAATCTACGAGTCTGTGTCTAGCAAGATGCCGGGTATACCGTTGTCTGCTTTGTGGATGGACGGGCAGAAGAGAGCAATCTTGCTGGCTAGCGATGCAACCATCGTCAGGAGGTTGGTAGACGGGTGCAGTCATCAGAAATGAAGAAGCAGAAGTCAACCCAACCACATCTCCGCGTGACCAACAAGTTCAGACTGCATCTTGCACAGGAAGCTTGGAAGCTCGGTCCTTTGCGATATCACACATGGCCTAGTAGCGGTGAGCACCCATGCATCGGACCCGGGCCCAGAAACGTCATAGCAGAGCGTACCTGAAGCGCCGCATCGACCTCCGAGGCGTAGTCACCCGCATCTATCCGGGCCCTCATGTCACGCATAATCTCAGGCCTTGCGCGGCCGTTGACAAAGACGACGTAGCGCAGCCCCGGAAACCGGTCCTCGTACTCGCTGTTCAGCGCAGCCAACTCGTCACCCTCGCCGCCGAGATTGGCCTGCTCGGCGACCGACTGGGCCGAGTCGAGCTTCTTCTCGCCCAGGCGCGGATGAGATGCGAGGACGGACAGGAGCCTTGTCCGTGCGGGGCTTGCGGCGGCGGCGGATTCGGCAAGGGACCGGAGCTGGGCGTGGCATGCGTCGATGAGCGCCGGGTAGGACGCGTGGTCGGCGGCTTGGAGGACGGGCAGGAGGGTTGAGTGCGTGGCGGGGCTCGGTTCAAAGAGGAGATGGAGGGCGGCGGTTTGTGCTGCGCCTGGGCGGGAGCGTAGGCCGCGGATGGGGGGTAGGCTCGTGGGTTGTTGTTGAGCCATGGTGGCCGGCTTGCGGAGCTGACGCGGTGAATTCGTGACCGTCTATTCGTACGAATACGGAATGACGAGCGCTGATAAGATAACATGTCGACCAGCTTTCGCCATCACGTGATTCATGGCTCTCTGCCCCCGCGAGCAGTACGTACATACCTGGTCCGTGCATCGCTACGCGGAAAATCTCGCCCCGGAAGGGCGATGTCAACGTGAAGCTGCTCAGCCGGCCCAAGTCATTGTAGATTTCGCCAAAACACAGCGAGTCGCCATTGAGTGCAGAGCGGGCTCTCGATAACCAGACGCCATGCTTTGCGGAAGTGAGCCGACCCTCCAGCTGCGCGCGCTCGCGTCTCAACTGACGCAAGTGGACAGTTTCGGGCGAGGCGCCCCAAGAGCCCGTCGTGTCCAAAAAGTCGGGTACGAGCACGCTGGAGCTCCCGCACGACCCCTCGACGAGCTGACATGGCGTCTAGGAGTCGTCTACGAGAGGCGCCTGGTCGAGCAGTACATGAAAGAGTATGGCACCGAGCCGGGAACGGGCCAGGCTCTCGCGTCCGAGGACCTGCTGCCTGTCAAGCCGTCGGCCGTAATCCGCCCGCGTCCTCCCACCCTGACCTCGATCCCCGCCCTGCTCGCGACGTTCCAGAACGAGTGGGACACGCTGGCCCTCGAGACATACAACCTCAAAGAACAACTGGCGCGAACGCGGGAAGAGCTGGCCACGACCCTGTACCAGCACGACGCTGCCATTCGCGTCATCGTGCGGCTGACGAGGGAGCGGGACGAGGCCAGAGAGTCGCTGAGCAAGGTCACGGTCACGGGCACCGCGCCCGACGGCGAGGAAATGATGATTGACAGCGTCGAAGCGCTCCCCGAGGCGCTAGCCGAGCGTGTCGACGAAATCCACCAGAGGTTCGCCGGGGCGCCCACCCTGCCGTGCATGGCGGAGTAGTACTGACCTCTCTCCAGCCTCTCAAAAGGACGCAAGAAGCGGCCGGTCCCCGAGGGCTGGGTCACCCCGGACGAGATGACGGCGTTTGAGAGCGTGACCTCCAACGCCCTCCCCCTGTCGCAAGCCACTTGTCTGGTTCTCGAGGGGGACTACGCCGCAGTGGGAGGCCTCAAGGGCATGGCGGCCTTGTACTCGCTTCAGGCGGACGCAATGGAGCGGCAAATCACAGTCGACCAGCCCGTCACGGATGCGCTGTGGGTGGGAACGAAGCTCATGTTTGCGACGAGCCAGGGTGCCATCAAGGTGTACCAAGACAGCAATGCGGTGGCGTCGGTCTCCAAGCACGACGGCCCTGTTACGGCGCTGAGTTTGCATCCCGGCGGGGACATCCTGGCCTCGGTGGGAACCGACAAGCGCATCGTGTTTTACGACATGAGCTCGATGAAGGGGGTTAGCAGCGTCTTTACCGATGCCTGTAAGCCTCTGTCCACCCTGCCCTGGCGTGTGTGCGCGGCGTGCTAACAGCTGCAGCTCTGACAACATGCGCCTTCCACCCCGACGGCCAGCTCTTCGCGGCTGGCACCATGACGGGCGAAATCAAGCTCTTCATGACCAAGACGCTGGAGCAGGCGGCCGTGTTTAGTCTGGGTGCGCCGATCGAGGACATTGCGTTTTCCGAGAACGGATTCTGGTTCGCGGCGGCGGCCAAGGGACAGACAACAGTCACCATCTTTGACCTGCGGAAAGCGGGCCCTGCGGCAGCGGCCAAGGTGCTGGAGACGGGGGGGGCGGTGCAGTCATTGGCGTGGGACTACACGGGGCAGTTCTTGGCGACGGCTGGGGCGTCTGGCCTGACGGTGCAGCAGTACGCCAAGTCGAGCAAGAAGTGGAGCGAGCCCTTGAGGAACTCGGCGGCTGCCGTGGCGGTGCGATGGGGGCCCTCGGGGAAGAAGCTGGTGGCGGTGGACGGGGGGGGCGTCGTCAGGGTGTACGGCGCCAAGGAGTAAAGGGAGGGCTTCCAGCTGGACTTGACGTTTTCTGGCGGATGATGGGGCTGTATACTAATGGCTCGATTTTGTCATGGAGTTGGCTGGCGGCGAGGCCCGAGAGAATGAAGTCGTGGAAACGCTGCAACCGAGGCAGGCGGGCATTTTGTGCTTTGGCAGCGTCTTGTCTTTTGCGTGCAAGACTTTGTGAATGAGTTGCAGTTTCGCGATGAGTTTTGATGTTTGGATGAGTTTTGATGTTTGGATGAGTTTTGACGTTTGTATGAGTTTTGATGTTTGGATGAGTTTTGACGTTTGGATGAGTTTTGACGTTTGGATGAGTTTTTGATGAGTTCTTGGATGAGTTTTTGAATGATGTTGGTGGTGCTCCGCACTAAAATGCACTGGTTGCAGCCCCACCAAGCAAAATGGCGGGCCTTCATTGGCCACCCGCTCTCTCTCTCTATTCCTCTCTCTCTCGCGCATCACCGTCCAACCTTTCCTTTTCCATCCTGTGTTTTCATCCTGTGCACGCACTCGGCAACGGCAACGCCACCGCATCCCACGGGGCTGTTTCCTTCCGACAACCCGAATCATCTCGACCCGTGTGAGCAGTCGAGACTGCGGTGGCGCCTTTGGCCCGGCCCCGTCCCCCCGTCGGCCTCCTGGCATAAACAAACATCACGCCCCTGGGCCGCCACCTCGTTGGCGTGACTTCGCTGGCGCTTTTCACCACAACCTTTGTCTTCCTCCATCACAGTTTTGCCGACCGCGGCTCCCCCTTCCCACCAGCGGCTGCATCGGTTGGTGCCGAGGCTGCAACGTTCCAGGAATAATGGCACGAGCCGGGGGCGAATGGCTCGACATGAGCAGCGACGATGATCTCGTCGAAATACAAATCAACCCGCCGCGTCGACGCCCAAACAACCTCGACAGCCTGCTGAACCCGCCGGGCCGGGCCTTTACCCCGGCCCAGCAGCCCGCCCTGGCACCCAACAGGCCGTCAGACGGCCGCTCGACGCCATGGGACCGACCCCCGACGCCCGCACCCGCACCCGTCATCGACCTCACCGAAGCGCCCGACTCCCCCGTCCAACAGTGGCAACAGTGGCCCGAACAGTACCAGGGCGCCAGGAACCCGCGGCGGACAAACTCGCTGCGCGTTTCGCCCCCGCGGCTTGCCAGAAGCAACACCACCTTGTTCGCCCCCGTCGCCAGCATCATCGACCTGACGGACGAGTCGCCCCAAGTAGCGCCACTCCGTCCCTATCGTCTGCGAAGCAACCACAGCCCCCCTCACCAACAAGCCCCAGCTCGCCATCCTCGGCCAAACTACGGCACCGACCACCTCATTGAGCTCGAGCTCATCAACGGCGGGCCCAGCTTCTTCCACCATTTTTCCAGGGGCGTTCAGCAGCACATGGCTAGTATTTTGCACTCGGATATTGTGCGGGCCAACTTCAATGCGCCCCAGCTCGACTTCACCGGCCCCTTTAGTCCCAGACAGCGCAGCCCGAAGCCCCCGATGGAAGCCGTCCCCCCCACCCGCGACGGTTTCACGCGTGACACCTGCTCCGACACCTGCCCCGAGTCCAAAAACGATGACGAGAGGGTTGTCATCTGCCCGGCCTGCAACGAGGAGCTCGCCTACGACCCCACCGACACCTCGCCCCCAGGCTCTACTGCGGGAGGCAGAAAGCGAAAGAGGGCGGCCGGCCAACACCATTTCTGGGCACTCAAAAAGTGCGGCCATGTATGCGACCCCTCCAACGCCGCGAGGATCCTGATGAAAAGCCGAATGTTGCTGACACGCTGCGTCATGGCAGGTTTACTGCGCCGACTGCTTCGAGAACCGCAGGCCGACCAAGGCGGCGCCGGCCGGCGTGGGGTTCCAGAGCCCGACTGGCAAGCCCCCCGTGACCGTGCCGACGGACCTGAGGTGTGCCGTCGAGGGCTGCGAGACCAAGGTGGCGACCAAGACGGAGTGGATCGGGATATTCCTGTGATGGCGGGGCCCGTCAACGATATGGCTGCGGCCCGAGACGACTGCGCGTCCGAGCAGCGCCATGCTTGCTGACAGCGGTCAGGACGCGGGAGCGCCGAAAGGGATCGGTAATGAGAGATTCATCATGAGCGGCGTTTGGAACAGGGGGCGTGGCAAGAGGTACATTGCACGCGACAAGATACCCAGGGCTTCTGGCACACATGAGAGAGAAGATGTCGGGCGGGCAGGCAGGCCGTTGCTCCTCGACGTGGGCGGACGCTCGAGGGCGTATGCTGGACTTGTGTTTGTTTTGCGGACTTGTGTTGGCTCCTGGCACACTCATCAGGGGAGAGGGGTTCCTATTCGAGGCTGTTCCGCGGATGGGGGCGGGTGACACAAAGCGGATACATTGACTGCGCCTATCACCCTCATGGTGCGTTTCCCGTCCTGGACTGCCACCTCATCCATGCTACCTCACTGGAAAGAAATGAACAGTAGTGGGAATAAAACGCCAGCCCCGTGTGTGCTGATACCTAATGTCCCGCCCTCGGCCCTAATGCCCAGCCTTTAGTCCGTCTGTCGTTAAATCGTGAATTCCACCGCAATCTCGTCGACCCAGTCGCCCCCGTACTCGGTCTCCTGGGACGCAGGAGGCACGTCGTGGCCGTCGGCGACGGCGCCCGCCCGCGGAGCCACGTTTTCCTTGTCGGGCCCAGGCAGGTGCCCGCTCGCCGAGGACGGGCCGCCGAGGGCCGCCTTTGCAGGCCGCGGCTGGCAGTCTCGGGCCGCGGGCGCGGCTGGCAGCGGGGCGGCGGCCTGGCGGGGTCCTTGGCGGTGCTGCATGGCCTCTCGGGCGGCGGTGCGTCGGCTGCGCTGGAGGGCGAGGGTGACGAGCTCCCGGTCGCCCGTGGGGGTGAAGAAGCGTGGCGGGGTGGCGGGCGGCGGCGGCGACGGCTCTGGAGAGCGCGGGCGGACGTCTGCCGCGGCCGTATCCTCGCGGAGCTCGCGCTCTTGCTGGGACGACGAGGGGAAGAAGTCGTCGAGGTTGAAGAGGATGGCCTGCGTGCCGGCGGGGGGCGGCTGGACGGCGGGGGGCGGGGACGCTACCGGGACGGGCCTAAGCGGCGCGTGTTTCTGCCATGCCGGCGGAGGTGTCTTGTCTGGCACGACTTGGCGAAGCCCGAGGTCTAGCTCCAAGGGCGTTGCTGCCCGGGGCCGGCCGTGGGAGCTGCGCCCAGACGCTGCGGGAGACGACTCCCTTTGTGCTGGGCCGGACTCGCGGCTCCGTGCGGCGACGGCGTCGAGCTGCTCGAGCGTCGCCAGGTCCAACTCGTCCTCGTCAGGAATAAGGTCAACCTCCGCCGGGCCCTCACCCCCACCAACCCCCCTCTCCCTACCAGCGGCATCGCGCCTCACAAACCCGGCAATCAAGCCCTGACTCGGCCGCACGTCCGCGAGCGGCAAGCCCTTCCGCCTCCGCGCCTCCCGCAGCCCCGCCTCCTTGTCCCGCCTCCTCTGGCGCGCGGCCCTGGCCCTCGCCGCGGCGCCCTCGCGGTCCAGCTCGCGGCGGATGCGCTCCTGCTCGGCGCGCTCCTGCCGGATGCGCTCGGCGCGCGGCATCGGCGCCGTGCGCGTGGCCGCCTTGTGGGCTGCGCGGACCTGCTTCGACGTCATGGGCTGCGCGGGCGCCGCGGCGCCCGCCGCGGGCGGGATGAGGCTGAAGGTCCTCTGCACCGGCATGGGGGCGACTCGGGAGACGCTGGGGTTGATGAGGGCGACTCGAGCCGTGCTGTGTTTTGGTCGACGAGGCGCGCTGCGTGATGATGATGGCTTCGTTGCGTTGCCGTGGGGCGGGAGAGTACGATCGTACGAAGTTACTCCGTACAGGGTGGGTCTTTGCCCCCTGCCTTATCTCTCCCATCACGTGACAGCGCACCGATGTCGTGTCGTCAAGATCAGAACCACGGCTCTGGCGTGTATTCTTGTACAATTCTTGCTGCGACTCCCCCCAACGCTTGCGCGGAACCAGACACACGACTCTACCCTCTACCCTCTACTCGTCCAGCGGCTCGACGGTCGGGTCCCACGCGCAAGGGCTGTAGTCGCCCGTCGCAATGTCGTCGACGTCGTGCTCCGTCAGCTCAAAGTCGAAGACGGCGGCATTCTCGGCGATGCGCGACGGCGTGACGCTCTTGACGAGCGGCACGTATCCCCGCTGCAGGCTCCAGCGCAGCAGCACCTGGGCCTCGGTCTTGCCGTGCCGGGCCGCCAGCGCCTTGACCCTCGGCTCGCCGAAGCGCTCGCCGCGCACAATGGGGCAATAGGCCTCGACGGCGACGCCGCGCGCGCGGCACCAGCGCACCACGTCCGGGCGCGTCAGCCACGGGTGCACCTCCCACTGCCCGACGGACAGCACGCCGCCCGCGCCCGCGCCGCCGCCGCGCTGCGCCGCCAGCTCGCCCATGTACTGCTCCAGCTCGTCGAGGTGGTGGACGCCGTAGTTGGAGACGCCGATGGAGCGCACCTTGCCCGCGTCGACGCTCTCGACCAGCGCGCGCCACGCGCCCTTGCGGCTCGAGGCGCCGCCGTAGGGCGAGTGGATGAGCACCAGGTCGAGGTAGCCGAGCTTGGTCTCGTCGAGCGCCATGTCGACGAGCTTGAGCGTGTTTTCGTACCCGAGCGGGTAGTCGCGCATCGGCACCTTTGTCGTGAAGAAGACGTCGGACCGCGCGAGGCCCGACGCTGCGATCGAGGCGCTGCTCGGTCCCTGGTTGCGGTAGGCCGAGGCCGAGTCGATCTGTCGCCGCACATGAGCTTCTAGCCGCGCCGCCCTCGTCCAACACTGGCTGCCTTACGTGACGATAGCCGATTCTCAGCGCCTCCTTGCACGCGTCCGTGGCCTGCTCTCTGGGTCTGTTGCACTCGAGCTTCAGCAATTCTCCCTGCGTCCGTGTAGGAAGCTCCTCCACGGGGGGGCCTCACGTCTGATAGACCTATGCGTCTCCGCGTCAGCAACGCCGCGCCCCGGCCACGGCAAGGGCTCTCTTACGCCAAAGCCAAGCAGCGGCAACTCGTAGCCCGAGTTGAGCTTGACGGTGGAGCCGAGACTGAGCTTGCCCGCCGCCATTCTCCGAAGCATTAAGCGCCTGTTTCTGGATCGAGGAGGATGTCGTACTCGAGGAGGGTGTCGTACTCGAGGAGGTGAGATGACTGTCATTCGCTTCCAGGGTGTGCTGGACGAGGCAAATGCAAGCGTGGTAATGACGCCATCGGGAGCAGTGGCGTTAGTGTGTGAGCACTGGGACTCGGAGCCGAGGTCCGAGACGTTTTGCCACGTTTTGCTCTACAGTCTCATTCGATGGACAGGCAGGGCACGCACGGGCACGCACGGCCGCATATGCCACGTGGTTTCGACGCTTGCCGAAACCTTCTTGGTATAGGGTACTTCGTAGCGAGTACTCGGTGCGCAAGACGAGACTCGGCATGGACCAGCTCGACACTCCCTCCCAAGTCGCTACGTACAAGACACATAAAGAAAGACAAGCTGACAGATGCATCTCTAGATTACGCTCTCTAGCATGCTCTCGTCTTCCTCGTGCCTGGCACCATTGTCTCGAACCGCAGGCGCCGCCTGCTCCTCGTCCTCGTCCTCGTCCTCGTCATCCTCATCGAGATCCAAAATGGGGTAGTTGAGGGCGGCAGCAATGTCGCCTAGCATCCGCAGCCGCTGGCCGCTCTCGTGGTCGCTGCTTAATATGTGCACCTCGCCGCCGTCGAGCTTGACCTTGTCGACCACGGCCACGTACTTTTTTCGCGTCTCCAGACGCTGGCTGCGGAAGAGCGAGTTGTTGACGAGCAAGACGCCTCCGCCCGGGCCGACGGCGCCGTCGGCAACGGCCCTTTCGACAGCCTTGGAGCCGTACCAGGCGCGTCCGTCGTCGAGCTTGACCAGGTCAAAGAAGTTGTCCATGGACTTTGCTCCCTTGGCGTAGTTCATGTCGCGCATCTTGGCGAGCACCTCGGGGCTCTTGAGCACCTCGTCCAAGCTGTGGATGTGGCCCGAGTTGGCGTGCACCACGGTGGCCTGCTTGGCCAGGGCGGTGAGGACCTTGTCCGACTTGTCGCGCCCCTGCTTGGCAATGTAGGCCTTGAAGTCGGCGGCAACGAAGCCCGGGCTCGCCAGGAGCAGGGGCCGCGAGTCGGAGAAGTCGAGGGCGCGGAGCATGGAGCTGAGCGTCTTGTCAAAGAAGCGCCTGAGACCGGCGTCTTGGTCCGAGGCGGTGTCGCGCTTCTTGGGGACGACACTCTCGACGCGCGTCTTGAGGACGGTGCGGAACTGGGTGACGAGGCAGATGTTTGCGAGGCCCTCGTGCATGACGAGGGCGGCCATTGCGCCATTCTTGTCGTCGGAGAGGGCCTGGGCGAGGGCGGCCTTTGAGACCGAGTCCCAGCCATCGGGCTTGATGACGGCAAAGGATCTGTTCACTTCGAGGTCGAGGGTGTGGTGGGCGCCGCGGGAGACGTGGTCGTTTTCCGAGACGACGACGCCCGAGACGCGCAGCGACGAGATGACGGGGTCGAAAAATGTCGACTTGACTTTGATGGTCAGGTCCGTGTGGACTCGCTCAGCGGCAGCGGCGCCCGTGCCGGGGTTGACGGTGACGACCTTGCGGACGGCATGTGCGTTGACGACATCGCCGGGGACAATGAGGTTGTAGGCGTGCCACTAGAGAGAATGGTCAGCGGCGACGGAATCTTTGTCGACTGGCCGAGGAAGAACCAACCATGTCCTCGGGGTCCTCGGGCAGCAGGGAGACTTGCTCCTCCTCCATGTCCGAGGGGACCTTGCGCGCGACCAGCTTCATGTTGGGGGATGCTGGGTGCGGCCGTCGCCTGCTGCTGGCATGCTACAGGAGGTATTCGTATGTATGAGAAGGAGGGAAGTTTGGGGATGCTGGGTGCGGCCGTCGCCTGCTGCTGGAAAGCTACAGTAGGTATTCTGTCGCATCCACCTGAAAGGGGCCGCAGCCGCAGGCGCGGTCGGGTGGTCAATTGGGCACGCACACAATTGAGGTCGGAAAAGTCTGTTGTTTTAGTCTGGTGTGGGCACGGGGCTAGCTGTCTTGCGCGCCTGCTTAAATAGTGTTAGATCACATGATGGAGGCCACCACATTAGGTCAGCATGACCGTCACGTGGCTTCGTGGAAAATTTCCTATAAAACAAGCCCCTTAAGAAAATAGGGGCTATACATACATCTTTATCATTATATTAATATAACCTCTTTTGCTATATAACCTATTAGACCTATTAAGACCTATAATCGTGCTTATTTAGTCCGAGCCGTAGATTAAAGATCTAATAATTAAGAGTCTTATACTTTAATCTACTAGAACCGTAAACTAAAAACCGAAAAAGGCTCCCTTTAGGCTAATAATTACTATATCTACCCTTACTAAGAAAAACGAGGTTATTCTTAACGATAATGCTAACTAATCCCTTTAGGACAATAAGTTTAAGGCGTAGGCCCTCGATAGCAACCTCTAGGATTAAGTCTTTAGGACTGAAAAACTCCTTCCTACTCTAACAATGCCTATCGAGGATAACGCCCTAAAGGGATCTCGCGTTTATACCGTAGACGAATAAATAATCTAATAAGGCTAACCGCCTAAAGGATCTTAGAAATAGTAGGTATTCCTCTATAAGGAGAAGAAATAAGAGAGCTAGAGAAAGGATATTAAAGAGCTACGCACTTAGATTGCTATAATAATTTCCGACTACCTTTTCTAAACTTATTATAAGCCTAATAAAGACCTTAAGGAGTAGTACGCTACGTTTAAAAAAGAGGCAAAGGGCAAGCCGGAAGATATCCTTTATGCTATTTAGGTTTACTATAAAGCGGTAGTTAAGCCTTCTACGAGTTAGCCGAAGAACTAGCACCGTTGGCTTAAGAGCTAGAAGAAGGTTATATATAAAGGGATTTAAGAAAAACTCCCTAAAGCTACCTATAAGAGTATTTAGGTGTCTAATTTCCTATCCTTTATTAATCCTTACTATTATCACTAGGTTAATTCCTTTAACCTTTCGCACCTTAAGAATAACGTAGATTTTAATATCTATATAATAACTAACGAGTTTACTATCTTTATCGATAAACTACCTACTTAACTATTATATATAAAGAGAGGCGCCTTTAGCCCTTCTTTCGCCGGATAGGACGATTAAAAGGACGATAAATAGGACGGCTAGTTAGAAAATAAAAACACTAAAACAATAAAAACAATAAAATAATAAAAATAATAAAAATAATAAAAATAATAAAAATAATAAAAATAATAAAAATAATAAAAATAATAAAAATAATAAAAATAATAAAATAATAAAATAATAAATAATAAAATAATAAAAATAATAAAAATAATAAAATAATAAAAATAATAAAAATAATAAAAAGAGATTATAGGCTACTACTTTAGATAAGCGAGGTATTCCTAAGTATAGACTATATACGCTTAAGGGCTATACTCTTAAGAACTATTAGGAGATTAAGTCCGATAAAGCCCTTAAGTAGTAGCCCGGGAATAGATAGGAAGCTATTACAAAGAGTATAAAAGACCCTAAGATCGCGAAAGAAGTCTAACGACTAAAAGGGAAGAAGGTAACGTTTAAAGACGATAAGGATTAACTAATATAGGAAAAGGGAAGATGCCCTTCGGCTTCTTTCCTTATCTCCCTCGTTAAGGCCTCCTTTAGCATTAACGTTTATCCCTTCTACTACTCGGTAATTCTAGACTATAGAACGACACTCTATATCTTTAATAAGATCTTACGGTTTAAGAACTTTAGGATAGCTAAAGAGGGAGACTTCCTTTAGGCAGGCGTAGAAAAAGTGCCTATCCTCGGATATAGCGACGTTAACGTCCGCCTTTAAACCCCTTCCTTTAAGCCTTAAGTACTACGGCTGCTTAATATCGTATTCTATAAGAACTTTACGTATAACCTAATCTCCTATAGGTTGTTAAAACAATAGGGTATATAGTAGGACGAACGACCCTATAGACTGTTAATGCTTCGAGCAGCTAATAATACTATAGTCGGACTTATCGAATAATACTACGGATAGTTCGTCCTAAAACATATCCCCTACGATATAATAAGGCGGGCCTTCTATACCCGCCGAAATAAGTTCGACAGCTATACTAAAAGGAAGCTATAAAAGGCAACGGTAGAACTTTAGCATCTCCGGATAGGACATCCGGGACTATAAGCGCTCGAATACCTTATTAACTACTCCGAATGTTAGTAGGTAATTCACTTAGATTAATCTAAACAAAGGGGTTGTAAAATAGTTATAGTTGTATTTAATCTAGCTAGGGAAGGGGGAATAAGGGGGCCCCTTTATACCCGTCTATAAGGGTCCTTCTATAGAGCCTGCTATGCCTTAACAATGCATTATTAAGGCCTACGCTAGGGCTTACTGCTCTAGTTATAACGATGCCCTTAGTTAATAACGAGGTTATTAACTATATAGGTTATATAGCGTTATACGCCGCGTGGTTATAACCTCTATTGCCCCTTTCCTATATATAGTCGGCAATATAGTTGCGACTCTATCCCTTAGTTATATAACTATATTCCTATACTAGCAGTCTTTCTTTCTAACTGCTAAGCAACCTTCCTAATCGTAAGGATAACGCGTATTAGACTAAAAGGGGTCTAATAAATACAATACATAAGTATAAATAAAAGAGAGTCCTAAAAGGGGAACTTAGGGGCGTAGAACGTATGCCTCTATCCGAATAGTTAAGCTATTATTGTCTATAAAGCGTTCGAGGGCTCGGTTTAGTAATGCCTTCGTTATAGCATCGGCCGGGTTATTATCGCCGTTAATCCAACGGATCTCTATAATCTCTTATTGCTCGTATAACTATCGAAGAGATATAATATTAATTATTAATATCTTCTCCTTAGTTATCCCGAGCTTTACGAGGCATTCGTAGAGCGAATACGAATCTATATAAATAATCAATTAGATATTCGGTAGCTTAAGCCGGTTGGTGATAATCTTTAACGTAGTTGCTAAGGCGATCCCGAGGTTAACGCCGTTAACTATACTATATATCTTAGAGGCTAGCACGCTTTAGGTAACTCTCTTATACTTCGTCGAACTCTAGTAGATAATATTTCTAATAACCTTAAACTAGTTATTAGACCTTTCGGTTTTATTAACTAGTGCAATAATAAAGCCTAGTTGCGATAATAGGTCTTTATTATTAGCAAACGACCTATCCGTAAATACTATTAGCTTCGCTTTTATAAGATTAATTAGTTTATATATTAAACCTTTGCTTTAGTAGTCTATTTGCTACTTAAGTCGCTTATTTAAGATTATATAATCCTTATTATTTAGGTTCTACACTTATGCCGTAATAGAGATATCGAATACGGCTTCCGGTTAGCACACCGAGGCTATATAGGCCCTTCGAGCACGTTGTTCTAAGTACTATTATATATAATCTAAAGCCTTAATATCGATTCGGTCGATTTAGGCAGCGTATCCTTTCTATTAGAGTAGGAGTATCTTATCCTATTATAAGCTTACCTTCGCGCCGTTGAAATCCGTAACGGAGCCCTAAGTCATCGTGGTTTTCGGCTTCGCCTTAAATTATGCCTCTCGGAGCTTTTCTTCTTTAGCGGCCGAAAAACTCGTCGTTCTAAGCATAAGGGTATCGTCCGTCTATATCCTAATAATGCTAAAGTATTCTAGTCCTATGTTAGATATTAGAAGGCAAGAGTCAAAGGTCGATATCGCTATATTAAGGCCCTTAATATAATGCTTCTAATACGTACTAAACTAGTAGACTCTTAATTCTGCGATGCTATATAAGGGTCTAATAACTCGGATGATTGTATTAGGCGGATACTTCCCTTATAATTCGGCGGGGAGACGTATTAAGACCGTTCGAAAGAGCTCTATATTCGCCTAAGGATATGCCTAGGTAATGTCTCGAAGGGATAACGTTATCCTATATCGCATAAGGCTAGGAGTAAGGGCTAAGATTAGTCATTAGCTAACGCATTAGATTATCGGGGACTACGTTAATAAGGAAGCCTTCTCCCTATTATTATAACCTTAGACTATAAGCCTTAATTTCTTATATGTCTCTGCCTTTAACCTCTCGAACTATATAAGAGCTAAAGATACGGTAGCCGCCGTAAATAGCTTTGTTATACCGTTCGAAACTAAATACTCCTTATGCTATAAGGTCATCGATCTCTATGCTGTCTAACGCTTCGAATAGTGCTCCCGGGGTCGTAATAGCGCCTTTAGATCGGAGCTTAACGGCTAGCTCGTAGGCCTCTTCCTCCTTTTTTATCGTAAAAGCCTTGTCTACTTCTTCGTCGCTTAAATCGTCGAGATCTATATCGTTCTCGCTATCTTCTAGGTTATCCTCTACGTCTAGTCCTTCTATAATTAAATGCCTAGCCTTATTCTTCGATCCGGGCGGGCGTCCTCGCTTACGGGGTGCCGGAAGGTCCGGTCGGGCGGGTTCGTCCGGCTGCTCGGATTCTAATGCCGGAAGGTCGTTAAGCATTTAATTACGATAATACGGTTATACTAGCGTAGATCTAAAGACCTTAGGTCTATTAACCGTATCGATCGTAATATCGTGCCCGTTAATAGCTGCAATTTTAAATAGTCCTTACTATCCTAACTTCTCCCTTTACACGCGGACTTCGCTTTAGAGAGGAAAGGCAAGTATATTCGCCGTATCTAAACCGTTGCGGCTATATAGCGCTGCTTAGACCTATCGTTTAGCCGTAAGCTGCCTAAATGCCTTTATCGCTTTCTATACTATAATAGCTTATTTAAAGGTTATTAATAATAGCGGCGAATTAAGAGTTATCCTAAGATATGCTCTAAATATAAGTAATATAGGCACTAGTCCGTTCGGTCTAGTAGTATCGTTAATAGCTTTAACAGCTGTCTAAAGGACTGCCTTAAGGGAGATAAAGCTATCTATTTCTGCGAAGAGGATATTAAAAGCTTAGCGCAAAGGGGTATAATACCTTTTAACCTTACCGATAGACTAGTATGCTTTAATAAGAACTTATATATATATAATCCCTATAATACGGGCTTTATTTCGGAATTCTACCGCCGCGAAGTTTATGCCGGCATTATGTTTAATAATATTAGGGGGACTAAGGTATATATTAATCTAAAGGGCTCGAAGAGTCTCCTATATATCTTTAGCTAATATAGAAGGAAGGAATAGAGCGCTTTAGAAGGCCGTCGATGCGTTAACAATATGCAATACTAGGCGTTATACTAAATTCGGGACGTCTAAGTATATTATATTAACGATTACCTTATAATTAAAGTCTTAGTTATCTTTAAGGTTAAACTTAAACCGTTTTAGGGCAAGCGAATGTATCTAGCAATAGTAATATAGTTCTAAGATATTCTCTAGAGTGCTAAGAGATATATCGCCGTGGCTTACTTACTTTAATAGGTTATATAGCCTAGCTATAGCAGAATGTCCGAATCGACGGTATAAGGTCTTAATTTCCGTTTTTATAAGGAATGCGGTCGATTGTTTACTCTTCCTAAGGAAGAACTAAGGGTATTCCTATTTCCTAACCACTAAGATGTTTGCCTTAGGGCTAGTAAGGGTATTCGTCGTATTATTAAAGAACACGCCTAGCCTATCTATATCCGCGAGATAAAGTAGGAAAGGGGTCGAAGTCTCTAGCATATAGAATATAATCCTTTTAATCGGAGTAATAAGATTAATTAATCCTAGAGACTTAATAACGGTGCCGGCGCTAAATCTAATTGACTCTTAGCCTACGGTTAATATGTCTAAACGGACGGAAGGGTCTTTTTACTATAGGGCCCTATACTATTCTTATCCGGCCGTTAAGACCTTCGCTACTCCCGTATTAATTAAGATGCCTTAAAAATAGAGTTTTAAGTAGCGGTCGTCGATAAGAAACTAGTCGGCCGAGACTATTAGTTCTATACCGTAGACGTTATCTCCTATAATAAGGTAGTTAAAAGCTATTTAATAAAGCATTTAACTAGCTTACTACTATTCCGGCTCGTTATCCTCGCTATACTCTTCCTCCTTATCGTCCTTATAGCCTTCGTAGCTTGCTAAATAGGCTGTAATATCCGGGGAGACGCTAGTATAAAAACAATACGAGAGATATTAGTCCTTAGCTTTCCGCCGTTCCTCTATAGAATGTTTCGTAGACTAACATCCCTCCTTTCCACACACGAAGCACTTCTTAGTCTAGGTCTTATTGCTATATCCTTAGCCGTAGCCTCCTCTACCGTAGGGCCGGTAGCTTTATCTAAAGCCTCGTAGGCGAAATCCTCCGTTGCCTTTACTACGATTATTAGTATACCTACGGTCTATATAGAACTAACTATTAAGGTTCTTCGAATTATATTTATAATTTGTATCCATACTATCGTTATTACGATATCGGTCTTAGATAAATTAGCGCGAGGCATTTCTCGCCTATCGTATAAGGTACGTTGTAAGGGAAGCTCGGAGGTCGGTATAGAGCTCCTTAGCCTCCTTAGCCTATTTAAAGAAGGCACCTTCGAGTTCCGGGACACCTTAGCACGCCTTAGTGAGATTTACTATAAGCGGGGTTTCGCCTACAAACTTAGGTCCTAAAGCCCGTTAATAAAGCAATAGCTTATCGATTAATAACTAAAGCACTTCTAGAAGGCCTTTCTTAGGGTTACTAGCCTAAACCTAGTTAAACGTTATATTAGTCTAATCGGTATAGTACTAAGCCTAAGTCGCCTTAGTGTCGAAATATCGTTTAATCTTATCGTATACGCCTCGAAAGGTAGTCGTCTAAGTGATATTCTCCGTATAGAAGCGATCGGCTCGTCCCTTTAAGATCTAAGGGAGGAGTATATAGAAGAGCCCTAGCTTAATCTTAAGGTTATAACATACGCCTATAAACTTACGGATAGTCTCGTTAAATAGGGCATATAGCTCGCTAGTATAGCTTTTCTCCTTATCCTATATCTTAACGAACTTAGTCTATACGTCGGGATCTAATAAAAGGTTCGGAACATCGGCCGGTAGGAGTGCTATATACTCCTTAATATTATACTTAAATGCTTCGATAGCCTTTAGGGTAATTATTAAAGCAGATAGATTAAGCCTTGGTTTCGCCCTTAAGATATATAACGTTAGTTCCGGGAGAAATAGTAGTCGTAGCGCATAAAGCCGATTCATACGATTAAATAGTAGAAATACCGGTGCATCTGTTATAGCCGTATTCGGGTCTTAGTCTAGTTCCGGGGTCGGATCCGTAGTTGCCGCTCGGGCCGGGCCGCTATATTAGAATCGGTGCAAAGTCGGAAAGACCGTTCATTAGTTCGTTATAGTCGAGAAGGGATCTTTATTTGTCTAGTCCTAGGCTATTCGTTCCTTTTCGTTTTTCCTCCTTTCTTACTTACTAAGGGCCCTTATGCCTATATAATACCTCCGTTATAAACTCCTTCTCGTTCTAAGGGAGTAGATTATTAGATTAAAGCATCGTTATATATAATCTAATAAATAGCGCATTCTTTAGTCCTATCGAAACGCTGCGTCTTCGCAATAGTATCTTAAGGACCTTCTTATAGTTATAATCTACCGTATTCTATATAGATTTATTCTATCCCTAAAAATATTCCTAGAATAGGTTAAAGAGCCGTTAACCTTAGTAGTAGATAGATGCTTCGCCTATTATAATAAATCGGGCTATGAATATTATAACCTCCGCTTTGCTAAGATCTTCTATCGTAATCTCTTCTACATCCTAGTATCGTATATCTACCTCTATGCGAGCGGCAAGAGGTATGCCGATCTCCTTTATCTATTGTATAATTAGTTCCGGGCTATTAAAGGGATCCGGTGCGTTTATATTCGATAGTAATCCTACTATTATTGTTTGTTTTCCGGGTTCGTTTAGGGGTTAGTTAGTGTCGTAAGGGTCTTTACGAGAAATATCAAAGCGATTAGTCTCTATTTTAAAGGACGTAACTCTTCCTCCTTAAGGGAAGTAAGCACGGGATTAAATAGTTATAAGGATTCGCGATATTATTCTACGTTATAGACGCACTGCCTATTAACGTTTACTCTTCCTATAATAAGCGAGAACTAGATTAATAGAGAGCTTAGAAGGTCTTATTTACCATAGAGCTAATATAAACAATCCTTATTCTTAGCATAGATAAACTTCTCTTAGGTATACGCAATAGAACCTCGAGGGTAAAGATACGCGGAAATAGCGTCCGTAAGGAATAAAGATTCTACTATACTTTCGAAGATTAAGATCTATCTCTTCTGCCTTACTATTCTATAATTAAATCTATTTAATCACTAATTAGTGTTAGTAGGTAATTCACTTAGATTAATCTAAACCTAGGGGTTGTAAAATAGTTATAGTTATGTCTAATCTAGCTAGGGAAGGGGGAATAAGGGGGCCCCTTTATACCCGTCTATAGGGGTCCCTCTATAAAGCCTGCTATGCCTTAACAATGCATTATTAAGGCCTACGCTAGGGCTTACTGCTCTAGTTATAACGATGCCCTTAGTTAATAACGAGGTCATTAACTATATAGGTCACGTAGCGTTATACGCCGCGTGGTTATAACCCGTATTGCCCCTTTCCTATGTATAGTCGGCAATATAGTTGCGACTCTATCCCTTAGTTATATAACTACATTCCTATACCGAAGGTATTAAGATTAAGGGCATTACAACGACTTAGTGCGATAACTATAGCACCGCTAAAGCAAAGCGGATAATACGACGAGCTCCTTAAGATAAAAGCGTCGTAGGCGAGAGAATTATAATTGACTTCTATAACTTCGTGCTTAATAATAAAGGTTATAATTTACTAATGCTCTTAATAGATAGGGCGAGCGGCTTTATATAGGATTTCTACCTATAGGACCGCCTCGTAGAAACTATTATCGCGGCCCTTAAGTCCGGCCTTAACTACCTTACGCATTATTAATACTAGTTCTATACTAAGACTATCGAATATAACAACGAGATTACTAGTTAGAAGCTAGTAGTAGAAGCTTTCCTTAAGGCGAGACTCTTTAAAATCGAGCCTTCGGCCCTATACACATAGGACTAAAATAGTAGCGCCGAGCGCTTAGGGGGTGTAATTAAAGACAAATCGCGGGCAATACGAGGCAAACTTCTAACGTAACTTTAGCGAGAGATATATAAGTTAGTAGTATATCTCTATAACCGTATACTAAAGTATAGTTATAAGTAGGAAAGCCCCTACGAAAGACTAACCGGTAGGAAGCCTACGCAATAACATCTTCGTGCCTACGGGTGTAAAGTATTCGCGATAACTACTATAGCTTAGGAAAAGAGATAACGCTTTAAAAAGCTCGACCTACGAGCTTAGGTAGGCTTTCTAGTAGGATATATATTATCTAACATCTACCGCGTGTAGGTGCTTACTAAAGGAAAAGTTATTACTATATAAGACGTTGCGTTTAACGAGCAGGAGATTTTCGATAGAACCTTCGAGAGTCTTACCGATAGCGTTAAGGAGAGCAACCTTAAGGAGCTAGCCCTAGCCCTAAGGAGTATTAGCCTTCCTAACAATAACCGAATTAACGCGCTATAGGTACTTAATAATTAAGTCTTTAACGATATTCTCGTTTACGAAGATATAAACCTAGCATACGTAGCGAGCTAAGAAAACGATATAGACTACGCAATAGCGCTTAAGAACGACTAAGAAAGCACGAAGTAGTATACGGAAGCTAGATTTAAGCCTCTACATACTCCTCCGAACACTCCCCCGGCGGCCCTATTTGCAGCTGCAATCTAATTATATCTCGCTAATTAGTCGATAAAACTATAGAGCGAAAATCATAAACCCTTACGAGCAGCCTTTTAGGCGGGAATACTTCCTTTACCGTATATAAACATAAGTCTATATATATAAGGAGTAAACCCCTCCGTAGCATCTTTATTAAGTCTATATATATAAGGAGTAAACCCCTCTATAGTATTATTATTAAGTCTATATAAATAAGGAGCGAACCCCTTTATAGCACTAAAAATAAGCCTATATAAGCTAAAAGCTTAGGAATAATCCCCTCCGTAGCATAATTAAAAACACGCCTACTAGCACTCGGCATTTATAGTAGGCACTCGAGCCGCACTAACCTTAAGAGACACTAATACGCTACGATTTAAGGATAAGGCTTACCTCGACTGCTTAATCCTAAAAAGGTAGGTGCATCGGCGAGACCTTCCCGCTATACTAATACATTATAGATAGCTTAAATACTATCTACTCGGCCCTTACTTTAAGGAGGCGAAGTGATTATATCTTTAGAGCTATAAGGAAATAAGGTCGTAGACTAAAGTCGACTATAAAACACTTACGAAGAAAGGCTAAGTGCTTAACTGCATATAGGTATACGTATATAAGATAGACAAACACAGGAGATTCTCTAAATATAAGGCGAGACTAGTTATATAAGGAGATTAATAGCTTAGAAACAGGCAAGAGACCTACGTAGCTACTCTCGCGGGACGGAGTTTTTAGACACTTATAACGATCGCGGTAAGGTTCGATCTCGAGCTAATATAGTATAACGCTATTAACGCCTTCGTTAACGCTACCCTCGACGAGATTATCTATATAAAGATGCCTCTAGGATATAGAAAACACTCGATCGTGCTTAGGCTCGATAAGGCACTCTACGGACTACGGAAATCCCCTCTTCTATAGCATCGCGAACTTACGTTAACGCTCCGGGAGATAGGATTCTAAATAGTACCGCACGAACCTTATTGCTTAGCGTTTAACGGTATTATCGTCTTCTTCTATATAGATAACATCGTTTTTGCATATTATAAGAAGGATTAAGAGAGGGCTAAATCGCTCTAGAATTAGCTTAAAGGAAAGTATAAGCTTATAGGCGGTAATAGCCTATAATAGTTCCTTAGTATCGAGATTCTATATAATTGCAAATAGGGTTATATTTAGCTATTATAAGCCGCCTATATTAATAAGATCTACCGACTAGCGAAGAAACGTAGGTTATTTAATACACCGATAGGAGTAAACGACCTCTTTCCCTATAAAGGGATCGCTAAATACTACGAGATATAGTCCTACTAAGTAAACGTAGGCTCTATACTATACGCGGCGGTTATTACCCGACCCGATATCGCGTTTGCTATATTAAAACTCTATAAATATAATACTAACCCTAGACTAAACTATAAAGAAGCTGTTAATCGAGTTATCTACTATTTATACCGCACTCGTAGACTTACGCTTCGTCTAGGGGGTAGAGACGACTTTAAGGTAGTAAGTAACGCCTCTTTCGCTAATAATACTAATCGCAAGAGCTCTTAGGCATTTGCTATAAAGCTGTTCGGAGGCTTAATCGGCTAGAGAGCTAATAAATAGGATACTATTATAACTTTAATAATAGAGGCGGAGCTTCTAGCTCTATTATAGGCAGTAAAGGAGTCGATCTACGTAAGCAGGCTTATTAAAGAGCTTAACGTCTCCCTTAACAACTCCTAAATTCGTATTTAATATAATAACACTTAGACTATCCGACTAGTTACGGCCGAAGTCGCGACTCTATAGACGAAGCTTTGTTATATAGACATTTACAAGTACTAGCTTCGTTAGGAGGTCCTTAACGAGACTATCGAAGTTAAGTATACTCCTACCGCGAAGATAATAGCAGACGGCTTTATAAAGGCGCTTTAAGGGCCCTCCTTTAAGGCCTTTATTAAATAAATCGGCCTCTACGATATCTTATAACGCCTTGCCGATCGAGAGCTCCTTAAATCGACCGACGAAGCGATATAAACCGATATTTATATAATGTAGGAAGATTAAGAGGTATAAGGCTATAGATAGCCTCGAAGTGTGCTTTACGCCCCGCGACGACGTTAGGGAGACGACGGACCTAGGGCTTAAAGAGGCTACGTATAGCTGCGTTTAAAGGCTCTATAGCTCGATTAGACGTAGAGAGCTAAGAAGGAAAATAGTAAGGACGAGGGGTCCTCGAAGAATTAAGAAGAGGTGTAAGAGCTTAAGAAGCCGCACTCTCTAAGGCGCTTAGGCGTAGGAATAAAAGGGCAGGGATTAATAATATCCTAACCCGATAGCTTAACGATAGAACGAGGATTAAAAACTCATCGGATTTAAGCTATTTAGCGACCTCTTTACGCTAGCTTCCCTCCCGCGGATATAGGTTCGAAGCTAGGGGGGTGTATTAGATTATATAATAGAGGCTACTATATTAGGTTAGTATAACCGTTACGTGGCTTTATAGAAAATTTCCTATAAAACAAGCCCCTTAAGAAAATAAGGGCTATACACATATCTTTATTATTACATTAATATAACCTCTTTTGCTATACAACCTATTAGACCTATTAAGACCTATAATCGTGCTTATTTAGTCCGAGCCGTAGATTAAAGATCTAATAAATAGGCGGCAAAGTGGATATAGTGGCCTGCTCGGGTACCGAGCTATATCTAACCGGCATTTATATGCGCCGCTCCGATGCGATATACCCCCTAGCGTTAAGTAATCAATTTAACGCTATAAGAAGAAGCTATCGCAAGCGCCCTATAAGGTGTAGAAGCGTCCGTCCTTAGTGTTAATGCCCTTAGTCCTCCGTCCTTGCCTATATTTACCCCCGTATATCCCTTAGGTTTAGCAGCGCTCTAAACTTCTTAAATTTAGCCTACGGTAGCGCTTTCGTTAGACCGTCGGCCGGCATCTCGGCCGTAGAGATATATTTAACCGTAAAGCGACCCCGTCTATATTCCTATTTAAGCTATATATTCTAGATATTAACGTAACGTAGCTTTATAGAGATACGGCCTTCCTTAATTACGAGGCGGATAGATTAGAGGTTATTATAGTATATCTTTAAGGGCCTAAGGTTATGCGAGATATCGCGAAGCAGCTTAGCGAGCGCGTATCCCTCCTTAGCGGTGCGCTCTAGCCCGAGGAGCTCTACCTTAGTGGTAGAGGTTATAACTATATCCTATAAGCTTGCCTTTTATACGACTAGGCCGCCGTAGAGCATTATAATATAGGCTTACGACGATCGACGCGTCTTTAGATCGTCGGCGAATAAGGCGTTAGTCGCGATAATAAGGGCTTCGCCTTAAGCGAGTCCGTCGAATATAATCGCGAGGAACCTCGTCGCGTAGAGGTAGCGGATATACTAATTAGCCGCCTTAAGGTATTCGGCTAAAGGGTTCGTTAGGAACCGTATGAGCTGCGAAGCGGCGAGGGCTACGTCTAGCCTCGCCGTAACCGTAGTATATATAATAGAGCCTACGCGTTCTTAAAAGTCCTTAATCTCGCGTAAAGAGGCTTGTCTTATATTCTTAATAAGCTGCTAGGTCGGCATAGGGATTGCCGGCGCCTTCCCTATGTTATTAAGGCCGAATTTACGTGCGATCTTCTCGATATAGGCGTTTTAGCATAGGTAGATTCGGCGGAGCTATCGGTCCTTAATAACGCGGATCCTAAGATACTATCTAAAGGCTTCCTCGCGGACCTTATATTTACCGTAAAGGAAGGCGATAAGGTCGTCTATAGAGTAGTCCTTTAGGCTTAAGATAAGGATATTATTAACGTATACTAGCATAAAGACCTTTCCGTCTATAAAGACATAAGGCTCCTCCCCGGTGTAGATTAGGCCTTATTCTTTAAGCGCTTAGTAGATCTCGTTATACTAAAGGAAAGGGGATTCGCGAAGTCCGTAGAGGGCTTTATCGATCTCGGCGACTATCGCGGGATTCTTATCCGGCTTAAGGAATCCGAGCTCTACGTAGCCCTTCGGGAGCTTTACGTACACCGGCCTCTTCTTATTAATATTAGTATTAAGAAACGCGTTAGCGATATTAAGTTATCGGACGTTAAGGTTACGCTTCGCTACTATAGAGATTACGGTCTTAAAGGTCTTAATAGCGAGGGTTACGGCATAGGTCTTTTCGTCGCCTTAGTCGCCTTAGAGGTCTCCGCGTATATAAATACGCGCTTTGCAATATATAAGGTACCTATCCTCGTTAAACTTATAGAGGAATACCTATTTAAGCGGAATTAGGGTTCCTTTAGCACGTTCTCGCGAAAGGAGGCGCTATATACCTCTACGGAGGAGGTCTTAAAGCTCCTTACGATATCCCTTTTTAAACTCCTTACCGTATAGGTAATAGTTAAGGTCTTAGTAGCGCTTAAGCAAGCGGAATAAGTCGTTACGATAATGCTTATAAGCTTCCTACGAGACTATAGCGGCGAATACTAAATAAAAAGTTATGAGGTCCCCCTATAAGTAGAGGGCCTTAGGAAGTAAGGTAGTAAAGATATTATCTCTCCTTATCCCTTTATTCGCTCGGGAGCTCTATCTTATGGCTTTTATGCCGTAGAGCTCTTTCTATATCCGGCGAGGTCGTCGTAACCTCGCATTTAGTTATATACCCGATAGGCCCGCCTTAAGGCCCTCGGCGTTACTCGTTTATATCGATATTAGTAAAGCTATAATACCGTAACTAAGATCCGTTCGGTCGTCGGGTTGCTATATGCTTTATAGGCCTATCTCCTACGTAGGTATAAGCGGCTACTAGGTCGTAAGCTAGGTCTCCTAATAAGCGGGGGTAATAGCTTTAGGTATCGAGGAGGTTTGCCTAAGCTAGGGCTTCGGCTATACGCCTAGCTCTTAGGGCGCTAGGACGAGGGGTATGTCTATGTCTATATCCTCGTCGCGGGGGGGTAATCTTAGTGCGGGCAACGGGCTTAACCCTGTCGGGTTAGGCGTTTGTTCCGGTGTAAGAAGTCCTTTAGGGGTAGGCGAGGCATCCTTTAGAGTCGGAGCCGCTTCTAGAGCGGCTAGCGACGGCGATAGCAATGCCCTACCCTTTACCCCTAAGTTCGAATCGTCGGGCTTAATTCCTAAGATATAATCGTTAAATTCCTATAAAAAATCCTTAAGTATAGCATTCTAATCGTATTAGATCGGCAATTCGATCGACTTAGCGAGAGGGGCGTATTCTTAGACGGGCATTTATAGATCCTCGGTCTAAGGATTAAAGTAGTAAAGCTTATTAAAAATTATATCCCGGGTGATAATAACTTAGGTAAGTTAAGGAACCTAGACGCGGAATAAGTTACTAGCTTAGTAGCCGATAAGGTAACTTATATACGCCTAGGGGAAGACCTTAAAGGCTCTTTTATAAATATAAGCCTTTATATCCTTATATAAGGGGTAAGCGCGGCAGTCGTAGGCATATATACTGTTTTACTTAAGGCGGAGGTCTATATCCCTATGCGCTATAGCGCCGATCCTACCGTACTAGCGGAGGTGCTAGTTAAACCACCTATCGATAGTCTCCTTAGGAGTTCTCTATTAGTTACAGTATCTTAGTAGGATATTATATATACGAACGAGCGCTTAGTATATCTCCGGCTAGAGGTTGCGTAGTAGCTTCCCTATAACGGAGCGGAGGCGTTATTAGATTACGCCTCCCGGTCTCTCCGCGCCGCCTATAGGCTCTTTTATATATAGCGGCGGGAGCTCGAGCTCGATGCCCTCCCGCTTAGCCTAATCTTAAAAAGGCGAATTTCTCTACTTTAGGAGGTTAACTAAAGCTCTCTTATTATCTATCTTAATCTTGCAAATTACCGCACCCGTATAGCGGCGGACTAAGGCCTTAAAGTTACGGATTAGGTCGTCCGATTCCGTCTTCCGCGTTATGCTCTATAAGAATATTATCCCGCTATATTCGTTAAAGAGTAGTAGGATATATCGGTAGCCGTTATAGCTAAGTTTAAAGTTAAAGATATTAAGGAAGATACGGAAAAAGGGCTACCGTAAGCGGTTAGCGGGCTCTCTATAAGAAATCTGCTCGTGCGCTTTTCCTTAAGCGTAGCTTAGGCACTTAACCGTTATAGGCCCTTTAATTCGTATACCGCGTGCCCGAAAAACTAATTGCTTAAGCACTTAAGGGCTCGGGTGCCCGGCCCTTAGATGCTAAAGCTCTACGGTATCTACCCTTAGTAAGCGTAGGTTCTTAGATATAGCGATACGGCGCTTAAGGTATCTTAGGATAGCGTTTTATATTGCTAAGAATAAGCACGTAGGAGCGTAAGGCAAGGCAAAGCAAGAGTAAGAGGACTTTAATTTAGCTATTAAAAGCCCGTACTTACTCTTAATGTATATAACTACGTTATTATTCTCTATAGGGCTAACTCGGATTATATTATCGCAGCTATAGATCTAGAAGCCGCTTACCTTAAGCTTCTCCCCGCTAATAATATTAGTATAAAAGCCGGGGACGTAGGCGGTGTCCTTAAGGACGAGATCTCGCGTATTAGGGCTATCCGGTCCGTAGAGTAGGTTCTTTATCGTATAGGTCTTACGATATAGCACTATAAAGGCGGTATCGCTTATAAGCATAATATCGGTCTCTATAGCGGCGATAACGTTACCCCCGAGAAGCTTAAGCTTATTAATAATATAGGTGCTTGCGTAATAGTCGAATAGAGTCGATTTAATTAGCGGGTGCTTATAGCGCTAGTTGCTAAAGACGGAGGAGATAAAGCTATCGGGCGAGCCGAAGGTGCTAAAGCTAGCCTAGGTCGGAGCGGAGCTTGCCTTACTACCTACGAACCTCGAGTCTATTACTATATATGCTTAAGCACTTTATATAGCAGGCGTTATCTTAGTCGAGGCAGTAAGGGTCTTCCCCTTTATGCCTTTAATAGCCTCTACTATCTATTTCTAGCGAGATAAGGACTTCGCCTCCTCGTACTTTTTAATACGGTTAGCACTAACGAGAAGCTAGGGCCTATAAGAGACCCTGTTAACGGCAATATAAAACGCTACGTAATCCGCGGGCTTTTAGCTATAGCGCGCTTTAACGATACCGTAGGGGCAGTCGTAGGATTAGCGGGCTTTAGGGGTCGCCGGCGGAGCTTATATCGTAGCGAACGCTTTAGACGGCGTAGACTTACTAAAGGTACGGGCTCGATCTTAACTAATATAATAGAATAGCTCGCTAAGGATCTAGAGGGTTATAGTAACGTTCTTCCTTAGCTATTCCGCGCGAAGCGCACTAAGCTATTGCCGGGCCTACTTAAAGTCTAGCATTATAACGGCGTTAAGGAAGTCGGTTATGCCTTAAGACCCCTTAATATCTAGGATATCTAATTCGACGGCTTTAAGGTATACGAGCTTTTATTAAAGGTACTAATCGCTTAGGTTAGTCCGCTTCGTTATCTATAAAGCCTTACGATAGTCCGAGCGAGCATAGTCTACTCGGTACTTATCTATAACCTTAAGCATCTTACGTAGCTTTACGATAGTCTTACGGATGTCCTAAGTCTTTAGAAAGAACCTTACTAAGGCCGGGTCTACCGTTATATACACTTAGGTCGTAAGCTCTATATACGCTTTAAGCTTTATAATATACTTAATATACCTCTATTTATAGTCTTTGCGTTAGGCCGTAAGGCTATTAAGCTAGGCTTTATCGAGCGTACGGACTAGCTTATATAGTAAGAGCGGTAGCCGACCGAGCCGGACTTCTTCTACGTAGTTAACGGCTCTAAGCTTATTTAGCCTCGCGAGCTCTCCTTCGAACGATGCCTCTACGGGCTCTTTAAGGGAGACCGTAGTATCCTTAAAGTTAACAAACTCTTAGATACATACGGTCCTAGCATTAATCTCGTATATAGAGTACTAAGTGGCCTAATAGACTAACTTAGTAAGGATAATCTTAGTGTTATCTATAGCTTTAGTTACGCTAAAGGAAGATATATTAATAATAGTTAATATTAAGAGTATTTAAGAGAAAAAGGGCTAAAAAGGGGCAATAATACTAAGGTGCTTAGGGATAAAGAGCTCTTCTAAGACCGTATATTACGGCGTACTTATAGGTGCGAGAGAACTACGCTAAGAGCGGCGGTATAAAAGGAGCGGTGTAATCCGCATTCTCGCGTATGCCTTAACGTGTTTTAAGATATAACGATAGCTATATTTCTATAGTATATCGTAGGCTTATTAGGTCGCCTATAAGGCGTTAAGCCGCCTTATAGGTAGACGCGCGTATTATTATAATAGTAGGCATAAGTAGTAATTTACGTAGGTCGTATACCGGGCTTATAACTATCGTATCTACCTAAAAGGGGCCGTAGCCGTAGGCGCGGTCGGGTAGTTAATTAGGCACGTATATAATTAAGGTCGGAAAAGTCTATTGTTTTAGTCTAGTGTAGGCACGGGGCTAGCTGTCTTGCGCGCCTGCTTAAATAGGCGGTAAAGTAGACATAGTGGCCTGCTCGGGTACCGAGCTACATCTGACCGGCCTTTGTGGGCGCCGCTCCGATGCGATATATTCGTATGTATGAGAAGGAAGCTATCTCGAGGATTCTCTAGACTCGAGAAGGAGTGCAATGGTGGGGGTGGCGTCGATTGTGGCGGTGGCGTCGAGTGTTGCGGCGGCAACAGTGCATGTTACTAGCGTGCACGGTACGAGGACGCATGCGTAGCAGACCACCTTGCAGACGACATCATACGTCATGGTGGCGGCGACTTGGTTGTCGACTGGATTTTGTATCCTCCTTTCAGCCAAGGAAATGGAAAGTCGATTCATCATCTTTAACCTGAGGGGCCAATTCAATTTACCCGTGGGAAATGTGCAAGGCCTAACTCGTCGTGGCGGGCCTCGACGACGTCACCACGCCCCCGCAGTCAAACGGGGGCGAAAGCTTGACGGGCACTCATATCGGTAGTACTAGCCGTACGAATATTACGCGGTTAGGTACGAAGTATGTACCGTAGTAATTCAACAAATTGAGAAGAACTGCCATGACCGGCTCAATTTGTTGAATTACTACGGTATATGCTCTCTAGTATCCCGATATGCAGAGCCGCACTGTTGGTCCATTCTTTTATTCTTTTGCTCACCAGCTAGCGCCCTGGATGCAAATACCTACCCTTTGATTCGTGTCTTGTTTAATCGTACTTCGTACTTCGTACTTCATGTCTATGCAGAGTTACCACGTGGTGGTTGGTTGGGCGCCGTCCGCGGTACAGTCCGCCGAGGTGCGTCTCGCACGGTTCGAACGCCTCCCCCACCGAAAAGGTGATATCACTATATCACCCGACCGAAATACCCCCCCCCCCCCTGCCACCACCTCGGCCAGGAACGCTGCCAACTTTCTTTTCGACCACCGACCTCGTCATGATTGTTACTTTTACGCGGTACACATAGCTCGCCTCTCCTCCCTCGCCACCGCATGAGTCCGCCAACTCGACGTCCACTTTCCCTTGGCCTGCGAGACGCCCGAACGACTCCGACCGAAACCTGAGCCATTTGCCATCCCCCAGCATGGGAAATGTCTACCCAACTCTCCTCGTCCATCTCGGCCGATGCCTTCACCTCCAACCGCGACAATAAAAGCACTCCGATCCCTGTCGCCGCCGAGGTATCCGGCCCGTCCGATGCTCCAGGTACGCAGCCTCTGCCAGTCGGAGACGCTCCGTCTCGGACTCGGACTCGTCGTTGGGTCCGACCACATTTCTCGCGGCATCTGCTCGCCAGTTTCCATCCGACCCGTCACATGGCTCTCCTGCTAACTGCCGGGGATATTCCCCTCCAAAAGGGCACCATTCCAACGGACAGCCTCCGCCCCCCTTACGTCGCTCCACCACCTTGCTGTCCCGATCCAATACCTCGCAGAATGTCAAGGCCCTGACCACGTCGGCGAATCCCGGCCTGGATCCGCTCAGCACGGTGGGCATCACCCCACCATTATGCGTCCCTCTTGGAGTTACCTTTATTAATAATTGTTGGCTGATGGCAATGCAGCAAATCTATTTGCGCACAAATAGCAACGGCAACATCGAGTCCACCATTGCCCAGCGCACCTCGGACCAAGTTCACGACGCGTCGACCAAATCTCTCAATGGCGCGGCCGACGCAAGCCGCGAGCGAAAGTGCGTTCTTTGATGACGTGGAGTGTAGACATTGCAGAATGGGCTGACACGCTGGCTACCTCTAGGAAGGGACCGTCGTTTCTGAGCCGCTTGGGCATGCGCGGTGCTCGGAAGAGGGAAGATGACATGCCCGACTCCGACTCCGATTTGAGCGATCGCCGCACCGATGGGAGCAATGCTCGCGCCATGACTTCTGTTGCCGGAGCTGGAGGAGGCTACATCCCTTTGTACAAGGAGCCTCCACGTTACATCCGCGTCAAGCCGCACAACAAAAAGGACCGAGACTTTAACCGACTCTTTCTCGCACAGGAGCTCCTGGGCACCAAGCCTCCCGCAGATGACGAGTCGCCGCCGAGCCGTGCCCCCGCCACAGCCGTGGGGAACAAGATCCTCAAGGCCGGCGACGCCATCTGGGCGGCTGAATTTAGCTTGGACGGGCGTTACTTGGCCGTGGCGGGCAAAGACCAGACTGTCCGAGTCTTTTCCGTCATTTCGACTCGCGAGGAGCGACGGGCGCACGAGGAGGAGGAGGAAACGCAGAACCGTGGCAATGGGGAAAAGCTAAGCGCCCCGGTCTTTCGCAGCAAACCAACGCACGAGTTCGAGGGGCACACGGGAGAAGTCTTGGCCCTGAGCTGGAGCAAGAACAACTTTCTGCTCTCGTCGTCGATGGACAAGACGGTTCGGCTCTGGCACGCGAGCCGCGCCGAGTGCCTTTGCGTATTCAAACACGATGATCTCGTCACGTCGATCGCCTTTCACCCCACCGACGACCGCTTCTTCCTCGCCGGCTCCTTGGACGCTCAACTGAGGCTGTGGAGCATACCGGACAAATCCGTCGCCTTTTCCGCGCAGGCCAACGAGTTCATCACGGCAGTGGCATTTTCCCCCGACGGCAAGACTGCAATATGTGGTGTGTTGAGCGGGCTGTGCATGATTTTCGAGACTGAAGGCCTCAAGCAGCAATATCAGATCCACGTTCGCTCATCGAGGGGAAAGAACGCCAAGGGAAGCAAAATCACAGGCATCAGGACCGTCAAGGTGCCTGCCGACTCTGAAAGCGGGGACGTCAAGGTGCTCATCAGCTCCAACGACTCACGCGTGCGCATATACAACCTCAAGACGCGCATGCTCGAAGTCAAGTTCAAGGGTCTGGAGAACCAGTCGAGCCAGATCCATGCGAGATTCAGCGACGACGGCATGTACGTCGTGTCCGGGAGCGAAGACAGGCGGGCCTACATGTGGGGAACAGGCCGCCCAGAGGTGGAGCTCAGGGACAAGCAGCCGTATGAATGTTTCGACGCGCACCCCGAAGTCGTCACGACGGCGCTCATGGCGCCCGTCAAGAGCAAGCAGCTGCTGAGCGCGTCGGGCGACCCCATCTACGACCTGTGCAATCCACCACCCGTCATGCTACTGAGCCTCGAGGAGAAGACGGCGAGCCAGACCAAGTGTTTAAAGGACGAGGGCCACGCGGACGCTCCGCCGGGCGTTAAGAGGCCCGAGGAGAGCCCTGCATACATTGAGCGCTCGAAGCACCTCGATGGCAACATTCTCATTACGACGGACAAGTCGGGCACGATCAAGGTGTTTCGGCAGGATTGCGCCTATGCCAAGCGCCAGCAGAACACGTGGGAGGCGGCTTCCATATTCTCGGGCAAGTTGACAGGCATCGGGCGAAGCGCCAGCATCGTCACCAAGACGAGCGGGGGTAGTCGCGTGCACTCGCGGCGCGGGTCTTTGACGGGCTCCGTGCAAGTGCAGCTCGCCTCGGACAGAATCATGAGCTGGCGGCAGGACATTGAAGGGCGGGCGAGCGCTCCTGGGACGGCGACGAGGAGCGAGCGATCCACGTCTCCCATCAAGCCAAGCCGAGTCCCCCTCAATACGTCGGCGGCGAACCTGGCTTCCGAGGCTCGCAAGCAGCCTTATGCGTCGAGCCCCGTCGCTCGCGCGCACAACGCCTCGAGCCCGACGAGCAGCATCCAGACGAGCAGGGCGTCGCTGAAGCTGCCCAAGGACAAGGAGCAAATACCCACGCTTCCGCCGACGCCGAGCTTCAGCCTGCTCAGCGCTTCGGACTCGGACCAACAGGAGCCCAAGGGCGAAGGGAGCTTCTGGAACCTGAGTCGGTGGAAGGTGCTCAGGTACCCGACCAACGCGGCTGCGCCGGCTCCCGCGGGTAAAGAGTCATCGCCTTCGGGCCACTTGAAGATCAAGAGCGAGGGTTTTGCGGCCGAGGGCAAGACGTCAGGCCGCAGAAGCATGTTGCTCACTGAGCAACACGGCAAACCGAAGTTCAGCGATGACGGCATCCGAAGAAGATCGGCCGAGCCTGCTCCGTCCAAGGCGAGAGCGAATGAGCCGGACGCCGAGGCCGCCAAGGGATCAGACGGGCCCAAAGCTCGAGATGGCGCCGTCTTGAGCAATGGACGGATGGAGTCGAGCGTGGTTCAATGACGACAAGGTCTTGAACCTTGCGCAGAATGGCAACGAAACAGGACAAATGTAGAAATGAGGATGACGGGACTCGAAGCATTTGGCGAGAAGCGTGCGTTGCTGGCGATGGTCATGACGACGCGGGCGACTTGGAGATGGATTCAACGGGAAGGATGCGGCCGGTTTGGATGTTGCCCGTTGCGAGGATGACCAAGGATTGCAGATATACCCATCAATGAGGGCGAGCGGGACAGGTTCTTTCGTTGGCGGGAAGCATGTACGATAGGGCAGTAACAGATGCTTCACGCGGCACATGCCATTACGACACCATGTTCACGGTGACGGTGGGCACGCGTTAAAGAGCCTGGATACAGGTATCTTGATTTTACAACATTTCGTGCTTGGGGGAACCCAGGTCGGCTCCGTAGGCCATATTCAAGGATATCCTCGCCGGCCCTGCGCACCCCTTGACGCCATCATCATGCGATAGACACGTGGCCGTTGGTTTCGAAAGCGACAGGCGGAGAGCAAGGCGCCTCGTCTGTTCATGTAGACTTGGCGCCCGTTGCTAAGCGGCGGCAGTAAAAGACCGCGAGCGACGAGGCGAGGGGGATGAAAGAGGTGGCGGACTGCTTCGCGCCGTCGGGAAAGGCAGCGCAGGCTACTGGGGGGCCAAGGAGGCGACGGCAGCCTGGAGGGCGCCGGGGTTGGCGCCGGCAAGGTTGCTTTCCTTTTCGCCGTCCTTGAAGAAGAAGAAGGCGGGGATGCTGCGGATGTCGAGCTCCTGGGCGAGGTCGGGAACGTCATCGGTGTTGAGGCGGGCAAAGATGACGTCGGGGATCGAGGCGGCGAGCCTGTTGAAGACGGGCGAGATGGCCTTGCAGGGGCCGCACCACTCGGCGTGGGCCTGGAGGGCGACGCGGGGGTTGTTGTTGATGAGGTCGTCGAACTGGGCCTTGCTGGCGATTTCGGTGACTGTGCTCATGATGGGCGGTTTGGGGGCGGTTTGGGGGCGGTGTCTTGGGTTGGTGTTGTGGCTGTGGTGGATGGTGATGGTGATGGTGATGATGCAAGAGTGAAGAGGGACGAAAAGGTTGGGATGATTTGTAAGAGGGGCCCTCCCTATAGAAGGGCACCTAGGCCAGGCCCTAGCTGGTACGTAGTGGTACCCTAGCGGTCCTCACTCCCGGTAGGTATGTATGTACGGAGTTATGTACGAATACGAATATAGAGTACATACATATGCATGTAGAGCGACGGGATAAAAGAGGGAAAAACTGTGCAGCATGCATGTTAAACAAAGCGCTGAGATCAAGTAGACAACGCGCCAGCTCGCACCTTGGCGTCAAACGGCCCTCTAATTGTTAACAGCCGGAGCGCCAGGCGAGCATGTTAACTTACTAATAAGAGTTACGAGCTTCGTCTTCTTCCCCTCCCACTTCCTCTTTCTCTGTCACTCCCCCCCTCTTCCTCTACTACATACATACTTCGTACCCACCTCACTCTGAAGCAAGCCGTCAGTCCACGCCACATCAATCCAGCCTGTAGCCGCCGTCGCCTCTCGGTCACCGGCCTTTATTGTCCTTTCCTCGTTTACATTTTCCGCGACTTCATCATCGACTGGACTGGGAAAACGTCGCCGCCCCGCCGGTTCGACTGCTAGGGCGGAAAAAAAAGTAAAGACGGAGACGAAGGAAACGGAAACGCACCGTCAGATCATCGAAGCGAAACCTGACCATGTCCCAGCCAGGCCATAGCATAGTCGACTTTGTGCAGCGCTTCCAGGAGCTGCAGCGGCACCGGGACTCCACCGAGAGCCTGATTCGAGTCTGTCGCGTCTTGTCGTCTCTGGCTGCCTCGTCGGCTGGCTGACTGACGCTTGCTTGCCACAGGATCTGCTCGTCTACAGCGACCGCGTCGAGAGCAGTCTCCATCTCCAGAACACAAAGCTTCTCGACGAGCTGCAGCTGTGCAAGCTCGACCTCGCCGATGCCACGAACTCTCGCCGCGACCTTCAGCAGCGCCTGCAGACGAGCGAGGCACGATGCGAATGGTTCGTCAAGGAAAATGAAGAATTAAAGGTGCTGCAATCCATCGCGTTGGCAGGCCATGCAGGCGTGCGGCTGCGCGTGTGCCCGCCATGGGGACAAAGGTCTGCGTAGGCTTCTTGCTGATGCCTCCTTTTTAGAGCCGCAACTCGTATATTTTGGTCGTCATCGACGGCGACAGCTTGGTGGTACGCCGCCTCCTTTTCGCTCTCTGTCTTGGCTACTACTAATCCTGGCACGTGCAGTTCCGAGAACGCTGGATGCAGCAGGGCGCCGAGGGCGGCAGGAGGGCCGCCCAGGCGCTGCTGTCCGCCATCGCCGAGCACTGCGATGACCGCTCGGGCAACGTCGACATCGTCACCAAGGTTGTCGTAGATCTCGGCAGCCTGGCCAAGGCTCTTGGTCGCGAGGTGCGCCTGGACGTGCTCGCCGACGTCAGGGACTTTGCCGCCGGGTTTAGTCAGGCCCGCGCATCGGTTGACTTTATCGATGTTGGCCACGACAAGGACGCGGCAAGTTCAAAACTTAAAGGTGTGTCCACAGAAACAGTCGGTTGTATGCTTGCTCAACCCGTTGCAGATCTTACAAGGTGGCACCTGCGAAATTACAACTGCAGACATGTCTTGTTAGGCATCTCACACGATGCGGCATACGCCCCGTTCCTGGAGGAGATGCTCGCCGACGACAACACGCGCCAGTGTATTGCCGTCATCGAGGGCGCTCCGACGGCCAAGGAGCTCGTCGCCACCGGAGTCCACGTCCTCGACATTGGCAAAGACTTATTCCGCACCGAGCCCGTTGCCAGCCCTCCCACGGCACCCGCCTTGTCGCCGTGGAACGGTGGCCATCAGGGCACGGCAAGCCCAACCACGAGCACCGATTCTTCCCACACGCCGGCCTCCCACACGCCGGCGGCCTCGGCGGCCATGTCTTACGCCCACGTTATTTCGAGCGGCAGCCCGCCTCCGCAGTCGGCGGCCCCCGTCCCGCCCAGGCCATTTGCGGCGGCGGCGGCGGCGGCGCGGTCAAAGATACAGTATATGCAGGTTCCGCCTCAGCAGCCGGATTGGAACCCGGGTCCTCGCGGGCTGGACGAGCCCATCACGGTCAGCGTGCAGGCCCTGGAATATATCAAGAAGCGCAAGGACAAGGAGAAGCTGTGCAACAATCACTTTCTGCGCGGTCCCTGCACAAAGGGCGACGCCTGCCACTTTTATCATAATTACAAGCCCAGCGCCGACGAGATTAACGCGATATCCGTCCTGGCGAGGCAGAACCCATGCACAAACGGCCAGGATTGCGTGCAAGAGGACTGCATTTACGGCCATCACGTAAGTGTCTCGCCCTGCCGAACTTGGCTCTGACCTGACCTTTTCCTTGCTCCCCGGCAGTGCCCCAGCATTAAGGACGCCATGTGCTGCCACCCGTTTTGCAAGTTCGCCGAGGACGCACATCCTCCCGGGACAAGATTCAAGAACGTTCACATCCGCGCCAATTGAGGACGCGGCGATATACATGCATCTGGTGCCGGCGAATCTGCTTGATGAGGTCCCCTTGTCCCTTTTCAGCATTTCACCGCGGCGTTTTCGGGGGGCTTGATGGGATATCCAGCGACGTGTGTCCACGGAATAACGACACGACATTAGGCAGGGGGTGCCTCGCTTCTCATTCGAGGCCCGGCTGCCCCTTGTCTTCTTGACTCACTTTATTTCCACCCCCAAGCGCCCCTTTCCCGGTTGCTCGTTGATATGGAGACACTCTGAGATACAAGTTGCGAAAACGATCTCGGAATATCATTTCCACCGTCCAAATCTCGGCGGCAGTGACAGTTCTGACTGACGGCTTGCTTGACTTGTCCGACACTTGCCAGTACTGCATCCATCAGCCCTGGCTTCCTATATCGCTTGCTCGGCACCACTTGCGCCAACGGGCGTCGAGGTAGCCCATCCCATAGTCTTTCGTCGCCGACTGCATGCTAGGAACACGGGCACATGTAAACCCTGGGACGGCTGCAGGCGCTCGTATACAGCCACCTCGTGCTCGAGACACTTGATGAAGACTCGCACGGTGCCCTCGGTGACAAACGTGTAGCCATATGCCAGCAGCACCCTGAAGAGGACGCCGCGCGCGCCTCCCTGCGCCAAGGGCGTGATCCCGTCGTCCAACGAGTGTTGCAGCTGCTTCCAGAGGAGATGGCGGAACTGAGCGATCTGTGCTGGCCAGGTGGCCCGGGTAAAGAGGCCGCGAAGGACAGGATGGCCGTTGTCAAGGAATGAAGCCAGCTCAAATGAAGCCAGCTCAAATGAAGCCAGCTCAAATGAAGCCAGCTCAAATGAAGCCAGCTCACGGACAAAGGGAACTGGCGTCACCTTGACGGGTCGCACGAGCGTCGTGAAGACCTTGCCTGCAACGTGTGTTGGCGACTGTTTGCATGTCAATTGAAGGACCTTCTGCGGCAGACATACCCATATACTCCCCTAATGACTCCGGCCCCATCTGTGCATATTCGTACTTCTGGACAATCCACTTGCGTAATCAGGCATCGCTGACGGTCGCGTGCCCAGCACCTCCTTTCCATCTCGTTCCGTGCCGCCTGAGAATTAGACAGGCACCATATAAGTATATGTCTTGGGGACACCACCGGAATAGGCGTCTGCTTGACGTCACACTCGAATGCCGACTTGTTGTTGATCTCCCTCAAAAGGTGGGACACGATCTCGCAGGGTGACAAGCGGAAAGGGCCAGGTCGACAAGATTGATGAAGTGCACAGCTGAGGCATCTTCTACATCCCCTTCCACCCTGAGTTCTCTCGTGTTCTCCCATGATACGAGGTTGTGTCCGGTTAAGTCGACATCGTCGATAGTTAGAGGAGGTCCCCGCGGAAGCAAAATAGGAAAAGAAAAACCCGAAAAGACGAAAAGACTACGAACCGATCGAAACACAACAAAACAAAAAGACCATGACGACGACCGGCAGCCCCAGTCAAGATTTAATGAACCCATTCCCCTCGGACGCTTAGAAGGAGTTGCGGGCGTCCCTTCGCCCCATCCGTCAGCCTCCTCCAAATTCATAGCCGGCCCGAATGGGTCCGGATCATTGAACAAAAGACGAGGAGCGTTGTTGTCACTCAGATACTCCGGGTAACAGGTTGGCCCACCGCCTTCAGGAAGGTTACGCTCTTCCTTTCCTGCAAGACGGGAAGAGTTGCCGTCCCCCTTTCCACCCCGGTATTTCGTACCGCCTGAGAATTCGCAAGGTACCAGAGAAGGATCTCCCTCGGGGATACTACCGGAACAGGCGTCCGGAAGATTTCGCACTCGAATGACGACTTAATCTCCTTTAGAAGGATAGTTATTTCATACCCCTTTCTTTGCCGTCCACTTTCATTGACGACTTCAAATCCGTCTTATTCCTGCTGGTTAATTCATTTTCGATAGCCGTCCTGGTTTCCATAAACACCTGCGCATACCAGCGAACGATCGTGACGAAATCACCGGCATTGTAGCCGGTGTGCTCGACTTGGTCTTCCCCAAGTCTTCCGTTAATCGTAAGGGCCACATCCCGAGTAAACGTGACGGTTCTCTGGCCGCCACTCCAGAGTTCTTCGAACAGCGGCACGGGCGTAATTCGAGAGGCACCATAGAAGTATCTCCCTTGGGGATACTACCGGAATAGGCGTGCGAAAAACATCGCACTCGAATGACGACTTGATCTCCTTTAAAAGGATAGTGATTTCATACTGCCCGAGTAAACGTGACGGTTCTCTGGCCGCCACTCCGGAATTCTTCGAACAGCGGCATAGGCGTAATTCGAGAGGCACCATAGAAGTATCTCCCTCGGGGATACTACCGGAATAGGCGTCCGGAAGACATCGCACTCGAACGCCAACTTGATCTCCCTCAAAATGACAGTTATCGAAACTGACTTCTCTTGAGTGTCCGTCGCCCCTCGCTGCTCGTATTGGGCCAGGATACGCACCCTGAGGCCACGAAGGTTCCCGTCGAATGGTTCCATCATCCCGGCGAGGGCGATCACCAGTGAAGAAACCGTGAGTGGTTCGCCGTCTATGTGATCGAGAGCATGGCGTGTTCGGGGACGCCCCTTCCTAGGGTGGCTGCCCAGCGTCGTTCCTTGGTGTAGTTTCGGCAGCTAAGAAGAAGGTGCGCAGCGGTGTGGCTGGCTTACTTCCATTCGTTCTTTTTAGGTAGGCTTTAAGAAAGCCTACTCCGAAAAGAAGCCAGTAGTAGGCTGATAGCGTAGGCCGCGGGGCCGGGGCAAGATCGAGCAAGGCGGCTATCGTCAAGGGTTTTCCGTCCACCTTCATGCTAGGCTTCACCTTCTCCAGTTTGCTTCCCGCTTGGCAGCTCGCCAGATCAGTTGGACTGCGTCGCTGGTGCAAGAAAGTATCACCTAGGCAAAAGGGTGATGTGAATAGCACCCTGCGAACATATATTGGGTCCCATTGACTTGCTGCACCTTTGAACGTATCCGACTCGTACAAGGTGTCGAAACATAACCCGTGCCGGACCGTCAGTTGATTCTCGTACCGGGCGAGGGTCGGTTTCTCGCCGTGGGAGCCATTATTGTTGTTATTGCCAACGAAGTCGGTTTCACACGACGTTGCAACAAGGCTAACTCCTGAGGAACCCCGTATTCATCCGCAATGGTCGAGTAGTAATTGCCAATGTTCTGGACAATGTACTGCTGGATGGATGTGAGAGATTTCTGCTGGTCCTTGTAGGCCTGAAGCAAGGTGCGGTAGCGGGAAAACAGGAATTCAAACCGCTTAAGCTCTTCCATGGACAAACCGACAACATCAGTGACGGCTGCATTGACCATGACTGGTGTCGGCTCCACGGGAAGTGTAAGCAAGGGTTTCTGAAGGGTGGGTGAAATAGAAGGGTCAATTTTCTCCCAAATCCCCTAGGCAAGGGCGTACTTCTGGATCGTCGAGATCCATCGGTCCCAATCCGCTGGTCCGTTGAGGACGGTCTTCGAAGTAAGATCTGTCATCGTGGATGCGGGTATGTCGGTGAAATTGTGGTGAAATCCACGGATTCCGAAGGTGGAAGAAGGTTGGTTGGGTGCAGAAAAAGGGGCGCTGGCTGGCGACGCGTCGGGGGCGCGGCTGCCGCAACGTCGGCCTAGGACTTGGACGCCTGTTTCGACTGGAGCGCCGTCTCGACGGCCTCCTTGACAGACTCCTTGACTGACTTCTTGAGCTGGCCCACGGTCGTGCAGACCGCGGTATCTGCTCGGATACGCTCCTCCTGTTCCTTCAGGTACCCCTGAAGGACGGACTTGAAGGCCCCCCAGACGCCTTGGAGGGCCTCCTTGGGCATGCCACTCGATGGCGGCACGGGGAGTCTCATCACCTTCGTAGTCGGTGAGATAGGCTTCAAAGGTGCTTGGGTTGCCAGTCAGGAGGCATTGTGCATGGTACTGGGCCTTGGACCGGGCCCGTTCCTCCGGGGTGTGTCTCGTGGACCAGCAGCCTTCCTTTTGACACACAAAGCACTTCTTCGACCACTGTCGATTCCCAAAGTTGCTGCTGCCGCCGCGAGAGCTGCGGTAGCCCTGTCCTCCGCCTCTGCTGAACCTGCGGCCACGGCCGCGGTTGTTGGTATACCTTCTGTCGGTATAGAACACGTTTGATGAATTGTATTCATCATCATCCTGCACGAATGTGCCGGACGTACCGCCTTCGGCTTGAAGGGACAGATGGGTTTCCAGGGAGGACGCGCCTAGGACGAACCGGGTCCGAGGAATCCGATGATCGGGCCGGAATGGATTTTAGAGCGTTGTGTCGACCTCGGCGGAGGTGCGAGGAGATCGTGAAGCTTTTTTCGTCTCGTCGCTCGTAGGACTGACGAAGGGCCATGATGTCGATCAGCCTCTTCTCCTTGGTCGTGCCCAGCTTGACAAGGCGTCATTGTTCAGGTCCGTGAAGAAATGATAGATGATACTATAACGGGGCGGGCAGAGTATGTAAGGGGGGGCCCACGCTGCGTAGTGGCGCCGCTGCCCGTCAAACTTGCTTGGTGATGGCAGCGGCTTCAGGTGGGATTCTTGTCTCCACCGGAACCTCCTCTGTCTCCGTGTTGGGTGGTATTGTCGATGGGCCCGGGGTCGCATCGGGGACGGGAGCGACCGTCGGTCCCCTGCCTAGCTGCTGCACCAGAGACGATATCTGGTTGGACAATCTCGAAAGCGCTTCTTGCTGGGTGGCATCCACCGCTTGGACACGTTCCTCTGGCCCGTTGGCGCTCCTCTTGCCTATGGACCGAGGAGTCGAGCGTCATAAGACTGAAGGCCATGTACGCTCGATAGCTGGCTAGGATGCCTATTTTTGGCAAGACTATCATGTTATTAATTAGCAGTCATAACTTGGTAATAGTAATCAGGTATGACTTACTATACTGACCCACCGCGGAACATGTACTACCAGAGTAGGCAGGGTGGGCAATCGTCTCGGCGCGAGGCTCCGCCAGGTGGTACAGTAAAGTGCCAGGCTCGCTCCAGTCAATGTTGAGAAAGACGGTCATTTCGCCTGTCGTTAGTAGCCCGTACTCGAGCCCGCCCTCAATCATATACTAGGGGGAAGTGATGGGTCTGTGTAATAGCCGACGCCGTCAACTTCTCGGCCGAGTATTGTCCCCTCCGAGTTATAATGGCAGTTGCCGCAGACCCCTTTGGCCAGGCCTGGGTGCCGAAAGCAGCCCGAAAATGGGCCAAGCCCAGCGATACAGCTTTCGCATGCGTTGGCGGATTGTTCCCCGGTCAGCTGTACCATGACAGTTTCGTAGTTGTTGTTTCGCCTGAGGTTGAGCGCTTTGGTCGTGCCGGCTTCGTCGAACCCCATTTCCAGCTCACGCTCCTCCTATATTTAAAGTTAGCATAGATCCTGCAGGGAACAGGGAAGTCAGTCAGGGTGCAAACCTATATTCTCTCGACGGGGAATCGTCTTTCGGTTCACGACGTCGGCGTAGATGTCCATAGACCCGCGGAGATCAAGGCGAAGGTGCGGCGCCGTAAGCTTGTGGGGGGGCTTGTATTCGAAGGCGTAGGCCATGGTGCGTCTTGCCGAGGCCGAGTCATCGGAGCGATACACACAGATCTGGTCCGGGCGCAGCTGGTTGATGTCGAGTCTTTGACCAGGCGTCGACGACGGCAAGGACGGCACCTCACTCTCGGGTAGCAGGACCCTCTTCGGACATACCGCTCATGGCATGGAGATGGTTCTCAAAGACGATGCCATCGCCGAGTCGGAAGGCTCTTTTGGCCGCCTCGTCGACGGTCAGGCCCACGAGGGTCATCGCGGCGCGAGCGATCACGGGAGGTGTAACGCTCCAGCGACGCAGTGATTAGCGGCTTCCTTTCCTCAATTTCCCTGATCCATTTCTCGATGGAAGTCTTCTTGTCGGGCAACGAAAGAAGAGAAGAGATTTGCACGGCGATAAGGCCGTGGAAGGTCTGGATAACCTGCCAGTCCTTCTCGAGGCGGAGCTGGCGAGCAAGGGAGACCTTGCGCTGGATCCATTGATGGAGGGACAGTTCCCCGGTGTCCTTGAGCTTGTCCATGATCTCGCGGACTGGGTCCTCGAGCAGAAAGGACTCGAGTCTTTTCTCGTCGGCAATGGTCCGCTTAGAGAGCATGTTGCCAATGCCGGCCAGGACGGCTTGGCTCTCAAAGGCGCTGCACTTCCTGAAGTCCTCTCTCTGCTTCTTGGCGCCCCCTCTCTGCTGCTTGAGCCCTCAGTTCTGCCTGCTACAAGAGCCTCTCGAGCTCCCGCAGCCTCTGGGATTCGGCCATGGCGATGGTCAGTGCGGACAAGGTGCTGGAGTGATGGTTGAGCGATGATGGGGAAACCAGAATCCCCCGTTGGGAGGCTTCGAAGACCACTTGTTAGTCTCCAATTAGTCTCCCAACGGGTAGAATGGACAAGATTGTTGGTTTATGAGTGTTGGCTGGATTAGCGTTTGCTGGATTAGGTAGGAAAAATAGCTGCCCAACTTACGAAGTAGCGACTAATTATTTTATTACTAATGAGTATTACGCCCCACCTCCCCGCACCACGCGTATGCCTGACAGCTGACAGGTTCGGGAACAATCACAACACGTATTACGGATACGAATTACGAATAACATGTATATAGCTTCATTCATAGTAATACTCAACAGTAATACTCTTGTGTACTAATAAGTTGGGCTAAAGGTGCCTCGTGCCCAAGGGCCAACGGGTAAATAGTGGCTAATTACGAAGTATTCGTACGAATTGACCGGGTAACTTTTCTTTGCGGGCCCTCGGGCTTATATAAGCGGTCTAGTCCACCTCGCTCACCGACGGACCCACCTCGACTACATCGCAAATCCAAAAGAGCTTCATCACCTCGACCGTCTCTCCGCCATCAATCGACATCGCCTCGAGCGCCACACCGCGGCCCCCTCCCAACCGCCCGGCGCCCTCTACAGTCTCGCAGCGGGGAGCGCTCGCCCAGCCCACTCGACCATGTCCCACCCGCGCGTGGAGGAGGTGTCGGACAGCGACCCGGACGCCGCGTCGTCGGACCCGGAAGAGGGCGACATTGACGACTTCGCCGACGCCGACATCATGCGCCGCATCCCCGCCGGGAACGGCGGCGGCAGCATTCGGCCCCCGACGGCCGCTTCCCCCGCGCCGTCTCGCGTGCTGGACGCCGCCCGGTCCACGCGCGTCTCCGAGGCCGACCACGGCGCCTACAAGGGCTTCCAGTGCCTGTACCCCATCTACTTCGACGCGACGCGCTCCCGGGCCGAGGGCCGGCGGGTGAGCTCGCGGCTGGCGGTGCGCAACCCGCTGGCGCGCGAGATCGCAAACGCCTGCTCGCGCCTGCGCCTTCAGACGCTGCTGGAGCCGGACAAGGTGCACCCCAAGGACTGGGCCAACCCGGGCCGCGTCAAGGTCGGGCTCAAGGCGCGCGCCGCCGCCGGCCCCGGCTCCCACGCCATTGCCAACAAGCACCACCTGTTCCTGCTCGTCGCCCAGCACCTCGCCTCCAACCCCACCACCGACGACAGCCCCGGCCTGCGCGTCCGCATGGGCGGCCAGCTCCAGCCGCCTGAGGGCCAGCCATACCCGCGCCCCGCCGTCCCGCGCGGCTGGAAAATGGGCGACCTGCTGCCCTACCCCAGCGCCGCCATGACGGGCGGCGGCGTCTCGGAGAATCTCTTCAAGGACATGATGAAGGAGATGCAGAGCGGCGGCGACCCCATGGCTGCCCTCATGGCGGGCCAGCAGCAGCAGCAGCAGTCTGGCGGCGCCGTCGACGAGGGCGCCGTGGCCAAGAAGAAGAAGAACAAAAAGGGCAAGGCGAGGGCGTGAGCGGGCCGGCACGGGACCCGAGGGGGGCAAAGGGACGCATCCTGGACGCAGCGCTGCATCGCCTGACAGCCGCGTCGAGAGACGAGTAGGCCGGATGCATAGACAAGAGGCATAGACTGGGGTTTCTTCACTCGAATCAGGAACTGTGAAGCGGACAGGCTGCGCAGCTCACCCGCTACAGCTGCCAACGGCGAGGAGCCTTCAGTTGCCACCCCACAAATATCGTAAAACGTACACCGGCAGCATCATCGTGGTCCGACAAGGGGAAACGTACATCGTCAGCGCGACCCCGGCGAGGTCATCTATTCAAGGCCACGCGCAGTCATTCCGCCACAAGACCCCGTCCCCCCTCGTCTCGCGGTGCCCCTTTATGCTGTCGCGACCCCATGATCCCCCCGCAGCGCCTCCCACTCTCGCGATCCCACGACCTGCACGCCGTCCCGGCCAAGACCCGTGCCGGCCATGGTCTTGCCGTCGGCCCCTGGCAGCCAGATCTGCAGCCGCGCCGCCGGGTTGCGCGCCGCCCGGCCTTGGTTGTTTTGCTCCCCGCCCCGGCGCAGCAGGGCCGACTTCTTGCGCACCGACTCCTGCCAGGCCGTCCATGCCGCGTAGTCCTCCATCTGCCGCGCCGCGTGGTACTGCGGCGTCGACCGCGCCGGCCGCCACGCGAGCTTGTCCTTGGGCAGGGTGGCCAGGTCGAAGACGGTGGCCGACGACGCCATCTTGACCAGCTCGCCCAGCACGTCCTTGGCCTCGGCCACGACGAGGCCCTTGCGCTGCTCCGCGACGCTCGTCTTCCTCTTGAGCGGCTCGGCCAGCCAGTCGTGTCTCTGCTGTTCGTTGACGCGCGCACGCCGGTTGTCCTCGCGCAGGTACCGCACCGCCGACTGCAGGCTCTCAATGTCCTTCTTGAGCGCCTCCATCTCCCGCGCCGTCGCCACCGCCCGCTCCTGGCCGGCCTTCATGCCCGCGGCGTCGGCGCCGTCGGCATACGCCCGGCTGTCGCTGGCAATCTTCTTCCACCTGTCGCGCTCCGCCTCGAGGCTCTTGAGCTCCCGGTCTTGCTTCTCAATGTCCTCCTTGAGGCTGCCGGCTTGCTTCCCCGCCGCCTCGAGCTGCTTCTGCAGGTGGGAGATGCGCTCAATGTTAGCTTGCGCATCCCGCATCCGGGACTCGAGCGTGTCGATCTTGAGCACGGCCGTGCTGAGGTGCTCGTCTCTCTGGGCAATGGTGCGACGGGCCTCGTTGTGCTCTTCCTTGAGACGCCGCAGCTCCTCCTCCGCGTCCACCGGCACCGTCTTGAGCGCCTTGAGTTGCTGCGACCGGAGGAGCCAGGGCTGAGGGCTGACCTCGAACTCCTGTGTCTGGTCCAGGTCCGCGGCCAGCGCAGCCAGGTCTGCTATCTGGCTGTGGACGGCGCGGAGCTTCGACATGTAGACCGAGAGGGGGTCCGAGTCGCCCGCATCGCCCGCCTCCGAGACGGCCTGGCGAATCGCACTCTGCACCTCTCCCAAGGTGAACGGCTCGGTCCGTCCCTCATCCTGTGTCAAGAGGCCATGGATGCCACCCCCGATCCTGCGGGCCAGCTCTGCCATCTCCTGGCTGCCCGCCTCGCACCGTTCGAATGCATCCATTTTGTCTTGCACGAGAGACAAGGATCGCGTCTTGAGCTCCTCCAGGGCACGCACCGTCTTGCCGGCGATGACCTTGGTGCCCCTGGTCTGCGTCATGGCGAGGTCGAATGCCTTGGCCAGGTGCTGCGCCATCTCCTCGCCGTCTCCTTGGCTCTCTGGCGGAAGCGCACGCTGCACCATGGTCCTCGTCGTATTGAACGCGACGGCCGCCGACTCCAGGTGGCTCTGGATGACGAGCGACTTCATATGGACCTCGTCTGCAAAGCCCGAGAGGCCGGGCGAGATGTGCACCTCTGCAAGGTGGGAGAGAAGCGCGACGGTGCGGTGCAGCTCGTCGGCACACTTCTTCTCCTTGAGATCGTCCCGCCGTAGCCCGTCAATCCACGCATTCATGGCGCGCTCGACGGGCTCGAGCTCCGCCAGGGCGTTGTGATACTTGGAGAATTGCTCCAGAGAGCAGCGGCTGATGTCGTTGACGAACCGGTCGCACATGGCCGATACCCATACCAGCCTGTCGACGGCGTCGCATCCAGCAAAGACGTCGTCCTCCTGGCCGGGGTGCGCCTGTCCGTTGACGCGTTCCCTGATGAAGCCGTTGATGAGGTTCGACTTGAAGGCCACCCTGCGGAACCTCAGCAGAGACAGGACCGAGTTTTGATCTTCTCGGTAGCTGTCGGGCAGGAACAGTTTGACAATGCCGAGGTGCTGTTCGGCCTCTTGGGCTTCCAGGTGTCGGAGCTCCAGCTCAATCGTCTTGACCTGAGCCTTGGCGGCCGACATCTGGAGCTTCATGTTCAGGTCCAGCATGGCCCGGGAGCGGTCATTCAGCTTCTCCGACTCGCCCTCGGTGACAGCTTGGGAGGCGCGCATGTCCTCCAAATCGCCCTGCAGGCTCGTGACGAGTTCGCGGAATCGCGACAGCGTGTACTCCATGTCTTCAAACGCCTCCTCTTGCTGCGCGGCACGGCGCGCCTGTTCCGCCATGACGCTGTCCTTGAAGTCGAGGTCCTCCTGCATCTCCCTTTCGTTTTGCACGTGGTTTGCCTCGAGCTCGTCGCTGATCTCCTTCAAGCTCTCCAGGTCGTCAATGACAGCCTTGAGCTCCTCGATCTGCTCCGACATGCTCATGTTGCGTTCACTCAAATCTTCAATCATATCCTCGGCGCCCAGCGCGGCGTCGAGCTGCTGGCGGAGGTCGTCGACGGCCGCCTCGGATTGCGCGAGCTTCTCCTTTGCCGCCCCGCCGTCTTCCTTGACGGCGTTGAACTCCTTTACTTCTTCTTCCAGGCCAGCGATTTGGTCGCGTAGCTCCTCCTCCTGCGCTTGCGTCATGTCGCGTAATCTCAACAGCGCCTCCCGTAGGCGTTCGTTTGTCCGCTCCATTTGCAGCCAACCGGTGCTGGCGCGCTCTTCCGGCGACATGCCCCTGCCGTACTCGGCGTTTTCTTCGCGGAGAATGTCGACTTCCAGCTCAAGCTCTTCCGACTTCTGCTTGAGGGTATCGAGCTCCATCTTCAACACCTCGGCCGTCTCTTCTGCCATTTCTCGGTCGAGGGCGGCAAGCTCGAAGGCCGAGTCGTGCTCGGCCTGCATGCCCTCGATGGCCTCGAACCTCTCTTCCGCTTCTTTGAGCTGCTTCTTGAGGTCACTGTTTTCCTGTTGCTGGGGTTGATACTTTTGCTGCAGTTTCTGGATTATGCCCTCAAACTTGTCTCGCTCCCCCTGGACTTTTTCGAGCTGCTTCAGCTTGTCTCGGTCTTCGACTCGTTTCCGCTCCAGAATCTTGAGCTTGGCTTTCAGGTCTTCGATTTCACGGTTCGCGGCCGCATTCCCGGTCGATCGTGATGCCGCGGCCCCTACAGTTGTCCGTTTGGGAGCAGCGGACGAGGGTGTCACGGTCGAGGCTGCATCGGCGAGCTTCTCGAGATTCTTGGTTCGAGCCATGACCGGGCTTGTGGGCTGCGGCGACAGGATCCCGGCATCGCTCTTGGGAGGTGAACCAGAGACGGCATCGTCGGCGGAACCGCTATCGCGTCCTGCCTGAGAATCGCCAGAGGGTCGCCGGCCGGACCCCGGGCGTGACAATGTTCGCGCAACTCCGAGAGGCGCCCGCGTGCCGGTCGTTCGTGTGGGGGCGCCGCCGGGCTTCGGTGTGGTAGACGAGGCAGAGGATTGTCTTGCGGTTCGAGTCCCAGGCGCGGCTGGAGGGCCCATCGAGAGTCGCTGGCCGCCCACCGGGGGCCGGGCCTTTGTGCCCGCGGGAGTGGCGCGAGCATTCGACGGCGTGCCTGTGCGCGAGGCAGAAGAGCTGGGCGGGCCGCTGAGAAGCTGCTTGGTGGGAGACTTGACGGGAGACTTGATGGCCGGTCAGCGCTTGGAGGCGGTGGTGAGCAAAGGGGTCACGGTGGCATCGCCTACTCTTACGAGACTTGCGCGTCGGGACGTCTTGGGTCCCGGGCCCGGGCTCGGCGCGTTCATGCTCATTCGTTTGGTCAAGGCGACGTCTCCGCCGGGCGCGGGCCTCGTCATGCCGGGATGGAAACTGCTGGGGCGGGCAGGCTTCCTGGCGGTCGGGGGCTTCGCCGACGAGGGCTGAGACAGGACGGTGACCATGATTGGCTTGACAAACATGCCGTATTCCATGGGACAGTCAAAGTAGTGCCGTCCCTGGACGCTGCCGTCATTCTTGCCCGTCTTTTCCTCGAGCTCGACGCCGACCCATTCTCCGACCGAGAAGTGGGTTTGGCCGGCGAAGCGAACGACGCCCCTGCGGCCATCGCTGAGCTGGATCGTCTGGCCAAGCTTGAAGTCGGGCATCATGGGCAGCAGCAAGAGCGCTGACGCATTGTGGCGCCCGAGTTGGTCGGTGGCGTTGGCGGTTGTTGAGTCGGGGGATCTAACGTTCAAGCGTGACTGTATGTGTACGAAGTATGGTGGACGTGACAAGCGGGCTTGTCGTGGAAATAGACGCGCCCAATCGGCACAGTGCGTCTCGACCCCCTGAGGGCCCCGCGAATTGGACAATGCAGGGAATGTACTCCGTACGAGCTGCAAAGTAGCCTTGGTCCGCGGACGGCAAGTGCCGAGGCAAGATCTGTGTGTTGTGAGGTTTGGAGACTTGGAGGTACCTATCCAAAGCGACCTGGCTAGCGCAAAGCGCGGTAGACAGGCACGCGAGTACGAAGTACTTTAGACTTTAAGGAGGCAGTTACCTGGCGATAAGCGAGGCTAAAAAACTCCCCTTCTCGGAAGGTCCACGATACTTGATTCGTCCAACCAATCGACGACCCATCGTCGGGACCGTGGCATCTCGGTTCACTTGTCCCTCGACGTACACTTTTTTATCCTATCATGGCAGTAGCACAAGCGGTTGCGCAAGCACAAAACGAACGTCAAGCCCCTTTTCCCTCTTCCCTTTGCTTTTTTCTCCGTCAACGGCGAGCGCCTCGTCTCTAGACCAGCTCCGACCTCCAGTCTCGAGGCAGAGGCTCGCGAAAAGATGCCTCCCTCATCCATTCCATCACCTCAAACGCCAGGCGTCGCTCCGTCGCCTCGTCGAGACCCTTGCCTGCCGGCACCTTGACGACAATCAGGCCCATGCGCCTCGAGAGTTCAACCGTCCTACGCTCGTTGTTCTCTTCCTCGTCGCTCGGCATCACGTAGACAATCAGGTCCGGGCACACGGTCCCGCGCCACAGGGTCGCCATCCACTGCCAATGGTCGACCACCGAGTACGTGTCCGGGATGGGTAGTGCGCATGCGTGCCTGTCCGAGATTGTCAGGCTGAAGCCCTCGTTGGCCAAGGCCACGGGCATCTTGGTCGCCGCGGCCTGCTCCAGGTCGTCGTCTGGCGGAGTGCAAGCCTCGGTCGACTGGGCCTGAGCCGCGACCCGCTCGCCGTCGGCCCTCTGCTCTTCGGCGCTCGACAGAAGCGTCCTCGTTCCCGTAATGTGGCGGCCGATTTGTCTCGACTTCTTTTGCCACGCCGAGATGCTTTTCAGATAGGGCTCAAAGTAGTCGCCAAATTTGCTGCCACCTCGGCGGCCAAGGGGCAGCGCGTTCCCCTCGTCCCAGCCCGTCGACTCGTGGCCATCCGCGTCGTCCCTCCACACTTTGAGAAGGATCTCGCCGCACGCCACGAGCCCTTTCTCAATGGCGATTCCGGCCCCCTGGCGCAACATGGCGTCGGGACCCTCGACGGCGATGAATGCTCCGCGGATCCCGTCAAAGTTGGCCTCGTTGAGCAGAGGCGGAGCTGGTTGGCAAATGCTTGCGAGCACGGCGATTTTGCGCTTGAATGAAATCGACATGATCATGTCTCTCAACGTCCCGCCGCGGCCGATGGCGTTGTCTCGAGTGGGAGTCATGGCCAAGGATGTGGGCAGACTGACGGGCCGGGTATCCATGGCGGAGCCGCGCGACGACGAGGGTGAGAGCGACGTGTGAAGAGGCGGCAGGCGCAGGGATTCGTCGAAGCCGCTGTGGCGGCGGCCGTGGGGATCCGTGTCGAGCCAGGAGGCCGATGGCGTGGGTCGTAGCGGGGGAGGCATGGGGCCACTCTGCGATCTGGGCAGACCGCCCAACTCGGGCAGCGTGGCTCGTGCAAAGGGGGGCATCTGGCTGGGGGCGAGTCCCTCGGTCGGGGTGAGGGGAAAGTCGCCAAGCTGCTTGCCGCCATAAGCGCCCAGGGTACCGTTGATGGCGTGGTAGCCGCCGGCGCCGTCGGCTCGGCGCCTCTTCATTTCGGGCGACATTGGGTCGCTGCTGTCGACGTCTCGGAACGAAGGCAGCTTGGACGCAAAGGGCAGAACGCTGGTGGGCGAGTGCTCAAAGCTCGATCGGCGGGACAAGGCCGTGTCCAGCCTCTGCAGGCTCGGGGGCCCTTGGGATGGCGTGCCCATCTTGCCGGCTGGCGAGGTGGAATAGGGGGTCGATGGCGTCTGCGGCGTGTTCATGGCCCTCCCATTGCACTTTTGGCAGCGGCCCTGGTCCTCGGTCGGGGACGTGTTTGCCCAGGCACTTTGGGACTTGTTGCCCCGTCGCGGCTGGTAGCGATAGTTGGGGTACTGGTTCTGGTGGCGCTGCTTCTCTTCCTCTGCGAGCTTCTTCCAGTTCTTCTTGATCTCGTCACCCTCGTTCTTCCACTTCTCGCCAATGATCTTGGAGATGTCCGGGTTGGACAGCTTCGGGTTGTCGGCCGTGACCTGGGCCTGGTGGTGCTGGCGATAGAGGATGAAGGCTGCGGAGAGCCTGTCAGACGAGGCCGGCGACTCTCTGGTGACGCGAGCACTCGGGCTTGGGACGGCAAGACTCACCATTGCGCGGCCTGGGGATCTTGGGGGCCGGGGTGCACAGGCAAATTATATCGCGGGAGCCATCTTGCAGATGGGAGCCAGGCGCCGAGTTTCGGGGGGGCGATTCGAACATGCCGCGGGCCGCATCAACAGCGCCGATGGTGGAAGCTCTCTTTCTGAAGGACGCGGTGTTGTTGTTGGCGGGCGGAGAGGGCGAGAGCCTTGGGTCCGAGGCTGGGTGGTCGGCCTTGAACTGCTTGGCCAGATCCACGTGACGGGGCAGAGGAGCTGCAACGGCTTCCATTTGTCGAGGTGCAAAGGCAAGCACCTGGGCCATTGTCGACGGGCGCGGCAGCTAGAGCGAGGTTGCTGGACGGCCTGGAGACGCCTGTAGTTTGCAACCATCCATGCCCCCCAGCATCGGGGCTTACGGCGGACGGAAGAACAATGGGGGAGAGAGAGAGAGAGAAGGAGAGAGAGAAGGGGAAAAGAGCAATCGGCAGGGGGGGGGGGGGGGGGGGGGGGGGTGTGGTGGCTTGGAGGGGGGGAGGTTTCAAAAAGGAGAGAGAGAATGGAGAGAGAATGGAGATTGAGAATTGAGGAAATGGAGAGAGAATGGAGAGAGAATGAAGAGAGAATGGAGAGAGAATGGAGAGCGAATGGAGAGCGGCAATTGACAGGAAATGGAGAGCAGCCAATGTAGAAAAGAGAGGATCGGATGGAAGGAAAAGCCAAGGGAGAGGGACCAAGCCAGAAGAATGGAACAGAGGAAGCAGAATCGAGCTGGGGGCTGGGCTGGTCTGGGGCTGGGCTGGGCCGGTTGGTTGCCAGTGGCCTGCCTTTGTGTAAAGAGGAATTTGTGCCCTCGACTCTCGCCGGTGGTTGATGCGTGGCTTGCACACGCCGCACCCACGACAATGGCAGCGGCGGCGGCACCAGGGAAAAAACAGGCCGCGGCCGTCTTGGGCCAAGCTCGCTTTTCTGCACCCATTATCTGCTTCTGGCATCGGGGCTTGGAAGCCCGGCGCCAAACTCCCCGCCTCAAACGTAGGTAGCAAACCGACGGCCCTGCCCAACATCCCCATGGATGTCTCGGGAGTCTACCGGGGGGGGGGCTAGCATCGACCAAGGTTCCGTCGACCAAGCTTTTGTCGCCCAAGCTTTTGTCGCCCGCAAAGCCTCGAGCTCGTCGTCTCCTCTCTTTTCTCTCGTCTCTTTGGCATGACGGGCGCGAGCGAGGGTGAGGGAGGCACAGAGCGAGCAGAGACGAGGCGAAAAGGAGAGAGAGAGACATGAACCAATGCCTTGCTCTCACTCTCTCTCTCTCTCCTCTCGCTCTCCATCTCTGCCCCCCTACCCCCCCCTTGAAGTCGTCCATGCTCACTCGTCCAGGCATTATTCTCCCGTGTTCCTCCCTCGACACCCGTTCAACCAGACGGGACAAACTACAGAGCAGAAAGAGAGAGAGAGAGAGAGAGAGTCCTCAACCACGAATGACAATGGCGGCCCCCGCAGGAATGCACGGCGCAGTCCCTCTGGAATGCTGCGCCGTCTGAGACAAAGAGAGACCTGGCCCGAACATGGCTAAAGCACATTGCACGTGATCCTGGAATCGGGCAAGCTGTCTTTGACCATCGAGCTCCGCATGCGTGGCTGCCCCCCCCTTTCTTCCTTGGTTGGATCCCCTCGGTCGGATACCCTCGCCCCCTTGGGTGACGCTCCTCCTCCAACCGACACACTCCCCCACACAACCTCTGCCTTTGTGGCTTTTCAAAAGAGGGGGAGGGCACCGGAGGAGCGGCCCATCCGGACAAGAGAAACAAGCAAAGGAAGAGACGGGGGGGACGAGGCATGGAGGGGGAGGGGATGGGGATCGAGGCCAAGAAAAAAGGGGGGGATTGTGTGCGTCGCCATGCATCATGTATGTGATTGTCTTTGAGGCCCCGTCTGGCGGCGCGGGTCCGCGTTGGCTCCCCCAGGTTCCTGGATGTCTCACGACGGACGCTGAAGAAAAAATAGAAAAAATATTATTCTCGGTGACGATTGAGAGTGTGTTGTGCGTCGCAGCCCCTATGCACCGCAGTCATGGTGCAGCCCCAATCTGCCACCACGACTGCACATCATATGTACTCGACATGTTTAATGGTGTCCTCGTCCCGGTTCCGTTGCCGTGGAACCCTTCGCTTTCCGCCCAAACGTATACGGCATTTGCCTCCTGCCTCGCCTCCAGACGTTTGAATAAAAGCCAAGCATGTTTGGCATATCTCCCGGGGCGCCAGACCGTCCTGCCATAAACAAGTTCCGTCCAAACCCTCCCTGCCTGTGTCTTCGACCTGCCACGCTCGTCGAGCTCGATTCGACCCGCGGCCAAGCCCTCACTGCCTAGGCAATGTAGCCCTTTCCTGCCTCGCCACTGAGCAGCGCCGCGCTCCGGCGGGCGTCGAGGAACAGATCCTCGCACTCGGCCACGTCCTCGACGTCAATCTGAGAGCGCCCGTTGGCCTTGGCGAGGATGCTGTCGAGCAGTCAGCCTCAGACGTCCTTCTTCCATGTCTCTCCAGGCTGCCGCGGCTGCTTCCGCCACCAGGGAGCACACGGGATTCGAGAAACAATGGAAAGGGGGGGGGCTGGGGAACACAACCACACATACCTCGCCGGGGTCAGCAGCTGCAGACAGTACCGCAGACTGATGCGGACACCGTGGTCGGAAATCTTGTCAATGGCCGCGTCGTTGATGGCGACGCCCTCCGTCGACGCCCGCACCCGCACAATCTTCTTGATCTCGTCGGCCTTGTATGGCGCCGTCGGCACGATGAGCAGGCGGGCTAGGAAGTCGGTGGGAACGCCGTGCGCTGCGACAATGTCGTCGGTGCCTCTTATTGTGCACATTCCGCGGTTCGACGCCAGCACCACAATAGGGGCTATCGGTGATTCCAGCGCTCGGTTGAGGTACGTGAAGCACTCCACGTCGAGCATGTGCGCCTATCAGGCTCGCAATGTCAATCAGTGCCTGCTTTTGCCAGAGACCGGCTTGGCCGTCCTTACCTCGTCGATGAACAAGACTCCTGGCACCAGCTCGGCCACGCCTTGGTCAATGTACTTGCTCACCACCCTGTTGATCTCGGTCCGCAGCTTCTCGGTAATCTCCGTCATCTTGGGCTTCATAAGCTGGCCCATCATGCTCATAATGTCCTGGCCGCCCTCGGGCCTCGCGTTGGCAATGTCCAGGTCGTGCAGCGTCACGTCCTGCACAATCTCCTTCTTCTTGTGCACTTCGCCCTTGGGGATGGGCACGTACTCCTCGGCCTCGAGGTCAAACTCGGTGGCGTATGCGTCGGAGCGGCCGACTCGCTTGCAGGCGCCCGTGTTGGCCTCGATGTAGATGACGTCGCCGACCGTGACCCGCTCCTTTTGAATCGCCTCGTAGATGCTGGGGTCCAGCCGGAGCTTCTTCTGCCCCTTGGCGCTCTTGAGGCCAATCAGCAGCGTGCTGATGGTCTTGCCGTAGCCGCCTAGCGGGTTCTCGGCCTCCTCTGGCGTCAGCTCCGTCACCTCGCCCTCGTACACCTCCTTGGTCTCCCGGACCTTGAGGCCGATGGCCCTCCGAAAGTTCTCCATCAGCATCTCCGTCTTCTTGACCTCTGTCGAGTAAATCTCACTGCCGACAATGGGGCAAAAGGGGATCTTGGTGCCCAGCTCCTGGCTTATGGCGAGGGCAAGAGCCGTCTTGCCGGTTCCTGGTCCGCCTGCCAGCAGCACTCCTCGACCGGCCATTTTTTGCGCCCGGATGAGGTCGACGACGACGCCACATGACTGGGGAGCAAGGGTTAGCCTCGCATAGACAGACACGGGCCCACGGGTGACGGGGTGCTGTACTTCTCGAGCGGGCGCCTGGCCGACGAAGCCGCCAGCTTGTACTTCTGCGCGTCCGTTGGGCTTCAGGCCGAGGCCTTTGATGTGCGTGTGGGCAGCCGTCCGGTTGTCGCGCTTGTTGCCCTTGATCTCGCTGATCTGGACCATTTTGGCCGTCGGCTGAGGCGGTGGCGCCCTGTCGTTTGCTGACTTCGTCCCGATGGGCAATCAGGCGCGACTCGGTCTCGTGATATGAGAGGTTTTGGGGGAATTTCCACCGCCTGGCACGTCGTGGTCAGTGTAGCAGTCCGGATCGAGGTTTCGAGGCTTTGAATTTGAACCAAGATTTGCGATCCTAGCCTTGCGCCTGGAGGATGTTACAAACGTCACGTGAGCAGCTGCTCCACAACTCAGCTACCCTACATCAACTTGCACAGCATTTTGTCTCCAGGCCATGAACTTGACAACACGAAGGCTTGAGCTGTTTTATTGTTTAGACGTGCGTACGGCCACGAGCATCGGGCATCGCTCAGCCCCGCAAGCCTGACTACTCTCTCGCTCGACATCCACCGCCTTGAGCAACGATGGCGGCTGCGGCTGCGACCTGGGCACAAACACCACAACACCCGCCGCGCTGCCCATGATCAAGACACAACCCAGGAAGCTCATGAGCCCCATGTGATGGCCAAGCACCCACCGGTCAAACGCCACGGCGAAGAGCATGTGCGTATACACCATGGCGTTGGCCCGGTTGGACGTGTCGGCCGCCAGCCCCGCCGTCAGCAGGTACTGCGTTGCAAAGCCCAGGGTCACGACGGCGAGCATCAGGAGCCACTGCCGCGTCGACGTGGGGTGAATCCACCGCAGCGAGGGCTGGTCCATGTGGAGGACCCGCGCGAGGACCAGGGCGGTGCCGCAGATGGCCGTGGACGCCACGGCGAGGGCGTTGATGGAGACGACCGGGTGGACGCGTCTGCCGAGGGCTCGCAGAGTCGTAAAGGCCCCCGCGGAACCGGCGACTCCCAGCAAGGCCACGCAGACGCCGAGCAGCCGCTCTTGCGCCGGTGCTCCGCTGTGGGCGGCGTCGGACAACTGCGTGCCCGACAGGGTCGGTTCGAATGCTGCCGCCGCCGCCGCCGGGGAGAAGAGGGCCGCGGGCTGGGCGATGAGGACCACGCCTAGCAGCGCGACCACGGTGGCGAGCTGCTCCATCCGCGTAAACGGCTCGCGGAGCAGGAAGCAGCACAGCAGACCGGCGACCCCGGGCGCCAGGAAGGTGATGACGGTTGCATCTGCGAGCGGGAGGTGAAGCATCGAATACCACATGCAAAAGATTCCAAAGAAGCCCGTGATGCTCCTGGCCAGCAGAAGCCACCTCGTGTCCCCCCTGCCGAGGGGAAAGTCGGGCAACCCCCTCCACCACATGTACAGTAGACAGCACACGGCCGTCAAGCCCTGCCGGACGAGCAGGACCTGGACCGGGTGCATGCCCTCGCCCTCGAGCTCGAGCAGCCGGGCGCACAGATTCATACACGCGCCAAACAGCTGGGACAGCGCCACCAGCAGGGCCGGCTTGTTGAGGGCCCAGAAGCGTGTGCATCGAGATATCCTGCGCCACCCCCAGGAGGAGCATCCACGCGGCGAGGCTGGACGCTTCCACGCGCCGCGGGCTCGGCTCGGGAACGGGGACAGAGACTCGCGGACCGGAGTTGCGTGCTGTGTCTCGCCTTCACTGGGGGGGAAAGAGTAGTAATGGGCAAGTGGCCGCTGCTCGTCGGGTGCCCCGAGGCCGCCCGGCTCCAGTGCTTTGTGTCGCCCCATACCGGGCCAAGACCGAAAGGAAAGCCCGCGAGGTGAGGCTGATTCTCACCCTGTTCTGTCAGGTCCAGACAGACAATCGATGGTACTGCGGCAAGGGACTGTGATGTACGGTTCGAGGTATGCACGGGGATAGGACGAGCGAATGCAAGCCTCAACGCCGAGCTTGCTTCTCTAGAAACAGGTCCACTTGCGCACGGGAGAGACAGGGAGAGGAGATGGCGAGAGCGAACGCCTTTGGCTCAACGGACAATACCGACGGCACTCCGAGAGCCCTCAACATGTTAAAGTCAAACGGCCACTTTACTGCAGGGAGCGTCCTCCCCCACCGAGAGCCGTCGACAGATTATAAACTTGGCCGTCTTGCATACATACGAAGTATATATGTACGTATGTATGTACATTCGCCCGACGGCCCCAACCGGACCGGCACACCACAGATCAAGAATTCAGAGTTCGACGGCACCGGCCGGGACCCCATCGCGACGGATGCGGCATTCCTCGACGACCGCGGAGCCCGGTTTATCCCCGTCTGTCATGTGAGGAGCGCCGCCTCCGCTATCGAATCCACAAGGTTGTTCGGATGAGGGGATATATATGTGTATGTATATTTGCCTCTCCGAGTCCTCCGGGGCGGGCCGACCGTCGGACGGCCGCATATCCACGCACCCCGTAGACGCGCCCGAGGGGCAGAGTGTCCCGGGCATGGAAATCTCGCCGCAGCCATCTGCTCGCTGCGGCCATCTGCGGCGTGCCGTGCCTTGAGTGGTGGTTGACGACCAGGCCCGCTGTCAAAGGTTCATGTCCAACTGCAGGTTCGGCAACGTCGCCCGATGAGCGGCACGCAGTCCTGCACCGACGACGGTGCATGAGCATTAGCTTGACCTGAGTCGGCAGTGGTCATTCGAACTCATGGCCATTGGGTCAGCTGTCAAGACTCGCCAACCATTGAATTTCAGCTGCAGCTCCGCCGCTTGCTTGCCATGGGCCGGTCTGTGCAGCTGGCTATCGCTAGATACCACGCATCGCCGCCGCAACCCCGCCGTGCCTTGCCTGTGTGCATGCAGTGAGTGTATTATACCAAAGAAAGCAGAGGTGACGCCCAAACTCCGAGCCGGCCCTACCCAGGTGCTTGGGGAAAATACGTCATAATCATGTCGCTGTGGCTTCGCCAGGCGGCTCGGGCCTCATCGCTTCCTCCCCAGGGCATCGGCCTCGGCATCGGCATCGTCGTCGGCCTCGCCAAGCTCCTCCTCAGCCCGGGCGCGCGGCGGCCTCGGGTCGGCCTTTCCCTTCCTCTTCTCCTCGTCGGCCGCGTCCTTTATAATCTCATCCTCACCGTCGCGGAGAATCTCGCGCGCCTTTTTGATCTCCCTTTGCTTCTCGAACACCTCCTGCACCTTGCCGAGAAAGGCCGGGTTCTTGCGAAAGGCAAATTCAAAGTCCTCGTACTTGATCTTCTGGCGGCCCGAGTAGTGGGCGGCGCGCGTGGCCTCGAAGGCGATAGATTGCATAAAGTCGGTCAGGATCTCGTCAAGCACGCGCACCGTCTCTGGCAGAGGGTTTTTGACGTCGCCGTGCGCAAAGAGGAGCTGCGCCACTGTGAGGGAGAGATTTCAAGTCAAATGATGTCGAGCGGCGCTGACCGGCAGAGGGAGGAGGCGGGCAACGTACGCTCGTTGTGAGAAAAGTTCATTTTGCCGACATTTTTGCCGGCTCTTGCTCGCGGCTCCATCTTGGGCGCACGCGGTCGACCGGGACGGGCCTGGTAGAGCAGAGGGTTGTTGGAGGCTCGGCGCCTGATGTCGTCGGGCGGGGGGGGGCACAGGGCCAGCCTTGTGCACGAGCGCGGCGGCAGAGGAGCAAAGTCGAGCGAGGATCGCGATGAGTGTTGAGTCGGAGGCTGGAGGCGCTGGCGATGCAGATCCGTTGAGGTTGGCTGGGAGGTTGTCGCCGAGCCGCACGCGGTTCGGCGAATCTTTTTTGCCGCGCCAGCTCCCCGCACCTTCGGCGGTCTACTACTTCGTAGTGTGTAAAAAATGGATGCTCAACGAGCAAGACGGACGGAATGGGATCCGCGCGTCTCTACAGCGATGCCATGGCCCTCTAATTCATTTCTTTATTAATCTCCCCTCTTTGCGACGCGAGCCCGCCTTCTCGCCGGACCCCCTCGACCGAGTTTTCCCCGTGCGACCCGCATCGCCGCTCTTACGACTGCGCTTCACGACCTGCCGCCTCGACCTCACTTCCTGCCTGCTGCCTTGGTCGAGCGGGCGCGGATAAGCGAGGAGCCAGGGATGGATTCAAGACTCTTCGAGCCCCAGGTCAAAGCCCGTTGTGGTCGGCCACCAGATTTCAAGGCTTTCCGGGCGTCTGTGGCATGAATGATCTCTCGCCCCTGTTTGCCGCCCCTGGGACCCCTTTATTGATCCCGCATTTCGCATGAATTACGGCGATTCAGTGACAGTAATGCCACGTGTGATTGCGGGACTCTCGGGCCGTCGAACTGCATTCGTCGACGGTAACGAGACATGAGGCATGATGCGATGGCGCCAAGACGCTGACTGCATTGGTCCTGGCCGTCGGTCTTCTGCTACACGTCACAGCCACAAGACGCTTTCCCCTTCTCCCCTTCTTCCCCCATGGCTGTCCATGTGCATGAGAGCGCGCGCCTACGGACCCGATGGAGTGCGCGCGACTCATGATGCAGCAAGGGCATGTCGGACAAAAGTATTGGCCGGGGCGCGAAGCCCGGCGAAGCAGCCTGCAGGACGCGTTTGTGATTCCGAGAGGGCTGGTTGCATCCGTCCATCCATCCATTGGCTTGCACGACGTGGTCTTCGTGGAGGGTACGAATAGACCAGGAAGAATAAATAGGGGAGGTCCGTTTGGGGGACTTTTGATTATGCCTTTGACACCGAGCCCCCTTTTTCTTTCTTGGAGTACTACTATCGGGATACCAAACCCCCAAGTTGCCTGTGACGCCGTAAAAACCCAGAAATTTTAAAGCACAAAGCCGCATATCAACGGCCGCCGCCGCCTTGGCAGAGCGCCAGCCCGCCGGATCCGCCGAGCCCAACGGCCTCGACAAAGTTTGCCCTTTGCAGGAATTCATCAAGCCACTGCGCGCGTGTGGTGGGCGCGCCATGTTGCCCAAACTTGGACGGCCCTGGCGACAACCCCTGTAATACACGGCCAACCTTGACCATGTATCCGTACCTACCATGTGCATGCGTATCCGTATGCATATGGTACATACGAGTTATACTAGTACATACTAACTCGTACTACCTGTACAACTCGGCAGTGCGTGCGACCCCTATGCCTGCTGAGCAAAAGCGGAGGAGGCTTCCAGAAAAAGACTGGAAGGATGCAAACAAGGGGGGGCCTTGGATGTAACTGTAGCACATGCTGCTCGGCTCAGGTAACAGATGCCGGGCTTGTTATATTGTAGGTATTCGTACCAATCACGAGGACATATTCCATGTACACACTTACAGTATATACGGGGTATACGACGCCGGAAAGAAGTCGAATGTTCCGTGCCACGAAATCACCGGAGCCCCGCCGTCGGCCCGCAGATTTCAGATTTGCTGTTGGGTGGGAAACGGGGTGAATGGTGAATGAGAACGCGCTAGTAGTACTACTACTCTCTTGGACACGTGACCACTCGCTGCCCTAGACCCACGACGTGCCAACTGCTTCTCCACCAACTGCTTCTCCCCACTCGGCCGGCCGCTCGAATGGCACCACCGACGCGCGACACGCAGATCGAGCCGGTCAAGCCGGTCAAGCCGTCTCGCAGACAACCAACCCGTCGGCCCTACCCTGGCCCGTCACGCTCGACGAGATGAAGAAGACGGCCTGGGGAATGGGGAATGGGCTGGGCCCCCATGGGATGAAGCTATGTCAAGACGCCCATGTGGCGGGATCGATGTGGCCAAGAGGAGCAGGGACGAGATGGCAAAGCCGGGAGATTTTCCAACTCGTCTTCAGGCCCGGTAACCTCGCGGGCAAGTCGATTACAGGCGAGCCTTGTCGACGTGCACCGTTGGGCGAGCGGCAGGAGGGTTTCTTCACCCTCGCCCATCTGCCGCCATGGCCCTCGTTCGGCCGCGGCCCAGAAGCTCCGTCAAGGCTCGGACGGCCGTTTCACGCTGCGTGACGGGACTCGAGCTGCCTCGGGCGCCGAGTGCCAGCCACCGCCGCTACCGTGCCGGTGGGCAGGCGGACAAGACACGACGAGCACAGCCAGGTACGGATTGGGTGCACGTAGATGTACATGCTTGCGGTCGGGGCGCAAACAATAATGAGGAAAATGAGACTGCCGCCAACATGCATATCGAGTTCCACCACCTTTTCACACCTGCGTCGTCTTGTCGCGCCTTGACAGTGAGGCGGCGACGGCCGGACGCAAAGCATCTCTGAGCAGCTGCCCCCAGTAAAAAGAAGCAAGAGTCAACGAGGACAAGGGAGAGCCAACATGACGTCGGGGGCCCTGAGCGATTCCCTGCATGTATGTACGAAGTACTTCGTACGAGTAGATTGCCCTAAAAGGCGACGGGGGGCCAGAGATGGAGCACTTGAATTAGTAAATCGAGGCGTGGATCGTCGAGGCTCCCGTCTCGAGTCAACGGCGCCAGAGCCTGGTTCCGCATACATACATAACCCTGCAACTCCATGGGGCCCCCATATTCCATCACCACCACCAGCAGGTCGTCGGTCCAGCAAATGCAGAAGCAAACGATGCCAAGAGGGAGCTTTGCTGCACGTCAATTGGAGGCTGAGAGTTTATTGATACACCACATTATGTACCTAGGTACGGAGCCATTTTGACGAGAAAATGTGCGCAACGAGTTCTCTCCGTCTGCTTCGGCGACGCCATCCCGTTGTTCCTTTTTTTTCCCATTCATCAGCATCACCTCAGACCCGAGGTGGTTTGCATGCACGGCACTACACGCATGCCCGACTCATTTGCTGCTCGCATACTACCAGTTTTTTTAGTCCCCCCTACGAATAGTAATAGTAGCACAATGCCGGGGGAGTCAAGGGCCTCGCGCTTAAGGTTCTATATCCGTATGTACATGGGGCATCCATGCCCCCTACATACATCTCGTAGTAGTATTGCGAACTAGGTACCTTGCATCTCGGTCATGTATGTTTGCTCTGGCGCCATGTGCTGCTCGGGGTACGGATACATCTGATGGCATTCGCACCCGCCGTCGTGCGCGACTGTATCTCGCCGAGTTCTAGGTACCGCCACGACTCGTACCGGCACTGCAGGGTTGCAGTCACCGTAATAACATAGGGACGTGTTAGCGCAACTCAGGCAACACCATTGCGGGCGTCTAAAATACACTCCCGATGACACCTAAATGTAACGCGGAAAACCGTGACCGTAATAAACCCCCGCGGCGGCGGTACGGTACCTACCCGGCACCTATTATTAGTGCGTTCGGAAAAGGCGATGCGGTCGGACCAGCCCGCGAAGGCAAGCAAGGCACGCCATTTCCCACCGAAAGCTGACAGGGATGTGGCAGCGACGACCGCGTCCAAGCGCCGCCGTGCTGCACCCGCGGCGCCGGGGAGAGCTTCGCAAAGGCCCCCCTCCCCCTCGTGACTGCCTCCTCACACCTTGTCGACTCGTGTTTGCTTTATCCAAAAGATAGACTATATATGCACTACACGGGACAGGGATGATGGAGAGAGAGAGAGAGAGTTGCTGGCGGCCCTTGACGATGCTCTGGAAGCCTATGCATGCACGCCGGCGCCCGCACAAGTCACAAGTCCCAGCTTCATTTCATCATGACAAACCGCGGCCATGAAATCAAAGGGACGATGTGGCAGGCGCCAGGGAAGCATTCGTGGTTGCTACCTACCGTGGTACGCGTTGCGCGACGGCGTAGAAGCAAGCTGGCCCCCTCGGCTGGCTCTATTGCTGCCTTGGCTACCCACCTCCAAACGTTGCCCGCAGCTGAGGCGAGGCTGTTTGCGATCCCCAAAGGACCATCTGATTCGGTTGTTCTGTTGTGCCATGTACCCGCTACATGGCGGCCGGAGCCTTGACGACGTCGCCCGAACCCGCTCTCGGGTATCGAGTACGGCACGATACATGAGACATGCCGTCTACATGCATGCATGCATGCATGCATGCATGCATCGTCATCCTCCATCGCCGTCGTCACTGCGCCCACAAGGTAGTAGGAGCCATCGACTGGCCAGTCATTGGAATCAGTGTACTTCGTACGAAGTATGTACTTCGTACGGATACGGAGTACAAACACGTCCACCTTCGTATGGCGCTCATGCGGACAGGCACACATCCATGCGCGCGCCGGGGAGGCTCAGCTTACGGGCCAGCAACGACAAGACGCATCGCCGGTTATGAGTTCAGCTGGAGTGGCGAGCAGCAATGGTTATAAAAGACCAAAAAAAAACAGGAAAAGAAAAAAAGGCAAGGGGTCAGCAAGGTCTCGGCGTCGCTCGTCGGAGGGCGGCTGCAGGCGAGAGTCGCAGCGGCGCATATCATGGCAGTCAGTCCGGATCCGGGAGGTCCCGGCCGGGCCTCGAAGTGAAAAGAAAATTGCAGAGGGCAAAAGGGATGGGAAAGAAGAAGGGAAAAGAAAAACGCCATGTCCCCGTCGGTCGTTGAAGTATTGCGCGCCGCTGACGATGGCTGACGATGGCTGACCATGGCCGACCATGGTTGGGCCGGCGCTCCGGATCTGGGAATGGATGTCAAGGTTTTAAAGGTGCATCACCTCGTCTGCAGGCGGCGCCAAGTCGCAACGGAGCGCCTGAAGCGCGAGTCGAACCCAACCATCAGCGAGCAAAGACCGGTTGCCGCCGCAGCGCTCAAAGGAATAAGGGGGGGGGGGGGGGGGGGGGGGGGGGGGGGCATTCCGGGCTGTCCGACCGCAGGAGGGTGCCCGAGAGATGCAGTAAGCGAGCGTGTTTATTAATCGTTAGAGGGAGGGAGGTGGCCATAGCCGGCTCTCATTGCTTAACATGCAGCGAGCCTCGGCCGCAAGGCGCGGTTGACAAGACAAGCCGGCTGCCACTCCTGCAAGCAAGGGGGAAGTGGATAGGAGTTGAGACTTCGGCCGCCCATTCATTTCTACCTCGGCATGTACTATAGGTAGAGGTGGACTCTGTAGAGTGGACTCTGTAGAGTGGACTCTGTAGAGTGGACTCTGTAGAGTGGACTCTGTAGAGTGGACTCTGTAGAGTGGACTCTACTCCGTAGAGTTGCCCGAACCTTGTTTCCTTGCCGGAGACACCTTACCCAAATGCATCGCATCGGCAAGGTCAAGGTCAAGGTCATGGTACTGCGATTGATCAGTCAGTTGCCTCGTCAGGGCCCCGACGAGTCGAGCACGGGGAAGCGGATGCTCGCATTCCGGGCGGGCAGAGGGTGCAAGTCGCCATCATATTCCGCTCGACGCGTTACAGGTGACAGTCGATGGCAATGGCTCGCCGTCGAGCCGAGCAGCGGGGGCGTGCGTGCGTCCGCCTGTGGGCGCGTGCGGGTGAGACGACTTGACATGCACGAAATCACCCTCGTGCGATTGGTCCAAGTTGCCCGAGCTGCGGGCGTCCCGGTTGCGCTGTCTCGTCCTCGTTTCCTTTTTTTCTTGTTCCTCCCCCTTCTCCCCCTTCTCCCCCCCCCTCGGAATGGATCCATCCCACGACGGCTGCGTTTCTGGTGTGCCTGGTGAAGAAAAGACTTGGGACGAACCGAGACAAGAGAGAGGGGGAGGGATTGAGATCAATCGGCTCCCGCCTCGCTTCCGCCCGCCTGCTGATCCCCAGGTACCCGATACTACCTTCCGCCGGTGGCTTACATAAGGAACACATAAGGAACGGTTGGAAAGGCACATGACGTCCCCTGGAACGCGCCCTGTTTGGGCATGTACCTGTACCACCTGTACCTTGGCCGCGCTACTGCAATGCTCCAGCAGGGCTCTGGCCCGCCTACGAATTACAGGTTGCGGCGACGACATTGCATCGATTCGGGCGTGCTGGCCAGGGTTTCCAAGTCTATCGAGCTGTCGATTCATTCGCCCTGTCCCTGCCGTCGTTGCTGTTGCTCCGTGATGATGTTCAAGCCAACTCTTGCCTCCGCATCTGGCAACGCTCTCTGCTGACAAGCCACCAACCTAAAGGCAATTGCATGGTCCCGCCTCCTCTCCATAATTGCCTGCTCAACTCGCCTGTTTTGGTCGGCGCTCAGCTGCTGTAAACACCCAAACCTCGGGGACCTATCCAGCTCTCAGCCGGGCGTGCAGCAACTATGTAGCTAGCTAGCGAGTCTCAACGGCACCGCATGCATACGCACATGTGCGTCCTGCCTTTGAGTCGCTCCCATGTACCACCAGGTGGTCAGAGAGTATCTTGTCATCGGCATCTGCGCTTACATGTATGCGCGCCTACTGCACGAGTAGTTTGCCGCGGTAATGCAACAAGATGCCAAGTACGAGTTACAACCTGGCCTATAGCCCGAGTTCCTAGAATATTAGAATATTACCCAACTGGATGCAGCCGGCAGCCGCACCGCCCAGCCGGCAGGGCGGGCTAATGCAAGTCCTAGGTGATGGTGTCTTTTTTGCTGTTTGCTGCTGCTGCTGCCGCCGCCGCCGCAAGCTTGCTGCTGCGACATGTACGAATATGCAGCAACTCGTGGTAAGCCCAGGCGTCTGGGCGATGGCGCGTGGGGAAGAAGATGCCTTCTGCACATGCAGTGTCAAGCACACGAGGCAGGGTGGTACTACTTGAGGCTTCGATTGCCTTTGGACAACTGCTGGGTCCTTGGACACTGCTGATATCAAGCTTTCGACCAAAGTCTGACGGCAACTGCGTCGAAAAGGCGGACGTCTGGCAGACACGTGTGAAGAGGGCTGTCGGTGGAATCAAGCACTGAGTGACTCGGCTTGCCTTTTATTTCCGCGGGCCGAAAGGGAAAGAGAGAGTCTGGTGCCTGGACGTGCGGCGCTGCATGAGATGATAAAACCCCGCCCAAGCAATGCCCGTAGCGAGGCTGTACAGCGCTGCTGCACGCACTGTAGGCCCCCTGCTGTCTGCACCGACTTGCCCTGGTGAATGATGAACCAGCCTTTGTTTGTTTGGGTCCCCCTTTTCGGGCCCTTTCTTCCCTTTGGCTTCCCCTCATTCGCATTGACGGACGACACCTGAGATTCCTACACAGACACACACACAATGTGACTCGTCCCCTCTTTTTTCCCTCTCTTGTCTCTCTCTCACTCACTCACTCTCACTCACTCACTCACTCACACACTCACACCCTCTCACATTACACATGACCCGTGCGGCAGTCACGAGTCAATCCAATCCAGAGGCACAGATCACTGCAATGCGGCGTGTTAGTTCTGCCATTGTCTCTTCCGGGCCTTGTTTGCGTCTCCATTCTTTTTTCTTTTCCCGTGCGTGTGTGTCCGTCTCCATTCAGCAGCCAACGGAGCCCTTGCGCGGCACGAGAGAAGCAGCGCCTACGAATACAGCACATACCTACATGCGAGAGTTACGAGTTACGAGTTACGAGTTACGCCCTCCCCGAACCATGGCTTGCCGCACATTCGCCGCACGCACGCGCGCGCACACACACGCACCTTCTCTCTCTCTTTCCCCTGGCCTGCTGGACAGAGATGTTGTACGACTAGCAGCGAGACATGCAAGGGCAGGGACGGGCTGCTCCAGACCATCCATCTCGACAACCCACCGATTCCCCCATCGACGCAGGAATCTCCATGCCACACCCGTCCTCTCCCAATTTCGCCGACTGCCCGCTAATGCCACCCAACCCGGATGATGCGCAGTGGGTATTTATCCCATCCCTTCCTCTGCCATGCCATGCCATGCCATGCCATGCCATGCCCTCCCTCCGCTCTCCCCCCTGGGCATCCTCGCCCGCTGCCCCAGGTCCCTCCGTCCCTGCCTGTCCCTGCCTGTCCCTGCCTGTCCCTGCGTCCCCACGCCTGCCAGCCCGTACCCGCTCCGGCAGTGGGCAGGCTGATACGGCGGAGCACCATGCATCCGGATTGGGGAGCATCGCATGTGTGCGTCTGTGTGTGCCTCGGGTGTGTGTGGCCGCGATACATACATGGTCAGCACCACCACACGCCGCCCAGACAGGCTCCAAATATGTCTCTAACAGGTCTGAAGCCTGGGGAAAGCATCCGGCTCCTCTCCCTTTTCCTCGTCACGGCAGCCAGTCATGGTCGGCCTCGGAGGGAAGCCATGCATGTAATCTCAGTCGGTTCCCCTTTTTGCCCTGTTTGCCCTTTTTTCTCCACGACGTCGTTGTTCCTTTTGCAATCACAAGTGTTCAACGTACGGGATCGGGATACTACATACATACTCCGTACATAGAACTACATGCACATGGTCCAACGTAAATTGGACAATCACAAGTCATTAGCTATCCGTGCAGACACCCAAAGGCAGTCCGTTCTTGGGGACCGGGGCCGGGGCCGGGGCCGGCCCCAAGATTTGGCCTCGACTGGGGGGCGTCAAGCGGGCGCCCGGTTGGTTGGCTGGCAGGCCGCATGCAAGTGTGATTTTTGCTGGGCCTACTTCGTACGAATACTTCGTACCTGTTGCCTGTTGCCTGCACGAATAGTAGCACCAAGTACGAAGTACAGGCTGAAGGGACCGACCGGGGAGTGGCCAGGAGGTTTGGCACCGGCCTTGCCGTCCCAGATGCATGTCGCAGCCGGTAAGGCAAGGCTTTCTCTCTCTCGTCAGGCCCGTATGATACATAACCAGGCAGGGAGGAGTGTGTGTGCGGCCGGAGCTCCGCATGGACACTGCAAACCGAGTTTTCCTACAGCCATGTACTACCTTGCTCCTCGGCAAGGTTGTATGATGATTGTATGATACAGAGTATAGAGTATTCGTACGGAGTACAGGGCAGTGCACCGGGCGCTGGGATAGGGGCGCGAGAGCGGGTGGAGGCGAGTGCCTCCTGCTGTAACCTCGCTGCCAGCCTCAGCTGCTGCAATGCCGCCTGCCTTAGTCGTGGACGTGGTAGCGGAGCCAAATATTAGTCGTGCACAAGGTAAGCCAGAGGAGGCGCCTGTTTCGGGAACCTGGCCTGCCTCTTCCCGAATCAGGCATGTATGTACATGTGTATGTATGTATGTATGTACATATGTACATACATACAACCTCGGGTGCACCCAAACAACTGCCGCCCCGAGTAAGAACAGACGAGTGCCGGAACTGGTACTTCGTACATACATATACAGTTGAGCGCCACCCCCCCCAACCCTCGGGGCCGTGAGGGATGGAGGAAAAGGGGGGCGAGTCGAACCTTGGCTTCGGGCCGCGAATAGCGAAGCGCAACATGTCGCGGTACCTTGCGGGCTGCTGTGTGAGTGCGCTGGGAGCCGTGAGCCGCCGCGCTGCGTGGTGGCTGCAGGCGAGAAAGGGCAGAAAGGGCAGAAAGGCAGAAAGGGCAGAAAGGGCAGAAAGGCAGAAAGGGCAGAAAGGGCAGAAAGGCAGAAAGGGCAGAAAGGGCAGGAAAGGACTTGGTGGAGGTGCGCCAGACGAGGCAAGTATCGAGTACTACATACTTCGTATGCACACACATACAACATGAGGCGCCTGCGGCAGCTTGCTTGGTGGGGCCGATTGCAGACGGCTTGGCTTCTTGTACCCGACAGCCCGGTGCAGTGGACGCACCCGTGGGCCTCGCTCCTTCCGCGGTGGCGCTGGCCCTGCGCTAGGCACGGCGAGTGTTTGCATGTGTGGACAAAGTATGCGGTACCCCTGTTCATCCGGAGCACGGAGTACCCAACCAGTACCTGACATGGACGGAGAATGGGTGCTTTGTGTGTTCGCGAAGACGTACCTTCAAGGTACCTAGACACACCACTCTCATCAGTCTCTTTCACAACACGCACGCACACACATCGCATGTATCCGTAATGCGTACGAAGTACCTCTGTACGAAGTATCCGCACGTCTCTATCCCAGGGCAGGTAGGTACCTGGACCCCTCGTAATAGAACGCACGGCCGGGCAGGTACCGCTCCCATGGATCTTGCCATGCCCATTGTGCAATGGGAACCCCCTCCCCCATGTCGCTCCTCGTTCAATGTCCCTCCTTTTCCCCCCTCCGTCCGCCTCCCTCTGTTCGCTCTCGTGCTACAGGTGTTTGGTGTTTGGTACCAAGTACGAGTTACATACCGCCACTTGGCACCGCCGCTTGGCACCGCCGCTTGGCCGCTATTACTTCTTACATACATACTCTTTCCCTCGCCAGCGCCTCTTTCTTCTTCCTTCTTCGATCACTTGCTTTCTTTCACACTTTCACTTCCTTTCTTTCTCCGTCTCTTTCTCTAACATTGACCAGCCTCGCTTCGCCGTCCGGCCTCTCTTCTCTCACTAGACTCACCGTCTCCTGTTCGCTTTTTCTCAAGTAGTCGCTCCCGTCTCCTTCCCACGCTCCTTGCTCCGTCCTCTGCCTTCTGCCTGCCCGATCTACAACAACGATTACATCAACAACACTCACTCATACTGCCCCCGATCGACGACAGCCTCGGGAGACTGCGCCCAATCGATTGTTCATCTCCTCCCGGCTCATCTCACTTCAGCTCGACCGTTCGGCATAGTCCCTGCCCATCGGGCCGCCATCGCCGACTCGACAGGCTTTCGAAAGCCTTGCCTCAAGCCCGTGGCTGAATACCACCATTGTCCTCGCATGCTCTGACGGCAAACCGATTTTATACCCGTACGTTTGCTGCCCGCTGCCCCTGCCTCGTCACCATCCATGTAACCCACGACAAACCACGCCCACGTCCGCTACATGTCGATGCCCAAGGCTCGGTGTTTGGGCAGCCACAGGCGGATGCATGCCGCCTCACCGCATGACGCCCCCTTTGCTGTCCCAGTCAAGCTCGCCCCATGACCACGTCCCCTGTCCAGTCCTTTCGCTAACAACGACGCAATTTGCAGACATTTCTCGTATCCTCCCGAGAGCCCAAGGATTTCATCTCGCCCAAGACGACTCTTCTCGCGGCCGAGACGGCTTAGTGTCTAAACTGAGAAGCACACAAAGTGTGAAACGCCGCCTCTAGGCCGGGCCACCACACCCATCTACCACCTGGTATCGGGATACCCAATCCAGCAACCATGGATCAGGGCTACGGTGGAGGACCCGTCGAGCGATCACGGCGGAGCCTGTCTACCTCGGCACCGGTACCCAACAGCGAGAGCGAGTCGATGAAGGACACGGACGTGCAGATGCAGCAGGCGCCCCAAACCGAGACCGAGAAGAAGACGATTACGCCATCCTCCCAAGAGTCCCCCCGACGGTGCGAAGCTGCGGTTCGGGCTTCGTCTCCTGGGTCGGCGGTCCTGCACACTCCCCCAATCAGCACTCCTGTGAGCACGCCGCCGGCCGATGCATCCGCGAACCGTAAATCCAGCCGCCACGCGGCTCCGCAACCTTGGCCGGTGGAGCCCCCGGTGACGCGGTCTACCCTTAGCGAGCTCGACGTGTCCAAGATTATCCACAACCCGAAGCTCCGACACGACATAAACTTTGATCCCGAATTACACTTCAGGCCCAACCTGGACGGCGAAAAGGGTCGCAAGAAGCAGGACAAGGCAAACCAGTTCTGGAAGACGTTGAAGGAGGAGCTAACCGAGTTCCTGACGGACCGGCCGGCGTTTGTCGCCAAGTATGGCGAGAGCACTGGCTGGACGCTGCCGTCTCTGCTCAAGGCCGTCAAGGACATTATCCAGACGCTGGTGCCCCAGCGCGACCGCCAGTTTCTCGACGAGGGGCTCGACGTCGAGCTCCTGATGCAGCAGTTCTACAGGGGCATTGCCGACCTCGAAAAACTGGCTTCGTGGCTCTCGCGGGTGCTGAAGTCGCACTGCGCCCCCATGCGGGATGACTGGGTCGATAGCATGTACTCGCAGCTCAGCAACGGCAACCGCGACGCCAATCTGGATGAGCTCGTCACGGGCATGCGCAGCCTGCTCAGCGTCCTGGAGGCCATGAAGTTGGACGTGGCCAATCACCAGATCCGGTGCCTCCGCCCCGTGCTCATTGAAGACACGACTCACTTTGAGCAAAAGTTCTTTATGCGAAAGATGCAGTCCAAGAAGGTGGACGTTAGCGGGGCCAAGCAGTGGTACAACGACGCCCACCGGCGATACTCTCCGAGCATTGGCAACACGACGCAAACCTTTGGCGATACACGCGTCTTCTTCGAGGCGCTGACCCGCTTGGTCCTCCCTTCGACTGCCGAGAAGCGTGTGCCCAGCACCTTTCTCTTTGACGAGGAGCGCATCTTGAAGCTGAAGTCTGACATGCTCGACGCCATCAACCTCGAGGTTTGCATGCGCATGTACGAGGACCTGGAGAGGGTGGGACGATTCAGCGCGAGCATGTTTGGCGTCAGCCGGGCCCTGGACGAGGATACGCTAAACAGGTCCATGTCTCCCTGCTCTGAGTTCAACTTTAACAGCCCAATATCCACCTCTCGGCCGTCAAGCCTCGTCCTCAGCACATCCGGGTCCGCGTCTTCGTCGCCCCGATCCTCGTTCGTCATGCCCTCGTACGTGGCCCCCGAGACGAGCGAGCCGCGGCTCAGGGCCCGCGACGTGTACAGCACGCTCGTTGCCCTGCTGCAGTCGGCGACGCCGACGTCACGCCCCTATGCTCGCTGGCAAGAGCTCGCCACCGCCATGGCTCTCCAGATCTTTCGCTTTACCAGTGCGCCGTCGGAGATGCTTGCCGCCTTTGAGGACAAGTTGATGGACAACGTGTGCAACGCGAACTCGCAGCTCTATCTCGAAGTCGAGCACTCGTTTCACAGTCGTCTGATGTTGGAGCTTGGCAGCCGCGTCCGCGAGTTCAAGCCCCTATCAGGGGTGTCGCTCTTCGCCGTGGCCACTGGCGGCCGTGTCCAGAGCAGCAACCTCCAGTCCGGGCGAGAGCGGGACATGGATGGGTCGGCGCGCGAGGGGCAAGAGGAGGGTGGGCTTGAGGACATGGCCGTCCGTCTCGCCCATCTTGGCGTCTTGCACTGGCGCGTCTGGTCGCAGCTGGTGTACCTGGGCGATGCCGACGACGACATGTCGGTGGATGGGCCCTCGGTCCAGATCTGATGGCGTCTCCCAATACAGTCTCACGCACCAGGGCGAAAATCTTACAGTCTTCCAGAGTGAACAGCTTGGCCCCGGCGAGCAGCTCACATTACCACAAGCGCACAATGGCCAGTATACGGCCTCCTATAATATTGGGCACGCGGTCCTCGCAGCCTCTTGGGACCCCCGGGCTCATGAGATGCGGGCCGCTCCAACTGATTTCCTCTACTTTACTCATTTTGGGCGACAACTGGAGTTATGCAAAATCGGAGTTTTAGATTTTAGACTTGGGAAGCAGGGATCCCTCGGGGACAGTGGGAACACTGTTATATGGCGTCGGGATATGCGCTGTCTTTTTTTTCGCGGGCTTCTTTCTGGCTTTCCTATTCCAATGCTCACTGGCGACTCCGATTTTCTTTTTTTAACACGTTGTTTCTCTTGGCCTCTCACTGCATGCCATGACTTCGCCAATGGGTCTCTCTATTGCTTCTGCTCTGGTTCCACGGGAATCTGGCGTTTACGGGGGTTATGTATGGGAAGTGCCGAGGTCCGACAGGGTTGGGACAAGGCGTGTTTATCAGCCCACTGCGGCCTTTGCTTGGTCCTGGCCTGCTCAAGGGTGAGGGTGGCGGAATACTGGCAGATGATTGAGGATGAGGCTGGCAAAGCTGTGATTGATAGTCGTGTGTGTCCATGTCAGAAAGCCTTTAGTGTCACCCTTTATCCTCTGGCGCCGCCGACTTTGAGTAGCCTAGATTGATGCGTCATTAAGAAGCACATGGTTGTGACATGACGGCGGCAGGAATGGCGGTTAGTACTAGGGGGCCCTTGAGGCATCCAATCCTCCTTACTTCGTACGTGCCTTATTGTGGTGCCTAGCTCCTTGTACCTTGCATGAGCGGCGCCGCCAAGCTTTCCGCCACGCAGATCCCCACGCGGGGGCGCCTCTTCTCGGCTGGCCCGTCCTTTTCCGGGGAACCGCTCGTACATATGTATGTACTATCCAATCGCCCTGTAAGCCACAGCACCGACTTACGAGACCGTACGTACTTCTTAGCTCCGCATTAAGTTGGCATAAAGACAGCCAACGGGTATCCAAAAGGCGTCGCAAGAGGCGCTGAAGGAAGCTTTGGCGGCAACAGTCAATTCCTGTAGTAAAAAAAAAAAAAGGACAGGCCGTCATCGCCAACAAAGGGGCACCTTGGCAACCCCATTTGTCCCCCTCAAATATCAACTCGAAGCTAAAAAGCCAGTCTGCCGTGCAATTCATCCAACAATTCGTCACGCCACCTCCCCCGTTCGTCCCCGCAGTTCGTCTACCGCCTCGGTCTTTGTCCAATGTGTAGTGTACAAGTCTATTATCAAACAAGGGGGGGGGGGGGAAGAATAATGTTACATGAAAAAAAATAAAAATTGACAAGAGGCCGAGTCGCCAAATCATCAATGATTCAACAACACTCGCCTATGATGCCTTCTCCCCGAAGAAAAGGGTCGACAAAGAAAAGGGGTGGGGGTGTTGCTTTTTTTGCAAAAAGCAAAGCCCGGCTGTCGAATGCAAAAATCCCAACATGAAGAGCAGGACGCTGAGGCGGTGCTGTGGGGCGGTACTGCAAACGAGAGCGCTCGCGGTTCATCGTTGGGTGGGCATCGAGGAAGAGAGGTGCGTCTGGAGGCGGGCCGCCGTGTGCTATCGGGGACTCAACGGGCCCTTGCCGGGCCCCTGGCTTCGCTTCAGCCGGTTGAGCTCCTCTTCCATCTTGCGGCACTTGGAACGCTCCTCCTGTCATGGCCGTTAGCGCTGCCTCGCTGCGACTCTTCACCAATCATGGATGCCTGTTGCTCACCTTGAGGTCCTCCTGGAACCTCTTCCGCTCCTCTCTCATCGTCGCCCTGAACTGTTCGCTCAGCATCGATGCGCCGGCTCCCGGTCTGCCGCCCGTGCCCTGCCCAGACGCAGCCTTTAAGCGTTCGCCATCGAGCTCTTCCTGCAGCTTCGTCATCTGCTCTCTGGACCGTTGCATCTCGGCCTCGACGGCGTCCTTGGCTGACATGGCCTCGTCGAGCTTGACTTCGAGCTCCACCTTTTCGCGTTCCGCTCCTATCGTCTCCTTGGTGATGCCCTCTAGTTCCTGCACCGTCTCGCCCAGCTCCTGCTTGAGTCTCGTCACCTGGTTCTGAAGCTTGACCACCTCCGAGTTGTTCTTGAGGGCCGCCACGTCTGCCGCCCGTTCCGCACGGGATCCGTAGGCGCCGTCCAGCTCCGCCCGGGCAATCGTCACTTCGGTCTTGAGCTCGGCCAACGTCATGTTGAGCACCTCCATCTCGTTTTCCTTCATCTTGAACACCTTTTCCCTCTCCGACAGCTTAACCGCCTTCTCTCCCAGCTCCTTTTCCAGACTCTGAACCTTTTCCTCGGCAGCCGCCTTTTCCTGCGTCAGGGAAGCGATTTGCACGTCCACGTCCGCCAGTTGTCGTACCGCAACGTTGCCCTCCGACTCGACTGTAGCCAGGCTCTTCTCCGCCTCCCTGAGTTGTGCCTCGAGGGCCTTGATCTTGGCGTCGCGCTCCTTGATGTCGGCTTCGGCGGCCTCGGCGGCCTCGGCAGAGTTTCTGACCGTCTCGAGATCGTCCAGGGTCTGGGAAAGCATCGTCTGGGCTTCTGTGACGTCCTTCTCGGCCATGAGCAGGAGCTGGCGGCTCTGCTCCAGCTCTTCCTGTCTCTTGCCAAGCTCCTCGTCCTTGTCGGCGTCCGACTTGTTGTTGAGCTCGCGTTGCTGTTTGATTTGTCTCTGGAGCACATATTTCTGGTCCTTCATCATGGATGCCTGCGCGTGCAGCCATGATACCCTTGTAGCAAAGGCGGCGAGGGAATACGGCTCGGTCGTGTCGAACCCTTCATCCTCGGACATGTCATCCTCGTCAGGAAGCTTCTTCTCCGCCCGTGCTTTCCGGCGCTCTTCCTTGCGCTTCCTCGTCTCGGCAAGTCCACTCTGGATGCTGTCCCAGAGGCGCTCCAGCACCGGTTCCGTCTCGGCGTCTAGGCCTCCCGGCATGGCCTGGCCCAACTTGGAGTCGACGACACGTAGCGAGGCCTCGAGATAGTCCATCTGCCCTTGGATGTCGGACCCGCGCGGCATGGGCGCGGGGGTGTAGTGCGCATCAGCCCCCGTGAGCACGTCTCTGAGTTGGAGGTTCAGAGATTCGACTCGCTGTCCGACCTCCCTTTCCCCGGCAAATGACCCCTGCTCGGCTTGGACCGCAACCAGTCCACTTTCCAAATAATCCACCTGATGCTTGAGCAGCTCGGCGGGCTTGACGTCTTGCGCAGCGGTCGGGTTGGGGGGCTCCTGATAATCGCCATTGATCTCGGGGTTGAATCTGATAATGGTCTCGCGGAGGGCCGAGTTTAAGCTTTGGAGCTGCTTTATGACAACGTCTGTTTGGCCGCGCAGCTGCATATTCTCCTCTCGCATACGGTCCATCTCACCGCGAAGCTGGTGCTGCTCGCGGATTGGCGACTTCATGGGGATCTCGATGGCGTTCTTCTTGGGCTGCCTGCTCGACTGAGGGCCGCCTGGATAATCCAACTGGTATAGGCTCGGATCGTCTAGGTAGTTGTCGTCGGTAGCTTGGTCAAGACTGCTTCCGCTGAGAGAATACGTATGCAGGCTCTCTGGGCTGCCGGGCATGCCGTTGATGAGCTGGCCAATGGGCGGAGGGGGCCTCTTCTTGGAGGCCTTGTGGGTGAGCTGAAGGATGCCGGCAGTGTGCTCGAGGAGGCGGCGCTGGGGCCCCATAAGCCGCTTCTCCAGATTAAACAACTCGGCCGCGAGCTGCTCGCACTGGCGCTCGCACGCCTCCCTTTCGCGCTTGGCCTCTATCGCGTTGGGGTCGTCGGATTGGACCGGGCCGTATAGCTTGGCCATGGACACGGCAGCGTCGCGATATTTTGACTGCATGGCAAGGTTTTTCCTCGTTGACTCGACGCGTTGGGCGAGGAGCTGCGACAGCTTCTTGAGTTCGTCCACCTCTTCCTGGGTTAGAATACTGTAGCCTTTGCTGTCGGAGAGGGCCGTCTCGGTAAGCAGATGAACCTGTATGGCATCTTGAAGATCGATGCGACCCGTTCTCGGCAACTGGCCGGGTCCCGTCTGGTAGACGCGTTAGCAGGGAGGTTGCCGGAGGCGATGCGCGGGCACCTACAGAGTCCAATGACAGGGGGGGCCTTTCGAGGCCATTGGAGACGTCTCCTCTGTACCCGTTTGGTCTGCCAATAGGACTCGACGAGGAGAGCGGCGGATTGGAGGCCCCATAGTCGAAGGGGGTCCTCCTCACCTGAAAGCCGTTCATGACGGCTAGGCGTGTGCTCGTCCTCGATTCACACCAGCAGTTGTTATCATGAGAGCGTGATAAAGACGAGACAGTTGGGCGCGGTGAAGAGGTGGGAAAGGTGAGAGCGGCTCAACTCGCCATTAGCTGTCGAGGCGGACGAAGAGGCGATGGCGGAGGGGGCAAAAGGGAGGCGGGAAAGGGCGAGTATTTTGCCGAATTATTGTGTCGATCACTCTGTCACGGGAGGCTCTTGTTTCCGTAGTAGAAAGCGAGGCTCGAAAAGGAAATATCGGACGGCGGCGAGGAAAGTCGGGTGACGGCGAGGCGTGTCGTGTCGGGACGAAGCGTCGTCGGGGATCGAACGAGGGTCGTGACGGGGGCGCAGACTACACGTGCAAGTGGACGCAGGCGGAGATGCAGGTGTATATGCAGGCGCACAGCAGCAACAGCTCGCTGGGTATTAGAGATGTCGGGGGGGTTAGAGATGTCGGGTCGCGGGGGGCGGAACGATGGGGATCGAAGACGTTGAGGACGGTGAGTAGCGATTGTGTGTTCGGTGGAGAGGAGAAGGAGTGGCTTGGTGGCTGGAGGCGCGAGAGCCCAGAATGGGAGGCCCTATGGTGCACGCCGGTACGCACGGTTACTTTAGTACCCGGTACATAGGTACCTAGGTACGGACACAGCCGGAGATCGGTGGCCCGTGCGTAACCGGGGACCGTTTGCAACTGGCGAAGCGCGAGTGGGGAGTGGGGCGCTTTCCAGTTTAGAGATGGTGGCAGGTCAAAGTACGAAGTATGTATGTACATATGTGTGTACCTATTCGTACCAGTAACTCCGTATCCGCACAGGGGCACCAATCATTGTCTCAGCGAAAAGTAGCCGCTCCTCGACAGGCCACCCCTTCCCGTCGAGCAAGCATAAATAAATAAAAGATTTTCATCTCCGAACAGCTCGTCGCGCCCGATGGATGCCACGACTCGTCGACGGGCTAGCTCAGCCGGACGCGGGTTGCTCTCGCGGCTGACTTGGCTGGACAATTCATCACCGCGTCCGTCACCAGCGACGGTCAGGCTGTGGGTGGGGGAACATCGGCGCAGCCAATCATCAGTCGACAAAAGCAACTTCCACGCAGCAACGAGATTACTACATCTGCCAGGGGATCACCGTTGCCCCAAAGTAGTAAGTAGCCTGGTCAGTGCCATAATTTCGGGACCCAAGCGTGAAGCGTGACATACGTACCATGTTCAACAAGTGGCCCTTCGGGCTACGTCTACAAGGCCTCGCGGAACTGGTCCATTATCTGCTGTCTCATGCTTCGTCTCCTGTCCACCTGCCCCTCCCCCGACTCGTCCTGCATCGCCGTGGAGACGCCCGTCGTCGAGTTTTCGCCCTCGAGTCGCCGGCGGAGGCCTTCGAACTCGGCGCTGCGCCCCTGCGCGCTCAGTCCAACCATCCAGGCCGGCAGTCGCCACGACACGACCGAGGCGGGAAGGACGCCGCCGCGCCACGCGTGCCCCACCAGCCAGCCGATGGCCGCGCCGACGACGGAGCCCGGCCACTGTAGCAGCGACAGGTGGAAGGCGATGAGGTATTGGTACGACTTGTCCGACAGCGTGAGCCCGGAAAAGGGGTCGTCGGTGGGCGGCGCTTGGGACGTGGCCACGCGGTACTTGTACATGTGCGGGACCATGGCGTAGAACTGGGCGAGGACGGCAAAGATGATGGGCGTCGGGCCCGCGGGCACGTAGTTGAAGAGGCCGGCCGACAGCGGCCGCAGAACGGCCATGGTGAGGGGGGGGACGAAGGCGGTCCAGAGGTAGACGACGACGAGGAATGACTAGAGCAAGCACGTTAGCATCGTAAGCCTTCGTGCGCGGCGAGGGGGGGGGGGGCGCGTACAGCGTATTTCCGGGGGCCCCACATGCGCTCGACGACTCGGAGGTTGTAGAGCGACATGGCGGCGAACAGCACCTCTGTCGAGTTGACGTAGCAGACTTGGTAGGCCAGCAGCCTCCAGAGCTGCCGGTAGCGCCAGAGATGGGTGTCGATGAGGATGTAAAAGTGGTGCTTGACGTCGAGCATGCTGGCGGCAATGGAGACGGAAACAAGGCCCAGGACGGCCAGGCGCGTCACGGGGGCGTTTGTGAATGTCATGACGACGGCTAAGACGGGAAGCTCGATGCTGGTTTGCGTCTATCAAGTCATGCTGCGACGGTGGTGAGCGTGCGGCGAAGTGGCCTCGCGGGCTGGACGTCGGGCGGTATGACGGTGAGAATAATTCGACAATCTTTTTTTGGAGGCTTGTGATGTAGTGCTCGATTTCAAACTTGCAGCGCGTCTGGGAAATGACGGGGCGGTTTGGCCGCCAGATGGTTGCGCCGGATCGTGGGCTGATGGATGGGTGGCTTGAAGTGGCCACGATGCGATGGGATGACGAGCGTCACGTGCATCCCGGCGACCTCCACCGCGACTCGGCCAGAGACTTTTTTTTCTTGCTTCTTAGCGTAGCTTCGCTTCTGACCACCCTGTAACGCCAACACCCTGATGATTCTGCAGCTGCTCGGTACACGCGCCTCGACTCTCCTTCCCCTGGCGTCTTCGTTACCCGCGCGCCGCCTCACCTCTCATTTTGAATGCTATCTTGCTGCAGCTGCCCTTATGGTTCATCAGGCAGGCGTCGACTTCCCCGCATCATCGTAAAAGTACCGCCTTCTCTACAGTCACCTCGGCTGCCCATCATCCTACGTCCACATCCACTCATCACCTCTTCAGAGGCCTCCCTCTATCTACCCCCTTGCAGGCCTCGATTGGCCGCTGGCCCACTCCTCTCAGCCAGCCCCTTTCCACTCACCTCGTGGCCGACATGCCTCTGTCCGACGTCGGCTCCATTGTCCTCCACCACATCGTCTTCCTCACCCACCTCGTCTACATAACGCTTGCCTTTTCCCACGCCGAGCCCAGCCTGGTGGTTGTCCTCTACTTCATCTCGAAGCTCGTCGCCCGCCGCCCCGAGGACATTGATCCGGCATCTTGGCATCCCAACGCAGCCAAATGGTGACGACGTTTGATCCTCAACGGACCTGGCCTCGCTCCTTGCGCCCGGGATCGCAGTCTCGACACTTTCCCCGCCGCCTCCCCGCAGTCCAAGTGCCGCGCCGGCCCCATCTGTCCGCTTCCACCGCCGGCAAGCACCGACAACTGTCCCCCGAGTGCGTCTCCCCAGTCATGGTGGCTGTAATGCATCTTGCCGTCGAGGGCACCGCACCACCGTCATGAGCTGGTTGGCCTGGGGTAGTGCCATCTGACCCTTGAGCCCCCCTTATGGGGCCTGTTCCTTTCCCTTTCGGACTCCCTTTCCGGCCCTCTTGTCACTTTCCGTTGGGTAAGTATTGTCTGCAAAAAGGAAGAGGAGCTTGAGCGAGATACGATGCTCCCAGGAACGTCAATAGACGTGGATAGACGAGGCGATTCGCCCAATTCTTTGACACGGTGGATTGTCAAACCCCCCCTACGGAATGAGGACAAGGCAGAGCTGGTCGTGATGGATAATACAATTGCACAACAATCGCTGTCTGTCGCTTCTACCATGGCCTCATTCCCATTGGACAGATTCCCCCACCCTGCGAGCTTGGAGAGCACCCACCAGATCCTCTTGGCACAACGCCCGCTAAAGGACGATAAGGCCGAGAAAATCGAAGTGTGAAAAGGGTAAATACCCAACAGATCCTTTTAAAAACCACAAGATTTCAAGGAGAAGCGGGTGCTGGGCGCCGCATACGCTTGGAAGGAAAAATGAGACGACCGAGGACGTCGAGGCGCTCAAATTTTACGCCCAGCACAACGTCATCAACGTGGTCGAGAGGTGCCCGGTCACGGCAAACAAGGCCTGGCCGCAGGGGGATGGCAGCGGCCATTTCCCGGGCCGCAACAACTAGAGTTTGGCCTTGGGCGCGTCTTGCTCAGCCGTGGCCTCGAGGTTGAGCGTCACCTCGCCCGTCTGCTCGCCGTTGCCGAAGAAGATGACTTGGACGGTCAAGTCGTCCCTGAAAGGTAGGAGCAAGTCAGTTGCCACTACTGCACAGAGGGTGGCCGGAGACGCAAGCTTACCTGTATCGCCTCGAAAAGGGGGCCGGGAGGGTCAGGAGAGCGCACACTTGCTCGTCGTTTGTCCCGCCGAGGGCGTTGCGGACCAGGTGCGTCGCCACGTTCTTGTCTTTGACGGTGAAGCGGTCCTTGGCTTCAGGGTCGATTCCCCACTGTTGCAGCCGGATGGGAGTCTTCTGGCCACCCGGGCCGTCATCCCTGGTGTGCTCGACGGGGAGGGGCTTGCCGTGAGAACCGAAAATCTTGGACCAAGCACTGTCGAGCTGCGAGGGGCCGGCGGCCTGCGTCTCGATCCACTGGCCGACGAGTCCCACCACCTCTTCGTTGGTCAACATCTCCCACAACCCATCAGTGGCAAGGACCAGAAAGTCACCCTTGTCCGGCTCAACCTTGGTCGTCGTGATGATGGGCTCCGCCGTCACGTAGGGCGGCGTCTTGAGGAGAGGGGACGGGTTGCGACCAAAGAAGCTCTGGCGCAGCTTGCCCGCAACCTCTCTGCTCCACTTGTAGACGGCGTCGCCAAAGGCGCGCGATGGTTCTAGCCCTCCTAGGACACGGCCGTGGCGGATCACATTATCCTCGCCCGGATGCTCCTTGCGCATACGTGCAACCTCTCGAGGGTTGCTGCCGGTCTGGTCCTCGGACAAGGCGGTTGCCATCCATTTGCCGGACACGGACCGGCGCCCCAGAACGGCACGGGAATCGCCGGTGCAGGCGACGCGTAGAAGCTTACTCTTGCTGTCGTAAAAGGACAAGAGGGCACAGGACCCGGACAAGGCGGGTTGAAGAAGCTCTGCGGCGACGGCCTTGGAACTGGCCTTGAAGACCTTTTCAACGCTCCTGTAGACTATCTCGTGGTCGAGGCGGTTGAAGCCCGTCTTGATGGCCAAGTCGATGGCCTTGGGGTCGGGCGCGGTGCTCTTTGCCGCCTTGTAGGTGTCGTTGAGCTCCCGGGCGACGTAACTGATGAGGCTCTCACGCAGAGTGGCCGACGTAGTCCAGCCACTGGGTGAGGAAGGGTGAGCATTGCGCAACAGAAGAGCCACGTTGCGCGAGCGGGGTCACGTACGAATGGCCGTCAAAGACGCCCCAAAACATCCAATCGCTGGTCTCGTCGGGGCCTGCTGCCCGGCTGGGAACCTCGACAATCTTTTCAGCGTGGTCGTCCTCGATGGGGTCGTTGCTCGGCAGCTGAGCCAGGTCGTAGCGGATGACGCCCTCGCCGCGCTTGACGGAAAAGGACTGCTCCAGGCGCCGCAACTTGTGGGTAGCCTGGTCGGGCGTCAACATCTCGACGATGCGGCGGCCGTCGTCACCCGTGGGCTTCGAAATGGGGCCCTCGCCGACAATGGTGCCCTGCCTGAGCTCGTCGGCGCCGACAACCAAGACGGTGCGCGTGGGGGTGGCATAGCTACCCCCCTGGGTCGAGGTGAAGCTGCGCGAGCCGGCCGGGCCGCCGGGGGCCGAGGACGGGTTGAGCGAGTACCAGGCGCCGTAGCCGACGATGAGACCGGAGACGAGGGCGAAGGGCAGGCGGCGAAAGAACATGGAGGACCTCAGCGTCTCATGGGCGCTCGGGCGCTGCCGCAGTTGTTGCTTGGCGAGGAGGTCGTTGGTAATAAAGGTGGGGACGGGACGAGAGGATCGACGAGAGGGTGCGGACGGCGAGCTGCGGGAGAGTTGGCGGGCGGCACTGAGACGCGTGGATGATGTCGTCCGTAACGCCCTGAGGGCCGCGCGATGCATCGGGACTGAAGTCTGGTCGGTCGAGGACGGCAGCTGCTTTCCCTCAATAACCAGGCGCACCGGGTTGGCGTGCAAGGGCTTGTCTTGTCGGGAAACTTGATGGAGTCGCCGAGGATTGATGGCGTGTGGCCGAGCGCGGCCAGGAGAGGGTGAGTGGCCGGTCGTCGCAAAGAACGGCCGCGGCGTGTGACGGCTGGAGATGCAGCGGTCGAGGCCGGTCGCTGCTGTCGACGATGCGTCACGGTTTGTGGTTTGGCAGGGCGAGGATGAGGTCGAGGTGGTGGGTGTGGGTGTGTGTGATTGCATGTGGGTGGTGGCATTTGTAATACAGTTATTGTACAGGGGGACGCCGGTCGCCGGACTTTATACCTAGGTACCTACCTAGGTACCGAGACCTTCTACTTCGTACTTCGTACACTTCGTAGACACAGCGGCTTTACATATAATAAGTTTGGTGGGCGACTATTGGGAATTATTACACCAACGCCGCCCCAAACGCAATAAAGCCGTCATTCATTTCTGTGTGGGACAATCTGGCCGCTGCAGAGTGGCAAAATACAATTGGAATAGTATTGGACTTGAACCACGTTGTTTCCGCAACAAGCTTTTTGAATACGGCATTTCGACCCATCTTTGCTCAGTCTCATCCCTGATTCGACTGCTCTTCACTTGAACAGCATCCATGCCGCCGCGTCCCCCTGACCTGCAACCCTCCACGTGCCTGTAACACACACCGCGCCGCGACGCCGCTGTTGGTGTGAATGCTCCGAGGTTTTACCGGGCAGCACCTCACACCTCACCTCACTTGTGCGCGGCTTACACCACCACCACCAGCACGCACACGCATACTTCGTACACAAAACAAAAGACGCCCGCCCGCCCGACCTCGGCCCGGCCTCGCTGTGCCTTCACGCCCGTCCCAGCTCACCCGGGCCCCCTCCGCAGGCGTCCCAAGCACTCGCCGCCTGCCCTCACACCCCGTCAAATGGCATCTCGGCCCGTGTCCGGCACAGATCGCATCCGCTCCCTCGACGACCAAGACTCCATCTACAGCGCCTTTGACGCCTACCCCTGGGCAAAGGACAAGGCGTTTCTGGTAAGAAAAAGGCCGCCTTGCTCGCTCGCCCCCGCCGGAAACCCGCTCACCACCCCCCCCCCCCCCCGCAAGTCCGGCCTGTCCGCCATCCTCGGCGAGCCCAATTCCCAAGGCCAAAACCCCCGGGGCTCGCCTGCCGACATCGCCACCCACGCCCGCATCTTCTACTACGCCCAGCGCATAGGCGTGCGGATCGATTTTGCGGCCTACCACGCATGGCTCGCCAGCCGCCCTGACCATCAACCCCCCCGCCTCCTCCCCCAAGACTGCCTCTCCCCGGATGCCAGCGGGCAGCACCAGGATGCGGCCTCCTCGGCTCTGTCATGGCAACAGGCGGCGCCCAGGGCAGATTTGTACGTCGACCGCAGTCGCCAGTCTCCATCTGCCGCAACCGGCGAGCCCAACTACCCCATGGGCTTTGCCAACATGCTCAGGCTGCTCCAGGAGGGCAAACCCATACCGGGCATCAGGCAGATTCCCAACACCATTGCCAGGGATCCGGTGAGCTCTCCGCTCACATCCCCGGGCTCACCTCGCGGTCCATGCTTCTGACCAGCCTCCGCAGTCCATCAAACCCGTTGGCACCCGAGCAGCCCCCAAGAAGCCGTGGGAAAGGGACATTGCCCTTAGTCCTCCAGACATGAATCTTCCCCGAGCCCTTGACTCCGACTTTCCCCCCGTTGACGGCGAGTCTCCCGAGTCACCCAATGAGGCGACTGGAGCGGGGGGCTCATGAGGGCCAGACCAGTATTGCTCCCACGATGCATGGCGGGCGTTGCTTGGCTTGTGAGATTCTGCATTGCATCCGCGGGCTACCTCCATCTGCCCCATCAGGTATAACAAGACTCAATCAACCCATCTTTTGAGGCGACAGCCGCTTGACTCTGGCCCCCCCTCACTTGGCCAGCTTCTGACCTGCGCCCAATGTTAGGAAAATCCTTGTATTAACGAGTCTTAGGGCTATCTAGCGCACCGAATCCATCTTCCCTTCGCATCCTATTCTTGGGCGCGGACTCCTGAGCGTAGAACAAGATACAAACCTCCGCACGACACTTCCTACCGATGCTCATACTTCTGCAAGGGCCACGTCCACCTCACCAAACAAGCCATCCCTGTTCTAATCCCGGCCTTTACGGGCCACATACCCTCCGACTGACCGTCTGTATTGTCCCCGTGGGTCATCCCCTGGTGATGGGTGCGCGCTGACCCAGTCTGGCGCACAATGGAGGCCCCCCCCCTTCCCTGATTAAAAGCTGCAGGCTTCCCCCATATTGCAAAATCCATAACCATGATGTGTCCAATGCACCCAATCGGGCAGTAGCCCGCCGGGCGTAGGATGACGTGTGATCTGTAAATTACCTGAGCGGGAAAATGTTCCTAAGAAAGAGTCGACAAATTTGCTTGGTCTGTCAATCTTGGCGAGAAGAACGTGGGCCAAAACAGATAAGACAATCGACAGTGTGCCGTAATGAAGCGTTTGCCCGAGGCCAAGTCGAGGGCTCGTCGCCAATCGGGAACTGGCCGCCAATGTTCCGCGCCAATGTCAGTCATGTTCAACGATAGGCGCCTCCGAATCGTGGCCCCTGGCCCATGCGGCCCCCCATGCCGGGTCCCACGCCAGGGCCAGGTCGCGTAGTGACTGCGTGGTTGGTGCATAGCATACCCACGCGCGAGCCAAACTTGGATCCGCGCAGAGACACCATGTGCTTCCGGATGTGGGCCGCCACCATTTCACGATGCTGAGGCGTGGCGTGGTTGAGGATCCATTGGACGAGGTAGTTGCCATACTGGTCGCTGGCGATGTCGATCAAGGGGATTCGGGTTCGGTCGGGTCGGCCCTCGCAGACTCGATCCAGGTATCTGCCCAGGAAATCCCCACCTCCAATCTTTAGGCACTTTTCAACCACCTTGGAAGCAAACTGATCCGTGCTGTACTCGGCCGCGTATCGAATGACGTGATCGATGGCCCGGCTTCTGTCCGGAGGGGCGCCGTGTTCGCAGACGTGTTGGATGCACCAGTTTCCAAACTGGCCATGCGCCACAATGTCAATGTTGGCAAGAACTTCTTCAATGCAAGGACGCTGCGGGACGCTGCGTTAGCACGTAATCTCTCCAATCAAGCGGGGTGTGACCGACCTTGTCCTCCTCCAGGCAGTTTTCAAAGATATTTTGGACAACAAGGCTGCCAGTCTCACCCAGAGCAACCTCGTGCCACATGCCTCTCAGGGCCTCATTGACATACTTCATGATCTGGGGGGGCGACTCGGTCCAGCGAAGCTCAAAGAGTTTCTGCCACACGTGACAGGCGTATCGATGAATCACCGTCTCTGGAATCCTTCGCAAAAGCTCGCGAACCATGATGCTCTTGTAGTCTTCGGGGACCGAGTCAAACGCTTTCTGAACCACGTGGCATCCAAATGGGTCCATGGAGAGGCTTCGCGTATTGCCTCGAATCGCTCCGGCAATCTTGATGACTTGCTCCGGAGTGCCATGTTCAAAGCAGCGCTGCACAAGAAAGTTGCCGAACCTGTTGACCATCAAAGGGTAGGCTTGCGCCACGATGGCCTCGACGATCTCATACTTTTGCTCGGGGCTGCCCACTTTGAGCTTCTGCTGGAGGAAGATGGAGGCCTGCTGGTCGTTGTTGCAAACAATCTTGTCGACAATGTACTTCCAGTTGGCGCTCACATTCTTGTCCAAGAGTCGGCGGTAGTTGAGCGGCTCGGTGGCGGGAAGGTAGGTCGGCCCATCTGGGGGCATGGCCTAGAAGCCTGTTAGATGCTGGGACAACGCCTGACCGAGCTGCTAGCTTGCTTACCTCGCTCTTCCAACCGGCCTTTGACGTGAACTCGGAGGCGTGGGGCGAGAGAGTCGTCCCGATCGGCTGCTGCTGGTATGGAGTATATACGCCCATACCCATTGGCCCGAGTCCAGGGGCGACATTCAGGGCACCCGAGGGCATGGGGCCTCCCATCGACTCAAACTGGTTGACGGGGCCACCCACACCACCAAATCCGCCCCCGAATTGCTGGGGATTGCCCAGCCGATTGTCGTAGCGGTTGCTTCGTCGGCCACCCGACGGACGCATCAAGAGGTCATGATCCGCTGCGAGGCGTTCTCCCCGATAAAACTCCATGGTGTTGGCGTAGGGGCCGCCGGCCTCCACGTAACCTTGGTTGAAGCCACGACCTGCGCCCCAATTCCCTGGCGACGGCTCGTTGACTGGAGCTGGGGGAGCGTTGTTGTTGAAGCCCCCCCTGGGATTGCTCCAAATCCCTCGAGCGCGGTTGAAGGCCGTGGCGGACAACGCCTCGCTCGAGTCCGACTGAGCGTCATCAGCCGTCGCCCAGGTAGTTTCGCGAGAGATCGAGGGCAGGTTTCGGGGCACACCGAGACCCTGAAAATCGGGCTCCGCCTTGGTAATTCGAGATTGTGCCAGCTCCTGGTCCAGCTTGGATATCTGGTTCTGGGCCTGGGCAAGCTGCAGCTTCAGGCTCAAAACTTCCTCGGCCTCGGGGCGAGCTTCGTCGAGAGCGGTACTCGCAGGGCGAGTGGTTGGGGCAGTGGCTGGGAACGCGTCCGTCGCCGGGGTCATTGGCAGGGAGCTGCTCGAGGAGGCGTGGTCCAGGTTTCTCGGGTACATGATGTTGGCGTTGCCGTCCTCGTCCCCTGTTTTGAAAGCTTCGCTATGGTGGTTAAGGGCGGCTTGCTGCTCCGAGAGCTTGGTGAGGAGCTTGTCCATGGGATAGGCGTCGACAGCGCCAGTGTTCTGAACCACCAGGAAGCTCGCTGCGTCAGCCTCAAAATCTGGACGCGAGAAAAGCAACGACAGCACTGACCTTTTGAGCACCCTGGTTGGCCAGCTTCGATGTGGTCAACGCAGAAACGCTCTTGATGAACGACGAACCCGAACCGTTGCCCTGATATCCGGTCTTGATTAGCGAGGCATCCAAACACATTTGGCCGAGGGGGGGCTTGACAGGGTAGCAGGCAGTTGGCAGCCAAGGCGAGCTGCGAAGAGTGGTTGGGACTCACGATTCCACGCCCTGCAGCCGGCTCTCTGTCGGTGTCTTGCTTGATGCGGTCGTCATGACAGCCGCCGAGTGGGGCCGCTACTCCTCGCTGGGGAGTCGTGCCAGAGGATCCAGAGGTAGACATGGGCGTGGCGCCACCAAGCGAGTGGCGGGAGGACGCTCGTGTGGGGGGTCAAAGTGGGATTAGATGATCAAGATCACAGACAAGAAGAGATCTATGAGATCAAAGACGGTGGTGGGTGTGGAAGAAGAAAGAAGGCGAAGCAGACAAAGAAGAGAACGCGAGTCTGTGACGGAAGATGGTCGCGCCGCGGAAGATGGCCTCGGACAGGTGAAGGAGGAGGCAGGGCAAAGAAGAGAGGAAGGGAAAACAGGCAAGAGCTGGCTGCTGCTGCGAGTTCCTGGGTCGCGACCCGAGTGGAGGAACTTGCGCAGAGCAGGCGAGACTTGCGGCAAGGGACGCGGCCGTAACGAAAGGCGTTGACGATAAGGGAAGGTTCAAATCTTTTTTTTGCTCTGTGTGGCAGACCTTGCGTGGCAGAACCTTGTGCTGCTATGCCCGTCTCGAACCGTGCAAGAGCTGGGGCAAGTCTGGGGCAAGTCGGTGAGCCACAACGGACGGAAGAGCTCTGGGCAGGTCGTTTTTGCCGTTTTTGCCGTTTTTGCCTACTTGCTCAGTGCTTCCGGGGTCGGAGGGGGGGGGGGTCCTGTAGCGGGCTGGTGTGCTAAGGATTAGGCGGCAAACACCACCTCAGGCCCGGACCCGTGAAAGTGAATAGGCGGGGGAGACACGTCGCCGCGTCAGACGGCCGTCGCATAAGCCCTTGCCCGCTGCCTCCAGGTACGCTTTCAGAGGAGGGCAACTGGCAGAAACGATGTTGTCGCCTGACAACATCAGCTCCAAGGCGCAAGCTGGGCGGGCTCTCGGCCTTGCTTGGTGGTGATTTCGCTTAGTGGGAATCAGGCTTCCTGCCGCCCGCCCAATGGCACGTGGCTAACCGAGGCTTGCACCCTCTTGTCGACAAAACAAGCCAACAGCTGTCCCGTCGCAGCTCTAAACAGGAAGGAGGACAAGCCATTGGTACCTACCTTACCCACGATACCGTGAGAGCATGTAGGGTCGGCAAAGTGGCCTAGCAAGCAAGCGCGCGCGCCCTGCAACAAGAAGCGGTCAGCTCCATCGCAGCTTTGAATCAGAAACACGCTCGGGGATTGACAAGACAAAACCGTTTCTCTGCATGGTCAAGTCGAGCTTCAACACATGGTCCATAGCACAGCATATATGTACAAGATTGGCTCGACCCTGACGCTTCCAGTCCAGCAAACATGGCATCATGCCTGTCCATAATCCGAGAGCGCCATCGTTTGATCCTTGGTCTAGCAAGGAAAGTAAAGTCCGCCCAAATCGTCTGCAAAAATCGTCGCTTGGTCTCTCCGCAACCGGGGCTCTGGATATCACTTCTTTTTCTTGCCTAGGACAACTACGAGGGTAGTTAGCCATGCAAGATTTCGCAGTCGATGGGTGAGTACCCGTACCAGGAGGGCCCTTTTTTTTCTTGGGCGCACTCTTTCCACGCAGTTTCAACCTGTAGCCCATGCATCAGAAAGCCGGATTCTCCGTCAACGGGGTACTCGTCCTCACTCTTCAATGTACTCGAATCGGTCTTCCTCCTGTTCATCCCAGGTCGCGAGGACAGGGCCAAAGGCCTTCTTCACGTCCCTGATGGTCGCCGTCTTCCTCGGGTAGTAGGCGGCCAATGCGGGCCCCTTTAAGCGCTGCCGCAAGACCTTGTTGCCCATGCGGGTTCCCTCAGGATTGTAGATTGTCGCGAAGATCTGGCATTGTGCCTGAAGGGGGCATTAGCTCGGGATGGGGCCAAGTGTACTCGATAGGTCCATACCTTGAGCAGGTCGAGCATCCGAGCGCGGGGGACACTCATCTTTGCATGGCCGAGGGCTCAACGCGCGCTTGGTGGCGGATTTTTTCCAAGGTCGGTTGAAGTTGAAGTTGGATTGACCGTGAACTAAGAAAACAACAATGATTGGCCAAGAGCCTGCTTTTGGCGGGTCTGTCGGGGATGGGGCTCTTGCACGGAAAAAAGTACATGCTAATACGGGGAGCCAACTTTACGGCCCCCCTAGTACCGTCAAAACATGAACCAGCTTCTCTCTCTGGGAACAACAAAGATTCATCTGCCCTCGATTATCGGAAATCTGCCTCATATTCTCAAAACCACGACTTTTCGATCCACGCCCGGCCGCCACTCACGACTCGCATCTACGTCTGGGAGGACAAGAATGCCCAAGCGTCCAGCGTCGAGTCTGGAGGCGGGCGAGGGGCCTGGTCGTGCAGACGCGCAGAACAAGAGAAAGCGTTCATCAAAGAGCTCGTTTCAGGAAACAGCAACGCCGGCGGGCGATACATCAACGACGCGCGGCCGCGCGGCCGTCGGGATGTCTCTTCCGTCGCCGGTGGCCGTCACACCGTGGACCTCGTCCGAAATCTCTTCCGAACTGCCGCCTCTGCCCAAGATACTGGACCCCGAGCTTGAAGAGGTCGCCTTTACTCACCCTGGTTTTGGTCTTGTACAAAACTACGAGCGCTTGGAGTGGCTTGGCGATGCGTACATTGAGCTCATTGCCTCGAGCTTGATCTTCCAGACCTTTAGACGAGAGCCATCCGGTCGTTGCTCTCAGCTGCGGGAAATCTTGACTCGCAACACAACTCTAGCCCAGTATTTTCGACGGTATAACATGCATCTGCGAGCTAGACTCCCGGTCGAATTGGTCAACGCCGCAGAGATGGGAAGGGGGCGATCGAGCGATAAGGATCGGCTCAAGACGCAGGGCGACATGTTTGAGGCGTTCGTCGCTGCCGTCGTTATCTCAGACCCTCAGTACGGCCTGAACGATATCGCCTGCTGGCTCAAGGCGCTCTGGGGCCATACTATCAGGGACAAGATCCTCGAAAACGAAAGGTTCCTCTCAGACACGCAGCCGTCGAACATCAAGCCAGGCTACCTGGCGCCGGGTTCTGGGGACCTCAATGCCAAAGACAAGCTGAGGGCCATTGTTGGGGCCAAAGGCGTCACCATCCGCTACGAAGACATTCATGGGGACTGCAAACACTCGGAGCTCGGCCTGCCGCTATTTACCGTTGGCGCCTACCTCGACGGATGGGGCGAGATGAACAAGCTGCTCGGCACGGGCACGGCTCTGCAGAAGAAAGAGGCAGGGCACAAGGCAGCGATAATGGCGTTGGGGAACAAGAAGTTGATGAAGACGTACGAGGCGAAAAAGGCGGCCTTTCAAGAAGCCCTTCACAACGATGCGGAGACGGCCGAGTGGGGCATCGGGCGAGGATGAAACGTGACATTGGCGTCTAGGATGAACTGGCCTGATTTGAAGGCATAGAAACTCCCGAATTGCAGCATTTCATGCTTCGTTTCCTCCCACTTTCCATCGCCGCGATCGCCTGCCTCGGTAGTCGCGAGGCTGGCGGAGGCAGCGAGGCCTCTGGGTTTCACGGGAAGGTGCAGCGGCTTGAGCGAGCAACTCGTCGCATCACCAGCTGTCGCTACAAAACCTATCACGGCTCTGAGGGGATGCCGAATTTGAGGCCCCCTACCCGTTGGGAACTTGAAGCTTCCTAAGTTCCCAACGGGTATTCGTATTCGTAGGCGTCTTGCCTCGGCGATCCCACCCCGCCAAATCAATCGCCCGGGCGGACTGTGTGTACTAGGGGGGCCGTAAAGTTGGCCTAATCCCCCTCCCCGCTCCGTAGGGAGGGGGGGTGCGTTGACCATATAAAAGATCGCCGATGTGGGAATAGCTAGCTACGTACGACTACGTAGTCACACACACGTAATGCACGTGATCTAAGGAGCTACGTCACCGCGATGGCTTCCCCTCACTTAGCTAGCAATATAACCTAATACAACTACACTATTTACCCTATAAGGTCGACCTAAAGACCTACTAACACTAATTAGTGGTTAACTTAGTTAATTACAGACAGCTAGGTAGAAGAGATAAGATCTTTAACTATCGACGGTGTAAAACACCCTACGAGGGAATACCTAGAGGTAGTTATCTTTATGCTTTAAACGAGCTCTCTTATCTATAACGTTACCGCGTTAACGCTATTTCGAGATCTCTTAAGCTATTTATTAATCCCGTCTCGCTTCCTAAAGGAAGAAGAGTAACGTTAACCTATAGTACGTCCCTAACGCAAAAGACAACTTCGTAAGAAAATCCCTTACGCCGATAAAATATATAAAGACTATTACGTATAATATTATAACTTTATTAAGCCTTACCTACGTAGACAATATAAGGCGCGATAAGCTATTAACAATTACCCTTATCCTAGAAAACGACTATTAGTACACTTATATAGGTATCTAAGATATATAATAACAACCCGATCTTAAGAACCTAAGTAAAGCAGAGGCTACTATATACGTTATAAGGTTCCTCTATAAGTATACGTACGATAAAGACAACTAAGGCTATAAAGCTATTGCTTTCTTCTAAGAATACTTTCGAGGATAGCTTCTATAGACATAGGATAGGGTATACTAGACCTATAAACGTTCTTTACGCAAGCTCTTAAAGAGACGTAGGATCTACACCGGCCTAGATAATTAAGGCTTTAATATATAGTTCCTTAAACTATAGACTATCTTTAAACTACTATAATAGCCTATAAAAGAGTATATAAATTAGATATTTAATTAGGGCACGATCGTTATATTTATACTATTAAATGCAGCCCTAAGCCCGGCCCTAGATATAGCTCTAGCCCCCGATTAGACAACTGTCCCTAGTATAACGCAATAATAATAGACTATACACCTAATAATATACTAGTTTAACTAACCGACTGTCCTTATGCCTGCCCTTATCCCCGATGTGCCTACTATAACTATTGCCCTTATTTCTTAAGCTCTTATTCCCCCTACTAATGCTATCGTAACTATTGCCCTTTTGCCGTCCTTTAATACTTATACTACGATCCCTTTAATCGATATTCTAAACGTCGATATAGATATAGACCTTTAGTAGAAGTTCGTAAAGCTATAAAAGAAGGATAAGTATTATATAGGATAGCCCTATAACCTCTTCGACGATAAGGTCTATATATTTATAAAGACCTACTATAAGCTTAAGGTCTAATTAGGTTAATTCTATAACATATTCTCTTAGATCCTAATAGATAGAGCTAAGACCTTCTATATCTACTATATTAAATTAACTATATCGTTCTATACAACCTATAATACTATTAAGCAATATTTTAATATAGATATTAACTATAGTTATTACTTTACGGACTAAATAATAACTATATTTAATAAGGTCCGCGTAGAGAATCCTACGATACTGCTTTATAAAGTACTATAGACTCTCTTTAATAAGCTTTAGCTATATTAGAGAGCCTTAGGAAAAGACTATAAAGGTAATATACTACTTTATACGTCCTTTATTAACGCGTGCCGTAGTATACTAAAGCTAGAATACGCTTTCTTTAAGCCTGCTTAAAAGGTTAAAACCGTGTTTATAGACTTACGTATATCTATCGAGATATACCTAGCACGTAACCCGTCTAGCTAAAGCTAGTTCCTATAGGATAAAGCATTTAATTATAACGATTAATAGTACTTAGACCGAAGATACTTAAGCAATCGTAGACGAGGTAGATTCCGTAGACAAAGCTACGGACGAGGTAGTCGTAGAGGCTATCTATAAGGCTTTAGATATAACCGTAGTATACCCTTCCGTCTACGAGGACGCGGTAGCAGCTACGGGAATAGCTCTAACAACCGCTTAACTAAGACTAAGAAGTGTTTCGTTTGTTATAAAAAGGGCTATTAGTCTACTAAACACACGCTTAAGGAACGCTAACGGTCTAAGGACTAATACCTTACGTAGTGTTTTAACGATAGTATCTTAATAACTAACTTTACGGCATACGTGACTAAGTTTAAAAGCTACGAGACCGACGAAATAAAGGCTAATAAATACTAGGACGTAGAAGATACTAATAATGCCGATCTAAAGCAAGCAGTAACTTAAATGCTCTATAAGGCCGCTTTTATATACCTTTAGACCGGCGAAGACGTCTACGGTATAGATTAATTAACCCCTACCGACTAATTCCTAATCGAGGATCGCTACTCCCGTTAATAGTTTTAAGGGATTATAATCGACACTAGTGCGGCTAGAGTATTAATAGTAGGATAAGAGCAGTACTTCGCTTTATAGCGAACGGAACCTTCTATTATACTTAATAGCTCTATAGCTAGGTAAGCTAGCATCCGATTTAGAACTAGCACTCCTATTTAATCCTTTAGTTTAATCGCCCTCGAAACCCCCGTTAGTCGAGTAACTTTTTACATTCTTAAGACCTATACCCTTTTTCTACTCTCTCTTACTAATATAGACCGACTTAGGATCTACTTCGATAATATAACGAATACACTAGGGACTAAAGGCAACCGGATCTTAGTAATTCGAAAATAAGGTTACCTATAGTTCTTCTTATTAAAAGCAGAAGAAACGATCTCCTTTCTAATAGAGAGTAAGATATAAACTCTATATCGCCGTTTTAAGCACTTAGCTATTTTAAGACTCTATTACCTACTTAAGTAGGCCGGCTATAATATAACGACTATATAGCTTAAATTAATCTCTAAATTCTATTATTACTACTAAATGCACTTATAGGCACCTAGACGTTTTAAATTTACGCTAAAAGATAACTAGGAATTTAATTACGAGATTATAGTAGACGTAATATACCTTAGGAGCCCTTAACGACCTATTCTATATATCGTTAACTCTATAATAGCGTTTTAAAGGGCTAGGTTCCTTCCTTCTATATTAGCTAAGGACACTTAGGAAGTCCTTTAAGCCCTTTAGATCGATAGCTACCTTAGACCTCTTAATACGATTAAATACGACGTAAGAACTAATTTTGCCTTAATAGAGTTCTGTAATAAGGCAAAGATTATAGGGATAACCTATAAGTAAGTCCTTATAGAATTATATACGTCGATTAGGAAGGTCGAGAGGTATTACGCTCCTTTACGACGTGCGTTTAAGATTCTTTATATAGAGATCGGGACTATTACGTCTCTTAAAGTAGTTCTTTAGATAGCCGTAAAAGCCGTTAACGATATAGCCGGACCTTACGGCCTTATCCTTATACTTCTTGTCTTTAGTACGTACCTACGTATAACTATTAACTCGCCCCTATTAGCTATAACCTTAAAAAGGTCTATAGCTATATAAAAGGCGATAAAAATACTTCGATAACTCTTTATAGAAAGGCAGGTATAAGATGCCCTTTATATAAGGAACGGTCCGTTAATAGTTAAAACTATTACTCTCTTATTATAGAGTAAAGTCTAAGTCTAGCGGGAAAAAGGAGGATAGTAGGGCCTATTTAAAATTACTATAATTAACGGTTATAATATTACTATTAATACTATTAACGGACCTTAAGTCTTTCGGTCTATAGTCGTATAGCCCTATATTCGAGACGACTCGTCTCCTTAGCCCTTACTTTACGTAATTAAACTAACTCCTCCTGCTTTAACTAAAGAGCCTCCTCTTAAACCGACGACTATACTTCCCGCTCCGACTCCTACGCCCCTAATGCCACGCAGACGTAGCCGTCCCCCCGGTGTAAAGAATAAGCTAAAGCTCCCTATTCCCCTTCCCCCTCCTTAAGCCTTTATTATTAAGAAGGAAGAAGATGCCTATGAATTAGTACTTAATTTACGGGAAAAGGGAGTTATTATAACCCTAAGAGCCCTATTTAAAGAGTTAGATAGGTAAGAGATCGACGACCTTATTGCCCGTAGTATTTTTAGCTTTAAACGCTATAATAAAGCTATCTATAGAGGTTACTATATCTTTAAATCGAGGATAGTACGTAAAGTAAAAGAGAAGGATAAGAAACCCTACGAGAAGTCACGACTCGTTATTTAAGAATATAATAACGAAGAGAAGACGACTTTATTAACGCAATTACCGACGATTTAACGTATTAGCTAGCGGCTAATCCTAGCCCTCGCTCTAAGACTTCTTCGCTATTACGGAATAACTCTTTCGTTGCGAGATATTACTTAGGCCTACCTATAAGCCGAAATTAAGCTATTTAAGACTATCTTAACTAAGCTGCCCGCCGAAATGCAAAGACGATACCCGGAAGGGACTATTATCTATATAATTCGACCCCTTTACGGAATCGCGGAGTTAGGATTGCATTAGTTCCGAACGTATTATAAATATTACGTTATCCGACTTAATATATTAACCTTAACGTACGACTTATGCCTATTAATCGCGAATAAGACCCCTAATAGATTTAGGATAGTTAGCCTATAAACGGATAATACGTTAATATTAGGCATACGCACTTTCTTAAATACTAAGGAAGAGCAGCTTTAAAAGGCTAAGTTTAAAGCGAAGCTAAAGACTAAGATATCTCCCGGCTTAGTGCTTAATTTTAATAGAGCTAGGCTAATACTCTAAGATTAAGATCTTCTTCTTTAGCAAAAGGGTTAATTAGAAAAGCTTTAAACTATTATCGCTCGGGATTACGACTATACGTAGAGGTATATAGAATAGCGAGCCTAAGGAGCATACGTCGTATTAATTTACTAACCGGAAGCTTCTTTTAACCTTTCTATAGTAGCATAAGTTTAAAACCCTAATAAGAACGATTGCGTAACGATTAACAAACGCCTATAATAGCAAATAGACAATAAGAAACGCGGCCTAATATACGAACTAATTAATCTTACTAATGCTAAGCTGCTAGTATTTATGAATAGCTCTTTTATAAATAACTTAGACCTCTCTTTATAGCTAGGCTTTATTATTGCGCTTGTTATAAAGACCCGGTCTAATAGCTACTTCGAGATTAAAGGCAATATCGTATACTAAAGCTCTACTAAGTGCAAAAGGGTTATATATAGCGTTCTAGCCTTAGAGGTCTACGGCATAGTTAAAGGCGTTAATATCGGCATTTGCCTCGCTATAACGATTAAGATAATTATAGAACGCCTATAGCTGCCTCCGGTTCCTTTAATCCTTTATATAGACTTGTATTCGCTCTACGAATATCTTATAAAGCTTACTATAACGAAAGAAAAGCGATTAATAATCGATATTATATCGATTCGTTAGTTATATAAGCGAAGGGAGATTATAGAAGTACGATAGATTAATAGGAATAATAACCCCGCTAATGCATTAACGAAGTCCTCCCTTAATAAGTCTCTTAAACGCTTCGTTAAGACTAACGCGCTAACTATTAGGATAGAAGCTTTCGTCGTACGGCCGTAATCTTTAACTTCTATATATATAGACTGTTTTTTATTGCCTAGCAAACGCGCGCTATTTCCTTATTTAATTACGCGCTAATTCGCGTACTTATTCCTTTCCTTATTCTATTGCTTAATTAACTATAATAAAAAGAATTCGGTAGCACGGTTTAAACCCTAAACCTTCGGATGCCTATATTTAAACCAATCGGGAAGGTTATCTTATTATATGCTATTATTCGGTTAAATATATTCTAATAATTCGCTATAAATATTAAACACTAACAATAAGTTTAATAAAAAGAATAATCTTTTAGTAGAGTAATATTATTAATATACCTAACTAAGAATTATCCTAAAAGGGGTCCTTAGACATTAGGTCTAATAAGTCTAATCTTTACAACCGCCCCCGACGAATAATCCTTAGATAAATAGCCCTAGACAAATAGCCCTTAACGAATAATTTGTTTAGTATAGTTACGTATATATTTACATTCTTTTACTATCTATTATAGTCTATATTACTTCTTACCTTATTTTGCCCTAATTGCCTATAAGCCTATAGTTTATTTTTCCTTAGTTGCCTATAGTTCCTTAATTTCGCACTATAACGTTCGGTAAGATAGTTAGTAAGGCTACCCTAAAGCACGGTTACTAGCATAAAGCGGTAGTCTAGACCGCTTAATTATTAATAGGGTTACTAGCCTAACTACTGCATTACGAAGGGTGTTTTCTCGCGTTGCGTTATTATATTGTAAACCAGCTGCGTATTTAACGGTTATATAGCTATTATAATATAGCTATAACCTTATTAATTTAACATTGCGCAGCTATACCTACGCCCGTGCGATCGCGCCCGCGCAGCTGCAATAGCCTGCTTAACTAGGCTCTTTCTTTGTTTTTATTCTACGGTTTGTTTCTATAAAGGAAAAACTACGAGTGTGGGAATAGCTAGCTACGTGCGACGATATAGTCGCATATACGTAATGCACGTAATCCCTAAGATTACGTGCACATACGAGGGAGCTACGTTACCGCGATAGCTTCCCCTTACTTAGCTAGCAACTAACCTAATACAACTATACCGTTTACCCTATAAGGTCGACCTAGAGACCTACTAATAGACGAAGCCGCGAGAGCTATTTGCTTAAATAAGTAGGTATACACGAGGGAGAGGGACTCTACCGCTCGCTGCGATAAGGGACTCTACCGCTCGCCGTAAGAGTGCGATAAGGTGCTTGCTCGAATGCCGTTTGCTCGAGAGCTGCTTGCTCGAGAGCTATTTGCTTAAATAAGTACGACGAGGGACTCTACCGCTCGCCGTAAGAGCTGCTTGCTTAAATAAGTATGCGTAATAAAGGAGTTTTCCGACGACGCGAGTATTTATTTTTGCTTACTGCAATAAGGTGCTTGCTCGAATGCCGTTTACTTAAGAGCTGCTTGCTTAAGAGCTATTTGCTCGAATACGTATGCGGACGAAGGAGTCTTCCGACGCCGCTACGAGAGCGCTTGCCGTAATAAGGGACTCTACCGCTCGCCGTAAGAGCTGCTTGCTTAAATAAGTATGCGGACGAGGGAGTCTTCCGACGCCGCGAGAGCTAATTGCTTAAATAAGGGTTTATAACGAGGGAAAGGGACTTTTCCTTCTTTTCCGCCGCCGCGAGCTATTAGCTCGTCGAGAGCTATTAGCTCGTACGTTAGATAAATATACGGACGAGAGAGTCTTCCTCCCGCCGCGTTGTATATTTGCTAGCGACGACGAAAGAGTCTTTTTCTCTTCCCGCCGCTGTGAAATATATGTGCTACGACGAGAGAGTCTTTTTCTCTTCCCGCCGCTGCGAGCGCTTGCCGTAACGACGAAAGAGTCTTCTCTTCCGCCGCTGCGACTACTGCGTGCTACTACGACGAGAGACTTTACCGCTCGCCGCGACGAGGGACTTTACCGCTTGCCGCGACGAGGGACTCTTTCTTTCTCTCGCCGCGATATATATACTACGACGAGAGAGTATTCCTCCCGCCGCCGCGATATATTATTGCTACGGCGATAAAAGAGTCTTCTTCTTCTCTTCCCGCCGCCGCGAGCTATTAGCTCGGTCGAGAGCTATTAGCTCGTGTGTTAGATAAGTGCGCGGACGAGGGAGTCTTCCTCCCGTCGCCGCGATTGTGTTTTTGCTACGACGATAGTATCTTCTTCCCGCCGCCGCGAATGCTTGCCGTAACGATAAAAGAGTCTTCTCTTCCCGCCGCCGCGACTACTACGTGCTACGACGACGAAAGAGTCTTCTTCTCTTCCGCCGCTGCCGATTGCTATATATTACGACGAGAGAGTCTTCCTCCCGCCGCCGCGATATATATACTACGACGAGAGTCTTCCTCCCGCCGCGATATTGTCTTTACTACGACGACGAAAGAGTCTTCTTCTCTTCCCGCCGCCGCGACTACTGCGTATTACGACGAAAGAGTCTTCCTCCCGCCGCTACGAAATGTATTTATGCTACGACGAGAGAGTCTTCCTCCCGCCGCCGCGAAATGTTACGTACTATAACGAGAGAGTCTTTTTCTTCTCTTCCCGCCGCCGCTCGCTCTTACCGTAACGACGAAAGAGTCTTTTTCTCTCTTCCGCCGCCGCGAGCTATTTGCTCGTCGAGAGCTATTAGCTTATATAAGTATACGCGATAAAGGAGTCTTCTTCCTCCCGCCGCCGCGAGTTTATTCTGCTAAATAAATAGTAGGTAGATATATTTCCCGACTATATAAGATAACTACTATAAATAGTAGGCAGATATATTTCCCGACTGCATAAGATAACTACTATAAATAGTAGGCAGATATATTTCCCGACTATATAAGATAAAATGCTATAGAGGGGTTTACTCCTAATCGTATAGACTTTTTAATGCCGCGGAGGGGTTTACTCTTAATCGTGCGGACGAGCCGAGGAGGGGTTTACTCTTTATTTATACGGCTCGATGCTATAGAGGGGTTTACTCCTAATCGTATAGACTTTTTAATGCCGCGGAGGGGTTTACTCCTAATCGTACGGACGAGCCGAGGAGGGGTTTACTCTTTATTTATACGGCTTAATGCTATAGAGGGGTTTACTCCTAATTATATAGACTTTTTAATGCCGCGGAGGGGTTTACTCCTAATCGTGCGGATAAGCCGAGGAAGGGTTTACTCCTTATTTATACGGCTCGATGCTACGGTTATATAGACTTATTAGCTTAGCTAGCTAACGAGGGAATTACCCTCTCGCCTCTGCTAGTAGTAGGATGTGTGTTTAGCTAGCTAACGAGGGAATTACCTTCTCGCCTCTACTAGTAGTAGCAGGATGTGTATTTAGCTAGCTAACGAGGGAATTACCCTCTCGCCTCTACTAGTAGTAGTAGGATGTGTATTTAGCTAGCTAATAAGGGAATTACCCTCTCGCCTTTGCTAGTAGTAGGATTTTATTCTTTCTAGCGCCGTAAGGTAGTCTCTTACGGGCTTTCTTTCGATATATTAGTACCGCGTATTACGGGCTTTTCTTTTGATATAGTGCCGCGAGGATAGTTCTCGCGGGCTTAGTTCGATATATTAGTGCCGCTTAGTGCGGGCTTTCTTTCGATATATTAGTGCCGCTTAATACGGGCTTTCTTTTAATATATTAGTGCCGCGAGTCTTATAGGCTTAATTCGATATAGTGCCGCGAGGTAGTTCTCGCGGGCTTAGTTCGATATATTAGTGCCGCTTAGTACGGGCTTTCTTTCGATGTATTAGTGCCGCGTGTTACGGGCTTTTCTTTTAATATAAGATGAATCTAGTCCTCTTGCCGAGCATAATTAGCTAGGCTTTTCTCGCGGTTTAAAGGGGGCCTATGTTAAATAGTAGCTTCTCTTAGTAGCTTTAGCTAGAAGACTAAGACTCTTAATTATTAGATCTTCGATCTACGGCCTACTAAATAAGGATGCGAGAGATATGTGTTATAGCGGCCGTAAGGGCGCTATAGCGGCTGTAATGCCGCTAAAAGCAGTATATTAATAATAATGCTTATATTGCTTAAAGAGGGAAAGCCTTAAGACCTTATTTTAGGGGCCTCTTAGCCGAATTTCCCGTCCGTAATCCCGCACGTAATCCTATATATAATCCCTTAACCCGCGGATCTAACAACGAGGGACAGGCACAAGCTACGAGAGACGGGCATAGGCTACGAGGGACAGGCACAGGCTACGAGGGACAGGCACAGGCTACGAGGGAAAAAAATTACATTAGGCGGAATCGAACATAGAGCTACGAGATTACGAACTACGATTTACGCCGCTTGACTAAACGGGCTTACTAATTGTTGAAAATTTCGAACCTTTTTCTACTATACAAAGGTTATAGCGCGACCTAGGGTGCGGGGTAATCTACGTACCCACGCACCCTACGCAACACAGCTAACACAGGCTAATAGGGCTACGAATAGCGGCTAATAGGATATTAAGGCGACTAATAAGGCTTTAGGCGGCAAAAGGGCTAAATTCGTTAACACGTTTTTAGGCGTATTATCGCGATAAGTAGGAAATTTATATTAGAAGGATTATAACTTCCTACATTATTGAGATTTTGCTGTAAATAAGAGTGTTTATTCTGCATTACTAAATTAAACCGCTGCAATAGAGTAACGCGCCCTATAATAGAGTAACGCGCCCTATAACATAGTCACACACGCCTAAAATAGTGACTTAGCTACTAACTAAAACCCCGCCCGGCGCGCGAAGGTATTTTAACGTATAGGCTATACGTAATATTAAGTAGACTAGTTAGTTTAATATTCGCCGTAACTTTATATCCGTCTCTATACCTTCTATTAGTTAGTTAAACAAACAAAGGGGGTTGCAACTGCTGGATTCTAGTCTATAATGTCTATTAACTAAGGGGCGACGAATAGCCCCTTTATATAGGCTATAAACGCGTATATTAATAAGGCCTAAAGCCGGACCTTTACGAGCCCTTGCTTACGACGTCGAGGCTATACGTATAAGGGTGATTAAGTTAATAACTTAATTATCGTAAGGGCGGCCGAGTTAGTAATGCTATCACCGGGGTCCCTAATGCATACGATTAATACATCGTATAGTTAATAACGCATTCGTATAGGCGTTGCCTATACGTAATCTATTTAATCACGTAGATTACAATCGTGCCTAAAGAACGGATATCCCTTATTCCTATACTAGCAACTTTTCTTTATAGTTGCTATATAGTAAGCCTATAATCTAAATAAGGGGAGGAATAAAAAGAACGATATATTAGGTAGAAGGCCTAATAAATACATTTAATAAGTATAAATAAAAAAGGGGTAGAATAAAGGGAACACCGTTAGTCGTTATAGGCGAAGGACGAAGGCTTCTATCCTAATTAAGAGGCTGTTTATATTAATAAGGCGTTTAAAGGCATTGTTTAGCGATGCCTTCGTTATAGCGTCGGCGGAGTTATCTTCCCTATAGATCTACCTAATCTCCTTAATCTCCCGTCGCTTATACGACTAACGCAACGCTATAATATTAATTATTAGGTGTTTCTCCTTCGTAGTGCCGAGCTTAATAAGGCATTCGTAGAGGGAGTACGAGTTAGTATATATAATAAGAGGGATTAGTAAGAGCTTAAGCCGTTCCGTAACTATACGGAGGGTTGTAATAAAGGAGATACTAAGGTCTACGCCGTTAATTATACCGTATATCTCGCTCGTAAAAACGTTATAGGTTACTCGCTTATACTTTGTCGAGCTCTAATAGATAATATTGCTATTAACCCGAAAGTACGTATCCGTACGCTCGGTCTTATTAACGAGCGTAATAACGAAGCCTAACTAAGACGAAAGGTCTCGGTTATTTACGAATAAGCTATCTATAAACACTACGAGCTTAGCGGTCTCGGGATTAATTAGTTAGTACGTAAGTCTACGTTATTAATAGTCGACCTACTACTAAAGGCGCTTATTAAGGATATTATAATCCTTCTCTTCGGGGGCTTAGACCTAAGCTACTAAGGAGATATCGAATAAGGCCTCGGGCTAATAGATAGAGGCGACGTACGTAGCATAAGCGCGTTGCTTAAGGTACTGCTAGGCTTTATTACGAGCCTATAAGTCGACTACCTCGATCTTTAAGGCCTATCCCTTCTGCTATAGGAGTAGAACGTCGTCTCGAAGCGTTAGTTTTACTCTATTAAAGTCTATAGCAATGCCTAGGGTTATTTAAGCCTTCGGCTTAGCGCGAAATTAAGCTATCTTAAGCTCTTTTTCTTCCTAGGCCGAAAAGGTATCTAAACCGAGCATTAGGGTGTTATCCGTCTATATTCCGACGAGGCTAAAGTCGTTAGGTCCCTAATTCGTAATTAAAAGGCACGAGTTATAGGTAGAGGGAGCTATATTAAGGCTCTTAACGTAGTGCTTATAGTAGGTTTTCCACTAATATACACCGGCTTCTATAAGCCCGTATAATAGCCTAATGACTCTTATAATAGTGCCCTTTAGGTACTTGCCCTAAAGCTCTATCGGAAGAGCCGCTAATACTATACGATTAAGCTCTATTTAAGCTTAAGGATAGGCTTAGGTAATATCGCGGAGAGATAAGTTTATGCCTTAGCGTAGTAAGGCGGGGGTAAGGGCTAGGATTAAGCGCTAGCTAATACGTTAAATAGTAAGGGAATAGGTTAAGAGCGAGCTTTTCTCTATATCGCTATAGCCTTAGATTACTAAATAGGACTTTTCGTATAGTTTAACGTTACGGCCCTTTACTTCCCGGACTATTCGGGATCGAAATAAGCGGTAAGACTTATAAATTAACTTATCGTACTATTTAAAGCTAAATACTCCGCGGGCTACGAGATCGTTAATCTCCTATTAGTCTAATTCTTTAAAAAGGGCGCTAGGTATAGTAATAACGCCGTTATTGCGTAGCTTAGTTAATAGCCGTAGTATATCTTCTTCCTTCTTAACTAGGAATTAATTATAGAAGGTTACGGTCTTTAGCTTATTCTTTAAGCCTAAGGGACGTCCGCGTTTATAAAGCTACGGCGGAGCCGGTAGTGCCCGTGCCGGAGAGGGAGAAGGATCTAGCTTAGAAATTTCGTCTAGAGTAGAGGAATCGACTTTAGAGAGGGTGTCTATATTATCTAGGGCAGGGGGATCCGGGGTATCGTCCTTACTATAGTAGTACGGCTATATAAAGGTAGAGCGGAAGACTATAAGGCCGTTAACGGTCTCGATAGTAACGTTATAGCCGTCGATAGAGGCAATCTTATATAGACCTTACTATCCTCGCTTCTCTCTTTAGACGCGGACTTCGCTCTATAGCGGTAGTAATAGAGTGTTAAGGGTTAAAGGGCCGTTTCGAGCTTATAGGCTATCCCTAACTTATTATACGGCGGAGAGCTACCGTAAGGCTTTTATAGCCTTTTAGATAGTCGCGGCTCTTTATACCGTAGTTGCCTAATGCACTTAGCATAGAGAATATATATGTAAAGAAGGATGATTCTATTAGGTAGGCGTAAGCCCCGGGAGCTAGGAATAGCTCCCTACTATCTTATCTATAGCTAATTATATTAGCCCCGGTATATAGCATAGAGGATGCTTTATATATATTAGAATACCGGCTCGAAAAAGAAAATACTACTGCCTATAGTAGTTATAAATACAATCCTAATTAGGCAATTAAGAGGAATACTCCTATTGCCTAAATCCTTTATTTTATTCTTATAAGTTATGCTTATGCCTACTAGTAATTATTCCTCTAATCGTTCCTTCTGCTAAGCGGCCTTCTTGCTTTATATAGCGCGTATAGGAGGGCGACCCTAGAACTCCGTAATAGCTTTAGCGGAGACTTAGTCGGCTCGGACCTATTAGTTATATATAGCAGCCTATCCCTTCTATCGTACGAGGTATTCGGTTATAGGTGACTTCGACCGACCGATGCGACAAACACGGATATCTATTAGACGTTCGACTTCGTAGTACTAATCCCTTTCGTTAAGCGCTTTAATATCGCGAGCGGCTTCTATAGGCTTAAGCTCGAGCTTAACGTAATGCCCTTTATACGCGGGCTTAAAGTGCTAAATAGAGACGACTAGGTAGATTCTAACTTAGCTAGGGAGGTCGAGTTCTACCGCGAGGTCGTTAACTATACGCTTAATTACAAAGGGACCCTCTTACTACCGCGACTACTTCTTAAGCGGCTAGCTAGGCTTATAATAGCCCGTATGCAACTTTAGATAGACCTTATCGCTAGCTTTAAGAAGAACCGGTCGGTGTTTCGCGTTATACCGCTGCTTGGCCTTTATAGCGGCTAGGTCTATAGCTAGGCTCGCTTATCTATAGATAACTTCTCGTAAATAAGGCAATTCGTCCGTAGTAGTGCCTAGGATATTATCGGCAGCTTCTAAAGGTCTACGTATATTAAAGCTAAAGATAGATTTATAGGCGGAGATCTTCGTACTAGCGTTAAATACCGTGTTTAGATTCTACTAAAGGGCAGGGATTATTATCTTTTAATCTAGGCTAGGATCCTCGATATAGGATATTTATAGAGCGGTCTCTACGGTCTAGTTACGTCGTTCGGCAAGTCCGTTAGCCTATAGGTAGTAGGCGGTAGTTATTGCAATTTTAATACCGAATGCGCTCTAGAGGCCTTTCTAAAAGTCGGATGTAAATTTACGATCCCGGTCGCTAACAATAGTTCTTAGCATGCCTTAATTAGAAAGAAGTAACTAACGGGCTAGGCTTTAAGCTTAATCCCTTATGCCGTACTTCGCGTTGCCTAGGATTAGTAAGCATCTCTTGCTAGTTAGGTAAGTAACTATAAGAAGTTAGTTAAAGATATTAAAGCCTAGAATCTACTATAAGGAGCTTGCTAAAGGTAAGGGCGGTATATCGGTTATAAAGTCTATCGCGATACTCTATATTAAAAGTAGCGGGGGGCGAATAGGCTTATAGCTGCCGGTAAGGGTCTAACGGTCTATTTAGCTAAGGCAATAGGCTTTATAGGCCGCGATATACTTCTTTACCTAACGGGTAACTCTATAAATTAAGTATATCTCTAAGTCCTTAATTATACAGACGACGCTAAAGTAGTTCTTATTGTTATAAGCTACCGAGATTATAGATAGGACGAGGGCGTTAGGGATATATAGCTAGGTAAAGCCGTTAGGGCCTTTATAGTATAAGAGCTTATCGACTATAAAAAACGGTATGCCGTAGCGTTTAAGCTACGCCTTTATTCTTACTATAGAGTTAGTAGCTATAGCTTAGAGAGCTGCCGTAAGGCTTTTATAGCCTTTTAGATAGTCGCGGCTCTTTATACCGTAGTTGCTTAATGCACTTAGCATAGAGAATATATATATAAAGAAGGATAATTCTATTAAGTAGGCGTAAGCCCTAGGAGCTAGGAATAGCTCCCTACTATCTTATCTATAGCTAATTATATTAGCCCCGGTATATAGTATAGAGGATGCTTTATATATATTAGAATACCGGCTCGAAAAAGAAAACACTACTGCCTATAGCAGTTATAAATATAATCCTAATTAGGTAATTAAAAGGAATACTCCTATTGCCTAAATCCTTTATTTTATTCTTATAAGTTATGCTTATGCCTACTAGTAATTATTCCTCTAATCGTTCCTTCTGCTAAGCGGCCTTCTTGCTTTATATAGCGCGTATAGGAGGGCGACCCTAGAACTCTATAATAGCTTTAGTAGAGACTTAGTCGGCTCGGACCTATTAGTTATATATAGCAGCCTATCCCTTCTATCGTACGAGGTATTCGGTTACGGGTGACTTCGACCGACCGATGCGACGAATATAGATATCTATTAGACGTTCGACTTTATAGTACTAATCCCTTTCGTTAAGCGCTTCGACATCGCGAGCGGCTTCTATAGGCTTAAGCTCGAGCTTAACGTAATGCCCTTTATACGCGGGCTTAAAGTGCTAAATAAAGACGACTAGGTAGATTCTAACTTAGCTAGGGAGGTCGAGTTCTACCGCGAGGTCGTTAACTATACGCTTAATTACAAAGGGACCCTCTTACTACCGCGACTACTTCTTAAGCGGCTAGCTAGGCTTATAATAGCCCGTATGCAACTTTAGATAGACCTTATCGCTAGCTTTAAGAAGAACCGGTCGGTGTTTCGCGTTATACCGCTGCTTGGCCTTTATAGCGGCTAGGTCTATAGCTAGGCTCGCTTATCTATAGATAACTTCTCGTAAATAAGGCAATTCGTCCGTAGTAGTGCTTAGGATATTATCGGCAGCTTCTAAAGGTCTACGTATATTAAAGCTAAAGATAGATTTATAAGCGGAGATCTTCGTACTAGCGTTAAATACCGTGTTTAGATTCTACTAAAGGGCAGGGATTATTATCTTTTAATCTAGGCTAGGATCCTCGATATAGGATATTTATAGAGCGGTCTTTACGGTCTAGTTACGTCGTTCGGCAAGTCCGTTAGCCTATAGGTAGTAGGCGGTAGTTATTGCAATTTTAGTGCCGAATGCGCTCTAGAGGCCTTTCTAAAAGTCGGATGTAAATTTACGATCCCGGTCGCTAACAATAGTTCTTAGCATGCCTTAATTAGAAAGAAGTAACTAACGGGCTAAGCTTTAAGCTTAATCCCTTATACCGTACTTCGCGTTGCCTAGGATTAGTAAGCATCTCTTGCTAGTTAGGTAAGTGACTATAAGAAGTTAGTTAAAGATATTAAAGCCTAGAATCTGCTATAAGGAGCTTGCTAAAGGTAAGGGCGGTATATCGGTTATAAAGTCTATCGCGATACTCTATATTAAAAGTAGCGGGGGGCGAATAGGCTTATAGCTGCCGGTAAGGGTCTAACGGTCTATTTAGCTAGGGCAATAGGCTTTATAGGCCGCGATATACTTCTTTACCTAACGGGTAACTCTATAAATTAAGTATATCTTTAAGTCCTTAATTATACGGACGACGCTAAAGTAGTTCTTATTATTATAAGCTGCCGAGATTATAGATAGGACGAGGGCGTTAGGGATATATAGCTAGGTAAAGCCGTTAGGGCCTTTATAGTATAAGAGCTTATCGACTATAAAAAACGGTATGCCGTAGCGTTTAAGCTACGCCTTTATTCTTACTATAGAGTTAGTGACTATAGCTCCTTCTAAGGGCGAGGAAAGACTTTCGATAGCGCCCTCGCTGTCCGCGATTATTTAAAATATTCGCTTATAGTAAGGGTTATTATCGTAGGCGACGGCGAATTCCTCGCGTTTCTTAGGAGCTATAATAGCTTCGGAGGCTATAAGCATATCGTTAAGTATAGTAAAGTTAGGGCGGCGACGGTTAAGCAGCTAATCGGACTCTTCGGCTAGCAGGCGACTAAAGGCGTCGGGAATAAAGTTCTTCTTACTAAGGAGGTAATAAACCTCGATATCGTACTTAGAGAGATAAATTAAGGCTATAACTAGACGACGGTTAGCTCGGTCTATGCTAGAAGTATTAAGGGTTCTTTTAGCGACGATCTGCTTAGTCGCGGAGTAGTCGGTTAGGACTACAAGCGGAAGGGTTAATAACTATACCGTAGTATATATCTTCTTCGCAGCCTATACGAGATAGGCGACCTCTAGTTCTAAGGGACTATAGGACTGCTCGGCTCTTATTAAAGTATAGGAGAGGAAGCAGATAGGCATAATAGCTTTAACCGGAATAGGCTAGCCTAGCTGCTAAACGGTGCCGTCGCGGAGATAGAAAAAGACAGCGGCGAAGCCTCGCTATAAGGAGGCGTCGATCTAATAGAATAGCCTCTTCTATAGGTCTATATAGTGGATTATACAGCTAGAAGTAATTTCCTTTTAAAGAGAGGCGAAGGAGGAAAGCTCGGCTAGGGTTAGCTAGAACGATATAACTCGCGTATAGGACTTCCGCTTATTAAGGTTCCCGTTCTTAACTTTACTAATTAAGCGACCTTAGGCTAGAAGACTAGTCTTACGATCCTATAGAAGGGCGATAGAAGCGCCGTAGTACGGGATAAGGTTGCGAATATACCCTATAGCGCTAATATAGTGCTTAAGAGCGGCGAGGTTATTAGGGAATAGAAGCTTCGCGAAGGCAGTAAGCCTATGCTTTATAGTACTTATCCTAAACGCGTCGATACAAAATCCGAGTAGCTCTACGGAAGGGTAGCCGATCTAGCTCTTAGCAGGGCTTATAGATAGATTAAGCGATGCGAAGAGCTTAAAGATAGCCTCGAGATATTAAAAGTAATCCTCTTCTATAGCGGAGTAAATAACAATGTTATTAATAAACGCGCGGCTATAGCCCTAGTGCGGACGGAGAACTCGGTCTATATAGCGTTATATATACGCTAGGCTATTGCGAAAGCCGATAGGTATAACTATTAGGCGCTTTAGACCTCAATGACTTATAATAGTAAACCTACCCTAATGCTCGAGTTTAACTTAAAACTAATAGAAGAAGGCGGAAGCGTCGATAGTAGTAATAAAACAAGCGCTTAAGAGTTTAGTAATAATAGAGCTTTATAGTAGCAAAGGGTAGGAATCTAGGATAGTAATACTATTAACGGCACGTAGGTTAATAACGACTCGCCCTTTAGTCTCGCCTTAGGCTATGCGCTAAACTACGAAGATAGGTGCTATAAACGGCGTAAGCTCGTCGGCTTACTCTAAGCGACCCTGCTTATAAAGTAGGTTAAATATATCGTCGATAACCTTCCTATTACGAAGCCTTTATAGGTAAGGCCTTTAAGCGATTCGCTTTTCGTGCTAATTGTCGATTAAAGGAACTATTAATTTCTTTCCGGGTTTTATAACGGCGGTGCCTATATCCCGCTAGAGCTAGGAGTATTTCCTAAGAAGCTTTTTAACGCGGCGTACGAAAGAAGGACTATAGTCGAAAATATAAATACCCTCCTTAGTGTATTTCTCTTAAAGCTCCGGTAGGCGCTAAACGTACGTTTAGTATAGAATACGGCTAAAGAGGGGATCCTCGATTCTATCTACGGCGTTTATCTTAATAGCTACGGCAGCTGCTATTACGTTAGTAGCGGCTACTATAAGGTTCTAGCGAACCTTAGACTACTTAGCGGGTCCTGCCGAAGAGGCTATAACGTAGGCGTAGATAGAGTCGGATAGCGAAGGCGTTAGAGAAGTGCTTAGAATAAGAGCTTCTATAGGCTAAGATAGGGCGGGAGCTTATAGGCACTCGAGGACTTCCTAAGTAAGCGGAAAGGTGCTCGTAACGTTAACTAATAAGTTAATAGAAGAAGTAGTAGTAGCAATAGCGGTTCCTATAGAGGAGGATAGCATAGTAGCGGCTCTAAGAGTAGGCGAAATTGCCGTAGCTAGCGTTAGAGCCTTTATAGCTGATTTCTAGGACGGGGCGGTAAAATAGCTAGACTCTTAACACCCTTATATCTAGCTAAGCTTTTACTTACGCTTAATAACGAGGTCGACGTTCGTGCTATTAGTAATAAGGATAGTAGGAAGAGATTTAGCATCGACGATGCTATAAATAGCATTAGCATAAGAGGCGAAGAAGGTATAGGCGCGGTCTTTAGGAAGTTCTTTCTAAGAGGTAGGGACTATAAGGGTAGTGCCGGGAGGTATAATAGTCTTTCGGACGGCCTAGATATAGCGAATAACTTCGCGGGGCTATTTATAGATGTCGAATAGGATTTTAAACCTATCGAGCACTCCGATGCGTATAACTTCCTTATTATAATTAAGGGATCCTCGGTATAGCTTAAGGAAGGCATTGCCGAGAAGTGCGCCGGCCTCTACTTTAGAGACCTAGGCGGAGTAAGTAAATTTAGCTATAGCTGCTTAAGCGGCCTAGCTAGCTATAGTACTATACGCGTAGAAGGAGAACGTAGCCTAGTCTTCGTAAAAAGAACGACCGTTGACTCCGTTAATAGTAATAGGAGGCTTCTTCTCGACGGTATAGTTAAGAGTTTAAAGAAGGTCGCGATTAATTATAGGCTTACTATAGCTAGAGTCGGGGCAAACTTAGACTTCCTGCCTACTAGGTTAAGCAGAGACCTTAATCCTTATATAGGAGTATAAATACAGCGGGGAATCCTAATCCTATTAGGGCTCCTCGGCTTTAGCTTCTAGGACTTAATCTAGTCGGGGTGCTATAGTAAGCGCTGCGTGAAAAATAGGCTCCTTAATAATAGGTACGGGAAGAATAAGCTCTAGGGCAGCGGGGGCATTAGGCTTAACAATAATAGGATCGGAGACATTCCCTACGGTAATAGGAAGGGATTTCTTATACCTAAGACAAAGGTAAGAGAAAAAGGCGTTACGAGAAAGAAAAGAGGCCTTATAAACCTTATAGGTTAAAGGCTTAAGCGCGCGCTCTTTACTATAGAGCTACTGCTTAGATATATAGCAGTTAGCATATATATACTCCTTAAGTATAGAGGCGAGGGCGAAGGCGCGGTCGTAGGTGCTATATTTAAACTTACCGGCCCGTTCGGTAGGGTAGCGGGAGTTTATATAGCTTACGAAGTTAGCCTTTAAGGAGGCGTAAGAGGACGTATCGTCCTAAGAGTTATTTAAGTATAGCTCGTTACTAGCTTTATCGCCGCTAGGAGTAGTCTTCTTATCGCTTTAATACTTCGACTTAAAACGCACTTTCTTTTTATTATTATTACCTTTATATTTACCTTAGCGGTATTCCGTTCGGTTATCTCGTCGGTCGTCCTAGCGAGGGTAACGCTTATCGCGGCGTAGCGGGCGTAAGCTTAATTAGTTACGGTTATTACCGGAGCCTCGTCCCTTAGGACTACGGTTGCGATTATAACCTCGGTCCTAATCCTAGCGGTTAGTCTATTAGTAGTTATTGCCTTAGTTACCTTAACGATAGTTATCGCGATGATTATTACGACGGCTGCGATTACGGTTACCTTAACGGTAACTATTATTATAGCGATAGTTATCCTAACGATAGTTATTATCCCGACGGGAAAAGCTACCGCGGCGAGAACGGTCTCGGTCTCTAGAGATATATAGCTTAAGGGAGGCTATAATAAGGGGTTTCTATTCCTTAATAATATAAATCTATTTATCGATTAAGGTCTTTTTTATAGGAATAGGAAGAAGCAAGGAGATTTAAACGATAATAAGAGGATAGATAGCCTTAATAATTTAGGCATCCTTGCCTATCTTAAGTTAGCGGGCGAGCGAAACCTTTCTCTAGATCTACTACATAAGAGTAATAAAGCTAGAGGACTATATAGATATCGTATGTCTTTCCCTATAAAGTTCCTTTAAGACGTCGGCGTTAAGACGCTTAAAACGCTTAGTTAAGAACTTATAGAAGGTTTTAAGAGGGGAGGAACTAAGGATATTACGTTATTCTACTATAAGCTTACTTATATACTATATAAGAGCTCCTCCTACTAAGAAGGAGAGGTAATATAGGCAAAGGGCGAATAGGTCCTTATCCTAATAGATCCTTAAACGCTTTATAAAGAGATAAACGTCTATATAGATATTCTTTCTATCGCTAAGAGCGATAATGCCTAGGTTCTTCGGATTATATTTGTCTAGGTTAAAAGTACTAATATTATCCTATTTAAGGCGTTTAGTAATAGCCTCGTCGTTATAAGCCGAGGAGGAGGTATAACTCGCCTCGCGGTGCTTACGTAGGTTTAGATAGGACTTTAGGGGGCGGCGGATAAAACTATTATTAGACTTAGACGAATTATTATTATTATCTAAATCCTTCTATTAACGAGAATAGAAGGTCTAAGAGTACTTAGATAACTTAGACTAAAGAGAATAATATAGAACCTAGGGTTATTCCTTAGGGTAATGCTACTATCTAATAAAGCGTTGCTTGGATAAGCGAAGTATTCCTTACGGACGAAGAGGAAGCTATTCCTCCGATTGACTATTAGAAGGGTCTCCGTCGATTATTTGCGGGTTAAAAGGCACGGCTCGGACTAGCGGATATACTAGAGTTATCGTAGCGTAGAGAGGAGTCTCTTCGTCGGGAAGCTCGCCTATAAAACGAAGATACGAGCGAATTCCCTTTCGCTAAGTATCGGCGTGCTATAGATGCTTTTCCTTTACGGACGGAAGATCTAAGATATCGAAGATAATCTCCGACTTAGAGGCTAAGGAGCCTAAGAGAATATAGGCTTGCTTTATATATATTACGTCTATATTAGTAAAGGTCTTAATAACCCTTTCCGTAGGCAGTATCTTTATTAACTTAGAGTAGCGGACGGCCTATTTTAATAGGTTGTTATAATCTCTATCCTTTATAGCTAGTATAGTAGACTGCTTACATAGCACCTCGGTTTCTAAGGATAAGTAAGGACGACGACGGGCGGGAGGAGGAGGATCTTTATAATTACTCTTAAAGTCCTTAGAGGGAGCGGCGCTATAAATACTATCCGGCGGGGCATATTCTTATATCGGTAAGCGAGGGTAGGAGTCGTCTAAGCGAGATACAGACGCTATAGCTTAACGGGCTTCTTCGTCCTTAGCTATAGTAATAATAGCTTAATAAAACGAGGGAAGAAGGCGAAGAAGTCAATAGATAAAGAGGAGAAGGGATTGCGAAGAAAGAAGAGTTATAGGAGAAGAGAAAAGTCTATAGTAGGAGGTATAGGGTGTTTTAATTTTAGCGTAGGAACGGGTACGCGTAGGAAATCGAAAACATAGAGAGAAAATTTTTCCTTACGGCTAATTGCGTAAGGACTTAACATAGAGAATTAGGCAGTAAGCCCTAAATCTAATAATGCCTAGAAAGGCAAGCCTTATTAGATCGTAAGGCTTATATCGGAGGTTATATAGGCGTGCTAGCTAAGGTTGTATAAGCTAGTTATACTATAGGTGTCGGGAGCCTTTAAGCGGCTTCTAACGAATAGTAAGAGCTTTAAGAAGCTCTTAGCGAACGTGTCGTAGTAGAGCAAAGCTCTAGAGATAGGAAGGGCGTTCCTAATAGTAGCTTTAAGGCAGAAGGTGCAAATTGCTACTAATTTTAATGCACTTAGCATAGAGAATATGTGTGTAAAGAAGGATAATTCTATTAGGTAGGCGTAAGCCCCGGGAGCTAGGAATAGCTCCCTACTATCTTATCTATAGCTAATTATATTAGCCCCGGCATGCAGTATAGAGGATGCTTTACATATATTATTGCCGAAGGAGGGGAGTCTTAAGTTATCCGTAGGTATACTCTAAAGACGAGGAGCGTAGGGATAAGGCCGTTTAGTCCTACTATATCGTTTACGGCTTTAATAGCTATTTATAGGACGGATTTAAAGGCCGTTGTCCTACCGATCTTAGCGTATATTATTTTAAACGCACGATAGATCGGGCTATAATACCTTTTAACCTTACCTATAGACTAATATACCTTAACGGGGATTTAGGTATACGTAATACCTATAATATAAGCTTTATTACGAAACTCGGTTAAGGCAAAGTTAGTGCCTACGTTATGCTAGATAAGGTTAAGGGGGCCGAGGTATATATCGGTCTATAAAGCCCTAAGTGTCTCCTATATATCCTTAGCCGATATAGACGGGAGGAATCGCGCTTTTTAGAAAGATATCGCTATATCGACCGCGTATAGCACTAGGCGGGTGCTACTACCGAGCTTTAGGTATATTACATCGACGACGACCTTAAAATTAAATTCTTAGTTATCCTTTAATATAAACCTAAACCTCTAGGGGGCCGGTGCGTAGAGCTAATAGTAATAGCAGAATTTTAAGATATCCTTAAGTGTTTCTACTAAGATATCGTTATGCCTTACTTATTTTAATAGGTAGTAAAGCCTATTAACGGCCGGGTGGCTAAATCGGCGGTAGAGCGTTTATATCTCGGCTTTAGTTAAGAAGGCGACTACGCTCTCTTCCCTACTAAAGAAGAACTATAGATATCCCTATTTGCGAATAATAAAGACGCTAACACCGGGACCGATAATCGTATCGGTAGTATTATTAAAGTATACGCTTAAGCGGTCTATATTAGCTAGGTAAAGGAGGAAGGGGGTCGTCGTTCCTAGTATATAGAACGTAATCGGCTAATAAGGGTCTTAAGGGCAACGGAGCCGAGGGATTATACGTCCTCGCCGCTACCGAATTTAATATATGCCTAGCCGGCGGTAGACTCATCGAGTATAATAGAGGGGTCTTCTCGTTATAAGGCGAGATATTAGTCTTAACCTACCGTAGAGACTATAGCTGCTCTAGTGTCTACGAGGATGCCGTAAAAGCAGTCCTTTAAGTAATAGTTAAAGACGAATTACGTAGCCGGGACGCTTAACTAGTCTATCCCTTATGCGTCTTCGCCTATAATTAAATAGTTAAAAGACTACTAATATAGGATTTACGAGGCTTGCTATTTAGTTAGTTCTTCGTTGTTACTAGCCTTATCGTTACGCTATTCGATAGCGGCCTATAGAGTCTCGTCACCTTTATATTTAGTAAGATAGGCCTTAAATCCTATGCTAGGATTGCCGGTTAAAAGGCATTACGTGTAGTATTTAGCTTTACACCTAGCTCGTTTCTTTAGGGTATGCTTTATTAACTAGCAGCCTTCCTTCTAATAAATAAAGCACTTCCTTAACTATTAGCGGTTGCTAAAGCTACTACCGCCGCTACGAGGGCTACGGTAGCTTCGTCCGCTGCTCCCGCTAAACCTACGGCCGTTGCCGCGGTTGTTAGTATATCTACGGTTAGTATAGAATACGCTTAATAAATTATATTTATTATTTATTAGTAGGTGTCTCGAATGCAAATGCAAATATAGGTCTAGTAGTCTTATTGGAATTATTAATACCTATATAGCTAAGGATTATACTACCTTCTTATAGATAAGACGAGAGAAGGGTCGGGGCTTCCTTTTAGGAAGCCTCGGTAGCTAAGAATAGAAAGGGATCCGTAAATAGAATGTAAAGACGGATGCGTTAGTTAGGGAAGACCTTCCGCAGACGGATGCGTCTATCGGGACGACTATAGAAGTCTATAGAAGGAAGTAGAATTCTATCTATAGAATTTACCTTAGAAGGGAAGTCCTTCTACTATAGAATTCTATTAGAATTCTATCTATAGAATTCACTTTAGAAGGGAAGTCCTTCTACCGTAGAATTCTATCCTAGGAAGGGAAGTCCTTCTACCGTAGAATTCTATCCTTAGAAGGGAAGTCCTTCTACCGTAGAATTCTATTTATAATTCCTATACTAGCAACTTTTTCTTTATGCCGTTTATAAGAACCTCTCTTGTTTTTCCTTAAACATTACCCTTTAATAAGAGCCTAAAGGGAAGCTTAGAGGCAGAGGATTACGGCAAATGCAAAAAGTATCGAGGAAGATATAAAGATAAGAGAGAGAAGAGGATGTAGAATTGCTTAGTAATAGTCTGTCTAGGTGCGGACTAAGATCCCTTTATATAGCCAATTGCATAGGAATAAAGGTATATATAACTTAACTAATTGTCGGGATAGAAAGCGCTATTAATTCTAAGCTAGGTGTATATAGTTTAACCTCGTATAGTATCCTAGTTGTTGCGTAATTAAGGGCCTAATCTACAACGCCTTGACTTAGTCGAGGCGGACATACATATATAATAGAAGGGTATTAGAACCCCGATTAGCATATATTTTTAGTGTAAATAAAAGAATTATAGCTCCTCCTTCTATATTTACATATCTACCCCTGCTCTTAATGTACCGAGCTAGCAAGGGTCGTGCATAGTCGCGTAAATGCCCGTATTAGGGAAAGACGCCAAGCAAAACGCATTTTTCTGCCGCTAGCCGCCTCGACTAAGTCGAGGCGGCGACGCCGCCTCGAATGAGTCGGGGCGGCCAGGCGGCCAGCGAATGCAGTACGTGCACTTCACACACGTCTTCTTCGCGACCTGGGCTACCGGCGCCGCTGCCGCTGCTGCTGCCGGCGTCGCTACTGCTGCCGGCGTCGCTGCTGCTGCCGGCGCCGCTGCTGCTACTGCTGCCGGCGTCGCTACTGCTACCGGCGCCGCTGCTGCTGCTGCTGCCGGCGCCGCTGCTGCTGCTGCTGCCGGCGCCGCTGCTGCTAGCAGCGACGGGCGAGGCATCCTTTCCTCGTAGTTGCGATAACCTTAACCTAGCGGGGCGCGAAAGCGGTAAGGAAATTCGCCGATAAGGGTATGCGACGGTACAAGAGGACCCGGCCCGCAAAAAATATATAGGCCATATCTCTACGTGCGTCCGCCTCGACTCAGTCGAGGCGTTGTAGATTAGGCCCTAAATGCGCGAGTAATAGGAGGTAGTGTGGGTGACCCTAGTTGACCGGGGCCCGACTGTGGACCATGCGCACATTAGTCCCCACACACACTACATACTTCGGCATTCGGTATCTCGAGCATCCGGGCAGCTAATGCAGCCGGGTGACTTGTGTTGTATGCAACAATGCACCGCGGTTCTAATGCATATCTTTATGTGCCGGTAGAATAAACCAATCGGGAGATATCTGCTCCCTTATACCTTCTTTAAAAAAAGAAATAAAAATATATAATAAAATCGACTGTTCGTTATATTAGAATAATTCGTTGTAATATTATATAGTGTTATAACTATATAACCGTTAAAAGAAAGAATGTATTAAAAGGGTTATAAGCGAATAATAAACCCTTTTATTCTAATAGTTAATTTATTTATATCGACGAAACGTTTAAGGGCCTAGTTTAGTAATGCTTTTGTTATTGCATTAGCTAGGTTATCGGCTCCGTTAATCTATCGGACCTTTATAATCTTACGGCGTTTGTATAACTATCGTAAAGCTAAAATATCGATTATTAATCTTTTCTCCTTTATAGTACCTAGTTTAATAAGGCATTTATATAAGGAGTACGAATTAGTATAGATAATTAATAGAATCGGAGGTAGACTAAGACGATCCGTAATTATCTTAAGAGTTATAGCAAGAGATATCCTAATATTAAATCCGTTTACTATACTATAGATTTCCGATATAATAACGCTTTAGGTAACTCGTTTGTATTTCGTAGAGTTCTAGTAGACAATATTGCCTTTAATCGAAAATTGCTTATCTATTCGGTTAGTCTTATAAACTAAAGCAATAACGAATCTAAGCTATAAAGATAAGTCTTTATTATTTACAAACGATCTATCGGTAAAGACTAGGAGCTTAGCCGATGTAAGATTAATTAGAAGATATATTAGTCTACGTTATTAATTGTCTAGTTACTACTATAGTCTCTTATTTAAGATTATATAGTCTTTTTATTCTAGGTTTTAGACTTAAGCAGTAATAGAGATATTAAATAATGCTTCCGGTTAATAAATAGATATAACGTATGTACTACGAGCACGTTGCTCTATATACCTTTACGCGTGGTTAATAGCCTATAGTTTTACGGTTTTAGTCTTAGCTACTTAACCCTTCTATTATAGTAGCAAACTTCTATCGTATTATAGGGTTAATTTCGCGTCGTTAAAGTCTATAGATTATCTAGCAGTTATTAGAGTTTTCGGTTTAGCTCTAAATTATGCTTTCTAAAGCTCTTTTTCTTTATAGTCCGAAAAACTCTAAGTCCCGAGCATTAACGTATCGTCTATCTATATCCCGATAATTCTAAAAGGTATAGGAAGGCTATAGTTAGAAATAAGCAAGCATACGTCGTATATTAAATAAGCTATATTAAGCTCTTTAATATAGTAACTATAGTATATATTAAACTAGTATAGTCCGGATTCCGTAATACTATATAAAGGTCTAATTATACGTATAATTATGCCTTCCGGATATTTCTTTATTAGTTTAGCAGGCAGAGCTATTAGGATTATTTAGGATAACTCTATAGTAGCCTAGGGATATTCTTAAGTAATATCTCGTAAAGACAATATTATTCCGTATTCTTTAAGCATTCCAGCTGCAATTGCTATAATTAAACGTTAACTAACTCGCTAGATTATTAGCGACTATATAAGTATAGATGTCTTCTTAATATTACTATATCCTTAGATTATTAGTCTCGATTTTTCGTATAGTTTAGTATTACGTCCTTTTACCTCTCTAACTATCCGAGAACGGAAGATTTAATATCCTCTATGTTTTTCTTCGTTATATTATTCGAAACTAAATACACTACGAATAACTAGGTCGTTAATCTCTTTTATATTAGATTCTTCGAATAGGTCACTAGGTGTTATAATTACGCTATCTATATAGAGTATAAGTATAAGATCGTATACGTTAACCTCTTTCTTAGCTAAGAACTGCTAATTCTTTAGTTTATTTTTCGCGTCGGGTAGGCGACTACGTTTTCTAAGCATACGAGGAGGTTCTTTTATAGTTTTATATTCTTCTATTAGTTTATTATCTTAAGAATTATATTCCGGTATATCCGTATGTCTTAATTTATAGCTAGGAGTTCTTCTAATAATAGTACCGATTTTTCGTCTCGGAAGTATAGTTATATATATATTAATCTAAATACTTATAGTCTATTAATAGTATTAATTATTATATTATAGCCTTTAGTTACTACGATTTTAAATAGACCTTACTAACCGTTCTTTTCTCTTTAGATATAGACCTTACTTTATAGTAGAAGATTAAGAATCTCCTTTATTAATAGTCTATTTCGGCTATAAATAGCATCCTTAATTCGTCCTTTAGCAGAGATCTAGCGAAGCAATTTTATAGCCTTTTATATAGCTATAGCTCTTTACATCGTTATTATAGAAGGGGGTAATTCCTATGTAATCTAAGGGTAAGCACTAAAAACTAATAATATAGGAACTAAACTATTAGGACTAGCTATATTATTAATTGCCTTAACTGCAATTTAAAGGATAGCTTTAGCTAATGTTATATTCCTAATTTCCTCCTAAAGAATACTAAATATTCGTTTAAGTAGTCTATAATATCTTTTAATCTTTCCGATAGACTAATAGGCTTTAACTAGAACTTGCTTATATATAATCCCTATTACTTTTGCTTTGTTTCGGAATTTATTAAAAGCAAAATAAGTTCTTACGTCGTGCTTAATAACATCTAGTAGACTAAGATATATATTAATCTATAATATACGTAGTATTCCCTACGCATCTTTAGCGGATATTAATAAAAGGAATCTTACTCCTTAAAATAAAGTTGCTAAATCTACTACGTATAGCATTAGTCGTTATAGGTTTCCGAAGTATATAACGTTAATAATAATTTCGTAGTTAAATTCTCGATTACTATATAGTATATTAGTAAGTGTCTCTAGTATAAATGCAAATGTAGGTCTAGTAGTCTTATTAGAATTATTAATACCTATCTAGCTAAGGGCTATACTACCTTCTTTATAGATAAGACGAGAGAAGGGTCGGAGCTACCCTCCGGGAAGCCTCGGTAGCTAAGAATAGAAAGGGATCTATAAACAGAATGTAAAGACGGATGCGTTAGTTAGGGAAGACCTTCCGCGGACGGATGCGTCTATTAGGACGACCGTAGAAGTCTATAGAAGGAAGTAGAATTCTATTTATAGAATTCACCTTAGAAGGGAAGTCCTTCTACCGTAGAATTCTATTAGAATTCTATCTATAGAATTTACCTTAGAAGGGAAGTCGTTCTACCGTAGAATTCTATCTATAATTCCTATACTAGCAACTTTTTCTTTATTCTATTTATAAAAACCTCTCTTGTTTCTCCTTAAACATTACCCTTTTTTAAAAGGAAACAAAAATGCATAATAAAATCGACTATTCGTTATATTAGAATAGTTTATTGTAATATTATATAGTATTATAACTATATAACCGTTAAAAGAAAGAATGTATTAGAAGGGTTATAGGCGAATAATAAACCCTTCTATTCTAATAGTCAATTTGTTTATATCGATAAAACGTTTAAAGGCCTAGTTTAGTAATGCTTTTATTATTGCATTAGCTAGGTTATCGGCTCTATTAATATATCTAACCTCTATAATTTTACGGCGTTTGTATAACTATCGTAAAGCCATAATATTAATTATTAATCTTTTCTCCTTTATAGTACTTAGTATAATAAGGCATTTATATAAGGAGTACGAATCGGTATAGATAATTAATAGAACTAGAGGAAGACTAAGGCGATCTATAATTATCTTAAGGGTTATAGTAAGAGTAATCCTAATATCGAATCTATTTACTATACCGTAGATTTCCGATGTAAGAATACTTTAGGTAACTCGTTTGCATTTCGTAGAGTTCTAATAGACAATATTGCCTTTAATTAAAAATTGCTTATCTATTCGGTCGGTCTTATAAACTAAAGCAATAACGAATTTAAGCTATAAAGATAAGTCTTTATTATTTACAAACGATCTATCGGTAAAGATTAAAAGCTTAGCTAATGCGAGGTTAATTAGAAGATATATGTTATACAATAGACTAATATAATTAGTGCACTATAGGGTTATCGAAAAGATAGGATACTACTAGCCGTAATAAGGCCTAGGAAGGGAGTTAAGCCGGCTAATAGTTCTATTAGTAACGGACTATCTACCGGTTGCGAAGGTAAGTATAAGGTAAAGTAGGTTTTTAATTATTAAATAATATAGAAAATAATTACTTATCCCTTCTATTCTTAGGCCGGGGAAGATGCCCGTTATATGCTTATATTACCATCCGGGTTTTTACCGTAAAATCCCGGTATATTACTATAGCTTCCCTAAGGAATCTCCTTAATAATGCCTAATCGCGTATTACTATATATACGTAATCCTCTTCCTATATATGCCTTAACGCGGTGATTTCCCCCTATTATACGCTTTACGTATTATAGTAAAATCCCTATAATACGCGTCGTAAAATAGCCGTAGAGTCATAGCGTAATGCTAGGGTTTACCTATACTAGATTTTACTATAATATTACTATACTATAACCGTAAAATGCCTATAAAATACCTATAAAATATAGTAGGGCAATATTAGCGTAGTCTAAGGCTAACCTATATCTATATAGGTACGTACTTATTAAGGTCTTATACCGTAATAAATGCCTACCTTAAAGAGATATACTACGCCCTCGTAGTACTCGCGGATCGATAGGAAGCGATCTAAGCGATAGGAGATAAGGCGTAGAGTATATATATAAGAATAAAGGACGTAAGAACGGTCGAGTAGAGATAGAACGCGTAAGGAAAAGGCGAAGGCCGTATTAAACGACCGGCATAAGGTAGGTAGACTATTGTATTAAGACGGCGGGCGATAAAGGCGAGAAACCGTATTAGACGGCTAACGTAAAGTAGGCGGGGTGCTATAGCGGAAGGCGAGTATCGGGCGGCGACCGCCGAACGAATATAAAGCTTAAAGGGATTAGATAGATAAGGCGAGACGCGGTAATAAACGAGGCGAGACGCGGAAAGACGAGTAGAAAGCCGTATTATATAGCTAAAATAACGAGGTAAACGCTAAGATAAAAGAGCCGTATTAAACAGCTAAAAGAAAAAGGAAAAACGCCGAGAGGGCGAGACTAAGCGAATAAAGGGTAAGCCCGGCTAGGCGGGGGCAAGGCCGGCGGCGCTAAGGGCCTCGTCGCGAGGGACCTTATCGCCGGTAATAACGATAGGGGCTACGGCGAATGCTCTTAGGGATACCGTACGTTATATCCTAGCGGCAGACAGGCGCGCGTAAGGGCACGGATTATCCGACGAGCAATATACTATCTAATCTTCCTAAGAAAAGGCGGCGAGTATTACCACGTTATAGATAAAGACGCCGCGTAGGTTAGCGGCGGATAGCTCGCCGATACACGCGATCTATAGGTTACTATAGCGGCTAATAAGGAACGGGACTAGCGTTACGTAAATAGCGACGCGTGTATCGCCTATAAGCGGGGAGCTTACTAAGACCGACGGGTCTAAGGCGAATCCGTTGCCGATTAGCTATATCTAGTATACGGCGGCGAATTCTACCGCCGCTATCCTACTAGCTAAGATTGCCGAGGCGGCGGACGCTAGGACGTAGGCGGTAAGGGCGCTATCGTCGATTAGTATAGTCGGTATATTAAAGTAAATAAGTAAAACGCTTAATAGGCCGGCTATAGCGGCGAATGCCGGTAAGGTAAAGTTATCGCCGATTTAGCACTAAGTGCGGGCAAAAAGGCTCGCTAAAGTAATAGCAATAGCGGTATTCTTATAAAGTAGTATAAAGGTACCTAAGTAAATAATAGCGGCGGATATAATAGCGTCGTGCGTTAGGATCTTATACTCGATAATCTATAGGCGTAGAGGCATTAGCGGGGCGGACGTAGCGATAAAAGTAAAGCGGGCTATATTATCGTAGCGACGATAATAAAGCGTGCTATAGGAAACCACAAAGATATTATTAAGTAATACGTCCTATCGCTCGCGTAGTAAGTCGTCGGCGTTAGCTAAAGAAGAACAAAAGGCGCCGGCTAATATACTAAGCGTACGCTAGACGTACTATTTAGAAAGTAAGGCCGTAGGCGTCGCTAGAGCCCTAAAAGCGGCGAAGGCCGCCTTAGCCGCGGTTATATACGCGGTAATAGCCCTAGCGTGCTAAACGACGCGGAGGATAGCTTAGATTTCCATAGCTTTAGATAGGGAGAGGGCTTTAAATATAGCCGCGGTAAGGGCGTCGGCTAGCATTAAGGTAAGCTAAGCTATACTAAGGGCGTTTCCGGTAAGGTCGTCCGTTACGTAAAAGATATTCCTTATAAATCCTTCGAGTGTTATAGGTAAAGGGGGCTAAGCCGCGTTAGGAAAAAGCGCCCTACTAGGTTACGATAAAGGCGAGTAAGCGTAAGGCACGCTATTAGCGTAGACTAATAGTCGTTTAAGGCAAATGCGAGAGGGATAGCTAAGCGATAGGAACGCTTTAAGGTAAAGGTAAAGGCCTTAGGAAGGTCGGGGTTAAGGAAGTATCGCCTATCGACTGCTTTACCGGATAGGCAATTATATCTTTCCTTCGTAACGGCGTTAATAAAATCCTAGTAAAGAGTAAAGTTTGCGTTTTTTTACGCTGTAAAAGACGCGGCGGTACTCTTAAGCGATCGGAGAAGATAGGGCTTACTACCGTAGATTTATATAGCGCGCTTAAATCTAAGTAAGGTAAGGCGGGGAGGCTAGCGGGCGACTTAATCGCTAAAGAGGGTATAAAATACCGGGTTACGGGATAGAACGTAACTATTAGGGGTAGGAGGAACCGCGAAGGACTATATAAGGCCGCGGGGAGAAGTAGCGAGCTAAAAGCGTCTAACGACGAGTGAAAAAAAGGAAGCTCGACGGGGCGTAGCGGTAGGGGAAAACAAAAAGAAATTTAAAATAAGAGCGTAGAATAGGTAAGATAGCTAACGGTTAACCGCCGAAGATCGGTAGTTAATATAGTAACGCTCGCGGTAAGCCGGTAAAGACGTCTATAAGTAACGCTTTATAAGTTATAAGGATTTCTCCTTAAGCTAAAAGGGCTTATATACGGCGAAAGCCGGCGCGCGCTACTTCTTAGTCTAAGTAATCCTTATAGCGAGTAACTCCTATTACGTATAAAACTCGTCGATAATATCCTACTAAGCGAAGTCCTAAGCGGGAACCTAAGAATTATAACTATTAGGCTATCCCTTTTAAGTAATAAAGAATTCTTCGCGTACTACGCTACGACTATATTTATACTTACGCGTATTAAGGATATAGTCGACTTCTTAGTAATTAGTGTTTAGTTTAAGGCTAAGGCGGGAGTTAGGTATATCCGCCGGCTTAAGCTAGGCTATAGATACTATAGGGTAAATATTTATAGAGTTATTTATATCGAGGCGGTACGCTAGGTAGCCGATCCGCTTTATAACTAAGAAGGTGCCTATACGCCGCTCTTTAAGCTTAGCGATACGCCCGTCGGCGATAGAGTAGCCTTTGCTAAGCTAAAGCTAGGCTTAGTCGCTAGGTTTAAACTTAAGCTTACGGTGCTTTGCGTTATATCGCTGCTTTATAGCGGCTTAAGCATAGGCGAGAGATACGCAGGCCTATTCTTAGAAAACCTATCGGTCGCTAGCGCCGGCTTATTCGCTAAGGAAACGTAAGCTATCGTCTATACGTTAGCCGGTAACGAGCTTGCTTAAGGAAGTCTAGATAACAGTAGAGAGGGAGTTATTAAGCGAGAACTATAGAGGCAAGAGGGCCTCGACCTAGCGCTTATCGGGGAAGTCGGCGGTAAAGAATCGTAGGGCGATTTCGACCGTCTAGTTCTAGCGCTTAGAGAGGCCGTTAGTCTAAAGGTACTATATAGTAAAGACTAAAAGCTTAAATCTAAAGGCTTTCTATAATATACGCTAGAAGTCGGATATAAACTTAAGGTCGCGGTCTAAGATAATCTACTTAAGAATGCCCTAATTATAGTGAATAAGCTTATAGTATAAGGTCTATGCTTAATCGTCTACGGTAAATTAGTTATAGCTTAAAAGCAAAAGGCATATCTTAGAGAATTTATCGGTAACTATAAGCAGAGTATTAAAGTATTCGCCTATAGGTATCTTCTATAGAAGACCCTTAGAGGGGACGTTAGGCAACCCTATAATAAAATCTATAGCGACCGTATAGAAAGGGACGCTTAGCGTACGGATAGGGACTAGCTCGCCGGCGGGCTTAAGCCGGTTCGACTAATTCCTTTTATAAATATCGTATTTCGCGATAAAATCGTCGATTCGATAAAAGAGCTAATTAATTATAAAGCTAGAGGAGAGCTCCTCCTATATATAGCGCCTACCGGCGTAGAACTTCCGCTAGTATTCGTCTTCGATTATCGGTTTAATATACGCCTTAGGGATATAAAGGCGTCGCCGTCCGTCGGTCTCTTTAAGGTAGAAGAGGCCGTCGAGGATAAAAAACGCGAGTCCCTCCTTAAAGCCGTCGGGGCTAAGCTAATCGATAATCTAAGACTATTAGGGATCGTCTACGTATCTCGCCTTAATTTCCTAGTAGAGCGCTAGAGTTATAACGGCCTTAGTGACTAAATAAACCTTATTAACGAGGGCCTTATCTTCCTATATCCGATCGAGCTCGCTAAGCCCGACGGAAGGGGTTTCTATCGTTAGTAGCTAAGAAAGCGAGTCGGCTAAGACGTTTTTAGCGCTAGGAATATAATAAACCTTAAGCAGGAATTAGCTAAGGTATTAAGATATAAGGATAAGGCGGTTATTACTCTTTATACTAGTCGTAAATAGTAATTGCTATTTAATAATTACGTATATAGCGGTATAGTCGGTAAGCACTATAATTTTCGGCTCTATCGTAGAGATAAGGTAAGACTAAAGCTTACGATAGGCTTAGATAAGGCATCTTACTTTAAGCTCTATAGGCTAGTATTAAAGCTCGCCTCCTTAAAGCTAGCGGCTAAGGTAAAGAATAAGCCGAATGCTTATATAAGGGGGGCCTTACGTTAGGTTCTATATTATACCGGGAGCGATATAAAAAAGCACGACTCTAAAACCGTCGTAATTAGCGTTAAGCTAGATAAATAGCTAGCTCTTTAGGTTAAAGTAATAAAGTTTAGCGTCGGCGGTAAAAGCGTCGGTAATATCGTAAAATGCCTAAAGCTCCTCCGGCGTTAGATCGAACTTAGCATTCGCGGTAAAACGGACTTAGGCTTACCTAAAGGGTAGCTTCCCTTTGTCTTAAGCGGACTTAAGCTCGTCTATCTTACGTCGCTATAGCGGTTCGATATACTATAAAAAGTAAGCGATTAAGTATCGCAATTAGTTAACTAGGCCGATCTATTTCTTAAGGGCTTATAGGGTATTAAGGAATACGATAGAGCGTAATATATAGACCCTCTCGTCTATATTTATAAGGCTAATGCCGTCGACTTAAAAGCTAAGCAGCTATATAGAAGGGTACCTAAGGAAGGACTTTAGCGTAGATAGGGCGCGGTTATAGTCGGCGAATAGCTAAAAGATTGCCGTAAGGTAGGCGAGGTGCTCTTCGGCGGAATTAGAGAAGATAATAATATCGTCGATATACACGGCCGCGTAATTTATATAGTCCCGGAGGATTTAGTCTATAAATCGCTAAACGTATATAAGAGAGTTTTTATATCCTATTAGTACTACCGTAAGGCGTTTTAGCCTTTGGTAGGAAACTATCGTAAAGCGTTTACGATAGTAGAGATAGACGAGGAACTAATAGAAGAAGGATCGGGCGTTAACGGCGGAGATAAATCGTTTTCCTTAAAGCTTTTAGATTATATCGGCCTAAAGCGGTATAACTATCGGGTATAGCGACGTTATTAAGCGCGCGTAGGTCGACGATTATTTAGGGTTTTTCCTTACCGTTAACGGTCCGCTATACGACGAAGACTAGGGAGGCGAAGGGGGTCGCTTCCGTAGCCTATTCTATTCGGCCTTTTCGGTATAGCTTATCGTATATCTCGTCGATATATTCCCTATCCTATTAGTTTAAAGAGTATATATAAGACGTAATCTTTTTCTAATGCTAATTATTAGCGAGGGGGATCTTTATATAGTAATCCGGGTAGACCTTAATAGTGCCTTAGTCGGTCTAAAGTAAGGGGAATTTATCGGCTAACTGCTTAATTTTCTTAGTAAACTTAGGGTCGGTAGCGTAGAGTTTTACTCTATCCTTCGACTTAATCTCTAAAAACGAGGTCTTACGCTCGATGCCGAGCTTAAGATACTAGTTAAGGCCGCTATCCTATAAGGGTAGTTTCCTATCGGGGATATCTAGCGCTTTAGTTAACTCTAAGTCGTCTTAGTCTTTAGAGGATTCTAAAGCGGACTAATCGTCTAAAGACGAATCGGGGATTATAGTATATATGCCGATATTTATAAACTAGATTTAATCGTAAAGGTTAACGACGGTTTTAATTTATTGCCCTTTACGAATCCTTATTATACGACTACCGGTATTTACTATAACTAAGGATTAGCCTCCGGAAAATAGGCTATAGGCGAGCTCTATCTTTATTAAGAAAAACATTAGGTCTTTATTAGCGGGAAGGTCCTTAATATTAACCGGAAGACTTACGGTTATATTAAGCGGAACGTAGATATCCGCTATACTATAGACGGTTGTATAGACGTAAGGTCTATCCCGTTTTAAATAAGCGTCGATAGATAAGTTACCGTAAGCTCCGATAATTACATAGCTTAATAAGTTTATAACGTCTACCTAGTGCGGGATGCTTTAGGATTAGCTAAGCAATAACCTAGTCGGCTGCTTAAGGTTAATCTAAGCGCTAACTCGTATAGCGCCGACTATAAGGTCTCTGTTAATCTTACCGGGGATATATATATCGAAGTCGGCCTATGCCTTTATAATAGCGCTACCGATTTTAGTAAAAGGGCGTTTCTTAGTAAAGTCGACCGAGACGTTATCGAAGTTAGCGAAGAAGTCTAGATAAACGTAACTACGATTAGCGCTAGTATCGACGCATACTTTATACTAGTCGGTAGGCCTATCTTTACTATATGCTATAATATAGGCGTACGTAAAGCGGGATAGCTTATCTAAAGAGTCGGCGGGCCTTAATAGCGTAGCTTATACGATTAGTATATCGCCGATTAAGGTAGGGATAACGTAAGGCTCTATAGGCAAAGGATCGTCTATAGTAAAGTTAATATAGTCGGGCTTATCCTCTTCGTCTACGTCTATAAGGTCTAGCTCGCCGCTCGGCGTTAGGCCGTCTTTATAGGCATAAAGAATCTAGTTAATAACGTACTAAGGTAGGTAAGCTCCTCCGCTATTAGTTGCTCCGGCTTCGATTTCCTAAGCGAGGTTAATAACGATAGGGTTATCTCTAAAACCGTTTATAGGTTTAATCGTAGGCGGGTCCTTAAGCTTAGACTAAGGTCGAAACGCAAGCGTTATTACTAAAGCGGGAGGGACTTATACGGCTAATGTCGGCGTCTTCCTAAGGTTAATAGCGTTAGGCTTATTTAAACGCTAACCGCTTACTTTAGTGCTATACTTAGATCGCGGCGCGGAATTAAATCGTAGCGATCCCTACGTATTGCGTTAGCCGTAGTTCGGCCGCTAACCTCCGGCGGATTATTAGGGTTTTACAACTAGCTTATTAACTAGCCTGCCTTAAGATCCGGCTATAAGCTTAGTCTAAAGCTAGGGAATCGTCCGTTCGTATTCTATAACTTAACTATTAAGGTCGTCGGCTCTTATAGGCTGTCTAAAGGATTCTTAAAGTAAGGTATTAAGCCGCTAATAGACTATTATAGTAAGGTGCTAATCGGTATATAAGGCTACTTTAGCCTTCCGCTTTAAGCGCGATATCTATCTGCGAAAGTCGGCACCGCTAATAATATCTTTAATAGAAAAGTATTCCTTCTAAAGCGCTTATGCTACGACTTTAGGCTAGGTAGCGAAGCGAGTCTTAAGCTTTTAGCACTATGCCCTATAGCTTAGGCTTAAGGTATAAAGCAATAACCGGTCTAACTCCGAGAGGTCTCCGGAGTATTATTCGATCGTAGTTCCTTTAAGGAGGCTAGGGACTAAGGCGGCTAGTTCGTTAGCGTACTTAGTCCCGCGGATAGTAACCCTCTCGAGGGCGTCGATAAATCTCTTAACGCTTCGGTACGTAATAGTCTTCTCGGCCTCCTAAAGGGTATTAAACAAGGCGTCGAATAGATTAGCCGGATTAAAAAATCCGACGTCTTCGGCTTAGATCTAAAGCGTAGGCTTATTTAGCATACAATCGCCGGCGCCGTTCGGTTATCCTCTAGGGTAAGATATCCCTATCTATAGATAGTCTAGCAGCCGGGCGAGTATATCTTCGGTTATTATAACCGGCGTAAGCATTATTCCGGTCTATAGAGCTAGCGCTTAAGCTAGGCTTAACGCTAAGGCAAGGCCGGGTTAAGACTCCGCGGATCTATAAGAGCTACCGGCCGGCGGGTTATAGTCTAGTTCTATCCTATATAGGCGTCCGTTAGAGAGTAATACTATAGCTCGTTAACGCAACGGAAGAGCGCGTCTCGGTATTATCTTCTAAGGGAGGAGTTAAAACTAGCGATTTCCTATTAGATTAGCCGGGTGTCTCTTTGCTAGCTATTTAAGAACTTAATAGGAAGTTCGCTATATAACCTTCGTAGATACAATCCGTCGAAAGGGTATTAAGAGTAGTTAGCGTAAAAGCTTCGTACCGCTTAAGCTTCCTTAGTCCGGGCGTCTACTTCCTCTTAAAGATCCCGGAGAAGTTATTACGGTATAAGACCCTAATAGGTACGTACCTATATAAATGCGGGTTAACCCCGGACTACGCTAATATTGCCCTACTATATTTCACAGGCATTTTACAGGCATTTTATAGTTATAGCACGGTAATATTATAGTAAAATCTAGCATAGGTAAACCCCGGCATTACGCTATAACTCTACGGCTATTTCGCGACGCGTATTATAGGGATTTTACTATAATACGCAAAGCGTATAATAAAGGGAAATCACCGCGCTAAGGCATATATAGGAAGAGGATTATATATATACGGTAATACGCGATTAGGCATTATTAAGGAGATTCCTTAGGGAAGCTACGGTAATACACTAGGATTTTATAGTAAAAACCCGGATAGTAATATAGGCATATAATAGGCATCTTCCCCGGCTTAAGAATAGAAGGGATAAGTAATTATTTTCTATATTATTTAATAGTTAAAAACCTACTTTACCTTATACTTGCCTTCGCAACCGGTAGATAGTCCGTTACTAGTAGAACTATTAGCCGGCCTAACTCCCTTCCTAAGCCTTATTACGGCTAGCAGCATCCTATCCTTTCGATAACCCCGTAGTATACTAACTATATTAGTCTATTATATAATAGAAGTCGTTCGGTAAAGAACTAGTTAGCTTCCGGGAGTTAGCTATATATAAGCAGGAGTTTTCTTCCTTAAAAGATATCCTCTAGCATATAGTACTCGATCGGCATAAGTCTATGCTTCCTCTCTTCTTAGCACCGTAAGGCTTTAAACTTACGGCGCTTTTAAAGTTAGTTTAGAATTAAGGAAAGAGAATTACTACTATTTATTATATAATAGATTAATATAATTAGTATACTATAGGGTTATCGAAAGGATAGGATACTACTAGCCGCAATAAGGCCTAGGAAGGGAGTTAGGCCGGCTAATAGTTCTACTAGTAACGGACTATCTACCGGTTGCGAAGGTAAGTATAAAGTAAAGCAGGTTTTTAACTATTAAATAATATAGAAAATAATTACTTATCCCTTCTATTCTAAGGCCGGGGAAGATGCCTATTATATACCTATATTACTATTTAGGTTTTTACCGTAAGATCCTAGTGTATTACCGTAGCTTCCCTAGGGAATCTCCCTAATAATGCCTAATCGCGTATTACTGTATATACGTAATCCTCTTCCTATATATGCCTTAACGCGGTGATTTCCCCCTATTATACGCTTTACGTATTATAGTTAAATCCTTATAATACACGTCGCGAAATAGCCGTAGAGTTATAGCGTAATACCGGGGTTTACCTATGCTAGATTTCACCGTAATATTACCGTGCTATAACCGTAAAATGCCTGTAAAATACCTATAAAATATAGTAGGGCAATATTAGCGTAGTCTAGGGTTAACCCGCATCTATATAGGTACGTACCTATTAGGGTCCTATACCGTAATAGCGATTGAACTAAGTAACTATATAAGTATGCTAGTGCTAAATCGGATGCTAGCTTATCCGGCTATAGAGCTATTAAGCATAATAAAAGGTTCCGTTCGTTATAAAGCGAAGTACTGCTCTTATCCTACTATTAATACTTTAGCCGCACTAGTGTCGATTATAATCCCTTAGAACTATTAACGGGAGTAACGGTCCTTAATTAGAAATTAGTCGGCAGGCATTAATTAGTCTATACCGTAGATATCTTCGCCGGTCTAAAGGTATGTAAATGCGGCCTTATAGAGCATTTAAGTTACTGCTTACTCTAGGTCGCCGGCATTATTAGTATCTTCTACGTCTTAGTACTTATTAGCTTTTATATCGTCGGTCTTATAACCTTTAAATTCGGTTACGTATACCGTAAAGTTAGTTATTAGGATGCTATCGTTAAAACATTGCGTAAGGTATTAGTCCTTAGACCGTTAACGTTCCTTAGGCGTGTGTTTAGTTAACTAATAACCTTCCTTATAATAGACGAAACACTTCTTAGTCTAGGTTAAGCGGTTAGGGCTATTGCTATAGCCGCCGCGTCCTTATAGGCGAAAGGGGGTCTTACGGTTATAGCTAAATCCTCTTAAATAGCCTTTATAGCTACTACGTTTATATCCCCGTCTATAGCCTTATAGGCTACGGAATCTACCTTATCTACGATTGCTTAAGTATCTTCGGTCTAGGTACTATTAATCATTATAATTAAATGCTTTATCCTATAGGAACTAGGCCGAGGGGTTCTATACGAGATAGGTTTCGATAGACGTACGTAAGTCTGCAAAAACAGTCTATACTTTCTAAGCGGGCTTAAAGAGAGCGTATTCTAGCTTAAGAACACTACGGCAAGCGTTAATAAGAGATATACAAAGGGGAATATCACTATCGTAGTCTTTACTAAGGGCTCTCTAATATAGTTAAAGTTTATTAAAGAGAGTCTAGAGAACCTTATAAAGCGGCATAAAGGGATTTTCCGTACGGACCTTATTAAATATCGTTATTGTCTAGTTAGTAAAATAATAACTATAGTTAACGTCTATGTTAAAATATTGCTTAATAGTATTATAGGTTGTATAGAACGATATAGTTAACTTAATATATTAGATATAGAAGGTCTCGGCTCTATTCGTGAGAATCTAAGAGAATAGGTTATAAAATTAACTAGGTTAGACTTTAAGCTTATAGCAGGTTCTTATAAACAAGTAGACCTTATCGTCGAAGAGGTTATAGGGCTTTCCCGTATAGTACTTATCCTTCCTCTAGAGTTTAGCGAATTTCTGCTAGAGGTCGGTGTCTATATCGACGTTTAGAACGTCGATTAGTAGAATTATTATATAAGCGTTAACGGATAGCAAAGGGGCAATAGTCATAGCAGCAGCAGAAGGGATAATAGGGGCAAGGATAATAGGGGCACCGGGGGCAATAGGGGTACTAAGGACAATAGGGGCACTAAGAACAATAGGGGCACCGGGGATAATAGGGCCTATTAGCTAGTTAAATTAATAAGTTGTTAGGTATACGGTCTATTATTGCTATATAGCACCGGGAACCTATTATTACTATGTGTTGCCGGGCACTTACGCGTTAGGGACAATAGGGGTTATTATTAGGGTCGGCAACGGTTGCATTAAGAGTTTTCTTATATATGCCGTTATTCCTATGTTAAAATTTATATTAATCTAGTCGTCTTCGGGCTAGTTAGGGAGTCTTTCCATATCTTATAAGGCAAGGAGTTGCTTAGCGAATAATCTATTGTTAGGTCCTAGATAGATGCCTTAACGCTTTAATAGGGTCCTAATTTGCCTCCTTACTTTATGTCTTATAGCCTTCTATATTTCCTCTTCCTATTTTTAAAAGTGCTATTAGAAGTAGCTAAGAAGCTCGTATCCTTATTAGTGTACATTATATTCGCAATAGGACAGAAAGCGGGCACCGTATATTATTGTTAGGATTTCTCTACGTTCCTCCGGGTTTATATCGTTATCCTAAAGGTTAATGTTAATTTTCTTCTAAATGCTCTTTAGCAAAGGCATATATAGCATATAGTCGTTAAGTAGATTGCCTAATAGAACGGTCGGGGCTAGTGTTAATAAAGAAGAAGTCATTTTAATAGTTATATGTAATGTTCTTTACGTATTAGATTAGGGTATTATAAGGGATTTTACAATAGTTATCTTAAGCGTTATTAACGCACTTGTAAGTAATGTTAGCTTACCTATTAGATAGAAGTAACCGGATTGATTAAAGCTAGGAAAGATAACTCGACCGTCTAATTAGGCCGGAGATATCCTTATTCTTAGCACGAAGACGACCTTCTTAGAGTGTTCCCGAGTTAATAAGTGTTTTACATAATAGAGGGTAACGAATCTTATCTCTTCTACCTAGCTGTCTGTAATTAACTAAGTCAACTATTAATTAGTGTTAGTAGGTCTCTAGGTCGACCTTATAGGGTAAACAGTATAGTTGTATTAGGTTATATTGCTAGCTAAGTAAGGGGAAGCTATCGCGGTAACGTAGCTCCCTCGTACGTACACGTAATCCTAGGTATTACGTGCATTACGTATGTGCGACTATATCGTCGCACGTAGCACATAGCTAGCTATTCCTACAATAAGTAACGTCTATCTCCTAAAACGTAATATTAGTTTTATTTTAGAACGACCCGAAGATGCTAATACTTACTAGCCAACCGGGAAGGGGGTTATCTTTAGGCTTAGTTGCTTCCGGCGTAGGACCGGGAGTATTAAGGTTATCGGTAGGGTCTAATATAGTATAATTAAATAAAATACACTATTATTATTAAAGGGGATCGTAAGGGTCGTTACGAAGGTTGTCTTACGTTATAGACGCACTATTGCTTAATATAACTCTTCTCCTTCTCGAAGCGAGACGGGATTAAACAAAAGCTAAGAAAGAACTTATCGGCAGTTACCGAGAGCTAGCTATATTATAATAGCTTCGTCGGCTCTAACTTACGTAGGTTCCTTATTCTTAGCATAAAGGACCGTCTTTAGGTATAAGCAATAGAATCCGCGGGGGATAAAGATCTATATACTTTTCGACGATTAAGCTCTACCTCTTCTACCTTACTAATCTATAATTAATCGTTTAATCACTAATTAGTATTAGTTAGTTTAATAAACAAAGGGGGTTATAACTACTAGATTTTAGTCTATAATATCTATTAACTAAGGGGCGACGAATAGCCCCTTTATATAGGCTATAAACGTGTATATTAATAAGGCCTAAAGCCGGACCTTTGCGAGCCCTTGCTTACGACGTCGGGGCTATGCCTATAAGGGTGATTAAGTTAATAACTCAATTATCGCAAGGGCGGCCGAGTTAGTGACGCTATCACTAGGGTCCCTAATGCATACGATCGATGCATCGTATAGTTAATAACGCATTCGTGTAGGCGTTGCCCGCACGTGATCTATTTAATCACGTGGATTGCAATCGTGCCTAAAGAACGGATATCCCTTATTCCCACACCTTCCTTAATAAAACGATGAGCGGGGAGGGGGATTAGGCCAACTTTACGGCCCCCCTAGTATCTCGTACCCATGTACTTTTTGAACCCGTCGGGCTCCCGCGGGTGGGCGATCCACCCTTAGCACCGGTTACTCCGGCACAAGCACAGCCTGTCACTGTGAAAAGGGTAGCCGAGATAAGCCTTGACCGTCGGCGTCCGATGGGGCCTTGGGCGTTATGTATGTCAATGCCCCATCAGACCGAACAGACAGACAAGAGCCGACTTGCCGAGAACCTCAAGTCCGAGCCTCGCTCACGATCCCGACCCCGAGTCCTCCGCCCTGACAGCCGCCGCGCCAAGCACTTGTCCTCGTGGCTGCGGATGGCGGCACGAGCCCGGCGGCAATAGCAATTGGCCGTTGCGCGAATACCGCCACCAAGGCGCCCTCTCCGACCTCGAGGCCGTGCGATTGAAGCCGCGCAGCCCGTCTGGCCGTCTGAGGTGGTCGCAGGCGATAGAGCCGCCCTTGCCACCGTCTCGTCAAGGCGCGTTCTTGTTGCGGCGGCGTCCAGCCCGCCTCGAACCACATCGCCACCATGACCGACTCCGTGGGTACGTGCTGCGAGGCTCGAGCCGTTGCAGGTGGTGTGCGGGTGGCGTGCAACTTACTGACTTGGCTCCTGACTAGATCGAGTCTTTGTCCACGCCCTCAATACTGTCAAAAAGATACCCAAGACGGGCGCGTCGCGGCCACCGCCGTCAGACCGCCTGCGCCTCTATGGCCTCTACAAGCAGGCCATGGAGGGTGATGTCGACGGGGTCATGGAGCAGCCCACGTCGGTGCCGGGGCTGTCGGTGGATGAGCTGCAGAGGGAACGGGACAAGTGGCATGCTTGGAACTCGCAAAAGGGACTGACGCGTACCGAGTCCAAGCGCAGATATGTCGAGGCACTCATCGAGACGATGCATCGCTACGCCACTACATCGTAAGCTCGGCCGTCTTTCGTCCGGGGCGGGAAATTTCTAATGCCTGGTTTGCCCAGAGACGCCACCGAGCTGGTGGCCGAACTCGAATTCGTGTGGAACCAGATCAAGCACAATGCCCCCAGCTCTTCCAGCTCCTCCCCCCAAGCAGGCGGCTCTGCCAGCGCAGCGCGCCACTTTCAGCAGCCGCTGAGCGGCACCCAAGGCCCGATGAAGATGCTCAGCCCGATGAGCGAAGACGACGAGGCCGAGTTGCGGTCGCAGCAACAGGCGGGACACGGGGACGACGTGCCGGCGGACACGGACAAGGGCAGCAGCCGCTGGCAGAAAAAGGTGGAGCGCGCCATGACGAACCTGTCGGCCGAGATCGCGGCGCTGCGGGAGCAGATCTCGGCGGGACGGGAGTGGAGGTCGAAAAAGGAGCGCAGCTTTCCGGCCCAGTTCGGCTGGATAGCGTGGCTCGTGATGAAGCACCTGGTCGTCGACAGCATCGTCCTGGCCCTGATACTGCTGTGGATGCGGAAACGCAAAGACAGGCGGCTAGAAGACGTGGTGCGATCGGCGCTCAGGATTGGCAGAGAGTACATGGGAAACGTGCTCCCCTCGAGGTGAGCGGCCAGCGGGCCCGACACGCAAGAGCGTCGGCATCGTCTGGGGCCTTGAGCTTGCGAGTACGCTTAGAGACGTGAGACTCACTCTGGACGAGCAAGACGACGGTGCGCGCGGCTGGCCTCGAGCAGGAGGGCATGCTCGGGAGGGCATGCTCGCATTTCTCGGGTAGGTCGGCCGGCTGACATCTTGTGTACCAGGGCTCTCGGGTGACGGATGGGGCTCTGCGGTACATACATGTGAGGGTTGGTGATGTGGAGGCTTGGGCATGTCCCAGCAAGGAGCGACAACTGCGTGTTTTGGTTATACATACGAATACGAGTACTTCGTAGTTACCTACCTAGGTAGGTAGGTAGTGCGAGGATTCACTTGGATGATGCATGTACAAATGCGGATACGAGCACAGCCAATCATACCGGCAGGTACAGCACAGTACCACACTGTATCCGTACAGTACACAGATCAGCGATGGGCACGTTCGACCGCCGGCTTCGACGTGCTTCCATATAAAAATATAAAAAGCCACCCCTGCCTGCCTTTGCCTCCCATACCTCATTCACGCGGCACTCTGGGGCAATCCCACGGCCTCACAAGCGAAGCCTCTGTTGGCCTCCCATCCTCGCACCGAGCCCAAGGAACCAAGCGCGCGTCTGGTCGTCGGCGGATACTCGAGACCGAGAGAGAGCCAGCAGGGAGAGCAGCCATTCCCGCCCAACTGGCGGCAGTCATGTCTCGGGCATGAAACACGACCTCGCCCCCGCCCGCTCGCGGCGCTTGCGCTCGCCGCCGCCACCGCCCTCTGACGAGGCAAGCCACGACAACACCACCACCGCCGCCGCCGATGAGCCGCCCATCCCCCTGCTCAGGTCCACCATGGCCTCCATCTTCGTCCCTCTCCTCGCCTTCTCCGCGCCCTCGACTCTCCTCGCCTTCTCCGCGCCCTCGACGCCCTCGACGCCCTCGTCAAGCCGCGTCGCCCAACTGCAGGGCCTCCTCGCCGACCACGACGCCCACGACGTCCAAGTCCGCGCAAACATGCGCGCCCTCGTCCGCCGCGAGTGCATCCGCATCCTCCGCGAGCTCGCCGTCAAAGAAGCCCGCCTCGCCGCCGCCGCCGCCGCCGAGTCCGGTCGCCCCTCGCACAGCAAACACCAGCATGCTCAACCATCTGCCCCCGCCCCGGCCCCTGCCCCGCGACACCGCGTCTCCCTCACCCCCGCCGACCGCGCCGCCATGATTTCAAACATGGAGGCGTCTCCCGACGGCGTGGCCCCGGAAGTCGTCCCGCAGCCCGACCTCTCCCTGTGTCGCCCCCCCGCCAGCGTGCGCGAGTGGGCACACAGGGAGCTCCTGATCGTCGTGTCTAGGGCCCTCTTCGATCTCAAGTCCTACGGCGTCCACGTCGCTCGCAGAAGGGCTTCTCATCAGCAGGCACTCAAGCGAGAGATTGAAAGAGCGGCCCAGTAGTACAGGGCCCGGTCTTCTCGCCCCCTACCCAGCATCCTCATACCGAGTCGGGCGTCGCAACGCAAACCCTGACCGCCTCCTGGCCTGCCCGCTCGGCTCTCTCCTGCCCTGGGCACCGCCATCGACTAGACGTCAACCATGGCTTACGGACACGGCCATGCCCAACGGGCTTGGCACTCTTCGGGAAAAGGGCACGCTTGGCTGTTATTCAAGACATCGGCCATTGTCAGATGATTGATCCCCATTGCTGCCCTCAACCCGGCGTTCTATATGTACAGATTCATACCCACTTCACCAGACTCAGACGAATCGTCTTCTATTTTGATACAGCCGCCATCTTCCCTCATACCCCGTACGCGACCTGGCCCATGGGCTTGTCCTCCTCCATACCCGGGGCCATCAGGTTCGTCCTCGGGTCTCCAGTGGCCTTGGCTGCCGAACACCGGGCCATTGTTGGTGAGCTGTCATTGGCCTCGAGTTAGCACTGGGAACCCCGCGGCAAAGGACAAGAAAGGGGCATACCTTCGAGAGATGACGTCTGTGAAATAAAAGTTGTCAATGACCCTCTTCAGCGGCGAGCCGCCGGCCTTTGCTCCCTTGTTGTGGTCCACCAGCTGCACCCTGCTTAGTCGCCGCAGAGCGACGGGCTCAACCACGTCGTAGGCCGCCAGGGCGGGGCTGATTTCCGCCATGCGATCCCGGACGGCCGCCACGTCGTCGTAGGGGAGTGGCGCGCCCAGGAACTCGCCGGCCGCGCGGAGGATCTTCCAGTCGGTTCGCGAAGCGCCGGGCAGCGACGTGGCGGCCCGCGTCATCTGCACCCGTCCCTCGGTGTTGATGTAGGTGCCCGCCTTTTCTGTGTAGGCAGCGCCTGGCAGCACAATGTCGGCAATCTGCGCGCCGCGGTCGCCGTGGTGCCCCTGGTAGACGACAAAGGCATCCTTGGGAATGTCCGCTTCATTGAACTCGTCGGCGCCCAGCAGCCACACAAACTTGGGCTTGGTCTCGGCAACCGCCGCCGACGGGGTGACGAAGCCCACCTCAAAGGCGCCGACCCTCGACGCCTCCCTCTGCAGCACGTTGTAGCCGTCCCACTCCTCCGTCATAAAGTTGGCCGAGTTCTTCTCCACGAAAGCACCGACCGTCTCGTAGAACGCCTGGGCGTCCGTGTGATCCGTCACGCCGGAGCCGACAACAATCATGGGCCTCTTGGCAGCCTGGAGCTTCTTGCCAAACGGACCGGCCAGGGCCCTTTTCAGGGAGCCGTGGTCGGTTCCAAGGTGCTCAAACTCAAAGGTCGATTCCCAAGTCTCGCCGACGACGCCAATTTCGAGGTCGGACCGAAGCCACTGTTTCCTGATGCGGGCATTTAGAACGGCGGCCTCGTGCCGAGGGTTGCTTCCGACAATTAGGATGCAGTCGGCTTCCTCGATACCCCAGATTCTCGAGTTAAACAGGTAGTTTGATCGCACGTCGATGCCGTGGGCAAGAGGCCGGCTGCCACGGGGAGTGTCCAGGGCGAGATTGTCAGATCCCAGCTTGTTGGCCATGTCCTTTGCAACAACAAGAGACTCGACCTCGGTCAGGGCACCAGCGATAATCTTGAACTCATTGCCCTGAGGCTTCTTCTGCTCCCAGGCCCTGGCCACCTCGGCAAGTGCCTCCTGCCAATCCGCAGGCTCGAACTTGCCCTCTCGTCGGATCAGGGGCATCGTCAGACGCTGTGTCTTGAGACCGTCGCAGGCGAATCTGGTCTTGTCGTTGATCCATTCCTCATTGACGTCGTCGTTGAGGCGAGGGAGGACGCGCATGACCTCGAGGCCTCTCGAGTCAACGCGGATGTTGGAGCCCAAGCCGTCGAGCACATCGACCGACTCGGTGTGCTTCAGCTCCCAAGGACGAGCCCTGAAAGCGTATGGCTTGGAAGTCAAGGCGCCGACGGGACAAAGGTCGATGACGTTTCCAGAGAGCTCAGAGTCCAGGTTCTTTTCGAGATAGGTGCCGATCTGCAGGTCGTTGCCTCGGCCAGTTGAGCCGAGCTCAGGGGCACCGGCGATGTCGTTGGCAAACCGCACACACCGGGTGCAATGGATGCATCGGTTCATGGACGTCTTGATCAAGGGCCCAATGTTCTTGTCCTCGACGGCTCGCTTACCTCCCATCTCGTGAAATCGGCCGCGATCGGCGCCGTACCGCATGGACTGGTCCTGTAGGTCGCACTCGCCACCTTGGTCGCAGATGGGGCAGTCGAGAGGGTGGTTGGCGAGGAGGAACTCCATGACGCCCTCGCGAGCCTTGTGGGTGATGGGCGAGTTTGTCTTGACCACCATGCCAGGCTGCACTGGCCAGGCGCAGGAGGCTACGGGCTTCGGGGCCCTTTCCACCTCGACCAGGCACATGCGGCAATTGCCAGCAATCATGAGTTTCCTGGCGCCGTCGTTAGAGTCGGTTCAGGGGGGGGGCGGGCAATGGGCGGTGGTTCTCGTACTCATGGTAGCAGAATCTGGAGTGCATGTTAGCTTGAGTTGCCAGCGGACTCGATGTAGAGTTTCGGGGAGCTCAGGGTTACCTGGGGATGGTGACGCCAGCTTTCTCGCAAGCTTGGATCAGGGCAGAGCCAGCTACCTCGGGCCGTCAGCAACAATGGCCGCCGGAGCTCCGGAGGCATCACCGTGTACCTTCAATCGAGACCTTTTTCCCGTCTGAGGCCGCGTTAGCACACGCCCGACGTCCAATGGTCAGGGTTTCGCGCGCGATGCTCACCAACAGTCAGTTCGACCTCGGCGAGGCGCTGCGGTGTTGTCGCAAAGGCCCGCCTGCCCGTCCGCCAAGCCGAACGTGCCAGAGAGTGTCGAAGCATCGTGTCGCCCTGACGACGGGAATCGAGTCGGCGATGCAGGGCACAGGCGGGGGGGGGGAGAGGAGGGCTCAGTCGTTGACGTCTGCGGAGAACTCGGGCGGATTGACGAGTAATCCAGTACAAAGTACCTCGATTATTTACAAGAGCGCTGATTGGCCGGCTTCTTTCTGCCTCAGGCCACAGCGCCCACCTTTTATCAGCAGAATTTTGCCCGTCCATCTTTCTCTTTTTCTTCTTTTCCTCCATAATTGTACAGAGCACATTTTATTGTGGGTGAGCTTGAGCAGCTGTCTGCTTCGGTAGACACGCCGCTACAGTCGAGTCTTCCTCTATCATGTGCTCCAGAGCAAGCAATACGCCGTTATGGAAGCATGGGAGAGAGATTGTTTTGTCTCGATGAGCGCTGCCTCTTACCGCCGGTCGTAACATTCCCGACAGTTCACTGACTCGTCGTAGCCATGTTGGTGATGCGAGGGTACGTTTGTCTGCCTACTCGACGGCGTCATGGTCGCCCGCCAAAGCTCAAGAACTGCAGCTACACTGCATCGCTTGCTCCATGCGCGGCACATCGCCCGTCCATCGCTGTTCTTCCTCGGCGTCGCCTTTCCACGCGACGCCATCCACCGTCTTGCCATGCCACTCGTCCTCGAAAGGATTGAGCGCCATGTGCATGATGCGGCCCAAGACGTCTCGCTCGCCGTTCTTCTCCACGCGCCGGATGACCTCGTCCAAGATCCAGCCGCGGGGGACAAAGTTGGGATTGACGCGCTTCATGGCTCTGATTCTCTCCTCGTCCGCGGCGACGCCCCAGTCCTGGGTGATGCGTCCGTGCCATTTCCCGAGCCATGCCGCCACCTGCTCCCGGGCCTCGCCGTCGCCAACGGATTTCGGCGCGCCTTCCTTGTGGAAGAAGACGGAAGCCTGCTGTCTCCTTGCCGCCGGTGTTGGAACGTCTGCCAGCCGGATGCCGCTCAGCCGACGAAAAAAGTGGTTAAAGTCGAGCTCCAGAGCCTCCATTGTGTCGAGGGCGCCGCTGAACAGCTCGTCGAAATCGGACTCGTCGAAGCGCCGCAGCCCCAGCCGAGCCGTCATCAGCCTCTTGTACTCTGCCAGGAACACATGCTGATATTCTTCGCCCGCCTGCGTGATGAGTTTTTCGGCGCGGGCGACAATGGCCTTCTCGTGCCCCTCGGTGACGCCCTCTCCAACAAAAGTAGCATCGTCGACGTCGGCGCCCGCGCCCATCAACTCGCCCATTGCTTCTCCGAATCGCACCAGGTTCCACCAGACAATGGTTGGCTGGTTCTTGTAGCTATATCGCAGCATATGGTCGTCGTGATTGGGGGTATAGGAAGGGTCAAAGTTGTCCATAAAGGCAAAGGGTCCAAAGTCCATGGACAGGCCGTAAATGGACGTGTTGTCCGTGTTCTAACCACACCACGAGTCAGTCAGGCTTGAGGGGGGGAGCGAGTAAGGCTCGTACCAAGACGCCGTTCATGAAGCCGTACGCCTGCCAAGCGGCCACAGTTGCGGCATTTCTTCTCACCACCTCCCTATACAGCCTGGTGAAGCGGTTCTCCGCCGCGTCATCGGGGCCCTGGACGTCACCGGCCGCAAGCCCGCGTGCCGGTGGCGGTGACGCGCCGGGCGTGTCCGGGTCGTCCAGCCGGCCCGGCAGGCTCTCCCAGCCGCCAAAGACATGGCCGGCCACGTACGTCGCCAGCTTCCGGATCAGGGCCCTGTCGCCGCGGGCGCGCAGGATGTCAAAGTTGCCAAGCCGTAGCCAGGACTGGGCGAATCGCAAGACTATTGCGCCCGGCTCCATGGTCTCCCGCATGACCTTGGAATGCGGCAGGAGAGTGAGTGACAGGGCGCGTGTGCTTGGGATCTTGAGCGCATGGAGGGCTTCGGACACGATGAACTCGCGGATGCTCGACCGCAGCACCGCCTTGCCGTCGGCGAACCGCGAGTAGGGCGTCAGCCCGGCGCCCTTGAGCTGCAGTTCATGGCGCACGCCGGTGGACGGGTTCGTCGTCTCGAAGAGCGATATGGCTCTCCCGTCTCCGAGCTGGCCCGCCCACTGGCCAAACTGAAAGCCCCCGTAGCATTGCGCCCACGGGTAGCCGCCCTCGAGCTTGTCCTCGTCCCAGCCGTACAGCTTGTTGCCCGCCACAAACTGGCCAAAGTCCTCGGTGGCGGCCTCGTCCGCCTTGAGTCCCAAGTCCCGTACGGCGGCCGGGCTCACGGCCAGCAGCTCCGGATCCCGTTGCTGTTCGGGCCGGACCCAGGTAAAGAGGGCGTCGCGGACTGGACGCGGGACGAACTGGTCTCGGGGCGTCTTGTGCGACGCGGCCGGGGTCGGATAGAGGGGGTCGGGGGGCAGCGACTGCGTGAAGCGCCACGACTTTTCCAGCTCTTGCAGCGACGAGGCGGTGGCGGGGTTGGCTGCGGCCATGGTTGTTGCTGCTCGTAATCGCGGGCTGGCTCTTCGCAGAGCGCAAAGCATCCCGCTTATGGAGAGTTGAAAGGGTGTCTAGGTTTGACACAACACATGTTTTCATGGCCGAATAGAGGAGTGAGGACGTTTGATCATCGATTACCTCGTTAGGTCAAGAACCACTGTCAGACATAGCGGGGTATGTATACGGGGCTCCCCGGGTAGCCGGAGCCGAGAGCCAGCTGCTTCCCCCCCGGCAGCTCTTCCCGATGGAGGATTAAGTGGTCTTTGACACTTAAAAAGACCACTTACCTACCTAGGTAGTCCCATTCGTATGTATCCTTTTCGCCGACCTCACTCTATAAACCCACGCGCCCAGTACCGCCTACCATGAACTCGATCGGCTCAACCTTCGAACCCGACGCTTCGGGCAAGCCCCCCAAGCAGACCTCGGCTCTCCCTACCCTGAAGCTCAACGACGGCAATGAGATCCCAATGGTACGTGACAACTGTCCCGCCTCCAGAATCGCGGCGTGCTCCGTCGCCTCCGTCGCCGCTCGACTAACGACAAGCCACCTCCTAGCTTGCCTATGGGCTCGGGACCGCCAGGGGCAAATGGGGCTCCGCGGCCGGTGGCCCGCTCGACGACGACATCGTCCAGCTTGCCAAGGCGGCCATTCTAGCCGGCTACCGTCATCTCGATTGCGCTGAAGGCAAGCCCGCAAGGACACCGCGCCTGCCCCAACCTACCCTCGCTGACTCGCGCAATCCTGGCAGGTTACGGCAACGAAGAGGAGCTCGGCGCTGCCATCAAGGCGGCCAAGGTGCCCCGTGAGAAGCTATTCGTCACCACAAAGATTAGCGCCCTCCAAAAGAAGTCGACCCTCGAGGCCTTCGACCTGTCCCTGAAGAAGCTTCGTCTCGACTACGTCGACCTCTACCTCATCCACGGCCCCTGGTTTGCCGATTCCGAGGCCGAGCTGCAGCAGAAGTGGGCCGACCTCGAGGCCATCAAGGCGTCGGGACGGGCCAAGTCCATCGGCGTCTCCAACTTCCTCCAGGAGCACATCGAGGTGCTGCTCAAGACGGCCAAGACCCCGCCGGCAATCAACCAGATCGAGTTCCACCCCTACCTGCAGCACGGCCATCTCGTCGACTTCCACAACAAGAACAACATTGCCGTCGCGTGCTACGGGCCCCTTGCTCCACTCACCTCGGCCAAGGGCGGCCCCGTTGACGCTGCCTGGAAGCAGCTGGCGGAGAAGTACGGCGTCACGGAATCCGAGATTGGGCTGAGGTGGTGCATCGACCAAGGCCTGGTGGTCATCACCACCAGCTCAAAGAAGGACCGCATGGAGGGTTATCTCTTCAAGCTGCCCCAGATCAAGCTGACCCCCAACGAGGTCAGCCATGTGTCCGAGCTGGGGAAGCAGAAGCACTTTCGTGGCTTTTGGAAGGACAGGTTTGGAGAGCATGACAGGCGTTAGAAATTGACCACTCATGGCCTCTTTGGTACAAGTATCCCAAACGTCTGCATGGCTCCATGAAAAATGTCTTGTTCAAACCTCCTCCGAACCCTTGCCATCATGAACAATGATGGAGACGTTCATGATGGAGACATGCTAAAGACTTGAGCTTTCGTACAGGCCTGCTGTTCCTAGACTCCCCGTTCGGCAGTGTCATAGCTCATCATCAGAGTCCGTTTCCTCTGCTGGAGGTGGAGCAGTAGTCTGCTTATTTGCAAAAGGCAGGTCTCGCCGAAGAGGGGGGGCTCGAGCCACCTTTTCGGGAGGTGCCCGTTGCTGCCCGCTGTTGTCGTACGTTGAAACCGACCGCCCGGAATCAACGTCACGGGTGGTCCCTGTCTCTACAAGACCGTTGTCGTCTTCTTCGTCGTTCACTGACGCTGTGCCGTCATCTTCATCGTTCACTGACGCTGTGCCGTCACTGGTGTTACCGGGATCCGTATCCTCTGGCTCTGATTTCACGGCGACGTCTTCCGTGGCCTCATCGCTGTCGTCTTGAGCCTCGGCGACCACGCTTTTCTTTGCTGCTTTCCTCTTTCTGGGTCGAGACGGCGCTGGATCATGAGCCGCTGCATTGTCCCCCGCCTGATGCAGCTGCGAGGAGGCCGAGTCTTCTCGGGGGAATGGAGACGCCGTGATGATCTTTTGTTGCTCGCGGATCTTGACCTTCTTTTCGTTGAGCAGGTCCCTGAACTTGAGGAGCAAAGCCGCTTCGTCATCTTGCTTTGCTCGCACGAGCTCGTCCAGTTGTGCTTGGAGGCCTGCCACCTCAGCCTCCAAATCCCGAGCCTTGGCTGCTGAATCGGCCGCCGCTTTCTGTTGCTTGGCCAATGCGTCGAGCGACCAGTCGCACCACTGAAACAGCTCGAACTGCTCTGTCTGATCACATTTGAGAGTAATAGTACCGAGCCGTTGCTGTAGAACCGGTCAACATGATAGCTCATGGTATCGTCTGAGGCGATGGTCCGTAACCACATACCGTGATGCCTTGCACTTGCTTCCGGACAGTGAGGGAGATGGACGACTCGGGTTGAACAGCGGCAGCCACCTGAATATCATTGACGATCTGCTGCTGTAATAACGACTCCAAAAGGTGCTGCCACTCGTCCTCGGAAACCGGGCAATTCTTGACTCGAAGTAAAGACACTCGATGATGCTTCACTGCGCGTTATTAGCCTGGAGGGAGGGTGAGGTCGAGCATATGGGCGTAACCCACAGACGCAGGCATACGGCTCATCGCCCTCGGTGGCCGCAAGCTTGAGGTCCAAAGGGTTCGGTCCCGCAGAGGAGACGTTCACGAGCACGTGTGCCGAGTCCTTGTCGCTTCGGGGGAATCGGAGGACACGCATGGAAGCCATGGCCCCGGTTGGGGCTTAGCAGGAATAGGCCGACAACACAGTCGGCCCGCGGAAGAGGCGGATGGGTTTTTAGCGACAAGGCGAGTGTGATGACCGAGCAAAGGGCCGTCGGACCTCGTGGTTAGATTCGTCGTCGGAAGCGCGCATGCTGCCACAGAACGTGAGCTTCCTTTGTTGGTGGGACACGTTTCACGTAGACGCAGGATACTTCGTACGATTGAATCAGATGTGCCTCGTGGTGAGCGCTAGCGTCGGCTGGAAGGCTCGGGCCTGAGCAGGTGAGCTAGAGAAGCGACGACTTGTTGAAGATTTGAGATTTGGCGAGGGCTTCGTTGTTGGACATGGAAAGGCGCAAAAGTACATGGGTAGCAGCCACAAGCAGCCCCGCCGCGCCAGCTTACCAGCCACAGCCACAGGTGGATTGGAGTCGGCCGTCCGCCTGATTTCGAGCCATCTTGAGCTGCCCCGTCAACGTCTCGCAAAGTCGAGTCACACGGTGCTTGACGGAAACGTGTGCCGTTGAGAAATAACGAGAAATTGGCCCTCGGGTAATGTCCCTGTGTATATGTACATGTACCTACTCCGATTCTACTCCGATGGCTTCGTGATCAGCAGGTGGCTCCTCGTTGCTGGGTAGATGCTCGGTAGTATCCGTATCCGTAGAAGATGATTGCTTATTCCCCACGCACGACTTGGACGATGATTACTCACTCGATGTAATAATATAGCCCAGACATATGCGCATACTCGTACGTATATACGAGTAATACAGATACTAGACCCCCTGACGATACCTAGATTGCCTCGTAACAAAAGACCTTGGCGGTGAAAACTCAAGGGCCGGAGACGAAGGAGACTCGGCTTTCTTCATGAGCATGGTAGAGCTGCGAAAGAATCTGGTGCCCATCCCTTGTCCAATGCTGACTCTACCGTCCCCCCTTTCCCCTGAACAACGCGTCACTCCCCAGCCCATGTGGAAATTAGAGAATGAAAAAGGGGACAAGAAAAAAGAAAGTGTCAATTAGAATCCATCTGGAGTCAGAAGCTCGAGCCAAGATAGGTAGGTATGTAGTAGTACTTCGTACTTCGTACATACATACGAATACATACAACTACCATATGCTCACGCCCTCGAAATGGCACGCACCTTGCAACTGAGGGAGTCGCTGCAAAGACTGACTCATGAGAGGAGGTCGAGACGAAACATAACATTTGCAAGTTGCTCTACCGTCCTGTGGAGCATCTGTGCGAGATTACCTGCCAAGAGTACGTACCTTATCGAGCAATGAGCTGTACCTTGCAGGACTCCGTCTCGGAAAAAAGCAACCTCTCTCCTATACTATACTCACTCCCATCATCACTTGGTGCCTGTTACGAAGCCTTCTCTCGTCCAACACAAACACCGCACGCACGGGCACCTGCAGAGACTGCAGACAAAAGTCTCCGTCGTACCGCGTCCGTCCTCATTTCTTCCACAGCAACATGTTGGGATGGCCGACTGGACGCTCGACGCAACACCACCACAAGCCAGCGAGCGTGTCGCGGCCGAGAGAACATTGATCGGATGGCACGCAGTGGACTCGCAAAGCCGACGGCACGACGAGTCAGTGGACGCAAGCCGAGGCCCCCGTTGCTCAGGAACCGGAGCTTTCGACCCGCCACCTGTCGGTCATGGTAGAGCAACAGGCCCCAGGAGAGCGAGCCCAAGCACCTGGCATCTCTTCTCCCGTCGACCGGACCCGGCGGGAACCTGGAAAGGTCCACTTCTGGCAGGTCACGGGCGATGCCGAGTGCATGTACCAACAGCACACTTCGGGTGTCGATGGCTTCAACGCCGAGTCCTTTGCTTGGCACCAGGCCCTCAACACGAACCTCGGCCACTCTCAGTTTGCAATAGCCGACGGAATACGGATACAAAGTACAGAGTAGCCCGGGCAGAGCCAGCACCGCGCGCCGCAAACCGGGCAGCCTGGACCCTTTTTAACAGGAGACGTCTCCAACACGGTAAGAGGACGAGTTTGCCGAGGCTACCTGATTACCTATAAACAGTTCGAGTCCTCTTGTTGTCTCTCGAAATAGGTCTCCGCCCGACGGGTATTCACGTATTTACCGACGGCTCCCGCTGAAGAAGGTGAGCACAGCCCGCGTCTACCGGCTAGAGGACTAGAACGACCAGCTTCTGAAGGGGCTGTTTATAGACACTTGCCAGTCTCAAGTTGCGATAGCTTTCCCGGCTTCGCCTCCTCCATTCCCCCTATCCAAAAACCAAAAATACCCGAGTCTATGTATGTATGTGCTGGCACTTATCCGGAGCTCAAAGCGATTACGCGTGGAGGTGGTGGGTTGTACATCTACATCCATACCCTCGTCTGGCTGTGATTGTCCCAAGCCGATGGGTGGGAGTAGGTACCTCGCCAGGTAGCAGTACATAAAGTGCGATGGTATGTACGTCCGCGTCGGGACTCCACCACTGAGACAGGCCAGTGCACCCCGGCCCAGCCCAGCCCAGTATGTACTAGTACATAGCCTCAGCCCAGCAGCCCTAGCAGCAGCCCCCCGACCGGCCGCCCCAGCCCAAAAGGGCCCGCCAGGGTCGCACAGGGTGCAAACCTGCGGGCCCATCGGCCAGCGCCCGCTGCTTGCCAGCCACAGCTAGCTTCGCCAGAGTGGCCCTTCTCAACAAGGCCGGCCCCCCCCCCCCAGCCTTTTGTCTTTTCCCACACCACCCACCAAAGGTGCTGGTTTGCACGATACATCATCGACATCACATCTTGGCCTCTCCTCACTTCTCTCCTTGCACATCATCGCGCATCGATACCGAGCCTCGTTTTACGACACGTTTCGGCTTCGCATGCGTCTTGTCTCTATTGCCAGCCCAAGCCGACGACGAATCCCCCGCCTCTGAGACGCTTCACGTCGCACTCCAACACCCCCCTTGACAGGACCATTTCCATTGACGCCAACGCACACGTCCGCTCCGACATTTGCCTTTGGCTGTTCGGCTGCCATTCGCCATCGCCTCTAGCGGATCGCTTGCGTCGAAACCACTCGCGTCGAAACCACTCGCCCGCTCACCGCTCGAGACGACCATCGGCTGCTTGGCGACTATGAATCCGCTCAACTGACCCTTCGCGTCGTGCTCACCGGTCGGACATTGAGCAGCATCGCCCACGGCTGCTCCTCCGAATAGCTGCACTGCTCGCGACTGCCTGTCCTGGCCTCCTCGAGACCATGGACAAGCCACGGCTCAAACTGAAAACACGCCAACCTGTCGACGAGGATATCGAGAATTGGGATGATGACGACTTCGTCGTCGACGGCGACGAGTTGTCGTTTCGAAGCTCCCTCACCAACACCACTGCCACGAGCACCCATGGCCCCTCTCGCCGCCGCGACTCTGGCTCGTCTCACGTCTCCCTTCGCTCCGACCTCGAATCGTGGAATGGGGAAGAAAAGCAGCTCCACCTCCCCGCCGACGATGAGTCGTCCAATGTCGACGCCATTGCTGCCGCAGAGCACGCCGGTGTCCCGATACCCAAGAATGTGCCTTGCTCTGCCCTCATGGGAGGCACTATTAAGCGCCTGGGAGGAAGAAAACTCAAGAGAATCATACAAGAAGACTGGGAAAATGACCTGGAGCTCCCCGATGCCTCTCAAGGCTTGACACTCAAGCCCAACAAGGACGCCGAGTTTCCCGACACTCTGCGCCAGGTTAGCGGCGGGTCCGCGCTGACCAGCCCGTCAAAACAAAAGACCACGACTCAGCCCGCCGCCACCAACCCCCAGGACGAGAGCAGAAGCTCTACCCAGTCCTCCACCAGCGCCCTCTCGTCTGCTCTCAACCTGGCCAAGTTCAAGGATGCCGCCGACGACGACGACGACATGTTCGGTGGCGATACCATCAAGGTCTCCAGGATCAGGACGACACCGCAACCCGTGTCATTCATCACGCCCCCGACTCCCTGCAAAATGGACAAGCCCAAGGAGACCGACGACGATTTTGAGAATGATTTTGAGCTGCCGTCGGATGGAAAATTGAGGTTGTCGACTAGGAAAGCCATCCCAAAGACACCATCGCAGCCCGAGGAGCTTGATTGGGGAGAGGGCAGTCTGGGCACCAGATATGGTGGGACTCGCCGAGATGGACGATCCAACAGAAGCTCCTCCATCTCTGCGCTCAGTCCCAGCGTCTCGAGCTCAATTACGGCGGAGAGCGAGGACGAGACGGTGGATGGCCTGGTTCTCCCCGCCGGCCCAGTCAACTTTCAAGAGAGGCTTCAGCAGCGGAAAAAGAGCACATCGCCGGAGCGCATACCCGAGGAGCCTGAGCTGTCTCCCAAGCGGCGTACGGCTACCGAGGCGGACCGGCAAGACTTCTTCGACGGCCTCGACATTGGCGACGGCAAGGTCTTTGACTCGGGCAAGCTTACGTTGCACCGAAACATTAGGGTCAAAGAAACTCGACCGACCAGCCCCGCGCGTCCCAAGACGGCCATTTCCTTGACTTTTACGAACAAGCTCCCCGCGCAGGCTCGGCTACCGCGACTCAGCCACGAGCGGGCGCACTCGACATCCCTGGAGCCCGTCTACGAAAGTGGCGGCTCGTCTTTGCCTCGGAGAAGCCGACGGTCTCAGTCACGCCTAGGACACTCTTCGCAGTCGTCTGTGACAAGCCTACCGACCCCCACCACCACGTCCCCCGGTCGTTCATTGCCTCCGTCGACGCCGCAGCGGCGGGAGGTAGGACCAAGATCGTCCTTTTCCTCTTTGCGAAACGAGGCCCCCACGACAAGCGCGCAGCTTCTCAAGCAGAAGCGATCCCTTCCGGCTGTACGGCAGTTGAATAGTACACCGGGAAAACCATTGTCCAGTCGGTCCGATCGGCCACCGTCGAGGACCGACTCCAATCGTCCCCAGTCGGGCCTCCGGCCTAAAACGCCTGTGGAGCGTCAGCGGGCCAGCTTCGCGGAGAGCATTGTCTCCCAGGCGAGGAAGCATCTTCCGTTCCTACCTGCTGGGGCGTCACAGACGCAGTCTCAGCACGTGAGCTCCAAGACGCTGCGCCAGTTTCGTCGGCACGATTCGGACAATGCTATTGACATCAGGCCGTTTTCTCGTTCGCTGTCAAGGTCCGCCGCGAGGTCCCCGAGCCCTCACCGGTACAAGTGGGCAGCCGATACCTGGGAACGGCTTAGCAAACCCAAGAACAAGAAGCAATTTGGGGATGGCCATGAACTCGATGGATTCGACGACTTGCCGACGTCTCGAGAGACGGAGACCAAGTTCTTGAAGCAACCCGTGGCCACTGGGTCCAAGAATACGCTACGAAGCAAGCTTTATCAACATATCCTTCCAGACAGGATGACCACGCCTGCGCCGCCGGCTCCATTGTCGCCCGTCAAGGCGGCCCAAACACCTCGCTTTGCGCGCGACACGGCAGCCAGCCGAATTGCCCGCGAGACGGCCCTGGCGCAACGTGCCCCTAGCAGCGGCAACTACGCGCCTGTGGCTCCTCAGCGAGAGGCGCCCCTCGCGACCCGGAGTCACCATGGTCACCATGGCCTACAAGCTCACTTGTCTCACCAGATGATTCGCTCCAAGAAACTATCGAAACGCCCTCAACAGCTTAAACCGCACCTCATTTCCAATCTCAACTCCGGCAAAGAATCAAAGGGTAGGCATCCAGTGTCCTCAACCACAGCAGCACCCACGCTAACTTATCCCCCAAGTCGTCAATGGAATGTTCTACAACGCCGACACGTATCGCTGGGAGGGCAATGAGAATGCCCTGAACTTGTTTGATTGTGGCCCGGCATCGACGCCGTCGACGACGTCGGCTGCGCAGCATTGGGCCAAGGACAGGGAGGCACCCACGCCGCGTCCTGCCCTCATCACCAACATCACCGCGACAAAGGCGGTTCAAGTGGTCGGGGGTATGGTATTCGACCCTCAGAACATGTGCTGGCTCAAGATGGGCATGCCCAACCAGGCCAAGTCGGAGACTAGCGACACCATGGACGGCTTCAACGCTCTCGACGACGAAGAGGACGTGTTCAAGGACATCCCAGACCTCGAAGACAACGCCGTGGAAGAGCGAGACGGCCGCCACAGCGACATCAAGGACGACTGGCTCGTGGGCGAGGAGTTTGACGTCGGACCCGAGTTCATCAGGCGACAACGCGAAGAGGAAGACAGATGGCGCAAGAAGTGCGAGAAGTGGATTGGTCAGGGCTCGCGGGATCGCGATGCGTGGAGATGGACGATTCGGGATCTCGTCTCACAGTTCGACGACCCGCCCATGTGAGACTGCAACTGGGTTGTGTCGTTGATCGGGGATCCCCCCCTTGCATCGGCAGGCTGGCTTTATCGAAACTGAAAAGGCTTGGAAAGCCTGTGCTTGGCTTTGAAGGGATTTGGAAGGAACAGAAGAAAACTGGTTAAAAAGGGGCATGATGCTGGGGGGAATGGCTTGCATGGCCCCGGGTGCACTGGGGACGCCGGGTTTTATCAACGACGAAACGACGCATATGATGACTTGATGATATTTCGTTACCTTCTCGTCGGCATGAAAGCATGGGTGGCTGACACTTGTGCAGGACGGCTTGCAATTACTAATAACAGTTTTCTGTACCTATGTGTCAATATGAAGTTGCATTTTTGTCTCTACACTGAACGCCCTGGTACATATCTGTCAAGTTACTCGGTGGCTTGCTTCTTCTTGCTGGCTCTCTTGTCGCTCCGCGGATCCAGGCCCCTCCGCCTCATGGCGTTGCGCCTGCTCTTGTCCATGTACTCCTTGTCCTCGTCTTCATCCCAGCCGCCAAAGTCGGCGCCGTTGCGAGCCGCGGCATCGTCGTCGTCGTCGGCGATGGGCGTCCGGTCGATGACTTCCTCGGCGGCGGGTCTCGGGCCCGAGGCGGTGGCGGCGGCGGCCTTGGGGGGCGTGGGGCCAAACTTCTTAAACTTTGCAACGTAGAAGCCGTCGACGTTGTACGTGTGCGGGTAGTAGCGGCGGGTGAGCTTGAGGCTGGCGTCGAACTTCTTGCCCATGAAGCTGGTGAAGCCCTCCTTGCCAAAGGTGAGGCCCGTGTCGACGAGCCGGACGTTGGGGCGGCGGCTGAGGGCGTACTGGACGACCTGCTCGTTCTCCTCGATGGTGACGGAGCACGTCGAGTAGACGACGTAGCCGCCCGTCTTGCTCGAATGGTTGACCGAGTCGATGGCGGCGAGGAGGAGCTGCTTCTGCGTGTGGGGCAGCTGCATAAAGTCCAGTTCCGTCTTGTTGGTCTTGACGCTGGGGTCCTTTGCGATGACGCCCGTGCCGGAGCAGGGGGCGTCGAGGAGGACGCGGTCGAAGCCGCCCATCGGCCTCGGGAACTCGCGGGCGTCGTAGTTTGAGACGATGACGTTGCTGGCGCCCAGGCGGTGGATGTTTCCGATGAGACCCTTTGAACGGGCCTTGTTGGGGTCGTTTGCGACGATGACGCCCGTGTTCTTCATGAGGGCCGCCAGGTACGTCGTCTTGCCGCCGGGCGCGGCCGCCATGTCGAGCACGCGCTCGCCCTCTTGCGGCTCGAGCGCCATGCACGGCAAAAACGACGAGGCGGCCTGCAGGATGTAGTGGCCGGCGAGGTACTCGGGCGTGGCGCCGAGGGGCACGCTGCTCTCAAAGATCTGGAGGCCGACCTTGGACCACTTGCCGACGGGCTCGAGGGTGACGCCGCGGTTAATGAGAGCCTGGGCCAGGTCGCGCCGGTGCGTGCGCAGCGTGTTTGTGCGGATGACGACGGGCCGCGCCGACTCGTTGGCCTCGAAAAAGGCATAGGCCTCGCGCGGCGTGAAGAGGTTGTACAGCTTCTCGGCCAGGTACTCCGAGTAGCCGTAGTAGGCGCAAATGTCCTTGATCAGCTGCGCCGTGTACTCGGACCGCGACCGGCCTTCCTCGGCCAGGTTGGAGAAGTCGTCGAGCGCCCGGATGTTTTCCGAGATTCTCGTCCGGAGGAGCTGCAGGTCGGGAGCCAGCAGGGCGTCCGTTTTGCTCGCGAGCCCGTCGTCGTCGTCGTCGTCGAGAATGTGAGGCCTGTCCCCGGCAATGTTGGTCTGCAGGGCGCTCTCGGCCAGCTCGGCCTCGTTGGCGGCCGCTTGCTCGGCCAGCTGACGGTCAAGTTTGCTGGTGAGGCCGGCAATGTTGGCCGCCGTGAGCTTCTCCTCGGCGTCCGACTCGTCCTCGTCTTCGGAAAATGTATGTTTTCTCTCGTCCTCCTGGTCCGAATCGAAGACGGATGAGTCTGAGCCCGAGTCTGAGCCGATAAAGTCTGCACCGAGCGCCGGGGCGTCGCCGTCCGAAGAGTCTGCGTTTTCGAGGTCGAACTCGTCGCCAAGCTCCTCATCGGACGAGTCTTCAGGCTCGGGCAGCACTTTTTTTACAACCTTGGCCTTTGACCTGCCATTGGCCTTGGGCTGCGGTTTCTTGTCCGCCACCGCCTTGCCGCCCTTGGCCTGCTTCGCGGGCGTCTTTACCGGGGCGCTCTTGGCCTCGGCGCCCTTTGCCGTTCTCCGTCTCTTCTTCTCCGGCGCCTCGGCTGGACGATCGGCGGGGAGGCCAGCTTTCCGCTTCAGGCGCGCAAAATGTGCTTCCGACAGGGGCTCGGGGGCCCCCTGCTTCCTCGACATGCGCCGTCCGGCACCCATTTTGAAGTAAAGTTGGGGAAGTTGGGGGAGACTGGCGTGAGAGAAGTCGGATGTTGATGCCTCTTTGATTGTCCAGAGACGCTCCAGTGGAAAAGGTCGATGCGCCCCGCTTCCCAACTTTTTTTTCTGCACTGAGGCGATTGCAGGGGTCAGCTGCCGGGAAATCTTCGTATCGGGGCCGACCTAGACTGGATTACATCATCATGACCGTTGGGCTGGCTCCATGGCTCTTCAACGTCCACAAATCCACAACCAAGGCGTTCGTCAGAGAGACATCTCATGAAATATATTGGCGTCTGCGTGCCAACTCGCAAGTATTCCCCCGGACGTCTACCCCGCAGATAGAACCTCACAAATACCAACCAAACAACCAACCAACCAACCACCCCTCATCCGCAAAAGCGATTATAGCCTCGATTCTCAGCCATCATGGCCGAGGCAGCGTTTGCCAAAACCTTTCTCTCCACCCTCGATGCGCGGCCCATAAAGCTCTCTGCAGACCATGTCGAGGACCCCAAGTACTACCCGGCACGGCCGCCTGTATGTCACCCTGCACCCCTCCCTCACGGAGCCTCTACGTGCTCGACACCGTCTGACATTGTATAGTATATCCTTCCGCGGATGGCCAAGCCCATGAGCAAGCCCAAGAACCTCGCGCCCGGACAGGAGCGCAGCGTGACAGTGGCCCTCAAGTCGCTGCGGAACCCGCCTCTGGACATCAAGCTCACTTCGCAACCGCTCAACACGTCGCTGCTCGACATCAAGACAAAGGTCTCCAGCCAGACGAGGATACCCGTGGACAAGATGAAGATTCTTCACAACAAAAGGCCCCTCACGGATAGCAAGATTCTCAAAGACGTCCTGGGAGAGACCGACATGTCCGTCGAGTTCTCCATCATGGTGATTGGAGGAGCGGCAGCTATTGAGACGTCTTCTCCGGCGTCCAGACAGCCGACGGGGGCTGCCGCGGCCGAGACAGACGCCTTCTGGGCGGATCTCAAGGGTTTCTTGATGCAGCGACTGAACGATCAGGCAACGGCCGAGGAGTTCTCGCGCCTCTTCCGTGCAAGTTGGGAATCACACAAGTCGGGTCCATAAGGGGCTGCTCAACAAGTCGAAATCGAGGAAATGCAGGCAAATAAGGAAAAGTAAATCCACCTCCAGTGTGACTTTTTATGATTTTTTTCTTCACGGTGTGGTATCATGGGAGTCGGCAAGCAGTCAGGTGTGTCCCTTGCAAACAGCACAACATGATCGACCTTTTCGGGAGCCATGCCCACCATATTCTTTACATCGCTTGCCGCCACTCCTGCCTCACCATTGTGTATTGCTCAAGCCTTGAGCCGAAAGGTAGTATACTTGGTTCTTGACCCATCAAGACGGTGCCCTGCCAGTGTCGCGACCACCGACTGTTAACCAGCAAGACCCTTGCTGACAACCTTGATGATGGAGTCGTATTCGATGTCCTCGGGGTCGTTGGCCTGCAGCTCCGTCGCGATGCCGGCAAGAGAGCGCTTCAGAGCGTCCTTGGAGGAAGCGTAGACCATCTTGGGCTGTTTGGGACGGCACGTCAGCTCAGCGGATGGCGGTGGTGCACGCGCCCCATCTACGCACCTGGACACCAGCATCGTCGGGGGACCAAGCGATGAAGGCAATCTTGTTTCTACAAGCGGTCAGCCGGTGCTGCAGTCGGCAGGGTCAAGCACGCGCCGCGTACCGTACGCCGTCTCCAGAGGCCAAAGTGTATTCGAAGTCGTACACGGCGTACCGGGGACCCTTGCCAACCTTGCCCTGCATCCTTGACTGTCAGTCGTCTGGAGCGGCAAAGGGCGCATGTGAGGACGGACCGCCTTGTTCTTGGAGGTGGCGTTGATGAGCTTCTCGCGGAAAGCTTCCCAGTCCTTATCGGGGGAGGACTCTTCGACGAGGATTTGCTTGAAGTCGTCCGACAGCTTGTAGATGATGTACTTGTGCTTCTTGTGGAGCTTCAGGTCGTTGTAGGCGGTTATGCACTCCCCAGCGATGGTCGCTCTGACGGCACATGACAACGTTAGCGCCCGAGCTCGTCCGACCACGTAGTCCAACCAAGGTTGTCAAGCAGTCGCACGTCGAAGCCGGCGTCGACGGGGTGGAGGAGTCAGGGGTGGGATGGGAGCCGTGAGCAGACCGGGCTCCAGGGCGGGCGAACTGCAGACGCGACGGGGAGAGGAGTGACGAACCCGGATTGAGACTGGCCGTCGTGGTTAGTTGGGCGCGTCTTGGACCTTGTTGAGTCGGCGGGTGACCTACCATGGTTGCCGTCTACGCTCCTTGGGGGACGACGTTGGCTGCGAGGAGGGGTGAGGGGCCAAGGGGGCTGGCGAGCTCGTTAGCTATCGCTGGCGCGCGCGCGGGGTGCCTCGAGAGTCGCGGCATGGGCATCGCGGATCCGTCGCTTGCTGGCCGACTTACAGCTTCGAGAGTTTCAACTTGGTGTCCGTTGCAGGCTTGGGGCGTTGCAGAGAACGGCCGATGGGGAAAGTGCCTCTTTTTGGACGGAGCGGATCAGAGGGTTATCCAACAATGGGAATGGAGGGGATCCGCCTGGCGGAGAAAAAACACCACATCATCATGGTGGGGGTGGCCCCCAGAGGCTCGCCCACCACGTGACCTCTCATCACCAACCTCTACGAATACACGGTGCTGTTCCAGACCCACCCACAGTGGACGACTGAAGTCTTGGGCCTTTTTTCTTCCTATCTATTGTTGTACATGATTCAGTGCTGTTGTACAGGGATTCCAAGTTGCCTTCAAGTCTGCAAAGAGGTATGGGGAGGTCGGGAACAAAGGCTTGTCGGGGTAGGTAGAGGGGAGATTGCGAGGCTCTTCGAATCATCCGCAACATCAAGTCCAGGCGCGTTTTCCTTGCTTTCATCTACAACGCGTCCAGCCGTCCCACGTCAGCGCCTTACATCATGCCACCCATGCCGCCCATGCCGCCCATGCCGCCCATGGGAGGGCCGGCAGGCTTGTCCTCGGGCGCCTCGACAATGGCCACTTCGGTGGTGCCCAGGAGTGACGCAACGCCCGACGCGTCAATGAGACCGGTGCGCACCACTTTGAGTGGGTCGAGGATGCCGGCCTTGATCATGTCGACGTACTCGGCCTTGGAGCTGTCGAAGCCCCTGTTGAAGTCAGAGCCGTGCTCGTCAGTGAGCTTTCCAACAATGACAGAACCCTCCAGGCCAGCGTTCTCGATGATGGTCCTGGCCGGGCGGGTAATGGCGTTCTTGACAATGGTGACTCCCAGCTGCTGATCAAAGTTGGCCGTCTTGATGTCGTTGAGCGCCTGGCTCGAGGCCTTGAGGAGGGCGGTGCCACCTCCAGGCAGGATCCCCTCCTCGACGGCAGCGCGCGTGGCGTTCAATGCGTCGACAAATCGGTCCTTCTTCTCGCTGACCTCAACCTCGGATGAGCCGCCAACCTTGATGACAGCCACGCCACCAGACAGCTTGGCCAGGCGCTCCTGGAGCTTCTCCTTTTCGTACTCGGAGGTGGTGGGGTCCGCCATGACGCCGCGAATCTGCTCGCACCGTTGGGCGATGGCATCCTTGGAGCCCTCGCCATTGAGAATGATGGTGTCCTCCTTGGTGATGGTGATGGAGCCGGTGGAGCCGAGCATGTCGGGCGTGGCCTTGTCCAGCTTGATGTCGAGCTCGTCCGTGAAGACGATGCTCTTGGTCAGGACGGCAATGTCTCCGAGAATGGACTTGCGGTTGTCGCCGAAGCCGGGAGCCTTGACGGCAGCAACCTGCAGCTGACCACGGAGCTTGTTGAGGATGCAGACGGCAAGAGCCTCGCCGTCGATGTCCTCGGCAATGATAATCAGCGGGCGGCGCAGCTGGGTTGAGGCCTCGAGAGCAGGGATGATGTCCTGGACAGCCGAGATCTTCTTCTCAGACAGCAGGATCAAGGGGTTCTCAAATTCGACCTTTTGGGCCTTGGTGTCGGTGATGAAGTAGGGGGAGACATAACCGCGGTCGAAGCGCATGCCCTCGGTGACATCGAGCTCGTCCTGCATGGTCTTGCCCTCCTTGACGGTAATGACACCCTCCTTGCCAACCTTTTCCATGGCTTTGGCAATCATCTTGCCGACGTGGTGGTCGCCGTTGGCACTGATGGTGGCAACCTGGGCAATCTCCCCGCTGGTGGTGATGTCGCGCGTTTTCTTCTGCAGGTAGTCGACGACGGCGTCGACGGCAGCCTGGATGCCACGGCGCAGGTCCATGGGGTTGCAGCCGGCGGCGACGTTCTTGACCGTCTCGGAAAAGATGGCTCGGCCCAGGACGGTGGCAGTGGTGGTACCATCGCCAGCAACTTCGTTTGTCTTGGAGGCGACATCTTGTAATAACCGAGCGCCGAGGTTCTGGAACTTGTCCTTGAGGGTGACGGCCTTGGCAACGGTGACACCGTCTGGGGGGAGGGCAGCCGACGTTAGCAGAGTGACCCAATTGCGCCATTGCCCGCGTATTTTCCGGGGACTTACCCTTGGTGATCTTGGGAGAGCCGTAGCTCGATTCTATCAGGACGTTGCGGCCCTTGGGCCCGAGGGTTGTGGCGACGGCCCTGGCGAGGGTGTCGACACCAGCCAGGAGAGCGGCACGGCCCTCAACACCAAACTTGATATCCTATCGAGACGAGATGGGTCAGACTTGCAACTGCGCTGGCCGTCTGTGAGCCGTCATTCTTACCTTGTGGGCGAAGCGCAGCTGCTGACCCAGGCCAGCTCCAGCACGATGCCGGGCGGCGGCCGAGGACAGAGCCGAAACTCGAGCTCGGGAGCTCAAGGCGCGCTGCATGTTGAATGGTGGAAGAAGTTCTCACAGTAAGAAGTGTAGAGATGGGATGGAGGGTACAATGAGGGGAAGAAGAGTGTGAGCAGGTCACTTGCCAAGTTGGAGAAGCTTCTTGAGAGGCTCCGGAAAAATTGTCATCGGCAAAAAAATATGCGGCAGGGGACGTATAGACGAGACGTACGAAGTAGATTTCCTCAAACGGCCTAGCGCCTCCTCCACCAGTCTTCTACATTCTTCCAACGGCGTCTGCTCGGTAATTCTGAGCCGTTCCACCGACGACGACGACGCCTTCCTTTTCGTCATCCTGCCCAAGGATCAACCATCAATTAGTTGAAGGCAAAAACACACATGCTGCGTCATTTCCTCCGCTCTCAACAGCGCCCATGTCGGCCGTGAATTCCCTGTGCACTTTCTCTCGTCTCTCCTCGTGAAGCCCGTTCGTGTCCACATCAGTCTACGATCCGCAGGTATATGGGGAAAAGACCAGGTATTGTGTTCTTACTGCCCGCCAAAATCTGGGCGCGACTATTCTCCACAACGACATGTTGCCCACTAACGGCCGTGTCACCCTTTGCTACTCAGGGCCGGACTTGGGCTTCTTGGAGAGCATGGCCTTGATTTTCCCAAACCCCCTGGGCACCCCCTCGCTCTCTTGCTGAACCTCCCGGCCGCTGCCCTGTGAGTGCTCCGGCTCCCGTCGTTGCCGAAGCTGTTGCTGAAGCTGAAGCTGAAAGGCAGCGGCTTGACGGGACTCCAAGTTGGCAAATTGACCGCTCAAGAATGCTCGAATGCTATCCAGCGCCTCCTGCTCGGCAGCCGCGATCTGGCTCAAGGCACTCTGAATTGCTTGAACGACGACACCCTGGACGACCTGGCTCAGAGATTGTGGAATGTTGGCGATGACCTGGGACAGGTGGCCGACGAGGGTACACGTCACAGCGAGGTTCTCGTTGGCGGCCCGGTTGATTTGCGTGTGGGCACTGACCAGGTTCGTCAGGGCGCGGATGTGCGTGCTGGCAATCTCGGAATGTTGCTGAATGTCGCGGTAGTGCAGGTCGATCTGGCGGCTCAGAGTATCATTCTGCTCACGCAGGTCCGAGTTCTCCTGGCTCGCGGCTTGGATGACCTTGTTCAACTCGTTGACAACGACGCGAAGGGGCGCCAGTGCCGCCGCCGCCTGCTGCTCGACGGCTTCTTCAATGATCTCTCGGATCTTGGAGAGCTCGTCTTCGCTGGGGCTGCCACTGGCGGCCGGCACGGCTGCGCTCGGATGGGTGGAGTCGCTGAATGCACGTCTGCCAGGACCACTCATCACCGGGCGTCCAGGCGTGCCTGGGGCCGGGATATAGGAGCGACCAGCAGCCCTGAACTCTTGCATGGCACGCTCGAGGCCTGGAGGCAAGACATTGGTGCGAATCCTCGGGGGGGGCGCAGGACTCGCAGAAGGCAGGGCGTTTTCAGAAGATGCACCTGGGCGACCGTGGGCTGACACGGCTCGCTGACCAAAGGTGGTTCTCGCCGTGGCAGCCGTGGTTCGAGTACGAGGCAACAACTGCTGCCCATTGCCAGGCAGGTCTGGTTGATATGGCTTGCCAGTCTCCTCTTGGACGGACTGGGCGTCGGTTTGAGGACGCTTGTCTCCCTGGCCACCGCTAGGGCCATTGCCTCGGCCGCCCGAGGGAAGCATGCCGACTGCCTCTTCTGGTGCAAAAGTTAATATTGACTCAGCGTGAAGCGGGCGTGAGCAAATGCGGAGGAGACTCGAGGCTCACGGTTTCAGAGGCAAACCAACCGGAACCAGCAACATGAGGTGACTGGCGACGCTTTGGAACCGTGCGCCTGGAAAGCACAGGGAAAAGAGAGTGTGGGGAGGCGAGGATGCCGGGCGGCAAGCTTCTGCGGAGTGGGAGCAGAAACGAGAATGTGAAGAGTGAAAAGCAGCTTCTGAGGTTTGTCCGACTGCACTGGGTTGCCAATCAGGCAGGGTCTCTGTTGGTATTATCGGTTGAACACAATAGTCCAAGTTCTGCCGTCACCCGGGCAACTGCGGCAACTGCAGGCCGAACAAGCTGCTCTCCAGCGCAGCCAGCCAGCGGCCACGGCACCTACACCGTCTGTTGGCTTGGAGCGGGGGGGATCTCATCTTGATAAGATAAAAGCTCCTTGGTCGCTTTCTGCTCGGAGGGAGGGCTTTGGGGCTTTGGGCTACACCACATGGTATTACGGCACTATGTCAGTCTAGACTTAAGGCCAGAGAGCTTCAAAGCCAGAGAGAGGCTCATGCTTAGGTTTCGCCTTGAGAGGTTTTCAGGCAACGCATCTAGCGTGGGACTTTGCTGAACTTGGCAAACATCAGAATGAGGCCTGGTTTTTCTTGGGGCGGGTCGACAGACACTCACTCGCGCCATGATGGCACAACTGCTGCCTGCGAGGGAAATCAACCCATGCACCAACCCGTGCTGTTTGTCATTATGTCCAGAGCTAGAGTGCTAGACGCCATATCGAGCGAAAACTCCCGAGTTTGTTCCCCGCGAGTCCAGCGTGTTCCTCCTCCAAACCCGACTCTTCGCAGCCACATCAAGGAGACAGATCGAGCCATGCCACGAGGAAGCAAGGTAGGGACTAAGCCGACTCGTCGGCAGAGGCTGGGGCGTCTGCGCAAGTTTGGTTTGGTCAGCACGAGACCCGGCGGATGGACAGAGCAGCTGAAGCTTACCAGACAAGTCGGAGGCGACGGGGCTTTCCGCCTTTTCCTTCTTGGCCCGTTTCTTGATGTCCTCGTCAGAGCCCGTCGACTCCTCGTCCCTCTTGAGCTTCTTCTTGCTGGACTTTGGGGCACGGCGGGGCGCGGCCTTTCTCTTAGGAGTGGCTGGCGGTACCTCGCTCTCCTCGGTGCCGTTGGGCGACTTGGTCGGGGCGCCTACTCCATGAGCCTTGAGGAGGCGCTCGTATCTCTTCTGACTATGTGCATGTTGGGCATCAGCAAGCTGGTCAGAAGAAGAGGGACAAGGGCGGCAACTCACGCGGCGGCCTTGGTGACGATTCCGAGCTGGTCGGCAACAGCCTGAAAGTTTGGCTGAGGCAAACGTTAGCTGTGGTGTTTGGCCGAGCTGGGTTCACGTGTGTGTACCTTTCCGCCGGTTGCATTGTGGATGCAGGACACGAGAAACTTGATCTGCTCGGTGCTGTCTTGAGTTTTAGACATGTTGAAGAGCTGAGACGCTGACGCTGTTAGTACGGACATGCTCGTCGGGACCATGGGGCAAACGCCATGTCAGCGTGCTGTGACGCGGCTGGGTGATGGCGAGCAGCGACGGAAGACTATAGGGAATAGGGACTATGAGAGAATGGGGACGACTTACCAGAGAGTTGATGGTTGCAAAGGGTTGCAAGCGATGGTGGTGCTAGAGGTTGAGCAGAGTGAGCAGAGGTTGAGCAGAAACGAGGCCCGAGGTCAGAAAGATGCAGAGGGGAAAAACGGGGTGGCTGGGAGAGAACAGGCGGAGAGACTTTATACCCCGTAGAAACATGGCAGTGGAATCGCCAAATCAGGATTCGGGGCACGATAAAAGGTGCGGCCTAGGGCATCAACCCTGTCTCTGCACGTCCTAGAAGCAGGCGACTCCAACCACCTCCAAGAGAAGCATATAGTGTGGTTGCCATCGTATAGTTGGCCGAGTCTCCATGCGTATCCCGCAAGGACGTCGACTCGACTTCCCCGAGCTGCGCCGTGCCGAGTGAGGCGTGGGCAGAGTCGAGATGCTTGGTTTCCACGGCCAGTGTTGGCGCCTCTTGCCGGCCTCTCCTTGGAAGCACGTGTTTGATGAGAATCGCCGTCGTCGTCAACCGAGTTCCTACGTGACCATCGACCTTGAGCATCCGAGGAAACAGCATCTCATCTCCATGGTTTCGTCCGTCCTCAACGTAGTTGTGCGAGATGATGGCACGAGTGGCCGACTCGGTAGATGAGTTGTCTGGCCTCTGCCTTCTTCATAGTCTCTATCCTTGGTGGCGCTGCGACTCGATGCCGCACCGCTGTAGAACCTCATAGCCAACCGCCCATCCCCCCATCGTATCCCCCCAGCATCAAATCTCACACTCGTCGTCCGTCCCCTCGTCCGCCACCCGCTTCCCCGCCTTCTTGCGCGGCACGCGCTTCTTGACCACCTTGGCATCGTCCAGAGGGGCATCCGACGCGCCTCTCTTGCGGGGGCTGGCGCTGGCGGCGTTCTGCTCGCCCCAGCCGTGGCGGACCGACATCTGGCGGAAGCGCTCCTTGGCGCACTTTGCGTCCTTTAGCCCCAGGTCCGCCGCCACGCTGGTCCAGTCGGCGTCGGGCTTCTGCGTCATGTTGTCGAAGACGGCCTTGATGAACCGCATTTCGGTGCCATTGAGCGCTGTTGGGGCTGTTGGGCCTGCTGGGCCGTCGGCCTCGTTGCCGTCGGTCGCCTTCTTGCGCGCCATGCTGGCTTTTTTCTGGTCTTTTCTGCGAGAGGCCGTCAGTTGGGGGGCCCAAGACGCGGACGCGGGGTAGACAGACCTGGTCGGGCAAGATTGTCGAGATTGGGATTTCGGCCCCGTCGGGTTTGGCTTGAGCAGCGACGAAGCAATTTGCGCGGATGGTGTTGAGCAGAGGGAAGGAAGTGTGTGTGCAGCGGGCAAACCCTATGCCGAGCGAAAAGGCCACAAATTGGACCCCGGTCACCCTATACCCTGTGGTCTGCTACAGGCCGTTGACGGAAACTCCAGTTATCCCCCTCTCTTGGGTGGCAACTCTGGAGATGCAGGGAAATGTTTACGGCAAGGCGAGCAGTAGCTGATACTTGGGGCAGCCGAAGCTGCCTGAGACCATGAGTCCGTACGAATGATTCGCCTATAGAGCTCTCCATATTTGGTCCCTCGATTCAGCACCGAGTCCTCACTGCCATACATCCAGTTTCCCCTTGTCCTCACCACAGCAAGTTCCACTTGGTCTCACCACTGCAAGACAGCATAGAAGCGAAACCTCCTCTCCGTAGTTTCGAGAGTCACGCACGCGTCCGAGCCTAAACCGACTCCTCCCGCTGCAGAGCCATCAGCTCCTCCTCAAACTGAGAAGGCGGCTCGAAAGCCTCTTCCTTGACGCCGTTGTCGTCATCGTCAAGCTGAGTCTCATCCTTGAGGGATGCCTCATCTTCAACGGGGTCCTCTTTAACGATAGGCTCCGGCTTGGACTTGCCGCGACCGCGACCCTTGCCCCCAACCCGGCCCGTGTTCTTGGCCACCTTTGTGGGCGTTGCGTTCTTGGCCACCTTTGTGGGCGTTGCAGCGTTCGAGTTGTCGCGCTTCTTGCCAGAAGCCCCAGTCGCCGAGGTTGGCGTCTCGGCATTGGAGGTGATGCCAAGCTTGCGCTTCACTTGGCCAAAACGGACCTGAAAGAATATCGTTAGCCGTCCTGAAGAGACAGAGGCAACATAAAGGGAAGCATAGTTGACTCTCCCACAATATAGAGACTTGCTCAACTCACCCTGGCCACTTCAGCACTCTTGAAGCCCTGCTCTGCAGCGACTGCACTCCAATCAATGTCCGCTTTGTTGCGGGTATGCTTCACTATCGCGAAAAAAAACATGGCCTCGGTGGCAGAGGGCTCCTTCTTGGGAGTCGTCACCTCATTCGGTTCAGCCATTGTTTCTGCTTTTGCACTAAAGGACAAGGGTTAGAATGCATTCTTCGCACCTTTGGCTTCTGAATGCCCCCTTGAGAAAAGACCCGGTACTCACCTTGAGACAGGATCTGTTTTTGGTTGCCGAGGTTGGCTCTGAAAAGAGCAGCAATGGTTTTTGAGCAAAGGCAAAAGGCTTCTTCTGTGTTGGTAAAAAAGGAAGTTTTTGGGCTTCCGTGGGTTTCAGAATGGAGAGAAAAGGGGACATTAATGGTTGGCCGTTGCTGGGCAGCCGAAAACGTTAGGACCGACTATTCTTGCAGCTGCCCCAGGCCGTCAGAATAGCCATGCAAAGAGCACCAATGCGATTTCACTTGCCTGAAGATTATAGAAACGTTCCGAGTCACCGTAACCGACTCTCGGCCAACATCCTGAAGAAAGGGAACCGTAAAGGTTTCCACGCAATTGAGTCCACTCCGTTGTCAGGATGGAACATGATTAATATACAATGTATAGCAGCAACCCTCACCATTCCCGTAACTCCCGCCCGGTATCCAGAAGGGGACACCAGTACGCCCCCGCGTAAAGGTCCCTCATCAGGTACGCTCAAGGTGAATCTTTCGTCGTCAGGTCGTCAAGAGAAAATAACAAATCGTCGTGCGCCCGTTTGTACACGAACCACTGGAACCGCCTCTCGTCGCGGCCAGTTTGCATTGAGAATCAAAACATTCTCAAAACAGCGGCACGTCATGGTAGCGATGGTCCCATGTCTGGCCACAGTCTGCCAAAGACTGAGTCCCGCCGAGGCTGCCGAGCTCATCTTGTACTCCCGTGGGCCCGACATTATATCCGCTCAAGTCGTAGGAAGCGTCAAGGGCACTGAAGGCTGGAGAAGGGGCCGTGTGGCCGAGGTAGTCGGGGCTCACGCTGACGCTTGTTTCTGGAGCTAGTCCACAGGGGTGAAAGCCTCTTTCCACGGTTGCCGGACGCATGGACATGACGTGCGACATGTCATCGCTGCAAGGCGTGAGGAGCCGAGCGTGGAAGTCATCGGGGGCGTCGCAAGGATACGGAGAAGCGGCCGACACGGGCGAGTACTGTGGCGACGTTAGCTTCGCTTGTCACAGATTGCCGCAAGTATCGAGTATTCTTGGCATACCTGAGGATATGACGACAGGCTGGGGGCCGACTCGGACTTGACGGCGACGCTCTTTCGAGGCTTCTGGGCCTTCTTGGGCTTGTTCACGCGAGCCTTGTCGTCACTACAGGCCCTCGTCTGCGGTTCTTGACGTGTGACGGCGGCTCGAAAGCGAGCAAATCGCATTCTAGCTGCATGCCCGTTCGAAATGGGTTGCTTCAAGACAGGATCTTGAGCGACTCGGTTCCAGTCAATCTAGACGAGTCAGGCATGCCGCCGGCTGACATGAACTTGAACACTCACGTCTTTGAGGTCTTTTTGCTTGAGGATGGCAAAGAGGAAGCAGGCCACGGTGTTGTCGCTATTGGGAACCATGGTGGCTGTTGAGCGGAAGATGACGAGGTAAATGAAGATGGAAGCACAAGTATGCAAGCGAGCCGCAGGCAAGAGACCGTCTTTGGTGACGGAGAAGATGAACGAATAGCAGAGGGTGAGGGAAGAGAGAGGAGACGAGGGGCCGGTGAGCGGGTGCCGGGTATATATCGTGATGATGCACGCCAGCAGCTGCGAGAAAGTGGCCCAAGACGGTAGTCGAGGCGAGTCAGCGTGAGCGTCGGTGGTATTTTAGGCGGCAAGGCGGCATAGATGACGAGATGGGGTGCAACGGTGGACGAAAGGGGCCGAGACAGGCCGTCGAGACGGTGGGCGGGCCAAGTCGAAAGGAGCAAGAGGACGGCGGCGGGAAAAGTCGATGCAGAATGGAGAGAGATTAGAGCCCGGCAGCTGACTGACGATGACGCTGGCAGCCTTGTCCACGACGGCAGTTTGCCAAGGCAGCGATGGGCTTCCAGGGGGGGGGGGGAGAGAGAGAAAAGAGGAGGCCAAGGATAGCGGCAAGACGAGGAGGAGAGGGAGGGGGACCGCAACCAACTTAAATACAGGCCGGCATCGAGGCGGCGACCGACGGACTGCGAGTACGAGAATGCAGGGATGCAGGAACCAACACGCCACGACTGGCGGGCGGAGCTGGCTCCCCATGATGCTCGAATCGGCAGCCAGTCGCAGTGGCAATGGGACCTGACGTGTCTCTAGGATCGAGGCGAACCGGGGTGCGGGCCCCCGAATTTAGCCAGCACCTCGGCTTGCCTCGCCTTGGGGATCCTAGTGAGCCTTAGCCCTTAGCTCCAAGGCCTCACGGTTGCCTGGGGGGGGGGCGGCACCCGGATGGCGTAAAGTGGTGGTGGGCGGACCGTGGTGTCAGTGGTCAAGGATTGCCGGGGGGGGGGGCGTTTAGCGCGTAAAGTGGCTGCAGCAGTGCAGACGTGCCCGCCCGCTAAGAATTCAGGGGGGGGGGGGTGCGCGCTGGGGGGTCAACCCGGTAACGACTCTCTCAACATTCGCCGGGGAGTCAGAGGCCACCCATTACTACCCGACCTCTATCAAGGAGGAGGGGTGGCAAGCAAAGGGAGAAAAGTTAAATAAAATGAATGGTGATCAAAAGGAACAAGTGGAAAACCCTCATCGTCACCCGTCACCACCATCACGGCATTACTTTTGTCAGTCACGCTTTAAGCTTTGACTTCAGCTTGCGTGTCGACCGCTGGCCATTGGAACGGGCGTAATGGGATGCAGGGGGACCAGATGCTGTGGACCAGATGCTGTCATGGGCCCCTTCGTCCCGCTCGTCACACAGGCGTCGCGTGTGAAGCTTCATTTCGCTACCCTAGAAGGACATGGGCGAGACGGGCGAGAATTTCATTCGCGTGCCTGCTTCGTCGAAAAAACATGTGTGTATCGTATGCGGTTTCGAGGGAACCAAAGGGAATAAATTGCCAGCCGAGACAGGCCCAACAAAACAGGGGTCGACAAGAGAGTGTGAGACCCTGGCTGTGACTCATGGTACGGGGATGATTGACAGGCAAGGCAAGGCGAACCCAAAGTAAAAATAAAGCAGATGCAAAACCCTAACATGTTCATCTAGAATATGCATTTATTATCCTCGTCAGCAGGGCCGTGTACACATGGCACTTCGTACTACCGGCGTCGGTGGCTTCTCACGGATGCCATCTTGACGGTGCTTCTCGATGATGCAATCAAAGGACGGCGGAATGGTCGGCTCGACGGGGCCCGCCATGGCTGGCATACCTCGCATGCGATAAAACATGCGTACGTCCGAGCCACTCGACTTGCACGGGGCGGGGCCTCGGCTTTCCAGTCTCACCAGGCTGGCTGCCTGAAATGAGCGGCGGCCGAAGCAGTGACCCGGCCTCTTTCCGTGATTCACTCGCGAAAAGCCTTCCACTTGGGAGAGCGAGAAATGGAGCCATTGCGACTTTTTCAAAGGGCTTTCAAAGTATCTAGACGTCATGGAAAGGGGGTGAAGGAGAGACGGAGAGGGGAGAAATCTCAGGTCATGAGGGCCGGCGCAGCCAAGAACTCGCCCCCCTTCCTTCGTGGATAGTGCTGGCCGCATCATCCACAGGAGGGGCCGACGTCGCAACCACTAGGGCGATCAACGGGCACCCAAAAAGAGTCGGTTCAACCGGCCAAAGAGCTCAAGAGATGGGAAAAATTTGCATAGTAGCCGTAGACACCATTTGCCACATTCTGAGCTGGTTTCAAGGCCGCCCATGGTTGGGCGGAGGCGTGGGCGAAAGGCGGCGTCGTGGAGGGCATGGAGAGAGGTGGTCTGGAAGACGCGACTGGCGCGCTCTCGGCGGGGCTCGTGCGACGAGGGTGCCGCCAGGCTGCCACGAACTCACGTGAGTCCTTTTTGATTTTTCCAGCCGCTTCCGGAGCCCGTGTTCGCTTCGTACGTATGTAGATACATATGTACCTGGGCGGGGCGGGCCCACACTTCGACAAGCTGCATTCTGGGTCGGGACTTCCCAAGAAATCGGACAAGGCGTAAAAAGATAGCGCAAGGGGTTGTCTCCGCGTAATAAAAAGCAAAGTGCGATGCAGTGCTGGTGTGGGAGAGGTGTAGTAAATTGCCACCTTGAAAGCACCTCGTTCCCTTCTCTACTCGATTTTGTATATTGCAGATACCTAGGTAGGTGGTTTCTTGCTTCCTGCTCTGTTTGCACATGCCCGGCAAGAGGGAGGCTGAGTCGTGGCTGCGGACGCCGGACAGTGTCGCTGATGAGCAGGCGCAGAGGGCCGCAACATGGCCGCCTTCGCATTATAGGTAGATGCACGCACTGCCGACGAGGGAACACCCTTGGGCAGACATCCTCCAACTTGTTGTGCGCCCTCAGGTCCGCATAGGGCCGGCACCGGCTCGAACAATCCGGTTGGCTGGATTTCTGGCGGCCGTTTCCCCGTAAAAGCAAAACATGCAAGTCAAGCGGTGCAACGCAGGCCAAGAGTGTGGTGGGAATAGGTAGAATGTCGCGGGGAGCTCTCACTCCCGCCCGGCGGCCTCCATTTTGGCTCATTTTGGCTGGGTGCCAAGAAGACCAACAAGTCCTGGGGGACCGAATCGGTCGACCAGTCGAGTGCAGCAAACCGGCGTTTTGCATCATTTCCCGTTTACGAGAGCATCTCTCAGCCACTCTGATAATCGTCATTTAACATGTGCAGTCAAGCAGGCAAGATTGGCCTGCTCACGAGGCTGAAGGGCCGCCGGTCTGCAGGGCATCGCATCAGGTTTGCGGACGCCTGCGGACTGCTCGCGTAGTATTCGTTCGTACATACCTTGATGGAGATGCCAAGAGGAACCCAAACAAAAAAGACGGTGTCAGAGGGAGAGACACGCGCCAAGTACTGAGAAGAAGCTCCCGCGAGTTGATGGCGGCGGCTAAACGACGCTTCAGCCCCGGCTAAGCCTCTGCATCAAGGACCAGCGGCCGCTACAGAAGACGGGACAGCATCATGTTTTGCCTCGCAATGACCCATCTCGGCCAATCCATCTTCGCATTGTCTCTGGTCGCATCGAGTTCTGCTGCCGCCAAAGACTCATAATTGCGCCCGCCGCGCAGACGTTGCAGTTGCACGACAGACTTCCTCGAGCCCGGATGCCGGAACAAGACTTGTCCCAGCCTCCGGCTTTTCCACGTGCTGCCGCGCCCGGAGCACAGTGGCGCACGGGCCATCATTGATCCTCTCTTGCCCAATTAAGTCTCTAGTTAGCCGTCCCTCCCCCCCCCCCTCAACCGTCCCTCTCGGCCTACCTCCCCTACCAATTTCTCACTAGCAATTTTGCCATTGACGCAACATCTGCTCTTAACACTGCCTATCGTCGACCAGCGCAAACGACTTCTCCTGGAGAGGGAGCCTTTCGCGACCCACACTACTTATCGCGTGACATGGCCATGAGCAGCAAGAATTGGAATGACCGTGCAGACAAGGACTTATTCTTTACCATTTTATCCGTCAAGAACATTGGCGTCATCAGCGGCTCAGAATGGGCCACCATTGGCAACCACATGCGAACGCTAGGCTATGGCTTCACTAATGAGGGATGCCGGTAAGTCCTCTCACGAGCTTCCGTTGTCTTGTGGCAATGCCGCATCTTCTCCGATGCCGTCGCTCGAGCCGTCGTCTTGTTTGGACATGCCGGGCTGGCTCTCCGCAAGCAATGCCATGAGCCGCCCGCAGTCTCTTGAGAGAGACGACGGCACAAAGCCGGCAGCCACACCGCGTCCAACAAATCAACGTCTCGCACTCCTTCTCTCTAACAGCACGCCTTGAGCTCGAGTATTGACACCTCGTCTCTCAGACAGCACTTTCAGGGGTTGAGGCGAGCCCAGAACAAGGCCGACGCCAACGAGGTCGCTGCGGAAAACGCCAAACTCACCGACCCGACGCTGAATCCCATCACGAGAAGACCAGGCCCCGGACGAGGCCGGCCCAGGAAGTCGCAGCAGGACATGCCCGAGCAACCCAGCCAAGCGACCGGTGCCTTTCCCGGCCACGGCCACGGCCCCGGCCCCGGCCCGGGACAAGTCCCTGGCGCCGCGTCGAGATCGTTCCCTGGAGCTGTGACGGGGCATTTCTTCGGAGCCGCGTCTGGGCAAGCTCCTGGTGCTGTGCCGCTCGCGCCCCCCGGTCAGATGCAACAGGGCCAGGAGCCTGTAACGCCTCAACAGCCCCGCGAAAACCCTACCGATGGCCAGCAGGTATCCTTGGCACCGGCTGTGGGACCCCCTGGCAATGTACCGGGGCCTGTCATAGATACACCCAGCGCCCAGCCAGTCCCGGTCTCGTCGACGCAGGGCGGAGAGATTGAAGAGGCCGATGTGGATGCCGACGGCGCTGAGAGTGCGGGCCCACTAAAGCTAGAGGAGCAGGCCCAAGACGACATGGACGAGCATCCGGCCAAGCGACAAAGATTGGAGACGCAGAGGCCGGATGCTCGAGCCGAAGCCTTGTACGAGAGCGCTCAGGATGCGGCCGAGCACGACCGGGCTCTGGATGCCGAAGCTGAAGCCGAGCACGACCGGGCTCTGGATGCCGAAGCCGAAGCCGAGCACGACCGGGCTCTGGATGCCCAAGCCGAGCACGAGCTGGCTATGGATCTTCAAAACGAAGCCGCAGCCGAGCGGGCTCTGGACGACGAGGCGATGCTGGCCCTTGCCGCGCACAACGGGTCGAGTGCTGCGGATGACTACGAGTCAGAGTGAGTGTTTTGAAGACGGATGGCTTTTCAGGGGCTAACGTTTGTATAGGTTTGACAATTACGAAGGGACCTAGTATGTCAATTACGAGGCCTGGTGTGTCGCGCAAGGGGCCGTGGGTGGAAGTGAGAGCCCTGAGGTTTCCAGCCAGCAGGGTGCCTGATTGTTTGAGCTGCGATGATATCCTTCAGTTCTATACCTGGGAGGCGTCAATTCTTGGGCGTTATTCTTGGGTGGTGTGCGACATGTGCTGTGACGGGCCGAGTCTGGCACTGGGTTGTGTCCGAGGGTTGAAGTCGTTGAAGTCTTATCGTTGGGCAATGGCGTCTTGCTGCAGGTCACTCGTGCCGTGTGCCTTTTGAGATGTGTAGCTATCAAGCAGCTTCTCGGAGAAGTGGTTTTGTCGTCGGGCTGAAGGCGTCGTGTGCCAGCTGCAAACGACAAGCAGCGTGCCAGCTGCAAATGACAAGCAGTGTGCCAGCTGCAAACCACAAGCAGCAGCTTTCTTCAGCCACGTGCTTCTTCTTGTTGTCGAACAAGGCTCTTTGCAATGGCCAGGCTTCCATTTGCCAATCCTGCCCCGACGCAACGCACGCTGCAAACCACAAGCAGCAGCTTTCTTCAGCCACGTGCTTCTTCTTGTTGTCGAACAAGGCTCTTCTTTGCAACGCCCAGGCTTCCATTTGCCAATCCTGCCCCGACGCAACGCACGCAACACACGCAACACGCACGCACAGCGAAGCCAAACAAGAAAGCATCCAGCAACGATGCCTTCCAAGGGCAACCCGAGCATCTGGCACGACGCCCCCTTTCTCGGGGACCTCGCGCTCGTCCTGTACGAGGCCGCGTACCAGACGGGCGGCCTCACGCCGCGCATCAATAACTCGGTCGAGGAGACGCTCCGGCAGCAGGGGCATGAGGTTACGTGGGAGGCGATTCGGTACGTCGGGCTGGTTTCCAACAATTTTTTTGGCTCTTTTGGGGGGGGGGGGCCTCTGAACCGCGTTTTGCGTGGTTTGTTGACCGAGAAAAATTTGCCTTCTCCCACACACACACCGCACACACACACCCGCGCTCTCGCTCGCTCTCTCTCTCTCTCCATTTCCTCTATATTTCCTCATACTTACATATCTCTTCCCCGCCGCACACTCGCACGCACATACCACCCACCCCTGCCCTGCTATCCGCCCTGTACTTTGTAATCTTGCTCTGCTCGCACGCGCCGCCGCCTCCTCCACTTGCCTCTTCGATCCCTGCTGCCCTTCTATCCTCGTCGACGCCACCGAGTAACCGACATACCGTATCCGGACCCCCCCTTCCATCTACACGACAAAGGCCCAACAATTGTCGGTCTCGGGAGCAAAAGATGAGCCGGCAGACGATGCGATGGGGTCCCGAGGTCCACGAGGATATCCTCATCACATTGTTTCAGCATATCAACCTGGCGAGCAGCGACTGGGCCAAGGTCATGGACGACCTGCGCGACAAGGGATACACCTTCACCGAGAGCGCGCTTCGGTATGCCCGTCTCCATCCATGGTGGCCATCGTCTACCCGTCCCCATTCCTTGCCCTTCCTCAATGGCACGTTTGCCTTTTTCATGCACTGGTTGCCTCGCCAGCTCGCCTCGTTGCCCGGAGCAACCACTCCGAAATTGTTGCTCTCTCTTTTTTGCCTTGCTCCTCACCATTTTCTTCAACGCATTGGGCGCGCTTTAATGTCCGCCTGCTATTTTTTTCAAACATCCCTTGTCAACCGCCTACCCTCTCCCACCCTTGCGCGGCACCATGTCCGTCAAGACGACTCGAGGCTGGGATGCAAACTCCCACGAGGCTCTGCTCCTGGCGTTTATCGACGAGATTAAGCCAAACAAGGCCATGATCACCAACGTTACAGAGCGGATGAAGGCCCAGGGCTACACATACTCCTTCGATGCCATCAAGTGCTTGCGGCCGTTTTCCTTTGCTGTCTGGCTGCCATGTACTTCTTGGTGGCTCTCACTTCAACCAGGCTGACCTTTTTCTCTCGATAGCCAGCACGTGCAGAAACTTCGCAAGGGCCGCGACCTGAGTGGCGTCGCCAACGCCGCCGGGGGAGGCGGCACTCCGACCAAGACCACGCCATCCAAGGCTGGAGGGCGCGGTCGCAAGACGCCCTCGAAGCGCGGCAACAAGGAGCTCACTCCTGTCGAGGACGACGAAGAGGTCAAGAACCTCAAGAGAGAGGCCCCGGACGTCGAAATCAAAAAGGAAACCCCCAAGAACAAGAGGTTCAAGGCGGAGCCCGTGTACGTTGCGTTTCCGTTGACCCCCTCCATCATTGTTGATCGTCATTAACGTTGCTCTGCACCACACAGGCCGGAGCCCGTCTCGGACGACTGTGGGGATGAGATCTGAGTCCTCGCCACACCCACGGCAACCGAGATGGTTCGCCAGGATCCTTTCGCGGATGGACAGACGGAGCTAGGGGGAAACATGTGGGATTTGCTGCTCATGTAATTTCGCACACGAAGGCGTTGCTAGGTCGCTCATCTGAGTGAGCCATGGCTCTTGACCAAAATCAAGTAAAGGCCTGATCATGGCCGAAACCCCTCGATGTTTTGCATCCGAGACGAGGGTGACTGGGTGTTTGCGTGGGCGCGGCTCTTTTCCAAAGACTGTGACTCGGCCCACGATGGAGAGCCGGAGATGGGGCATATGCGAGGAGAGTCGGCATGGACATGTCCCGGCACCGTGTATAGAGCCAGAGACAGCTGGCCAGGGAAGTCGGGACAACTACTTGCGTGAACTGGGCTCGAGGAGTCGTCTGGCTCGGAAGCCGGAGCAGACGCCGCGCCATGCCACAGGCTGGGGCAGCACGGCATCCTCCTCGCTATCCTGACGCCCCAGAGACACGAGGAAGCCGCTCCAGAGAGGACGCCGGGGCGCCTCGAGTTCCAGACAGGGCACCCTCGTCGTAGACGGCCTGTGGCCCCCCCCCCCCCCTCCCTTTCCCTAATCTCACCGCTCCAGGGGGGGTGCGCTGCAAGGCGTGTAGGCTCTCGCAGGACGGGAGCAGGCGCCCAGCAAAACCAGAGGGGCGGGCCCGTTGGCCGGGCCACAGGGCTCGACGTCGTCCTGAGGCACGAATGGGGTTCTTCGGGCGGGCCGTTGTCGGTTTCCCCCCTGCTCGACCACCAGCCTTGCCAGCTTCTTGGACTCGTTTCTTCCTCCCTGCCCTCACCACGCACCGCATACACGCGCGCGCAGCCGAAGCCATCACCGTGTATCAGGCAAACCTGAAGCATCAAGCCATCACCGCTCCGGACCCTGAGCGTAATCAATCTCGCGTACGTTTCCCGTTTCCTCGCCCTCGCTCTGCTTTCCAAACAAGCCTCGCTCGTTGGCGCTCTCTCTCGGAGCAAAACTCCTGCAAGCTGCTTCCCTCCCCCCCCCTGCAAACGCTCCCCGTTGCAACCCTTCACCGCCCATACTATCCCAGACACAGAGAGAGAGATGGGCTGACGACAAAACTTGCGCTCCTCAGATCAATCTAGCTCTTTCCGAGTTCTCTCCCTTTCCTCACTTACCACCAGCCTCTCTTCGCAATGGGCGCCGGTGATAATAAATGGGACTCCATCGCCGAGCGCGACCTCTGCATGGCCGTCATCATGGCCAGCCACGAGGGACGCGTCACGTACAACTGGGCCAAGACGCACGCCATCATGGAGTCCATCGGCCATGCCTTTACAAAGGATGCCATGTCGTTGGTTGCCCTCTTGTCTCCTGGCGACGAACATTGCTGACGGAGAGCCCTAGCCAGCACTTTACCAAGAAAATCCTAAAGGACTTTAGGACTCGCCACGGAGACATCATCGGCTGCGCGCCGGCGACGCCAAAGAAGGCCGCTGACACCCCGGCCAAGCGCAAGGCGTCTTCGGCCAAGTCGGCCAAGTCGGCCAAGTCGGCCAAGAAGCTTTTCGAGGTCAAGTATGATGGCGGCGATGGTGACGACGACGACGACGGCGACGACGTCAAGCTCGCCGAAACTCCGTCCAAAAAGGTCAAGGTCGAGAAGCAGCCGACTCGCCCTGTCAAGAAGGAAAAGTCATCCAAGCGTGGTCCAAGGTATGTTTACTCCCGCACTGCCCCCCCCGTCGTCAAGGGAAGCTCACGCCAACACACTCGTACAGTCAGACTGCCGACATTGACAACTTCGAGGCCTGGCTGGAACACGACGATGGATGTTAGCTCTTGTATCACCGGTCAGCAGCAGTAGCGTGTACTCAGTCAAGACCCTGGGCTATGAGCAAAGGAACCCGAATGGTGTCTCATGTGGTGACTATTCTCTTCTACGAGCTTCAGGATTAGGCAAAACTGGCTTTGCAGCAGTTCTAGTGCAACGAGGGACTGGAGAAAACAAACATGGTGGCTGGCAACGCAGATGCAACTTCTCTCTGCTGACTGCAAACTAAACAACCATCGTTCAGCCATTCACGAAGCCAGCAGGCTCAAACGATCCATTTCCCGCCCTACCGTCATGGTGCCCAGCCTTTGATCCCAGTGCTTGCCTGACCTCCAAACGCCATAGTAAAGCCTTCCCCTGAGCCGACGCTCAAATCGGCTGACGGCCATCGAGTCGGTGGCCTTCGCTTGGCCCCTTCTTATCTGGCGCCTTGGACTTGTCATCTGCTTCCCCCTTTCTTTTGGTCGTTCCGCGAAGGCTTTGCCCTCGGCCGGCAAAATGAGCCTTGTCGGCATTTTCCTTGTCCTTCTTCTTGTCGTCGTCAGTCTTTACTGGCTTCAGCTCGTACCCAAAGAACAGCTTGTTGGGGGGCAGTCTGAGCGGTGCAGGGGCGCCCGTCCGCCGCTTGGGCAATGCCGCCGGATCGGCCGGTGCTGGCGTGGCCGGCTTGGGAGTCGCGTTTTTGCTGCCCTTCTTTGCCAGGCGTTGGCCTCCGCCGAGGAAGCTGGTGGGCGTGCTCGTGACAGACGGGGCCATTGCGCTGTAGTTGATCGCCTGTGCCATGGTCCCCTGACTATGCAGCACTCCCCCGGCCGGGAGACCACCGCGGGTGCTGCGAGGGGTGCTGGTGCCGCTCTTCTTCTCCGGCTCGACGTAGCCGACAGGGGGGGCGAAGTCGACCGACACATCTGTTTCGATCATGCTGACGCCCATCTTGTCCGTCTCCGGCTTGACGTCGAGAACGGCCACGTCGAAGATCTCGTCATTGTACTCAAAGTTGAACACGTCGCCTTTCGTGAGAGTGGCAAAGTTCCTAAATGCCCTCTCGAGAACGGCCTTGGGATCGCTGATTTCGAGGAAGTTGACCGACTGGGGCTGCAACTTGACCATCTTGGCAAGCTCAAGGGAGGTGGTTCGGATCTGGATCATGTCTCCTACGTCCATGCCGAGCGTCACCATCATCTAGGCGCGGCGACTTAGCTTGAGCACAGGCTTGGAGAGGGGCAGAACCGTGTCACGCACCCACTGCGGGATATACGCCCGCCCTTCTTCGGCGATGAACTCGAGCACACCGGCGTGCGATTGCTTGCCCTTTTCGCCGTTGATCATCTCCATCAAGAGCGGCCACTGGACGTGAAGCTTGGAGACCTTGTCCAGAGAAGAGGGCGGGAGGATGATCTTGGAGCCATAGTTCAGTTCCGGGCGCTCAGAGCCCGGGGCCATGATGACGGGGTAGCATCTGTAGTACTCGTCAAATCGCTGTATGATGGGTCGTCGGCCATGGCGCGCCAGGTTGTAAAGATGCTCTGGGTTGCTGGGATCATAGCCGCCGCCGTATCCGGAATACTAAACATTCCATGTGAGAGAGGTGCGTGAGGGGGCAGCAGCGGCCGGGCGACAGACCATCTTGGCGGCTCTTGTTGGCGCCGGCGAGCCTGTGTCGACGGCGAGTCGTGGTTGCGCGGCCCGCCGAGGGTTTCTCGCTGCCCGGATGAGGTACCGCTCAAGCTGCGTATGGGTTCGTTCTGCTTGCTCGAGATCCGGGTCTGGGTGGCGTTGGAGTGCGTCGAGGTCGGGTTGGGCTGAGTCGGACGTGGCCTTTGAAGGCGATGGCAAGGCGTGGTGGTTTGACGTGGTTTGAGGTGAGGTTGCCGGTACGAAGTAGGTACGAGGTACGAAGTACCTTTGGTACATGTACGAATACTGTGCCACTATCGAATTGAACGCCACAACACAGTGTTAGCTGCACCCAACACGGCGCGCGAGGGAAGTGAGTCAGATAGTGGCTGAAGATGAAGATGAAACCCCGATAAGGCACATGCATATAAGGCTATTCGTACATCATCGCTACGGCTTTGCTTCTTCTTCTTCTATTCCTTCGCCTCGCAAAGCATTTCCGTCTCCCCATTCCGGGCCAGTCCACACCGGGATGGCGTCGCGATTCTCGGCTGCGAGGCCCAACCGGGCTGGCGAGAACTTTGCCCGCACCAATCACAACGAACACAATACTGGCGAGGGCGAGTCCGACAGCAAACGAGTCAAGTTTGACGTGCGAAACCCATCGACGCTTGCCCCGGACGCTCGCCAAGAGGATTTAGTCTTGAGCGCCGACGTAATAGGCGGGAGGAGCACCACCAAGCGCGGCGCTGTCAACCTCGACGGCTATGACAGCGACTCGGATAACGAGACGTTCAATGCAAAGGCCGCAGCCCGCAAGGAGGGCAACGTAGACATCTTGGAGCAGCTTGACAAGTACGATGCACAATCTGGCGATGCCAGGAAACCCGATGCCGCCGGCGGCGGTAAAGATGACGACGACGACGACGACGACGACGACATGTTCGCCGTAAATGTCGACAAGCAACCCAAAGAAGCCGGCTCAGGTGACTTTGACGGCGCTGGGCGGAAGAAAAAGGGCGTCCACTTTCTCGACGCTTCCGAAATCCAGGGTCAAGTAAGCGAGAGCAAAAGCGGCGGCCGTGTCGAGCTACATGACGAGGAAAGCAGCAGCGACGATGACACGGACAAGGAGCTCGCCATCCTAGAAGAGGGCCTGGATGAAGAGGTCGGGGCTGGTGGCCTGAAACGCAACGCTCCCCGCGTCGAGGCCTTTAACCTGCGCGAGGAGATGGAGGAGGGCCGGTTCGATCAGGACGGCACCTACGTTCGCAGGGCCGAGGACCCCGACGCAGCTCACGACAAGTGGCTCGAGGGCCTCAGCAAGAGAGACATGAAGAAGGCTGCACAAGCCCATGAGAAACGCGAAACCGAAGCCCGCAAGCAGCGAATTCAGGAGGACGGCATCTTGGCTTCAGACTTGCTCAAGGCCCTGATTATGGAGTTGAAAGTGACAGAAACGCCCCTCGAGGCCTTGGCGCGACTGGGCAAGCAGCAGACAAGGCCCAAGAAGGTGCCCAAGTGGAAGCTGAAGAAGCAGAACAAGGGCGCCGAGGGCATGGATGTCGACTCTGGAGTCGAGGAGGACCCGGCGCAAGCCCGCATCAAAGAGTCCATCAACACCATCACGGATGCTGCAGACAAGCTACTCAGCCGAGATTACGAAGACATCTACGATCAAGAAAGAGAGCTGCTTGTCCGGGATTACTCGCGCCAGACTGGCGAGGACTGGGTTGAGCCCAAAGCTGCGGACCAATCGTCGGGGGGTGCCGAGACGTGGGAGTTTCGATGGACGGATGGGAGAGATGGCGGAGCCACGCAGGGCCCCTTTGACGGCGCCACCATGAAGGCGTGGGAAGAAGCTGGCTACTTTGGACAGGGCGTCGAATTCCGGCGTGCCGGCGGCGACGCCGACTGGGTGCAGACGGCCACATTTGCGTGACTTGCGCGGGGCTTTTGCAGCAGCGACGAGTGGTTCGAGTAACCCGGCTGCGCTGCCTCGTCGTCATTAGCAAGGCGCAGCGGGAATCACGGAAACACGGAAACACGGAAAGTGTGCAAGTGGTTGCTGCCGCTTTGCTACTAGTCCTTCGTATAATGGGCGTAAATTCTGTCCGTTCACTGGTCGGAATCGAGATAAGTATTGACTTCCTCATGGGGCTGGAGATGTGGGCGTCGTCATTGTGTGAGCAAGCCGCAGGCCAAAAGCCGGTAGGGGGTAGGTAATCCACATCCCCCTCCTTGAACGATGAAAAACTCTCTAGGTGAAGCAGCAAGACGTTGTTATGTTGACCTGGTGGTGCCTTGGGCCGCCTCAGCCTTACAGTCAATAAGCCTTGCGGCCCCTCCAATCAACAACGTCAAGCAGAGAGCCCAGCAGAGAGCCCTTCGCTTTGCTACCCTTGAGGGCGGCCTTCAGCGGCGGCATCCCTGGCATTTTTGGATGAAGACGGCGATTTGGTCATGACCGCTTGACAGTCGCAGTCCAGTGGAGTGGGGTACGTTTGGGCGTACTTCAGCAGTCGGCGAGGGCGAGAAGCCCACGGACAGACAGGTCCAATCAGTAGATGACGCCCAAGCTGACGAGGTTTAGCGCCTCTGCGAGTCGCACAGCGCAAGCGACAATGGAGCCGCCCAGGGCAGCGAGAACCGGAAAGGCCGGGCGGGCGTGGCCCCCGGTCGTCATCTTCATGGCGGACGGGGCTGTCGGCTCCGTACGTGGACGCATTCAGCCGCCTGCCTGCCATTGATTGCTCCGGTGAGACGGGGGAGTCGTTTTCTGTTTTCTATCGACAGCGAGCAAGGGTGGTACCTAGGAGGAAGGCTCGCCACTGTACGGAGTAGCTGATGGTTGTGCCAAGAGTATCAGGGCAGTCCTGGCCACGACGCTCCATGGATAGACGAAGCCGGTGCCTACCTGGTGGCAGAGGTTGCCCCTGGTGTCGCCGTGATGCTTCATCTGGTGCTGGAGGTAATGCGTAGGGCAGGTTTGAACGTGTGGATCCTGGATACTGCAGTGTCAGTGTCTGGTAGCAGTGTCTGGTAGCAGTGTCTGGTAGCGTGTCGTCGGCATGAGTTGAGGCGCCCCATAACAGAGCCTAACAGAGCTCTCCCCTCGCGAGGCAACACATAACCGGGTCACGGGTGCTCCGGGTTATGCGGCATCATAAGGTGTCATTCATTTCAGGTGACGAGCTATTCCGCCTCTCCAGGCACAACATTCATCATGCCATTCAGGCCCCGGTCCCGTCGGGAACCAACCACCTACCACCCCGCAAAGACCTGCCAGCCGAGCCGCCTCGCGCCGGGACACCAGCTGGGCAAGACTACGCCAGGTCCCGCGACTCCCCTGCCGTCTAGCGTCACATTCGTCGTCTCAATGGGCTCTGCATCTGTACCGAAGACGCGTGTATCTCTTTCGGCGTCCTCCCCGAGGGTAAAGAAAAGCAGCAAGGAAGGAAGGGTAGGAAAGGGGGATATCTCAAAAGTAGTGGTAGTTTGCAGGGTCGAGGGCTTCCGAGGGCTTCCCGGGCGAAGAAGCGTTGGCCGACAAAGTCCAGGTCAGAGACGCAAAATGGTAAGGAAAAGCAAGCATCTGTCCTGCTCGCCCGGCTTGGTGTGGCTGGTCGAGAGATGGGATATCATCAAAGGGTACATGTGCAGCGCAAAGAAACAAGAAATGGCTGTGAAGAAACAAGATCAAAGTCGAAATCGGGCGACGGCGCTCCTCGCTCGGACCCTTGGTGGAGCATTCGGTGGTTGGCCCATTCGGTGGTTGGCCCAAGGCATGGGGGCATTGCCGAGTTTCGTTACGAGGAGCCCGTCGACGCTTGTCGTATCAAGGGTTGTCTGGGGTTGATGGGCCAAGATTCCCTCAGTATCGGCTCTGGCGTCCAGTCGACCTTTTCCTCCGAGCACCAATGTCGCAGGATCCGCAAGCCCGAGCCCGTGACTTCGTCGATGGAGAACCAGGGACTGGCTTCCACGCGCAGCGTTGGGCTGCCAATGTGAGCGTTGAGGTCGCGAATCGTCGGCCACAGGCGCGCCTTCTTGCGCTCCAGCTTGAGGAGGCTATCCAGGGTCATGGTCGGCGGCGGTACGTCCAAGCTCGCGTAGCACTTGATCAACTCGTCGAGAACAATGGCATGGAGGAGGAGTACTAGCACGTAGAGCGGCTTCGAGTTGTTGAGACCGTGCACCCGCATTTCGTTATGCGTGTATTCAATGAGCGGCAACACGCTGTCCCACGACTGATAGTCGTTTTTCCGATTCAACTTGCCGCGCCAGGTGTTTTGGGCGTGAAACGACATGACAAAGGCGAGGATGCTCTCTACGCCGAGCGCGTACTTGAGCTTCATCTGGGACTCGCCAGGGTTGCCTCTCGGGCCGGTGCTGTTTGGGCTACCGAGGTGGTTTCTCATGATTTGATCAGCGTCGTGCTTGAGGCTAATGGCCTTTTGCTTGAGCCGATTTTCCACATCTGCCAAGGTCTTGATATCTGGCCGATCCGGCCTCTGGGCAGATGTGTCGTGGCCGTTGGGTCTCCGATCCGCAGACGGCGCGGCCATTGGCGTGGCGTTGACGGCTTCGCTGGGTGTCTGTGCCATGGAGTTGCTGGAGCTGACGCGGGACATGGCTGTCGATCGTTTCGATGGTGTCGAGGGTGTGGCTGCCACGCGTGCAATGTCCGACGTTCGTGGCCTCTTTGTGGCCATGGACTCGGCCAGGACGGCGGAGGAGCCCGCCGGCCTCTTTCGTGCCTGGGTGACTTGTGAAGCCTCGCGGCTCGCTGGGCGATCCCGTTCTTTGTGGCGCTCGCGGTCTTGCGACTGAGTGTCTTTTCGGTCCGTTGGCAGCGCTAGGATTCTCCTGAAAGAGTGTCGTAGATCTTTGGGTATCGAGAGCACGACCATCAATTTCCGGGCGTGGCCCAGTTTCCTGCTGGCTTCTACATCATTGGCGCCGGAAGCAGGCCTCTTCTTGACCACCGACGCATCTTTGACATCCCGGGCCTTTTCATCCGCCGACTCGGGCGAGGCCTTCTTCCTCCTTCGCAGCTCTGCTTCCACTGCTGGTGGCAACGTAGGCGAAAGCAGCGGCGGAACAACCAGGGGGGCCTTGTTCTTTTTATTTCCAGACAATGGCTCCGGTTTCCTAACGGGCTTGATCGCCGCCCTCGTATCCGCAGAGTCGTCGCGCCTCTTCTTCTCTTTTCTAGCGCTTGAATCATCGTCGTCGGGGCGGGGCCGCCTGTCACCGTCGAAGCTCAGCTTTAGAGGCGACAGTAGCGGCGGCACAGACGTTTTCGACGTATCTGGCTTGGCGGAGGTGCTGATGTTGCTCCCGCTCGAATGCGGGCGAAGGCCGTTGACGACGTCGCCGCGAGGACGTGCTCCCGGCGAAGGGTTTCGGGTGGGGTGCAGTGCTCCCTTGAATATGGCTCGGCCATTCGGCAACGAGGAGGACGAGGTCGGCCTGTCTTCTTTGCGGAGAGGCGCGTCTCGAATGGTGGGCTCGAGCCGTTCTTTGCGTCGAGGGCCATCGTCGCGTGGGGGTGGCGGGCGATCGGCAAGCCTCCTGTCGTCGGGCTTGAGACGCTTCTGAGGCCGCGACTCATCCTCCACGTCGGCGGTTCGCTTCCTGGTAGAGGGAGACGGAGGCTTCGGGGGCAACGAAGGTGGTTTGGGGGGTAGTCTAGAAGGGGTCAGTAAGCCGTCATTAGTCGCCATTGTGAGATGTTACCTCATGTCAATGGCGGCTTCCCGAGGTGGGCGGTGCTTCGCATCAAACGGAGGTGGCTGCGAGTCGGAGAGCTTGGAGGCATTAGGTTTTCTGAAGTCCGAGGTAGGTTTTTGTGAATCTATCGCATGTTTCGCATCGGCGTTGGTTGGCCGGGAGGGGGCGCCGGGGTCCAAACTAGCAAGCGGGCGATCGCTCTCCTTGCGCTTGGCAATGGCAGGTTCGGGGGGGGAGGTCGAGGAGGCTCCGCCCGTCTTCTTGTTCTTGTAGTCGCTGAGCGACAGCTTCTTCTTCTTGTCGGCGCCAGACTTGGCGAGGGCGCTGATTTCGCGAGGGACGGGCTTGGGGGGCTCCTCGCGCATGTCGTAGTAGGATCGCGTGAGCAGGGTGCCGCGATCGGCCTCGGAGACGAGCGTCATGTATTGCAGGCGAGAGTTGTGCCATTCCTCGAAGCGCGTGCCGGATCTGCCACCGTGGGCGGCGTCGTCGGGACGCGGGCGGTATCTCCAGTGGGGGTAGTAGGATAGGTGATGAGGGTTTTCGGGTAGGATATGCTGTGACAGCAACTCGACCGTCTTCGCCGCAGCATCCATGGTTCGCGGAGCGCCACCATGCCGGGAGACAAGGACGTGCACGGCAGCCGGCGATCGGGGGCGCGCTCAAGGTGGACAAGGTCGGTTTTGGACGGCAGCAGAGGGGGCGCGCGACAGAGGCAGCGTGACGGGTGCGATGCGGTGCAGTGCAGTGTGGTGCGATGCGCTTGTCGAGTGTCGGAACCCAGCCACACCTCGCTGTGCTGTGCCGTGCCGAGCTGTGACGTGCTGAAGATGTCGGAGATGGGACCTCTTTGTGGGACCTCTTTGGCGGCCAGCGGCGGCCCCACGATGGATAAGACAGGGAGGTAAGAAGAAGAGAACTGAGGGCAAAGCGTCGGCGGCCGAATGGGGGGTCGACGGGCGGGCGGCGCAGCAGAGTCGGGCCGCGACGAGAATGCGATGAGGGGAAGGGGGAAAATAGAGAAAGAAAGAGGCAACAATAGGCCGATGCAGATGAGAAAGAAGGCGGCGGATGAGGTTGATTGCAACAATACAATACAATGGGAAACAGAGGGCCGAGATGACTGGTTACCAACCAACTCTCTCATGCACCACCTGCCTTCTCTCTGGTGGGTAGTGAGTGAGTGGGTGGTGAGAGTTGCGGATGCGGAAGCCGCTAACGTGGATGTGCCTGCCTGCCTGCCTGCTTGCCAACTGCCTGCTTGCCAACTGCCCCGTTGATGATGACTGGGGGAGACTTGGTCGGGCTGGCTCGGGTTGAGAGAGAGGAGAGAGAGAAGAGAGAGAGAGCAGCGAGGAGAGAGAGAGAGCGAGAGAGAAAGGAAGAGAGAGAGAGGGAAAGAGGGAGAGAGCGACGCGGACAAGCAAGCAGGGGGGGGAGGAAGCAGGTTGACCGTAGGTACCAAACAGCGCCGCGGTGACTTGAAGCTCAGGTAGAGCTGCACCCAAGCGCTATGCTGCCCGGGCTGTGGCGGGTACTTTGGCCTTTGCCGAGGCCGCTTGTCACCGCCGGCGCTACTATACGTCTCGGGTACTCTCCCCACCACAGGTCAGCAGCCATGTATGTATGTACCCCGGCCTTGGGCCCCATTCACGCATTCGCAGGACTCAAAGGCGTCAGCGATTGAACGGCTATAGAGTCATCCATTGATACCCATTGCCAAGCAGGAACAATGGGCGAGCAGCGAAACAAAGGCCGCCGCCATTCGGTGCAAACCTGCCGCCGCCGGTACCTTGGGACCTACCTACCTAGGTAGGTACACACAAGTTCCTGGTCTGTTCCTTCCGTTCCTTCCACCGGCAGATGGAGCCAAACGGGCCTCCCCACCTCTTTCCGTCGTCCATCTCATCGCCCCATTATCAGTGCATCACCAGCTTCATCAGCGGGTCCGGAGTATACCTAGTACATACACAATACACGCACTTGTGCATGGACAACGACTTGACCATGTGCCCTGCACCCCCTTTGCTCAGTCTTTCCAACCCCCCGGCTGGTTTGCTATCCTTGGCAGTCGCAAACCCATCAAATTTATCCACCTGAGAGACTAAACGTTGCCATGGGCTTTGGAAACTCAATTGGCAACTCTATAGAGTTGGTAAGCCATATATCCGTATGTACTGTATATCCGTCGGTACTGTGTAACCACAGATCCATCTTTGACCCCAAGTTCTCGGGTAGGTCCGCACGTCCCATCTTCAGTCCCCTTGTCCTTTACCAGGGCTCTCTCGGCTGGGGTGAGCAAACCCTCTCGGCCACCTACCTCGGCTCTACGAAGCAACTGTTGTGGACCTTGTAGGTATCTACGGACTACTAATACGAATACGTCGTACTTTAGTCAAATATGTGCCGAACGAACCAACTTGAAACAATACCCCCACAAACACCTCATCAGCTTGTCAGACATTGACTTGCACATTTAGATTAAAATTCCAATATGCTTGCAATAACTAAACATCATCACCGTCCCGCCAAGGCAGCGTCGCAGCTCGCCGTGCCCGCAATGGCTCGCGCCCACGTCCTTGCCCACGTCCTTGCCACGCTCATCAACCCAGCCCTCGATTCTCTCCCATTCCCTTTTACATACCGCATCCCCTGCTGGCAAGGCCGAAATATTGGCCCCCGACCACCGCGTCGACGCCTTATGCGTTTAACCCGATGCTCGGGTCCCCCCTTCCCATCCACATAGTGCCTCCTCTCCTAGCCCCTCTCCTGGCCACCATTGGGGGGTGCCGAGGGGTGTGCCGAGGGGTGTGCCGAGGGGGGTGCCGAGTTGGCAGCCTGGACCTTGCGTCTCTTCGTGTCGCCTCCCTCGGTCGCGTGGAGATGGCCTTCGATGCCTTCGATCTTCATAGCCAGCGTTTTCAGCTGATTCACCACACCATTCGGGAGCGTCGCGTTGATGTGGTCAACAATGTCTTTATACAGAGGCCTCGTCGTGAAATTATCCTGCCACGACTGCACGTCGCGCACCTGCATCGCCAACTCGTCCACTTCCGACTTGGTCTCGGCTCTTGCGGCTGGGCAGGTGGTTTCCAGAGTCTTGAGCTGGTGTCCAGAGGCGAGCAAGTCCGAGTTGGACTTGGCTACTTGATGAGCAAGCTCGTTTAGGGATCGGGCGCAGTCTTGCCTTAGAGCGTTCAGGTCGGTTCGTAGCGCGGCAGTCGCCTCCGCCGCCTTCTCTGCCTCCTTAGAAATCGACTCGCTCCTCATCACTCTCTCCTCTTTCAGAAAGTCCGTCAGCTTCTTCGAAAGGGTAGGGAGAAAGTCTTTCAGTACACCCGTCACCTCTGCTCGACTGATGTCCTGGATATGACTGTCGGACGCATTGGCAGAAGCAGCTGCGGGCGGTGTTTCTTGGGTGTCCTTCTTTGTCTCCGCATGGCTCTGGCTGGCCGATTGTTTCGCCAAGGTTAACTCCAATGTCTGCATGGCCAACTTGGCCTCCATCTGTTGATCTGCCTGCTGTTTGATGGCTTCCGCATGGCCATCAACCTCCTTAATCAACTTCTGAATGCGCAGTGACGTCTGAACAGCGTCGTGTTCTCGCACGCTGGACTCCAGATCTTTCAGTTTCGATGAGAGACCGCGCAACTTGAGGGCCGTGCCCTCGCCAGGGACCGGCCACGAGTCTTGCGGCTCGCCATCCTCGCCGCCGTCTTCGGGTAATGACATTGTTTTGTCAAATTTCCGTAGCACCTCGTCAAGCTCATCCCTAGAAACAAGGTTCTTTGTCCCTTCCTCGATCTTAGCGGCCAAGGCCAGGGCCTCTTCGGCTCGCATCTCAGCCGTTTCGGCTGGAGGATCCGCTGCCGGGCCAGCCTTGGAAGTCGCATGAGCTTGTCTGCCATGCTCTGGCTTCTGACTATCCTCGCCGCCGTCGTCTTTGGCGGAATCGCGGATTTTGTTCTCCAGCGCCTTAATGCTCTCTCTCAACTGCTCATTCCGAATCTTCTCCACGTACAGATGGGCCTTTAGCTCCGCAGTTTGCGTCTTCATCTCTGCCGCCCTGGATTCGAACTCGGTCCGAAGAGACTCCTTGATCAGAGAGGACTCCTCGGAGAGCATCCTGGTGAAGGATGCCTCTGCCGATTTTTGCGCCGCCAAGAGACGAGACTCTAGGTCTGGAGCTGGCCTCTCGATTGGCTTATGGTCTGCCTGTGGCTTGGCGCCGTCATCAGACTTGGACTGAGGCAGCCGTGCCACGAGCTGTTGCACCGCCGCGTGGAGTTTTTCGTCAGCCGCGTCAAGGCGAGTACAGCATTTCGCTTTTTCCTCCTCGGCCGAGTCCCTTTGATTCCTGATGAGTTCTGGAGCGCTGCCAAAGTCGGACTGGCTCTTCTTGCATCGGTCAAGGTCAAACTGTAAGCGTTGTAACTTCTTATCCGCAGCGTCCCGCTGCATGTACCAGAAGAGTCGATCGCATAGTTGGTCGGTTGCCCTTTTGACGTCTGGCCTCAGGGAGCCGCGGCTGGACGCGCTGGACGCGCTGGACGCGGTCGACGGCGGCTTGGGAGGAAGGCCAGCGGGAGAGGGCTTGGTGGCGGCTGCGCGGGCTTGGTGGTCATTGGCAAGAGGCTTGCTAGTAGTACTCTTAGTAGTGCTCTTGCCTCGCTCTTTCGCCTTGTCGTTTTTGACGGACGGGGACGCCCCTGGACTCGGCCATCGCGCGACAGAATCCCTGGCGCCATCGCGGGCATAAGGTCGGTATCGGTCCGTGGGGCGATCCATCTCGGGGTCAGGATAGTCAAGCTGTCTTCGGGTCCTCTCCCATCCGCGCGGTGAGCCCCTCCCAGCTCCTCTGGCGCGACGACGGCCGAAGCTACTGCGGCCGTAGTCGTTACTCATGGTGCTCAAACAACTACGGCCAAAAGCCCGAGGAAGCGCCCCTTAGCTGATGCTGGGACGAAGATACCTTTGACGAATCCTTTCGGGTGAATCCTTTTGCTCTTGGGCGAAGAATTTTGGCGGGAAACAAAGTGTGAGCAAATGGTCCAAGGGGGAAAAAAAAGACCAAAGAGGGTTGGCTATACGAATAGGGCTTTCCCAAAAGACGAGCGTGCGTTGCCGGGGGGACCGAGGACAGACGCGACGAGCCCAAGATGCTGGAACGAGTGACAAGGCCAAGAAATCTCGTCGTAAATCGTACGAATCGTAGCAACGAAGAAAGAAAGAAACACACGGTCGATCCGGGCGCAACTCGAATTGAGGATTGAGGCGGCTTTTTCCCCGACGAGAGCGCAGGGCGTTGACCCAAAACAGAGGGCTGTTTCAGCTGGCGCAGGAAGCCCGACGCAGAGGCACTGAGGCAAAGCCCAGTGTGGTCCAGTAATAGGAATGACGGGGTGCAGTGCGGAAAGGGCGCCTCACGACGCGATTGCCTGGTAGAAAGCGTGAATATGTTCAGCAGAAGGGCTTTCTCCGGAACGGGCGAGGGAAGAAGTCATGTGCGCATCAGTGGAGAGGAACGCTAAAGTGGCCATGCGTGCAAGGGCCTCGGTATCGGTACTTACGGCATCCGCAGCGCTGCCATGCTGCACCGCGTACCCAGGACATGGCCCCTACTACCAACAACCGACCGACACTTTTCCAGACAAACCTCTCTCTCTTTTCCTCACGACGCAGCCCCAGCCGTCGCGCCCAGAGGAAACATCCAGCACCATGGCCGACGTACGTGGTGCACTAATAAGACCGCTCCCCAGCAGCCGTGGCGATGCGCGCTGACTTGCCAATGCTTTCTGCAGCCCGTCATGACCGTGTCGGAATCAAAGGACCTTCGGGGCCTCAACCTCATCGCCGCCCATTCGCACATTCGCGGCCTCGGCGTCGATGCCACGAGCCTCGAGCCCCGCGCCGCCTCGCAAGGCCTCGTTGGTCAGGAAAAGGCGCGCAAGGCGGCTGCCGTCATCCTCCAGATGATCAAGGACGGCAAGATTGCCGGTCGTGCAGTCTTGATTGCTGGCCCCCCGAGGTAAGGCCCCCGCGGGTTTGCACCCGACTTGGGCGCATGCTCACTGCGTTTTAGCACTGGAAAGACTGCCATTGCCATGGGCATGGCGCAGTCGCTCGGCCCCGACGTCCCCTTCACCTCGCTCGCCTCGTCCGAGATCTTCTCCCTCGAAATGTCCAAGACGGAGGCACTGACGCAGGCCTTCCGCAAGTCCATCGGCGTGCGAATAAAGGAGGAGAGCGAAGTCATGGAGGGCGAGGTCGTCGAGATCCAGATCGACCGGAGCGTGACGGGCAGCGCCAAGCAGGGCAAGCTGACCATCAAGACGACCGACATGGAGGCTGTCTACGACATGGGCAGCAAGATGATTGACGCCATGACCAAGGAGCGCGTCATGGCTGGCGACATCATCTCCATCGACAAGTCGTCTGGGAAAATCACAAAGCTGGGCCGGTCGTATGCCCGGTCCCGCGACTACGACGCCATAGGCGTCGACACCAAGTTCCTGCAGTGTCCCGAGGGGGAGCTCCAGAAGCGCAAGGAGGTGGTACACACCGTCACCCTCCATGAGATCGACGTCATCAACTCGAGGACCCAGGGCTTCCTCGCCCTCTTCTCCGGCGACACGGGCGAGATCCGCAGCGAGATTCGCGACCAGATCAACACAAAGGTGGGCGAGTGGAAGGAGGAGGGCAAGGCCGAGATTGTGCCCGGCGTGCTCTTCATCGACGAGGTGCACATCCTCGACATTGAGTGCTTCTCGTACATCAACCGCGCGCTCGAGGACGAGCTGGCCCCCGTCGTCATCATGGCGAGCAACCGAGGCATCTCGCGCATCCGGGGCACCAACTACCGCAGTCCCCACGGGCTACCCCTCGACTTCCTGGACCGCGTCGTCATCATCACCACGCACCCGTACTCGCCCAAAGAGATCAAGCATATACTCTCCATCCGCGCGCAGGAGGAAGAGATTGACGTCTCGGTCGACGCCCTGGCCCTGCTCGCCAAGATTGGCCAGGAGGCCGGCCTGCGTTACGCCAGCAACCTCATCAGCACATCGCAGCTCGTGTCGGCCAAGCGAAAGGCCAAGCTGGTCTCGGTCGACGACGTCCAGCGAAGCTTCAAGCTCTTCTACGACCCGGCCCGCAGCGTCAAGTTTGTCGCCGAGTCGGAGAAGAGGCTGATTGGCAACGACGGCGCCGTGCATCTGTCGGTGATCAACGGTACGGGCGAGAAGATGGACCTCAGCTAGACGAGAGAGGGGTGGACGAGTATGTATCCGGCGGCGGCTTTTCCTTTCAGTGCTGGGTCTGCTGTTCCTTTGGTGAGAGCTTGGACGGCGTTCATTTCTGGGTCAAAAATGCTCGTCATCTCGGGGACGAGGGAAAGGGGCCTGTGGGTGTATGGGCATTCACGTCAACTGTATCATATGAAGACTGCTATAGAGCCAGGCCTGGGGGCTTGACGGGAGACAATACCCTCTAGAATGAGTTCTCAGGCCGGGTGTCCCGTCCGCCTGCCGATTGACCGCCCGGCTACTTGGAGGTGGTCTTGAGCAAACGGTGATGCTCCTTTCCAGTTCATCGCTAGGCCTCGCCATGATGCGATTAAACTTGTCATGTCCAAAACTTCAGCAACACCGCCTGGAGTGAAATATGTAATTCGCTCTCAGGCACGCAGACTTTTTGCATTACGTGGTATCCTCTCCCCAACCCATCCAAAACTTTGGAGCAACCCCTCTGTACGAGGGCAAACGCCTTGCCGGCCGACCGTGGGATTCGACGCCCCAAACGACGGCAACAAACCCGCCCACACGGGGACCAAAAATAGCAGAAATGGGTATGCCAGACTTTCGACGAGACCTCACTTCCCGTCGAGGGCCGCCAGCTGCTCCGAGAGGATCATGTTTCCCCGAACGAGCTCCTCCAGCCACTCGGCAGCCATCGACAACGTCGTGCTTTTGCTGAAACCACCGCCCTTGAGCCCCGGAACCAGCTCGCCCAAACAGTCGAAGCCCTCCTTGATCAGCGTGCGACGTTTCTGCTCACTGCGGATGTGGTTCTCCCTCTTTTGCTCCTCGGACAAGTTCTCGCGTGCCGCTCTGGCCCCGTTGGCCGTCGATTTGCGTCGCCTGCCGTTGGCAGCGGCATCGGCGGGCGGCGACGATCCGTTTCTTTCCGCCTTGGACTTTCTCTTCCAGCCGGACTTTGTCGAGTTTACGTCGTCGTCGTCGTCGTCGTCGTCGTCGTCGTCGTCGTCGTCGTCGTCCTCGTCGTCATCGTCGTCTGCAACCTCCCTCACGTTCTCGCTTTTCCGCCTCTTGCGCGGCGGCGCGGTAGGATCCGCCTCCCTCTTGACGTAGATGGAGCCATCTCGGTTGTCGAGGGCGTTGGGAGGACTACTCGGCCCACGGTCGGTGGCGCTCTTGCCGACATCTAGACACTCTAGACACTTTCGCCGTGCCTGCTGCATTGTCTCGAACGAGTCCTTGTCTGTGTCGGGCCCGTATCCCTGTGGGGGGCCAAAACTCGAATCGGAGCCCCATTGGAGATCGCCCGAGGGTATCTTTCGGTTTGGGGCGCGACCCTTGGGTCCCCAGACCCACTCCGTGAACATGTTGTCGCCCGTGCTGCTTCGTCTGTTCTCTTCCCTAAACTCTTCCAGTGGTTGGTGACGAAGGTGCCCGACGGAGTAGCCGACGGACCGCCGCGATAGCGGAGAATCATTGCTCTTGGGAGCGCTGGTGCGGGAGCCGGAGCCGTTCTGAAGAAGCGTGGCGGCGGCATTGAGGACGTCGTCCGAGTGCTGCTGAAGGAATGGTTGTGGTTGGGATGGTGGAGGAGGTGGAGGAGGTGGAGGCATGAGATGCGCCCCCGACATCATTCTCTGGAGGTCTAGATTTCGATCGGGATGGCTACTGCTACTCGCGCCGGGGTAGCACTGGTCGACGGATGGGTCGAGAGGAGCGGTGGACTGGGGGCCATAGGAGGTGGCGGTGCCCATGAACTGTGGCGGGAGGTCGAGCCAGGCGTCACTGAAGTTGAGGCCCTCGCCGAAGGACGGCATGTTGTATTGGTTTGCCGTCATGTCTTCAAAAAAAGAGCTGAGGAACTTGCTGTCGGACTCGGACAGGAGCGGCGCCCCCGGCGCGGGATCGGGAGCATCGAACAGAGGCTCTTGGGCCGGGTCAACGGAGTCTGGGGCACGTATCAGTGGTGGGAGGACTAGGGAGGACTATGCCGGAGCGGGCGGATGTGAGAACACACAGCCAAAGGGCAGCAAGGGGTCGGACTCTGGCTGCGTCGAACCCATCCTGGGAGGCTGCTGAACGGCGAGCATGGGGCCGTCTTTGAGAGGTGGTTTCTGCTGCCAGTCGGCGCGGACGAGGGGAGTCAGAGAGGTGCCGAAGTCGCTGGCTAACTGGTGGTTGTCGATGGCCGTGTGCGGTTAGTGAAGATGACGAGGCTGGCTCAGCCCATGCTCGAGTCGTAGGAGGCCCCGGAGTTGGGGCAGGGTGAATGAAGGGTGGAAGGAGACGGGACGGGCGCCGTTAAGAGACGAGCGGGCGTTTTGGGGACGACCAACCGCGCTCCATGTATTCGTGGCTCCATGTATTCGTGTTAGTACTTGTAGGTGGTAGTACTATCCGTATCCGTAGTCGTAGGTCGCTAATAAGGCCGAACCTCGCAGGGCGGGGCGTAGGTACCTACATACATACATATGTACTCCGTACTGTATCCGTAGCAAGTCCGAAAAAGAATGACTCCCACGGAACGGCCTCGCCTCGGGCACTATTTGGACCACCGGGGGGGCAGGCGAGGCAGGACTTGTGTCGGCCTCTGGTGGGCAGACCAGACAGACAGAAGGTCTCTTTTGGGGGGAGTGGGGGCAGAGTGTGGCGACGGACCCGCTGAGGCGCTTTACATAAGGTATTGCTCCGCACGCCCACACCGGCGCCATAACGACGGTAACTCGTACACCACAGCGACAAAACACAAAACAAACCAGCCATCAAATGGCCCTCACCTCAGAGGCATTCGAGGAGGCAACCACGAGGAGCAGGCAGGCGAGGACGATATCCGCCTACTCCCAATATCGGCCCTACGTGGACTGCTACATACAGAGAGGGCAGTTGCATTAGCTCGCTAGAGTCCAGCCTGCTCAACCAAGCTTCGCATGCCTTGTTGGAATCACGACAAGTTCCCGGACGGACGGCCGGACGGACGGAGGGCGAGACTCGTAGACACAGTCGTCGGGCGAGGCGACAGCTTGCAGCACCAGCACCACGGCACTCATCACTCAATTGTCGCCAGTCGATTCTCGTCAGCTCGACGACCAGCGCCTCCGTTGCCCCGGGTTCGACCATGTACTCGTGAGCAAAGCCTCACCCCGTTCCTCCCGTGAGGGCGGCGCGGCAGCTGCTGATTCGTCGGACCATGCCCGGATATTTCCGCGTCTTCCCGCGTCGCCATGCGCCGTGACGGCCCTTTTCCATAGTACTGGCGACAATCACATGCTTGCAAGGCCATTGTCTGAGGTATTGTGCAAAGTACAAAGTACAGTACGTACTGTAGATCAAAGAGACCCTTGCCACCCATTCCCCCGAACCAGATTCAAAAAAACAAGGTTATCCATGAGCTACCGGCACATTCTGGCCACGAGAGAGAGTACTGAGAACTGCCCCGAGACGCATCGGCTCACGCCACCGGCATGGTTGGGTGTCTTTTGCAACATAAAGGCTCCACGAGAACCTATGACACATCCACACGACTGCATCGGGACGTGTTGGCTGTTGGGGCGAGATAGCTTTGGATCGACCGACGGACAGGACAAGAGCGGGCGGTGGTTGCAGCAGAATGCTCAACAAGACGTGCATGAGCAGATGGCCGGCAGCAGTGGTACATCATGAAGCAGGGCAAAGCAAGTCGAGGCAAAGCAAAAGGAGAGGAGCTGCGGCCAGAGCCACGGCCTCGGCGACAACCGCCTTACGCGGCCTTGCCCACCTCCAGTTCATGCAGAAGCGAATGCACAGCTTGCGTTGACGATTCTCAACATGACGTGCATGTCACTCATGTCACTTGCAGCTCATGGCTCCAAGACGGACATCGGTCGGGCCCAAGACAGTTGGTTGCGTGCCTGCAAAGGACGTGATTGGGTTTCAATCAAGTGCACGAGCAATCGAACATGATACCCACCTTGCATCAGGCTGGCAGGCAGTCCACAGTCCACAAGACACTCGACAATGAGCACGCCTTTGGAGCCTTGGAGCTCTTTCATTCCCCCCTCCCTCCGATTCCTCGTCTTGTGCGCCCCCAAGTCCAAGCCAAGACGAACGCCTGTTCAGATGGTTGCACCGCGACTGCTTGACTTTCTCCCAGGTGCGTGCCTTTACAGTGTGCGCAGCAACAAATTTGCATCTTTCTTCTTGGACGTTCTCCAGACGCCGCTTCGAGCTCGGACGGATTCGACGTGACAGTGTTCAATGCCTGGCAGCTGCACTGGCACGTACAGTGCCGCGCGCACAGTACCTCTCTCCCTTCTCTACGGATATTGGGCCACGCCTCACGTCAAAGAGACATGTCATAAGACAAAGTCGCTACGTCAATCAGGTATCCACAGCCGCAATCAATCATACATAAAACCTGAATTCTAGAGAGTTTTCTCGAGCGGCTTGTCATGCACTAAAACACACCGGCGGCGATATAAAGTGGGCGTATCTAAAGAGCATGCAGCCCCTGATATAGAGCATACAAAATAGGGGAGTAGTGTGGCGTGTTAAGGCGCAGCGCCGATACCGCAAATTTTAGTGGGCACATCCCCCGCGGCTACGTAGCCGACTGCGCGAGAAGCCGCCCGTACTAATATACTTCGTACAAAGAGAGGTTATCGCGGCTTAGGGGAAATCGTATATTAATTAGGCTGCTTGCTTATAACGCTACTCGAGGCTATCCTTATGTAATTCCTATGCTGCCTTTACTTCCTCTACGTCGTCTGCCTCTATCTTATCCTAGTCTACCTTTATAACCTCCGCTTTATCCTATTGTGCTACTAATATATCCTACTCGGCCTAGGGAATCGACTTATGCTCTGCATCTTGCGAGTATTGCGAGATCTACTGCGAGAGCCGCTACGGAAGCTGCTGCGGAAGCTATTGCGGAAGCTGCTATAAGAGCTACTACGGGAGCCGCTATAAGGGCTTTCCTAGGACGAATTCGTCGTCGTCGTCGTCGTCGAATTCGTTAGCGTCGAATTCGTCGTCCTCGTCGTCGTCTTATATAAGGTCGACCGGCTGGTGTTATAACGTGCCGGCTTGCGTGCCGGCTTACGTACCGGCAGCCTTATCGGCAGCCTCGTCGGCAGCCTCGTCGGCAGCCTTATCGTTAGAAAGCGGCGTACGTATAGCTCGCTAGTATGCCCGTGGCATGCTTATGCCCGCCTCGTATGCGTTACTATATTGCTAAAGGTATTATAGGCCTTATATAGCAGCGGTAGCCGGATTCTCTATGGTATTAAGTGCCGCGGGTGCTATTAAGGGCGGCGCCCTTATAGCCTCGGCACGTTCGATGCCTTCTACGATCTTATACGCCGACGGGTCTTGCCTTATGCCGCGGGTCGTTTTCTCGAGGTTAAGGGCGCCCTTAGGCCTGCCTTTACCGCGTACAACAGCCGGCTTAAAGGGAGCCTTAAGGCCGGGGATACCTTCCCTTAGGCCTACGTGCTAAAAGACGTTAAAGTCATTAAGCTCTAAGGTCCCCCCCTCGTTAAGGCGCTAGAAGATTAAATGCCGGCACGGCAAGCCTATGCTTATATTAAAGCCATAGGGGCAGCAGCCCGACGGCTTAATAAGCTCTAGAGGGTTTATATCTAGCTTCGTCCGAATCGAATTATATTGTTCGGCAATAAGCTTAAGGGCCCGGGAGGAGACTCTCTCGCGTATTGGAAGGTAGAGGCTTTTAAGGGTAAAGCTCGTAATCTTATATACGTTATTGCGACGAATAGACGTAACCTTAGCGGCCTAATATACCTAGAAGGCAGAGAATTTCTAGAAGACGCTTATAAGGTCCCTTATTAAAGACTAAAGGAACCGCTTTATCGAGGAATAAAGCCCCTTAACGACTAAGGTAGTTATATAACAGAAGTAACGATAGAGGTTAATAAAGTAGGTAACGAGGTTATCCCTCTAAGGCTTAAGCCATATCTAGAGCGTATAACGCACGGCTGTAGGCGGATGCCCTAACGCTTGGTATTCCTAAAGACGTTTATTAAAGGTATCCTTATCGTTTAAGTTAATTAGCTTTATCTAAGCTTAAAGGAACGCCTCGAAGGTTAGAGCCCGCACAACCTGCCCCTATAGACTCTTTAACGCCTTAGGGAAGTATGTCTTACACTTTACAAGCACATTCTTACTTACGTGCTAGTGGTAGAAAAGACGGACTATCTTCTTAAGCTCCTTAAAGCTCGTAATAGCGTTAATAAAGGCTAATTCCCGGTCTATAACGATAAGCCGAAGAGGCTAAATTCCTTCTTTAGCTAGTAATATAAGTAAGGCCGTGATAGCCTAACGGTATTAGCCTTTATCCTCGCCTATAAGGAAGACCGATACGATCGAGAACGTCTTCTTTAAGTACGTAATACTATATATATTAAGAAAAGGCATATTAAATTGGTTAGTCTTATAGGTATAGTCTAGTTGCTAGACATTAAGGAACTAACGTAGTAGCTCTACGCCGCTTTTTAAGGCTAAAAAGAGGCCGGTAAGTCGGTCTTACGGATCGCGGGTGTTATAGATAAAGAAGTCGGATTTATTAAGCTTATCGTAGAGGAATTAAAGCGGCGTACGCCTAGTAAGCTCCTCCTAACGATAACGAGCAAGGGCGTTGTATATCTACTTAGTAGAAATGCCTACTAGGTCGGGGTCTTCGTCGGAGCGTGTTCGTAGTAGCTCTATAATAAAAATTAGTCTAAGGCCGTTATTATATAGCCGAACGATCTCGGCGGAGTACTTTGTAATAACCTCCCCTTTATACTTCGCCTAAGCTATTAGGTCGATAAAGTAGTGGTTATAGGGCTTAGCAGACGGGTTAGAGATAGACTAAGAGCCTTAGACCTAGTCTAGCTTAAGGACTAGACGAAAGGGGCATTCGGTTATCTATATGCTTATCTTACGGCGTTTAGTAAAGGCATTATTACTATAGTCGACGTATTTCCGGCCCTTTAAGCAGCGAAGGTTAGCGTACGAGGGATTAGCTATATTAGGCCTCTTTATAGCTATAATAAAGGCGTAGCCGTTTATTTAAGCTACTATATTACAAGCGGCTTAAGCCTCCTAGAGGGAGGGAAAGGTACGGTTTAAAAGAGACTCTATTACGGCGGCGGCTTAGTGCGAAAGGTATAGTGCGAATAGTATTAAATTAGTAATATTAGGTTTTAGTAGCGTGTGTAAAAAAATCTCTATAAGCTTCGCGCAGTCGGCTACGTAGCCGCGGGGGATATGCCCACTAAAATTTACGGTATCGGCGCTACGCCTTAACACGCCACACTACTCCACTATTTTGTATGCTCTATATCAGGGGCTGCATGCTCTTTAGATACGCCCTATAAAGTCCGGCCTTTTCGCGCGGTTTCGAGTGGAGCGGGGGCTGCGGTACGTACCGGACTGTAAGTCGCGTGTGCACAGTGCACGGGCTGCTGGAAACGCCTGGATCAAGCACTGTACGGCTTGAACCATCTCTGGCAAGTCGACCGAGAGACCCACCCTTTTCATCTCCCCAACAAATGCAATGACGACACCGGTCCTGGATCGACATACATACATAGCCTCGGAGCCCACGAGGTGTGTTGCAGGCGCGAGAGCACGAGCTGCCCCTTGATCATCCCAGGAGCCGAAAAGACTACGAGAGCTGCCTCCATCGCTGGACGGCCAGGCAGTCGTTGGACCGAGATCGCGCCTCGCCCACCTCAGCAGCTTCCCATCTTGGTTCGACGAGCAGGGCCGCTCACTGCTGAGCAAGCTACTCCGCACCGCCTGCTGAGAAATCAATCCCTTGAGAGCAGACAAGCTGCGCTGCGTGCTACCTCAACCTCGTCTTCCCGGTCCATTCATGTACGACACACAACCCAAACCCCCGCAAACCCCCGCCGTGCCACGGCGTAGGCTGATTCTGTTCCTGAGCAAGTTCCTGGACAAGCAGACTCCTCGCACCAATACAGCATCGAATGGCATTGGACCATCGTCGATACGCCCGCTGCTGACCCAGCTTGCCATGTCCAACCCTTGGCCGTCCCAGCCCACCACCCCGTTCGTCCAGGTTGCAGCGAGCACGCACGTCTCGCCGATCCGGACCTCGGGCTCGAGTCACCCCACGATTTGGTCCCGCCGCTAACGCCACCGTGCCATGGTTGGTAGTCGCGGTTGTGGTGTTGTAGGGCAGCCCATGGCAGCTTGTCCGTCTCGCTCCCCTTGCCGAGATGCAGCAGCAGCTTCACCCAGCTAGCCGTCGTGCCCACGGCGGACCCTTTCTGCAGCTCCAGTTGCTGCCCCCAGCCTTGCGCCCGCTCGTCCGCGCGTACCTCCTGGGATATGCGTCGGCCGTGGCACCGCGTCTTCTGACCCTGCTGGTCCAGCGTTTCTCAAGGCGAAAACCAAAATCCCTACCCGACGGGCGTCCTCGTCGCGCCTTTGTCGAATCGGCTCTCATCGTCCTCCGGACCAGTTGTGAGCCGCATCGTTTCCCCACGTTTTGTGCTCTCCTCGTCGGAGGATCGACTCTGCTACAGGTCCGTCCTCACTTGCTCGCCATCTGGTTCCTTTCCGTCTCTGGCGTTTCCCACTTCACTCTCTTCTTGCCTCCCCAACTGGCGGGCCAGCCTCACTCCAAGGATCAGGGTTCGTATGTGTTGTCAGCCTGGCGCGAAAGTTTATTCACACACCGGAGAAATGTAGCGTGACATGCCCGTGGCTGCCGGTGGCTGCCCGTTTCTGCTTCTGACGCTCGGGTCATCGTCTCGGGCCATCGTCGCTTGCCGCCAATACTTCTGTAACTGACTTGCACGGATCTTGCCCTCAGGAACCCATCAGGAGAATTGTAGCTCACGTCGCTGCAACCAAGCTTGGCCATGTTACAAGTCTGAGGTGCGGCGCGACGACAAGACCATCGCACTCTGCCTCGGTGGAGTGTACTGAAGTTCGGGCTGACAGCTGTTTCTGCCTAGGATCGCGCGATGGCTGGCGTCCTTCATTGCGTCCTGGATGAGCCTGCGACTGCTACAGTCTCGGCCGCGCGCACCACGCCGAGGATCCCGAATCTCATCCCATGCTGAGCCGTCTCAAGATGCCGAAGCGCAGGGAAGGGTGGCCGGCCGGACGCTGGACCTTACTCTCTTCGCGTCCACGCAGGCCGTCGATGTCATTGTTGGCGAGCTGTGGTCGCGATATAGAGCTCGTCGGACAGCTGCCCAGAGATGGACCAAGGTTCGTAAACTCTTTATCGGGTCGGCCGAAGGCTGCTCGCAACGCTGACTGTTGCCTTAGGCTGAGCAGTTCACCTCCCAAATGGTGGACCCGCTCTGCTTTGTCGCCTCGTGCGCCCTCATCATGTGGGCGTGGCTCTACGCCCCAGACAGTCTCCCTCGAGACTACAACAAGTGGATCGCATCGGCTGCGCAGGTCGACGTGCGGCTGGTGGAGGCCTTGCGCCGATGTAGGAGCGGGGAGCTTCAGTACGCCAAGGAGACGGGCCAAGCGCCTCTGCTGGGGTCCATGTGCCATGACTACGGCATCCCCTACGAGTGCGGCGATCCCGTCAAGGCGATACCGTTCCCTTGCGCCATCGTCCACATGGGCAGAGGCCCGTCTTGCGAGTACCACGCCTGCTGTCGCTTCTGGCAGTCGTGGAAATGGTCCATGTGCACCTATGTTCCCCTGGCGTTGGCTCTCCAGCTGCGCAAGCCGACGGGCTGGGGCCTCGTCGTTGCCCTGAAGTCGGCCTCCCGCTCCTCTACCTTTCTCGCTGCCTTCATCACGCTCTTTTACTATGGCGTCTGTCTCGGCCGCACCCGCGTCGGCCCACGCGTCGTCGGCAGGGACGTCTCGTGCCGAAACCGCATCGACGGCGGCCTCTGCGTCGGAGCCGGCTGCTTCCTCTGCGGCTGGAGCGTGCTCATAGAGACGGCAGGCCGCCGTAAGGACATGGCCCTGTTCGTGGCGCCGCGGGCCATGGCAACGCTGCTGCCGCGGCGGTACTCGTCCGACAAGCAGTGGCGCGAGACGCTGGCGTTTGCGGCCAGCACGGCGGTTGTGTTGACCTGCGTCATGGAGAAGCCTAAGCGGGTCAGGGGCATCATGGGGGGTATTCTCAGCCTGACTCTTCGCCGGTAGGCGCCGACTGATTTCCACTACGACAAGCCTTGCATGCTCGTCTACTCACGCCCGAGGGCTGTCGTCAAGGGGGCTTGGTGTATATGATTATCTGGAGCTTCTTCTCCTCGTTGCCAATAGACGCGAGCCATAATAAGGGTGGCTCTAGACTAGAGTGTTGACGGTATCATCCGCATGCTCCCGCCAAAGCTTTCTTCCTGTGCAGGCGTAGGAAACAATGCCTTCATGGACGGCTGATGGGGTCTAAATATATGCGCGCCACAAGCCGCGACGACTCATCCACCTCCAACCCCCCTCAAGTCTTCCACCAAGAACACACACCGAGGATAAACATGCACGCCAAAATGTCGGCCCGGACCGTTGTGAAGATGCGGCCGTACTTGAGGCCGACGGTGACGTAGCCGCGGAAGGGCTCGGGGAGGAAGCCAACGACGGTCCAGACCATGCCCGCAGGCGGGCCGCGGCCCTCGTCGAGGAAGAAGCGCGACGAGAGCAGCAGGGCCTCGCCGGTGGCAAAGATCCAGAAGAAGACGCGCTTGCGGTGCTCGTTGGCGTCGTCGGCGGGCGTGTGCTGCTCGTGGGCGAGCGAGGCGCGCTCGCGCTCGGCACGGGTGCCGGCGAAGGGGGTCAGCAGGGCGACGTAGAGGCCGAGGCCGAGGGCGAGGAGGGCGTGGAGGAGGCGGAACGTGTACGTGTAGCCGTCGGGGCGGGCCGCCTGCTGCTGCAGCTGCTGCTGGGGCATGCCCGGGAGGGGAGCCGAGGACGCGGAGCCGGGCGCGAAGCCGCCCATGATCTGGGACATGACGTGCATGAGCTGGTCGTCGCCGCCGCCGGCCGGGAACCCAGGGCCGGGGCCGGGGACGCCCCCGAGTCCGGAGCCAGGGCCGTCGAAGCCGAGCATCATCTGCCGCAGCTGGGCGTCGGAAACGGCCCTCTCGGGCCCCGCCCGCGGCGACGCCGCGCCCCTGCTCCCGGGCTCGTAAAAGTGTTGCGAAATGTCCACCTCGTCCGGGTCCGCGGCAGCAGCGTCGTGGCGCCTTGCGTCGCCGGCGTCGGGGGGCGACGGCACGAGGGGCGTCGTCTGTCCGGCGGATTCTGCCACCCCAGGACATCGTCAGTTGCAAGCCGCCAACATCGTGCCGGCTGGGGGTTGGGGGAGGGGGAGGCACCTCCGACGACGCGGCCGCCGATGCCCGTGATCTTGTTGAGCCGCGCCGACCCGCCCGCCTTGAGCTTGGCCTCGCGTCGCTCCCTGCGCAGGCGGGCCTGCTCGTCGGCCCGCTGCGACGCCGCCGCCGCGTCTTGTTGCTCGGCCATGGCGACCGGGTGGTGATGCTGTTCTGCCGCTTTCACGACGGTGGGGCCGAAGGGGGGGGGGGGGGGCTGGCAAGGTGGTGGTGGTTGGTTTGTGGCGGCCCGTGAGGTCCAGAGATTGTCGTTTCGGTGAGGTTGTCGTGGGCGAATCGGAGGGGCGGTGGATTACGTACAGTGCGATAATTGCGATATACACACGGTATCACATCTCCGCAAGTCCCCCCTTCCCCATGTCCAATTTCGAGCTCCTTAAAGTATTCTGTGTAAATTCGACATCAAGGTTTGCCATGACTCCCATGACACCAAAGACCACAAGAGCGTCAAGGGCAACTCCTGCATGACCGCTCGAGATAATACGTATTTTGATATTCACTACCAAGCTCCTCGCCGTCTACTCTGGTGAGCCATCCTCTTCGGCAATTACCATCTGCTCTTACACGGCACATTCAGCAAGTCTCCGCTGGGCATCTTCAAATAACACCGTTTCCCGTCATCACCTACGAGGTCGCCTTACTCATGTTCATCAGCCGCTTCACGCCAATCTAAAACACGTGTTAGCACATGCCTTTATTTGACAAGGGAGGGTTCGTACCATCCAGTTGCCGCACTCCTCCGTCCTGTCGCGCTGGATTGCCACCTGGAGCATTTGGGCAGAAGCATAATCCTTGGACCGAATCGCTTCGGCCAATTGCGAGAGCTGGTCGATGGTGTCGGGTTGCACGAGCTCTTCGTTGTTCAAATGGTCGAACAGGAGGTTCAGCCGCTTCTGCGCATCCTGAACCTGGGGGGCGAACGTGGCAGGGGCCTGAGAAGCGACTCGCTGCATGTCTTGGCTGAGAATTTCCACCAGTCGCTGAGCGTTGGCAGGTATATGAGAACGGTCGCCGGGCGGGTGCTTCGCGTTTGGAGGTGGCGCAGCGGCCTTGGGCGGCGGAGGCGTGGGCGTTGGGCCTCCGCCCACGGGCGGACCTGCCCGTGGCGGGCCCTGAGGAGGCCCTGAAGGTTGGTTGAGCGGCGCCGCGTAAGGATATGGGGCGTACTGGTTCTGGGGAGCAGCCTGCGGAGGCGGTGCCCCATACGGACTGGCGGGTGGGGGTCGGCCGGCCGGCCCTGGCGGAGGAGGCAAAGAGGACATGCCGGGCTGCTGCTGCTGCTGCAGAGACGGCGCGGGGGCATACCTGTTGGAGGGCGGGGCTCCGGGTGGTGGTGCGTTGTATGGCGAAGCTGTCCGAAGAGCCGACCCAGGCATCTGGGGCGCTGCTGCGCCCACTTGAGGCGGCGGCTGCGGGGCGTACTGGCTGGCAGCAGCAGATAATGGCCGTGGCGGTGGTGCCTGGAAGGACTGAAACAGTCCGGCCTGAGAGGACTGAGGCGGTCCGGCCTGAAAGGACTGAGGCGGTCCGGCCAGCGGTGACTGGACGCGAGGCGGAGCAGGTCCTTTGGGAGGCGGCGCGGGCACGCTTGGGGGCTGGCCATATGGGCCAGGCTGAGGAGGCCCAGGTGGGCCCTGCTGGCTCTGCTGGCTCTGCTGGCTCTGCTGGCTCTGCTGGCTCTGCTGGACAGGGAAAGGGGACGTGATGGGCGCGGCGCTCGGCGTGGATCGCCGGGGCACTCTGGTTACGAGAGGAACGTCGTTCCAGTTTTCCATCTTCTTTGCCTGTGATGGCGGACGTTGGGACGGTGTTGGGTTCCTCGGGGGCCCGGCCATCATCGGGGGTGGGGCCATGCCGCCCATATATCCTGGTTGAGGTGGCGGTTGGTAGCCCCCTTGAGGTTGATACAGCTTCTGGGGTGCCATGTAATGCGGCGCCTGGGGAGCCGGAGGCTGCTGCGGGTTGGCGGCCGCGTAGGGGTTCGCAGGAGAAGCCACGGACGGTTGTTGAGCGGGCTGATAGCCAAACGAAGACTGGGCTCGAGTCGCCGCCGGCTTCGACGATGCCGGCTGTTGCGCGGCAGGTGCCTGAGCAGCCGGCTTTTGCGCGGCCATGCGGACGCGGCTTCTGGCAATCTCGGCAGCAGGGTAGCTAGATGGCAAGAGTTCGAGATACTTCTGCGCCACTTCCAGTTGCCCATGTCCAGCAAGAATGTCGGCATATTCCGTGTACTTGTCGTACAATGTCGCCAGCTTCCAGCCCGAGTCTTGGTCCTTCTCCGTGTCTTGGAATTTGGTCACGTGTCGGAAGACGGTCACCTTCTCGATCAAGTTCTGCAGCAATCTTGCATGCAGCGAAAAGGTCGAGTCCTCCGACGGCTCCTTCATGCCCGCTCGCTCTGCCTCTTCGAGCTCGGCCACCCATATGTCGATGACCTTTTCAAGCTTTGAACCGACGAGATAGCAGAAAGCCGCATCTTTCCTCTGCCCCTCCTCACCAACGCGGTCTCCCAGGGCCTCGCAGAGATCCGGGAACTCGGTGGGATCGGAAAAGGTGCAGAGAGTGGCCATGGTCTCCTTCCAGTGAGCCAGGTCTGCATTGTAGACAATATCCCAAAGGTTCTTGGCGATAACGGAGCCAAGCAGACGCAGGTAGCTCGGCATACCGCTTTTCTGCGCCAGATAGGCGGACTGAACCTTGTCAATGAGTGCTGAGCCACCACAGTTGGCAATCAAGAACGCATCTGCGATGCGCTCCTCTGCGAGACAGATGTCTGTTGCCTTTTCGAAGTTGCCCAGCATCAAAGCTTTCGTAATGTCCTTTTCGACCGACGTGTCGCTGTCGCTGAGCAGGTGGAAGGGGTTGTCTGTTTTGGCGCCCTTGGTTGCGGCAACGTTGGACAAGAAGTCATCACCTTCGCCATCACCGAAGAAGTCGGATACACTCTTCTTCGTCTCCTCAGCCTCCATATCCGGCTTTGCGGCTTCCTCCTTCTCTGCGTGGTCCTTCTCTGCGTGGTCCTTCTCTGCGTGGTCCGCAGGCTCCTTTGGGGCGCCGTTGGCGAGCTCTTGCTCTTTGAAGCCGAGGTACTCGACAATCTTTCCGCGCGGATTGTCGCCAACAAGTGTTTCCATTACCTTCCAGTCCGCCTTCTCCTCGTCCGTCTTGGCCTGCCGCATCCGTTCTTCGCAAATTGCTTCCAGGTTGCCGGTAGCAAGAGCCTCCTGGAACTTCTCGGTAGCCGAGGAGACGCCGGAATCGGCCGAAAACTGGGAGATTGTGACCTTGGAGGTTCTCTTCTGACCAGGCTGAGCCGGGGACGATCTGAAGATGACAATTTTGCCTCCAAAACCAAACGATGCGCCAATTGGCCTCTCGAACCATCTCGGCGCTTTGCTCAACGACCATGAAGCTCCTTGAGGCTGAGTGTGAGCTGCACTAAAGAAGTCCTCGCCGTCAAGGTTCTTCCCCGTCGAGTTCTGAGACGTATCCGGGTTGGTATTTTGCAGTGTCTGGATGGTTATCTTGCCGTCGAAGCTCGCAGTAGCCGAGAGGTTGGGATTGTGCGGGTTGAAGCGCGTTTGGAAGGTCCAGTTGGTCATCTCAGGCAGTTCACCGTAGCGCTCTCCCGTCTGGGGATTCCAGATCAAGGTGCGGTTGTCCTTGCCAGACGACAGCAATAGGTCGCTGTCTTGGTGGCACCAGGACAAAGACAGGACACCCTGATCATGGCCCTGGAGAGTCTTTTCGGGCGCGTTCGAGTTGCGGAGGTCCCACAGCAGGATCACGGGTGTGCTATCATCAGGGGTGGCAGTCAAGAGCTTGGTCGAGTTGTTCGGGTCCCAAGCGATGGCGCTGACGGGTTTCCGACTGTTGTTGAGGGTCAAAGAAGCCTTTTTCGTCTTCAAATCCCACACTGTAACGAAGCCGCTCGAGCCACCCGTGGCGAGGATGTGCGGCACTTTTCGATTCCAAGCCAAGCAATCAATGTCGTCGGAGCGGGCGGCCGTGTTTCCTAATCGGAATGGGTTGTCGATATCGTTGACGTCGTAGATAAACACCTCGCCCTTGGCACCCGCGGTGGCCAGGACCTGGGGCTTCAGGGGATTGAACTGCAGGGTCTTGATGGCGCCGGTGTGCTTGGTGGTCTGCGAGATGGAAGCGTCCGAAGCTCCCGCCTCTAGCTTGGCGGCATCCCACAGCACCAACGAGCCATTCTCGAGGGCGCCTGCAATGATGCCCTTTGGGTGCTCCGAGTCCGAGTGTCCCCATGCGATATCGTAAAACCTGTACCTTGTTAGTGGGCGCACTTTTTGACGGCGGCAGGCTGGGGCCAAACGTACTTGGATTCGGTGGTGATGCTGACGACGGGCTGGAGCTCAATGCCTGGCTGCCCGTCGTCGAGGGACAGGTCCCAAAGCTCCAGCTTGCTCTCGTCGGAGAAGTCGGCGTCGACGGCGCCAGCACGAGTACCCGTGGCCAGGAGAGGCCTTCCCGGGCCCGGGGACCAGGCAAAGGTGGCCGTTCGTGGCACTTCGCGAAGGCGCACCATCGTGGCGGGGGTTGAGACGAAGGCGATCTAGAAGGGGAACCAAGGCGATGCCTCTGACAATGGCCAATGGCAGGAGAAATGAAGGCTGAGGGCTGCAAGTTAACTAACGCGACTGCACATGGGCGGCTCGTAGTTCAAAAACCCTGGTGTCTGAGGGCAGAGAGACGCCACAAGAAGGTTGAAAGCAAAGTGTAGCGAAATATTTCTGATGCCAGATTGCAGCTTCTTCCCCAGATAGCCTGCTAGGGTACGAAGTATGTATGTACATACTTCGTACCGTACGAATAGTACCTTCGCGCGCCGGGCGGGTTCCTGTCAGTGGCTGGGTGACCATTTTAGGCGTGTGTGACTATATTGTAGGGCGCGTCACTGTAAAATTTGCCTTATTATAATAACAGCGGTGCTAATACTATGTTAGGCATAATGTTAAGTATATAGTAGTTACCCTACTAAAATAGTACGCGTAGCGCAACTATTTTAAGGATAGACTTAATTATAGCGATAACTAATATAATGTTAATATAAAAATATTATAGCGCTCTATTAGTATAACGTTAGAGTTAGTCTATCTAGTAAATATAATAGGTATAGGGTTAAGATAGTTTTATTAGTAAATATTAAGATAAGCTTATTAAAGTAACGATAGCTTTATAATAGTAATAGTAGGACTAATAGGTATTTACGTCGACCTACTATTATATTAAACAGCGATATTCTTATAAAAACTATATTAAGTTTCTTTATATAGTATTATAAGTCGGAAAACAATATTAAAAAGCTCGATATAGTATTTATAGTCGGAAAACCGTATTAAGATATACTTACGCGATAAGGCAGATCTCTATTTTTACGACTTACGTTGCGTCGCGTATAAAGATTCTATAGATATATCTATAAAAGAGTATATATATCCTATTTAAACCTATTTTTAAACGCTAAATCTATTTCGCTGTATATCGCTATTTTTTATATTAGATCGGCGATAGTTTAGTAAGAAGCCTTCTTTTTCTTTCTTATACGACTATTAGTATCTAAAGGTATTAGACTTTATAGTATAGTTACGTCGGGGTTAGAGAAAATACCTACCTTAAATAAGGCTATACTAGGTTATATAGTCGGTGACTTAGTCGCGCTCTTTCTTTTCGTATCTCTCGATAGTATATTCTAGTGTCTTATTAACGCTCTTCTTCTTTATATATAGCTTCTTCCTTATAGGCGTCTTTAAGGGCGTCGTTAGTATCGTAGATAGCTTCGTAACGGTAGTATCGCCCTTTCTTATATTATTAACGACCCGCTTATCTATCCTACGCGCTAATAGTAGTTTTTTCCTCGCCGTCGACTTAGCTAAGGCTAATTCTATAGTCGCTAATTCTACCGTCGCTAATTTTACCGTCGCTAATTCTACCGTCGCTAATTTTATAATTAACTTAGTTAAGGCCGATTTTACGGTCTTTACCTTTTTAGTAATACTATATCTATCGTCTGCTAATAAAAGCCCGCTAATATAGTTAGGGTTTTAAACCTTAAGATACTTAAGCATTCGCTTAGCATCTTTATCTAGTGATATATAGAGTCTATCGTTAGATCCCGTAATCTTTACCTTAAAAGCCCTACGTCGGATAAGAGTTATAGCGGACGGGAATAGCTTTACAAAGTCTATTTAAACCTTTAGGAGCTTAGCCTTAGCGTATCTTAGGTAGGTTATAAGCGCGCCTATAAATTGTATTATTATAGGCTTATAGAGGTATAGATTCTTAGAGTTATATATTGCTTTATATACGGTCTTAAAGGATCGCTAAATCCCGTCGTAATAAGACGCGTAAAGCTTACCGCTTATACTTAAGGGCTTTATAAACTCGCCGCCTATATTTAAGGGCTCTGTAAACTCGCCGCCTACGTTTAACGCGTCTGCTTTTATCTAGTGCTCTATAGCTTTAAACTCGCTGTTAAACTCGTAGTTAAACTCGTTATTAAACTTATAGTTAAACTCGTAGTTAAACTTATCGTCGAGCTCGTAGTTAAACTCGTCGTTAAAGCACTTTTATAGCATTTATTTAAGTCGGTTAGTAGGGCTAAAGTATTAATATACCTTTAATATCGTAGGAGGTAAGGAAATTAGACGGAATAGTATAACTAAAAAACGTTAACTATTTATTACCTTTCTTCCTATCTCCCTTCTTCGTATTTTATTAAGACGAGGTCGTAGGTCTTAAAGGAAGGAAGGGTTCGTATCTAAGAGTAGAAAACGCGAGGAGTAAGTTATTTAGCGTTAAAGAAGGTAGAAGAAGTAAAAGCACGCTACCGGTTAGCTAATTTACCCGGATTTACGATAGTAATCTTAGTAAGAGAGCGCGATAAAACGTATTATCGTAAATAGGCTAGAGACGATATAAATAGCTTATTTAACGATATAAATAGCTTATTTAGTAATAAATAGCGAAATCGATATCTTAAGTAGCGGCTGCTTATTATTTATAGGGTCTAACGAAACACTAATGCTAATATATAAAAACCCGTTATATAGTAGATACGCCTTAAGAGAATATACTACTATATAAAAGCTTTATATAAAGCTTTATAAAGACCGATAGCCTATACGCCTACCTAACAAAAAGAAATACTAGAAATATATATATATACGATTCTTAGCGACGTTTATAAAAGAATTATGCTAAAGCGTAGTACGTTAGTATATGCCTATACGGCTAACGTGCCTACTAACCTATATCTATATTATCCTATCTATGTATATTAAGCTTTATAAAAGGTATTCCCCTTATAGTATTTGCCCTTATTCGTCGTCGCTAGCCTTACTTAGAATATATAGGTCGCGAGATATAATATCGGTATACGGATCGGCCTACTTTATTCTCTTCCTATTAGATCGTAGCGTTTAGTCCTTAATTTTTATAGCGCTAGTATCCGGTCGGAACGGTTCGTAGGCCGTAGTAGATCTATACGTATCGAAGCGCGCGCTTATTAGGTCTTTAGTGTATTTAATATCGTCGCTAGGTCGCCTAAGGATGCTATTCGTCTTATTATACTCGAGCTTAACCTATGCTTTAAGGTTAACCTATACGACTAAACTATAAGCGTTAGCTATAATTATATTAAGCGATAATATAGACTTACTCCGATATTATTTAGTCACGCTCTTATATAAACCTCGAAGGTCGATGCTATATTTTATAAAGTTAAAGATAGATAAGAAGTTATCGATAGAAAATAAAGGCTTTAACTTATCCTTAATTCGATCGATATCGTTATAGAGCCGGAACCGCTTATCGTTTTCGTAGACCTCGTCTATCTAAGCCTACTACGTTAGTAGTATACTATATAAACTAGTATTAATATATAAGCCTACCCGGAAGTTCCTTAGGCTACGATACTTCTATTAGTTAAAGTTTCTTATAATCTTAGTATATCCTATCTTAAGATAGTAATCGCGGAACGGCTCTTTTATTTTACTAAAATAGTAGCGAATAGCTTAGTCGATACGCTTCTTATTTAAGTTAATAAGAAAGATTAACCGGGCGGTAAGTTTAAATTGCTTAAAGGCTTATCTTACGGCCGGCTTTAAGTCGAATAGGTCTCGCTTCCTTTTCTTTATAATCTTTTATATATCGTTAAACTAATTAAAGGTTATAGGTACGCTAAGTACCGCCTATAAAATATTAGTAATACGATTAGCTATAAGCATAAAGCGTATATACCGATATATAGGCGGCCTATTCCCTTAAGTCCTTAGGTAGTAAAGGATCCCTATATCTATCGCCGCTGTTGCTATTAGAACGAGGCGTCTTAAGGATAGGTTATAGACTATCGCTAAAGTTACTAAAGCCGTCGTTAGTTATTATAGGGCGGAGGGTTCGATTTAAGCGGCGTAAAGAAGGGATAGGGAGAAAGAAGCGGGTAACGAATAGCGCAGTATATAGAAAACTCTATTAATAGCGTAACGGCGTCGCCGTTAGAAGGGGAAAGAGCCTAAACGTAAAATCCCCCCCTAACGACTTTTCCCTAGCGCTTAACCTTTACCGGCACTTAAACCTATACCTACCTTAAAATCGTATATATATACCTTTATAAAGTCTAAAATCTATAGTAAGAAATTCGATATACGTAAAAGCCTTAACCTAGGCCTTTAAGATAGCTAGGAAGATTAATATTATCTATAAGAAGCGTCCGCTAGTAGTAGGCAAAGAGAGCAGTCGACTAATAGTAAAAAATAGATATTACGTACGACTACGATAACGCCGAATGCTTTTAATTTAAAAAGCTATATCGGCTAGACTATCGCGTTTTATCTACTCTAGGTATACCGACCGGTATTTCCCTTACTATAGAGGATAGTAGCTACTACGGATAGATGCGAGAGTAATACCGCGACGAAATCGATAGTATCCTAAAAGCTAGAAAAACGTGCTAGTATCGCGTTATAAGGCTTAATAAGCACTAGGATTTATTAGACTCGCAATTAGGAAGGTTTTAACGCTAGTAAGAAGGGTAGGCCTTCTATTAGGTCGGAGACGCGGATGATAAGGAAAACATTCGCGAGGGCTAGTATAGACCTAACGCATAGGGCCGGTTATATATTTTTAGCGGCCCCTTTACTTTATAGTCTTTTAAATATAGTAGCGGGGTAAGGTAAGGCATTAGTCGATTCTAGCTAGACGTAAGGCCACGGGCTTTTACAATTATAGTTCTTTAACCTTTAACGCCTATTTTATTATATCTCCCTCTTATAGGTAGAACTTCTCTTATAACACTAATCGATATACTACGGCTTAATCATCGCGTATTAGGGCTAAACCTTAAGTCGAGTATGCTAGTACGCTATATAACTAGGCTTACTGCTTAAGCAGATTTATAGCGATAGTAGAGTCAACGAGAACCCGCCGACGAAGGCGAGTAGCGCACCGCTTATATTAGCGATTAGATCGATAGAATCGATAAATCGGAATATTAGCCGCCGACGGCTAACGTAGGCTTCCTATAGGTAAGCTTACTAGACAATATAAGGGGCGACGGTAGCGCTATAGGCGACGACTGTAAAAACGTAAGGCTAGACGTAAAGAAGCTATTAGAAGAAGTAAACCGAATTTTACGCTTTAAAGACGCGCCCTTTAACAACGCATTATCTACCTCTAACGTATAGGATAGTCGGCTATCGCTATAAGTGCCTAGCCTTTTAATCGCAGTTAATACTAAGTATCCCGACGATTGTAAATTCGATAATAGCGATAAAGATAACGATAAAACTAAGACCTAGGACTTTACTACTAATAATCCTATAGAGACTCTAAGTAATATTACTACTATAGACGATATAATAATACTATCGCTTTTATAGTATCGTTAGCCTATAGTTAATACGACTACTAAAATCTAATATAAGCCTATATCGCTTATATTATTAGCGTTTAAGACTGCTCTACTACTTTAGGAAGAATAGCATAGTATAATATAAGCTAGCTATTAAGAACTAGTCGAAGTTCTTTATCTTGTGTAAGATATAGAGGAACTTTACCGAATATCTATGCGTAAGGATACTATACGTCGTAAGCTTCGACGTAGTATGCTATTTATCGCGGTCTAAAAGAAGACTCTTACACTCGATAAGACGCTAATACTATCTTAGTTAAAGCTAGAGGAGGATATTTTAGTGTTTAACCTATAGTCTATTATATACTCCTTTCTTAGCTCCGACGAGTATAAGAGGTAAATCTACCGTAGAATAGCTTACCTTATCGACGGCGAGATATTAGATCTATAGTAGGTAAGATAGTAAGGTAAGTTAATACGCACGATATCCGGGCACTATATATAAGACTGCGAAAGCCGGCCGTTTTAGCTATCTAACTTTATATAATACCGACGCGCGTTTAACGACTACGTATAAGACGGTTGTACTTACGACGACTATAAAAAGCTATTTCTCGCTCGAATTATCTACGTTAGCCTCGACTTCCGTACCCGGTCTATTGCAGTAGGCATTAGTAGGCGGCTAGTAATAGAGGTTTAGAGGGTTTACTATACTAACGCGCTACTAGACTAAATGCTCGCGAAAAGCCATTAAGCGAGGTTTTTATAGCTATCGCTAGCTTACTAAGAGCTCGTAGTCGCTTAAGATAATATAGAGATTATTAACCTTAATAATATTATAGCGCGACTCTCGCGTATTTATATAGACTACTATTTTAACCTTAGTTAATTCTCCTTATAGCTATTAAGTATCCCTTTTACTATCCGCTACTTTTTTAACTACGCTTAATAAGAGTTTATCCTAACGCGCTTAACTACGCTACTGCGAGGTAAAAAGGAGATTATATCCCTCGGTAGAGAATACCTTAAGGCTTACTTTACCGACCGAGATATATACTCGCTTCTATTATTTCTTTTTGCGGATGCTTTCGGCCTATTCCGAAATATACATCGCGTTATTAAAGGGATATATCTTATTCTATAGTTTCTAGACTCGACTTTATAAAACCGTCGAAGCAATCTACTACCGTTAACGCTTAGCCTATTCGGTGCCGACTTAACCGACGTTTTTAAGAGCCTCTACTATCTTTGCGAACTCGACTCTAGCTGCGAAATAGAAGTAATAGGTAAGAAGGTTTTCGTATATTTATTTATTAGTGCTATCCTTAGGGATATACTATTATAATAGAAACTAGCCGGCTGTCTAAGCTACTAAGCGAATAAGCCTTATCGGTACTACTTTATAAAAAGCTATAAACGAGGATAACTCGACTTTAATATCGTCGGGTATTTACGGTCTAGCTAATAGCTCTTACTTAACTCTAAGTAGGTTAAAGGCGAGTAAAAAAAAGGATACCGATATAAGTAGGCAATAGATCTTAGTATCTATAAGAACTAGCGTCTTATAGACACCCTTAGTAATATATCGCGTGGAATTATAATTTATATATACTAACTTTATATAGATACTCTTTAGCTTACTCTCGATAGGATCTATAGCCGGCCTATCGATGCCGCTTACTTAAAATATTAAGGCCTTAGCCGCTTATTAATCTCTATCGTCTTTAATAATGTTCTTATATCTAGCGGGTTAGACTAAGCTAACGAGGTTTTTAAGATAATTCCTTTTCCGCTAATATAGCGACGCCTCTAGTCCTTAAAGTAATATCTCGACTTATAGCGGATATAAGAACTCGGCCGTAGAAGTATTCTACTACCTATCGTGCTAAAGTGCTAGTTAAGGGAAGAATATATTAGAGAGGATCTTCGATATACTTTAGAGTCTTTTGCAAAAGACTACTTTAATATAGATATACTTATTCCCTTCGCTATTAACTTTCACATAGTAGAATAGATTTAAGTTGCCTATTAGCTCTTCGCTAAGTCGCTACTACTTGTATATAGGCTATATTCGTATATAAAGCGGGATAACTTTTATAATATTGTCCTTACTAGAAGGAGAGCTATATAGTTCCTTCTAAAAGCGTACGTAGAGACGATACGTCTAAAGAGCGGTAGGTAATTATCGACTAGTATTAAGCTATATCTTATATTCGTCTAGTTCGCATAGCGCTACCGCTAGTAGCCCGAAGGAATATTACTATTAGAAATCGTATCGTACTATTAGAGTCGAATTTTACGTAGGTATCTCGCCTAAGGGCACTTAGCATAGTCTATATAGCCGTAAACTCCGATATACTAAATAAGAAAGATAGAGTCGATAAGGGCTAGCAATTCGAGGATAAAATAAAGCTGCTAAATATTTATACTAGCCTATACTACGCTAAGGTTACGGAGGAGTTTAAGGGCTGCCGAATAGTGTTTACACTCTTAGAAAAGGATAAATATAAGTAAGCATAAGCGGAGTTTTTTTTTTTATACTTAGATTTTTTACTATCGATTTATCTCGCCTTACTACTATAATAACGTTTTAGTCTACTTAACCGTAGATATAATAGCTTCTAACTTCTGTATTATTGCATAGGGAATATAAAGTAGATATTCTTTCGACGAACTTTTAGAACGCGGCGGCGACTTTTATCTATCGAGAAAACCACCGCCTTACTATTATGCTTTTATTAAATAGTTTATTTTCGCATAGCTTTCCGTTAATCTATAGCATTTTTAAGACTATCTAAAGCAATTGCTTAAATCTCGTGAGAAGCCTTAACCTAAACTTTAGAGAAGGAGCGGAGAGCAACGTTTAAGACGATTTAAAGATTTAGATCTATAGCGACTTTAATTACGTTAACCTAAGCGCGCTCCGCCGGATTACGCTATAGAGACTTATAAGAGAAGAAGGCAGCCTCTTAAGCATCGTAATACTATAGAGGCCTTAAGACGAAGATTTCCTATAGTGCCTTAAGAAGGCGTATAGGGACGACTATAGTATACCGGTATTACTTAGCATCGGTAAGGCTAAACTATAGTAGTGCTAAAAGGTAGCTTTTATAAATAGGTTTATAGTACTAGTCGTCTATATATAATACTAATACTATATTAACTATATATATAGCTTAAGAAATAGAGTCTATTTCTTTATAGGTGACTTTATACGCGTCGGGGCTTAGTACGCTAAGCTCCTTAGTCTCTTTATATATAAGCGCTATACCGAGAAGTATTTATTCGCAGTTATCGACCTTACTATAAAGAAGACTAAGCGGCCGAGCGATATAATTATTAGCTATCTAATCGTATAGCTTAGCGGCATATAGGAGATAATTAGGCTATCGAGAATTAGTAGTACTAAAGTATAGATAGTCCCTTAGTATAATAGGAGTTTTCTATTTATAGATTTAATATCTATTTTATATAATTTAAATAGTTTATAGACCTTCTATCTAGTAATTAGTATCGACGATTTATATCCTTATATTACCCTTAAAGTATGACTAAATAGCTACCTATATAATATATAAGATCGTTTTATATACTTTATTTAATACACGTAGGGTTATTTATAGTAGCTATATTAATAGCGGTAGAGAAGGGGCTTAGGTAGAAACATTTAGGCAGGCTACCGCTCCTACCTACCGCTCCTATTAGTTACTATATAGCTGCTATTTAGTCTATACGCTTAGTGTTTATATATATACACTAACCTCTGCCTAAGCATATTTTTATTCCTTCTATATCTCTAAAAAATCTTTACTTCGCCTACTAAATATCTGCCCTACTATATCTTATTACATACGTATCGCCCTTAGCCTCCTTAGAGCTTATAGCTAATATCTCTAGCTCCGTCGCTCGTTAATAGCATAAGATCCGGTCTATATACGCTAGAGATAAGGCTTCCTACCCTTTTTACGATCTGCCGTCCCTATCTAACCGCGTGTTATATTTAGCAATACCGCCTTTAAGGCAAGGCCCTTAAACTATACGTTTATATCGAAGGGCGATACTAAAGGCCTTTAAGGTATATAAAATCCTATCTTAATACCCTCGCTCTCCCTTATAGTCTTACTTTACTATATTATAGGTATACTAAAGACAATAGGTACGCCGAAGATAGTATACGCCCGACGACTGCTATAATAGCATAATTAGGATAGATCCTTCGACGATATCCTAACCTCGCCTTAAGAGATAGGCAAGAGTATAAAATCGGCTAATAGAAAAGCAGTAGCTACGAGAGACTATACGCTTTAATATCTACGTCGACGATACGTTAAACAATATACTACGTTACGGCAGATATAAGTTTATAACCCCCCTCCGTCTATTACTACGCGGTATGTCTTACTATATTTACCTAGCATTTTAATAGGTATAGTCTATCGGTCGCTTATATATCTATAAGCGATTCTTATAAGGCGGCTGGCTAAGCAACCGCTTTATATCTAACTATGCCGCTGCGATATACTCTTTTTCTAGCACGCTCTTTAGCACGCTCTTTAGCACGCTCTTTAGCACGCTCTTTAGCACGCTCTTTAGCACGCTCTTTATCACGCTCTTTATTACGCTCTTACACGCTCTTTAGCACTCTTTAGCACGCTCTTTAGCACGCTCTTTAGCACGCTCTTTAGCACGCTCTTTAGCACGCTCTTTAGCACGCTCTTTAGCACGCTCTTTAGCACGCTCTTTAGCACTCTAGTCTAGCACGAGCACTCTGCCTTCTCTAATCGGGCCTCTTACTAGACTAGAGAGGGCGTGCTCGTAGACTAAAGTGCCTAAAAGCGTATTAAGGAGCGTAATAGAAAAAAGAGTATATTATAGCGGTATAGTTAGGATACGTCTGCTTTTATAATACTAAAAACTAGCATCGTAGTGCATAGGGTTAGCCTTACGTCTATAAATTCTTTACGGTACGTTTACTACTCGTATATAATAAACTAATAGCTAAAACCTCTTTCTCTATATTATATATAGCGTACTTAATTATCTATATAGAATATTACAATAGCGTAGACGATTTAAAAGCAACGCGTATATTAATACTAAAAATATAGTAGTAGAGGATATTATAAAGCCCTACGTTAATATCTACTAGCTATACCTAGTAAGTACCTTAATACGTTAGTAAAACGTCTAAACGATTTAGCTAACTTTATAGCGTAGTAGTAAATTACGTAATTATCGATGTAATACCGGAAAAGTATAAGCGTACGGCTTTTATCGAACTAGCGATACTATACCGTATATACGGATGTAAATAGTAGCTTATAATAGTATTATTACTAAAACCGATTTATAAAGCGCATCTTATAGTAAGGTAGTTAAGCAGCTAGGGCGATAACCGTAGTAGATAGGGCAACCGATTTATAGAGCGCATCTTATAGTAGGGTAGTTAAGCAGCTAGGGCGATAACTATAGTAGATAGGGCACTACTATAGAGTAAAATAAATTTTAGTAGAGGAAGAGTTTTAATAATAAATATCTATTCTTAAAAATACAACTACGTATAAAATACCTATAACGACTTTAATATAATAATCAGGTAGAATTATAATGTTTATACTAAAAGACTATTTATACTATAATACTACGACTAAACACTAATATAGTATTAATATTATAGATATATCTATAAGAATATAATAACGACGTAAGTAACATTTTATAGCCCGGGCATTAATAGTATTTCTTTTAGTAGACTTATAAGTAACTAAACGACTATTTGTATAGTAACGATAATAACACGCCCTAAGTATATTAGTAGCATTATAATAACGGTAGATAGTCGTAGTAACTAGTTAAAAGATATATTACTTTATTAAAGGCGTGTTTATAATAAATACAGTTATATATATAAACAGCGTATATACTATATTAGGCGTTAAATATAAAAAACTAATATAGAATGCATATAGTTAGGGACGTAGCTGCTAGTAATAGGCTATACACTATGATTAACCCTTTCGCTAGTATAATATAGACACTGTGTTAAACCTACTACGTTAGTAACATTACGGACTAGCTTAATATGGTTTTGCCGCTCAATATGGTGACTCAGCCCCTGACCACAACCCCGCCCGGCGCGCGAAGGTAATTCAACAAATTGAGCGTGCTGGGGTCGCAGGTCACGTGAATATCGGGCGCGGGCAATGGTAGTAGAAATGATCCACTTTTTCGGCCTCTCCTCAAATCGGCGCGTTGCAACATCGTCGGCCAAGGTCTCGGTTGGAAATCCACGAGCACTATTTCCCGAGAGCCTCGAAAACATGACGGATGCCGCACGGTGGAAGGCCACGGTCTTCGTCGGGGGACTGTCACAAGTAGTGACGGGCAGCCACATCCTCGACGCCTTCATACCCTTCGGCGAGATTGTCCGTGTGCAGCTCCCAAAATCGACGGCACGGGACTCTACCGACACTCACCGTGGCTTCGCATACGTCGAGTTTGAACAGAGCGCAGATGCAGAAGAGGCAATCGACAACATGGACCAGTCCGAGTTATTTGGCAGAATCCTCAAGGTATCACAAGCGAAGGCGCCCAAGAGTGCCGACGAGGGCCTGGGCAGCAAGAAGGCTATCTGGGAACAGGTAAACCCAACGGCCAATATGCTACTCTCGAGACGCCCGTTGACACCTTCGCAGGAGGGCTGGTTGGCAGATAATGCCGGCGAGGAGACTGGTGGTTTCGCGGCGGGTCAGGCCAGGCTGGTTGAAGACGCAGGGCCGGACCCCATGCAAGGACTAGAGGGGCTGGATGTGGCTGGACCAAAGCAGGCATAGAGACTTGCTGCTCTTCGCTTTTGAGATTCTGCATAGCATGGTGTTACAGGAGAAAGGGTTCGTCTCTTTAAAGACCGACGCCGCGCAACAGAGGCCAAGGAAATGAATCGCGACGGAGTCACGTCTCGAAGGAAAGTCTGCTGCTTTTCTTTCTCGGGATGTACAGTGCTTCGACAATCACCAAGAGTCCGGTGTGCCTTGGGAATGATTCACAATTTTAATGCTCGTCTCGGCCAGCAGCTCCCTGCCGGGACAGTCGAAGGTTCTTGTCCACCACGAATTTCCTTATGACCGAGTAGCCGGCAGCGAAAACGGCGAAGCCGACGACGACGGCTAGTACACGGTTAGCTTCCGAGCTGGCTTGTCTCAAGCTGACGAGGCTCGGTTACCGAGGGGTATCAATTCGGCCGGGACTTGCTTGAGCTTGCGCAATCGTTGGGAGATGGTATGGCCTTTCCAAAATGTCAGCCTTCAGCAACCCAGCATGGCCTCTCCAGAAGTCGGCTTTCAATCCAAGTCTTCAGAGCATACCGGCTTGATCTTCTTTCTGTGCAGCGAAATATGTCAGCTCCGTCTTGTCAGGTTCATCTCCTCTCGCTTACGGGAACCGGTCGCATCATCCGGGTCGACTGGCGAAACATGGCCCGAGACGATGGGGCGAGCATCATGCGAGCCGTAGGCTGCAGCATCCCCAGGATGGCCGTGGAGCGCATTGTAAGAGAGTGGAGAGTATCAGCAAACGTTGGTTGGCAAAGGCAACGGTGCGATTGGGAATCGTAGCCCGTTTGGAAGTGTTGTTTGGTAGGTCGCCGAAGCTCTCACGGCGCCGTCGCCCTTATCGGCCCACTAGCTGGGCGTGGGGGTGGGTGGCTTATATAATTGTGGCTGTGTTGGCGGTAGTATAGGGTAGGTAGTCTACTGCCCAGAACGATCCGAGCTAACGCCGGCAACGTCAACGACTCCTGGCCAACCTCACCTTCCTCGCCGCACGCCCCCGTCCAATCGACCCTGCAAATATCTCCCCAAAAGCGCACAAGCCCCAAAAGCGCACAAGGTCCTTCACGATGGCCGAAGAGGATACGCAGGAGCTTGTCACCAAGCCCTTCAAGTTTGTGACTGGTGGGCCCCATGATGCCTCCCCAAAAATGACCTGATCGCGACCCGAGGCTAACAACAGCCCAGCCGGTAAGCCAGCCTTCCATCATTGAACCGTTGCACAGCGATGCGAGCAGCCGAATTGCGCCGATGCTTCGTCGCAGAGACTGAGCCCATCGACACACAGGCACCGATGCCCGCTTTCCGAACGTGAACCAGACCAAGCACTGCTGGCAAAACTATGTCGACTATCACAAGTGCATCATCGCCAAGGGAGAGGACTTTGCGCCCTGCCGCCAGGTACGACGGGAAGCCGAGGGAGCAGATGATGCTTGCCTGGACACTGACGGTGACTTAGTTCTGGCTCTCATACCGATCCCTGTGTCCCTCAGGATGGTACAGCCGATGGGACGAACAGCGAGGTAGGGCTGACCGATCCCGGATCTTGATCAAGGGCTGACCCTACGATAGAAGCCGGAAACTTTCCCGTGAAACTGGATGTTTGAGAGGTTGGACGCGGCGATTACGCCGTGATTCTAGGTGCCCGGAGACGGGTAGAGACAGGCGGGACAGTAACCCAGTCGCGTGCCAGTACACTACGCGCATCTCAGTAGTCCATCGCTGTAGGGGACCTGGAAGTAGAACAGCTTTGAACTTTTACATTGCACACCTGCATAAATACGATGCTTGCGTGTGGATTGCGAATCCGATTTACTCATCGCTGGTATCAAAATCCCTAAACAAGACGCGTTACCCTTGCCAAACCACGATGCCAAATGCACGGATCCTGCCCACCCTAGGACGATAAGACCCAGGTATTACCATGACCCTTTCTCCGACCTCAAGGTTATCATGCCCCCCCTTCAGCATCTTCATCTTCCGAGCTCATGAACTCATCATCCTCGTCGAACCCAAAAAGTATCTTTACCTTTCCTGTTGCGGCCTTTTCCGGTTCGCGTGAGGGCGAAGACTCTTTGGAACTTGGCTTCTCTTCTTCGTCAGATGCGTTTGAGATGCTGCTTTGTTCGGAAGACGCAGAGATGTTGTATGTGCCGAGGAGGTTGTCTCTATAGTTGCCAGCCTTCATTGCAGCCAGGACGGCATCACGCGTCCTCTCGTTGCTGTCCTCCTTGGCCTCGACCCATTTCCCGTCGACTCGACCTTTGCTGCCTGATCGAATTTCGGCTTCCTTTTCCTCAGACACCTGGACAATCTGCTCCCACCGCTGTCGACGTTTTTCTTTCTCCTTCTGCTCCATTTCTGGCTTGATGGCCAAGTATTCTGCCAAGGCCTTTGCCTCTTTCACCGTGCGAAGTCGTCGTCCGTCAAGATTCCGGCTTGAGCCATGGTTTTCCTGATTTCGGTTCTTTCGTGACGACATGCGACCACCAGCAGCGCGCAGTTGAGAGCCGAATCCACCTTTGCCACCGCACAGCGGGACGGCGAGACGTAGAGAGAGAAAGTCATCGTCGCTTGTAGAGAGATATGATGACACGGGCGCATTTGACTGCTCAGGTAGTTGCCGGTTGGAGACTGTGGTCAGGATGAGCCGGGAGTCGGTGGAAGGAAGCCTGTCGTTGATTTCCTCGCGGAGTCGAGTGATGGTGGTCGTGGGTGGGAGTGGCACGACGAGGGTTCGCGGCAGGCCAAGACCACCAAAGGTGGCGATGAGAACGTTCAGATTTTGATGCGCCATGACTATCGTGAGCTGCGTTGTTCGTCTTGGCCGTAACGCGTAGAATCGAGGGTCGATGGAGAGACGTTGATTGTCGGTGAACAGTCAGAGTTGGTGAACAAGTCAGAGTTGGTGAAGAGTTAGAGTTGGTGGTTGGTGACAAGATGACGGAACGCACAGTCAGCCACATCAGGTCATCAGTGTGGCTCGTGGAACAACTCACGTGACTTTAGCTTCGTCTCGCATAGCACACACCACCCCACTTCGGCGGTGAATTTCTAGGGTTTCCGCCCACAAAAGTTGCTCATTTCGAGAACCGGCACGCCGCACGCCGTCCGCCAAAACTGCCATCTTCAACCTTCAACATTGACCACGGCAGCCGAACCGCCACAATGTTGATTCCCAAGGCTGATCGCAAGAAGATTCACGAGGTACTTGGATGGCCTGGGCGAACTTTGGCTGGGGTGACTGACAGAGTGCCAGTACCTCTTCCGCGAGGGCGTGCTCGTGGCCCAGAAGGACTTTAACCTCCCCAAGCACCCCGACATCGACACCAAGAACCTGTTTGTCATCAAGGCGTGCCAGTCTCTCAACTCTCGGGGCTATGTCAAGACTCAGTTCTCGTGGCAATACTACTACTACACGCTGACCCCCGAGGGTCTCGACTACCTCCGCGAATGGCTTCACCTCCCCGCCGAGATCGTCCCTGCCACCCACATCAAGCAGCAGCGGTCGCACGCCCCTCCCCGTGGCATGCTCGGCGAGGGCGAGCGTGAGCGCAGGCCGTTTGGCCGTGGCCGCGGCGACCGTGGCGACCGTGGCGACCGTGGCGACCGTGGCGACCGTGGCGACCGTGGCGACCGTGGCGACCGTGAGGGCGGATACCGGAGACGGGATGCTGGCGATGGCAAGGAGGGCGGTGCTCCGGGCGAGTTTGCTCCTCAATTGTGAGAACACCCCCGTCCGGATTGTGCGCCTGACTCGCAAGACACAACGATGCTAACCAGTTGCTTATAGCCGCGGCGGATTTGGCCGTGCTCGCGGAGCTCCCCCCTCATAAACGACATGGTATTTGGGGTATCACTTTCGAGATGCATGGCGATCAAGGCACCGACATGTACTCCTACAAACGGATGGCAATTCTTCCCATAAGAACCGCTCGTGAGACCGGCTGAGTTGGGCACATGGTGGGAGTTCTGGAGGTTAGATCCTCGGAGATGATTTGCATTAGGGTCAATGTTTATCATGGAGTCATACTTGCTCGACAACACGTGAGGCGTCCAAACCTGGTGACGGAGGCTGCTGCCGTGCGTCGGACGAAAGGTGAAAGACGGGTTTCTAGTGTGTTTGATACTCTTCTGAAGCTGCTTTTGCCATTGATGGGCTGGCACGAGAGGCGGCGGAGCGGCCACGGTGTTGGATTGCGTTGCGAATGGAGCAGCAGACCATGGTCGCAGTGGCTGCATCACGGTTGGCCAAGGGATACGGCACGGCGGGCATCGTGGCATGAGGTTGGCGTTGGACACGCCACCACGGGGAGTAACGATAGCCTGGAAACCGGGTTGCTGCTGCGGTGAGAGTTCCGGGAGCGGAGCTGTCCGGGGAAGGGGTCCGATAAAAGATTGCATTGCGCACTTCCCATGGAGCAGGGTGAGACAACAAGTCGGCTCGGACAAATCACAAATGGCCGGCCGTGCGGCGAAAGGTGAAGACACGCGGAAACTCACACCGTGTGTGTTTGACTCACTTGTGAGTTTGACTCACTGATGAGAGTCAAAAGACCAAAAGGCTCCATTCACCCGTGATTCTGGAGCGTCGACGCATGCAGACCCGCTCTGCAAATCCGGTAGAAAATGCCGCGCAGCTCCGGGCCTCGGCGTGGGAGAGCCATTGTCCCGCTGTCTCGTCTTCAAGGACCTCCTCTTTCGTCCATACTTTGGTCAGTTGCACATTGTCAACGTAAGGCGTCGATTCGGGTTACTTCAATTGTTTGACCTGTCGTGTGAACAGCTCTAGCAAATCAAGCTTTGATCGCTTCCATCGTCCTCGAACCTCGCATCGCCAGCTGAGCAACTCGGGACAAACGGCGTCGAAAGAGAAAGCAGGCGAGACTCGATAGGAAAATGGCGTCCCTTCCCAAGCAGCTTCCCAAGGAGATGAAGGCTCTCCGGTGCGTCCTCTGTCCCTTTATACGTCTGCGCGGACCCAGCCTTGAACCATCAGGGTTGGCCCAATCGTCGACGAATGAAACGGCTCCTCCCTTATTGGCTCGTCGTCATTGACCGTGCCCTTTTCCTCACAGATATGAGAAGCCCGAGGATTGGTCCATTGTCAAGGTTCCGCTGCCGGAGCTGCGCGATAATGACGTTCTGGTGCAGGTCAAAGCCTGCGGCGTCTGTGGTACCGGTACGTGCATTGCAACAAGCCATCGTGAAGTAGTTGGTGGGCTGACGCGGCGAGTCTCGCAGACCTGGTATGCTGCCTTGCCCCTGGTCGTTCGATTCACCCATCATTAACCAAGTTTGGGGGGTAACAGCACATCCACGAGGGCGAATTCATCGCCAAGTTTCCCCTGATCCCGGGCCATGAGACGGTCGGGCTGATCGCCGCCGTCGGCAAGGTGAGCCCGGCTCGCTCAAGACCAAGGGCAGATGCTAAATCACGGTCAGCATGTCAAGGACTTCAAGGTTGGCGACCGCGTTGCCGCCGACAACAGCGAGCTTTGCAACGAGTGCTTCTACTGCCGCCGCGGCCAGCTCCTACTATGCGAGAACGTACGTCGCCGCATGTCCCCTTGGGTTGCCGTGTCGGCCCGTCATCTCTGACCGCGTCCAGTTCAACGCCCACGGCGTCACCATGAACGGCGGCTTCGCCGAGTACTGCGCCTATCCCGCAGCAAAGGTCTCCAAGTTCAAGAACCTGAACTGGGTCGACGCCACCCTGTTTGAGCCTGCATCCTGCGCCTGCCACGGCCTCGAGAAGATTCGCCCCAAGCTGGGCTCCCACGTCCTCATGTTTGGTGCCGGCCCTACTGGTCTGGTAAGTCTTGGCATGCCCGGGCATAATCTGGCGAGGGCGTGCCTCTGATGCCTCTCCCTGTCTCCTAGATGCTCGCCCAGTTGCTGCGACAGAACGGCGGCTGCCAGGTCACCATTGCCGCCCCCAAGGGCCTCAAGATGGATCTGGCCAAGAATCTCGACGCGGCCGACACCTACATTGAGCTCTCGCGCGAGAACCCCGATGCGCAGTTTGCCCAGCTCAAGAAGGATAACCCGTACGGCTTCGACATTGGTGAGTTGCCGGTGGCACCCGCACCGTTGCCGCCCCCTGACGTGCTAAATGTCGCCAGTCGTCGAGGCCACTGGCTCCGTCAAGATCCTCGAGGATGCCATCAACTACGTCCGCCGCGGCGGCACCCTTGTCGTTTACGGGTAAGTTTGGTTCGTTCTGGAGCATGGTTGGACAAACGGTGGCACACGGGCTGACAGGCGATGCTCAAACAGCGTATACGCCAGCACAGCCAAGGTCTCCTGGCCCCCGGCCAAGATCTTTGGCGACGAGATTACCATTATCGGCTCCTTCTCCGAGACATACATGTTCCGTACGTCCTCGTCTCGCATCAAAGGCTGAAAACATGGCTGACACGTATTGGCGCAGCTGCCACCATCGACTATCTCGACTCTGGTAAGATCAAGACCAAGGGCATCGTCAACAAGACGTTTAAGCTCGAGGACTTTGACAAGGCTCTCCAGAGCATCAAGGACAAGAGTGCCATCAAGGCTGCCATTGTTTTCGACTAGATGGAGGGGCCTTTGAAGTCGGCATCCCCTCCTTGCCCCCTAGTACTTCGTATACCTATGTAGCCTCTTGGCTCATGCCCTCTTCTGCAGTATCTGCTGCATGAAACCTTCATCCCCCTTGCAGCTATTTTTCTCACGCATGTATCAGTACTACGTAGCGCGTCATTGGCCCTGGCTAGGGAGCCGCGCTTGTGTAACGATACATGCGCGTCCGCTCGCTGACGACTGAAGCGAGTCAGTGTTTAGTGGGCGCGAGATTGATTGGCCGGCCGCTTAACCACCTTTCACTCTCTCCTTGGCCGACTTAAAGCTCGCCCAGCGCCGATGCACTCACTCCCCCTCTCGTCCCACTCGGGCCAGGCCAGGGTCTTGCTGCCTTGCCGGCTCCTCCCAACCGCTGCTGCTCAGATGAAGCTTCCGCCCTTGTTTACAGTAAGAGCCCCCGACGGCTGACGGACGGAAATGGCTTCCCCGACCCCTCCGCCACAGCAGCACCATCTCGTCACCCGCATCCACAACGATGCACGCTTGACGCCGACGACGTTCCTGGGACGCGTCGACATTTCCAACCAGCACGCGCCCTCCGACTCTAGCTCGTCCGAGTCCGACATACTGCCGTCCAGGTCGACCGACGCTCGTTCCCGCCACGGCCGCTCCATGAGTAACCCGTTCCCCTCCCTCTTCAACACAAAGAAGAAGCGCCGCGACTCTGCCGGTCGTGGCTTCGAGCCCGAGTGCGACCCATCCCCCTTGGTCGGCCACAGCCCCAGAAGACACACAAGAGGAGGCATGGCGGGAAGCAAGGACTTTGCGACGGGTCATTGTATGACCTGTGCCTCGCTCGTCAAGTGGCCCAAGGAGCTCAAGGTGTTTAAATGCACAATCTGTTCCACCATCAACCATCTTGTCCCCGTCGAGAGCGAGAGCCACAGGGGCGATAGACCCTCGAGCCGGAGGCGTGACGCGAGCAGGGACCCAGGCGCCTCTGGTTGCCAAGGTACGATGCCCACGCTCTCTTCTACAAACCGCCGTCTCATCCTCTTCGGTCCAGGCCAGTCCATTTCGATTCAGCACTCGAAATGGCTCACAAGGCAGTGTCTTCATTCCTTTCTCGCCCGCAGGCTCTGCGCTCCGCCCCAATCCAGCTTCGAGGCTCGTCAAGACCATTCGGCTTGTCCGCCCTTGAGTGGTCCGCTACGGCCAGCTGCGGATGCCCGAGGATACGGCAGGTCCCCATGGGATGAGGATGGGCGTCGAACGAGCGACGATCCCCCGGCATACGAGCCAAGGTACGTGTTTGACCAAGAACCGACATTGCGTCTACATCCACCGCGCCCCGGCAACGTGACTTCAAGGTCCCATTCATCACCACACTCCGAAAGGCCGTGGCTGCGACCACCCGCTTCGAGAATCCAAACGAGTCCTCCCCGTAGAGATCCGTCGGCCAGTCGCCAGGACGAATACAAGAGGATATTCAAGCCGTTGGCGGATTACATTGTCACCTGCTTCGGTTCCGTTACCTGTGTCAACTCTTCATTCATGACATCCTCCCGTCCAACCACGCGCCACGCAGGCGACTTGCCGGTCCGGCGGAAGCCCGTGCCCTCTCGTGAGCCTCCGAGGCGTCGACAAGCCGCCGAGACTTCGCGCGCGGGACCGCAGGCGGACGGATTTCTTTCCGAGCTAGACCCCAAGATGTTGCTTCTTGGCGACTTCGCCGAAAATGGTACGTGGTGGACGGGCGGGCAAGAAGGTGCGTCGACAGCGACTTCGGCATATCGAATTGATGGCCCTAGCAGAGCGTGTACCTCGCCCAAGTCCCCTCACCTGAACTGGCAAGAGTTGAGCGATTGGTACTCGTCCGTCATCAATGCCGCCGAGGGCTGGTTCGAGGTCTATGAGGAAGTCTCACGGGATCCTGACTTTCTGCAGCCAGCTGAGAAAGACCTCGAGACGCTGGAAGGAGAACTGCTTCGGGCGCAAACCCAGCTCCAGCGGGTCTTGCTCAAGGCCACAGAGCAGCTGCTCAAGAGGCCCGGGCGACCACTCGCGGCTCCCGTTGATCTGCGATTTCTCCTAGTTTTACTGGAAAACCCGCTCTTGCACCCGGACCTTGCGACTTTCGAGGGATTGATCCAGCCCCAGTCTGGCAGTGCCCCCAAGTGGAGTGACTCTTCATCCGAGAAATCATCGAGGCCAAGGACAGGGCTCCTATCTGGGCAGCATTCGGGCATCATCAAGCGTATCGTCGGCCTCCTGTCCAACTCCTCGACGGAATGCCATAATCATTTGATCAGCTGGCTCGCAGAATTTCCTACCGCGCGATTCGTTCGAGCAAAGGATATAGTTTCCGGCTTTCTCACCTATCGTCTGCTGCGCCAAAGCGTAAAGACACGTCCTGCCCGCGTCGACATTACTGCTGGGCTGATACCGGAGATGCAAGTCGGCCGGTCTGCGGGTGCCTATCTTCACGATGAAATTGGGTCAGGCTCGTCCAAGAAGCAGAAAGAGTCGGACAAGAAGATTGTGTATGCCGACGACTGGCAGATCAAGGCCGCGGCGCGTGTTCTCGCCCTATTTTTCGCTGCCAACAATCTCCAGAGCTCGCGGGTTGGGGACGGCGTGCTGCCGAACACGGGTGAGATACAGATTGCCGCGGTCCGCGACGGCGTCCACGCAAGCGGCCAGCTTCTGCCAACCAGCGACTTTTATAACCTCGTCATCGACAATGCCGATTTGGTGGGTGACTTCGAGTCTTGGGAATCCAAGAGAGCCAAGTTTTCCTTTTGCCAGTACCCCTTTCTCTTGAGCATCTGGGCCAAGACCAAGATCCTCGAGTACGACGCTCGGCGGCAGATGCAGAACAAAGCACGCGATGCTTTCTTCGACAGCATCATGACTCGCAGGAACATTAAGCAGTACTTGAGCCTCGATGTCCGTCGCGAGTGTCTGGTCGACGACAGCCTCAAGGCCGTGGGCGAGGTCATCGGGAGCGGCAGCGAAGACGTGAAAAAGGCGCTGCGGATAACCTTTAGGGGCGAGGAAGGCATCGACGGGGGAGGCTTGCGGAAAGAATGGTTTCTGCTCCTCGTTCGGGAGGTCTTCAATCCCGACCACGGTTCGTCCAGTCTTATCCTGGGCGTCTGCACAACTAACTTTGCAACAGGCATGTTCCTGTACGACGAGGATTCCCGGTACTGTTACTTTAACCCGAACTCGTTCGAAACCTCGGACCAGTTCTTCCTCGTGGGAGTCGTCATGGGCTTGGCCATCTACAACTCGACGATCCTGGACGTTGCTCTACCGCCCTTTACGTTCCGAAAGCTACTGGCATCGGCTCCGTGTCATGGTCAAGGGCCGTCTGCGCATCCCAGACCTACCATGAAGTACACTCTGGATGACTTGGCCGAGTATAAACCACGTCTAGCGCGAGGCTTGAGGCAACTACTCGATTATGATGGGGATGTGGAGCATACCTTCTCCCTGGACTTTGTGGTGGACATTGAGAAGTATGGCACCACTGTGCAGGTGCCACTCTGTCCTGGTGGTGGGCGCAAGCCGGTGACCAACGGCAACCGGCGAGAGTACGTCGATCTCTACCTTCGCCATGTTCTCGACGCAGCCGTTGCAAGACAGTATGAACCCTTCAAAAGGGGATTCTACACGGTGTGCGGCGGGAACGCCTTTTCGCTCTTCCGGCCCGAGGAAATCGAGCTCCTGATTCGTGGATCCGACGCGCCTCTGGACATTGAGGCTCTCAGAGCCGTTGCCGAGTATGACAACTGGGGTAGCCCAACGCCAGATGGGACTGAGGCCGTCGTCGGCTGGTTCTGGGAGACTTTCCAGAGTGCAGCACCAGCCGATCAGCGTAGCATGCTCTTGTTCGTCACTGGCAGCGACCGAATCCCAGCCATGGGCGCCTCCATGCTGACGATCAAGATATCCTGTCTCGGCGAGGACTGTGGCCGGTTCCCGATTGCGAGGACTTGCTTCAACTTGCTGTCACTGTGGCGGTATGGTACCAAGGACAGGCTTGAAGCCATGTTGTGGAGGGCAGTGCGAGAGAGCGAGGGCTTCGGTCTAAAGTAAGTGCATCATGACGACTATGGGACGCGCGGCATAGCTTGTGAGAGAGTTAGTTGGAGCACCGACATCCATTGTTACGATTCCTACTTCGTACGCATGACGGCGTGCAGACGCCAATTGCAACGGTGTCGACGTGACACATGAAGTGTGCCCGTGGCCGAGTGTCGTGTCGATTTTGTCGTGCTTGACCTTTGCGCATTGTGAAATGGCCAGAGATGAAGTCTGCGACGATTCTTCGTCGATACAAGCCTCGATGGGATGGCATCATGGTCCCCCCAATGTGTCAACGCACAAGGAATTGCACGCATATTATACACAGGCCCGCATCCTTCAGGGCTTTTCTTCCTCTTCCATGCCGCCCGCCGCCCTGGCCCTCTTCAACATATCTTGCTCATTCTTGGCCTCTGCTCTCATCTGGCGCAACTGCTCCCGGTCCACGGCCGCCTGCTTCTTGTGAGCCTCAATGGCCTGCATCTCAGCGACGTCCTCCTTGGTGATGGGGAGCGCGTGGGCACGAGTCTCGGCGATGAAGAACTGCAGGATCTCGGTCGACATTCGCTGCGTCATGTCGATTTTCACGATGCGCTCGCCCGGGCCTGCTGGCGGCGCCTTGGAAAGGTTGGTGCGGGAGGACGGGGGCTGGATGGTCCGAGGCGGCGCGACGGCGGCGTCGGGCGAGGGCTTTGCGTTGTCGCGTATGTAAATGGTCATGACGGGTCGCTCTTGGTTCTGGTGGTGTCGGTTGACGATCATGGGGATGGCTGGGTTGTGGAACTTGAGCCGGGGAAGGCATTCGCGCCAGAATTTCCTGCAGCGAGCACCGCCAGCCGGGTTAGGAGGCCATGGTCGAGCGAGCCGGATGGGAGCTCGACGCACCTAGGCCCCATGTGACCGTTGTTGAACTTGTGGGCAAAGTCCAAGTGTATCCTCGTCACCTCGGGAGGGAGGATCGCTGCGCCGGGGCCGCATCGCAAGTGGGTGAGCTACAGGGACTCGTGGTGAGAGGAAAGCTCGACGAATGGGGGGGGGAGAACGGGGAAGCCTTTATTTACCCTCTGATAAACGGCATGTCAGCGTTGAAAGCGGCGGTGTGTTGCGCTCGGGGCATAATTTACCTCCCGGAGAAGACTCAATCGCTCTCCCAACGACCTCATCCTGCCGATCGGAGGTTGCGCAGCAGCAAAAATGTCAAGCTTGCGACGTGATGAGAGAAGTCAGTGAGACCCAGAAAATACATTCGAGTTGTCTTTCCTTGCTGATAGCGCTCGGCCCGGCTGATCATCCGCGCGCGTGTGGCGCCATGACATCAACCTTCTTTATGGGACCAATTTTTTTCCTTCCCTCGACGACGAGGAACAAAGCACGATGCACCGCGCGGCGTCGACGCGATGGCTCAACAGAGCCTTGCGGATAGGCGAGGCGCCCCCTTTGGCTGGCGTCCCCGTGTACCTATGCCCTAGCCTTGGCGGCCATGCTTTGCGGCACCGACTGGAAGTCCGTCGAACCGCACATGGGTGGGCGAATCGCGCGCGTGCGGCTCCGAGCAGACATGCCCATACACCACCCACCGAGGCTCCTGCAGAACTGCCCCGGAAAATACCAATGATGTGTACCGGTTGCGGCGCCTTCTCGCAGGCGAGCGAGCCCGGTCAGCTCGGCTATTTCGACACGGAGAGGCGGCGAATTCGGGATTGGCTGAGTCCACCGACACGCGAAAAGAAGGAATCGTCGTCAAACCAAGACAAGCTTGTCAACGACGCCCTGCAGTCTTTGGAAAGCGGCAAGCTCGAGGCGCTCGGGCTGAGCCCCTCTGCCATGGGAGCGGGCGAGGAGTCTCAGGCAGAGGCCATGGCCGGTACGGAGTCAGGCTTTGCTTGTGCTTGACACCAAGGCTAACCTAAATGTTGGCAGTCCTCGAAGCCGCCAGACCTCCTGTTTGCGACCGATGCCACAACTTGATGCACTACAGCACCAAGAGCGACACGGCGAAATTAACGATGCACCACCCGACTGTCGAGTCCTTGCGGGCGACAATCGAGGAGTCGCCCCACTCGGCAAACCACATAATACATGTCATAGACGCCGCCGACTTTCCCATGTCGCTGATCCCGCGGCTTCACGTCCTGCTCGGCAACATTCGACTGCGGTCGCAAAACCGTCGTTCCAAGTCACTGGGATTGCTGAATGGTCGCTTGACGGACATGTCCTTTATCATCACGAGGGGTGACCTGCTGGGCCCCACCAAGGAAATAGTAGACTCCTTGATGCCCTATCTCCAAGAGGTTCTGCGAGATTCCCTCGGAAGGAATGGCGACAAGGTGCGCCTCGGCAACGTGAAATGCGTCAGCGCCCGGCGGGGATGGTGGACGAACCCGACCAAGGAGGACATCTGGCGCAAGGGTGGCGCCGCGTGGCTGGTAGGCAAGGTCAACGTTGGCAAGAGCCAGTTGTTTGAGGCGGTGTACCCCAAGGGCAGGATGACGACCGGAAGCAAAGTGCCCACCGCACCGCCCTTACCGTCTTCGAGCTTTTACGAGGCTTTCGGCGATGCCAGGTCGGATGATGGACGCAGCAGGAATGAACGGGGCAGGGACAACGTCATAGTTGGAGAACTGCTGCCGCCACCGCGGGCGGCGGAAAACTATCCCGCCATGCCGGTGGTGTCGCCTCTGCCCGGGACGACTGCGTCACCAATTCGACTTCCGTTTGGAGACGGCAAGGGGGAGCTCATCGACCTGCCCGGGCTAGCACGGAGCAACCTCGAGCTGTTCGTCAAGGAGGAGCACCGGCAGTCGCTGATTATGAAGAGGCGCATCGTCCCGGAGCAGAGGACGGTCAAAGCAGGCAAGTCGTTGCTGCTCGGGGGCGGATTGATTCGCATCACCCCTCGTACGGACAACGTCGACTTTCTCATGTATAACTTTACGCCCCTGGACGACCACCTGACGGCGACTGACAAGGCCATCGGTTTCCAAGAGCAGACGCACTCGTCTGTCGGCCTGGACAACATTACGCTGCCCGGAGTCGGCGCGAATATGAAACATGCGGGGACCTTTAAGCTGAGTCACGATGTTACCAAGAAGAGAGCAGGACCTCTGACGCGGAAGGATGGCGTGGGCCTGCGGGTGGAAACACTGCCCTTTCGCGTGGTCTCGGTCGACATCTTGATCGAGAGCGTCGGATACGTCGAGATTGTCGCGCAGGTTCGGGCCCGGGACTTCAACGCGTGGACGGCCGCGCAGCAGCAAGCAGCCGCGCAGGCCAAGAGCCTCCCTGGAGAGTCGGACGATCCGTATGTCAAGATATTGGAGGCGAGATATGGCTTCGAGGGTGGCGATGCGTTCAATCGGCGGCCCAGGCTACTGACTTGGGGGTCCCAGCCGCCTCGCAAAGCGCGCTCCAACCCCGACTCAGAGCCTGACTGGCCGGCAATTGACGTGTACACGCCCAAGGGCCGGTTCGTGGCGTCTCGCAAGCCGATCAACGGGTGGGAGAACAACAAGCCCCGGGTGCTTGCCGAGCACAGAAAGAGCAGGCCGCGACGCAGCATGAAGGGGGACAAGAAGATGAAGAAGCAGGCGGGGAAGCCCACGAGAATGGCTTGGCTGACTGAATGAGGCATCAATGAAGCCCGACGCAGTGTACATTTGGGATCGTGATGAGCCAAAGAGGCACCGATGCAATTGTACCTAGTGTTCAAAGACGACCTACCCTATAGCTTCACGTTACGACAGGCCCTAGATTTTATCTGAGTTATCTTGGACAACAAGGCCGTGGTACAAGCTACCCAGGTCCAGAGTCCAGAGCGGACGGGAGAAATGCCCACAGCCCCGGCAAGTTACGGCCAAATCATCTCATCATCATTATCTATTGTCATGTCCAAAACAGGCTCTAATTCCAAAGGCATCTTCACGATGCACTTAAGGATTCTGTCGCATCGGAGCGGCACCCACAAGGATGTAGCCCGGTACCTGTGCAGGCACCGTGTCCACTTGCACACCTATATTAGACCAGACAAGACCATCATCATATCATCAGTCTTTCGTCAATTCGTGCCCTCTACGACCCCGGAGGCTTGTTCTCCTTCCTGGTGTCGCTACCTGCACTTTGGACCTGCACCTCTTGTTGCTCCTGCCCCCGTGGCACCTGCAGCCGCTGCTGCAACTTTGTCTCCTCCATCGTCGGCGGAGTATGCGGCTGGCCGGGTCTGGCGGCGCGGGGCGATGCTCTAGGGAGAGGGCTGGCAGGCTGGGCGGAAATAGTTCCAAGACTCGGACGCAGCGGAATCTGGGGCTTGCCGCCGGGTCTGCTGGCGCGGGGCGATGCTTTAGGGAGAGGCTGGCAGGCTGGCCTCGGAAGCACCCTCGGAGGAGGGCTCAACGAACGGTCTCGTCTCCGCGGCGGGAATGAGTGTCGTCGTCGTCGTCGTAGTAGTAGTCGTCGTTGTCGTCGTAGTCGTCGTAGTCTCGGCGAGCACGAGTCTCGTCTTGTCCCGGAGGAGCCAGGCCGGGGGGAACCTTCGACGCCCACTCGGCCACGTCAAAGGGAGAAATTTCGCGTAGACCAATCCAGTATAGGGCTGACGAGAAGCTAACGTCTCGGTCACGACGAGGCAACGGCCTGTCGTTCGGCTCGGCACCGCCCGACATAGCGGCTAGTTGCACCATGGCCCACTGGATTTTAATGACGCCGATAAACTTAGGTGCGTCGCTCTCGTCTAGAGTCACGTCGACGGTCTGGCCCGACAAGATTGGCCGGTTCGACGAGCATACGTTGGCTGCCACGGCAGGATGAGGCGCCCGGAGCAGCTCGTCTCGGAAATCGCGCTGCTGCTGCTCGTCGAGAATATGGCTCGCCTTGGTGTGCTTGTTTTGCTGGAGCCAGCGAAACTCCAGCGTCACTCTTACCTTGGCCGCGTCGCAAGGCGTGGAGCCTAGATATTTGAGGCCAAAGTAGCACTTGCCCCACCAGGCGTGAAGCGATGGGCTTAGACAAATCATGTTCCACGACTTGTCCGATTCGCCGCAGATAAGACGGTTTTTCAGATCGCCGTCAAGTCTGTCCCAGCCGAGAAGATATTGAGCCGTCATGCCGTCGCATAGCCTATCCATAACCTCTTCGCCGTTGCTTCCGCGCCAGCACAAGGGGACGATATGGCACACCTGCGGGCAGTCGGTCTTGGTCACGACGCATCTATGACCGTCTCGCTGTTCGCATTTAGTCACCTGCGACTTGTTGCCATGGACAGACGACGAAACGTTGACTCGACGACTGCCGCTGCCCTCGCTGCGGATGCGCTTATGAGCAGGGCCGGTGGCAGAGCCTGGTTCATATTGGAGCCAAGGACGTTTGCCTGGCCTTGTCGCCTCGGCCGAGTCCGCCTCGCTCGAAATGGCCTTAATAGGCCCCATGGTGACTATATGGCCATAAAGATTAATAACACAGCCTTTTAACCGTAAGTAAGGGTAGGTAGTGTGTACTTACAAGACCAGATAAACCCGGGCATATAGCCTAAAGATTTAATTTCCATGTCCGTACAATAGAAAATATTGCCAACTTGGATCTGCCCCAGCTTTTTCAAGATATGTAGCGGTGTGATCATCAAAAGGGAAAAAACAGCGGCGTTGATTCGAAACTCTTGGCGGCCAGAGCGAAGGCGCTTCTCAATCTGGGCGACGATATCTACACGTAGCTGGTACTCGTCGACTGGAAGAAGGTCGAGAGGCGGCTGGAAGACGGGGCGATCTTCCAGAAAGCGCTCCAAAACGTCCATCGCTATGTGATTGTCCTTGTACTGCCGACAGTACTCAGCGAACGCAGCGTTGATCTTGTCTTGGGCCATTGTCGGGTGTTGTTATGAAGATGTCGTTATGAAGATGTCGTTGTTGAAGATGTCGTTGTTAAAGATGTCGTTGTTAAAGATGTCGGTGCTGGCAAGTATTTATAAGTTAAGCAGGAAGGTCTCAGCGCCACCAAATTTAATCCCACACCAAAAAAAATTCTCTCAAGCTCGACAGGCCGCGAAGCCAAGCGGGTGCCAAGAAGAGAGAGATGCAGCTACGCCAGGCCGACGCCTTTCCGCTGCATCGAGAATACCGGATCTCTTAATTCATGAAGCCCCGTTTGCCCGTCTTGTCCGAGACGTTATAGGGGAACCTCGAGAGTTTTTCTTCTCGGAAAGCCCTTTTCCAGCATCTTCACCGAGCTTGCCCGGGAAAGAAGATGCCTGCCGCCGTTATCGAGACTGCTTCCGCTTCTTGCTCTCCGACCGCTGCTGTCCTGTCCTCGCCAGCCGTTGAGCAAGTCAACCTTGCGAGCGAAGCCACAATTCAGAAGCCTGTTGCATTTGAAACCGGCTATGACAAGGGTGGTAGGCTGATGATTGATCGAGATCTTCTGCAGACCCTTCCCCATGTCATCGAGAAAAGACCCCCATTGTATTCAAGGGCATTACTGGACTGGGCCACGTTCAAGTATCGTGCGTCGCGCTCAGACAGAGCGACGGTGGCTAACGCGCGCGTAACCAGCACGAACCTCATGGCAGGGCTTCCAACAGCCCAAGCTCGACCGGCCTGCGCAGCCCAGCAGCGAGTTCCAAGAAGCGAGAGGAGCTGCTGCGACACGCCGACGCATTTCTGCTCCATCGCGAACCCATTGAGAGGCTGACGGAGCCGTTGAGACTATTTGGCATAGCTTGAAAATTGGCTCATCGGATACTTTACACGGCTGCGGGTGTCGATTTAATACATAGTCCTCGAAGCAACATGCGTGAAGAAACATAGCAGAACTTAAGACAAGGACGACTAGTAGGACAATCATTACTTCGAAGTATGTACGAATACTCCGTAACTCGTACATATATACGAAGTACCTACGAGTTACGAGTTGTCGGTCGGAAATTTGCCAATCAAGCGCGCCCGCACGTCGCACGGGTACCCGTCCTGGGTCGAGGCGGCCTAAAGATTGATTGTGGGGCGGTCGGTCTTTCACTCTGCAGTAACAGCACGTGCTTGACGGCGCGAGTGACGTTTGACTTTTAGGCCCTGATCCACAACGCCTCGGAAGAGTCGAGGCGACTTCCTGTTGATTCCTTGGCAGCTCCATCAAACACACCATCGACACCGAGAACACGTTGCGCGGGAAGCGCATCGAGCATCAAGGTCACTCGAGTTTTGCGTGCTCCCCCACCGAAACCCGTTGCACGCACGACGCCACGAAAGGGAAAACACGAGAACGCGCCATGACAGACAGGCAGAGCCAGCAGGCCGCACCGACGGCTTCGCAGACGACGACACAGAGGGCCGCGGAGCCGGAGCGGCGGACAGAGACGCCCAGGACGCTGCGGCTGAGGGGAGCCAGCCACGCCAACGGGAGGTCGGTGCAGTGGGTCGAGGACGTGGTGGACAACGAGGGTCTTGGGCGCAAAAGCTCCAAAGGTCGACACCGATTCCTCCGGTGAACAAGGCCAGGCGGCCTGTGCCAGCCATTGCTGACGTGGCTCCCAGTCTGCTGCATATACCACAAACCCAAAACCGCGGACGAGTCGAGCGACGAATCGTCCGACTCGTCATCGTCCGACTCGTCATCGTCCGACTCGGACTCGGACTCGGTGGCCGACAGGGGGAACAGAGATGGCGACAAAAAGGTGCCCGCGTGTGGCCACTCGCACCACGGCCGCGGCCGGGGACGGGGAAAGAAACCCGGAGAAAAGCAGAGGCGGCCGCCAAGTCCGAACGCGTACGAAAAGGTGCCCAAGCCGAAAACAAAAGAGTGATGTTGGGGCGTCCATTCCTTGAGCTTATTCCTTATTCCTGGACGGGCCTGTTGATGGATGGAGAGGAAGAGCATACGGACTAGCAAGGGGAGGGATGGCGGCCAGCCATTTCACACGGAGCCGCAAACGCAGATATGCAGTCACGAATCAGGCGTCTTGTTCGGCTTTACGCCCTTTGCATTCTTGGGTTGGTTGAGCTTGGACATTATGGCGTTGAGGGTGGCAAAGGGCAACGAGCGACAATAGGCAATCAGAGTACGCTTGGAATCGAGTTGGGGCTCGAAGATGCTTTCCACGATTCCGGGATGACGGAGGGGTATCGGCGCGGAGCTGCGCAAAGAAAGTGACAACATCGAGAACGACGTAAAGAAGTCGTCAAAGAGCACCGTCGTCCTTTGACCCGCTCTCCACCACAAAGTACTTGCCAGCCCTTCTGGACGCAGTCGACAGGGCATCCCACTCCTGGGCGTCAGGCTGGACTGGCGGCGGCGCATCTCTAAGCCTGCGAGGCCGCTTGTAGTGGCCGACGAGGGCCTCGTTTTCGAGGACGTCGCGCAGCTGCGCAAGACCAAGAGCCCTCTCGCGGACGCCGTTGGCCGTCTCATCGCGGATGGCACTCAGAGGCTTGACGCCGCGCGTGTCGACGCTCTGGACGGCACGGACAAAGCGCAGCTGGCTGTCGAGGGTCGCGAGCATGGCGTCCTCTTCTTGCCTGGAGGCGGGCAGCGGGAGGGCGGCGAGGCGTAGGAGGTGGTGCAGCTGCGTGGGCGTCGTGACGGGCTCTGACGCGGGATGAGAGGAGGCGTCGGCATCCGAGGCAGAGGGCGAGGGGGGCCCGTCGCGTAGGGCGCGGACGGACCAGGTCGGGCGGGCGAGCATTTCGTGCACGGCGGATGAAGAAGAGGACGAGGCGGCGCGTGGGCGTGGCGGGAGGCTGCGAGGAGGAGGAGCTGGACGGCCAAGGGCGACCAGACGGCAGCGAGAGCAGCGGAGCGTCATTGTGCGCTATCGATGGAGGGAACAGGGTGCGTCTTTCTGCTTGCTGGAGTTAAAGGGGGTTGAAGACGGGCGGATGAGGACGGTATCTTGCTTGCCGATTTCTAGATAGCGCAGGACCTTGCTGAGCAAGAGATTGAAGTGCAGCCAGCAGTATCGTCCTACCACACCCTTGTCTGCGCAGGGTCCGTTCTTGGTCTAACGAGTCTCTGATTGGCCGACTCTGACAGCCCCGCGCTGGCGGCAGTTCCAGTTGGAGTTCCAGGTGTCTCTTCGCCCCCCACCAGCGTCATACCTTGATTAGTCGACAACCTACCTCGCCTCATCACAACGTGCAACAAAGCCAGCCAAGTCTGCATCTGTCCACGCAGAACCGAGGCATACGGGCTCTCCATCATCTGCCATTCTTTCAAGACTTTCGCGGCCAATCCAAAAGCCCTCGCTGCCCACGGCCGAACCGACGACATCCTCTCCAACCCAACCCATCTATCGCGGCGACGAAACCACGCGGCATTCTCATCGGCTCGCCACCATGGCCCAGGATCCCCGCGCGCTGCTCCAAAAGGTGGCATCTCTACCTCTTGCTCATCCTCCGTGCTCCCGGTCCCGACCTTCCGAGCGAGCGACCGAGCGCTGACAGGTGGATGCCATGGCAGGCCCAGAAGTCGCTGCAGAGCGCCGGCGCCGGCTTCAGCTTCTTTGGTGGTCGCGATGACAAGTACCAAAATGCGGCCGAGCTCTTTATCCAGGCAGCCAACGCCTTCAAGATGCAGAAGCAAAGTGCGTACCCGTTCGAGATGAACCCCACTCCGAGAGAAGACAACGGCGCCACGTCGCTCGACGGACGACTTTCCAAAGTGAGAGACTGGAATGCTGACCGCCGCCACCGCTTCCTCGCAGACATGGAGGCCGGCAAGGCCTTTGAACAGGCGGCGCAAATACAGACGAGCAAGCTCAACGAGCCCGACGATGCCGCCAACACCCTCGTCGACGCATTCAAGGCCTACCGCAAGGATGACCCGCAGGCCGCGGTGCGCTGTCTCAACGTTGCCGTCGACCGCTACTGCGCAAAGGGAAACTTCCGGAGGGCCGCCTCGCAGAAGGAGATTATGGGCGAGCTGTACGAGCAGGACCTAGGCGACTCCAAGAACGCCCTCGAATGCTACGAGGCTGCTGCAGGGTGGTTCGAGGGCGATAATGCCAACGCGTACGTCACCGTTGTTGTCATTCTCAACGCCACTCCCTCCTGGTGATGCTGCTTTGAAGCGGGTGCGCTGCTGACGACGCAAACAATAGGCTGGCCAACAAGCTCTGGCTCAAGGTGGCCGACGTGGCGGCCATCGAGGGCGACTACTACAAGGCGATTGAAAACTACGAAAAGGTGGCGGAGCAGTCCATCAACAACAACCTGATGAAGTACAGCGTCAAGGACTACTTCCTCAAGGCGGGCATCTGCCACCTGGCGAGCGGCGACCTGGTGGCGGCGCAGCGCGGCCTCGAGCGCTACCGCGACATGGACCCGGGCTTTGGGACGCAGCGCGAGCACATGCTGCTGACGGACCTGTGCGATGCCATCGAGGCCAAGAGCCAGGAGCAGTTTACCGACAAGCTGTTCCAGTACGACCAGGTCAGCAAGCTGGACAAGTGGAAGACGACGATGCTGGTCCGGGTCAAGAACTCGATTGAGGAGGAGGACGATGAGTTTGCTTAGTGGGGGAGGCAATGGGCGTTGAGACGGTGCGACTGAAAGAATGCTCAAGTTTTCTTTTCCTCTTCCCTTTGCAGCTCCGCTCTTGTGTTTCTTCTTGTCCATGAAGTATTGTTTTGGCTGCATTTGGGACTCGCCGATTGGCCGGGTCGCAAGTTGGAACATGAGCCCGGAACGGCTACACGCACGGCCTTATGCTAGAAACCAAAAATATACAGGAGCAAGACAAAGAGCCCGATGGATGGAGGCTTGGCCGGCGTGGCGGAAGCGGGGGTCCATTGTCACCACTTCCGCTGTGCCGAGCCGGGATCCACGCTCGCCATGAGAATATGACTCTCGCCCCATCGGGCGTGGACAAAGAAACGACGCCCAACTCGTCGTCCACTCAAGTCAAGGTCAACGGCCAGAGAATGGAGACGGGCGAGATGGAGCATCACATGATGCCCTGACCCATCCCCTGTGGAAGCTACGGTTCATGGCCTTGGTGAGCGACGTGTCCACGCAACAACAGCAAGGGGAAGCTGTGTGCACTTCAGAGATGGCCATGTCGTATCGAGACTTGGACAATCCGTCTTCCAACCTCGCACTCCATCTCCTGACTGAGAATGGGCATTCGCAAAAGAACGATTCGGCCCTTGCCAAACGATGCAGGAGGAGACGGAAACCGGGGGGGGGGGGCGAGACCCCTTTTGGTGGCCGTGAGGAGAAACGCCGGGTTCCTTGGCTCAGTGTTCCTTGGCTCAGTCGGATTTCTTTCCCCGCCCGGCAGAAGCGCCCAGGAAGCGACAGAGGGGTCGAGTGGCGGAATGATTTCCAGATCAGGGCGGTAAGGAGGCCGAGAGAGTGAGACAAAGGGGAGCGACGAGCCTCGAGAGCCGGAGATACATCGGCCCGCTCGCTCTCCAAATTTCCGAATTCTGGAGGCCTTCCTTTATCGGAAGCCGTATTCGTAGAGTGAGTCAGTCATTCGAGATTCGAGATTTCTCAAGCCGGGAACCTCTCGACTCGAACAGGGTTTATGTCACTGCCCGGCTTTCTGCCCAACTTTTGCCTACGTTCGGCACAGGCTGCTTCTGCCTGTCCTAGACTTCCCCTCCGCCTATCGCCGAAGATATTCTTGCCCCGCCATCGACGCCACCGGAGCTTCGCAACAATGGCGAGCGAGGCTTCCTCTGAGAATCTTGCCCAGCGCTTCCAGCATCTGCCCTTGATTGACAGATACCCCAACTCCTTTCCCGACATCAACCCGACCGACGTCTACCGAGCTCACATCACCAGCATCTTGCACGACATCACCGGTGTCGACAGGAGCATTGTTTATCCCGCCCTGCAATGGACTGCAACCCTAGAAAAGGGGGACCTCATGCTTGCCATCCCGGCTCTCAGGGTCAAGGGCAAGCCCGAGGTGCTGGGCAAGCAATGGCTGGAAAAGGTGGCACCTTTGCTATCCCATTTGCGGTCCGAGCGAGGCCTTGACTAACTGCGCAAGTTCAGTGGCCCGAGTCTCCCCTTGTCGAGAAGCCCGTACAAAACGGACCGTTTCTCCCATTCTTCTTCAAGCCCACTCCGCTCACCAAGACGGTCATTCCCATGGCATTGTCACACCGATCTGATTTCGGCACCAACTCGGCCGTCGGCCTCAGGGACCAGAATGATCCTTCCAAAGGCAGAAAGCGCATCCTTGTCGAGTTTTCCAGCCCGAATATTGCCAAGCCGTTCCATGCTGGGCACTTGCGAAGCACCATCATCGGTGGCTTTCTTTCCAACCTCTACAAGAGCGCCGGATGGGATGTCGTCGCCATCAACTATCTGGGCGACTGGGGCAAGCAGTACGGCGTACTGGCTCTGGGATTTGAAAAATACGGCAATGAGGCGGATCTGGAACGAGACCCCATCAACCATCTCTTTCAGGTCTACGTCAAGATCAGCAGGGATGTGGCAGACGAGAAGGAGCAGGCTGAGAAGATGAAAGCCGAGGGCAAGGAAGCCGAGGCGCAGAAGATACTGGACGACGGCCTAGATGAGCAAGCTCGGAAATACTTCAAGAAGATGACCGAGGGAGACGACGAGGCGCTTACTCTTTGGCGACGGTTTCGAGAGTTCAGCATCAAGCGGTACAAGGAGACGTACGCCCGGCTCAACATTCATTTTGACGAGTACTCTGGCGAGAGCAAGGTCTCTGAAGACGACATGCACAAGGCTGCCGACAAGATGAAGGAGATGGGCTTGGCTGAGGACCACGAGGGCGCGCTCCTGATTGACTTTGTCAAGAACATCCCTGGCAAAGAGGGCAAGCAGCTCGGCAAGGCCATTCTGCGGAAAAAGGACGGCACGGCTCTGCAAGTCTTACTCTGGCGCTCCCGGTGCGCTTGGTTCTACTACTAACACGGTTCGCAGGTACCTGACGAGGGATATTTCCGAACTGCTGAACCGCGCTGAAAAGTACAAGTTCGACCACCTGATTTATGTCATCGCTTCGGAGCAAGATCTCCACGTCAAACAGTTCTTCAAGGTGAGCCGAGCTAGCATGTTGGACGATGGAGACACTGACACTGTGCAGGTGGTTGGCATGATGGGACACCAGGACATTGCTGCCAAGTGCCAGCACATTAACTTCGGGCTCGTGCTGGGCATGAGCTCCAGAAAGGGTTAGTACTGCTTCTCCCATATTGTCGTTCCACAAAGGACTCTGGTCCTGGTATCCATCTAGAGCATGTTCAGAAGAGACACAGACTCACCAAGGTCGCGTTTCTTTTAGGCACCGTCAAGTTCCTCGATGTAAGACCTTTGTTGTTCAGCAGGGCCGTCAGGCGCATGAACTCTAACGTCTGCAGGATATCCTCCGTGACGTGGGCGACCACATGCATGAGACGATGAAGAAGAACGAGGACAAGTACAAGCAGGTTCAAGACCCAGCCAAGACTGCCGATATCCTTGGCATATCCTCGTAAGCAACTGTCGAGGGTTTGAAGTCTTTTCTCAGCTAACCGTTGTTCAGGGTTATGGTACAAGACATGTTGGGCAAGCGGTGAGTAGCTCTCATGGAAATCAAGCAGCCCATGGGTGTGGCTCGAATTTGATTGTGCTAATTATCCTATGCAGGATCAACAACTACAAATTTGATCTGCAGAGGATGACCAGCTTCGAGGGCGATACAGGTCCGGTGCGTGCCACCTCTGGGTTCGTGCCATTCATCAAGCTTACAGATTGCAGTATCTCCAATACGCCCATGCCCGGCTTTGCTCCATTACGCGCAAAGCTGGCCTCACCGAGGAGGACATCGCCTCGGCGGACTTGTCGCTGCTCACCGAGCCCATGGCCGTTGACCTTGTACGCGTTGTCAGCCAGTGGCCGGATGTTGTCCAGAACACGCTGAAGACGCTGGAGCCTACAACGATCCTGACGTGAGTTGAGCACTTTCTACACGTCGACCCCCGGATACTCGATACTAATCAAGGCGCAGCTACCTATTCAAAATGACTCACGTTTTGAGCACAAGCTACAGTCATCTCCGCATCGTGGGCAGTGAACACGAGGTCATGAAGGCGCGCATGGCGTTGTATGACGCTGCTCGGGTGGTCCTATACAATGGCATGAAGCTGCTTGGCCTGAGCCCTCTGGAACGGATGTGACGGCGTCGATGGACGAGGTGCTGGTGATGCATAGTCATGTGGTCGTGCCGTGAAGGAAATGCCTCCGTGCTTAGTGGCACGTTCATGTACGAAGTACGCCTATGAGATCGACCATCAGCATGGATTCGCCTAACGTGGCGGAGAGGAGATATCTCGATGGAGAACAACAAAAATAATTCCGGTTTGCACCGACACGGTTTCATCAACATTGCCACGCGGTTGGATGTTTCCCTCACCTCTTTACGTGTAAATCAACGCATCGTGAGTGAACCGAGAGCTCAACCGGAGTACCTGATGGCAGCCACGTGTACTCTACCGTGCTTATGGCCGAGGCTACGACTTGGAATCCGCGGTTCCAGGTGGCAACTGTTGGCTCTGCGTCCATCAAGGCGCATCGCTGATGCAGTCTAGTGACATTGCATGACAACATGGCCTCAGCAGCATCAATGTTTCATAAATGACGAATGGAGTGTCAGCTCCAAATCGAGAGTACGTCGACATCATGTGCAAAACATTGTGCTAGTATCCGTGTCCATATGCCACCGGTGTTGCCAACACTCCTGCTCCCTCCCTCCCCGGCACCACTTTGCTACCGGTCGTGGTTGCGCGCGGCAGACAGTGAGTGAGAGCTAATACTGCCACTTATCCGATTGAACTGCCGTAGTTGCACGGGTTCGGGGCACCGTCAAGGTGTGGTCCGGATCGCGCTCCCAGGTCGGAGATCCGTTTGAATCGACATTGATGTATTTGTACCTGACGACTTGGCCGGCCTTGAGAGATAATGTTCCCCTCCAGAGTGGCCTATTGGAAGTATACTGAGAGGCCTCGAGCGGCGCAGCCTTCTCCGGGTTCCAATCTCCCAAGGCACCTACATCGCCAACCAGCTTGATTGTCTGACCGTGCTCGGTCTTCACGAGCACCTCGAACGTCACGGCGACGGACGTGGGCGTCTTGCAATCGCCTGGAGGCGCTGTAGGAGTGTGTGACGGTCTCGACGTGGTCGAGGGCGGAGGTGTGCCAGTCTTTGGAGTTTGAGACGGCGGGAATGACGTGGCAGTAGCCGTCGAATACGATCCGACAACAGAGGTGGCCAAGCATGTGCCCGGGATTGATTTTGCTTGGCTGTTCGCCCACGGTGGCGGCACGATGCCAGCTCTACGGGCGGCGGCCGTCAGGAAAGCAGCATACGACCAAGTCAGGTCTCTTGCGGAAAGCGGATGGCCGTCGTTTTTGTCGAACTGTTCCGACATGGAGCCATTGGGCGCGATATACTTGGCCACCACGTCGATAAAGCCGTCTGCATATGCCGCAACGGCGCCCAGAAGGTCAGAAAAGCCACGAGACCCGTTGGAATAAGTCCCCTTTGTTACGCCAGGCACCATGTCTTGGAAGAAGGCCAGCGAGACGTCAGTGACAGTGATGGACCCCGATTGCTTCCAGACGTAGACGGCTCCAAAAAGCTGTTCCGCGGCTGCTAGGGTGGTCAGATACCATGGCTGGCCGCCGTAGTATACGTCCTCGATGTATCGGCCCACTGCGACGGCCTTGCCCTTGGCTACACCACGGTTGATCTTGTAGTCTCGGAAAGAGTCCACCGTCACCTTGTGGTTTGACAGAGCCTTATCACTGCAAGGCTGGAACGTGGCGGCATCACACCCGAGCCCCGCGTCAAAGGCATGAATGGACCCTAGGATTGTGCTGGCGTCTTTACCTGCTCGGCCATGGTCGACGTTGACTATTGGCAGAAATTAATTCAAGCTCGGCGTGGCAAGAGAAAGTGTCGTCATACTATTGGCATCAATGTAGCCGGCGGATGGCACCCAGAAGCTCTGCAGGAAACAGAGGATTTGCGGCGCAACATTCGAGTACGAACTGCCCGGCTTCCCAAGAGCCGTTGCAAGGGCACTCCCTTCCACAAGAGCTTGAATAATGCCACCAGTCAGTCCGTCTTTACATGGGCTTAGATGAAGTCAACTTACCCCTGTACTGACTGGATATAGTGAAGAAGGAGCTTCCATTGACCTCTTCCCAAAGATCAAAGCCTGTTTGGTTCCTGGGGACAATCAGCTCCAACCTGCGCTGCATGTCTCACGTTGGAGCTGCTCACCAGTACTGCGCCACATAATTGAGGTCATTTTGAACAATGGGCCAGATGATGGTCGAGGCCGTCGAAGAGTAGTCGTTTTGGACGAGCCAGTTGGCGTATGTGATCAGAGCAGTTGCCCTGAGGGGAGGACCATCTCTTTGCGGTCGGCCTTGATGTCTTGATCAGCCCCATGGATAACGCACTAGCATCGGGAACAGACGCCTCACCCCATTTTCCGGTAAAGGCAGTCAGGTTAGCCTCAAACTTTGGTTCGCCCAAGCCCTGGCCGTCTGACAAGGAGCCGGAGGGACCGGAGACGCCCTGGAGCTTGGCTTCGGCTACGACGAATTCCTCGATATGACGCTGCAGACGGACATCGTAACGATTGACCAATCTGTCGACAAGGGATTTGAATACCAGGGAACTGTCTCGGGTCCAGGTGTAGAAATCTGGCACCGGTTAGCCAGGAACGAGAGGTAGACACGGCACCAGGGACCTGCAGTTTGGGTTCTCGGTGCTGGGAGAAGCGACGACAGCACCAGGGCTGGCCCCTTTGGAGTTGCAGCCATCGGGGCCTTTGGCGTTGCAGCCATCGGGGCCAATGTTGCAGAGAAGCTGGTGCAAGGCAATGGGTGATTCGGTGTCGATGAAGGAGTCGACGGAGCGTCTCAGCAGGGTGCCTTGTCTGGCCGTTGCAGAGCGTCCGAGCACGGCCTGTAGGGCTCCGGCGCCGAGCAAGAGAGCAGTGGAGACGAAGTGCATGATGGGCAGGACCGGGGGAGCTGTGTCGTTGGCAGACAGAGCCGACATGTGCTGGTCGAGGAGCTCCATGATGGCTTATAAGCTTATAAGGCTAGGCTGCCCAATCCGTCAGACGGGCGGAGCATTGGGCGTATGTGGAGATGGCTATGAGGCAGGCGGCCGAGCTGAAAAGGGCTCACTGGAAAGGGCCGATACTATTAAATCCCGGGACATTGTTTGACGCCGACGCCGACGAGGGGCAGCCAATGGTTGGAGCGTGGACGCTACCCCAGAGTTTGCCTCGTCTGGTACCTTGTGGCACTCGAATCGATCAAGGGCCGTTGGGAGAGAGGCGAGTCCGTGGCACCAGATGACGATGACGAGCTTGGGGGATGAAGTCGAAGAGGGATCGACCAGGTTGCGCAACTTGGCCATGCCAGCACATGGCCAATGGCGGGTGGACGAGCGGCCAGGCAGGTGTGGGTGGGTTTGCGCCTGCCTGGCATCCTTTCATGACGGTAACTCGTACTTCGTACATCTGGCTGGAGATTCTCTTCAGTTTGGCCTACCTACTCGTCACGGCCTAGCGTCGTGGCACACGGCAGCAAGCCGGGTGCTGTGCCAAGAGCGAGCAGCCGCTCCAGTCGGCTCTCGTGATCAACAAAGGGACATTGGAACATGTAAATACGGGAAGGCCCGAGGCCATTGCATGTACTATGTGTACGAGACCTCGTGAGCGGTTTGGCATGGAGACCCCGTGAGCGGATTGCCTCATGGAGTGTCCGTAAACACTTCAAAACAACGAGGCGGATACAGCGTCATGCATCTCGACCCAATACTGCGACCCGTTCGGTCCCTCCCTGACAGCGACACGTGGAGCTCGCTCATATCTACACGTTATGTAGGCCTCATGGTTTTCCCCAACCTCACGGGTCGACGACCTCGGAAAAGAGGGTTGGAATATACCGCCTCCGGTGCAGGAGCCGCCGCGCTGGCCGTCTTGCGACGACAAACGGGACAGCCCCCAGACCGATCTTTCTAGGACCTGTCGATAGGATGATTGACACCATAGCAAGTTGATGGCTCCATGAGGTTATCGAGCTGCGCGGCAGTCGACCCTGACTTGAAAAGCTCAAGCAGAGGACCGCCGGGCACAGATCCGTGATGATGGAGAAAATCCAAACAGGAGCGAGAAAATTTTGGCCTTTTTAAATAGCCGACGGACAAGGTGCGTGGAGCTAGTCACGTGAGCTCTCTCAATATTCTGGGATGACTCTCCGGGATAACCTCGGAGCTAAAGTCCCGCTGTCTTATGTCATCAAGTATCGACCCGAAATCCAACCGAGAGTGCAGACAGGCATCCCTCTTCTCTTCTTCACTTCATCGACCTTGACATTGGCCCGGCCAAGAATCGACCCCTTGTCTGCACACGACACATCGGTTTCCTCAAGGCATCAAACAAGAGTCATAGTCATGGATATTGCGACAATCGAAGAGATCAACCGTATGCGGTTGCCTCTGGGCATGAAACCGCTGCCCGTCCCGGGAGCCGAAGCTCTCCAGCAAGCAGATCACAGCGCAGCATCCGGCAGCGATGTTGAAGCCGCCAGCACCCTGGAGAGCCGACAAGCGCAAGCATATGGCAACTACAAAAGCCACATGGATGCCGAGGCCGCCAAGAAGCGACGCGAAGCAAAGGCCGCTACCATCCGCAAGGCCCGCGAAACGGCCCAGCGGTTCGCACCTCTCGAAGGAAAGGGTCTAGGCGACGCGGAAGCAGGGGAAAAGGTCGATACGAAATCTTGGCTGATGGGTCAAAGGAAGCGCCAAAAGAAGATTGAAAAGGCCAGAAAGTTGGGAGAAGAGCTTGCAGCAGCCGAGGCAGCAGCGGTCAAGGCTATTCAATACACTTCAAAGGACCTCGCCGGCATGCAGGTAGCGCATAATGCTTCGGCTTTCGTGGAAGGAAACGAACAAATCCTCACTCTCAAAGATGCCACCATTGATGAGAATGAGGAGGCGGGCGACGAGCTGGAGAATGTCAACCTTCGAGAGGACGAGAAGCTAAACGAGAGACTGGAGCTGCTGAAGAAACGCCCTGGGTACAACTTCGACGACAACGAGGAGATGGGCGACGGCAGCATCCTGTCGCAGTATGATGAGGAGATTTACGGGAAACAGACCAAGAAATTCACACTCGACTCGGATGGGGCCATTGCCGAGCTCTCAGACATATTGGACCAACCGGCGCAAAAGACGAACAAGGCTCAGACTTTCAGCCTCGACGACATCGTCGGTGAGCGTCCGTCGCACAAGCCTGCCTGCGTGTCCAGTCTAACCAGTCGTCTTATAGGTGACGCCCCTGCCTCCTCCGACTACCTGGCACCTTCTGAGATCAAATTCAAAAAGTCCAAGAAAAAGAAGTCCAAGAGCATTAGGCAAAAGCCGCTTGACGAAGATGACATTTTCCCCATGGAGCAGGCGAAAGCGAGTGAAAATGACATGGAAGTGGACGGCGGTCAGGCAGTCGAGGCCAAGGCCAAAGCGAACACGGATGCCTTTGTAGACGACGACGACCTCCAAGCGATGCTGGCGGTTCAACGCAAAAATGCGCTCAAAAAGCGCAAGAAAATCAGCCCAGAAGACATTGCGAAGCAAATCAGGGAGCATGCAGACGAGCTCGAGGAGGCCGAGGCCAGTCAAAACAGTGGTCTCGTCATCGGACAGGTTTCGGATTTCCTTGCTGCTCTCGACAGAAACGAGCAAGACAAGCAAAAGGCAAAGAGACAAAAGATGGCGACGAGCCAAGGGGGGACACAGAGCCAAGCCGTGCATCGAGATCATCGTATGGACGATGCCGACGACGTCGAAGGCAGGAGAAGCTCCCAATCAAACGGAGTCACGGACGTGGCGGGCACCAAAGTCCCAAACAGTACAATGGACGAAGAAAAAACGGTCGGCGGTGGCATGTTCGCGACCATCTCCTTGTTGCGGGAGCGAGGTCTGATCGAAGAGTCGCGGGGAGATTCGTCTCATCAAAGCCATAATGACCGACAGTTGTTCCTGAAGCGAAAGCGGCAGCTGGAGGAGGAGCTGGACGAAAAAGCGCGGCAGCAACGCGAGCGGGACCGGACGAGCGGCAAGCTCGACCGCATGTCGCGGGCGGACCGGGAGGATCACGCACGGCAGCAAAACGCATGGCGCGACCACCAGCATTCGCGAAAGATGGCGGAGCTCTTTGAATCCTCGTACAAGCCCACGGTTCAGTTGAAGTACATGGACGAGCACGGCCGACAGCTGGACCAGAAGGCGGCCTTCAAGCACCTCAGCCATCAGTTCCACGGAAAGGGCAGCGGCAAGGGCAAGACGGAGAAGATGCTCAAGCAGATTGACGACGAGAATCGGCGTGAATCCCGGAGCCTCTTTGACGCGAGCCAAGGCAGTGGCATGAGTGCGGCGACGACGCAGCAGCTCAAGAAGCTCAGGGAGGCAGGAGTCCGTCTCGGGTGAAGCCCATGAGCGGACCCGCAGCAGATGCATGACCCGGGCTGGCCAAGGGGACAAAAGGTGCATCATCTCTTACTTGCATGCGCCATCGCTTCAAATTGACATTATTTCTTGCAGACACCGTACCGTGGTTCGATCTAGTCGTGACGTTCCGTGGTTCGAACCAGTCGTGACGTTCCCACGAGGGTTGTCAAGTCTCGACGAAGGGTTTCGTCTCCTCGCACTCGGTCTATTCTTGTTGTTTTGCGTCGCGCTAACTGACAAGGTAGGGAGCCCTTTTGCTGACTTGATGGACGCGTTGAGGTTTCGGCTGCTTAGTCGTAGATGCCTGCGGGCTGCACCACTCATCGGGACCCTGCATAATCGTCGTGTGACCTTTGTAGCAAGGGAGAGAAGTGACGTGATGGAGAGTAAAAAGAGTACGACAGGCTGGAGAGTAAAGCTTGCCTTGTCCCCTTCTCCCCAGCAAGGAAAAAGGGGAAACACGTCATGCGGCTTGGTGTGAACGGGATTGCCCGGATATCACGAGTTGATTCTACAGAGTATATGCGCAAACGTGTCCAGAACCAACCCGCTGGAGAAAGCAAGTCAAACTCGCGGTCAAGGCACTGTCGTCGGCCAAGATACACAAGGTCGACTCCGTCTATAACAGGCGAACTCGGGCGCCAATGCCACGCCCTCGATACTCTATCCTCTCGGTCCACTCGCCCAGCCTGACGGTGACATTGGCCACGGCATCCAACTTCAACGAGCCCCCGACTGCCTTCCGGAGCTTGCCCAGTCCGACGCGGCTGGCCGACCACCGCACGGGCAGGCGCGGCGTCTGCGACAGGCCGGGCGGGACATCAATCTGCGCGTCGTGGACAATCTGCCCGACGGGCTCGGTGTGGTTGTAAAAGGCCGTGGCGCTGAGGCGTTGCAGGTGCACCGTGTCGTGGCGGAGCGGCGACGCGAGAGTAAAGGTTGCGGTGGAGGAAAGAATGTGAAAAGTCGCGTCTCGGATGAAGCCCGTGCTGCCCCCGCGACCGTGGCCCTCGCCGGGAGGCTTCATTTGCGGAGTGTCGAGGGTGACATTGAGACTCGACAAGGCCTCACCCAGCATCGGCACCGTCGGAACGGTGCCGCGATGCGCCTTGACCTCGACAGTCGTGTTCTTGCCCGAGAGATAATCCGACATGAGCCGGCGGCCAGCCTCCCGCCCTCCCCTGCCAAAGGCTGATGGAGCCCAGGTTGCGCCGACGGCAATGTCCGAGTTGTGTCCGATTCGAAAGTCGACGTCTCTGGCAACGGCCTCCCCGATGATGAAGCCCTGCTTCATGATGTGGAGACTGACATACGGGACCTTGGCGGTGTAGGGGGTGAGATTTGTCAAATTGACCTTTGCCCGCAGCTGTATGCCCGCAGCTGAAGTGTTGACGATTCGCAAATCTCCAAGCTGCGGGTTCAGGGCCGCGATGGCGTTTCCCGGAACATCTAGAGGCCCATCAGCGACTGTGCCTGCCGAGGGTCTGCGAGATGCTCGCAGAGCCACCGACGAGCGCCCGAATCTCGTTGACACGCCCCGAAGGAACATACAAGTTTAATAAATTGAGGACGGACGTTTTACGGGAATCTTGCCCGTCGCGGGGATCCCGCGCAAGACCAGCTTGCCTAGCACCGTCACGACTCGGACGTCCACGGAAGATTTGACGTCGAGGATCATGTCTTCTTGGCCGAAGAAAAGCTTTTGTATGATGTCGCCAAAGATGTCGCTGTCGGTGATATCGATGGGTGCGTCGACAACTCGCGACGTGATGGTGATGGTATCCTCGTCCCCCGAGCCAGAGCTGATGCTCGAGTTTGCTTTTTGCCACTGGTCTAGATGCAGTTCACCAAACTTTTGGTCCTTGTAAAACAGGTCGCCGACTGCTCTGAGGCCATCCACGCCCAAGTCGACGTTCAACTCGGCGGGAAGCGCCGCCAGCACTCGCACTGTCCCCGATACCCGAGGCTTGCCGCTGGGGTCCTTTGGATCGGCAAACGGACTGGGCAGCTTGAAGTCGACGTCGGTGAGCGAAAAGTTACGGATGAGGCTATCCAAGTTGTGGCCGCTGAATTCGATGGGGACGACGATGCTCTCCAGGATAGACCCAACCCAAGCAGGAAGGTCAGACGCCTCCGGCACCTTGCCACGAATGAGCACTTGGGCATTCTCTCCATGCAGATAGCGATCCATCAGATTGTCCAACGGCGACAGCTTTGTCTCGGGACAAGTTCGCGTGAGCGAGTCGGGGATTTCACGGAGGATCCCGCTGGCCCTTGCCAAGATGTCTGCCTTGGGCCGGACGTGAATGATGTCGGTGACAGCCGTCGCCACCTCAATGCTGGGTTGAGAAGGATCGCAGTTTGGAACGAGGACTTGCAGGCCAAGAGACGGAACATCTAGGCCTACAGTATAGTCATTATGCAAGAGGACCGACACGTTGGTGCCGACGCCCTTGTGACCCTGGCGACCAAAGGGGGCATCAAAAAAGGCGAGGTGTTGAATTGTATATTCGGGAATGGACGGCACCTCCTTGGCTGCAAGGGCGTTAGCCATGGTCCGGAAAGTAGACAGGTGCGTCGCTATTTGAGCGTCTTTTCCCCAAAATACAACGAGGCAAAGGTACGGTAGAGTGATTGACCTTGAATAACCATGGATTCCACCACATCATGGGTGCCCAAAGGGAAAATGCCAGACTTGAGGCGGAGTGGAGCGGCGCCCGTGACCTTGAGCTGGCCGAGCTTGCCATCCAGCCACTCGTTGACAAGCCGACGCAAAAGCTCGGCGTCTCCGGGGACGACATGGGCGACAAAGTCTAGTTTGTTGGTGTGACCATCGACGAGATCGATCGAGAATGGCGGCACCACGGCGGTGCCGAGAAGAGCGTCGTGGTAGTGTGGCAGGCGCACACTGATTTGCGTACCATCGGTATCAAGCTTCCCCATCATATTGGCGACGAGCTTGCCGATTCGCCGGGCGTTGTCGTCAGAGACGCGCGATGCATCCAAGCGGAGGTTGGCTTGGATGCGCACGCCGACTCCATCGGCCGTCAGGGACTCGAGGGACAGACTGGTGGGCTCGAGGACGACGGCGTGTTCGACATACTGCTTAACAGCAGGCGGAGTAACAAAGCCGAGAACGATGATGGTTAAGAAGAGCGCGGCGAGGATGAGGATGGCGATGATGGATGGCCATGGCCACCGGCTCCTGACCTTGGCAAGTCTCTTGGATAGGCTAGGCGAAGAGTCGGTTTGCTGGCCGTTGTTGCCGTCGCCTTGTTGCCTGTGGGACAGGAGAGGCGTCGACTCGTGAGGCGGACCGCCGTCATCCCTCCGGGCGAGAAGAGGCGATTGTTGGGTGTCGGGCATCGTGGTGGCGACTGGAGCTATGATGGGTTGATGAGCATCTCACGATGCTGACGCCTCGGAGAGACGCCGGTGGGGCTCGGAGGGATATCGACAGCTCACAAGGCAGCAGGGACCCAATGGTGGTGATGAGGATGGAAAGCGGATGATGGACCTGGATGGCACGGCGATGCCAATACAGATGTGGGTGGTGGTGGAGTGTACAGGGTGGTGGTGGAGTGTACAGGGTGGTGGTGCTGGCTGGGGGCATGAGATGCCTCACCGAGGCTCCGGGTGAGCTCCACAGCGGCTGTGGTTCCATTGGCTGCTGACTGCGGAAGATGATGCGCTAGACCCGTTGCGGGGATAGACTGGGACACTGAGAGAACCCCTGGAGACAAACCCCGGGAGCACTCGAAATCCGCTGTAACCGTTAACCGCCCGCTGGCGGCATGTCCCGACTCCGACTCCGGCCAGAAATTTCCCATGCAGAAAGAATTATTATTATAGTAAGCCCCCCCCCCCCTTTCGACTCTGCATGTTCCCTGCTCGCCCATCAGTCGTGCTGATTTAGGTTGCGAGGGCTTCCATTGGCCTCGACCTTCTCAACATGGCCTTTCGAGCTGCCCGCGGTGCCGCCAATGGGCTCCACAAGCGCCTCTACTCTTCACAGCCGTCGAGTCCCAGGCACTTGATGTCCATCAGCGACCTGACGCCCGGTGAACTCTCCGCCTTGGTCCGCAATGCCGCGTCGCGGAAACAGGCCGTCAAGGCTGGCCGAGCGCCGACAGGGCTCGCCACGGCGCTCATGGGCCAGACGGTGGCCATGATGTTCAGCAAGCGCAGCACCCGCACCCGCGTGTCGACCGAGGCCGCCGTGACAATGTTGGGGGGCCATGCCATGTTTCTCGGCAAGGATGACATCCAGCTTGGTGTATGGATGCCATGTTCCGAGCTCGCGCGTCTGCCAGGGACTGACGGCGTCTGCAGGTCAACGAGTCGCTTTACGACACGTCCGTCGTCATCTCATCCATGACGTCGTGCATGGTTGCTCGAGTCGGCCCACATTCGGACGTGGCCAACCTGGCCAAGCACTCGAGCGTGCCCGTCATCAATGCCCTCTCGGATGACTTTCATCCTCTCCAGACCATTGCCGACTTTCTCACCATCCACGAAGCATTCCCATCATCTCAGGCGTCGGGTGCCGGCCTGGGGCTCAACGGCCTCAAGGTCGCCTGGGTCGGAGATTCCAACAATGTTCTTTTTGACTTGGCAACCGGCTGCGTCAAGATGGGCGTCGACATTGCCGTTGCGTCCCCCAAGGGCTACGGCATCCCCGACTCGATGAGGCAGCTCATCTCATCTGCTTCCCAGGGCGTGGACTCGCCCGGCAAGCTGTCGGAGACTACGATGCCCGAGGAGGCCGTCAAGGGCGCCCATGTTCTGGTCACGGACACGTGGATCTCGATGGGCCAAGAGAGCGAAAAGAAGAAGAGGCTGGACGCATTCTCGGGCTACCAAATCACAAACGAGCTGGCCAAGCGTGGCGGGGCCAAGGAGGGGTGGAAATTTATGCACTGCTTGCCCAGGCACGCAGAAGAGGTTGCCGACCAAGTCTTTTACGGCCCCAGGTCTCTTGTCTTTCCCGAGGCGGAGAACAGACTGTGGGCTGCCGTTTGTGGGTTCCCCTGCACTGAATCGAGACATTACAGAACTGACCAAGATATAGCTGCTCTCGAGGGGCTGGTTGTGAACAAGGGACGGATATAGGTTGGACACGGGCTGCCAATGCAAGGCCGAGCCATTCATTGGATATGGTAGCGTAGTTGATGTGAATACGGCTCTCCAACATAGGCTCTAACCGACCTGAGTGATCCTCACGGAGGAGCATAACCCGAGATACCCGGTTTCGGCTCAATGCTGTTGCGAGGAGTTCCGGTAGGTACCAGATACGTATGTATGCACCAAGTAACGTCGGGGCCCACCGGTCGGAGATGCCTCCACTTTTGGGTTAGGAAACGGGGTGACTGGTAGTAGTAGAACAAGAGAAGAAGAGCACGGCGAGAGAAAGGCTGTAGTACTGCCTGCCAACCTAGGTAGGTACAAGGTAGGTATGTACGAGTGGACCCTGCAGACTCTCGGGGCGATAAGGTAAAGAAAGAAAGAACGAGTCAACCTTGTTCAATTGAGCGGATTTGACTGCTTGATTGGGCGAAAAAGAAGCGACACCGGCCACGCCTCCTCCATCCCTCCCACTCTCGACTCACTCATCCAACCGACAACCTTTTTGATTGACTCGACGCCCCCCCTTGTCGCCCATTGTCGCCTCTCTTGGGGGAAAAGAACAGAAAGGATAAACAAGACACACCACATCTCGTGGCCAGCATGGCGGGCGCAGTGAGTCGCATTCGAGAGCCCCCCCACCCCGCGATGCGCAGACACCAAAGCCCAAGACCAACGACGGCTGACCGGCCAGCAGCGAGGTATCGTGCCGTCGCTGGACACGGTGCGGTCCATAGTCGACAAGTCACGCGGCGGCCAGGGCCCGAGGCCGACGCTCGTCCCCGTGTACCGGCAGATATCGTCGGACCTCATCACGCCCTCGGCCGCCTACCTCAAGGTCTCGGCGCACTCGCCGTCCGACTACTCGTTCCTCTTCGAGTCGGCCGCCACCGAGCAGGTCGGCCGATGGAGCTTTGTCGGCGCCGGCCCGCGCAAGATGCTTGCCACGGGGCCCGGCCACGGCCCCGAGACGGATCCGCTGCCGGCCCTCGAGCGCGAGCTCGCCCGCCACGTCGTCGCTCACGTCCCCGGCCTGCAGCTACCGCCCCTGACGGGCGGCGCCATCGGCTACGTCGGCTACGACTGCGTCCGCTACTTTGAGCCCAAGACGGCACGCCCCATGCGCGACGTCCTCGGCATCCCCGAGTCGCTCTTCATGCTCTTCGACACCATTGTCGCCTTTGACCGCTTCTACGGCGTTATAAAGGTCATCAGCTACGTTTCCGTGCCCTCGCCCGACGTTGGCCAGGACGGAACCAGCTCGAGAAGCCTCGAGGCCGCCTACGACGACGCGCGCGCCACCATCGACGAGCTCGTCGACGTGCTCGAGTCGCCCGACATGGAGACGCCCAAGCAGGACCCCGTGGTGCTGGGCCACGAGGCAACGTCAAACGTCGGCCGCGAGGGCTACGAGGCGCACGTCACGCGCCTCAAGGAGCACATAGTCCGCGGCGACATCTTCCAGGCGGTGCCGTCGCAGCGCTTCGCCCGCCCCACGAGCCTGCACCCCTTCAACATCTACCGCCACCTCCGCACCGTCAACCCCTCGCCCTACCTCTTCTACGTAGACTGCAAGGACTTTCAGATTGTCGGCGCCTCGCCCGAGCTGCTCGTCAAGAGCGAGGCCGGCCGCATCATCACGCACCCCATCGCCGGCACCGTCAAGCGCGGCAAGACGCCCGAAGAGGACCAGCGCCTCGCCGACGAGCTGAGCAGCTCGCTCAAGGACCGTGCCGAGCACGTCATGCTCGTCGACCTGGCCCGCAACGACATCAACCGCGTCTGCGACCCCTACACGGTCCGCGTCGACCGCCTCATGGTCGTCGAAAGGTTCAGCCACGTCCAGCACCTCGTCTCCCAGGTCTCGGGCGTCCTGAGGCCCGACAAGACGCGCTTCGACGCCTTTCGCTCCGTCTTCCCCGCTGGCACCGTCTCGGGCGCGCCAAAGGTCCGCGCCATGGAGCTCATTGCCGAGCTGGAAAAGGAGAAGCGCGGCGTCTACGCCGGCGCCGTCGGATACTTTGGCTACGGCAGCGTGGACGCAGAGGGAAAGTCCGTCGAGGGCGCCATGGACACGTGCATTGCGCTGCGCACCATGATGACCAAGGACGGCGTGGCCTACCTCCAAGCAGGTGAGATTCTACCACTCCTCTTCTACTCGACACTTGACCCCCTTTTCACGTAGCCCTGCCCCGCTGACCCGACGAGCTCAGGCGGAGGCATCGTCTTCGACTCGGACGAGTACGAGGAGTGGCAAGAGACGATGAACAAGCTGGGCGCCAACATGCAGTGCATCGCATCGGCAGAGGAGCTCTACCACCACCATCAGCAGAAGCAACAAGCCGTCAAGGCCAAGACCGCGCAATGAGTCTTGACGCGTTTCGACATGTTCAGCTGCATCGACGGGGTTTGTCTTGTTTGTTGTCCGTCCGAGGCCGGTTGCATTGGGACCATGTGACGAGCGAAATGTTGACTTTGGGACGTCTCGCCTTGCATGCACATGGCGGAAAGTATCGCGATGCATCCTCGAAGCCTAGGCGAGTAGATACTAGAACAGTACTGTATGTACGTGCTTCCCGACGGATTGATATTTGGTCACTGGCGTTGGCCGTGAAACGTTGGCGACGATGAAAAAGTGGGATTATAGAGGTCTATGGCGGCCATTGTTTCGTCAACTCACCTTACCCGCTGAAGATTTTTAGCGAATGTTCGATATTTCCGCTGGCGAAGATGAAGGATCCGGGGGTCCGGGCATATAACACATCGCCCGTGTTTTTGTGCCAGAGTTGAAGAGGCTAGCACCTCCTATGAAGGCGGTACGACTAGGGATGGGATCGATCGCGACGTTGGGGGTTCTATCGCTCTCATCTATGTACACGACTCCAGTGTGTATCCGTACTAGCTAACCTCATTTTGCGTCGTCTCGTCGTTAATCATAATGCTAGAGTAGGATGCCCGTGTACTCCACGCCCCCTCGGTGCAACAGACCTACGCTTCCCGCGCGGGGAAGCCGACCAAACCCTGCCCATCCCTCACTTCAGCTCCGACGATACGGGCGTGTCTCCCTTCCCACATAGCTCTGGGATGGGCGTGTCCCGCTGACGATTCCGCTGACGGCCCCGGCTCTCGCCTGGCTGGACCGGCGCGACGGGCGTTTTGGGGTCGAGCTCAGTCTCATCTAGAGGATCCAGCTCCGAAAGGCCTTCTTCTGACGAGCCGACACTGCATGCATCTGACATGCTGACGTCGACGGATTCAACGGCGGAGCTTGCACTCTCCACGCTGGGAGTCGGCGTCTCCAGGTATCTGAAGCCAGGAATGTCGACCGCATGCGCTTGAGCACACCCAGATGACGCCCCGTCGACCTCATCTGGCCGCGCAGTGGCACCTTCGTCTGCAGCCTCGTCTTCGTCATCCAGGCCTATGGTCCAGACCCATTGGCGCCTCTTCTCCGTCCTCTTGCGTTTACGAGCGCCATTGGGCTCCACTGCGGACAGCGTTTCAGCTCCCGCAGCAGCCAGGGTGCGACGCACATCCCCAAACGGATTTGGTGTTTGGCCGCCGTCCTGAACCTCGTTGTCCGTAAAGGCTAGCGGCATGTTCATGGGTTTGTTGGACTCGGCCGGGGGACAGGGCGTGCCAGGCGAAGCATCTTCACCGAGAAGCTCGATATGAGACTTGGTGTATTTGTTGGTCACAATCTCCTGGGTCAGGGGGCTGTTGTATCCAACCTTTTTGGCTGCCTTCTCCTGTAGGCGCAAGGACTGTCTTCTGGGTGATGGTGGGGGGATGGCCGTCCTAGGCGGGAGAGGGGAGTTGCGGAGAATGCTATGGAGGCTCCGAGGATGCGAATATGGCAGATGCGAGCCGAGCTCGGCAGACAGATACGGGACTGCCCTCCGCCGCAGTGTAGGGCCGTCAACCGGCGAACGGCCAAAGCGGTCACGGGCCTGTGGGGACGGAAAACCCGAAGACGAAAACGTGAACATGGTTGAAGGAGCCGAGTCGGGTGTCTCGGCGGAGAGAGGGGGAGTGGCAGTCATGGTGCTGGGAAGCGGGAGTTGGAGCTGGGAAGGCGAACCGGGACGATGTGCCGTTAGGGGCGTCTCGGGGAACGAGGCAATGTAAGGAGTGACGATGCGTGACTTGGCATTCTTGTACTCTGCGGGAGTTGCGAGGGTGAAGGCTTGCAGAGTATTGATTGCAGTGATGGGCTCCGACAGCATTGCCGACGACGACCTTTCGACGGCGGCGACATATGCATTGGAGAGGGTGTTGAACGAGGTGGGATCGCTGGCATCGACGGTGCTCGATGATGAAGCAGACGACGTCTTGATCTGAAGGGACAGCCGGGGCCTCTTGGAGCCAGTGGGACTCTGGTGCGATGCCATGACAAGCGCCGAGTCGAAGCACAGATGGCGGCGAGACGAGAGATGTCGCGAGACGGGCCAGACGGAGACGAGACGCCGGGCTGGTGGTTGTTGCGCGCTGGCGGTTTCCATGGGCCGGGAAACGGCGCGCAACAGCGCACTTTGGTTCCGAGCAACGGACGGCAGGGGAAACGCAAACCAACAGGCCCTGCAGCAAAGGTAAACGAGCAGACACTGGCAGCGCGTGCGCAGCGGGTGCGGGGCTGCTATATACGACATACCTACGACGAAACGCGGATGGCGCACATGGACCCCGTCCCCCAGGCCGTCAGTCGAGACAAGCGCCGCTAAGGCTGCATCAAGCTGCTAGTTTCAGCAATCTTCAGACTCAATACTCAATCTTGGGCAGCGTCGAAGCCGTCGCGGCCCAGCAGCGTCGTGGTTGGTTGCCCAGGGGCCGTAAGCGCCGGGCCCCTGGTTCGGAGGCGCCGCCACCAGCATCGCTCGCCAATCGTGCCACGGGCGAACCCTTGGGCGGGCGTTTATCTCATGCAGAGTCGGCCTTCACGTCACTGGTCGCATCGGGCGGGGTAATCCAGTAGGCTGGCGGCGCGGTAGATGGCTGAAGCCGCCGTGCTGATGGTGGGCCGGCCGAGGGGAGCGGCAAGGCCGTCATCGCCGCTCAAGGCCGCGGCGATTCACCCGCGGGCTCGGCAGTGGGCGCATGCACCTCGACGCTTTGCTGGTCTGACATTGCGTGTCAGCCGCTTGACGTTGACGACTGCGTTTAGACGCGGGCTGACTTGGTGGCTGGCGGCTCTTTTTGCTGGTTTGCTGGTGCTGGTTGCTGGTTTCTGTTTCTGTTGCTGTTGCTGGTTGCTAGTTGCTGCTCGCCCTACCTGACGCTCGTAACGCCACGTAGGCACCATCCGTTGATCGGCATGGCATTGATGGTTCCTTTGGCAATGTCGTCGTCAAACCTTGGCATGCGGCTGACAGACAGGAGAATGGACGGGCCGACGATCAATTAGTAATGACTTTTTTGTCAGCGGTCGACTATCACTAGGTACGAAGTACTCCAGACGGACTCCAGACGGACTAACTTAAAGCTAGAACTGACAAGAGGCAAAGAGATGTCTCAACGACCGACGGGCAAATGCACCACCGACAGCCAGGAGCCATGAATCCCTTGTTGCAGCTGGCGCGCACACATCTTGATGTCCTTGGTACATGACTGATGCATACCTAGGTACTCATGTGCGCAGGAAAAGCGCAGCAACCTCCGGCGTCGGGACCGTTGATGCTCCTCTCCTCGCTTGTCTGCTGGGCAGCCGTCTCGTAGTGAATATCCAGAGCCCAGCCATGGACCAGCCGGCGCAAAGACCACCAAAGCGCAGCGACGACCGTGTCATACTGCAGTTCGTAAGTCCTGCCTCGTTTCGCAGCCGCCTACCGACCTTGGCCGCTCACCGCGCCAAAGGACTATGATTGTTTCTACGCCCAGGTATGCGAGAACAAAGACCCGACTCTCAAAGCCCGCCCCGTGGGCATCAGGCAGAAGAGCATTCTGGCCACTTGCAACTACAACGCGCGCAGGCAGGGGGTTCGAAAGCTCATGCTCGTCTCCGAGGCCAACAAGATTTGTCCCGGCCTCGTCCTCGTCGACGGCGAGGATCTGACTCCTTTCCGCGATGTCAGCAAGTCGCTCTATAGTTTCTTTGGAGCCTACTCGTGGAATAACAAGGTTGAGCGCCTCGGCTTCGACGAGGTCTTCATGGGTACGCCAACCGTCCGCCCTCCGCCACCCATTGATTTCCTGGTGCCGTCGGCCACTGACCCTGCCTCCAGACGTCACCGACATTGTCGACTACAACATGTCGTGTCTCAATCGCCTCTCTCTATCCGATTCCTTCTTTTGCTTATCCAGAAAGGACCCAGAGCTGGGATTCAATTGCGACTTGACCTCCATCGCGGGCTGCGTGGTCGGCGCACCGGCCTCTGGCGCACGTCTCGACCATCATACCTATCTGCGCCTCTTGCTCGGCTCCCATCTTGCGCACCACCTACGGCTCAGACTGGAGACTGACTTCGGGTATACCGCAACGTGTGGCATCTCAACTAACAAGGTCTTGAGCAAGCTTGTCGGGAGTTGCAACAAGCCCCGCAATCAGACAACGTTGCCGGCACTGCGGGACGACGACGTGACTGAATTCATGGACCGCCACAAGGTCAGACAGGTGCCCGGACTTGGTTTCAAGACAGCCCTCTTGTTAGAGTCCTACATCCTCGGCCAGCCCTTGGATGCAGACTCGCACTTGTTCGAGTCGACCCTCACCGTCGGCGAGGTCCGCCAGCATCAGGCCATATCGCCCAGTAGCCTGGAATCCCTCCTTGGAGGCCCAGGGGCGGAAAGGGGCATCGGACAAAGAGTTTGGGGTCTTCTCCACGGGGTCGACCCGACCGAGGTCAAAGAGGCCAGCAACATACCTTCTCAAATCAGCATAGAGGACACGTACCAAGGATTGGAGACGATGCCGCAGATTGTCCAAGAACTTCACAAGCTATCGTGTTCCCTTGTGCGGAGGATGCGGGTGGACCTTGTCGTCCGTGACGGCGATGCCATCACTCCAGACGCGCAAAGGTGGATTGCGAGACCAAAGACGCTGCGCCTGTCCAGCCGGTCCTGGCCCACTAGACAGGGCTCGGATCGGAGCTTCAGCCGCGTGTCTCGCTCAGGCCCGCTGCCCAGCCTCGTTTTTGACCTCGAGGCGGATGTTGATGACATGGCGCAGCAGCTTGTCGCCGAGGCCTTACTGCCGCTGCTCCGCCGCATGCAAGGCGACAAAGCGCACAAGTGGAATCTGCAGCTGCTGAATGTTTGCGTCGCCAACATGATTCCCGGGGCAGCCGATGACCGATCAGGAGCGGGACGGGACATTGGTGTCATGTTCAAGACGCAGGACGAAGTGCTGCTCCCATGGAGAGTGACTGGCAACTCTGAAAATGAATCAGACGACAGTTTGGGGGAGACGGCGTTTGAGGAACCGGACATGAGCCCTACCTGGGACAGCACGGTGCATTCATTGTGCCCCCAATGCGGCCATTTCGTTCCGCAATTTGCCATGCCTGCCCATGCGAGATACCACGAGCTGGAAGGCTGATGGGGACGATCCCTCAGTCTTATCTGGCTCGGTGGTCCCCCATCATGGCTGCCAACGACAGGAAAAGGGCGCAGACTCAGGTTTGTCATGTGCAAGAGGACTTGAAGTGTTGGCACGCGTTCCTCTGGCACGCCGTTGGAGCTGGAAGGCACTTGTAAAGGCTGTTCGTCGGTGAGGGGCCGCGGGTTGCTGCAGCATCTGTGGCGGCGTGCAGACCAGGAGCAACAAGGCCGCGGCGAGAAAAGGTCACGGCGAGCCAAGGAGCCCTTTGCCCAGTAATTTGTTTCCAATAGAAACAAGCTTCTTTGCAAGGTACAGCCAAGGTTGGGCGCCGTCGAGTTCCCTCGTTGCAAGTGTCACACATTGGCGGGACATCCGCGCCGATTCGTTCTCTGTGCACGTTGGGCGGCAGGCTTCTGACGGGGCAAACGCATCACGGACAAGGACAGGCTCGGCACCGAGGAGACTGCCTAAAGGGAGAGTTCGTCAGTCATTGTGCTGCCCGTGTGGGTCAAGGGCGCGCAGAGGGACCGACAAGGTTGGGACTCGTCTCTTCGCAGAAACCGAGACTGGGGAATCGAGCCTGGGGAACAGGAGGGGCAGGGCCAGGCCGGTCATGGTGATGGAGGGTCATGGACGTTGCCGTCTCCGAGTGCTCTGTTTCTACCTTGACATCTGCAGACGCAGGAGGAGTGAGGAGAGAGGCAGGTTGGAGGCGGGTTGTGCTGTCCGTTAGGGCAGCGAGCTTCCGTGCAAGGGAAGGAACAGCACCGCCCTCTTTCCATACTCTACTCTCTCTGTTACAGACTTTTTGGCATCGTCCTTTTGTGCCAGTTTCTTCTCCTTTATGCAACTCTATCCATTCAAGCACCCATGCTCGTCTTTATGTCTGGTGTCGAGCCTTGCTTGACATGGCATTGACCTTGCCCTCGTGCCCGCACGCAAACGGTGCCTCTTCGTCTCGACGTTGCCACCTGGCAGCAGCAGCAGGAACCCCAGCAACGACACACCCAGCCACCTAACAATTGGTCAACTGCAGGCACTCGCCCGCCAGCTGCAACACGTCTCGAGGGGAAGTCGAAGAGAGGAATCTTCTGCCACTTCTCATCCCCCCCCTTTCCGCTTTCCGCTTTCCGTTTCGTCCATAGATCCGGGACTTGTCCTCTCGTCTCCTCGAGCCTGTCCTTCAGGCCTCTGCTTATCGCAGCTCGCCGCTGTCTCGAGCCGCTCGACACCCCCATTCTTCCACCAGGGGTTCGCCAGCCTCGCTGCCGAGCCACCCACCCGGCCTGCAGCCGTTTCCTCTGCTGAGCAGCCAGGCCCAAAGGCAAAGGCTTCCCTTCCCGCCTCGCGAGCCTTCATCATGGGGCGAGGCAGCCGCGGAAGTGGTCATCAGTCGTTTCGTCGCCTCGTCGACTTGACAGGCGTCATCTCCGTTTCCGAGAGAAACGACCTGTCCACACTCGTCAGCGCCATCACCGACAAGATGCAAAACGACGTCAGTGCCATATTCGACTCTCCTCCCGTCACCCCCTTGCACGGCGGACGCGAAAACCACAGCCACTGGCTTTCCTTTGCCATCTTTGGCTGCCATGCCGACATGAAATCATCTGCTGCTCCTTCATCGCAGTCCAAGTTGGCCGGCGACGGGTCCAGGACGTACGCCAAGGCCCATGAGATTGTCCTAAAGGAAGAAGCCGAGGCAATGACGCCCCAGCTGCGCGAGCTGAAGAAGGAGGCTCTCGTCTTCTTCCGAAAGTGGCAAAACGCAATCGTCCACCGCACTCGAGAGATTTACATTCATGAAGCGCCTAGTGCTCAGGGCAACCCTCGAGGTCGCGGCGGTCGCGGGCCCCGTGGTGGCTATCGTGGACGGGGTGCGCGCGGCGGTGCGGGAGGCAACGGTCGCGGTAGCTCGACTCTGGCTATCGGTATGAAGCTGTAGCCGTCTGCCTTGCTTGGCGGCATTGCATCTCTCGTAACGGCCGAATACTAATGATGAGGCACAGGACCACCGCGAGTCCCTACAAACCCCATGGATCCTGAGCACGTCAAAACGTTTCCGCCGATCCCAAACACTCTGTGGGCTCTCCACATCGAGAAGAGAAGGATCCTTCTCCACGTCGTCCTTCTGATCGTCTTGTCGCTGCAGGAGTACAGCCCAAACGCTCGCATTCTTTTGCTTTATCTCACCTCGTCGCTGAATCTTTCTTCGGATATGTATCAACGCGATGAGCTTCGCGTTTCTCGAGTGCTTGCCAGAGCGGCCCTTCAGTCTGCCGCAGCTCAGGAGCTTGACCCCAAACCTGACGAAAACAAAGGTCCTCGTCGACACAAGATTGGCCTCGGTGGCTATTTTAGCCCCAAGGATAGCGTCGCGGGACGTCTCAAGGTAGAGGGAATCGGCAGCGTGCACAATGGCGCCGGCTTGACAGTCGCTGCCGTGGCAGGATTACTCGGACCCATGGCGGAGCACGGCCACCTGCTCGGTAATCTCTTTGGCATCAGCCCCATCCGACCGACCAGCAAGATGATGGAGAGTTGTTGCCGGGAGATACAGGACTTCGCCTTTATTCGCTTGTATGGCGACACGCGTTCCGAATATCGCGACGCAAGAGAGACGCCAGCCGAAAACCGCAGGCTCCACCTGACCATTGCCATGAGTGGCAGTCTCTCGGAGGAGAAGGACGTGGTCAAGCCATGGCAATGTCTTGGTCTGGAGGCCGAGACATATGCGGTGCGGTGGGAGGTGACGGCCCTCATGAACTTGGGAAGCGCGCTCGAGACGATCATCAAGAGTACGGCTTGGGCCAGCGCCAAGAAGGAGATTATGTCGCGGTCAAGTGAGTGGACCACTGTGGCCGTTTGCTGGCCTGTTCACCACTAACTCATCGACAGTCTTTTCGAGCCTCATGGATTCCCACTGGCCTGTTTCTTTGCTCAAGGTCAGCAAGATCATCGACAACCCGTGGGGTATGGGAATCGTGCGAGCCGAAAAGGCGGGCGCCCTTCTCGCCGAAGCCATTGTCCGGCACAAGTTTCAAGGAGAGCGATCAGTCTCCCTCATCGGCTTTGGCCTGGCATCCCGGGCCATTTACACGTGCCTCATGGTGCTGGCGGAGCGCCGCCACTTTGGGCTGATCGACTCGGTTGTCATGATGGGCACGCCGGCGCCGTCGGAGAGCCGTGTGTGGATCACTCTCAAGAGCGTCGTGACGGGTCGGCTGGTGAATGTGTACTCGGAGCAAGACTTTATTCTTGGCTTTCTCTATCGCACCTCGAACATCCATTTCGGCGTCGCCGGCCTGCAGGAGATTCAGGGGGCGCACGGGGTTGAGAATTATTGCGTCAAGGACCTCCCGCGAGGCCACCTGGACTATCAGAAACTCACGGGCCGGATTCTCGAAGACCTTGGTTGGGAGGGCCTCGTGGCCAAGGCGGCCCCAAAGCCAGCCCCGACTGCTCCGAGGACTGCTCCAAGGACTGCTCCGAGGACTGCTCCAAGGACTGCTCCAAGGACTGCTCCAAGGACTGCTCCAAGGACTGCTCCAAGGACTGCTCCGAGGACTGCTCCGAAGACTGCTCCGAGGACTGCTCCGAAGACTGCTCCGAGGACTGCTCCGAAGACTGCTCCGAGGACTGCTAAGACTGATCCGAAGACTGCCCCGAAGACTGCTCCGAGGACTGCTAAGACTGATCCGAAGACTGCTCCGAGGACTGCTCCGAGGACTGCTAAGACTGATCCGAAGACTGCCCCGAAGACTGCTCCGAGGACTGCTAAGACTGATCCGAAGACTGCTCCGAGGACTGCTCCGAGGACTGCTAAGACTGATCCGAAGACTGCCCCGAAGACTGATCCGAAGACTGCTCCGAGGACTGCTCCGAGGACTGCTAAGACTGATCCGAAGACTGCCCCGAAGACTGCCCCGAAGACTGATCCGAAGACTGCTCCGAGGACTGCTCCGAATACTGCCCCGAATACTGCCCCGAATACTGCACCGAATGCTGCCCCGAAGACTCGCAAGAAGAGGTCGGGGCCGAGAAGGGCGAGGGCGGCAAAGTAGTTGCTGGTCCACGGCGAATTGGGTGTTTATTACGGAGTACGTCAAGGCGTCTCCAGGCTTGTCATGACTGGTCGGCCTTGGGTCTTTTAGCGCCTTGACATTTTTGAGGGGCAACCAGGGGATGGAGTTTAGGTAGCTGCATGACATTCGCCATCGAGATACCACCGATTTGAATTTACACAACAGTGTGTCGCTCTGAATTTACACAACAGTGAGTGTGTCGCTCTGAATTTACACAACAGTGCGTCGCTCTGAATTTACACAACAGTGTGTCGTTCTGAATTTACACAACAGTGTGTCGCTCTGCGTTGTCTTTGTTGGTCGACCCTCCTTCCCTGATGCCGTCGGGGACTGCTTTCAACCGTAAGGTCTACATGTATAAATGCATACATGAACACAATGCTGCCACGGCCTGGATAGTCCAAAGCCCCCTAACTTACGCCCGCCGATGAACCCAGCTTCGGCTATCGAGTTGAGGCAGGACAATGGAAGAAAAAAAAACAGTAGAGAGACCTTGAGGCCCCTCTGGTAAACGTGCCAAGATGTCCGCGTCCCTCCCCCTTGTCTCCCCCCTTCCACCTTTCCTGCTCGCCTTTTTTGTCTTCTTCTTCCGTATTGGTTCTGGTAGTATTCCTCTCCTTGATCGCGGCCCCACACTGCCCTCCCCGGGCCCGTCCCCCCTTTTCGGAGAACGTATTACACAATGGCGGAAAAAGACAACAAGAAGAAGAGGTGTGTTGTGCAAGCAGGTGGAGGCGTGAATCGGGGTTTCCAGGCGGCATGCCTGCGGGCGTTTCCGTGGGGGGGGGGGGGGGGAGGCGCAAAGGACTTTGTCCAGGGACCAAGGCATCACGACACCCGTTGAGAGGACAGCGGTGTGGTGGAGAGGGGCGCGAAACGGAAAAGTCATGTCGGAGGCGTCATGCCGAGCGTGCTTGGTACTTGCTTGCGGACAAGGCCCCTCGCGCCCCGCTGCTCCAGGCGAGGCACTCCCTGGATGGAGCGTGGCTCGCGCATGAGGGAGCGGTCGAGACGGGACGGAATGCGGGTGATGACTGAGCGGTACTCGCCGGGGAAGTTGCCCTTGGGCAGAGGCACCGATGCCGTGCGCCAGATGTGGTCCGACTTGTCCGTCAGGTAAGCGGGGGCTTTGTTGGCTGCGCTGCGTGACGGCGGTGCCATGTTCCAGGCGTTGGACGATGCGCCATGAGCCGCTCGGATTGTCGACAGGCGCGACAGGCCCGAGGGCAGGCCAGGGCGGCCGCGGGCCTTCTTCGCCATGATGATCTCGTCAAACAGCCGGACGGTCGGATCCATTGGTGCCAGCGTCTCGCGGTGATGGATAAACTCGTTGAAGGCTGTTGCGCAAAGGTTAGCGTATGACAAGACGACGGGCCGACGCCAGAGGAGAAAAAGGACGTCGAATACGCACCCTGTGTGTCCCGCAGCATCGTGGCATACTCTTGCTGGTCGTGCGGGAGGCCCCTGATGAATCCATCCATGTCAAAGGCGTACAGCTGGCCGTTGCTCTTCTGCTGCTTCGACGGTCGACCGAGATGCTTGCGGTACGTGTACATGAGGCTGGCCATGCATCGCACAAAGGCGGCCCTGACGCGGTCCGCACGAAAGGCCTCTGGGCATACGAGCGACACCTGGCCGAGGCACCTGCCATGCGCCAACGTCTTGCAAGACGCACACTGGTAGATGCCGTCGCCGTCGGACCGATCGTCGCAGATGGTGCATGCCGATGACGAGTCCCGAGGGTTGAGATCGAAGCAATGGCCCTCCACCCACACCGTCGACTCCGTGTTGTGCACGGGCTGAATCTGCATATTGGGCATGATGGTCGAGGCGGCCAAAGTCGACTGCGCGTACGTCGACGGCGCATAACCGCCTCCAAGCGAGGACTGCGAGTCGACTGAGATGCCCGAGATGGAGGCGTTGGGCTGATGGCCGTTGAGAAAGGGCGCCGCCGGCCGGTGGGTTGGCTGGAACTTGTCCAGACCAAAAGACGAGCTCCGGCGGCCCTTTTCCTCACCAAAGTGCCCCGATCGTTTTTCGCGGAGTGTGACGGTTAGGGCGAAGCCAGAGTCGCTGCGCGACAGTGGAGTGGTGGGCATGGGCGGAAACTTGGTCGAGGCCGGGGAAACCGAGGACTGGGGACTGGTCCTGCTCGACTTGCTCGTCCCAGGTCGGTCGGGCTTTGCGCTGTCGACGGCGGAGACGGTGAAGGCGTTGAAGACCGGAGGGTGGACTTGGTCGGCAGGGTCCGGCTCGGCGAAACTGGACGAGTTTTGAGAGACCCATTTGCCCAGCGTGGCCGGCGGGGGAGTTGATGAGAAGACGGAGCCGTTCTCGGACGAGAAGGAATCATAGGGAAACGACTCGATGGCGTACGGGGGAGGCCCGACGGACACCCCGTAGCGTAGGGTATGGGACGCTGCCACCTGCAGAAGCGACATGAGCTTCCGTCGATGGTGCCTCGGCAGCCGATGCGGCTGAGAGGTGGCGTCAATGGTGTCCTGATCCAGGTCGACGAGAACGTAGTCGTCCTCGGGAAGCTCGATCCTCTCGTAACGGCGCTCAACGCCGACGATATAGGGACACGGTGCCTCGAGGGCAGAGATGAGCCTCGCAGGCAAGATGGGGATGAAGATGCTGGCCCATTTGAAGGGATACAGCAGGTTGGCCAACGCGTGGCAGGCCAGATGCAGCATGCTGGTATGAGACGAAAGGAAGATGATGCGTGACTCGGACATGGCGTACTCGAAGAGCGCCACGACATTCTCGAGCGACAGGCATCTGAACAGGGCGTATAGGTCAATGGTCCTGGACCCCGGCAGCTCGTTGCTGCCCTCCTTGCGTGAGTAGAGCCTCAACTCTCTAACACCGAGCTCCACCTGCGTCTTGGACCCGAGGGGGCTGAAGGCTTCTGTGCAGAAGTTGACGACATAGCGCTCCAAGGGCTGCCAACGGCCCACCTTGGGGGAGCTCGGGGGCACCCGCAGGACGCTGCCGTCAGTCATGGGTACAAGAATGGACTTGAGCCATTCCTTCCAAAAACTCATGTTGGCAGGGTCTCTGCCCAAGATGCCGTACGCACGCGGGATCCACAGGCCACTCTCGCCGGCGGTGAGGCCCTCAATCTTGGAGGCCGCACCGTGTCTCAAGGGCCGTAGCATATCCGTCATGAGGGTAATCTTCTCTTCGACGGTGCCGATCTCGTCTTCGAGTCTGTCGCGGGCTGGGGATCCAGACGGGATCGTCGGAAGCTTCGACAGCAGGTGGGAGAGGTGTGAGCGTTCGCCCGCCAGGCGCACCCCCAGGCTCGCTGCCAGCTCTCGCTCCTCGTTGGACATGTGGTTCTGACGCCATTGCTCGCACCTTGTCTCAATCTCCTCGGCCACGTCGGCCGTAAGGGCTGTCCATATGATGATGGTGATGCCATAGAGCTTGGAGTTGTCGTCCGAAGTCATGGTGAAGCCATGCCACGTCGAGCGAGGTCGGTCGTCGGACGAGACAATTTGGATGTCGTTTGGGAAGGCAAACATGGGCACGTAGTCGGGAAACCTGCCACGCTTGGGGATCTCGTCGATGGCAGTCTTTGGTGGGTATCGGTCAAGCAGCACGGGCTCGAAACGCCTCTTGAGGGGGTGCATATCGGGGTCTGTATTCAAGGGTTCTGGGGGAGGGATGACAGAATTGTAGTTGCTGAGACGTTTCGTTGTCCGCACGGACGCTGGAGCGGGCTGATTAGTAGGTCAGACGGAGGCGTTTTCTTCGTGGGGGACGACGAACCTGCTCCGTTCAAAGGGCCTTGCCTGGCGGCGCTGGGCTGCTTGCGCATGCTGTTCATATCCCTAAAGCTGATCTTGCGACGGATGCTGCCCTTGAGGCTCTTCAAGGGACTGACCCTGCCGCTCGACGCGCTCTCCTCGGCACGAATACGCTCGGCACGAGGATTGACCATGGGGGGCCTCGCTTGCGTCTTTGCACCTGCAGAGAAGGACAGGTCGTCCAAGAAATGCTCGCGCTCGGCGGCAAACTTGAGCAGGGCCGAGTCGAAGTCGAAGTCGCCCATCTGGGGGAGCTGGGCGCCCTCTGGAGGGACGGCGCCGTTGCTGGCGGCGCCATTGGTCCCCGAGCACCTGGCAGGCTTGATGGTGGCGCTGCTCCTGTTGCTCTTGGTATTACCATCGAGCTCATCGAGCGTGCTTATCGAGAAGCGACCGTCGACGGATATCTTGGACAGGCGATTGGCGGAGCTCTGGCGCGAGTGACGTGCAGCGACCGTCTTGGGGTGGCCGTTGAAGGAGTTTTCGTCGGGCTCGCCATCCTCGCGAATGGTGGACCCGACAGGAAGGTGCATCGGCTGCAGGGCATCGTCGTAGGAAATCGACTCTATTCCGGCGATCCAGAAGTAGTCGGCCAGGGGAGTCGAGGGTTCCTCCATGACATGTCCGGGCTGCCCAGCGTCGAGCTGGGGGCGCGGCAAAGCAACGAGGGAGGCGACGTGGGGAGAGACCGAGGGCGGAAGAAGTCCCTGCCCTGTCTCGTCGTGCCTCGGCTCGTTTGGCTGGACTCTGGTAGAGGGCTGGAGGGGGGGGGGGAGAGGTCCGAGGGCGAAAAAAGGTGACGGCGGGAGAAGACGAGAGAAAAAAGTGAGGATGAAAAGGGGGGAAAAGGTCTACCCGGGACACACAAGCCTGCAAGTTATTGCGGCTCCGGGGACTGGAAGCCCTTTGCTGCGACGCACCAGCTGCAAGCTGCAGGCAAAGGGCTCAAGAGCGAGGATGGTCCCGAGCGCGCGTGTGTGTTTGGAGGTGGTCGCTGGACGACGGTCACAGCAGCGGATATAATAGACGATGGCTGTCTGCCGCACCCGTGAGGCGAAGCGGTGCAACGACAACAGGGGGGTTGGATTGGTCAAACTGGGTCGGAGGAGGGGGGGTGTATGATGTATGAGTACTGGAGTACTTGTCGGTGGTGGTAGGTATTGAGCAGACGACCGACGGCGGTTTGAAGGAGGAGAGTTGGCGGCTGGGAGGGCAGGCGGGCGTGCTTATTTCTGAGTATTTCTGAGCCCAAGGCGAAGACTGGGGACACCAACGGATTTGCAATGCTGGTTTGGTTATTTGGTTAGGCTGCTCAGCCAGTAACCTGCCAGCAGCTAACCTGCCCCTAGTAGTAACCTGCCAGCTAACTTGCCCAGCTAACCTGCCAGCTAGTAACCTGCCAGCTAACCTGGCGTGCCGCACTCTGCTAGTAGGCCAGCATGCCCTCGCAAACCATGCAAAACGGGTTTGTTGCGCACCCGCCCGCGCCGTAACGTAAAATAACGCGTCCAGCTGTTGTTTGCTGAAGTCGTTGGGGCCCGCCAAGTGCCAAGTGGAGAGAGATGGACCAGCTGACACTGGCGCTGGCAGCTCTTCCAGGCTAGTGGGTAGGTACCGCGAGGATCTGTCATGGTAGTGCAAACCAGCAGGAACCCAGGCAGGTACTAGCAGCAGGTACCAGCGACACTAGCCAGAGGGCAGAAGAGGGAGCCGGTCGTTCTTCTTCAACCGACGGGCAGCTACCTACGTGGTACATACCTCAAACAGGAGGCTGTAAATGCACAGCGCCGGGCTGCTGGCACTTGCAAGTACTGCCTAGGTACTTCGTAGGTAGATAAATATCCAAGTGTACTGCCAGGTATTCGTACATGCAGCAGTGTGGGACGCCCCTGAGCCATGTGCATGTGCAGCAGACCCCGCTAGGCGCTAGGGCATTCGCAACGGCCGGACACTGGCCTTGCTTGGTGGCAAAGGCTTTTTGGTGGAGCGTGAGCGCCCATTGATCATTGATGGAACGGCTGCTCCGTCTCGACAAAGCTGCTGTAGGTGGTTGGAACGTATTGTATCTGAGGTATCGGGCGGTAGTGGCAAGTTGCACGCTGCCGAACCGGGTCCATGGCGTGGCCTTGGCGTCCAGCGCCGCAATCCGCCGACCCGGCGCGCGACTCTGAGGCAAGGTTGCCGGGACGCAGGTACCGTGCACGTGCACTCGCCAGGTACCGGCGTTTTGCCATGGAGAGCCGACGCCACAGAGCTAGGTTACTTATGGAGTGTCTGCTTTCTGTTTGTCTTCACCTTCTCCGTCTTGTCTCTCGGCCACGAAACGCGGGACGCCACGGGTAATGGCAGACGTCATCCAGTTTGGAGTACCAAGGCATTGGACGGTGGACCTTTTATCTCGGTCCGTCCATGACCCTGCATATATAGAGTCGCACCCTGACTCGAGTTCTTGTCGCGAATGGGGTAAAGAGACAAGAGTTGCCCGGCACTTGGCCTTGTGGGCCTAATTGTCTGCGCCGCAACGCGCGGCACAAGGAATACATTGTGGATTGATTATCAATGACGTCACGCTCTCCAGGGGAGGTTGGAAAGCAACGAAGCCGGCTTTTCTCCCAGCACAACATGGGCCACGATGCCGAGAAAACGACTGGCAGAGTCAAAAGTCGTCCCTTGGCTTGCTTTGCGCTTGCCGTGGGCAGACGACGCGCACCCGTGCATACGGCCGGCCCCTTTGGTCACTCTTGTGCCCTTTTTTCTTTTCTCATTAAGTTTTGCTTCTACTTTCCCTTGAACGCACACTGAAAGGGAAGGGAGGAATACCTACGAGTATTCGTACTTTCTATGTACTCCGTACCTAATCTCAGGGGCCGGTGCTGCAGGCGATCAGGGGCTTGCAGATTACCTAGGTGCCCCTATTTTTACCACACGACAGACCGAAGCAACAAGACGGCCGTGGACATGTTGTGCGACGACGCCACAACGTGCCGACGGCGAGACTGATGAATGATGAATGCCACCACCTTTGCACCTTGGAGTAGTACTCCGTATCCGTACTCCGCACAGACAGGTACGGAACAAGTACGGATAACTCGTATGTACATACGCAGTACGGAGAAAGCATCCTTGCTGTACGAGCTCCGGATGCCAAGTGAAGTACTGCCTGTAACCGAGTAGTATTCGTGCATATAAGATACAAGGATACATAGATGCCGCGAAGCTGCAAAATATAAAGGGCAACAACTCTCTTTCTTCACCACCTACTTCGTACACAAGCACCGACCTCTTCCCTCCTTGATTTGCTTCTGGCCCTGCCGTGGACCGAGGGCACACACAGCATGCGCGCGCATGGCACCGGCGGCCGCCCTGCACCTGGGACGTTAGCCAGCAGATGGGCCGGAAACTGAACGGACAACAAACTGCATCGGTAGTCGGAATAGCCCCAGGCCCGAAATGGCTGATCGAGGTTACGGATACGGATACGGATAAATGAGCAGCTCCACGTGCAAGGGGGGGTTGTATGTAGTATGTATGTACATACAAAAACGTCCTACCACACACGTGCAAGGGGGGGTACAAAAACGTCCTACTACCATAGCATCACAGGAATCGGGGTGAGTTACTGCCTTTTATACCGGGCACTGCGCTTCTGGGTGGGTACCTACTACCCTACCGGATCGTGCGTGTTAGCCCCTCTGGCACGCTCGTGATGCCGAGAATGAATAAAAAGAACCCCCCCGGAGCAATGCATGGAAGCCATGGGGTAAAAAGAAAGCAGAGCAGGAGAGCGTCCAAGCAACCAACTCCCTTGCCTTGCGAGGCCGTCCTGCATGGCAAAAGTCTCCGGGGGGGCATGGCGAGGGATAGTACGAATACCTAGTACTTCGTAGTAGGATCGAATATGGTACGAAGCGAAGTATCTAGTACTAGTCTTGTTTACCTTCAATCCGGGGTAGCAACGGACCGACGACGCATCGCCACTTCGACATCGCCACTTCTCGCGCGAAAAACAACCCCCCCGGGTTCGTTGTACTACGAAATAACTACATACATCCTACTCCGTTGCCCGCGTGGTCATGATGCCGTCTGTGCGGCCCCGTGTCTCGGTGATGCAAACTTTAAAGCACCGTCCGCCCAAGGGCCAACAAAGGATGGCTTCCAGTCCAGATACGAGCCAACCGAGGGCTACTTGCATCTGGCAGTACATACATGCCCGAGGCTGTCAGACTCAAACCGTCCACGCCAACGTCCCTCGAGCATGCCCGAGCAGTCCGCCCAAGGAGCCTGAGCCCGGCGTCCGGCCTCACCGTGCCTGGGCTGCAGTGCCCGCCGCGGCCCCGGCCCGGCTCTTCAAGCATCCCTCCGACGGCCCGGTCTTCCTTGGAGCCCTCATGACCCCAGACCCCAGACCGTCCTCACCTCTCCGCCCGCGTCCCGAGCCTCCCCGTAGACAGGAATCCTCGGCTGCCCATCTGCCCCCGCCAGCCAATGCCCAGGACCCCAAACGAGACCCTGCCGCCCTCGGTCTGCTTCCTGTCCACGTCCTCAATGACGAAGCACACCTGCTCCACCTCGCCCGGGTGCAGCACCGGCCTCTCGCCCCCGCCCGTCTCCCAGTTGCAGTCGCCGTATTTGAACCCCTCGTCCAGCTCCATCACCACCCTGTCCAGCTGCACAATGTCCTCGCTGCAATTCTCGAGCTGCGCTTCGAGCACCCATCTCCTCCTCCCCTCGCCGTCGGCGCCAAGTACCCCGACCTTGGTCCGCACAATGAGGGACGCCTTGCAGATGAACTGGTAGAGCTTCCTAAACGTCCTCGTGCGCCCGCTAGTCTCCGAGGCCTCGTAGTAGCTCACCGTCACCGCGAGCACGTGGTTGCCCTCGTCTTTCAGGTCAAACGAGACGACCCTTTGCAGCGTCCCACCGGCCTCGACGTCTGTCCCCGCCCCGGCGTCATCGCCCTCCGGGACGAGGTCCAGCTCATGCGCCGCGCCCAGGCCGGGCGTCTTCATCTCCGCCTCTATGCGCACGTCGCAGATTCTCTTTGCCGAGTCGGCCGGGAGGTCATTGTTCGCGCAGAGGGTGCAGCTAAACGTCTCGCCCACGTACGCGGAGCCGAACGACATGGGGAGGTTCAGAATCGGGCTGAGGAGGAACGGGGCCGGGTTGGTGCCTGCGTCGGATCGGTAGGCCAGAGAGGCGGGCGCGAGAGCCGACGGCTGAGCGGCCGTCGAGAGCGGCGGTTCGATCGGATACTGAGCGACGAGCGATGGGCGGGAGAGTCTATGGTGCCTGTGGTCAGTCGGCCGGCTCGTCGAGCCATGTCGAGACGGGATCGTTGCCTTAGGACTTTGACCGAGACGTAGTGGGGCTCCTTGACGGCATCATGGGAAGCATGTCTCTGGTGGCTCATCTTGACACCCGCAGAGCCGATTGCGGTGGATTTTGGGACGTTGTGCAGGCAATTGCGTGAAAGCTCTGCGAGCGAGCACGCGTTTGCCAATTCTCTTGACGAGTTGGTGTTTGGCCGCCGAGGCATGCCAGGTTTAGGTGCGGGACGTCTATCGATAAGCCCCAGATGACGCGCCCCGACACCCCACGTCAAGGGGGCACTGCCTCGACGCTTCACGCCTCGCTAGGCTCGGAATTCACGCCAACGATGGCGAGTCTCCTTCAGATCCCTGGGCTCCCATCATCATTCTACGCCATGGCCCTCCGTCCGAAAGCGTGCCAACCAAGGCAGGCGCCTTGGCTCAAGTGAGTGCTTGCATCCATCGCCTGTCGCCTCTTCACCAAATGGCAACCGAGTTCGATCCGTCGACGCATTTCTGACTTCTGAAATTAGCTCCTGCTTCACCCCTTAACGGCGAGTTTATGCATCACAAGTACAAGCACGTGGCTTTCATCACCAACATGACCACAAATCGCCATTCCGTCTCAGCTTGGGCGCGCCCTTCGATGTTCTATCCTCTCGTCAGTCGTTTGGCCACCCCCATCGACGAGTCAGGTAACCCATTCTCACCCGTCCTCACCCGTCCTCACCCGTCCTCGTCCGTCCTCACCCGTCCTTACCCATCGAGCTAGTCTCGGGCCCCTCGCCATCTTCCGACTCAAAGACCAGGTGGAGGGGGAACCTATATGGGTGTCAGTATGTGGGCGGGTCAGGACAGTCCTTGAAACGTCGTTGCATACCGCGTTGTAGCCGCTTCCAGGAGCTGCCGGTGCGCCCATCGGTGGAGGCGGGGCGGCATCAGCCGGGGGGGGCGGGGGAGCCGCGTCGCTCGGCGGAGGAGGAGCAGCCGCCTGGCCGGGAGCAGCTTGCGCGCCCTGGCCCTGCGCCTGCTGCTGGTAGTAGTACTGGTACCAAGCCACGTAGCTGTGCATAGTCAGTCGAGGGTCCCATTGCCTAAATCACGCGCCCATGGGCCTACTTCTGATAACCGCCATAGGCTGCATAAGGGTCCTGGCCGTTGCCGTAGTACTGCGCAGCATACTGAGACCAGTCTTGGACGTTGCCCGAGCTGCTGGCTGCCGCTGCAGGGTTGCCCGGGTTCGCGGCTGCGTCGGACCCGGACCGACCATACGAGGAATAGGACGACTGCTGCTCGTGGGATCTGCCCCCGCGGTAGTGTTCGCCATAGCCGCCGCGATCACCACGGGGAGGGCGGGACTTGAACTCCTCGTACTGATCCTTGACGTTTGCAACCAAGTCCTCACAGAGCTCCTTTCCCTTGGCCACCATATCAGGGTCGGGTCCGCTGAGACGGGGTCAGAAAGCATGCTTGACGAATAGAGGGGGGCTTTCCATACGTCACGTGAAGGAACATTTCTTCCTCGCTCTCGCGGTTTGTGGCATTCTCGAGGTATCCCGACCCGAGGCCCTTGATCTGCACTCGGCAGCCCGTCTCTGACTGAATGTGCTTGACGTATGAACCGCCAGAGCCAACGATTTGGGCGCGGAGATTGAAGCCGGGCACCGGCTCCAGGCCCACGGGTATCTTCTCCTCGGGCCATTTGCGCTGGAGAATCATTGTTAGACCGCTTGCGCATAGGCCCCGGCCTTTGATGGTTACTCCCGAGGCAACGTACCCGTCCGTACTCATCACGCTCAACTTGCGGCTGCTGCTCCTGGTCACGGCGACGAAAGCGTCGTTCATCAACCAGTTGCGGGAGCTCCTGCTGGATGAGCTCCTCAACTTTGGCCACAGCAGCCTCGAGGCCTTCTTTGGTGGTGCTGGTAATGTGCAGGTACAGCGGAGGGCTCTGTAGCGGTTTCAGCAAAACCCTCTGGGACAACGCAAGGAAAGACAGTGGGCCAGACTTACGGCTGCGGTTGCCATGTTCTTGTTGGGATAGTAGCTGCCACGATTTGTTATGTCTTGATGGAAAGTTAACGAGGGGCAACGGTGACAGATTCAGCGAGGGTCGAAGCGTACCAGCGCCGGTTTCGGCCTTGATCTAGGGCAAGAGGGTGTCAGTAGGAGCAGAGACAGGGGGGGTCATACGAGCTCAGTGCCGCGCAAGCGAGACGTGGTCGCAGCGGATCAGGCGTTGCGCATGCCCAAGCTGGAATGAATCTGGAGAATCAGTGGAGCATCAAGAGTAATTACCATTTGCTGATTCGAGATCTTGGTGAGTATGTAGCGGTTCCGCAGGTCGTTGACTTCAATGTCTTTGATGTAATCCCCGTCGGCGACGTACATGGCGCCGTCCACCTTGCGAGGCACACCAGAGCCGGCCGAGGACGTCGTCGCCTTGATCGAGGCAGGGGGTGTCGGGCTCTGCTCCGGCTTGAGGATGGGCGGCACGTCGACATGCTGGATGCCCTTGCGAGCCTGCAGCTGCGCGTTGATGCGGGCGGCGGCGGCGGCTGCGCAGAGTCGAGTAGTAGTCAGCACACAATGACGAGAGGCAGGTGTTTGGTGCTCGGCAACGAACGCCATGCCGAGACGAAAGAAAGCCATACCAGCAGCAGCCGCCGCGTCAATAGGGGACTTGTTGGATTGGGACGCGGTATCCTTGGAGAGCGGGCTCCGTTCGCGTGCCTCGAAGCGGCGCGTGGGTGGCGAGCGAGAACGCCGGTCGAAACGAGAGGATTTCCTGGGCTCAGGCTCGGTTTGGTCGAAGCGGGATCGCTTGCCGGCAGGGCGGTCGGCGTCGGCCATGACGGACAAAGGTAATTCAAATGTGAAGCAGTCAATTGTAGACACAAGACGAGCTGTGGGGGCGCTTGCGTAGGCCGGCCCGAGGCAAAACGCGGAGTTGCAAGGAAGCCGGGAGGGCGCAGCGTCTGCGGATGAAGTGAGTTGCCGGCTGGCGCTGAAGCGCTGGCTGGCTTCTGTGTTGGGCTGTTGGAAAATAAAATTATCCGCAGTCTCCTCCACGGCGATTTCATTGGCTACCACTACCATGTCGAGCCCCACCAGGGGAACAACCAGGTGTCAGATCAATTGAGTCACATGACCTAAGAGGAAATTTCCCTTTAACCTTCACCTTAATAAAATAGGGGCTGTTGTTGGAAAGGCTCTGCTGTATGGGGTTACCTAAAGGGTGAGGCCTTTTAAAGGTCGGATCGGGCACAATAGAAAGTCTCGTGGCTTCCGGCTAGGGGAAGCTTCGTTAAGACTATGTTTTATGTGTGTTGATTGATTATCTAGAGTTATAGGCGCTTAGGGCTTTAGGGAAAACCCTATAGCGGGGCGCTAACTAATGCGCCTACCTAATAGGATCCTTAATACCCCTTTGCTTAAATAAGCAGTCCCTTACTTACTAAAGCAATTAATAAAACCTAAATAGGAAATAGTATATCGGTATATATAATGCGAAATAATAATAAAAATACCTTTAATCTTTTATTATATAGCAGCAGCGGCTTTTAAGCGCTCGCGATCCTTCTCTAATATCGTACGGCTTACGTACTATAAGCTACGGACCGGGTGTCTATCGCGACTATACGCGGGGAATAGATTTATTCTATTATACCTACTAAGAAGGCCGAATCCTCCTAAGGACGCGAGAGAGTAAGTATTGCCCGGATAGGCGGCCGTAATAGCCTAAGGACCGTCGTAGTAGGGTTCGTGCTTTTAGGTACGCTAACGCACTCGTAAGACTTAATCTCCCGACGCGTATACGTGGATTAGTCCCTTACGTTCCTATAAGTAAGCTTATATACGGGCGCGAGCGGCTTTAAGGCTAGTGATATATCCTTATGCGATAGGAGTAGGATGTTATTGCATAAGTTCTTAGGCCTACGCGATATCTTCCTTTACTATAGGATCGCGGGTATAGGCTACGTATATAGCTTTATAGTACTACTTTAAAGGCTAAGTTTATTATAGTATTAGGTTATATTATATATTATCCTACGTAACCTCTATATCGTATATATAGACATTTAGATCTAGTCTATAGCTATATCCCTTCGTAGATTAATAATAATTATATACCCCCCCTTTAAGCTTGTTCTCTTATAGTTTAATCTACTATTTTATCCCGTTGCCCTTAATTAATAATCTTGCTATCTTACCCCTTTCTTTTCTAATATCCTTTCTTCGCGACGTAAGTCCGCCTCCTCGCCGGACCCCTTCGACTAAGTTTTCCTCGATTATTAGAATTTTCCCGGTGTAAATACGCTATCTCGACGCGAATTGCATAGATTTCCCTCCTTACCCTTTGCCCTATAATCTACGATAACCGACTATATAAAGGCCGATCCTCCGTCCGCTACCCTAGCCGTTACCTCGCCGGCTCCTACCGACCTAAAGCCCTAGACTAAGTACGTTTCTTACTACCCCCGCCTCGCCGCCCTTCTTTAAGCCTAACGGCCTATGTTCGGCACGTTCGCCTATATTTAGGCTAACGCTACTCCCGACTTCCGCGCCCCCTAAATCGAGGCCTTTGCTTACCTTAGTAATGCTTACGTTAAGTTAGACATAGGGGTGCTCGCCGCTTAAGAGCACGCAGCCGTTGCTTAAGAGCATGCTGCCGATCTTTAGCGTTAGTAATACACTAGGCACTAAGAATATATATGTAAAGAAGGATAATATATTAAGGTAGGCGTATGCCTTAGGAGCTAGGAATAGCTCCCTACTATCTTATCTATAGCTAATTATATTAGCCCCGGCATATAGTATAGAGGATGCTTTATATATATTATAATACCGGCTTAAAAAAGAAAATACTACTGCTTATAGCAGTTATAAACACAATCCTAATTAGGCAATTAGGAGGAATACTCCTATTGCTTAAATCCTTCCTTTTATTCTTATAAGTTATGCTTATACCTACTAGTAATTATTCCTTTAATCGTTCCTTTTGCTAAGCGGCCTTCTTGCTTTATATAGCGCGTGCTAGAGGGCGACCTTAGAACTCCGTGACGGCTTTAGCGGAGACCTAGTCGGCTCGGACCTATTAGTTATATATAGCAGCCTATCCTTTCTATCGTATAAGGTATTCGGTTATAAGTGACTTCGACCGACTAATACGACGAATACGGATATCTATTAGGCGTTCGACTTCGTAGTGCTAATCCCCTTCGTTAGGCGCTTCGACATCGCGAGCGGCTTCTATAGGCCTAGGCTTAAGCTCGACGTAATGCCTTTTATACGCGAGCTTAAGGTGCTAAATAAAGACGACTAGGTGGATTCTAACTTAGCTAGGGAGGTCGAGTTCTACCGCGAGGTCGTTAACTATACGCTTAATTATAAAGGGACCTTCTCGCTGCCGCGACTACTTCCTAAGCGGCTGGCTAGGCTTATAATAGCCCGTATATAGCTTTAGGTAGACTTTATTACTAGCTTTAAGAAGAACCGGCCGGTGTTTTGCGTTATACCGCTGCTTAGCCTTTATAGCTGCTAGGTCTATAGCTAGGCTCGCTTATCTACGGGTGACTTCTCGTAAGTAGGGCAGTTCGTCCGTAGTAGTGCCTAGGATATTATCGGCAGCTTCTAACGGTCTACGTATGTTAAAGCCGAAGATAGATTTATAGGCGGAGATCTTTATATTAGCGTTAAATACCGTGTTTAAATTCTACTAGAGGGCGGGGATTATTATCTTCTAATCTAGGCTAGGATCCTTAATATAGGATATTCGTAGGGCGGTCTCTACGGTCTAGTACGTCGTTCGGTAAGTCCGTTAGCCTATAGGTAGTAGGCGGTAGTTATAGTAATTTTAGTGCCGAATGCGCTTTAGAGGCCTTTCTAAAAGTCGGATGTAAATTTGCGATCCCGGTCGCTAATAATAGTTCTTAGTATGCCTTAATTAGAAAGAAGTAACTAACGGGCTAGGCTTTAAGCCTAGTCCTTTATACTATACTTCGCGTTGCCTAGGATTAGTAAGTATCTCTTACTAGTTAGGTAAGTAACTATAAGAAGTTAGTTAAAGATATTAAAGCCTAGGATCTACTATAGGGAGCTTGCTAAAGGTAAGGGCGGTATATCGGTTATAAAGTCTATCGCGATACTTTATATTAAAAGTAGTAAGGGGCGAATAGGCTTATAGCTATTAGTAAGGGTCTAACGGTCTATTTAGCTAAGGCAATAGGCTTTATAAGCCGCGATATGCTTCTTTACCTAACGGGTAACTCCGCGAATTAAGTATATCTCTAGGTCCTTAATTATACAGACGACGCCGAAGTGGTTTTTATCGTTATAAGCTGCCGAGATTATAGATAGGACGAGGGCGTTAGGGATATATAGCTGGGTAAAGCCGTCGGGGCCTTTATAATATAGGAGCTTATCGACTATAAAAAACGGTATGCCGCGGTGCTTAAGCTATGCTTTCGTCTATGCTATAGAGTTAGCGACTATAGCTCCTTCTAGGGGCGAGGAAAGACTTTTAATAGCGTCCTTGCTGTCTGCGATTATTTAAAGTATTCGCTTATAGTAAGGGTTATTATCGTAGGCGACGGCGAATTCCTCGCGTTTTTTAGGAGCTATAATAGCCTCGGAGGCTATAAGCACATCGTTAAGCATAGTAAAGTCGGGACGGCGACGATTAAGCAGCTAGTCGGATTCCTCGGCTAGCAGGCGACTAAAGGCGTCGGGAATAAAGTTCTTCTTACTAAGGAGGTAGTAAACCTCGATATCGTACTTAGAGAGGTAAATTAAGGCTATAACTAGACGACGGTTAGCTCGGTTTATGCTAGAAGTATCGAGGGTTTTTTTTAGCGACGATCTGCTTAGTCGTAGAGTGGTCGGTTAGGACTATAAGCGGAAGGGTTAATAACTACACTATAGTGCGTATCTTCTTCGCAGCCTATACGAGATAGGCGACCTTTAGTTCTAAGGGACTATAGGACTGCTCGGCTCTCGTTAGAGTGCGGGAGAGGAAGCAGATAGGCATAATAGCTTTAACCGGAATAGGCTAGCCTAGCTGCTAAACGGTGCCGTCGTAGAGATAGAAAAAGACGGCGGCGAAGCCTTGCTATAAGGAGGCGTCGATCTAATAGAATAGCCTCTTCTGCGGGTTTATATAGTAAATTATACGGCTAGAAGTAATTTCCTTTTAAAGAGAGGCGAAGGAGGAAAGCTCGGCTAGGGTTAGCTAGAACGATATAACTCGCGTGTAGGACTTCCGCTTATTAGGGTTCCCGTTTTTAACCTTACTAATTAAGCGACCTTAGGCTAGAAGACTAGTCTTATAGTCTTATAGAGGGGCGATAGAAGCGCCGTAGTACGGGATAAGGTTACGAATATACCTTATAGCGCTAATATAGTGCTTAAGAGCGGCGAGGTTATTAGGGAATAAAAGCTTTACGAAGGCAGTAAGCCTATGCTTTATAGTACTTATCCTAAACGCGTCGATACGAAATCCGAGTAGCTCTACGGAAGGGTAGCCGATCTAGCTCTTAGTAGGGCTTATAGATAGATTAAGCGATGCGAAGAGCTTAAAGATAGCCTCGAGATGTTAAAAGTGTTCTTCTTCCGTAGCGGAGTAAATAATAATATTATTAATAAACGCGCGGCTATAGCCCTAGTGCGGACGGAGAACTCGGTCTATATAGCGTTATGCGTACGCTAGGCTATTACGAAAGCCGATAGGTATAACTATTAAGCGCTTTAGACCTTAATGACTTATAATAGTAAACCTGCCTTAATGCTTAAGTTTAACTTAAAACTAATAGAAGAAGGCGGAAGCGTTAATAGTAGTAATAAAACGGGCGCTTAAGAGTTTAGTAATAATAGAGCTTTATAGTAGTAGAGGGTAGGAATCCGGGATAGTAATACTATTAACAGCACGTAGGTTAATAACGATTCGCCCTTTAGTCTCGCCTTAGGCTATATGCTAAACTATAAAGATAGGTGCTACGAACGACGTAGGCTCGTCGGCCTACTTTAGGCGACCCTGCTTATAAAGTAGGTTAAATATATATCGTCGATAACCTTCCTATCGCGAAGCCCTTATAGGTAAGGTCTTTAAGCGACTCGTTTTTCGTGCTAATTGTCGATTAAAGGGACTATTAATTCCTTTCCGGGTTTTACGATAGTAGTGCCTATATCTCGCTAGAGCTAGGAGTATTTCCTAAGAAGCTTCTTAACGCGGCGTACGAAGGAGGGGCTATAGTCGAAAATATAAATCCCTTCCTTAGTGTATTTTTCTTAAAGCTCTAGTAGGCGCTAAACGTGCGTTTAGTATAGAATACGGCTAGAGAAGGGATCCTCGATTCTATCCGCGGCGTCTGTCTTAATAGCTACGGCAGCTACTATTACGTTAGTAGCGGCTGCTATAAGGTTCTAGCGAACCTTAGACTACTTAGTAGGTCCTACCGAAGAGGCTATAACGTAAGCGTAGATAGAGTCGGATAGCGAAGGCGTTAGAGAAGTGCCTAGAACGGGAGCTTCTATAGGCTAAGATAAGGCGGGAGCCTATAGGCACTTAAGGACTTCCTAAGTAAGCGGAAAAGTGCTCGCAACGTTAACCGATAAGTTAATAAAAGAAGCAGTAGTAGTAATAGCGGTTCCTATAGAGGAGGATAGTATAGTAGCGGCTCTAAGAGTAAGCGAAATTGCCGTAGCTAGCGTTAGAGCCTTTATAGCTGATTTCTAAGACAGGGCGGCAAAATAGCTAGACTCCTAATACTCTTATATCTAGCTAAGCTTCTACTTGCGCTTAATAATAAGGTCGACGTTCGTGCTATTAGTAATAAGGATAGTAGGAAGAGATTTAGCATCGACGATGCTATAAATAGCATTAGCATAAGAGGCGAAGAAAGTATAGGCGCGGTCCTTAGGAAGTTCTTTCTAAGAGGTAGGGACTATAAGGGTAGTACCGGGCGGTATAATAGTCTTTCGGACGGCTTAAATATAGCGAACTACTTCGCGGGGCTATTTATAGATGTCGAATAGGATTTTAAACCTATCGAGCACTCCGATGTATATAACTTCCTTATTATAATTAAGGGATCCTCGGTATAGCTTAAGGAAGGCATTGCTAAGAAGTACGCCGGCCTTTACTTTAGAGACTTAAGCGGAGTAAGTGAATTTAGCTATAGCTGCTTAAGCGGCCTAGCTAGCTATAGTGCCGCGCGCGTAGAAGGAGAACGTGGCTTAGTCTTCGCAAAAAGAACGACCGTTAACTCCGTTAATAGTAACAGGAGGCTTCTTCTCGACGGTATAGTTAAGAGTCTAAAGAAGGTCGCGATTAATTATAGGCTTACTATAGCTAGAGTTAGGGCAAACTTAGACTTCTTGCCTACTAGGTTAGGCAGAGACCTTAATCCTTATATAAGAGTATAAATACGGCGGGGAATCCTAATCCTATTAGGGCTCCTCGGCCTTAGCTTCTAGGACTTAATTTAGTCGGGGTGCTATAGTAAGCGCTACGTGAAAAACAGGCTCCTTAATAATAGGTATAGGAAGAATAGGCTTTAGGGCAGCGGGGGCATTAAGCTTAACAACGATAGGATTAGAGACGTTCCCTACGGTAATAGGAGGGGATTTCTTATACCTAAGACAGAGGTAAGAGAAAAGGGCGTTACGAGAAAGAAAAAAGGCCTTATAAACCTTATAGGTTAAAGGCTTAAGCGCGCGCTCTTTACTACGGAGCTACTGCTAAGATATATAGCAGTTAGTATATATATGCTCTTTAAGTATAGAGGCGAGGGCGAAGGTACGGTCGTAGGTGCTGTATTTAAACTTGCCGGCCCGTTCGGTAAGGTAGCGGGAGTTTATATAGCTTACGAAGTTAGCCTCCGAGGAGGCGTAAGAGGACGCGTCGTTATAAGAGTCGTTTAAGTATAGCTTATTACTAGCTTTATCGCCGCTAGGAGCAGTCTTCTTATCGCTTTAATACTTCGACTTAAAACGCACTTTCTTCTTATTATTATTACCCCTATATTTACCTTAGCGGTGTTCCGTTCGGTTGTTTTATCGGTCGTCCCGGTAAGGGTAATGCTTATCGCGGCGTAGCGGGCGTAAGCTTAACTAATTACGGTTATTACCGGAGCCTTATCCTTTAGGACTACGGTTGCGATTATAACCTTAGTCCCGATCCTAGCGGTTAGTCTATCGGTAGTTATTGCCTTAGTTACCTTAACGATAGTTATCGCGACGATTATTACGACGGCTGCGATTACGGTTACCCTAACGGTAACTATTATTACGGCGACGGTTATCCTAACGATAGTTATCGTCCCGACGGGAAAAGCTACTACGGCGAGAACGGTCTTAGTCTCCGGAGACATATAGCTTAAGGGAGGCTATAATAAGGGGTTTCCGTTCCTTAATAATACGAATCTATTTATCGATCGGGGTCTTCTTCGTAGGAATAGGAAGAAGCGAGGAGATTTAAACGGCAATAAGAGGATAGATAGCCTTAATAATCTAAGCATCCTTGCCTATCTTAAGTTAGCGGGCGAGCGAAACCTTTCTCTAGATCTACTACGCGAGAGTAGTAGAGCTAGAGGACTATATAGATATCGTATACCTTTCCCTATAAAGTTCCTTTAAGATATCGGCGTTAGGACGCTTAAAACGCTTAGTTAAGAACTTATAGAAGGTTTTAAGAGGGGAGGAACTAAGGATATCGCGTTATTCCGCTATAAGCTTACTTATATACTATATAAGAGCTCCTCTTGCTAAGAAAGAGAGGTAATATAGGCAAAGGGCGAATAGATCCTCGTCCTAATAGATCCTTAGACGCTCCGTAAAGAGATAGACGTTTAAATAGATATTCTTTTTATCGCTAAAAGCGATAATGCCTAGGTTCTTTAGATTATGCTTATCTAGGTTAAAAGTACTAATATTATCCCGTTTAAGGCGTTTAGTAACGGCCTTATTATTATAGGCCGAGGAGGAGGTATAGCTCGTCTCGCGGTGCCTACGTAGATTTAAATAGGACTTTAGGGGATAGCGGATAAAGCTATTATCGGATCTAAATAAATTATCGTTATTATCGTCTAAGTCCTTCTATCGACGAGAGTAAAAGGCCTGCGAATACTTAGATAACTTAGACTAAAGAGAGTAATATAAAACCTAGGGTTACTCCTTAAGGCGGTGCTACTGTCTAATAAAGCGCTGCTTAGATAAGCGAAGTATTCCTTACGGACGAAGAGGAGGCTATTCCTCTAATTAACCGTTAGAAGGGTCTCCGTCGATTATTTCCGGGTTAAGAGGCACGGCTCGGACTAGCGGATATACTAGAGTTATCGTAGCGTAGAGAGGAGTCTCCTTATTAGGAAGCTCGCCTATAAAACGAAGATGCGAGCGAATTCCCTTTCGCTAAGTATCGGCGTGCTATAGATGCTTTTCCTTTACAGACGGAAGATCTAAGATGTCGAAGATAACCTCCGACTTAAAGGCTAAAGAACCTAAGAGAATACGGGCTTGCTTTATATATATTACGTCTATATTAGTAAAGGTCTTAATAACCCTTTCCGTAAGCAGTGTTTTAATTAACTTAGAGTAGCGAACGGCTTATTTTAGTAGGTTGTTATAGTCCCTATCCTCTATAGCTAGTATAGTAGATTGCTTACGTAGCACCTCGGTCTCTAAGGATAAGCGAGGACGACGGCGGGTAGGAGGAGGAGGATCTTTATAATTACTCTTAGAGTCCTTAGAGGGAGCGGCGCTATAAACACTCTCCGGCGGGGCATATTCTTACGTTAGCAAGCGAGGGTAGACGTCGTCGTTTAAACGAGATACGGACGCCGTAGCTTAACGGGCTTCTTTGTCCCTAGCTATAGTAATAATAGCTTAAATAAAACGAGGGATAAAGGAGAAGAGGAGGGATTACGAAGAAAGAAGAGTTATAGGAGAAGAGAAAAGTCTATAGAGGGAGGTGTAGGGTGTTTTAATTTTAGCGTGGGAACGGGTACGCGTAGGAAATCGAAAACACAGAGAGAAAATTTTTCCTTACGGCTAATTGCGTAGGGACTTAAGAATAGAGAACTAGGCAGTAGGCCCTAGTTCTAATAATGCTTAGAAAGGCGAGCCTCGTCGGATCGTAAGGCTTATATTAGAGGTTATATAGGCGTGCTAGCTAAGGTTGTATAAGCTAGTTATACTATAGGTGTTAGGAGCTTTTAAGCGGCTTCTAACGAATAGTAAGAGCTTTAAGAAGCTCTTAGCGAACGTATCGTAGTAGAGCGAAGCTCTAGAGATAGGAAGGGCGTTCCTAATAGTAGCTTTAAGGCAGAAGGTGCGAATTGCTACTAATTTTAATACACTAGGCACTAAGAATATATATATAAAAAAGGATAATGTATTAAGGTAGGCGTGTGCCCTAGGAGCTAGGAATAGCTCCCTACTATCTTATCTATAGCTAATTATATTAGCCCTAGTATATAGTATAGAGGATGCTTTATATATATTAGTTAGCTTAACCGCGCTACGTCCTCTCTCCTCGTCTTAGCCGAACGCGACGCGGCTTAGGACTAAGCCCTTACCCCTACCCCTGCCTCTACCCCTACCCGTTCCTATATCGCCGACCCCGAAAGGTTCGCCGGCGACTCCGGCTCCTAAAAGCAACGTTAGGAGGCTTTCCGGACCTAGCGCGATAGCCTTGCTATTAAGCTCCGTTAGGACGCCGCTTTATACCCTATAGAGTAGGACTGTATTCTCTACGCGGCTAGCCGGCTTACTAGCTAGGCCGCCTTTATTATCGCTAGCGTTCCTTAAGACGTCCTCGATAATAAGTCCTTCGCTAATTAGTAGTATACTACTATTAAAGCCCTTACCGACGACCTTAGCCTAGTCTTTAGTGCTAATTTTACCTACGCTTAGTCGGAGGCCGACTTTAACGCTTTATCGATAAAGAATATCTCTTAGCCGGACTTTTATTCGAAGTTTACCTAGCTTTAAGCCGACTTATTGTTTAACGGTACCGCTTACGTCGCCTACCTTTATTCGAAGGTCTCTATCGAACTTACTAACGCCGCCGCTCTATAGGTCGAATACCCGGCCTATAATAACTTTACGGCCTAGGCTAAGATATATTCTACGCTTTAGGATAACTAGTAGCGTATTAAAGCCCGCTCTTAGCTCTAGCCGCCTCGTAACCCCACCCGCACCGGCCCTACCTCGCCCGCCCCGCCCGCGCCTCCTGCCGGTAACCCGATACAGCTCGATGCATTCTAGGCCCGGCTTACTAACGCTAAGAAGCAACGGCGGTTTAAGAACCGTCTTTACCTCTACTACGCTTAGCCGGCTACTACTACTTATACCGCCTAGACTTGCCTTAATAAGGGTATTAGTGCTAATCCCGGCGCTAACCCTAGCGCTAGTCCTAGCGCCGGTTCCGGCTTTAGCCGCGGCCGTAGCTATAGTAGCGGTGTATCTGCCCTACGCCTACTTAAACCCCCTCCCCCCCGCTACTAGGTTCGCGCTATTAAGCAAGGCTTTATCGAGGGCGAGGTAGACGACCTCCCCGCCTTTTCCCCGTCCTTAGGAAATATATAGCTCCCTCGCCTTATCGTGCGATAGAGCTCTTAGTATCTAAGTTAATAGCTTTGTTTAATACCGGGGAGGATCTTTACCTCCCTACGGGAATATAACCGCGTGCTCTACTTATGCCTTTATCCTTTATATCCGCCGATATCGTTATAAATGCTTTAATCGACTCCGGCTATTCCGGATACGCCTTTATACACGCTTAGACCGTATACCGCCTTACCCTTCCTATCCGCTAGCTCTAGTTCCTACGCCGGCTTTCTCTCGCCGATAGTAGCGACTATAAGTCCGGCTCCGTTACTTATTACGCCTTTTCGGTCTCCCGGATTAGCACTTATACTAAGTCTATCTACTTCTTTCTTACGAAGCTTAGCTACGAGGTTATTCTTAGCCTCCCTTAGCTACGCCGGTATAACCTTATTGTTAGCTAGCGTAGTAACTCCCTTTCCTTTTAGTCCCCCTTTTATCTAGCCTCCTGCCTCTCGGACTATTAGCCTTATCTTATCCCGGGCCTCTCGGCTACCTTTGCCCGCCTTACCCGCCCTATCCTAGCTCCCCCCGCCCTTATTTCCGAGGGAATATAATTAATAAATATAATTCGTTTTCCCTTTACTCCCTCCGTCGAAGACTCTAACGACGAGGGCGAGCCCCCTACCGCCTCCTCCGTCGAAGACTCTAACGATAGGGATAAAACCCCCGCCGCTATAATCCCTATTCCTACTACTACGATCCCTATTTCCGCTTATATAGCCCTAGCCCGTCCTCCGGCCTTTATCTATTCCGTCCGCTTTAGCGACGTTCTCGAGTTTATTCCCCCGTCCCTTAGCCCTTCCCTCTCTACGTTTTTCGAGGATGCTCCCGACGTAGGTAAACCCGCCTATCCGGACTCCTCCCGCTAGGTTAACGACGCCGACTCTAACTCTAGCTACGACTCCGACTCCCCGGCTACCCTTTACCCTCGCCGCTACGTTTAACCTCCCCGCCCCCGCCCTATTTATAAGACCGCTAGCTACCGCCGCCCTATATTACGACCTAATCGTAAGACTATCGGACCTTAGACCCTCCGCTTTTTATCCCCCGACGACTCGGCGTTTAACGTCCGGATGCTTAACGTTAATACGATAGTAATATTCTACCGGTAGCCCGGAGTCTAGACCTCTTAGACCTCGATTAAGGCCCTTACCGCCGAGCCTTTGCCTACTAAGCCCTTACTACCTATTAACTAAGATATCCTTAAGGACCTCTACTAGGCCGTTTTAATTAAATATATAGATACCGAAGACGCGAAAGCCTGCTTTAACCCCCGCCTTTACGACTTTATTAACGACTACCTTAATAAGATCTACCTTAATAAGATCTCCCTTAACGATATCGCTAAGTTCTTTAAGAAGTAAGAGAAGGTCCCTTATACGCTCGACGAGCTTTAGGCTAAGGTCCTTAAGGAGCTCTACTATATAATCTATATATAGCTTAAGAGCGAGGCCGATAAGCTCGCCCCTTACTATACCGTTAATACTTAAATTAACCTTAAAAAGGGGATATAACCTCCTTATACCCGCCCTCGCCCTTTTAGTAAAGCTAAGAACCGGATTATCTACGCGTACGTTAACGAGTAGCTTAGGAAGCGCTTTATCCGCCGCTCTACCTCCCCCGCTATTGCCCTTATTATACTCGCCCGTAAGCTAGGCGAGGGCGTTTATTTTTACATTAACTATCGCGGCCTAAACAAGGCTATAATTAAGAACCGTTTCCCCCTACCCCTTATCTATAATACTCTCGCCTATATCCGGAAGGCGAAGTTTTTTACTAAGATCGACGTTATTACGGTGTTTAATCGCCTTCGCATTACCGAAGGGCATAAGTAAAAGACCGCGTTCGCTATACGGTATAGGCTTTTCGAGTATTATATTACCCCCTTTAGCCTTACCGCCGCCCTATCCTACTTCTAGAGTTTTATTAATACGGCCTTTTACGGCATCCTTAACGAGTTTTACTTTACCTATCTAAACGACGTCTTAATCTTCTTAAAGACGTAGGAGGAGCACTAGGCCTATGTTAATGCGGTTCTTAAGCGCCTTAATACCGCCGGCCTCTAGCTTAACGTAGATAAGTATAACTTCTACGTTACTAAGACTAAGTACCTTAGCCTAATTATCTTAGATAAAGGCATTCGTATAGACCTTAATAAGGTTCGTACGGTCTTACACTAGCCTGCCCCCTCCTTTATTAAAGACCTCTAGCGCTTCTTAAGATTCGCTAATTTTTATCGGCGTTTTATTTACGGCTTTTCTAAGCTTTCGAACCCTTTAAACGCCTTTACTAAGAACTCTACCCCTTAGATCTAGTCTCCCGCTTGCGCTTACGCCTTTAACGCCTTTAAACACGCCTTTACTACCGCCTTAGTCCTCGTATACTTCGACCCTTATCGTAAGACCGTAGTCTAGATAGATGCTTCTAATTAAGCCGCCGGGAGTATACTAATATAGCTCCTTAACGATAGTCGTTATTATCCGGTTGCTTTCTTCTCGTTAAAGCACTCTGCTTAAGAGTATAATTACGAGATCTACAATAAAGAACTCCTCGCGATTATAAAATCTCTTAAAGAGTAGCGCCCTAAGCTTAAGGGCCTGCCTAAGTTTAAGATAGCCTTAGACTATAAGAACCTTTAGTATTTTATAACTACGAAGCTCCTTAACTAGCGATAGGCCCGCTAGGCCGAATTCCTTAGTCGTTTTAATTTTAAGATTGTCTTTTAGCCCGGCTCTTAAGCTATTCTCCCTAACGCCCTTAGCCGCTTGCCCGGCTCTTGCTCTCTCTCCCTTACCGACCGAGCCGATAAGAGGATTAACTATCGATATTAGGTTATCCTCCCTAAGTCTAAGGTTAATACCTCCCTTTACCCTAATACTACTACCGCCCTTAATACCTTTAAGGAGTCTAATTTGTTTATAAATATAATTTATAAATATAATTCCGACTGCCTTAACCTCTATGCCCTTAACGACTCCGAGCCGATCGATAATCTTATCGACCGGGCTTATTCCTCCTCCCCGCTTATCTCCGCTATTCGCGTAGCTCTTTAGTCCCCTTTGCCCTACTAGCCTTACCCCCTTCGAGCCCCTCTCCGCTCGATCCCTAAGACCGCTCTCTCTAAGGTCTAGGGCCGGTTCTACTTCTAAGGCCGGCTCTTTATTCCCTTTAACGACGCCTTAATTCTTTAGATCCTCGTCCGCGCTTATACCTCCCCCCTCGCCGGCTACCTTAGACGCACGAAGACCGCTAGCCTCTACCGCCGGTCTTATATCTAGCCTAGTATATACGAGTCTATTTCTAGCTTTATGCGGAACTATTATATATGCCTATGCGTTAAATTCCCTTATTCCTCCCCTTAAGGCCTACTCTAGCCCTTAAGTATTCCCTTCGCCTTATAGACTAATATATCCGTCGATTTTATTACCGACCTCCCTATCTACAACCGTAATAGCGTTAAGTTTTCTAATATCTTCGTTATTATCGACCGCCTTACGAAGATACGCTACTACGTTCTAATACCTTTAATAACCGTTAAAGACGTTATTAACGTATTTATTTCCTGCGTTTAGTCCCTTTACGGCACCCCGGCCTTTATTATTAGCGACTATAGCACTTAGTTCGTTTTAGCTTTCTAGTAGTAGCTTAGTCGTCGCCTTAGTTACCGCCTTTACCCTAGCTCCGCCTACTACCCTTAGACCGACGGTTAGACCGAGATCGTAAACGCTTAGATAGAGGTTTACCTTCGTTATTATACTACCTACCTTTAGGACGATTAGGTCGACCTCCTTCCCCTCGCTAAGTTTACTGCTAATAATTAGGTCTCTAAATCTACCGGCCTCTCCCTTTTCTTCGCTAACTATAGCTTCTACCTAAAGCTTAGCACCGAGCCCTTTAGTCCCCCCCCGCTTGGTATAACCCCCTAGCAGCGGAAGGAATACCTCCGCGGTAACGCGCTCGCTTCCTATCTCTAGCGTATCTCTAACTTCCTCCGCGATGCGATCGAGGATGCTTAAGCCACTTAGGCTCGCTACGCGGACGCCCGGCGGACTCCCGCCCTAGCGTATTAGCCTAGCGATATAGTATTCCTTAGCACCCGCTAGATCTAGACCCTCCGCCCTATAAAAAAGCTTAACTATAAGCGGGAGGGCCTATATAAGGTTCTTAAGGTATATAAGACGGCGTATCTTCTTCGCCTCCCTAAGGGCAGCCGCCTCTACCCTGTTTTTTATTACTCCCTCCTTACTAAGACCTAAGAGCCCCTTTTGCCCGGCTAGTCGGAGCTTAACGCCCGGCCCGCCGATAATAGCGTTCTCCTTTCCCCCGGCGACGACGATAGCGATAACGCGTACCTCGAGTAGGAGTTTTCTTCTATCCTCGCGTAACGATAGTACGCCTTTAGGAAGATAAAGTATCGCGTTTAATAGCGTTATAGTCCCCTTACGTAAGAGGACTCCTCCTACCTTAACGGCTGCTAGGACGACCTTAAGGCTTTTTACACCCTTAACCCGACTAAGCCTAAACCGGCCTTTTATACGGCCTTCCTTATATCTTCCCCTTCGCCTAAGTAATAATAAGTATAATTTATTAATATAATTTACGTTACGATAGCGTGTATTAGTTTCTTAGTTTTGCCTTTTATTTCTTTCTATTTCTCTCTCGTTCTATATTAGGCCCGCTTTTAGGGCTAATTAATATAGATTTCCTTCGTTTTTATTAGCCTATTAACCCTTTTAGGCGTTTAAGTTAAACGCCGATTTAAGGGGGATATACTATTATAGTATTAGGTTATATTATATATTATCCTACGTAACCTCTATATCGTATATATAGATATTTAGATCTAGTCTATAGCTATGTCCCTTCGTAGATTAATAATAATTATATACCCCCCCCTTAAGCTCGTTCTCTTATAAAGTTCTATATAATAAGAAGAATAGGCTATACCTATATAGGCTAGGTTAGCGGTTATATAAGTAAACTACGCGTATTAAGCGCTATGCTAACGGTATAGAAGGATTATCGAGATATAGGCAATAGATAATAGCTTTAAGCACGCCGTTTGCTTACTCGACTTTGCTATTCTTATAAGGTCTTACGGGCGTAACTAGCTTAATAAGTATTCTATAACGCTTATAATAGTCTTAAGCTTATTGCTTAGTAAAGCAACTTATATTATTACTAATAATCTTACGGGGTAGGCCGAATCGCGTAGTAATAGTCTATAGGATTAGGATTATTCCCTTAAAGTCTATAGACTGCGTAATAGTAGAGATAAGCCACCCGGTTGCGTACTCTACGGCGTTAAGCAGCTATTGCTATTATAAAACGAGCTTAAGGGGGGTATATAACTATTGTTAATCTACGAAGGAGCGCAGCTATAGACTAAGTCTAAGGGTCTATATATATAATGTAAAGGTTATATAGGATAATATATAATATAACCTAACACTATAATAGTATATCCCCTTTAAATCGGCGTTTGACTTAAACGCTTAAAAAGGGGCAATAGTAAAAGAGCGAGAGCTAAGGGAATCCTGTGTTAATCGACCTAAAAGGTAGGCCCCTATAACGCAAAGGAAGGAAAGAAAACAAAGCTTAAGGTCGGAAAGCCTATACGCGCTAAGATAAATTATATTTATTAATTATATCTATTATTATCTAGGTAGGGGGGATAAGGCGAGGAAGGTAGTATAAAAGGCGGGGCGAGGCTTAGCCGGGTTCGCGGCGTAGAAGGACTTAAGGTCGTCCTAACATCCGTTAAGGCATAAGGAATCCTCTTACGTAAGGGGGCTATAACGCTACTAAATGCGATATTTAATCTTCTTAAACGCGTACTAACGTTACGTAAGGATAGAAGAGAATTCCTACTTAAGGTATACGTCGTTATCGTTATCGCCGTCCGGGAAGAGTAAGATACCCCTATTAGTAGGCCGGATATTTAGGTCGGCTTAGCTAGGCAGGGGGGGCTCTTAGGTCTAGGTAAGGAGTAAGTAGTAGAAAATAAGGTAGAGATAGCTACCCTTAGGGAGGCGGAGGAGGCAAGCCGTCTTATACGCCTTAAGGACTTTGTATAGGCCCTCCCGTTTATAGTTAAGCTTCTTTATTAGGCGGAGGGTATAGATCTAACGGGTGCTAAGAAAGACTATATCGCTAGGCTAGTACGTTAGGGCGGGCGCCCGGCGGGCATCGGCGTGCTAGGCTTAAGTAGCTTAAGCGTCCTCGATTGCGTTACGAAGGAAGTCGGATACGCGTTAAAGGCGTAAGGCGAGCGCGTCGCTACGGAGGTACTCTTTGCGCTACTAGGGGGTTATACTAAGGGGGGGTAGTCCTAAAGGCTTAGTGCTAAGCTTTAGGTTAAAGCCGTAGTTAGCGAAGAAAGAGGAAAGGCCGGTAGACTTAGAAACCTAGTTATTAGCGGTAAACTTAGCGAGGGGAAGGAGATCTACCTAATCGTCTTAAAGGAAGGTAGTATAGCAGCGGAGGTAGACCTCTATCTAAGCGTTTGCGATCTTAGTCTAGCTATTAGTCTAAGGGTAGTAGGCGGAACTAAGGTATAGGCGGTAGCTAAGGCGGCGGCTAAGCTACTACTAGAAGGCGGAGATAAACTAAGTGCTTCTATTACTAACTATTAAGGTAAAGGTGCTATAGAGAGACTAAACGCGAGAAATAAACGCGTTAACGACGTCCTCGACCGTTATTAAGGGCGTTAGGACGTAGTAGCGTATCTTCGTAAGACGGTTAACGATAACTAAAATGCTTAAGAACTTAACGCTATAACGGCGGCAGACGGGAAGGTCCGTAACGAAATTAATAGAGATATCGGTCTAAAGGGCGAAAGGGATGCTTAAAGATTAAAGAAGGCCCTAAGGGGCGGAACGAGGGGACTTAGTATAGAGGTAGATATAGCAGTTGCGAACGAAGCTAGAAATAGACTTATATATGCTAGGCTAAACGTAGGTTCGGCGGTAGAGGCTCGCGGTCTTAGTACGCCTAGGGTAGCTAGCTAGCGGGGAAGTATAGGTGCGGATTAAGATCTAGAGGATAAGGGCGTCGTTAGGGGGAATAAATAACCGGCCCTAAAAGTAAAACCGGCCCTAGGCCTCCGAGAGGGCGGACTTTAGGATCGAGCGGAGAGGTACGCGAAGAGAACTAAGCTAACGGAGCTAAGGAGACCGGAGAGCCGCGCGAATATTAGCGATAAGCGGAGAGGAGAAATAAGCCCGGTCGATAAGGTCGTCGATCGGCTTAAAGTCGTTAAAGGCATAAAAGGTAAGGCAGTTAAAGTCGTTAGAATTATATTTATTAATTATATTTATAGACGAGTCGGGCTCTTTAAACCCGTTAGGGAGTAAAAAGGCGTCGACCTTAGACCGTAGAAGGATAACCTAATAACGATAGTCGATCCTCTCGTCGGCGCGGTTAGTTAAAGAGGTAGGGCGAGAACTAGGGAGTCGGCTAAAGGCGTTAGGGAGGGTAGCTTAAGAGCTAGGCTAAAAGACGATCTTAAAGTTAAAGCGACTTAAGAACTCGGCCTAGCGGGCCTACTATTAGTTAAGGAGCTTCGTAGTTATAAAATACTAAAGGTTCTTATAATCTAAAGCGATCTTAAACTTAGGTAGGCCTTTAAGCTTAGGGTGCTATTCCTCGAGGGACTTTACGATCGCGAGGAGTTCCTTATCGTAGATCTTATAGTTATATTCCTAAGCGGAGTGTTTCGACGAGAAGAACGCGATAGGGTAGTAGCGGCCGTCGTTAGAGAGCTATATTAGCACGCCTTTAGCGGCTTAATTAAAAGCATCGGTCTAAACTATAGTCTTTCGAGAGGGGTTAAAGTATGCGAGGACTAAGGCGGCGGTAAAGGCGTGCTTAAGGGCTCTAAAGGCGTAGGCGTAGGCGGGGGACTAGATCTAAGGGGCAGAGTTCTTAATAAGGGCGTTTAAAGGGTTCGTAAGCTTAGAGAAGCCGCGGATAAAACGCCGATAAAAATTAGCGAACCCTAAGAAACACCGGAGGTCTTTTATAAAGGAGGGGGCTAGCTAGTCGAGGACGGCGCAGACCTTTTTAAGATCTATGCGTATGCCTTTATCTAAGATAATTAGGCTAAGGTACTTAGTCTTAGTGATATAGAACTCGCACTTATCGACGTTAAGCTAAAGGCTAGCGGCGTTAAAGCGCTTAAAGACCTCCCGGACGTAGGCTTAGTGCTCCTCCCGTATAGTAGAGAAGATTAAAACATTATCTAAGTAAGCGGAATAAAAATCATTAAGGATATTATATAAGGCCGTATTAATAAAGCTCTAGAAGTAGGACGGCGCGTTAGAGAGACTAAAGGGTATAACGCAATACTTAAAAAGCCTATACCGCGTAGCGAAAGCCGTCTTCTACTTATAGCCCTTAGCGATACAAAGGCGATTAAACGCTATAATAACGTTAATATTAGTAAAGAACTTCGCTTTTCTAATTTAAGCGAGGGTATTATAGACTAAGGGCAAGAGGAAGCGGTTCTTAATTATAGCTTTATTTAAGCTATAGTAATTAACGTAGAAATAGACGCCGCCGCTAGGCTTATAAGCGAGTATAATAAAGGCGGCGGTAGTAGAGGTCGAACGGCGAATAAAGCCTTTCCTAAGCTGCTCGTTAACGTAAGCGCGGATAATATAGTTCTCGGCTTTACTAAAAGGGCGGGGGCGGGTGTAAGGGGGTTATATTCCCTCCTTAAGGTTAATCTAGGTATCGACGGCGTAGTAAGGGGCGAGCTTATCGGCCTTACTCTAGAGCTATATATAGATTATATAGTAAAGCTCCTTTAGGACCTTAGCCTAAAGCTTATCGAGAGTATAAAAGACCTTATCGTATTTTAAAAAGAACTTAGCGATATTATCGGGTGAAACCTTATTAAGAAAGATTTTATTAAGGTAGTTATTAACGAAGTCGTAATAGCGGGGGTTAAGTCGGGCTTTAGCGGTATTAGGATTAATAGACCTAGATAGAACGGCTTAATAAAGTTCCTTAGAGATCTCTTAGTCGATAGAAGGCGGAGGCTTAGTAGGTAAGGGTTTAGCGGCTAAGGCTTTAATCGTAGTTTAGGAAGTCGTAATTAAGGGCTAGCTATAGAATACTACTATAGCGGCTACGTTAAGCATCCGGATAAAGAACGTAAGGTCGCCCGGAGGGATTATAAAAGGGCGGGGTCTTAACGCTTAATGCCTAGGTCGGGGAGCCGGGTAGCGGGAGCCGGTAGCCTAACGTATAGGCTAAAGGCGGGGGGGGCGGACGTAACGGCGGGGGTAGAGGGTATCCGGGGGGTCGGAGTTATAGCCTAAGTCGAGGTCGGTCTAACGGGAGGAGTCTAGGTAAGTAGGTTTACCTACGTCGGGAGCATCTTTAAGGGACGTCGGGAGGCCGAGGGAAAAATAAGGCGATAGGGAAATAAACTTAAGTATATTAGAAAAGCGGACGGTATAGACAAAAGCCTAAGGGGCAAGAGGCAAGGATAAGGCTAAGGGCTCGCCCTCGTCGTTAGAGTTAGCAATAGAAAGGGCGGGGGGGGAACGAATTATATTTATAAATTATATTCCCTTAGAGGCGGGAATAGGAATAGCGGGAGCGGCTGGGAGGCTAGGGATAAGATAAGGCTAAGGGTCTAAAAGGCAAGAGGCGAGGTAAAATAAGGACTAGAAGGAGAAGGAGTTATCGCGCTAGCTAATAATAGGGTCGTAGCGGCGTAGCTAAAGGAGGCCGAGAATAACCTTATAGCTAAGCTTCGTAAGGAAGAAGTAGATAGACTTAGCGTAAGCGCCGACTTAAGCGACTAAGTAAGCGCAATAGGTAACGGCGCCGGACTTATAGTCGCCGCTATCGGCGAGAGAGAGCCGGCGAGGGAACTAAAGCTAGCGGACGGGGAGGGTAAAGCAGTACGCGGTCTAAGTATATATAAAGGCGAATCCGGAATAACTAAAGTCGACTAAAGCACTTACGGCGACGTTAGTAGGCATAAGGGAGAGGGGCAATAGTAAAGCGTAAGGCTATATTCCCGCCGGGAGATAAAAGTCCTCCCTTATATTAAATAAAGCTATAAAATTAAAAACCGAAAGCTCCGTCGCGCGATAAAGCGAAGGAGCTAGGCGTTTCCTAAGGGGGGAGAAGCGCTAAAGGCAAGGGTAGGAGAGTTAGTAACCTCGCCCTTAACGAAGCCTTGCTTAATCACCCGGACGTTAAGCTAGGGAGGGGCGCGAGGAGGCGTAGGGCGGGAGTACCGCCGCCTTAGCCGCGACCCCGGCTAGCACCCTTCTTAGGATAGGTCTAGGCTGTATAAGTCGGGGTTACTAGGGCGGCGTAGTAGAGATAGAGATAGTTTTTATACCGTCGTTGCTTCTTAGCGTCCGTAAGACTAGCCCGGAACGCGTTAAGGTCTATCGGGTCGCTAGCGGGCGTAGAGGCGGCGGGGCTAGCGGACCCGGTAGGGGCGGGGGGGGAATAGTCTAAGGCTAGACAAGCCTTTTACAGGCTTAAACACGCTCGTAGTTCTCTTAAAGAGCGGCGTAGAGCTTAGCCTAGCCGTAGAAGTCGTCGGTATTAAGGCTAAGGACTTAGAGAGCGGCGGCATCGGCGAGCTCGTTAGTAACCTTTTAATAAAAGTGTCCGACGTAAGCGCTCTCGTTATAATCGAGGTCGGCCTATAGCTAGGTAAACCGCGAGAAGAAATCCGGCTAAAAGGTGCCCTTTATAGCTAGGGTATTAAATTCCGCCTTAGACTAAGCGCGGTGGTTTAAGGCACTAAAGATAGAAGCGAGCTCGTAGGTAAAGGAGTCGAGGGACTAAAAGCGCTATTGCTCGAAGGGGTTATCGTCGCGGATATAGCGGGGGATGCTAGCGGCGATAGAAGCGGCCCGGCCGGAAAGTCAGCCGGTCGCGTAGACGATTTAGTCCCTATCGGTAGGGAATATATAAGGGTCGGAGGCGATCTTAAGGGATATACCGTCGCGCTAGACGCGGAAGGCGTCCTAGCGCTACTTCTAAGTGCCGATATCGCTAGAGAAGCGTTTAAGGTCGGCGAAGCAGGCATAAGGACTTACGGTAGGAGGACTAAAGGCAGCCTAAAGGGCGGTAAGGTAGGCGAGGGCGGCGTTAGACTAATTAAGCTAGTCCTAAAGTCCCTCCGCGTGCTGCCGGTAGCCGAGGGCCTCCTTACGGGCGGTAGTAGCGGAGGTAGCGGCCTTAAGGAAACTAGACTTAAGAAGGACGAGAGACCGGGTCTAATTAGTATACCGGAGGAAATTCGTCTAAAGGTCAGCGAAGACGGACGAGGCGACGGAGGAGCCCCGGAGAATAGAGGCTAAGTAAGGGAAGGCGGAGAGGGCGTTAGGCTAAGGGACGTCTTAGAGGGGAACGCCTACCGGAGGGCTAGGCGAAGGGGAGAGGGAGGGGGTAGAAATAGGAGTAGCTATCGTAGCGGCGGAAAAAAGAGTAGCGGCGGGAAAAGGGGCTAGAAAAATCTATAGGAGGGTAGAAAAGAGGCGGAAAGGGGCGTAATAAAACAAAGAACGAAGGCAAGCGTATAGGCGAAGCTAGAGGGACTAAGGAATCGTAAAGGCTCGGCGGGAGGGCAGAAGAATAGTAGATTAAACTATTATAGAATAAGCTTAGGGGGGGTATATAACTATTATTAATCTACGAAGGAGCGTAGCTATAGACTAAGTCTAAGGGTCTATATATACGATATAGAGGTTACGTAGGATAATATATAATATAACCTAATACTATAATAATTGCCCTTTATACCCTATATAATCGATAGCCTACCTTATTAAAGGCGGCATAAGTGCTAAAGGCATTAGGTTAAGGAGCGTTAGGTCTAGCGGCTTTATTAGTTAGTAGGACTAGCAACGGCGAATAGCTTTATAAGCTATAAGTAGGAGTTCTAAGTGCTAGTATCGTATAAATAGATATCGTATAACGTAGCTAATAGTACTATACCCTAAGGCCTTATATACTTACTTAGCTATATCTATAAGAGTGTTATACTCTAGTACTAGTAGTAGTATAATTGCCCCTATAGGGTTTAGCGGCTCGCTAAGGGGAAGGGAACGCTTATTCTAACGAATGCGGTATAGACTGCCCTTTAACTTATAGAAGTATATATTCGTCTAATACGGCGTAATATTCGGCGGTAGAGCTTCTCTTAACGTAAGAAATTCGAAGATCGCTTATAAATTAATTCGTGCTAGCTATTCTAGTTAAGTAACAAGCTCTATAGCGTTAAAAGCGGCGTTATCGGCTTTAGGCGTAGGTTTAAGTACTATATCGTATACGGGATCGTCTTTTAGGATCGTTATAAGCTTATCGTTATTGTTAATCGTAGCTATCCTCCCTTCGTCGGCGTTATAAGTAGTATCCTTATCGTATAGCGGGCGAGAGAGATAATCGGCAAGCACGTTCGCTTTACCGCTGCGATATACGATCTTAATATTATAGTATTCGATAATATCGAGGAACTAAATAATTCGCATAGGTTAGTCTATCTTAGTGCGAAGAGTCTTAAGAGATTTATAGTCTATAATAATAGTAATGTCTATGCCTTTAACCTAATGCTTTTAATATTATATAGCTATTATAATTCCTAAAAGCTTTCGTTTTTATATAGAATAACGCTACTACGTCTTAGTAAGCTTTTTAGAAAAATAGGCTACTAGGTAAAGGTAGGAACGCTCCTTACTACCCGTTAGGTATATATACGGCTATAGAAGAGCTACGCCTATATATTTCCTAGACGCGTTGCTTTTAATAATTACGGGAAGTATTTAGCTAAACTTAATAAAGACCGGTGTTATTATAATAATATTACGGATCCGTTCTTAAGCCGCTTTAGCTTCCGTAGTTAGGGTAATAGGGACGTTTTTACTACTAAGGGACTATTTAATTAACGGGATAGATAGGTCCGAAAAGTTCGGGATTAGCATACGTAGGTATCCGGCTATATAAATAAAAGCGCGGATTTCTATAGTAGTCGTAGGCATTAGGCGGTCGCGAATAGCGGCAATCTTAAGAGGATCTGCCCGAATGCCTTTAAAATAGACGATAAAGCCTAAGAATACACCTATATCGACGAAGAGCTTTGTCTTCTTAGCGTTTAAAAGTAAGCCGTACTTAATAGCGCGGCTAAAGAAGGCAAGCAGGCGTTCGTAAAGCTGCTCGACTATATCGGCCTAAAGGCATATATCGTTAAGGAGACTAGCGGCGAACTCGCGTAGCGGCTATAAAACTTCCTTTATAAAAGCTTAGAAAGTAGCCGGGGCGTTCGTAAGGCCTATAGGTATAACTTCCTATTCGTATAGGCCGAAAGGCGTAACGAAAGCAGTCTTCTCGCAGTCTTTTAAAGCGATGCGGATATACTAAAACCCGTCTTATAGGTCGATAAAAGCGTAGTAATAGTAGCCGGCTACGCGCTAGATTTTATCTATAGTATTTAAGAGAGGATATATATACTTCTTCGTTAGGGTATTAAGTATACGGTAGTTAGCGTAAATACGCTAAATCACTTACCTACGGGTATTATACTATAGGCCTATAGGTGCTTTCTTCGGCGTTAATAATAGAGGAGACGACTATAGGCTAACGGACTTTTAAATAATACTCCCTTTATATTTCTTAATAAAGTCCTTAATAGCTTATGCCTACGAGGGACTATAGCGTCGGGGAGCCTATCGTATAGGTATACTATTACCTATATTAATTCGATAGACTATCTATGCTAATTTTTCTATACGTCGAAGCGATACGTTAAAGTGCTCTAGGAATTTTACGAAGTAGACGTCTATAAAGCATTTCGCCTATTCTAGCGTATCTGCGTAAAAGCAGATAGCATGCGTAAGAGTAGGTTAAACGTCGGTCGAATTAGCGAAAATAGCTATAGAGAAAACGTTTAACGGCCGCGGCTATAATAAAGGCTTGCCCTTAAGATTGCGAAGTCGTATAGCGCCGTTGCCTTTATAAGCGACTCTAAGGGCGTAAAAGATAGATCGTCTAAAGGTTAAGTCACTAGGGAAAGTCCCGTTAGGGACGATACTATAAGAGAGGGCAACCGAACTAGTCTAATCGTCGTTGCCTTACTATTATATAGCGATAACGATATCGTCTTAAACACTTAGTCTAAGAATCCCTCCTATCCCTTTTATAGTAGAGGCGACTTAGGACGGGTATAGGGCTAGCTTAAGTACGAGTAAAGAAGAAATATAGTAAGATATAGAACCGTAGTCGAAGAAAGAAAAAAGAGTAGAGGATAAGGAAGTCGTTAATTAGTAAAGGAAAACACTATAACGATCGCTAAAGCCCTCGCGGAAGGGCTTCTAGCTAGTGTTAATACCGCTATTTATAGTTATAAAGTAAATAGCGTCGCCTCCTTATTAGAAATGCCTTAAGTCTATCCCTTCTTATATAGCTATAAGGATAGCTTCTATTTTCGCGTTATCTTCCTTAAGTTAGTACGTCGGATCTTAGTCTTTATCGGCATTATCTATAACCTTATCGTCGAAGTGTATATATAAGCGGTTAGCGTAGTTATAGTAATTTCCTTACGTGCCTTTACGTATGCTCTTACCTCGGTTACCTCTACCGTAATTACTACCGCGGCTGCGGCTACTCCCTCTAAAGCGCTAGCGGGAACCGAATGCTTTAGCAGCTTTATATATCTTCCCTTTTATCGTAACGTCTTAAGGCGGGCTAGACGGTAAGGATAACGCAGTAGTAAGTGCCGGCGAAGACAATAGACGGCAGTCTTATACCTAATGTCTAGCCTTACTATAGTTAAAGTAGGTATTCGCCTTAGATAAGGCCGTAAAAGTCGAAGCAGCAATAGCTTTATCGTCGGCGGCGTAGACGAGAGTATCGGTCGTACGCGGATCGGCTATAATAATGCCTAAAGGGCCTAAATAAGAAGAGGCGGATAATAAGCTAGGATTAGCCTTAACGACTTCTATTATCGCCGGCTTATTACTAACGACCTTATTTATCTTCTATATCTAGTATAGTTAGCCCTCTTATATACGGATAGAAGTAGCTAGCTTACCGTAGATGTCTTTTATAGGCTAACGCGTTTATTCGCTAGCTAATAGCATAAGACGCTAAATAAGGGCTATGCTATATAGTATAGTAATATCGGAACCGATTCGTAATTAAATACGTAGGAGGTTATTCCGAATATGCTAGAGGGTAATAGTACGGACACTAGGGCTACGTTTCTTAATATCGGGAAGGTTTAAGAACACGTTACGAATACGCTAGGCAAAATTAACGAAGGCCTCGTCCTTAACTAGCGCTAGTTAGGCGTAAATAGCCAATAGCGCGTCTAAAACCCTATAGTCCCTTAAGACTATGAAAATGCCCTTAAGGAGCAATATCTAGTCTAAGTGCCTAACGTTAACCTAATACGCGATAGGGCCGAAGTCCTTAGACAACTCGTTAGCTATCTAAGTAGGCTAGAGGTTATATAGTATTATCGAACGCTAGGCAGTCGGGTTCTCGACATTTAGGTAATAGCAATTAAAAAGGGAAGAGAGGCTCTAAGGCTTAAACAGCCTGTATAGAGGGATTAAAAGCTGCAAAAGGATGTAAAACACTAAGAATAATAGCTTTTGTCTTTTCCAATAAGGAGGGCTAACTAGTCTCTATATATAGGGAAATCCCTTAGACGAAAACAGCCGCGTAGACCTAAGGGAGAGAGGTAAAAGAAAGAGTTAGACGGAGTCGCCGGTCGAAAGCGCCGGTCGCAAACAATAAATCGCATCCGTACGATAAATAGTTATATAGTTAGCAAATAAATAAGCAGCCTAGTAGAAGACTAGTGAATTCTACGGTGAATTCTATAGTAGAAGCCGTAGCTATATAAAGGAATTCTACGGTAGAAGCCGTAGAAGAGAATTAGAATTCTATAGTAGAAGACTATAGAAGGGAATTAGAATTCTACGGTAAAAAAACCGTAGAAGGTAAGGGGAATTCCGCGGTAGAAGACCGTAGAAGGGAAGAGATTTTACGGGTAAAGTCTGTATAAATAATCGTAAAATCACCGTAAAACCATAGTGAAATATAACCGAAGAAAAGTAGGTAAATACGCCTGTAGAAGTGCGGGGTAATACCTATAGAAGCCTATGGAATTCTATAATAGAATCTAGGGAAGAACCGGGGATTTCCCGGTAGAAAGCAAATAGGGAAGACGGTAATGTTAATATACCCCCCTAGCTAGAAGGGAATAACTTCCGGCTAGTTAGAATTATTATCGACTTCTTTTTAGATCCTAAAAGAAATATCCGTAAGTCGAAGCTAGTAAAGGAACGTTTAGAAACGTTATCGTAAAAGCAATTTAGTTAATCTATCTGCAACTATCTAGTTAGAAGGGATATATTTAATATTAAAAGTATTGCGTAAGAATTCCTATCGGGCCTAGCAGTTATAAATTTTAACGTGCTTTAAAGCGGTCTAAATCTTTAGAATCTCGGCGGAAACTAAGCGGATTGTCTAGGTGTTATTACACTAAATAGTAGGAATCGGAATATCTAGCTATAGAGAAATATCGTTAAACAAACGAAGAATAGAAATTAGTTCTTTCGCGGTTAAAGAGACTATAAGAAGTTCGGCTTCGGTAGAAGAAGTAGTAACCGTGGATTATTTCCGGGCACTCTACGCGATTAGACCGTTAAATAGGCTGATAAAATAGCCCTTAGAAGAATAACGAGTGTCCGGGTCGTCGGCGTAGGCGGTATCGGAAGCTATAATAAGTTCTTATTCGTCTATATCCGAAAATTTAATCGTAAGAAAACGCGATTTGTATAAGTAAGTCACTAAGCTTTCTACAAGCTTAATGTAGAGCGCAGACGGGTTCTATATATGCTCCGCTAATAAATTCGACGATTTTACGTCGTCGAGACGGGTAGAAATAGTCGCGTAATTATAAGAACCGACTAAAGACTAAAAGTAGTGGATTTAGTCATTAGTAGCCTATCCCTAGTGTTTCTCTAGCTTCTCGGGAAGTAAGAATAGGCAAAGGGTCGAAATAGGCCTTAGAACTATAGAAGCAGGGATTAAACTAAACTTAGAAGCAATCTTATCGTTCTAATATAACTATAGCTTTCGCTGCTTACGGTCTCGGATAATTCTTATCCTAAGGAAATAGGTAAGCTCTCTACGGTTAGTAATTGCATACTTCTGCTTAAAGCGATAGACAAAATCGTCTATAGCCCTACGGTGCTCCTTACAGAAAAGGATAATAATATTATCTATAAAGAAGAACGTAATAATAATACTCGTAGTAGATATAAAAATGCAAGGATCCTCCGCACTTTACTAAAGGCCTAGTTCGGTAAAAGACCCGGATAATTCCCGTTGCTAAAGAAGCGGCGAACGGCGAAGCCTATATAAAGCCTTTATTAACTAAATTATAAAACTAAATACCTTAAATCCGTCTAGGAAGTAGATATATACTTCTTTATCTAGATCGGCATTCGTAAAGGCGTTAACCGCGTTAAGTAAGCGGGTTTTAGTGCTAAATTTAACGGCAATAGCAATTATAATGCGAAAATTTCGCGCTATAAGCATCGCGGCGTATATTTCTTTTCCGCTAAACGGCTAAAGATCTCCTCGTATATAAAGGCGAGACTTAAACTTCCTAAGGTAGCTGTGTTTATTAAACTTATAATCGAATGCCTATATTAATAAAAGAGGACGCACTAGCGCGTTTGCTCTTAGGGTAGGCGAAGGAAAGAAGGTCTTCCGCTGTTTTAAGGAGTCCTATTTAACTGCCCTAGCGGCTTTAAACTTAGGTCTAAACGGATACGTCTTGAGATTAGACTAAAACCTTAGAAGCGCGGGCAAATCCCGTTTATATATCTTCCTAGGTTTAAGAGAAGTAGCAAATGCAGCCGTAAAAGCGGTGCTATTAGCCGGTAGATGCCTAACGTAGGCGAAAGCGGGATATTAACCCGAAAAACGGTTCGAATAAGTAGGGCGTAAATCCCCGGTAAACCTCGTCGTCCGTAGACTATCTATAGGAATAGTGTTATCGTAATCTATAGACCGAGAAGTAGCTTAAGGCAACTGCACCTTAAGACGGTCTGCTAGTTCTATAGTTATAGTAGGTAAAAGTGTAGAAATATCGGGTTAGAAATCCCGTGCATTCTTAAAAATATCTTCCGGCGGTTCTAGGGTTTAGTTAGGAGTAAGGAGCTAAGGATTTCTATCGGCTAGAACGTCTGCTAGACTTTTATTAGGGAGTACTATTAGCGTTAACTAGAATTCTGCCTTATCCTACTCTTCTTCCTATGCAATATATAGTAGAAATGCCGGTAATAACACCTATATTAGCGGTTCGGATGCCTTAGACGCGGTGAAAAACTAAGTCTTATTAAACGTTATATTATAAACTCGACGAACCTCCCGTCTCTATAGGATCTATACACGAAAAATGTTAGTAGAATTATACCTAACTAAGTAACTAACCTCCGCATAAGGTTCCTGCTTAAGATTACGTTTCTGCGTGTTAGTTAAGGCCTTAGTGGTTAGTAGGTAGGCTTTATAGCTAAAAGCTCGAAGATAATCGAATCGTAATAGTTAGGGAAGGAGAAATGCCGGTATATTCCGGTCGTAATCCCTTAACTAGTCGTAAAGGATCTCTATCGGGGAAATCTACTTTAATAGAAATAACGTAGAGGAAGCTGCCTATCGGGCTAGAATCCGATTGTGTAAATACACCGTAGTTTTCTACGTTTCTATCTATAAATGCTCGGGCAAATTTGCTTTAATCCTTATAGATCGAGCTTTCGTAGATACTACCCCCCTAGCCCGTTCGGCAGCGCCGTTTTAAGCGGGTGTGTAGGGAGCAGTAGGCTTATTATAAATGCCCTACTAGTTAATAAAGTCCTTAAAATCGTGTCGAAGGGCTCGGTCGTTATCTTAATAGATTATACCGATAGAAAGTAAGAACTATCGGGAAATATACCGACCTAGGCTCTTAAAATATAAAATCAGCTCGTCTATAGAGGCGTCTAAAAGCGCATATAGGAAAATAAGCTTCGTATAGTTATCCTTAATAAGAAATGCAACGTTCTTATTATTATAACTCTTATGTATAGAAAAGATATCGCAAAACACCTTAGAAAAGGGAAACGTCGCCTTAGAAAGCGGCGGTTTGCGGTTGATAATTCGTTTAGCCTACGTAAGTTTATAGGACTTATAGGAGATTATCTTATCGAAGGTCACCGACTATAGTATTCCGAGAGCTTTTAAAAGCGCCTTATTATTCGGATGTCTAAGTCGTTAGTGCTAAAGAGAAAGTTCTTCTATACTTATTAGTGCAGACTTTAGTATAGTAACTAAAAAAGGTGCTATAACTAGGGTTTCTACGGTAGAATCTATAGAAGGAATAGAAGCAATAGTTAGAAGCGTAGTAGAAGGCGTTAACGGGTTATACTCGATAATATACTAGTTATAAATTAGCTCCGTTATGCAAATTATACGGGTTAATAAAGAGATTACGCTAGTCTACGGGTTCTACGAAAGATTCGCCTTATAAAGAAGACGAAGTAAATAAAGGGATGTGTAAAAGGACGGGATGTATGCTACCTAACTGAGTTAAAAAGTACCCGTCGAGATGCGTATAAACACTATGCCTATCCCGAGAATTAGAGTGCTTCTACTGCCTACGAGTACGTACTTAGAAGAAGGCTAGAAGTTATAGAAACGCTCCCTATTATTGCAAATGTGTCTATTAGACCCTAAATCCATAATAAAAGAATCCCTTAACGGGTATTCTATAGTAGTCTATAGAATAACTAGTAGTAAAAAGGTCGTAAAAACATTAGCGGCAGCCGTAGCTTATACCGTCTTTATCTCGGTCTAATTATTCTTCCGCTACTCCTCGTCGCGAAGAAGTACCGCGTTAACTTTAGCCTTATTAGCCGGAACCTTAAGGTAGTCGTCTATAGTCTTTTAGACGTCCTTATCGGGTTTCTATAATAGAAGTCGAACGGAAGGGTTAAAGTAATAACACTCTCGGAAATAGTATCGTTCTCCGTAAATACACGGCGGACTACCCTTTTTCTTGCCTTTATCCTTATCCTTATCTAAGGACGCAGCTGCTAAAGTAGTTGCCGATTTCTCCGTAGATTCCGCGGCTAGGGACTTAGTTCCCTAGCCTTAGAATTTCGCAAAAGCGTTAGTCTTTAGCGCTTTAGTCGCAGCCTTTAAGGCCTATAAGCGCTCGAAAAGTTCGGATATTTTAAATCCGTTAGGGAAAGACTATTCCTAGCCTAGCTTATTTAGGCGGGCATCGTCCTCTATCTTATTTATCTAGTATTCCGCAAAAGGGCTAGAAATTAGCTAAATAGCCTTAAGAAAAAGCTATATAGACTAGAGACCTTCCGATTCCGGCAACTTAATTCGCCGGGCATCGGTAAGGACCTTCTGCTAGTTAGAAATCTATATCGTAATATCCGTCCGGTCTAGTGCCTTTAAAATAGTATAGAACTACGCGAGAATAGTCTTCTATTGCGTCTACGAAGTCGGCTTTACACGCCGCTATAGTAAAGCTAATTCCTTAGAAACCTCGTATTTGTCGGCAATTGTTAAGTAGTAGTTCCCGATATTCTAAACGATAAACTACTAGATTAACGCAAGAGATTTCTATTAGTCCTTATAGGCTTAGAGCAACGTACGATACCGGGAAAAGAGAAACTTAAACCTCTTAAGTTCTTCTATAGATAAACCAGCAATATTAGCAACGGTCGCGTTAACTATTCTAGCTGTTAGTTCTACGGGAAGAGGCAATAAGGGTTTCTAAAGTTTAGGCGTAATAGAAGGATCGATTTTCTCCTAAATCCCTTAAGCGAGTACGTATTTCTAGATCGTTAAGATCTATCGGTCTTAGTCCGCTAGTCTATTTAAGATAGTCTTCGAAGTAATATCGGCTATAATAGATATAGTAACGTAGGTAAAAGTATAGTAAAATCACCGGAAAAAGGGTGGTTAAAGACATAATGTATGTAAATAAACCGTAAAAACTAAACTAGGTGCGGGAAAACACTAATAGAATAAGGTAAACGTACTAACTAGTCCTTTAGGAGTCGATTCGCTATATTAATAACGCTCCTTAAAAAGATAATTATACTAGTCCTCTAGGAGTTAATTCGCTAAATGTAAAGGCAAAGGCTTTACTACCGTAAGTCGTAGCGTTAGCAGGCTGAAAATATAAGCCGTTAGAACTCTCTATGCGTATAGAAGTTCGGCCGGGCTTATAACTATCGAACGCTAGGCAATTAGGTTCTCGACATTTAGGTAATAGCAATTAAAAAGGGAAGAGAGGCTCTAAGGCTTAAACAGCCTATATAAAGGGATTAGAAGCTGCAAAAGGATGTAAAACACTAAGAATAATAGCTCTTATCTTTTCTAATAAGGAGGGCTAACTAGTCTCTATATATAGGGAAATCCCTTAGACGAAAACAGCCGCGTAGACTTAAGGAAAAGAGGTAAAAGAAAGAGTCGGACGGAGTCGCCGGTCGAAAGCGCCGGTCGTAAACAATAAATCGCATCCGTACGATAAATAGTTATACAGTCAGCAAATAAATAAGCAGCCTAGTAAAAGACTAGTAAGTTCTACGGTAAATTCTATAGTAGAAGCCGTGGCTATATAAAGGAATTCTACGGTAGAAGCCGTAGAAGAGAATTAGAATTCTACGGTAGAAGACTATAGAAGGGAATTAGAATTCTACGGTAAAAAAACCGTAGAAGGGAAGGGGAATTCCGCGGTAGAAGACCGTAGAAGGGAAGAGATTTTATAGGTAAAGTCCGTATAAATAATCGTGAAATCACCCTAAAACCACGGTGAAATATAACCGAAGAAAAGTAGGTAAATACGCCTGTAGAAGTGCGGGGTAATGCCCGTAGAAGCCCGTAGAATTCTATAGTAGAATCTAGGGAAAAACCGGGGATTTCCCGGTAGAAAGCAAATAGGGAAGACGGTGATATTAATAAGTATCTATCTAATAAGAAACACGGATTATATCTATTAGAGCTTCTAAAGGACGGTATAGTCCGCTTAGTATAACTTCTATTTAAGCTTTATAGTAATTTTATTTCGGTTATTAGTCACTATATCGTTAACGTCTCTAGCAGCTTTCGCTTAAGGCTAGATGCTTTTTATAAGAGTCTTAGTAGCTCGATCGTAAGTAGCATTATACGGGATATATATAGGATAGTCGAAATTTAAACGTATATTAAGACCTCGTTCTATAAATGCGTATTAATCGACGGCTCTATCGTTATAGTATAGGAAAGGCTTTACCGGCAGCTAATGCTATTGCGGTAGAACCGGTTGCTAAACGGGTTGCCTATACTACGGCTAAGCTTAAACGGGTTGCTTATACTACGGCTAAGCCACCTGCCCTTACTACTGCTAATTCGAACGAGTAAATCGCTGCTCGCTTATAAGGTTAGCAGTAGGCGTTGCCGTAGGACTCTAGTTAGGTAGGTCTACGGGAGGAGTAGGAGGCGATAAGTAGTCCGGTACGGGAGGTATAGGAGGAACGGGAATAAGCCCTAAAGCTAAAGAGCCGGCAGTAGGTAGTAGTAGAAGAGGAGGTGCTTATATATAACGCAGCTACCCGCGTAACTATAGAGCCGGGAGATAGGGATATATGCACGATAGATAATGCATTTTAGCTTAGGGACTATTCGGCTATTAGTCGCTAACTAGTCCCTAACAACCCCTCTCGAGGCCTAAGGGTATATCCCTAAGGCCCTAATATATCTTAGAAGAAGGGCAAGCTTTAGTCTTACTACGAGAGGGCAACTATACTATAATAAAGGATTATTCGTACTTTTAACTATCGTTCCTACCTTCCTAAAGTTACCTTTAGTCTATCTTCTTATAAGTTCTAAAGCTTCTCTTTTTTAGTTACTTAGGAGCGATAGCGCTACGCGGTAAGCGCGTTTCCGGACGTATAAGCCGTATAGGCCGAATAGGTCGTAGTAGCTATTAAGTCGCTAGCCTATCGCCGTTACCTTGTATAACGGAACTAATATTAGAAGATAAACACACTAACTTATATAAGGGCTATAACGAGCGTCTTAGGACGCTATCACTAATTTTTTCCCTGCCTAAGGGGGCCCGATCTATCCCCTCGCGAAGTTAAACGTAAGCCGGCCCTTTACGACCTACCCCTCCGCGCATAAATATCCTCGCAGCCCTTTAAGCAAGAGCCGTAGAGCTAGAGGAGGAGAAAAGATTAAGAGATAGGATTACGGAACTTCGAGAGGAATTTTCACAGTAGGGTGACTTATTTAGCAAAGACTTATACAAACGTCGCCGATAGTTAACTAAATCGAGGGAAAGTCGTAGTAGGGAAATTAAAATAAAAAACATTTATTAGTTATTACAACCGACTAACCCTTAAAAACGTCTCGATTAGATTAGCGATCTCGAGGATGCCTTTATTACTGCCCTACGTCGTTTTAAGCGCAATAAGAATAAAATCTTATATACCTTTAACTATATACACGTAGACTATAAGGCGAGATAAAGGCGATACCTCGACGAAAAGCTCCCTATACAGAGGGAATTGCTTTATACTAACTAAGATAATTTTCGTAACTAGACTTTAATTTTAATTAAAGATACTGCTAATCGCGAGACTCTCTTAGCTACGTAACTATAAGAAGCACGCTAACGAGAGGGTTAATCCCCCCTTGATTTTAGTCTTTATTTAGATTCCCTCGAGCAATACCTAAAACGTCCGCTAGAAAAAACTCGTATACTTTCCTTTTTTACGAAGTTACGTCCTGATCTTCGGGACTAAATCTCCCTTTATTTAGTGTCTATTTAAGACAACACTCGTAAGGAGATAGTCTAACTCGCTTAACGCTTTTAGGATGCTTTAGGAAATAAGAAGCGCCTTATAAAGCTAACTAACGATTAGTCGACCTCTACTTAAAGGGCAAGAGGCTCTCGTTCGACAAGCTATCGCCGACGTAAAGGCCGAAATAGATCTACTAATAACTATTAAGATTCCGACGCCGCTAGATCGACCTCGAATAGCCGTAGAAACGGTCGTAGCAACGGCCGTAGGAACGGCCGAGGAAATAGTCGCAATAGTCGCAACGGTAGGAATAGATACGGCAGGAATAGCCGTAGTAACAACCGGGAAGGAAATTCGTATAGAAATAGCGAAAGCTAATCCGGTATAGTTATTTATTAGTATTATAAGAAACTAAGCTATATGCAAGCCGATTGCTAGGCGATAGCGAAAGCTAACCGAGCCGTAGCCGATTTAGAGACAACGAAGAAGGAGGGAAACGCCTAAAAGTCAAAGTAAATACCTCTCCTTCGATTAAGCTATAGGTAGAGGTAATTAAGAGACTACGTGCTACTAGAAAGCTACTAAGGCGAATACCTTATAAAATTATCGTTAATCTCGATTACGGTAGTAAAGTAGACCTAGTAGATGTAAATTTTGCTCGAAAATAAGGGCTACGATAGCTTCCTTTATTAACCCTTAGATTAAAGGTAGTCGGGAACATACTTATAAGACGATATAGAGTCTAGGAAGTTTCTATCTAACTCCGAGACAATCGCTATAGGGAAAAGACAGTCATTCGCCCTTATATCGGCATCGACAACGGATTAAAACCCGACGACGCACTAGTTTTGCTTAGTATGCCCGTACTTTCTTAGGAATATATTTATCTCGTTCCTTTTAAACGCGCTTAATAGTTTAAACACTAACTTTCTAAAGTGTTATTACGCTAACCGTAGAAATTTTTGCATAAGTATCGGAATAAGGCATAGGTCTATATAGTTATACTAGACCTAAATTTTATGCTATTTCCCGATAAAGATAATAACTCGGCGAACCCTAAGCGAACGGGGGAGGAAATACCGGCGACTCTTTTAGACTTTAAAGACGTGTTTTCTAAGCATAAGGCCGATTTATTACTAAGGAAGAAGGGCACCGATTATACGATTAACCTATTGCCCGACTTTAAGCCGCCTTTTAGACCTATCTACCCTCTTTCTTAATCCGAACTTTAGGTTCTAAAGGAGTAGTTAGATTAGTCCCTTAAGCGTAGTATTATTCGGAAATCTAAGAGTTCGGCCAGGGCTCCTATCCTTTTTATGCCTAAGAAAGACGGCACCTTACGCCTTTATATAGACTACCGGGGGGTTAATAGTATTACCGATAAGAATCGCTACCTACTCCCCCTTATTTCGGAGATTATAGACCGTTAGTAAAGGGCCAAGTACTTTTCGAAGATTAACCTAAAAAACGCATACTAATGCATCCGGATTAAGGGAAGGGATAAGTAGAAGATAGCCTTTCGTACTCGCTATAGTTACTACGAGTATTTAGTATTACCGTTTAGATTAACTAACGCCCCTACTATATTTTAGTTATATATTAACTAAGCTCTTAAAGGCCTCGTAAATACTATTTGCATCGTCTACCTTAATAATATTTTAATCTTTTCTAAGACCTATAAGGAGTATATAAAACACTTACGATAAGTCCTTAAACGACTAAAGAATACCGAGCTATTCGCTAATTTATCGAAGTGCACTTTCTATAAGTAGTCTTTAGAGTTTTTAGGATTTATCCTATCTATTAACGGAGTTGCAATAGACCTAGCCCGCGTTAAGGCTATTATAAATTAGGAAGAACCTCGTTCTTTCTATAATGTTTAAGTTTTTCTCGGTTTTATAAATTATTACCGACGATTTATTTTAGGATACTCTAGTATTATTGCCCCTCTTACTACGTTATTAAAGGGGAGCGTTAAAGGAAGAAAGCCCGGACGAGTATAGTTAAACACTAGCGAGTTAATAGCGTTTTATACCGTAAAGAACGCCTTTACAATAGCCCTACTTCTCCGACACTTCGACCCTTAAAGACCGATTCGCATTAAGACTAATGCTTTAATTTTCGCAATAGCTAGCATTCTTTCGCAGCCCGATAACGAAGGCTACTATCATCCGATTGCTTTTTAATTACGGAAGTTTACTAGCCCTAAGCTTAACTATAGCACCCCTAATTAGGAGATGTTTGCTATCGTTAAGTTATTTAAACACTAGCGATACTACGTCGAAGGGGCGGCGAATACCGTTAAAGTTTTATTAGATTACTAGAACCTTTAAGGCTTTATAAAGCAAGTATCCCTTAATAAAAGATAAGCACGTTAGTGTATATACCTAGCTCCTTTCGATTTTACGATTAAATACCGAGCCGGTAAATTAAATCCTACTAATGCTTTATTAAGGAAGCTAGAATTTATAGGCGAAGCCCTACCGTCTATAGAGCTACTCCCGGAACTATAATAGAAGTTAGCAGTTATTCGGCAGGTGTATATAGCTATAGATTCTGCAAAAAGCGACCTTAAGACGAGTTCTTAGGTCTCTACTATCTCTAAGCTTAACGAGATGTCTTTACGTAACGAAAATACATAAGCTCTTTAAGATTCGATCGCTTAGCATTTAGGAACGAGTCCCGCGGAGTTAGCCACTTAGGTTAAAGATATCGTTAGTTGTAAACAACGGTGTTAAAGACAATTGGCTAGGTTAGCAGCTCGTTGTAAAAGGGTCTATAAGAGCAATATCTCCGAGCCCCTTTTTAAGCTCCTTAAGAGGACTTAAGCGGAAGATCCGTAGACTATATAGCGAGTATAGGCCGAACGTACCCTAAAAGAAGGGGTAAGTCCTTAGTCATTAAGCTTAGATAGACTTATTTTACATTCGGGAAAAATCGTAGTGCCCGTAGAGGTTGCCTTAAGGCAAGAGCTTATTTAGCTCTATTACGACGATCCCCTTACGGGATACTTCGGAATAGCCCGTACGAAAGACCTCTTATCCCGGAAATTCTTTTAGAAAGAAATAGCTCGTAATATAAACAGCTACGTGCGTTTATATTATATCTATTAAGGCGCCGTTCTAAAGCGGCATCGCTTATACAGCGCCCTTAAGTCGCTGCCTATTCCTATAAGACCTTAGGAAGAAGTCTCTATAGACTTTACTACCGGTTTTCCAGAGTTATAGTTCGATAGTAGAGAAGTTAACGTAATACTAGTAATCGTTAATCGATACACTAAGTATAGCGTATTTCTCACGGTCTCTAAGACAATAATAGCGCCTAAGTTAGCTAAGGCTTTTTATTATAAGATTAAGCTTATCTATAGAGTACCGAAAGGCATTATTTCTAATAGAGGATCTCTATTTACTAGTAAGTTCTAGTTAGACCTCTATTATATATTACGGATAAAACGTAGGTTATCGATAGCCTTTTACCTATAAACCGACGGTTAGACTAAACGGGTGAATTAGATACTATAATACTACCTTCGGTATTATATAAATGCCGAGTAAAACAACTAGCTTAGACTACTACGAGAGGCTTAGTTCGCTTATAATAATACGAAGAATATAACTATAGGCTTTTCGCTTAATAAGGCATTATTTAGATACTAACTAGACTATTATATCTACCTTATAGACAATGCTACTAGTAGGGGAGTGCTTAAAGCGAGAGCTCGCATTAGTAAATTAGCAGACTTAAGGAAAAAGCTAGAGACTTATTAGCGATAAGCTATCGAGTCGCAAAAGAAATTCTATAACCTCTATTATAAGCCACTTACCCTTAAGGTTAAGGACCTAGTAGGACTCTCTACGAAGAACTTACGCCTTAAGGACTAAAGAAGGAAGTTATTACCTAAATATATTAGACCTTTTAGGGTCCTTTAAGCTATTAGCAAGCAGGCGTACCGCCTAGCCCTACTAGAGAAATACGACCGGCTTTATAATGTATTTTATATTAGTCTTCTTAAGCCGTAGGTAGAACGGGCTACTAACTAACACCTTAGCGAATTACTACCGATGCCTAACCTTAACGATACCGAAGGAGAATAGTCGGTCTAGCAAATTAAGGACTATAAGAAGAAGAAAGGCGTTACCTACTACTTAGTGAAATAGGAAGGTTAGCTAGCCGAATACAACGAGTAGGTTACTTAAGACGATATAGCGAATGCCTAAGAACTTATTAACGAATACCTAAAGACACGGCTAAAAAAACGGCGGAAATTACGCATTACGAAATAACTTCTTTTTAGCTTACCCTAACTTTTCTCTTACTACTCCGCCGCTATTTTATCGTTATTCCTTAATATCTATACGGTAGAAGTCTCCTACTTTTATTTCGCTAGTAAACTCTGTAATAATAGGGAGACGTTTTAACTACTCCCCCCTTCCTTAGCGACTACTCTCCTCGATTATTTCGTATAAATCATCGTATATATATTCTCGTCCTACCCGCTATAGGGTAAAACCTACGTCCTTAATTACTAAGCGAAGCTTCTAGTCCTTATTCTCACGTATAGCTTTCCGTCGCTCTATCGATGCCTACCGGTATTCGAGACGACGTTTCGTATATAAACGTTTAGCACCTAGTACCCCTTATTCCTCTTAGTAGGCCGTTATTACGGCTATAAACAACGTATAAACTTAGTAGAAGATTGACTTTATCTTCTTCTTCTCCGTCTTATCCTAGGAAGTCTATAACTTAGCTATCTTCGTCTAAATAGCGCATAGATTAGCTATATCTCCGGATATTATTGCCGGCACCTATAATTTTATTAGCAACTATATCCCGACTTAATAAAGAACGAAGAGCTTACCGATTCGCAAAGGTTACCGCACGAGTTATATTAAATACATCTACTTAATCGTGCATCCTCCTATATATAATATAGTTCCGCTATTTTAGTATCGTCCTCGTTATCGCTAAACCCTTATATACTGCTATTAAGGCACTTAATATAGTATAGCTCGGTAATACGGCACCCTTTCGCCTTACGACTTTTTATATATATAGCCTTCTTGCCCTTTTTCTTAAGCGACATCCCTTTCTAGATATTTCTCTTCTCGCTAGTATCTCCTCTAGTATTCGCCTTAATATCCTCGCCTCTATCGTCTTTACTTAACGACGAAAATATTTCGGATTTAATAACCGCTAGCGTTATACGCTTTACATTCGCGTGATCTTCTTAGGACTCTACTACTATAGGGTTTTTTATGCTTATAAAAGGTCCCTTAAATAATCAACGATAGGGTTAATCGTCGGTTTCTTCCTTTAATAAGGATGTCGACTTCTCTAAAGCATCTCGTATATTTTTCTCTACGAGGAGTCGTTCTAATAAGGTGGTTTTCTCTCCGCGCGTCTTCTTTAGCTTTATCTCTTCCTATGCTATCGCGACGGCGTCCTTAATCAATACTCTATTTACGGATAGCTCTAAGACTCAAGCAATAACTAAAGGGCCTATCGGCTAAATATTATCCTACTTTCCTCGCTTTCGAGGTGTCTATACCGTTCCGCTTACCGTTCGCTTAAGAGGCATAGCGTTAAACTAATTTAGAATATGCTCGTCTAATTTAGAATATGCTCGTTAGATTTAGAATATACTCGTCTAATTCCGAATGTGCTTCTCTATAAGATCTCGATATAGTTATATAATAAGAGAAGAGAAGAAAAAAATCTTTATATATAAAGAGCAGCACTCTATTATAGTTTGCTAACTATACGTAGGCGACTAGCCCCCTATTACGCAGTAACTATTACAACGCGCGACTAATATAACAATTATTATAATATATATAATAATAACTATCGTCGTTGATTTTTATACTACGTTTAATCCTATTTTAATCCTATTTTAGTCCTATTTGCTATTACGACTTTATTCGTACCTAAAGCTATCCTAGCGTCTAAGGCGTCCGCCTTAGAAGGGGGGGATAATTATAACGCAGCTACCCGCGTAACTATAGAGCCGGGAGATAGGGATATATACACGATAGATAATGCATTTTAGCTTAGGGACTATTCGGCTATTAGTCGCTAACTAGTCCCCGACAACCCCTCTTAAGGCCTAAGGGTATATCCCTAAGGCCCCGATATATCTTAGAAGAGGGGCAAGCTTTAGTCTTACTACGAGAGGGCAACTACACTATAATAAAGGATTATTCGTACTTTTAACTATCGTTCCTACCTTCCTAAAGTTACCTCTAGTCTGTCTTCTTACATTATGCTCGAAAGAGACTAGTTAGGCGCTCCTCTATACGCTTTATCTATATAGCTTAACGCTTTAGCTAGGTAGCTTAACGCTCCTTAAGACGCTTTATCTAAGTGATTTAGTTGTCCTTAAGCTATTTAAGCTAGTTAGCTTACTATCGAGACTACTAACGCATTTTACCGCGAAGTTCTTTACGTAAGTCGTTAAGGTAAGTATTAAAGACTTCGTTTTAGCGGGTTATCTTCTAGTCTACCTATCTTCCTAAGCTAGCGATTAAACTCGTCCTATTCGGCTTAAGGCCGATAGTAGAGCTTACTATAGAGCCCTAGCGAGAGCCTCGGTCTACTCTAAGCTCGTCCTTAGACGGCGAATTCGGCGGCAACGCTGCCGATATATTATATAACGTTAGGCTTATACAACGTTAGGCGAGAGAAAAATAAGGTAGAATATGTGTTTAAGGTAATACAATAGGTCTACGTGGCGTAAACGCTAGGATGCGTGATTCGTCCGATTTCTAAAGAGGCTAAGTTTTGCTCTTTAAAAATACGTATTTTTAAGGCCTTTTAAAGGTCGGATCGGGCATAACAGAAAGTCTCGTAGCTTCCGGCTAGGGGAAGCTTCGTTAAGACTATATTCTATATGTATTAATTAATTATCTAGAGTTATAGGCGCTTAGGGCTTTAGGGAAAACCCTGCAGCGGGGCGCTGACTAATGCGCCTACCTAATAGGATCCTTAAGGGTGTGTGTATTATCTAATAATCTCTAGGTAGCGAAGGGAGGGGAAGGCATCGCGGTAGAGACGCGGAGATATAGTCTCGTTGCGTGTACGTAATCCTAAGGGTCATATGCCGTAACCGAACCTTGCGTGTATGCCCTTAGCGTAACTCGTACTTCGTATAGCTATATCCCTAAAAGATTATAAACATGTGAATTAGGGCCCTATTTTCCCCGCCCTTTTACAAGGGTAGTGTATATTGCCGCTAAGATAAGAGATATATAAGGATATAGAAAAATACATTAGAAATAGGCAAAACGTAGCATAAATAAAAGTACCCGAATGTTAATTAGTATCTAGAATGTCCGCCGCCCGCCTTAAGCATAGCTTAAAGCCTCCTCGGCATCGAATGCACTAAACGTAGTAGAAAATCGTTAGAAATAGCGTTCTAAGTTTTAATAATAGTACCTCTAAGGATTTAGCCTCTAGGCCGCTAGACGTATTTATTATTAATCTATGCCTTTATCTCTGCCTATATATGCTTAATTAGGTTAAGATTAAGGCTATTAAGCGGCTATACGGCATGCTTCGCATTTAGGAAGAGCCTTGCGATAACCTCTTTTATATAGGCGGCTGCGTGCGTTAAGGCATTATCTTACTAAATTGTAAATTCCTTCCGCTAAAGCCAGAAGTCTTAGAATAAAGGCAAAATATATTCGGAATAAGACTCTACCGTTACGTAGTCTAAAGCTGCTTTATCCTATAATTTATATATGCCTTTCTCTACGCCGGCGAAGTAGCCTTAGAATATAATACTATTGCCTTTAACTTAGGACTTCCTAAACTCGTTTGCGTAATCGTCTAATAAAGATTAATACGATAGATAAAACATATTAAGAGATAATTAAAAAAGGACTAACCTAGAAAGAGTATTATCTAGCGGCGACGAGGGACGCTAGTAATATAGGTCTCGTTAGACTAGATCTATTATTCCTAATCTTCCTTAGTAAGATACCGTTAACGAAGAGTAAACTTAATCCGTATACGCTAGGATATTTCTAGGTTAAGATACACCCGTTAAAGGCAGCGTCGGGCTTTAATTATAGTTAGAGCGTTGCGTATAGCCTTACTACTATAGAGGCAAAGCTTAGGAATAGCTTTACGTAGCTATACGGGTAATAGGAACCGCTTAGTCTTCTTTAGCGTATAAATTATACTTTTAAGACTATCTAAAAGAGGTCTCGGCACGATTAGGGGGCGTTTACTATTCTTATAGGCCGGCGTTATATTATAGCTTAATATATAGTAAACCTACCTTTACGAGAGACTAAAAGCTATTACAATATCCGGAACTAATATTATAGCGATTAACCGTAAGGTCTTAATCTATAGGCGTTAGTTAGCTATAGTAGGATCGGCAACCCGCCTACGTATAGGTATATCCTTACCGTCGCCTTCGTCCTCTTCCTCGTCCTCTAGCCCTAGACCTAAGACTCCTCTACTAGTATTAGTATTAGTGTCGTCCTCGGCGGGGGCGACGTTAGGGGCGAGTGCTAGGTAAGCTCTTAGGGCGGCGACGTTAGGAGCGGCGCCGTTAGGGGCGCCGTTAGGGGCGAGGGGAAGAGAGATAGTATCGTAAGCGACGGTAGGGGCGGTATTAAACGCAATATAGGCGGAGATCTCTCTCGCGAGCGCGTATACCGCCTTAAATTCCGCGGTAAGACCTACCTTATTAGTAGCGGCGGTAGTAGTAGTATAGGCGGCGGACCTAGCTACGGTAGGCGGCGTGCTAATATTAAATATGCCTTAATTTAATATTAAGGTAGGCAAAGGTCTTACAATCTTAGGCCTCTTCGCCGGCTTAAGCACCGGCTTAGGCCTTCGAGTGGCTTTTATAGCTATTAGAGGAATAAGAGCCGCTCTCGTTCGTAAACTATAAGCTCTCGCTATTAGACCTAAAGCTCTCGTCGGATAAGGTCTATACGGCTTCTACGTTCTTCTTTTACTCTTAGTAGGTTACTATAATAAGGGCAATAAGGATAGGACATATAGGGCGGAAGCGGCCTAAGAGGAGTTAAGAGCCCCTTAGGGTTAAATTAGACCTTCTAGCATTTAGGCAAAAAGCTCTTAAGCTATATAAAGAAGGAGGATATAATAATAGTTAAAAACTTAAGGGAAAGCTTAGTAAAAGGCTAAGGAAGAGTGCTTAACGAAAGTGAATTATTTATAAGTTAGTAATAGTTCTTATTAACCTCCTTTACTAAGAGAAAATTAGTATAGGCGGGAGATAGGCGGGCGGGAGACTTTAGTATAAAAAGTAGGCCTTATAGAGTTCGACTTTTAACCCCTCTCTTACGATATATAGTCTTCTACGGTAAGAGGATCTTTATACTAAAGCGTAGTAGTAATATCCTTTAGCGCCGGTAGCTAGTACTTTACTAAGAAGGACTCGATTATAGTATTATAAAAGTGCGCTATTATATAGCCGGTAAAGAAATTAAAAACGTAGTAAAAGTAATTAAAGGAAACGGTTAGATAAACCCTTAGCTTTCGCTATAATAATAAATAACCTAAGAGAAAAGACTAGTATCTTTATACTCGTAGAGACGCGCTCTATCTCCCTTACTAATTTTATTTACGTTCTAAGCCCTAGCGTATTAAAAACAAAGGAATAAAGCTGCCTATATACTTTTTTTACTTTTTAAGTGATTTTTTACGTCGGTACGTACCTTAGCTTACGTCGGTACATACCTTAGCTTACGTCGGTACGTACCTTTGCGCGCCGGGCGGGGTTATAGTTAGTAGCTAAGTTACTATTTTAGGCGTGTGTGACTATATTATAGGGCGCGTTACTCTATTATAGGGCGCGTTACTCTATTGCAGCGGTTTAATTTAGTAATATAGAGTAAACACTCTTATTCACAGTAAAATCTCAATAATGCAGGAAGTTACGATCCTTCTAACATAAATTTCCTACTTATCGCGATAATACGCCTAAAACCGTGTTAACGAATTTAGCCCTTTTGCCGCCTAAAGCCCTATTAGTCGCCTTGACATCCTATTGGCCCCTGTTCGTAGCCCTATTGGCTGTTGGCCGTGTTGCGCGGGTACGTAGATTACCCCGCACCCTAGGTCGCGCTATTACCTCTATATAGTAGAAAAAGGTTCGGGATTTTCAACAATTAGTAAGCCCGTATAGTCAAGCGGCGTATATCGTAGTTCGTAACTTCGTACTTCGTAGCTCTATGTTCGATTCCGCCTGATGTAATTTTTTTCCCTCGTAGCCTGTGCCTGCCTGTCCCTCGTAGCCTGTGCCTGTCCCTCGTAACCTGTGCCTATCCCTCGTAGCCTGTGCCTGTGCCTATGCGTTACCGTAGCTTGTCCCCTCGTACCTAGCGCCCTACCCGGCGCCGGACCCGGCCCCGCAGCCGGTATCGAGTACCTAGCACTAGGTACTCTTTATTTATTGCTAAAACGATTTTTATTTTATAACCGTTTTTCCTTTATAAAACGATGTTTTATTAAAACTATTTTTTCGGCTATTCTTATAGTGACTAGAACACTGTGTTAAACCTACTACGTTGGTAACATCACGGACGAGTTCAACATGGTTTTGCCGCTCAACATGGTGACTCAGCCACTGACTAGAACCCCGCCCGGCGCGCGATGGTACCTTAGCTAACGTCGGTACGTACCTTAGCTAACGTCGGTACGTACCGGCGAGGGGCTTAGGTACGTACCTTCCCGACCTAATAAGATAAAAATTGACCTACAATCTTTTAGGGAAAGCGCTGTACTTCGTACGAAACCTCACGTCTTCCCCTTGCGCTGCTCCATGACGCGCAGCACGTCGGCCGCGCTGTTGGCGTCGCCCTTGCGCTTCTTGGGGCCCCTCTTCCGCTTGCCCTGCCCGCCGCCCCGGCTCCCGCCCTCGCCGCCGTCCTCGCCGCCGCCCCAGACCGACAGCTTGACTTTCTGCTCGTCGGCGTCCTCTTCGTCTTCCAGCCTGCTCGTGCCAAAGCCCATGTCCATGTCGGCATCGTCCCGCTCGCTCATCTGCAGCAGCCGCCTTTGCCGCTCCTCCATCGACTCGGCCCCCTTTGCGGCCTCGTCGCCCTCGCCCTCGCCATGCCCGACGCGGCCGATGGCTGCCGCCCTCTTGATGGCCGCCATGATGGCGGGGTCCTCCATCGACGGCCCCTTCGCCACCTCTGCCGACAACAGCCCAGTCTTGGAGTCCTTGAAGTAGTTGTGTGGTGCTGCCGGCCGCGTAACCTTGGGCGGCGGCGGCGGCATCATCTCCGCATCTGACCTGCCTGCCTTGTTCGACTCGTTTGCGCCTGCACTCGAGGCTTGCACGCCGCTGTCTTCGCCGTGCAACGAGTCCGAGTCCGAGTCCGTGTCCGAGCCGTCCATGCCTGCCAGGGGATCGTAATCGTCACCCACCCCGCCAAAGATGTCGTCGTCCATGTCCTCCTCGGGCTCTGCCTGGCGTCTGTACTGTTCCGGCACCTCCATTCCCAGTGGCTTCAGCGTTGGGTCCGGCATCAACAGGTCGCTTCCTGCCTCTTCTTCGTCCTCTTCTTCCCATGCCTTCAGCTTCCGCACCTTTCTCTTCTCGTGTCCGTCCTCGTCGACGATGATGAGCACCTGCCGGCCCTTGTTGTCGCGCTCCATCCGCGTTCCGGGCTTCTGCCTGATGGTACCAATCTTTTTGAATTTGCTCCCCAGCGATGACACTCGCTGAGCCTCTGCCGCCTCTCTCGACGCCCTGAGCTCTGCCAGGATCTGGTCTCGTGTTCTCTTCTTCCCGGGCACTACTGGGAAAGCGGCGACCTGCCCTGCCTTTTTCTCTGTCCTATCCTTTTCCATGGCGTTGACCTTTTTCTGCTCGAGTTCGTCAAAGGCATCATCGACGTCGTCTTGGTCGGGCTCGCCGTCTTTCGCTTCGGTTTTCTTCTTGTTGCCGTACACGTCTTCTCCGCGCCGTATTCTCTCCAGGAGCTTAAAGTCGAGGCCCTTGACGAGATGGGTCGTCTCCAGAGACCCGCCGGCTATTTCGAACCTCAGCTTGTCGTAGGTTTCCTTGTCCACCTCGCCCTGGTGCCGAGACTTCTCGAGCGCAGCCAGCCTCTCGGCTCTGTCATCCGAGTTTTCGTCTAGCCTTTCTTTGGTGCGGTCGGTGTAGCCAGTGGCCAGCTTGACGCCTTTGGGCACAAATGCCTTGAAGTTCTTGTGCGGCTGGGCGGCTTGGTTTCGTTGGGCGAGTTGTCGCGCGAAATCGGCTTGAGCCCCCGCAAATGAGCGGCTACAGAGACAGAGTCAGTTCAAATAGAGCTTGCGGGTCTGAGAGGGTTCGCTCACGGCGTCATGGGGATGCTGGCTCGTTGCCGCGAACCAAGCGACCCCGAGCCGCTGCGGCGGTCGGCCTTGGGAGAGGGCTCATTCTTGGCGCCTAGGGAGTCCTTTGAGGTTGCAAGCACAAGCTTGCGGAACTGATCGTTGTTCATCTTTCAGGAACCGCATGGGTCATGGTCGTGTCGCGGTAGAGGTGCGTGGTGGAGTTGAAGTCGAGGTTGCAGCCTCGTCTCTCAAGGCTGTGCCTTCCTTAGCGTCTACAAATTGTGGCGGTGGCGCATGTCTGATCAAAGTCACGGGATGACGTGCACCCGGCGCGCGACGTCGATGCTCCACTCTCTACTTCGCACGCGCTCCGCTCACACCGTTGACAACCAACGTACGCCGATATCAGCGTCCACTGTTTCAACCATGGCCCACTAACAAACGCGGCCATCTGGAAGCAACTACCCGGAGTCTTGTCCATGTCGAGCGCGCGCCCCCCCCCCCCCCCCCCCCCCTAATTAAGGAACCTTGGGCGACTCATGCTCGCACTTCCTCGGGATCCGACACAGCCATCAATATCCTCCCCCAACCATCGCTCTCGGCACCCTGTCCGCCATGGGCAGTGTCTTGGATAAAAACTCTTCTCTGGTGAGGAAGCGTGTCGAGAACCATGTCTTTAAAGACGACCAAGGCGAAGAGTACGACGCCAGCAAGTTTCACGGCTTCGGAGACTACTTTCGCCGGAAAAAGATCAAGCTTCAGAACCTCGACGCCGAGACGCGCGCTGCGTCCGACAAGCCCCCGATCTTCAAGGGCATCGTCGCCCATGTCACTGGCTACACGCAGCCCCCCCTTCACGTGTGCGCGCGCTCCCGCGTATCCGCTGTCGCCCGATGCTGACTGCAGCCGGTAGACTCCATCGCGAAATCGCCCAACATGGAGGCGGCTTCCTCCAGTATCTCGACTCCAAAACCATGGCCACACACATCATCGCATCGACATTGCCGCCCAAGAAGACGGTCGACTTCAGTCGGTACAGGATCGTGAAGCCCGCCTGGATCATGGACTCGGTGCAGGCCGGCAAACTGTTGCCGTGGACCGACTATCGGGTTCTGGACGATGGCCCGAGGCAAAAGGTCTTGAAGCTCGACAGCGGCAGGAGCCTCACGCAGTCCAGTCCGCAAGCAAGGCGGGGATACAGAGAACAGACTGACGCCAGCTTTTACACGAGCCAGATAAAGGCGCGGGCATCCACGATTCCCAGCCAGGGCCTGAGTCAAATGGCCGAGAAGCTCAACACACCAGGCAAATCGGAGGCCACGGCGCGGACAGTGCATCTACCCAAAGTTCCGGGACCTGGCAGCGCTTCTGACGAAGCCCACGAGCCGCACGGGAATCCCAAGCTCAACACTACTAGCGATTCCGGGTTACCAGTTGGAGCGGCTGGGAGCAATAGACAGCTTTCCGAATCGCCGCCAGACGTGGTCGAGCCGGCAGCGGAAGCTCCCGCTGGAGAACCCCCCCAAAACGTCACGTCTGAGCAACACAACTCGTGGCTGCTGTCGGACCCGCGCTTGCGAAAGTCGTCGACGGCAAACCCCGAATTTCTCAAGCAATACTACTCGGAAAGCCGCCTGCACCATCTCTCGACGTGGAAGGCCAGCTTGAAGGCGTCGATGCAACGACTGGCAGCTGACAAGGGTCTTTCTCAAAAGAAACCCCGAAAACGACCCGGAGCGAGGAGATATATCATGCACGTCGACTTTGACAGCTTCTTTTGTGCCGTCTCCCTGAAGCGCCACCCGGACTTTGTCGACAAGCCGTCGGTCGTGGCGCATGGGCCAGGCCCTGGGTCCGAGATTGCGAGCTGCAACTATCCTGCGCGAAAGTTTGGCGTCAAGAATGGCATGTGGATGAAGCACGCTCTGGAGCTGTGCGCTGATCTCAAAGTCTTGCCCTACGACTTTCCGGCGTACGAGGAGGCAAGCCGGCTGTTCTACGAGTCTATTCTGTCCGTTGGCGGCGTCGTCCAAAGCGTGAGCGTGGACGAGGCCCTGATTGATGCAACCGCCCTTGTCTTGTCCATGTCGGGCTCTCAGGGAGTAGGCATCGACGAGGGCAGCGTCTGGAGAGAGCAGGAAAAGGCGAATGAAATGGCAGCTGCCCTGCGTGAAAAAATCAAGGCCAAGACGGGCTGTGCCGTGTCCATCGGCATCGGTGGCAACATTCTGCAAGCCAAGATTGCCTTGAGGAAGGGTAAACCAGCGGGCCAGTTCCAGCTGAAGCCTGAACATGTCCTCGACGTCATTGGGAGCTTGAAGGTCGAGGAATTGCCGGGCGTGTCCTACAGCATCGGCGGAAAGCTGGAGGAGCTGGGCATCAACTATGTCAAGGACATCCGAGACGTATCGAGAGAGCGCCTCGCATCAGCCCTTGGACCCAAGACTGGTGAGAAGCTCGCAGACTATTCGCGCGGAATCGACGGCACCGAGGTAGGGGAACAGCCCCCTCGGAAGTCAGTGTCGGCAGAGGTCAACTGGGGCATTCGCTTCCTCAACCAGCAGGAAGCCGAGGAGTTTGTCTATAACCTGTGCAAAGAGCTGGAAAAGCGGCTGTTGAGCGAGCAAGTCAGAGGGAAGCATCTTACCATCAAGATCATGAGAAGATCCCCCGACGCACCACTGGATCCTGCGAAGCACCTGGGGCACGGCAAATGCGACACCTTCAACAAGAGTGCCGCATTCGGGGTTGCCACGCACAACTACGAGGTTATCGGTAAAGAAGCCATCTCCATCCTACGTTCGTACAAGTTCAGCCCGGGAGACTTGCGAGGCCTTGGGGTTCAGATGACCAAGCTTGAGCCCATCAAGGCAAATCCGAGCGCGCCAGAAGGGAGCCAGCGAGTCTTGCCATTTGCTGCTTTTGCAGGGCCGTCCCCAGCAAAGAGGCAACCCAGCAGAGCCGAGCCGATTGACGATGTCGAGAGCCCGCAAAAGCCGAGGAGCTCCGAAAGCCGCGATATCGGCAAGGACCCCATTGCAGAGGAGCCCATGACGCCTCGAAAACCAAAGTTTCACCCGGCAATGGCCTTGTCGAGAGCCGCGGAAGGCGACGCAAAGGCCAACACGCCGCTGAACGTGTCGGGTACCCAGTTCATCATTCCCAGCAATGCGGATCCGGCCGTCCTCGCAGAGCTGCCATACGACATACGGAGCAGGCTCATGGCTCAGCGGGCAAAGGCCAGCCCCGCCAGACCGGAGCCGCTGTCCGAGAGTCCCCTTTCTACCGAAGAGCTTCCCTCTCAGGTCGACGCCGAGGTGTTCAACGCCCTCCCAGAAGACATGAAGGCCGAGGTCCTGGCGACATACGGTCGAAAGCCAGCACAGCCGCCGCCGCGGCAGTCCCCACGAAAGAACCAGGCGGGGCCGTCGAAGAAGCAGACGACGCCGACAAAGCGGGGCGGAATGCGAGGGCTGGTCGGCAAGGCCCAGCGTCAGAGAGACGCACGGGCGGGCGTGGTGCAAACAAGTTTCAAGCCAATCAAGCGTGACGAGACGCCCGTGGAGGGCGAAATCGAAGACCTGGATCCCGAATTCCTGGCCGAACTGCCCGAAGACGTGCGGAGGGAGGTTGTCGCCGATCACAGGCGCCGGCGGCTTGCTCGCCGTTCGGGGTTGGACGCACCAGGCCGAAGACCTCGCACCCCTGAAGCCGACGGGGCTCTCCCCGGAGAACAGAGGCGGATCGAGTTCCCGGCACCGCCACGCAAGATACCGTTTGCCAGCCTCGGCGTCACGTCGACCCGAGAGGTCAAGGACATGCTCGACGCCTGGCACAGCGAGACTCAACAGGAGGGCCCGCATCGCGGTGACGTCGAGGTGTTTGAGAAGTATCTGGCTCAAGTGGTGATTGATGAGGGGGACTTGGAGAAGGTGGCGGTGCTGGTCAGGTGGTTGAACTTGTTGGTTGAACAGGACGGGGAGAGCGTGACCGGGCGAGAGTCGTGGCAAAGGGCCATGAGTCAGGTGAAGGATGCTGTGCAGGAGGCTGTCAAGCACCGGGGGCTTGCGCCTTTGAATATGTAAGCTAGGGGGTGGGTTTGGATATAACACGGGTTGAAAGCGTAAGTGAAGGCTCGCGAGTTTGTGGACAAAGTTTTCCCAATACCCGCAGGGCTTTTAAACATGGTGCAGATTCAAGAAACTCGCTCGTTTGCCGTAGTCCAGGATTGCATAAATATGTACATTGGCTGCTGATAGCCGGGTCTCGACCGCCGCCGGACAGCCTTCGTTCAGGCCTAGATCTGTCGAGGTTATGATGCAAGGGCCACGGCAACAGCCAGAGATGCAACCAAAGTCGAGGTACGGAGGCCCATCGAGGCGCTGGTGAGGCGATAGACGGCGAGTTTCAAGGAGCCTCCGCAAGAAGTATCCTGGTCCCCTTCGCAGGGAAAATCGCAGCGGGCATCGTCGAGCTTGGCGGATATGCCCGACAGCGTCTGAGAGCACCAGCATTCTCTGGCAAGGCGTCAGCGGGCGTGACGCGTGACGAAGTACTTTGCATGCGCTGCACCTGGAAGCAAAAAGAAGGAGAGGCAAAATGAAAAACGCACCGTGACCATTCCAAGCCGGCGTAGCGGTACTGGGTGCGGCCGTTGGCGCAGAAGCCCAGACACAGGGGCACCGTCATCTGGCCGCGCCTAACTTGGTTGATTCCGTCTGCCAGGGCACGCGAGCGGTCGGAGCCGTCGACTTGGGTCGTCTCGTTGTAGCAGCCGTGGTAGGTGTACTTTGTCGACTGGTTGTAGATTCTAACCTGCTGCTGCTGCTGCTTCTGAGCGGCGGCGACAGAGAGAAGTGCCAGCAGTGGCAGCAGCAGGCGCAGCAGCAAGGGGGCCATTGAAGCCGCCTTGGTTGTTGTGCTCTTGCGCTACGACGTCGAGGGATGGTGGGGAGGACGGCCTCTCGCTCTGGCGATGTAAATCTCTGGCAATGTGAAGCTTTTGGCTGTCGAGGTTGGGGAAGGAAGGTAGGGCAGGCACCTACCTCCCTGTGATTACCTCCTTGTGATTTTGCCCCTGTGATTACATATCGCCGCCGTGAGAAAGCATGCATGCAAGTTGCGGCTTCCACATAAAGAAAAAGACCCTCGTCAGCACAACCGTTGTCCGAGAGCCAAAGGAACCTAATTACGAAGTACGGAGTAGCCAAATAAATGGGCCCAAAAATAAAAAAAATCAATGCTAGCAATTCCCCGTTTCGATCGAGGGACCTCCGGGTTATGAGCCCGGCGCGCTTCCACTGCGCCAAATTGCTTTACAGCGAACCAGCTTCGCCGGCGACTCCCAGCCCGCACTAACAAGCCAAAGTACCTACGATCGAAACCGCCGCTTCTTTCAAGGGGTCCGTCGACAGGTACTTCGTACGTACCCTGTAGAAAGGTTAGCGCGGTCTCCACATTTGCGGGGGGCCGCCTCGACAAGCCTCAACATTATACGCATCCGTAAAAAATCCAGGCATCGCAGGCTGTCCAGGGGAACCAAGCGCGACACAATTCCTTGCCGACTCCGATTCCCCTTTCTGCACAGCTGCGCATCGTCTCTCTATCGCTCTATCTTCTCTCGTCGCCCCTCCCGCGCTCCCCCCGCCGCCGCAATGGGATCCTACATCGACCGCTCCAAGACGACACGGTCCAAGGACTACCGCGGGTCCGGGTCGTTTGCGACCTTTATGATTATCGGTCGTATGTTTCCCGCCCGCCGAGACCTTGATGCTCGTGGCTGCTGACGGTGGCTTGCGCGGCGACGATAGCGACGTGCTTCTTCCTCGGCATCCTCTTCGCCTCGTTCCCCTACGACTTCCCCCTGCTCTGGACCAAGGAGCCCGTCACCGATAACTACTACGACCAGCTCGAGGCGCATCTCAGGTTCCTGCACCAGTCGCCGCCGCTCATCGGGCGCATGCTCAACATTGTCGTGAGCGTCGGCTTCCTCGGTCTCTTCACCAAGCTCTTCCGCCCGAGCGAGGCAAACTTCTTGTTCGACGGCGCGTCGCTCATTCTATACACGATTGGCGTGGCCGTGTACGTGTCCAACATCGTCAAGGGTCTGCGCGCCATCAGCTCGGGGCTCTGGGAGGGCGACGAGTTCCAGTCGAACCGCGAGGGCCGCTTCGACGGCGAGTTTATCCTGGGCCGCGAGGACAGCCTCAAAGTGCTTGCCGCCAGCAACACCATTCTCGCACTGGTTCTCATCGGCGTCCTCGTCCTCCAGGCCGGCCAGTGGTACGCCGAGAAAAGGGATCCGGACGATGAGGCTGCCGTCTCCACCAAGGCCGATCAACAACCCGCAAGCAGCAAGGCCACGACCAAGAAGAAGCAGTAAGGTTTGACTACCCGGAGGACTGTGTAGCAGAATGCCCTCTGGTTTCGCATCAAAGTCGATGATAGTCGCGTTCGTTGCGTTCCTTCTAGCGGCCGTGGGGCAAAGACATTTCGGATGCTGTCTCTGTTGCGTCTGCGGGAGCACCACCAGGGGCGACTTGGCCATTGGATAACTGGGGTTCGTGCAACTTTGCTTTTTCCTCCCGTCTTGTCCTTGCAGCACTTCTTCTCGTCATGGAAAGTTCCTGCGTCTCGGATGCCCAGATGTGAATCGATTGGCCCGTGGCCGGATGAGGCCGAGCCGACTGGAACTAGCGGACATGCACTAGGGCATGGCTACCGAGTTGATAAGTGTCTCGCAATGATGGGCAGGGAAGGGGAGGGGCAATGGGAGGGGGGGGAAGTGGCCTGGCTTGGATGGCCTGGCTCGAGTGCGTCAATTTTTATCAGATCAATCTTATCAAATTTGGGACCATGTCGCATGTCGACAGCAGGGGTTCCGCCAAGCTTGCGGAACGAGGTGGGTGGGATGTCGGGCTGCCGATTCGAGGTGCTGCATCAGGCTGCATCTGGTGTGCTGGATGAACCATGTACTTCGTACAACTGTACAACATATATAATGTATAATACATACATACGGGTCAGGCACAAGTTGGGCTCGAGGATGGAGTTTTCGTATTCGTATGTACGGTGCCTCGGTTCATGAAGGATGCATCCCTGCATAGCCTCCTTGGCCGTTGACAATGTCGTAAGAGAAATGCAAGGAATGACAGGGTTTGGGTTTACGCATGGCAGATAGACTCTCATGCGAGTACCCGAGAGCAAAAAACGACGAGCTTTCTCTCTGCGTCGTGGTTGAGCTGCCGTCTGGGGCGAGATGGCCGGTACCGTGTCAATACATGCCGTTTTCGCACCGTATAGAAGGCCAGCACGTCCACGGGCAAAAAAAGGAACGGGAGGAAATCCGATGCCGGCCTCTCCTCCATCACGACGGGTAACCGCGTGACAGCCCCTCCTTCACCGCTTCGCAGATCTTATTATTATTAATATTTTACCGCCTGGGGTCTCTGATAGTACGGGGCTGCAACATGCCCCACGTGTGACTTGGTCGGGGTGCAGACGCCCAATGACTGAATCCCTACTTCCTTTTACATGTTGCATCTCTCTCTCTCCAAGTAACTCGTACGAAGTACATATACGGACAGTATACGGAGTATTCGTACGAGTATACGAATACGAAGTACGAATATATATGTGCGAATATGTAAGGATATGTAGTCGTACTTTGATACCTGATATATCCCTGTCGCCGCCTCTGCCGCCGTTACCGCACCCACATTTATTTCCCCCCAAGCAACAAACCCTTTTGCTCTTGCGGCGGCATCGTGGGACCCTCTCTTTTTCTGTTCCTTCCCCCCCTTCGGAGTGCGAGTTGGCGAGGCGCCTCTCTCCCCCCTCTCGGGTCTTGCCGGGCCGACTGAATGACCGTCTTCTCCGACATGGACCCGAGCCCTGTCTCGGTCGAGGCCTCTGCCCTCTCGCAGCTCCGGGGCAAGACGGCCCTGATGGAAGCTGCCGAGGATATCTTCTACGGATCGGTATGCCCAACCCCCATCGCCGGCGTCGACGTCTGACCAGCTGCTGACCCTGCCAAATTCCCCAGGTCGCCGGCGTCGTCGGCAAGTACATCGAATACCCCTTCGACACCGTCAAGGTCAGGCTGCAGAGCCAGCCCGACCACCTGCCTCTGCGATACAAGGGCCCCCTCGACTGCTTCCGACAATCCATAAAGTCCGACGGCTTGCTGAGCCTGTACCGAGGCATCAGCGCCCCCCTGGCCGGCGCGGCCGCCGAGACGAGCAGCCTCTTCCTCTTTGAGAGCATCGGCCGCGAGACGCTCCATCGCACAGGCCTGTGCCCCCGCGGCGAGAGGCTGTCGGTCCCCGTCCTCTGGCTGACGGGTGCCTTTGCTGGCTTCTTCACCTCGTTTGTCCTGACCCCGATTGAGCTCGTCAAGTGCAAGGTCCAGGCGCCCCTGCTTGCCGACGGCGCCGTCGCCACGCCGCTGCGGCCGCTGTCTGTCGTCCGAGACGTATACCGCCATGAGGGGCTCCGGGGCTTCTGGCACGGCCAGGTTGGCACGCTGATCCGCGAGTCGGGCGGGTGCTCGGCCTGGTTCGGCGCAAAGGAGACGGCCACGTCCCTCTTCTACCGTCTCAGGGCCCGCTCAGCTGCCACGACGGCGGAGAGGAAGGCGCTGCTGGCCCAGCCTCTGCCCCTCTGGCAGCAGGCCGTCGCCGGCGCGTCGGCGGGTGTCTCGTACAACTTCCTCTTCTTCCCCGCCGACACCATCAAGTCCCGCATGCAGACGATGCCCCTCGGCGGCCTGGCAGAGAAGCGTACCTTCTGTGCCGAGGGCGCGGCTTTGTGGCGGCAGCACGGTCTGCGGGGGCTGTATCGGGGATGCGGTATCACCTGCCTCCGCTCGGCGCCCAGCTCGGCCTTTATCTTCATGGTCTACGATGGGCTCAAGCAACGGTTTCCTCTTCAATGAACAAGGGGGTGGGACATGATCTCTCGATTTGGGCACGGCACGGCAGGAATGGTCTTGATTCTCTCAAGGGGGCACCTTGTCTAGAAAACAAGACCCCCGTACTTGGGCAAAAAATAGGAGGCGACACTGGGGAGGAGATGTAGCAGACGGGTCTCAGACTCCTGGTGCTTCTGTCATGCCTGACACGAACCCCTCTGCGGCCTCGCGAATCGTCGACCACCGAGCGTGAATTGGGTATGAGCCCGCGTCCTACAGCCATAAATTTAGGCTGGTTCTCATCCTGACCAGGCATGAACTGAGCTGTCCACCAGGCCACAGCTGTTCAGGTGGACGGGCTTAGGATGATGAACCGACGCCATTGTGCCGAGCATTGCCCAGTGGCAGCACACTGTAAAATATTGGTTGTAGTCGGCAATCTGCGAGGTGCTAGTAAGGTAAGGAAGGCTGCCTGATTCCGGCAAGGTAAGGCTGCCTGGCTATAAACCAGTCCAAAACCTGTCGGAGTTTCGCTTGGTTGATCTTATATTCTACTCGTCAAACCGGAATGCCTTTGATTCATCGCCCAGCCAGGCACGGATCTCGTCCAACGCATCAAAGTCGTTCTGCGGTGTAGCGAACTGAACGTCCTCATCATACCACTCATAAGTGCGACCGACACCGTCTAACTCGCACCCTGCCGCCGACATGATCCAAAATCAATGATGACTGCCGTATCGTTGTGGATCATGATGTTGCTGGGATTAATATCGTTGTGTACGAGCCCCAACGAATGAAGATGTCGGATACCACTTTCGACGCCTCTGAGAAGGTGACTGTAGTCTTCTCCCTTGCGACGGACGGACCTCGATTGCCACTTCATGTAGTTTCCCGGGTTGACAGTCTCCGTTAACGTGCTGGAGTATTTGGCAAAGCAGATGCCTGTGATTCTGTCGTCAGATACCTGGCAACCGAGGTATCTGGCAATGTTGGAATGTGGATTTCGCTTTAGAACTTCGCAAACCCCTACTTCATCGAGAATGGAGTCTGCGATATAATTCGGTTGCGGGCCTCGATGGAGCCCATCATATGAGATCAATCGAGGTGTTTTGGTGTGAGTGTTGCATGGCAATGGGTCGGGTGCACGCGTGAATTCGGGGCGCCACGGAGGACAGTAGGCGGAGACGGGTATCAAGAGGTTATGACTGAGGTGTTCAACCCTGATCTCTGAGGGGGTAGAGTAGCGAGCTTTCGAAACTGCGTGGTACACTTCGTTGTCTCTCTGATACACAACGAGAGTGCCGGTGAAATGGAAAATACCATGGATCTCTTCAAACGCTTCGTTTGACTCAATCAAAACGTTCGCTCGGAGGAGGTGGCGTTGACATTGCATCGCCTTTTTGGAAACAGAAGTGAGTAAGTTACCCGTTGCCAACGGGTAAAGCCGACTTGTTGATTGGAAGGTTGTCGCATCGGAATGGAGCTCTCGTATCGGAACGGAGCTAGGAATATAGCTTATGCCGCGGGGCACAACTGTAAGCAAAGCTTTGCTATAGCCAGGGGACCTGTCGGGAAATGCGGTTAATCCCCGGGAGGAGACCTATCTAATAGCAGTATAGGATCTGCCGTTTGGACTCTATTAGACAGGTAGCCAATGGCCGCACTGGATTTTTTAGCCGGTTTAACCCCGGCCCTACTATAGCCAATTAGCGCACTAAATTTTTAGACTTTAGCTAATTATAGCGTGTTATTTCGGGGCAGCTAATCGCCGTACTTCGTTTTTATATAGGGGACCTATCGCACCGACTTATAAGGACCTATACCTAAGGGCGCGATTAAGATACCGTTAATTATACGTAATTAAGGTAGTAAAGCGAGGGAAAACTATATTATTCTTATCTAGTTCTATAAAAGGCTAGCTATTTTACGAGGCACCTTAAATAGGTGCGTAAGTAGATATAATAACCGTATAAGTACCGAGCTATATCTAGCTCGGTCTTATAGGCGCCGCTCTAATACGATATACCCCTTAGCGTTAAGTAATTAATCTAACGCTGCGAGAAGAAGCTATCGCGAGCGTTTATAAAGCCTTAAATACACCCTCCCTTAGTATTACGACCGTCCTTATTCCTTGCCTTTAATCCTCCTATATTTCCTTTATTCCCTATATCCGCCCGCGTATATCCTTTAAATTAAGCAACGCTTTAAACCTCTTAAACTTAGCTCTTAGGAGCGCTTTTATTAAGCTGTCTATAGGTATCTTAGCCGTTAGGATATATTTTACCGTAAAGCGCCTTTTCCTATATTCTTATTTAAGCTATATATTCTAAATGTCGATATAATAGAGCTTTATAGAGATACGGCCTTCTTTAACTATTAATCGTATAGTCTAAAGGTTATCGCAGTATATTTTTAAAAGTCTTACTATTTATCCCGTAGTAAATCTCTATTCGTCCCGGAGGTACTAAAGTACTATATATCCCCGCATCTCCCTATATCTCCCCGCGCCGATACGTAGTAAGGCATATAGCCGGGCAAGTAAAGCATAAAGCATATATTAAGGAGCCGCGCATATAGTAGAGGGCACGTAGTATAAGGCACGTAGTAAAAGGCATATAGTAGAAGGCACGTAGTAAGGCATATAGTAGAGCACGTAGCCGGGCAAGCAGAGCATAAAGCATATATTAAAGAGCTACGCATATAGTAGAGGGCACGTAGCATAGGGCACGCAGTAGGGCACGCAGTAGGGCACGTAGTAAAGGGCACGTAGTATAAGGCATATAGTAGAAGGCACGTAGCAAAGGGCACGTAGTAGAGCATATAGTAAGACACGTAGTAGGGTATAAAGCATATATTAATAAAGAGCCGCGTATATAGTAGAGGGCACGTAGTAGAGCACGTAGTAGAGCACTAAGCATATATTAAGGAGCCGTATATATAGTAGAAGGCATATAGTAGAGCACGTAGTAAAGCATTAAGCATACATTAAGGAGCCGTATATATAGTAGAGGGCACGTAGCAGAAGGCATATAGCAGAAGGCACGCATATAGCCCGCTAGGTATGCGCACGCAATTTAGGTTGGCGGGTATAGGTGCGGGGAGGCGCGGGGAGGTGCGGGGATATATAGTACTTCGGTACCTCCGGGACGAATAGAGATTTGCTACGGGACAAATAGTAAGACTCTACTTAATTAGGTGAACGTGTCAGCTTGGGGTCGTCTCTCGGGCCTCAGCCCTGCCCAACCGCCACCTCCATTTGTAGGCGATGGTCAGGAGTACTTCCGAAGATGGCAAGGAAGGAGGCAAGTAGGACCGGACCTGCTGCACATGTGTCCTGTCACGTGGCCCATGCGACATGCCAACTCATGCCTCGTTTTGCTGGCGCACGGGGTGATGGCAACGTCTGTCTAGATCCAAACAGCCCTTTTTTTCTGCCTCGCTCTTCGCGACACCCCTTTCGTGCTGAGCTGAGGCATGCAAGATGACATGCCCGCTAACCGGGTCATCGACACACTCGGCACACGCATGCATACAAATCACAAGTGACCGATTACCTGTTGACCAACGCAGCATGCACATGTGTATGTGTGCGCTTTACTGCAGATATGCACACGACAGCGCCTGCGAATCGAGACGTGGATGCATGCACCACTGCTCGCCTGCCCAGCCTCCATCACGGGCCCGTGGCATTGGCGAAGCCTTGTACGCCGCCAGCCTGCTGCCTCGACCAGCCTGGCCCCAAGACACGGGCACGCGCGTCGTGACGCGATGGTTCCCGACCCTCCAAGAAAGGTCCGAGGGGGATTGCTGGTCACACGGGCCAAAAAGTCGGACCTTTCGACTGGGGATGCCCTGAAAGATGGAGGAGCACAGCCCGATGCCTGCGCCGAAACTCGCACCAACGAGACAAGCCGACTCGAAGGCGTTCTCGATACGTGACGTCTGCGATCAGGTGCCCTTTGCGTGCGACGTCATTTCAGAGTTGCTCGTGCTGTGCTCTCAGGCACACGTGCGGTGGACAGAGGGATGGAATGGGCCGGGCCGGGCCGAGCTGCAGCAGCTCAACCCCCCGATCCAAGAACCAAGCAACCATGCGCATCGATGACGGTAAAGCAGAGCTGCGTCTCGAGAACGAGGCTCTCGACGACCATGGTTGACAGGGCGTTTTGAAGTTGGACGTCAAAGACAAAATTAGGCTCCCCCACGGCTTACGAATAATGGCGAGCAGCGGCCCCCACGTCAACCGTCGGCCTTTAGGGGACTACTATGTACTACTACTGGATTACCGACGGCAAATGTGCTGGCGTGCCAAGCGACAAGCGACAAGCGGGAGATGACGAGTTGACCGAGGGAGCCCATTGGTCCCAAGCCCAAGTCGGCACACCACCTCCCCGGTGGTGGCACAGACCCACGACGCCAGTTACGTACTTCGTACGAAGTACATACATACAACATATGTACGAATACATACAGACGCTCCACGTTGATTGCCAAACACCAAACACGGCAGCCATGGCCGGATCAGCGCCAAGTCGTTCCCAGAGCTCCCGTTTCTGGGTGACTGTGATGCGCCATTTGCATCATGGGATTGTCGCGGTTGTCCGGTAAGCACTTTGGAGCGTCGGGGCCGTCGAACCGGCCTTGCAGTTCTCAACAAGCGTCTGCGGCAAAGCGCTGAAACTAGGAGGATACAGTTGGAGGTTCCTGTGCCCCACCCGGGTAGACACCGACATATCCAGCTAGTAGTACCGGAAGGCCTTCCGGTCAAACCACGGCACGCGGTGCCATCCCCAGTATCTGCGATACATGTACTTCGTACTCCTCAGGTATCAGGTACTATCGTACTTACTTCGTACACCCCGCTCTCTTCGTTTGTGGAGCCAATCAACATTGGCCTGCGTGGATTACTACTGGGAAGGTACGGATGACTTAAGCGGACAACGAGACCAAGAGAAGCAGAGGGAAAGCCCGCAAAAAGGCCAAGACGAAAAAGAACGACAAAGGGGAACAGCAAGCGATGCACGCTGTTCCGCTCCGCGTGACCTGTCTCCCCCTGGCCTCGTCATCCCGCGTCCAGCGGTTGGGCTGTGATGCTGGGAGAAGACCAGACGGGCGACCTGACTTATAACGCGCGCGCTCGCCCCTGCTGCTCAAGAATCAAAAAGCAAGACCCGACATGCTGGCTGGCCTTACCCAGATGGAGCCAAGCGCGCGTTGCCTCCACACCGGTCTTTCCCACACGCCCCCCCCCTCCATCAATCCGAGTCGACGCCGGACCCAGCGCCCAAGCTCGTCACGGAGGCGTGCAGGTAGATAGATTCTAAACCCGGATCTACGGCCTTTACCCCTGTCTGTCAGCCTCCAGGCCTTTTCTGCTTCTTTCTTCGACGATAAGTAGGGAAGGCGATCCTGTCTGCCCCTCTTGTTGCCTTATTCCGGCAGACACCAAGGTGGACCTTCCTTCAGGGCAAATCTCTTGGATTATTTCCTCGGCCTTTTTCTCCGTTGGCACAGAAAGCCCTCACCCTCGTCGGTCCGCCGGACTTGTAGCAGAATGCTGTCCATGTCGATTGATAATGCCATGCCTATCAACGGGCAGGAAGCAGCCGCGTCTGCGGGGCGCGTCCAAGCGGCCCAGTCCAAGACGGCAGATGGAGGCTGCGTCAACGGCCAGGCGCGAAAGCATCACCACATCTGGTTGGTTACCGGCCCGGCCGGGTGCGGCAAGACGACGGTGGCCGAATACTTGGCAAAATCGCTTGACATGCCCTACATCGAGGGCGATTCGGTATGACATGCCCACGCTCGGTGATGTTGCTGGGCTCACAGCTCACACCAACGATACAGCACCACACACCGGCCAACGTGGAAAAGATGCGCGGCGGCACCCCGCTCACGGACGCGGACCGCTGGGACTGGTTAACGGCCCTTCGCGACGAGTCGATGCGCCGGATCAACCGAGGATCCGAGGGCGTCGTCGTGACGTGCTCGGCCCTCAAGCGCAAGTACCGAGACGTGATCCGAGTCGCCGCCTACTATGACCCCGATATCCGCGTTCATTTCATCTTCCTGAATGCCCCCGCCGAGGTGCTGCTGGCGAGGGTCACGAATCGGCAGGGCCATTACATGGGGCCCAGCATGGTCCAGAGCCAGTTTGACATCCTCGAGCGGCCCGCCGAGGTGGAGCGGGACGTCATCAGCATCGATGTCAGCCGCAGCATCGAAGAAGTCAAGAAGGATGCTCTGGCTCGTGTCTCGGACATTACCAAGGCCATCTGCCGAGACTAGATGGGCTTTACTGTACATGAGCGTGCCAACCGCTCCTCACGTGAACCGCGAGGGATGCTGGCGCCGCTCTTCTACTTGGACGGGGCTCGGGGCGTGCAATTCCTCGATTGTTGCTTTTTTTCTGGTTCTTAGGGATGCTTCGGAGTTGTTGGAGGCGTTTCGATAATGCTCGCCGCGCTGACGGAGCTTCAACCCGCAATGTTGGTCCCACGACACGTCTGCAGAAGTGATGAGACCGACCTGATAACTCATGGATCGGCAGACGTGTACGCACACGGGAGACGCACGCATCGGTGAACTTTTATTTTGATACAGGGAGAAGATGGGACTCCTGGAGTGCCGCAGAGCCTTGGGACGGTCGGGCAGTGCGTTTTCACCTGGCAAAACGCAGATGGGAAGGCAAGACAGGTTGGGCGTGCACCACATGGGGGTGAAAAGCTACGCCACGAGGGCTGCAGCCAGCTGGCACGTCGACGGCGACGCAGAAAGCGCCATTGCGAATATAGAGAGACAAGGAGAGACGGAGAGACAAAGAGGGAGGGGGAGAGAGAGATTGGGCGCCGCGTCTCGATGCCTCAGATTCAGCCCTCTTGTGCCGGGAGCTGCGGCAAGTCAGCACGTTTGTACATGCAACAACCGTACGAATTACGAATACCTAGAGTACTACTAGGGGTGTAATCTGGACACGTCATGGCCTATCTACTAGTATCCATGGCAGTCTCGAATGCATGCCTGTTTGGGCGTGCAAAGTACGGAGTATACTCGTTCGTCATGCGCCGGTCGGCCCAGACAGCTCATTCATACATTCACCCCTGTGTTCAACCAGAAGCGCAATGTCGGCCTAGACCACGGGGAAGCTCGGCAGCGGGATCCCAGCCGGCAGGGGTTCGGCGTGCGTTGGACCCCGGGATATCTGGGCTACTGATAACTCGTACTAGATGCATACGATATTCGTACGAGTTACGAAGTACTTCGTACTTCGTATGCGTTGGGTGGTGAGACATGGGACGAACGCCGTGCCGGGGTGATGGGGGAGAGAATACGGAGCACGGATAGGAGAAGAAGAGAGGCGGTGCCGGGGTGATGGGGGAGAGAACAGGAGAAGAGGAGGGGCGGTGCCGGGTGAGGCGGAGAGAAAAAGGAGAAGAATAGAACGAGGCGTTTACACATACATGTTCATGGTTGAGACCATCCATGTTTGTGACTCATGCCCAAGGGACATCGTGGCTGTCTTGCGCGACGCTCAACAGGCATCCACCCAAGTCGACGGCGGCCTGCACGAATACGATAGCCCTCTGCAGGGCGAGGGGAGCTGCAGCAGGCATGGGGACGAGAGCTGCCGTGAAAGAGTGGCGAGGAGGAGGCTCGTTGGCGCAGACGGCGTATACATGGGACAATGTATTGCTTGGCTGCCGATGACGAGGGTGAGATGACACGGGATTGGCAACGAAGCAGCAAAGACACACACAAAAGAGGCCACGTGCGCATACATGGACGTAGCTGCCATGTCATGTACGATATGTTGCCTGTCTTGGGGGGCCATATGGGCGCACCTGCCTGGTAGGGAGGGTAGGGGTGATGCCATCTGATAGGCAGGCAGGCAGGGAAGGAGGCGGCAGGCAGGCAGAACAAACAGGCAGTCGAGACGGAGGCACATGGCCCATGCTTGATCCCCCCCGCCCCCCTCCCGACTTGATCCATGACCCGTTTGAGCCGTTTCATGTCTGGGACTGCGGCAAAGAGAAAAGAGGGAAAAGAGGCGACACGACCCGGGGGGCTACCTCGGGTGCAACACCACGACGTCGGGCTCACCACCCGGACAGCTACCTCGGGTGCAACGCTCACCACCCGGACAGCTACCTCAGGTGCAACACCATGACGTCGGGCTCCTCGACAACCCGGCGCACCACCTCGGCAGCGCGTGCCATGGTGGCGCCGTCGACGACGCGGTGGTCGGCGCTCCAGCTAAAGTTGCAGACGTGCTTGCGGACGACGCGGTCCTGGTCGTCAAAGGCCGGCACGACGCGCATGCGGCCGATGCCGAGAATGGCCACCTCGCGCTCGACGACGACGGGGCTGAGGTAGGTGCCGCCAATGTTGCCAATGTTGGACACGGTGATGGTGCCACCCGCCATGTCGCCCGGCGAGAGCCTGCCCGCCGCCGCCAGCCGCTGCAGCCGGCCCAGCTCGCCCGCCATGGCCACGATGCTCAGGGACCCGACGTCTTTGATGACGGGAACCACCAGCCCCTGCGGCGTGTCCATGGCCACGCCAATGTTGTGCTGCGACCGCATCACCAGCGACGGCTTGCCGCCGCTGTCGGCCGCGTCCACCTCGACGCGCGCGTTGAGCAGCGGAAACTGGTACAGCGCCATGGACACGGCCTTGATGATAAAGGGCAGATACGACAGCTTGGTCGGCTGCTGCTGGTTGGCCTCGTCCAGGCCCGAGCCCCCCGCCGCCGCCGCCGACGACTGCTGTGCGGCGAGCACCCGATTGAGCCGCGCCCGCAGCCTCGCCAGATTCGACAGGTCCAGCTCGTCGGCGTAGAGAAAGTGCGGAATGGCCAGCGACCGCGTCATGGCCTTGAACATTTGCTGCTGCGTCTGCGTGAGCGCCACGCGCCTCTCCGTCTGCTGCTGCTGCGCCGCACCCCCGTCGTGCCCCGTCGCCGGCTGCGCGCTTGCCTCTCTCCTCTTGACAAACTTGTAAATGTCTTCCTTGAGCACCCGCCCGTCCCTGCCGCTGCCGTCAATCTCGGCAATGTCCACCTTGAGCTCCTTGGACAGGTGCCGCACCGCCGGTGTCGCCAGCGTCGCCAGTTCCCCTTTGAACCTGCTCTGGTCTTGATTGCTGCGGCTGGATGCGCCCGTAGCTTCCGCGGTGGCATGGCTCGAAGGTGCAGCAGGCGCGGAGGGTACCGGCGTCGGTGCCGTTGCCCCCTCCTCCTTGTCGCCCTCATTGCCCGGCTCTGCGGCCGCTTCCCCCGCAACGTCGATGTCGACAAAAGGCTTGCCCACCTTGGCCATGTCGCCAGCCTCGTAGTACAGATTCTTGACCGTGCCGGTGAAGCGGCTGGTGATTTCCACCGACGCCTTGTCGCTCTGGACCTCGCAAAGCGGCGAGAACTCCTCGACCCGTGCGCCCGGCTGGACGAACCACTGTATCACCTCGCACTCGACGATGCCTGTCGCAAAAAGCAGTCAGTCTCCCTGCAGCAATGTCCCCCGAGGCGGAAGAAGCACCCACCCTCGCCAATGTCGGCCAGAAGCACGGGCTTCACGGCGCGTAGCCGCCTCGACTCGGTGAACCACCTCGGCGCGGACCCGGCCAGGCCTGCGGCGGCACCTCTGGCCACGGCCATGTTGCCCATGGCCCTGGAGGCTTGCAATTGCCTGCGCAACGCCCTGGAGCCCCGCTGGAGGAACATGGTGCGTGCCAGCCAAGGAACCCCGCCCGAGAACGCGACGAATCCACTAGACAGACTAGGCGGTGGCGGGTGAGCGCGGTTTCGCAGGTACAGAGTTGCGGGGCCGCGAAGAAAGAAGACGAAGTTGCCCTCGTGCAAGGAAGGAGCTATCAGAGTGAAGAATTAGGAGTCAATGGTGAAGGAGCAAAGTATTCGAGGCCGGGAGAGAGGGCAAGAGGGCGAATCCTTAATGGCTTGAATCGGCACTGCGTCGTGGAGGGGTGGATGAGCCGCCGCGAATAGCCGAAGGCAGGGGGTGCGGAGTGGAGCCCGGAGGAGTCTGGCCGCGCACTCGTTCCGCGCTTACATACACAATAGTTCCCAACGGGTACCTAGAAACTTGACCAAGCTCGCCAGAGAAAATCCGCCGGAATCAACAGTGGAATCAACAGTCACCCGGGGCAGAATCGAACCAGGCCCAACCTCCCCCCCCTACGCGCCCGCCCTATGCCTCCGCGCGGGCTGGAGCCGGCCGTCGCCCGCCTCGCCACCGGCGTCGGAGCCGACTGCTGGTGGTGGCGCCGGTGGTGGCAGCAGCAGCAGTCCACGGCGGTGCTCGGCCCTCATGCCCGCCAATGCTGCGCCCGCCGCGGCCTCGCCCAGTCGGCAGCCCGCCTGGCGCCGTCGCCGAAGCCCGATAGACCAGGCGCCGGCGCGTCCATGGATCCCCGGAGCCGCGTGCCCGGGACGCCCATCGAGGCGCCGCGCAGCTACGGCAAGCGCTTCCTGGACGGCTTCACGCCCAAGCCGCTGCCGCGCCCCATCGGGATGCCGCTGCCGCCAAAGGCCGGCGAGAACACGGGCTTCGACCCCCGGACGCTGAAGGAGCGCCGTGAAGACTTTGTCAACCACGACAAGCACCTGCAGCGCCGCCAAGAGCTGTAAGCCCCCCCCCTTGACTCTCGAGGCTTCCCCTTGCTGGGGGGGCTATCCTTTGTACGGAGAGCTCACGATATCCGTCGCAGCATCGTTCAGTTTTCGCGGCCCTACTTCCGCGACTGGAACAACCTGCAGTTCCACGACGGCAAGTCCTTCATCGCGCCCCCGCGCCTCTTCAAGGCCGACTTCTCCCTCTTCTTCCCCAACCTCTACGGCGAGCCAATCCTCGACTCGGACCGGGCGCCGCGCAACACGACGCCGCTCCTGACGGGCAAGATCTCCGTCGTCGCCATCTTCAGCAGCCAGTGGGCCGAGCGGCAGGTCGCCTCGTTTGTCTCGCGCGAGGCCAACCCCGCCCTGCACGACGTCGTCGCCCGCAACGACGACGTGGCCCAGGTGGTGCACGTCAACTACGAGGACAATTTCGGCAAGGCCTGGCTTGTCCGCCTGTTTCGCCGCTCCCTGCGCAAGAGGTTCCCCGAAAAGGACTGGGGCAAGTACCTCCTCGTCCCCAGGCGCGTCACCGACGATATCCGCGAGTCCATTGGCCTGCTCAACTCAAAGGTCGGCTACATATACCTCGTCGACGAGCACTGCCGCATACGCTGGGCCGGCAGTGGAGATAGCTACCCTGAGGAGAAGGACAGTCTCACCCGGGGCGTCGCGCGATTGGTCGACGAAGTCAAGAGAAGAAGCAGCCCTCCGACCACGGCACCGTCAAGGGCTGATTTGACACCCCCCCCCTAAAAAAAAGGCCCCTTCTATGGTGGTGACCGAGGCCCTGCCGGGTTGTCCTGTACAGATAGAGATAGAACGCCGATACCCCACCAAACGCCGTTGCACATAGCGACCAGGACACCCGCAGCGACTCTCCCGTGATGCTACGTGAACCACCAGAATGCAAGGAAACACGCCGCGATGAAGCAGCCCATGATGATTCCGTCCCTCCTCTTCTTGGCCGATATCCTGCCAATCAGGCTGTTGATGCCGGGCACGTGACTCGCCGCCATGGTGATGCGACGGTTGATGCCCGCCAGCGTCTCTCTTTGGATGAGGAAGTTGTCGTTGACGGCGTATGCCTGGCTCAGGACGCTGTCGGCCATGTTGTGGCTGTTGTCGACGCGGTTGCGCTCGTCGAGCATGTACTCGGCCTCGGCGGCCTCGGGGTTGTTGGCCCGGTACTGGTCGATGTCGGACCGGACATTGGTCAGGAGATTGGCCCGGTCGCGGGCCTGCTGGAGGGTGCTACGCAGGCGGCCGAGGTCGCGCTTGTGGGCCGTGAGCTTCTCGCGCAGCAGCGAGAGGTTGTTTTGCTTCAGGGCCGACGAGGTGAGGGACGCTTCCGAGTCGAGCAGTCGCGACAGCTGGGAGACGACGGACTCGCGCTGCGTGTTCCGCCCAGTGTTAGCGACGCCGGCCGCGGTTCCTCGGGGTTGGTGGCTCCGACCTTTTCGAGCAGCTCTTCGATCTTGGCCTCGGCCTGGCGTTCCTCCTCGGCCGGCTTCGGCGGGATGCTGGCAGCCGCCGAGAACTGCGAGTAGGTGTGGAAGAGGTTCTCGGTCTGGCGCTCCGACGGTTAGTTAGGCCTTGAGGGGAGAGGAGAGGCGGGCGAGACGGCAGGGCTCGCGGTCGGGAGGGGGCTTTTACCTGCGTCTCCAGAGTCCTGGCCTGTTGCCGCAGCTGGGCCCAGCCTCCGCTTCCTGATGGCGCCGACATGGTGGTGAACTTGGAGGTGAGCTGACGTCGGTCACGAGATACGGCGGGTTCGGGGGGCACATGCTCCACGCCGCTGGCTTCACTGACGAGGTGAGGTACGTACTCCCTTACCTAACCTCCCTTTCGTCACGACCCTGCGCACGTGATTGACCCCCCCACTGGACCAATCACACCGACACCACCTTACTCGGCCCAAGTCCGGCGCACACAACGGAAGCCCTAGGGCAAAATTTCGTCGTCGACCCCATGCAGCCGGAGGCCAACCCCTCCCCAATTCGATTGATTTTTTACGAAAGGGCCCACGCTGCGACGACTTCCCGACGCACTCGGTCGACACGCTTCGCAAATTCCCCCATCCAAGATTATAAACATGGTGAGTCCGCCCGCCCATGTCCTCGCCTCGTCCATCCCCTTCGCCGCGACGACCTCTTTTTTCGACTGCACCGGCCTTGGCTCGTTGGCGCGCCGCAACACGCGGCGCCTCTGGCCGTGACGACCGATTTGCAACGGCATCCCGAGGCCGCCCGCCATTCACCCCCGACGACATCAGAGAAGGACCGAGTCTCGAAACGACAATGAACCGCCGCTTGCTCTCACCGTTACACTCGTCGTTGGGGGGGAGGGGGGAATCATGTCCGCTGACGATGCCTCGTTAGTCGTCGAGCAAAGTCAAGGCCGTCCAGCTCTGGGACAAGAGCAAGGATGATTTGACGAAGCAGCTCGCCGAGCTCAAGACCGAGCTTGGCCAGCTCCGCATCCAAAAGATCGTCTCGTCCGGCACCAAGCTGACCAAGATGTGAGCCGCCCCCCGACCGAGGCCCTTGCCGCCTGTGCCGCCTCGAAAACCGGGCGGAAGCCTGAGATCCCAGACGTGCTGACCCGTTCGCAGCCACGACCTGCGAAAGTCCATCGCCCGCGTCCTGACCGTCATCAACGCCAAGCAACGCTCCCAGCTGCGCCTTTTCTACAAGAACAAGAAGTACGCCCCCCTCGACCTCCGCCCGAAGCAGACCCGCGCCATCCGCCGCCGCCTGTCACCCCAGGACAAGGCCCGCGTGCTGGAGAAGACCAAGAAGCGCAACATGCACTTTCCCCAACGGAAGTTTGCCGTCAAGGTACGACGCCTCCATCGCGCCCTCGCACCCCGCGCAAAGGTGTGCTCCGGCACCATGAGCCCGTGACTGACAGACCGCTCGCCGCAGGCTGCCTGATTGTGACGGTGCAGTAGCTCAAGGGGCACACGCAGCGGCATCACGGGTCGGGGAAATGGGGGGTTATCGAGGCGTGGCGTGCTTTTTTTTTCTCGGAACAAAAGGCTTCGAAAGTTGCATCGCATGGCTCTGGGGAATCTTGGTCTGAATTTGTACTTGTTTCCCGGTTTGGGCCTCGTGCTGGGGTGACGACACGTCGTCCTCCATGGGCCGCTCCGCCTGCAGCCCTTCAATGAGAAAGCAAAAAAAAGAGATCATGATGAAGCCCGTGGTGCCTGCTCAACCCTGCCTTGATACTCCACAGACTGTACTTGACTGCCATCTGCGTCCCGTGGTTTTGTTCCTCCTTGAATCTGACAATGGAGACAATGTCCCCAATCTTCGTCCTGCACAGCAACTCGGGTATATACGGGTATCTGTCATCCCAGTCATCCGTTTCCAATGCACTCCCCCCTTGCTCGGTAAATGAAATGGTCAAGACCGGAAATGCAAACACCATGCACCTGTATCCTCGTCTCTCCACGAGACCCAACCTCAACGCCAATGCTTCAACGCGGTGACAGCTGCATGGTCCAGGCTTCTGTACATTGACATCACTGCCATCGTTCATCATTGGTGTTTGCCCTCACCATGGTGCTTCACCGCCCAAGGACCTCTGGTCCACCATGGCTCCACGAAGCTGATCCTCAACCAGCTCAAACCTGTCGGCGCCGAGGGCTTTCAAGCCGGCTTTGCCCCTGACCCCGACCCCGACCTTGGTCTTGGCCAGTTTCGACACCCTGTGGACCTGGGGCTTGGGCATCACTTTGCTGAGGAGGGCGTCCACTTCGGCAGCTTTGTCTCGGTGGTTTGTGCTCAGGTGCCGCCGAAGCTGATCCAGCCTGTGGAAGTCCTTGCCGCAGAGCTGACATTCGTGCATGCCCTTGACGTTGTGCGTTCTGCGGTGTTTAGACAGGTTGGAAGACTCGCTGAATCTCTTGTGGCAAATCTCGCACTCGAGCGGCTTGTCACCCGTGTGCGTGCGCTCGTGCATGGCTGCCTTGGGAGTAAGCGACGATTCTCGGGGCAGACAGGACAGTTTCCACTACTTACTCAGGGCACTCTGCTGTTTGAAGGCGCAGCCGCAGCCGGGGAATTTGCAGACCCAGGGCGTCTCGCCAGTATGAATCCTCATGTGCTGGTCAAGGGCTTGCTTGGCGGACAGGGACGCTCCGCAAACCTCGCAACGGACCGGCTTGTCTGCTCCACGTCAGCTTCGCCAAGGTGAGAGTTCCGAGGGTTCCGTCCACTTACATCCCGTGTGTACCTGCATGTGCCGCTCCACTTTGCTTCGCTGGGTGAAGCACGTATCCCTTGCGCAGTTTGCCCAGCCGCACCGAAACCCCCCTCGGGCCTTCTTCAGCTGCTTGAGGTGGTCAAGTTTGCAGTGCTTCTGCAGCTGCTCGTCGTCGTCGAAGCGCTTGCCGCAGATGCAGTCGCCGTTGCCCGTTAGCCAGCGACAGAGGAACTGGTCCTCCCGAGCCAAAGATTGAGGTTCTGACGCGTCAAAGGACGTTTTGGAGACCTCGGAGAAGCTGACTTCTGCCATGGCCGCCGCATCGGTTTCAAGCGGCGAGGGTGTGGTCAGAGAGGACGGTGTCGTGCAGAGAGACTGGCCAACCGACAGATTGGTCAGGGGCGACGGTGATGGCGAAAAGTGCTGGCCAAAGGGGGCATGAGAGGTCGCGTGGTATCCCATGCCAGACGAGCGCTGCTGGGACGGGTTGCCTTGGACATGGACTCGAGGGTGGGGTGCCTCTGGAAACCTGGGCAGGTGAGGTTGGAGCATCGGAGCCGGCCTGTGCTCTTGGAAGATGTGTTGCGCAAAGGCATTTGGGTCCTGAACCTGGAAGCCGCACTCAAGGTCATGGAGCTGAGACACATAGGAGTCCGTCGCGCCGTCGTAAGGACGAAACTTGGGCAGCGTGCACCGGGAAATCAATTGGCCTGGGTCATTAGCCACACAGGTGCCGGTATGGGCCAGGCCGTGAGAGGCATCGTGGTATTGCATGATGTGGTTCGCGAGAGCGTACTCAATCGGCATGTGGAAGGGCGGGTTGGGAAAGCTGGGTAGCCCATTGGTCGACATGGACTCCATGGAAAGGCTATCGCAGGGTCTCTCGAAGAAATGGACGAGGGATGGCGGCCCGCCCCGGGATGGCGCAGAGGCGGAGGCTGGAGGCTTCATGAAACCTGCCTGGACCATGTGTAGCTGGCCATCGCCGCCAAAGGAGGCGAGGGCTGCAGCTGCAGCCTTGTCGCGGTCCGTCATGGCGTGGCCAGACGACGGCTGCTTACCGAGCGTCGTGTCTGTGAGGCAGCCCTCGTCCATGCAAGGGCGACTCGCACCCTGACAGTCCTCGTCGAGACACAGTTGAGGGCTGCCGCAGGCATCGTCGTCGCAGCAAACGCCATGGCCAGCGTCGCCGCATTGGCTGGGGCAGGAGCCGTCGCACTCGGAACTGCACTCCGAGGCACAGTCGTCGTCTTGGCAGAAGCCGAAGTCGCCGTGATGCAGGGCCGGGTTGTTCAGAGCCGAGTCGTTGAGGAAGCTTTCCCACGAGTACTCATGGGCTTGCGCCTCGAGCTCGGACGAGGTCCCCACGGGGTTCGTCGAGTGATGGTATTGCTGTGGCCGAGGAGGCGCCTGGGGTAGACTTCGAATGGTGCTCAGGGCAGCATTGGGCTGCAGGAGAGGCGCGAAGCTAGCCTGGTATTTGTGACTGTTCCGGGGCTGGCGAAAGTGGTGGTGGTGGTCCAGGCATGAGTCGTCGTCGTGGGTGCAGGGGGCGAACAGCCTGTCGAAGCCGTGGGAGAGGGTATTGTTCGCGGCCATCATGGCACCGAGGTCGAGGGGAAGGTTGAGCATGTCGTTGGCAGACGGGCCGCTTGGATTCATGTGGCCGTCAAAGGCCACGTGTGACGGGTCCATGGTGAATGGTCAAGGTTCGCGATGCATGTCCGCCGCGCTGACGGGACGGACGTGTGCCGGTATAGCGGTCGACAATGGCAGGTCAGGTAGGTAGTGGGAGGGTAGTAGGTAGGTGGCTGAGCAAAAGCAACGGCGGAAATGGTAGTAATTGGCGATTTTGCTACCCGGCGTGGATTGAAAGATGGGAGGTCGAGGGCGGGCGGGTGTCCGTGAGGAGTTCTGTGGGTGGGTTGTTGCCCCGGGCCCAGGGCAGGCAGGTGCGAGCGAGGACCCGGATGGCCCACGGACGGGGTCCTTTGTCCTGATGAGGTTTTTGGAGAGAGGGAAAAATAGGTGGGCACGAATGGGTAGGCCGTGGCGGGGTAGGCTAATGTACATACGAAGTACAATGCGGAGTACTCCGTAGGTACTTTACGGACATGTACCGACCATATTGGAACAACAGCTGTTTTCTTTGATGAACTGCGCATGTTCTGTACAGTAGGTACCTATGGGGTCCGTACAGGCCTGTGTGGTAATCACTCAAGGTACGAGGTACGTACCTCTCTTCAACACTCTGTTCGCGCTAAGGCGGCATTTTTCTTACCATTTATGCGCGCAAAAACTCGAATCAATGTCACGTTTCCTCTGCCAACGTCCCGTGCGCGTGGCCAACTTGGGCGTGGTTCCCACAGTTCGGGGTCCACCGGCCGGCACTCGGTCATGGAAAAAGTGAGGCCATTTCTCGCCTTTTGAAGACACGAGTATGTACAGTACGTAATTTAAAAAGGACCGAGAGATGAGAGATGGAGCCTCCGTACTCGCACCGGTGCTGTAGGTACCCCCCTAGTAGTAATACACTGCAGGCTACCTGGTGTGGTGTAGGTGCAGGCTGCACAGAGGCTCCCGCTGTATACTAACCGGCCGATAACGCACAACTCCCAACAATGCCCGTGTAGCCAGCCACACAGTCTCGGATCCTTGTGGCGCTCCAAAATGGCGGGCATGGCACAGCCTCACCTCCCCGGTAACTGGATCCGTATTCGTACTCCCCTCACCACTTCACCTCGTCCTCCTCCCATCTCACTCGCCCCCCCCCCCCCCGGTGAGCCCCAAACTCCATCGCCGGCACTCGCAGCAGCAACTCCTGCCCTTTTGGCCGTGACGCAAAAGCCATGGGCAACCTCTGCGGCAAGCAAGAGGCCTCTCAGGAAGCCTCCCCGCCCGGCCGCCGCCTCGGCTCAACCCCCGCCGCCACCCGCAAAGCCACGTCGTCGGTGCCCCCCAAGGTCGGCGGCCCCCCGCGCACCCTCGGCTCCGGCCCCGGCTCCGGCTCCGGCCCCGGCCCGTCGCAGCCATCCTCCGCCGAGGCCTCCTCTTCGTCCGCCCACGACGACGCCCGCAAAAGGGCCGCCGAGGCCGCCGAGGTCGGTCCCCCTCTCGTCTCCTCTCCCCTTCGAGTTCCTCCGAGACAAGGCGGGACTAACATGGTTTCCACACTCGCTCACAAACTCGGCTCCAGGCTCGCGCCCAGGCTGCCGGTAAAGGCGGCAAGCTGCAATCCCAGCTCTCCGCCCAGAAGAGACAATCGCGCTCCGACACCATGAAGAGGGTCAGCTCTCGGGAGCAGCGTGCCCGAGACGCCGACGACGCCGCCCGCGCCCGCAACTGGGACTAGACTCTACGCGTAACTCGTACAATCGTGGACTTTGCCGCCGCTCCAACACGCTCTCACGGCAAAGACCGTCATCTCCCGCCTCTCGTCGAGCCTTTACTCATCCGTCTGTCGTGCATGGGAGGCTTTGTGCGTCGTCGGTCGGCCCTGTGTAACCCGCCCAGGCCAGTCAGTGGACGACTCGACTGCATCAAATTCGAACACGCAAGCAAGCGCCCTTGACTACTGGCCTTTATCATCTGGGACTGCCTCATCTGGGACTGCCTCATCTGGGACTGCATCATCTGGGACCCGGCTACACCATGACGCATGCCTCGCCGTCAACTCACACACACCGTCAGATGTCCATGCATAATGCGCAGCCGTTGTCCTTGTCAACATTTTCGACCACTCATTGGATGGGCCAACTATCCTGCGACTGAATATAGAGCACCGGGAGCAAGGAGCAGATAGGCGGACATAATCCACCGCAAACCGACTCCATGTGCTACCGCTTCTGCCGTGCACATGATGCGGCCCCCCCAAAGCCAGCACAAATTAGCAACTGCCCGTTGCTTTCCCACACAATTTCCCATGTTCTGGCGTCAAAGCCTCCCTTGCCCCCCTCGGAGCAGACGAGTCCAGCAACTACTAGGTGACCGTGTATCGTCCGCTCGCGGGAGCCCTGTTGTCTGCATCCACGGCCGCAATCGTCGCCTCCCTCAGCAGCCTCGTCATCTCCTGCAAAGCCGAGCTCACCGCAACCTCGGTGTCGCCTTCGATCAGAATGTAGAGCTTCGGGTCGGCATTCGCAGGAACCTCCTTGCCGGGAGGGTAGAAGCTTCCCTTGGTCGTGATGGAAGTGCCCGTCGAGTCGAGAATCTTGGCCACGTTGGTGCGGTTCGTCACGGCCCATCTTGCCTTTTGCGGAAAGTCGTTGATCTCCAGCGTCGCGTGGTAGGCTCCGGCGTCGGGGCCCTTGTTGTCAATGGGCTGGCCGGATCGGAGCTGGCCCGACTTGCCGAGCCGGCTGTTGATGGCACTGACGGCCGAGCTGACCTTGTCCAGAGGGTTCTTAACCTTGTCTCCTGTCGCCGGCGCGTCGCCGCCAGTGCGGACGGGCTTGTTGTCATCTGCCTCGGGCTTGTGACTGTCGCGCGCCTGCACCATCGACGCGGCCGCTCTGATGGCATTCAGTGCACTCTCGCCCTTTGCCTCGTCCTTCTTCTCTTCCTTTTCCTCTTCCTCCTCGCCCTCGGCTCTGTGTGTCCGGCGCTGAACTTGGCGGGCAGCCTCGCGTTCCTTGTCCAGGCGATCGAGCCCTTTACCACCAAAGCCTGACGTGTCCTTGGCCTTGCCCGCCTTTACCTTCTCCCGGTGCGCCTTTCGCATTTCGTCCAGCTTCTCCGGCACAGGCTGGCCACTCTGCTCCAGTGCCTTGGCGATGCCCGGCGCGCAATTGTCCTGCTCCGGCGTCACAAACGTGACGGCCACGCCGGTGTTGCCGGCGCGGCCGGTGCGCCCGGCACGATGGACGTAGTCTTCCATGTGGTTCGGAGCGTCGTAGTTGATGACGAGCATCAACTGCTTGACGTCGAGGCCGCGCGCCGCGACCGAGGTTGCGATGAGGATGGGGACGACGCCATTCTTGAAGTCGGAAATGGTCGAGTCACGGTCCACCTGATCCTTGCCACCGTGGATGGACATGCACGGATACCCCTTGACCATGAGCTCCTTGAGCAGATCATCCGCCTTTTCCTGCCGCTCCACAAAGATGAGTGTGCGAGCGTCCTCGTCTCGATCGTAGAGTTCGCCGAGGAGCTCCAGGACGCGCAGGAGCTTGGTCGTGTCCTCCCGGACTTCCACGATTTGTTCAATCTCCTTGGCCACGACGCTGCGCCCGCCGACGGTAATCTCGACGGGGCTCTTGAGGACCTTTTTGATCAGCGAGTCGATGATTCGCGGCATGGTGGCCGAGAAGAGAATGGTTTGCCTGTCGGGCCGCATGTTGGCGAAGAATTTCATCACCTGGGGCTCAAAGCCCATGTCGAACATTCTGTCGGCTTCGTCGAGAACCACGTAGGTGACCCGCTTGAGGTTCGTGACTCGGCCCTGGTTCGCGGCCAGCAGATCAATCATGCGGCCGGGGGTGCACACGATGATGTCGGCGCCTCGCTTGAGCTCTGCAATCTGGTCACGCACAGGAGCCCCTCCATACGCACAAACGGCGCGCAGGCCCATGTCCCTGAGAAAGGGCTTGCAGTCCTTGTGGATCTGCACCGCGAGCTCGCGCGTCGGCGTCATGATGAGACCGACGGGTCCGTCCGTGTCCTTGGGCGGGGCCTGGTCTTTGATGTGTCGAAACATGGGCAGGAGGAACGCAATCGTCTTGCCCGAGCCCGTCTTGGCCACCCCGATGACATCTCGCCCCGACATCAAGGCTGGTATGGCCTGCATCTGGATGGCCGTGGGCTTCTCGTAGCCGAGACCGCCGATGATGTCCAGCGTCTGACGCGACAGGCCGCACTGGGACCACTTCTGAACCGGCTTTGGCACATTTTTGCCCTTGACTTTGATGTCGTCGAGCTCCAGGCGCAGGTCGGCCACGTCGGCTTCCGACAAGCCATTCAGCTCCGTGGGCTCGACCCAAAAGTCTTTGCGAACCGGCTCAATCTCGATTTTGGTGTAGTCGGTGATGGGGATGTCCTTCTTCTTGCGTTTGTTGGCCATGGCAAGGATGTTGTCCGCGTTGCCGTCTGCCTTTTTGTCAAAGACATTCTCCTCGTCGCTAAAGTATGCTTCTGGCTCCTGCAGCTTCTTTGAGCCACCAGACGGCTTGCTCGTCCTCGTCACGTCCGTCTGCTTGAGATCAGCCATGAAGGCATCGAGGGGGTCCACGTCTTCCTCTTCATCGATGTCCATCGACTCGGCGGGGGCCGGCTGCTCGGCAGGGTCCGCAACCGCAGGGTCCGCAACGGCAGCCTCGCCACTCCCGACGGCGTCTCCATTAGTTTGCTGTTCGGGCTGCGCAATGGCGTCAGTGGCCGCTTCCACTTGCATCGCTTGATCCTCTGGCTGAGTTTCAGCCAGCCGCCGTCTCTCGTGGGCGGCGCGGTCGGCAGCAACAGCTGCCTCTTCGTCCTCGGCAACGTTATCACCGGAGCCGTAATCCTCGTCTTGGTCATCATAGGGAGTAACGTCATCCTCCACGATCAAGGCTGGAAGCCTCTGAAGCTTGCGCTGGACGTTATCCTCTTCGTCAAGATTAATCTTCCGCTTGTTGGGAAGCCTATCGTTTTCCGCCTGAGTCCTCCCGAAGCCGAACCCGCTTGCCTTCTCGCGGTTTGCGGGCAGAGCCGACGCTTTTCGAGCTCCGTTAGCCAGGGCCAAGCGACACGCTTGAGTCCGCGACTCACCTGTGGGAGCCTGAATGCCTGCTGCCGCCGCCGCGGGGCGGGGCGGCGGCGGCGGCGCGAGCTGACCCGGCTGACCATTGAGCGAACCTAACACAGACTTGGAGGAGTCATGTGATCGCGACGCAGCAGACTTCTTGGCAATGGATTTTGGGTCAAACTTGCCAGCGTACGGCTGCGCTGGAGACGCGCTCTCCGGCTCATTGGAGGCACCGGACGAGGTGACAGGCGGCGTGACAGGCGTCGTCAAGCTTGGCGGGCCCATGGCCGTCTTCTTGTCCATTTCGGCCAGGAGCTTGATGGCCTGGCTCATGTCGCCCGGGTTTTGCGCCTTTTGCTTCTGGGTCTCGCTCTCCTTCTTCTTCTTCCACGCCTCGAGCTTGGCGAGACGCTCGGCTTTTTTGTCGGCATCCGACTGGGGAACATTTTGCTTGGGCTTTTGAGCCTGACGCAGCGACTGGTTAGCGTCGACCGAGGATGGGTAGGGATCAAGACCAACCTCGTCGGGGGCCCCTCTCCCACCGTCGCCCAGTGGCGTGCGCCGGAAGCTGTTGCGAGTAGACGAGTCAGCCGTCCCCTCACGGCGCGAGCGAGCCCTGTCGCGGGAACCATTGCGGCTCCTTTGACTGGGGTCGCTCTCGCGGCTCCTGTGACTCGGGTCGCTCTCGCGGCTTCGGTTCCGCCTGCGCTCGGGCGATGGAGGCCTCGCAGCATATCTGTCTCGGGACCTGCGCCTGTCTCTATTGCCCCTGTCGCGGTAGTCACGACGAAGGCCAGCACGGTGGAAGCCATCATCTCTCCGGTCTGGAGAGCGCTCTCGGTGGCGAATCACGTCTCGGGTTTGATCTCGGTTATGGAAACGCCCGCCGCGATCATGCTGCCGGCGCTGATGGCGGGGAAGATGGACGGATGAGCTTCATCGTGAAATGGAAAGAGAGGTGGTCAAGGAGGGGGAGGGGTAGCCTCACATCCGGGCTGCGCGAGCGGCTGGGACGTCGATGGTCCCTCCCGTCATCACGCCGGTCTCTGCCCCGACGATCATCATCTCTGCGGCGGTGACGAGAGCCGTCATGGCTTCCTGCAGGAGCTGGTGAGCGCGAGTCTCTTGGCCGAGCCATGGTGGTGGCGCAAGCTCAGAAAGACGCTACGTTGATGGTGAGTGGTACTTTTTGGTCGGGATCGTACGGCTGGCAGATGTTGGGGTGCGCGTGTGCACAGGAACCGCGACTGGGACCCACACGGCGCGGCCGGGTGGGTCTGGGAGGGTGAGGGCGAGCAATGTGGTTGGCTGTGAGGGCGAGCGAGCGTGCAGCTGGTCGTCGGTGTTCGCAGGGGAAGTCGGTTGCACGGGGTGATGGGGGTGATGGGAGGGTGGCGGTCGAGGACAAGTCGAAGAGAATGCTTCAAGCGATGGAGCGTCTGGCCGGACGTCAGGTTGTGACAAAGATGTTGGAGTGGGGTCGCCGAGCTAAACGAGCCCGAAGTTACTCCGCACCAATCATGGGCCTGCGGAGGAGCTTGAAGGGACTTTGGCATTTGTACCTTCAGTCGCCTCTTTGGACGCGCCATCACGGCTCCCATTTCAAGACGCCGCGCCGCTGTGGCTCCCAGCGTGGGGGAATACCATGGCAGGTCTCGTCGGCTATGACAGTAGCGACGACGAGCGAGACGATGCCGAGCAGCCGCTGGGCCAGGATACAGAGGTACGGTTCCCAGCGGGGGACTCTGGTTTTGTTTTCTTCACTCGTTGCCCACTGGGGCGCATGCTCACGTCCTCATCAGGCGCGCTCAAGCCCTGCTTCTGCCATCCCCGAGACTGAAGCCAAAGCAGGTGAGCTTGGATTGGCTGCACTCGGCCTCATTTCTCTCGTTGAGCAATTTATTTGCTGATGCGCCTCTCTCTCTAGCCGAGCAACACCTAGGACCGCCGCCGTCATCAGAAGCAGAGCCCCTCACCGTCTCCCAGAGCGCCGTCCCCCTAGGACCCTCTCTCCCACCGCCCATGCAAGAAGCCGCAATGGCCGGCGACTGGTACCAAGCCGAAGGCTCATCGTCACCGTACTCGGCCAACCGCGCTCTCATCCACGACCTCACCCTCCCCTCCGTCCCCAACCTCGACATCCCCCCTTCGCCCCCGGGCTCGCCGCCGCCACGCGCCAGCAAGAGCTTTGAGCAGTTTCTGGCGCTCAAGAAAAAGGGCACGCACTTCAACTCCAAGCTCGAGCAGTCGACGGCGCTGCGCAACCCCACCGTCACGGAAAAGCTCATGGACTTTGTCGGACTGGACGAGCGGCAGCAGTACGAGACGACGCTGTCGCCCGACTTGTGGAACCCGGCAGCGTTTCCCGAGACGGCATTCCTGGAAAATCTGAGAAAGAGTCGGGACAGGATTGCTAAGCAGAGGGAGGCGGACAAGGCTAGCGGCGCAAGGACTTCTGTTGACTTTGTGCCCTCGACGGCTACTGGCAATGCAACTGCGCCGGCTGCCGGTGGCCTCTCGAGGGGGGACAAGAGCAGGAGCAGCTGGAAGTGAAACCGGCGGGCCATTTTCAAGATGACGCCGGGTCGCGGCAATGTGCCCCGCCGTTGTACGGATATGTCGCGAGTTGTACCGTGGGTTTGGCATGAAAAGGCTCGACAGAGGGCAGACAGCCTGGGCCAAGTTGACGAGACAACGCGCCTGACATTAATTTCGACATCACGGTGTCCCACGCGGGAAGAGCTCGGCGAGTTATCATTCATCAGGCCGTGCTGCCATCCGCGCTTCCTTGTCCGCCTCTAACCACAGCGGGGACCTGCTCCGTCCAAATGCACCGAGTGACAAGACGAAAGCGATACGAAAACGATGGATACGTGCAAAGGCAACGGCCCCTATCTGTTTCACCATGACCCCTCTGGCGCCGGCTAGCTGCTGGAACAAGAAAGCTCGAAGCCCTTGATCGTCTTCTTCAGAATGGAGCCAATGTCAATGTCGACGGTCTGGTTGGCGCTGGCGAGGGTGGTGGTAAAGTAGTCGAGCTTCTGGCCGTTGTTTTCGACGTCGGTGCCGAGCAGGTGGAAGGGGACGACTCCGGTGTCGCAGTAGGGCTTCTTGCCGACGATTTTGAGGACCTTGAGCTGGTCCAGCTCGGCTTCGATATCGACCTTGTTGATGCCGGGGCGCACGACCAGGTTGCGGATGACGAGGGTGCCAAGGTTCTGCTCATCGGCAAAGTCGGTAAAGGTGGCGTTGCCCTGTCCAAGTCGTCAGTACCGCGTTCCAGGGTGTCAGCCAGGGACAGCGAGCGGGACACTCACAATTTCGAGGGTGAAGTGGGAGTTGTTGGGGATCTCGGCGGTGCCCTTGAAGTTGGGCTTGCCCTTTGTGGACATGAGATCAACGGTGCCGTCCGTCACCTTTGTGCCCTTGAAGAGGTTGAGGCCGTTAATTTCGAGCGTCTTCCTGAAGTCGACGTCGTACTTTCTGGCGAGGCCCTCGGGCTGTACGCGCGTCTTGCCCTGGACCCTGACGCGCAGCTTCGCCTGCTGGAAAAAGGCAATGTTGAACTGCCCAAAGGCCTCCCTGTCCCTGATCTGGACCGTCTGGCTGATGTTGACCATCTGGAACTTGTCGGCAGTCGTCTTGGGGAACTGAAGGGCGACAAAGGGCTTGGCGTCGTCGGAGTCGAGGGACATGGTGCCCTCAAAGGCATCGATGTCGGCGTGGATCTTGCCGTCTGTGGTGATGGTCGAGTTGATTTCCATGAGGAAGGAGTCTGGCGTGGTCTGCAGGATATTGACGCCCTGAATTTCCAGCGTGGCCTCGTCCAGTTTTCTCTGGGCAAGCTTGGGGACGGCGACAAAGATACTGTGAGTCAGGGTCAGGTTGAGTGGCTCGTGGGCGGGCGTTGGTGCAGAAGGGCGCTTACATGAGGCAGACGACGATGGCGACGATGCAGCACAAGCCGAGAAGGTGAAGCCACCAGAAGCGCTTGCAATGATTGGCGCAGGCACGCTTCTTACTGCGCCTGGCAGGGATGCCATGTTCGGCCTGCGAGACCTCGTGCTTGGAGTCGGACATGATGGGCCAAAAGAGGTGACGGGTCACGACGGACTGGGGTGAGGATGGAGGAGGATGGGGAGGAGACAGGGAAAGACTATTAAGCGAAAGAAAAATGAAGAAGAAAATTGTGGCGCTATGTATCGCACACTCACGCAACCAAGAAAGCGAGCGCGTTTCGAAGGAATAACCGATTCCAAGGCACAGGATTAGAAGACGGGACACACGACGCGACGGGGATGAGGGGGAAAAGGGGAACGAGGGGAACGAGGGGAACGAGGCTGAAGAGGCGGAAGAGGGGGAAGAAGAGGGGAGTGAAAGAGGAAGGAGAGGAGGACAAGGACAAGTTGGTGGAAGGAAAGTCCAAGGAAAGAGGTGAGGCGTGTTGAGATTTTGGGGTCATCGCCAGCTACTATACGGATACATACTACGAAGTACTTCGTACATACATATGGATGGTGACATTCGAGACGGGGCAACGGGCCCAACCCAATAGAGACGACAGCGCCGAGGGGACGGCGGGCGGGCTGCCTCTAGAGCAGGGAGAGCACACTCGGGAGCATCACGAGCAGGGCCTTTCATCCATCCATCCATCCATCGTCCATCCATCCAGGTCCCGTTGCCTGGCAATTGTCCCCCTTTCACTATTCCTGCCTACCTCAAGACACATCCGGCCTAGACCGGCATCTCCGCTCCACCCTCGGGCAAACGGGCAAACAGGTCAAGCGGCCCGTCCAAGGTGGGGGGCGAGGCCGAGAGCGGCAACATCCCGGGCCATTGGCCCCGCAGATGCAGAGCCGCGTTGGAGATTGATTGGCAGGGCACGCACGGGTGGGGGAATTTGGAGGGGTGCTGCAGGTGGGGCCCTCCCCCTCTCTTTCCTTTTGTCTTTTGTCCAGTCGCTCTCTCCCCCCTTTCGTTGGTTTGGTTGGCAAAGCTGGGCATGGGATGAAGGCCTCGGCTATGTAGGTACGTATTCGTACATTGAGAGCAATGGCATGTGAAGATGCACGTCGAAATCTTTCTCGTCGTTCTTTTTTCTCTAGAGGGGGGTTTTCAACGGGAAAACAAGGCAACGGCATCGATCCCTACACTCTGATTTAATCTAGGTGGCTCAGGGAAATAACCAGTAGCCCGCCGTTGGTCGTTCTGGCTTTCTTTTCACGTCCATATTCCGTGCCTGATGTCATGGGACGCCGGCCAACGAGCCGAATCAGGACGTTGAGCAAAAGCTGCCGAAGCAGCAGCGATAAGCATGGATGTTACATGTTACTTCGACGCCATCACCACTTGGCCACGGAATGTATAGGTATGTGTACTCCGTACGACCCTTGCTGTTCCCCTGCAAGCCTGTACGCAGCCATCGACCAGTGAGTGTCGTACAGACGCCATCTCCGCTGGCTTCAGTCGATCGATCGATCCCCTCTCTCCCGGTGGAAGCACCTCGCAACAAAACCAGGCTCTCCAGCAGAGTCAAAAACGGGCGACGTATCCAGGAGGCAGCCCGGAGAAAAGACGTTCCATCATGCCGTACGACGTCGAATCTCATCCGTAACTCGTACGAGTTACGACTTACTCGTACTCTATACAAATCGACATGGCTTCGACACGGGACCTTCAAGGCTGGCTATGCTCGACAACACGGTACACGCTCCTGCCGGAAAAACAAGGCCCAACCTTGTTCACCGCCGGGCCTCATGACCTTCTTCGCTCCCCCATCGCGGGCCGAGGCTACAGCTTGGCCTTTGTCCACAGACCCCGCCTGTCCAGCCCCGGATCCCCGTCGTAGATGTCTCGCTCGACACGTCGACTGTTGATCTAAAAACGCGGCCAACGTCAGCAGCTGACATGGCCAAGTAAGTGTCCGGCACTGGCGCCTTTGCACTTACCAATCGCGGTCCCAGCTCCGAAATGTCCTTTGCGCCGAGCAATCGCATGCACGTGGCTGTTTCCGCCTCGAGAACTGTGTTGCACCATGGACCGTTAGCCGGCAGCGTGCGAGGGACCAGGGAGGATCGAACGTCGTTACGCCCCGGGAGGTGCAATCAGGGCCCTGCTCACTCTCAAACATGCGCTCCACGCCGGCCTGCCCCCCGGCACCGAGCCCAAACAGAGGCGCGCGCCCCAGCCCTACCGCCTTGGCGCCGAGGCACAGAGCCTTGACGACGTCGGTCCCCCTCTTGATGCCACCGTCCACCCAGACCTCGATCTTGCCAAACACCTCGGGGCAGTATTTGCGAATCTCGAGCAGCGTGTGCGCGGCGGGCGGCGCCGTGTCCGAGGCTCGGCCGCCGTGGTTGGAGAGGATAATGGCCTTGACCCGAGGCGCGTACTGCGCTGCCAGGTAGGCATCCTCGTGCGTCTGCAGGCCCTTGAGCACAATGGGCAGGTCGGTGTGCTGAGCGAGCCACGGAAGGGTCGTGGCCCACGACAGGTCCGAGGCGGTTCCGAAAAACAGCTGTTGGCCCACGCCGCCGCCGCCCGGCCGCTTCTCCCCGCGGCTGCCGGGCGCGGCCGCTTCGACGGGGCCGCTGCGCTCAAAGTTTGACTTTTCGTCGTGCTCCCGCTTTCCCGGCACGGGCGAATCGAGCGTCAGGCAGACGAACTTGATACGATGGCGCATCAACTCGACGCGCTTGAGCATGGCGATGCTCTTGTCGCGTTGGTTCTGCACGTAAAGCTGCCACCCAAAGAGCTGGTGCGGCGGCGCGCCGTCGACAATCTGCTCGGGAGTCATGGAGGCGTTGTTGGAGATGATTTGCATGGCGCCGAAGCGGGCAGCCGCCTGGGCCATGGCTCGCTCGCCGTCCGGGTGGGCCAGGCGGGCCATGGCGGCCGGGGCTATGAAGAAGGGGACGTGGACCTTGTTGCCGAGCAGGGACGTGGACAGGTCGCAGGCGGTGCAGTCGACCAAGACGCGCGGGCGCAGGAGAATGTCGCGATAGACGGTGGTGTTGAGCTGCTTCGAGTAGAGGTCGTCGCTGGCGGAAAAGTAGTATGCCCAGGCCCTGTTGGGGATGCGCCGCGTGGCCTCGGCCTCGAGCTCGTCGAGGTTCAAGAGCGAGGCCAGGGGCGGCGGCTCCGAGGCGGCATCGCTGGTCTGGTCGGTCGGGACAGCCTGCTCCACCAGGCTGTCTGGGTCGACGCGGCCCAGCTTGGCGTCGGGCTTGAGGTTCTCTTCGAGGGTGCCGGGCGGATGGACGGCATCGTACTCTCGGGTGGCGTCTCGGCCGGCGAGCTTGAGGATGATTTGGGAGCCGCCCGGGTGGGAGGACAGGAAGTCGGTCACGTCGTAGACATTGCCGTAGAGAATGACCCAGCAGCTGTCGGGCGTCTTGTGCTCTGCGACTGGCGGGCGCGTCGATAGTCAGCAAGGCGCCCGGACAGCGAGCGGCTCGGGCCTCTGCTGGAAGCTCAAAGCTCACCATGGGCCGCATCGAAGACGGCCGTCATTGTGGCGCTGCCAGAGATGGTCGATGAGGCACGCGCGGGATGGATGGAAGCGACGACGATGATTGCGAGAGGGGGAGGAGAACAAAGGAGAGGGCGCGGGCGGGCGAGGCTCGGGGCAGCGAAGCCGTCGACAACTTGCCAAGGAGGGAAATGCCGGGTAATGCCAGACGGCGCTTTTCAATTGCCGAATCCCCTTCCCGACGTCGCAGTGGTGATTGGTGGAACATCCAACATCCCCTTCCGCCCCAGTCTCCACTCCAGGGCCCGACACCCGCCCATGACCTCATCCCTTCGCCGCTGCTCTTTTCTCCCCAGGACCTCGGAACCCGCCGCCGCATCATTCCAGACCCGAGGCGCTCGCTACACGGAGAAACAAGAGAAGAGGCATCGGCGACAACAGACGGCAGCCGCCATGCTGCGCCCCCGGGCCCTTGCCGCAGCCGCCCGCGCCGTGTGTCCGGCTCGACAAGCCCGCCTGCCCCGGACATTCGTCTCCTCCTCTCCCTCCGCCTCCGGCCCCGCCGCGACACAGACCCGCGCCTCGTCATCCGCAAATGGCACACGCGACGCCGTCCCACCGCCCTCGCCCCTCTACGGCTACTTCCCCACCGCCCTCCCCGCCGGCGCCCCCCCCTCGGGCCCCTTCGCCGTCGACGCCCCCGCCCTGCGCCGCGAGTTCCTCCGCCTCCAGGCCGCCGCCCACCCGGACAAGCAGCCCCCCGCCCGCAAGGCCGCCGCCTCGGCCGCCTCGGCCGCCATCAACCACGCCTACCGCACCCTCGCCGACCCCCTGTTGCGCGCCCAGCACCTCCTCTCCCTGCGCGGCGTCGACGTCGCCGCCGACGAGGGGCTGCGCCTCGCCCCCGCCGCCGACGGGGAGCTGCTCATGCTCGTCCTCGACGCCAACGAGGCCATCGAGGAGGCCCGGGCGCCGCACCACCTCGACCCGCTGCGCGCCGAAAACGACGCCCGCATACGCCGCTGCCACGACGCCCTCGCCCGTGCCTTTGCCGCCGACGACCTCGATGCCGCCAAGCGGGAGGCTGTCGGCCTCCGCTACTGGGTAAACATCCGAAACGCCATCCACGACTGGGAAGCGGGCAAGTCGCCCGTCCTGCAGCACTGACCGGGCCATCATCGGCGCCGGACCCGTACCACCACTTGTACTAGATCTAGAAACGACTCGATTACGCGCTCCAGGGCTTCATGTACAATAATTCATCTCTTTCAAGTCGCGGTGCTCTTCCCAAGGCTGTCCTTCCCAAGGCTGTCCTTCCCGAGGCTGTCCTTCCCGAGGCCGCCCTTGCCTGCAATCTCCTGGCCATGTTCTCCCTCGTCTCCCTTGGTCGCGGCTCGGGCCAAACGACAAGCGGCTCCGAATGTACGAGATTTGTACTAGGGGAAGCCCATGCAGGAGCTTGGTGCAACATAGATTAGATACGACGAGCTACGCGCCACGACTCGGCGCAGTGACGCTGCGGCAATCCATCGTCGTCGTCCCAAGCAAGCAGCAAAACGCAGGATGCATCACAAGGTCTGCAGGCCTGACGTCCTCGCCCATGGTGGAACAGCCCCCCCACGCGCTTCATGTGTTGGCAACCGCATCCCTAGTCATCTCCCAACGCCAAGTGCCCTTCTGCCTCGTCAACCAACTCCAAGCTCCTTGCTGATATTATTCATTTTTCCGTATCAAAATGTGAAGCCGTGCCCCATCCAGCCGCCTTGGAATACAAGCAAATCGATCGTCCATCATCGCTCATACGCCGGCAGCTGCTCCGGGTGTTGTCCGCTGCCCCCGCGCCTCAAGGGGCCGGCCGCTGCGCCGCGCCCAACATGGTCGTCGTCGTAGTTGTTCCCGTCGGCGTCCAAGCTGTTCCCGTCGGCGTCCAATGCCGGCGCCGACGGTTCGGCCTCGAGTGCCTGATCCGCCGATGACGAGCCTCCGCCCCGACCCACGGCGTCCTCGGGGAATTCGGGTGGTGCACTCGCCTCGTTCATCAGTCTCAGACGCTCCAGTTCCTGCTTGTCGTCGACTGGACGCCCCGCAGACAACTGCTCCTCCGTCGGCGCCGACGGTCCGGCCTCTGCATCCCCGTCGGCCGGTGCGCTCGGGGGCGAAACTGGCAATCGAGGCGTGTCTTGGGCGTCGTAAATATCATCGTCATCTGCGGCCGGAGGACCCGCGGCAGGTGGCTGGCTGGGCAGCAACCTAGTCTCGGCTTCTCGTATGCGCTCCTTGTCCGTCATGTTGCCAAGGTCGGCGACTTGGGGCGCGGGTACATACGACGGGGCGGCGTGGTGGTAATGGTCACTGGCCTGCGCCAAGTGGCCATGTGAAGTCCCACGACCAATCTGTAGAGGCTCTGGAGGCAGGCTCGGGGGCTCACCGGGTGGTGGAGTGAATTGATAGTCGTTGGGCTCCTGCGGGCATTGCCCGCCCAATGATTGTCCGTTTGTGTGCAAGTGGCTAGAAGAGGCTTCATTCGCTTCGGGACGAATGGCCTCGTCCTCGTCCTCATCCTCATCGCTCTCGCGAATCCTAATGGTCCTCGACTCGGGAGATTTTCTCCTGGACTTGCGGCTTCTTGAGCTGTCCGTCGTGCCCACGACAGTCTCCATGGTGACGGAGATGACGCCCTTTTCGCGCCTCAGCTGCGCCGTGTCGGCAATGTTGGCGGATCTGCGCGAGCCGTACGAGTTGGGGCCCTGTTCTGAGCCGCCGTTGCCGTACGGCCCGAATCTCGACAGCGACTGCCCTCCCTGGAGCTGGCTCGCCAGTCGGCCGCCAAGGTCGACAACGACCTCGACCTGGTACTTGAAGCTGATCATGTCTCCCGGCACGCCCTTGATGGTGGGGAACGCGTCGTCAGGCATCTTGACAGATATCGTGACGGATGCCTGCAGCGTGGCGGGGTCGATGATGAGGGGTGCGGCGTTTTGGTCCAGGTCTTTGCGGAATACGCTCGTGGAGCTCGTCGAGGAGAGCGACAGGCCCCCCAGGCTGGTCCGGGATCGCGGATACATTTCTTCCTTTTCTAGCTTTCTGGTCTCGTCCTTGCTCATGCCGGCGAAGCGAGAGGGCGGTGGCGACGTGTCAATCTTGCCTTGACGAAAGAGGGTGACAATGACACCCGTCATGCTCTTGACGCGCTTGATGTGCTGCACGGTGACGCGCGCCGATACCGTGTCTCCGGGGAGGCAGCCGCCTCTCAGCAGTTCGATGGTGGCAGTAATGGTCTTGTCGTCGACAAACTGTTGCTTGGCCGCCGATGACATGGTTGCGCCCACCTGAGGCAGCGGCGCGGTATCAACCTTGCTGACGGCGGTGCTGGCGCTGCGGGCGCTTTCGCCGCTGACCTCGCTGCGCACGTCGCTGGGAATTTGGCTTCGGTGGTCGGCTTGCGCGTCGCGGCCTGAGTCGTCGGTGACAATGGAGCGGTCCACCGAGTCGGGCTCGGAGGCGACGTCGTTGACGTCGGAGCTTGCCGTCGGCGCCTTTTCCACGACGGTTGTTCGTTTCCTGCGCACGCGTTTGGATATGGGCTCGAGGAAGATGGTTCGCGGTCGGGGAGGGGCCAGCATGCCAATGTCGATCTTCTGGGCAAGCATGACTCTTCGGTCGCACGAGGACGTGGGCGCAATCGTCATGGGCCTCGTCAAGGTGGCGGTGATCATGTAGGAAATGGTACCGCGCTCAAACTGCAAAGCGGACGTCAGCGACGGGTGCATGTGCTCGGTGGCGCGAGACCTACATCTATGCTGCTGGGCAGTTGGGTGACGGGAAAAATGAGATCGAAGCCAAACTCGTACTTGCCGGGCTCCAACCGGCCCTCGCCGCTCAGGACCTGCTCGTCCTGGAACAGACTGGCGAGGCCGTTGCCACGGTACTGAGGCTGAGCGCAACTGCCGCCGGGCAGAGCGGCAGCGAGCTGCGTCTTTGCGGCCGAGGTGGGATCTTTGAGGACGCGGACGTGGCCATGGAGGGAGACGACGAGGTGAGTGATGCGCAAGGGGCGAACGACGGCGAGGACCACGGAGCCGCGGACCGAGTCGCCTGCATTGTACTTGCGATACGGCTCGTCGCAACGGACGTGAAAGTCGACGACGTTGCGATTGCGACTCCTCAGGGGGAGGGGAAGCGGCAAGGTGATGCGCGAGAGCAGGCTGGGGCGCGACGACGACGAGGCAAACTTGGACGTCGGGTTCGGGTTCGGAGGAGACGACGTGGGGTTGAGAGTTTCCGGGCCGGAAGAGGCGGAAACGGCGACGATGGGGAGAGACGACGATGTCGACGGGCGGCCGGTGGCCTCGGCCAGAGAGTCTCGAGGCATGGAACTCCGGGGGGGGGGGGGGATCGCAGGGGATGGGAGCTGGCCGACACGTAGAGCGATGGTGTCGATGTCGGCTCGCCGCGAGACCTTGTCGTCGTCGGTCGACGCCACGCCACGTCACGCCAGTCCGCCGACGCACGCACGGCGCCGTTATCGGGGCCAAGCTTGGGGCCGGCCGGGGGGCCTATGTGGGAGCTGGCAGCTGGCAGCGGCGTCGGATGTCGCGGATGGTGCTGTGGTCTGGCCCTCAAGTACTATGCGCGCAAGGGCAGCGGCGAGGGAGACAATGGCGGCGGTGGAGAATTAGCGATAACGATAGCGGCGGGCGGCGGCGGCAGCAGCAGCGGCAGCGGCGACGATGACGGGGGGGCTGACAGGCATCGAACAAGCTCGTGGTTTGCAATCGACAACGGTTCGATGAATGAATGGGTGGAGAAGGAAGGGGGAATATTATCTTGAAAGGAGGAGGAGGGGGGGGGAAGGACAGGAGGGGGAGGAGACCGGATCCTCCCTTGGACAAGCTCGACGAGACAGATGCGAACAAGTATTTTCCAAAAAGAGATGAGAGACAGCGCGCGAGAGAGGGAGGGGGGGAGAGGGGGAAGGAGAGGGAGAGAGAGAGAGAGAGAGAGAGAGAGAGAGAGGAGAGATAGAGAGAGAGAGAGTGGAAGAGTGAGATGACGAAACACGCTCGGGATGTTGCAAGTTGCAAGCCAGAGCCAAGCAGCCAAGCAGCCAAGCAGCCAAGCAGCCAAGTCGAGGAGCGCGGGGAAAGTCGTGACCTGCAAAGTAGCCGCTAACTTGACGATACTACACACTGGCCAGCCCTTCCTCCTTTGTCAGCAGCCCACACCTCTGCTCGGACTTTGGTGCTCGGCACTTGTTACGTCACCTTGTCCAACTCTCTCGACTGCCGACCACGTTCTGCAGAAGCCCCCTCTGCCTTGGAAAAACCCCAATGGCTCTGCGACCCGGTGCCAAGAGAAAGCTTAGTAGGCCGATGCCGATGCCGATGCCGATACGAATACTACTAGTACTATATCGACATGGCCCGGCACCGCAGCCGCCTCCCCTCGGTGCCTTGGCCATGCCCAATCGGGGCCTTGGTGCTTGCATTCGCAATCGCACTCGTACGAGTTACGCCGTCTGTCTGTCGGTCGCTAACCCCGGCATGTTCCCGATGCCGGCAGACCAGCATCGTGCCTGGTATTGATGCAGGCGTGATGCCAAGCAACTGCATACTACCAACGGGACAGAGAATCGAAACTCGCGGCAACACGTCACGCAACCGTTGCCCGCCCTCGTTGTCAAGGTAGCCTCGCTGTCAAGGTAGCACTCACGATGCATCGCCCTGCTTCTCTCTGCAAGTCCCTCCCCAGCGCATTGGCCCGATGCCGCGCCGACTGCAGAGGACCCTTGCAACATCGCCGCCCCTCGACTCGCCTTGCCCGTCACGTCACCCGACATATTGCACGCTTCAACGCCGCTTGATTTGTCAACCATTCCATCTCTCTCTATTCATCCAACTCGCCTCACCGCAAGCGTGTCATTACTGTTGGCCCGTCCGAGCCTCTCTGCCCCAATCGGCTCTCCGCCGAGCAAACGTCGACATGCACCAACCTCAGTCTTCAGACATGCTGGGGTTCCTCGTGTCCAGTTCCAACAAACGCCAGTTTCCATGATTCCGTTGCCAAAACGCCCGCCGCAATGCCCATTCAGCAATGTCCCATGCAGTTTCGCCACCTCGTCGTACCATGGTCGTACGCCCATCCAATCCAGTCCAACAAAATCAACAACGCCCAATCCCCTAGACCTTCTAGTCCAACGCCTCGCCCATCAAGATGCTCGTCAGAATGCCGGCTCCGACGCCCTCGGCCAGCGACCCCATGTCTTTGTCGCCTACCGAGCTGGCAATGCGCCTCTCGTCGCCACTGACCACCGCCCCCTTGCGGCCGCGTTTGCTTGGCGTCTGAACCGCCACGAAGCTGCCATTCTTCCCCTCCACCTTGTTCACAAGCCCCAGCGTCTCCAGGCTGCCCACCACCTCCCGAAACTCGGAGCTCGACAGCGGGTGTAGGACCGAGTCTCGGGTGCAGAGCTGACAGTATGCGTCGAACAGCAGCTTGACCGTGGGCGCCAGCGTTTGCGACTTGGACGGCGTCCCAGGCGTGCTCGCCGACCTGGCTATACTCCGAGCCCGCTTTTCGAATGCAACCAGAGCGCACAGGGCTGCCTTTTGTTGCAGGTTCAGGGTCCCGAGACGCTGCGTAGTGCCGTTGCTGAAGGCGGCCGCCGTGATCTTGTTTAGGTGTCCAATCGACGCTCGCGGGGCCGTCTCGGCCGTCAGGGCCTTGAGCGACGACGTCATCATCTGCACCATGCTCCTTGACGATCCAGGGCCCGGGGCAGCTCTATTGATGTTCTCCCCCAACGGCTTCTTGGATGGCGTCATCTGCAGCATCCGCTCCCTTGCTTCTTCCTCGTGCTTTGATCTCGTCTCGACCTCGACCAGATCGAGTGCGCGCCGGCAAATCTCGAATGCCTTTCGCAGATCGCCCGTTTGGCTCGACACCTTGCGCGAGCAGAGCTCAATGGCGGCCGGGTGAATGAATGGGACATAGCCGTCCTTGCCTGGGGGCATGAGCGACTTGAGGCGCGTCATGATGATGTTTTTGACCTGGGCGGCCGTATACGGGAGGAAGGGGAGGAGCTCTGGCTTGAGGTTCTTCGACTTGAGCCGAGGCAGGAACCGATCGGTGAGATCCAGGGCATTGGCGATGCCGATCAAGGCGAGTCGAGAAGATGATGACAGGGACCACTCAAAGACGCGGTACAGACTCTCGAGACCCATGGTCAGGATGTGGTCAATCTCGTCCAACGTCACCTGATAGACCGTCGACGACTCGGACTTTGCGCAAAAGGCCTGCTGCAGCATTGAGATGGCGTTGGCCTCTGTCACGTCGCCATCCAGCCCCAACTCCGCGAGCAGTGTCGTGTACAGGTCCCTGGACGACTTGATGCTCATGCAGTTGATGTAGGCGCTGCGGACGCCTTCGTTGTGCTGGGAAAACTCGCGGGCCATCTCGGTAACCATGGCGCTCTTGCCGGTACCGGGCGCCCCACTGACGTAGAGGCAACCGCCGGGGGACGCGGATGAGCAGCGGCTCATGAAGTGGGAGAGCTGCTCCCGCTCTGCGTCCCGGCCGATGAGCTGGCCGGGCTCGGCTCCCCGGGCAAAGAGCTGGCGCGCCTGGTGGTAGACGGTCTGCACGGCGGAAGGCGAGAGGGGAGACTGGGGCGTCAGACGCTTGAAGAGCTTGCCTGCCGACATGACGGCGTGCCGGGGCGTCGTGGGACACGCGGACAAGGCATTGCGGTGGCGTGGAGTGGACGGGGTGACTGGTTGTCTCTTTGCCCGTGCCTGGGACTGGGCAAGCCGCGGCTTCTGCTGTGTCTGCTCCGCAACGGCGTCGAGCTCGACGACGGCCCCATCTTGGCCCGCCTCGTCCGGGGCCTGGTTCTCCTCGTTGCCGACGTGTACCGAAAAGGCCGAGCCGAGGCGGGTCCTCTTGCGCGGCATCTCGACCATGGCTGTCGCGGCATGAGCAACCGGAGACGTCGTTGCGTGTGGGGCAGGAGGCAGTCTGCACTTACCGTCTGCTGGCGAGGCGCGGGCTCTCTTGCCCAGTGCGCAGCGAGCCATTCTGAGCTAAGCAAGGAAGAAGAGTAGGAGGTGACGATGCTGCCTTCCGTATTGACGTGGTTGTGTTGTGTGTGGGTGGCAGGTAGGCCGGCGTGCAGTTTCCTCGTTTATGTGCGAGGGTGTTTTGTGGAGGCTGGGTTGAGTGTCGGGAAGGTGAAAGGGAAGGATGATAAAGGATGGTGGCTGCCCACAAAGAAAAGAATTACAGGCCATGTGCACTGTGCAAGTCACGCGCCACGAGCCTAGCGAGCCGGACGCGTCGAAACGCGACCCGACGCGCCTCTTGTGGCGTGGCGGCTTTGTCCTGTAAAGTGTAAAGTGGCGACACGTGACACCGCACTTCTCCCTGATTACATCATCGCCACCGATACCGTAACCGATGATCCAAGTCACCGTCGCCCCGTCTGGGCCAGCGGCAGCTACGAAGTAGTACGTAGTTGCTGAACAGGCCAAAAAGTCAAAAAAACATACAGCAGCCGGTGTTCGCTGGTCGTCACCGACCCAACTACTAATCTGCCGTTATCCTGCTTATGTAAACGAGATCGGACGGGATCGACATTTCTCAGGATACTATGGCCGTATGTGACAGACCGTCTGTACATTCAGCCTACATTGCCTGTGCACTGTACGGTGCGCTTCGTGGAGTCGCCCAAGAAATGCTCTGACAGACACACAACACGCACCCCAGTAGACCTATTGCTAGGGGATATGGCTTGAGAAAAATCCAGAATCAAAATCCAAGTGCAATTCTGTAAAAATTGGATGAAACTCGTGGCATGACGACATACCTTGATGCCGATCTCCATCTCCCCTCCAAGAGCGCTGCCCTCCTCTCACCCCAACACCAGCGCCATCCCTTACCCCGACACACGTCCAACCCCCTCCCTGCACAGTTTCCCTCCCTCGGCAACACGCGAGAAGGCCGCCGCCATGACGACCTACATGCCCTCCATCACCATCCCCTCGGCCGTGCTGCAACACCCGGCGGCCTCGATCCTCCTGCCCATCGCCCTGGGCACTGCCGTTGGCTTCGCCACGCGACGTGAGCGCCTCCACCGCCCCCGCCGGATTCGTGCGCAGGCCGTGAGCCGAGGCTGACGAGTAGACAGCCGCCGAGACGCAAAAGACGTATCTCGCGCTGAGGCAGCCGCCTCTGCGACCCCCGCCCTGGGTCTTTGGGCCCGTATGGACGCTGCTCTATGGGTACGTCGAGTCCACGTGGACGTCCTTGCTCGGCTCGGCGTTGCGAGACGGGGCGACGGACTGACCTGCGATCCAGACTCATGGGCTACGCTTCCTACCGGGTCGCCAGCGTGGGCCTCTCGTCGCTGGCCTCACCGGAAACGGTCCAAGTCACCAGGCAGAGCCTGACGCTCTACACCATTCAGCTCGGCCTCAACCTCGCCTGGATGCCCCTCTTCTTCGTCGCAAAGCGCCCCGTCGAGGCCACCGTCGACATCGTCGCCCTGCTCGGCCTCAACGGTTACCTGGCATACCTGTGGAGCTCCGTCGACCGCGTCGCCTGCCTCTGTCACCTGCCCTACCTCGGCTGGCTGAGCTTTGCCACGTATCTGTGCGCCGGTGCTGGGCACCTCAATGGCTGGGACCTTTCTGGCAAAGACGTCAGGATGACAGGCAAGACGGAGTAGTACGATGCTGCGAGAACCTGTCGGGGTACTGAGCCACACAGAGGATAACGGCCGGGAGTTTTGGACAAAGAAGTTGGGCAGGATGGGCTTGTCTCGGTCGCATTAGGCGGCGAACAACCTGGTTGTCCCAACAAGGCTTCAGTGCATCAGTGCGCCTCGAGAAGCGGTCCATTGATTCACTACCAAGCTCTCTTCAATATTCTCAACATGCCCCAAGCACCCCCTTTGCACCAGTCCGAGACCCAAGAACGCCATACTACCCCCATGCCAACGCGTGACTGGCGTCAATTCAGCAGCAACGACACGTGGCTGACTTCCGTAAGGAACCTCGGAATACTTCTGGGCCAGCTGAGAGGGCCCTCTCACAGGGAATATAGACTGAATGTACGGACCGCCTGTCACATACGGACACGATTGCACACGATCTAAAATGAGGCCATTTTATGTTTCTATTCTTAGAAGGGGCTGCCTAGAGCCCGTTTGTAAGGGGTCTCTGGCTCTTATAATGTGGCCTAATATCCCGCATGTGATCCTATACCCGTTATTCTGACGGAAAATGTGCACATTTCTCGACGCTACCGCTACTCGCGTTCCGCAAATGCAATTATCCGCCTTGCTGCCGACACATTGCGCTGCTGTTCTCCACTCGCGCGACTCCGTTTTGTCCTCTGCCGTCGCTGCAAATGGGTGGTGGAGATACCACGGATTTCCTCCGAGTCGCCAGGGGTGACATTCCCAACGGTCAACGTATCAACGGCTTCCAGAAGGACAGCCAGCATCGATGCGAGCCCCAGCCCGTTTTTTGCCACGTCGCCTTCTACGTGGTGAACGTTTCCTTCCAGTCCCGTGAGGGATAGCGGCAGTTTTGCCGGCTGTTGGACGAACTTTCCGGCGGGCGTGCGCGGTTTGGAAGGCATAATGCTCGAGAACGAATCGTCGTGCTCCTCGTTTTCCGAATGGTCAATAGGGGGTGAGGTGAAGCGCGGTGTCGCCTGTTGCTGTTACTTGAGCGATTGATGCGGACCGATGCCGCGAGTGTGCGGACGAGAGAGTCTTCCGCTCGCCGCGAGAGCCTAAGGGCTGCTTGTTGAATAAGTCTACACGACCGGAACATTAGCCGCCAGGCATCCAAGAATGAGAGAGTCAGGCCTCGACTCACGAAACCGTCATGCGGCGCGACAGATTGTCGATCTTTCGGTTCAGCAGTGCATGCTCTTCGTCGACCTTTCGGTCCAGCAGTGGCCCCGCGCCCCAAGGCCAACGGTTGCTCAGCTTGACTAGGCACGTGGGGTCTTGAGCCAGATGTGCTTGACAAGTCCCCTCTGGCGGACCACTAGCCGCCGAAAATCGTAAAGCGAGTCCTGTGTGAGGGTGAGATGACGATAAAGCTTCATCTCGAAGAAGGGCTGCCAGTCCTTGCAGACAAGGGAATACTGCGACGGTCGGGTTGACTGCACGTCAGCCAGTCATTAGCACAGCCACAGCACGGACCCTAGGGGAGCATCTCCCATACCTGGACCTCCTGGAGCAGCACCCGATGCCCAAGTCAATGCAGGAGGGCAATGCAGCCAACCCCAACGCGGCGAGGACGAGGTAGCTCGTGGCGCATTTTTCGAACCACCATACCGAGCACCCCACGGCCGTGAGGAGGAGGGCCACTGCCAGCCAGAGGGGCAGCGAGCGGGCCATGACTCGTTCCTAAGTGCCATGGCTCCGCTGCCCCCCCCTGGCCGCTCTTTCGTGGACGAGCAGACAGAAGATGGCTGCCGTTGTTCCCATGGCGGTGCTGACTTGAACGAGGCCGTGGCCCACCTTCCACAGGCCTCCCAGGACCTCTCGGTGCTCCGAGGTCGGCTGGTAGACCAGGGCGCATAAGTTGTCGCCCACGGCCGCGATGGCAACGGAGATCATGGCCGAAGCCACTCCGAATAGGGGGTTGCCTCCTCCCGGCTTTGGCGCTTGCGATTCAAGCGAAACTTGCCGGTGCGGCTGTTGATGCTGCTGCCTCCTCGTTTGCCGGTGTTCTAGTGTGGGACGCGGAGGCCGCGACGGAGTCGACGGAGGAGAATGCCTTTCCAGAGCCGGCAGCGTCGATGGGGGCTGTGGAGCCCGCGTCGGAGGCTGCAAAAGCGACCATAACGAAATGGAAGGAGAATGCCTCCCCACCTCCCCGGAGCCGGCAGCGTCGATTGGGCCTCTCCAGAACCGGCGGCGTCGATGGGGGCCGAGGAGCCTGCGGGCTGATATTCGTGGTCTTCGTGATGTCGAGGGAAAATGGCTCAAATGTAGGGCTTCGGCGCCGTAAGTTTGGCGGCCCGGAGACGGCGTGGCGAAAAGTCTGTTTTGTGTTCTGTGGGGGCGAGGGTGACTACGCCTTATCCACCGCGTTATTAAGCAAAGCTTGCTTTGCGCTACGAAGAACACAGAATGTGTGCAAGTTACGGCAAGCCGCTTTACTTACTTAATATATATAGTAAGCTTTTTTATTGTAAGGGTCCTATCGCATCGGAGCGGCGCTTATAAGACCGAACTAGATGTAGCTCGGTACTTATACGGTTATTATGTCTACTTACGCACCTATTTAAGGTGCCTTATAAGATAGCTAGCCTTTTATAAAACTAGATAAAAACAATATAGTTTTCCCTTAAGTCTTACTATTTATCCCGTAGTAAATCTCTATTCGTCCTAAAGGTACTAAAGTACTATATATCCCTATATCTCTCCGTGCCTCCTTATACCTACACCCGCTAACCTAAATTACGTGTATATACCTAGTAGGCTATATACGTGCCTTCTACTATATGCCTTCTACTATATGCCCTCTACTATATATATAGCTCTTTAATATATGCTTAGTGCTTTACTACGTGCTTTACTATATGCCTTCTACTATATATACGGCTCTTTAATATATGCTTAGTGCTTAGCTACGTGCCTTACTACGTACCCTCTACTATATATACGGCTCCTTAATATATGCTTAGTGCTTTACTACGTGCTCTACTACGTGCTTTCTACTATATATATAGCTCTTTATTAATATATACTTTATGCCCTATTATATGCCTTACTACGTGCCTTACTACGTGCTCTTTACTACGTGCCTTCTACTACGTGCCTTCTGCTATATGCCTTATACTACGTGCCCTACTGCGTGCCCTACTATATGCCTTATACTACGTGCCCTCTACTATATGCGCGGCTCCTTAATATATACTTCGTGCTTTGCTTACCCGGCTGCGTGCTCTACTACGTGCCTTACTGCGTGCCCTCTACTACGTGCCTTCTACTATATGCCTTATACTACGTGCCTTCTACTACGTGCGCGGCTCCTTAATGTATGCTTTATGCTCTGCTTGCCCGGCTGTATGCCTTATTGTGTGTCGGCGCGGGGAGATGCGGGGAGATGCGGGGAGATGCGGGGATATATAGTACTTCGGTACCTCCGGGACGAATAGAGATTTACTACGGGATAAATAGTAAGACTTATTAAGTAACTACGCTCTCCGCTCTTTGAGACAGAGAGTTTACGCAGGCCGTCGGCCGTCATGTGCCAACTCGGAGACCGGAGGCTCCAGCTGGGCGGCGTTGTGTCCGCCGCTTGGCTCTACCCTACACATCCAACCAAGCCCACGCACGGTTGCACACCACGCAAAAGCCAAGAGCAAAAGCCAAAAGTGTAAAGAACACGGTTATTTCGTCACTGCTGCTGCTTTGCATGTGCTTCGTATGTACTTCGTCCGGAAGATAGATGACCCGTCCACTGCCCAAACAGGCAAGTCGTTGGCTCTACGGGCCCGTGCCGCGCGAGCTCGGAGGAAAGGAAAGTTCTTTGCAGCTTCTGCCGGTTGCCGCGAGAAAGCGCTCTACTGACCCTCTACCTCGAGGTAACTCCACCTGCAGTACAAACAACGCGTCGACGGACGTCTCCTTCATGTATTCAAAAGATCAGAGCTCAGTTTTGTAACCGCGGCCCCTCCCCCCCCTCTCCATGCTCTCCTCATTGTCCCCGTCCCGATTTCTGCGGAGCTTGCCATCCCCAAGAGCCACGACCTACTGCTGTCGCTCAACCACCAGACCAAGTCGCCCTCCTCAGCTCTTTGCCTTGCAGAGATTCTTCGCAAGCATGAAACCCGACGAGCGCGCCCATTATCTCGCCGACTCGCCGCCTTCGGTCGTGAGGCTCGAGATTAAGCCTCACTTTGAGGCCTTGACCGACCAACAGAAGCGCTATGCTCACTTCATCAGCAAGTACGTGGTCGCTTGTCCGCTCGCAGGCTCCTGATTGTTGGGACCCGTGCCGTGTTAATTGAACCGCCTGTCTTGCGCGTATGTGTAGGGCATGCTTTGCCGGCACGAGGATTGTCCTGCGGCAGCTTTCTCCCGAGGCCGAGCCCATCTACGACTTGATTCTGACCCTACACAAGCGTTCCAACGGGGACTGGCCTTCCTTGGCCAAGGAGGCCCGTGTCGACGAGTCGGAGCTCACCCACTTCCTCGAGTATGCCGCAATGTTCTTGGGCAACCTGGGCAACTACAAGAGCTTCGGAGACTCCAAGTTTCTCCCTCGATGCAGCGAAAAGAGCGTGGCCGCACTAGCTGCTACCGATCCCGAGGCCGACAAGTTCTACCAAGCCACACAGGGCGCCATATTCAGCTCCGATAAGTCCGCCGCCATGCATCTGGGCTTCCCCGACGCCGGCCACAAGTCAACTTACTACCCCGACTCCCCCGGCATTACAAAGGGCGACATCGAGGCCGTAAATGCTTGGACGGAAAAGAGGGGTTTGCTTCCCGAAAACACGAGGCTGCGAAAGACTAGTGACGGCACCTTTGAGATCCTCATTGCCTCGGCCATCACCAGCGTGCCTGCTGACGGTGGCGATATTGGGAAAGACACCTCGTTCGTTGTCGAAGACGGACCGCTCAAGGGGAAGACCATCAAGCTGGTCTTTGGCGACTATGCCGACCAGATGAAGGCCATTACTGCCTACTCCAAACAAGCCATCACCAACGCCGAGAACGAGACTCAGAAAAATATGCACTCAAACTACGCCAGGTCTTTTGAGACGGGCTCACTGGAGGCCTACAAAGATGCCCAGCGCAATTGGATCAAGGACAAGGGCCCAATGGTCGAATGCAACATTGGCTTCGTCGAGACTTACCGCGACCCAGCGGGAGTCCGTGGTGAGTGGGAAGGCTTCGCCTCCATGGTCAACCTCGAGCGAACGCGAGCCTTCGGAGAGCTCGTCGCAACCGCGCCGTCCCTCATTCCACTGCTTCCGTGGGACAAGGCGTTCGAAAAGGATAAGTTCTTGTCCCCCGACTTTACGTCTCTGGAGGTCATGACGTTCAATGGCTCCGGCATTCCCGCTGGCATCAATATCCCGAATTACGACGACATCCGACAGACGGAAGGGTTCAAGAATGTGTCGCTCGGTAACGTCCTGAGCGCCAAGGCACCCAACGAGAAGATACCCTTCATTCGCGAGGAAGATCTCAAGATCTACCAAAAGTATCGCGACGCGTCCTTCGAGGTCCAGGTCGGGCTCCACGAGCTGACCGGTAAGTTCACCGCGCCAAATGTCCCTCGGCGAGATATCATGCTGATTGAGCAAGGCCATGGATGCGGCAAGCTTCTGCAGGAGACTTCGGCCGGCGTCTTCAACTTTGACAAGGAAAACCCCCCAACCAGCCCCGTCACCCACAAGCCCATCACGACGTGGTACAAGCCCGGCCAGACTTGGGGTTCCGTTTTCGGCAGCATCGCCGCCTCGTACGAGGAGTGCCGTGCCGAGCTGGTTGCCATGTATCTCAGCTGCGAGTTCCCGGTGCTCAAGATTTTTGGCTTCGGGGATGGCAAGCTTGACATGGATGGCGAAGCCGGCGACGTTCTCTACGCCTCCTACCTCTCCATGGCCCGTGCCGGACTGGCCTCTCTCGAGATGTGGGACCCCAAGAGCCAGAAGTGGGGGCAGGCTCACAGCCAGGCTCGCTTCTCCATCCTCAAGTGCTTCCTCGAGGCCAGCGATGACTTTTGCAAGCTCGACTACGCCAAGGACGACTTGTCCGACTTGACCATCAAGCTTGACCGATCCAAGATTCTCACGTCGGGTCGTGAGGCCGTGTCCAAGTACCTGCAGAAGCTGCACATATACAAGTCCACGGCCGACGTGGAGAACGGCACCAAGTTCTACACGGACATGACCACGGTCGGCCCTGGTTTCTGGGGCACCAAGGTCCGCAAGGTGGTTCTTGACCAGAAGCAGCCTCGCAAGGTCTTTGTCCAGGCGAACACAACGTTGGACGAAGCGTCGGGCAAGGTTTCGATGAAGCACTACGAGGCCTCGCTCGTGGGCATGATTCAGAGCTGGGTTGACAGGGATCTCTAGATCCAAGTTGAGGGAAGCTTGAACATTAGGAGACGGGCGGGTTGTTGCTTGCGCACGGGCGAGACTGGCCTGTAGGGCGGTGTTCGTCCGGGAGATGGACCGCCGGAGATTCGTCACATGTCATTGCGACTGGAATTTAAAAGCCTGTTGACGGCTGATAGCGAGGCCTCTCTTTGTGCGCATCGCCACGGGCGTCGTCGGCCAGCTAGAAACCGGAGCTCCACACCCGTTACAAAGTGGCGCGCCAGGCCGCCGTGCCATGGAAGCCGTTCGGGAACCTTTGTAGTGACTTTCATCGTCATCGCGTCTCCTCCCCAGACGCACAGGTGGGACTTGATTTATGCCCATTTGATTTCCACGGTAAAACCTGATTGCAGACGCCAAAGATGTGACCGATGCCATCGACTTCCAAATGCAATTGGCCCAGCCAGCCCATGTGGGAGACTCCTTCCCGCTTCTCCTACAGACACGTCCCGCCTTCGAGCCGCGCCGTCTCGACTCCCTCCGACGCGGCGCTTACACGCTCTCCGCCGCCTCTACCACCAACGCAACGCTGGTCTACCACACCATCTCGTGGGGCTTGTCGCCCTTCCGCAGGCTGAAAGAGCTGCCGAGGTAGCTGGCGAGCATGTCGACCTTCTTGATGCTGGCAAGCAGGGGCTTATCGATGGCCTTCTGGTCAGCCGCGCGGCTGCTGTTGATTTCCTTCTTCTGCAACGCTCAGGTATTAGCCCTCAGCCGGCCCCGTTCCTCCAAGCCAGTACCGGCTATAGGACGTCGTCGCGAGGTCGGGGCACGTACCTGGGGTTTCTCTCCCTGCTTGAAGAAGGCCTCCTCGCCAGCCTTCTGCTTGGCCTTCTCGGCGGTGAAGTACTTGGGCTGGGAGATCTCGCCGACTTTCTGGCTGTCGAGGCTGGAGATGTCAACCTTGTAAGAGGTGGCGATGACGTAGCGGGAGTTGACTCGTCGCAGGGGAACGCCGTTGATCTTGAAGGGCCCGGTGACGAGCAGGACACCCTGGTCGAGAGCCTTGAGGAGGATGACGCGCTTGCCACGGAAGCGGCCTGCGAGGAGGATCAGGACGGTACCCGGCTGGAGCGTGCTCCGAGGAGTCCAAGGGCGGATGGCCTTGCGGATCTGAGGATTGCCCTTTGTTAGCGCGCCGAGCTCGCCAACGGTCGAGTAGTTCCCCCCCGCTCGGTCGTCTTGCACTGGGTAGGTGGTCGGCGATCGTATCGAAGAGGTGTGTCATCGAAGGGCTGGCACATGTTGTCGATAATCGCCCATCCCTCGGTCGACTTAATCATTCTCAGGTCGCGAATGCGCGCGGCGCAGTACCAGCCTCGCCAGTCTCACAATGTCGCTGCTCCGGCGCCGTGATGGCAGATGCATATGGGGACCGCGGAGCTATCAAGAACTCACCTTCTTGGGCTGGCTGTCATCGTCGGCGTTGTACCACTTCTTGGCCTTGTCCGCGGGAGCAGGAACTGACCGGGTCGACTTCCCGAACGTCTTGGTCGTGGGCTTGGCCGACATGGTGACTCGCTCGGATGCGTTGTTTGTGGTGGAGTGAACAGGAAGATGCGTTTGGTGATGCCGCCGAAATGTTGGAATTCTGTGTGAAAGCCGCTAGCGAGATTGTGGGAGGAAAATGTGAGCCCTCTCGCGCTTAACCCTTTCTGGAGCCGCCACTGCGCCATACCGAGGTGAGGTAGTCCACTCACGTGACGATAAGATACGAGACTTGGGAGGGGTCCGATGACGGCGGAAAGTACGAGAACATGCTCGATGCGTCGTGTGAGCTCCATTTGGTGCCGAAGCTCTCTTGGCTTGAGGGTCTCGACTTGAGGGCCCGGCCTACAAAAGCCCAGATGCGCCATATCTTGAGCTCTTGAGCCAGTCTGACTCTGTTTCCAGCCATCGCTTCATCGCCACGATGCAAGCTCGCAGACAACTGACTACAGCGGGCCAGCGCATTGCTGGCGCCACGTCGAAAACCGCGCAGCCTCTCGTTCGACTCGGGGCGAGTCGGTTCGCGCGCACTCGGCCGCTGCCACTGCTGCCGGGGCTGGCGGGCGTACGGTGCCATGCAAGCGGTCGGCCGCACCCTCCCGGGGGAACCCGAACCCATCGGATGAACATGGGCGGGGGAGACGAGAAGCCGGCGCTGGAGCAGTTTGGAGTCGACTTGACTGCCAGGGCAAGGCAAGGGAAGCTCGACCCGGTCATCGGGAGGGACGCGGAGATTCAGCGGACGATTCAAATCCTCTCCCGGCGCACCAAGAACAATCCGGTCCTCATTGGCAATGCTGGCACCGGTAAAACGGCCATCCTCGAGGGCCTTGCGCTCAGGGTCATCCGCGGAGATGTGCCCGAGAGCATCAAGAACAAACGAGTCATCAGCCTGGACCTCGGGTCGCTTATTGCCGGAGCCAAGTTCCGCGGAGATTTCGAGGAACGCCTGAAGAAGGTGCTGGACGAAGTGCAACAAGCCGAGGGGCAGGTGATTCTCTTCATCGACGAGCTACACACGCTCCTTGGCTTGGGCAAGGCCGAGGGCTCAATCGATGCCTCGAACCTCCTTAAACCTTCCTTGGCCCGCGGCGAGTTGCAATGCTGCGGAGCCACGACGCTCAACGAGTACCGACAAATCGAAAAAGACGTCGCGCTCGCTCGGCGGTTCCAGCCCATCATAGTCTGCGAGCCGACCGTCGAAGACACAATCAGCATTCTCCGAGGCATCAAGGACAAGTATGAAGTGCACCATGGCGTCCGCATCACCGACGGCGCGCTGGTAGCCGCGGCGACGCTGTCCAACCGATACATTACAGATCGCTTCCTCCCGGACAAGGCCATCGACTTGATGGACGAGGCCGCGAGCCATCTCAAGCTGCAGCACGAGTCAAAGCCCGAAGACATTACGCGCCTCGACCACAAGATTATGACGATCCAGATCGAGATGGAAAGCCTGCGCAAGGAAACCGATGTTGCGAGCAAGGAGCGTCGAGAGAAGCTCGAGAAGGACTTGAAGAAGTACAAGGACGAAATCTCGGAGCTCAACGCGCGGTGGGACAAGGAAAAGGCCGAGATTGGATCGGTCAAGAAGATGCAGGAAGACCTCGACAAGGCCAGATTCGCACTCGAACAGGCCCAGCGAGACGGCAACTTTGCTCGAGCCTCGGAGCTGCGCTTCGGCGTCATCCCCGACCTGGAGCAGAAGCTCTCCAAGGACGGCCAAGTGCGGCGTGACGGCGACGAGCTCTCCCTTATCCACGACTCGGTCACCCCAGACGACATTGCCGACGTCGTCTCGCGCATAACTGGCATCCCCGTGTCGAAGCTCACTTCGGGTCACATTGAGAAGCTTGTGCACATGGAGGACTCGTTGCGGGAGTCGGTCAAGGGCCAGGACGAGGCCATCAAGGCCGTGTCTAACGCGGTGCGCCTGCAGCGGGCCGGCCTGAGCGGCGAGAACCGGCCACTGGCGTCGTTCTTGTTCCTCGGACCGACGGGCGTCGGCAAGACGGAGCTGTGCAAGAAGCTGGCCAACTTCCTCTTCTCGACCGAGTCGGCCGTGGTGCGCTTCGACATGTCCGAGTTCCAGGAAAAGCACACCGTCTCGCGTCTCATCGGCGCCCCCTCGGGCTACGTCGGCTACGAAGACGCCGGGCAGCTGACGGAGGCGGTGCGCCGCAAGCCCTACGCCGTCCTGCTCTTTGACGAGTTTGAAAAGGCCCACCGCGACATCTCGGCCCTGCTGCTCCAGGTGCTTGACGAGGGCTACCTCACCGACGCGCAGGGCCACAAGGTCGACTTCAGGAACACAATCATTGTCCTCACGTCGAACCTCGGGGCCGACATCCTCGTCGGCCAAAACCAGCTGCACCCGTACAAGGAAGACGCCAGCGGGGATATAGATGCCTCGGTGCGCAAGGCCGTCATGGACGTGGTCTCGCAGGCCTACCCGCCCGAGTTCCTCAACCGCATCGACTCCTTCATCATCTTCAAGCGCCTCGCCATGAGCGCCATCCGCGACATTGTCGACATCCGCCTCCGGGAGCTGCAGCAGCGCCTCGACGACCGCCGCATCGCCCTCGCCGTCCCCGACCCCGTCAGGGACTGGCTCGCCGAGCGCGGCTACGACCCCCGCTACGGCGCCCGCCCGCTCAACCGCCTCATCACAAACGAAATCGGCAACGGCCTGGCCGACAACATCATCCGCGGCCAGCTCAAGATGGGGCACACTGCCGAGGTGCGGGTCCGCCGCGACGGCCAGGGCCTAGACGTCGTGCCCGTCGCAAGGGGCTAGACGTCGTGCCCGCTGCGGCAGCGTCGTAGGCTGCCTTGCGCGGCATCTCCTTTGTCACCCAAGTCTTGGCGCGAGTACGGGCTTTCGATGGATTGTTGGAATCGGGATTTTACCTGCAATATTGTACAAAAACACTTGTATATATGTCGACGACTCGACATCTAGATACCCCCAACTTGACGATATGGTTCAAATTCATATACTACTACGGAAAACAAGCTCTTCACGCTTGACGAGCACGTGCTCTGCCAAGCATCTTCTGCATTGATTCACATGAAACGTCAATGCCAAGATTACAAGGCCATTGTGCCAACACCGCCCCGAGCCATCTCCACGGCGTCCGCCCCTGATTGTCGGCCCAAGCGCCGGGAATTACGAGGCCACAGTCACCATTGGGCAAACGAAAAAGCACTGGAGAGCGAGCGGGACGTCGATGCCAAAGGAATCACCGATTTCTCCATCACGTTCACTCCGCTACGATCATCCCCTGCCGGGAAGCCCTTTGCGACGAATGAACAGCCCAACGCCGCAAATCTAGCGCAATGATGAGACGAAGATGAAGAGAGCGCGTTTGAACAAGAGACGTGAGAAACAAAAAGGAAAAAGAAATGGAAGCACCACCACGGTTCATGCCAAACTTTGCGAGCTGCCCCTGTTCCGCTCCTTCCCTCCCTTCTCGTGTCGCGTTGCGTTGATGCTCGTCCGGAAAAGTGGCGCCAAGTGTCGTGACCAGAGAAGCCAAAGCAGATGCAGTCGAGCCGAGTCTCCCATCACCATGCTTCCCAACACTGCTGTCCCCAAAAGAAACGTCTGTGCCGGCTTCCAATCGACCTTCCAAGACACAACTGCACGGAACCCTGTCGAGGATTCGAGAAGCTTGCGGGACGAGTACAACAGCGGGGCCTCACGACATTACCATAGCGACAGGGAAATGGCGTCGCCGACCCAACTGAAGGACCAGAAAGGATGAAAAAGACTAGTTTCGATTGGGTTGACCGATGATTTGCAAATTACAACCGAAGCCACGAGGTTGGGACTACCGATGGCAGACGACGAAGGGAGGAAGAGGGATAAGGCGGGTTGATCAGGAACTGCTCTCAACATTTTTCTTCTACTGGTGACCGGCCTTGCGGAGGGTGGTGGCAAGCCACTCGAGTCCCTCGTAAAGACCGTCACCAGACGTGGCGCAGGTGGACTGGATGTACTGGAGAGGCAAAGCCCGTCAGCAGGCGTCGCGCAGTAGTAGCACGCCTCCATGGGCCAAGAGAGGCGGGGATGACATACCCAGGCACGTTGTCTCAAACTGTGTAGGCCGAGCTTGTCGGTGATTTCGGCGGCGTTCATGGCATTCTATAATCGGTATCACGCGTCAGCCACACCAGCTTGACTTTGGCCGGCAAATGGGAGACGGCGGTGAGAACAGTCGATGAGGGCAGGACTTACGGGAAGATCCTGCTTATTGGCAAAGACGAGAAGGATGGCATCTCGCAGCTCGTCCTCGTTGAGCATTCGCTGGAGTTCTTCGCGGGCCTCGACGATACGGTCGCGATCGTTGCTGTCGACGACAAAGATGATGCCCTGGGTGTTCTGGAAGTAGTGCCTCCACAGAGGACGGATCTTGTCCTGACCGCCGACGTCCCAAACGGTGAACTGGATGTTCTTGTACTCGACGGTCTCGACGTTGAAGCCTGGGACGGGGTTAGCGTGGCGAGGCGAGATGGAGCGACGGGGGACGAGGCCATACCGATGGTAGGGATGGTGGTGACGATTTCACCCAGCTTGAGCTTGTAGAGGATAGTGGTTTTACCGGCGGCGTCGAGACCAACCATGAGGATTCGCATCTCCTTTTTTCCCCACAGGTTGTCGAACAGCTTGGCCGTCAACTTGGAGAGGTGCATGCCCATGATTGCGGTTTGAGGCGGCGAGGCCTGTGTCGTCGTATGTCTTTGTGTAAAATGTGGTGGTAGTAATGGTGAGGATGCGGGAGAGAGGGAGCGAAAAAGATGGAGCCAAGAGATATGTGTCCTAGTCGCCTCGCGTAAGTAAGCAGGTCAGGGACCGGACGGCCGTTTGTTTTTCCCCTATCAGAGCGGCGGCAACGGGCAGTGGCAAAACGCGAGCCAAGGCGAGGGACGGAGCGGCGTTGGAGGAAATGGTCACGATTTGGACGTCGTGATGATGCCGATGCGGACTGCGAGGGAGGGGGAGAAGGGGAGAAATAGACCGGCGGTGGCGTGGGCGTGGGCGCGCCGGGGCAGAGGACACTTGTCCAGGGATGGGGGGGGGGGGGGGGGGGGGGGGGGCACATTTCAGACGTGGTTCACAGTGGGTAGTGTAGCTCGTTGAGCACTGGCCCCTTGTGGGCCACAAGCAGGCAGGCGGCAGGTAGGCAGGCGAGCCAGGTCCGCTGGTGCGGCGATGCCCCCCCATGGCTTTAAACTCTTGCCTCACTCAGGAGTCGACGTGGGAAGAAAAGAGGGAGTGACTTACGCCTTTTACCGACGGATGGCTGCTCGGAGGGCGAATAAAATCGTGAATGTAAGTGTGAATATGGAAAAGAGAGAGAGAGAGAGAGCAAGAAGTGAGAGTGAAAGGAGAGGAGACATGGCGCTCTGTGATCGATCATGGGATAAATTTTCTCGGGCGGCTTGTCCAGGGTTCGTGGAAGTATGTAACTTGTACCGGTACCTACTACAACTCCGCATACACAGAGGTGCCGTTGAATGGGGTAAAGTTCGTTGATTAAAAAAACATACCTCAAGCCACACGTAATATCTCTGGGGATAGAAGCACCTAGTCCTATTAGGTGACTATTATTCGTACATATCGTGGAAATCGTAGTGCTGTAGGTAGTTATGGAGTTAAGCGGAGATATAATAATAGTACAACCTTTTACCAGCGGAGCATGCAAGTACCTTTTTTCCCAATCAACGAACTTGGGCCCATTCAATCCGCATACACGGGCCTTGTCCGTGGCTATATAACTTACTGCGTGGGTATTCGTAGATGTTTATTCGTTATGCATGCGCTACTATGAATACAGACAAACAGGAGCCTCGAACGCCGCCGCATTTGTGGAAAGTTGCTTAAAAGGTTGGTGGCTGGAAATATCTTCGAGGCACCAAAGGCTTGTTCTGCTTACGTACGAGTTACGCGAGGGACATCTCCAGCAACGGCTAAACCGTGGTTGTTCCCAACACTACGAATACGGACGTTGTGGCTTATTAAAGGCCGGCGTCGCTGCTCCAGCCGGGCCGTTGTGTCCCCATGCCGCACTGTAATTTGCTAGTGCACTCGTACGAGTTACGTAGCGCTACGTATGTACGAAGTACCACGTTGCGAAAATGTGTCATTTGTTGCCCTCACCATACAAACCACCTCTCCCTCTTCCCGCAACGACGGACGAGCTTCGCCGCAACGGCCTGAGGGACCTGCTACCCTCCGTCACAGAGACACAGCGCCACGATGCATCTGCCGCTCCTGGCAGCCGCCCTGACGGCCTTGCAGCTTGCCGCGGCGCACAACATCGCGCTGCCGGCCCACGGGCTCGAGTGCTTCCACGAGAACCTGCACCACGATGACACCATGACGGTCACCTTCCAGGTCGGCGACCGCGAGTTTGGCAGCGCCGGCAATCTCGACATTGACTTTTGGGTACGCGCTTCTTGCCACCAGCCTCGGCGAGGCCTGGGCCTGTCGGTGCAGGGAGACGCGCTTCAACTGACATTCGCCTTGGCGTCGACAGCTCACCAACCCCTCGGGCAGCTACGAGGTCAACGAAAAGTCCGTTTCCAGCGGAGACCACTCCTTCACCGCAAAGAGCGACGGCAAGTACACGTACTGCTTCGGGAACCACCACTGGGGCGCCACGAGCAAAGAGGTCTCGTTCAACGTCCACGGCATCGTCTACGTCAGCGAGTCCGAGATGCCCTCTGACCCCATCGAGACCGAAGGTATGCCCTGCTCGGCTCGACCTTGGTCCAGTGTCGGACGTTGGAAAAGGCGTGGATTCGCTAACGCTTGCTTCTCCCGCTTGCAAGTCCGCCACCTGTCCGAAGTCCTCGCCCAGGTCAAGGACGAGCAACAGTACATCATTGTCCGCGAGCGCACCCACCGCAACACGGCCGAAAGCACAAACGCCCGCGTCAAGTGGTGGAATCTCTTTGTCATTGGCACCGTCGTCGGCGAGTCTCTCTTCCAGATCTGGTGGCTGCGGCGCTTCTTCGAGGTCAAGCGCGTCGTCTGATGTGCCGTTGCCACATGTTTTGCGGTCCGAGTGTTGCCAACAAGCTGGCCGAGAAGCCATACACGCATGTGCCGCCGAGGTTCGTCGTCTGGAATCAGCCGGTATCGTCTGGTCGGTCATTGCGGTGCAACGGCGAGTTTGACGAGACGAAAACGGGCGGGCACCCAAAAGCTGGCAGCGAACAAATCTGGCCTACACGGTGGATGCTGGACTGGGGGATTGACTTGTCGCGTGACTTGCCAATGATATCCTTGAGCACGGGACATGGCAGTTGTAGTTGACGAGGGCAAGCCTTGTTATGAATATTTTTTGGATCGGCTCATTCCCACAAGGTCTGCGTGACCGGGGCATTGAGCTCGCAGATTCTGTAGCCGTTTGTTCCAGCGAAACTCGAATACAAATTGTCCCAAACGCCGTCCACCCAGGTTTACAGTGGTTTCTCGCCCCCCAGGCCAGGCGTCTAGCTACGCGGTGGGATCCGACGGCGGCGGCGTCCCGGCAGCCTCGTCGGCGGCCGGCGGCGCCTCAATGGGCAGCTCCACGCCCTTGACGGGATGCAGCAGCATCGGGGGCAGGCACATGCGGCCCTCGCCGCCGCGCATGGCGCCGACGCCGGACCCCTGCCTGCTGCCGTCGCGCGTCGTCTCAAACTCGTCGCCGCCGTCGTTGTTGACGCGGAGGCCGAGCCAGCGGCGGTACAGGTTGGGGGCGAAGCCCGAGTTGTAGAACCACGACAGGCCGTGCATGTTGTGCTCGCGCTCGCCAAAGACGCTGGTGCGCGAGCCGCCGCTGGAGCCGTGGCGGCCGCCGTTGAGCGTCTGCGCCAGCAAGTCGACGGGCCACGCGCGGTCGACGTAGACGGGGTGCGGCGCGAAGACGGCCTTGAGGCCGTGGTGCAGCGCCACCGTCGCCGGCCACATCTCGGCAAAGGCGAACTGCTTCTTGTAGGCCGTGGTGCGGTGCATCGTCATGAGCAGCCGGCGCGACATGCGCGACGTGGTGATGATGGCGGCGCGCCGGGGGGGCGGCGCGCGAGACCGGTTGAAGCCCGTCACGTCGTCCCTGAGCATCCACGTCGTGCCCTCCGGGTCGAAGAGCGGGTTGAGGGAGATGTAGTCGGCCTCCTCGCCGACCCCCCACCGGTATCCATCGGCCTCGTAGCTCGTCGGCGGCACCGCGTCGCCGTCGGGCTCGAACCAGTCGTCCGTCTCCAGAGGGCGCCGGGGGCCCCAGACTGTCCTGCCCTTGTTGCTCGCCGCCGCGGGTGCCTTGCCGGGCGGCCTGTTCCACGCGTTGTCGGGCCCGGCGGCGCCCATCTCGCTCTGCACGCGCGACATTTGCGAAAAGTCCTCCCACGAGCCGTGGGTGGCGGGCAGGTAGAAGCGCGCGTTGCGCTCCCAGAGCCCCTTCCTCGGCTGTGCCTTGGCCCACGCCTCGAGCTTAGTCACCAGGTCGTAGTAGTGCCCCGTGTAGCGAATGTCCATCTCCCACTGCCAGAAGTAGTCGTATTCGGGGTGCATGTAGGCAAAGTGCTGCATCGCCATCGACAGTCCCCGGTAGACGCCGTGGACGGGCAGCTCGGGCCCGCGGCTCCACACGTCGTGGATGCCCTGGTACAGAGACAACATCTGCGTCTCGGTCCAGAGCGTCACCAGGCCCTGCAGCTCCCGTGGAATCGAGGCGCGGATCCGCTCCTCGTAGGCCTCGTGGTCGGCCCAGATGGGGTGGCGGGCGTCGTTCTTCACCTGGACGAGCAGGTGCACGTCGTACCGGCCGCCGGATGCCAGCGTCAGCTCTGTCATCATGGCCCGCATGTTGGCAATGTCGTCCTCGCCGAACACGAATTCGTCCCAGCATCGGACTACCACGGCCGTCCTGGGCTGCTTCTTGGCTGTGCCGCCACTCTCAGAAGAGTTCGTCCGGCGAGTGGTGTCGGTCTCGTTCAAGGCCGCGTCTCGGGCCTCGATTCCTGCAGAGTCGCCATGGCCCGTGTAGAAGCCATGGGGCGTCGGGGTCGGAGGGGGAGGCTCGTGGAAGCGATCAGCGTTGGCCTTGAAGCACTGGCGCTGCACATTGGCCCAGTCGATGTGCCGGAAGTCGACGCGAGGCGTCTGCTCCCACACGGTCGCAGAGCCCTCGCTCTCGCCATGCTCTCCCGTGCCCAGGCCACCGGTGCGCACCGAGTATCCGAAGCCGTAGGGCCCGTAGCGGCCGAAGCGCTCGAAGCAAATGTCTTCTGGAAGCTTGAGAATCTCGTACGAGCCGGCCACGTTTTGAGGAAAGCCTGAGGGACGACCCTCGTAGTACCGGAGAGGGGGGGGGCGAATCTTGCCGGCCACGTCTAGGAAGCACTCTTGGATGCCGGGCTCGCTTGTCCTGGCGGGATAGTCTTGCCACGATTCGCTCTCGGCAATGCCCATCTCTTGGGCAGCGTCCGATCCGTTCTGGGCCGGCGCCGAGGCTTCAGCTCCTCCCGGGCCGGGATACTCGGGTCCGCTCTCGCCGAGGGGTTTGAGGGTCCGGATCCCTCCGTAGTATCTCGCCAGGAACGGGAACTTCTCCCACAGGGGCGGCGGCGGCGGTGGCGTGTCCAGCTTGCCGTGGGCGACTTTCCAGTTTTCAACCTGGCTGGCTCGCACCAGACTCAGTATCATGATGAGGAGAAAGCCCACGGAGCCGAGGAAGACGTAGCGGGAGACGCGGGCCGGCAATCGATACGGGTAAAGGCTAGCCTTGCGCGGAGGCGGCGCCGGCCTGCGCTTGGACAGCAGAAACGAGCGGCCGCCGGGGACGGGGTCGGATGCACCTCTTGAGCTGCGGCATGATGAGACCGCGTATGACCGGTCCGAGTCGTCATCGGATGAGTACGATTCGTATTCGTCGTCCGAGTATCGGTCCTTGGCCGGAGACTCGACCTTGCGGTAGAGCGGGAGCCGCTGCTCGCGGGGCCGCAAGGGGTTGGTGAGAAGCCCCATGCCGAGATGATTGGGGAATGCGGAGGACGAGGAATGCGCTGCTGGCTGCTCGGTATGGGGGTCAATAGACGGAATGGAGAGCCGCCCACGGGCCCGTTCCCCGGCGTGCTGATACAATGTGTTGGTACGCTTAACAGGCGATGAAGGCCAAGTGCGTGGATTTGCGATGGGCGAGTTGAATGGAGTGATTTGAGGCGAGACCGCTTTCGGTGCTCGTAATAGGGTTGAGTATGTGTCGGCTGCAGTCGAGCGACAGTTGATGTCGCTTTGTTGACCGCGTAACCGCGCTGCGAGAGGACGCGGTTGCGGGGCAACGGGCAAGCAAAGTACCAGTCGAGAGTTGCCTTCATAATGTGCACAAGTGCCGTCCACTATTCGTACAATTCGTCCCTCAACCCCCTCCCTCCGCGAGCTTGCACTGTATTGTGTCTTCTGTCTTCTGTTCATCCTCATCAGCATCAGCAACGACGGACGCTTATTTCTCGGGCTTTCAGCTGTCGCGCCATTCGTACGCGCGCATCTACCTATGCGAGTCTTGCACCCGGGCGGACTACGCTATAGGCTCACCATGTCAGCTGAAGAGGAAAGCCGTCGATCCGCCTCGCCTACTTGAGCGCCATCCGCGGATCAATGCATATCAACACATTCGCATGCAGTCCCAACCGTCACATGTGGAGTGGCGATGCGAGGCCTTGCTGCCATTATACCCTGGTCTCTTCCGATCCAGCACATTCATTCGTAACAAACAGCTCCAGGGACCGTTTTGTCATGGAGAGTGGCTGTCATGTGCCAACCTCTTGTGCTAGCAGAGAGACGACAGGCGAGGAGACAGCCCGACCCGAGAGCACAGACGTGTTGTACGAGTAACTCGCACGAGTTACTGTACCGAGTATAGTGGCCCGCCCAGTCGAATCAGCAACCCCGGAGACAGGCCACCACGTGCCCCTGTACGAATACCGAATACCGCAAGCACACGTAACATGTCCCCCCGGCGATAACCTCAGCCCAACCTCATGGCTGGGCTCGGCCCTGGGCCCAGCGGCACTAGCTCCTCTCCTCTCAATGGCCGGGACGGTCGAGTGCCGCCGCACACTGCCGACCAGCTGGCTCTGCTTCCAGCCGGCCAACGCTTCCTCCCTGTCCCGTCTGACCGCTCGTCGGCGTTTCTTCGTCGTGGGCAGCCACCGTGATTTGTTTGTTCTTGTGCATCACATGAGGCCCGACTGCCATCTGCTTGCTCACTCCGCCGGGGAGGGGGCAGCGACGGCAGCTAGGCCCAGACAAGAGGCCATCTGTACCTACCCGACGCGATTGCTGATGCCTCGCTCATTCTTCGTCTCCTCCTTCACGCCTTTTCCTCCATAACCTGTCAAATTCAGCCAGTCAGTCGATTCAACCTTGTCCAGCATCGTCGCTCAGACACCAAACCTGCAACCCCCCCCCCCCCCCCCTCGACGAGAGCCGTCGCCAAACATGTCCAACACCCTCGCCCCCGCCCAGGTCCACGCCACCCCCGACGTCGTCTTCCCGGCCTACGGCATCAGAGGCGAGTCCGCACCCGCCGTCGACGAAGCAAAGGCCAGGCCGGCGCCGCTGCGTCACCTCCACCAGCGGCCCGTCTCTGTCACCCTCGATGCGTCCTCCATCTTCATGGTTGCCCTCGCCCTCGTCTTTCTCATCCACTTCCTCGGCTCCCATCCGACCGAGATCCTCGTCAGCCTGACCCCCCTCCTCCTCCTCGTCCACAACGACTACCGAAACTTCATCAGCCTCGGGCCCGGCGGCACCCCTTCCACCTTTGCCGGCTACCTCCGCATCTCCTGGCTTCGCCTCTGGGCCATCCGCGACCCCTTTGCGCCCCCGACCCCCGACCCGACCCGCTTCCCCAAGGAGGGCATCCTCGGCCGTCAGCCCCTGCCCTATCGACCCGGTCCGAGGCCCCTCGTCGCCGGCATCGCGCCCCAGAGACAGCTCGACCAGCCCGGCTCCCGCAACTGCTACCTGACCCTCAGGCGGGCCATGGAGAAGCTCAGCGCCCGCAGCCCTCTGTACTTTGGCACCGAACGCTCCTGTCTCGAGAAGCATGGCCTGGCTCTCTTTGCCAGACATCCCCTCCAGACAAATTGCCAGGGCGAGATCTGCCACGTCCACGACTCTGATCACTCCATGCACATGTGCCTGCACCCGGACGACATCCGAGAAGTCCTGCGCAAGGGGTGGGGACAGATGCATCCGCTGGCCCGGGCCGGGTGGCTCGTACAGATGCCCGTGTCTCAGGATTTCGTCATGGTCTATGCCCCGCGAAGTAAGTGCCAACCCTTTTCCGGAAACCCTTTGTGCTTGAGAGAGGGGGCAGCGTCAGTCTCCTCCATGGTAGGCAAGATCAACCATGGCAATTGCCGTGCCTTCAGAGCCCTCCCGCCATGCTAGCGTCAAGGGCTAAAGACTTTGAGCACAGATGAGCAGGAGCTGCAAGAAACGTACAAGATTATCGAGGCCGCGATATGGTATACCCTCGCCGAGACCGTCGAGCTCGACACATTGCCCAACCGAGGCTAGTCGTCAGCTCCCGAGGGCCGAGCCTTCACCACCAAACATGTTTCATCGTTGAAGCTTATGTGGTGTAACATAGTCGAGCGTCAAATCGGGGTATCTGAATACTAAAGAGCTCCATACTGCAATTATTGTACATACTTTGGCCCCCCCTCCCCACAATGCTTGCCCTGTACCGCTAGTCAGAGTCCTCATCGTTGTTTGCCGAGTCGTTCTTCCTGAACTTTTCCTTGCCGGTTGCGAGAGACGCCCCGACGATGCGGCCATCGAAAGGCCTTCCGTCCATGGCATTGACGCACGCGGCGGCCGACTCGGCACCTTGGAATTTGACCGTGACAATTCCCTCGGGCTCCTGATCGTAGAGGACCACGTTGGTGACGGTCCCTAGCTTGGAGCATTCCTCCCGGATGTCCTCCTTGATCTCGAGCAACGATGCGGGATCCTCTTCAATCTCAAAGATTCTGAACATCTGACGAAGTACCACCATTCTCATACGCTTCGAATCGGCCTCGGCCAATGCGGGGAACCGGTCGTCTTCGTCGCTCCAGTCGGCCAACATGGCGTCCAGCTTCTGCGTCTTCTTGATGACCTTTTGCCGGTCCTTGTCGTTCCTCGGCCGCCGCGCCTCCTTTTGCTGGCCAGGCTCGGCACCGGCGGCGGCACCGTCCTGATCGTATTGCACCTTTTTGTAGCTGGAGTCGGCCTCCTGAACACGCATCCGCCCCTCCCCTTTCCCACTGGCCGAGAATCGGAAATCCGTGTCGTCCAGGAGCATAATGGCCATGCGGACGCTCTCGGGCTTGAAGAAGACGACGAGCGCGTCGCCCTTGAAGTTGCCGGCCTCGTCCTTGTACAGCTTGATCCTCGGCGCGTGGCTGTCGATTTCCTCGGCAATGAGGCCGCCCTTGCGGGAGAAGATGTCGTGAATATCGGGGATGGTGGCGTCGGACGGTAGCCCGGTGACGTAGACTGCCGTGTTTTGCTTGGGCTTGGGGGGAGGCTTTGGCTTCTTCTTGGGGCGCGCCGACGCCGACGCCTCGGGACCCTGCAAACGGAAGGGCGAGTCAGTAGAGCTCCAAGTCGAGCGATGATCCCGCCCTTGCACCGGTCGACAGGGTAGGGAGCCACGGGACTGGGCCTCCCACCTCGGACCCATTCTCGGCGTCTTGGTGCTTTCGCTTCCTCTGGGGATCCTCATCAGCGCCGGCAGGGGGAGTCTGATGCCCGAGCTCGTCCACGCCTTTCGAGGGATCCGCATCAGCAAGGAGCCACTGCTTCAGCTCCGTGTCAAACTCGAACTCGGTGCCATCGTCGTGCACCGCGACGAACTTGTTGTCGAGCTTGGAAAAGGAGATGCGCTCGTCGTCGCTGAACTTGTCCGGGTTTGTGGGAAAGTCGAGCTCCATGACGACGACGTGGTATGCACAAGGCCAGGGTCGTGGCGCGACGTCTTTGACCTTTGTCGAAGCAACGTGTTGGGACCGAAAAGGCGAAGAGCAGGAATGAGACAGGAAGGGGGGTACTTCGTACAAGTTGGCCGACGGACTTGCGCACGGTACTTCGTACTGTGCTTCATAGCAGTGCATAATTACTTTATACTCCACCTTACCTAAGCAAGTTGGTAGTACTGGAACTCTGCTGAACTGAACGAACCTTTCCGTTTTCCGTTGGGACATGACTCGTAGGGCCTGATCCACAACGCCTCGACTTAGTCGAGGCGGACATGCACATATAATAGAAGGGTATCAGAACCCCGATTAGCATATGTTTTTGGTGTAAATGAAAGAATTGTGGCTCCTCCTTCTATATTTGCATGTCTACCCCTACTCTTAATGTACCGAGCTAGCAGGGGTCGTGCATAGTCGCGTAAATGCCTACATTAGGGAAAGTCGCCAAGCAAAACGCATTTTTCTGCCGCTGGCCGCCTCGACTCAGTCGAGGCGGCCAGCGAATGCAGTACGTGCACTTTTTACATACGTCTTCGCGCTGCTGCCGCCGCTGCTGCCGCCGCTGAATGACGAGTGCAAGAAACACGCCTGCTGCCGCCGCTGCTGCTGCTGCCGCCGCTGCTGCTGCTGCCGCCGCTGCTGCTGCTGCCGCCGCTGCTGCTGCTGCCGCCGCTGCTGCTGCTGCCGCCGCTGAATGACGAATGCGAGAAACACGCGGGGCGCGAAAGCGGTAAGGGAATTCGCCAATAAGGGTATACGACGGTATAAGAGGACCCGGCCCGCAAAAAATATATGGGCCATATCTCTTCGTGCGTCCGCCTCGACTCAGTCGAGGCGTTGTGGATCAGGCCCGTAGTGCGAGCGAGTTGTACTCCGTACTTCGTAGTAGATCTGGTACTAGGGGGGAGTATTGTGATCACACTCTTTACCATTTATTAGATGCCAGCCAGCGCAGCTTCTAGCAATGAGCTGCGACACACAGAAGACCAAGGCTTGCTACGTCCAAGAGGGAGTCGCATGATAAAAAGACAAGGCTTGAGAGCTGGTACCAAGTTGCCCGAGGCTACAAGGTCCACCGAGCGCAGGCGGGCTTCAGTCACCTCGACTACCCTCGGCCGTGCCATGTAAATGTACCCGTCATGATGGTCTTCTCATCGTACAGACTGAAAAAGAGACCATTGAGAGGCGGCCCGTTGTCATGCATCCCTCTGAAGCATCCCCTTCAAGGACTCTCCTCCCGAACCGTCTTTTTGACTCCCTCCACAAACGCCTTGACGGCGTGCCCACCACCCATCGGCATTCCGCCATCTTTGATGTACCCGCCGTTCTCGAGCTTTACGCCAAGGGCCTCGGCAACGCCAGGCAGACCCCCTTCCCGCAGAGCCATGGTCAGGCTTCCCAACGCTTGGTGAAACTGCGGGCTGCGCAGCACTTTCTTGAGCAGGCTGCGTTTGTCGTCGGGCGAAAGAGACGCCTTTGCCGCCTGCACGGCCTCGGCCGTGGGCTCCTGTGTGCCGTCGAAGCCGGACGACCCGCTGGCGAGCACTATCACGGCTGGGGGTAAGAAGCCCAGGAGCGAATCGACAAACTCGGAAGATGCAGTCTCCACCATCGTTACCGTGATGGACGTGGGGAGAAGGTGACTGAGATGAGGGTAGGGCAGGTCGCTCTGCTGCTGCTGGCCCCCAGAGAGCCCAGGCTGACCTCTCAGAGACTCCAAAAGGTTTCTCACCGCAGCAGCCGCATCGGGCGCCGACGAAGAGACACTGCAAGTCGGTCAGCCCACCACGTCATAACTCTGAGCGCTGGTCCATCAAGTCACGGCGGGCCGGCTTCTCTCCATATTGACACAAGTTTTCAATTTAAGAGATCCAATGACTCCGGTTCTGAATCTTGAGAGCTTCCTTGACTCTTGGAAAGCCACGACCTTGACCCGCCAGCCGTTGGGCCCCGTCAATAAGCGATGAGATGGGAATCACCTACGCTCTTGCACCATCGGCACCACCCTCCCTCGGACCCTGACCTTCTTCTCTGATGTCTCCTCCGGTTGCATCGGGTCCCGCACCGCCACTTCCGCTTCCACGATGGTTGCGAGGGTCAGGGTAGCCCTCGACGTCTTCCATTGGCTCGTCATGTTCGTCGTCGTGCCCGTTGCCTGAGTTACGGACGGCTGCTAGTTCGCTGGAAACGTTGACCTCTTCGCCTTGCAGGAGGCCATTGACAATTTCTCCAATCTTGCGATCTCTGGGGCTAAACCAGCTAGCTTCCCCAACCCGGCTCTGAGGCCTCGACTGCATCCAAAAGAGGTATCGTTGCGATGAGGAGGCGAACTTGAGGACGAATATACGGCCGTTTGTCTTTGCACTCGGGCTTGGTATCGACTTGGTATCGTAGGGGACGAAGCTGCCATCGGTAGGCACCATCACCAGGTCGAGTTCAGGCTCATCTAGTGGAGCGCCGCGTTTCCGCCAGCAGAAATGCACCAAGTCTGAGTGAGGTAGTTAGCCCGACGCGTCCATCGCGGCACGCTGATGACCAACCATCCTCGGCGTAGAGGTAAATGTAGCCGAGCTCGGGCTTGGCCTTGGCCTTGGCTGGCGTCGACGAAGCCTGCAGGTAGCAACTGCTGTCAGAAACAAACAGGGGGACAAGGGGATGTCCGAGGCCAAGGGTTTGCGACTCACGTCGAGCTCACACTGGCCAGCCTTGAAGGTGATGATGGGCGAGATAGGCATGGCGAATCTCACATTGACGGGATACGAGTATGATGCAGCTCGTCAAGGTGAAGAACGATTGGGACAGCCAGCTGAAAGAAGAGTTGCTGCAAGCTTGCCAAAGGGAGTGACGTTGCAGCTCGGTAGGGTGATGGATGACGGATCAACAAGCTGTGGCTATAAGAAGCTGTGCTAGCCGATGGCGCGGGGCTACACAAAAGCATGTCTCCGGCCCGACTATTCTCCGTCTGGATATCCCAAAATTTCTGATAAATTCCGGCGCCGACTTTAAAATCCGACTCTGAGTTTTCCACTTCACATCCTTACCCAAGTACGATGCTTTCGACAACGTCGCGGCGTGCTTTCGACCATTGCAGCAGCCATGTCTGATTCGGCTTCATGCTCAATACCTGATTATGCCCGGTGACGCGTCGCCGTTCCGTAATCACATCCTTTGGTATGCTTCCTCGCCTCCTTCTCTCCGACGCATGTTTTCCACCCCGTCTGTTTTTGTCTGGTGATGAGAAAAATTGGTCCGTGTTTCGGAGGGGGCCTCAAGACCCCCCGCTTGACGAAACAACAAGCACTTTGGGTATCTCTGACGTTTTGCCTCTTTCCCCTTTGCTCTGCACGATCAATGACGAGGGTCTCGTGCTAACGCTTGTTCGACAGCCGAATATGAGCCAAAGTCTGACGATCGTATACGACGAGGCCACTGCCAACTTGAGCCACGCCGGCTTTGTGACAGCGTAGAGCTTAGTTTCGCGGGAGCGTAACCATGCACCTTTGCGTTTCCGATCTATGTTGGGTTTGGAGAGCCGAGACAGCCATGTCCATAGGAGCTGCAAGTAGTTGTTGCCCATCCCAACTGTCAGGTTCGGCATCCGAACTACAAAAGGTTCCGTTTGGCTACGCGTTGAACACTACTGTGCTCATGTCGGACTCTAAGCTCTTGGACATGACTCGTTTAATCAGTTGTCTCTATCGATTAATAAAACTCGCAAGCCTGGACTGGTCTCCTGAATCTGATTATTGGAAAAGAACCCCAAGACGTATCGTATCAAACGAGGTCGAACAGGCGCTCACTTGTGGCAAGAGTCTGAAGAGGCGCTAGCTGGGGCATTGCACTTAATTATCGTCAATCGAGTTGCGGATACCTATTTAACGCTGTCCACTTGGGTTCGTTCTTGAAAAGCCGTACAGCATGCAAAAACTATGAAGCTGTGAGCGAGATGATAAATATAGCTGCTTGTAGTTACTCGGTAAGAGATATAGATGTCGATGGCCGAGGGACATATAACTTACATTAGACTCGTCGGTGGTAAAACGATGATAGATGCCCGCTGGCAGAATAAGCAGATCGTCCCTTTCAAGCTTAACACGTATCCAGTTATCCTCCTTGCTTCGGACATCAAAGTAGCCCTGGCCGCCCCGGATATAGCGGATCTCCTCGTCCTCGTGGCGGTGCTCGATAAAGAACGTCTTGACCTTGTCTTCGTACGCGGCCCCCATCTTGGCGGGCGAGACGGTAATTTCGTCTCGGTTCTTATAGCCTCGCTCCGCCGCCAGCTTATCGACGTCGTCCATGTCGGAGAAGTGAAAGGAGAGCACCCCGAGCTCATTCAGGTCGTCGACACTTACGGGGCAGCCCGAGTCGTGCGAGAGGCGCTGGTCGCCCTTGGCCGCGTTAGCCGCGGTTTTCTCGTAGTAATTCGCGAGCGAGCGGATGAGAGTATAGCACGTACCGGAGCGTTGTCAAACATATAAGCCTTCATCGTTCCTGTCTGTCGGGGCGGAAAGAAAAGTTGCGTTCGTCATTAAGACGGGTGGGGCGACCGATAACGATGCGGGGGGAGTAAAAAGGGAGCCAAAATCCAGTCGTACGAAGTACAAAGTACATATGTATGTATCCGTAGATACCCAGGTACTTACCATCCAGCGGAGCGAAACACCAGCGCCTTGTCAAATGCAACGCGTCGACGACGTCCACAACCGCGCCGCTCTACGCCGTTGTCATTGGGGCCGCCGAAAAGTGCGTGGGGCACGCTGGAAAGATGTACGGCGACTTGGGGGTCAAGCTGGTGCGCTCACGTCCAAATTCACGCACCTCAGGTCGGGGCAGAGGGCGGGCCTAACTTTCAGCTGCAGGTCCAGCACGCCAAGCGGACGCAGAACCTCGCCCACCTCCCGCCATATCAAACCGAGATTGTGCGCGCAGTGACGAGGGAAGTCCGGGACCTCGACAAGGACGTGACGGATCTTCTAGAGCCCTTCCAGGGTTCCTTCAATCCCTCCGCGGACCAGGCCGTTGCCTGCACGCTGCTGGTGAACCATCTATCCATGCGCCGGAACAAGCGGTGTCTGCTCGCCTACCATCGAACGCGAACCGACAAGCTCGAGGAGATGGTGTGGAACGGGTCCGACGTGGTTGATCTGTCGGGATGCGAGTCGGGCGGCGGTGCCAGCGGCGGGCCACAGGCAGCGGGCGAGGGATCGACGAGCAGCCTCAGTCCTCAGGAAGAGGAGTATGTGCGGCAGTACAGCGACTTGCTGGCCGCATACAAGGGACAGTGGACAGACATCGACCTTACGGGCAGTCTCGAACCGCCGCGCGACCTGTTTATAGACGTCCGCGTGCTCAAGGACGCCGGCGAGATTCAGACAGAATACGGGCACGTGGCGCGCCGCCTTATTCGCAAGAGTCGAGGCTGACCAACTCTGTATCCTGCAGGGCGATCACTTTGACAAAGAACAGCCAGTTCTACGTCCGGCAAGGAGACGTGGAACGGCTGATTGCACAGGGATACTTGCAGAAACTCGGCTGACGGACGCACACACATACACACACACAGAGCGGCGACCGAGAGGGCAGACTGGAGAAGGAGGCCGGCCAACGTGACACCCGTCGAAGCGCTAAATGCGACGGGATTGACTCCATTAGGCCGACGAAGGCGGGCAACCATGGCTGCCATTGGGCGCCTTCACCGAAAAGAGAAAAGACTCTGGTAGAGAATGCTCTTCGTTGTCGGCCGGCTCCCGTCGACACGAGCTTGGCAGGGGACGTGCAGTTGCTAGTACTACGAAGTACTACCTAGTACGAATAGGTACTAGTAGTACTTCGTATGTACGGTTGCATACGAAGTACGCATCTTTGTTCTATGACATGTCTTACGTTCTTCCTTCTCCCGCTGATGTACGAAGTAAGACATGTCATGGAATAAACATGCATCGCCGTTTTTTGCTTGTCTGCTGCCGAGGCCAATCGGAAGCTGAGGCAGGCTTCCCCGCATCGACAATCGGCCTTTGAGGGCATATTTTAAGTTTTTATACCTACGAGCTATACTACATATGTACATACGAAGTACGGAGCATACTATCTGTATCCGTCTCGGAAAGAAGTCGTCTGTCTGTTCGTTGACTGCACTGGTTGACTGCACTGGTAGTAGTACTACTGCTAGGCAAAGAACCAACAAGGCCGACAACCAACACGGACGTAAAGACCTCCTCCAGTCGCCCCCCCCCCCCCCCACAAAATCCTTTTTTCACCATGTCCCAATGTTGATGATGCAATACTCTCTCTGCTTTTGTGTCGAGCTGCCTATTCACGACTCCCTCGCCTCATCTTTGCACCATCCATCAGCCAAGTACTCGCAGGCTTTCGAGATAAGTGTCTGTCTGTGAGAATGGCAGAGTGCCCTCTAAGGCAACCTTGAGAAAACCCCCCCTCCATATTGACTTTTGGCCCAAGGACTTTCGACTCTCCATCCACCCTCCCTTTCCGAAGCGTCGTCCTCCTCTTCTCCTCCCGCCAATCGCTTGCTCGCTCGCACCCGTCCTCAGCGCCAGCCAGTCCCATGCGACCGTGCTAGACGAGGCGCTCGTCCGCCCGAGGGCAACCGCCGGAATCGACTTCAGCCATGTCCAACTCTGTCCAGGGCTTCTCCCCATGGAGCCGGAGACGGCCCAGCCTCTCCCTGTCCATCTCGCGAGAACAGCCCCCACCCGACGGCTATGGCAGCCCCCCAGGCGACCCGGCACCGGCCCCGTCGTCCTCTCGTCTGCTGTCCTCGTCACTCGGCTCTCCCCAGGGGGCCAGGGGGCCCATCCGCTCCTACATCCATGCGTCCACGCGAGAACAGCTGGGTGAGCAGTACCGAGCCTCGATTCCCAGCTGGTGTAGGCCCTGTTGCGCATGGCATCCGCTGACGCGAGATAGTGCCCGTCGATAGCAATCAGAACGCCCGCACCGTGCGCGAGGACACGGCCGAGCTGGCGAGCTATCTGCTGTCTGACGGCTCGGGCCAGCGGAGGCCGTCTTTCTTCTTGCAGCGAAAACGACCCTCGGTCCACGACCTCTTCGCGCTGGAACATGACAGCAACGAGCCCACGGACGAAGACGCCGGTGCCTCTTACACAATCCTTGAGCTGTCAGAGCCCACATCGCCGGAGAACGAAGCGGACACGGCGGCAGAAGACAGCGACGGGCCGTCGGTGCTATCCAACCTTCTCAAGAGGTCCCCCCCGGACTCGGTGACTCCCGACGCGCCCATATCGACCCATGGTCGGCGGAGGGAGAAGCGGGCGCGGCGTGCGTCTCTTCAGGCAGCGCCACGGCTTGGCCCAGGCAGCGCCCAAGCTGAAGTGACCGAAGACACGCCTCTGCTGAGCGAGACGACATTACAGGACGCCTTCGGCGACACTGACATTGAGGGGCAGAAGCGCTCCCACGGGCTCAAGTGGCTTGGCAGGCTGGTCCAACGCGGCCGCCATGTCCGAGAGCGCGCCCTTGACGCCGTCGCGGTGACAGCCAACCCGCGCCAATGGGATCGAAGAGCCATCTGGCGAAATGTGGTCCTGAGCCCAGTCTCCTGTCTCCCTGCCGTGCTCGTTGGGCTCCTCCTTAATGTGCTAGACGCCCTGTCCTACGGTCAGTCTATTCATGCACTCCACGTCCAGGGGCTTACATGACTGACAAGTCCAGGCATGATCTTGTTTCCTCTCGGGAAGCCAATCTTTGCCCATCTTGGATCTGCCGGTCTTTCGATATACTACGTCAGCACAATCGTTTCCCAGGTCATCTTCTCATCCGGGAGCATCTTCAAAGGAGCCGTTGGATCGGAGCTGGTAAGGCATGCAGTGTATCCGTGGGGATTCGCAGCCGCACGCTAATCGCGGCGCCGCAGATCGAGGTTGTTCCATTCTTCCATCACATGGCGCTGAAAATCATGGACATTATCGGCGCGGAAAATCCAGAGGCGGTGATTGCAACGACGATTGTGGCTTACGCCGCCAGTTCCATGATGACAGGAATCATCTTTTACCTCATGGGCAGGTTCAAGTTCGGCTTCATGGTCGGCTTCATCCCGAGACACATCTTGATTGGCTGCATTGGCGGCGTCGGCTGGTTTCTGATTGCCACCGGCTTGGAAGTGTCTGCGCGCCTCGGCGGAAGCCTCGAGTACAACGTCGACACGTTGGTCAAGCTCACACAGCCCGACACGGTCCTCTTGTGGGTGTTTCCTCTCGTCTTGGCGACTGCTCTCTTCTATGGCCAGTCGAGGGTGCGATCCAAGTACTTCCTTCCCCTCTACATCCTCGCCATACCCTTGGTCTTTTACACCTTTGTCACGTCCATGGATGCTCTGAATGCCGACAGCTTGCGCGACGACGGTTGGATATTCAACGGCCCACCACCGGGAGAGCCTTGGTGGTATTTCTACACCCTATACAGTGAGTCGCCAACGATTGTTCGGCGCTCGGGACTGACGAGTCGGCAGGGTTCGACTTGGTACACTGGGGGGCTGTCGTCGAGGTGATTCCTGCCATGCTGGCCCTTACGTTTTTTGGCATCCTTCACGTCCCCATCAACGTGCCGGCTCTTGCCCTCAACTGCGGCGAGGACAATGCGGATCTGGACCGGGAGCTCAAGCTCCACGGCTTCTCCAACTTCTTGTCGGGGTGCTGCGGCAGCATTCAAAACTATCTGGTTTACGCCAACACCGTCCTCTTCATCCGCTCCGGGGGCGACAAGCGGCTCGCGGGCTTTATGCTGGCCCTTCTCACCGTGGGCATGATGGTGCTTGGTCCTTCCATCATCGGCTTCATCCCGGTCATGATGGTGGCGACTCTGATATTTGACCTCGGCTTCGAGCTGCTGCTGGAGGCCGTCTGGCTTCCGCGAAAGAAGCTCAAGCTGGCCGAATACCTCACCGTCATTGTCATTGTCTTGGTCATGGGAATCTACGACTTTGTGGTTGGCATTGGCGTTGGCATTCTTCTGGCGTTTGTGTCGCTCATCATTCAGACGTCGAGGGTGTCGGCAATCAGGGGCACGTATGGCGGAGACGTCGTCACCTCTACCGTACGCCGCAATCCGTCGCAGCACCATTACCTCCAGCAGGTCGGGCGACAAATCTACATCATCAAGCTCACGGGCTACCTCTTCTTCGGCACCGTCGTCAGCGTCGACGAGAAAATCCGCGCCATCCTGGATGACCAGGCGTTTGCGAGGAAGCCAGTCAAGTTTGTCATACTGGACCTGTGGCACGTCAGCGGGCTGGACTATTCGGCCGGCGAGGCCTTTAACACCATCAGCCGCCTTCTACATGGCAAGGGCGTTCTCTTCGTCCTCAGCGGCGTGGATGGCGAGAGCCAGCTGGGGCAGAACCTTCGTGCCGTGGGTCTCGGGACGGATGAGATTGAGGTGCTGATGCTGCCGACTCTCAACTCGGCGCTCGAGAGCTGCGAGAACGAGCTGCTGAAGACGCTCTACGCCAGGCAGCAAGAGCTGAGCTCGACCAGGAAGAAGGCGACGGCAAGCCTGGACGTCCCTACGAGCGCCGAAGCGCCGGCCTTGTCGTCGTTTGACCCGCCTTTCAACTCGCCTCGACGAAGCCACCAGGTCGAGGCGGCACGCGAGGCGCTCACCAGCGCCGAGGTGCAACGGCCAACGAGATGGCAGAGTCTCCCGGAGCCGCTTCGCCTCATGCTCCAGGTGTTCCAGGGGCTCAGCGACAAGAACGAGGACTTTTGGTTCCAGGCGACGGCCTACTTTGAACGTCAGGACTGCACGGCAGGGACGGTTCTCTTCCGGCGCGGGGAGCAAGCCCAGGGCTTCTATCTTGTCGAGAGCGGCATAGTGCGCGCCGAGTACGACCTGCCGCAGGGGTGGCTGTGCGAGAGCATCGTGGCGGGGACGACTTGCGGGGAGCTGCCGTTCTTCTCGGAAACGGAACGGACGGCAACGGCGCAGGTGGATCGGGACAGCGTGCTTTGGATGATGACGCGCGAGAGCTGGCTGAAGATTCAAAACGAGAAGCCGGAGGTGGCGCGAGAGCTGTTGAGGATCTCCCTCAAGCTGACGAGCGAGCGCATGAGTTCCATCACGTCGCACATGCTGGCCGTGGCAGGATAGAGGGGACTCGGGGGGGGGCAAGTCTATGCATGGTTTGATGGGTTTGATAGTGGCGTTTGGTGTTTGGCAGTCGGTTGCCGAGTGGAAGAATCTCTGTGGGGATTCTCTGTGGGGGATATCAGGCTCTAGGGTAGGCGGGGATTCGTAGTCTGCGGCGACCTTCCGGAAATGGTCTACCCTATATCTCTCTTCCCTGCTCTGCCCTCTCTCTGCCCTCTCTCTGCCCTCTCTCTGCCCTCTCTCTACCCTGATCCGTCAAATGACCGCAGCAAAGGAGAAGACACGAGCCACAGCACCAGCCCCTCTCGCTGTCTTGCTTGGCTATCACCGTGGGGGCCGAGACACAGCACGCTGAACGCGATTCGCCACCTTGGGCGCTGGGCCTACGTCCATTCTTCTCGACCAGCATCTCTAGTCCTGGGATTCTTTCTGCGCCCGGAAGATTGGGAAAGGCAAAGCAAAGAGACTCACCGGGGGACTCGCGAGCCCGCCATGCCGCGGAGCCTGAAGTCGATGCTGGGCAGATCAAATCGGGTTCAAAAGTCGGCACGGCGCAACACGTCGTCGCCGTCCCCGAAAAAGGCCCGCCGGCCGAAGCAGGACGAGGTCCTCTTCGAGCAACGACTCGCGGACCTGGGTGCCACGCGGCTGCTGGCCGAGGAGCTGACGCTGAGGGATGTCGTGCAAGCCATGCGGTATATCCGGTCCACCATGTTCACGCCCATGCCGGAGAAGGGGCTCAGGTCCACGCGAGTGGCCGAGGTGCTCAACTACAGGGCGTCGCTGCCGCCCGTCGTGACGATTGGTCACATCAACTCGGTCCTGCGCTCGCCCTCCAGGACGGAGAGGGAGCTGGCCGAGCTCGTGGGCAAGGGCGTGGTGCGCAAAGTGAGGGTGGAGCGGAGGGGCGCCATGGGCGAGGCCGTCATCGAGACGTCGGACCTCGAGCGCATCGTCGGGCGGTGCGACGTGTCCGACGCGGCCGCCGACGTCTTCCTGGCATTCTTGCGGCAGAACCCTACCGCGCAGATGCTGCCGAGTGGCGCCCTCAGCAGCGCCCAGACGGACGAGTTGCTGAGGGCCGGCCTGCTTACGAGCTCGGCGCAGGCTTTGCCGGGAAGCACGCTACACGTCCGGCCCGAGGACCGCACGACCCTCACGTCCATCCAGCACATCTCGCGCTTCGCATCGGGCACCGTCTCCGCCGTCGGCGGCCACCAAGCGATCCGCCTGGCCGGCGGCGGCGGCGGCGCGCCGACCCTGACGCGAGCCTCGGCCTCGTCCTCGTCCTCGTCCACCGCCACGTCGTCGTCGTTCCGCATCTCGTTGCCGGGTCACGGGCGGTACCTCAAGCTGGCCGAGGGAGCCGTGGACTGGGTGCGCGAGGCGCTGGGCAAGACAGCCTGGGGCGAGGGCCCCGAGGACTGGCTCCGGGAGCGGTTCGCGGGCGGCGGGCTGTACGGCACGCGGTGGGACGATTTTTGGGGCCTCGAGTGGCAGTGGTTGGCCGGGCAGGCCGTCGGGCTCGGCATCGTCGAGATGTTTGAGACGGGGAGTGTCGGCAGGGGCGTGAGGGCCCTGGCATGATCTCTCTCTCTCTCTCCCCCTCCCTCCCCATGACCATGAGAAAGATGGCCTCGCCAAGCGGGAGAGACCTTGTCTCGCACGCAGCAGCAGCGGCAAGCCGGATGGCATTCCCGGGGTTTGCGGTGGTGCTTGAAACGCGGGCGCAGCGGACCGAGGGCGCCATGATCCTCCCATACCTCTGCTACAGCAGGCATTGAACGGGATTGCTCGAGGAAACACGGCAAACCCCCTCCATCCACGTCATGTTCGCTTCCACCGCCCTCTCCTCGTCCCCAATGGCTCAAACAACCGGCCCGCGTGCCTGACCATGGCTGCGGAAAAGTAAAGGCCATGACCGCCAATAAAAGTCCGAGCAGCGACGAGCCGCCCTCGCTGGCCAGGCGGCAGAGAGACCACCATCGCCGAGAAAAGGGGGGGCGCAAGGCGGACGGGACAGACAAGAAGCCGCCGTCCATGGTGGCGCCCCGATCTCCTTCGCTGCGCTGCCGCCACTCGGACAGTGGTCGGAAAACCAGCAGGGCAGGATGAATCCGCAACCGGCTGTTTTTCCTTGTGCCGTGTGCACGCTGGCTGAAACGTCTTTTGCCAAGCTTGGATGTGCTTCCCCCGCCTAGAGCTAGACTCACATGATGGGTGGGAACGGGTAAGACATGGAGAGAATCGGAAACGCCCAAGAAGCAAGACATGACTTGAGAACGAACCTGAGAAGACCTCTTCTTGCTACGGTGCCGGAGCGCCTATTTTTGCCCTCGTCTGTAATCATCCTCCTTTTCTGCGCCCCTTTTGGTGGGTGTTGGGTCCTCCACTCACATAAGAAAAGAAAAGGAATAAAGGGGGAAGAGGAAAAGGGACAAAGGCAAGACGAGCAAGAAGGGGAGGGCAAGGAAACGGAGGAGGGGGGGGGGGTTCGGCATCTTCACCATCTTCACCCCAGGGGTCCAAGGCCACTGTTCCCAAAGACATGGGAGGAGGTCCGTCCCAGGAGCCGCCTGACGCCATGGCAGCCGATGCACATCATTCGTCACCAATCAGGCTCATGCGGTTTCATGCCACAACCATCAGGTTTGATTGAGCCTGTCCGTGGACTTCTGGGGAGGCATGTACCGTGACATGACCCGGGTACTCCTACATTCACGGCGTATAGACGCTCGTTGCGCCTCCGGATGCTCGGATGAGCAGAGGTCCGCAGCCTTGCGCTGGAGCGAGACAGAGAGCGAGAGATGGATAATGAGGAAGAGCACGTGCGAGCCTACAGCTTTCGGTGGCATTACCCCGTTATTCCACATCGTCATCGTCCAAAGGCCGTTGCCAGTGTCTGCCTGTATTTGCAGTGAGCATGGCGTCTTCGAATCCATCGTGTCCGTTGCCGTGCTGCCAGTCTCCCGTAAGTTGATGACGGCCAAGCTTCTAGCATACAGCTTTTATTTTGCAGCAGGTTCCCGCTTGGCTCCTCCATCTTGCCGTGCCAGGGTCCAATGGCAACCAACCACGTCAGATGGGCTTCTGAAAACAAGTCTTTGTGGCCTGGACGAGCCTTGGTTGGCCCCGGTAGAGAGAGAATGAGACATGCGAGCGCCCAGACAGCTGAAACCTTGTGGTTCAACAATAAAGCGACTCAAACGGTAATGAGGGGAAGTAGGCTCGGTAAGAGCCATCTTATTAACGGAGATTAAACGGGTATTAAAGCTCAAGCAGCCAGTCAACCCGGCCGACTACGTCTCGGCCGACTTGCTTCAAGACTTCCCATACCTCTTCGCGCTAGATAAGTCTATAATGCTGCTGCTACATCGGCCGGGGAGTAAACCACAATATCTATTTAGAGCAAACGCTAGAGGTCCGAGTCCGAGTCCGACCCGTCGGAAAGCTCGGCCATCTTAAGGTCCAAGTTATGGACCTTGGTGTCCATCTCGGCGGCCATGTCCTCGACGTCGTTGAGCCTGGTGCTCATGGTCGTGAGCATGCCGTTCATGGCGTCAAAGCACTCCGCAAATGTATCCATCCGGCGCTCGAAATGGCCGAACCAGATGCTCATGGTACTATCCAGGGGCGCGAGGCGGTCGGTGAGGGCCTGAAGATCCCGGGCCATGCTCGCCTCGCTGTCGGTGGCGGTCAATATACTGCCGAGTTTCCTAGACTGCGTTTGGCCATGCCGACTGGACATTGACCCCTCAGGTCCTTTGGTCTTCCCTCGGGTGGCCGACTATTGACGGGCTTGGGCGTGTAGGGTGCCCGCGCCCGTGTGGCTGCAGTCCTCATCTGGTTTCGAGTTGAGCCGTGTCCACCAGCTCGTCGAGACGGGAGCATCGAGGCGTTCGCAATCAAGCTTTCGGCTACTGCAAGGTGCCGACATACTTCGCCTAGGTAGTAGGCACGCGAGACATCCGAGCTTTGCTTGCCAACACTGCTGGTCTTGGACCGCCATTTAGCTCGATGGAGAGACCGATGGCAGGTTCTGGTAGATAGGCGGGACGATGACCATCGGCCGATCGATCTGTTGAAACGCGGCGGTATTCTGGACCGAGCGAAAAACAATGTAGAGCGGATGGCTTTGATGACCTCATACATATGTTGGGCACGCACGTACCCGTGTGTGGTTGGTCCAGTATTCGCCCTGCGCCTCGGATTGGGCGGTTTGGTATGAAACGGTCAGATGGGGCGGATCGTACCGCCGTCTCTCGCCATCCGTCCGCCCCTGACCGAGGGGGGCTCCGCCGGCTCCAGGCTTCGAGCTTCTTGCGAAGCGTCTCGGACCCCGTCTCGCCATCGGATAACTGGCCTCGCAGCTCGCTCAAATGCGCCCGGGTCAAACGCCGTTGACCTTTAGCATCCTCGAGTGGATGTCGGACCTAGATGATATCAGCAAACTCGAATCGAATGCCAACTTTGAAGATGATTATAGAGACCATACCTGATTAGGTATCCTTTTCCGTCAAGATTGCTGTCTGGTACGACCCGAAAAGCAGGAGCCGTGCGTGTCGCTCGTCTCGAGGCCGGGCGAATTTCCATAGGTACGAAATAGCCTGGGCAGCTGGAAGTTTCGACAAAGACTTTCATGGCCTGGGCAGCTGGAAATTTCGACAAGGACTTTCGGGCAGACATCGTGATGATTGATGGCGTTTCATGGGACGGCGTGGTGCGTGCCCTTTGCACATGTGGGCAGCCGTGGCGATCTCAGGGGTCGAAACCGGTCAACGGAGGCTGGTGAAGCGCATGACGCTAGTACCCGCAGATGCAATTCGCTGCAGTGTTAGAAGAAGAAGTGTCTGACGTGGCGGCAGTGCGGATGAAGAAGACTTTGACGCGTGGAGGGAGCTGTCATATCCGTAGGGCTCGAGTTGACGAAGCGCCGTGGGCACACACAATCGGAGTTGGGGCCACTCATCGCATCGCAGGAACCACAATTTCGAGACATTCGTATGCTGGGCGTCTGCAAATGTATGCGTAAGCCGCCAGTGTCCAAGGGCATTGCAGCATGAACGGCCAGGGCCCCCACATCATGGCACTTGACTCGTTCGTGCATGGAGCCGAGGGCAGGGCAGGCAGATGGCATGCCGGGGAGGAACCATGGTTGCGGAGCCGACGTCGACAGCGTGGGATGCGCTGAAACATCCGGAAGAGCGGCCGGCCGGCATTCTCTGGCTGGAAGCTTGCATGAAGTTCGTCGCGGCTCTGGGTCAGCGCCTGGGGCAGGCGAGCCAGCAGCCAAGGCGACGGCAAGACCATATTGGCCTCTGATTGGCCAGCCCGTCGTCGTCGTGCGCCGACTGCTCTTGTTTTGCCGGTGTCTCGATAAAGTCGCAAGTGGGATCGGCCAGCTTCACGATTGATGATGCGCCGCCGAGATCCATCTGCAAGTCCGTCGCTACGGCTGACTGTGAGTTACTACATGCGTCAAAATAAAGTCAAAAAACTTGTCAACCAGTGAGTGTCGTCCGTCTCGGACTGCTACGGAGTCGCACCCCTTGCCGAGAATATTGAAATTGATGGCTTGGCCGGAGGGAGAGGGACGGGTGAAGCAGGAGACGGCCATGGTGAGAGTGACTGAGAAAGAGGGAAGAGGGGAGAAAAGGAAGACGAGGGAGGATTGGATTTTTCGTGCCTGGAAGAAGGATATCGCCGTCGCGGGGAAAGAGCCGGAAGGACGGGTAGTACATACACCTACATGCTGTGATGAGTGACGAGGGAGGAGTCGATATGACTGTGCCCGTGCGATACTACGGCAGATGTACAAGCTACCTAGGTACTACCTGCCAGATAGGACATCACGGACGCATGAGGTCCCTACCTTAATAAAGGGCCCTCCCTGGCTGCCTTACTCGTGTGCCAGCAGGCTGCCAAATTGCTCGACTTCAACAAGTTGTTAAAAAGGATGGATTGCTGCACGAAAAAAAAGTTTCATGTGCACGAGGTAAGTTCTATGCTCTGTCTGTCCCGCGAGGCACCGCGGTTTGTTTTGCAAGCCACGACGACGCCGCCCACCTTCTTCACCCCCAGACATGTACCTAGTACCTACGAGTACCTAGGTATGTACGAGTTACCTTGTATGGAGCGGAGTACGGAGCTGTCACCATGTTGCGATACACGCTAGTTTCGATCGGAATAACACCTTCCTAATTAGGAATTCCCGGTCCTAATGAATATTTCGCGTATGATATTATGTATTTTTAATCAGTCCAGCTTTTGAAGTTATCCGTACGAGCTACACACCACGCACTGTGCCTAGTCGCTAAGAGTGGCTATTGCGAAGAACCAGCATGGCATAGGTAGGCATCACGCATCACGCATCACCCCTTACTCCTCACTCCCCACAAGCGGTAGCCTGTACTATATGATATCTTCCGATCTACGAAGTACGAAGTACTAGTAGTTTGGACGCTCTTTTTCCATTGGACTTTCATCCTGTGGTGACCAGGCGCCGCGCGCATGGGCCGACCTGACCAACCACGTTGCCCCCAACTCTCAGAGGCCATGCTGAGTACTGGGAAACTAAGTGTCTTCGTCACTTATCGTAGAGTACTAGGTAGTACTATCGTAATTACGGCTACGGATATTGCACCACTCGTTCTCGGCGCCGTCCAAGCACGTTTCCGTTCTCGCGCATATATGTATGTACATACATACATACTTCGTATATTATGCCGAAATGAGCTTGTACTCCGTACTAGTACAGTGCCTGCTATCCATCATCCAAACTTCCCCACAAAGACGGTGGGTACGTGGCGGGTACGAATGGCTGCGCCCGCTGTTAGTGGCCTCCACAATCTCTCCGTCCGTTCCATCCCGATTCTCGCTCTCATGTGAGTGCGCAAGGGCGAGGCAGGCACATTAGACAGCAGGGGGGGGTGCGCAAGCAGACACTTTCATTTTGCCCAATGGGTGGGTATCACCTACCTATACTTAGAAACAAGCTGCCAGTTTTCCTCCCGTTGCTGCTTCCTCTTCAACACCATCACCAATATACGGGAACCTCGGCGACAAACAGGAACAAACCCTCCACAAAAGAAAGGAAAGCGCGAGCAAAAGAGAAGATTGCCTCTACGAAGTACGACAACAGCCAACAGCGACTTCGACAGAGACCCCTTCACTGCGTGGGCTCCCCAACTTCCATCATCTGCGCCAGCATCACTCCATCATCCCTCTGCCTACAAAACAAATAAATTGGACCACGTCAGTCGACGAGCGCCGCCCCTTCGCTCGCTCGTGTCTCTCGACTCCTTCGGGGCCTGGGCAAAATTTGGCGACCCAACCTTTCCCCTGGCCGGCACTCGTCGCCTCCGCCATTGGTCATTTTTAATATACGAGTGCGCCTCCCGGGTGTAGATCTCGAGCTCGTTCGCCCCGGAGCCCGCCATCGTCCCGTCGACCAGCCCCGAGCTCAGGCCGGGCCCCAAATTAACACGGAAAAAAGGAATGCGAAAAAGCAAAGTCTCGTGCTGCCTTGCCTCTCTGCTGTTTCGACGAGGGCTGGCTAGCGACTTTTGACAGTTTGACGCCCGTCGAGGACCCGAGCACCGATTCCGTTTCTTTGAAATTTTCGCCTCTGGGGGTGTGCTGTGCTGTCTCGCCATTCCAGTTCGACTTTTACTCATTGTTTTTGTTGTTTCATATCGATGACCAGCTAGACAGATTGTCGGCCGGCAAGACAGGCTGGGTATGTATGCCCTTGTCGCTTGTTATTTGACCCCTCCTCCCACACTTTGCAGCGCCCCCTAGACTGAACGCTGCTTATCCAACTCCAGGCTTTGCAGGGAGTCGCATCCCCGGCAACCACTACCCGCTGTTCCCCAGCCTGACCGATCTGCTCCGTCTTCTTTTCTGCCAGGCGCCCACACCGGCAACATCGAAAAACGAATACTTTCTAGCCCGATACCTGCGTTGATGGCTGCCGCGGTACTTGTTGGATGGTGAATTTCCGCTAACAGCCCGTCGCCCTTGTTCGACCCTTCTCCTGGCCTTGTTCGGCCCTTCGCCGCCACCACCGACTTGCCATCGCATCATCGCGAGGCACTGCTAAATGGCCACCACCTTACCGCGCGCGTCGCGGCCCTCAAACGGGCCGTCAAATGTCGTGCTTCCCACCTTGCCCGTCAGCAAAATTCGGAAAAGCACCGGAAACCTTTCTGCGGTTGACACCACCAAACCCTCTCCGAACACGCCGAGAAGTAATAGCCTTCGACGAGCGCCATCGGCCGCCGCAACGCCCACCACTTCGGCCCCGAACTCGGCCATGTCCCAACACAAGGCTTTGTCGAGCGTCAACGCCGCTGGCAAGACGCCCAGGAAAACCATTAGCATCACCGCTTTCCCGCAGCCACCCCGAGGTGACACCCGCTCTGCCAGCATGCCGATTAGCCCGCTGGCAGGCGACAAGCCGCGATCCCGAAAGTCTAAATCACCCAAGGATTTTGCACACTTTAGTTACGCCTCCTCCACGCCGAGCCTGTTGAACGGGAGCGGCGAGGGCAAGTCCATCAGCAGCGCTCGTATGTCTGATGGCCTCATCAGCGTCTCCTCCCCGCCTCAAAGCCGAAGCTCCTCGGCACAGGATTCATACTCGACATCGGCAACAACATACGACGACTCTGGCGAGGGCTCGGTTCAGAGAACAGACTCGGCCTCTTCGCCGTCGGACAAAAGGTCCTCGAAAGCAGAAGGCAAGGGCAACGTCCTCGTCAGCGTGCGGGTACGACCTGAGAGCAATGCCGACCAGGAGAGCCCTGATGGGGAGTGGATGGTGGATGGGCGCAAGTCACTCATCGCTTTCCGGGGCAAGGAGGGCGGAGACCACTACTACGGTATGGGGGCCTCTCTCCAATGATGCTATCGACCCCTCACCACGGCCACAGCTAACCGTCTATTGACCTAGACAACGTCTTCGCAACACACGACAACAACGCCCGTGTTTACGATCACAGTGCGAAGCGACTGGTTCGCAGGGTCATGGAGGGGTACCACGGCACCGTGTTTGCATACGGCATGACGGGTACTGGCAAAACGTTCTCGATGCAGGGAACTGCCTCATCTCCTGGCGTCATTCCTCTTGCCATCACGGACATCTTTTCTTACATTCGCGAGACACCCTCGCGCGAGTTCCTGCTACGCGTCAGCTACCTGGAGATTTACAACGAGAAGATTCACGACTTGCTGAGCATGCCCACGGGGAGTGGCGTCGGAAGCAACACCCAGCACGAAGAGATCAAGCTACGCGAGGATAGCAAGCGTGGCGTATACGCCACGCCTTTGAAGGAGGAGATTGTCCAGAGCCCCACGCAGCTACTACGGGTCATTGCCCGCGGTGACCAAGCCCGACGGACGGCCAGCACACAGTTTAATGCCCGCAGCTCGCGCAGCCATGCGGTTGTGCAGATTGTCGTCGAGAGCCGCGGGCGGATACCCAGCGGGGGCACCGGGGCCTGGGATGCCAAGCGATCCGGCCTATTACCCGGTGGAGTCCGGGTCTCGACCCTTAGCTTGATCGACCTCGCGGGCTCGGAGAAGGCGGCCGAGTCGAAGGAGCGGAGGCAGGAAGGCGCGCACATCAACAAGAGTCTGCTCACCCTAGGGACTGTCATCGCGAAGCTTTCCGAGTGTAACGAGAAGGACGGCGGCAAGGGCAGCGACAAGGAAGGGAAGCACCTGCCGTACCGCGACAGCAAGCTGACTCGCTTGCTCCAGGGGGCTCTGTCTGGCAACTCGCTCGTCAGCATCCTCTGCACGATTCAGATTGGGGAAGTCGGAAGCCCGGCTGCCTCAAACCACCACACGACGGAGACACTGAACACGCTCAAGTTTGCGTCGAGAGCGAAGAACAGCATCGTCAGCCACGCAAAGAGAGCCGACGAAGCCCTCGGTGCCTGCGGTGATGGAGGCGCCAGGGTGTTGCTGGAGCGCTACCGTATGGAGATTGCCGAGCTAAAGACACAGCTGGAGCACCAGGCACGGAAGAACAGCAGCTCGGAAAAGGAAAGAGACGAGAAGCTCGAAAAGGTTCGAGAGCAGGAAGCCACCGAGAGGCACGAAGAGCAGATGCTCGAGATGCAGCTGGCAAGAACGGCCCTCAAGGAACGAATCGAACACCTCAACCGCCTCATACTCAGCTCAAAGTCAATCGGCGTCAACTCGAACGGTTCAATGAGCTCGCTCGGTCACTACGCGCGGTTCTCGCAAATGTCGCTCAACGGCTCCGTCCGCTCATCGATTGCCACGTCCAACGGAACCAAGGCCTTCCCAGAACGAACGACTTCGCTCACCTCGGCCTCGTCCACCATTGGACGGCGGTCAAGCGGCGGACAGCGAGTGCCCAGCGACGGCGAAGCCCGCGACGGCGACGAGGACAGCGTTGGCGAACTCGGAGACGGAACGGCCTCGCTGGCGGCGCAAAATCGAGCACTGCAAGCCGATGTGGCGGACAAGAATCGGTACATTGCTACGCTGGAGAAACGACTGCTCCATGCGCGACGAGCCAGCTCATCGCGCACCTCGGTGGGCCTCTCGGCGCCGAACAAGGGCATCATGGTCGGGGAGGACCACAGCGTCTCGGCGGTGCTCAAGGAGAAGGACGCCGAGATTGCGGATCTGCGTTCCAGGCTGGACGACAAGGATCGGATGCTGGCGGCCCTTCGGAGCGCAGCGCGAACGCGAGACACTGCCGATGCATCGGGCGAGCCTCGCTCCCCTCAGTCCATGCGTGGTGTGCGGCCGACGAGCCCGACGCCAATGATGCACCCGAAGAGGCGCACCCAGAGCGTCGACGAGATGAACAGGATGCTGGAGGAGATGATCCAGGACAACGCCGAGACGGGCAACATGCTGGGGGGCGTACGGGGTAGCGTTCGCCTGCCTCACGGGCAAAACCCTGATTCAGCAGAGCCGGTGCAAGTCTTTGAACCACTGCGGCAGAGCCCGTACTCGCCCGAGAAATCGAGGCCGATGGCGGCGGAGGCTCACTGACGGATAAGTGGCAAGCGAGGCGCGGGCGGGGATGATGGTTGGGCCGATACCCCGGACGGTGTTTATGCGCCTGAGCGTGACGGAGTTTGGGAGCAGGAAGCTGTCGTTACAGAGTTTGCTTTGCGTTATACCCACGTTTTCTTTTCACTTGGCGTTGTCTGTCGTACGAGACGACTAGACGGCCGGGCCCGTGGATGGGAGGGCCACTTTTCTTCTCTAGCTCGATGACGCCGGCTTGGTTGTTGAAGTGGTTGTTTTGACAGACGAGGGGAATGGGTGCATCTTGTGCGTGGCTTTGCTCAAGGCGGAAAAGGGAAGCAGTGTCACGCTCACTCGTTGGGACGCCAGTTGGGACGCCAGTCGCAGCACATGGTGGTGTCTTTGTTCAATATTTATGGGTTTTTATGGGAGGGGCGTCAAAAGTCGAGGCATGGCGGCAAAGGATGACGAGGAACCTGTTTAATGAAGGTACTAATGGGGAAGACGGGAGAGATGGACTGTTATGTAGCGGTGTCTGGGATTGCAGATGTTTGGTGTGAGCAGGGGTATATGGCTGAAGAGGCGGGTGAATAACGAGAAAAGTGTTGACGAGAGAGAATTTGAGTGTCTCTTGGACTCGGACTCGGGATTGAGAGCGAGGCTTACAGGAGACGAGTGAGGCGTACAAAGTACAGAGCAGAGTAGTACAGAGACGAAGTGAGGCGTACGTACAGAGTACATGCCTACTTCGTACGAAGTATTCGTATTCGTACAAGAGACGAGATGAGGGTATTTCAACCGCAGCAGCCGAGCGAGCCCCTTGGCGGTGCAATGAATGGTCTCCATTTCCCTGTTGCGCTTGTTTTTGTTGCCTGTTTCTCTCCCGCTCCCGCTCCCGCTCCCGCTTCTGCACAGATGCGTTTCCCCAAGCTTGGTCCCCTTCGACCCTTCGATCCGTCTTCCTTTTTTTCTTCTCGTTGGCGTTTGCATGTTTCGTCGAGGGGGGATCGCCACGCCCTCGGGTTGCGTGTCGCAAATCCGCGGGGACGATGTGCATCCAGGTGTGTAACTCGTCCGTGGGCCACTTGCTCTCCTCGTCCTCATCAAAAGTGCGGACTATGTACGGATACTTTGTACGAATATTCGTACGTAACTCGTACGAGTTACGGAGTCCTACCATCATTCGCGTGTCCACTCACTGCATCACTGCATCGCCCCTTGTCGCCCCTGCCAGAAAGAACCCTTGCAAGCTCAGGGGCTGCTGAATGTGAAACGGACTTGCTGCTGCAAGTTCCTAGGTGTGGTTGGGTAGTGGGGTCCGGTCCGGGTTGTGGATGTGACGAGCAGATAGTACCCGCAACCGAGGTATTTAAATAAAGTCCGGGTGGCGGCGGCACGGCAGGAACCCTGGAGAGTTCGGGAGCTAGACGACAGGAGGTGCACATGGATGCTTGGGCAGGAGCCAAGAGCTTGCGTCCGCCAATTCCTCGGGCATGATGGATGACGGGAGCACAAAGGGGAGACACAAGAGACGTAAAACCTCGCCTACCGCTCAGACATCAGACAGTAAAGTATGCACGCTATGTCCGTACTCCGGATTCGTACGATATTGTTGGCCCCGGCTATTTGTATAACGATCAGCGCCAAAGCTCGCACCGTCTTTGACGGGGCCAAACTTGCTTGCCAACATGTCGAGCTGACCCGTCTCTAGTACTTCGTATGTCTCTATCCTTCCCCCCTTGCTTCTCCCATATACCCAAGACTCACTCACCGTCGTCTACCACAGCGACATGATGGCGTCACGCCTCGACCTCTCGTCGTCGTCGACAAAGGTCATGGTTGCGCCGCCGCGGATGAACCTGCGCCGCGCTGCCTCGTACAACCACCAGGAACGCGGCACCGGCTCCCTCTCGGCCACGTCGTCGAGCTTCAGCTTCAACCATCTGCTCTTCTCGCCCCCGCCGTCCCCCCGCCTGCCCGCCCTCGTCCCGCCCCGGCCCCGCCGTTCGTCGCAAATCTTCGCCGCCCGCCCGAGCTGGATCCTGCGCCGCCTCTTGTACCTCGCCGGCCTCGTCGCCATCTTCTACCTGCTGGCCCTCGGCTGGGGCCGCCGCTGGCCCATGCGGAGCGTCCTGCCGCACATTGCCACCGACGAGTTCGACATGGTCGGCCAAGACACCGTCCCCGACTTCCCCACGCCCATTGTCGTCAGCGACCGTCGCCAACGTCCCAGGTGGACCGTCTCCATCCCCCACGACTACGACTTCCCCCTCTCCATCATCCAGTACGCCGCCATGGGCGGCCGGTGCCGCGACGTCTCGGCCCACGCCCGCGACCTCGACGGCAAGGCCCCGCTGGCGGACCACGACCTGCTGGCCCACGACGGCCCGGACGAGTCCTTTGTCGACGTCGACGATGCTGAGCGCATTGCCCTGCTGCCCCCCGTGCCAAAGGACGGGCACCCCCGCCACTCGGGCCACTTTGTCGGCTTGAACTGGGAGTCCATGGCCGGCAAACCCGTGTGCCCGAGCTCCCTGACCTTTGTCATGGAGAGTCCAGATGCCGGCCTGGGCGCCTCGCTCATGACCATGTGGACCCTCTACGCACTGGCAAAGGAGCAGGGCAGGGGCTTCTTTGTCGATGACTCCCGGTGGGCTTACGGCGCCTACACCGACATCTTCCAGCCGCCTCCGCTGCCAGACTGTCGGCCGCCTCCCCGCCATCAGATGCTGCCCTGCCCTGCCCAGGCTCGCCATCTCGTCGTCTCAACCGTCACGGCGAGCCATGTCTTACCGGCGTTGCTCGCCAAACACGGCCGGATCACGGGCAAGGCCACGGCCGAGCGCGACATGTTTGATCTCGCCCGTATCGGCAAGCGAGATCTCTTTGCACTTATCGACGAGGACCAGCATTACGTCGATGAGCGAATCAAGGAGCTCCAGGCAAAGGCCGGCAAGAGTGAAGAGAAACCCCACGACGCGCCCATCATTGGAATCCACATCCGACGCGGCGACCGACACCCGCTCGAATACCAGTATCGGGACACTTATATCCCGACAGAGGTCTTTGCCAGGCACGCGCAGAAGCTCGTCGAATCGCACTACAGCCAGAGCGGCGTCAAAGAAGCGCATCCCCGGGCCGTCACGGTGATTGCCTCGGACGACCCTGCGGTGCACGGAGAGCCCGACTTGTCCGGCGCCCTGCTGGCGCAGCAGCGCATCCGCCTCGCCTCCAAGGAAGCGGTGGAGAAGGCGACGCCCAACCCGCGCGTCCTGCACCGCTTCGTGGAGGAGGCGCAGGGCTGGGACGGGGGCTTCTTCGCCCTCATGTTCTGGAATCTGGGGGACGAACGCAAGAAGACGGCGGCGGCCACGCCGGTGCCTGGCGACGGTCCGGAGCCGGCCACGGCGCCGTCGCAGGAGACGCTGAGGCTGCGCGGCTTCATCGGCCGGGCGTACATGATGGACCTGGCCGTCCTGGCGGGCGCCAGCGACAGGATCGTCTGCGCCGTGAGCGCCATGGGCTGCAGGCTGCTGGGCGTCATGATGGGCTGGGAGCGCGCCATGGAGCGCGGCGCCTGGGTCAACGTGGACGGGGGGTATGCGTGGAGCGGGCTCGGCTGGTAGACGGAGTATCTCTCCCTGGGCCTTGACACCTGTACCCTTCCCTTTCCCCCTTTTATTTGTTTCTTGGATACCAGAGGCCGCACGTGATGCGAGGTCCAGTCTGCCGTTTTTGATCATGCCAGATGGACACGGCGTTGAATGGAGCATTGGGACGGCGTTTTGACATGGTACGGGCGGCAGGGCTGTAGGGAGATGATAGCCAAAGGATAACGTTTTTGGTTCATTCCGTCGATGGATCCAATAGGAACACGGGCCCTATTTGGCTGGTTAGTAAGCAAGCCGGCAGTATAGGTATAGGACAGTTTTATTTTGCCGCAACCTCGACCCTTCCTTCTCACCACCCACTTGTAGGGCCCACGCGAGACCCCATGGACCTCGGGCGCGCGTGCCCGAGCCTCTAGAGAGCAGCAGCTGGACCCGTCCCTCGACCGAGCTTCTGCGCTTCGCCGTCTCTCCGACGCGGCACTCACGCGCTGTCGCATCATGGCCGGCCCCGAAGACGGCGGCGCTGCGACGCCTGCGCCGCTGCCGCCGCCCAAGCCCCGACTGAAGCTCAACGTCAGCCGCTCCTCGTCTCTCGTCGGAGACGCCTCTGCCACCGCCTCTGCCGCAGCAGCCTCTGCCGCGGCCAGAGCCTCGGTGCCGGCCGCGGCTCCTTGGCCGCGTCCTTCTGCTCCGTCTCTGGTGACGCCCGGCGAGGGCGCCCCGCGCAAGGTCAAGCTCAAGATCAACTCGTCGCAGCCCTCGACGCCCGCCTACATGGCGCCCGTCGCTGCCAAGACCAAGGCCGGGCGGCAGCCCAAGCCGACGCAGAAGCTCGTCGAGAGCAAGAAGCGGCCGCGTCTCGACGATGACGACCACGTGCCCCTCGCCGTCGCTGCCAAAAAAGCTGCTCTCGGTGCCGCCATGCCAAAGGCAAAGATCAAGATTCGCCAGATGAGCAAGTCGGGTCCCACCCAGGTGGTGTTGAAGCCGCGTGGCCGTCCGCCCCATCACCCGCCCGGCGACGGCTACGACTCCGAGGCCAGTGACCGCGAGATGGACCCGGCCATCGAGGAGCAGTTTGTCCTGCGCATGTTGCCCGGCGAGCATTGCGACCACGTGCGCTGGTGCATGGAGAACGGCAAGATGGGCGTGCCCAAGAGCCAGGGTGGCGCCGACATCATGCTCAAGTTCTTCGACGAGGACTCGCGCCGGGCCGTCGTCACCGTCAAGGGCCAGGCCTTTGCCGCCGTCATGGTCGACCTGCCGACCATCACCGAAGCCATGAAGACGTGGGACAAGAAGTCGCTCATGAAGTCGGCCGATGTCTGCCAGATGCTTCTCGTTTTCCAAAAGGTCAAGGACGACCACGAGGCCAAGACGGCGCCCCTGCCCCCCATGATGGACCCCAACTTCAAGTGGCCCCACGGCCTCACGCCGCCCATGCACGACTGCGTCAATCGCCGCTTCGCAAAGACAATCAGCCGCAAGGAGATTGAGGACAAGGAGGCCGAGGTGGAGCGGCTGCTGGCCGAGGATGCCAAGGCCGTCTCGACCAGGTGGGAGTGGGTCGAGGAGCGCCGCCCGGAGGCTGACGAGGACGACGGCGCCGACGAGGACGCCGAGGGCGAGCTCGACGACGGCATGAGCTTCTTCGGGACCGCCCCGTCGCACGCCCCGGGCGACGTCGACGACCACGACCTGGAAGCCGACCTCGAGGCCGCCTTTGCCGACGAGATGATGGCCGGGACGCACGCCACGGGCGTCGACGCGCCCACCCCCACGACAGCGCAGGTCGAGACGCCAGCGGCGGGCCTGCAGGAGAGCATCGAAGACGACGACGACTCTGAAGACGACGACGACGACGATGACGACGACGACGACGACGACCTCGACGAGGACCAGCGCGCCCAGCGCGAAGAGGAGCAGGGCGTGCGCGACATCATCAAGGACCTCGAGGAGCAGCTCAAGCAGCGCGTCAAGGACCTGGAAAAGACGAGCAACAAGATCCTCGTCACGCGCGTCGAGAACCAGATCAAGCAGCTACGCTCCGAGATTGAGCTCAAAAAGTCGTCGATTGGCATGGAGACGGACGACTGAGAGAGAGAGAGAGACATCGGTTTTCCCGCCGAGGTCGTTGGAACGGTTGATATCCACATAGGGTTGTAGCCGTCTGCTAGCAGCTACTCTTTGGCTTCTCTCCTCTGCCCCTAGCTGCGGTAGTTGTGAAGCAAGCCTTTGACAACACTCGACGCGAGAACCGACGGCATTCGCAGCGCAAAAGCGCGCAGGAACATTTGATACCCACATCTAGTCATGATATACGGCGTTGGCCCTTGCCACCAAATACACGGTTCACATCACAAGTCGACATCCCTCCGCCAAGGCGAGACGGGCCAGTTCAGTGCGGGCCGTTTGGCCGGCCTCGCGCCTTTGCAACCAGCCCTGCTTGCTGGCGCAGAGCCTCGGCAGCCCTGTCCCGCCCCCTGACCAGGACCACCTCGACCGTCTCAATCACGTCTGCCCACGTCACATGGCGGCAAAAGTCTTCGAGCGACCTCGGCCGAAAGCCGGTGCGGAGCCGCCTGCCACTCTCCTGCTCCTCCCCCTGTTGCTGCTGATGCACGCGTTTCTGTATGGCCTTTTGGATCAAGACGGCCACGGCGGGGTCGCGCTTGGACTGCTGCCTGAGGTAGTTTGCAACAAAGTCGGCGTCGGCGTGTGTCGTTGTCTTGTGGTCACGGTGCCATCGGCGAGTGGAGCTGATGGCTTCTTGGATGCGGCGCCTCGGGGGCTGCCTGGTGCACTCTGCCGGCAATGCGTCGTCTGTTAGCCCCTTTGATCGGTCTAGGTGTTTGGAGAGAGCCCAAGGCAGCAAGGGGACGAACCTGTGCGGCACTGCACCAAAGTCGGGGTGCGCCCTGTCGCCCTTGGCCCTGTCGGCGCCGTCAAGGCCGTGTCCGGCTCGGGCGTATCTTGGGTCCCGTCGGGGCGGTGACTTCCCACCAGACTCTCGCTGTCCAGCTCGGCAAACACGGGGAGGGAATCGAGCTGGCTTGCCATTGCATCAATCGAGTCCCGCAGGCCGGTGACCTCGCGCCCGACGTACTGGCGAAGGTCGTCCGTCTGGCGGCGGCACCTCTCGACCTCGGTCTTGAAGTCGGCCTGGAGATGCATGCACTGGTCCGTCTGCGTCCGGACGGCTACAATCTCGCGCCAGACGTCGGTGACGCGCTGCTCGTGGGCCCTGCGGAACTCCTTGTCGTGGCGGGTGCACGCCACCAGCTCGCGGATCTCTTGCTCAAGGCGCTCCGCCTGGGCGCTGACGGCACGCAGGTTGAGCTCCACCGTCATCTTGGCCAGGGCATCAGCGCGGGCCAGCAGCCCAGGGTCGGCGGCGGCGCGCGGTTGCTGCTGGGCCAACGAGGGCGTCGACGATGAAGACGCCGAGGCCACCATGATGGTGTCGGGCGACACAATATGAGCCCCGTGGCCACGCGATGCCAGGGGCCCGGCGGGGACGGAGCGTCGTCGCTGAGCCATTGGTCCAGGGGCGGGCGAGGAAGAGGGCAGAGGGTTTGCGTTGAGTCGTGTGAGGCTCCGAGCCTGGCGATGATGGAGAGATGAAGGGACAGACTCGAAAGTGACAGACTCGAAAGTGACAGACTCGAGGTAGGGTAATGGAGTCGGTACGCCAACCTCCAGCCCCTGTCGAGGCTGGACTTGTGCTGCTGCATCGATTTCTTGAGGCTCACGGCGAGAGCAGGAGCTCGCGGTGAGAGCAGGAACACGAGAGAGGGGGGTTGTTCCGCGGCAGCATCACGTGGGCGGTGGGTGGAAACAGGGAGTGCAAGCAGGAAGGAGGCGGTCCGTGTCTTTCCTTGTTGCCGGGTCTGTGGATGCAAGTCGAGGGCAGGAGAGATGGCCAACGGCGACTGCCCTTCGGGTCATGAGCCTCGAGCCACACGTGTCAGTCTAGACGTGTCATCTAGACATGGCCAGGCTCCTTCTCCCCCTTCCCCGCACCCTTGTCCCTCTCGTCGGCGATCCAGCCCAGAAACATGTCGACGTCCTTTGCAATCTGCGCCGGCACCGCCAGGCGCTGCACCCACGCCGGCACCACGCCACCGGCATCCGACGCCGTCGCCATGGTCCACTCGACGCCGCCTCCGCCGGGCGCCTCCCGCAGCCGCTCGACGCTCGTGTAGGCGCCGCGGACCGTGTCGCCGCCGCCGTCCTGGTCGCCGCCGCCGCCGCGCACCGCCGCAATCTGCACCACGACAAAGTCGCGCCGCCCGCGCGCCGCCGCCGCCGTGGCCTGCAGCACGGGAAACACGCGCGCCTTGAGCGGCGGCGGCAGCTTGTGCACCGACTCCTCGGCCCTGAGCGTCCAGTCGGTCCACCCCTCAATGTCCGCGGCGACGTCGGTGGCGCCCTCCCACCGCCGCCTCACCCTCGTGCCGAGCACCGTCGGCGTAAAGTCCCTCTCCGCCGCGGCGTGCTCGTCCTTGAAGCACCGCACCCACTCGGCCCAGCTCGCCGTGCCCCGTGCCGCCGCGTCTCGGTGCACGCTGCGCCGCGCCGCCCACGTCTCGGCCCGCACCCGCGACGCGTCGTCCACGACGCTGGCGGGGAGGCCGTGCTCCTGGGCCACCGAGGCTAGCGCCGCTGCCGGCACCGTTCGCTCGAAGAGGTGCACGCGCGCCGTGGAGTTGGGGAACGTCTTGACTCCCTTGGCCTTCCACGGGCACGAGTCGCCGGTCGACGTCGACGTGGTGCTTGGCGACGCGGCCGCCGAGGAGGGAATGGTTTCGATAAAGGGTAAAGCTTCGGCCAGGATGGACTTGAGCAGCGGCTTCAGCTCCTCGGCCGTGGCGGTCGTCGGTGGGAGCTGCGAGGAGAGGTCGACGCCCCAGAGGCGGACCAGAGGGCCGTACTTGTCGGCCATGACGTCACGAACAAGTATGCAGGACCCGGTGGCCGAGATGGCGATGATGTGAAATGTATCGTGTCGTCGAGTTCAGTCAGTGCCCTCTGCTGCACTGCGTTACATGACACAGGTCATGGTTGAGTGGCTGACGTCTTTACCCTTTGTTGAAAAGTCATTGCATCATAAATGGCCCAAGCGGCGTCTAGCCGCGGGCAATGATCACTAGTACCTGCAATGATTACCTGCCACGCGATCCGTCTCAGTTCTTCCTCCAAGCATTGATTTGATGATTGGATAGCTCGTACTTCGTACATGCCGCCTCATGCTCCGTCCAGCCAAAGGCACAAAACTCCAAAGTCCCAAACCCTGTACTTCGTACTCCGTACTCGGTATGCACATGGTATATATGCGAAAAAAAAAAGACGCCATTCTTCCCTCAGTTTCTCCTCTCCCAGCGAACCTTGGCGGGCTCCAGCGGCCGCGAGAAGAGAGAGGCGTAGTCGGTGCCAATGAGCCCGTGGCCGCCGTCCACGTTGCTCAGCTTGACGATGCGCACAACCTCGGCCGTAATCGTCTGCAGCTGCACGTTGGCAAACTGCTCGCCGATGCACCGGTGGCGGCCCGCTCCAAAGGGCAGGTAGGGCGACGCGGCGCCCTTGCTGACCATGCCGTATCCGTAGTCAATCTTCTCGTCCTCGGCCTCGACCTTGTTGCGCACAATGGTCGGGGCGTTGGGCGAGTCGGCCTCCCAGCGGTGAGGGTCCCACTCGTCTGGGTTGGGGAAGAAGGTCGGGTCGCAGGCACTGACGCCGGGAGCGGCGAGCAAGGTGTGCGACGTCGGGATCACGTACTTGGTGCCGGGCACAGCCATCGGCTGCTTGACGGCGCGCATAATGGAGTGGATGGGGGCGTGCAGCCGGAGCGTCTCCTTGACAATGGCCTGGTTGAGCGGAAGCTTGGCGAGGCTTTCAAACGTCAGGGGCGGCAGGTGGGCGCCGAGGACCTTGACCTGCTCCTGGTAGAGCTCCTCCATCATGTCCGGGTACTGGGCCAGGCGAAGCATGATCCAGGAGCTGGTCGACGAGGAAGAGTGCTGGCCGGCCATGAGCAGCGCAATCATCATGTGGGCCACCTCGTGGTCGGGGACGGGGGTGCCGTTCTTGTACTTCGAGCTCATGAGATGCTTCATTATGTCCAGCTCGTCGTCGGCCGCGCCCTGGGCTCGCCGCTCGTTGATGGTGTCCATGTAGATCTTGGCCACGGTGCGCTGGGCGTGATCGCGCTTGCGGTTCCAGGGGAGCGGGGCCCAGTGAAGCATGAAGTTGATGGGGGTGAAGCCCATGTCAAGGTCGTGGTAGAGGGCGGCGAGGGACGTGTCGAACTTGTTGCGGATGGCGCTGCCCTGGAGGGCATGTGAGGCGGTGAAGATTGTGATTTCGGCCATCTTCTTGGGAATGTCGACGATGCCTGACTTGGCCTTGAAGTCGGCATCTCTCTTGAAGTAGGACTGAACCTCGTCCGAGATGATGGGCACGTAGGAGCGGAAGGCCTCGGTGGTGAGTGCAATCTTCATAAACTAGACGCGTGTCAGCAGCTGGTCGCGCGCCACATCAGCTGGGACCAGACACGTGCCTTTTTCTGCTCCATCAGCTTGGCGTTGGGACAGTCGTAGACGACGTCCCTGCCAAAGACGGGCGTGGTCAAGACGGAGTAGATCTCCTCTGCGTTGACGTCCTTGAGCCTGCCGTTGAGTATGAAGTCGTTTCCGGCCGGGCCCACGGCAACAGTCGTCTTCTTGCCGAGGAGGACAAAGGTGAAGACATGGCCATGCTGGACGGCGCGTTTAGCATCCAAAGCAAGACGAGGACACGGGGGGAGGCACCGACCTTGGCGCGGTTCTCCTGGAAGAACCGGGGCGGATCCATGCCGTACGTGATGGTGCTGCCGACAAAGGGGAACCAGTGGAAGACGAGAGGGGGCTCGAGGGGGTTCTTGTTGAGGACCTGGTTGGCCACGTTGAGCATCACCGACAGGGCGAGGAAGCCCCCGAGGGCAATGGCAGTCTGCCATGCAAAGCCGAGGGCCTGGAACTGCTGGGCGAGCGGGTGGCTCCCGACGGCGCTGACGAGCCCCATTCTTTGACTGTCACGACCTTGTCCTGCGCAAGCGAGCCAGTTTGATTCCGGTCGAGTACGAGGTTCGAGCTCGTGAGGCAGTCGAGGTGAGTCGGACGGGCGACGGCTTGGCTCTCGGCAGCACCCAGCACGGAGAATATAGGTCAGAATATAAAGGCGGAAATAAGATTAAAGAAAAAGAGGAAATGATGGACATGCCGCTCGGCTGCCGCCCACCCGCAGCAAGCCAGGGGGGAAGGAGGGGTGGAACTGAGTGCGGCCAATAGGGGCCGGCGCCCTCGTATTCGGATTCGTAAACTTGACTCGTTCGTATTCTGTTTGCTCCTCAACACCAACGTGACAGAGTCCAAGCCGAGTCACCCATCGTAACGGCGTCTCCTCACCTCAGCGTCGCTCACAACCCCTGGACGTGCGATATGCTATCTGTATTGCAAGTGTAACGATGCAATGCGAGTGCTTACTCGCGTAGGCCCAGCGCCCCACACACTTCTCCTCATACTACTACCCTCAGCCATCCAAGCTTCCGCCTGTGCCACAAAAGGAAAGGAAAAGCAACGCAACACTCCCTCCCCGCGAACCCCCAATAACGACAACCCAAACAAGTAAGAGATTGTGCATCTGGTATATGTGCGATTCGAGATGACTGCAAGCGCATTCCCTGCAGAATCACGTAGACCTCGTCCACATGTTTCCATCGTCCTCTGACCGAAACGGGAGTCATCGCGTCTCGTGTCCGCATCTTGACCTCATTAAATCCAAGCACCTCGTTGCTTTGCGCGCGTCGGCTTCCACGTCCACAGCTCCCAAAAAGAGCCCAGACTCTGCGTTTGTGTGTTGCCTGCCCTTCAACCCGCTGCTTCACGCCTGCGCAACGATGCTCCGGCCCACTGCTCCCCACCGCAGCCGCCGCAGACCGCCGCCCGAAGAGCGAATGACCTCGCGGCCGCACCGCGTCGTCTCGTTGACGCCGCTCACGCCCGCCGACAGCGTTTCTTGACGGCCCACCTCTCGCCCGATGACATAGCCGGCGCCAAAGCCGACCGCCGACACGAGAACGACGACACCGGCGCTCACCACCCAGGTCAGCAGGGTGGGGGAGATCAGGGCGTCCTCGGCTACGGCACCCGCCATCTTCTTCTTCTTGGTGGCACGAGGACTCCGCCCCGTCGGCACGGCTCGTTTGGACATGTCGGCAATGGCTCCACCAGTCCTCGTCGGCGATTTCTCCGGGGACGTCCGTGGGCCGGCATCACGCTGAGCCGCTGCCACGTCCTTGGTCAACTCGGACTCGGGAACCAGCCTGAGTTCCATGGGTTGGTTGCTTGGTCCCACGCCGTTGCCGCCCGGCCGTCGCACCTCAACTTCTTCCCTCGTCTTGGGCAGACCTCGAGCGGCCGCGGCGCAAGATAAGAGGGTTGTCAGGGATGCTCTCAAGGCCGCATCGTTGTCCTCGCGGCTTGACGGAGACATGAAGTTGCGGTTGACTCTGGTCTGCGAACGCTGGGAGAATGACGGCCGGGAGAATCCGCCGTGAGGATGCGGGGGTACCGCGCTGGTGGCAGATTGGCTCCGCCGAGGAACGTGGGATGGTGGATGAGAAAAGGCGTTGGGCTGAGGCCGATAGACGGGTCGATCCGATGCTCGGCCAAGAGCAGTGGCGTTGTCGGCGTCCGAGTCGTCGCTGGCCTCGCCCTGCGCCGGCCTCGAGTTCTCCGTCGAACTTGTCAGAAGATGACCTTGGTCGCTCTCGCTCTCTTCATATTCCTCTTGGCTGCTCGTCCCTGCGGCATGGGTGGTCCTCGTCCCTACGGCATGGGTGGTTCCGCGTTGCTGGGGCACCGACGTTCTGGCCGAGGGCTGGGCACGGCGCCGGCGATTGTAGGGGCTGACGACGCGCAAGCCCGTCGTGACGATTTCGTCGCCAACGCTCGACAGCGACGAAGACGATGGCTGTGAGGAAACCTCGATCCACGATTCTGGTCCATGGTCAGCTGGCTTGACATGTTGGTTTTGGCGCAAAGACTTGATTGAGAACGACTTACCGTCAAATCGGCGGCGATTTGGCAGTCCTGGACTCGACCTGGCCGCAGGGGGCTGTTGTACGTTCTGGCCGGGCGGGTTCGCCATGGCCGGGCTTCTCCTCGGCGGAGATGGCGCAGTCGAGGAGGGATCTGCGATGGAGCAAACCGCGGCCTATTCTACGGGTTCCGGTTGGAGTTTCTGGCTCACACTGCCGGGGTCGACGCCGTGACCTATGGCGAGCCTCGACGATGACGGCCCGGGGTACTGTGGCGGCCCCGCCTAGAGGCACTTGAACACTTGAACGCCTCGCCGAAGGAGCGCTTCGAGTCGAGGCTGTCGTCGATGAAGGGGTTTTCCCACACCAAAGCCCGGGAGGCACAAGAGACGGGCGATGAGGCGGGAAGAATGAAGGAACAAAGAAAGGATGACTCGAGTCGAGATCAACTGGGTCGCCGACACCCCCTCCTACATGCTCCGTCGCGGCATTGGTGCCGGTAGTGGTACATGCCGGTAGCGGTACACGCTCGGTCAGCCCATGCCTACAGTGCGTGTCCGTCACGCTGTGCGGGGTCTTGCACTACGCCCCCTATTCTGTCTGACCCGCGGTAGATTGGGAGATTGGGAGCTGGTCAGCCCCGCGCACTGTACAAGGCGTCGGCGCCTGGGCGGTGAGCCCGACGCCGACGGCCTTGTACCGGTACCTCATGGCCGGCCTTGTCCCACCTCCTCGACTCCATCATGTGCCAAGACGACTCCCTACACCAACTCTCGGGGCACACTATCCATGCGCGCACCTAATCTCGCAGAGGCCACGGTAACAAATACATGCCTGCTCGACAGCACGGCCTCACTCTCCAAGGCACGCACGCGCGTCCCATCTTACCCATCTCGAGTACTTCGTACGAAGTACATACATACATACCAGCCTCCGTGATGTCCTGGTGACCACTCGTGCAAACCACGCGCGCGCGCCCCGGCACCTCAGCTCAAGCCTGCTTCAGTCAAGGCCTGGCAGTCGCGGCCTTTTCCTCCTCTGCGTGACTGCCCCTCCTTCCCAGGTGCCCGCCGTCCGAATGAGACAATCAACTCGTCGATTCCATGCCTCTCTTATTACAATGCCGAGCATTTGCCTAGCTCTGCTCTCATGTTGTCGTCGTGACCGCAAGTAGTCCTCACTGCCGCGCACATTCCCCGACGAGCGACGAATCTTCACGTCTCTCAACAACTCTCTATTATGATTATTATCCGAGGATCACCTGCACTTTAATCAAGCAGTGCGCGACTTATGAGTCAAAACGACCAAGTTAACTTTTCCTTTCGTTGTTACCAACGCCCACAGGGTAAAGCGGGGTCTATGATTGCGATAGGCGCCAAGGCAGCTAGAATGCCAGCCGTCCAGGAAACTTGCGACAGCCTGCCAACCGGCAGAGGGTGTTTGCATATCAAGAGCCCCCAGGTCCCTCAGAAGTGTTTGTACGAAACTCATAGGGCGGCCTCCACAGCGCTTTACGCCGGGCAGAGACCGTTCCCATAACAGCCGTCAAATCCATCAAGAAGCCCACTGGTGTTGTTGTCGCCGAAGCGACATCGCTCCCCAGAACCCGCAATCAAAAAGCCCAAAGAAACGCCATCAATCATGTCCCCAAACAATCAGGGTGATGCCACGAGCCCACGATTCGAGAAAAAGCCCCCAGGTCTATCGACGCTTCGCAAGGAAGCGAGATCCCTCGAAGCCGACGGGCTTGTCGCGTGACGAAGCCCCGACTGGATTGGAAACCGACAGCCCACTTAGCCCACTCTAGGATGCATCGCTGGCCACAACATCCCTCATGTTTCCTTGCTCAATCAAAGGAAGTCTTGGTGCCCGAGTAGCCGCCGCCTCCGCGAGGGCCGCCGCGAGGACCGCCACGGCCGCGGCCACGTCCGCGGTCGCCTCGTCCGCGGTCTCCGCCGCGTCCACGGCCACCACCGCGATTGCCACCAAAGCTACGGCCACCACCAAAGCCACCGCCGCCGAAGCTACCTCCCTCACGAGGGGGGCGGCTGCTGGCATAGTCCAGACGAATGTTACGGGCCGATCGGCCCTCTCCAATGGAAGCACCGTTGAGCTCCTGGAGCACGCTTTTGGCATCTTCAACAGAGCTGAAGCTCACGTAGCCGAAACCCTTGAGGTTTCCGGTCTCACTGCATCATGTGTCAGAATCAAGTATGAGCGCGCGTAGGCAGGCAATGGGGAGAATTACGGGTCAGTCGGCAGGCGAACGCTGGCGACCTCGCGCGACGCAGAAAAGAATTCGCGGACAGATTCCTGGTCAACACCAAAAGGCAGGTTTCCGACAAAGAGAGTGTCACTCTCCGGGCTGACCGAGTCACCGTGCTTCTTGGCCCGGTCGGCAGCCCGGTCCCGAGGGGTGGCATCATTGGAACGCGCGTTGGCGTAGTCGAGGTTCAGAGTGCGACCGTCGAGCTCGTGCCCCTGCATGGCATCAAATGCCTTGGTGGCGGCGGCCGGGTCGGAGAAGTCGACATAGCCAAAGCCACGGCTCTTGCCACTCAACTTGTCCATGACGACGCGAGCGTTGACCACACCCTGGAAGTTCTTGAAGGCCTCCCATAGAGCACCGTCGTCAGTGCCCCAGCTCAGGCTGCCAACAAACAGAGTCGAGGCAGCCTCGGCAGCATCATCAGTCTTGGCCTTCTTGGGAGTGGCATCAATCTCGCCATCAGCCTTGCGCTTCTTGGAGGCAGGTGTAGCCTCGGCGCTCTCAGATGAGGAGTCCTCCTCAGAGTCGTCGCTGTCGTCCGAATCGTCCTCAGAATCGTCGGAGCCAGCGGCCTATGCGAGGTTAGAGTTGCACCAAAAGTGAAGCACGTCAGAGGCACACACCTTGGCAGCAGGCTTCTTCTCATCGCTCTCTTCGTCAGAGTCGGAGTCGGAAGAATCAGACTTGGCAACGGGGGCAGCCTTGGCAGAGCCGTTGGCCTTGGCGTCGACCTCCTCAGAGTCACTGTCGGACTCGGACTCAGAGTCGGACGACTCAGCCTTGACCTTTCCGTTGGCCTTGGCCTTGACGACCGGCTTCTTGACAACTGGCTTCTTGACCTTCTCAGAGTCGGAGGCGGACGAGCTGTCGGAGGCTTCGGAGTCGCTGTCCGATGAGTCGGCAGCTTTCTCCTCCTCGGAAGAATCATCGGAAGAATCGGACTTGGCAGCCTTCTTCTTTGTCTCCTTGGCCACCTTCTTGGCGGCAGACTTGGCCGCGTCCTTGGACTTGGTCTTGGGAGTCTGCGCGGGCTTGGTAACCTCGACCTTCTTGACAGGCTCGGCAGGCTGAGCCTTGCTCTGCTTGGTCTTGGACTTGGCCATGGCGACGGTGTTGTGAGAGAGAATGCGTCAAGGAATTTGGTAAAGGGGTGAAGGAATGAGGACGCAGAGGAACAGGGATGAAAGGAGGAAGAGAGGAATGTTCCGGGCAGGTGCAGGAAGTTTTCTCTTATAGAGGGTTCGGAGGCGGCAGGCTGATCTGATGGGGGGCGGCGCGCAGATTTTTTTTCATGCAGCTTTTTTCGCTGGCCACATTGCGGGGCTAGCGCAAGGCGGTGAGGGTGTGGAGAGTACGTACCTTCGAGCGAGCGACAGCCTGGCTGCCTCGGATCTCAGGCTCCACGGAATGACGAGGTAGACTGCAGACTGCACATTCTCCCGCCTCGAAGCGCCAGCGCCGACGTCTTCTCCACCCCTTTCTCGTTCGACCCCGAGCCCGCCGGCGATTTCTCACCAGCCCGGTGCTTGAGCGCTTGACAGCATGCCGACCCCCGAATCCGAGCTCTTCAAGAGACAAAAGCCCAAGGTCCCCCCGACATTCAACGGCGTCGACTACGACGACACAAAGGCCTTCAAGGCGGCCGAGGATGCCATCATCCGGGAGCAATGGGTGGGCGCCATGATGACCCGACTGGTCGGCGAGGAATTGAGCAAGTGCTATCGACGCGAGGGCGTCAATCACCTCGAGAATTGCGGCCATTTGCGCGGTGAGTCTCCCGCCCGAGCCATGGGGCGCGAGAAGTCGCACTGACAGCGTGCTCAGAGCGCTATCTGGAGCTGCTTGCGACGACCAAAATCAAGGGAACCAGGTTCCTGCAGAAAAACTACATTAGGCAGGTGGACGAGGCAATGGACCGCCTGGCCAGGGTGCACACGAGCGACAAGATCGCCAAGATGAATGAAAAAAGGTTCCCCAAATGATGCGAGATTTGATTGGGAGGAAGTGGCATCGCATGAACATTGGGATCACCTGAAGGAGGAAGAGAGAGGGGTACTATATATCTACGTGTCCGTGGGGACGGATCTCGTCTTGATGTTGCCCGGATGGTTGTTGCGTCGAGGCGCCACAGCCGCTTTGCAAATGTTTGTGAAACACGGGCAATTGCCGATGACCAAGGGCATTAGTACTACCCGTTGGGAACTATATAAGAGTGTATAAGACTCACAGTTTTCGTTGGGCATCCCCATCCCCATCCCCATCCCCTCTTTACTGCGCAAGGAGGGGATGCGGACCTTAATAATAAGGTAAAGCCACGGAAGCTTGGCTGTCGGCGTTGCAAGGCTGACGTTCATGGTGAGGTACATGGTACATTCATATCTACATGGTACCTACGAAGTACCTAGCTGCTGACCCGTCGACCGCATTGGCCAGCCAGTTCCACAACGCCTCACATCCAGATTCTCAGCCTGGAAGAGAGCTCACCACATAACCATGCTCTGCATGCGGTGCCTCCGTGCCGCGGCCTCGCGGCGGCAGCTGCCCACCGTGCGACGGTTCTCAGCCTTTCACGCGTTGCGATCCTCGGACCCGACGCCTTCCTCACCTGTCGGCGAGCTAGGCGAGGCTCCTGGACCTCAACAAGCTCAACAACCCGGTGTTCGGCGGTCAATCTGCCCGGAAGGAACCATCCTCACCGGGCTGAATTTCATGAAGGGAGGCTTGGATCCCGTGGCCATGAAAGACGAGGACTATCCGGAGTGGCTGTGGTCGTGTCTAGACGTCAAGGAGAAGAAGAGCTCCGGCGTAGCAGACGACGCGGCTGCCGACGAATTCTGTACGTCATCTTGACCCAGTGACGGCGGCTCTTTCCCACGACAGTGATGCCGAATGCTGACGCTAATCCTTTCCCCTGAACGCAGCGAAATCCAAGAAGCAACGACGACTAGCTGGCAAGCAACAAAAGGCCCGCGAGGTCAAGCTCATGGCTTCGGGTGACCAGGATGCTCTCGCTCCCAAGGTCCCTCTCCAACACCAATCGATAAACTTGCCCGGCGAGGAGGGCGGCAGCCTCGAAGACAACATTGCGGCTGCTGACAAGCGGGACGAGCTCAAGAGGGCTATGCGGAAGGAGCGAAAGGCCAAGATTAAGGAGTCCAACTATCTGAAGTCCATGTAAGGTTTTGCTTGACAAATGGGCATTGCACAATACAGCGTGGGAAACGCAACAATTGTAAACATCATTTCTTCTTGACGCTCGTGGGTCACGACGCCAATGTGGCCCCGTAAACACTTTTCGTCGGACACGTTTCTCCATGATTTACGACACGTGAAGCCTCGCTAACAGGCCACCACATCAACGCCATCAAGCGACACCCCCCCAGCCGTAGCATGCTTTCGTTGATGCTACATTGTGCTTAGATCCAGCGGCACGCTGCTGCCCCTTCCTGCCCTATATTTTTTGGGGCCGCCGATAAAATCCCGCGGTTTTGGAAACAGGCTCTCGTCCTTGAACTGCCATCTCGCGTCATTGATGACGATCCGCCCTCCGCCGGTACTCGAGGTCGGAGAATGAGACGAGTTGCGGTTCGGACTCGGAGACTTGGAGCCGTTGGCTGGCAGGGTGAAAGCACTCGCGTCCAGCAAGGACTTGTGCAGAGACGACCCGCGATTCCGCGCTTGCGGCGGGGGGGGGGGGGACATTGCCGTCGGCGGTGACGGAGCCGCATTGGGAGGAGGTGGTGGCGGCGCGGGACCTGACGATTGTTCGGCGGCCCGAATGGCTGCCTGGGCGGCCAGGGAGGGTGCTGAGGAGGGAGGCATGCCAGGAGGCGGTGGAGGCTGCAACCGCGGAGCAGGGGCAGAAGCCGATTGCGGAGGTGCTGCTGCTGCTGGCGGAGGGGGAGGGGCAGACGCTGGTAAGCCCGGAACAGATGAAGACGGAGGTGGCGGGGGTGCAGCGGGTGGCACTGCTTTCGACGAGGGCTTCCGAGACGTAGGAAGAGGTGGCGGCTTCTTCCCTATTGGCGGTGGTGGACCCCTGATGCCCGCTGGTCCGCTGGTCTTTCGCCAGCCGCCCGGGCTGCCCAGCGGCAGCATCTGCAGTCCGCGTCCCGGGATAGCTGGAGCTGTGCCGGGAGGCCGTTTCGGGGCGGAGAAGCCGGGTGGTTTCGGGGCCGAATGCACGGTTTCGCCGGGATCCGAGAGATATGACGAATCTGCATTTGCGCCAGTATCGACGCCTCCTCCTCTTTTCTTGAGTTTCGGCATGCCACCGGCAAACAAGCCTCCCAGTTGGGGAGCCGCGTCGACGCCCGCGGCCGCCGTCAAACCCGAGCCATGATCACTGTTTCTCCTAGCACGGTTGCCAGGGACCGGGGGCGCGAGACCGCCAGGGACCGGGGGCGCGCTGCCAACGGCAGGGACCGCCGCCGACGAGCTTTTGGCAACGACTGGCGCTGAGCGATCGTTGGTGGTGGCCTTTTTCAGGGCCCTGCCTTTACTGATATCAGAGAGAAATGCGTTCTAGCAAAGGCAGTCAGTCGTGAGATTCGAGGAAGCAGGCCGGGGCGCCTTGACTCGTACCCTGTTCCCAGCCGGCGGATGCGCGGGCAGGCCGTTGGCACCGGGGGGCCCTCCAGGAGGGGGAGGTGGTGGAGGGCCGCCTCCTCCTGGAGGCGGAGGCGGAGGCGGAGGCGGTGGAGGAGCAGGCATGGCAGAGGTCGGGCCCTCTCGGTCGTCGCAGGCACGATGGTGTCTTGGAGGCGGGCAGTCCGAGGTGGCTAGATGCTCGAGCGAGGCGAGCGGTGCAAGGACAAGGAGCCTAACGCTCTTTGTGTTTCGCACCTGTCCCTTTGCCGGCTTTTTGTCCCTGTCGCTCGTCGCTATTCACCTGCGCCGGGCGCGGATGGTGCTTATCCAGGTCGCGGGATGCACCAAGCCGAGTTTCTGAGCGTTGTAAGGATGCAGGTGTGAGGACGGAGGCGGCGGCGGCGCAGCGAGGCTCGCGTCGTCTGTCGACGCCTTCAAGCGAGGTTCCGTCATCAGCCAAACCGTGATTCAAGTGCCCGTGTCGAGTACGTAAGCACTGAAGCCGAAGCCGGAGGGTTTTCGGTTAAACTCAAAAGAGCCTTTCTCTCCGTGTCTCTTCTGCACACCAAACCTCGACTGCGCTGCCACGAATCGATTCCTCCAGGCAGGCCCGCCGTGTCCCAGTCCGCCAACGAAATGATGCAAAGCGTCAGCTCGCGCCGCGTCGGCATTTTCTGCGACTTGTGCGCTATTGTCCGGGTGCGGGCGCCGTCGTCTTTGTCTTCCTTGTCCGTCTCCCCACTCACCCGCCGACCATGCAAATCGTTCATTCGAAAGCCCGTCTCGACGAGGTGGATATCGGCCGCGGTGACGAGCGCATCGGCCGACCCGAGGGCCGAAACGAAACAGACGGCTGTGGTGCAAAGGTCGCAGCAGATGCCAGATGCCAACGGGCTGGCAGAGGTCGCTGAGGATAGTCGGAACAAGTTCCTGTCCGTCGACGGGATTCCAGCGCCGCGATTGACCATCGCCGCGCTTCAGTCCTGCCTGCGAGCTGCGGCGGCACTGCATCCCCAACTGAAGAGAGCCGAGGCCCAATCGAGAGCATCAGCCTCCAGGCTCGTGGCCCTTGGCGCCGAACGTACCGGGGCCCGGCTGCCCATTGATGCAAGGCTGCAAGACGCAATCAGCAGGATATCGCACTCGGCATATGAAATCATAACAAACCGCAATGTCGAGATGACGCCCGAGTTCCTGGAGCTCTACGTCCAAGTCCAGGCTCAACTGGGACGACCCGAATCTCTCCCCTCTGTGCTGGACCTGTATGCATTGAAGCCGAAACCGACTATGAAAAACGGCATGATTAAGCATGTTCGGCGCAACCCCAACTCACCTATGAGGGCCATCGAGATCGACACGGCTGAGCTGGCTCTTCAGACGGCCATTGAGGCCCGAAACCTCGACTCGGCGCTCGGCATCATCGAGGCTGCGTACTGCGGGCCGGCATTCCGACGACAGAAGCTCATCAAGTACACTACCGCTCCCGCCCTTGGCGTCGCCAGTCTTCCGTTTGGCATCTACGGGCTCTCGACGGCGTATGCGACCTACTGCCAAAATACAATGGACCTGACGACGGCCACCGGCCTCGCCTTTGCCGGCTTCTCCACCTACTTCTTCGTGGTCGGCTCGCTGGGCCTGATTGCCAAGCTCTGCCACATGGACCACATGAAGCGCGTGACGTGGGCGCCCGGGACGCCGCTGCGGTATCGGTGGATGCGGGAGGAAGAGCGGGCGGCCTTGGACAAGGTGGCCTGCGCATGGGGCTTCAGGGAGTCATTTAGATACGGAGAGGAGACGGGGCCCGAGTGGGAGGGACTCAAGGAGTATATGGGATACAGGCAAATGTTGCTCGACCGTGTGGAGTTTATGGAAGGCATGAGCTAGCCAGGCTCTGCTGCCCAACCTGGTCACTGCTAGGCATGCTCGACGTTCAGTATCTGGAGGTCACGTTTCGCCGGAGGACGGGCGCGGAACTGCCCCGTTAGACTGCCTTTACTACTTGTGCGCGGGCGGAACAAGCGTATCCATTCTCTGCCATCTTTGCTTCAGTCGTGCCAAAGACGTCGGGGCAGACATGGTCGGCAACAGCAGGGGCCGCGCTAGAGAGGTGGTGCGTTACAGTAGTGCGGCGCAGTGCGGCGCGGTGCAGCCAAGGTTGGCCCGAGGTTGCGGACGACACTGAGAATCAGGCAGGCGCAAGACGGCAGGCGAGGCAGGCGCGAGACGTCAAGCGGGCGGGGTGGGAAATGTGTCCTCATCCACCGCACACAGCATTCTCTCAGTCACTTCTGACATCTCGCACTCCTTGCCAAGCTCCCCAAGTCCCCGGTTCCATGAAGCCCTCGCTCATCCTCTTCGCCGGCCTGGCGACGGCCTCGCTCTCGGCATCGTCAGCAGCCCAGGCCCAAGGCATCGTCGATGACGGCCCGTTTCCCGACGGCCTCAACGGCTCCAACTACACGTACCCGTGGCCTGTCAAGCTCTTCCGATTTACGAGCCAGCTGCAGCCGCTGGATATGGCCTTCATGGACATCGGCCCCTCGTGCGTGCCCAACGGCCGGACGGCCCTTTTGTTGCACGGCAAGAACTTTTGCGGCCCAACCTGGCAGACGACGATTTCCACTCTCGCCGCAAAGGGCTATCGCGTCATCGCACCCGACCAAATCGGCTTCTGCAGGAGTTCCAAGCCGTCCGGGTACCAGTTCAGCCTCGGCCAGCTCGCCTGGAACACGCGCGGCCTCCTCGGCGCTCTGGACGTCGCCAACGTCACCGTCGTCGGCCACTCCATGGGCGGCATGATGGCAGCTCGCTTCGGTCTCCAGTATCGCGAGACGGTGGACAGGCTCGTCTTGGTGGCCCCGGTCGGCCTCGAGGACTACGTGCAAAAGGGCGTCCCCTACATCACCATCGACGACTCGCTCGCCAACGAGGCCGAGTCCACCTACCAAAGCATCCGCCGCTACGAGCAGAACGTCTACTACGTCGGCCGGTGGCAGTCATCGTACGACACGTGGGTTCACATGCTCGTCAACGTCTACCATGGCTCTAAGCGCGATGCCTACCTCCGCAACCAGGCCCAGATTGTCGACATGGTCCTGACATCACCCGTCTCGCACATGCTTGGGGACCTGGAGCCACGCACCTTGCTCATCGTCGGCGACAAGGACAAGACGGCCATTGGATCCCAATGGGCACCCCCTGACGTCGCCCAAAAGCTTGGCCACTTTGACGTCCTGGGGCCCCAAGCGGCTCGCCGAATCCCCCGCTGCACCTTGCATCATTTCGCCGACTTGGGACATGCCCCTCAGATCTCGGACCCCAGGCGCTTCCACGAGGTCCTACTCGCGTGGCTGACTGCAGAGTGAGACGAGTGTCGTTGTTCCATCTGTTTGTGCCTGTCCAGTGCAGCTTACAGCTGGTAGGCCTTCACTGACAGCAGGCCATTTCTACGCCGTGACGCACCCACCAGAATTCTTGTTCAGTCTTCAAGGCCACGAAACGTCTCCTGTCACTTTGGTGCCGGCCTTGAACACACGAGGCAAGCAACGAACACGGGTCCGGAAGGCCCCCGTGCTGATGCCAAACTCCATTGATGCCGCACCAGAACCAGAGCCGGACTACCCAGAAAGTGGACCGAGTTTGGGGCGGCGTTTTGACGGCTCAGGTTGTCACACGAGCGTTCCTTGGTCACCATCTTGTTCAGCAGGCGGCCCAGTGAACAAGACGGGGGGTTATCATTATGCGTGAGCGAGAGCAGCAAACCCCATGTGATGAATGCCAAACCGAGCCAGGCGGGGGACGATCTATATAAACGGCCGTCCTGCGCTCTCCGGTCTCGTCCCCTGGCCTGCCCCGCGCCAAACCACAAAGCTGAGCCCAAGTCGACTGGTCGCCACTGCATTCACGATGAGCCAGAATCTATTTCCAACACAGATCATAACCAACCCCGGGAACGGGATAGTGAGGCATTGTTGGAAGCGCAATGTCGACGAGCAGCGAGCAAGTTATGCCCCGGTCGGCCGCCAGAGCACCGAAGAGGTAAAACAAGGCGAGAAGCCACCCATGTGGATCGCCAACGTGATCGAGTATCCTATCCTTTCGCCATCCCCAGACGGTGTCACCAGGCACGTCTTTCAAGTTTATACGCCCACCCGCCAGGAGTTGGAGCGTTATGGTCTGCTTGCACCGGAGCACGACAGCGCAAATCCTTATCCTCCGTCCGACCCCAGATTTCTCCCAACGGAACTGGAGTATCGCCGGCTTGCGTCCACTCCCAACAAACTCTTGACGACCACGTTGCGCCTCGACGGCGGTGGCAATCGCGACCAGTATGAGATGGGCGGCCCGTACTCGAGCTTCCTGCCCAAGTTTTGGCACGGGATGAAGACATTGCTTGGACACCAAATGTGGGCTTTCTTCCTCGACTTTGAGGTTGAGCCCCCGCTTAACGTAGGTTACTGGGCGAGACCCCCCTTGTGCGGTCGCCCTATGGATGTGCTGTCCCCCAGGGGGGAGACCATGCTCGACTCGGTGCAGATGTGGCTGGCCCACGGGCAGGACCAGCCAATGACGTCTTACCACTTTTGCTTCCCGGATCCCTCCACCGAGACTTTTGTCGCCCTTGATACAATAGCAGTGGCGTACGAGGGCGACTTTGAAACCCACTCTGGGCAGGTCATGGAGAGCCGCTTCCGCATCAAGCTCCGCTGTCACGAGCCGGTCATGTTCTGGCCACCGGTTACTCCGCGTTGATTGTCCAAGGCAGTCCCGCGTCGCCGGCAAGCTCGCGAAGTGCCTCGGTCACGCCTTGTTGGAGTATGAGCCTACTTATCCGCAAAAAAGTTTTGTAAGAAGACCCCTGAAGAGCTCTTTAATGGGTATAAAAGGGATCACACACTTACCCCTTTCCCATAGCTACCAGATACAGGCATGCATTACTCCGTACCCGTACTCCGTACTGTGAAGAGCCCCTTTTCACCATGGGTAGTCTTGTTTGTGTCCGTATACTTACTCTGAATAAATAGATAGATGGCTGCTTGGTCACAATTCTTCGTTGAAACTACCTCATACATGTTCATTGTACAAATCCCTCGCGTCAGGCAATCAATGTCAGGCGCGCCGGGTGATATGCCAAACGCCGTCGGCCGCCGTCTTGGTGAATCCAGTTCCCAAAACCCCCGTGCCCGACAAAGGAGATGAAAGGGGACAGAAAGTGAGGCTACCCTATACCACCTTGGTCCAGCCTACCCTACACGGAGACGTGATGCGGCGGGCCGCGCGTCTTGGCTCCATGTCAACCAGTCACCCTCCTGACCCACAGCGCCGTCGGCTCATACTCTGCGTCGCGCTCCATGCGCTTGTGGGCGCGGTGCAGCTTGAACCCTGCATCGTACTCCTCGCGCTGGATCTCGGCCAGCTCGTGCCTCAGGGCCTGCACCTTGAGCTTCTCCACCTCGCGCTTGCGCACGACGTCGTCGGTGGCGAAGAGGCTGTCTCTGGGCATGAGCTCCGTCATCTGCTGGATGCTCTTGCTGATGTTGAGGCGGCGATGGATGAGGCTCTGGATGTAAGCGTTTAGCTGCGCGACGCGGTCCTGGGATGCGGACAGCTCCGGGGGTGCGAGCGGCAGGGGCTTGGCCATGGACAGAATCGAGGAGCGGCAATCAATGGATTGGGCGTCCATGGTGGCAAAGGTTCGCGGAGTGCGATCCCCTCTGCGCTCGACGGGAGACTTGGCGCGGTCGACGGTCGAATATAGATTGCCGGGCGAGACGGCAGCGGGACCCGACGTCCCTCTGACGCCGTAGTCGTCGGACAGTGATCCCGTGTCCGTCACCGAAGACGAGTAGGATTCCCGGGTCCGGATCGGGAGGGGTGGGACCACAGACTGTCGGGGGGTATCGGGGATGGAAGTGGCACAGGTGGTGACGCTGAAGCGCGACGACGGCAGCACCCAGGCGGTTGCCGAAGGCGGCTGCCGGGCTCGAGCGGCGTCTCTGGCGACGGGGTTTCTGCTGCCGAGGAACAGAGCCCCCTCTTGGCGCGGAGAGGCGGGCGTGCGGGCGTTGACGGGCGGGGCTGGCTTCCTATTGATTTTCCCGGCCGACGCCGAAAGCGTATCGGTCGCGAGCGAGTGAGGCGACAATGGCGACCGGTCGGCGGATGAGGGAGGAGGAGGAGGAGGGCGAGGGTGAGGGCGAGTAGAGCGGGCCAGAGAAGCCGAGTCGGGGGTACTTGGATATGAACGAGGCCCTGTGGCCAGAGGCTTGGATGGAGTCGAGGCAGTGACATGTCCTTGGTTTAATGCGAGGGGCCGGTGCTTTTGCGAAGACATCGTAGCGGCCCCGTCGTTATTCGTTTCAGAAGCGCTTATTAACGTTGCGTCCCCACCGCGAGTCGACGACGACGGGCCTCTGCCCCCGCGGCGGACGGTGAGAGGCGCGATATACAAGTCGTCGGCGAGCGGGGGCAAGATGTTGGAGCGGCCGCTGGCCCCCTTCCATGGCGGGCGGCCGCCAGGAGAGACGGCTCCAGCGGCGTTGGGCAGAGCGGTGGCGTGACGGTAAGCCTGGGCCTGGTAAGACATTTGCTCTGCATTGATGGCTGCATTGATGGCATTGATGGGCGAGACATCTCTAGCAGCCGCGTGCCTTTATGCGGGGGGGAAGCAAGCCCGTTAGTTATGTAGCCCGTCATGCCTTGAAACCCCTCCAAGGAGACCCTGTCCAAACTCACCCGTCGGGCTCCGGAGAGCTAAGCGGCGAGACGGGCGCCTTTGCCGCGTGTCTGCTCATGCCCCAGGATGTCAGGCTGAACTGGGGCCTGGGCGGCGGCACGTCGTCGCTGGCGTAGGCGTCGTCGGCGTCGCTGTAGACGGACGATGTAGGGCGCCAACCCGAGCTACGCTTGAGCCACGACTTGCGCGGCGGGCGTTGCTGCTGCAGCTGCTGCCGAAGCCGCTGGCGGTTGGCTTGCTGGACGGACTCGCGGACGGAGGCGGCCGGCGGGTCGCGAAGGTGAGCTGGCGAGGCGCCGCTGCTGCTGCTCACGGCGTGTCAGTGTGTGCGGGCAGAGGAGAAGAGGATGGATGGGGGAAAAGGAGTAAAGGGAGGGGCGAAAAGGGGAGGAAAAGAAGAATAAAAGAAGACACGGGAAAAAAGGCAAACGCAGGGGAAAAGGGAGCGAAACGCAAACAAAGGAACAAATGTGCAAAGAGGAGAGGGCATCCGGAAAAAGAACCGACTCACAGGTCAACGTGGGTGGTGGTGGTGACCTGAGGCACCATCTTGCCCGCACGAATCTCGTACTTGGAGAGAGCGCTGGAGATGCCGAGGATGTCTTGACCGAGGGTGTCTTGAGGCCTGCCGCGGGCGGCTCGCAGCCGCTGCTGGTGGGCGTCGCTCGAGACGTCTGAGCGGATGTGGTCCCACATGGCACTTTGTCGAGGTACTCGGTAAGGGTGCGGTGAGGGTGGAGGAGCCAGGTACACCGTACATGGGCAAAATGTGAGGCTGTCTCGAGACGGGCAATGCACTCGGGAAATGGTGGTGAGAGCAAGCGGAACAGGAGCAGCAGACGCGGCAAGGCCCTGCTCTATAATATATGGCTGGCGAGGGAGTGCGGGCAGGCCATTCACCGGCTCATGGCTCGTTGCTGGAGAGGCGCGGTTCGTTCAGGGACAGAGAAAATGGTGGTGATAATGGCCCCGTCGATAATGGCAACGCGGCGACAAAAGGAGCTGCCTGTTGTCGTTGCTATTGTCCGAGGCATGTAAGAATCCAGTAAAGAGGAGAGGAGAGTGCCGGGGGACGAGGCCGAGGGATTGTATCGGAAAGAGGGCCGAGGGATTGTACTATTGGAAAGAGAGGAAGCCGTGAAAATGATGAAGCTATGAAGATGGCTGAATGCGGCGGCGACCCGCCAGAGCGCCTGGCTGCGAGGGCGATCCATGGGGCTCTACCGGGCTTGTAGGGGGATCCCGGGCGGAAGAGGCTGGCGGCTCGCCCCTAGCCCCCAGGGGCTGCTGCTGCCACAGGCGCTATGCACTAGGTACTTCGCCAATCCCGGGCGCGGTCCTAGCGCTGCCGTTACTCGGTGGCTGATGAGGCAACTTCTCTGATGAGGCACTTCTCACCAACCACCACCAGCTCGAGCACGCGTTTCAGCAAGCTCTGAGCTCAGCCAACCGCATGGCATCCCCTCGACCCGCCCGCCAGTCCCTCCCGTTTGTCCAGTTTCACGGAGCTCGGGGGACAAAGAGGAACGGGATGAAGCCGACAGGCAAAGGGCAGACGACGGCCCCGGACGAGGACCGCGCGCTCGTTGCCGCCCAGATGCTCTTCGATTGACAAGGCGCTACCAGGTATTCGCACTCGATGCCATCTCGATGCCATGCTCACTGCCAGTCGGCCAAGGCCGTGTCCCCGCCGCCGATGCCCGCCGCCTCGAGCCCATAACTCCACAGCGCCCTCCTCTTGCCCGCGTCGCGCGCGTCCCTGGCCGTCTCGAGCTCCTCGGTCCCGTTGAGGTAGAGCGCCCTGCCCGGCGCCTCAATCTCAAAGCACGCGCGCACCACGTCGGCCGCGCTCTTCCACGTCGGCCGCACCGCCGCGTTGGCCGACAGCCTGACCAGCACCGCCGCCAGCACGGGCACCGCCACCTTCATGGTGACGACTCTCCGCACAAAGGACCCGCGCCGCAGGATGTCGGAGCTCATGCCGCCCGGGTCGAGCCCAATGACGGAAATGCCCGACAGCTTGGCGTCCTTGCCCAGGCGAGTCGCGAGTTCGTGCCTGGCTCGAGGCGTCAGCCACGCCCCGACCAGCTTGGGGCCACCTACACGAGCATGACGGCGCAGAGCTTGCTCGCTCCGTATCTGCGGAAGCCCGAGTGCCACGACGCTTCGTCCTCGGGCGTGCTCCAGCGGCCCTTGGCCAGAGCGTCGACGTCGGGGAACAGCGTGGGCCACTTGGGATCCTTGTAGACCATGTTGCCGCCCATGGCGTTTCGCTTGTCCTCGATGCTGCACGTAGCCCATCCTTTAATCACTGCCTTAATGCCCTTGCAAAGACGACTCACTCGTGCGACCAGCTCCCGATGATCAGGATCCGGCCCTCGCGCTCGTCCATGCTCTGGAGGAGCAGCAGAGACAGGACAAAGTTGGCCAAGAAATTCACCTGCCACGTCATCTCGAAGCCATCGTCGCTCATGGTCTGGCGGGCTGTTAGACGAGGCCGCGCTCCCCGGGAGACGATGATGCCGGGTCATCTACTTGCTACTGACCAGGGAGGTTTGGTCCTGGTAACCGGCATTGAGGATCAGCGCCCTGATGCGAGGCAGCTCCCCGCTGGCCACGCGGCGGTTGATCAGCGCCGCCGTCTCCCTGACGCGCGCCAGCGAGGCCAGGTCGAGCTCGAGCGTCTCGTGCCGGTGAGCGGCAGGCGCGCCCCGCAGAACCGACTGCAGCCGCGAGGCGCCGGCTGCCTTGCGGACCGTGTAGATGCCCGTGTATCCCGCGGCCGGGTCCGGCGCGCCGAGCAGATGCGCCACAATGGCCGAGCCGAGGCCGCCGTTTGCGCCGGTGACGACGACGCTTCCCCTGGAGGATGACATTGAGGACAGATGGAGGCACAAGGGAGAAGATTTCCTCTGCCCACGTTCCATAGAGGGAAAAGCGTCATTTGCCGCTCTACTTCGTACAGAAAGTCTGTTTGCCAAAGTTACTCCGCTTTTTCCAGCGGTGTGAGTCGGGGCCGGAGACGGAGTTCGGCGCCACTGTGCTAACCATATACGGAGTAGCTAACTGACAATGGCTTGGCGGGTTGTCTCGACTGCCTGCTCTCGTGTTTCCATCTCCGCCACCGAGCTTAACGGTCCGCACATCCATCGTCACCTGCCGTCGTTGGGTAGACGCAGCCTCTCACGACGGCTTGGGGCGACGTCTCAAAACAACAGGACAGCCCACGACAACATGAGCAGCGCGGCGAAAACGACGGCAATGCCGCCACGGCCCCTCGGCCCGCCGCTCGTCGTGCCCGCGGCGTCGACGCCCTCGTGCTCCGTCGCAAAGTCGCTCGTCAGCCCCGCGGGGCGGCAGACGGTGCCCGCGGCGCTGTCCATGACGACGCTCCAGCGCCCGGCCGCGCAGCGCTGCCACGTGCTCGACATGCAGTTCCACTGGCCCTCGGGGGAGCACGCCGAGCCCTCCGCCTCGGCTCGGGGTGCGAGGCCGTCCATGCCGGGCGTCGCCGCAGTTGCAGAGACGAGCATGGCCGGGATCGTGGCCGCCGGCCCCGGCTGGACCGCGGTGACCAGAGAGGCGGCCCCCTGCATGGAATCGATCCGGATGCGTATGCGGGCGGCAGGCTGGATGCCAATGTCTACGGCGCCGATCTGGAGCCGAGTCGGAGGCGGACAACGGGCCGGATAAGTGGAGATCGGGCCGGCAAGCCACGTCGAGGACAAAGGCAATGGCGATGGATCGTAGAGTCAAGTCACGACGGAAATGCTTCATGGCATCTCCTCGGCCTGCCCTCATATAGGTAGGCCCTCGTGCGTGTGCGCGCCGAGCCCAGCCATTAGTGAATTGCTGCCCAGCGCAAGTGTGTCGGTCTCTGCGCGTGGATTGGAGCGGCTCCGTGACGAGCCGCCAAATTCGTGCCTGATCCGTTGGCTGGGCGTCGGGTCCGCTGGAATGCTCGCTGCGGCGGCCTACATGCACACTATTCAACACATCTCTGATCGGCCTGCCTTTGCCCTATTTGATCGTCACATTGCATCTTATTATGACTTTGTTCGGGCATCACGACGAACCTGCAGACCTTGATCTTGTCCACGCTTGTCTCACATTTTCCCCAGCTACGCATACCCTGTGAAGCACAGCAGACTTCAGACGAGTCCAACGATGATGTCAAGGCCCTGATCCATAAGGCCTGAGAAAAACCATCGCACAGACCTGCAACCCCTCTGCGCGAACATGTTTTACTATTGCTCTTATGTGAATGTCTAAATTACCTAGTCTGTCTTCACCGCATCGTGGTCAGTGGTGGTTTGTGTACCGACAACGCTTCCCAGCGCTTGGTCGGCGTTGCAAATGGGCCTGCGACATGTCCTCTCGCCCGTAGTCATTCGGCTTTGAGCTCGTCAGAGTTTCCGCCTCGGCCCAGTCCGTCCATCTCTGCAGCTCTCGTATCCCAGTCCAGTTCCCCCCGTGGATATCCCCTCGATGACAATGAGTGCAATAGGCGCCGTCATGACCGGTGATACCGATAGGCCGCGGTTCCGTTCCAGCCTGGGTAGGCCGCGGGCACCTGCTTGTCCCACTTGGGGACCGCGGATGACCAAGGAGTCGGAGGTGGCGACGGCAGCCAGGGTTGCAGAGTCGTCGCAACGGTGGTCAGTGTGGTTGGCGCCATGGCGAGGGCAGAAGTCGACCGAGTACCATCTCTCGTGGCCAAGGAGTGAGTAGCCTCCGGGCAGGGAGAGGACGCGGCGGCGGCGCTGGGAGCATGAGTGGGAGCCGAAGTGGAAGCCGAAGGCGCAGCGGCAACAGAAGATGCAGGTGGTTCAGCAATGGCTGCGGAGCTCGATGCGCCGGGGGTCACGAGGCCCATGGTCGTGGTCCCCTCGGTCGTCGGCGTCGGCGGCGGGACCAGCCTTGTGACGGTCTGGGCATGGGCAGTCTCGACAATGACACGCGTGACGGGGCTCTGCTTTTCCACCACCGTCTTGACGACGGTGACGGGGTCGGAGCTGGCACGGCGTCCCTGGCCGGGCGCGCCATCACCGGGCTCCAGAGGCACAACCGAGTAGTGCGGTTTCCGCTGGCCGGCACGAGGCACGATCCCGGGCTGAGGGAGGGCGGTGGCGGCGGAGATGCAAGCCGACAAAGCGGCGAGCATGGAGAGGGAGCAGCGCATCTCGACGGGGCTTGGTCTCCTTCTTGTTGGCCCCCAGTTGAGCGCCGGACTGCGGGAACGAGACGAGACGCCGCCGTGGCAGGGTTATTAATGCGGCGAGTATCGGGGTGGTGCGATGCGGGAGAAGAGACTCAGGCGTTGGCGCATCAACGACTGGGATGCAGGGAGGGACAGAGGATTGCAGAACGAGAGAGGGAAGAAAAGAGACGGAGGGAAAAGAGGTGGCAGCGTGAGTGGCCGCACGTGCCAGGGCCAGGGCCAGGCATGTTTGCGTGTCCAATTCTCCAGCGTTGCAATTGTCGGTGGCTGGGACGGAAAGCAGAGAATCTTGGAGGTTGGCGGTTTTGTTTTGGGCATCACTCCGGGCCTGTGGGGGCCCGGGGGGGGGGGGGGGGGGAGCCTTGGCAGTGGGGGAGGCGCTGGCAGGAAAATCCGAACCCCGCCCGTCCGTCCACAGCCGGCCCGGAGCTGCTACAGCGGGCCCCACGCAACAGCCTTTCCACGAAAACGAGTGGCGCGAGCACACTCTCTCCCCACTGCACCTTGCGCACGAGTGACACGTGGTCAAGCCGAAGGAGGCTTCCAAAGTCCCGACGTCATCGTTTCGCGGCGGCTGATCAACTTGCGGTGGCTTTGCTCGACTCAGCCACAAACTCCAACTCGGGCTCCGCGTCTTGACTAAGCCACTTTGGCACGGAGATGTCGTCGAATTGCGCCTGAACACGCACGAGCGGCGTCAAAGCGGCTCTCTTCGTGGTGTAATGAGGAAGGAAGGGGTTTTAAATTTAAAACCTTGCTCGCCCACCCTGCCCTCCCCGCGCCCCCGACCTTTCCGCCGCCCACCTTTCCCATCACTCATCATCCATCGCCGAGAACCCATTGGCCGTCCAGCAACAGTCACACGACGACCAGTGTCCCCGCCATTACGCGCTCTCTGTCCCCTACCATCAACCTCGCCATGTCGTATCCAGGCTACGGCCAGCCCTATGGGCGTGAGTTGCCATGACACCTCAATCTCTCCTGCTCAGCCTGACATTTGATCCTCATAGAACCGCCTCCGCATCAAGGCTACGGCCATTACCCCCAGGCTCCTCCGCCTCCTCACGGACAGTACCCGCCCGCCGGCCAATACCCCCCTCAGCAGGGAGGCCCTCAGCAGGGAGGATACTACCAACAGCCTCCGCCCCCGAGCCAGTACCCCCCGCAGCAGTCTCCGTACGGGCACCACCCGCCTTCGTCCGCGCAGTACGGCGCTTCGCCCGCGCAGTACGGCGCTTCGCCCGCGCAGTACGGCGCTTCGCCCGCGCAATACGGCGCTTCGCCCGCGCAGTACGGCGCTCCTCCGCCCCAGCATTACGGACACCACTCCCCGGCGCCTCCGCCCGGCCAATATGGCCAACCGCCTCCTCATGGCGCTTCCTCGTACGGTCCGCCGCCCCCTCAGCACTACGGCGCCCCTGCCCCGCCCACGCCGCCGTCGATGGGTTACGGCGCGCCCCAGATCATTCAATGGGATGCGTCCGGGGACGCCCAGGGGCTGCGGAGCGCCATGAAGGGGTTCGGCACCGACGAAAAGGCACTCATTAGCATCCTGTCGAGCAAGGATCCTCTACAGATCGATCTCCTCCGAAACACCTTTGATCGCAGTTTTTCCCGCAACCTGATCAAGGACATCAAGAGCGAGACAAGCAGCTGGTTCGAAATGGCACTGGTGCAGCTTGCGCGCGGCCCGTTGCTGGCTGACGTCCATGGCCTGTATGACTCCATGGCAGGCCCGGGCACCAAGGAAGTCGTCCTCAACGACATCCTCCTCTCGAGGTCCAACGCCGATATCAAGGCCATCAAGAGCGCATACAAGCAGACGTTCCACAAGAACCTCGAGGACGCGGTCAAGGGCGACCTGAGCATGAAGACGGAGAGGCATTTCCTCATGGTCCTGTCGGCCAACCGCGCCGAGGATGCCGCGCCCGTGGCTCCACAGCAGGTTGATGACGACGTGATGCAGATTTACAAGGCCACCGAGGGCAAGATGGGTACCGACGAGGTCCTGGTCTGCAGTATCCTGTCTTACAGGAACGACAATCAGATTCGCGCCATCGCGCACAGCTACAAGCAAAAGTTCAACCGCGACCTGGAAAAGGTGATCAAATCGGTAAGTTCCGCCCGCTCCCTCGATCCGCCAGCAACGGCGCATAATAATTGAACGGTGACAGGAATTCTCCGGGCACATGCGAGACGCGCTTCTTTTCCAGCTGCGTCATGCCGTGGACAAGTACATGCATGCAGCAACGCTTCTCGAGGAATCCATGGCTGGCATGGGCACCAAGGACCACCTCCTCGTCTCACGCGTCGTTCGCTTCCACTGGGACCGCAACACGTTGGCCAACGTCAAGGGTGCCTATCAGCAAAAGTACGGCGCTAGTCTCGGAGGCCGCATCAAAGGCGAGACGTCGGGCGACTACGGAAGGTTGATGCTGGCGTGTGTCGGCGACTACTAGGACTTTTGAGCCTTTACGCGACCCGGGCTTCGATGACGAGCAAGTGCTTGGACTGGCACTTTAATGATGGTGAGGGTCGACGACGCAGTGGTGCTCGGAAAGGCGTTATGGGAGTTGCGCGCCGAACCGGCTACCTCTTGGATGGGCATAGGGGCCCGAGATTGGCCAAGCATTGGAATCCCTCGGTGATCTAGTACTACGGGGTATCCAAAGATACCATGGCATCGCCCTGCTTTTCAATGGCCAGGCAAGTTCGATGGACCCCGCGTCCTTTACGAAGGACTGAATTCATACGGTGTTTTCTTCTCATGTTGCCGAGATGGTTGGTTGCTCCTCTTGGGGAAAAGTCGACGAGCGCCTCGACAAGTCGCCCTTTCGGGTGGAAGGAACTCCTGCGGATTGAAAGAGATAAACTTCAGGCGCATAGTGGAACCCGGTGCTGGTCCATTGATTCCGCAACCTGGAGACGGCAACGGATCTGGTCTGGCTTGAGTAAAGGTCCGTTAATTGGTTGTTTCACTACGCCTTCTAGAGACCCCCCAAAGGGGTCACGCGGCGCCACTAGGGCTCACGCCCTAGTGGGTCGTAGGTCCGCTTATTGCTTATAGGGCCCTACAAGAGGGTAGCTAGCGTTAAGGCGGGGCAAGCAAAAGCTAGAGGAGAGTTTGTGTTTTTTTATAAAAGGCATAAGAATAATCAGCTGCTTTTATGCTACTTGTACTAACTAGGTAGTAAATTTCACTTATAAGTTGTCCTTACTGTTTATTAGGTACCTAAATAATTCGGCTTCCTAGGAATGGTACTTCGTAGGGATGTATACTTAAGTATAGGTACTTTGAAATTGCTGCTATGTAGTATCTTACCTTGCTAGGGTGCCCCGCTCTTTTACGTCATACCTACCGTCAGACTGCAGGCGCCTACTTCGGAGTTAAGGTGTTATGAATCGATCTCGCAGGCAATAAATGGCACACAGGGAACGCTGCGATGCCGCAACTGCTAGACCTCTAGAGCAGTAGCTTGTCTATATAGTTCTCCAAAGTAACACAAGCTAAGATGGGCTAGGTTGAGCTCCTATTCGACATTTCGCGGCCAAGTACCTTGTACTATGTCGTTGCAGCAGATCGTGGTGGCTGCAGCCAATCAAGCCCCTCGGTTGTGGAGCCTGTGCGTCGCGATGGGAAAGAGTGACCTTCGCGTCTTCTTGCACAGGTAGCGACACAAGGACGCGACAACCACCAGGTTGCTTCAAATGAAAGGCAACATGCGCTTCTGCGAGGGGGGGTCACCGGACTTATCCTTATCGGGTATTCGTATGTACATATCTCTTTCTCTACGAGTTAGTCGAGCCTGGCCTAAATTTCTTCCTTTCCCTCTCCCTCTTCCTCTTGACATCTCGACGCCTTATCCGTCAGCCTCCTTCGACGCGGACTCTCTCTCAATTAAAAAAACATCAAAGGGACCCCAGTTCCTCTTGCCACTGCCACGCGCGGTAATACGACGGCGTCGACGCGCATCATCATCCACCGCGACGACACCTCGCATCGCTTCGGCGGCACCACCCGCGACTCCTTGCCAACCGACGGCCGGCTCACAACCACAACGCGCTCGTGGACGCCCGCATACGCGTCCGCATCGTAGGACGGGATTCTCATACTCTGCTACGCCGCAGGCGCCTTGTGCAGCATTCACGCCCGCTCTGAAACTCTCTCTCCCCCTCCACCTCCCTCTCCCTCTTCTTGGGCGACCCCCTCTGCCCAGCTCGATCATCAGCAGCTCTCCACCTCGCACTGACCCGTGAGCACCGACCGTCGCCATGAGTTCGGCTGCCGTCTCTGCTCCGGCTGGCGTCGAGCCGAACCACCACCAGCCCCCGTCCGTCTCCCCCAACCCGGCTTCCGCGCCTCTGGCCGACGACCCTGGGGCGCCCGTGGCCCTCGCTTCGCCTCAGCCCAACGGCTTCGATCTCCTAGGCCTGGGGCTTTTGCAACAGCCGACGGCCTCTCCCGCTGGCTCGCTTACCCGTTCCCCGTCACAGGGCAACTCCCAAGGCCCCGTCTCGGACCCGCCGCCCATGGGACCCCCGAATAATGGCCAACCACCCTCGCTTCCCTCAGACGGCAGCGTCATGCGCCCGTCTCCTCGGCCGCAGCACACGCCCTCCATTGCGCCCCAGGCCCCCGGTCGCCCGGCGGGTCACCTCCGTTCCCCCAAGACCGCCAATTCCCGTCTGGAGCTCACGTCAGAGTACTTCGAGCTTGCAGAGGTCGTCAAGCGAACTTCGCCCCAGGTCGTTCGTCAGGTGGTGCGTGATCTTTGGGAGAAGTGCCTTCTCGGGTCTGAATACCACCTCGCTTTTCTTGTAAGTATATGCCCTGTTATGTTCTTTCGGTTTGCCCTGCGCCCTGTTTCCGGCATCGTGCTCACGTCCACATCTCAGAGCTACGCGTGCTTTCATCAAGCGTCGCCATCGACCCTCGAGCGAGCGGTTCAGGACTTTGGCGACAAGATGGTCAAGGCATCGAAGCGGCACATCATGGCGCACTTGGCGGCGGAAGACTTTGATGAGGTGGCGGATGTAATACTGGCCAAAGTCAGCAACGACTTTCTCGACAACGGAATGGCCCGGCGCCTGGAGACGATCCGCGCCCGACAGCTGGTTAACGCCCTGGCTCGGGCTGAGCGACTGGGCTACGATGTCCAAGATATCGTCGAGGAGAAGACGGCCAACGGGGCCGAGCATGTCGTCCCGTCTCTCGGTCCCATGACGGCCCTGGCACTGCCGCTGCAGCCGGCCTCGTCTCAGCCTCCCAAAATGCATCCGGCCCCAGCACAACCACAAACACCCGTACCATTGCCGCGCCGTCCGGTGTCGGGTGCCCTGAGCACCCAGACTCCCACCCCGACTCTTAGCGACGCGAGCTTGCAACTCGTCGTCTACTGCCCCAAGTGCGACCGCCCCTGCAGCGGCGAACAAGCCTTGCGCTACGTAAGTTGCCGCCCGGCCTTCTTGTGGACATGGGCTCGCTGACATGCATCTCCTTTGGCGCAGCACTCATTGAAGCGTGCGTGTGAATACACGCGCAAGATCGAGAGGCTCGGCAAGGACATCTGCAATCACTGCGGCTGCCTCTTCATCAGCAGCGGTGGTCTCCTTTACCATGTCAAGAGCAAGGTCTGTGGGGACTTTCCCGAGTCCGTGGGGCACATGATTGTTCACGAGCTCCAGGCCAAATATAGCGGGAGCAGCGCCGCCACTAAAGCAACCCCTTCGGCGACTCGGGCGCCTGCGGGAACTCCTGCGTCTTCACAGCGCAAGACACCGGGGCAGCTGGGGACGGCGACGGCCAGCAATGCAAGGCCGTTCAGTCCGGCTACCTCCAGCCGCGATTACGCGTCGCCGGCGGACGACCCCTACGCAAAGCTCGGTGTGGACGAGAGGCGCAGATTCGAACTAGAAATGCAAAAAGCCGAGGATCACTACGGCGGCTTGATGCGAGAGGCCATGAAACTGCCGGCACCGCAGCGGGAGCATGAGCTCTCGAAGCTCAAGAACAGTTACAACTCGAAACAAAGCGTCACACGCAAGAAATTCGGCATTCGTCTGCGTGAGCGACGCTCCAAGGCGGAGATTGAGTCTGAACGACTGCGCCTCGCTGGCGTCGTGTCACCGAGTGACGGACATGCGCGGCCGCCCAAGAGACCTCGTTTCAGCGAGATGTCAAGCGCCTCGCGTGGGCCCGAGAGTCCGGCGGCTGCGGTGAGCGGCTTGAATGGCGGTCTGGCCGGTTCCACGGGCACTGCAGAACATACGGATCCGACGACACTGCTCAGGCCGTCGCAGCCGCGAAGCGTCGCGCAGGTAGCCCAGCCGTCTGCCACAAAGGGGACGCCCGACGATCCCATGCAGATAGACGACGACAGCAACGACGAGACGGATTCGGACTCGGACGACGAGGACATACCCGCACACTGAACCACAAGGACGGCTTGAGGTGCAAGAGCTGCTGGGTGAGTGAGAGGTGCGTGGCCAGGGAGTCGCTTGGGCGATGGACTTGATGGTGACGACGGCCGGCTGTGGCGTCGATTTAGGGCCGAGGGCTGCAAAACTTCTGGGCGCTCACCCTCGGCTTCAAGCATTGGGTCTGCATGGAAGGGTCGCTACGTGTTTTCTTCTCTTTCCTGATCTGTCGACTTGATAGCCAGGGGGCTGAAAAGCACGTAGCCCTGACGCATGGCGGCAGCGACGGGCATAGCACAGGAGTCGCTGGGACAATGGAGCTTAGTTTGCGACAGCGGATGTCTTTTAATGGAGCGCACCGGGCATGGAGCCAATGCGAACGTGAATAAGTACGAAGTGTAGATGACTGTCGGTGAAGGAGGTTTGTTTATGCGACAGCTCTCCAGACTCAATTCGGGTGCGTCTGGTCTCACCAACGCGCGCCTTGGAAAGCGAGCGAGCAGGGAGAAGAAGCGGACTCGCCGACACTGCCAGCCACGACGGAACACGACCGTCACGCAGCAGATTCTCTTTAAAGCCATGTTCAATCATCATCAATTCGTGAGCGGGAGAAGGCGAAGCCAACTCGCCGGCTCCCATGATAAGGCGCGGGCCCGTTCCAACAACGGACCCAAGGCCTGGGACGGCATGTACATCGTTGAATCGCATCAGGATCCCCCTTCCCATGCTCGTTTCCGCGACACAAACGTGCGTTTCGATACAGGACAAGGCGGGTAAGGGGGAGAGGACAAGGGAAAAGAGCAGGGGACGCGGCGTCCCAGAGAGAGAAAAGAGAGACCAGGGCGAGGCAGCCTTCGCACCTGGCCATGACGCCCCGTCTGAAGCTTGATCGTCGTGCAGTCGTCATATCGTCGTGATGCTTCCACAGCAAACCAACCCGCAAAAAAAGGCAAGGGGCCAGGGCATAAAGCCCGTTCCGGTCCCGTCCTGGTCGGTACATGTATGAGAGACAAAGAAAAGGGGCCCTAGGCGACAAAGAGGCACGACGCCGCGGGCCGGGCACGGAGCTCGGCCGCGCCATTGTCGTCGAGGGAGCAGTGGTGTACACCGGGAGAGAGGGAAATAGACAGGGAGACATATAGCGTAGAGTCGTGAGCAGACGTGAGGTACATGAACATGAGCTGGGCGTTACAGGGGCGTGACGGCTTCAGAATGGCGACTGGGACCGTCGGGCGTGTGCCTGCCGGCGGCGAAAGTCCTTGAGTCGCTCGTCGATGTAGGCCAGGCGGCTGGCCAGGGGCGCCCTCGCGGGGTCGACAGCGCCGTCCGACGACTGGTGAACCGTGGCAAAGGGTCGGCGGGCCGGCGCGAAGCCCAGGGCCGACGAAGTGTTGGAGCGTCGGCCGGGAAAGGAGAAGCTGGTGCTCTTTGCGGAAAAGGGCGAGCCGAGCATGGACGAGGCGAGCCGGGGCGAGCCGAGCCGGGGCGGGAACAAGGCCGGCGCGAGAGGGGGACGGCCGGCGGCGTCGCCGGGCGGCGCCTCGGGGTGCGACGCCTCGAAGAGCTCCTGCACATTGGTGCGAGGCACAAAGAGGTTGTCGCGCAGGCGGGAGCCGGTGGAGCAAAACTCGGCAAAGGGCGCGGGCTGGCTGGACTGCGTCTCCGTCGCCGACGACGGGTCGGTCCAAGTCGTCGACGGGTCGGTCCAAGTCGTCGACGACGGGTCGGTCCAAAAGTCGGAGCCGAGACTGGGTCGCTTGGACTTGCGAGGCTCCAGCGCGGGCTGCTTGGACCGGCGCTTCTGCGTGCTGCCTCGGCCGTGGCTGAGCCTCACGGGCGATCCGAGACTGCGCCGCGTGCCGACGGTGCGGCTCTGTCTCCGGGGCTCGGCCATGAGGCCCAAGCCGTCCGCGGTCGAGCTGGGCCCGTAGCTCTTGGCGGCCACGAAAGGAGACCCCAGCCGCGCCCTCTGCCGCGCTCCCGAGTGGTCCGAGACGCACGGCTTGCTCTCGGACATCGTCGGCTCGGGCGGCGGGCCTGCGAGCCGGGCCAGCGGGCCCTGCGGCTGCATCGAGTCCGACGTCGACACCGTCAGGGACATGGCCATGTCGGACCCGGAGAAGACGGAAGACCCGGAGAAGACGGATGGGGAGCGCGGGGGCACCGAGCGACGACTCCAGTGGCGAGTGGCCGTCTTGCCAAAGGGCGTGGGGCTGCGGGCGAGGTACTGGACGTTGCGCGTGGCGGTTCCGCTGTTGGCCTTGCAGAGCTCCCTCAGGTGAGCGCGCGTGGCGGCGCAAGTGTGCGGCCATTCGACGTAGGGCGCGGCCGTCTCGGCGGTTGGCGTCGTGCTCCCGCTCCTGTTCTCGGCCCTGGCCTGGGGCCGTGAGCCTTTCCAGGATCGCTTGGCCTCGCGGGCGACGCGCAGACACACGCCCGACGGCGGAATGCCGCTCTTGCCGATCCGAAAGGGCGTCACCTTGGGGTCCTGCAGATACATCATGTACGTCGACCAGAGGTGCTTGCTCATGGGCCGGGTCCAGGGCGCCTTTCTCAGCGTGGGGGGACGCGCCAGGGCCCTGATGGTCTTGTCTGCATCCTGGGCGGGCAGCAGGGACGCGAACCGGTCCGCCTGGCTGCCCTCTGGGCTCGCGCACTGGCTCCAGTCCTCGGACGTCAGAGAGAATCGGCTGAAGAGGGACGCGCTCGTGTGCGTCGAGCGGGCCGTCGACGGACGGCTCGACTCGCACTCGGGGCTGGACTCGGGGCTGGACTCGAGGCTGCTGATCGAGGCCCCCAGAGACCAGTCCGGAAAGCGCTTCGGCGACAGAGAGGGCACGGCGCGGGGGGCGGGCGTCTTTGGCGGCGACAGAGTCCGGCCGCGACTGGGTTGCTCGCAAAGGGCGGCGACGCGACCAAGGTGCTGGAGCTGGGGGGTGTGAGGCAAGACGGGCGTTTCGAGCATGTCGTCAAAGACCTCGTCGTCAAAGACCGTGTCGTCAAAGGCCTGGGGCTCCTCGATGCTGGGCAAGGGCACGTCGGCAGCTGCGACAGAGGCGAGGAACTGCTGGGTCGGCGCGCTGAGATGCGACACGGCGCGCTTCTTGAGTCGGAATCGCGGTGGTCGCGGCGGGGGAGTTGGAGGTTGCGACTGGCCGTCTTGGAGACACGGCTCGGGGGTTTTGAGTGCTGAAGAAGAGCGCGGGCCGCACGGGCTCGGGGGATGCAAGGGAGAATGCATCGCGCGGGGACTCTGTGGAATGCAGATGCGATCGGGGTCCATCGGGGTCCTGGCACGGGAGACGTTGAAGTAGCGGCACCCAAGGGCGCTCCCCCGGCAGCGACAGCAACAAGTCAAGCGTCAAAGAGGCAATGTCTCTCGTCTCTTGTTTTCTTCTTCTTGTTTCGCACCACCGGAGCGACGGGCGAGACAGACGTGATGATGTCGCAAAACGGGGCGACGTCGAGTCTCAGTAGCAGCCCGCCAAAGCAATGCCCGAGGATGGCGAGGCGATGCGCATGCAAGCAGTCGACGGCGTCGTCGTCGCGAGGGCGTCGCGAGGGCGTCGCAAGAGGTCTGTACTGCGATGCGCGCGCGCGCGCGACAAGGAGTCGAGGCAAGGAAAGCAGGGCGTCGCAAGTCGAGCGTCGTCGATGGCTGGGTCGAGCAACTGCGGACCGTGCGAAGCCAGTCGCAACAGCGAGGCGCAACAGAAGGTGGCCGAGGGCGCACAGATGGAACGGACGGCAAGGGGACTGGAATGGGAAAGGAGAATGGGAAAAGGACGGAAGAGACGATGGGCACGACTCGGTGTGTGGGTGTGGATGGCGGGCGTGGAGAAAAGGGAGAGAGGCCGCACGAGGGGCGGGAGGGAGCGCGCGAGGAAGAGTGTGAGAGAAGGATGGAGAGGCGAGGGAGAGTGTGTCGAGGGCGCATGGAGACGAGGAGGAGGCGGGCCAGCAAGCGGCGGGCGGGTGGCGCGCGGACCCTGTTGGAGGTGTGCGAGGTGTGCGAGGTGAGAGCCAGTGGCTAGAGAGGCCAAAGAGAGCAGCTGCAGTGGACGCTAGGCGCCATCTAGCCATGCAAGAGCCTGCCGCTCCACTCGGTTCCGCCGCCTGGCTTACAGGGGGGGGGGGAGGGGTTCGGCTTTGGTGGGGGGTGGGGGCAGCCATACCTTGGCACGAGTACTGCCAGGTACCCATGTACATGTGAGAGAATGCCCTAATAAACCGATAAACCGACCAGTCGTCCATGAGCGGCAAACTTTGCCGCCTCGTCCAACCTATGTGCCTCGTACTCATGTCGGCAAAGGCAAGATACGACTACCACGTGCTATGAAACAAGAGACTAGGCCACCCCACGCCGGTGACGGCACTGTCAACGCTGCTGCTGCCGCTGCCGCCGCTGCACCGTGGCCCGATGCGGTGAGAAGCGGCCCAGGGGGTTGGGCCGTTGCAAGTCAAACTCGAGCCCAAAACAACTCGACAAGTCCTCACGAGCACCCGTCGAGGCCAACGACTCGGTCATTGCCGTTGCGCAACCGCTCCCAGGAGCCGCCATTGCAACACGGGCGCTGGTCCGGGACCCTGGCCTCGACGACGAGACGGCGTGCGCGCTATTCGGCGGGCAGAGCCGTCGGTGACCGAGACCCCGGCTGTCCAGCGTTTCTTTTCCCGTCTGGCGCCTCGTGAGTGGCAGTTCGCACCCCAGGGCCCTGGTTGAGGCCGGCGGCTGGCTGTCATCTCGCCAGCGGCGGACAGGCGGGAGAGGCTGGTCAATGTGGCACCTGCATCTCCGGAGTCGCAGTCGGCGGCAGCAAGTGTGTGTGATTGGGGCGGAAATAACGCAGCTGGCTCGTGCGTCTCGTCTTGATCGTCGTCGCCTGCTTCCTTCATCCATGCCTCCTCTCGCAAAGGAGACATGCGGGGAAACCAAAGCGGCAGCAGACGACGTTGCGAGGCGAAAGGAACATGGAGACAACCACTGGCGGTGGTGGGCACAGCTCTGGGCCCTGGTGGCTGGCAGCAATCATGGCCTCTCGCCTCCTGCGAACCAAGGTTAGCCTACCCAGCTGCGAACCAAGGTACTAGCAGCCTACCACATGTTGCAGGGTTGTGGGTGCCGCAACGAGTCCATGTTTCGTTTCGGTTCTTCAAGTCGACGCGTTGAGTGACCGTGGACATGACGCGAAACAAGCGCGTCTCATGACGCGTCGAGAACGCGCTGTCGGGGGGGGCGTGCACGGGGGAAAAGATACATACACGTCTAGCGTGTGCGTGGCTAATCTGATTGGTCTGCGGGAGAGCCCGAATGCATGCAGGTACTGCTGACTCGCTGCTACACAGCGCCTCGAGATCTGGACTCTTTGAATGGGCGCATCACGAGTCAGCCCGCGTACCGCAAACAGCACACGCATGTAGAGGTACACGATGGCCATGGGCGATGTGTGTGTGGGTACGAGGTGTTTATCTGGTACCTTTGGTATGTACTCGTTCGCGGCTTCTCGTGCAAGGTTGTTTTTTTCTGACGATTCAGTGGTGGGAGTGAAAGTATAGCGGTACGAGAAACACTCCGAGAACAAGCAGACGAGGCGCGCACATTTATCGAAACTCGGGTCCATCCATGGACGGATGCGGATATGGAGTAGTAGTTACTCCGTACGGATACAGAGTACTTCGTACGGAGTACTATCGTTCTGCGCTCTACGAAACCTCCCCCCGTCATGGACCAGCCACGACTGCGGTGGAGCGTTGCTCGCGGGCAACGGCGCATTGTCGTCTTTAGCCATGTGCCCTCCTTCAATCTCCCGTTTCCCTGCCTCTCCTGGACTGGCGCATGGCTTGAAGCGTCCCTACGAGGCATTGTGTGATCAATTATCTGATCCTGCGCCCGTGAATGTAGGAGTATCCGTAACTCGTACTTCGTACTCTGTATTCGTATTCGTACAGATACACGCAACAGCCATCCAAGACGTGAACCCATGCTCGCTCGAGGGTTCATGTCCTCTTCACGGTTCGGGACCCCAGAGCCGACGAGCGGCTGGGCCAGACACGCCGCAGGCCCGACGACAGGCCCAATGCCAGGCCCAACAGCAGCGTCGCATCGCATCCAGAACTTGTTGCTGCGCGACATGATGGCAAGCTGGGGAATGACGGGGCCGCGCCTCGAAAAGAAAAAAAAAGGGGACCGTTCATCGATTGCGCTGCCCGTCGTGCGGTGCCTCGACTCGCCCGCCATTCGTGCCCAACATCCGCAGGCGCCACTCGAGCAGACCAGACATGGCGGCGGCCAGCTGGCATGGCTGGAGAGCGGACGGGGTGCGCCCGAGACGACGGCCTTGAGCATCTGGCCGCAGGCCAAGCCCAGTCATGTGGTGTCTGCAAGCACGGCACTATTGTGCATTGGCCACGACGACGACGACGACGACGTCGTCTTCGGGCGAGCTCGTTGGACGCGCGTCGACGTCGGAACGGCGCGCTCGCTCGGCCTGGCTCCCGTGGCAGCCGCTGAACAAGTCTGCAGCAACGGCCCACGCAGGTAGGTACGTAGTGTCACTACTAGGAGGTACTTGCTTGGGGCGGACGGGCTGCGACGCGCCGCCTCGCCAGTTCGATTCGCCGGCCTCGTTGGTCTGGCTGTGTGCCCTAGCCGGCGGTTCTCCGTGTTGTGTGTGTTGTGTGTGTTGTGTGTGTGTGCTGTGCTTGCAGTGCATGCGGAAGGAAGCAGCGACAACTCAACTTGCCAGACAAGTTCACCAAGTGGCATGTGGGTATGTACCACGTGCTCGTACAATGTACCCCTTTGCGCCCAGAGGCCCCAGCCGCCGTGCTTTTCTTTTCTTGCTACCTCGTCTTTCCTCTTTGAACAGAAAAAGACTTCAATAGACTGGACAGTGGCTTGGCATTTTACGCTTCCCTCGAAGCGTCAAGGTGAGGTCATCACGAGGCCAGCCGACCAAGACAAGTCCAGCAGTTGTCTCGAGTAACGTGACCGTCGAGGCGGGGTCCCTTGCCCATATGGAATTCCTTCCACGTGCCGAAAAAGATCCGACTTCCTCCGCGCCCTTTAGTTCTCGTCCGTCGCTGTTGGTTATGACGACGACAGATTGATGAATGCCGGGCCCATCTGAAGGGGGGGAACCCTGCTTGCCGGCGGCCTGTGCAGCGACATGACGGGAGATGGACAGCGGCAGAGCAACATCCGAGTCGCCTCGTCCTCGTCCTCCCCTCTGTACCACGGCTTAATCTGAAGCCTTGGTCGACGGCGGATCCCGGATCCCATCGTCCCTCGAGTTGAAGCTTATTCTCCCTTCGCTTCTGTCGAGTTAAAGCTTACTCTCCCTTGGCTTCCGTTGTTCCTCGGTTCTTCCCGACCCGACGGCCTCTTTTCGACGTCCTCTTTTCGACGACTTTACGCCCCCCCGCCACCATGGACATCACCCTGGATAACCTCTCCGAGCAACTGCCGCAGTGGCGGCCTGACGACGAGAGCCATTTGCACGCCGTCGTCGACATGGGCAGCAATGGAATCCGCTTCTCCATCTCCTCGCTCGCGCCGCCAAAGACGCGCCTCCTCGTGCCCGTCTATACCACGCGCGCCGCCATTTCCCTCCATGATGCCCTGACTTCCTCGCCTTCGGGACACGATTTCCCCCGTGCCACCATAGAGGCCGTCTCGTCCACCCTCGCGCGCTTCCGCCAGCTAGCCCTGATGCACCGAGTCCCGCCCGCCAACGTCACCATCCTGGCCACCGAAGCCATGCGCCGCGCCGCCAACGCCGCCCACATGCTCGACGCCATTGCCGCCGCCACCGACGGGCTCAGAGTCCAGGTGCTCGAACCGCTAGTCGAGACCCTCTTTGGCGCCGTCATGGGGTCGAGGAGTGGCCTGGTCCATGTCAAGGGCGGCGCCCTGTTCCTGGATCTGGGGGGTGGCAGCGTCCAGATGACCTGGGTCGATACCGACAGCGACGGCTACGACAAGGACGCGGCCGCTGCCGGCGAGAGCCTGCCTTATGGCGCCGCAAAGCTCATCCGCATTCTCGAGCAAGAGCCCGACGAGGTGCGGGAGGAGGACATGGGAAAGCTCCACGACGGCTTCCGGCAGATATATGCAAATTTATGCGCCAAGTTTCCCACGCTGCTCGCCGTCAAGAATGCCCACGAGAGGGGCGACGAGGCTGCCCTTGTCAACGTCTACATGTGTGGCGGAGGCTTTCGAGGCTACGGCAGCATGCTGATGCACAACGACGCCATATCCCCCTATCCATTCTCCTCGACCAACGGCTACTCGGTCCCGCGCCGCTTCTTTTGCCAGACGGCCGAGATGAGCCGCGTCAACCAAGAATGCGGCGGCAAAATCTTTGGCTTGTCCAAGAGGCGCCGCCGCCAGTTCCCGGCCATTGTCGCCGTTGTTGACGCCTTCGTCGCCGCCGTGCCCAACCTCGGACGCGTCACCTTTTGCGGCGGGTCCAACAGACAGGGCGTCTTGATGATGAAGCTCCCGCTGCACATCCGGGAGAGCAACCCGCTCGACGTCCTGTCCCCAGTGTCCCAGGCCCAGAGGCAGCCGTTTGACGCGGCGCTGCATCTGCTGTCGGCGGCTCTGCCAGCGGAACTGGCATCGTCCTCCATGCCCACCATCTTCAGCCTCGGCCTGGGGTCGCTCCTCGTCCGGGAGATGTGGGACCGGAGCGGGCACAGCGCAGAGGCGAATTCCGCCTTTGCCCTGCACACTTCCATCATCCGCGACTCGGAGTGCCCGGGCCTGACACACCTCGCCCGCGCTGTCCTCGGCCTGAGCACCTGCGCGAGATGGGCGTGTCGGTTATGCCCCGCCGACGCCCAGCTGTTTCAGGGGCTGCGCCGCGTCGCCGACAGCCACCATGAAGACGCTTCCTTTTGGGCCATGTACGTCGGCGCCGTGTCCAGCATCCTTGCTTCCTTGTTCCCCGTCATGCCCCAGGACGCTCGCCACCTTCTCGACGCTGTCCGGTGAGTGATTGGCCGCCGCCCCGGGAGAGAGCCCCGGCAATGCTAACGACGCTTGGAACCAGGTTTGACACGCACAGAGTCCCCGGCGACAAGGGCAAAAGGGACAAGATTGTGCTAAAGATGAGCGTCGCTTCCGCCTACGCCGACATCGTCGACACGGAAGGACTTGCCGACGGCTTTGAGTCGACCATGAGCAGAAAGGACACAAAGCACACTGCCAAGGTCATGGCGCAAATTGCCATCCTTTGATATGCTCGTGTGCTACCCCTCGCCCAACCCACCCCTCGTTATCATGAAAAGGCCGTTGACATCGTACGTCGTTGTCGAGACTGTTGGAGTCAAGCTCCCCCCCAAGTTTTACTATACATTGTCGCAGACAGGGCAATGCCGCCGCCAAGAGAATACATGTGCCAGCTTCGGTTTCATGCGGCCTGACTCCTGGATCCCTTGGGTTTTGCCGCGTCCTTGGGCGCCCGCCTCCGAGCCGTCAGCTTTTTCAGTTCGTGGTCTACCACGAGCACGCGCAAGAGACAATCGCCATGGTCCTTGGACGATTGGAGGGCTTGGTCTACCGACGGTCAGCCAGAATACTTTTTTACACTGGCACTCGGGAGAGGACTCACACATGTCCTTTCTCGCGTCCAACAGCTGCTGGCCGAGACGCCGAATCTCGGCCCTCTTCTTGAGAGCTTGCCCCGCGGCCAGTCCAGCCTCGAGCCAGTCCAGCGACAAGTCGAGGCTCTTCTTGGTGCGAAACTGGTAGTGGTAGAAGATGGCCACGAGCGGAAAGTAAGTATCGGCCAGCTGTCTGTAGAACTCCTTGTACGAATTGACTGTGCCATGGTCAGCTCCCCTTTCGCTGTCGCTTCCCATGGCATCAGCTTACCGTCGTGAGCATCCTCGCCGCCCTCGTTGTCCAGGCGAGTAATCTTGGCCTTGCACGCGGTCAAGAGGTCGCGGTACATGAGGATGAGCTGCCACAGGCATGTCCAGACGGCCATCTTCTCGGCAGGCTGCGGCTGGGCGTGCTGGCCAAGGCACTCATCCAGGCTCTTGAGCACTCTGTACTCGAGCGACTTGAGCGCCTCCCGCGCAATTTTCCTCAGCCGCGCTTGCACTGACAGGGGCAGGTTCGCGATCCTGTTGGTGGGATCTCGACATGAAAAAGACGACATTCTCCAAATCCTGAAGAAGCAGCTCATTTTGTGAACGTTTTCGACGAGATCGTGCTGAACTGCGGTTAGCCAAATGGGGAGCGGCGGCCAAAGGCAGACTTGAGGCTGCGTACCTTGGGTAGACCGCGGCCGCCCTCGGAGTAGGCGAGCAAAAAGCTCTGCAGCGTTTGGGCAAAGGCGGGCTTCTGCTCTCTCCTGATCTGGCCCTCGACCCAGCCCTGCAGCGTCTCGTAGCTCGGGACGTGATCGCGAGGGAAGTCGGCCTTGCTTGGGTTGACCGTCTCGTCCGGGTCGTCGTTGGACGTGTACGGCTGCACCGTGGCCAGCAGAGCCGGCGACGTCGTGTCCTTGGTCAGGAAGATGGCAATCTCCTTGGGCTTGCCAATGTGCTTCCGAGGGCAAGCGCACAGCTTCTCCTCTTGCCTGGCATTCCTCGACCACACATCTGGAACACGAACAAGGTCAATATTGAGGCCGCTGGTATAACAAAAAGACGCGGACCAGGGGGATCAAGGGAGAGGGTGGCCATACCTGGACCGTGGGTTGCAATCGGCCACGCCATGGCAGGGGTTATGCGGGTACAGACCAGGTGAGAATGGTCTGGAAACGCCTTCCTGCAGCTAGGACAGACGCCGCTCTCATGGCACTAAAGGTGGCTCTCAGCTTCCACGTTGCGGGCGGACGGACAGGCCAACGTGTCTTACGCGAGTCTTGGTCACTCGGCATGGCAGGCAAGCTCCACTCTTGCGGACGTCTGCCGTCTGGACGGGGTCGACCAACTGCCTCTGCCTCTTCTCGGCGTCGCTGCCGGATCGGCGCCGCTTCTGTCCGGCCGTGGCCTGTGCGCTTGCCAGGCTCCCGGACGGGTCCCCCTGGACATGGATGTGCGGCGGGTACCGACGGCGGGCAGCCTTGGTGGCAGGCTCCGTCTGCGGGTAGGTCCATTCGTCGTCGTGGGCCTGGGCTTCCCGGAGGGTGACGTGAGGGCGGTGGTGGGGGTCCTCGGGCTGGTCCGGGAGCACGGAGCCAGAGTGGTCCGAGGGCGAGGTACTGCCTCCCTGGACAAGTTCCGGGGGGGTCTGGCCCGAGTAGTCAGAGCCAGCGGCGGACTCGTCAAAGGTCCTCATCCTGATGAGACCGGCGCCGAGGTCGTCGAGGGAGAGGTGATGGTCCAGCAGAGAGGCGGGGAAGCCGGTGACGAGGGGAGACAGGTTCTCGGAGGCGGCCGGGGGGGAGGCGGGATACTGGCTGGAGGTAGCCTTGACGGGCGACTTGAGGCCAGCGGTGAGACCAGCGGAAAAGGCGGGCCAGTCGAAGAACCTGTCGAAGAGATCTTCCAGGGCCGGGGAGGAGGAGGGAAGCCGGGGGTTTTCTGGCTCGTTCATGTTTGATGTTGTCTTTCTCGGTGTAAGTCACGGGGATGCGGTGGGACCTTGGCTAGCACCTGCGTTGGGCGAATCGAACCTGACCCCCCGGGTGTTTGTCTGGGGATTATTATTTTTGGGCAGGCGGCACAATAAATCAATATTGGTGAAAAAGATGCCCAACGCCTCTGAGCCAGGTCTTTTGTGTAAGAAACATGGGGTCCCGTCGACTTGGCCTGGCACAAGGGAGATAAATTTGGCGGTTCCCATCGGGGGGGGGGGGGAGACGAGGAGGCTCTGCAGCGTCTCGTCACTTACACGGTCGGTTTTCGGTGAATGCGGGGGGTCTGATTGGCTGCGCGGGCATGAGACCCCATGGCGGGCGGCCAATCGTGACCCCGGCCTTGACCGAATATGTCCTCCCGGCCCGCCGTCACGTGACTCGGCGGACGTCTTTGCTCCGGGGCCGGGCCGACGACCTTTTGCCCCGTTCTCTTCTTCTCGCGGCAAGTTGCCATGGTTCCGAGCTCGCTTTCCCATCCTGGACTGGCCTCGAGTATGAAAATGCCCTGTCGTGTAGAGCTTGGCTCCGCGAGTGTCGGGTGGGAAAGGCGCTCGACCAAGATGGGGGCCCCGACCGGCGTCTTATACCGTCCCGGAGCCGGGTCGGGGGGGGGGGGGGGGGGTTGCAAGAGGTGACACGACGGAACACCCCGGTAGGAATCGCCCTGCTCTCGCCATGGCTTGGACGGAAACGTGGGCTGGGAGAGGGCCGCGTTGAAGAGTGACGGCCGGCAGAGGGGTGCAACGGGGAGCGAGAAGAGGTCGAATGGCACGTCCCAGCGCCACCGAGTGTCAGTCTGCGGAACAGATGGACGGATGCGGGCGCGGCGGGACAGATGGAGGCTTGGTCCACAGCGCAGGCGACGGGAGCACCGGTTCGTTGCGCGCGGAGGCCTATGTATGTAATGTAGATAATGTAAATGTAGATGTATGACTGGCTGACGGGAGCTTGATAACGCCGTGCGCGATTGACAGTCGCCGAGAGAAGACTGCGACGCGGCATCGGCGCACCGCACCTGTAAGCGGGGAGGGTGTCTCGGTACGTGGTTCGACGCCAGCCATCCTCTTGCCCGTCACCCACCAGCCAGGCACATGTCGGTTACGAGTCGTATAGTCGAGCTACCATGGCGGACTCGGACTCGTGGACCGCAACAGCCCGGACGAAACAGCGCGGCGACGACGACGGCCGTCTCCTCGGCATGCTGGTCCGTAATCTCACCTTGGACGTCGATATCACCAGGAGCACTCGAAAAAGTCAAAGGCAGCCGGGTCAATTACACGCCCGTCACCGGCAGAGTCACAGAAGCAGCTCATGTTTGTTGGTTCCAGATGCCTAGCATCAAAGTGTCGAGCATAGAGCCGAGGAAGCCGGCTACCCTAGACCCGACTACTACCCTAGACCCGGCCGTCTTGGTCCGGGTCGTGACGGGGATTGGCATCGGTCAAGAGGCAGCTAGTAGGGTCTCTGCCTGATAATTATTGGACCGGGGCAGCGCGGATGAAGCAAGCAGGACGCAAAGGCATCTCGGTTCGGCTCAGCCCAGCTCAGCTCTACCAGGATGTCGGACATGCCGTGTCACGTGCCCGTGCCTCTCATCTACCATTGATAGGGCTATGTCGAAGGAACTCGAGTCTCGCCATATGTATATGCCTCGTCCTCGCAGCCAAGGATATTATTCGCGTGGCCAAGAAAGGAAAGAAAGGGGGGGCGGGGTGGAGTTGGACGAGGAGGAAATGAGGCCTTGCCCTGAATGGATTCATAGTTCGAGAAGAGGAAATGAACAAGGGACGAACGACGCACGACGCACGCAAGGCATAAACAACGTGCTTGGAACGTAAATGCAGGTCCCGGGGGGGGGGGGGGTCTCGGGAGGCAAAAATAGAAGACGCAGGCGTTGGCGCAGCGGGCTTGTGTGCACTTTTGACTAACTTGGCTGTACTCCGTACATATGTACGAATACGAAGTACCCGCACGAGTTAACTCTACTCCGTACTCGTACGGATGCGGATACGAATGCATTTGTATGTATGTACTATGTATGTACATACATACATGCCTATTCGTACTTCGTACATGTATAAACAGGCGGCTTGTCGTCGTTTGTGCGACCAAAGATTTTTCCATCGTTTCACTCCCAGGACTGCATCTAGGCCCTACATGTTGCGTTGCTGTCGGATAGGCCCGGTAGGCTGGCTGAGACGATCAAGTCTTGTCGAGAACCAGGCCTTTGGACTGCACAGGCATGGAATGAAGGTGATACCACGTCTAGGAAACAGCGTGGGTGCCCAGGTATTTGGGTCAGATTTGGGTCAGATAGAGAGGCATCAAGCGGAATGCCCCCCTTTATAGGGTGGCATCCGCTGGCATGGCCCCATTGATGGCTATTTATATCGCATCGGCATAACAAGAGGACATACGAAGTATGTACACGAATGTGTGTAATGTCGACGCATTGCACGCTCGGTATAGAGCATAGACGAGGCGATTATCAGCAAATTATACCCACCGCACGCGCGAGTTACTCCGCACGTGCACAGAATCATTGTGGAAACACATGCTCATAAAAAGCAACGCTTCTCTCGAGCGCACATGATATGCAGGAGGAGCGGGTGGATATGTACATACGAAGTGCCCCCTGAAGTTGCCCGAGTTTCAGCACAGTGCTGGACACGACCCCACATGTCCGCTCGACGAGGAAGGACGAAGGGAAAAAAAAAGCCCCCACAAAAAGCAGCTGTCGATCACGTAGAGGCTCAGCCCGTCCGCATTCCTGCTGCTTCAGCAACCACATAGGGAGGGTTTCGGTTCCCGCGTGCTTGCTGCTTGGCACCGTGGTCAGCCTGTTGTTGCAAGTCAGTCGGTCAGACACGGTCCACCGCGGGCTCAGCAACGTGTACTGAATTATCCGTACTCGCTCGTGATGGCTCGTGATGGGCACCTCCTTCCTCCTTGCCCTTGCTTTTGCCTCGCTGCCATCCGATCCCTGCCATGGGATCCACGAAACAGCTGCAGCGCTTGCTGGGTACCAAAGACTTGGAGGTACCTCGTTCATGCTTTTGGGTGGTGCCATGACTAAGTCCCCCCCCTGATCCCGGCAAGGGAGAATGAGAATGTTCATGAATGCTGCAGAGTGCGGTGTGCATTTTTGCGTGGACTTGCTCGAGCTGATTTCAGCCATCAGAGCCCCCTCGGGCGGGCGAGCCGTCGTGGTGGCGTCGCGCACGGCGGGTGCACGTCAGCGTCGACGGCTGGCAGCCCTGTGTTCCCAAGGATACGGGAGGCAAGCCGTTGACAATCCTCGGCACGTATTCCAGAGCCCCCCTCGGTAGTACCGGTACGCCGTAATGCTAGCGTCATGCTAGCCTCGTGGGGGTCGAGGCGTCCACGAGACCTCATCGGAATGGCCATCCAAGCCATGTTCTGGCCCCATCATTGCCTCGCCAAGTGTGCGGGCCAAGTCTCCGGTACTCGCCAGCGTTGTGGCCTTGAGTCGTGTCTGGGTTCTTGCTCGTACTCTGACTTTGCCAGATCGACGTTGTTGCCGTTGGTCTCTACCTAATCACCACGTCAGCAACGCTCCCCCCCCCCCTTCTCGCTCCTCCAGCTGGCTTCTTTTCTTCTTTGCCTGCCGTCCATTCTTTTCCTCCCCTCTCATCTTTTGTTTTTCTTTTCCCATCTTTCCCTGGTCTGGAGCAACAAGACGTCAAAGGAAAAAACACGCTCACCCCTTCACAAACGCCCTCTAGGCTATGAGACACTGCTAGTACCTTGCCCTTGTCATCTCGTCGCCAAGCCGACTCGGTACTCAGACCTGATCTCCAAACCCTTTTGCCACGAAACGTCATCGCGTCTCCACCGCCTGTCGCCGTTTCGTACCTTGTACATACCGACGGGCCCTGTACCTGTGCGCTCCTGGCGTCACGGCCATTGCTCAGGTAGGTAACTCGTACCGTTGGCTCATCTTCTTGAACGTCCTTGACCCTGTCGCCCGCCCCGTCCATGCCCTTGAGCGGTGTCGCTACGCTTTGGCTGAGCGGCTTCTCTCGGCGGTCAAGCATCTCTCTCCCCCTGCACTCACTCCCCCCCAATGCACTGTACATGCTACTCAGTGGAGATACTGAGTACCGACCGTACTAGAGACGACCGTGTGGGTGAGCCAAGACTGACGCGTGCAAGCAGAACTCGCCGTCTCTCTTCTCGAACCCCCCCCCCCCCCCCCCTTATTCGACTTTTTCTTAATTGATTACCTCCGCAACTCGGTCTCTCTTGTCCACCACCAGTTGTCGGTGCTGGATCTTGCTCACTGGATGGTCATGTTGCCCAATATGACCTCGAGTAAGTCCTTTCGAGCCACCATGCTCCCTACTTCCTTCTCTCTTTCTGCCCTGCGATCAAAGTCCGACCCCGAAAAGCGCTCGCGCAAGTCGTCGCTCCGGGACCGAGGAAACGTCGAGCCCGCACACTCGCAGCACCGTTGCCAGCATGACGAACCCGTCATCCTCCACTCAAAGGAGGTTCTTCAGGGAGAGCCAGTGCCTCCTCCCGACCGCCTGCGCAGCAAGTCGAAGACTTGGAGCGCCCGTGTCTCGTCCTTTCTTCCTCCGCTCATATCCTCCATGGCAGATTCGCCTCCGCAGCCCGTCCGCCGTAAACCCGCCGCCGCGCCCACCGAGTCCCTTCCGCCTCTCCCTCCACCCCCGCCTTATAATCCTCAGGACTCGCCAGTCTCGCCGTTGGGCCCACCAACCGACGACTCGGACAGCCTTGTCTCTCCCACGTCGCCGTCGCTCTCGTTACCGTCTGGGCTGAGCCTTCAACAGAGCTCGGCCGCGGCCGCGTCCATGCCCCACCTGGACATGGCCAGCATCTCCCTCGTGCCCAGCCCTGAAGCCACCCCGACTGCCCCCTCGTCCACATCGTCTCCCGAGTCCAGGCCTGCCGCCCTCGCCCGCCTGGAATCCGCAAGCCCGACAGAGACGCTCCGGAGCAGCGGAGATCCTCAGAAGCAATCCAAGCTGCAAAAGGCGGCTCGCCAGTCCCGGCGTCGAAGCACGTCGCTGCAACAGATGCCCCTCATTTCGGAACCGCGGCCAGTCTCTGGGGATGAGTTTGTGTTCCCCCCAGAGTTCAGGGGCAGACGAAGCTTTTCCGCCCAAAACCCGTCCATGGTCACGGTTGACACACCTGGTCTGCGGCTCACCCCGCCACCGCCGTCTGGCCACCCTCGGCCACGATCTTCAAAGGGCGGCAGCCAGAGTCCCTCGAGGGGGAGGTTCCGCAGGAGTTGGTTCCCCGGTGGACTGAGGTCTCGCTCCAGTTCTGCGGATCCGTCCAAGAAGAGCAAGTCGTACGCTTGGATCATGTCCGACGACAAGACGGAAGTCGAGTACAAGACGTCGTTTCTCAAAAACGGTGAAAAGGTAATGCGAGGAGAGGCCGCCCTAATCTCCCGTCTCCGCTGACGTATCTTGCCTGGCAGGTTCCCGAATTGTGGAACGAGAGTGGCGACGTCCTCGTCTATCTGTATCCGAGAGGCAGTGGATGTGGACCCTCGTTCAAGGTGCCCGAGTTCACAGTGACGTCTTCGTGGGTCTTTTTCGAGCTGATCCAGTCCGAGTTCGACGACCCCAATTTCGAGCCGGGTTTCGACCGAGGCTCCGCTCGGAGCTCGGGGGGGACGACGGATAGCCTCAGCGTGAATGATGTCACGGGAAACGCATCGCCACCCGTTTCCCCCACTCTCCCCGAGTCGCCGCCGGGCTGCATGCGACTCTATCTCCCCGCCGCGCCCCCAACGGGAAGTGGACACCTGGCGACTCCCGGCCAAGGGTCGCACGCGGAGCTGGACCGCTTGATTGCCATTCGGAACCTGTTCGCCTTTCTCACCGGCCAACCCCTTGTCGGCACAAAGCCCAAACCCACGACGTTCCAAGCATTCCTCGAGATTGCAGAGCTTCTGCAGGAATTCGGCTTCTCGGGAGCCGGCGAGGAAACGTTTGGCGACGCCGTCGACCTCAGCTTCGGCTTCTACTCGGACCAACTCGGCCTCGCCGACTGCCGCCACAGCCGAGAAAAGACTCTGGAGGCTCTGGTCCTGGGCGAGCGCATGCGCTCCCTGGACCTCTACAACGAGGCGTTTGCCCACGCTGCGGGAAAGTACTCGGCCATCAAAGACCTGCGGCTGCCGCTGTTTGAGCAGGTGTCGTCGCACACGCGCGAGCGACTGGAGCGGGCGCACTTTGACCTCGTGAACCGTCAACACAACGTCAACGAGCATTTGGAACAGTTTGAGTTTCCGTCTCTGTTTGCCGGCATCGCCAATTCTTCGTCGTTTCCCGAGCTGCGCCAAGTCCGGTTCAAGGTTTGGAGGAACTCGTGTCAGAGAATGCGGCAATTCACGCTCAACTACTACAAGCACACGTTTGGCAGCTGGCCGCCCAAGGCCAGCAGCAAGAAGAACCCCTTTGCAGAGAGCGGCCTCAACAGGCTGGTTCTCAAGGCCCTGTACTCGGACATGTGCGCCTTGTACGACATGCTCGTGGACCGCAACAATCTGACGTCGAGAGTCATCGACGAGGTGCCCGCCATCTCGGGCGCCGCCGACAAGATGGCCACGTCGGCTCTGCGCAATATCCTGTCCGAGTTTGATCGCTCCAAACCCCCTGTGCTGCCCCCTATCCCCTTTGACCTCCCGCAGCTCCCTTCCATGACGGCTATCCACGAAACCTTCAACAGCCTGTCTGCTAAGAATCAGAACCGGTTCGAGAAGAAGATCAAGGAGCATGAGCTGCTCCTGATTCTCAACAAGGCCTACAACTATGACTCGAACAGCAGCGAGCTGCCGTTTCTCCAACACTTCAAGGACTTTGAGATGCGCGAGTCTAGGGGAAAGATGTGCCAGGACTTGGTGGACCAACGAATCGGCTACTGGATCTTCCTCTACGTCGTGTTGCAGTCGCTGCCGATGCTGGTTGTGGACGCACCGGGGCTGCAACACAGCGACGGGGTCGAGTACTTTTTGTGCCAGCCGCCCATGGGTAACGCGCCGTGGGTCGAGGACAAGAAGGTGCGCAAAATGTGGTACGAAGTCACGGGGGGCGGCGGCCGTGTCGTGGAGCTCTCTGCCGATGCCGTCATGTTCAGCGTCGAGGCCACGTACCACCGGAGCCACTGCTGGCTGGCGGCGCAAAAGTGGGAGGGAATCGAGGCCGCCGACGGCCCGCCGGCGGAAGAAGCCGTCATGTCGCCCCTGGAACCGCCGCGTCCCGTGTTCCCCGGCGGCGGCGACTTTGTGCCGCTGCCGCTGCCGCTGCCGTCCCCAGTGTCGGCCTCGGGCACGCCGTCACCACCGCCCGGGGCGGTCCAACCGGCACTGCGGGGGCGGAATCTCTCGCCGGGCCTGAACCGTTCCAGCCAGGCCTGGCGGTCTAGCATCGCCATTGGCCTGGAGCCGGTGCCCATGGAGCCCCCCAACGTGTTTGGACGTCACAACCGGAGCAGCTCACTGGGCCCGCGGCCTGCGAGCAACCACATGGGCTTTAGGAGCCCATCGTCGGGCCACTTTGCCAGCGTCGCAGGGAGCACGACTTCTCTGGCGGAGTCGATGATTACGGGCGCGACGTTTGACGACATTCTGGGCTCGCCGCCCAAGCAGACGACGACGAAGAAGAAGTCGAGGTTTTTCTAACGGGGCCCGCGCCCCGACATGGAGTTTGCAAGACGGATGACGGGCAAAGAGCCTCCGGGGAGTTGGGCCCCTCGTCGGGCCGTGTGAGATATGGTGCCTGAATTTGTCCAAAAATGATGCATTCTGTCGAGGAGTTTTTGGCATACTAGGGCTCGGATATGATTTGGATGAGGACAGCGACAGCTGAGCTGGCTGGGCAGCCGGTCTTTGGATTTTTGTGGTTGAAGGAGGAGTGAAGCACAGCATAGAGCCATGTGCATTGCATGGGCAGATAATACACTCGAGGTTTGCCTCGCATTCACCAGGGTGTCGAGTCGTTTGTCGGCGAGCACTGGCGATCTGGTTCCGACGAGTGAGAGCGCTGTTTGCAAGAGACGGTCTCACAGCCAATGAATGCCGTTGCCCCTCGACGACACGGAGCGCACTCACGGCCTGTCGACGACTAGTTGCAAAGAGACGTGTGGGTTTCACAGCCAAGGCCGTTGTTGTGCCTCGACGACACGAGGTAGGCGAGCTGGCAGTGGCTCACCAGAGAGGACGGGGTTGCTCGAGAGAGGACGGCGGTGCTTGAGCGGTGCTTGAGCGGTGCTTGAGCGGTGCTTGGGAGCCGACGCCAGCACGTCAATGGGCATCGATGCGTCTGACCCCATTGTGAGACGGCAGAGACGTCGTTTGGCGCCCTTGTCCGACGCTGGCATTTTTGTGACGACGGGAAGGTGCGTGCTCCTCGCTGGTCTCCTCGCTGGTCTCCTCGCTGGTCTCCTCGCTGGTGGTCAAGTCGTGGTGCACACCTTTGACCCGCCGCTCTTCCTTTCGCTGCACTCGTCATCTCTTGCTGGCCATATATCAGACGACAGCCTCCCCTCCCGGGGCCCCTTCCATTCTGCGGGCAACGCCGTCATCACCCGCGCGCCCGTCCCGCGCAACGACGAACGACGACGCCCTCACCAACCCAAGACCTCAACCACGACCCAAGATCATCACCACCCAACCTCAACCACGACCCAAGATCATCGCCACACCAGCCCCCCCCCCCCCCCCCCCCGTCGCAAAACATGTGCAGGCTCCTGGTGCAGACCAAGGCGTGCAAGAGCGCCGCGTGCGGCGACCGCTACCGCGACGTCCGGCTCGAGCCGTGCCGCGAGGCGCTGGGCCTCGGACTCGTCGCCGAGGCGGACCCGCGCGAGCCGCCGCGCGACGACGAGGCGCTGGCCCGCGGGCTGCGCGCTGCCGGCCACGCCGTGGACAGTGTCAGGGACACGAGCGTCGACGAGGTTTGTGCCTCTTGCGCGGCCAGGTTATGTCGCTAGCCTTGGACGCTTCACGGGAGAGAGGGCAAGGGGGGGGGGGCAAGTCGGATTCACCACGTTGAGAGGGCAAGCAAGCCAAGTCGGATTCACTACGTTGAAAGGGCAAGGGGGGAGCCAAGTCGGATTCACCACGTTAAGAGCACTGGGAGCATTTCACCGTCGACGACAGTGTGCAGAGTCGCCATTCATTAACCACTTCTCTTGCAGTCATGCCCTTCTCGGCAAAGGCCGAAAGTGCCAGTGAGTGAGCAAGTCTCCGTATCTGCCTGCCTCCATCCACCATCTTTGACCTCTCCACACACCCCGTCCATCCCATGTCCCTCTCCCATCCGTCAGTCGAGGCTGACCCTCGTCCACCGTCCTCGCTTCGTGTGCCACCACCTCTCCCTGTCCTTCTTGTCCGCTCCCCCGCCGCCTCTCCGGTTCCAGCTCCCGTCGCAGCAGCCGTCCCGCTCCGCCCTCTCGACGCCCTCGGCGAGCACGTCCGTCACGTCGACGAGGCCGCCGCCTTCGTCTACGGACCCGGCGTCGGGCTCGAGGCAGTAGTCGATGTTGCTGCCCACGGTGCCCACGTACCCGCCCGTGCCAAACGCCTCGACCAGCTGCCCGTCCCCGTCCTCGACCTGAACCCGGAACCGGGGCGCGTCGCGCGCGTCATCGATACGCGACTGCGCCGCCAGGCGGGCCAGCACCAGGTTGCTGCACGTCGGTGGCGCGCTCAGTGTCATTGACGGAAGAGAGCTCGCCGTCGGCGACTTGGGCAGGAGGTGTTGGGTTGGCGACGTCGGCGCGCTGCCGGGCGAGGCCCGAACCAGGGCAAGGCCGCGGGACCGGTCGTTGGGCAATTCGATGCTCTCGACCGGCCTGCACAGGGCCTGGAACACGCCAGACGCGTCGTTGGGCGCTCGCAGCGTCCTCAGGGCCGGGAACCCGCCCGCCTCGATGCTCCGGGCCAAAATGTCGTCGGCGGCGCTGGCCCGGCCGGCGGGGCTCGCAATGGCCCAGTGCAGCTTGCTGACGCTGGCCGAGGCAAGGTAGGGCATCATCAGCAGGACAAACGAGTCCGTCTCGGGCATCAGCGGCGCAAATGACTGCACGAGGGAAAAGGCGACGAGACGAGTCAGATGCGAGAGGATGCGGGCCACGGCCGGCAGCGACGTCAGGGGCGTGTGGCGGACATGGAGCTTCCGCAGGGCCATGCTGTTGGGCCGCGTGGCAAACGACGAGAGGCCGCTTGAGCTGACGCCGGGCATGCTGGTGAGCGACAGCGTCTTGAGCCGGGGCAGCGAGAGGAGCGTGGCGTCGTCGAAGACGTCGGCGCCGAGCCCGGACAGGTGTAGATGCTGCAGAGCGGGCAGGCCAGTGAGCGTCGTGGCGAGCCAGTCGTCGGGCGTCAGCGTCGCTTCCGGCACGCAGTGAATGGCCAGGCGACTCAACCTTGTCCAGTTGCGGTGCTGCTCGACAAAGGCGACGCCCTGGTCCTGTCGTCGACGGGCCAACGCCGCGTCCTCGCCAGGGGCCGCGCCCTCGGAGCACGACTGCTGGGCCGGCGGGCGCCGCGACGACGACTCGACGAGCCAGCTCATGTCCCTCAGGTTGCTCCGCGTCGCCAGGGCATGCAGCAGCCTCCTGAGCGGGCCGTCGTCGGGGCTCAGGACGGGGCCCGACAGGCGCTCGAGATTCGGACAGGCCATGACGAGGGCCGCCACCGACTCGACGTACTTGTCCATCGACGGCTGCCCCTTGGAGCCCGACGCGCCGACGAAGACGTCTGGCTCCGGCACCTTGAGCGAACGCACCAGCCCCGCGAGGTCCGGGCTGGCCCGCAGGGTGCGGCACAGGAGCTCCATTCGCGGGCCGTGAGTCGTCTTGAGCCTCTTCTTGCGGGCGGCCGAGTCGGGCCCGTCCAGGCGGACGTCCTCGTAGCTGTGCGTCGTCCATTGTTAGCTACGCCCCGCAAAGAGCCGTCGAGGTGACTTACAGGGCACGGCGCGCGGTTCGCAAGAGGCTGGGCGAGCACAAGGACAGGCTGCAGAGGTCGCGCATCCAGCACGTTGCGCAGCTGTCGCTCCGCCCGCCCAGATGCTGCTCCTTGAGCATCTTGAGAATGACGTCGACGACCTCGCCGGGCAGCGACGCAAGCATGACGCCCGGCTTCTTGGCCCTGCTCTCCGACCCCTTGGGCTGCCGGAAGCCCGTCGTCGCGCCCGACAACTCGGGTCCTTGGTAGCCGGCCATGATGCGCCGCGCAGAGTTGGTCGCTGTCAAGCCCAGATCTTCGTAGGACCGACTGGCTGGGTATGAGTTACCCCAAGTCCGCGACAGTTTCTTGGGTCTCTTGAGCGGCATGGGAACCGGCACATATTCCGCAGACTTGTGGCGGCCCAAAGGCAGATGCAGGCTCGGATAGCCGGGATACGGGCTGCCGGCCGTCGAGGGGCGCGGAGCCGTCGACCGGCCGACGCTGGGGCGGAACTCGGTATTGGGATGCTCGGGGATCACGTAGAGCCCCGCCGGCATGACGCCTGGGGGCATCGTCATGGTGGAGCTCATTTCGAATGCCGAGTTTCGTCTCTCATCTCGTGTCGGAGCCGGACTGCTGCTGCGCCTTGATTTCCCGGGTCCTTGTCGTCTATCACCAAGAGAAGCGAGACAACGGTCAGTCAAGAAGGGGCTGAAGCGGTTCGATGAGGATGACGGCGGAGGAGGAGAGTGCGGATCCATGCGAGGCTTTTGAGATGTATGATATATCACGGATGTGCGCACGCGGGTCGCGGGCATGACGAGTGTGAAGCAGACTCGGCGATCCCTTGGACAGCTCGACGAATGCGGATCACAGTGGTCGGTGTTGGGGCTTCCCTATTAATCAAAGCAACCAACGCACAATGCATAGCGTCGACCAAGGACGGCCTTGAAGGGGGAGAGCCGAGACATGGGCAACCGAAAGGGGGGCATGGACCCGTCAATGGTTGGTCGACCCCGGCATTTACCTGGCTCTATCGACAAGGGGACCGATGCCCTCGACGTCGACGGGTCTCGCCCGCCAGGAGCAGAGCACACGCGTCCAACGAGAAGAATAGGCTCTTCTCCATGTCTCACCCGCCGCGTGGCGTGCGCCCAAGGGAGGCGGCTGGAATGACCATTTGCCTACTTCGTAACTCGTACTTCGTACGAAGTATTCGTAGCCGATGCGAGAAGCCAAAGTCAAGCTGTTGGTTCCTCTGTCGTCCGGCTCCCCCCCCGCTAGAATTCAGATGAGTAAATGGCTCGAGCAGAGGCCGTCGTCGTGTGCACAGCAGCGACCATGTCCAAGGGAGGCGTGCCAAATACCAGTCGGCAAAGACCCAGGGGCATACAAGCGACTGGCATCGCTCTCTCCCACCAGCCCTTGCTGACAAGACGATTGGTAAAGCGGCCCCCTTGAAAGAAGAGGCACAGCCAGCGCCACCGGCGCGCCCAAGCCGTCACTGAAACTCGGCAGTGCGTGCTGACGCTGTGCGACGCCCCCATGGTGGCTGTCTACTGTCCGCCATCCCTCTGTAGCATTCATCAGCGGATGGCAGCCAAAGACTTTCTCCCTGGCGGCGACTAATAATAAGTGCAACCGATTAGCAAGAACTAGCAAACACAGCCAGGGCTATTTTACCCCGTGCTTATTCGTACCCTCAACGTGGTCTCGGACTATTGGGCACTGCCCTCATCCGACTTGTGCCGTGTCCTCCATCATGAGCAGGCGGCATAACAGGGCCACTCCTTGGCGTATATGCGCCTCTCTGGGAATTCCTCGCGTGGGGGCTACTGTGTTGGGGTCCTCGGACTTCAAACTCCAAACTCGTCTAGAACGCTCGTGGTGCGTCGCATACATCTATGGCGGCATGCTGTGAAGTTGAAAGGTCATCGAGTGCCGTGGGCGACGACGACAACCGCCGCCCGTCACGGGCCTCGGAATGAGAGAAAGGCAAAGACGTCTCACGATCAAAGCTCACCAAACAGGCGTCCTGGACCTGAGGAAGCTGTTGGCAATCAACCCACTCGCGATTTTCCAACAGAGTATGCCAGGGACAGAGCTTGTAAGCAGAACAAGCATTTACCTGAAAAGATCGAGAACTACTCTGCTGCAAAGGCTGGCAATTGCAGGCCGACGTCGTGCAGTGCTGTCTTTGACCAACGGAGGCATGTGCCACCCAGCTTCTGGACCTGTCAACTGTCCAGTCTTACGAATACGCCCGATTGAAACAGTCGACATTTGCGGGTGGCGTCTTCGTGCGTGTAAATTATGTGCAAGCAAAGCCTGACCAACCGCCCACAGGCGGCTTCCCCTACACGCACGCTCAATCTTTGACAGGGTCGGCCATGAACCGAACTCGTCGTGCTGGCCGTGCGACATCGTCTTGCACCCCCGGCGAACCCTCGGGGGTCTCGACACTGTCAAGTCGTCTTTTCGTGCTGACGCTTCTTGTTGAGCGACCAGATGGCGACACTGTCCCCCAACGCTGACCATTCTGCGCGCGCCCATGTCCAGGAACCAGGCCGTCGTCCGGGTGTAGAGTCGTCCCGAAGCCTCGCCCGAACAATGTCTGAGGCGTACTGAGTTGGGCCATTTCAGAGAATCCGTCGCCGTCCGTGTCCGGAAGTCGCACGATCCTTGCATTCTGGATCCATTCATAGATCGGTTGTATATCCAAGATGGACTTGGCTTGACGATGCTCCGCTTGGCTCATGTGCTTTTTGCGTTCAAGGATGACTTCGTCGATGCTATTCTTCAAAACAAGCGTCTCGACCGAGACTGGCTTCTGCTGGCTGATGCGCCGGACTCGTCCAATCGCCTGTGCCTCCACTTGCGGATTCAGAACTGGGTTGATGAAGTAGATGCGCGAAGCCTCGCGCATGTCGAGGCCAAAGGCTGCCTGGGATAAGTCCATGAGAAGGACCCTAAAGTGGAAATGCGTTAGAGGACCTGACACGGAGAGACAGCAGCCTGGGAACTCGCCTGAATGTGGGGTTGCTGTGAAAGGTATCGACATATCGTGCTCTCCGCTCACTTGTCAACCCCTTGGCATAAATCAGATGCTGGATTTGAAGCTATCGAGTGTGAGCTCATGCCACGCCTAGTCCAAGACTCGTAACAAGGGGCACGTACCACGTCAAGCATGCTGGCAAGGTACCAGGCAACGTTTTCGTTTTCGTAAAAGACAATCATCTTCTCTTGCTCCTGATGGCGAACAATGGAATCAATCAGATACGACAACTTCGCCGAGACCGTGGACGTGATTCTAGTCAGCTGCAGTGGCGCCGGCAGGTCGTCCGGCCGAGTCGTCTCCTTTGCCTTGACGGCAGCGACGCCGTTAGAGCGAGCTTTCCGAGGGCTATCGTTGCCAAGCTTAGTGTTGCCGGCGAGCGTATCCGAATTCTTGCCGTTGCCGCCAGACGCGGCCGCCAAGATTCTGTCCTTTTCCTGCGTGCCCGCCAGTATCAGGCGGCCGTTCAAAAGCGAGTTGAGCTGCTCCGGAGCCCCAACTGCATCACGTAGGAGCTTCTGTAGCGACAGCAGCAGAATGGGTGATGTACAAACAGTGTCGCCGACTTTCCCATCTAGTGACCAGGACTGTCCTGCGTTTGCCGGGAATTCCTCAACGCAGACGGGAACTTCGTGGAACTGGTTGCTGAGCTCCCTGAGCTTGTTCTGGATGGCCAGGCGGCCAAAATCGACTGCTTCACGCAGCAGGGCTTCATCCTCCTTCTTAATGGGCACTTTCTGCTCGCGGAGGAACTCTTCGGCCGTCTCGACGGCTTTGGCGATTTCCTCTGATGAGAAGAACGAGCCTCCAAAGAAGCTCGTCTGTTTCAGGTTGTATACAATCTGCAGCAAGCTCTTCCTCTGGCGCACATGGAAAAAGTAATCCACGTCCTTTCTCTCCGATTGCACAGAGTTGAAGATGATCATCATCGCAAAGACGTTTAGCGACAGCCTGTCCTGATAGGAGCCGTCGAGCACAATGATTCGTTCATCGACAGGTGGCAAAAGGTCGCTGACCTCTGCTAGCCGATGACGAATGATGAGAGAATTCAGAGTCGACTTCAAGCTGTCCCACCGCCCATAGCTTCGTGGGTTGTGCTTGGGGAGGAGCAAGTACGTGTTCCAGTCCGCTCCCGCGTCCTCGGCCTCTGCAGGAGCGCTTGCCCACGGACGCGCCTTGAGGTAGAGTGATGCGATTGCGCCCAGGCGCTGCAAGTCCTTCTTTTCCATTTCAGTCGAAGACTGGTTTGAAACCCACCCCTCCTGTTCTTCGGCATCTTCTTCGCTCGCGCCACCATGTTCTTTGCCCAAAGTGCGGGTGTCAACTACCCCAAACAGCCCGTGGGACGGCGTGCCAGTGACGATCCAGCGGGAGGAAAGGTTCATTGCGTCCAAGCCGGTCAAGAGGTTGCTGCGATGGCTGATCCTGGAATTGCCAAGTTTGTGTCCCTCGTCCACGATGCAGCGTTTGAAGTGGACCGAGGCCAGGGAAGACTGGCGAAAGCCGCCATATTCTTTGGCAACCGCCTCGAAGCGCGACTGGGAAAACAGAATCAGATCGTACTCGAGCAAATTCTCGACTTCGGGTAGCGGGTCATTTCGGGTGAGGACGACGACCTCGAGTCCCCTTGTGTGTTTTTCGATCTCCTGCTGCCACTGAGCCACCAAGTTATTTGGTACTATGACGACGCTGGCCGGGCTGAGGTAAATCGTAGTCGACGGGGGGTGCTGATATGAATAGTAACTGTGAACCGAACGACGCACTCCCCGTCGCAATGGGATTGCCGGGCGCTGATAGTAGGGGGGATTGCGCTTGACGGCCTCGGCACATCGAGTGAGTTCGTAGCCAGACTGTTTTTTCCAGTACCCTAAATGTGACTTCCAAGGAACGGCGTGTCGGCTGGCGCACGAGGCAGTCATGTCGGCTAGCGATGCAATCTTTGCGCGTACGGGCAGACTGCCGCCCGAGTAAATTTCGGGGGGCTTGGTGGGAAAGTCTCGGGTGGCCAGGATGAGCGCAAGGCAGATGATTGTCTTGCCCGATCCCATTTCTTCGGCCAAGATGCCACCGGAGATGCCATCGTAGAATCGAGGTTCCGCGAGTACCGCGCCCGACACCGAGTCGAAGTACCAAGGCAAACCGGCTTGATTCTCTGCAGTGACGAGCCGAGGATCAAGCACCTTGCCAGGGTTGGACTCCCTCTGCAACATCAGCGCCGTCGACCGCCGTTGATAGGGGTGCAGCTGTGTTGTCAGACCGAACACGACGCTATCCAGCACGTCGTACATTGCAGTCTGAAGGTGGTACTCGTTCACAAGGTTTGGGTCGGGGCTTGGCGAAGGTATCCTGTTGAACACTTGCAGCAAAGACTCGTCTTGGCTGACATCGTGCTGGGTGAGACTGGCAAGGGATGAGGGGCCGGTTGATGAGGGAAGAGAAATCCCTTGCCAAGCGTCCCTTGAGTAGTCGAGGGCTCGAAGGAGTTTCTTCCTCGAGCGCGTCAGACTTGGGTAAGAACGGTCGACCTCTTTGCGGTAGGCATCGTCTGGAAGCAGGTATATGCGGATGGTCGCTACTTTGACAGGGTGAGAGTTGACTCGTAGCTCAAGATCAATCCAATGAGCCCTGAAAAGAGGCATGAGGAGGGCCCGGAGACGTCCCGCCTTGAACAGACATTCCTGCACGGCGAGCGGGAGGTGTTGTCGGTTGCTATCGCTTTCGATGAGGACGTCGGGTGAGAATTGGCAGAAACGGTGCCACGATTGAAGATCTGGAGAATCCCAGAGCTCATCTGCTAGTCCGGCTTCGTCTTGGGAGATCCCGAGGCTGCCAGCGGGGACGAAGCGGTCTCTGGAGAGATGCATCATGAGATGATGAGGTTTTCGTCTTGAGGGTGAGTACCCTGTAATGTCGCCCTAGCCCGCCATTAGTCAGGCTAATGGCCACCCCTGACACAATCCACAATCTTCAACCCCAGGTCCCGGGTACCTGACAGAATCGGATGGCTCAACGGACAGTTCATTGGGCAGACCGCCGGACCCGCGGTTGTAATACCTACTAGGGGGGCCGTAAAGTTTTTTTGTTGAAACGACTGGCAGCCTCCATAGTGGAAGCCCTTGATGTTGATGTAGTATCTAGACAGCATGGTTGTGTCCATCTCCGATGCACTTGCTCGCGTGCTTGGCTCACCACAGACCACGAGGATACAGCTCGTCTGTCTGCTGTCGAGGCAGGGCATCATACTTCGTATGTCGAGTTCATATTTCTGGGCCCCACCGCTGCAACAGACCAGCGCTCCAGCCCTTGAGCGACCTTTCGCGCTCTGGGATGAGGGCGGTGCTCGACTTTAACGCGTCTCGAGCTTCTTCGATGACCCTCTTCGGGAGATTGATCTCTTGCACGTCTGACGTCATCGAGTCCACCAGGCTGTTCCCCTCTTCTACGCTGATGTCTCGATACAGTATCTTCATCGCCGCTCTTTTGCCTTGCAGTGCCGAGCATGTGTAGACAACGTTGGAGTTCAAGACCCAGAGATGAAGCGCCTGCGCCGGGACTTCAAGTCCGTCTGATGCGTGCGGCGCAATGAGAGACTTGGCGTATCCCGACCGAGAGATGGTCGTGAGCAAAGTCGAGGCCAAGCATTCAGGGGCGCTCGGGGTCCTGCTTGGCGCTACAGTCTCGCAAGAAACTTGCCACTTGAACAGGGTCACGGAAAGCGCAGACTGGCTGTACAGACCGACCTCTGAGTTGCATCCACTGCACAGGATATGCACATGCTTCCTCGGAAGCTCGTCCCCCATGGCCTGGGCGCTGGTGTTGAACGTCGCCCTTGTAGAGGGCGAAAACTGAGGCACGTGTAAGCAAAGCGAAATGGCACCTTGACGCATTGGGTACACTGCGGCCTTGAAAGGGGAGGAAAATGTGCCTCATTCAATCTCCTGAACGCCACAACTCTGGGTATCTGGATGGAAGAAGAGGTAACCTTTTCAGCCGAACCAAGGGACCCGTCCTCACTCGCGTGGAGAGAGTTCACCAAGAGAGGGCTGCCCACAAGTGGGGACGGTGATGATGGTTGCTTTTGGGGAATTGTATCGGTGGCCGAGCCATTGAATGGCTTTTAGTGCCGGCTTGGCCACCTTCTCTTTCCCCGTCTATGGGAGAGGGAGCGGGGCTGCAACCGCAGGATACTTGACGAGACTCACCAGCAGGTTGTTGCAGTCTGATTCAGAGAGCATAAACAAGGTAATGTCCACGAAGCCGACACCTGGCCGCGCCGTAATGGTACTGTTGGCCCCGTAGCCCCTGTTGGCAAGCCTTTCGTCCTCAGGGCTGCCGTGGTCGTGCGGCTTGTGGCAGTGCCAAAACTCCATCATCTCGGCCCAGTTCTCGCTCGGCAGGTCTTGCCATGACTTGATCTGGCCGCTCCGCACTAAGCCGCTTCCGCACTCTCTGCAGATGATGGGCGAGCCCGTCTTCAAGTCCACCGAGCTCCACGGCACGGCCTGGCTTTCGGGTGCGGAGCGCAAGGCACTGGCCTCAGCAATCGACACTGGCAGCCTCCAGCCCAGCTCCGAGCCAGCGGCCTTGGGCACTGCGAGCGCTGCGGACTTGGTGACTGGCGCGGGGAGATCCACGACCTCGGAACAGCCCTTGTGATGGATGCGCAGACGGCGGCCTTGGTCGACGACCTCTGCAAATGTCGTCGCGTCCGGGGGCGACGGGAGGGCGGCCCCGACAGACACCTGCCTTATGTTGGGCAGAAGCTCTGCATATATCGAGATGCCCGTGACAGACTTGGACGCCGCCATGGCCTCTGCCCTGGAGAAGCTCGCGATGCAAAGCAAAGCGGAGGGATTGGGTGGAGATGGATGAGAACAATCGAGGCCTGCATTTTCTCAGACACAGACAGCCCCACCAATTTACGAAAAAGTGGAGGCACCTACGAAGTAGAGAAAGATGACTGACTGGTCATGGCGGTCATGGCGGTAACGGCTACTCTCTCCACTTCTCCACCACCACCATCCTTCTCAACATTCGCGATTGGTGCCCGACTGCACTCCAAGGATTGAAGGAACAAAGGCACAGCAGGGGAATACGGAGGGCAAACGTTTGCAACGCCGACGCATGGCAAGTATACTGTCCTACGTCCCCGTAACGGGCCGGCGCGTGCGTTCATCGCAAGCGAAGCTCGGATCCGTCAACCTCGCCCCCGTCCAGGTTCACCAGATAGAGACCAACCCAGATCGGCGGGCTCGATGCCTCAAGCACCTGCTCAAAGCGAACCATGTCAACTACTCAATCGCGTACAGCGACAATCTCATATCCGGCAACTGCAGCCCGCATCTGCTCAGCACCGCCTACCTTCTCGGTGCCAGCGAAGTCAAGCTTCACGCCCTCTATGAGGAGGGCATCAAGAGCCTCGAACCATGGACGCCGTCTCCAGCTGAGATTGTCGACCTGGACTGGACCGATTTTCTGGGAGACAAGCGGTACCAGAGAGCCTATGTCGATTTCTTCGAAGACAAGCTCGCAATGACGTTTGCCTACGACTGGAAGCAAGAGGCAGAGCACTTTCTCTTCAGCGGCGAGAGGCCCTTGGTTCACGTACTGATAGGCGGCCGTACGGTACCCAGAGTCCTTGAGCAAGCTCAGAATGCTAACCCGCACTTAGTTGGACGCTCGCTCATTCATCTTGCCTATGCCTACGAAATGGACTGCAAAGAGGTTGGCATGGAAGCACTTGGCTTGGCATGCGTCGAGTACGACTTTCTGCACAAGTACACCGACGATGCCTCTTACACCAAGCCATCCCCACTTGCCTCGGGCTCGCCATTGGATCTGCTCACCAAAATTTCCGAGGATGAGAGGTTCAACAGCCTGCCCAAAAACATCGACGTTGGCCAGCTCGAGGCTCTCTTCGAGGAGCACGAGGACCTCATAATGGAGTACTGGAATGCCTGGGAACTGGATGATCTGTCAGAGCAGTTCCAACAGTCTCAGGAAACAGCCGTCTCGTTGGCGGTCGCCCTGGTCGGACCAGACATACATACGTACGACTTTCTGCTTGTGCATCTACTGACTATCAGCCATGCGGCTCGGATATTGCTTCCATTCTTCCCTCCCCAATATCAGAATACCATCGTCCGGCAATGGTGGCTCATCGCCATCATTGTTTTCATCATCAAAGGGCGGCCTCGACCAAACTCGGATAATGTTCAAAAGGAAATCGGAGATAAAGACTGGAAATACGTGGAGAGCCAAGCACTCACTTCACGGTGGTCTAAAGATGCCCACTACATCAAAGGTGAGAGAGCAGCCTGCCACGCTCGGCACGACTGGATGCTCACAGATACAGCCATTCGAGCCATGAGGGAGGCCTCGAAGACTTGGGGGGACGCGCAGCGTGAATGCATCAGGGCTGCTGTAACATTCGTCGATAACTTTGAAAGGTGGAATGTCTGAACCTACTGGCTCGCACATGTCGAATCAAAAGTACATTAAATGTCAACGTGATAGAGTTGAAGCCTTGATACCAAGATTGTCTACCGGATTACATACTACCGAGTACGTCCCAGGCAACGAATACAAGTTCTGCTCTTGACTGCTGTTTCAAGACAAGCCAGTGACGTATATTTAAAGCATCATGGGGAGGGCACTTGTTGGAAGGGTGAGTATCGAAGTCAGGATAGCTAACAGCATCATGACCCTCACAGTGGAAGTGATGGAAAGGGGAAAGGGGAAAATCACATAGATGCATGCCGCTACCTAGGTACCTAGCTATAGGACAAACGGAGGTATATATAGGTACCGGCACCCCTCATCCAGGGCCCCTGGCCCGCACTGACCGCAGTCATAATACAACGGAATACCCACCTGCCGTCCTCAGCTAAGGGGGTCAAATACCTACCTAACAGGCTCGTCGGAGCCTATGGTCAGAGCCCGGGTCACACCAACAGTGAGCTTCCCCGGTGAAGCGACGTACAGTGCAAATGCTGTCAAATTTGCTCACATACGCACTGTATTGACCACAGCTAAGCCACAGCGACGAGACCACGAACCTCCTCCATAATTCATCCATGTCCTCTCGTTCGGGGAGCAACGGGCATTGCCATTCTGCCAGCTCGCTCGGACCGACACGAAATCCGAATCAATACAGAGCATTCCGCATGGAAGCCCTAAAACACAAATGCTCCAGTCGCGTTGATGGCACCGCCAGCGAAGCGCCGCAGACGGAACCCCGTTGATGACTCCGACGACGAGAACGAACAGCCTCGAACCAACACCTTGGCCAATTATCTCGTCGCATCTCCGACTTCGGCTACCAGTCGCCGAATCTCCACGGCGTTGCCGAGCCCTGTCACGGAAGCCGCCGGTGCCAGCCAGCCGTCTACCGCCTCGTCCCCGAAAAAGGCCCGCCGAGCACCGCCGCAAAGGAATGGCGCAAGCTCGAGTCCCAAGAAAGCACGGGCCAGTGGCCAGGCCGAGGACACGGGGAGGACGGCAGACTTGAAGACTCTATTCTCAAAGCAAGCTCAGCGGGCGGCAAAGACGGGCTTCGGAAACGACCAGAGAAACGCCCCAATCGACGACATCATCAGTGACCCCATTTCCGAAGAGGACGAGATTTCCGAGCTCAAGGCCAGCTCTTCCAGCCTGGTCGGCCAGCATGTCAAAAAGCGCCTGAGGAAGGGGGCTGAAGTGGCCTCTGCTGAGGCGCCCAGCGCGAGCCAAAGGTTTCTCCGGCCGCCAAAGGCTCCTGGCACGGCAGTCAACGACGACGATCTGCGACCGTGGTCGGAGCGGTTTGGCCCCAGAAACCTCGACGAGCTTGCGGTGCATAAGAAGAAGGTCGCGGACGTCGGGAGATGGCTGGAAGATGTCATCGCAGGGCGGATGCGACAGCGCATCCTCATTCTCAAGGGTGCTGCGGGCTCGGGCAAAACCACGACGGTGCGCCTGCTTGCCCAAGAGATGGGCTGTGAGCTCTTGGAGTGGAAGAACCCCGCGGGATCCTCGGCGCTTGGCTTTATATCGACGTCGGCCCAGTTTGACGAGTTCCTCGGGCGAGGAGGCAAGTTTGGGACCCTTGACTTGGAAGCTTCACCAACCTCCCCAGCCCCCAGCAGCTTCAACAGGGCCGCTCAAGACCATGCCAAGAGGATGATCCTCGTCGAGGAATTCCCAAACACCTTTTCGCGATCTTCCTCGGCTTTGGCTTCTTTTCGAAAATCCATTCTCCAGTACCTCGCGGCCCACACCTCATCCCAGCCATTGCTCGCTCGTCGTCCCCAGAAAGAAGCCATCAACCCCATTGTTCTTGTCATTTCCGAAACTCTGTTGACCACGACATCCGCGTCGGCAGACAGCCTGACTGCCCATCGGCTTCTCGGACCCGAGATCCTCCGTCACCCCGGTGTGACTGTCATTGAGTTCAACCCGGTTGCGCCCTCGATTCTGACCAAGGCTCTGGAGCTCATCGTCCAAAAAGAGGCTCGCAAATCGGGACGCCGGAGGACGCCGGGGCCTCTGGTCCTGAAGCGGCTTGGCGAGACTGGGGACATTCGCAACGCCCTCTCCTCCCTCGAGTTCCTGTGTCTCAAGGGAGACCAGGCAGCGGATTGGGGGGCCAAGGTGATGTTTACGAAGCAGAAGCGGGGCGCCCGAGATGCAATCGGTCTTACCGAGGGCGAAGCGGAGAGTCTCGAGTCGGTATCCCAACGCGAGGCCAGCCTCGGAATCTTTCACGCGGTGGGCAAAGTGGTATACAACAAGCGAGATGAGGCGCCGCCTCCGGGCGACACAGTCGAGAAGTTGCCGACGTATCTGGCGCAATACGAGCGGCCCAAGAGGTCTCAGGTGGCCGTCGACTCCCTCATTGACGAGATTGGGACCGATACGCACACGTTCATTTCGGCTTTGCACGAAAACTACGTCCTGTCGTGCGAGAGCACAGAGCCGATGGACCTGTCGACGTCCATGGACTACGTCAACGAATGCATCGAGTACCTCTCTCTCGGCGACCTGCTCTGCCCGTCTCGAGACGTCTTCTTTGGCGGAGGCGGCGCCGGCTTCTCCGGGCGAGACTCTGGCAGCCACCACCTCCGTCAGGACGAGATGACGTTCCAGGTCGCGGTCCGGGGGATGCTCTTTTCTTTACCGCACCCCGTGAAGCGGAAAACGACGTCGGCGTCCAGGGGCAGCGACGCCTTCAAGATGTTCTACCCGACGGGACTGAAGCTGTGGAGGGAGAAGGAGGAAATCGAGGGCCTCGTCGAGATGTGGTCGTCCAAGCTGCTCAAGGGAGAGAAGCCACTGCCGTCCCAGGACCTGACGGAGGGCGCAAATGCCTTTCGCAAACCGCAGGCATCATCGTCCGGAGCGTCCTCGTGGATGCAGCGGCAACAGCAGGGCAAGGTGGCCTCGGCCAGCGAGCCAAGGGAGGACGTGCAGGACACATGGCCGCCGCTGCTATCGCTGGGCAGCGCCGCGCGCCGCGAGATGCTCCTCGACCGCCTGCCCTACATGGCGCACGTGGTCCGCGCCCGCAAGACGGGGAGCATTCGCCTGCGGGACCTCGAGAAAGTCGTCTCCTTCCATGGCGTCTCCGCCCCTACGGACGAGGAATCGGACGCCGACGACGACGACGACGCGGCGGCCCCGTCGGGCGAGGCCTGGGCAACGGACCGGCCGTCAGAGGAAGCCACGCCGCGCAAGAAGAGGGCGGGCATCAAGGCCGGCGCCGTGTCGGGCTTGCTGGTGCAAAAGTTGGTCTTGAGCGACGATGACATTGAGGACTAGGTAGAGTGGCTTGATGCCTTGTTACATTCCGGCTTGCGTGGTTTGGGGTGCTGCATCACGATGGCGAGGCTGGCTCTGATGGGGAAACATGATGTCGTTTAGCACGGGTTGCCAGGTACCTGCAGAGAGGTCAAGAGGGTGAGCACCACGATATATCGGGCAATGTCAGCCGTGAACGAGAGCCAAAGTCTCCCTCCAACACTGCACGCCACATGTCATGTGATATCACCGGTCCCAGTCACGACAGCCAAACAATAAAGACATCGAGCATGAATATCGGTGGAAAAGGTTGCTAAAAACATATAGCAGCCGGTGTCCGCTAGTCGTTACCGACCCAACTACTACAAACCTGCCGTTATCCTGCTTATATCTTTTTCCCCAGTCTTTACTATAGTCCCGAACTAACAATTATATAACATCGGAACTCACGCCCTACCTAGCTAACTTTGAAAGTTAGCCGGTTAGGCAGGGTAGTTGTCCGGATAGTTAGATCCCTTCTTTACGTATACACGATATAGCTTAGGATGCGGGTTGTTTATAGAATATAGGAGTCATTTATAGTAGTTACACACACGTGATCCTATAGATCCGTGTGTGCGCGAGGCGATATAACTATCACGACAGCCTCACCTAGCTATCTAGACAACTGAGACAAAGACAACACCACCGGTTAACCCCACAGAGACCTACTAACAGGCATCTCAACCCTTGGAGTGCTACAGTTCCAAGCATCTCCTTTACGCCTTGACGGCTGGGTTCTCAGAGGTGTAAGGTAAACCGGGTTACTGGCATCTGCCTTCGGCTTCCTATTTTCATCCTTTAGGTCTAGAACTCTCGTAAGAACAAAATGGTGTCAGAACATCAACTTACATTCTTATACTGGAGGCAGAATGCAGAGCAACAGATGCCCCATGAGGCATCGGCCTTGCAACGACCACCGTTAGGGATGCAGCGCTTCTGCAGGGGATCACTAGCAGGTGCGGCAGCAGCAGAGACGGCGGCGGCACCCATAGTGACGGTGAAGATGGTGGCAAAGAATTTCATTTTGGACAGCTTGAAGATGATTTGTGGTATGTTTGATGCTTGATGATGAATAGCAAATAACTTTCGTATGCGAGAGCACGCCTTATATAAGTCGATGTCCGCGCCGACTGTCGCACTCTCGGCTAAAGATCGAATGAGCAGATAGTTTCAAATATCACGGCGCCAGTAGTGACCGATGACACCCTGCCCGATGTCCGGTGCGGCTAATGGATAATGGCGTGTTCTCGACAATAGAGTTACTGTTAGCCCAAGCCAGCCAGCGTGAGTGATGTTGCCCGTCAATGCATAAGGACGGAGGATGGGTATCTCCCTGTAGCATGACTCTTGTCAATACGAATAGGGGCCTGGATTAAGGGTAACGGTACCTATAAATACCCCCGTTTATCCGGGATGCCGTGGGGTCCCGAGTGGAAGGAAGCAAAGCTTTTATATATCGCGCTTTTAACCAGTTGCCGGACAGCATTTACGCCACTTTTCCTTTGCGTGGGTATTATAGAGGCAAACGATCTCTTAGCTTTGCTTGATAAATACCCCCGTTTGTCCTATAGCTAGGTAGTGGACTCGTGGGTTAGGTGCATAGTAACCTCGAAAAGGGTCACTTCTAACGCAATCTCCAACAATTTAACCGACCACGATGACTCGGACCGTGGTGTGTAATTCCCTGACATGGCCGTTAATAGGCATAATGGGAGGTTGCACACACAGCCTCCTTGCATGAGGACGGAGGGTGGTATTCATTTGTAGCATGACTGCCAGACTCCTGGGCTAAATACTACACTCGCGTTTGCTAGGCTGAATGCGCGGGCTTAAGGGTTGGGTTGCTTTGATGTACTCGAATGTATTCTAAAGAATAACTCCGTGTAATCGGCCAAGTTATCGTAGGATCTGGCCTGCCACGCGTAAAGAAGCCATCGAGTATGCGGCCGAACACTTGGAGAAATTGAACTGCGATCTACTTTTCCAACCAGATAAATCCATTGATGAATGAGGAAAAACTAGTATCAGAAGCACATGGACGGTGCTGAGCTTAGTATTTAGGGTAGCAGCTTCGGCGATAGTCCATTGTAGCTTGGACATTATAGCTCTCGAACCACGTCGGCACCCACATCTCTTTCCCAAGTAAAGAGAGATTAGAATGACGGAACAGTAAGTCAAGTATCTCTCCCCGACGGTCCTGGCAGTCGTGATAAGTACAGACTGATGAAAAGGTACTCCGTGAGCCATTTGAAAGCCCTTGCGTACTTGTTCTATTTGATTTGGAGGATCCCTTGTCTTCTATTCAGCATACCCTATCGGCTGGCTCGGCGTCAAGAGGGCATTCACCCTTGGTTGCACAATCCCCTTCCTCAGGGGCACATCTAAGATGCACCGCCTTAAACTTCAACCATCTGTCCATAGTCTATGACAACGGCCTCTACTTGAGGGTTTCACTTATAGCTAGATGTATCATCAGCGCCTGTAGGTTCAAGGAGAGAGCACAACCCACAAGTCTTCCAAGTTGAAACCATTCGAGACAGAGATGCGGATTCTAACACAAAGTCGGCGATATAAGCACAAGTCTATGGGGCGCGGTGACTGGTGATAGCTTCAACCGCGGGCGCGGGCATTTAGGCGGTACGGGTACGAAGTACCTTTAAAATGGGTCGTGAGAGCGAATACGTGGCAATACATGTACGAGTTACTTCGTATTCGTAAGTGGCAAATTACTACCATCTTCACTTTGGCCCACGATTTCTTCGCCCCTTTGCATTCTCGATTCCCGGCTTCGTCTGCGCCGTCTTTCCAATCTGACACTCCCCTCTTGTTGATCTGATGGGGCGCCGTATGCTCGACGACCTCCCGTTCGATGTGCTGGAGCGCATCTGCGACTATCTCCCGTATTGCGATGGCAGGCGCCGAAGCCTGTTTTCCTTTTCGCTCGTCAGCAAACGTTGCTGCGCTTCGGCGACAAGGCAGCGCTTTGCACGCATGACAATCATAACTCGGACCAGAGAGCAGCTTCAGTCTGACGTGGCTCGATGGAGCGCCATCTTGAGCCTCAGGCAGAGCATGGGCTACGTGCGACGAGTTACTGTCATTGGTTACAGCCCTCTTTTCCCCGATGAATCATATGACGATGCTAGAGCCGAAGGAGAGGAGGTGGATGGACGGTGCGAAATGGAAGGCGAGCTGCAACTAGATGACGAAAGCGGATGGTGCCACCCGCCCGACCGATTCTACTTTCCGCCCGCTCAACCTTTTCCTTCGGTCAGATTATTTGGCGCACTACCAAGCGACAACAGAGATCAGCAAGACGACATATGGCAGGCATTCGTTCAACTGCTCAAGAGCCTGCACGGTCTTGTTGACTTCATCTTTGCGTCGCCAGAGCAGTTGCCAAGGGGCATCCTCGCCGCGCTTCACCATGGCCATCCTCAAAGTCGCCTTCACATGCCCGTCTTTGATCTGAGAAGCCTCCGATACGTCAAAGAGAGCCCGCGCCCAATCGATGACGATGACTTGGCTCTCGCAACGTCGCCGTGCTTGTACAGCGTGGTCGCGCAGCACTCGCACTATTGTGAGGTTAACGTCGACTATAATTACGAGGCAGTCTTGGACATGATGGCTAAAACTGCGCCGAATCTGAAGCACGTCTGGCTAAAGGAAGAAGGGCACGGCGGGTCTCTTGCCTACCAAAGCGCGGTCTTCAGCGGTCCCCGGCCTCCATGGCCAGGATTTCCGACGAGCGAGACGCACAATCGTGTCGGTCGTCCCTATACGCTTGTGCTGGACGGACTTTCCTTCAATATTGTGCATGTATTTTCTGGACGCTCCCGCACAGACTTTACCTGCTTGACAAACCTGGATATTCTGTGCCGGCTGCCAGCTTCAACCCTCCAAGATTTACTCCAGATGGCCGAATATGGAACATTCAAGTCCCTTCGCTCGCTCGGGCTACCGCTCAGTACCGCATCCCTCGGCGAAAACCAAGACGACACTGCCATTCGGGTTGAAGACGAAGCCATGGGTGGTGCATTGCTCGCCGTGCTCGACCCGCTTGATTGCCTGACACTATACTACCATATCAGGGAAAGGCCCCTAGAGGCGATACTGGCCCATCACGGCCGCTCGTTGCGCTGTCTTCGACTAGACACGGCAGATCACGTCTCCTTGCTGCATCTGGACAAATTTCAGCAACACTGCCCAGGCCTAAGGGAACTGCACGTCCCGATACTCCGCACCCAAGGCAATCGACACGAAGTCGAACTGTATCGCTCTTTGGGTAGATTCTCGCGTCTCGAGAGGCTGACTCTGTGGATGCGCATACTTCCAGCTAATGAGTACGTCACGAGGACATTGGACAACTTCAAAAAGGAAGACACCGAGGGACATACGGAGTGGCTTCAACACGTCTTTACCAACGCGGCCATCGATGCCGCCCTAGCACGCTGTATTTTCCGAATCATTTCTACCGCTCAGGGGCCCAAGGAGACTTTGCAGTACCTGAGAGTGCAGCCTCGTGACATATCTCGCCTACCTAGTTTTGTTTCCTGGCCGGATGTAAAAACATCATATCTACTGACGTGGATCGCACGCTCTTGGATATGTGAAAGGGGCGATTGGGATAACACTGCCGAGAAAGTGTCTACGAGAGAAGTCTTGATATGGAAGCGTAAGTTTTATGATGAAGACTTGACCAAGATGGCCAAGTTGGCAGGCCGATCCGATCAAGTTTGGAGACATCTCTGGCCAGATCGGACAGGCGATTGGATGGAATCTTGGACAAACTTCCCGTTGATAGAATAACGGCGTGGTGGATTTTATATGAGTTTCGTGTCGTTTTGCAAGAGCGAGTGCACCACCACGACGACTTGCAAAAAAGAAAAGTGCTCGCGGACGCTGACGGCTTGCGAGACCACGGGCAGCACAACCACCACCACCACCACTCTCAAGTGCCCCTTTGTTCCGCGGGAAACAGCGGATGCCGACGCCTTGGCCCCGAGCATTGGAGACGGAGGTCTGGGCACATCAGACAGGGCGTGGAATATGCTCTGCTTGACCCCTACTCTACATGCCTGGTGGGGAAAGGGATACTTTCGGCTCAAATACCTCGACGTCTCTGCCGAGAAACCCGAATCTACCAAGGACGAGCCAAGAACCAGGTAGAGGTGAAGCTGCAGTTTCACTGGCACAAAAAGAGCCAGCGTACGAAGTACTACCTATTCCTCGCCGCCTTGAGTATTTTGTGGCAACGAGCCATTTGATCTCGCAGCCTGGCCAGCTCGCAGCCGTGTCAGGAAGCTTGCATATAGCCACCCGCGGAAGGATCAAGAGGCGATAGAAGCCAGGAAGTAAGTATTGTCTGTTACGTCTAAGAGACCTTGCCAACTCTATAAAGCTATCGCACTTCGGGACATCCGCCGCCTCTAGCGCACCACGGACCTTATTATCCTAAAGGCCCTATTCACTCGTGTGGTTAGAGAGATCACTGGGAGGAGCATTGGCAAATCTTGTGATGAAACATATGGCAACGCTGACGGCACGACGTTCCGGGATACGGGCAGACTTTCAACATGGAGTGGATCAGCGGCAGCAAACTCACCAAGCACGAAAGAAACCGGGCAATGCAAGCGGGTATGTGCCTCTCTCTGCCTTATAAAACGTCCGCCAAAGTTCTCCATCGGCCACAAGGCACGCGAGTGCCCAAGCCCTCGCCGCCCCGCCCGCGGAAAGGGTCGAGGAAAAGGCGGTTGGAACGAAGGAAGGGGCAGGGAACGCGGTACAGGAGCAAGTAAGCCTGGCGATTCGTGTTGCTCCAGCCGAAAAGGAGCAGGAGACCTGTCAGAACAACGGGTGTGGGATCACGTGCGGGATATTGGGCCATATCATAAGAGCCTAGAGACCCCTTTAAACAGGGCTTTAGCCAGCCCCTTTTCGGGCAGATCAAGGCTTGCCCTCTTCTTGGCCCCGTAACCATGTAAAAGGCCGTGTTGCCCCCCCGTCGTATCACAGCCAAAGCACCTTGCGCAAGCCACAAGCACTACTTGATTGCAAACTCGTCGTGGCCTCTGTGCATGTAAGCTTCCCCCAGCAGCGCATACAAATCGTTGCTGCACTCGATAGCCGTGGAAAATGATTACGACGTCTCCCACGTCGCAGTCCAGGGGTCCGAGGCCAAGAAACTTCTTCCGTAGATTGTTAAGGCTAGATCCGCATAAGTCCAAAATTAATCAGTATAGATCCATCAAGCCCGCAAAACGACAGCAAATCAAGTCGAGTGCCTCGGGTGAGCACGCACATCCAACACCTCAGTCCGTCACCGGCAAGGCGCCAGCACGACACGGCCCGACATCACCCTCTCCAAACCAGAATGCCCTTTGCATAGAGCCCTGCAATGATGCCCACGCCTCGGGCTGCATCCCTCGTAGCCGTGGCGCTGGTGGGATACTCCGTGTCCACGTAGAGATGCTTCAGCCCCTCAGCCTCGCTCCACTCCGAGACCCAGGACGTTGTCGCAGCACGGGGGCAGTAGTCCTTTATATCGGCTGACGCCTTGGCGAGTTCTTCCGGGTCGTTGCAGACGTGGCGCGTCTTGGCGAATTTGACCAACGACGACATGTGGGCGTGACCAGCGATCATGAGCTTGCCACCAGACAGCGACAGGTTATCGGGCATGAAGGGGAGGCGCAGCTGGGAGTGGTATTGCAAGGTCGCCGGGTCCTGTGCCGTTGTGTACATGTATACAGCGCCTCTGGTGGTGGAAGCAACTGCAACAGTCGTGCTGTTGATGAGCTCGATGCCGTTTGCGTATGGCATGCGCGCGGCCACCTTTGCTTCGACTCGGCCAGCATGTAGTTTCACGTGTACCACAGTTGCGGCCGGGGGCGCCAGCAACGTCTCAATCTGCGATAGCATCCTAGACTGCTTGGCGGTGAAGAAGTGGTCGTTGGTGACGTAAAACTCGTCGCCGTTGATGAGGGCCAAGGCGTTGGGGGCGTGTATGAGCGGGTGCTGGATCGTGCCGACGTGAGTCGCGACCAGCGTGCCGGTATCTAGCTTGAACATGTCGATGCGGGAGCCGGCCCGAGCATGATTGATGACGTAGAGAGTAGACGTCTTTGGGTCGTGTGCCATGCCCAAGGTGTGAAAATCCGCGCCGGCGCTGAAGCCTGCCAACTCGATGCCCTTGAGGGCCTCCGAGTCAGGAATGCTCGCGGCTTTATAGTCGTAGGCGTAAAGCCGGGCAGGGGCAACTGGGCCTGGGAGGAAGATGCCCTTTATGAAGCTCGCAATCAGCCTCGAGGTGCTGGTCGGCGTGCGAGGGAGGCGCTCACCATGACGGTGTTCCACCGCTCTCGTCCCGGGTCACAGGCGACGAGAGCAAGCCCTTGCTCCTCGAGGAGCAGCACATCCTCGCAGCTCCTGATGCGGTCAGAGAACTTGATTTGATGGGATCCCAAGTTGTTGACCTTGACCAGACGATCAGGAGCGTTTGCGCGGAGCGTCGAAAGCAGCTGCCAACGCTCGTACAGGAATGGCGCCAGCGCGGCCAGCACGAGGACAAACTGCGAGGCGGGCAGTCAGCGCGGCCCAATGATTCCGTCAGAAGAGCAGACTCACGAGAACCGACGAGGTACCCATTCTGGCAGTCCGAATGATCAAGTGCGGGCGCGGATCGAGAGGGACCAGGTTGGCCGAGGCAAAAGAGCCATTTTGCACATACTAGGGGGTCTTAAGTCAGTGACAAAGGCACTACTAGGGGTCCTTGTCCGTTCTGCAACCGGCGAAGTCAACGTCGCTCTAATAAGCGGGCAGAGAGGCTTGCTTCGTTGGTGGATTCAGGATTGCAATTTAATTGGCTGATGGTGCAGGCCGGGTGCATGTCAGCCTGCTGAGGACCCGAACATACAGTGCTGTTCCTGATGCACTCGGCACGGTGCGACAGACAAAGATCCGCCTCCCTCTCACGGCAACAACAAAGCGTCGACGAGTGCAGTGCGGCAGCGGGCGATTCGTTGTCGCCATGGGCTGAAATGCACTGCGCATCCCAGCTTACGTGACCTCGAATGCAGACGGTACACCAGCAGCCACCACGCGCCACGCACCACCACCCGGCCCGCCGCTTCATCTTGCCACCCCCCAGGGCATGGATTTGTCCCTTCTCGCCAACATCTGTCTTTGGCAAAGGCAAAAATGGGCTCCCCGCAGCCGACTGAAGACGAAAAAGTCGCATACTTTCAACTTCTCGGCTCCATGACCGGGCCTGTGACGGACCACGACGATGACCTTGGTGAGTGGGAGCAGCGCGATAGGCAACGGCGCCGCAGGTTCTTCAAATCAACTTCACCCCCCGAAATCACTCCTCGTGCCAGCCGAAATGCACCCATGTCCGGAAAAGGTCGGGATGCCGCCCCCAGGGGAGGTTTCTCGGCGCCCGACGCCCGACAAACCCCCTCGGCCCAAGTCATCGCAAACACTCAGAGCGGAGGAGCTGCAGCGCGAAAGGGACGGCTGGGCGCTCTTCTCGACGCAGAGGCAGGCAATGCCGACGAGACTATAGTTCCGGACACGACGCGCCCCGTGCACAAGGCGCTCCGTCGCAGTGACTCGACTCCGATGATGCCGACAAAGAAGCTGCACGTGGACCTGAGCGAGCCGTCGCCGTCTCTCGGCTTGGGCCTGCGCAAGAGGAAACGAGGCGCAGACCCAAAACTGCGTCCCGAGGCCGAGCAAATATTCAAGGGCCTGGCCTTCTTCTACATTCCAGACAACGACATTGCGCCAGCGAGGCGGCTTCGCATCGCCAAGGCACGCGAATATGGCGCGCTGTGGACGAGACGCCTAACAACAGCCACGCACATTGTGGTCGACAAGAATCTCGATTACACAGATGTCGACAAGGTTACTCATACGACCGGTCTGACTCCTTTCCCGCGGCTGGTCAACGAGGACTACCCCATCGACTGCATCCGGTTTCGATCTCTGCTGGACCCCGATCAAAAAAAGTACCACGTCACCGGTCAGCCAGAGGCCACCGGAGAAGCGCAGCCAGACGTTGCAGCCACGGCTGAATTCTTGCAGCTGAAGCCGAAGCCCGACGACCACGGGCAATGCAGCCACGCACCTCGGCCAAGCACGCCACTTGGGGAAGACGTGTCCTTCCAAAGGAGAGTCGTGGATGCGACGCCGGCTCCGGTGGCTCTGCAGCCCGTCACTCTCGACAAGAGCCACGGCCTAGAGAAGAGCCACGGCCTAGAGAAGAGCCACGGCCTAGAGAAGAGCCACGGCCTAGAGAAGAGCCACGGCCTAGAGCAGGTTCCTCGTGATGAGCTTGCTAGCCTCATCACCATGATGCAAGAGTTTAAGCATCTCCCGCTTGACAAGGACGAGGACGAGGACGTGCACTCCGACTCTGGACAGTCCGTCGCAAAGTCTAGGGTAGGCGATAAGTCAGATGGGGAGACGGACGAGATGCGCCATCTCGGGGCCAAAGAATCACGGTCGAGACCCGGACGGAAACGTGGCAACTTCGAGCATGGTTTCGCCTGCCACCATGGCGGCGAGAGAGAGGCCGGCGCGGACAACCCAAACGCTCGCACAATCCAGGTCCTGCAGAGCATGGCGAGCTACTATGACCGCACCAACGACCAGTGGAGGACAATGGGGTATCGCAAAGCCATCAGCACATTGAAGCGGCAAGACGTCAAGATACGCACCGAGGAAGAAGCCTTTCGTCTACCTCACATAGGCCGTCGCATAGCCCAGAAGATTGAGGAGATTGTCACGACGGACAGGCTGCGGCGGCTCGAGTACGCGGAAAACGAGGCGACGGACGGAGCCCTGCAGCTCTTTCTACAAATCTACGGCGTCGGGACCAGCCAGGCTCGGCAGTGGATAGCACAGGGATACCGCACGCTCGACGACGTGGCGCAACGGGCGAAACTCACACCGAACCAGAAGATTGGCATGGAGCATTACGACGATTTGGCAAGGAGGATTCCTCGGCGAGAGGTGGAGGCCCTCGGGGCGGTGGTGAGGCGGGCGGCGGCGCGGGTGGACCCGGCGGTGGAGCTCATCATCGGCGGAAGCTACCGGAGGGGGGCGGACAGCTCCCACGACATTGACCTGATTGTGACCAAGAGCGGCACCCACGCGGTGGGGGAGCTGCGGCCGTTTCTCGACTCGCTCATCGGGCAGCTTGAACAGGACGAGTTCCTCGTGGCACGGCTCGCGTCGTCTCGGACAGGCGACGGCAGCATGTGGCACGGATGCTGCGTGCTGCCCAAGACGGCGGGCGTCGAGGAAGAGGGATACCGGGGGGTGTGGCGGCGGATCGACTTTTTGCTGGTGCCGGAGACGGAGATGGGCGGGGCGCTCATCTACTTTACGGGCAACGACATTTTCAACCGCAGCATGCGGCTGCTGGCGCGCAAAAAGGGCATGCGGCTGAACCAGCGGGGCCTGTACAAGAACGTGCTCCCGGGGCCGCGCAGCGTGAGGGGATGCGAGGGGGAGCTGGTCGAGGGCCGGGACGAGAGAAGGATATTCGATGTGCTGGGAGTGAGATGGAGGGAGCCGCACGAGAGGTGGTGCTGAGCCATGGTGGAGGGATGAAGCAGAGAAGCACGCATCTGTACGAAGTACGAAGTACGAATATACGAGTTACGAAGTACGAAGTAACTCGTACCTACGAGTTATGCATGTTATCGGCCGGCCCGTGATCAATCACATGCAAGCCAATGGAAACGCTCCCTGCACGACCCATAGTCCCACCCGGGCTTCCCCAGCCTAACAGCGGCTCTTTTCCTCTTTTCGCCAGTGAGCGTGAGCGCTTGTTTCCCCCGCGCTTCGGTCACATGGATTACAGGGAGGTGGGGCCTTGCCGGAAGCAGAACAGAGGGCCCGTCGCTTGTCCCGAGGCTTCCCTCGTGTCTCGTGCCACGCCATGCGTCCGTCTGATCCCTTGGCTCGACAACATCCGCCTATCCTGACCCTTGACCAGTCGGCGAGCCTTGGACCAAGGCGATATTTTCCTCTCCATTTCATTATTTTCAGTCCTGAGCCCCAGTCGTCCAATGAGCCGATGATCTTGGGTCCTCGGCGTTGAACCCTTCCTCCTCCTCCTCCGCCTCCTCCCTCCCTAGTCCCTCCGAGGCCCGCCCTGCCTGTGCATCTCCATTGCGCCCTCGCCCCCGATCCTCTGCTCGACAGCCGAGGCGACACCATGGCCTCGTCCTTGGACGGTCTCAAGGTATGGCTGGCGGTGCGCCCCCATCGGCGACATTGGCGTAAAGAGAGAGTGCTGGGTCGAGGCTGACTGGGGCTCGGGACTTCTGTCTAGGCCGCGCTGGAGCACATCATCGCCGACCCGCGGTACCATGATGTCCTTTCGCTGCTCAAGACGGCGCGCAACGGTGCCGTGTACGGGACCAAGGTGCGGTTCCCGCACGCGCTGGTGTAAGCGCCCCAGCCCCCCCCCGTGCCTCGAGGCCTCAATAGCTGTCGCTCATTTGGGTCCGGATGCTAACGTGTCACTGGTGTGTTGGCAGGATGATCTTTTTGTTTCGATCAGGAACGTACGTTGCCCCCTGGCCATGCTCGGGACTGTCGTTGAGAGGTCAGTGACTGACGATGGCGACGCAGGTTCCGGCAAAAGGTCTCGCTCGTGCTGAGGGCGACGAGGAAGCACGCGAGCAACCTGGCGAGGTTCGCGACGATATATAAGTTGACAACGCTGGCACTCAAGCACTTTGGGCCCACGCCGGGCAAGGAGGGTACGTTGGTGGAACGAGTCGGTCTTGGTTGTCTTCTCCTGACGTGCACTCACCAGGCCCCTACGACTCCTTCTTCGGCGGCCTGCTCGGCGGCTACCTCGTCTTCGGACAGCGGTCCAGGCGGTCGGGCAATATCTCGTCGGTCAACCAGCAGATTGTCGTCTACATCTTTGCACGCGTGTGCCTCGCGCTGGCGCGGCTGGCCGTCAAGCCGGGCCACGGGCTGCCGCGCGTGTCGAGCGAGCCTCTGCACTCGGCCATCAACTACTACGCCTGGCCGGCCTTTGCCTCGCTCTCATGGGCCGCCGTCATGCTGCTCTTCCGCCACCACCCGGAGGATCTGCAGCCCAGCCTGCGCAGCAGCATGACGTACATTTACAGCGACTGCGACCGGTGGGACTCGTTGCGGACCCTCCTGTGGCATAACAAATAGATGGGATGCCATGTAGGGCCATGTGTAGATATTCGAGAGGCATGTCGTCATGGTTGTTGTCTAGATGGACTCTGTTCTGCTACCCTTTGCCTCTGACATCCCCAAAGATGTAGACGAGGCAAGAAGTAACCCAATGCGCACATGATGGTGCGTATATATATCTGTGATTGTCATCGGCCATTTCCCAAGTCGGGCTGCCTACCCTATACCACCTAGGTCCCGCCTACCCTATACTACCTGTGTCCCGCCTACCCTATACCTTCCCGCCTACCATAGTGGCACCAAGTCGGCCCCGCCATACTACCGCCCAGTCACGTCCGCACTGTGCCTTCCCCCAAGCATTCTTGACGTCTTTTCCAGCTCCCCCCTACGGCCGCACCTTCGAGACGGAGGGCAAACAAACTCGGCCTGGAGACGACCGTCGGAGCACCCGACGACCAACTCCCCCATCACCACCAGCCATGGCGTCCCCCTGCACAAAGGTGGCCGACGCGCTCGCCCAGGCAGAGTCGACGCCCGGGGAAAAGGCGCCGCGGTACGAGGCGCTGCTGGCCGACATCAAGACGCTGTCGACGCCGGCGACGGCCGCCGCGGACCTCAATGCCATTGCCGACTCGTTCCTCGGCCAGGCGCTGGGCGTCGTCTCGACGCGCGCCGTGCTCGCCGCCTTCATCGCCACCGTCAGGGGCCTCGGCAACGACGACCTGTGCATCGACGTCGGCGCCCGCACGCTGACGCTGCTCGCGAGCCAGCCGTCGTCGTTCCTCGACGCCACCGCCACGCTCTGCGAGCTCGTGGCCGCCGCCCACGAGGCCAACGACGACTTCGCCGACGCCGCCGGGGCCCTCGCCGCCATCCCCCTCGACAGCTCCCAGCGCAAGGTGACGGACGGCGACAAGGCCAGGATCTGGGTGCGCATCGTGCGCAACTACCTCGAGGTGGACGACTCGACGGCCGCCGCCACCTACATCAACAAGCTCAAGAACATCATGCACACCGTCTCCGACCCGGACCTCAACCTGCACTTTCGCCTGTCCCAGGCCCGCATCCAGGACGCAAACCGCGACTTCTTGTCCGCCTCGCAGCGCTACCACGAAATCAGCTTCTCGCCCGCCATTGTCGACGAGGAGCGCCTGCACACGCTCGCCATGGCCGTCAAGTGCGCCATCCTCGCCCCCGCCGGGCCCACGAGGAGCCGCGCCCTCGCCCGCCTGTACAAGGACGAGCGCGCCGTCCAGCTCGGCGAGTTTGGCATACTCGAAAAGATATTCCTCGACCGCCTGCTCTCGCCCCAGGAGGTGGACAAGTTTGCCGAGGGCCTGCAGCCGCACCAGCTGGCCACCACGTCGGACGGGTCGACGGTGCTGGCAAAGGCCATTGTCGAGCACAACCTGCTCGGCGCCTCGCGCCTCTACAACAACATTCGCTTCGGGGCCCTCGGCTCCCTGCTGGGGCTGGGCGCCGAAAAGGCCGAGGAGACGACGGCGCGCATGATTGAGCAGGGCCGCCTGGTCGGGCGCATCGACCAGCTCGACGGCATCGTCTGGTTCGAGGGCGGCGAGGCCTCGGGCGAAAAGGGAAGCGGCAAGGCAGAGGTCCTCACGGGCAAGGAGGTGCGGCGCTGGGGCGCAAACGTCGAGAGCCTCTCCGAGGACGTGGAAAACGTTACCAATTCCCTGCAAAACGAGTTTCCGGTACGTCTACCTGTGCGCGCGCTCTAGACGTGGCCCGTGTTTGATGTTTGCTCTGCTAACAAACGTGGCCAGGACTTTGTGGCGGCAAAACTGGTCATCTAAGGCAAGGGGACTCCTCACATGAATTATTCATGAAGCATTTGGCGTTACGGCAGAAAGGATGGAGTCTGGGGACCCGGTCGGGGTCGCGAAAGATAGTGCTCTAGCCTGCAATTGGCTTCACAAGGGCCGCTCTTCAGTCCAAGTCTCGTCTCCTGACCACGACGTAACCCTGGCTAATGATGTTGGGGCTGCCCGCCTCCTCGTCGAATGCCGGGCCGTCGTCGGCGCTTTTGGTGCGGCGCTTGCGGGTCGCCGGCTTGGCCGCCTCGGGCCGATGCTGCTGCTCGGGCCGATGCTGCTGCTCAAGGATCTGCTGCTCGAGGATCTGCTGCTCGAGGATCGGCAACAGCCCGTCGGCAATGTGACGGCCCATCCAGTTGTAGCCGTCGGCCGTGAGATGCAAGCCGTCGTCCCAGAAGGCGTCGCGGTCCTGCTGCGGGAGCGAATGGTAGGGTATCTTGGCGAAGAGGTCGAAGGTGTAGCTGTAGGAGACAAGGGGAGGGGGAAGCTTGTTGGCGCGGTGACGGACGAGGCGTGGGAGCTGGGTTGGGTTGACTTACAAGTTTGTCTGCTCATGGGCCAGGATACTGGCGTTGAGGGCGCGGCGGGAGGCGTTGAGCCACTTGACCTTGGCGTGGCATTCGGGGACGGTCAAGGCCAGGACCTTGGAGCCCTTGGCGAGGGCCATGTCCCAGGACGTCTTGAGGGCGTTGAAGACGTCATGGGCCGAGGCCATGTTGGCCAGGTCGCTTGGGGCCAAGGCGTCAGCAGCCGGCATCGGCTTCGATCAGGATGGAGCGCTTGACTACTTTGTCCCGCCGAGCACAATGACCCAGTCGAAAGATTGAGCCTCGACTGCGGCCTTTCCGTCAGCCACGACGATGCAAGGGGGGGGGGGGGGATGCACACGCACGCTGCTCGCGCAGGCGGCGCTGAAAGGGCTGGCGGGAGGCGACGTCGCCGGGCCGGCCGTTGACCACGACAGTGATGTGGTAGGCGTCCTCGGGCAGGGCGTTGGCGAGGCGGTCGACCAGGGCGTCGGCGTAGGGGTTCTCGCCTCCGCCGTAGCTGTGGTAGCCCGAGGTGAGCGAGTCGCCAAAGCAGAGGATGCGGAGCGGGGTTTTGGGCGGCATGGCCGTCGGCAAGGCCCGTCGGCGACGGAGTCTTGATGCTGCGTCGTGGCGGACAGAGGTGGCGATGGGAGGACCCGAGACGGAGCGGAGCGGGATGCGATGAAGGTTCAAGGTTGGAAGCTTGCATACATACAATTCTGCACCTGCTACGAAGTGCGCTAGGGCCTTGAAGCCTTAAAGTCGGCATCCCCTCCAGCCTCCAGCCCCCCTAGCCACACAGGGTGGGGGTGGCCGAGGGGGTGCTTTGTTGTTACGTCACTGGTGCCTCTCCGCATGGCAAAGCGGGCTGTGGCGCCCGCTGCAAGGAGCCCCCTAAATACAGAGCATCCAGACCCCCCAAGTGCACTAGACACACATCTGGGACGCGGTCTGGTCTGTATAGTTCGAGAGAGAGTACATCTCGCTATCGCGTGGACATGGGACAATAACATGTGGATGAAAGACATCCGACTGCAACAAACCAACAGACGCCAGACGTTCCGCCGCTGCTTACACTCGTGAACCATTCGTCTTCACCTGGAAGCCGAATTCGAGGAATCGCCGCCAAATGTCGGTTCTCCACTGCAAAGTCTTGACCCTTTTGCCGACTTGCAATTGGACTCCAAAGCCACACCACTCTTCTCGCATCTTCCATCCTCGTCTAGCTCAATGCGCGATAAGTCGACGGCAGCCACGCCTGCTTGCTTGGTTTTTGTGGCGCTTGAGTCGTCGAGGTCGCTCAAGTGCTGTCCCATCCACCACCTCCAGTCATGGCTATTCTTTGAAAAGGAAAACAATGCAGTCCGAGCCGGTATCGTACCACTGAGGACGGCGACAGTCGTTCCACTGACTGCTACCCGTGTACACTCCAGGTCGTCGGGAAGCCAAAGCAAGTTGCTTCCATTGTGAGTAATCCAGGTAAACGCTGGGCTGATTCCGAATTGAGAGCCATTCAGGTTCCAGAAAGAACCCAAGCCCGGCATGAAAAAGGTTAATGTCCCAACATCTGTGGGGAGCTCGACGTCGTGAGATTCTGATTCGTGAGATTCTGATTCGGTATCCTCCGATTCTGTCCCAATGAGCACTCGTCCATCCAGAGTCACATTTTGTACCCTTGGACCCATGCCCGCTCGCCAGAAGCGTCGTCGTCGGACGCGCCTGCGTTTCCGGGCTTGCGATGCGCCAAGGCGGAATGACGTCTCCGCCGGGGACTCGTACGGTCGCGACCCGGCCACGTCCTGAGATGCAGGCCAATTCGGGTCACACAATAACCGCACGCACCGCCCTGTATCGGTGCGCCACAGTTGTATCGAGCCGTCCGAGTACCAGGATGCCAGGCGCGCCGAGTCGTGCGAAAACGCAAGTCGCTTAGGACTGTCCAAAGTCGTGAGTGTATAGAGGCGCTTTCCCGTATCGACATGATACAGCTCGATGGCCCTCACAGTCCGGTAAGTAGTCCTTCCCGCTTCGCGATGGCGAGAACGTGGAGTCATGGCCATCAGCGACAAGTCAAGAGACATGGCCAATATGCCGAGGGGACGCTCCGAAATAGATGGCAGAACGATCTTGGGCGATAGAAGGTACCTGAAGTTACGAGGCCCTATCTTGAGCCGCCAAAAGCGGTTCTTACTGACCCTTTGGACTCGCCTGCATGCGCCGACTCGCCAGACCCGGACCGTTTTGTCGATTGCGGCCGACGCAATAAGCGACGAATCGTGTGAGAAGGCAATGAAGTTGATATCGCGAGAATGGCCCCTGAGCTCCTGGATGCATTCGCCCGTGTCGATACGCCAGATATAGACGGAGCGATGCCGCGAGCTGGTTGCAAAGAGCGACGAGTCGTGCGAAAAGGCAAATACAAGCGGAGGGTCAGGAGGGGGGACTTCGAATCTCATGACACACTCGCCTGTAACAACGCGCCAGACCCGGACCGTTGAACTCGGTTCGTACGACGCAATGCGCGGATTGCCTGAATACGACGCAATGAGCGACGAATCGTGTGAGAAGACCATGTCAAGCATGTAGTCGTAATGTACTTTGAGCTCCTGGACGCATTCGCCCGTATCGACTCGAAGCAATCGTACCGTCTGGTTTTCGCTTCTTGCTATGAGAGACAGGTCACGCGAGAAGCCTTCCCGACGAAGTCCCCTGGATCGCCATGTTCCACTGATGCCCTCGAGCTCGGCGCATCCGTCCACCTTGATTTCATGCATCTGAGGTAGACGCGTCGCCTCATGCGGTCCCAGGGCCAGTAAGAAGAGCAATGAGTCGCGTGAGAAAACGAAGCCAGCCTCCATAGTGGTGGTTGTAAAGGGATGCGTTACCGATAGAGCCCGTTCGCAGAGGTTGATTTTTTGGACACACTCGCCTGTGTCGACACGCCATACGTCGATTCCTGAGTTATCCAACGTCACAAGAAGCTTCGAGTCTCGCGAGAAGGCCAACACTGTGACTCCACTTGATTCGAATGTAAGCTCTTGGCTGCACTCGCCAGTTTCAGCGTTCCACAGCCTGATTGTACTAGATGGACTTTGGATAACTGATGCGATAAGTGACGAGTCATGTGAGAAGGCTACCGAGCCATTACCCCCGAGGATGTGGATCAAGACATTCCAGTCGCTGTCCATCTCTGCGCGGTGGCGATGGCACACCAACTTGGGTATCTCGTTTTCGAACAATTGCTTGACGAGGCTTGTGCGTGGAGTGAACAAAAGAACGGAGCAGTATATTTGAAGCGGCGCTGAAGCGATGATTGAGATGTTGATTCGAAGAATCCGGAGGGCATCCTCGAGGAAGGCGTGGAGCTCGCTTCCATCCTGCAACCAAGAGATTAGTTGCTGAATTACCACGCACCACTCGTAATCCTGTCAACTTGACGTACCTTGACCATGGTTCGTAGACGCGTCATTATCCTGACGCCTTCTGAAGCCTGGTCCATCAGGCTGAGCGCCTCGATGAGTTGCAAAAATCGGCATTTCAAGAAAGCATACGCCTCGTCGTAGCGTGAAGTGCCCACATCATGTCCAGCGCCTTGGACGTGAAACGCCCAGTGTAAGCAAGCGTATTGGACTGCAGCCGGGATAGCTTGATCGACCTCGTGTCTGCGAGGTGGAGCAGCGCCCAAGCCTCTTCGCCGTAGACCACAAATATCTGTCTTGAGGAAGTCCCTCATGATGCGGAGGCAATTAGTTGCCATGGTTGCATGGGCCACCTTTTCATCAATCCGAAACTGGTTGTCCGGCTTGGGCGCGAGCAGGAAGTCACGGAAGGAGATGTGAAGGATGTTCACCGGAGCCGTATGTGACTGCGGGACGTTCAGGACTGAGTGAAGAGTACACAACTGGTTGTCGATGGCGTCGTGACTGGTAGATAGCATCTGGGATAGCGTGTTCCTGGAAAGCGGGGATGCGAGGACGAGAATCGATCCGACAACATGGCGGAATCGTCCGAGAGCCGCTTCAGCGTCGGCCTCGGACATGTCCCCAATTCTCTTCTCCAAGACGGTTCGATACATTGAATACAGGAGCGCTTGCGGGCTCTTGGCTCGATGGCTTAGAATCTCTTGCATTTTGTCGTCCAGAACACCATATCTGGGGTCGGCCAGGAAGCGACAGATCAAGTCGGCGAAGATGAAGAGCGGTGTTGCCATTTTGATGAGGCTGCGAGTATTGCTCGACCCGGGCCAATCCGTAGGTAGCCCTGAGCTGACGTGTGACGCTCGAATGCCCTCCAACTTGTGGCGAAAGAAAACCGACATGTCGTGCTCGACGACGTTTTCGGGTACGTGGTGCAGGATGATTTCTCGACGATCCTCCACGGAACCGAAGCCGCAATCAATGTGCCACTCAGGCCGGCTTGTGATGAAGACTCTGAGTCCCAAGCTCTTGTTGAGGGTGAACAGGTCAATGAGGGATTTGAGGGTTTCGGCCTTGTCGCAGTCGCACTCATCCAAGGCATCAAGGACGATGATGATGGGCCTTTTCAAATTTGGGTCTGCTGACACGGAGCGCAAAGGATCTTGTATGAGCCTTTTGAACTGTAGTTGTGTTCCCATATCGTAGATGCCTTGACTCTCGTCCAGGGCGCGCTTGATTGACGGAGCGATGACAGGTCTCCTCCTCGCCAGCTGAGAGGCGATGGTTGTGAAGAGCCGCGACAGACTGCCTCGGCCGCCCTCGCCCCTCTTGAAGAAGAAGCTAGCGCCCAAGTAGCCGTTCTTTTCCAAGTCACGGCATATCGATCGCGAAATAGTTGACTTGCCGGTTCCCGCCATTCCATTTAACCACAGGATCGTCTGAGTGGGCTCTGGGCCCAAAGCCCACTCCCTGATGAACCCGAGGACATCGACTCGTGTGTCTGGTAGGCACGTTGGGCCATCTTCTTCGGCCTGGGAGTCGAATGCTGCTCCGGAGGCCTCGGGCAGGCTGTTCAAGGCCGTTTTCTGGTCGATATCAAGGGTTGTCGCGCTAGAGTAAAGGCTTCTTAGCCAAGATTATCCCAAATATAGCAAGTATAGATCATCATATTGGCGATTCAAGTCTTACCGTAAATCCCCGACTTTGCCTTTGATGTCGTTGACCTTGTCTTCCACTATACCATGTCAATCAACGACCTGTCGATTCTGAAGTGAGAGTAAATCACTCACTTTTACGCATAATCTGGCTAATGCTACTCTCAGCCTCGACCTGAGTAGGAGCGACCCTCTGGATCAGGTCCTTTGCGTAAGCTGCAGCCGTCATGGCTGCGTAGCCGCGCCAGTCCCCGCACCAGCGCGAGTCCGAATAGTCGCAGATGCCGCGAATCACCAGGCAGGGAAAGTTGTTCATCAAGCCTGCCGCCTCCATCTCGAAGCACAGCACATCTAGCTGATGGGCGAGCAAGTCCCGGATCTGGGCGTTTTCCATGAAATGATCGGCCGAAGCTATTAGACCGTAGTGGACCATGGGATTGTCTTCTTCTTGAGTCCGCTCGATCCGTTCTTGAGGCGTTCCGTCGCTCGAGTAGAGCCTATCAGTGTCGCCTAGCGGTCGGCGATACTCTTTCCACAGCCTTGGACGTTCTTGGATCATTTTCTCGACAGTCGCGTGGATCTTATGGCCATCTATTTTGTATCTCATAGAGAGGCCTTGTACCGCGGCCAAGAGGAGTCGAGGCGGTTGACTGAGGTATCGCACGCTTTGAAAGCGTCCTTGCTCGACGGTCCTTCCGTAATTATACTCAATGACCCCGCCGTGGTTTTCGTTGCCCATTCCTCGGTAGAAAGTTGGGGTGCTGACGACAATGTCTCCGAGACGGATATCGTGCCGCTCGCTCGGTGCACCACCGCCGACGCCGACCATCAGGCAGAACCTGACATTGGGGAAGCTGAAGACCATGTCCCTCGCCACTGTTGCCGCGACCGAAGTGCCATTGCCTCCCTTGGGCAGCGATGCCATTACCACGTTGTGACTGCCGATTCGGCCGAGCGTGTAGTCGTTTTCGTCTCTCGGGCTGGTCCATCGTGGCGCCTCGTGTCTCTCATCCAAGAACAGCAGTGCGGCCGCAGCCTCGATCTCGATGGCGCTGATCCAGCCGATTGTGTACGCCGCCGTGTCGGACATTGCCGTCTTCTGGCGCCGAAAAGTCGCTGGAAATGCAGCAAGAGGAAGTCTGACGTTGCGACGATGCGCTGGTGGGTGAGACTCGATCCGTGTGAGGAGTCAGAAGTTGTCCTGCCATGGCTGGCAGCTGAATCTACCCTTGCTGTCGACTGGAACAAGCTGGACGAATCATATCATGGCGGCGCTGTAATGGTCAGCGCACCGCCGCCCCCTAAGCCCCAAATGCCTAGATACTTGGGCAGGAACGAGGGGGGAGGAGATGCGCGAGGAATTCTCTTGCTGAGGGTAGCCATGGCCATGTCCAGCGGTAATGAGGCTAAAGGCGAGATGAAACCAGCCATTCGCAAGAAGTGGAAGAAGTGGTGCGGAGCAAGGGTACGAAGTAGGTCAGATCACATGATGGATGATGACATCATCGGTCACGTTTACGCAGAGGCCCCATTAGGCAAGCCGCAGAGCCTCGGGTTCGACAGCACGTCGACCTACAAGCATTGTTTGTTCCACCCGCCCGTCGTCGCCGCGCTCACTCGTCGACATGGCGTCAGAAATGACTCAAGTCAGGGCTTCGACGGCGTCTGTCGCGCCAAGCCCTTGTTGGCCCTTCGCTTGATGGCTTGGTGGACCTTGCACTGCCTTCACTGCTTTCTCAGACGGTCTTCACTGTTTTTCAGACGGCCTTGGCTGCTCTCTCAGACGTCTCCGGGAACCAACTCTTGCCGTGACTGCGCGGCGGCGACACGATGCCACGCGGTGGGAAACGCTTTCCCGCACCAGTTGGCTCCAATGACGCGGCTTCGACGAAACACGGAGGGCCAGCTTGATGCAGGGGTTCCAGTTTCCCTACGGCGGACAGACCCAAACTCAAACGAAGTAGGCACAAGCCATCGGTATCGGTAGCAAACTTCTCGCCGCCCGCCACACCTCTCCTTTCCTCGCCCGACGCAAACTCCCCGACGCAGACCCCTTCTCCTCACCTACAGGCGCCCCCCCTCGCCGCCTCTTCCCCAGGCGTACGCACCATGCCCAGGCCGGTCCTGCTGCGTGGGAGACTGGTGCTGCTGGCCCTGCGCCGGCGCTGGAAACTGCTGCTCTGCGTCGTCGTCGTGGCCGTCGCCGACGTGGCCACGCACGTAGGCCGCTTCGCCATCCCGCGGCCCTCCACCAACCTCGACGCGCCCTTCCACGTCGGCTGCCAGGACCCCGTGCTCAACGCCTCGGCCCGCGCCCCCGCCGCCCTCATCATGCTCGCCCGCAACGCCGACCTGGACGGCGCCCTGGCCAGCGTGCGCAACGTCCAGCACCAGTTCAACCGCCACTTTGCCTACCCCTGGGTCTTTCTCAACGACAAGCCCTGGAGTCGCGACTTTGTGGCTGCCCTCGGCGAGGCCGTGGCCGAGGATGGCGGCGGCGCCCAGGCGAGCTTTGAGACGATCCCGCCCGACATGTGGGGGTATCCGGACTGGGTCGACCCGGACAGGGCGCGCGAGAGCATGCGCACCATGCAGAGCCGCGGCGTCAAGTACGCTGGCGACGAGAGCTATCATCACATGTGCCGCTTCAACTCGGGGTAAGTCGCCATGACGACGAGAGACGCCGACCTGGGTGCTGACGACACGCGCAGCTTCTTCTACGACCACCCGGCGCTGAGCGACTACAAGTGGTACTGGCGCGTCGAGCCAGACATCTCGCTGACGTGCGCCGTCACCTACGACCCCTTTGTCGAAATGGAGCGCCACGGCAAGCGCTACGGCTACACCATGGCCCTCAGGGAGATCTCGGCCACGACCCCGTCGCTCTTCGGCAAGCTCGCGCGCTATAGGGCCGACGAGCAAATGCCCGCCTCCCCCCTCTGGACCGCCATGACGGCGCCCTCGTACCTGCCCTGGCCGCTGCGCCGCCTGCGCGGGTGGGCGGGCCAGTCGAACCTCGACGCCCGCGGCGACGCCTGGAACCTGTGTCACTTTTGGTCAAACTTTGAAATCGCAGACCTCGACTTCTTCCGCTCCCCCGCCTACCGCCGCCTCTTCGCCCACCTCGACGCCGACGGCGGCTTCTACTTCGAGCGCTGGGGCGACGCCCCCGTCCACAGCCTCGCCGTCGCCCTGCTGCTGCCGCCCCGCGAGGTCCACCACTTTGCCGACATTGGCTACGTCCACGACACGCTGCAGTACTGCACCCACGGCCCCACGCCCGCCGGCCTGGCCCGCGGCGAGTTGGTGCCCAACATGGTCGGCCGGCGCCGTGACGGCGGCGGCTTTGGCCCGGAGCTCGGGTGCCGGTGCAACTGCGACAACGGGGCCAAGGCCATCAGGCCCGTGTGCTTTAATCGCCTGAGACGGACCGTCATGTAACGTCTTGACCAACGTCTTGAATCTTGGGGGGGCGGCGTCTTGCTCGCATGCATTGATTGCACTTGCGAGTTGAAAGGGACTTTGTACGGCACTCTCGACTGTAGCTTGCGGGCGCAACCAACGAGGTAAAACTGGGCGTCGTGTTTTTACAGTGACCCTCGACCGGGGCAAATCGAGCACCCTCCTCTAGGCTACCCATGTACAGTTGCTTCGTCAAGTCCTGCTGCTAAGCGGCTCTGCTTTTCCCTCCTCCTCTTGGTCCGCACAACTAGATGCTACTTTCAAACATTAACTATGAATAAAGCCTCACGGCGTAACCCGAGGTACGCCTCTGTGCTGTGGTCTCTCCGGCTAGGCAGCCGTCTATTCCTGTGGGCGCCCATCTTGGCCGCGCCTGTCTTCAAACAGCAGACTCCAAGGTGCCCTGTATGGCCCCATATGTGACGCGGGAAACATCAACGCCCATGCCGCCCGCCATAGACCCTCCCAAGAACCCCCCGTATGGATATAGGCCGACCAAACCAGGATAAAAGAGGCAAGGAAATCAAAACTCCAATCGCTAGATGCAGTTCCGTCAAAGCTTCTGGGGCTCTCGGCCTAGGCCGCCATTCCGTTCAGCGTCTTGAAGCGCTCTTCAAACGCCTTGGCCTGCTCGTCAGCCAGCGTCTTCTGGAGACGCCTAGTCTCTCGGAGCGCCCCCTCGCGCTCCTCTTGCAGGTTCATAACCTCAATCTGCGCCTCGCTCATCTTGCCCACCACCTGCTGAATCGCCACCTCGGCATCCGCGAGCGCCTTCTCCAGCTCGTTGACCCGCTCTCGCAGCTCCTTGATCTGGCTCGCCTCCTCAAGGCTGGCCTGCGAAGAGCGACCGAACATGGCCGACTCGGACCGCAGTAGAGGCGCCTTGGGCGCAGACATCCGGCCGACACCGGATCCGTTGTCGATTCGGCGCAGCTGCTCGTTGTGTGCTTCGCGCAGCTGGGCAATCTCTTCCTCGTGGCGCCCCACCCGATCCTCCGACGCCGTCTGGGCTGCCACCAGCTGCTCCTCGAGCACGTGGAGGCGTTCCTGCAGGCCGCTGATGCGCTCCGAGTTGGCGTTGCGGTCCGCGTCGCCCCTCGCCACCGTGTCTGATACGCGATCCCGAAGCTCGGCATTCTTGGACAGCTGCTGTCGAACCTCGGCCGCCAGCTGCTCGACCCGTCGCGCCGACTCGCCGAGCTCGTCCGCCAGCCCCTTCTCTCGCCCCACGCTCTGGGACTCAATGTTCGTCAGCCCGCTGAGTTGGCTCTGAAGGCTGCCGGCATGTTGCTTGGCCGCGTCGCGCTCCAAGGTGGCGGCAGAGAGGGCCTGCTGCAGACGTTGCACGGCGAACTTGGTCTTTTCGTCCGAGACGCCGTCGGCCGAGTCCGTCTCCAGCGTCTTAATGCGATCCAGCGACTGTTGGTACGCGTCTTGGAGCTCTCGGTACGCCTTCTCGAGCGACTCGGACGAGATGGGCGCGGCCGTTGCGCCGCCCGCGCTACTCGAGCGGACCATCGACGGGGGGATGAGTATGTCCTTTTCCTGGAGCAGGCTGCGCAACGACGCAATCTCTTCCTCGGCCCTGTCGAGGTTCATCTTCAGCCCCACGAGGCCCTTTTCCATCTGCCACTTCTGCTCCAGCGCGTCTTCGGCCCGTCGTCGGAGGACGTTGATTTCGGTGCGCAGGTTCGCAATGTCGCGCTCGAATCCGGCCTTCTTTGGCGACTCGGCCAGCAGGCGCTGGCGCTCCGTCTCCAAAATCTTGATCTTCTTCTGGTTCTCGCGGTTCTGGAACTCCTGCCTCTCGAGCAAGTTCTTGAGCGCGCTGTGGAGGGCGTCGCGCTGGGCCTCAACGTCCTTGAGTCGTTCAGCAAGCTGCTCGCGAGACTCGGCCCGGACGTTCTTGACGCTTTCGGACCTCGACAGGCCGCTGGCGGCGAGCGGCGCGCGAGGACGAAACGAGCCCGTGGCCACCGAGTTGGACCTCGTGAGTCCGCCAAACTCGTCCAACATTGAGCCCGGCGAGTTTCGTAGTGTTGTGTTTTCCTGCTGCAGGGACTGGAGCTGCTGCTGCATCTTGGTCGATTCATAAGTTAGGTTGGTGTACGAGGCCGCCTCCGACTCGAGCCCCTCGACTCGGGCGCGCAGCTGCGGGACCACCTCGTCGCGGAGGTTGTCTCGCTCGTTGCAGGCAACTTGCAGCTCGCCCTTGAGCGCGGAGAGCAGATCCTCAAAGTTGTTCTTGGAGTCGCGCTCCTCTGATAGACGGCGCCTCAGATCCTCGCACGTGTTTTCCAGGTCCCTGACCCGGTCGTTGGCGTCTAAGCTGTTGATGTTGGCCAGATCCATCTCAGACGCCTTCATCGCCAGCTCCTTGATCTGCTGATCGAGGGCTTTCCTTTTGCCTCTCTCATCCTGCAGCTTGTTGGTCAGCTCGAGGCGGATCGAAGCCTTTTCTTGTTCGGATCGCCTCTGGATCTTCTCCACCTCGTCTCTGCTTTGCTCGTGGTCGCTCAGCTTGGCCGAGCTGTTGCCCGAGTCGGAGAAGTAGTCGCTCGTTCTTTTGCCGGGTGCCTGGGGGTTGCTGGCTTGGTCCTGGAGCCTGTCAACCAGGTCCTCCAGGTCCATCTCGCGCCGGATGGACGCGGCCAGCTCGGAGCTGATGGCCTTGAGCTCCTCCTCCATCTCTTCAACCTGGATGGACGAGAGAGCCTGTGAAGGCGGTGGCGTGGATAGATAGGATTCGCAATAGTTGATGGGGTTGGTCGTGACAGCATTGACCTGTGGAGAGTCGGACCAGGTCTGGTTTGCGCGCAGCGCGTCATCCGTCGAGTCCTTGCGCGAGGGCGACACAGAAGAGCGGATGGACGAGAAGTCGGTCACGGACGGTGACAAGTTGCTCCAGGCAAACAAAGAGGCGAATGGAGATGCCTGACTGGGAGACTTGGGCTGCGGCTTGCTGAGCCTTGCCGATTCGGGGGAGTTTGACTCGGAATTGGATTGGCGTCCGAGTTGAGCTAGTGATGTGTCGACTTGCTGGAGCCTGAGATGCGGCGGGACAGGTTTTGGCGCAAACATGGGAGGCGGGAGCAGATTATGATTAGCGGGCTCGGCGTCGTAACTCGAGTCGACGTCGTCGGAGCTGTCGTCGTCTATTAGGTTTGTAGAGGTTCCGTCGCCGGCAGCGTCTGTGTCGGAGGCGGATCCTTCAGATATCAGATCGTCATACTCGGACAGGACATCCGACAGTTCTTGTGCGGGGACTAGATCGGAGCCGTCGTGGTCCGATGGAATGTTGGGCGCGGCGGGCGTATCCGCGTCAGCAGGAGTTGTCCCTGTGGGAGATCTGGAATCGCGCACAAGGAATTCCTGTTAGACACAGGCACGTTTTCGGCATGACGGCGATCATGGCATTGGGGGCGCAAGAGCTACATTGGGCACTGCAGACAGGCAGGAGAGGAGGGGACAAAAGGTTGGCTCACTGGTAAGAGTGTCGAAGTGGACGGGCCAACGACGACGGGAAGTTGTAGAGGGTCGGACTGTCGAGAGTGAGAGGCCTGGCGAACCTCTGATGGGGCTGGTCGAGGTCGGTGACAAGTGAAGCAAAGGCGGACAAGGAGCGCACGGGGGCGGCAGTCGACGAGAGCGGCTTGCGCGACGGGGGCGAGATGGGCTGCAGCGGGACCGTTGAGGGCGAGGGACTAGGAGCCGCCAAGCTGTGACGGGCTTGTTGAAACGAGGAAACGGAGGACGAGAGCTTGTGGCGGTGCCGGGAATGGTGGGAGAGTGGACTTGTAGGATGGTGGTTGTCGTCGTGGTGCGGCGAAGGGTCGTCTCGGAAGATATCAGACGAAGCAGAGGCTGTATCAGGGTCGAGCACAATCGGGCTCGCGTGGGGAGCATGTCCTGGCGATGCCATATTGGGACGTGCGGGCGACCGACCGGCAACAATGTCTTAGCACGCGGGGGCGCATGAATCGGAGTCAATGATGGTGTTTGGTCGGGAGAGGAAGAGAAGGGGAGAGAGTTTAAGCAGGGACATTGCCCTTTGACGACGAGGTGAATGACAAAGAGTAGTAGTAGGAGCGCAAGCACGCGCCGAGGGAGGGAGGGAAGGGGAGGATGAGAGGGAGGGAGTCCGCCCAGGCAGGGGAGGAGGCAAACTGGGGGCTCCGTACGAAGTACCTAGTACATGTATCTGTACTCCGTTTGTAGAGTACGCGGCAGGTACAGCGGCACGGGTCTGCTGGACACAAGGAGAGCGACTCCGAAGTGACACGGGGAGGGCTGAACGGGCGCCACCGGGTACCTCGCAGGTCTCCGGCCGTACTCCCCGGGGTGGCTTAGCGCAGGAAGCATCGCCAACGTGCGCTGGGCCGTTGACAAGCTGGGCCGGCAAGTAACTAGGTACATAAAAAGGTCCTTGTCCATCCATGTACGCATATGTACCGATGTATGTACGGTACTAGCCAATATGCGGCACGCCAAGGCGACTCCCAGGTCCCCTTGGATAGGGAGAGACAGAAAAAGGAGGGCTGGCTCTAGCGTGGGGGGCCTAGGTTCGCGGTGGGGCACCCGCTTTATACAGCAATTTACGGCACTTGTTAGTTGCCCCAGCGGCGGGCAAGGGTCAAGACGAGGAGAAAATAGAATACTAGCACCCATTCATTTCATTACAGCGGTCAAGGGGTGGTGTGTCGACCGGGCCGATGACGGTACGTACTCGATACCCCGTACATTGCACATGATCAATCAGTCGGCATTGTGCGATGCAGCACAGGCCAGCTTGGCATCTCGAGGCGGCGCTTGGAGCTTGCGCGTGCACAGTGCGTCATGGCCCCGTGGTTGGCCGGTACCTGCACTAGCGCCAGGAACTTACGCCCACGGGAGACACCAATCAGCCGTTTGGTACAGCGGTTCGCCCGCCAAGTCGTTTTAGGCGCGCAAACAACGGTCGTGGCTAAGCCAACGAGGTGGGGGGTAGGTGCTAGCTAGGTGCCTAGCCCAATCCGATCATTGCATGTGCATACAGATTGTTGCTAGCCGAAGCAGGGGCCGTCGTTGTGCTTGCTTGCTGTCTAGGGTCGCGCTGGCCGTTCTAACCGACTATTGATGAATTAATCAAAGGGGGCATCAATCCACACAAAGCCAAAAAAAAGGGGGGAGAAAGAGAGAGAGGGAGAGAGCTCCTTTCCCTTGTCCCTCGTGCCCCTCCCTCCGAACCTGTTTGCCAGTCGTCGTCTCCCTGCTGGTGATCCGGCCTGGGCCTCATGCCATGCTCTTCCTGCAACAGGGCCAAAGAGTCACTGCCCCGTTTGGGGTTTCAAGGGAAAACCAAGCGCGGGCAAAAGGGCAGGCGTGAAACAGAGCACAGACGGGCCATGACGTGCACGCACTTCAAAATCTCTCTCTTTGCTTAGCCGCGCCGCCGGCATCCGGCCATGCAGCAGAGCCATGCAGCAGAGAAGAAGCCGTCACCAACGAACCGGACGCATCCTGCACTGCTCGTGGCCGCTCGAGACACACATAGCCGCTCGTTGCCTCACGGCCAAGGGACCCGTCATATGCTCGTGTTGCCTGATCACCTGATGTCTTTGCCTTGGCTGACCGGCCAATCAAGCATCCATGCCTGATCCTGACCCTCGAGTGTGAGTAGATTCGTGGACGTTAATTTCCTCGTCACAAACCGGCTACCAGAACATGTCTTGGCCGTCTAATGCGAGCAAAGGAGAATCGTCAAGCTCTGTGTCCTATCCACTTGATCAGTCCCCCTTTTCCTTCTTCTTCCACCTTTGTCTTCTTGGTCGCCCTTTTCCTTGAATACGTACGAATACTACGTACGAAGTACTGCCGCCCTGGTTGTTTGACGTGCCTCGCATCACGTCGCATCACCTCCATCACCTCCATCACCTCGCATAGCCCACTCACCCACCCTAATGCAAGCCGGAGAGGAGGGAGAGAAAGGGTGAGATATCCCTCACTGCCACGCCCGTCTCCGCTTTCGGCAGCAAGACGAAAAGAAAGAAGGAAAGAAAAGAGGCACACAGGAACCGCTGATTGTAGTAGTAGTAGTAGTACTAGTGTGAACTGTTCTGCTTCTGCTTTTTCTTTCTTTTCCCATGGCCCCCAATATTGGCCATGTGCGAGTACGTGTTTGGTGTCAAAGTTACATACATATACTTCGTAGGAACGAACGCAATGGTGTTGAGCTGCGCTAACATGTTGTGCAGCCCCCCGCGGGCAAAGGCGCCTAGGTACGTACATAGGTACCTATACATACACAGCATGCATGCATGCGTGAATGCAACCTCAATGCCCGTCAGCCGTGCCAAAAGCCAAGATTGTGCCTCTACGACTACGAATACAAATAGGGATAACCTATTGGCCCTTTTCAGCTCGCGTCCTTTTGGTTCCCCCTCGACGTCCGTCATGTTAGTAGACTCCTTCTCAACCACTGGATATTAGCGAATGCTAGACTCTGTCCACCGCCAGCTCATGACGTGCTTCACGCGACGATGCCTCTGCCTCCACACACCACCACTGGCCGGAGCGCGACCGCTCTATTCTCTATTGCACAAGCTTGCCTTCGGGCAGCAGTGCCCAGTAGCCAGCGCAGGAGCACCTCCGCTGTTGGCTCACGATAAACAAGAAGCCGGGCCTACCGGCTGTCGTAATGTCCTCCATGAGGGACGCGCATCTGGTGCATCGCCGCCATTGCGGCCCCGTCGCGCTTCGTTTGAGCTCGACCCGTCTGAACAGATCCACGTGTGCGCCCCTGGCCCTCCTGGTGGCGAGGCTGCGCTCATCGTCCTCCACCCCCAGAAGCGTGTAGTCGGCAAAGAATAGCGCGGCGTGATCCGTATCTTCCAGGAACGCCGGCAAATCCTTGGCCAGCAACTTCTTCATCACGGGCAAAAATGCCGGAGGCGGCGTCGCCCCCAGCAGCATGCCCAGCTCGAACTGCAACCGCGCCGACTTGATCGCCGTGTCCATCTGCTTGCCTTGCGGCGGATTGGGGCCGTTGTTGATCCACGTGGGCAGAAACGCCTTGTAGGCCTGCCGGACGTCCGATCCCACCACGTTGAGGAGTTTCTCAAACTCGGCCGCCTTGACGTGGCTCGACGCCGTCACTTGCTGCATCTTCTGGTAGGCCTGCTGCAGCTGGGGGTTCGGCGGCTTGCCGCTCCCCGTCTGATCTGCCACGGCTGACTGCCGCCGCCTGTAGTATTCGATTGCCCTGTTGCTCAGCCCTTGCAAGTGCACAATCCTGCGGCAGAGGGCAGACAAGAAGCCTCGGCTGCTAGAACACAGAATCAAGTGTAGAGATATGTTATTTCTCTCGTGCAGGTATGCCACCAATTCTGAGAACCGCGAGGGCGCCAGACGCTGCATAAAGTTGTCGTCAACCGTCAGTTCGAAGAGGCAACCAGTGAGCCAGGAGAGGAGATCGAGCGACCACTTCACGCAGCCAGCCAGCGCTTCCACGACTTCTGCGGTTGCTTGTGTCAATGTCCAACTGTTCTCGTCACGCCCGGGCGGCAACATACCATGTTCATCGAGAGGGGTGATGAATTCACGGACCGTAGGCGGAGTGTTGCTCGACAACGATATGAGAATCACCACGTTTCGAATGTTGAGATCCAGTGTCGCAAACTTGCTTTGGAACATTCTTTTGCTCCATTCGCCTCTGAAGCCCAGGCTGTTCATGATGCCGAGGCAAGCCTGCAGGGTCCAGTTCCTCATGAGACTATCGTGATGCATTTCCTCGGAGAAATCAACTTGGACTTTGAGGATGCGAATGAGCTCATTGACCCAGTCCTGAATAAATCCTGCGACGCTCAGCACTCGGTTTCTTGGGGATGCGGATGACGACTTACTCCTCTTGGTTGTCAGCGAATGGGCCACGGCGAGCACGTCATCGTAGTTGTACTGTTGCCATATACTGGGAGCGGCCATTACTGCCAGGCCGGCCATGGTAGCTGCGTAATGGTCTGTCTTTTCGTTAGCCCTTGGTCGTCTTTGGGCACCCTCGCGCAACAGTACCTTCTTGCGTGGAGTTGCCAATGTCACCCATGGGATAGTGCAGCTTGCTCCATCGAATTTTTCCATCATCGCCCAGCTGGACCATGGAACAGTGCGTCGGTGAAAAGGCGACCTGCAGACCTGGTAAAGCGTCAGTACAAGGGCACGGAAAGCAGGGTCGCACAACGTACATGGGCCGTCCTCTGGGAAATTCCAGCCAACTTGGCGCAGGCTCATGACTTTGGTCAGATCCCCGGTGACATAGAGCTCTTCAAACGAAAATCGATCGCGATACTCCACCGTCCCGTCCGACATGGTGAGCAGCAGAACCTTGCCGAGTTGAATGACCTGGAAGCCGACAACGACCTTGTTGATGAATATGGACTCGAGCTTTCGCAACCCGGTCGCGTTCGGCAAGTCTGACGAGATGCTGTTTCTGCGGCTCCAGAGCTGTTGAAAGGCTGTATGCAAGCCCTGACGTTCTTCAACGGCCGCCCACCGGTCCAGAACGCTCTGAGCTGTCTGGAAGGATCCTTCTGCGGTGGCTCGCGACCGGATGGCGACAATCATGGGCGGGACGGTGTTGCCGTGGTCCATGAGTGAGGGCAAAACGTGCAACTGAGACAATTCCGCCGCGGATGCGTCAGGGGTCGCTTCGTTTGGTCCGCTTTGCAGCCAGCTGGTCGAGGCAAGGTGAGCCACTACCAGGACAGGGTTCAACCGGGCATTTTGTGGCATCGGGTTATTGTCCGACGAGCTGGCTGGGCCGGCCCCCCATTGTATCTCAAGCTTCAATAACTTGAGGCTGAGGGCGGAAGTGGCGACGGCGATGAGCAAGTGCTCTGGAAAACGTTGTCAGCCACGGAGCGAGTGGCAGAGAGCAAAGGGGGTTCGAACTCTTATCCGAGACCAGCGCCGCATGGGTGACGAGCTCATCGGAGGACTTGACACTCTCGATTTCCAAGAGCGTCTCCTCCAACTTGTTGTCGTTTTGCACCCAGAGCATCTTGACCGTGCCACCAATGCAGACACGGAGCAAGGCACTCCTGGACGTGTGAGGGTGGCATGGCCCCCCAGCATGCACAAAGGAGGTTTCATACTGATACGAATTGCCATGCTTCTTGGCCGGTCCGTACATGATGTTGTACGGTTTCTGGAGTCGTCAGAAGGCGGGCCATGTGCCGTCGCGGCAGTGACAAGTGCATACCTGTGGGGAGACGACGGGCAGCCAGTGGCAGCCCACGACGGCGTGCCTGTCGTCGACGGCATCGTTGTCGCACGTTCGCGTGAAAGGACGGTTGAGAGCGCAGGGAAAGACGGCGATGGTGACCCTTCCAACAGCGTCGATGACGGCCAAGTCCGGGGTGTTAGCCGTGCTCCATTCCAGGTGCACCAAGGGGATGGCCGGCGAGCCCTTGATGGTCTCGACAGTGGTGGGCTCACTCAGACCCCACGAGCCGGTTTCGGGATGGCAACGCAAGAAGCGAAGCTTGAGAGACTGTCCATCCGGGGTCAAGTAGGCGATTGTGCCTATTCTCGACCAGGCGACGGCCCTGGGGTAAACGGTCAGTACAAGTCGTGCGAGGCTTCACTTGCGAGGGCCACTTGCTGGCAGCAGCCCCGGCTCCGCAGCTCGTCGAGCCGCCCGTGAAGCTGTTGAGGAAGCGACAAGGCGACATCATCGCCGAACAGGTCGTCGACGTCCGGAAGGTCCACGGGCATGGTGTCGTCAAGCATTAGAGGCATCTTGTGAGCGGCCATGGAACTAACTGGACACGGCAGGCCCCGTGTGAAGGCTCGAAGCTTGCCGGCCGAGCTAACGGAAGTCAGGCAAACGAGGACGAGGACGATGATGTTGCATGGACAAATTGTGGGACAGCGCCGAGGGTCGCCTGCCCGAGTTTTGACAGAGTCGAGAGTGGTCCGCCGGCTAAGTCTCGGGACGGCCCTTTGGGTCCTTGCCACCTACCTATTTCAAGCACTGCCTGCCTGTTGAGGGAGTCAATACCTACTGCCGTTTGGGGGGGATGTTACTCGAGATGTTGAGCTCGTGTCGATCTTACAAAATACCTAGTACTACTACGGCAGTATGTACTACCAAACTTTACCCATCTCGGCCCATTTCCCGCCTCTACCCCGCTAATCCACGCTTTTATTTTCTCTCTGCTTCTCGCAATTGCTTCTTCCTCGTTTCCCCCAATACTATATAACACGAAGGGCTCCTCGCAGACCCTCGCAGAGTGACGAGAACAAATTCGCCCGCCATGCCAGCAGACCAAAAGATTGCCATCGTCTCCGTCTACGACAAGACTGGCCTGCTGGACCTGGCCAAGGGCTTGGTGCAGCAGAATGTCCGCATCCTGGCCTCGGGGGGCACTGCTCGCATGATTCGCGACTCGGGCTTCCCCGTCGAGTGCGCCGACCCCCCGCCTCAATTGATCACGAGCTCGACTGACGAGGCTCGTGCAGGGACATAAGCGCCATCACGAAGGCCCCTGAGATGCTTGCCGGCCGTGTCAAGACGCTCCACCCCGCCGTCCACGCCGGCATCCTCGCCCGCAACCTCGAGTCGGATGAGAAGGACCTGGCCGACCAGAACATCAACAAGGTCGACTACGTCATCTGCAACCTGTATCCCTTCAAGGACACCGTCGCAAAGATAAACGTCAGCATCCCCGAGGCCGTCGAGGAGATTGACATTGGCGGCGTTACCCTCATCCGCGCCGCGGCCAAGAACCACAAGCGCGTCACCATTCTCAGCGACCCCAACGATTATGCCGGCTTCCTCAAGGAGCTCGAGCAGGGCGAAATCACAGAGACGAGCCGCAACCGGTACGCACTCAAGGCCTTTGAGCACACGGCCGACTACGACGCCGCCATCTCCGACTTTTTCCGCAAGGAGTACGCCGACGACCAGTACATGGCCCTCCGCTACGGCGCAAATCCCCATCAGAAGCCCGCCACCGCCTTTACAAGCTTTGACAAGCTGCCCTTCAAGGTCCTCTGTGGTTCCCCCGGCTACATCAACCTCCTCGACTGCCTGAATGCCTGGCCGCTCGTCAAGGAGCTCAAGCAGGCCCTGGGCAAGCCCGCCGCCGCCAGCTTCAAGCACGTCTCCCCCGCCGGCGCCGCCATTGGCCTGCCCCTGACCCCCGAGGAGCGCCAAGTCTACTTTGTCGGCGACATTGACGGCATCGACTCCTCCCCACTGGCCCAGGCCTACGCCCGCGCCCGCGGCGCCGACCGCATGAGCAGCTTTGGCGACATGATCGCCCTGAGCGATGTCGTCGACGTGCCCACCGCCACCATCATTTCCAAGGAGGTATCGGACGGCGTCATCGCCCCCGGCTACGAGGATGCCGCACTCGAGATGCTCCGGAAGAAAAAGGGCGGCAAGTACCTCGTCCTCCAGATGGACCCCGAGTACTCCCCCGCGCCCACCGAGACGCGCACCGTCTACGGAATCAACCTGCAGCAGCACCGCAACGACGTCGAAATCTCTCCAAGGTCGTTTGGCACAATCATCACCCCCAAGGACGCGGGGGCCCTGTCCGAGGCCGCCGCTCGCGACCTCACTGTCGCCACAATCACCCTCAAGTACACCCAGAGCAACTCGGTCTGCTATGCCGTCAACGGCCAGGTCGTCGGCCTCGGCGCCGGCCAGCAGTCGCGCATCCACTGCACCCGCCTCGCCGGCGACAAGGCCGACAACTGGTGGATGCGCTTCCACGAGCGCGTCCTCAACATCAAGTGGAAAAAGGGCACCAAGCGTCCCGACAAGAGCAACGCCATTGACCTGCTCGTCAGCGGCCAGTTGCCCCAGGATGGCCCCGAGCGGGAGGCCTTTGATGCAGTCTTTGAAGAGGTGCCCCCCACCTTTACTGCCGAGGAACGTCAGAGCTGGATGAAGCAGCTGAAGGACGTGTGCGTCTCCAGCGACGCCTTTGTAGGTCCCCCATAGCCCTGCTCTGCCCGCCCCTGGTGAAAACGCGCCTTTCCCGTGGTTGCTGATGACCAATGCAGTTTCCATTTACCGACAACGTCTTCCGGACGGCCCGCTCCGGCGTCCGGTATATTGCCGCGCCCGGCGGCAGCCAAAATGACGGCGCCGTCTTCGAGACGGCCGAGAAACTGGGCATAACGTTTGTCGAGCAGAACATTCGTCTCTTCCACCACTAATATCCCCTTTCCGTTTTCTCCTTGACCATTATGTGAAAGGGGCAAAGCTGGGGGTGCGGATACGGCGGGATGGAGGACGGGGTGAACGTCTTTGTGTGATTGAACGCGATGACAACCGGTTCAACGGCCAGAGCAGGGAGTGTTTTTCATGTATATATATCAGGAGACGGACGATGCGCCGGATACCCGCCCGCCGCCTCGACTGATGACAGATGACGGCAACATGTCAGATAGCTACCTAGGTACCTACCTATCTACTCTCACGTGTACGAATACGAGTTATGGCTAATCTCAGAGTCGTCGCTTTATTAATGGCCCGTACTTCAGCCTCACGACCAACGCGACATGGTCAAACTCCAAGGTAGTACCTTGGACCGAATGCTCGCATTCGAATAATCACCCTACGCCAATCTCTGGTCACTTCAGCGGCCGATCGAAGAGTGACGGCCATGTTAGCGCACGAGACGCCAGCGAGCGCATTGTTTGACGGAACATGAGTTGGCTTCTGGGCCCTGCGAGAGCGTCACTACGCCTCGGGAAGAATGTCCTGCGAGGACGGCACACCGGGGCTGGGCGGCCGGCTTCGACGCAGTCACAGCTGGCAGGGTCCCGTCGCCAGCGAGTCGTCCATGTTGCGGTCGGCATGGCGGTCGGCGGCGTCGTTACTGCATATGCCCTCGGACTCGGCCCGGAGACGGCGGAAGAGCCGAGGTGGAGGCGGACTGGGCAACGCCGTGTCCCCGCCAAGTCGTCGAGATATGCCGATAGAGAGACCATGCTCAAGGTACGTGCCCGGTGACTCGCGGACTCGCCCATGTGTGCTCAGTGTGTACACAGGCCGTCGACCAGATCCGCGGCGTTGTTGGCAACGAGGCTGTCAGCGTCGATGAAGCAGATCTCGAGGAGCACGGGCACTCGGACTGGTCCACGTCCAACACGGACGTGCGACCCGTCGCCATTGTGCGGCCGGCGTCCACCGAGCAGGTGTCGGCCATAGCCGCGATATGCACCAGGCACAAAGTCCCCATGGTTCCGTACGGGGCCGGCTCCAGCGTCGAGGGAAACTTTAGCTGCCCCTTCTCCGGCATCTGCATAGACCTGTCCGTCATGGACAAGATAGTCGCCTTCCACCCGGAAGACATGGACGTCGTGGTGCAGCCCGGCGTCAACTGGAGCACACTCAACGACGACATCAGAGACTCGGGCCTGTTCCTGCCCCTCGACCCGAGCCCAACGGCCTTGATCGGAGGCATGGTCGCCACCAACTGCAGCGGCACGAATGCCACGAGATACGGCACCATGAAAGACTACGTCGTCAACCTCACTGTCGTTTTGGCCGACGGCTCCGTCATCAAGACGAGGAACCGGCCTCGCAAAACGTCGGCCGGGTACAACCTCAACGGGCTCTTTGCTGGCTCCGAGGGGACTCTGGGCATCATCACAGAAATCACGCTCAAGCTGGTCACGGTGCCGACAAACGTCGGCGTGGCGACTACGACGTTTCCGACCATCAGGACGGCAGCAGATGCCGCCTCGGCCATTATTCGGAAGGGGGTCCCTGTGGCCGCCCTTGAGCTCATGGACGACGTGCAGATGGGAATCATCAATCGCAACGGGGGCGCTGGGGGCAGGACGTGGCAAGAGATGCCGACCTTGTTCATCAAGTAGGCCGCGATGATGCCCCCCCAAAAAACCAACGGCTGACGCCTTACGCCCAGGTTTTCAGGCACCCAAAACGCCATCGTCGACCACATTCAGTCTACCCGGCAGGTGGCCGAGGCTCACGGCTGCGTATCCTTTGAGTCTGCCGAGACCGCCGAGCAGATGGACTCTCTCTGGTCAGCGAGGAAGCAGGCCTTGTGGGCGTCTCTCGCCGTCCGGCCCGAGGGCTCTCGAATCTGGTCGACTGACGTTGCCGTGCCGCTGTCCCGGATGGGCGAATTAATCGGTTCGTTGTGCCCCTGATGATGGGCTGGGTGAGGCTGACGCCCGGGTTAGAGAGATCCCAGGAAAGGGCGGCGAGTCTTGGCTTGTTTACCAGCATCTTGGGCCACGTCGGCGACGGAAACTTTCACCAGATGATCATGTACGACCCTCGCGTCGCAGAAGAACAAAAACACGTCGAGGACTGTGCCGCTGCCATGGTGGACAAGGCACTTGAGATGGAGGGGACCGTCTCGGTGAGTCTGGCCCGTCGACACGACGCGACGAGAGTCGCTACTAAGTCGAGAGCATCAAAAGGGCGAACACGGCATCGGCATGGGGAAAAAGGTCAGTGTTTCTCGCTCATGGCTCACGAGCGGGCGCTAACATGGATTCCATAGCATTGTCTCGCACAGGAGTTGGACCCCTCGACGCTGGGGATGATGAAGGCCCTGAAAGATGCGCTTGATCCACAGTGAGGACCAGCTCTTACGACCCTGCTTGTCGGCTTACTTGTCACTGGCAATTCCAACAGAGCTGATGACTCGATCTAGCTGGCTCCTGAATCCGGGCAAGGTGTTTGACGAGTAGCAGGGTACACGGTTCGTTCCTCGGATGTGTGCCTTGTCTGAATCTGCGCCAAGATTGTCGCGGTGATTCGAGTTTGCGAGAGGCGGAGAGTAGGGCTCAGCGCCTCCAATGCTGTGCATCGTGTGGTGGCAATCTTGGGGCGTTCGGCAGCTTGCCCGGCGGGAGGCGACTGCAGCCGACCAACAAACAATGATGCAGGCACCACAGACGTCCCGGGCGTGTCGGCAGAGATTTTCGAGGATAAAAGTGCATGGGGAGCGCCCGTGCCAGATGGTGTGTTCCAGCACGTCCCGGGATGTCGTGAGGCTGTCTAGAGCAGTCGCCTGCTCTCTGGCGTTAACTGAAGCTGACCGCGCGGGCCTCGTAGGGCTGTGAAACTCTGCTCGGGCGCGTGCGGCTGTTGTGCGTCGGCCGGTGACAGAAGGAGAACTCGAGAGGAGGTTGTGAAGAGTGGGCCCTTGTGCATGGCTGCGCCCACGTGACTTTGGCCCAATCTCACCTTGACGACGGCGCTTGAACGACGTGGAAGCAGAAACGACGCAACGAGACGGAGTCGCCCAAGACACTGGTCCACAATATAAGCTTAAGCAATGGCTTGGGCCCACAACCTTGCAGACCGGCCGTTGCTCTACCTACAGTAACTACTTCGTACATTCTGCAGTTCACGATTCGGCCAAGAGATGCCGCCAGGAATCGAGCCGGGCAAATCCGGTGCCTGAACCCACCAAGGCCAAGTTGTCGCGAGGCCAAGTCCAGCGGCGCTCAAAGGAATTCTTGTTTCCAACGCCGATCATCTAGCCGAGATTTGTTGGGTGATGTCTACTGCAAGACCGGAGCAAGCCCCGGAGTGCAAATGCTCGGCCGCTAAATGCGTGTGAAACGGAACTACGAATAAGCCTCTGGAACAATAGAATTGTTCTTCGACAATGCAAATCTCTCCACCAGCCGGCGCCTCCGGGTCCACAGGGCAGCGTCTTGAAGCTCGTGCTCGTGCCTCGAAGCTAAAAAGCAACGGCCAGGCTATTGCGACCGACCACCATCATCGCTTGCTCGCAAAGCTCTAAGCCCATTTGACCCCAGGAGGCCGTTGTCTGTCCGCCCATGGGTTCGTGCCCGCGGCGTTGACTGGCAGGGACGACGGGTTAGTAGATAGGGGCTTGCCAAGGGAGTGATGCCAAGAGCCTCTCGACGGCTGCCCGAGTCCCCCATGGCGTCTTGTTTCTCCACCCGGGGTCCATAAACGTCATGAGCCCGCTGCTGCAGACGCATGGCCAAAGCATGCCCCCCTCTGGTAAGGGGCCGAGGTCAGTTCAGTGGCGGTAGGCGCAAAGTACTGCCAGTGCATGCATGTACATGCGTCTTCTCGCATACACGAAGGAGGATGCCGAAGGTGCAAGAAAGACTGGGTTGCATTGGGTTGGAATTGGGATTCTTTAAACCCCCCGAGACGTAAAAAAAAAAAACGAAAATAAGAAAGGCAGAAAGATGCAAAAAACCCGGAGCTGAAAAGGAGGCAAGGAAGAGCCAATGACGACGGCCGACTCACTGTTTGATTCAGGCAGGCACCAGCAGCTCTCACGAGGACGGACCTGCAGGTCTAGCACAACACTAGTACCTAGGTACTCTTTCCCCGCGCTTGGCCCCATCACGGTTGGCGTCAGTGCCGCTAAACAAAAGAAGCTTCCCTCCATCCTCCCTCGCCCACCGGGACCCCAGACCCCAGACAGCAGCAGCAAACGCCGCCACCACCACCAGTTCTACCCACCCCACTGGCACCCGATTCCATCTTCAGCCAACGCCATGGCGGCCGGCGGCGTCAAGGCCGCAAGGACCCGCACCAGCACGAGCAACGCCATGACGGCCAGCGAGAGCGGCAGCATCGTCGTCGGCAGCAGTCACAGTCGCCGTCGCCGTCGCCCTCTCCGCCGTCGGCCGCCAGGCAGCCTCGACCGTCCCCCGCGGGACCTGCTCGCCAGCAACGGCGAGGGCCAAGCCCGAGACGGTGGCCCGGATGATGGCTCCAACAGCCGCCGTCCCTTCTACCAGGCTCGTCCCCGCCTGCTCCAACATTGCCTGCGGCACCATCAGCGTTCCTCGACGTCACCCGATCGTCGGACCCGCAGCACCAAGAGCAACGCTCCCAACCCCCGGTCGGCCTGTTCTGATGGATGTCCCATGGATGTGACGCGGGCTGATTTCGAGGCCCTTCCTCCCACCGTCCAACGCAAGGTAAGCATGCTGCTCTTTCTATCCTTGCCCCATCGGTATCCGACCGTCTTTTCCATGATATCACCACCATCATCGTTGCAAAAGGGTGAAATGGCGCAGGGCCAGATAAATAAACAAAAGGGAGGCGGGAGAAATGAGAAAAAAAAGAAAGTCCCATGACACGGCTGGATTCCGGGTCTGGCCCAAGACAAGACACAAGCATCTTTCGTTGAGGCCGAGAAGGCCCCAAAAGAAAACAGAGCGGGACTACCTATGACGGGCGCCTTGGCGAGCACGGGATGCAGCCGCGGTCGGATCATGGCTGGGCTGCGTGCGTGATGTGCTGGCTGCACGGCTTGCTGGTGCTTACCTGCTTACCGCAGCGGCTCGAGGCCCAACAAGGTCGCTTGTGGCTTTGGGATGATTCCAGCGAATCATGCATGTTGCCCGTCAGTCGAAAGCTCAATCTCCTGCCCTTTGCCCTCTCCCCCCTTTCCTCTGTTAATTGTTCGTCCCGCGGCCTTGATGGGATGGTCGGATCCGAGCATCCTCTCCCTCTCCCTGCCGCCATGTGCGAGGCGTCCTTGGGACGGTCAGGCCAGAGACGCGCAGTCAAAAAGGAAAAACACCGACGACGGCGCCGAGTCATTTCTTCTCCACAATTGCTCCGGACACGCGACTGGTCGGTTCCACCTGTTTGATCTCCCGCTGTCACCACGTCGATCTGTACATGCGATACAGCACAGTGTCAGTCGCGTCTCACCAGGGCAAGAAATGAAGCGCCGAGGCTTGCTTTTGGCTCTGCATCATCGGTCCTCTAGCGAGCCCGTGATGGATGGAGATCATGACGATGCAAATGGCCGACGGCGCCAAAGACGAAACATGCTGGCCTCAAGACCAGCCGGCTCACGACGACGACTGCGCCGAGTGGGCCTTTTTTGTCCGTGCCGAGCCCTCGAGGCCCTTGAGCCCTTGAGCCCTTGAGGCCCTTGAAGTCTCAGCATTCCTCTGTGCGTACGCGCAGGTCTCGGCGACATGGCTCGTGGGTCGCCATGCTCCATCCATGCGTCCATGCATCTCTCTCTCTCTCTCTCCTCGTCTGACGAGGCGCCGTGAGAGAGGGGGGTCCTGCTTGCTGTTAGCGTTGAGACATGCCATTCCCCTGGGAGTCTACCCGTACTGCTTTACATCACGCAATGCGTCGATGCGCTGCCAGTGCATAGTTATGTCAGTACATGCAGTCTGCACGGTAGGTACTGCATACACGCTCCACGTATCTGCACGGAGCACGGAGCATCCGTACTCTATGGAGCTCGGGCTCTTCCCTTGATATGCTCTCCAAACAAGTTACATATCAGCAGCATGTATGTATGAAGTACTCTGTACAGTCCAGGCAGAATCGAAATTCGCTCCCCTCGTTTCTCACTCGCTCGCTTCATCTCTCTGCATACCTCGTCTTCTCTCTCTCTCTCTCTGCTCTGCCTGCCCTGCCCTGCCTGCCCTGCTCTGCCTGCCCTGCTCTGCATCACAAATACACAAATACACAATTCTCCCCTGCTCTCGTTTTCTTTTTAATCCATCCGTCGCCTCTGTGCTGCAGCTGACCGTCGACTCCTGCCTCCCTCCTCCCTCCTCCCCAGTACTTCTCTACGCTCGAGCGCCTGCGCATTGCTCGAAATCCCGTCAACCTCAACACCAGCACCGCGTCTCATCGTCGCTCGGCGTCCTTGCCCCCGTTGGACAAGGATACACGGCAACGACGGTTCAGGCTGGGACATAGTTTCGACCGTCTTACCGCCGCCCGTTCCCGTCACACTTGGCCTCCCCTCGTCGCCTCGTCCAACGCGACCCATACGTCCAGAGCCCGCCGCCATCAGAGCCCCGAGCAGCTATCCCTCGGCCGGCGCCGCCAGAGCGACATACTCGATGCAACTGACGAGGCGTGTCTGAGGATCGGAAAACGTCATCTCAAGGTCCAAGCCCTGGCCCACCAGCTAGAAGGCTCGACTTCTCTTCACCCAGCGGCCAGCATGCCGACGGCCGCAGCCAACCAGCCCCGCGGGGCCACCCACACCGACGACACGGCCGACGGCCTCTACGAATGCTTTCGATGGCTCGAAGAGGACGATACGCTAGACCTCCGGCTCTTTTTGGACGACTACCACTTCAATTTGCGAGAGGAAGTCCTCGTCCCCAACAAATCCCAGGGCCAACGCCCCTCTTTCCGCCGACACCTATCCATCTCCAAGCTGCCCTTTGGCGGGCGCGTGTCGGGCACCTTTCACCGCCCGGAAAACAAGGACGACGTGGCGCCATTGTCCCCAAACAGCCCGGCGCTCGGATCCCCTGGCCACGCCCCCAGGCGGTCGCGCGCCCTGTCCCTGATATCTCCCAACAAGCAGTCCCTGCCGGATGTGTCAGCCGTCATGGACCCCACAGCCTCCCACTACCAGGACCCCGAGGCACGGATGAAGCTCAGGGTGTACCTGGCCTCGCCCCACAAGTTTGACGAGGCAATCGAGTTTGGGTTCCCCTCGATGGACGCGGTGCAGAACCAGGAGCACCTGAACCACAGGAGGATGGGCTCTCAAGAATCCCCCAAGCTGCAGACATTTCTCGAAGACGATGCGTCGTCCATGTACAGCGAGGCATCAGCCGCAGACCCCGAGTCGCCGAGGACGCCAGAGGCGGCTGAGCATGCGCGCGGGAGCCACGACAAGGGTCCCGGGCTCAAGGTCGACTGCGCGCAAGCCCCTGCATGTTCGCGCGAAATGACGCTGCGCATGACGCTGACGCGCCCCGACCTGCGCTCGCACGAAGGCCAGGCGTACAGCTGGCAAAAGGGCTCGGTGGACTGGCGGTCGCACTCGCGGGACGAACCCCTCTCCCCGCTCTTGTTGGACCCCAAGGAGAGCATCGAGCGGCAGTTGGCGGCCATTGACCAGGAAGAGCTCGCCAATGAGAATGGCGTCGTCAAACGCTTCTGGAAGCGGGTGCGGCGGACATGACTGACTAGGCCCGCCCACCACGCGACCCATGCGCGGGCGCAGCCACGACGGCCTCTTTTCTTTTACAAAGTTTAATCTTACCCCCATCATGCAATGCTTGTGATACCCTGGTGGGCCCCTCAAGGGGCCAAAGGGGGCGGCGGGCCAAGGCTGCTCGAGGGGTTGGGGATTGTATGCAGCCAGAGTTTCGGGCCTTGTCTTGTCACTGGGAGGAGTCTCGAGGAGTTGGCTTTGCTTGTGGCTCTTGCACTCTTGCATATCTAATTCATGGTACGGGATCATGGCTATGTCTAGGGTTTATTTATCGATGGACGGATTTTGTGTTCTCCGGGGACGAGGTGGGCGAGCAAGATGTGCAGTCCAATGGCGGGGCGAATAGACGAGATTGCCAGCCAACAGCCATGACTCTCGTGATCAGGGTGACGACGTTGCGGATGAGGATGAGGCGTCATGTGCTTGGCTGCCATGTGGCGCGCCGTTTGACCCACGTTAGACGTGTTTCCCGAAGACACGGGCTTGACGGTGCGCCGCGCCCGCTGGCCACGTTTGGCGGACGGCCGTCGGATGGCCGGCATGGCCGTGATTGCCGTCGGACAGCTCTTGCTTTCTTTTCTCCACACGTCTTGTCCTGGTCGGGAAAACCGCCTCGTGCCTCTCAATGCCCGTCGCGGCCCCGTCATGCAAAAACACCCACTGCAAAGCAAGCAACAACCTTGAGCTGTGTTTGCGAAAAGGAAACTGCCGGGCACAGCGCTGCGCCGTGGACTGACGCCGTGGACTGAGAATGCCGCCTCCTGCTTGACTCGCGTCTGGCACTCGTGCTAGGTACATACATTGTGCACACGACGAGGCCCTGCTCATCTGCCACCGCCTACGAATACAGCAAGCAACTCACACGACTGCTCACGCCATTACACAGCACGCAACGTCCATCTATACCCATCAAATCATGCAATGACGCCGTCCTCTCCCGTCCCGTCCGCATCCATGTTTTTGGGCCTCGACAAACGAGAGCCCCATTCCCTTCGCCTTGCAAATGGTCCCAGCGAGCAGCGAGCCGTCCTCCCCAGCACGCATTATCCAAGACAAGGAGCAGAGATGGAAAGCAAAACACCCGCTCAAGGCCACTGGTGCTGGCTCTCTTTCAGAGGAAAAAAAAAGAAACTCTCGCCTGTCTGGACCGTCACACCTCGTCGTCGCTGTCGTCGCCCAGGAGCTCGCCCTCGTCGTCCACCATGTCGTAGTCGCTGCGGCCCCGGGCGAAGCTGTCGCGCGTCGTGAATCTCCTGTTGCCGCCCGAGAGCCAGCCGCCGCCGCCGCCTCGCACCCGGTCGTACGTGCCCGCCACCGAGCGCCACAGCCTCGACGCGATGAACGGGAGCGCCACCGCCACCGCCGCCACCGCCGACACGGCCACGACCGGGTACTTGATCCACGGCCGGTCGCTGTCAAACGTCGACGAGTGTTCCCCCAGCCGGATCTGGCCCAGCTTGCCGTCCCAGTTGCGGTACACGTACCAGCCGACCGCCGCCGCCGCCGCAAAGGGTATCAAAACGGCCAGCAACACGACAAAGCCCGACGTCCGGTGCTTCCTCTCAAACTCTTCCTCGTGCCCCTCGCAGGCGTGCTCCGTCGACGTCTTGTCCAGCTCGTTGCCCCCCTGGCACGTCGACAGGGGCACCTTTCGGTACCCCGTCGGCTCGAACCAAGACGTCGCGTTGGGGTTCTTGGCGCACCATTGCTCGCCCGACAGCGGGTCGAGGCCGGCTACCAGCGTGCATTGCCCGTGGTTGTCGAGCTCGTAGTTGAAGGCGCTGTCGTCTTGTTAGCTTCCCAGCCACCATCGGGGCACGCTTCACTCGTCCCGCACTCACCATTCGTAGTCTCGCCGGCTGCACGCGCAGTTGGCGTGATCGTAGAGCCGCTGGAGGCTCTGCTTGTTGTAGCACATGCGGTCCGTCTTCTTGCGCAGATACTTGGCCACGTGCCCAAAGAGGCAGTCGTCGTCCTGGAGCGGGTGCTTGGGTGACCAGAGGTAGTAGTCCGACTCCGACTCCGACTCCTTTTTCCACTCGCACGCCTTGTTCGTCAGCCCGGAAAAGTCGAGATTGACCGAAAACATCTTGTCCTTGCCCGACTTGCACCACAACAGAAAGTTCCGCGACGTGCCCGACTTGAGCGTCGTAATGTCGACAACCGTCACGTCGCTCTCCGAGAACTGGTGGTCCTTCCACGTCTTGCCCTCGTCGAGCGAGTACGAGACGGCCTTGGCCTTGACAGGGTTGGCCCGCGTGGCCCTCTGCACCAGCACAATGATGGATCCCTGGTCGCCGTACTGCCACGACCAGTTGCCCTTCTTGACGTTCGTCCACGTCAGGCCCCCGTCAGTCGACAAGAAGGTGTCGGCGTCCTTCATGTCGCCCAGGCTGGGTCCCACGTTTCCGATGCCAAACAAGAGTCCGACGGCCGTGTCCGCCGCAAAGGTCCGCCGCCTGTCGTCCCGTTCGGTGAAGTGGTGCAGGTGGAGCGCGCACGAGCCGTCTCCCTTGGAGCTGCTGCATTGGTACGCTTTGCCGTCCACGTCCTTGGGCGGGGGGGCCAGGAAGCCCCATTCCGAGCCGTCATTGTGCGAGATCTTGGTCTGCAGATTCTTCTTCCTCTCGCCCTTGTCCGTGTTGGTCACCACGTTGATGAGCGTCACGCCCTCCAAGCCAGCCACCTTTTCAAAGTCGACGTACGTCTCCTCGTTGCAGTTGACGTTTGTTGCGCTGACGACGTAGCTCGTGCCGTTTGAGTTGCTCCTGATGATTGACCCAAACTGCCGGTCGACTCCGCCCTCGGTCCTCACAAACAGATTGATGGCGTGCGTCGAGCTGTCGAGCAGCGTGTACTGGTTTTCGTGACCCTTGCGGAAATTGTGAGGATAGTGCGCCCTGTCGAAATTCTTGCCGTCCAGGCTGGCCAGCGCGAGGAGGTTGCCGCTCTCGTCTTCCTTTGCCGCCAAGACGATGAACTCGCTCATCGTCGCAAAGTTGATGACGTCGCCCTGGTGCATGGCCTTGTCCTCGAAGAAGAAGTCGTTGCTCGACACCACCGTCATTGGCCCCGTCGTCTTCTCCTGCTTCCTGACGAGGCACACAATCTGCCTCAGCTCGCGGAAGTTGTACGCCGAGTTGCCCGTAAACTCACACTTTTCGGCGTAGCGCTGAATCGTCCTCCAGTTGTCGCCGCGGTCCGTCGACAGGGAGGCTTCCTTGTGGCACGACTTGCTGCTCCCAACCTCCTCGCACTTTTCGCCCAGCCAGATGAGCCAGTCCTTCTTGTCCGGATGGAAGCTGAGATGAGGCTCGCCTGGCAAGGGCTTCGTGGGCGCCGCAAACTTGTGGAACGATCGGCCTCGGTCCATGGTGTAGAGAACCTTGTCGTCCTTGGCCGTGAAGAAGACGACGTCTTTAAAGTGGGGGTGAGGATGGATTCCGTCCACGTTTTCCCCCTTGAGGATGCGCTCCCACTCTTTACCGTGGTCATGAGAAATCCACAGTCGGTTTTCCACCTTCATGCGTCCGTTGGCCTCGTACTCGGCCGGCCGCACAATGACGGTTTCGTCCGTCGAGGCGCTCGCGTCGCCCCTCTCGAGGTAAATCTTCTCGAAATCCTTGAGATCTGAGTCGAAGACAAACTGCTTGCTGGTGACCTTGTCGTTGGCCGGGGGGAGCGGGGCAGAGATGCCATCGGAACAGTTCCTGTCCACCATGTCGTCCTTTTGCGCCCCGTCGACTCGCTTACACGTGTCACCAGGAATGATTCTCCACCCGCTTGAGCCCTTGAATGAGCCGTGGGGGTCCTCCTTGCAGGCGTCGTCCGGCACCGGGACAGGGCCGGCTTTCGTGCACTTGGTCTTGTCCTTGGGGTCCCTTTCGAAGTTGTAGTCGCACTCAAAGTCGGCGTCGGAGCACTCGCAGTCCTCCAGCTTGGGAACCGGGTCTTTGAATTCGCTCTTGACGAAGCATTCGGCCGACTTCTTGCGGCGCCGGTAAGTCTGTTTGTGGCCCATGATGCACGTCGGGTTCCCGTCCTTGTCCACGCGCGCATGCCAGTCCTCCATGTCGCCGTCTCCACACTTGCGCTCGTGGAGGCCTTCGAAACTGATGGCCACCATGTGGTACGTTCCCGACCGCTCTCCCAAGAGAAGGAACTTGAGGCTGGTGGAGTCTTGCGTCGTCGTCAAAAAGTCGGGCTTGATGATCAGGTCATTGGGCAAGGTTGCCTTTTTCCAGTTCTGGCCGTGGTCCAGCGAGTAGGACAACTCCTTGACGTCCTCCTTCTTGGAGTCCTTGACGGCTACGAGAACGGATCCCGAATCGCCGAATTCATACTTGTGAGGGCCGTCGAGCGCCTTTGCCCAAGTCAACCCGGCGTCGTCGGAGACGTACAGGTTGGCGTCGGTGAACTTTGTGAGCTGCTTGCCCACGTTTCCGTTGCCCATGACGAGTCCCGGTGCCGGGCTCGAAAACACTCGACCGACATTGTCCAGCTCGGTAACAGAATGAAGGTGAAGCCTCTCTTCACCAACCTTGACCTCTTGAAATGTCCTGCCGTCATCAAACGTGATTTTGGTCACAATGATCTTGTCGGCACCCTTTTTGCTGACCTCGGCGCCGTTTTCGACAGTATTGATGAGAAAGACGCCCTGGATGCCCGAAATATTTTCAAAGTCGACATGACCCTTGATGTTGCGGTTGGTGTAGGAGATTTTTTCGGTAAAGTAGGTGCCGTTGGAGTTGCTTGTGAAGAGAACGCCCATTGGGGTCGATGGCCGAGACGTCATGACGTCGATCTGGATGCTGTAATTGGTGCTTTCGAGAACCGTGTAGGCCTCTTGGTTGATCTGGTGGGAATGGTCGTGGCTGTCGTCGTTGGGGAACATGGCGCGGTGCCACTTGATGGTGTCGTCGGTGACGTACAGGGCCATCTCGTCGCTGCGTAGCGAGGCCGTGGCAACGACAAGGTACTTCTTGACAATGGCCAAGCTCATTACGCCGGACACGCCCTTGGCCCCGTCGACGTTGGGCTCAAACTCCTGAATGTCCTTGCCGGACACGGCGTAAAAGGCGTCGGAGACGAGCAGCCGCTGGTCCTGGCGGAAGAAGGAGAAGGGGTCCTTGACGACACACAGGGTCCTCGTCTTGTCGAGCTCGGCGTCGCCGGTCGTAAACTCCTTGGACGACCTCGCCCACCAGCAGCCGACGGTGAAGGATCGGAGCAGCTTGACGGATTTGAAACCGTCGAGGGTGTAGAGGGCCTGCTCGTCGCAGAAGATGCCCTCGCAGTCCATGCCGTTGAATATGATTCGGTTCGGGTCGTCGGCGTGGAAGATGAGGATCTCGGGCTGGAACTTGCTGGGGAGTGACTTTGTGTGAAACTTTGTCCAGCTGTCGCCTCGATCGTCAGTCTTGTAGTGGTTGCCGCTCGGAGTCATGACGAAGGCGGCCTTTGTATCGGCAGAGTGCATGACGAGGAAGAAGGACTGGCCCTCGGGGATGGAGTCGACGCGGGACCAGCTGACGCCGGCGTCGCGGGAGCGGTAGACATTGCGCTCCTCGATGTCGTGGAAGATGACGACGTCGCTGTCTTGGAAGTAGTTGAGATAGAGCGGCGGGTGGTTGAACTTGTTGACGGATATGTCGGGCGCATCCTTTGCAAGCGCCAGCGTCCACAAAAGGGACACGAACAGCAGGATGCGCCATGCTGCCACCACCGCAGGCCTCATGGTTGGCGAGGTGCGATCTGGAGCGCGATCATGGAAGAGGCGGAAGGGGAGGGGCAAGGAGGCACAGTCGCCAGGCTCGGCGGAAGATGGACGAAGAGATGGCGGGCCAGCCCGGGATGGTCGGTGATGAGGATTTCAGAGGATAGAGGAAGAGGTCGACGTGGACGTCGGAGGCGAGACGTTGGGGGGATTTGAGATGCCGCGAGCTAGGGCGGGACCAAGAGGCCAAGTCAGTCGCTAACTGCGGAGCTGGGGGCCCAGGTGGAGGCCGAGTAGCCTGATACCGGGAGGACAAGTACCGCAGCTGGCCGGGGAGGTGCATGAGTCGGCGCAAGTTACGTCAGCTACAGGCGTTGCTCGGTTGTTTGCAGCTGGGTGAGACTTGCAGCAGGTGTCACAGGCCAGCGAGTGCGGAGTATCCGGGCGCTGTCTGAGCGGCGGCAAGCAGCATTGGAAGATTGGATTTCTTTGGAGAGAAGAGCAAGCCGAGGGCTTGGGGAATTTTGGAATGCCATGTCACTTCTTTGCTGGCGGCAACGAGCTTGTCGGACGGGACGCCTGATGGTCTGATTCAGCGATACCTACGAAGTAGGTATAGAGTAACCTACATATGTACGAATACGATCGTGGAAGTTTGCTCGCCCTTTATGCAGGTCATGACTACCTATGTATGTGGTGAGTTGAAACAGGGTCCCGTCGAGTCTGTGACACACCAAACGGGTTTCCAAACCTGTCAGCAGCATGAGAGCAGCAGAAAAGAAGGGGAGAGAGCAGGGGCTCCAACGCAAACTGGATTTAGGTTCATGTGAATACGAATAGTACTATGTATACATGTAAGTCGTACGTACCTAATAGTCCGACGAGTAGTAATAAGTGCGGCAAGGTGGATGCTGCTGTGGAGATCCTAGGGGTCATGCATTAAGAGGGCATGCTTGAGGCGTAGGAAGCTGATCGATGGGATCACCCCAGCACGAGAGGCTGACTAATGAGGACTAGGGCTCAACAGCTGCCGACTGACTACCTACCTACCACAGTGTGGAGTGATTACTTACGAAATGAAATGCGGACATGATAGGTATAGACGAGCATCAAGAGCGCATCGTCAGCTCGTCCCTGCATGTGCTGGTAGTCAAGCTACAACCTTGGCATTCTCCCTAGTAATCCGTAGTACATATGTACTCCGTACTCCGACAAGGGCCTGCCTGGGCAACGACAAGCCGCGGGCGTGTGCATGGATTGGAAAAGGGGTCCTGACCTGTCACTTGTCTTGGCACTGTGCTTTGCCGCGTCGGCGACTCGGCCAGTGAAGCTTCGGCGTCGAGACTCGGAAGAAAGACTGTGAATGTATTCTGTACTACGGATACGAAGTACCCCGCCTGTAAACACAGGCCTGCGGTGGCAGCATGATTGCGAAGCCTTCTGGAGTATCTCGAGCTTCCCGCCGTGGAAAGGGTGTGTTGGCCGCCTGGAACCCAGCGGGCTGCATGCAGTTTGTTAGAGGTTCGTGGTTCATGCCTGATCAGGCAGGCGACTTCTTGCGCCACAAGATACCTGTACCAGGGTACGTTTACCTCGTCAAATCACGAGGATTTCCCTCAAGTGCCACAACTTGGGTAGCTATCTTATCTAATCATGATTCGCTGCTTCCTTCCTTGCCAATCCGCCCCAAAATCTTGACCCACCACCTCCTTCATTTTGTCTTCATCTCTCGCTCTCTCTTTTCTTCTCCTTTTCCCCGTCGTTCGCTCACTCTCTCGCGCAACTCGCGGCTCAGCCCCCTCACCCCTATTCCCTCGCCTCTTTTTATCGACGAGGTCGCTTATTCTGCTCTCTATTCTTTGCTTTCCGCCCCTCCAGGCAACGTCTGCCCACCTCTGGAAAACACCATCACACACACCCCACAAACATCCTCCCCCACCGACGACGCGTCAAAGCAACACATCGCGCATCCAAACAACAAGGAAAACCTCCAATCGCAATCGCAATCGCAACAACGGAATAATCATCACAATTCGCCTGCGCCATGGCTTCTGTTGCGACTTACCAGCAGTTCCTGGCCGCCCCCAGCTCCTCGTTGTTGGCGGACAAGGCCACGCTGCACTATGTCACCACCACGACGGCCTTCTCTGGCGCCACTGACATCCTCAAGCACCTCAACTCTCTGCAGAGGCAGGTCAGGAAGAAGAAGCAGCATGTCCTCAGCGTCATAGACGGCAACCATGTCATCGCCCTCGAGGTCGACACGGACCTCGAGTTCCTCACGAGCGGCGGAGCCTACCTGCCGGGCCTCGACGACAACTTCTTGTCCGACCGCACTGCCCAGCTCGCCATAGTACGTATGCGCCTGTCTCGCTCTGGGACGTTGGATCAATTCACTTGGCCGACGAGATCCATCCGCGTGCAATGATACTGACCGGAACGCTCCTGCAGATGCACATTGTCGCCTTCGATGCCGACGGCAAAATCATGCAAATACGCCAGCAATGGGACCAGGCCTCGCTTCTCAAGCAGCTCGAAATCATTGGTAGGACGGGCCGCAATTGGCCCATCAAGGACAGCAGGGACCAACTCTCCATGATTCGCTCCTGCCTCGAGTCGGCTGGCCTGGCCGCTTCCTCGGCCAGCCAAAGCCACAACGACATGGTCGTTCGAACTCGAGGCCTGTCGGCCAACGCCCTCCGTGATCCTCACGCGTCGCTTGAGCTCTTCGCTCCGCGCGAGCAAATCGAGGCTGCCGAGCCGGCTTCCGTCGTATCGCCTTATGCGGGCAATCGACCCCGGCAACGCGGCTTCACCGAGATTTTTGGCGACGAGCCCCATGGTGAGCACGCTCTCGATGCCCTCCGCAACCGGTCTGCATCGCCCAGCAAGGTCGGCCAGGGCAAGAACTACCAGCCCATGCGTATCTTTGATGGCCAAGAACATCGCGAGGAGGAAGACGACGAGGCTGCCGAGGATAAGGGTAAAAAGTCGTATATCCGCCCGAATCCCCGCAAATACGAGCACTTTGACATGGCCGACGGCCCCGACCCTCAGGACAAGCCCAAGGCCGGCATGGGCCTCAATGATCGCAACAAGTCCAAGCACGACAGCCAATGGTCGTTTGATGACTTCGTCACCCCTCAGAAGCCGAAGCCGTCCAAGACGTACCGCCATCAAGATACCCGCAACTGGAACACCGAGGCAAACAACCTTGATGAAAACACCAAGGCCGCTGGCAAAGGTCGCCGAGACGCCGAGACGCATTTCAAGCTTCAGGATGACGGCGAGTGCCTGCGCCGCCAGGAGCGGCCGGTCTCTAAGCCGCGGGGCCCGGGGCACAACGAGGGCGCTGGACTGTACAAGAACAACATCAACCCCGGTGACGCCACTCCGAGCGCCCAGCGCGCCTTGGGTAACATCACCAATCTGAAGGATCGCACCCAGGACTTGAATCCCCACTTCGCCATGACTGACGATTCCCCCTCGGCGCAGCAACAGCAGCAGCCGCATGCCGTTCCCGAGGGTCGCCAGAAAGCGGTCAAGATGATGGACGCCAACTGGTCTTCTTACGACCAGTCCCCCTCCTCTGAAAAGGAGAACCAGCCGCGGTCCGGCCAGGCCAAGGACGGAGCCCGGATCCACACCGCCGGGGACGGCGCGGGGACCAAGAAGGGCGGTATCAGAGACTTTCTGCGCGTAGGCGAAAACGAGGACAAAGAGGGCATCCACATTGCGGGTGACGGCATGGGAGGCAAGAAGGGCACCGACAGGAACTGGCTCTTTGGTGGCGACGAGGAAGCCGAGGCGCCCAAAGCGCCCACGTCACGGAAAGGCAATGCAGCGGCGGCCGGCAAGAGCTTTTGGGGGTTTTAAAATTCAAAAGATGAGGCAGGCTCGGGCACACGCATCGGACCCCGGTTAAGGACACCTCAGCAGGAGGTGTGTGGCCACTGACGACGGCACGTCTGCACGCTGCTCACGATTCATGAGACGAGCCTTTTCTTGATTTGTTGGTTTCTCTGCTTGGACAAGCACCCAAGTCAGGACCGACACAGTATATGGATTTCCGTCTGGTTCGCCTGCTTTCTTTATTTTCGTATGTGTATTTGTTGTGTATGTACCCGCCGCCGATGGGTCTCCGTGAACAAGTGACGGCGAATTCACCATGTGGCTACGTGCTTTGGGTTGTGACCGAGAGATGGACGTGAGCAGACCTCGACTCGACTGCGTGTCGCTCGTGCGCCGTCGCGATGGTGGCTTGTGTAGGTACAGATATGGACTAGGTAAAGGCAGGCATCATGGCTTGCGGCGGAAAACTGGAGAGTGCTACCACACACGAACTGGCGTAGGCGCGGTATGTCGCTCTATGGGTTACATACCGCGTGGCCGCTCCGAAACGCCTCGCCTGAGCGATGGATGACCCTATACATGCGGCCCTGCGAGTTCAACTCGACAAGGGCGGCGACCAGAGAGAGAAGAAGCATGCGGAAAGGGGAAGAGGCACGAAAAGGCCAAGGGCCCGCCGCCGGGCTAACAGATGAACTTGTAGAAGCGCTTCCAGCGGGGCCAGGCGGCGCGCTCGCCGCGCTCCTGGGCCTTGAGGATGGGCAGGTTGAAGTCGCGGCGGCCCGTGTCGACGTCCATGTCGCGGACGCGGACGTAGGTGGTGCGGTAAAAGAGCTTGTGCAGGGCGTAGAAGAGGACGACGATGGGGACGCCGACGCACTTGAGGAAGAAGCTTTGCACCACCTCGCTGCGCGTCATGGTCTCCCACTTGATGGGGAAGGCGCCGACCCAGAACTGGGCGGCGAGGATGCACACGTTGAGCACCAGGCCGACCCAGGAGCCGGCGACGCCGACCTGCGAGACAAAGGCGATGTCGTCGAGGCTGCGGCCGCGGAGGGCCCAGGCGCGGCGGAAGCGGATGTGGCACAGGCAGATGGAGGCCCAGGTGAAGACGGTGGAGAGGCCCGAGATGGCCAGCAGCCAGTCGAGCACGGGGTAGCGCCCCGACAGGTCGGCGAGGAAGGCGAGCAGGCCGAAGACGCCGGCCAGGCCGATGGCGACGAGGGGCCGGCCGCGGCGGTCGACGTAGCCCAGGAACCGGGGCGCCTGGCTGAGCTTGGCCATGGCGGCGAGGGTGCGCGACGAGCCGAAGACGGCCGAGTTGCCGACGGACAAGACGGCGACGAGGATGACGGCGTTCATGACCGACGGCAGGACCTGGATGCCCGCCGCCTCAATGGCAATGACAAAGGGCGAGGCCTTTGCGTCGGCGTTGTTGTCAATGTCCTGCAGCCGCGGGTCGTCGTAGCGCACCAGCAGGCCCACGAGCGTCAGGGCGACAATGTAGAAGAGGGTTATCCGCCAAAAGACCTGCTTGATGGCCGTCGGCAGCGACTTGCGCGGGTTGGCCGTCTCGGCGGCGGCCAGACCCACGAGCTCGGTGCCGGTGAAGGCGAAGGCGGCGGTGACGAAGACGCTGCAGAGGCCCTTGAAGCCGTTGTTGAAGGCGCCGGGGTTCTGCCAGTACTCGCCGCCAATGTATCCGCGGTCGGGGGTTCCGCCGCAGTTGAGGACGATGCCGAGGAGGCTGGGGCGGGCCCGCGTCAGAGGGCGGCGGGGGCCTGCTGGGCGGAGAGTCACCTACATGAAGCCAATGACGGCAATGACCTTTATGATGGAAAAGGTAAACTCGGCCTCGCCGTATCCCTTGACGCCAAACAGGTTGATGAGCATGATTGCGCCGAGGAAGACGGCCACGAAGATGGCGCTGGGCAGCTCGTTGTTCCAGTAGCGGATCGTCATGGCGGCGGCGATGATCTCGAGCGGCAGCACCGTGAGCCACTGCAGGGCGTAGCTGTGAGGCGGGCAGGTCAGCAAGCCGTAGACGGCGGGCGGGCGGGATGGACCGACTTCCAGCCCATGGCAAACCCCCACGAGGGATCGAGGAAGCGAGTGGCCCACGAGGAAAAGGAGCCGGCGATGGGGAAGATGACGGACAGCTCGCCGAGGGCCTGGCAGGTGCAGTACAGCATGACGCCGACAATGGTGAATGCGATGAGCAGCGAGGCGGGCCCGCCGGCGCTCAACGACTTGCCCGAGGCGACGAACAAGCCGGTGCCGATGGAGCCGCCGATGGCAATCATCTGCAGGTGCCTACCCTTGAGCTTCCTGGCCAGGCCCGTGTTGGCCGACTCGAGGGCCGCGAGGTGCAGGTCATAGTAGTGGGTGCCGCGAGCATTGGGGGCCGTCGAGCCGCTGTTGACCTGGCTGAGATGGTCGCTGGGGAAAAAGGTGGAATCGGCGTCGCGTTTGAAGCTGTCGATGAAGCGCTGGATGCGGGGCGTCGCGCGCCGTTCGTAGAGGGGCTCGCGCATGCTATGGGAGCTGCCGTGGGTGAGCGAGTCTTCCTTGACCTCGAGCGTGTGCAGCGTGTTGAGCTCAATGTCGCGATGCGGGGCCATGCCGAGGGGCCGGGAGATGGGAGTCCAAGAGGCCGTCGATGGCAACAACGGCTGCGACCAACCGCCCCGGGGCGCTCTGAGACGGCCGTGTCTCGGGAGTGGCTCGACTACTACCTAGTATTGCCAGAGGTGCTGGCTAGGCTAGGCCGTGGCTGCGTGCATGGCGCTCGACGCGCCAGTCTCTCGGGGAGCGTCGACGGGAGCCGCAGCCCCTGTGGGCGGAGCTGGCCGGGGGATGCTGGTGGCCGGTAGACGAGTCGTCGGACGTGGGTCGGATCGCTAGAGGGGCGGGTGACGGATAACGAGGCGAAGTGAGACACGGGTGAGGCGGGCCGGAGTGACAAGCCAAAGACGACGATGGAGGCAATTTACGCGTGTCTGGGCGATGGCGTCAGAGGGCGGTGAGGCGAGATGGAAAAGGGTAGGGCGATGGAGACGAGAGGCGTTAAGAGAGTGGAGGACGCGGCGGCGCGATAAACAATCCGGCGCCACGTGGGAGTGAGCAACAGACTTTGATGGCGGCGGGTCGAGGGCACGAACCCTTCCCTTCAGGGCCTGGGCGGGGGCGTGGGCCCGGAGCTGGGCAGGGGTCTTCCCCGCCTGTCGAGCGCCCCATAAACCACCTGTGGGACCCGAGAAACTTGTTTCAACGTCCACGAACGTTCCTCGATACAAAAATAGAACGTCACGATATAGTGCGACGTTGCATAGGAAAACAAGGCTCAAAGAGGGCCTGAAAAAAGAAGTGATCGTGGATCTAGAATAGCTCTGCCGCGCCCTAAGAAAAACACGTATCTTATAGGCTTTTTTCTGCCCTACTTAACCGCCTTGCCACCTATACCCTTAAAGGCCTCTACGGGGGCTATTAGCCTAATATGTTCCCCGGCAACTAGTATGCCTCCGGCATACGAATAAAACAAATAAAGAAAATAGCACTAATTTTCCCCTTCTCTCGTAATATCCTCGTTATTATTATTATTATGCCTTTGCCTTCCCTCTCTACGCTCTTAATAATAGTCTAAAGGGGTATTCCTACGGGAAACGTCCTTCTAAGCGCGCCGGCCGTATATATATCTTTAGTAGGCTATCTTTATAAAACTCTAGTCCCTAGGCTCCCTAAATAAGTAATCTATCTATATATACTAATGCGTATATTGCCCGGCCTTTTCTCTAATAAATTATAAAGGGTCCGCGCTATTATAGGGTTAGCTTTTAAGGCTTTCCTTCTTAAGCTATAAGAACTATATCTCTAGCCTTAAATCCCGGCTGCCTTTATGCCTCGTAGAGCTATCGTTACTAATCTGCTTTATAGTAAAATACAGCTCTTACTGCTAGTCGTCGTAAGGTTATCTTAGCTAAATATAACATTACTAAGTCCGCTAGATCTCCTTCTAATAGCTATAAATACTGCCCTAATGTAAGTGCGGCTTGCTTTTCGTTCTAAGGGTCGTTCTAGTCTCTTATTATAGCGTCGTCTTTTAGTCTAAGGAGGATTTAACTCGGTAAGTATCCTAGTGTTATAGAACTACTAATTTAGGTTCCTAGTTTACTTTCTTTTTTCTAAAGTACGGGACGACTTAAGTACTAAAGGACTTAAGTACGGAAATACTTAGTACGAGGGTACCGGGGTACTTAGTACTTTAGTACTTAGTACTTTATGACTTAGCATAAAGATATTCGCCCCGGACTTACCTATTATCCGGTTATACCCCTTTTCGGCCTAGGACACACCCCTTTTTCGAACCTAAGTCCCTCGGGACTTAGCTTCCTTAAGTATAGGACGTACCACGCAGCTACGGTCACGCCGACGATCTTATTAGGCACCTTTGCCTAATAAGACCCGATGATTGGCTCGATGCCCTATATAATAGACTAACACCTAGACTACCGGGAGCTATAGGCCTAATATAGCCCTCCCGGCTTTTAGGACCGATTATTCGTCCGATCCTCCGCATAAGGAGGTCACACGACTTATATTATGTGACCTACCCACATAACATTATGCACGTAGTGCATAAATAGACCTATATAACCTAGATTAGTCTATAAGGGCTTTAGAACGACGCGGGAGGCAGCCTTTTCGAGGTCAGCCGACCTACACAGCCCTTACATAGCCCCGGGGACCCGCATTAGCTCGGGGCAGTGTAAGGGATACGTGGCAGAAGGTGCTAGAAGGAAAGGGACATACCGGGACCGTCTAGACGGACGGGAAGAGCTATATAAAGGAACTTTAGTCCGCCCTTCCTCGGGCTCTCCTTCCTTCCTTTCTTCTTTAGCTTTTATCACAGTTTTAGTTTAACTGCCTACTAAGTAACCTACACCTCTTCTAGTAGTGCCCTTAGTGCTCTAGCCTCGACTACCCCTGCTTGCTTAGACTTAGCCAGCCGGTCTAGTATAAGTGACCCCGAGTGCTCCTCTACTTACTATTCCGCCCCTACAGCTTTTAAGGATAAATAACGCCCTCTATTAGTCTTTGACTATTAGAGACTTAGTCCGGTTAGACTGTCTTCTGTCTTCTAACCGTTCTATTACACCTAGCGACCGAATGCAACGATAGTTAAAGGTCCTTATAATAGAGGGCAAGGTCTTATCCTATTCTAGCTGCGATGCTTTAATACGCTCTATGACTTCCTATAGGATCCGGTTTATAACTTCGACTAGGCCTACGCTCTTATACGATTGCGATAGTGCTCTTACTATCTCTATATTATGCCGTGCTATAATCGCTCTAAATTCTCGTAATCGGAAGGATAAGCCTAGGTCTATATAAAAGGCTAGTAGGGCTATTGTTAATAAGTTTAACTAGCTCTTAACTTTCTACGACGCCTCTATAGCTTATATCGTCCGATACTTTATTAACTACGTAAATCTTAAGAAGTAATCTATAATAACTAGGATATACCTTATCCCTAAAGCTAACTATAGGAAAGGGCTAACATAGTCTATGCTAACGACTTTTAGTAGCTACGTAATTATAATAGGCTAGTCCGGTGCCTTTAGCTTATTTACCCTAAAGGTAGCGTATAGAAAGCAGCTCGCAATATAGTTAACGATATCTTATGCTATCCTAGGCTAATATACGTGCGTATATAGTCTACGGCGAGTATAGTCCGCTCTAAAGTATCCGCCGTTATCGTAAGCCTTTCTTAGCACCTCCGGGATCTCCTCTTCTAATAGGCATCTTTGCTAAGAACTATTAGCACTACGGTGCTATAGCCGGCCTTTAGTCTACTTAAAGCTCTACGCTCTGCTAGCGATTCGTCGTTATGCGTATCGGTTAAGTAGGTCCTTTAGTATGCCCTATAGTAGGTATCGTAAGATCTCCCTAAAGTCTAGGTGTATTTAAAACCGCGCCTCTAAGGTAGGGTCCTCTCCTTTAGTTAATAACGTCTTTACCTCCCCTAAGGCTTATTCCCTATCCTATCGCTATTGTTTCCGGAGTATCGTTTATTAGTCTATAGAAAAGGTCGGGCATAGAGCCCCTTTACGTCCTTACGGTAGCTATCACTAACGTCTAAGCTCTTTAATAAGTTCCTTAAAGCCTCCCTTACTATCCTTCTAGATCTATACGCCGGCTGCATTAATATAACCCTATAGCTTTAGACCGTCGTCGTTATACTCTTAGGAAGGAAAGATAGTCCTTAATAGCCTATCTACGGCTCTATTGCGAGTCCCTTTAATATAATAGATGCGAATGTTAAGCACCTTTAACTTAGTTACCTAGCGGGCATAGATTCCCTTATAGCCTTATCTAGAAAGAAACTAGGTAAGCGGCATATAGTCCGTATAGACTATTAATAGGCTCCTGCCGTAAAAGAAGTAGCGGTATCTCCTATAAAACTCTACGAGGGCATAAAGCTCTCTTTTATAAGTGCTATAGTTCCTCTATGTCTTTATAAACAAAAAGGAGTTATAGAGGATAGGAAAGTCCTAATCCTCTTAGTGCTATAATAGCGCACACCCGGCCCCGAATTTGCTTATATTAGTATATAGTTACACTAGGACATTAAATAGGTATTTGTGCATTACTACGACTACCTAGCACTACGCCTTTAGAATAGCAAACGATAGGGCCTTACTTTTACCCTAACGCTAGGGCACGTTGCTTATTAGCCTATTTAGTAGCCGGGCAATCTTAGTATAATTAGGGATCTATCGTCGATAAGGTCCTACTATACTAACGAAGGACCTAACACCCGTCTAGTCTATTAGTATTAGCTACTCCTTTAGCTTTACTACTCTCTTTAGTTTAATAAGGACTTCGCCCTTAATGCAGTAGGTCTAGCCGATCGCTATAATCTCTTCTATGCCGAGCCTTACCTTCTTAAAACTTAACTTAAGTAGTGCCTATAGGAATCGAGGTAAGAGATAGTCCCGTACGAACGCCTACTGCTCCTCGAAGGTCTTATGCTTACCGAACACGTTATTAATATATACGTTAACGGGTGCTATATCTCTAACAGCAGGAGGTACTATAAGTAAGGGCTTAGCAAAGGGTGTAGGGATAGGTCCTATTATAATCTTTATAAACTCCGTAAAGGAGAAAGGCGCCGTCTAGGTCCCTTAGGGCATTCTCGTCGGCTATAACTGCGTAAAGCCTAGTATCGCGAAAGTAAGAACGTAACGTAGTTCCGGGTCTATAGGGATAGCCTAGTATCTATATTTAAGGTTAAATTAACAGTAGGTTCCTACCCTAGGATCCGAGAGGTTATCGTAAATCTCGGCTAATAGTAGGATCTCTATTCCCGGCAGGTCCTCCTCGATATAGCTATAGTTAATCGTTAAACGTAGTTCTGCCTATAGGTTATTCTCGTCCTTAACTACTAGTACCGGCTCGGCCGACTATAATAATAGCGTGCTATTCGCTATAGCTATGTATTTATATATACCGGCATTAATATAGTCGTTTACGATCTTATTTAGCTAATACTTTTACGGCTTAGTCTAACGCCTCCTTAGGGATCTATTCTACGGCTTTACGCCTCCCTTAATATAGGGTCTATGCGTATAAAGGTCTATTAGGGGTAGGTTATACACCGTAGTCCTATTAAGCTCCCGATAGGTAAAAAACACTCGCTGCACTTCTTCCTTAAGGTCTTTTAGCACTAATAGTCCTAGCCGGATCCCTATCGTAGTAAACTAAGCTATAATAACCTCTAACGGGGTTGTCTTATTAGTCGGCTTCCTTTAGACCCTTCTTTATGTTAGGAAAAGGTATATAGAAGGTCTCTCGCTCTATAGTCTAGGCTAGTTAACTACATCCACGCGGTCTTTAGGGGGTAGTCTATCTTTCGCAAAGTCTATCGGGGCTATCGGGATTAAATCCTCTTCTATAGTGCACTTATCCGTAACGTGTGATAGGCCTATATAGTATATTCTTAGGCGGTATATTCTCTTAAAAGCTGCTTAGTCCTTCGGCTTCGTTAGGCGTAGTATATATCCTAAAAGCTATAGTAAAGGCTCTATAAAGAACTAGGAGAAAGGGAGGTATAAGGTATAGTTAAATAATAATACTATTAATGGCACTTTAACGATATACTCGGGTCGAAGTAGGAGATCTAGTTTTCTAAAGATACGGTATATCTAGTAGAGGAAGAGGAGTCTTCTTCTAATAAAGAGTTATCCTCTAATACTATAATAGTCTCGCGGGTGTCCTTCTTCCCTACGAACCTCTTTAATAATAAAGGCGCTGCTAGAGATAGCAATAGCTTTTAACGGCTACTTATAGTTATAATTAGACCTTATATCTTCTAACGTTATTCCTTAATAGCGGGAAGTCTAATTTTAAGGGTGCTTGCTTAGATATCGAATACTATACTAATCTCGTAGAGCTACGGGAGCCTAAGCAAGATTAAGATATCGTCCTTTAGTATTCCTTTATAAAGGTCTAGTCGAATAATAGCTAAGATCTCCCGCCTAATCCCCTTATAAACGATAGTGCCTTTTACGAACTCTATAATAAGGGTCCTTAATCTATTAGCGTTCGTTATTAATAGTCCTTAAAACCCGATCTCGGATAATTGCTAGCGTAGCTAGTTATATTCTACGGCAAACTTCTACGATATAATATTAGCCTCTAAGCCCTAGTCTGCCTAAACGGTCTGCGATAGTATAGCGATATATATAGCTTCCTACTAAGTACTAGCAAAGATAACTATAATAGCTACTCTAAACGTCTTTAGGGTTACTACCGCTTTTGCTAATAACTAAGTATTATAGAAGGGCGATATATACTTATATACCGCCGCGGCTATTGCCGGTATAGCTCTTTTCCTAGGTTTAGCCTATTGCACCTACTTGCGTAAAGATAAATAACGAAACTGCTTAGCACCCTCTAGGCTTACTTACTAAAAGTCGGCTAGGCTAAGAGGCACTATAACCTTACGAGCTAGGTTAATCCAATCGAAGGATTTAAGCCCTTCTTATGCCTAGATCTCCGTAAGGCTTTTTAGCTTAGTTGCCTTCTTTACCTTCGCAGTAATAGCAGTAGTAATTGCTAAAGGGTCTACCTCTCCCTAAGGCACTTTATGCCTCCTTAGCGCTTCTTTAGAATCCGTCGCTAGCTAGATAATAATAGGGACTATATCGCCTCCTACTTGCCTCTTCTTTATAGCATAAGGTAGGTTCGCCCCCCCCGCTAGTATTATAATCGCTAGGGCGCTTTAAATTAAGGCCGATGCATCTTAGTCCTTAATATCCTCACTCGGTTATAACTCTCTAAAGGCGCTTAATTATTAATAACGCTTTTGCTCCGTCCGGGCCTTAGTCTTAGTCTAGGGAATCCTAAATAGCATCGGCATCGGGCTTTAATCCTATAGTATAGGCTCTAACGGATAGTTCCTTATTAATATAGGTCTCTTCTATAAGGCTAGTAAGAATACTATAGCCGTACTTATTATCGCTATCTAAAAGGTCTTATAAGTCTATAAAATAAACTACTCTCGTACTTAAAGTAGCCTCCGTAATATAGGTCTCTAGCTCCTCTTTTATATATCTATAGTTAGCCTAAACTATAGCTTAGGGTAAAGGCCTAGTCCCTCCTAATCCTTTAGGCAATTGTCTATTTACCTCTTACTGCTATACTCTCTTCGCGAAATACTTCTCGCGAAGAATATCTCTCTCTTAATCCTAAAGTCTTTCTATAAATAATATAGAATATATCGACAGGTAGTAGCTATATTACCTATATATAAAGCAGATTAGCTAATCCGGAATAAGCGAGGATCCGTTTATATACGAGTTCCGTAAGTCCTCTAGCTTTAATAGTCCCGCTCGGCTTTTAAAGGGCGGTAATCCTCTTTAACTACGGTTACGTAATGCTCCTCGCTAGTTATTATATAGTCCTATAGTCTTCTCCGATCTTTCTTCCTATATTTATCCTTAGATAGGCTACTAATAGGTAGGCTACTAATAAATAAGCGGTATAAAGAGCACCTTCTAAGCAAGAGCTTGCCTATAGGGCTGCTTAACTACTCGTCTAGTATTCCCCCCTATCTATTAGTATATACCTTACCTAACGTACGGGTATAGGGCGGATGGCAAAAATATAAGATCCGGTGTCGTTATAGCTATATATAGAGATCCTATATAGGATAAGGTCTGCCCTCGCTCGCTTATATTCTCTAGCGTAAGTGCTAATTAGTAAGGATTAAAGCTATACTTATCTATAAGGACTTTCTAAGCACTTTATCTAGTCTAGCGACGAATATAGTTAGCTATAGCAATAACTAAAGCATCGCGAGCTACTTATCGGGTATCGTATGCCTTCGCCGCGAGGATGCCTTAGGTCTTTTGCATAACTATTATCGCACTAAATAGACTATCTATAGTAAAAGCATTCTACTCTATTGCTCCTCGCTTAAGTTCGGCATTAGCTAACCCGTTAATAAAACTCTTTATAAAGTATATAAGATAATAACGCTTAAGTAGCGTAAGGGCTTTCTCCTTAAGCCTTAGTCGATCTCTACTACCGTGCTATCTTATAAGCTTTTAGGCTCGCTTATAGTAGGCAATTAGTAGTTTATCTAGTCTTTGCTAAATCGGCTGCTAGAAGTTTGTATTAATCTCGTCGATAAGCGTCGCTTTAAACTAATCGGTTAATGCGGTTTCTAGTTCCTTAAGGTCTTTTAGTAAGGCAAGGTTCCCTTTAGCAAAGGCTACGATCTCCTTAAGTCTATCTAAACTATCTATAAAAACAGCAGCATCCCCTAAGAGCCTTATATTAATTGCCTAAACAATAAGAGAAGCATTTAGCGTATTGCCGTTAAGCGCTTAGAACGTCTATTTAAGCTAGGATAGCTAGCGGCTAGTAGCTTTATTACCGTTAAAATTCCTAATCTTAAGCGCTATCGGTAGCCTAAACTCTCCTCTAGCTAATATCTCGAAGAATATATAAACTAACGATTTAGGTAGAAGGCAAATAGGCTTAAGAACTTCTAATAATAAGGAAAAAATTAACTTCTCTAATCTCGATAGTAATGTCGATAAGATGGTTGCCTCCTAAAGCGGAGATCGTGCCTTAGAAAAGGCTGTTCTAGAAAAGTCTAGTGTATCGGCTAGGTCGCGACGAATGCGTAAGGTCCGTGATAATTCTAAGGGTCTTAAAGAAAGGCGTAGCGGCGAATGTCGCTCTACGCACCCTAGTCTTACCACTAAAAACAAAACGTCACGATATAGTGCGACGTTGCATAAGAAAACAAGGCTTAAAGAGGGCCTAAAAAAAGAAGTGATCGTAGATCTAGAATAGCTCTGCCGCGCCTTAAGAAAAACACGTATCTTATGGGCTTTTTTCTGCCCCACTTGACCGCCTTGCCACCTGCACCCTCAGAGGCCTCCACGGGGGCTGTCAGCCCAACAGATACATATGTACGAATACGAATACATTCTCGGGCACAATGAAGATCAACAGCCAAGCGTGCTCTTTCCTCGGCATCCGCCCTACGACTCCGCCGTCGCCTTTTCTTTGCCCCCCCCCACAATCTTGCCGTCCGCGTCCCGGGGCTTGCGCTTCCAGCCCGTCGAAAACGTCGTGCCCATGTCGAACCGGGGAAAGGGGTGCGCCTCCGTGTTGAGCACAATCTTTTCCAGCGGCAGCACGTCGTTGGGCGAGAAGAGCAGGAACATGTACTTGAGCGTCTCGGCCTGGCCATGCCAAAAGTCAGCATCTGGCACCGCTCAAGAGAGGCGAGGGAGGCTCTTCCACTCACCAGCCAGAAGCTCTCCATGTTGTCCTTGACGACGGGCGGTATCACGTTGGCGTTGCTCAGGCTCGTGAACCCGCCCCGGTCCTCGACGGCCGTGTAGTTCATAAACGACCGGAACATGTCCCACCCCCATTCCCGGTACTTGGCGTCGCCCGTGATCCTCCACATGTAAAAGAGGCTCTCCACCGTCTCGGGCCGCTGCAGGTTATGCACGTCGTTGGGCTTGACGCTAAAGTCGCGCCGCCACTCGGCCGCGGGATCCGGGTCCAAGTCGGCCGGCGCCTCGTGGGCCGCCGACTCCGGCAGAGGCGGCGTCGGGATCTGAAAGTGCGTAATCTCCGCCGCGAGCCCCGTGGCCATGTATTTGTACATGCCCCAGCACGTCTGCATCAGCTCCCGCGCGAGTCTCATGTCGTCCTCGCTCTTCTTGGACCAGCTCGGCAGCTTCCGAGCCTCCGCCTCGGTGAGCCCCCCCGTGGCCGCCAGAGCAATCGTCCCGGGCATGAAGCACACCAGGTGATCCATCTTGGGGGACAGCTGACCGTCCAGTCCCTCCGGCCGCTCGCCGATGATGGTGAACTTGGAGTGCTCCGTGTACGTCACCAGATGCTTCCGCACGCCCCGGAGCGACTCATCCCACATCTCCCCGTACACTGGCTCTTTCTTGTTGGTCTGAAGATACTGCTTAATCAGGTACTCGTAGTATGAGTCGCCGCGGCTGCCCAGCCGTATGTTATGCCCACGGAAGGCACCGCTGGTTGCGTCTATGTAAATGGGAACGAGTCCGTCGTTGGGGTTGTTCTCGTCGATAATCTCCATTACCTTTTCGGCCTTTTCCCAGAAATGCATCTCGCCCGTGAGTTTGGCCAGGTACTTGAACTCGAGCTGTACGCTGGTGGCCTCGGCGGTCGACGACGCTCCCATGTCGGCGTGAGACGGTATCCCGACGTACTTTTCGAGGTTGACGCTGGCGTACGGAATGCCCGAAGTAGACTCGAACGCTGCGAGAAGCCGGTCGGCGAGGTCCTTGGCCTTTTCAAGGTACAAGTCTTCGCCAGGCTTGCCCGCGTCGTCTTCCTCCAAGGGCGCCATGTTGGGGAACTCGGTGGAGAGATAATGCGCCGACAGCAAGCCTCCGAGCATTCGAATCGTCGTCTCAAACGTGCTCACATCCTGGTTCTGCTCCCAAGTCAGCGTCTTGGAGAGCCACTCGCGCGCATGGTGCAGGCGCTTCGTCTGGTTCATGAGAATCATAGTGTCCAGCGAGTCAATGATGATCCAGCCGAGGCCCTTGGGAGCCATGAGCTGGCCCGTCTTTGCGTGCGGATGGTATTCGTCGTATCCTGCGAGACGAATCGTTAGCCAGTAATCGCACCGCGGTGCCGGGCGTCGCGAGCGTACCCCAGGCATGGCGCTCGTATGCGTCCCAGCTCAACTCAAAGGCCTCGACGACGTGATGGCGTCGTTCCTGCCAGTCGGCGACCCCCTTGTCCTGTGACAGGCCCATCCACGACCAGGCAGTGTCCGGTTTCCGCTTCTCGACGCCGCCGGACAAGAAGCCCGTGAGGTATAGCAGGGTCAAGGCGCCCAGCACGAGGGTGCTTAGAACGCGCTTCCGCCGCCACCACGGGCGCCTCCGCATCGACGGGGCGTATGTGTAGGGCTTGTCCTTGTACATGGGCAGCTCTTGCTGGTCGAAAAGGCCTGCCACGCGGCTTTGGACCTGGTTGAGGAGACCGGCGCCAGCATGAGTGGGGACCGCTGTCCATGCCCGGTCCTCGAGGTCGCGATGCGGAGCTGCAAAGTCGGGGACGTTCTTGGGGATCGAAAAGGACATGTCGAGGGCGGTAGCGCCCGCCTGAGCCGCCGCGTCCCTGATGTTCTGCGCGGCTCGGAGGGCGGTAGCTTGAAAGGCGTTCTTTCGATGGATGTTGAACGGGTCGCGGAGCATGGGGCCGGCTGCTTCATGTCAGGAGGGCGAAAGGGGAGCGTAAACCGCTAGGCACTGTTGAATCTTCCTAGGGGCATCGCATAGACACCGAACTTATTAACAGGTGGGCTTGACGGCGCGTCGCCAGTGGAGTCGGCCTTGTAGGTATGTACTATGTACATATGTAACCTTGGCGCTGTAGACCCCTTTCGGGGGCCCTTCCAGAAGAGCTAGCGGGGGGGCTTCAGGGGGCATGCGCGCTAGAAGCCGGCCCCCCCCTGGAATCAATCCATGCCACGAGCGAGCACCTGTCGACATCGCCTTGCGACTTTTTTGACGCGTGGGCACAAGCTTGCGACGGGAATAGGCTCAGCTCACCACTGCTCTCCCCTACAAGAGAAGTCGTATCGAGGCGGGCACAAAGAGCTGCACAAACCATGGATAACAGCATCAACGACTTCCCCTACTTGGATCGCCAGGAATTCTCAGAGGCCTGTCACCATCTCGACAGGCAATACTGCCACGCAACTCTGGGTCCGCTGCGGAGGCGGTGGCGGCTCAGGCTCTGCAACGCCTTGGACACTGTATTCTCCGTCGACGGCGGCTACACAACCTACATCCAAGTCACACGCCCGCTCGAGCCGAGAGGGGGTCATGACAGCCTCTCTCTTGACATGGGCAGGATCTCAATCTCGGGGCAGGGCCACCAAGACGCCATGGTAGAGGCAGACCAGGACATGATGGATGCAGAAGAGCTTGATTCGGTAAAGACGCTCCTTTCTCGTTCCGTTACCCGCCACCGCTCTCTTCAATCCGGAGTGACCTGACAGTTCTCAGGCTGCAATCATCAAGCGTATGCCAGGCCGTGATGCGGAGCACGTCACCTATGAGATCCATCTCCATCCCACCTATCAGGTTCCGTGTCTGTGGTTCACCCTCCACAATCTCCCGGCGGATGAGCCCGCCTTCAGTATTGATACAGTCTTTCGCCGTCTGGTACCCGACGAGTACAAGGACGGGCTGCGAGGTCGAGGCGCCATCGGCGGCATCTCTGCCGACGTGAGTCTGAGTTTTCTTCCCGACGAGCCGACGGGCTAGACTAACATTTCTGGCGCAGCATCATCCAGTCACGGGGGTCCCATCCTTCTTCGTCCATCCCTGCTTGGTCGGGGAAGCTCTGTCGCGCTTTGAATGCTCTCGAGAGAACTATCTCATCATCTGGCTCGGGCTTGTCGGAGGCTGCGTTGGCCTCTGGGTGCCCAAAGAAATGGTCGTACAGTGAAGCTCGCTCGCCTGACTCGTCGCCGGTCCGCCTCGGCAGCGCAGGGCTCCGTGCTCATTCATCATCATCGCTATCCTCTTCCATTGCCACATCCTCTTCGCTCTCGTCGTCCTCTTCGTCGCGAGTCCGCTTCTGACCGCGGCTCTTCGGGTCCGCGGCATCCTTCATGACCTGATCGGCGGCACCGGCAGGCTTTGCAGAGGTTGTCCCAGCAGCAGGCGGGGCGTCAAAGATGCTCCTCTGCAGCTCCGTCTGCTCGACGTTGACGGCGCCTGCCACGACGGGAATCTTAAAGGTTCCATCCAGCTTGGCGACGAAGTTCGACTTGGACTTTGCATATTGGATTTTCTTTGCTTGTTAGCGCGTCCATGCTCGAACCAAGCTCGGGGCGGATGGCCTCTCACCAGTGGGCGGCCCAGGAACGCCTGTCCATCCAAGTGCCTCATGGCCTGAGTTGACGTCTGCACATCGCGGTAGACGATATGAGCTTGCCCACGCATCGACATTGTCTTGAGGGCCACGACGTCGAGCACGTGGCCAAAGGTGGAAAAGAGCATGTAGAGGGCGGTCCGAAGGTCGGCTTTCTGGATCTTGGCCGACGGCAAGTTTGTCACGTAGAGTCTTTGCCGGGTCAGCTGCGGACGCGGAAGCGGTGCGCCTCACGGAAACGACTCACGTCTGATTTGGGGGCATTGACTGGACCTTGGCCGGGAGGGAAGCGTTCGGCGCCAGGCCTCGAGGAGGTGCTCTCGTCGCCATCGTCGAGCTTGGCTGCTAGAGTAGAGGCCCAAGAAGTGCGCGTCGGATCACCTTCCGGCCTACAATCGATCCGGCCGCAGCTGTCGGTGCAAGTTCGAGGGCTGTCGCGCAACCGAGGTGGCTTTTGTTCGCGTCGACATGCAAAAGCGTCAAACTTGGGGCAAATTTCCAAGATGCTCAAGTCGCGGCGTAGCCTCGCCTCGCGGACAGAGAAACATTGGGGCGGTTGGTCCGAGCTTCTGCAGTCAACCAACAACGGTACGTACCCACGAGAGCTGCCATGAACATTCGTAACCCCGCCGCGCCTCGTCATCAGCTTCCGCCATCAAGCCCCTCGGACGCCTTCGTCCCCCGTCAGTCCGTCCCGCCTTTTCTTTCCCAAGCGGTGGTGGAGAGCTACTCCTGCCGCTCTCCGGTCTCTCACCAAAATGGCTGCTCCCGAGGTTCACCATCTCTTCCACAGCCCCATCGCCGACCACTCCTTCTCGGCCGATCGCAACACCCTTGCCGTTGCCCGAGACACGACCGTCGAGCTGTACGCCAGGGCTGGGAACGCCTTCAAGCTCCAGGATGTATTGAAGGGTCATGACAAGACGGTTACCAGCGTCGACATTGCTCCAAGCTCCGGCCGCATCGTGTCTTGCTCCCAAGGTACGAATCGTGTCCAGCCCTGACCCCGAGTCCAAGCCAGGCGAGACTGATGTCTTGTAGACCGCAATGCCCTAGTCTGGGAGCCGTCTCCCACGGGCTACAAGCCGACTTTGGTCCTCCTTCGCATCAGCCGCGCCGCCACGTTTGTTCGATGGTCCCCCTCGGAAACAAAGTTCGCCGTCGGATCTGGCGATCGCGTCATTGCCATCTGCTACTTTGAGGCGGAAAACGACTGGTGGGTGTCCAAGCATCTCAAGAAGCCCATCCGCAGCACCATTACCAGTGTCGCATGGCACCCCAACTCTGTTCTCCTCGCTGCGGGCTCGACCGATGCCCACGCCCGCGTCTTCTCTAGCTTCATCAAGAACGTCGACAGCAAGCCTGACCCCGGCGTCTGGGGCGAGAGGCTCCCCTTCAACACCGTCTGTGGGGAGTACCTCAACAACTCTGCTGGCTGGGTTCACTCGGTTGCCTTTTCTCCGAGTGGAGACAGCCTGGCCTTTGCCGCGCACGACAGCAGCATCACCGTAGTGTACCCTAGCGGCCCGGATCAGCCCCCCAAAGCCGTCCTTGGCATTTCGACGCAGCTTCTCCCGTTCAAGAGCTTGATCTGGAAGAGCGAAGACGAAATCATTGCTGCTGGCTACGACTGTGAGGCCCTGCGCTTCAGGGGCGGCGAGTCGGGCTGGCAGCTTGTCGGCGCTGTCGAGTCCAATGCGGGTCAAGGCCCAGGCCAGCAGCGCGAGGAGTCGGCTCTCAACATGTTTAAGCAGATGGACCTCAAGGGCAAGCTCAAGGATGACACCCAGCTAAAGACGATACATCAAAATACCATCACGACGATCCGGTCTTTTGCAGCCTCGGCCGGCAATGTTTCAAAGTTTAGCTGTACGTCTCCCCTTCTTCCGCCCAAGTACAATTCGCTGACAACATCTGCAGCGAGTGGCGTTGATGGAAGGGTTGTCATTTGGAACGCCTGACAGACGCGTATTCTAGATCCCAATGCCAGCAACACTTTAGATACCTAGCGCAGTGCCGGGACATTTAGGTCGGTTTATACGAGTCAAAATCGCCCAGAAAACAAGCGAGGAACGAGTGAATATCTTGTTTGTATTATCCCACTATCTTTTGGTATTCCACAGCTCTAGCCCACATCATCAAGGCAGGGCAATTGCCTCAATTTCGACATCGACGTTCTTGGGGAGAGTCTTGACGGCGACGCAGCTTCGAGCGGGCTTGTGGGCGAACCACTGCTCGTATACCGAGTTCATCTCCTGTGGAATCGGATCAGCACGTACTCGGCGTGGACAAAAGACGGAGGGGCGGTGGCTCACAGCGAAATGGGCCATGTCAGACAAGAAGATGTTGCACTTGACAACTTTGGGGATGGACGAGCCGGCTTCCTTCAAGACAGCCTCGAGGTTCTGGCAGCACTGCTTGGTCTTATCGGCAATGGAGCCCTCGACCATGGCACCCTCAGCCGTGAGGGGGATCTGGCCAGAGCAGTAGATGGCCGTGGGGGTCTTGACGGCTTGAGACTGGCCGATATGGGTCAGGGCTGGTTCGTCTTTGACGACCGCGGGGCGTGACTTACGTAGGGGCCGACAGCTAGATCGTCAAGCGTCAGTTTTGAGCGTGGACAATGCGCGTCCAGAGGCAAGGGAAAGGCAACTTACGAGCCGGGGCGTTCTTGGTGAAGATTATGGTCTGTTCTGCCATTGTGGATTTGGCTCTGAGAGCTGGGAGAGAAGCTGGAGTTGGGTGAGACCTGGAACCCTGAGCATTCAGGAGACGACGGAGCGACGAGGTGGCAGCAGCGGACGAGTATCGCGGGGTAAGACGAGCCAGCGTCGACGACATACCTGCGGTTGACGAGCGTCGGGTTCGTCGTCGGAGACACGGAGGTTCCTGGGTCGGATTGAGCGGTATGCCGGGAGCAATGGATTGATACCGTCGTTGTGGGCGAGGCAAGGCGAGTGAGGCAGTCGAGGGATTGGGGCAGCAGCTCACCCCACCCCGCCGCGGGGTCGGTTTTTGGCAGGGACACCAATGGGTGGCAGGCAAGCAGACAGACAAGACACGTCGTCCACCTTTAGATACGAGTTATGTAAGCTCGGCCCCCCATGTTGAGGTTACGCGCACACGAGCCAACAGCTTCATCTTTCGTTCCGAGCCTGAAAAAGGAGGCCTCCCCATCCCCCCATCCCCCCATCCCCCCCCTCCCCTCCTCCCCCTCCATTCATCTTGCCTCGTTGGCCCGGCTTTCTTCGGACCGCCAGTCCGCCCTTGATTTTGCCTGCCTCTGGTGAGAGCTCCCCCTCCGCCGTGTCGAAATTACTCTCGTCACGACCACGAGCGCGACGAGTTCGGCCTGTACAGTCACTGACGCCTCGTTGCCCGATTTCCAGAATCATGGCAGCTCCCCCACCGCCGCAGGGCAGCCTGCGGCAGCGAAATGTCGGGTCCAAGAAGACGCCCGGCGACTCGCCCGGATTCGCCCCCGAGGATGAGCTTGGCAAGCTCCCCAAGGCCGCGATGCGCAAGACGGCTGCCGGTGGCGAGCGCGATCACATGGCGTCTCTGACTCTCATCACCATACTGGCCTTTGTCACTAGGTTCTGGGGCATTAGCCATCCCGATGAGGTCGTCTTCGACGAGGTTCACTTTGGAAAGGTGCGTCTCCGTGGCCAAGTGCTTGTCTTGTTGACCGCCGATTGCTAACGAGATTCGCGTCCAGTTTGCTTCGTACTACCTCGAGCGCACCTACTTCTTCGACGTCCACCCGCCCTTCGGCAAGCTCCTGTTTGGCTTCATGGGCTGGCTCGTTGGATACGACGGCCATTTCCACTTCGAAAACATTGGCGACTCCTACATTGCCAACAATGTCCCCTACGTGGCATTCCGGGCGCTGCCCGCTATTCTCGGCGCTTTGACCGTCTCTGTCACGTATCTCATCATGTGGGAGTCCGGCTATAGCGTCCCTGCCTGCGTCGTGGCTGCCGGGCTGGTTCTGCTGGACAATGCTCACATTGGCCAGACCCGTCTCATCCTGCTCGACGCCACGCTGGTTCTCGCCATGGCCTGCAGCCTACTCTTTTACATCAAGTTTTACAAGACACGTCATGAGCCGTTTGGCAGAAAGTGGTGGAAGTGGCTCATCCTCACGGGCTTCGCCCTCTCCTGCGACATCTCGACAAAGTACGTCGGCCTCTTCGCCTTTGTCACCATTGGCTCCGCCGTCGCCATCGACCTGTGGGACCTGTTGGACATCAAGCGGCCGGGCGGCGCCATCAGCCTCCCCGAGTTTGGCAAACACTTTGCGGCTCGCGCGTTGGGTCTCATCGTCTTGCCCTTTCTGTTCTATTTGTTTTGGTTCCAGGTTCACTTCACCGTGCTGTCGCGCTCCGGTCCCGGCGACGACTTCATGACTCCTCAGTTCCAGGAAACGCTGAGCGACAATGCGATGCTGGCCAGCGCGATTGACATTCACTACTACGATGCCATCACCATCAGGCACAAGGAGACCAAGACGTACCTGCACAGTCACGACGAGCGTTACCCGCTGCGATACGACGACGGCCGTGTTTCCAGCCAGGGCCAGCAGGTTACCGGGTACCCGCACAACGACACCAATAACTACTGGCAGATCCTCCCGCTCAACGACGATAAGCAGATTGGTAGGAGTGTCAAGAACCACGACCTGGTGCGGCTCAGGCATCTGGTCACTGACAAGATTCTCCTCTCTCACGACGTGGCTTCTCCCTACTACCCCACGAACCAGGAGTTCACCTGCGCGTCGCTCGAGGACGCTTACGGGAGCAGGGCCAACGACACGCTCTTCGAGATCCGCATCGAGCACGGCAAGGACAATCAAGACCTCAAGTCGGTTGCTAGCCACTTCAAGCTCATCCACAACCCCAGCAAGGTGGCCATGTGGACTCACACCAAGCCCCTCCCCGAATGGGGCCATCGGCAGCAGGAAATCAACGGCAACAAGAACATTGCGCCGAGTTCCAATGTGTGGGTCGCCGAGGATATTCCGACGCTCGGCGCCGACGACGCGCGTCGCGACAAGCCAGAACGCCAGGTCAAGTCGCTCCCGTTTCTCGCCAAGTGGCTTGAGCTGCAGAGGGCCATGTTTTACCACAACAACAAGTTGACTAGCAGTCACCCCTATGCCAGCCAGCCCTATCAGTGGCCCTTTCTGCTCCGTGGCGTGAGCTTCTGGACGCAGAACGACACGCGCCAGCAGATTTACTTTGTGGGCAACCCGCTGGGCTGGTGGCTCGCGAGCAGTCTCCTTGCCGTGTTTGCGGGCATCATTGGCGCCGACCAGATGTCCCTCCGGCGAGGGATTGATGCGCTAGATCATCGTGAGTGCCCCGTCCCCCACCCCTTTTCGGAACGGCTGACTGACGGCGTCGCAGGCACCCGCTCGAGACTGTACAACTCGACGGGCTTCTTCTGGCTGGCGTGGGCCACGCACTACTTTCCATTCTTCCTGATGGGTCGGCAGCTCTTCCTGCACCACTACCTCCCCGCCCACCTCGCATCGTGCCTGGTGACGGGTGCGCTCCTCGAGTTCATCTTCAACGCGGAGCCGGCCGACGATGGTGCCCGCCGCGAGGTGGCCAAGGGTGGGAAAAGGGCGGCGCACATGCCCAAGAGGCACATTACTGCGCGCGAGAGGTTTGCAGGGCAGAGCATGAAGGGCGCGTGGATTGCATGCGCCGTGATCATGGTGGCGGCGACGGCGAGCTGGTACTACTTCCTCCCGCTGACGTACGGCTATCCGGGGCTCTCGATCGAACAAGTGGCGCGGCGTAAGTGGCTTGGATTCGACCTGCACTTTGCCAAATGAGAGGCGAGAGACAGACTACCTATCTGGTGGGTAAGGTGGGTAGTCGAGCAAGCTTGGGGAGAGATGCGTAGCATGTACGATAGAAATGGGAGCTGGACAGGTGGTCCGACGCGGGCTCAGTGTTTTGCAGGTGGAAGGCCAGGGCGAGGGCTGACGCACATCTTGCGCTTGTAAAAAACTAGGCACAATCAAGCAGTGCCGGCCATGTTGTACGAAGTACGAAGTACAGGGAAGCAATACAAAGGATGACGGCCGAATGATGGGGACACAACTTGAGGACACAGTCGCTTGAGGATAACAGTCAAAAGGATACAGTCACTTGAGGAGTCACTTGAGGGCCACAAGCCAAAAGAGAGGCACACCGCCCCCTTTATAGGTATGTAACTCGTAGGTAGGTAGGGAAGGCGCTCTCTAGCTTCTAGCTTGGACATAGCTAGCTGCATACAGGCCCCCTTTTAATTGCATCATCCAGGACGCCACGCCATTCAAGCCGCCCGCCCGCCTGCTCTGCACAATGGTGTTGAGTGGCCGCTGGATGTGCAGACTGGTAGGCGAGGCCGCATGCCCACCATGATATCACCCGCCAACAAACGCTGCCTCCGCCGGTGCCTTCGCTGGCGGACGCTGAGGCTCGTCGTCGGCCTCTTCTGCCTCGTCAACGTGCTCGACGTGCTGCGAGTCCACGACAACCTGACGCGCGGCGAGGGCGGGCGGGACGCGTCGGGCCCGTCGCGGCACGAGCGCGTCTACATTGCGAGTATGCACTTCAACAACGGCGACGTGCTGCGGCACCACTGGAACGACGCCGTGACGCGCCTGGTCGAGGTGCTCGGCCCGGCCAACGTCTTCGTCAGCATCTTCGAGAGCGGCAGCTGGGACGACAGCAAGGAGGTGCTCGGCCACCTCGAGGCCGCCCTGGCCCGCCGGGGCGTGCCGCACCTCGTCGAGACGTCCAACACGACGCACCGCGACGAGATGGCGGGCGAGCGCAAGGGCGAGGGGTGGATAGACACGCCCAGGAACAGGAGGGAGCTGCGGCGCATACCGTACCTGGCGCGGCTGCGGAACAGGACCATCAAGGACCTGGTGGACCTGCACGGCAAGGGCGTCACCTTTGACAAGGTCCTGTTCCTCAACGACGTGGTATTCACGGTGCGTCGGAATCGCTCGGCTCGCGAGGGGGAGGCGCGACGTGGCTGATGCGTGGAGCAGACGGACGACGTCCTGACGCTCATGGACACCAACGGGGGCGAGTACGCCGCCGCCTGCTCGCTCGACTTTGCGAAGCCGCCACTCTACTACGACACGTTTGCGCTGCGGGACGCGGCGGGCCGCGGCCACGTGATGCAGACGTGGCCCTACTTTGGCGGGAGCCAGTCGAGGAACGCGCTGGTGAAGCACGTGGACGCGGTGCCGGTGACGAGCTGCTGGAACGGCATAGGTGCGGGCCCCCTTGGGACGAGAGAGAGAAGGGTCTTTTCAGAAGGGCTTCTCAAGGGCTTCTCAGAAGGGCTTCTCAGAAGGGCTCGTCAGAAGGGCTTCTCAGAAGGGCTTCTCAGAGAGGGCCAAGGCTAACCTCGCGCTTCCAGTCGTCATGCCGGCGGAGCCGTTTGTCTCGTCGACGGCGCCGCTGCGCTTCCGCGGGGTGCCCGACTCGCTGGCGCTGCACCACGTCGAGGGCTCCGAGTGCTGCCTCATCCACGCCGACAACCCGCTGTCACGGACGCTGGGCGTCTACCTCAACCCGCGGGTGCGCGTGGGCTACAACCTGGCGGCGTACCAGGCCACGCATCGCGGCGGGGCGTGGGTGTCGGCGTGGGACGTCTTCACGGGTCTGTGGGCAAACAGGATGCGGCGGTGGACGGCGCAGCTGACGCTGGAGAGGGCGCTGGTGCAGCGGAGGGTCGGCCGCTGGGAGAGGGAGCGGGCCGACAATCACGAGCCGGGCGTGTTTTGCCTCGTCAACGAGATGCAGGTGCTCGCCGAGAACGGCTGGGCGCACGTGTGAGACGACAGGGTTGCCTTTACAATGGCCATGGACGACTGTGTCGATATCAATCAATTGCGAATTGACTCTAATAACTCCGCTATAGGTCGCTGTAGCATCCGTACTCCGTACATACACATGCGCGCGTAACTCGTAACTCGTGGTTCAAGTACAGCGCGTACGACAAGGAGCCCAGGCTGCCCGACTCGTAACTCGTAGTTCAAGTACAGCGCGTACGGCAAGGAGCCCAGGCTGCCCGATTCCGCCGCCGTCGATTGGCCGGCCAGCCCGCGCGCTGCGCTGCCATGCGATGCGTCGGAGTGCATGGAGCGGCCAGGGATTTGACATGTATATGCGGCCGCCCAGCTGACGATGCACCCAATCCTCCTCTCTCTACGAATAGGCAGCCGGCGTCTCTAGGGGGCAGACGAGCGCCTACTGCAAGCTGGTGTAGTTGAGATTGGTCCAACCCATGTTCTGGAAAATCCCTGGTTGCGACGTCTGCGAGAAGCCAAGATGTTCATCAAAAAGGGGCAATTGGTAGTTGTTGCCCACGTCCATGTTGGCCGGAAACAGCGCAAAGTCGCCATTGTCCATTCCGAGGCTCGACTCGTCAAAGCCTTCGTCAGGAACCGAGTCGGGGGGCGAAAAAAACATGGCGTCGCCCTGCTTCAAACTAGGCCCAGCCATCGGAGCCGCAAACTGCGGCTCGTGGTACTGTGGCTGGGCAGGGACCACGAGTTGCGGCTGGCAGAGCTGGAAACCCGAGTACATTGGCAAACCGCCGGGCACCATCTTGTTGAATGCCTGGTTGACGGCAGCAGACTGAACCGGAAGCTGGGCCGATGCGCCGTAAATGTCCTCCTCCGAGATGAATCCAGGGCCGTCATGGTACGCCGGGTATTGCCCGTTGGCATCCATCGGCGAGAGACCCGGGACCCCGAGGCCCACGCCATCCATCCGGTACCCGTGCGTGCCAAGGCACTCAATGCCAAGGGGCGGCATGGACACGCCGTGAGGAAGCCCGTGTTGCTCCTGGGGAGGAGTAGGGGCGCTAAAGGTAGGCGTGGTGGAAGGGGTAGACTCGCTGCCCAGAGGAGGCGTCTGCTGAAACTGACTGCTCGGTGTCGGCGACGGCCTCTTGCCGTTGGTCTTGCTACGACTGTAGTGCCAGCCGTGCGCCTTTTCCATGTGCTGCTTGCAGTTGGACTCGCGCTTCGACTTGTACGGGCAGGGCGCGAAGAAACACTCATACATGGCCGGCGAGTCCGAGTGCTTGTCGTTGACGTGCCGGTCCATCTCCTTTTCCGTGGGCCAGCCAAACTCGTGGTACTTGCACGTGGCATGGGGGCATTTCCACGGCCGAGAATGCGTCTTCTCGTGCTTGGTCAGGTCGCACGGGCGCTTAAACTCCTTATTGCAGCCGGGCTCACGGCATCTCCTGGGTGCCAACTCCTCGGGGCTCGCATTCTTCTTCCGACGGGCCATCGATCGCTTAATCTTTTCGTCGTCCTCACGCTGCTCACTCATGGAGCGCTTGATCTGGACCGGCGCCTTGTCCATCGCCACCGGCTGGCCAGTCGCCAACGAGATGGCGGTGCCGTCGGGCTTGACGCGGACAAGTTGGGCGGGCCGGCCATTCTCGGCGATGCCGCCCACAAGCTCGACCTTGTCGCTCCTTTCCAGCATATCAGTGGGGGCATGGGAACCGGCCGAGCGTGGTACATACGGATCAACATCCATGTCGTCGGTGAGGCCCTTGGCGCTTCTGGCTTCGCGCAGCTGCTGGCCGTACTCGAGGATCTGGTCCTTCAAGTCGATAAAGTAGCCATTGGTGTAGGGTCGGTCGTCGGGCCTGACTTGCTCACCATCGGAAAAATATTCGACGGTTGCCTGAATGCAGTCCACCGCCAACAAGCAGAAATCGAGGTAGGAAGCGACGGTCTTGGCACTCCCCTGTTGTGGAAATATGTAATTAGTATATCGCCAGTCCTGGCTGTCAGTCAGAAATCGACTCACTGGCGCCGTGAGTATGAGCGTCTTCTCAATGTCCCGAAGGCATATAATCTCCTTTGAGCTGATGCGGCGAGGAACCTCCTTGAGGATTTGATGGAACTCCTTTAGGTCCGGTTTTCGCATGAGAGGACGGATAATGTGTTCGTGGACGCGGCCTATGGCCTTCTGCGTCAAGCCGGGAAGTGTCCGCTTGGCACTGGAAGACCCCGTCAGGGCGGGAGCGGACACGCGTGTGGTGGCGGTGACGACAGCTGTGCACTTGTCCGCGGTAGAGGCCATGGACGAGCCGAGCCCGCTGTCGGAACCTTGACGCCCAGGTCGACGGGCAGAGCGGGGAACAAAGGACCGCTGCTCGGAATCCGTGCTGGCCAGGGCCCGGGTGAAGAGGCCGCGAGGGACAGGATGGCCGTCGTCGCGGAATGAAGCTTGCCTCGTCGGCTTAGACAGGGTAGGTTCGTCGTCCGCGACCTTGGACATGACCTTGTGGAAGTCGTCAAGGGTCGAGGTCGCCCGACGACGGTTGGCGCCGACAGCCTCTTCAAGGTCCGACCGGGACCGGGCCATCTTGGGAGGAGCAGAGGCATTGTCGCCGAGAGATGAAAGGTCAGAGGGGGGCGAGTGAAAGGTGGCGCCCTTGAGGAGAGTCTTGTTGGCTTTGGGGGGCTGTCCATTATCACCAGGAGTGGTGGCCAAGGGCTTCCGACGAGGGTTAGTAGAGTTGGCCATGATGACTGTGAATGCAGTGCGCGAGAATGGTAAGCCAAGTGAGAAGAGAGGTGGTTGCTGGACCCGCCAAAAACGGGTGCCGCAGTGGTGAGCACCAGCAACGACCAGGTGGGCAGACGAGGAGATGTGGCTGCCGCCGCCGTCGTCGTCGTCGTCGTCGTCGTCGCTCGCACGAGGTGAGCGAAGAGAGAAGAAGACGGAAGGAGAAAGCCGTGGGAGGGAATTCAACAAGAGAGATGGCTGGAGCTAGCGGTTGGGAGGAGGGATGGATGGTGTGGACAGGACCTGAGACGAGAGGGCGGACGGCCGAGTTGAGACAGGGCGAGTGGTTTGGTGACCTCGTTTGGTGACTGTAGTTGCACAGACAGATGCTTACGTGAAGGGCGGCTGTGGTTGGCGACCGCGAAAGCTGCTGCCTGGAGCCTTCCTTTCCAATCGGGCACAGCGTCCTCCGAGAAGCTGAGGGCCACGCAGTGCGGAGGGGAAGGTTCCAACGGCAGTGGAGATACTTGCAGCACTAACAGCGTCAAAATGCGGACCGGGGTACAGACTCGGGTGTGTGCTAACACGAGCCGGGGAAGGCAAGGGTGATTATGTATTAGATTGATGGGGAGAAGGTTAGCTTTATAGCACACGTGTTAGCTGCTCATACGGGGGGGGCCTGCCTTTGTGTACTATCGGCTATCCCCTCTATCCAATATTAGTAATCACAATGTGCATATAAACATACCTCCCTGTTTACCCGCTACCCCGCAGAGCCTCAAGGCGATGTGAACGTTGATAGCGACGAAAGTAGCCAGTTTATGTCCAGTGACACACCCCCTGCTCGACACTCGGTTCTCCCACCCCCCCCGTTTGACTGTCGCAGAGTGAAGGTGCAATGTCGTCCGGTAATTCGCTCGTGGTAGAGACCATTAGGGCACGCATTGAGCACCGTGGCTACCAAGAGTATCCGCAGGTATACTGACGAGCCATGGCCAGTCCTACGGGGTTCCTCCCCGGCCACCGGCTCAAGGACGGGGCGAGCGCACGAAGCGAAGTGGAAAAAGGGCCAGCAAACAGAATGCATGTGCATACGAAGTACATGAGGGGGCAAAGGAGACCAGATGACGGACGGTCTGCAGCCAAACGAGGCGATGCACCACCTGCGCCGGAGCCAACAAACAGACACTTGCATGTGGTAGTAGGTCCTTTGGGAAGGCTCAGCGCAAGGCTCATTTCTGCAAGTCGTCGGGACAGACAAGTACTTGGAGAGGTTTATGTGCTTGGGCAAGTCAATTCTTCGTGTATCATCCCATAAGGAAAGAATACGGCAATGTACTCGAAGAGGGAGAGAGAAGTATCCACACGTGCATTGTCCAGATGAATAGTAAAAGGAAGCAACAGGTTGAACGTTGCATTGTCATTACCAGAGCCCTACAGGGCAACCAACACAATCAATATCCCACGATGCCGCCCCACACCCTCCTTCTTCTTCCCCTCCCTCCCCTCCAGTCTGCAACTGACTGCAAGCATGGCATGCGAGCAGGGGCCCCTTTGGAGAAAGCCGGGGTTCGGGACAAAAGGCCAGCGCACCAGCCAACCAACTGGACGCAGCACCGCAGCACCATGGCCGCCGCAGCTTCGACCCGGCCGAGAGCAAGGCGTTGCCCAAGGCTTACTGCAAACAAGCAACGGCTTACTTCGTACGAATACAAGCAATGGCTTGTTCGCGCGAGTTACAAGCAATACCTCCGTGGGCCGTCGTTTTGCCGTGACTGACTCACCGACCGACCGACCGACTTGACTTGTCGCGCACATGATGCCCACCATGCCTAGAACTAGAACGGGCAATATCCGGGCAGCAAATCGTACGTTTGGTACATACATCTTGCCTCGGCTCCGACGGCCAGCATGTCTGGTGGCACTCGGAACCAGGGCACCATTTCCGGTAAACTCGTTGCGCGCGTAAAATAAGTCGTCTCCCCGCTTCTCTTCTCTCCCTTTCACCAGCCTTCTTCACTCGGCATGGTCCGTCAAGTTATAGAAAAAAGTCAATGCCAAGCAAACTCCGCGACGAAGTCAGTTTACACAAGTGTTTTAGTTCATCTGCCAATGTCCCGGTTGCTTGGATCCCGGCATGCTTGACACCCGTCAAACCCAACTCTACTGCCTTCTAGAAATTCCACCTGACGCATTAACAATCCGAGCTTGCGCTTTTTTCGGCATTCCAAGGAGGTCATAAAGCTACGCGTCAGTCAGGGGAACGAACACGCGCGAAGGGCAAAAAGTTATAGATCTCCGCGAAAAAAAAAGCGTACTCCAGTATTCGTACTCTCGGATCTTCATTGAGAGCGAGCGATGTTGGCAGAGGGGCAAAAAGTGTTGGTAGGTCTCTAGGTCGACCTTGTAGGGTAAACAGTGTGGTTGTATTGGGTTAGTTGCTAGCTAGGTGAGGGGAAGCCATCGCAGTGATGAGGCCTTCCCGGATGACACGTGATCCCTACGATCACGTGTGTGTGTGCGACAATAACGTCGCACGTAGCTATATAGCTAGCTATTCCCACACTCGTAGTTTTTCCTTTGTAGAAATAAATCGTACCTTATAGAACAAAAAGAAAGAGCCTGGTTAAGCAGGCTGTTGTATCTACGCGGGCGCGATCGTGCGGGCGTAAGTATAGTTGCGCAATATTAAATTAAGGTTAAAGCTATATTGTGATAGCTATATAACCGTTAAATACGCAGCTGGTTTATAATATAATAACGCAACGCGAGAAAACACCTCTTTAACGTAGTAGTTAGGCTAGTAACCTCTATTAATAATTAAGCGGTCTAGACTACCGCTTCGTGCTAGTAACCGTGCTTTAAGGTAGCTTTACTAACTATCTTACCGAACGTTATAGTAGGAAGGAAAGTAACTAAGGAAAAAAAAAATAACAAAATGTTCGTTAGGGCTATTCTTTCGGGGCTATTTATACTAAGGTTGTTCGACGGGGGCGGTTGTAAGGATTAGACTTATTAGACTTAATGTCTAGGAACCCCTTTAAGGACGATTCCTAGTTAAGTATATTAATAATATTACTCTACCGAAAGATTATTCTTTTTGTTAATTTCGCTATATTATTTATTATAATGTTTGCAGCGAATTGCTAGAATATATTTAACCGAATAATAGCATACGATAAGATAACCTTCCCGATTGGTTTAAATATAAGCACCCGGAGGTTTAAGGTTTAAACCGTGCCGACGAATCCTTTTATTATAGTTAATTAAGCAATAGAATAGGTAAAGGAATAGAGTCTTACTATTTGCATAGCATTAAATCTCTATTTGCACAGCAATACATTCAAATCTCCACTTTTTCTGCGCCTACCCCGCGCGCCTATGTCCCGCCACTAAAATCTAGTGTAGGTACATGGCAATTAAGAGAGCCGCGCAAATCGTGCGAAGAACGCGAAGAACACCACCGACACGCAGCAGGGCACGCAGCAGGGCACGCAGCCGGGCACAAAGCATACATTAAGGAGCCGCGCACGCAGCAAAGGGCACGCAGCAAAGGGCACGCAGCAGGGCACGCAGTAGGGCACGCAGCCGGGAGCCGGGCACGAAGCATACATCGAGAAGCCGCCGAGCCGCACACACAGCAGAGGGCACGCAGCAGGCCACGCAGCCGGGCACGAAGCATACATCAAGGAGCCGCACACACAGCAGAGGGCACGCAGCAGGGCACGCAGCAGGGCACACAGCCGGGCACGAAGCATACATCAAGGAGCCGCACACACAGCAGAGGGCACGCAGCAGGGCACGCAGCAGGGCACACAGCCGGGCACGAAGCATACATCAAGGAGCCGCACACACAGCAGAGGGCACGCAGCAGGGCACGCAGCAGGGCACGCAGCAGAGGGCGCGCAGCCGGGAGCCGGGCACGAAGCATACATCAAGGAGCCGCACATACAGCAGAGGGCACGCAGCAGAGGGCACGCAGTAGGGCACGTAGCGAATTGACTGAATTGAGGCTATATACGATTTGCGCGGCCCTCTCAATTGCTATGTACCTATACGGAAAATTTAGTGGCGGGACATGGGCGCGCGGGGTACGTATAGAAAGAGTGGGGGTGTACCTGTCTTGCTGTGCAAATAGAGATTTCGTGCTGTGCAAATAGTAAGACTTGAGGAATAAGTGCGCGAATAAGCGCGTAATTAAATAAGGAAAAGAGCGCGTAATTAAATAAGGAAAGAGCGAAGAAGATTACAGCCGCACGACGAAAGCTTCTATCCTAATAGTTAGCGTATTAGTCTTAACGAAGCGTTTAAGAGACTTGTTTAGGGAGGACTTCGTTAATATATTAGCTAGGTTATTATTCTTATTAATCTATCGCACTTCTATAATCTCCCTTCGCTCGTATAACTAACGAAGCGATATAACATCGATTATTAGTCGCTTCTCTTTCGTTATAGTAAGCTTTATAAGACATTCGTAGAGCGAATACGAGTCTATACAAAGGATTAAAGGCACTAGAGGCAGCCGTAGGCGTTTTATAATTATCTTAATTATCGTAGCGAGGCAAATGCCGATATTAACGCCTCTAACTATACCGTAGACCTTTAAGGCTAGAACACTACGTGTAACCCTTTTACACTTAGTAGAGCTCTAGTGCACGATATTGCCTTTAATCTTAAAGTGGCTGTTAGACCGGGTCTTTATAATAAGCGCAATAATAAAGCCTAGCTATAAAGAGAGGTCTAAGTTATTTATAAAAGAGCTATCTGTAAATACTAGTAGCTTCGCATTCGTAAGATTAACTAGTTCGTACGTTAGGCCGCGTTTCTTATAGTCTATTTGCTATTATAGGCGTTTGTTAATTATCACGCAGTCCTTTTCGTTAGGGTTTTAAACTTATACTGCTATAGAAAGGTTAAAAGAAGCTTTTAGTTAGTAGATTAACGCGACGTATGCTCCTTAGGCTCGCTATTCTATATACCTCTACGCATAGTTATAATCCCGAGCGATAATAGTCTTAAGCTTTTCCGATTAACCCTTTTGCTAAAGAAGAAGATCTTAATCTTAGAGTATTAGCCTAGCCTTATTGAAATTAAGCACCGAGCTAGTAGATATCTTAGTCTTCGGCTTCGCTTTAAACTTAGCCTTTTAAAGCTGCTCTTCCTTAGCATTTAAGAAGGTGCGTATGCCTAATATTAACGTATTATCCGTTTATAGGCTAACTATCCTAAATCTATTAAGGGTCTTATTCGCGATTAATAGGCACGAGTCGTACGTTAAGGTTAATATATTAAATCGGATGACGTAATACTTATAATACGTTTAGAACTAATATAATCCTAACTCTGCGATTCCGTAAAGGGGTCGAATTATATAGATAATAGTCCCTTCCGGGTATCGTCTTTATATCTCGGCGGGTAGTTTAGTTAGGATAGTCTTAAATAGCTTAGTTTCGGCTTATAGGTAGGCCTAAGTAATGTCTCGCAATAAAAGAGTTATGCTATAATAACGAAGGAGTCCTAAAGTAAGGGCTAGGATTAGCCGCTAGCTAACGCGTTAAATTGTCGGTAATTGCGTTAATAAGGTCGTCTTTTCTTCGTTATTATATCTTTAAACAACGAGTCGTAACTTCTCGTAGGGTTTCTTATCCTTCCCTTTTACTTTACGTACTATCCTCGATTTAAAGATATAGTAACCTCTATAGATAGCTTTATCGTAGCGTTCGAAGCTAAAAACACTATAGGCAATAAGGTCGTCGATCTTTTGCCTATCTAACTCTTTAAATAGGGCTCTTAGCGTTATAATAACTCCTTTCTCCCGTAAATTAAGTCCTAATTCGTAGGCATCTTCCTCCTTCTTAATAATAAAGGCTTAAGGAGGGGGAAGGGGAATAGGGAGCTTTAGCTTATTCTTTACACCGGGGGGACGGCTACGTCTGCGTGGCATTAGGGGCGTAGGAGTCGGAGCGGGAAGTATAGTCCCTAGTGTATAGTTAGGGGTCGGGCTATAAGGAGTCTCTTTATTTAGACTAAGAGGAGCCGGTTTAATCGCGTAAAGTAAGGGCTAAAGAGACGAGTTATCTCGAAGGTAATAAGAGCCTAAAGGGAAGCTTATAGGCAGAGGATTACGGCAAATGCAAAAAGTGTCGAGGAAGATACAAAGATAAGAGAGAGAAGAGGATATAGAATTGCTTAGTGATAGTCTGTCTAGGTGCGGACTAAGATCCCTTTATATAGCTAATTGCATAGGAATAAAGGTATATATAACTTAACTAATTGTCGGGATGGAAAGCGCTATTAATTCTAAGCTAGGTGTATATAGTCTAACCTCGTATAGTATCCTAGTTGTTGCGTGATTAAATGCGCGAGTAATAGGAGGTAGTGTAGGTAACCCTAGTTAACCGGGGCCCGACTATAGACTATGCGTATATTAGTCCCTACACACACTACATACTTCGGCATTCGGTATCTCGAGCATCCGGGCAGCTAATACAGCCGGGTGACTTATATTATATGCAATAATGCACGGCGGTTCTAATGCATATCTTTATATGCCGGTAGGATAAACCAATCGGGAGATATCTGCTCCCTTATAGCCCCTCTTAAAGGGTACTTATTGTATAAGAAGTGCGCTTTATATATGTCCGTTTATAACTAACTAAGATTTGTAAAACTCTCTGAAAAAACCTCTTTATAGGAAAAAACTTTTTATATAGAGAAAAATAACTCTACTATATTATATAGAGAAAAATTAAAAACTCTACTATATTTTATTAGTCTGTTTAGTAAACCTATATATAGGGAAAAACTAAAGGGTATATAGAGGAAAGCTAGAAGAAAGCATAAGAAAGAGCAGCTAAAAGCCTCTATTTATCTTTATATATAGGATCCTTTTTAAGACCTAAGAGGTCTTAAATTTTATTAAATAGTATACGCCCTAATTCTTTTGTAAATATATCAGCGATATTATTAGCAGATTTTATATAGAATACTTCTATTCGCCTAGTAAAACACTATTGCGGGTGAAATTATAGGCAAGGCCGATGTGTTTCCGGAGTTTATATGCTTCCGGGTTATTTGCTATTTTTAGCGCTAATTGACTGTCAGAAAATATCAGAGGGACTTTATTAGATATAGGTATAGACAACTCTTTTGCGATGCTATTTAGATAGCTATATAGATATAAGGCCTCTTTATTAGCCTCTCTAAGGCCTATAAACTCTGCTTCGCAAGTAGATAGTAATATTGATTTTTGCTTTTAATATAACTAGCTTATAAGATTATTGCGTATAAAGAAATAGTATCTAGAGACCGATCGTCGGTCTATAAGGTCACTAGCCTAATCGGAGTCCGTATAGGCTGTAAAATGAAAATCTAGTGTTAGTATATTGCAGTTATAGTATAAGCATAGGTCAGGAAATTTGTTTAGGTATTTCCATATAACATCGAGGGCTTTAAAATGCGAGGAGTCGGGTTAAGAAGAAAATCTTGCGTAGGATATTACTGCGAAGAGGATATTAGGCCTTGTAAATAGGGCTAAAAATAGTAAGGAGCCTATTTGCATTTAGTATAAGAGTATGTCTTTTTTAGAGGCGTTCTTTGTTCCTGATTTATTTAATTTAACGCCCTTAGTAGTAGGTGTATTCGAGGTTCCTATTTTTTTTTTCAAATTCCTTTATTTTATTTTTTGTATAGGTTGCTCGGGATATATATAATTCCTTTATATCTCTGTTTATTTGTATAGATAATCCTAAGAAGTCTTTAACTTCTCCTAGCGATTCGATCGGTAGGGTCTTATTTATTTAATCTATTACTTAGGTTATTACACGCTCTATAGGTCTATAGAAGAGGAGATCATCTATATAAACAGCTATAGCTATTCGTAGTGTGCTATTTATAAACACTCCTTCGTCTATTAGAAGGCAGTAAAAACCAAGCTCGTTAAGTACGCTTTTTAATAGGTTATACTAGAGTAAAGGACTTTGTTTTAAGCCGTATAGTGCTTTTCTTAATTTCGCTACGAGCTTCTTCGTCTTGTGTTTATTTAAGTAATTAAAGTAAGTTATGCCTTTATATTTTGTATTTTTATGCTAGACAAACCATGCGTGTAGTATTATATCTAGAAAAGCTTCGGGTATCTGTATATACGCTTCTATATCTATATCCGCATAAAGAAAGGCATTTTTTATATTAAACTATAGTACTTTTTAGTTATTAGCGACAGCCTATACTAGTAGGAGCCTTATAGACTTAGGTCTTGCTATAGTAGAAAAGGTTTTAATATAGTCTAAGCCGTATATTTGCTTATAGCCTAAAGCTATAAGTCGAGCTTTAAACTTCTTTATTTGGTTTTCATTATCCTTTTTAACTCTATAGACCCATCGGCTTCCGAGGGCTTCCCGGTCTTCGGGTAGCTCGGTTATTTCCTAAGTATTATTATCTATAAGCTGCTGTATTTCTGCTACTATGCCTTTATCCTAGTGTAGAGCTTCGGCGCTTTTCATAGCTTGCTTATAGGTTTTTAGTTCTATAGGATTACAACCTTCTAAAGTAGATAGAAGGGTTATATTATCGTTATTTATTAGTAGATATATTGGGTATTCTTAGTAGTCGTTATAGAATTTAGCCGGCTTCTTAGGTATTTTAACCTAAATTTTTTAATCCTTATTATTATTGTCCTATATTATACAGTTAGGAATATCATCCTCGGATATATTATCGGGTATTTCATAGGGATTATTCTAGGATTGTGTATTTTCAGGATTTATATCTAGTATAGAAGTTCTTATATGTAGATATTTATCTCGTATTTTATTTATAGAAGGTATAGTATTAAAATTAAAAGTTTTATTGTCTTTTAAGAAGTTGTTTTCTAGTATAGTTATATCTTTTGAGATAACAACCTTCTTTCTACTATAGTCGTATATTTTATATGCTTTATTGTTAGTTAGTCAAACAAACAAAGGGGTTGTAAACTGGTTGGATTCTAGTCTATAATAGGTTCTAGCTAAGGCGAAGAGGAGAGGAAAGGGGGCCCCTTTATGTGTCCTAACCGAGCCTGTCCTAGGCTCTAAAGGGAGCCTAGTTAGGGCACGTAACGCTCCCGATAACGCTATCATCGGGGCCTTAATAGAGGTTATGACTTATAACCCTTTTCTCCCTTATGTGATTAGATTGGTCCGATACTAGCAGTTCTTCTTTAGAGGCTGTAAACACTATACTACTAACGGACTAATCGCCTAATCGAACGCAACGAATAAGCAGCAAGCAGCCCGGCGCGATAAGCAAGGAAACAAGCATTCGGAAGAGCCGAATCGAGGGCATCCTCAGGGCGTTGCCGAAGAGCCGAACAGACCTTAGTCAAGCCTTTTTAGGGCCTTAATTCGGGCCACAAGCGCGAATAAAGAAACAACGGAAAATACGCATTAAGCTAGAAAGTGCCTAATAAGTATAAATAATAAGTACAAATTGCAAGGAAATAATCGACGGGAAATAACGAGCAATTAGCAGAAGCTGCGAATAACGAATAAGATAATGCAATAAAGCGGGAAAAGGGGAACAACGCGTAGAAAAAGGGAACAACGTGTGGAAAAGGGCGAAAAAATTACAGAAATAGCAAAGAATAATGCACGGAAATTCTATACGGAATAAATATGCGATAAACGCGCGAACGGGGCATTAGAGAGACGAGCGAAACACGCGAACGGGGCATTAGGGAGACGAGCGAAGTGACGAGCAACGAGAACAACGAGAACACACGAAGGAACGGCTAAGCAGAGGGCTAGAGGGGTAGCCAAGCAGAGGGCTAGAGGGGTGGTCGAGCAGAGGGCTAGAGGGGTGGCCAAGCAGAGGGCTAGAGGGGCCGGAAGGGGCAATAGGCAGGGGAGTGGCAATAGGTAGGGGAATCCCTCGAGAGCTTTTCTTCTGCTAGGCTCGCGAGGCTAGCTAGCCACGCGCAACGAGGGGTGCGTTGCTAAACCTCGGGAGAATAACGTGTGGAGGCGAGGTTCTCTGTTAGAGCGAGGGCGAGGAAGCTATCTGCCGGGACGAAAGAGTCTGCTAGGACAAAGGTGCCTGTCGGGCAACTGGCAGGGAGGAAGCCTAGGCGGGCTTCTAGTGGTGGTTTCCTGCGTTATAGTCCCGCAAGAGGGTATGCCGGATAGTCTAGGGCCGGGCGGAAGAGTGTCCCTTGCCTTAAGGGGGAGGGTGCCGTCTATTGCGTTAGGGGTTGTCCTATTAAGCAACGGGCTAAGAGGAAGCTTATACACGCTTCCGGTAGTGACATCCTTTAGCGAGGTGACGGAAGAGTGCGCCTCGGGAGTCGAAGTGGGAAAAATAGTGCTAGCAATTGGCCTGCTTTAGTAGTGTATGCCGGGCTTAGGGCATAACGGTCTAGGAGGAAGTCTACACGCGTTTTGTATAGTAACATCCTTCGCCGAGGTGGCGAAAGAGTGCGCTACGAGACTCGAAGGGTGATTAGCAGCGGCGGCATTAGCTCGGCTTTAGGGTATGCTAAAGGGCGCGCTGCTAACGATGTTAAGGAAGCTGCTGTATGCGCGGCAGCTTTATAGGCTCCGAGCAGCTTAAGGAGCTACTGCGAGAGCTAATAGGAGAGCAGCTTGCTAAGCTGCTTTAAGGGTCGAAAGAGCAGTCCGAAGAGCTGCTACGAGAGCTTAACACGGGCGAATAGGAGAGCCGGCTTAGAATAAGGAGTCGGCTTAGAAGAGAGAGTCGGCTTCGAAGGGGGAGCCGGCTTAAAACAGGGAGCCGGCTTAAAGTAAGGGGCCGGCTTAAGTCAACGGGAACAACTAGCGGACTTTTGTTTAAAGGCGAAGTCGTGGTTATTGTTATTGCTATAGGGCCGGCACCTAGGCTATGCCTGTGGAAGCTAGGGGCAGCTACGGGGTCTTCCCCGTGGGAAACTAAGTCGTGCCGGCTTAGGGGTGACGATAAGGGTGCCGGCGAGGTTAAGGACGAGGCTGAGGGCGAGGTTGCGATAACGGGAGTAGGCGTAGGAGCAGCGGCGGGAGTAGGCGTATAAGCCTGTTTGACGGGGGCTTTATACGGCGGTAAGCCGAGCTAGGATCGCAGCTTGTTCCTTTCTGCGTAGGCCTCCGTTTTAATGTTAAAGTCTATCTTAAGGAATTCTTCTTTAGGCTAGGGCAGGGGTCGGTTGGCGGCCTATAGCACTACGAATTAAGGTCCGATCGGTTCGTCTTTTCATCCTATGCAGAGCCTACGCCTCCGTACAAACGTTCGCAATGCCCTCCTATAGTCCCGTTAGACCTTATCCTAGGTGGCTTCGGTCTATTCTCTAAAGTCGTCCCTAAAATCCCGAAGTAAGTGGTATCCGTTAATATTTCCTATAGCTAGCATATATAATGCGACGTACGTAGTTACTACCACTTAGCTTTCTTCGTCGGGGTCGATGTTATTAATATAGAGGTTAAGGTCGACCTAGTTATGCAATGACTCGTGGATACCGATGCTGTTTAACTATTTAGTGTATTGCGGGTCTAGGAGAGCTTTCGGCTGCGGCGTCGGACTCGTAGGGTCTTCCGGCTAGGGAGCCGGGCTTATAGGAGCTGCCGGCTAGGGAGCCGGAGCCGGATTCGTAGGAGCTATCGGAAGAGCTCGTAGGGTGACGGGACTATCTGCCGTAAGGGTGTCTGCTATTAGGGTAGTTGCCGCTAGGGCGGCGACGGCGGCGGAAGTCGGGTCCGTGGGTGTTATCGTAGATGACTGGGTTTATAGGGATCGCGAGGGTCTTCGCGATGTGTGTTTATCGTAATAAGCAGCGGTCGTCGATTAAGTCGCTATAGTCTGCGAAAGCAGCAACGTTAAAGGGGGTCCCGTAATGCTTATTCTTTAGGGCAACGGTTGTCGATTAGGTCGTTAAAGAAGGGATTTAGTCGGTGATCTAAGTAGATTCCTTTAGCAACGTTAAAGGGGCGATGCTTACCGGGAGCGGGCAGCGGGCTCGTCGCGTTATAGACGCACTATCGATTAAGGTCGCTATAGTCTGCGAAAGCAGCGACTTCGATCGAGTAGCTTAGAAGGTATCTCGACCGGTGATCTAGTATAGAGATGCCTTATTCTTAGCATAGAGGACCGTCTCTAGGTGTAGGCAATAGAATCCGCGGGGGATAAAGATCCGTATACTTTCGACGATTAGGCTCTACCTCTTTAACCTTGCCAATCTGTGATTAATCGTTTAATTACTAATTAGTGTTAGTTAGTTAAACAAACAAAGAGGTTGTAAACTAGTTGGATTCTAGTCTATAATAGGTTCTAGCTAAGGCGAAGAGGAGAGGAAAGGGGGCCCCTTTATGTATCCTAACCGAGCCTGTCCTAGGCTCTAAAGGGAGCCTAGTCGGGGCACGTAACGCTCCCGATAACGCTATTATCTAGGCCTTAACAGAGGTTATAACTTATAACCCTTTTCTCCCTTATGTAATTAGATTGGTCCGATATATATCTTTATAGCCTATTATAATTCCTTTATAGGCTCGTACGTCTAGCTTATCACTAGGTGTTTTGTTTTTATAGTATATAATACTTCTAAAGACACGGATCTTATCTATGTCTTCCGTAGTAAGGGATCTATCTTCTTTCTTTTTAAGAGGGCATATATACCCTAGAGCAGTATAGGAAGATCGGTTGTATATATATATAGCTGCTAAGACAGCTTCTCCCTAGAGGTATTTAGGTAGCTTAGCTATATAAAGCATAGACCTAACTTTATTAAGTATTGTTCTATTTATACGTTCTATTCTCCCGTTTAAGTAGGAGGTATATAGTAGACTTAAGTTATATTTTATTCCGTTTTTAAGAGCATAAGGTTTAATGTTATAGATGAATTCTTTTGCATTGTCTAAGAAGACCTCTTTTATCTTTGTCTTATCTTTATTATTCTTAAGCTCTGTTTTAAATTCTAGGAACTTAGGTAGGCTTTCGGCTTTATCTTTTATAAGGTATATTCTTAGGTACCTAGAGTAGGTATCTAGGAATAATATAAAGTATCTAAATTTATCATATATAGGGACTTTTATAGGACCCTAGATATTAACGTTTATTTTATCTAGAAAGAGATATCGTCGTTTTAAAAGGGTTTTCTTCTTTTTATCTATATGTTTAGCTTATATATAAGCTTCGCATTGCTTTATAGCTATAATATCTTTTTAGTCTACGGATATGTCTAGGTATAGTCTACGAAGATATCGGTATAGGGATTTATAGCTAAGATAGCCTAGCCGTTTATGCTAGAGAACGAGGTCTATTTTCTTTTTTTCTTTTAAGAGTTTTTATTGTTTTAGTTAGTATAGTATCTTAGAGTATAGCGTTATCTATTGTTTCTTTTAGGCTATATTATATATTATATATCTTGTTTTTAATTAGAAAACGTGTTTTCTTTATATCTAACGGGATATAGTAAAGTCCGTTTTTAATAAAACCGGTTATTAGTTTATTAAGATTTCTATTAAGGAGGGATATAGAGTCTAGGCCTATAAGAGCGTATGTGTTTGTTATAGCTGATTGGCTAATTATATTAAAGCCGATTTTAGGTATATAAAGGCAGTTTTTTAAGGTATACTATTGTTTGCTATTAGTAAACTTAAAGATAAGATCCCTAGCCCCTCGTACGATAATAGAGGAGGCTTTTCCCTAGGTTATAGTAGTGTATATTTCTTTATAGTTAGAGAAGAAAGATTTATTCGAAACTATATGCCTAGTAGCTCTAGTATTAAAGATAAAGTTATAGAAATTCCTAATCCGTATTATAGTCCTATCTACTTTTAACACTACCCTCGAAATTGCCGAAAGAAGAGGCTTTAGAGGTCCTATTATTTGTTTTCTATTAGAGGAAGACTTTATTTTTATAGGGGTATATAGAAGGATATTATTCAGGGGAAATAGGGTATAGAAATAGGGTACTACTAAGGGTATTATATATAGCATAGAGGATATAAAGGATATATAGAGTGTTATAAAGGATAGGAGGGTACTTACGATACTAGAAGCAGAGTCCGAGACGATAAGGACTTTATTAGAGGTCTCGGAGGATTCCGGAGTAGCCTTGCGCTTCCGGAGGCGGGAGGTCCGGGGACGGCCGGCCGGACGTAGGGCCGGAGACGGAGAGCTCTCCCGAGAGTAGAGAACCGGGGTCGGCCTCTAGTGGTTGCGGTTAGTGTTCTCCTTAAGGTCTCGGCGAGAAGAGGAGGAGGCAAAGACCGTTTTTAAGGTAAATCCTATAGCCCGAGCCTTATCTTTATTCTCGGGTTTCTAAAAACAATTCCTCTCGATATGCCCTCGCCTTTTGCAGTAAGAGCAAACAAGGACCTTACTGCCGCCGGCTATAAATAGCTGCTCGTTATTCTCGAGAGCTTTCGTCCTCTTAAACTTATCTATAAGAGACGAAGAGAGTAATTTAAGGGTATACGCCGTAGCATTAGTACAAAGGGTCTGCGTGATATTTGTGATATAACTCGAGAAAGAGCTATTAAGGCTCTCTAAGATCTAGGTTATTACTACGATCTCCGGGATACGGATCTCTCTAGTGTTTAGCTCGTCGAAGAGCTCTTTTACCTTATTTAGGTAAGTCTCGATAGATATCTCTCCCTTAATCTTTATGTTAAAGAGTTCCTTTATAAGGAGGAAGTTAGAGGTAAAGTTTATAGGGTTATATAGGGTTTTAAGTGCCTCCTATGCCGCCTTTATAAACGTATAGTGCTTTATCTAAGATAAAAGGCCGTTATTAACTATAAGCCTTATTAAGGCTAAATAGTCCTAGGACTTTGTATAAGCAGCATCGAGTATAGCTAGACCGAGCTTTTCGCGTATAAATATAGACTCTATACGTAGAGACTAAGCCGAAAAGTTAGTGCTCCCCTTAAGCTTTATAAATAAGTAGTCTTTAAAAGAACTCATTTTTACCGTATATTAGATCGGAAGGTACCGGAGGAAATTCGGAAGAAGCTCGGCGTCTACGGGCTAAGGTAGGGGTAATAAAGGAATTTTTTCTAATTTTTTCGAGGGTTTTTTAGGTATAGAACAGTGGCTAAGAAAGGGTGCGTCGTAGGAGCGGAAATAGGGCTAACGAGAAACAAGGGGGGGCAAAAACACTAAGAAAGTAGTAATATATGCAAACTAAGGGTAGCCTAAGAAGGCAAGTGGCTTAAAAAGGCAAAGAGGAGGTTATAGCGGAGAGACAGTCGTTTTTAGTATAATAGCGAGTGATCTAGGGGATCTAAGAGAGGCTCTAGGTAAGAAGCAACTTAAAGCTTAAGTAGAGATAGGGATTATAACTAATAAGAGCCTAAAGGGAAGCTTAAAGGCAGAGGATCACGGCAAATGCAGAAAGTATTAAGGAAGATATAAAGATAAGAGAGAGAAGAGGATATAGAATTGCTTAGTAATAGTCTGTCTAAGTGCGGTGTAAGGCGGCGGCGCGCAGCGTTAGCCGGCTTTATAAGGTGTACGTAAGGGGCAGTGACACAATTGATATCACTAGTGGCTTTTAGCCATTGGCGCGACGGCACCCCTCGTCGGTCGCGTTATAATTGTGACATTAATTAACAGCCTCTCTGTTCGAGACCCCTTAAAGAAAGGGGCTGGGCAGCGGCTGTAAGGCAGGTGTGCCGGCGTGGGCGCAGCTCACGTACCGTAGAGGCGGCGCATTAGGTAGGCAATACGACGGTGGCATCTACGCCTTAGGTCAACGTGCATTGGGTTATCCCTGCCTGCGGGACTCCGAGGCCTATGGTTTGCGCTAGGTCACGTGATCGAGGGAGACACGTGCAGCCTAGGACATGCTGCTATTAAAGAGGGGATAAATATAAGGCGGCGGCGCGCAGCGTTGGCCGGCTTTATAAGGTGTACGTAAGGGGCAGTAATATAATTAATGTTACTAGTGGCTTTTAGCCATTAGCGCGACGGCACCCCTCGTCGGTCGCGTTATATACGGACTAAGATCCCTTTATATAGCCAATTGCATAGGAATAAAGGTATATATAACTTAACTAATTGTCGGGATAGAAAGCGCTATTAATTTTAAGCTAGGTGCATATAGTCTAACCTCGTATAGTATCCTAGTTGTTGCGTGATTAAATACGCGAGTAATAGGAGGTAGTATAGGTAACCCTAGTTGACCGGGGCCCGACTATAGACTATGCGTACATTAGTCCCTATACACACTACATATTTCGGCATTCGGTATCTCGAGTATCCGGGCAGCTAATGCAGCCGGGTGACTTGTGTTATATGCAGTAATGCACGGCGGTTCTAATGCATATCTTTATATGCCGGTAGGATAAACCAATCGGGAGATATCTGCTCCCTTATAAAGGTAGGGCTATATAACCGTAGACCGAAAGACTTAAGGTCTGTTAATAGTGTTAATAGTAATGTTATAACCGTTAATTATAGCAATCTTAAATAGTCCTTACTATCCTCCCTTTTCCCGCTAGACTTAGACTTTACTTTATAATAGGAGAGTAATAGTTTTAATTATTAACGGACCGTTCCTTATATAAAGAGCATCTTATACCTATCGTTCTATAGAGAGTTATTAAAGCAATTTTATCGCCTTTTGTATAGCTATAGACCTTTTTAAGGTTATAGCTAACGGGGGCGAGTTAATAGATATACGCGGGTACGTACTAAAGACTAGAAGTATAGGGATAAGGCCGTAGGGTCCGGCTATATCGTTAACGGCTTTTACGGCTATCTAAAGGACTGCTTTAAGAGACGTAATAGTCCCGATCTCTGTATAAAGAATCTTAAACGCATAGCGTAAAGGAGCGTAATACCTCTCGACCTTCCTAATCGACGTATGTAATTCTATAAGGACCTGCTTATAGGTTATCCCTATAATCTTTGCCTTATTACGGAACTCTATTAAGGCAAAATTAGTCCTTACGTCGTATTTAATCGTATTAGGAGGTCTAAGGTAGCTATCGATTTAAAGGGCTCGAAGGACTTCCTAGGTATCCTTAGCTAATATAGAAGGAAGGAACCTAGCCCCTTAGAGCGCTATTATAGAGTTAAAGACGTATAGAATAGGTCGTTAAGGGCTCCTAAGGTATATTACGTCTACTATAATCTCGTAATTAAATTCCTAGTTATCTTTTAGCGTAAACTTAAAGCCCTTAGGTGCCTGTAAGTGCATTTAGTAGTAATAATAGAATTTAGAGATTGATTTAAGCTATATAGTCGTTATATTATAGCCCGCCTGCTTAAGCAGGTGATAGAGTCTCGAAATAGCTAGGTGCTTAAAGCGGCGATATAGAGTTCGTATCTTACTCTCTATTAGAAAGGAGATCGTCTCTTCTGCTTTTAATAAGAAGAACTATAGGTGACCCTATTTACGGATTACTAAGATCCGGTTGCCTTTAGTCCTTAGTGTGTTCGTTGTATTATCGAAGTAGATTCTAAGTCGGTCTATGTTAGTAAGAGAGAGTAGAAAAGGGGTATAGGTCTTAAGAATGTAAAAAGTTACTTAACTAATAGGGGTTTTAAAGGCGATTAAACTAAGGGAATAAATAGGAGTGCTAGTACTAAATCGGATGCTAGCTTGCCCGGCTATAGAGCTATTAAGCATAATAGAAGGTTCCGTTCGCTATAAAGCGAAGTACTACTCCTATCCTACTATTAATACTCTAGCTGCACTAGTGTCGATTATAATCCCCTAGAACTATTAACGGGAGTAGCGATCCTCGATTAGGAATTAGTCGGTAGGGGTTAATTAATCTATGCTATAGACGTCTTCGCCGGTCTAAAGGTGTATAAAGGCGGCCTCGTAGAGCATTTAAGTTGCTGCTTAGTCTAGCTCGGCAGCGTTATCGGCGTCTTCTACGTCTTAGTACTCGTTAGCGTCGCTTTTAGCATCGGGTTCGTAACCTTTAAATTCGGTTACGTATACTATAAAGTTAGTAGTAGAGATACCGTCGTTAAAACATTGCGTAAGGTATTAGTCCTTAGACCGTTAACGTTCCTTAGGCGTATGTTTAGTTAACTAATAGCCTTCCCTATAATAGACGAAATACTTCTTAGTCTAGGTTAAGCGGTTGTTAGAGCTATTCCCGTAGCTTCTACCGCGTCCTTATAGACGGAAGGGTGTGCTATAGTTATATCTAAAGCCTTATAGATAGCCTCTACGACTACCTCGTCCGTAGCTTTATCTACGGAATCTACCTCGTCTATAATTGCTTAAGTATCTTCGGTCTAGGTACTATTAATCGTTATAATTAAATACTTTATCCTATAGGAATTGGCTAGACGGGTTGCGTGCTAGGTGTGTCTTAATAGATGTACGTAAGTCTATAAATACGGTTTCGACCTTCTAGGCAGGCTTAAAGAGAGCGTACTCTAGCTTTAGAACACTACGGCACGCGTTAATAAATAACGTACGAAGTAGTATATTACTTTTGTAGTCTTTTCCTAAGGCTCTCTAATATAGCTAAAGCTTATTAAAGAGAGTCTATAGTACTTTATAAAGCGGTATCGTAGGATTCTCTACGCGGACTTTATTAAATATAGTTATTGTCTAGTCCGTAAAGTAATAAATATAGTTAACATCTATGTTAAAATGTTAGTTAATAGCATTATAGGTTGTACGGAACGATATAGTTAATTTAATGCAGTAGATATAGAAGGTCTCGGCTCTATCCGTTAGGATCTAAGAGAATAGGTTATAGAATTAACCTAGTTAGACCTTAAGCTTATAGTAGGTTCTTATAAATATATAGACCTTATCGTCAAAGAGGTTATAGGGCTATCCTATATAACACTTATCCTTCCTCTATAGCTTTGCGAACTTCTGCTAGAGGTCTATATCTATATTAACGTTTAGAATATCGATTAAAGGGATCGTAGTATAAGCATTAAGCGACGGCAAAGGGGCAATAGTTATAATAGCATTAGTAGGAGCTTAAGAAATAGGGGCATTAGTTATAGCAGGCATATAGGGGATAGGGGCAGGCATAGGGATAGTCGGCTAGTTAAACTAGTATGTTGTTAGGTGTATAGTCTATTGCTATTGCGTTGCACCGGGGATAGTTGTCTAATCGGGGGCTAGAGCCGTGTCTAAGGCCGGGCTTAGGGCTATACTTAGTAGTGTAAATGCAACGATCGTGCCCTAATTAAATGTCTGATTTATATACTCTTTTATAGGCTATTATAGTGGTTCTTAGATAGTCTATAGTTTAAGGAACTATATGTTAAAGCCTTAATTATCTAGGCCGGTGTAGATCCTACGTTTCTTTAGGAGCTTGCGTAAGAAACGTTTATAGCTTTAGTATACCCTATCCTATGTCTATAGAAGCTATCCTTAAAAGTGTTTTTAGAAGAAGGCAATAGCTTTATAGCCTTAGTTATCTTTATTATATGCATACTTATAGAGGAACCTTATAACGTATATAGTGGCCTTTGCTTTACTTAGGTATTAAGATCGGGTTGTTATTATATATCCTAGATACCTATATAGGTATACTAGTAGTCGTTTTCTAGGATAAGGGTTATCTTTAATAGCTTCTCGCGCCTTATATTATCTACGTGGGTAAGGCTTAATAAAGTTATAATATTATACGTAATAGTCTTTACGTATTTTATCGGCGTAAGAGATTTTCTTACGAAGTTGTCTTCTACATTAGGGACGCACTATAGGTTAACGTTACTCTTCTTCTTTTAGGAAGCGAGACGGGATTAATAGATAGCTTAGGAGATCTCGAAATAGCGTTAACGCGGTAACGTTATAGATAAGAGAGCTTGTTTAAAGCATAAAGATAACTACCTCTAGGTATTCCCTCGTAGGGTGTTTTACACCGTCGATAGTTAAGGATCTTATCTCTTCTACCTAGCTGTCTATAATTGACTAAGTCAACTACTAATTAGTGTTAGTAGGTCTTTAGATCGACCTTATAGGGTAAACAGTATAGTTGTATTAGGTTGGTTGCTAGCTAGGTGAGGGGAAGCCATCGCAGTGATGTGGCCTTCCCGGATGACACGTGATCCCTACGATCACGTGTGTGTGTGCGACAACAACGTCGCACGTAGCTATGTAGCTAGCTATTCCCACAAAAAGAGAAATTTCTCCGGTACTGGGAATCGAACCCAGGGCTGCTCGGGTCTTCGATGAGAGCGAGCGATGTTGGCCACTACACCATACCGGATATTGTTGAAGTGCCTTGAGACAATTTGGATTGAGTATTCTAATGGGGAGGAAGCACTGGTCCGTCCCATGTAACCCACGCTTTCCGACTTTCTCCACCTCACGCGGGTCTCTGCAGAAATCCCTTCGACGCCGCCTCCTGGATCCCCTTGTGCCAGATCTTGGCCATTTTGTTGTAGCCCGCGTCGTTGGGGTGCGTGCCGTCGACCAAGTCATCCTTCCGAGGCCCGTCCGCGCCGTGCATTTCCGCCAGCACCATCCTCTTCTTCGCGGCCGCCTTGCGCCGGGCCAGACTCCGCAGCTGCTCATTGACACGCAGCACACGGGCCTCGATGGTCGAGTTGCCGTTGACGAGCAGGGTCGACAGGATAATGGTGGAGCGGGGAGACTTTGCCCACACGGACTCGAGCAGGCGGTTCATACGCCCGCCGGCGCCGGCAATGTCAAAGTTCTGAGCGCAGTCGTTGGTGCCGGCGTTGACGGCCACGAGGTTTGGCTTGAGCCTCGGCACCGACATGTCGCCCTTGGCCTGGACCTGCTCGATCCTGAGCCCCGGCCACCCCTCGTTGTCGTTGTCGCTCATGGACCCGGCCTTGCGGGACCCGACCATGTCGACACGGTAGCCGTCGCGGACCAGCATCTGCCGCAGGTCTTGGCGGTAGCCGTTGCCGTCCGAGGACTTGAGGCCATAGGTAATGGATGCGCCCAGGGGCATGAGGCGCAACGGCACCTTGGCTGCTTCGGCTCGAGACTGGTCCCGGATGTCATGCGAGCCTGACTGGGACGCCAGAGAAGCCTCGACTGCCGTCAAGGCGTGTCAGTTGAGCAATTGGTTCTCATACGAGACTCGGCGCCGCGTCCACTCACCACCGCCCTGGGAGAAGAGTACGAGGCCAAGCATGGCCCAGCGACCAAAAGACCGGAAGCAGGCCATGATGCTGGTTTCTCGTACAGCAGCCATTTGCAACATGGTACGAATAGAGTACGAAGTATGCAATGCTTGATGGACCACTCCGCCCCGAGACTCCGTAGCGGGGGCTTCATGTCTCTGGCCCATCGAGGCCATTTGTCTCGGAGGCAACGGCTCACTGACCCACCGGCAGACCAGAAGTTGCTAGCGTTGATGACCGTGTCAGCGCCATGATGATGACGTGAGGATGCTTTGCCGTGTTTGCCATCGAGGCACATCGGATATCGCAACATCAATGGCTGCACATGGGTCACAGAGAAGATGAAAACAACCCGGGGCGTCCAGCTTGATGTGGCACTTTTGCCACCAGAGAGAGAGGGAAAGGCCTCGCGGCATGTGAGCAAGTAGCTCGAATTATCTGATGCTAATCCCCCCCTAGACCCCGAGATGTTGCTGATGAATTGAATCCGGCCTTGACCGCGGATTGGAGAGGCTCACGAAGTGGCTCGAGGTTCTCACGGGTTGTCGCCTATCTCGCTTACCCCCAATGGCACTTTCGGTTTCCATCGCGGCGAGCATGTGCCTGGTCTTATTAGCGTCAAGAGCACTGTGGGCACAGCGCGATGACAGCGGCTGCTCCCACTGGCTGATAGCGATAAGGGACCTCTACGAATACCTACCTAGCCTCCGCCCCTTGGGCCCCTGGCTGGATGGAACGGTGTTTTTTCTTCTTTTTTTATGGCCCCCCATCATCACCTTCGTTGCACGCTCAAACTACCACGCTCAAACTACCACGCTTCAAGCTCCACGCTTCAAGCTCCTCGCTTCAAGCTCCTCGCGTCAACAGAGGCAGCGGCAGAATGTGCGGCATTCATGCCACGATAGCTGCCTCTGAAGAAAACAGCCTCATACCCCCAAGCCTACACGAGCGTCTCCGGCGGCGAGGTCCGGATCACGCTGGCTCCGTGACGCGGCGGCTGGACTTTGGCTACGAGCCTCTCTTTCTGAGCCTCACCTCCACGGTCCTGTCCCTGCGCGGCGACGCCATCGCCAAGCAGCCCCTCGTCGATTCTGCCACGGGCTCCATTCTCTGCTGGAATGGCGAGGCCTGGAGGATTCAGGGCCAGCCTGTCCAGGGCAACGACGCCCAAGCCGTCTTGTCTCGCCTGAGTGCCGCAGACCGCCATGGTCTCGACTCAAGCCATGCCGACAGCGTTCTCGACGTGCTTCGTGCCATCGAGGGTCCCTTTGCCTTCATCTATCTTGACTATCCCGCAAGGCGTCTATTCTACGGGCGGGATCGCCTGGGACGTCGGTCTTTGCTGATCAAGCCTGGAGACCCCTTTTCGCTCTGCAGCGTTGCCGGGTCGCCAGCCGCTGCCTGGGTCGAAGTCGAGGCTGACGGGTGCTACTTTCTCCAACTCGATGCACGTAGCGACGCGTCGGCTAAATTCGTCCCCGCTAGATGTGCTTGGGCCCAAGATCCTAACCTCGTCAGTCTCGTCCCCTCCGTCCCTGCTTGCTTATGCTGAAGAAACCGGCTGCTCAGGTGTCCAGTCTCGGCGTCTTCAATGCTGCCACTCCCACCGCCAACGTCAAGTTGACCCGGCAGTCGCACTCGGTGGCTCAGCTACGGCAGAAGCTCGAGGCGTCCCTGCAGCCTCGAGTGCTCCACGTGCCCGTGCCGCCTCAGGCGTCACCAAGTGATGCCAGGATTGCAGTCCTCTTCTCCGGAGGCCTCGACTGCACCGTGCTGGCCCGACTCACCAGTCATGTTCTGCCCGCTGACCAAGCCATTGATCTCATTAGTGTGGCGTTTGAGAACCCCAGGGTAGCCGCGCAACATCCAAGTGCCTCACAAGCCGATCTGTACGAGCTCTGTCCCGACCGAGTCACGAGCCGAAGGTCCTTTGAGGAGTTGCTGCAAGTCTGTCCCAAAAGGACATGGCGTCTCGTAACCGTAAGTTGGCCTTGATGGCCCTCTTTCTTTTGGCTTGGCTCACGCCACGGTTAGGTAAACGTCTCATATTCTCTGGCATCCAGTCACAGAAGTGAAGTCATTAATCTGATGTATCCTCACAACACCGAAATGGATCTCTCCATTGCCTACGCTCTCTATTTCGCCGCCAGGGGCCACGGCTCCTGTCAGGAGAGTCCCGGCTCAGAAGATGGCTCGTACGCGACAACGGCCCGCGTGTTGCTCTCTGGCCTTGGCGCAGACGAGCTATTCGGAGGGTACGTTCGCCATGCCACGGCCTTTTCCAGAAATGGCTATTCAGGCCTCGTGGAAGAGCTGAAACTGGACATGAGCCGCTTGGGCAAGAGAAATCTGGGCCGAGACGACAGGGTCATGGCCCACTGGGAGCGAGAGGTGAGATTTCCTTACCTCGACGAAGCCCTGGCCAAGTGGGCCATCGAGTCTCCTGTGTGGGACAAGTGTGACTTTGAGAATCAAGGCCACGACGAGGGCGTCGAGCCTGGCAAGAGGGTCCTGCGGCTGCTAGCGGAAGGCCTGGGCATGGGAGTCGTGGCAAGGGAGAAGAAGCGAGCAGTAAGTGACATTTTGAAGCGTCCTTTACCCCGGGAGTCGTTTTCGATTTCTTCATTACAGCATCGATTGACCGCCCTGTACAGATTCAATTTGGGGCCAGGACGGCCAAGATGGAGAGTGGCAAAGTCAAGGGAACAGCACTCGTCGATTGAGCCGGGGGACAAGTGTCTCGATGCGTCGACGACTACCGGCCGTGATGACTCAACAGATACTTCCGAGCCGTTGTTCAGAAGACGGCCTCGTTGGAAGCCCATGTGCGTTTGCGAAAGCGAACCCTTGGTTGGCTTCGTTGGATGCGCTGTCACTGGGAACAAGGCGATGACGTCGTAAAGGCAAGTCTGAGCCAAGCCGAGGGACTTTGGTCGCGCGACTCGAGACTGCAAAGCTCTAGGCGGGAGGGGTTCGTGGACCCGCGAGAAGCAACGGTTGGGTAGAAATGGCCACTGCAACCAAGTAAGCTGCTGGCGGGGGAGATATTTTCAAGTGCAGAGCGACGAGGAGTTGCAGCTCGGCCTGGGAGCGCATGTTCACCGGCCATGAACTAGCCAGCTGTTGAGCAGGCACGCCACGATGAGCCAATTTCTTTTCTCCCCTTCTATCTCAGTGCTTGCTTTTCCCTCACGTCCGAGATGGTTCTTGCACGGCACTTTGGATCGCAGCTAGCAACGAGACAGCGATGCGGCGCCCCGATGATGCGCCATGACCGACAGACAGATGACGCAAAAGGAGGCCGAGACGGGCCGAGACGACGCTGAGCGGAAACCTGGTGGTCCTGGCGCCGACGACGACGGCTCGAGACGGCTCGAGACGGCAGAGGTGGACAGTCGAGCCGCACATGCGCACAAGACATGACGCACGCGCTGCATGTCCTTGAGCATGGCCTTTGCTGTCTCTGGCTGAGGTCAGCCATGTGCAGCAGATGTCTTTGTGTCAGGCACGGAGATGGGGTCGGGCTGTTGGTTGTTGGTGGCTGTTGCACCGAGCAAAATGGTTGCTCGTCTCTCTTATCCCCTGATCTCCTATCCTGTTCCTATCCTCTTGCATGTCCTTGAGATGGAACAATGGTGGAGGAGATTGCTGGAAGAAGAGAGAAGGGGTGTCAATGTGCAGAGAGACGAGCGGGTGGTCCAAGAGGGGAGAGACAGAGAGACGGTGCTTCTCTCCTCCTGGTCCGTCCATCCGTGCTGTTTTGCCACAGGACGAGTGCCTCTTCCCTCGTCCTCGCCCACCTAAGCATGTGCCAATCCCTCGACGTCTTGTCCTAATGGCCGTGCGTGCCGGCTGGCCAACGCAACCAGCTCCGCCGCCCCATCTAATAAGCCTCGTCGTGTCTACCGCGGCTTCATCTCGAGCTGGGGTTGGAGCTGGGGTTGGAGCTGGGGTTGGTTGGGCGTGGCCAAGAGCAACTCGATCGGCGAGTGCGCGTTGCGTTGGGTGCCGTTGTCAACGAGCCATTGTTGGGCCCTTGCTCGCTGCCGGTCCATATCCAGAAAAGGAGTTCCCCGTAAGATTGAGCCTCTCTTGGTCCGGCACGTCGGCCACAAAACATGCTGCGCCCCTATCCCCCTTTCCGGCCCATCCGAGCATGGGGTTGTCGGGGCTTCAAGGGGCCCAACGTCGATTGCCGTGTCCAACTCTGGGCTCTCTCCCAAGTCAGTACTACTAGTGTCTGGTCGAGTGAGAAAGGGGCTCGGTTGGCTCTCTCTGGCAACTACCGACTACCTTGGGGGTTTGCCGTCCTGCTTCCCCCCCGCCTAAAGGCCGTGTTAACAGAGGCTGGCAACGGCATCCATCAGACGCCCTTCGCAGTGTTAGGCTCCGCCAAGACCTTCGATAACATGACTGTGAGGGCGATGGGCGACTTCTGCTCTGCCGAGTGGCGACGGCTTCACCCTCCTCCGGGGAGCTAGGAGGAAAAGGGGGTCCGGGTCCAGCTATATAAGCTCCCTGCCCGGCGTCGTGGCCCTGCTGTACACTTGCTTCATCATCGCCAGCCTCATCTCAGCAGCCCCCTTGCCCCCTTCCTTTTCCGTTGCCTCTGCAGCCGCTCCTTTTCCAGTTGCTTCTACAGCACTCGTCACTCGCTCAGCCTTGCTTCTTCCTCGCCCGCCTCCACTCGTTGCAGATATGCGTTTCTCCCTTGCCATGACCGGCCTCCTGGCCAGCAGCGCCGTTGCGGTTGTCGACCTGGCTGGCGACGCCGACGTCGACGCCGACGTCCTCGTCGGCCTCGGCAGCCTCGTCGATGTTGATGCCAAGCTCGGGGTCGAGGCCGCCGCTGTCTCTCGCCGCGACCTCGTGGATGTCGACGCCAATGTCGATGTCGATGTCGAGGCCAATGTCGACGCCGAAGTCGAGGCCAATGTCGATGTCGAGGCCAATGTCGATGTCGATGTCGACGCCGGCGTCCTCGTCGGCCGCCAAACCTATCGCTACCCCAGCCGCCCGAGCGTGGCCAACGTCGGCGTCAAGGCAAAGGTCGACGTCAAGACGGCCCGCCGCGCCGCAAAGGGCTTCAAGTGCCCAGCGGGCATGAGCTACTGCCCCTGGACCAAGTCGTGCGCCTGCGCCCCGGGCCAGAAGCTCGACGCCGGCACCAGGGAGTGCGTCGGCAGGCGCATGGCCGGCGCCTGGCCCAAGCCCAAGACCGACGTCTATGCCTCGCAGGGCGTCAGGCTCGACGCCTACTGCGCCGTCTCCCCGTACCGCATCGCCAAGTACAGCCCCACGCACGAGTACTGCCAGGTCGGCCTCAACACCATCACCTTTGTCGCCGCCGCCGAGATCGCCGCCGAGGTCGCCGGCAGGGCCGAGATCGACATCGAGGCCGACTGCAGCGTCCACCTCAAGACGGCCGTCGCCGGCCTGTCCGCCCTCTACCTCCAAAGCGCCGTCGACGCCGTCGTCCTCTTCAACACCAATGCCTTTGGCCACTCCGTCGCCCGGACCGAGGTCACCGCCCACGTCTCCCTCGGCCTGCTCGGCAACCTCCGCGGCGTCTTCTGCGCCGTCGGCCTCGGCAGGTGCGACTTCGACTGCGTCTCCTACTGCACCAAGGGCTGCAAGAACTACATCGACGTCAATGCCGCCGTCGGTGCCAACCTCGAGGGCCTCGTTGGCCTCTGCATTATGCCCAACATCCTGCTCGTCGTCAGCGCCTCAAAGGCCGTCGTCACCATTGCCGTCGATGGCCTGCTCTGCCTCATGGGCGGCCTCTTTGGCGGCCTTCTCCGCACCTTTGGCTGCAGCTGCTCCTAAGCAGCTCGGGGACAGGATCTCGGGGACAGGATCTCGGGGACAGGATCCCGAGTCAACAAGCGTGTGGCCAGAGTTGTACACTGTCGAAAATGCCGGCTGACAGCCAACGGGCGGAGCACCTGCCCACTTCCCCTGCGTTGCGATTCAGAGGTTAGAAGAATAATAATAATTACCCGCGTGGCCATGACGTCCATCACGTAACCAACCTCCTTGTGAACTCTGACTTGACCATTGCCGCCTCCGAGAGCGGCCATGCTTGCCACAACGCCTGATCAGAGAGCATCAGCAAAGAGTGTTGCATGAATCTGCTAGCCACGTAACGACCGGCGCCCTGGCTTAGTATACACCACGCAGCTTGGGGCGCAGCAAACGGCCCAATAAACTGATCAAGACGCTCACATTCAGGCACAAGCCGAGACAGCCATCGGCTTCCCCACCGCGTCCACCATAAAGTGGCTGAACGCCTCTTCGTCGTTGTCGTCTACCAGAAACTCCCTGTCCTCGTCTTCCGGGGGCAATTGGGCGTACAACCCTTGGCCAGCCTTGGGCCACGTCGGTGGGTGGGACAGATCTCCCCCATACCCGACCGCTATCTCGGCCTGCGCCACCTCGGCCTCGGCCACGGCTGTCTGCTTCGTCAACCGTGGCCGACCCTGGGGCCTTCGGGATTCTTTTGCGTTCAGCAGAGCGAGTCCATGCCTCGGCTGACCCGACATCCGCACGCTTTGACTTGTCGAGTTGGACTTTGGGTGGGCGGCGCGGCCGGGCAAGTTGGCCTTCCAGTCAGGATCGTCAAAGATGGGCAATTCGGGGTGTTTCCGAGACACCGAGACGAGCACGTCGGCGAGAAGCTGAGGTTTCAGCTGATCACAGAAGGACAGGATATTGAGCAGATCCGTGCGCTTCTTTCTGTCAAAGTATTCCGTGCGCTGAATACTTGGTAAGCCATTTTCGCAGCACGAGCTGAGCCACCCGCCTACCTCTGCGTTGGAGGCCTGTTTCGCGTAAAAACCAACCAGTTTTGGTTTGGCCGGGACGACGCCGACAGGCAGTTGAGACAGCCGTTTGCTTCGAATTCTTTCCACCAACTGTCGACGTTGATGCGCTTTAGCATTCCCGGAGCCCATCTTGCAATCCAAACACAGGAAGTCCGCACTGTCAGCCACATCGGTCATGGCAGATACGCATTGCAGGTGCCAAGAGCTTTGGCAGCTGATGCAAGTGACCAAGTCTTCATCCCCCTCTGGCAGCGAGCCTGGGCCGCACTTGGGGCATCGATGGGTGCTGCTAGCCTCGGGCGCTTCCTTGAAGTGCGGTGACGAGGTGGCCATTTGGGGAGTCTTGGCCGGCAAGTCTGCCTCGGCATCATCCGAGCTGCGCTTTCTCTTTAGACTGGGAGGGTGGAAAAGGATAGACTGCTTTGCAACGTCAGAAACACTCGCCAGAGGCTGGGGCCTCATCCGGGGCAAGGCCAGTGTCGAAGAAACGGTTTGCGTGGATGGCATCTCGGGATTGCTGCCGGAAAAGGAGACGGCAGAGACAGACGGCGAGGGTCCGTTTGAAGAGTCGGGGCCGACCACATTCTTGTCTCTCCTCAACCGCTCGAGGATCCAGGGGCTGGATGCGGAGAACTGGGGCTGATAGGCCGGTCTTGGCTGCGACGGGGCGGCGTCTTCCACTATATCGTTATCCTCGGCGTTCAGGGGAACTGGCGGCGAAGAAGACGGCGCAAGAAAATCGGAAAGCGTAAGAAAATCGGATGGCGAACGAGCGCGCTTGCCTCTATGGCGAGCTCCGTCTGCCGACGATGGCGTCGTCATCTCACGGCTTCGGCATCGGTCAGAAGGAGACTTCCCCCGGCGAGTTGCACGGCCGGCTCGTGTGGGAACAGAAAGGGGTAATGAGACAGTAGATGGAGCCTTGCAACCCGGAGCCGTGGTTATCGACTTTCTCCAATCGTAGTAGCTTCTCTTATAACTGATGAGACGAGACCGCGAATGAATCGGAGAGGCTCGACGTATTCTCGAGAGGTCGGCATGTGCACATCACGTGACTGTCCCAACTTGGAACGACTTGTACCGAAAAGTCTACAACTTTTTCTGCATGTACGAAGTATGTATACATACAACGCTGGCCGAGGAAGGAGCATTCTATCGGACAACCCCGTCCTGCCTTAGCCGGGCAATCTCCGACTCGCCCAGACCCAGGTGCTCGCTCAGCAGCTCGTCCGTGTGCTGCCCCAGCAGGGGAGGCGCGGCGCGGATCGTGGGCTGGCCCTCGGAGAACTTGACGGGCGTGTTGACCAGTTTGATGGGGCCGCAGGCTTGGTGCTCCATCTCCACCACCATGTTGCGCGCCCTCGTGTGGTCGTGGTTCAGGGTGTCGTGGACATCGTTGACGGCCGCGTAGGGCATGCCCCTGCCCTCGAATACCTCGAGCCACTCCTGCGTCGTCTTTTGCTGCGAGAGAGCCTCGATCTGTGCCTCGAGGTCCGCGCGGTTGGCCACTCTGTCGGCGTTTGTCTTGAACTTGGCGTCGTCTGTCCATTCCGGCCGCCCGAGTCCGTCGCACAAGACGCCAAACAGGCGATCGTTGCCGCCGCCGAGGAGAATGTCCCCGTCTTTGGTCTTGAACGACCGGTAAGGCACAATGGATGCTAGAAGGGAAGAGGACAAGAGTGAGCTTGGACAAGTGAGCTTGAACAAGGACATGCGTGGGTAAGGCGGGAGCCGACTCACGATGCGCCGTGCCCCATCTGCCCGAGTCTCGCTCGCCGCTGATCAAGCAGCTGCTGGCAATGTTGGCCAGGGTGGCGGTCTGGCAGTCGCTCAGGGCCACGTCAATGTGCTGACCCTTGCCCGTCCTGGCCCGGCCCAGCAAGGCGGCCATGATGCTGTTGCTGGTGTAGAGGCCGGTCGTGAGATCGGTCACGGCCACGCCGACCTTGACGGGAGGGCCGTCGCGGGAGCCGGTGATGTGCATGAGGCCGAACTCGGCCTCGACCATGACGTCGTAGCCAGCACGGTTGGAGTAGGGCCCCGTCTGGCCGTAGCCGGTGATGGAGGCGTAAATCAGGCTCGGGTTGATGGCGCGCAGCGTCTCGTAGTCCATCGAGTACTTGCCGAGGGTTCCTGGAAGGTAGTTTTCGACGAGGATGTCGCACTGGGCGACGAGCTTGTGGAGGATGTCGACACCTTGCTTGTGCTGAAAGGACAGGCCGAGGGATTTCTTGTTTCGATTGGCCTTGACAGGACGACGAGCGTGAGATGAGCCGAGCCTTGATACCCATTTGACGACTCGGGTTGGCGTCGGGGCCGGCGCGGACCACGTACCCCGAGAAAGTAAGCCGACTCGCCGGGGCCCTGGGCGGCGGACCCCGGCTTGTACGCTGCGTACGGAGGCCCCCAGGCTCTGGTGTCGTCTCCGCGGACGGGGTGTTCAATTTTGATGACCTCTGCCCTGTGAAGCGGGGGCTCGACCATTAGCATCTCAGTCCTCTGTGTCGCAGAGGGTGCCGCACGACTTTGCAAGAGGATGGACGAGCTCACCCGAGATCACCCAAGATCTGCGTACAATACGGCTGTGACAAGTGGTGGCGAGCAACGTCAGCCACGACTCAGTAGAGGTCACTCAGTAGACTCACTCCGGCCAACACACGGGTCATGTCGAGCACCCGATAGCCCTGCAGGGGCAGCGCGCCGCTCGCGGGCGTCGAGTATCGGCGACGGAGGTCCCGGGCCGCCGTCGCGGTGGACAGCAGCCGGGACGACGGGGCGGGGCGCAGGTACCGGGCGAGGCGCGACATGGCCCTCTGGTGCAATGGTGATGGAGGGGGCGTTCAGAATGGATGGCGGAGTGGCGCAAAGCCGACGGCGAGATGCGGATGCGGAGAAGCGGACGGGGTAACTCGTCGTTACGGCATTGATTGACACATACTACTAGGTACTCCGTACTATCCGTATACCACGGTTACTCTGACGATGCAATGCAATATGACCTAAGCAGCGGTCTTGGATGTGCCTCTATTCGTACCTTGATCCAGACAGGCAAGAAATCGCCATTCTGCGCCTCTCATCTTCGTTCGAGCCGTACGAAGCACTTCGTATGCCTGACTGCAACGGCAAGTCATTACGGGCCCTAGTCGACGACGACAACGTCGCCCCGAAGCCGAATACACCCGTCCTCGTCGAGCAGCCTATTGAGTGCCGGCGGAACCAGTCTGGCTCATCGGCCCGCGGCATCTCCGTGATTGCCTGCCCAACCGAGCCATTGCCTCGCTCGTCACGTCTCTTCGGTTATGGACAGATCACCGAGCATGGACGACCCGTGCGAGTCTCCGTCGCTGCGGGTACATCGGCATGCGCCAGTTGGAAACAGGGCCGCCTATTGCTGACGGCTAAGCACCAATATCGTTGGTCACCTTGACAAACGCCTGCCACTGTTTCCAGGCCTCGCCACTCTTGATGGCCCACCTGGCCCGCCTCAGACCCTCCTTCCAGCGTTGGCCGGCAGGGCCGCGTTCCACAACGACTTTCCCGTCGTCTCCGGGTCCCATGTCGCTGCTGTCAGCTTCGCAAATGCCCGACACGACCAGGAGCGCCGCCGTGTTGATCAAGACAAAGTCCATGAGTGGGTTGTCCTCGTCCAGTTCACCGCCCAAGATCCTCCTCAGGATCTCGGCGTTCTCGGCTGGCTCCTTGCCCGACGATACTTGGCTGAGCGCATGGGATGCGACGCCAAAGTCCCTTGGTTCGAGCTTGAAGTGCTCCACCACCACCTGGCCTCCGGGGGACTGGCCCTTGAGCATCCAGCAGAGCGTTGGGCCCGCGCAGCTAATCTCGTCCAGCTCCTCCTCTCCACATACAATCAGGGCCTTTTGGCAGCCAGTGCTTCGGAGCGCCTCGGCAAAGGCGGGGCCGAGGTCTCGCCGGCCGACGCCGACAACCCGTGCCTCAAGCACGTCTTCTACGGGGTTGGCCAGTGGCCCCAAATTGTTGAAGATTGTCCGCCAGGGAAGCTGCTTGCGGACGGGGGCGACATATCGCATGCCTGTGTGGAAGACGGGGGCGAAAAGGAAGCTGTAATTTGTGGCCGCATACACCTTGGTCAGGGTGTCTGGTCTCACCGCGCTCAGGACCGGGGCCTGGGGCGTCATGCAGTTGATCATGTCGGCACTGCCCGACTTGGACGTGCTGGCCTTGTTGCCGTGCTTGGAGACCATGACGAGGGCCGACGCAAGGATGGACGAAGTCGTGCTGATGTTGAAGGTGTTGTGGGAGTCTCCTCCGGTGCCGACAATATCGCACTGAGGCGTGGCAGGTCAGTTGTAGTCTGGCAACAAGCCGTCAGATGTCGGTGCGACGAGTCTTACCAGTCCGCCTCTGTAATTGCCTTCCTTTCGGGCCCGGCGCTCGAGCACTTGCCCAAGCTCCTTGACGGGAATTGGCGCAGCCGCGAGCATCATGACGTGCGCGCACTTGGCTAGGACGTCGGGGCGAAAGTCCATGCGGGTGAAGTGCAGCGCCATGAGCAGAGAAGCTGTCTGGGCCTCGGTTACCTGGTTGGTGAAGAAGTGCGAGATGGCCTCGGCAATCTCATCTGGGCTGACCTCGGAGTCGACGGGCCAGAGCTTGGTCAACAATGGCTTGATGTCGACGGGAGGCAGGCCGTCCTGGCCCTGGCCGATGGCGGGAGAGGCCATGGTTGCACGATGGAATGTCGGGAAAAGGGTTCGGGTCAGGAGCCTAGTCGAATTGAGTTGCCTGGCGAGAGTCGACGGCGGAACCAGGGCTCTCGGGGCAATGCGATCGAGCGTCTTCAAGGCTCAGGTCTGGCCCAATTGTCCAAGGACAATTGGGTCGCATCAGTTGATGCCGTTGACGAGGCGTCGTTGCTTCCAAGACATGAGTCAGGCCTGTAGCTGCCCAATCCTGTGTCAGATCACATGATGAGGTCACCTGATTGAGTCACATGACCATGGAGTTACGAACAGAGTGTTGCTAATAAGTGTTTCACCTCTCATCTCTGCCAGCCTTATCTCCGCCAGCCTTATCGGCTTGCCTTTCCCTCTAGCTTTTGAAGATTGGTACGTATACACCGGTGCCCCCTCCCTCTCTGTTCAGCCACCTGCCCTCTCGTCGGCTCGTCTTCATCTAAAAGACAGATTGCTTTGGCCTCTCGGACGCCTTGGAGCCCGCGTGTTCACGTCGTCAAAAGGGCCATCGAACTCGTCGCTGCTCCACAGGACGAACGCGCCCAAGATGCTCTTGCCAGGCGCAGACGACGGGGCGGGCGGGGGGTTCCAGGAAGACCTCAGCAACGTCCTCTGCTGCCCGGACTGCAAGGAGATACCACCCAATCTCATCGAGGAGTTTTCGAGCGGCGACATGGTCTGCCAGAGCTGCGGCGTCGTCGTCGGCACCCGCATCATCGACACTCGGTCCGAGTGGCGTACCTTTGCCAATGACGACCATGGAGGCGACGACCCGAGCCGTGTCGGCGGACCGCAGGACGAGTTCGTCGAGGGACAGCAGCTGGCCACGACGGTTGCCTTTTCCGAGTCAAAGGCCCACAAGGCCCTAGCCCGGATCCAGAACAACACCAACCAAGACAAGGCGCAAAAGGGCCTAATGCTGGCCTACAAGGAGATTGTGTCGCTCTGCGAAGCTATCAACATGGGGCAGAACGTCTCCAACGCCGCCAAGCACATCTTCAAGCTCGTGGACAAGTACAAGTTCATGAAGGGAAAGCCGCAGGAGGCCGTCATTGCCGGCTGCATCTTCATTGCCTGCCGGCAGAACAACGTGCCGCGCACCTTTCGAGAAATCTTCAACCTGACGAGCGTAAGCAAGAAGGAAGTGGGCAGGGTCTTCAAGCAGCTCCAGAAGTTCCTCCAGAAGCTTCAGGACACGGAGGGCGAGGGCGCCACGGGGCTGAACACGGTCACCAACTACGAGAACACGTCGGTGGGCGCCGAAGACCTCTGCGGCCGCTACGTGTCGCAGCTCGGCTTCAAGAAGCAGCAAAGGGTGTCCAAGATCTCGAGGGAGCTCGCCGAAAATGCCAGTGAGATTTCTGCCCTGGCCGGCAGATCGCCCCTCTCGGTGGCCGCCGCGTGCATCTACATGGCGTGCCACCTGATCGGTGAGCCGCGGTCATCCATGCCCATTGCCAAACAGGCGGGAGTGAGCGACGGCACCGTCAAGACGGCGTACAAGCACCTCTTTGCAGCCCGCGAACAGCTGATCAAGACGGATTGGCTCGTCGACGGCGCCAGCATGGACAACATTCCGCAGGTGCAGGCATAGAAAAGGCCCCGCGCCCTCTTTCTCATGTTTCGGTCCTATGAATGGTGTGCGGGAGGGCGGGCTGTGGCGCACATAGGCCGTCTGCACGCAGGCCGACATCAGCCTCAACGGCTATCTCTTCTGTCAGACAGTAGTACTACTCCGTACGGAGTAGTTACTCTGTACACGCAAGCGAGGTTTCTTTCTGTCTATAGCGGGCTCCGGGGGGCGGCGGCGGTTTATGCATGGCTTTTTGTGCGATTAGCACGGTTAATATCTTATAGGCTGGTTTTCTACTTAACCTCGTGGCTTCTTATTACCATAGGAAGGGAAGCTATAAGGTTATGTTCTATATATCAATTAATTATCTAGAGTTATAGGCGCATAGGGGTTTTAGGGATATCTCGGTAGTGCCCTGTTGGGGCCCCCCTGCGATGCTGCCCCCGTGATGTCGACGTCGGTCGGGCCCCCTGTGGCAGCGAAATGGCGGCATCTCTTGATGTTCGCCTGGTCAAGGGAGAGAGAAAACAGACGCAAGGTGACGAACCGTCATGCCTATGCCAGACCGTTGGGCGTGACGGCGGCCTCGGTCAGACGTCCAGGGACCCTGGGCCGTTCCCGCCTCTGCGTAGCGAAAAGGGCCGGAAGATTTGCAGGTTTGCGTTCTACAAACAAGGGCCACGTATGATGTCGCGGGTGATACGGCGGTCCCTCGGTAGCCAATAACGGGCCCTCCTCGGTCGCACACGACAAGACACCCGATGGTGTGAGGCCTGAGCTCCCTTTGCCTGCCGATCACGTCGAGCCGTCCGTCTGGCTGCGTGTTTGCCGTTTGTGCGCGCGCCTCCGACGGATACCTTGGCAACGCTCTGGACAGCCCGGCAGGCCTTTCAAGGGCCCTGTGGGGGGGGGGGCTCGGGCCTTCTGGGGCGGTGAGTGGTATTGTACAGGAGTTGCCGACTGATTCGTCCAGCCGTCTATCAGTGTGTATGTATGTACATACATACACGGCCCGCCGGCTCCTATTACAGGCATTGTACGAAGTACCGCATCTCGGGATAGACTGCGCAGCGGCAAACATGCTCGACATTTCACCTGCACAGCCGCGGGAGCCTTGTCCAGACACATCAACGGCAAAGTTCACATGGGCGGCAAAGGTGGGTTCGAGAGTTCCATGCCCGTCCTGGCCGCCAGACGCGCGTGTCGATGCATTGGAGACGAGCGGCAACGCTCTTCAAAGAGGCGCAACCCGGTGAAAAACACGGCCGGTAGACTGACCCGGCGCAAACGACAGGAGAACAGGCCCACTTCGAGACATGACGATGTGGAGAAGAGGAGCGGAGGGCGGAAGACGATGAGGACGGCACGAGAACGAGCATTTCTCACGGCTGCCCGTTGTGCAAGGCCTCGCTCGTGGTTGGGCTCACCCTTTCTCGGCATCATGGCCTCGACTCTGCAGAAACCACCACGACTGTTGCACAAGCTTTCCTTCGCTTCGGAGCCGCCCTCACGCTCATCCCCACGCCCCCCGGCTCGATACTCGCCACTCGCGGCGCCGGGGCTTCCGCCGAACCACGTTGCAGAAGACCAGTTGCCAGGATTCGCCATGCCCCCCAAGATCACCGTCCTGGGCACAGGCGGCACCATCGCCGGTTCCGGCACCTACGCCGCGCAGACGGCGGGATACAAGTCGGCCGTCTTGTCCGTCGACGGGCTCATCGAGGCGGTCCCGGAGCTGGGCAAGGTGGCCAGGCTCCGAAGTCAGCAGATTGCCAACGTGGGCAGCCCCGACATGACGGCGGCGGACCTGGTGCGCATCGCGCAAACCATCGACAAGGAGCTCAAGGGGGACACGCAGGGCGTCGTGATAACGCACGGCACAGACACGTTGGAGGAGTCGGCCTTTTTCCTCGAGCTCACCATCAACTCGGACAAGCCCGTGGTGCTCGTGGGCGCCATGCGTCCGGCGACGGCCTACAGCGCCGACGGGCCCATGAACCTGCTGTGCGCCGTCAACCTGGCCGCCAGCCAGAGCGCGCGGAAGCGGGGCGTCATGATGGTCCTCAACGACCGCATCTGCTCGGCGCGCTTCACCACCAAGACAAACGCCAACTCACTCGACAGCTTCATGGCCGCGGAGCAGGGGTACCTGGGCATGTTTTTCAACACGGAGCCCATCTTCTACTACCCCCCCTGCCGGCCGCTCAACCGCAGCTACTTCAACGTGGCGGACCGCAACCCCAGCGATGGGCTGCCGCAGGTGGACATACTGTACGGGCACCTCGACATGAACCCGGCGCTGCTCAAGACGTCGGCCGAGACGTCGCAGGGGGTCGTGCTCGCGGCCATGGGCGGAGGGTGCTGGGCGACTGGCGCGGGCCGGAGGGTGGCCGAGCTGGTGAGGGCGAGGGACTACCCAGTCGTCGTCAGTCGTCGGATGGCCTCGGGCTTCGTCGGGGGCACGTCCAACTACGGGCTGGAGGACTGCTGCATCGGAGGGGGCCTCCTGGACGCCACCAGGTGCCGCATCCAGCTGCAGCTGGCCCTGGCGTCGGGACTGGACAGGAATGCCATCAGGGACCTGTTTGAGAGCCACGGGGCGGAGCGGGCGGCGGCTGGGCTCGAGGCCAAGATGCGCCGGACGAGCGTCCTGTAGGGAGGAGCCGGACGAGGGCTCAGGTGACGCCGGGCTGCGCAACGAGGGGAGTCGTGGCCGGCTGTGAATGGATGGGCAAAGAGGCTGGCCGTCGGGACGAAGAGGCGGCGAGGCATCTTTTCGTCTTGCCCTTCATCTTGGCGGGGTGGCAATGGCATTTATTCTGATGTTTTATTTTGTTAAAAGGCGAGGAAAAGGGAGGGACGAATCACGTTCGCCTTGGGCACCTACCCATCTCCTTGGACGTCTTGCAAAAGTACGGAGTACTAGGTAAGCAGGTAAGGGGGGAGAGAGTGTGTGTATCGAGCTGCACACTCGTGTGTATCGAGCTGGGGAGCCTGACGTGGCGGAGGCTTGACGGAGGACACCACGGAGTATTCGTATTCGTACAGAGTAGTACACGTTAGGCACGCCAGTTGTTGAAGATGGGAGTCTGTTCGCGTTTGCACGCCCGAGCCGGATTCGTGACAGTTTTTGAAGGCAGACGACGCGCAGCAGCCGATCCCTTCGGCCCATTGGAAGAATGACCAAACCGTCACGTCAGTTCCGCGCTAGTACTACCTAGGTATTTGCATCTCCACAGTGCAGAGCGCGCCAGAAGCTTCAGCACGTGGCGTCGCGTATCTGCGGGGCAGCTGGGCGCGAACCGTGTAGGTACCTACAGTGCTTCTTCATCTGAGATGCACACGGTACACATATCTGCAGCAAACTGCTAGAGCCCAACAACTTCCCCATCTATAGACCCACCTACCTACTCGGTAATAGATCACCTGGCGGGGTGGGGGGTTTTTGGTTCAGAAATGTTCGTATCGAGCTCCTCGGCGATACCTGGCCGCTACCTGGCTGGGGCACCTGTACCTGGCTGGGGCACCTGTCCCCCTTTCTTGTTGGTGTTCCTCGACATCCGTGGGAACTGTGGCTAGCAAGGGATGGATGGACCCGACTAGTATCCCTGGTTGAATACCGGTAGTACGAATGGTACTATTCGTATAAGGGCCGTCTCAGAGGCCGGGGGCTCTTGCTCAAGCAGGCGTCTTGTGTCGATTCAGAATGACGACGTCGATTCAGATAGTGCAGAGTGCAGAGTACATGTCCGGCTTGTAGTGGGCATGTACCCTGTACATACACACAAAGGCTCTCCCAATTCCACCCTTGTCCAAAGTCTCCTCCACGGCGGGCCTCGATCAACATGGACGACGACTGCACACCACTCACTACCCTCGCTTGCGCTCGCCTGCGCTCTCCGGGCCCTTCCCTCGCTTTGTCAACACACGCTCGTTAACCTCATGTCGACGTCACCTCTTCTCACGCCTCTCGCTGCCCAATCTCACCCCTCCCATTGCCGCCGCCTCGTCCGACTGCAACTCCAACGGGCACCCGTCTATCAAAAAGTCTGTTTTCGACAGCCCGCAGGCCGGCAACTACGCTTGGCGGGCATGTCGAGTCCGGAGACCCCGTCCTGAAGCGTCGTGACGCGTCGTCTCGGTTCGTTTCCTGTGCTCGCCCAACCAGCTGTCGGGCACACGGCCCCGCGTCCATCAGCCTGTTATGTCACCGAAGCGCGCCGCGGCACAGGAGAAGAGCACCGGATACCATGCCGCCGTTCTTGCTCGTATCTCGTCCCTCGCCCGTGACAGTGACGCCTCCAGGCCGCCCCTGCGGCAACGTGCCAGAAACGCCGTCCGGGCCTTCTATCAAGCCACCGTCGTCGAGCTCATCTTGCGCAAGGGGCACATTGGAGCCTCCAAGGACGGGCGCCACATTCCGCTGGTCATTGAGCACGAAAAGCCGCTCATCGACACGCGCCGTGGTCACGCCTACGTCTCCAACGACGTGCGCACCTCTCGCTACACCGTCTGGGACTTCATCCCGAAGCAGCTCATCTTCCAGTTCTCCCGCATCGGCAACTTTTACTTTCTCTGCGTCGGCATCCCGCAAACCGTACGTGTCAAGTCCTTCAACATGATGCCGCGGAAAGCTGACGCGCGGCCAAGATACCGGGCTTGTCGACGACGGGCTCCTTCACGACAATCCTTCCGTTGCTCTTCTTCGTCTTGCTTACCGTGGCCAAGGAGGGCTTCGACGACTACAGGCGACACCGCTTGGACAAGGTGGAGAATGCCACTCTGGCGACCCTTCTCGGTCGCGAGAACACCAGGTCGAAGCCGGCGCATCCGCTGCACCGCTTGAACCCCCTCCGCACCAAGACGACCAGTCAGCCGATTGCTGCTTCCGACGACGAGTTTCGGGGCATTCGATGGGTCGCCGCCAGGTGGAGCCACGTCAAGGTTGGCGACATTGTACGCCTGTCCCGCGATGAAGCGGTCCCCGCCGACTTGGTTCTACTGCACAGTGACGGCGAAAACGGCATGGCATACGTCGACACAATGGCCCTGGACGGCGAAACCAACCTCAAGTCTAAACAGGTGTGCCACGCCCTGAGCGGATGCGACTCCATCGAGGGCATAGCAAGGTGCCGGGCTGAGCTTGTGGTGGAGGATCCGAACCCGGATCTGTTCAACTTCAACGGCCGTGTCGCCGTCGACGGCAAGACGGCGCCGCTCACCCTCAACGATGTCGTCTACCGCGGTAGCGTCTTGCGTAACACGACGTGCGCCATTGGCCTGGTCATCAACACCGGGGAGGAGTGCAAGCTGCGGATGAACTCGAATCAGCACCCGCGGGCCAAGCGGCCGGCCCTCGAAAAGGTGGTCAACAAGGTTGTCGTCACTCTGGCCATCTACGTCGTCGTCCTGGCAGTGGGCGTGTCCATGGGCTACCTCGCTTGGCAAAGAGATTACGAGCGTCAGGCGTGGTACTTGGATCGCGCGGCCGTCCCCTTTCACCAAATCATCATTGCCTTCATCATCATGTTCAACAATATAGTGCCGCTGTCCTTGTACATTAGCCTGGAGATTGTCAAGCTTGGACAGCTTCTCCTGCTCAACTCGGACCTGGAAATGTACCACGAGGAGACGGACACGCCCGCGCGGTGCAACACCAACACCATTCTCGAGAACCTGGGCCAGGTCGGCTACGTCTTTTCCGACAAGACTGGGACTCTGACGGACAATGTCATGAAGTTTCGCAAACTGAGCGTGGCGGGTACAGTCTGGCTCCACGAGATGGACCTCGAGCAACCACAAGCCGAAGACGCTCCAGCCTTTGATCCCCACGAGGGGCACTCGACTTGGAGGCCGCTCCAGGTCAAGCCTGAGCCCACGGCGACGGTCATCCCCGAGCATGGCGGTGAGGCGGCCGGAGCTCCCATGTCGCCGTCGCGATCATCCATGGGGCGAAGGCCGTCGTCCCACTGGCGATCCACCGGCCGTCCCGACCATGTGCAGCCCGAAGTCAACACGTCGAACCTCTTGGAATACCTGAGACTCCGTCCACATTCGGCCTTTTCCAGGAAGGCGAGAGAGTACATGCTGGCCGTTGCCATCTGTCACACCTGTCTGCCCGAGACAAGGGACGGGAGAATTGAGTTCCAGGCCTCGTCGCCGGACGAGCTGGCCTTGGTGAGGGCCGCCCAGGAGCTCGGTTATCTGGTTACGCAGCGCACGCCGCAAAGCATAACGCTGCAGGTTCCGCGCCTGAATGGACAGAATGAAAGAATGGTCTTCCAGGTCTTGGACGTGGTCGAGTTCAGCAGCGCGCGCAAGAGGATGTCCATCATCGTCCGCTATCCGGATGGCCGCATCTCCATCATCTGCAAGGGAGCCGACTCTGCCATCCTGCCGCGGTTGAGGCTAGCCTCGTTGGCGATGCAAAAGGCAAGCGAGGTCCGCAAGAGCGCCGACCTCGAACATGAACTGTACCGACGTAGCGAGCAGCACGAGCCGCGCAACAGCTTCGGGGGGAGGCCGAGCCTGACGGTGCGGCGAGCCCCCGGGATATCGAGAGACTTGAGCGTGGCCACCAGGAGCAAGTCGTTTGAGATGAACAAGCAATCGCGCTCATCTGTTGACCGAGCACGGGTACCGGCTGCGCCCCCGCGGGGAGTCTCCCTCGACCACACCCGCCCCGTGCCCGATGGCCTGGACTTCCTCGATGATCGCGCCATCTACGACGAGTCGGAAGTCTTCGCCAAGTGCTTCAAGCACTTGGATGACTTCGCGACAGAGGGCCTCCGAACGCTGCTGTACGCTCAGAAGTTTGTGTCGGAGCAGGACTATCGAGCGTGGAAAAGGCTGTACGACGACGCCACGACGAGCCTCACCAATCGCCAAGAAAAGATTGAGGCTGCGGGCGACACGATTGAACAGTCGTTTGATCTGGTCGGCGCCACTGCCATCGAGGACAAGCTGCAGAAGGGCGTCCCGGAAACCATTGACAGATTGCGGCGAGCCAACATCAAGATATGGATGCTCACGGGCGACAAACGCGAAACAGCCATCAACATTGCCCACTCAGCGCGCATCTGCCGCCCGGGGTCGGATCTGTATGTCCTGGACGTGGCCAAGAGCGCGCTCGAGCCGCAGCTGGTCGCCCTGGCCGAAGATGTGCAGGCCGGTTCTGTCCACAGCGTCGTCGTCGTCGACGGACAGACGCTGAGCGTGGTGGAGAAGTCGGTCGAGCTCTCCAAGAAGTTCTTGGCCATTGCCATGCGCGTCGACTCGGTCATATGCTGTCGAGCCTCGCCTGCGCAAAAGGCGCTCTTGGTCCAGGCCGTGCGGTCGCGGCTGGGCGCGTCCAAGGGCAAGCATGGGCGCGGGCTGACCTTGGCCATTGGCGACGGCGCAAACGATCTCGCCATGATCCAAGCCAGCCACGTTGGCATTGGCATCTCGGGCAACGAGGGCCTGCAGGCTGCTCGAGTCGCCGACTATGCCATTGCGCAGTTTCGCTTTCTGCAGCGGCTGCTTCTCGTCCACGGCCGCTGGAACTACGCGCGCACGGCAAAGTTCATCCTCTGCACCTTTTGGAAGGAAATGTTCTTTTACCTGTCAACGGCGCAGTATCAAAGGTACAATGGCTACAGCGGCACCTCGCTGTATCACGAAATCAGCCTGACCGTCTTCAACACGCTCTTCACGAGCCTCTGCACCATCTGCATGGGCATCTGGGAGCAGGACCTGAGCGCCGACACGCTGCTGGCCGTGCCCGAGCTCTATGTCTACGGGCAGCGCAACTTGGGCCTGAACATGTGGAAGTACCTGCGCTGGATGTTCCTGGCCGCCGTCGAAGGCATCATTGTCTGGCACGGCGTCTCGGCGGGCTACGGATGGATCTCGCCGGGCGCGCGCGACGAGGGCCTCTACGCGCTGGGGACCCTGGCCTTTACCGTGGGAGTCTTGTGGATCAACTGGAAGCTGTTGTGAGTGGCATGGCCGGCATGGCAACGAAGCGGTACGAGACTGACTGGCTGCCACAGCATCCTGGAGACGCATTACAAGCCAGCCGTGGTCATGGGCTCGTTCCTCGTCACCACCTGGGGCTGGTTTGCGTGGATCGCGTTCCTCGACGGCGTGTATCCGGCCACGCCGGGCCCCTACGCCATCCGGCACACGTTTCGCAACGCGTGGGGCAAGGACGCGGCCTGGTGGGCCACCGTCTTTGTCGTGCTGGCGTTCCTGGGCCTGCTGGAGCTCGGCGGCAAGGCGCTCCGGCGGCGCCTGCTCGTGGCGGGCCTGTGGCAGTGGCCGCCGTCTCCTCCAAGCAGGGTCGAGGAGTGGGACGTGGAGCTGTGGCAGGAGCTGGAGCAGGACCCGGCGGTGCGCGAGCGGCTCAGGGCCCTGGCGCGCAACGAGGAGTGCGTGGTTGACGGGGTTCGCGCCGACGACGACGCCGACGACGGGGACGCGGCTACGGGGAGCGCCTAGGCCCGGCTGCCCCTGCCCGCCATTCTCGTCGGCTCTCGCCCTTGTTCCTCTTCTTTTTGGTTACGATGCCCTCCATCCTGGGGCTGTTGCCGTAAATGATACCCACTGGACCGCGACGAGGAGATTTACGTCGGCACGGCTGGCCACGAGGGCACGCGGCTCTTCTGGAACGCCCGGGGACGGACGCAGGGTGGTGGCCGAACATGTGTGCGCGTGTGTGCGTGAAATAAGCTGTTTCCGTTTATTGCAATGTTTCAAAGCTCGTCACGGCCCAAGGGCATTCTCCGGCTGCTTGACGGATTGGTTGCTTCGGCCTCGAGCGGGCTCAGAGTTCGAGCACGGCAATAATGGTAAAGCGAGAGAGGAAGAAAGGAAAACGAGAGACCCCTGGCACTCCAAGAGCTTGAATAAAACAGGACAATCGTACACGTGCGCACGGCCGGGCACGGAAGCATGCTTTGCCTTTCTTCTCCCTTCCTTTCCCATTTTCCCCTTCTTTGACATATCAAAAGGCTCCTCGCATCGAGCTCATCGTGTTGCCTCCTCACCAGCCGGACCAGAGTTGCCGTCCTGATGCACTCGTGCACTTCCCTCGTCTCCCTCTCACGCCCACCTGTCCACTTCTGTGGCTGCTACCCCGCTAATGGTAGTTTCCGCCCCAGCCGCCGCGCTGCTGCTGCTGCCCGCCGCCATAGTAGCCTCCGCTGCCGAAGCCCTGGCCGTACGATCCGTACGGCGTGCTGCCGTGCTGGCTCGCCCCCGCTCCCGTCCCCATGCCGTAGCCGCTGCCGTGGAGGCCGTGGCCCTGCAGGTGGCTGGGGTAGCCGCCGTACGACGCGCCGCCCATTTGCGACGTTTGCGGCGGCGGAAGTCCGCTCTGTCCCGCCGCGTTGTTCACCGCAGATCCCGGCCGCGGCCCGCCTCCCAGAGACGCCGACGGGCCCGACCCGGCCTTGGCCTCGCCGTAAGACTTCAACTCTTCAGACGCCCCGGATGCCGGCGGCTGAGCCTGGCTGTTGAACGCCTGTCCCTGGGATTGAAACGATGACGCTCCGCGGGCGAAGCTGTCGTGCGATACGCCGAAGCTTGTGCCCCCGAGGCCAGGCTGATTGCCCGCCTGTCCGGACGCTGCCCGGCCGTAGTCGCCGAGGCCAGAGCTCAGCCCGCTGTCTCTATGCAGTGACGACGGGCCAAATGTGCCTGGGGACGATACATGCTGGTCGTACGGGGCGTTGGGCGCGTTGGGCGACACGCCGTAGGGCTGGCCGTACATGGCCGCTTTGCCGCCGTACGGACCGAAGCCTCCCTGTCCGTATCCCGAGTAGTACTGGTGGTAGTAGGGGTTGCTGTAGTAAGGATGGCTGTAGCCGGGATACTGCTGACCATGGGACTGTGGCTGCGTGCCGGGTGCGCCCTGCTGCTGGGCCTGCTGGGCCTGCTGGGCCTGCTGGGCCTGCTGAGCCTGCTGAGCCTGCTGGGCCTGCTGAGCCTGCTGGGCCTGCTGGGCCTGCTGGGCCTGCTGGGCCTGAGCCGTGGGGTTGGGCGTCGAGTGCCCGCTGTTCTGGCTTTCGCTCGAGGTGCCAAAACGAGGCTGGGCGTGCATTGCGCCGCTCTGCGGGTACTGGCTGAGATTGTCGTTCTGCGCATTGTAGCCGCCAAACGGTCGTTGCTGAGACGGCACACCGCCCTCGTGCTGGCCATGCGCGCCCTGCTGGCTGCCGTACTGCTGGTAAAAGTTGTATGGGTTGCGCTCGGGCTGGTTGGCCGTGTAGTAGTTGGGGTATTCACTCGGGGCGGAGCTGTATGACCCGCCTGGCTGTTGAGTCTGAGGCTGCGACGACTGCGTGGCAAAGCTGTCAAACTGAGGCTGCGCGGCAGACGCGCTCTGGTGGCTGAACGGGTCCGCTGGCTTCTGCGAGGTCGCTGCAACGTCCTGTGCGACGCCGTGACCGAATCGGCCATATTGCTGAGCGCTCGGGACTATAAGCAAGTCAGTGCCCTGTTGGCGAATCATAGCCAGCAGGGGGCCAAGCATACCTTGCGGGTGAGCTGCAGGTGTCGTCGCCGCTGTGGCAACGTTAGCAAAGTGAGCCCGCGTGCTGTCGCCGGGCTTCACCGTACCAACTCCAGAAGCACCGGCCGGCATGGCGGCAGCAGACTTCTGAGGGTAAGCCTCGGGCACAGCAACGGGCTGGGAGACCGGGGGCAGCGAGGCGCGCGGGTGTGCGACAGGGGAGTCGGCCGGAGGCTGCGCTCGAGTCTCGGGCTCCTCGCGTTCTCCGTCAATGTCCTCGTCGCCGCCATGGAGGTTGAATGCCCCAAACTGGACCGCTGCGCGATCCACCTCGCGATTGCCTGGCATGCGGACTGCTTCTTCCTGGTTCAGGACTCGTCGCTGGTGGCTGGGCATGCGCGTGGATCGCTCCGCCGTCGCCTTCATGGCCGAGGCGGCAAACCCGCTGGTAGCCGTGCGCTGGGTGTGGTGTTGGTGCTGGGCGGCCGAGAGGGGAGTTGCGGCAGCACTGACAGGGCTCTGTCGAGGGTCCCACGAGTCGGCGGCGGTGCTGGCAGCGGTGTCGGTCGCGGGCGGGTTGGAGGTGTCAACAACCTGCTCAAGATTCGTCTCCGTCAGTTCGGCACGGGGGGGAGTGAGGGTGGATTCTGGTTCGGTCATGATGGGAGCTGGGGCAGGCACGGCGTTTTGGGCGATGGGCGTCGTCTCCTCCATGGGCTCGACGGCTTCGGGCTCGGGCGGGACGGGCTCTGCTGTGGGCTGCAGTTCGGTGGTTTCGGCAGGCTTGGGTGCAGATGGTTCCTTGGGAACAGGAACAGGTTTCGTGGCCGTCGATTGGCGAAGCATGCTGGCCCAGGTCTTGGCCTGAGGAGCGGCAGATTGGGGAGCATCGTGAGCGGTGGGTTGGGCAGCGGCGGCGGGCTTGGGCTCAGCAATATCCATCTTTGGCGTTTCGTTCTCGCAACCCCATGAGTCCTCAGTAGGCACAGATAGCTGCTGGTTCTCCTTGTTGCGAGAGCCGTTGACGCCAGCATGGGCAGGAGGGCGGCCGCGACTGCCACGGGCGCCTCGCTCGGAGCCGCGAGCCCTTCCCCGAGCTCCCTCTGGGACAGCACGGCCGCCGCGGGTATTCCGAGGGTTCGAGACGGACGGGTCAGAGGCAGCGGGTGCGACGTTGGGGTCCTTTGCTGCCTTTGCGCGTGTGGTCCTCTTGGGTTTGGAAACCTCGCCCCACTGCGCAATGGTGCCTACCGAGCGAGAGAGAGAGAGCGCGCGTCAGCAAAGCCAGTCCTCGACGAGCGAGCGTTGCGGGGGGTTGAAACATGGTGTCTGGATGGGTCTGGGGAGCTTTGAGGTTTGGGTGGTACCTTCAGCAATGCGTGCTACGGCCTCGTTCTGGTCGCCGTTTGTCTCCTGGAGTGCAAAGAGCACGTCGGCCTCGGACCAGTCTGGGAACATTTCGCAAATGACAGACGTCTTGTCGCCGTATTGCTTGCGAAGCTCGGCAAAGTCTCCCTCGTCGCCCAAGGCACTCGGGCTGTCGTCGGCGGGCTTGTGGTCAGACTTGTCGCCATTGGTTCTGCGGCCGCCTCGACCGGGGAAGCCTCCTCTGCCGCCACGACCAGAGCCTCTGCCGCGCGAGGCGGCCGGCCGAGAAGCGACTTCCGACATGGAGGGTGATGTTGGAGATGTTGCGGCGAGCGCAGAGCTGATGTGGTGGTGGAAGAGGCAGTGGCAGGCTGTGTACCTGGCCTCCGCAAAGGGGAAAGGGAAAAAAACGACGAGGATGGCAAATGGTCAGCCAGGTCGATCAAGGGGAGAGCAGACACGTGCGAGCGAGCACGGCGGCGTGGAGCGAGCTGATGGTTGTTGCGTGTGCAGTGCAGATGGAGATGTCGTGGAGGAGTTGAAAGGGCAAAAGGGATGCACGAGGTTTTTCCCCAGAGCAGAGAAAAGGTTCGAGTGACCGACGACGGGGAAGGTTTTGAGTTCCGGCGACTGGCTGCCGCGACGGACCCGTGGGCCGGCCCAGCCTGGCTAGCCCAGCCGCCTGGGGCATGCTCCCCGCCGCCAGCTTGTCACAGGCGTCCCAGGCTGTTGCCAGGTTGCCAGGGCAAAGTACCTTACCTAATAGGGTACCTACATGCATGCTAAAAATGGACCCTTCACCGCCTTACTGCCCTGCCCAATGCACTGCCCAAGGTACCTCGTCTCTCTAGTACTTGCCTACTTGTGGTGGTGGTACCCAGTGATCTGAGCTCCCTGGAACTTTGCAGAGGTTTATTAGGTTGGTGGCCGTCACGAGGCGCCCGCCCGGATTGCTGCCATGGCCGCCCTGGACAAAGGCGTTCCAAGGCCCGCGATATCCTCCCTTGCCTGTCCCAGCTGCCACTGTGCTTTGGAGACTCCCCTGGAACCTGGAAACATGCAGATGCAGACGCACATGCGGGTACGAATACGGACAGTACAACTACACTACTCGTAGGTACCTGCTACTGACCGCTCGTGGGCTAAAAGGTGGATACCAGGTACATACCACCAGTACCCAGTGCCGCAAAAAACCTAAGACATCTATGAAAAAATTATTGCAGGGAGGCGTGGATACGTACCTGAGTACTTCGTAGGCAGGTATTGTGCGGTAGCACCGAGCTAGAGGCAGGCTCAGCCTCGCAGGTGATTGATTACTTCCTCCTCCATACGAATGGCCTACTACTTCGTATACTCCGTACGTTTGGCACTCTGAAATCTACTCGCGTCGACAGACGCCTGTATAGATACACTTTTGTGCATCCCAGGGAGTGGCCGAGGACCGCAGTTGGTTCTAGCGCACCGACGCCTCCTTTCTCTTTGTGCCTCCCGCCGCTTCTTCGCCTCACGCTCCCTGGTACTGGGTATCTTGGCGAGACCGGGACCGCAGCCATGCATGGGCCGACGTAGCCTTGGGCCGACGTAGCCCCCATCGTACTTTATAAGCTAAATTACTTTACCAAGGAGCTTTACCAAGGAGCTCCGGCCGAGTGCCCGGGTTTTGGGGAGCCCTGAAACGGACCACGTCGTCAGAAGTCACTCCAGTGAGCAGAGCATGGCAATCAGTTCATAAACTGATTCACGTGAGTTACGAGTTACAGTACCACAATACCTAGGCACCGTCACGTGACTCGGCTTCATCGTCCGCCTCCGTAGACAAGCCGTGGACAAGCCGACGACAAGCCGACGACAAAGTTGACGACAAAGTCGGCCACCACGTCTTCTCCAGCCCGCATCGCTGCCGGCGGCCTTCTTCCGCAAAGGCCTGCCACGGGCAGTGCTCAGATCCAATCACCCACACCAAACAAACGCCGCACACCTCGCCCGCCGCCCTCCATGTTCTGCTCCAAGTCGGCCCACTCGCTGCAGAGGCTGTTCGCAGGCTATCACGAGCCGCCTCTGCTGTCGAAGCAGCAGTCCCAGAAGCTCCTCGACGGCTTGAAGACGTCGTTCCGTCGCCAGCTCGACCACGAATACGGCCACGCCTCGGATCACGCCGTCGTCTCGGGCCGCGACCCCGAGGTCCGACACTCGGCCGCGACGCGCCATCTGAGATCGATCCTCTCCAACCCGCTGTTCAGCTACCCCGGCCAGTCAGCGCCCAGGCAGATGCTGTCTTTGCTACCCGTGTCGGATCGCGACCCGATGCATGTTTTTGATCACGCCGTCGCGAGGGGCATGATGACGCTCCGGGCGGCCACGGGATGCATCATGGCCAAGAGAAAGCAGCTCTCGGCCTCGGGCTCCGATGCGGGCCTGGCTTCCTCGGAGACCGCGGCGCGCGTCGTCGGCTGGCTTCGCTCGTCCGGTGCCGACGTCCATCTCAAGTTTCTGGACAACCTGCAATTTGTCCGCTCGCTGGCCCCGTTTTTGATTGCCGAGGGCTTGGAGAGCGTGGCGTGGGAGTGGACCGCCCGCACCGTCAACGACGAGACGGCGGCCTGGAGCAGCGCCGTCCGCATCAGGCGTGCCTCGCGCATGCTGGCTGAGCTCGTCCGGATAAAGAGCCAGCCGCAGTACGGAGACCTGGACGCCGCCATCTCCACAATCCTAGACGCGGAGCAGCGCTTCCACGCGAGCCCCCTGCTCGCCAGCCTCTTGACCCTCCCATGGCGGTCCGTCTCGTGGCTCTCCACCGTCGAGGCCTACAGCAGAACGACGCCCTCGCAGAAGCTATTTGACGCTCACCTGGCGACGGCCGATCTCCTCCCCGAGCCCTTTACCGTGGAGAGGGCCCACCTCAACCTGTGTCACCCGACTCATCCCGATCTCGCTCCGGCCTTGCGCTTCTTTAAAGATAGACAGAGGCTCAGGGAGCTGGTGCGGAGGCTCCACCCTGGGAAGATCCACCTTGGGAAGATGGACACGGCAAAGCTCAAGGGCTTGGGCGTGATTCCGTGGATCGCCTTTCTCGGCCACGACACGGTCAATCACCTGACACGCCTCGGCAGGAGCCGGGACGCCGAGGACGTGACGGAGCTCCTCTGCTCGGAACTGCCGGATTTGTTCACAAATCCCCCCAACCTCACTTGAGCGTGGTTAAGCCTCTGAAGGCATTGACCATCAACTTTTCAATGGATGCCGGCCGGGGCCCGGTCTACCGCTCCCGCCCTATCCTCAAGGACCGGGCAGCTTGGAAACTCGGCAAGAGACGGGTCTCTGGGGCAGGTTGGACGGGATATCATCACCTGTACATAAACGCACAACTTCATTTGCAAGCACAGCCTACTTCGTACGCAAGCTTCATCCAATTAGACATGACGAGGCTTGGCTCGAGTTTCGGAATCAATGGGATTCAAACGCCACGCTTGCGTCTCCGCAGCTAGTCAGAGTCGCTATCGACCGAATCCGAGAAGCCGTTGAACTCTTCTTCCTCGGACTCGCCCAAGGGCACCTCTGCGGCAGCACCGTCTCGGGTGCCCTCGTCGCCCTCGTCCTGGTCGTCAACCTCGAAGACGCCCGAAATATCCCACCGGTCGCCCCTGGCCCTTCTGCTGACGTACTTGACAAACTTGAGGGTGCCGCTGTCCCGCAGCACAATCGTCAGCTTATTCCACGCTGCGGCCTGGAAGAAGAGGATGTTGTCGTCGCCAGCGCTCGACTTGTAGATGGCGGCGTCTTCGCCGGCGTCGTCGTCGCCCGCCATGTACACCTCGTGGCCGCCGACATCCTCGTCGTCGGCGCCTCCGTCGTCGTGTTCCCTTTCCGGTGCCTCGGTTGCGGCCTTGCCCTTGCCCTTGGTCTTGTTGCCCTTGACCTTTGGTGCGGCCTCGGCTTCATCCTCGTCGTCGTCGTCGTCGCCGTCGCCCCAGCCCGGGGTCGGAGTGATGCCCAGATTGAGCTCGAGACGGGGCTTGCCCTCGTGGCCCGTGGCGAGGGTGTAGTCGTGGCCGCGACGGAAGCGCCGCGCCATGACGTCGGAGCTCTCGACGGTGCAGCCCGTGGCCAGCTGCAGCCAGTGGCGGAACTGGCGGCTGGGCAGGAGCGTGTCGAGCAGCTCCGTGACGGGCGACTCTTCCTGCGCGGTGCGAAGCTGGTGGGGTCCGCTGGGCTGCTGGTAGAGGTAGCGGTGCTTGTGCGGCGGTTTGGCGACGCGCCAGGGGGTCCTTTTCTCAATGGCGGCGCTGTCCTCGGGCAGCGGATGCTTCTCCTGCGCCGAGATGTGGTCGTTGAGCCGCCGCGCAAACTTTTTGGACAGGATGTTGGCGAGGGTGATGCTCGAGCTTTCCTCGAAATGTTGGGCCATCTGTTCGAGGGTGTCGGGGATCAGGTAGGTGGGCGTAATGTACTTGAGCAGAAACTCGAGGTCGGCCTCGTAAAACTCGTCCTGGCTCGCCTTGGGGCAGACGACGACTGCGGGCTGGGGCATGTCATACTGGGCGGGATCGCCCTGGAGCTGCATCAGGCTGCTGTTCTTTGCATTCTTCTCCTCCTCGCCCTCGAGGTAGCCGTGCTCGCCGACCTGAGGTATGTGGAACCAGCCGCTGATGGCCATGCGGACGCGGCCGCCGTCCTTTTCCTGGCGGGCCTTGGTCTCGGCGTGGTAGACCTCCTCGACGTCGTGGAAGCTCTCGCCGGGCTGGACGGCGAAGAAGCTGAGCTGGTTCCAGGCCGGGGGAATGACCTTGACCACGTCGGGCAGGGGCGTCGTGGCCACGTCGCCGTGCTTGCTCTCGAGGCGCTGGACGGGGAAGAGGCGGAGGGCGCCGCCCCACTCGGGCTTCCAGGGCTTTTCCGGGTCCGTCAGGTAGAGGATGTAGCTGACGCGGCGGGAGCCGATGACGTCGTCGTGGCAGAGCAGGTAGCAGCCGGGGGTGTAGACGTTGATGGCCATGTCGGTCTTGCGGCCACTCAGGGGCCCACAGCCGGTGATTGCCGAGACGTAGTCGCGAAAGGGCTCCGAGTAGATGGCGTCGCGCAGGGCGAGGAGCGAGGGGAGCTTCGCGAGGGAGTCGTCGTCGAGGCCGTCGAGGTTTGCGAGGTCGCCCGACTGGTGGATCTTGTAAATGTCCGTCTCCTTGGGGGTGAAATGGACATTGCGGCGGATCTCGCGGCGGACCGAGCGCAGGAGGGCGTCGTCGACGAGGTCATGGATGACGGCGTGCTTGTAGGGGGACGAGGCGGCGTAGGCTTGCGTGTACGAGTCGAGGACGGGCCTGTCAAAGAGGCGAGGGCGGAAGCGCTTCTTTGCTTCGGGGGCCGACAGGGCTGGGGCAAGTCAGCGGCGGCTGGTCTATTTGGGCTTCAAGTTGGGGGGGGGGGGGGCGTACACGTCTTTGACTTTTTGCTGCTGAAGCTGCTGTTGCTGCTCTTGTTGCCGTCGGGCCGGCTCTCGTCCTCGGCCTTTCTCTTCATGGCGGGCCAGCGGATGTGAAACGAGGCAAGAGTCTGTATGGACAAGATGTTCAGGGTTCGAGTTGACAGTGTTGAAGCTGCAATTCCCCCCTTCTTATCCGTTTGTCACTTTTTTTTTCTCACTCGAGGTTTCTCGTTGCTCCGTAGCTGCAGCTCTTGCCGGCTTCCCATTGGCTAGCATGGGGGGCATGGATGCTAAAAACGGCCGACGATTCTCCACAGAGTCGCGCGCCAAGGAAGCCAGGATGATAAATTGACGGCGCGGCTACTATTCCAGCACGGCGGCAGTCAAGCGCCGAAGAGGGACTGTTGGCGGCAACACGGCCTGGGGCCGCCAACTGCTAACCGCCCACGAAAAATCCACTGCAATCCGCGTCCAATCGCAACGAATTTCAACGACTTTCCTCGGCGCGTACGAAAGCGCCCTCTTGCCATCGCGCAGCCGTCGGGCAAGGTCGGGCGGGGATGGAAGAGAGGAGAAGGAGCAACGCAGCATTCCGAGGAAAGACAGGAAAGGCCACCTCACCAGGAGGCAACAACCTGCTCTGCCAAGCCTGCTGCTGCTGCTGCTGCTTCTCAGGCCTTCGGCGAACCATCGGTCAGGGCAAATTTCTCGGCCCTCGTCCACCAACCGCAGGACCAAGTCTTTCTCGACCACGCCGGCGGCAGCCAGACCCTCGGCACCGTCGCCAACTCGGTGCGCGACTCTCATCTCCGGCAGCGGCAACGTCCAGCTCGGCGCCTCGCCCGCCTTCGCGATGTGCTCGCCCGCCTCCGCGATGTGCTCGCCCGCCTCCGCGATGTGCTCGCCCGCCTCCGCGATGTGGAGCGCCATTGTCGGCCACGAGTCCAAGCTGCAGTCGACCCTGCTCGCTGCTCTCCGCGAGATGCCCGACGTCACCGTCTACGGCGTGGCCCGGGCCGAACCGCACCTGCGCACCGCCACCGTCAGCTTCACCGTCCGGGGCTGGGACCGAGGACTTTGTCGAGGCCGTCGAAAAGCACACAAACTACGGCTTCCGCTGGGGCGCCTTTTACTCCAACAGACTGGTCCGAGACACCCTGCGCCTGGGCGCGCACGGCGTGGTGAGGGTGAGCATGGTGCATCACAACACGAGTTAGTCGGCCTTTCCGCCCCGCGCTCAAGGTCACACTGCTCGTCCGATTCACCGCAGTGGCCGAGGTCCACGGCCTCGTCAAGGCGCCGCAAAGTGTCATTTCGTCGAGATGATGCGGGCCCGGCCCCGGGCCGTGTTCGGCGTGGGCCGTTGAAAATGTCGTAGGCTTCTTCGTCGCCGTTTTCTACTAGTATATATGCCATGTAGCAAGCCCCGAGTAATATACACCTACAACTCGCCGCTTCTCTGGTCCACACTGTTGCGTAGCGCGGCAATGGCCTCGGCCGGGTCCTTGGCGCCAAAGACTGCGCTGCCGGCGACAATGACGTTGGCACCGGCATCCGCCGCCTGGTCAATGGTGGCAGGGCCGATGCCTCCGTCCACCTCGATGTTGAGCTCCGGGTACTTGCTGCGTAGCGCCTGCACCTTGGGCAGCTCCGACGCCATAAACTTCTGCCCTCCAAAGCCCGGCATGACGGTCATGACGAGTACCATCTGCAGCGACAAACGCGCAGGGTCAGCCAGCGCTGCTCGTCGGAAGGGGGGGGGGGTGCAAGTTCATCTTACGTCGGGCCTCTCCCGCGGATCCGGCGTCTCGAGAATGTCCCACAGCACGTCGACGGGCGTGTCCGGGCGGATGGCGATGCCGGCGAGCATGCCGCTGTCGTGGATGTAGCGGGTCAGCTCTCGGGGGCTCGTTTTCGCGTCGGAGCGCTGCTCGGGGCTCTCGGCGGCGGAGGAGAAGGCGGCCTCGTAGTGAAAGCAGTAGAGGTCGCAGCCGGCCTGCCTGAACTCTTTGACCCATTTCTTGGGCTGTGAGGCGGGCGCGTCAGCGGGGGGGGTTTGGGAGACACAGAGAGAGAGAGAGAGAGAGAGGCAGAGAGAGAAAAGAGGCCTCACCTCTGCAATCATCATGTGGCAATCAAATGTGCCCCGGCCGTGGGCCTCAGTCGGCCGCGCGACGTGCTTCCGGACCTTTGCCACGACGGGCGCCCCAAAGGTGATGTTGGGGACAAAGTGCCCGTCCCTTTAGATTGCCCCCCACGCCCCCTTTTGCGTCAACAAACGCCATTGCACTGCATGCTCGGATCGCGGGGCTTTACATGATGTCGACGTGGAGCCAGTCGGCTCCCTGGTCCATGGTGCGGACGCATTCGTCGCCGAGCCGGGCAAAGTCGGCGGACAGGATGGACGGGGCGATGATGGTTTTGGGTGCCATGATTATGTGTTTCGGGGGCGTCAATTGGGCAGAGGTCGAGCGAAGGGGGGGGGGGGGGTTCAACAAAAAAGAGAGAATCTCGGGAATCTCGGAGCGGATGCCACCTCTGATGTCAGCGGGGTAAATGGATTCCTCTCGGCGTACCTTAGGTACCTCCTCAACATGGAATATAGGACGAATGCACGCATTGACTTTCACATACGGCCACAGTATCTTGAGAAATGTCGATCCCGTCCGATCTCGTATACATAAGCACGATAACGGCAGATTAGTAGTTGGGTCGGTGACGACCAGCGAACACCGGCTGCTGTATGTTTTTGCCTTTTGGGCCTGTATTCATCTGGCCTGTACGAATATTCATCCCGTGGATTAATAGGTCGGTGACGACAGGCGAACACCGGCTGCTGTATGTTTTTGCCTTTTGGGCCTGTATTCATCTGGCCTATACTAGGGGGGACTAAAAATTCGTCCCTTAACCCCCTCCTTTTAGGAGGGGGGGGATAGCGACTGATAAAAAGCCTAGCGACTTATAAGAAAATAGGTACTTAGCCCTACCACCTATTTTACTAGTAAAGCAAAGTACCCCGATTTTTTCGGGTAGATGTATATTCTCGTAGCTCCCTTAATAAATAATCGCGACACGACTTACACCTACGACTTATACTATATCGCATCGTATAATATATCGTATATTAATTCTAATATAAATCTAACGTTCTAGCTTAAGAATAAGGAATAGCTCCTCCGCATCGGCTTCCTATTCTATCGTAATCTTAAGCCCGTTAACCTCTAATATAAGGAATTAACGGTTCCTAGCACGCTCTATATATTCGAGGATTACGAGTTTAGCTATATCATAGATAAGCTCCTCGTTATAGTCCTTAGGCTATAATTAACTGCTTTAAAAGCCTCGCTAATAAATAAGAGCACGATAAAGGCAATAGCGGCGATAGACCTACGCGATATAGTTAAGATACGCTCGCTTATCTGCCTTAAGCCACCTACCCTAGGCCCGGTGCTTAGTCCGGCTTATCTTAGTAATGCTATGCCTAACGATAGCCCTAACATCCCGAAGCTAGCGGCGAATATAGGTAGCCTCGTTATAGACCTCTTTCTTCCTAATTCGTCGGGCTTTATCTTCCTATATATCCCGCCTCTAGGTCTTATCTTTTGCCACTCGGACCTTAGCATCCTTAAGGGTTAATAGACCGTATTTTCCGACGATTAAGGTCTCTCTTAATCGCTTTAACTAGGATAGTTGCTTTTCCTTTAGTGCCTTTATTTTAGCAATAGCTATAATACTATTAAGAGTAAGTATATCTAAGGCATTAAGCGCCTTTTAAAATACGTATCGTACCGAGGGTATAAGAGGCGTTTAAGACTCTAACGAGACTATTAGTCGTAGGTTAACGTATAAATTATAATTCCGGATAATGCTAAGGTTAAGCCTAAGCGTCTATATAGTCCCTTAATTAACCTAAGGTCTTACAACTAGTGTTTATAGTCGTAGCGGTAAAGGCGGTAAAGGGGGCGTTTTAAAGGCAGACTTATCGTCTTCGTCGCTTTCTTTATTACTATCTTTAGCCTCGTTAGATAAGTCTTTAGCCTTGTTAAACGTTGTATATAGCCCGTCGGAAATATAGCTAAGAAGGTCTCTTTCTATAATAGTATGTAAAAGCGAGGATAACGCATCTTATAGCTTATTTAGGACGAGAGTAAGGTCGTATAGAAAGAGGCTATATTTCTCTTAAGCAAAGATAATTGTAGCCTTTTTAAACGTACGGTTTTAGACCTCTTAGAGGTAAAAGAGAAAGTTAGTCTTACTAAAGTTAGTAAAGCTATCTATAACTTCCCGGTATAAAACTTCTTAATGCTAGTGCTTATATAAGCGGAATATACCTATATCGAGAGGCTAGAGTATATATATAAGGTGCGGCGGTAAGAGGAAAAGCTAAATCCTATATTCTTTATAAAAGCAAACGATCTTAAAAGTAAAATAGCTCTCGCAGCCGTTTATAAAGAAAGCCTTTATTTCTATTAGGTTCTAAGGCCGTGTGTTCTGCTTAAAGTAAGTAATCTATTTAATAGCGATAATATCGTTAATATACCCCTTTAAGCTTATTATAAGGACTATCTCTTTATTAAGTATGTTATTAGTCTATACGAAAGGGATATTAACGCTAAGAAGGATTAAAAACGACGGAATAAAGGCCTTTAACGTAGATATAGCCTTAACGGCTATAATAGAGACTATATCGTAAGAATCCGTAAGAATTAGGTTTTTAATCTCGTTAAAGGTCTATATAAATATCCCTTTATTAAGATACCTAACTATAAAGCTAGTCTCGTTAAAGTTCTAGGTATTCTCCGGCCGGATATTACGTCTTTATAAAAAGTCTCGCTAGCTATAGAAGAAAGCTTTAACGCGGACTTAATCTTATATTGCCTTCCGCTTAGCGTCTTATAATACTGCTTTTTTAACGTAGAAAATATATCTAAACCTCCTTATAAAGCGTTTAGCTTAGGTTCTTAACGCCTTTAGCCTTTTCCCTAATGCCTTTAGCTATAACTTCTTTCGCTTAATCTTAAGGATAGCGTTAGCGTATTATCGTAAGGTACGATAAGTAATATAATGCCCTTATATAATTTAGTAGTAGGACTAGCAGATAATCTCTCGCTCTTCTACTAGTAAGAAAAGCTTATTCTTACCGCTATTTTATATAACTAGCGGGTGCCTTTAAGCGCGATTATAGAGTCGCGCATACGGTATATTAAGTGCTTATACTATAGCCGCGATCGACCGGTAGAATCCTTTTTTATAAAGCTCGACGCTAGCGACCGTTCGACTCTTAAGGTTATAGGGCGTATTGCGTTAAAAGGTAGGCAAATTAGTCTCCGGATCGACCTATTTCTAAACGGTAGATAGCTAAAGGATAGGAGTAGATATAGCTTCGATTTTAGTTCGATTAGAATTTAATTAGCGTATATAGCTTGAGATATTAGATTTTGCAATATCGCGTAAGTTATTATCGCGCGGCGTTAGCGTTAGTATTATATTATTACTATTACTATAAGCGGGCTTAGTGCTATAGTATATAGGACTTATATTTAAAAGAGGATACTTTTATTTACGTTAGTCGCTTATACTAATTCTAGGTATCTTTTTTTTCTTATAAGTCGCTAGGCTTTTTATTAGTCGCTATCCCCCCCCCTTTAAGATAGAGGGGGTTAAAGGACGAATTTTTAGTCCCCCTTAGTATATTAATTCTAATATAAATCTAACGTTCTAGCTTAAGAATAAGGAATAGCTCCTCCGCATTAGCTTCCTATTCTATCGTAATCTTAAGCCCGTTAACCTCTAATATAAGGAATCAACGGTTCCTAGCACGCTCTATATATTCGAGGATTACGAGTTTAGCTATATTATAGATAAGCTCCTCGTTATAGTCCTTAGGCTATAATTAACTGCTTTAAAAGCCTCGCTAATAAATAAGAGCACGATAAAAGCAATAGCGGCGATAGACCTATGCAATATAGTTAAGATACGCTCGCTTATCTGCCTTAAGCTACTTACCCTAGGCTTAGTGCTTAGTCCGGCTTATCTTAGTAATGCTATGCCTAACAATAGCCCTAATATCCTAAAGCTAGCGGCGAATATAGGTAGCCTCGTTATAGACCTCTTTCTTCCTAATTCGTCGGGCTTTATCTTCTTATATATCCCGCCTTTAGGTCTTATCTTTTGCCACGTGGACCCTAGCATCCTTAAGGGTTAATAGACTATATTTTCCGACGATCGAGGTCTCTCTTAATCGCTTTAACCGGGATAGTTGCTTTTCCTTTAGTGCCTTTATTTTAGTAGTAGCTATAATGCTATTAAGAGTAAGTATATCCGAGGCATTAAGCGCCTTTTAGAATACGTATTGTACCGAGGGTATAAAAGGCGTTTAAGACTCTAATAAGACTATTAGTCGTAGGTTAACGTATAAATTATAATCCCGGATAATACTAAGGTTAAGCCTAGGCGTTTATATAGTCCCCTAATTAACCTTAGGTCTTATAACTAGTGTTTATAGTCGTAGCGGCAAAGGCGGTAAAGGGGGCGTTTTAAAGGCAGACTTATCGTCTTCGTCGCTTTTTTTATTACCGTCTTTAGCCTCGTTAGATAAGTCTTTAGCCTTATTAGACGTCGTATATAGCCCGTCGGAAATATAGCTAGGAAGGTCTCTTTCTATAATAGTATATAAAAGCGAGGATAACGCATCTTATAGCTTATCTAGGACGAGAGTAAGGTCGTATAGAAAAAGGCTATATTTCTCTTAAGTAGAGATAATTATAGCCTTTTTAAACGTACGGTTCTAGACCTCTTAAAGGTAAAAGAGAAAGTTAGTCTTACTAAAGTTAGTAGAGCTATCCGCAACTTCCCGGTATAAAACTTCTTAATGCTAGTGCTTATATAAGCGGAATATACCTATATCGAGAGGCTAGAGTATATATATAAGGTACGGCGGTAAAGGGAAAAGCTAGATCCTATGTTTTTTGCAAAAGTAAACGATCTTAAAAGTAAAATAGCTCTCGCAGCCGTCTATAAGGAGAGCCCTTATTTCTATTAGGTTTTAAGGCCGTATATTCCGCTTAAAGTAAGTAATCTATTTAATAGCGATAATATTGTTAATATACCCCTTTAAGCTTATTGTAAGGACTATCTCGTTATTAAGTGCGTTATTAGTCTATGCGAAAGGGATATTAACGCTAGGAAGGATTAAAAACGACGGAATAAAGGCCTTTAACGTAGATATAGCCTTAACGGCTATAATAGAGACTATATCGTAAGAATCCGTAAGAATTAGGTTCTTAATCTCGTTAAAGGTCTATATAAATATCCCTTTATTAAAATATCTAACTATAAAGCTAGTCTCGTTAAAGCTCTAGGTATTCTCCGGCCGGATATTACGTCTTCGTAAAAAGTCTCGCTAGCTATAGAAAAAAGCTTTAACGCGGACCCGATCTTATATTGCCTTCCGCTTAGCGTCCCGTAATACTGCTTTTTTAACGTAGAAAATACATTTAAACCTCCTTATAAAGCGTTTAGCTTAGGTTCTTAACGCCTTTAGCTTTTTCCCTAATGCCCTTAGCTATAACTTCTTTTGCTTAATCCTAAGAATAGCGTTAGCGTATTATTGTAAGGTACGATAAGTAATATAATGCCCTTATATAATTCGGCGGTAGGACTAGTAGATAATCTCTCGCTCTTCTACTAGCAAGAAGAGCTTATTCTTACCGCTATTCTACGTAACTAGCGGGTGCCCTTAAGCACGATTATAGAGTCGCGCATACGGTATATTAAGTGCTCGTGCTATAGCCGCGATCGACCGGTAGAATCCTTCTTTATAAAGCTCGACGCTAGCGACCGTTCGACTCTTAAGGTTATAGGGCGTATTACGTTAAAAGGTAGGTAAATTAGTCTCCGGATCGACCTATTTCTAAACGGTAGATAGCTAAGGGATAAGAGTAGACATAGCTTCGATTTCGGTTCGATTGGAATTAAATTAGCGTATATAGCTCGAGATATTAGATTTTGCAATATCGCGTAAGTTATCGTCGCGCGGCGTTAGCGTTAGTATTATATTATTACTATTACTATAAGCGGGCTTAGTGCTATAGTATGTAGGACTTGCATTTAAAAGAGGATACTTCTATTTACGTTAGTCGCTTATACTAATTCTAGGTATCTTTTTTTTCTTATAAGTCGCTAGGCTTTTTATTAGTTGCTATCCCCCCCCTCCTAGAAGGAGGGGGTTAAGGGACGAATTTTTAGTCCCCCCTAGTACGAATATTCATCCCGTAGAGTAATATTAGGTACTAGGGGGGCCGGCGGGGAGGGGGATTAGTAATACAGTTATTTAAGCGCAATGCATAAAGTCTTATATGTCTTAGAGTGTGTGTATTGCTCTGTCTAATCTTATCTAGGGACCGATAGGGGTCTAGGTATTTATAGGTACCTTAACCTCCTTAGCCTAATAGCTTTGCATACATTTTTAGTAGGTAGTCGTTTAGGGTTACCGTAAAAAAGACCTATACTAGCCTTTTGCCCTATCTAGACTACGTTTTCCTTCGTTATACTAACGCCGCCCCGTACGTACTAAAGCCGTTATGCATTCCTATATGCAATATACCCCTTTAGGTCTCGAGGTTATACGAGGCCTGCTAAAATAAGCGGGATAACGGGTGAATGCGAGGGTTGTTAGTGTTCTAATAAGAAGGGAAAAACGAAAGGAAAAAGGGGGTTTGCCTAATCTAGCTTAACTAAGACAAAGAAAACGAATAATAAACAACGAGTAAGGCTATTATTAGAATAGCCTTGTGATAAGTAGTGTTAAGACTATAAAATAAAGCAAAATAAAGGAACGATCGCAAAGGGGATCGTTAGGAAGGGGGCATCTTAACGAGTCCGATTTAACGCTAGAACTCGGCGAATTTCTATCCTTAAAGAGGCTTTGTAAGACTATTAGCGGCTATTTAAGCTATCGGTATCTAGGTTACGTCGAGGTTCCCGGTCTAAACCTATTCCTAAAGCTAATAGTAATATATATTAATATGCCGAAGCTTTATAATAAAGGTGACGATTTCCTTCGTTAGGAGGCGAATAGTCTACTAGTTATTATACTAAATTATTTAATCCGTCCCTTCTAGCTTTAGCGATATCTCTTTATAGAGCTTATAAAAGGCTATTAGTTCCTTTAAAGCCTGCGATAGAGCTAGCAACTTAGCCTCTATAGACGAGGTTATTATAGTCTTCTGTTTCCCGGATTTCCACACAATAGGGCTACCGAACAGCTTAATCGCATATCCTTAGGTGCTCTTACGGTTAACCTAATCGTTAGCAAAAGATGCATCGGACATAGCCTCGCAAAGGGCGGAGCTATTCCCGTTAAACTTAATAATACGGTTAATATCCCTATATAGGAATTCGATAGCCTCTTTCGCCCGCTTAATATGCTCCGGGCTTAGGTTCGTTAGGAATTAGGAGAATTTCCTAGCCGCGTACGCTTTATTAACCCTTATGATAACTATAGTATAGAGAAGCGAGCTAATTAGAGCTTAGAATAAGGAGACGTCGTTGCTTAAAGTAGTCCCTTTAAACGGCTTAAGGGGCTTTAGACCGAGGGGCTGCTTTCGCTTAGTTAATAAAGATAGGCAGTTAAACCGTTATGCAATCTTCTTAATATACGATTCTTACGATAGCTAAAGCTTCCTATTTAAGCGGTCCCGAATAACCTTAATGCCGATAAACTACTTTAAGTCGCTAAGGACTTTAACGTTATACCCCTTAACGAGGGTATCGTAGAACGTCTAATAACTAGCTTCCTATCCGTTCTAAAAGAGGGCGATAAAGTCGTTAATATAAAAGAAGACGATAATATTGCCGTTGTATATTACGTAAGGGTCCTCTATTACGATAATAAAGCCCTAGGCCCTAAGAAAAGTAGCGAGCTCTTTATACTATAATAAGGGAGAACGCCGAAGACTATATAAAGCCTTTAGGAGTAGCTAAAGCTTCCCCTTCTGCTTAAAGCCTTCTAGTAGCCTGCAATATACTACCTCGTCTAGAATTGCGTTGTAAAAGGCACGAATAAAATCGTATTACTTCACATTAAGATCGTAGTAGTATACAACGGCTATTAATAGTCGAAAGGTCCGGGCCGCTAGCGTATAAGCCGTAACTATAAGCTCGTTCTTCGGTTGTTAATCGCCTTAGACGACGAGGCGAGCCTTATATTCGATTATAAAGCCCTAGGCATTAAATTAATATACGTATACCTATATTAACGGAATCGTGCTATATTCTCCGAGGTCGACGGTATTTTCGTCTACGATCCTATAGACCCCTTCCTCTTTAAGGCCTATAATCTTATTTCTTATCCCTATAATCCATCGAGGGCTATTAGGTCTTAACATAGCCTCTTTAAAGCTCGTAGGAACCGGTAGAATGTAGTCTCGATGTAAGCGTGCTTATAAGTCCGAAGTGGCGAAAACTATGCTATCTTCCGGGCTAGGGTCTTCCGGGTTAAGGATATTAGCGAGGTCTATTTAATTAGGCGGTTTAGGGGTCTATTCCGGGGTTAATAGTTGACTTACCCTTTAATCTTCCTATAAGTCTTTCTTAGGCGCTGATTTAGGGACGGCAGACTCCTTAGGGTCCGGAATAGCCTCTTCTTCGTCCTTAGGTTCGCGAATTAGCTTATCTATAAAGTTAGGGAGGTCTTCTAATAGGTCGATCAATATAATCTGCTCCTACTATTGCCTTTCTACCCCTTTACGCTAGTCCCGGCCGAAGAAGACCTTCTTATTAAAAATAACGTGCGAAATATTAAAAAAGGCGTTTCTCTATAGACTAGGCACCTAAATAAGGTACTAAATGCTAGAAATATAGCCCGTAAGGTAGCCGATGTGCCCTCTTAAATTAAGCTTAGCAGAGGTCTTATTAAGTCTCTAACGGGTTATAGGGAACGCCTTATAGCCGAAACACCGGATGTGCTATTTTCGGGGTTTAACCCTAATATATGCCTATTCGTCGCGGTTATCTTAGAGCCACTCGTTAAAGCGCTATAGCGGCGGCTTCTACCCCTTAGACTTAACGGGTATTCGATTAAGCAGGTAGATAGCTGCCTCTATCGCTAATAGCTATATCGTGTGCGGGAAGCCGGACTAGGCTAGTAGGGTTATTATTAATTAAACTACTATGCCCCTAGACCTCTTAGTATAACTATTCTAATACGGGTATAATAGCGATAATTCCCGGACCTCTATTCCTGCTTTATATATATCCTTAACGTATTCCTCGGTTAAGAAGGCCGTCTCGCCGTCTAACATTAAGATCGCAATTTTAATCCCGAATTTAGCGTTAATAGTCTCCTTAAGGCCTCGGAAGATGCCTTAAAGCTCGGTCTTTTTACCTACCTTAAAATAATGCCTTATTCCTATATTAAAATAGGTGAATATAGCTATATTGTTAATGCTGTAATACGCTATTCTTAGGTAAAATAGGTCGAAAGAGACCGCGCTATACGGCCTCTTTAGGTATAATAGGTCCTAATATACCCGCGAAATCTGCCTCTTATTCTTCGTTGTATAGTAGACCTCGTAGTCTAGAAGGTCGATGCCGTTAAGCTTAATGATATTATCGTCCTAACCGCTAAAAAGATGCCTTATCGCACCCTTTCCCGGGTGGCTTATTCGTACGTGCTATAAGGCGTCTACGGTCCCGGTTAAGGTCTCTAGGAAGCGCGGGAGAGCCTTTAGGAGCCCTTTAGAATAATATATCGGGAAAGCCCCGTCTAGGGCTGCTTAAAGCGGGATCTACGACTATTCGTATAACCGAAACGTCGTAAATACGCATTTTCCAGCCGGGTTAAAGAGCTCGCCCGTAAGGTTATTCTAAAGGTAGCCTTTAGCAGTGAATTTATCTATAAAGACTATATTCGTATAAAAACCGGGAATATAGCGGGCGTTCTTAAAAGTTAGGACGAAGCCTATGTCTATAATAACCCGGGCTATACTAATAGCTTCGGCACCGACGGTCTAAGTGCTTAAGAGGAGCCTTAAGCTCTTTAAATAGTTAAGATCGATAAACTAAGCTAGGTCGTTAAAAATATGCTTAAAGGCCCCTATATCCTAGAGAGCTCGATCCTTAATATCGCTCTTAGGGCTATTGCTTCTAAAGTCCCTTGCTAGGAACGCAGCTTCCTTATCGGTCGTTGCGAACACTCCTCCCTTAAGGGCTAACTCTACGGATTTCTTAGGGTTCTTAGCCTTCTAGGCGTTAATCTTAGCTCTAAGGCCTATTTCCTTATCGATCTTAGCCTTAACCTTCTTTAAAAGCTTTATATCTAAGGGTCGATTCTAAAATTACGGCTTCCGATTAAGGGCATAGAAATAGCTCTACTAATAAGGTTAATCCTTATGTTTAACGGGATTTACGTAAGACCTATTATACTATTTGCATTTAGTATATTCGGACTATAGAACCCGCTATCCTTAACCTCCCGATAGCTTCGTGCTACTACCGCTATTACTACTACCGCTATTACCGTTACTTACCTCCTTTCTATCCTTATCCCGGCCTTAATAAGTCGCTAGGAATACTAAATCTTATTAGGTTAAATTAGCGGCAACCTAAATGCGGAAATTAGAGGTAATCTCCTTAAATATAGGGATCTCTTTCCTTTCTTTCTTAGCCCGTTAATAGGTTATAGTCTATAGGTTTAACTAAGCCTAATGTTAAGTAGCGATAGCGTTAAGGAATAATTCGATGATTTCCGACTCTTCGCCTAATATAGACCTTATATCCCTATAAAGGTTAAAGCTATCTACGATATAATTAGTCTAGGCCGTTAAATTAACCTTTCGAAGGTCTATTGCGAGAAGCTTTCGTAGGAATCTCTCGGCATACTTCTTCTTATCCTTAGCCTTTAGATAGACTTAGACAAAGAGTTCCTAGAGCTTTCCTTAGGCCGCGGTAATATAAGTGATAAAGTTATAGTAGTCTTAAGAGATATTAGCTAAGATATATAGACTAATATCTTTAAGCGTAGTTATCTTCTTCTTATAGACCTTAACTGCCCGTTCGTATTATAGGACGATAACCCTCTCGAAGTTATATATAGCTTAGCCTAAAGCACTAGATTTAGTCGCCTTAAGGGCTATAGCCGAGAGAAAATTAGATGCCTAAAGCCTTAATTCCTCCTAGTCTTCCTAAGGGACCGAGAGTCCGAGTTCTTAAGGTCTTAGCTAGGTTAACCTCTCCTAAGGTTATAATACTGCCCTTATAGCACCTCCCTCGGCAGTAGGGCTTTCTAACGCTACCTCGATCTCTTTCTTATTAAAGGAGGGCACTTTAGGCATTTTAGGGACGATATTTAAATAGGGGTCGACGTACTGCTAAACCTAACGTAGCTCGGCTATAGTCTTAACCTAGCTATACCACTTAGTCTAGTCCTTAGGCTTCTTAAGGGTATACTTAGGGGTTATAAAGGTAGACCTTAATAATAAGTCTATAATAATTAAATAGTTATTGTTATTATTTATTAGAAAAAGGGGTTAGTGTTAAAGTAGTAATAGCTTTAAAACCCGTAATAAGAATAAAGGGATAAGACTTTAAATTAAAGCAGTCGGCGGCTTTTTAATAAAAGGAGGATTTAATCTCTAAAAAAGCGTCTATTATAAAGCTACGGACCTTATCCCGGGCTTATAACTAATATAGTTATTTAAGCGTAATATATAAAGTCTTATATATCTTAGAGTATATATATTGCTCTATCTAATCCTATCTAAGGACCGATAGGGGTCTAGGTATTTATAGGTACCTTAACCTCCCTAGCCTAATAGCTTTGCATATATTTTTAGTAGGTAGTCGTTTAGGGTTACCGTAAAAGAGACCTACACTAGCCTCTTGCCCTATCTAGACTACGTTTTCCTTCGTTGCACCAACGCCGCCCCGTACGCACTGAAGCCGTCATGCATTCCTGCGTGCAACAATTAGGCCAACTTTACGGCCCCCCTAGTACTTCGGACTTAGGTAATTTCGGAGCTATCCGTCTTGTCCGAAGCTTCCGAGCAGCGACAATAAACTACATCCTTCAGCTTCCACTCTGCTGTCGAGCACCTCGGATCGCCCGTCACTGCGCAAGCTCGTCCAGCTCCGTGCCGTGTCTTGGGCCAAGCAGGTCCCCGATCCCCTCAATCTCCTCCTTGTCCTCCTGTTGCGCTGCAATGACTCGTCTTGAACGGCGGGCCATGTCATTGTCGTCACCGACGTCGCTCAAGGCTCAGGATAGTCAACGAAATGGTAAAGGCGCCGGCATCCAGAGCATGGCATCGTTGGCACTGACGAGTCGAATGCTCCTCATCACAAAGCCGCCACAATGGCCAGAAGAGCACCGGCCAGGTTGCCTGCGCCGGCGAGCATCGGGGCGGCGGCACCCGTCGACGAAGAGGCGGCTCTGGCGACCGTGCCGGTAGCCAACGACGAGCGTGTCGACGAGCTCGATGCCGAGGCCCCCTTCTTGCACTCGACCTTGTCGGGAACCTGGACCTTGGCAGCGCTGCAAAACCGTTTGGCAAACTGGACCGTCTTGTCCTGATCCTCCTTGTTGCAGACGTCGGCGAGACAGCAGGCAATGTTGTCGAGGAAGTTCTCGTTCTTGCAGGTGCAGGCAATGTCGGCCGGGTTGCAGCCCGTGTCGGAGCCCGTCATAACCTTGGTTACACATCCTTTCTGCATGCCGCCAATGTCAGCCACGATCCACGATGCTCACGCAGACAATGAGCAGGCGCCGGGCAAAAAGAGCCGGCTTCTTGGCCGCTCATGTCGGGGGCAATGCAATTACACACATACCGCACAGGCCGGGATCTGGTCCAGCGGGCTCTGGGCCGCGACGAGGCTGGCGGCCAGAACCATCATCAGAGAAGTCGACTTCATGGTGGATGACGGCTTGAGCTCGTCTATAGATGGGGGTAGCGATGAGGAAGAAGAAGGAGGCGTTGGTGACGATGATGATGAATCGATGCTGTTTCTTAGGATGCCGTTGGTAGGTGCTCGACAGGCGGGTTCGGAGGTGTTTGGAGGTTGGTACGGGAAAGTCAAGGGTCAAGGGGGCGAGATAAGAGTGAGTCGGCGGGAAATGGAAGAGGCCGAGAGTGAGAGGTTGGAAGCTGCCACCAAGCGGTGTGCCTTTGGTACCCGATACTTTAGATTGCCTCCCAAGCACGCTCCCACCTAGGTACCCAGTACCCAGTTTTCAGGTACACACCTGCCCGCCCCGGCTCTCCCTTGCCTTGTCCCTCCCTTGCACGACTTGTTAGAGACAAGACAAGTCGAGTTATTACTGGTCACTTCCTCATGGCCATGAGAAAACCCAACTGCAAAACTCACCGAATGGGCTTCATCTCCAGCAATGCATACATACATATGGTTTGCATATGCATGGTAAGCTTGGCTGTGCCATTCCCATGTTCCATGTTCGCCCAGACTGCCACGACAAGTTTCTCTGTCTCCTGTCCGTGCCGCCATAGACCTCAAATATAACTTTCTGCACAATATCATGGTCATCCATCAGCCCGACATGCACAGCTGCGCAGCGAAATCCGATGTAGGTGCAGATGCCCATCTTCCACGGTAAACTCCGTACCTTCTCCAGGCAGGCAATCCCTGGGGTTCCTTAAAAACTTCAGCTCACCCGCCTACTGTACAGGTCAGGGTAGCTGGTACGTGTATCCGTACTTGTTGTATGGCATCTGGCACGAAACACAGCCAGATAGATCGGAACCGCGGATGGCTGAGCAGGGGTATCCAGAGCAGCGTAACTCGCCGTGCAGTACCTAGTAGTACTACCTAGTATCCGGCATCGTGAGCTTCTCCAAGCATGTGTCTGCAAGGGACATCCCCAGCGTACCGTATATCCTGTGTGCCTGGGATTGGCGTCGAGTCCCGTGGTTCGATGATCCGCGCAGCCGGGGGCGACGTGCCGCACGCCACAATGCCTCTACGCATGATCGTGAAGCACATTTCTCTTCCAGACTTGACCCCGCTGACCGGACAGCCTGCCCTTCTGATCCCGTCCAGGGCCAATCGTGTAGTCCAGGGCTCATCAATGCCGCGTCCAAGTCGCCTCGGAGTCGTGCGACCGTCGACACCACGCCTTGACTGATTTGCCATCATCGCACGCCTTCCGCGCCCTCTCACACGGGCCTCCCGTGCTTCAAAAGCTCGGATACCTTGGGCGGCAGCACAAGCGCGCTTCTGTCGTTTCTTCGGTAAAAATCCGCGAGCGATATGGCCGTCTGCTCCGGCCTGTCCTCGTGGATGAAGTGACCGGCTTCTGGAAAGACCTGCAAGGCATACTTCCCTGTGGACCGCACATGAGCAATGCATCCCCCGGCTTTCCTGATGCGTGGCCGCAAGCAAAAGGGTGACATGTGACGCGACTCACCTTGCATCTGGCCAATTGTAAGCTCAGTGTCCAGTCGATCTGTGCCGGCCAGTAGGAGCAGCTTCCCCCCCTTGGCATGCAAGAACTTCTTGCTCAGGCCCACGAACCAGCCCTCCCAAAAGGGCTGGGTGGCAGCCAGGTTCGTCCTCCATCGCCACGGCCGGGACGCATCGACGCTCTCCGTCCGGCTCAGCAACGCAGGCACCGATGCCCGGGCAGAGATGGAGTTGCGGACCGTCCGCGATCGAATGTGCCAGTCAATCGCAGCCTGCACCGAGGCGAACCCCCCGGGCCTGGTCGAGAGATAGGTGTGCATGCTGTGCAATGCATCCATGGCCGAGCCCTCGACCACGTCCAACACGGCGTAGCCCAGCAACGAGGCCCCAAGCTTCCCTGTCAGGGCCAAGTCCGTCACCACCGCCCCTCCCAGCGAGTGGCCGACCAGGATTATGTTGGGGAGATGCCGCCAGCCCATCTGTTCCTTGGTCGCCTGTATCATGGTGTGGAGATCGGCGGAGAGGGTCTCGAGCCTCAGGTCCGGCCCAGGCTCCTCTGGCGAAGCCGTTGACCCATGGCCCCTGGAGTCGATGGCGAGAATGCCGGCCGACGGCAGGCGCTTCCGCACCTCAGCCCCGACGACGGCAAAGGTGAGTCCCGAGGAACCAGCCCCGTGGTGCATCACAAACAGCGGCCCCTTGTCCACCGGCGAGGTCAGGTAGGCGTGGAACGTCACAGCCGGGTCGACGTGGCACGTGAGGAATAATTCCCGCTCAAAGTATGTCGTCCAGGGTATCGGCTCCAGGGCTCTGCCTCGTGCGACGCTGGGCATGGTTAGCCTTGTGTCTCCAAGGTTCTCGTCTCGAATTACCCCTCTGGACGCGCAAAAAGCTTCTGGCTTGGCGTCGGGATAATCGTTCCCGTCGATGATACCGACGAGGCCGACGATGAGTCGTCGTCCACGTGCTCGGGCAGCTCGGGCACCACGTCTCTCCCCCGCTTGTCGCCCTCTGCGTCCTCGTCCAGCTCGTCCAGGGGGTCGTGGGCAAAGCCCAGCTTTGCCTTTGCCCAAGCCCGCTGCAGGTCGCTCATGGTGCGTCGCGCTCCGTCGTCAGCCTGGGTTATTCAGAAGCTTGATGGCGACCCGCGGCAGAGTGCGGCGGTGCGGGCTCGGCAGGCAATGGGAGCCCCTGCGCGACCTGGACGGCCAACTCAGTCCCGATACCTGGCCTGGGGTGTCCGGTCAAGACGTGTGCCAATCTCAGTCCCTGGCTCCGTGAGCTTGGCAGCCTGTGGGATGGGAGCTGAAGTCGACGACGTTTACGATAACCGCGAGGGCCACACAGTGAGTGTTGGGAAAGCGGGGCGCTTGCGGCACTGTAAAGACCAGCGGCAATGGGACGTGCAAGACAGTGCGGATCATTGTGTCCGCGCGCATTAGCAAAGCTAGCCCATGACGTTTTAGGAAGTCGTTGCTTGAGCCGCATTGACCATCAACGAACGACGATGGAGTCAGTCCACACGCCCGAAGCCTCGCTCTTCTCCCCCCCCCCCCCCCTCGCTGTGGGTTACTTGAGCGCTCTCGATGGCGGCATCGTCTTCTAGGCTTTGACGGGTCTGTCTTCCAATCCCCCGCGCTCTGCCGTCCCTTCTTGGAGATTCACACAGCAGCTTCCCAAGCCGGAAACGCAAGGCCGTGGGCCTGGCAAGTCAATGTGCATTTTCCCGTGCCTACCACGGAGTCTTTGTCCGCCGCTACTTTCCGGCGTAGAGTGGACGCGGTTCCGTCTGGTCTCCCATGATGACCCAGGCGCCCAACCATGTCTCGATTTCCGTTGCCTCGTTGGGGTCCTGGCATTGGGCTTTCATGATGGATTCGTTGCTGGGCCTGTCACCTCGGGCAGCCCACGATTTACCCTGCAGGGCAATCAATCCCACTGACTTTGCTTCGTTCTTCAGGCATTCGCCTGGCTGGTGTACCCACCCCTCCTCCGCGAATGCCAGAGACTTTGCTTACGCTTGTCCCGCAGAGTCCAGAGCCGAAGGACAACGTTTGCCGGCTGATTAGCCCTGGAGAGACCTTGCCCATCGGGACCCCAGACTGAGAAGCGTCCCGGCGTCTGCGACAACGCTGATTGCCGCTTCGGCCCATCCAGTGCTGCATTGTCCAGGGCTGCAACAGTTGCCTTCATGTCTCGGAAGATGGTGACGAGAACAGGAGGTGATGGCAAAGCACAAGTCACATACTTTTTGGGATGAGACGCATGGCGGTCTAACAACGGCAGACGGATGTCCACACGCTCCCTGCGGGGAGCAGGAGCCGTTGGCGAATGAAGCTGCCGACTGTCATCAGGGATTGGACCTGCATTCCACAAATTGGAGGAAGATGCGCGCATGCCCAACCCATGGGCGAGTTGCGGTCTATCCTGTATACGATGGATGCGGTTAGAGATGGGGAATCCGCTGCGTGAAGAAGAACGACGCACCATCCATCACAGTCAAGTGTTCCGAGGACTCGGGCATGAAAGCACAACCCGTATCGCTCACTACAGCCCCCAAGCTCTTGATCAGCGATGAGTCTGCCGGGCACACTGCACCCTGATCCGGGAAGCCTCCAGCTGGCAGCGACGAGCTCTCAGGGGTCAACATTGCTTATTCTCTCAACAAACAGGGTTAGTACTAGCTGAGACCTGGGTCACGGGACAAAAGCAATGGCTCCTCTCCATGGTCTCATTTAGTAAATGGCCGCAATCGCAGCATCTACGGTACCTTCGAGAATCACCTTGCTTCAAGGGAAAGGAACAAGATGGCCGGGCCAGGAGGCTTCTCATCCCGGTCTTGTTGCAGGAGATGGCGCACGGACGCGTTGGGTCCGCAGAAGGAAGGTCGTTCGTGAGGCGGGTTTGGGGTTGCGCGCCGGCGAGAACCGGTGACGAGAGTGCCGGACAACACGCCTGGAATCCGCGAGGACTCTATTTTGCCATCATGGCTACCTGGCAAGTGCAGTCTCTCAAAACTACATTAATACTGTACGGCCCCGACATCTGATCTGATGGACTGCGCGGGTTAGCGCAGTCTGCTGCCTCGTCGAGGGCCAGGACGGACACGCCGATGACCGAGGCGATGGCTGATGCGCGAGAATTGGCGCCCCCCTCAGGCGGTGCGATTGACGCAAGCCTCGAATGCTCGAAAACATGGAGAGCAGCATGCGGTGCTCAGGCCGATGTGGCCCAATCGGCCGCCAGGGCGGCCAGTGAAGACAGCATTGGAGACGCCAAAGGCCAGTCAGAACGTCCCCCCCCCCTAACGCTCTCTGGCCAGGCCGGGCTTGTATGGCTGGGCACTCGACTCGGAGCCGGCGTATCATGTGTGCGCGATGCATGTACATGCGTGTGTCTGTGCCCTGTACGAGTGCTTCATGCATGCTTGATAGGAGAGATGAAGCCCTGGGGGGCGTTTTGGGACGACGTCGAGGAGCAACATGAGGAGGACGAGGACGAGGCCGAGGAGGAGAGGACGAGGCCGAAGCAAGAAGCGGAGATGTTGGCCTCGGGGTTGCATGATGCATCTCGACTCGCACCAAGACTGGGCTCGACGAATCAACTGCCCCGAGGGGGAGGGGGGATTTCTACCAGGTGCCATTTGTTATGCATTGCATGGCCAGACACACACACACACACACACACACACGAACTAGTGCTAATCCGCTACCTCGGTGTTTGTATCCGTACTGTACTGCAAGGTATCTGCTGTATGTACATACGAATACTCCGTGCTCCGTACGAATACCCACGGACGGATAGACACAGCTTGTGGGAGCCCGGCCAAGCAAGCAAATTGCCTGCAAATTGCCTGCCTGGTGTGGGTGGGCATGTGGCAAGCCGGCACACCCCCTCAGATCACGCACTCTACCTACCGGGCTGAGGACTTGGTGCCTGCCTGTACCTTGGGTAGAGGTTCCAGGCTGCTAGCAGCCCATTGGAGGTGAGGCAGGAGGAGAAGCAGTTGGGCCTGGCCTAGGGGGCGTCTGCCCAATACTATTCGTACAACAAGACAGAACGTACTCCGTATCCGTATCCGTACTTCATATGTACCTACACACATGTTGTATGTAGATGCGTGTAACGGCGCATGTACATACATGATATGGCATACATATAGTATATGTAGGTATGCAGACATGCCGCTGCGTGTGTATCTCGACTGTATGTACAGTGTATGTACATACATGCAGCACTTGTCTGTCCATTGATGACCTTGCGTCGAAGTCATTCTGTAATACTCATCGGCAATACGTAGTAGACAAGCAAACAAACAAACAAAGGTGCGTAGACGGAGAGTGAGAAGGTAGACTCTGGTGAGTGCATGGAAGCATATGTACGAAGTACGTGCGCCGCCTTCTGCAGCAACGCCACCGCACCAAGCATCCAGTCCAGCAGCATCACTGCAGAAGGCGCCTTGCCTAGGTGGTCATGGTCGACACATTCCGTCCATTCTGGGCATGGGCTGTTGCTCGCTGTCCGGTGCGGGCCTTCCCGCCCCGCCTTCCGTACCAAGGGCCAAGGTGCTCGGCCCCCAAGGACTGGCGCTGCTGCTCGCTCCATCTCCGATGAGACTGGCACATGCGAGGACGACGAGAGATGATTGCGGGGAAACAATTCAGATCCAGAGGACCGAGGGGGCGCTCTGCGGCGAGGTGATATCCTGTGGTGAGACGTTGCAGCGCAGGCCCGACTCGTCTCCGAGGCCCGAAGGAAGTGCAAATGGGACGAGGTTGACGAGCATGCTGCTTGCTGGTCGTACGACGAGGCCACCAAGAATTATACACACATACATGCGTACATACATATATGCACATTTCGCCTGGTTGCCATGCCATGTTAGCGTTGGGCCTTGAAGACGATGATGATGATGGTGGTGGACGGGGGGGGGGGCTGCTGCTGGAGCAGTCAGAGACAGTACAGCTGTGCCTCGTGCCTATAGAGGTACATACTCTGTGGCATGTTTGTCGCATGTCTGGCCTCTGCGGGCGGGTGCAGAGCTTCGGCCCTTGGCATCATGTGCCGTTGCCGACGAACGGGTGTGCAGACAAGACGAGACGAGACAAGGCACCGCCCTGGAAGAGAAGAAAGGAGGCCATGCAATGGCACTGCGGGGGAGAGACGACGACGGGAAGGTGAGGTGATGATGGATGGCCCGCAGCAGCAGCAGCAAGTGGGCAGATGCAAAGGGAGGGAGGGGGAAGAAGATCGCTGCCGGGATCCGTGGCTTCATCAGGCACGCTTCCAGCTTTGTAATAGCGGGTACTTGGGCAGGCAGGTACCTAAGTACACCGGGTGGCCACCCCGCATGAGGTTTGCTGACTAATGAGGTGGACTAGGGCTAGTCCCTCATTAGGTACATAGGTACATGTATTGGTTAGGTACATATGTATGTATCTACCCGTTGTGCAGAGGGTGGCTGGCGCGGATCCGTTGACGGACGCCGCCTTTTCCTGGAACTTGTACTTCGTACGAGTTACCGGTGCAGGCAAGCAAGCCTCACGTCATGCCGGACCGTAGCTGCCGAGGTGTTTTCAGAAGTGCCTCGGCGTTCTGGCTCGGGGACAAAGGGCCTTGCTCTACTTCGTACCTATCCGTAGTTGCCGCCAAGATGCATCAACTTGGGGGACGTTTAACCCTCACCAGTCGAGAACCGGAAACTCTCCTCCAACCGACTGGTCTAATGATAGTACTCGGGTGCCTGCTCATCTCAAGGCTTCAATGCCATCATTCACTCCTTCTGTCTCACTCCTTCTATCTGAACGCCCGCGTTCTGCACAAAGCTTGGTCAACAAAGCTTGGTCAACAAGGGCATCCAATGTGAGCGGCGGGCTACACAAGACATACATACATATGTACGAAGTACACACATGCAGACGGGCAGATGGTCGTGAGCAAAAAGGAAAAGGGGATACGGATATAAGGTACTTCGTACGGATACTTCGTACATGTAGGTATTCGTGCCAAGTACTGCTACTTACAACCACCACAAGTGCACAGTCGCACATGGCCGTTGCTCTCCCGCGGTCAAGACACATTAGCTCTGCGCAGCGCTCGCCGTTGCAAGGCTGGAGCCCCAGACCGGTGTGGGATTGTGTCTGCGCCCCCCGGACGAGGCTTCCAACCTGTTGCCTGTACTTCGTAGCGCAGTGGCAGTGACAGCGCTGCTGCTTCTCAGCTGCTGGAGCGTCCTGAAGGATGCGTCGCACAGCTTGCGGCCAGGTGTGATGAGATATGGCGCCTGATCCTCAGGTTCGTCGTCGACTCCGATCCAGGCCCCGAGCTCCGTCGTCTTGGAATCGCGTCTTGTCCTCTGTCGTTCTGTTGAGAAAGTCCTTGACCGCCGAAGCTGAAGGGGGTTAGTGTGTTAGTGTAGGGGTACATACCTGGGGTATATGTATGTAAGGGGGAACATATATGGGCTCGTGAGAGGTGCTTTGTTTATTCGTACGAGGTATTCGTATTCGTACTTCGTAGATTAATTGTCACGGTGACACTTTAAGCACCTGCCCGATGATTGGAGCAAATGCAGAAAGGACACGGGCTCCAGCTCCAAGATGACACGTCCTCGAGCTGCCTCTTTATTGGTAGAAGCCTCTGCTAGGGCCCGTCAAGGGGGTCAGGTCAACCCCACAAGGTCTGCAACTCTCCACCCCCCCCTTTTCCCCCTCCTCCCCCTCAATGTACATACACACCTCGCCTCCTCACGAGGCCCTCTCTTGCCGACCTCATTTTCGAAGCTCGCAATAATGCACCTTTGATAACCTTAGCGCACGGCGGATCGCTTCCCCGGCTGCCCCGGCTTCCCCTTTCTTGGCCCGGCAACATGTTGAGATGGCCCAAGGCCCGCCCGCCAGAAATGTCAAGAGATGGCCACATTCAAAGACAGATCTCTCGGCCGGGCTCAAGCTTTCGCACGCAAAGGCCCAGCGTATGTACATCAGACATGTGCAAATCAAGGCTCTTGGTTCGGGCCGGCAAAAGCCCGCGCTGAGCCTCAACTCTTCAGCCATGGATGGCTAATGCATGGGTGGTTTCGACAAACCCCATCTCGGCTGCAAATCGACTGTTCCAACGGAGCAGATAGATCACCCCCCTCCAGCCCCCGCGCCCCGCGCCCCGCCCCCCCCTTTCTTTGCTGCTTCTTCACGGTGACAGATGGACGTGCCTGGTTGTCTCGTGTCACTGCCTTTTCACCACTGGCCGTGAGTCGGTGACCGAATCTCGCCGTTTGCCCTACCAAATACCGGCTTGCATGGCATCAGACATGCCTATCAGACATGCCTACCGTAGGCGCTCGTCCGTCACAAGGCACCGTCTCTGGACGCCGGCTCACATCATGGTGTCTCCCTGGCACCTCGTCTCTTCGGCTCCATGTACATGCACGGCCGTACTATACAAGATGGCACAAAACCCCCTCTTCGTTGATATCCCAATCACCTTTGGGCCCGGCTACTTAGACCATGCAGTCGACGCTCCGCTGCATCGAGTCCTGCTGACGGGCAGATCACACACATACATATGTACATATGTACATATGTGCTCCGTACAGACATACTCGCATACTTGCATTCGTCTGTGGCATCGGGCACCTTGTTTGATCTTGCTGGGGCGGGATTGCCTGCACTGGAATCCCAGCGCCAATGCTGCCGTCGATCAAGAGGGCTTGCATGTGCAGCTCGATCCTTGGTCCATTGACAACTTTTCTCGACGACGACCCATCTGCGCCAATCTACCTATACGTACTCCGTACATTGGTGCTCGTACGGGGAGGGGCCTGTCGCCCTCGCTGAGTCGTGTGGCTCTTTGCACCCACCTCGACGCCCGTCGCCTGCTGTGGCAGGTCGGCAAGCAAGATGTTGAACCACAATCGTACATGGCCACTGACAGGCAGACGCAGGTGGTAGGCCCAAGCCTTTGAGTGCTACGCAAGACAGGGTTCGGTGAGGGGGCTCCATCTGGACGCCAAAGGCCTTACCCGCATCCCTCCCGCAGGCTCTGCCACGGAGCCTAGCGAGAAAGGGAGACGAGGAGCATGCTAGCCCGGAACCCGGGATATACATAGACTCGGCCGCCGTGGACCCTGCGCTCTCCTCTCCCGCGGACCAGCGACTTTGAAACGAGTCGCGGACCATGGCAGCTCCTCCACGCAGCTTCGTGGGTCCTCGAGGCCTCGTCGGTTCGGACACTTGGGCAGTTCCCGGTCGCGTTATATGCTGAGGAGATGGTCACGCAGTGGACCACTGACTAGTACCTAGCGTCCCAAGACGGCTAGCGACGCGATTAGAAAGTGCAAGGGCTTCCTGGAAGCTGCTTCCGAGGCGCCGTGGACTCCCGTGCGGATGGATCCACACGCTTGTCAGTTTGGGCCCGGACGTCTTGTGAGCGCGATCTGTGAGCCAAACACAGATCGAAGCTGAGGACCCGAGGTTACTCGTACCTGCGGAACGGTCTGGAGCATGTACCATGCGTACACTTTGCATGTGTGCGTGTGCGTGCGTGTGCTTGTGCTGGAGTGTTGGCGGTACCCGGGCATACCATACAGACGGACAAGACGGACAGACGGACAGACGGACAGACAGCAGACAGCAGACAGCAGACAGCAGAAGCAGACCGACACACACACACAAACGCGCACACACACACGCTCACTCACGCACTCACGCACACGAGCGAGACGTGTGTATGCGTCCGGGAAACGGGCACAAGTGCGTGCACATCTTGCTCCCCCGCGGTCATCGTTGCCTCATGCGCGACATCTCCCCTCCCAGGATGCCGCTCAGAACCGCAGATCCTCCTTCAGAGTGAGGCTGGGCTGATGGCCCGCCCAGTGCGTGGGTTCCTGGATCCTTGGCCACGTCTGCCGTTGGTGTCGAGGGCAAATCTACAGCAGCACGGCAACACGACCCGGCATTGCCCGCGGCTGCGCCGTCTCTCCCACTAACAGGGTCTCGTGATGATGGGCGACGCCAACCCTGGCCAGGAGCTACTTGTACCATCACTGTACATACAGCACAGGCACAGGCATACTTTGTAGGCATGTATCAAGCCTCCAGTGAAGCGCTGGTCAGTGTTACGCAGCCGGGCGCCATCCTTGCCTGGCCCGCATGCAGCCAGCATGCACACATCACTTCCCAATGTCACGAACTACGTTTATTACGGGCATGAGAATTGCATCGAGCGTGGATCCACCAATGCCTCGTCGGAAGTTCCTCAGCACTCGCACGTTATCCCCCATGGCTATATCGGAGAGGGCTAACGGAGCTCACCAAGGTATTCGTACACATGACGAGACGGACAGTTTGTCGGTGGAAGCTCGCCGGCCAAGGGCAGGCTCAGGCGCGCATACAAGCTCCCCAAAGCGCGCCACTGCAGAAGCCGCTGGGCCAGTCTCCCCTTTGGCGCCCATGATGCGCAGCTCGTCGGCCCAGAAGCAGAGGCGAGGGAGGGGCCTTATCTGACGACATTGCACCAAGGCCACAGCCAAAACTACCCCTTTATATAAAAATAACAGTTGCCCTCCCCCATGCCAGGCAAGCCCCGATGGTACAATGAAGATTACTCTCTCTACGTACCACCCAGAGCTGGCAAGGGACTGAGCTGAAAAGGGTTGGGGGAAACGTCCAATATTGATGACCGGGTGGCTCCCCAGTTTTCCACACAACTGGCTGATTCCGACCGTCACATCCTCTCCGTTGCTGATCTCACCGTCTCACCCAGGACATTGCTTTTCTCAGGGTTGCTCCGACAGGGTTCTTCTCACCAGTACCGGCGCCGAACTCGCGCTATGAGTAGATAGCCTTGGTCGTGGCGCTTGGGCACCATCTCGCTCTTGTTTTCTACCCGAGTCACACCCCAGCCAGAGGCTCCTTGGGGATAGAAGAAGGAGGGAAACGAGACCCGGACTTGTTAGGCACTCTGCACCTTTGCTGCTGCTCAACCTGACCCGGGGGTGTCATTGACGTCCTGCCCCAAAAGCCTACATCATCAGCCAGGTTGCCACCCCTTCCCTTGGTCTCCCCACACCGGGCTTTGCTCAGCACATACTTCGTACATACGAATACTTTGGAGCGTCGCCACCACCTGCGAGCGAGCCCGTCTTGCAACACGGCGAAAGCGACGACTCACTTTCCCCCCAGAGCTTCGACTCCAAGTCCCAATCCGACATCCCCAAGCTGTGGAACCTAGCTTCGGTAGCATCTCTTGGTCGCAGCGGGCCGCCCGCCCACCCCTCCTCGCTCCCTCGCTCCCCTCTCTCCGTCCGTCTAAGTCGCGGCGGCGCGGCACCGGGCGTCCCTCCATCACCCTTGACAGTCGAATCTCGACGCGCACAGATCGTCAACCAAGGCCTCCCCCACAATCGGCTTTCACCCCCAGCACGAAAGCCTCTCTTCTCCGTCGTGGCATTTCCGGTCCAGACGGTTGACCCCCCGGCCGTCCATCGCCGCCCCCGCCTGCTCCTTCTCTGCGCCTTGCTCCATCCGCCCACTGCACCCGTCTCCTTATTCAGACCCGCGACCGCGCAACTGCATCATCGTCCTGGTCCATCTCATCTACTCGACGGCGCCCTCTCCCGCCTGTCGAGTTCCCTCCATCGCATACTGTGGTGGCGCCCACGATAACCGGGAACCCGGGGCAGTGTCGTGCCATCTAGACGCCTAGGCTGCCGTCGGCTCTAAAATGCCAAGCCCGTCTTCCATGATCGAATCCTGACCGAACAAGCCCGCGACGTCCCTTCGGCCTCCTTGACCGTTGATAGCATCCTTTGTCGGCAGTGGCAATTCTTTTTCATGGCCGTCGTCAAGGCTCCCTACGCCCACTCGAAGCCGGAGCTCTGGGAAACCGGCTGCAACGACTTTCTCTCGGATCCTTACGCCTTCAATATGTCGTATCAATACATGGCCCCGCCCACGAGTCAGCTTGGCATGGACCTGTCACAACCAGGATACAGCTCGGGCTTCAAGATGCCGTCGCAGGACCCCTCGGCTCTGGCCGGAGACTGCAAGGAACCCCAAGGGTCCTACGAGGAACAAAAGCCAGGCGTTTCGCTAAGAAGATCCTTTTCCACGCCCAACGCGGCTCAGATGCAGCAGAGCACGCAAGAGGCACAATCCCAGGCTGGAGCGACGAGCGAGAAGAAGAGGAACAAGCTCGGCTACCACAGAACTTCCATTGCCTGCAGTGAGTCCCAGTACGCATGCGCCGAGGCCTCACTGCCCCGAGACTAACATTGGTCGCCGGAAAAGGCCACTGCCGCCGGCGGAAGATCCGGTGCATTGCATCGCCCGAGGTCCAGAATCGTTGCGTCAACTGCATACGGTTGAAAAAAGAGTGTAGTTTTTACCCCGTCGATCAACAGCCGGGAGGCGAGTCTCGCTCGAGAGCCCCCGCACGGCAAGCCGCAGGCTCATCGAGCGTTGCATCCACCAATTCCTCACCGGCCGTCGCCACGGGGAGCCCAGGGGAGATGGCGTCTCACCACGGGCATGCCTCGGTGTCCGGGATCCCTCAAAGCAGCAAGGCTCAGGCCGCTGGGGGTGATGAGCTCTACCCCCCCGAAGTGAAAGGTTAGCAGTAGAGCGGCGAGGACCCAGGCCATCAGCTAACGTAGGCCAGTACCTTCAAACGGGATGGCAGCCGGCCAGTACAGTTTTGCGGACCAGCCACCCACGACTTGGATGGCGGATGTGAATTCGACGTCAATATCAAAGCCCGAGAATCTCAACATGTCGTGGCCTTCGTACGCGGCCGAATCGCCTATAGGCACTCAGTTCTCCCCATACACACAGTCGTCTGCCGCATCGGCGACGTGGGCCTCTGGAAATTCAGAGGCCGGATCTCACGACGAGATGGCATGGTCTGACTACCCACCGCCCGCCCGTTCCATGTCGCTGAGTGGAGAGAGTAGCGGGAGTCACCAGCAGCTGCAGTACCTCGCCGTGGGCCAGGGCCAGCCTTTCGACCGCCGCCAGTCAGTGCTCTCCGACTTGTACACGCAGCCGTTCGGAGCGCCCGTAGCGAGCATGACCTCGGGTTCCGTCGCTGGTATCGAAAGCTCTGGGCCGATGGTGACGGCGACCCTGCCGTCAAACGCCGAGTCTTGGCAACAGCCGGTTCATTCGCAAAGTCAGAATCCATACGCAAAGCCGGCGGCCATGTTTGACGGCTGGCAGTACGACAAGGCTGGGGAGGGACAACAGATGTGGCTTGAGGAGCAGCGCCCACCGTCCACAACCGCCCAAGTTTCCTCCGAAGCTTACTACTCGGCCTAAAACACCTGAATGGGGAGTTTCGTCCTGTTGGCGGCGAACTGTCAACAGCGAAGGCGAAGGGGCTAGTGGGCCCCCTTTCCTTGGCACGGGCTCAATGCGGTGAGCCACCAGCGAGGTCCAAGCCAAGGCCTTGGCTCATGACGGACCGTCTCGACCAAACAAACAAGCTCTTGCATGCCTTGTCTGCGGCTTCGCGAGGGTCCCGGGTTGCCGAGGCGTCCAACTCTCGCCTCGTTTGAATCACAGGACATGGCCCGACGATCCTGAGCGCCGAAACGCAATGGACCGCGAGCTGTTGGAGTCTTGAGTTTTATCAACCTACTCACGGGGACCTGCTCTTGCCGTCGCTTGCCAACGGCGGATGATGGGCAGGCATTGACACGGGGGGACCTCTCGAGCACTGCCCTGAGCATCAAGCGCAGTGCATCACTGGCCTCGACATGGCTGTTTCCCCCAAAACCGCTGACCAGACGAATGCCGCCACTCGGGCTCGTCCAGGCCCAGCACGCGGAAGGTCGATTTGATGCCACGCAAGGGCGCCTTCAAGAGGCGACAAGAGCGACAATCGACATGCATTATTGAAGCCCGAGGCAGGATGGACGGCAACGACGCTCGTTTTGACATGCATTGTTTGTGTTTCAGGGCGATGCTCGACCTTATCAGGGACGGGCAAACGGAGAGAGAGCCTGGGGGACGCAGTATTTGCTTTTGTTGAAGGGGCATCTCTCGCGATTAATGGGGAATCTTCATCTTGGCTTCTTGCAGGTACATGATCATAATTCAGCGGGAGCATACCGTTTTAGCGGGAGCCATAAAAGGGACCAAGACGGGACAGGGAGGCAAGGCGTCTTCAGGGACGGGACAGGCTATGTAACATTGGAGTTGGCACATTTTGGTGTACGCCTACCAAGCATACCGTGGCGAGCGGTTGCAGCATGGACATGGGGCGCAATTCAACTCGATTCATAGCAAGACTCGTGGACAGTGGGCGAAGGAGTAGCAGAAGGGGTGAGGGGGTTGGCGGGCTCTAGGCAACGAGGCGCCATGTCAGGACCAGCAGGGTGGCGTAGAAGGCGAGGCTCAGGGCGGTCATGAGGACGACGGTGTCGCCGCTGGTCTTGAACTTGCGGCGGACGTGGCCGTCGGGTGATTCTGCGGTGAAGAACTGGCGATGGCCCTGGTGGCGGCGGTGAATGGCGACGACGAGGATGGCGACGCCGTAGGCGGCCAAGAGGGCGCCGATGGGGTAGAACTCGTGGGTGAGGATTTTGAGGATGACGAGGGCAAAGGAGAACTGTCCGAGGGCGGTGCGCATGTAGGCCCCCTCATAGGTGCGCTGGGCGGCACGGATCTCGACGAGCTCGTCGGTGGTGAGGATGACGGAGCGGGCGCGGTGGAGCCGCAGGTGCAGATGCTCCTCGGGGTGTGGCTGTGGCGAGGTCAGTCCGACGTTGGTCTGATGGGATTTTGGATGTTGGTGGCGAGGGAGGGAGGGGGCCAAACCCGGAACATGGTGCGTGCGGGTGGGTGATGCTGTGGACACACTGTGGTGTCTGTTTATCTCAAAATGAGGTGGACAATTCCACGAGTGCGTTAGATGGGGCGGCCATGGAGAGAAAGGGGGGGTCTTTGTGGTCTTTGTGAGAGTCGAGGGATAATGAGTCGGGAAAGGAAGCCGATGAGTGTGACGGAGACATTTTGGGGCGACGTCACGTGACCGTCGCTCCTGGATAACTACGGATGCATGACAAGCCATTGTTTAGCCACTTTTTCTTTTTCTGGTTCATCTCACAAAATCGAAAGTTGGGTCCGAAAAGGTGCATCTGCCGACGGCAGCACGCAAAGAAGCTGGATGCGGATACGAAAAACGCCTCGCGCGGCTGGGAGGCGAGGCGCGGGGCTTTGCCTCTTTGGGTAACCCCGAGGCACAAGCTCGCCGAAGGGTTCCTTATCGCAGGCCCATGGGTGCTTGTGTTGGTTGGCGAGTGATGATCATGACTGAGATGGGTGGACAGGATCGTCTTCTATCGGGCCATCAACTATTCGTATGTACATATGTACTTCGACCGAATCGACTGCATCAAGGCTACTCGCGGCATTTGGCTGGGACGGGGCGTTTCTGTGTTGGATGAACGTCGCGCCATCCATGATCCATGCCCTGTCCACCATTCTCCGACTGCTGGCTCTTCTTTAACCACCTCGTCGTCCTGCGTCGGCCATTAATCCGCCGAGTCAGATTCAAAGCTTATTTGACTCAGGCGCATACATTAGTAGGTACCTACGAATACCTAGGTACCTCCACTACTCGTACTCGTACTACCACCATACAGGTAGGCTGTACGAATACCTCCTACGAATACTTCAATTAGTGCCCGCTGACGACTCGTTCCTCGAGACGGCAACACCCTCCGCTTGTCTCGTCTTGGCATCCCAGTGGATAAGCCTCTTCTCCCCCATCTTGACGAGTCGGACGGCCGATGGGCACCTTGGACGAAGTCCAAAACGGGAGTGGGCGCTGCGGCGGTCGGCAGAGCCTCCAGTTCGCTCTCCAGGGCTCTCTCTCTCTCCCCGTCCGATGCTTGCTTACGGAGTAGTAGTACGGAGTACGGATAATTGCCTCTGACATGGAAAAAGGGCCCATGTACCGCGCTATCTCGCTTAAGTACCTTCGCGCGCCGGGCGGGGTTCCTATAAGTAGGTGGGTGACCGTTATACGCGGTATGACTATATTAACCCTACCGTAAGTCTTATAACTCTAGTGGACTAATAATAGTGTTAGGCTAGTGACCGCTAAATAGCTAATAACAATCGCGCAGCTGTTATAGTTATAGCGGTGTAATATCGTGTTCCGGCTAATACTATTATACGTATAGTAACTATATTAGCTACCGCGTTATTATAGGTAGAAAAATATATATACCTATAAAAACGCTTTTACGTAGGGATAACTCTTACTTAACGATTAGGGTTATATTATACGATAATACGTTTATAGCTATTAAAGTTATATTGCTAAATAATCCTATTTTACTTAATATAATTACTTACGGAAAAGCTTATATATAGGTATAAGGCTTGCTAGTATATTAGTCTTATATTATACGATAATACGTTTATAGCTAGTAGGGTTATATTACTAGGTAACCCTATTTTATTTAACGCTCTAACGCTACTATTATAGTTATAATTATAGTAACTCTTTTATAAACGTAAGACTTATTATACTATAACCTTAGTATACTAAAATTAATCTCGCTAAATACCTATGTGTTGTAATTATAATGCTATCTACGCACTAAAATAATTACTGCTTAAAGTGCCTATTAGGCCTATAATTACTACTATTGCCTATTACTACGGTTAATCTAATATTATTATAAAACGCCTTTTCTACGTATATATAGTATCGTTCCTTTAATACGTTAATAAATGCCGTAGTCTTATACGTTTCCGGCCTCGCGTACCTTATTAACCTAATTACGTAATTTTCTATAACGCTATTCGTGTCGGATACGCTACTCGTATCGGACTTATATCGGACGTATATCGGACGTATGATATAGACTTTTGTCGGTATATTAAGACGACTTCGTCGCTGCGTAAGGCTCGCGATATTCGGGTTTAAGGAGGAAATTAGTGGTTAGGTAGGCGATATTAAATACGGCTACGCAACCGTAAAAACCTCTATAATTTATTCTATATAATATAGGAAGAAAGAGTTAGCTATTTTAGTAATTATAGTTATACTACGTAAGCCTAGAGTATACCTTAAAGTTCTCGTTAGAAGTAAGGCTATATTATACTATCGTAATATTCGTTTCTAGAGTTAAATATAGTAAGTACGCTTAAACTAGGAAGTATACTACGATTTATACTTTAATTTATAGGGAAAGATATACTAATTACGTCTATCGTAGTGCCGACTATAATTTATCGCTACGTAGCTTAATATCTATAAGTAATATATTAGTAGCAGTTAGATAAATAGTAGTAGAGAGACGCTTACTACGTTGCTTATATAAGGAGTAAATGCTATTAAGAATATTAGTAAGTATTCTAAAGAGCGGTGTTTATAAACTATTAGTATAGACGGGAGGTTATATTACCTTAATAAAGGCTACTATAGTAGTAGTATATCGTTATCTATAGGCACTTAAGTACGATTATTAGTATATTCTAGCAATAGACGATAGCATTAACGCTAACCTTTATACCGACGGCATAGCGATATAGAACTACTAGGCGGTATAGATCGGTTAATAGCCTATAGCAATATTAGTAAGAGGTAGTAGATATCTTTAAGTAAAGGACTTAGTAATACCGTAGTATGATTTTATAGGCTTCTCGAGTAGTTAAAGTCGCTAGGATAGTCGTACCGACCGTATAGTAAGATAGAGCTATTAAATACGTAAGCAGTAGACTAAAAGGATAGACTAGAAGGATAGACTAGAAGGATAGACTAAAAGGATAGACTAAAAGGATAGACTAAAAGGATAGACTAAAAGGATAGACTAAAAGGATAGACTAGAAGGATAGACTAAGGATACTAGTAGTAGGTTTATAGTGCTTTTAAGGTCGACGAGCGGTACGAGAGGGCGCGCGTATTTACGAGGGCTAGGTATAGAGAGCAGAAAGTAGAGAGGCGGAAGACAGGAGTTAGGAGTTAAGGCATACGACTATTATATATCTATAGGCGTACGCTCGGTATATACGTAGAGGTTCTTATAATCGCTAAGTTAAAGCAATAAGTAAAGAATGTGCGTTTAGTATATATAAGGAAGATTAGGAGGGAGGAGGAAAAATAAGAGGAAAAATAAGAGGGATATATATATACGTATATAAAGAGGGGGGGGCTACTACCTAGCGGGCAGTCGGTAGGAGCGCTAGCTTTACTAAATATAATCTAACGTAACGAGCATATCGTAGCGATATATAAATAGACCGATATATAATATAAGAAAGCATTTATATAATAGCATTTATAGCTATTATAGTATAATATATATACGCTTAGAAAGGGACGACTAGGATTTTAAGAAGATAATATTCCTACGTATTTATATAAAATATATACTAAAGTCTATAAATAGAACCCTACTATTAGATTAAGGCACTATCTAGACCCTCTTACTCTATATCTTTAAAAGCCCGATAATCGTCTAGTTGCTATCTAACTTATATACTAGGCAGTCTAGGATTATATCTTTCCCCTTATCCCCGGCAGCTAGCGTCGTAAAGTCTACGATAGCGAAGAGATATTTCTATATAGACCGCTTATAAATAAAGATTCTAAGGAGGTATATATATCGGTCGCTAATACGTATAAAGTCGCTAACTATAAAGTAGACTCTATCTCTAATACTACGTAAAACGATTAGCGACGTAAACTCTAAGCTAGGTCTAGCATAATGCTAAACCTATCTATAAATGCTACCTTCTTATACTACTATAGCCTAGCCTTCCTTAGGCTTAGTAGAACCGGCACGTTATAGTTATCGTTATACGCTACTTTAAGTCCCTATAGGAATTTATCGTCTCGTAGCCTACAAGGTATAATAACGCTAATAAAACTCTCGCCGTCTTATTATAGCCTTAATGCTATAATACGCCTAATAGCAGTCGGATAAGTATGCTTAAGATCTACGTGGATATAAAGCTCTGCCTCGCCGTGCCTATCGATCTCTATTTCCCCTACGGTCGGATTTAGGGCTTTCGTAAGGTACGGGCAGTTACTTTAGATCGAAGTAAAGATTTCGTAGATATCGGGATAAAGAGAGGAAAAGGCTCCGCTAAGTAGAAGTATAGTCGTAAGGCGATAATTCTCTCGATTAATAAGTATTACCGCCGTATTTTAGAAGTTTATTAAGAGAATATCGGATTTATATTCTCTATATTATTAAGGTAAGAATTAATAATAGGCAAGAGTTTTCTAGGATTAACTTACTTATGCTTATCCTCTCCTTAAAGCGTAAACACTATATAATATCTACTAAACTCCTTAGCGACCTAAGCGTAATATAGCCTAATGTAAATATTCGGCAGCTTTATTTTATCTTTATACTGCTAAGCCTTTTTAGCGCTACCCTTTCGGGTTAGGGCGTTTAAGTTAGCTATAGATACTACTGCAATACTTATAGAGACGCTAACTAAACGCGATATCTAACTAAATGCTAGTCCTAAAGGTGCTATTATAATAGCGGTAGATCTTTAAGCTACGGTAAGATATAATCTCCGAACTATAATGCTAAAATTAGACATTATATTATAGGTAAGTTAGAGCGTTACTTACTACTCTTAAGATAAGTCGTATCGGTATATACGCTATAGAGGAAGTAGATAGCCTTCCGCTTAGCTACGACGACGCTATAAAAACTCTCCCGCTTTATAGACGAGTAAGGGCCGTAGGTAAATAGCAGCGATCTAGCGAAGACTAGATATACGGTCTAGACCTATTCTACTATACGAAAGTTAATAGCGTAAGGCGTATCGAGGTCGAAGAAATCCTTTGCTCGGGACTTAAGTGCTAATTAAAGTTCTAGCGTAATATAGTTCTTCTTTAACTAATAGCGAAGGACGATTAGTAGGATAATGCATTTATAAGCTAGCTCTTATATCCTCTAAGAATCGAGATATCGCTTTAAGGACTAAAGCCGACGCTAAGTTAGGGGAAATAGTATCGTACGGAAAACCTTATTCGCCTCGTCCGACGCGCTTACTATAAGAATATTATTAAATATTAGGGATATTATAACCTTACTAAGGCCTTAATACTCTAAGTAAGCGGCGTCGATTAAGCGATTGCGAATCCTATCGAGGGCTAGAAATAGCGTGTTTAGTAAATAATTAGTTATTGCGTATATATATATTAAGGGCATTTGTTACTAAGCATGCTTATAAGGCGCTAGTTCTCGTGTATTTTAAGTTCTACTGCTTATCTATACTAGATTGTTTTCCTAGACTTGCTTTTAATCCTCTTAGAATTAAGAGTAAGCTATTCTCCGGCCTTTATACGCCCGACTATATTAAAGTTAAGCTATGCTTAGTCCTTACTATAGATAAAATAGTATCGATATAGACGATTAGCCTAGTGGCTAAGATAGCTAGCTAACTTCTATTAAGACGGTATATCTCTAAGTATAGCGCCGATAAAAGAGTAGATAAAGATCTACTTACCGTTTACGTCGAGCTTAATGCCTACGTCGAGTTAATAAAGGTAAAAGAGACTCTTAAAGACATCGGCTAGGTCGGCGCTAAAAGGCCTAAGAGTAAGTAGGAGTAGGTTACTACGCTTTATTCGTATGCTTAAGTCGATAAACTACGGGATAAAGTATATTCCTTTAATAGCCTAGTATATATTTCGAAAAAGACTAAAGGCGTTTGCGAAGAGGAATATAGGTAGCGAAAAGATATTCGGATCGGTAAAGTATGCTTAGAGATAGTCTCTACCGAATGCTATAATCTCCTTTTCGCCTTATAGGGCCGTTGTTAAGCGCGTAAGGATAAACTCTTAACGCTAGTAGTTAAAAAAGTAGCGGACGAATAAAAGGCTTAGTAGCCTCGGCGAGACCTAGCTAGGGTTAAAATAGTAGTCTATATAGACGTCCGGTAGCCGCGCTATAACTTAGCCGGCTTAAATAATCTCGTAGTCGTCTTAAACGACTACTAGCTCTTAGTATAGGACGGAGGAATGTAAAAATCTAGCTTAGTAGCTTCTACTAAGAAGCGACTCCGGCAGTAAGTCCGTATAAAATACCTTCTAAAGCTTAATTACCGGTCGTCCTTTAGTATTATCTACGGAAGAACGCTCTCGATAGTCGATGCCGATATAAATTACCCGCCCTATATATGTATCTTTATAGTCTCTAAGTACGTATGTATACCGCATAAAGTCTAAAGGCTAGATTAGCTAGCTTTCGCTATTATAGATATATTAACTAAACGTCGTGCGTATTAACTCTCCTTACTAGCGGGCCTGCTAGAGTTCTATTACCTTACCGTCGATAAGATAGGCTATACCGCGGTAAATCTTCTTCCTATAGTCCTCCGAGCTAAGGAACGCTCGTAGCATAGCCCTAAGATTAAAGACTAGAATGTCCTTTTGCAATTTTAACTAAGATAGTAGTAATGCCCTATCGAGTTATAGTGTCTTTTTGCGTAGTAGGATAAGTGGTAGACTACGTTAAAGCTTTTGCCGTATAGTGTCCTTACGTAAGGAGAGATTATAAAGCTCCTCTACGTTCTATACGAGGCGAAGAACTTCTATAAGCTGCCTATACGCGTTACGCGTTATACTATGTTATTCCTCTTATAGCAAAAGAGCAGTCTTAAAGACTAATAGCATAAGCAACGCCGGCTTATAATAGACTTCTATAGTAACGTCTACGACAGGTTATCGATATTATAAAAAAGGCACCGTTGTCGAGTTATTAACGGTCTCTATCGTGCCTAGCGGATAAGAAACGGTAGGCTAGCTATCGGGTAGGGCGTTACTATTAACCCCTCCGCTACTTTGCCCGTTATTATCGTTATCGTTATCGTCGAATTTACAATCGTCTACGTATTCGTCCTATAGAAATACTAGTAAGACTTCGGTCTATAGTGCTGCTTATACCCTTAAGGGATCGTTATTATATAGCGGCTCGTCGGACGCGGTATAATCTAGCTATAAAATCCGATTTACCTCGTCTAAGAGGATCTTACCGTTACACCTATCGTTTTTACGACTAATACCGCCTTAGGCAGCGCTAAGGTCTATGCTATCTAAGGTGCTAGGCTATAAGAAATCTAAGACGCTATCCGATAGATATTTAAATCTATTATTATTATCGACTCCGGCGATTTAGTTATCGATAGCGATGTCGGGACCTTATATACTATCGTTAGCGTTATTCTATCGACTCTAGGACCTCTAAGACTCCGTTTAGGCTATAAATCCGTCTATACGACGCACCGTTAAGCGCGGGCTATTAATTGCGATAGAAAGATAGTAAAGTCGCGGTATGTTTATATAGTTACTACGCGTAGATAAGGACGACGATTATATTATAGGTAGGTTAAGGCTAGGCTTATATAAATTTTAAGCCTTACGTTATAGCCGCTTATACCCTAAAGCACCCCGTAGCTAGCTATCGTAGAATCCTACCTTATAGGTCTAAATCCACTATAGGGGAGCTACTATAGGTCTAGTTCTACTATATAGAAGCGTCTAAATCGCTAGGATATATTATCGCGCTGCTAGTCTAAAGCTATTATATCCTACTAAGCTGCCTCTTAAGTCTATCCTATCCCTTACTAAAGTAGTAAACGCGATACTAGCACGTATAACCTATATTAAGGATCTTTTCGACCTTATAGCGAGAGGACTCGCGAACCTATCCGCGATAGGTACTATTCTCTACGGTAAGAGAAATACCTATTAGGACACTAAGCGTCGACGGGAGGCGGTATTTAAGTCGGTAATATTTATTTAACTTAAAGCACGTATCGTCGTTAAAGTCGGCCGAGACGTCTATAGGCAAAGTAATTAGCAGTATACCGACTAATAGGCATAAATTAATATATAGATAATGCTAATAGAGCGTTGCTTAGAGTCTATGATTTTCTTTTTAGTCGACGATTTAGTAGTAGTATTTTAGTTAGAAGTAGAAGAGGAAGGGTTTTATAAGTAGTATAGGGTAGAGTAGAGGGAGGATTCGTAAGGTAATCTTTTCCGGATGTAGTAGTGTTTATTCTATTCTAATTTTCCTTTAACTACTATTACCCGCGTATACGCGTTCCTATATCCGAAAACCTATATAAGCGCGCTTAATAAGGAATAAGACGATAGAAATCGATCCGGATTTAAAAGTATAGATCGATAAGACGTAGCCGCCCTAAGACTTACTAGAGTCGCTATCCTAAGAGTTATTATTCGGGTCTAAGAGTAATAAGGAGCGACTTTAAACGCTAGCTAAATAGGCTACTAAGAAAGCGGTAGGTATAATAAGTACGTAGTATATATAGATATACTAATATTTTATTTTATAAGGCGTACTTAGATACGACGTTAGTTCCGTAGAGTTTAACGATACCTAGAAGATCTAATATAAGCGGAAGCGCGACGCAATAGGATCTAATAACAATATTAAGGATATCTTTACGTAGTTTAAGACTACGGCTAAAGTGCTCTTTTTAATCGATATAAATAAGAACCGTATCGGCCTAGCGCTTAACTACTACTTTAGCGAACTAGAATAGCCGAACCGTAACTAGTATAAAAAGCTTAGGCATAGGAGGATAATAGGCAACTTTAACTAATAGAAGAGTCGGGCCCTTAAGAACTTTTGCGTAAGCAACCTCCTTACGTAGTATCTTAGTGTAATCTAATATTAGGCCGATAGAAATATATCGCTCGACTCTATGAATCTAACGTTCGTTTTAAGGCCCTTAAGGATATCGCGTATATCTAAGATATACTAAAGGATAAATTCTCCTTAAACGACTATATAATAGTTTTCGACTTTACTAAGCGTAGCATCAACCTCCGTAAGTTACTTAAGAAGGTAATAAAGTAGTATAAGCGTAAGTCTATAGATAGATATAATAAAATAAATATAACTAATCTCCTCTCTAATAGTCTAGGTCGACCTTAGGTTATATATTAAGATAGAATATAATAAGGAGAACCTAACGGCAACTAAATGCAAGCAGTCCGCCGATAACGAGAGGGTATATACGCAATAGGTTATTAGCATATAATTCGACATTTATAGCGATATCGAAGAGTATAAAGCACTCCGCCCTAATATCGGCGATATTAGCCTCCGTCTATAGGAGCTATAGAGCTTTAAAAAGCCTAAAACGATAGAGAAAGAGAATCCGGAGAATATAGTAGCCGGTTAAAATTTCTATATTCTAGGGTCTATTAGCGACGATAAAGATAAGTAAAGCGGGTTTAAAACGGCTAGTTTATAAGAGGCTAGTCTACCGGAGTTAGATTTTACGAAGGCATTCCTTATTATAATAGCCTTTCTTTTATATATAGGTCGATATAGGTCGATATTGCTATAGGTAAGCACGCTATTACCCTACCTACCGAGCTTATACTAACTCTCTACCTTATAGTATAGGTTCTTTTACACGCGCGTTAATAGAGTTTATATACTAACTATGCGTTTGCTTCTATAACGGATTTTAGCTCGATGTTTTTTATATACGTATTAATACTAGGTTATAGGCTTTACTATAGGTATAGATAGGATCGTAGTCTTACTTTAGATATACTATCTGCTGTTAGATATACTAATAATATCTACTATTAGACATACTAACAATAATATAAGTCTTTTAATTTATAGTAATATCGCTCGACGGCTAGCTAGACTAAACTATGCCTTTATTCGTGCGTGACCTTAACTATACCTAATCGTTATAACGATATCCTATTCGCGCGTGCCCTTAGAGTACTTTTTAAGCTACGAACGGGAATTAAACTAAAGCCTTAATAAAGGCGGGGCTTATAGCATATATTTGTTTACCTAGCGCGTGGCCCTTATACGCGATTAGGTATAAGGCTAAGACGAGGCTATACGTAATTATTACGAGTTATATACTCTACGTATTTTTAGCTATTAAAACGGAAAGTTATTTAACGCCGCAACGAAGGAAGGAATAATACTAAAAAGGTAAATAAGTAAAAACTTAAGCTTAAACGTATACTAAATTCTACGGGCTAGATTAATTAACCTAGACACCCGGCTTACTATTATAGTAAACGCCTAAGCGAAAGAAACCCTCGAGTTTTTTCTCTCTAGACAGCTATACGAATATAGACTTAGACTAAAGACCGAACAGGTGGCAAGCACTATGCTTTAACCTTTCGAAACATAGGACCTTAGGGCAGAGGCTATTACCTATCTACTTCCGGTTCTTAGAGGGTTAGCGCCCTACCGATATACTATTAGTACGATCCTACGTTCTCGGGTTATTATAATTATAACTATAATTCCCCTTTATAACCCTATTATAAGCGCGGCGCGTAATAAAGCCACGCAATAGCAAGCGCGTAATAAAGCCACGCAATAGCAGGCGCGTAATAAAGGCATGTAATAGCAGGCGTGTAATAAAGGCATGCAATAAGGGAGGGATACGCTTAAGCTTATACGCTCTTAATACTATTACGATGTTAAATAACGGACGTTCCTATAACGATTATATAGCATTAATACCGTTATACGCTCTTAACACTATTATAATATTAAACGACGGACGTTTTTATAACGATTATATAGCATTAATACTATTATACGCTCTTAATACTATTATAATATTAAACGACGGACGTTCCTATAACGATTATATAGCATTTATACCGTTATACGCTTTTAATACTATTATAATATTAAACGACGGACGTTCCTATAACGATTATATAGCATTAACACCGTTATATACTCTTAATACTATTATAATATTAAACGACGGACGTTTTTATTACGATAATATAGTATTAATACCGTTATATACTCTTAATACTATCTTTATATTACTTCGACGATAAAAGCTATTACGAATGCGCCCGATAAAATAGTATTGCTATAATTTAATAGTTATACTAGTAGTATTATAGTTATTTAAGGTAAGACGGCATTTTTATATATAGTAGTTATAGGTCTATACATGCTACGCCCGCCTAATATAGTTATTCCCCTAATATAGTTATAGACTAAAAAACTATTATATAGTATTAACTATTTTATCGCATACGGTAACTATTATAGGCGGTATAACCGCTACGCTATAGTCACTGTGATATAGCTATTATAGCTGCACGCGCCTATCACCGTAATAGGCAGGCTAACACCGTTATACTAATCACAACACGATGTTAGACCTACGTATAACTATTATACACCCCTACCTACCCCCTGTTCTTAAGTGTGCCCGGCGCGCGAAGGTATTCGTAGCCGTGTACATACGAAGTATGTACATACATATGTACTCTGCCGGCAGCGCTATACATACGCATTCGGCAGGGTCATAAGCGCCCTCCCCCCGGACGAGTTCCCCCGGACCTCAACTCAGCTCTTCTCCATCGACTGCGAGGCTCTCTCGCTTCTCCTCGAGACAACAAGCCCACCACCCACCCCGTCTGCCGGCTCCTCGTCTCGCGACCGCCGCGCCACCATCCAAGGCCTCTCGCTCTCCGTTTCCGTATCGCATCAAAGCCACAGCTGCGCGCGCGGAACATGCCGCTCTAGAGGGCCCCCATCCATCCATGACCTCGCACTTGGCACCGCTCTTAGTCCTCGTCTGTCCTTGATACCCATTCTCTGCCTCCCACTGCCCGGGCCATGGCTTCGACGTTTGCCTTGGCGCCCGGCTCTCTCAACAGCCGGAACCCCGAACCCCGCCATCTCTCCCCGCCCGCCTTTGCCCATCCGCACCTCTCGCCCGACGACGGCGACCTCGTCTATGGCGAGCTTGCATCATCGACTGCCGAGTTTGCCTCATCGACTGCCGACTTGTCCGACACGCCTGCCGGGTCGACGGCCAATCTGAGTTATTATCAGCCCAGCGACCTCAGCGACTTCGATGACGACCCCTTCTTTGGCGCTGACTTTACCAACCTGCAGGGCGGCACCCCGTCCTTCCTCGACGACCCGGCTGTCTCGGACCAGCTCGCGCTTCTTGCTAGCGAAGCCGCTGCCAGCGCCGCCCATCGCCGTTATGAGACGGGCGACAGCACCTCGTACCCTCTAACCCCGACACACACGGCCTCTGTCCACACCACGACGCCGAGAAGCCAACCCAGGGACCTGGGCCCCACGGCAATCCTAGGCCAGCCCATACTTTGGGTCTCGCCAGAGCAGCTCCAAAAGTCGTTTGAGCCCGTCCGCATCACCATTGAGGCATCCGGCCTCACGCCCAGCCACAGCCACACCAGTAGCAACCGGACGAGCGAGGACGGCCTAGCTCCGGCCCCCCTGGCCATGGAGCCTCCCAGCCCAAGAGTCACCGTGTCCGTGTGGGACGAGAATGACGGGCCACGAGCCCCCCCCGTCCAACGAAGCTTGGACGACAACTTGAACGCGACCCGAGGCGACATCCGCTCAGCGGGCGACCTCATCTCCTCGGCCCACGGTCCCGACTTTGCTCCCGGGCCCCGAGTGTCGCGGGATCGGTGGCATGGCAACTCGGCTACACACCGCCGTGGTGTTGATCCTGAGCGTCGTCCGGCAGGTGAGACGCCAAGCATCAATCAAGTCATGGCCCAAAGAAATGCCCAGGAGCGCAATCAAGAGGTCGACAAGTGGCTCGCCGAGCGCCTCGACGTCGCGTTAGCACATCATGGGAATGAGCCGTTTGCACAAGACATTCGGCCCATTGAGCAGTCCAAGTGTGACGGCGATGACGGCATCCCGCTTGGCGACCAGACCGAAAACAGATACCTCGCCGGACAGACTTATTACAACGAGCAAGGCCCCGGCCGTATGAGTCAGGTCGATCGCGACATCATCAGAGCAGACCACAAGTGGGCAGACGCCCCCGTGCTCCCTCACATCGCCACGGGCGTCTCCGGGCCATGTCAGCCGCAATCATCCCAGGCTGCCATTGAGAGGTTTGAGAGAATGTGCCGCGACAACGACTCCATCATCTCGAGATCCGCGACCTGGGGCACTCGGCGACGGAGCCATCCCAGCGTTCTCGACCTGGGCTTCGAAAGCGGCACCAGCGGCGGCTTCTTGAAGAAGCTGTCCATGAGCCGAGGCAATGGCGACAGGAGCAGCAAGTCGGGAAGCCTGCTCAGAGACCTCCGTGGACTTGTAAGGCGGCCAAGCGTCAGCTCGTTGCGCAAGCGTTCTCGCAGTCGCTCTCGCAGCGGCAGAGAAGACGAGGCCGCGGCGCAGCTGGGCGGAGAGCAGCAAATCAAACGCGAAAGCACTCCCCACCTGTCGCCCACGTCTGGAACGCCAAGCCGGGGGAAAAGGGCTGCGCCGAGCATCAACACGGCGCTGGCGTCCATGGCCCATAACTTTGCCTCCATGGGGTCGTCGCGCTCGCGGAGCGGGTCCATCGGCGGCACCACGCCCACAACGTCGCCCAAGAACAGCCTCGCCAGCAGCCTCAGCGTGAGGAACACGCTGAGGCGTCCTCGCAGCCAGTCGGAGATTCCCAAGACGTCGGTCACGCCCGTCAACCCCACGGGCAGCCACTCGAACCTCGTCGGAATGTGGAAGAGATCCGGCGGGCCACCCGTGGCGACTCTCGGCAAGTCGAGCGACGCCCACGCCGACGACGACGACGACGACGACGATGACGAGGAGCTCTACGACGATTACGACATCAAGGTGAACCCCAACATCATCGACGACATGCCGGCCAGCTTTGCGGGTTTCCAGCAGCATGTGGTGACGCTGAACCCGGGCCTAGACAAGACCCACGGCTACCTGGTAGACCGCATCGCTCACCAGCAAATTGTCAGGTATAAGCACCTGCTGAGCGCAAAAGTCAAGCACCTCGGCCTCGGCGCAGCCTGCCCGTGCGGCGCACTATGCGTGGCGCTGGGGGGGTCCGCCAACGCTCCCGACCAGAGAGGTGAGGCCTGGGCGGCGGACGCCATATCCACGCAGTTGAGGGATGGCGACGACGGGGCATCGACCGGGGCATCGACCGAGGGCATCATCACCCAGGAGAGCTTCCCTCAAGACATCCCCATGCCCCCGACGCAGCGCCTGCCCGCCGAGCTTGAGTGCCAGCTTTGCTACCAGCGCAAGAGGTTCCAGAAGCCGTCGGACTGGACAAAGCACGTGCACGAGGACGTGCAGCCCTTTACCTGTACCTGGGATAGGTGCCGGGACCCCAAGATGTTCAAGCGCAAGGCCGACTGGGTGCGTCACGAGAACGAGGGCCACCGTCACCTGGAGTGGTGGACGTGCGATGTCGACGACTGCCGGCACACGTGCTACCGAAGGGACAACTTTCTGCAGCACCTGGTGCGCGAGCACAAGTTCCTGGAACCAAAGGTCAAGACAAAGGCGGCCATGAAGCGGGCGGTGGGGACGGACCCGACGTGGCACAAGGTGGAGCAGTGCCACATCGAGACGTCGACGCTGCCGCAGGAGGAGCCGTGCCGGTTCTGCGGCAAGGGTTTTCCGACGTGGAAGAAGCTGACGGTGCACCTGGCCAAGCACATGGAGCAGGTTTCGCTGCCAGTGCTCCGGCTCGTGGCGGCCAAGGCCAAGGAGCTGGACGCCGACACCATTGTCAGCCCGGTGCATGACCAGCCGCCGCGATGCACGGTGTCTCCGTGCAGCCAGACGACACCGACCATGGGATTCCCGGGCATCTCGGGGCCGCAGGACCAATACCAGGCCGAGCACCATGAGCACATGGGCTACACGGCCCGGAGCCCCTTTGCGTATCCCATGGTGCCGGGCCAGAATCACGAGCAGGCGGCTTACTACGCGCCGCAGTTTCACGGCAACGGACATGCGCCGCAGCAGCCTACCCTGGGCGTCACGGGAATGAGTCGGGGCTACGAGGGTGGCCACCAGATGCAAGGTCTGGCGAGCACGTCGGATGGCTTCGGCGGTGGGGCAGACGGGTTCTCCAACGGCACCGGACTGGAGGCGTCTCCGCAGCTGGACGCCCTGGGACTGCACAATGTCGGAGAGGCGCCCATGGGGGGGCAGCTGGGCCATGATGCGATGATGGGCCCGTGCAACATCGGCGGGAGTCGGTTCAGCGGGCAAGAGTCGCTGCCAAGGTACTCTCAATCGCCGCATCAGACTAGCGGGAGCAGTGGCAAGCAGGGGCCGACGTGGAGGGAGGTGAGCCTGACAGGATTCCTCTGACGGGTGGTGTGCGAGACGGACGTCGCATGCTTGGGTAAGGGGGTGAATGTGTCGAGACAGGTTCTTTTATAGGTTCCTTTCTCTTTTTTTTGACGAATTTGCAAAACGCATACGAATAGTACATGTCTGAATCATGACTACTTGGCAGGCAGCGGCTTGGAAGATGGCGACGGATACGGAGTAGGGATACCTATGGAGAAGTAGTAGAATCTTTGATGGCGGTTCAACGGACGGCACACGCTTTGTATTTTTAGGAGTGTGAAATGAGTGGGCAGGGATTCAGCACATATGGTGGAGGGGGGAGCAGATTGCAATGTCGTGGTGGAGGACGAGGGCGTCCATGATTTGTTTGGTGGCGGATGGCATCGTCATCGTAGCAAGGTGGGCAGGTACTCTGTACCTACGACAAGGGGGTGCTTGCAGACAAGAGCCGGCGACATTGAAGTACCTGTACTTCGTACTCCGCAAGAATGTTAGTACTCGTGTTGTCAAAGGAGTTGCGGCCGGACCCTGCGCCTCAGGAGCCGGGCTTTTGCGCGTTGGCAAAATGCTTTTTACTCTATTGACTTTACTGTTCGTCCTCTTGTTCGCCACTTGTATCTACTACCCAGATAGTACTCAGATACTACAGGTTTCGTCATCTGGCCTTCAGGGCCCCAACAGCTGATGAGTGAGTGAGCAAATGGGTGGAGCCGAGACAGACCTCCTTGTTGGCAGCCATGGTCGGGTACTTGGGGCACAGGCGTCGAGGCCACGCATCACAAAGTACCTTTGGCTCGTGGTCAATGCTTCCTTCCTTCTGCCTCCCCATTCTGCTTGCCCCTTTAGTGGTGGTGGTGGTGGGTGGCTGCTGCTGATGCTGCTTCCTTCCTCTCGTCCGCCTTCTCCCCCTCCACAGCCCATGTGCTTCTCGCCCGTCTCTTGCTCTCTCCACATCTTCACTTTCATCCTAGCTCTCGACAGCCTTTTCGTTATGCCGGAAACTCCATCGTTTCCCTGTCCAGGTACAGAGTACACACATGATGCTTGGTTACTGCTGGTAGGCACTCATCGACGACTTGTTTCATGTACACGCGCACCGCCAACCAACCCCTGAGCCTTCAATCCACCCACACACACACACAGCACCAACCGCCCTCTTCCACCACCACCGCCGCCTCTCTCACGCTCTCTCTCGCCCTCTTTTTTTCCCGTCTGTCTGTCCATCCGCCTCCTTCTTTCTGCTCTGGCCCGCTGCTTCAGATTACCCGCGACGCCGCTTTTAGTTTCTGTCACTCTTTCGTGCTCTGACTTACACCCATCTCTTACCCATTGCTCTCTTTCTTTCTCTCTCTCTTTGGTTGTTTCCTTCGCCCAATCATCCCTCCCATCTCTCTTTTGTACCCACCCTACTCTCCCGCTCGTTCCCCAGGTTGACCCTTGGCTACTTCTTCCCTTTGCCCTGTGGGCTTCTTTGTTCTCCTCCTTTCTTTCCCTCGCCGTCGCCAGTATCGTCGCCAGTATCGTCGCCAATGCCCCGACGGCCTCTTGGACGGCCTTCTTGACCCCGGCATCTCTTCAGCATACCCGCCGAGCCGTGGTCGAGGCAGCCGTACACCCCCTACTGATACCGCCGCCTCGACGCCCTCACCCACGACTCGCCTTCACTCTTCACCCGACGACGCTCGACTCTCGCTATCCCAGAACTTCACGGCAGCGAGCATGGCCCGTTCCCGCTCCTCGGCATGGACCCTACCCAGGGCCTTGCTGATTCTGGGCCTCGCAGCCTCGACCGCATGCGCCGCCGATATTCTCAAGACGGACGGCTTCAGCAACTGCGGAGCCGACGACAGCATCAAGGTGGAAAAGGTGGACATATCCTTTGACAAGGACCAGAAATCAGTCACCTTCGACGTCAAGGGCACCAGCATCAAGGAGCAAAAGGTCATGGCCGTCCTCAACGTCACCGCCTACGGCAATGCCGTCTTCTCAAACAGCTTCAATCCTTGCGACAAGGCCACTTTTGTCGACCGCCTGTGCCCCGTGCCCTTGGGTGATTTCGCCGCCCAAGGCAGCCAGGTGATCCCCGACAAGTTCGCCGGTATGATACCCGGCATCGCTTTCCAGGTCCCCGACATTGCCGTCCAGGCCACCCTGCAGCTCAACAGCCTCGATGGCGGGAAGAATGCGGCCTGCATCCGCTCCCAGGTCTCCAACGGCAAGTCGGCCAACGTGCCCGCCGTTCAGTACATCGCCGCGGGCATTGCCGGCGTCGCCCTCGTCGTCTCGGGTATCTCGTCGCTCAGCGCCGTCTTGTCCGGTGGCAGCGCCGGCTCGGGTGGATGCGTCGGCACCGTCAGCCCCAGCTTCGGGGAAACGTTTGGCTGGTTCCAGGGCATGGCCATGAACGGCATGCTCTCGGTCAACTACCCCCCGGTCTACCGCAGCTTCTCCAAAAACTTTGCCTTCTCCACCGGCCTCGTCTCCTGGGTCGGCCTGCAGACCTCGATCGACGGCTTCCGCGCCCACACGGGCGGCAACCTCACCGAGGACAGCGTCGAGTTCCTCAAAAAGGCCACCCTCGTCTTCCCCGACGGCTCCACCGCCAGCCCGACCAAGGGCCTCCTCAGGTTCAAGCGGGCCTTGGACGACTTTGCCGTCTTGGCCACCCGCGAGGCCGCCGACGACTCCAACGCGACGTCGGCCAGCTTTCAGCACGCCGTCAAGGGCATCCAGGCCTACGCCGAGAAGCTGGCCGTCCCCAAGTCGGACGTCTTCATGACCGTGCTGCTCATCGTCGCCATCATCATTGCCGCCATTGTCGTCGGCATCCTGCTCGTCAAGGTCATTCTCGAGGCCTGGGCCCTCTTTGGCAGCTTCCCCAAGTCGCTCGCCGGCTTCCGCGAGCACTACTGGGGGTTCATTGCCCGCACAATCACGTCGCTCATCCTCATTCTCTACGGCATCTGGGTGCTCTACTGCATCTTCCAGTTCACCCACGGCGACACCCTCGCCGCCAAGGCCCTCGCCGCCGTCACCCTCGTCATCTTCACGGCCATCCTCGCCTTCTTCACCTGGAAAATCTGGAGCACGGCCCGCCAGCTCAAGCAGGTCGGCGGAGACTCGGACGGCCTCTACTACGACAAGGAGATTTGGGTCAAATACTCCCTCTTCTACGAGTCGTACAAGAAGAACTACTGGTGGCTGTTTGTCCCTGCCATTGTCTACATGTTCGTCAAGGGCGCCGTCCTGGCCGCCACCGACGGCGGCGGCATGGTCCAGGCGGTTTCCCAACTCATCATCGAGGCCCTCATGCTCACGCTCCTCCTCTGGAGCCGACCCTACGAGCGCAGGTCGGGCAATGTCGTCAACATAGCCATTGCCATCGTGCGCGTCCTGTCCGTGGCCTGCATTCTCATCTTTGTCGAGGAGTTTGGCATTAAGCAGACGACCCAGACCGTCGCCGGCGTCGTCCTGATTGTCGTTCAGTCGGCCCTTACCGGCATTCTCGCCATCCTGATTGCATGGAATGCCATCAACGCCTGCTGCAAGGCGAATCCGCACCGAAAGCGCAGAAAGGAAATGGGTAAGCTTGCTCGATCCCCATGCCCCCTATTTCCGTCGAGAACGCTGGCCGCTCACATTACCCTACAGAGAAGAAGCAGCGCGACATGGACGACGTCCTCACGCCTCTCGACGCGCGAAACACGCTGCTGCTCGATCGCCCGGTCCATCCCAGCATGGGCGCAAACATGTCTGTGCATTCATTCTCGACCGGCCACAGCTGGGAGAAGTCGATGGCCCGTTCCGGTTCGCCGGAGCAGTACTATCCCGTCGGGCAGGGATTCGCATCTCCCTACGCGGCCGATACACCCACGATGGACGTGTCGCGGAAACTGGTCGACGACCCGGCACCCATGGGCACGGAAGCGGACGAGCCCGCGCCCCCTCGCACGAAGCGGGAATACAGAGGGCCTGTGGGCCCCGGATTTGGATACGGACAAGAGGCCTACACTCAGGACACGCACGGAGCCTACAGCCGGGGAACGTACGGGCAAGGAACGTATGGGCAAGATATGTACGGACAGTCACGGTACGAACACGGATCGTGGAGATAACCGGGCAGGGAGCCTGCTCTTGGACTGAACTCGGAGGAACAAGGGTCATTCGCATCATACCCCGGCTTCATTTATTGCTCGTCGTTTTCATTTTCTTTTGTCTTGGCTGTCGAACCAAGCAAGCCACTACTGCCTTGGATAGCGGTCGGAAAATCTTGTTAATATCTTGTCGATATAATGGGACGGATCGCGTGTAGACTGATTTGATCAGATAGAGCATGGCGATACGACGTCTCGGTCATTACAGGCGGTGGAGATGGGCAACCATCAACAAGTAACAAGTACATTGCAGATATGTCCTGGAACCTGGGGCCATGCTTGCCCAGTTCTCTGCAGGGAATCGGGAATGGTTATGTGTTTCCTGCCGGTCCCGTGACGTGTTGGCCTTGGCTGGACTTGTCGAGCTTGATGCTGTCGAGCTTGATGCCGACGCCCCCTTGGGAGTGGCGTACTAGTGGCCGTGTCATATGTTGACGACGAACCATCCGGACCATGGCGCAAGTGAGAGTGCTCGGCGGGAGAGCCTAGGGGACTCCGTCCTGGTGCTTCGTCCGCCCTGTCTCCCTTCCTCTCCTTCCTCTACTTGTTTGATTTTGCTCACCGCCGCGTGGCGGGCAAACTTGACTTCGTGCTCGGGGACAGAGGGTCTCTCGACACGATCCTTCACCTGTTGAAGCACGAGGAAAACACGTGGCTGCGAGGCTGCCGACGTCGATTAGATGCGTCTTGACTAGAGGCTATGATGGGGCCTCGACGGGGCGATTAGGCGAGTAATAGGCACGGCAGCCGCCCTCTCTCAACAGGGCAAAATAGCGGCAAACGACGACATGGCATGGCTGGAAAATCTATACACCCAATAAACATAGAGGGACCGGGCGCTCCACTGCGGCCCTCGGTCGGCGAGTCGAGACGGCCGGGCGGGCCGTCTAGGTGGACAAGGCGAGGCAGGCGTCTACCGCGAGTCCGACCCTGTCGCCACGGAAAACAGGTCAGCACGCAAAGGGCCGTCGGGTGCTCGGGGAGGAACGTCGGGGAGGAGAGAGAGTGGCTGCATGGCGACTCACCTTGCCTCCTTTTGGTACACCACGTCGCTGATGACGTCGCGGTCGAGATCCGGAAACATGCCGGCCAGCGTCTCGACAATGTTTGCGTGCTCGGCGCGCTGCAGCCGCTGCGCCTCGGCCACCTCGGCACTGGCCTGTCGCGCAGCCGCCTCCTCGACCGACAGGCTGTGCCTCGACGACGGGCGCGACGAGCCGTCGGCCGGCTCGTCCCACTGGTAGCGCCGCGACAGTTGCTCCGACGGGGAAGCCGACAGCCTCGAGGTTCCCGCGGGCGACGACGAGGGTCCGGGCTCGTCGGAGAAGATGCGTCCGATTGTCGAGAGTGGTTTCTGAATGGTCCTCAAGAGTCCTGTTATGGCCGGGCCATCGTCTCTGGGCTCGCCTTCGTTGGATGATGGCGAGAGCGGAGGCGTCGCGACTCCACCGCCGTCCATTGACGGCCGAGCACTGCCCGCCTCGCCGGTGTGCTGGGGGGGGTTCTTCTCGCCGACGACGGGAGACGTGAGACAGTGCTTCTCGGCAATGGCCGAGACGGCCGCCTCGACGCTCCTCTCAAATTCGTCGTCGGAAATGGTCAGCGACGAGCGATCCATGTTCTCGACGAACTGGATGGCTCCCATCTGGAGTCGCGTCGTGGTTAGCGCAACTCCCCCAAGGCAGAGAAAGGCAGAGACCCAAAGGCAGAGACAAGCGGGCCGCCTACAAGTGATGACAGGTAGTAGCCTGCTTCGCCGCCGAGCTTGTCCTGATTGCGGAAGCGTAGGATGTACTGGACATTGGACACCAGGTGCGCGGGGTTTGATTGCAGCACGACGTAGATGAGCAAGGGCATGAACGAGTCTGCCGACGAGTCCGACTTGTTGTGTTTCAAAAGACCTGCGGCTGTGAGCACAAGACTGGGCTGGGCGGCACGGGAGTGAAGAAGCCTACCAAATATTACCTTGGAGCAGTTGAGCACGCATATAATCTTGTCCCGCGGTGCCCTATACGACTTGATCTTGACGAGTTCTGTTAATAGGGGTTAGGAAAAGTCCTCTCTTCTCTGGCTCGACTCCCTGCATCGAGTCACCTCTCGTAGCTGAACACCTCCACCTGGAAATGGGCGTGAGACCAACCTTGCTGAGCGAGCTTCAAGAAGCGCCGTCCGCTGTCGCCAAAGGGCGGAATGTCGAGATGCTCCTCCTTGACCCACCCGTATATGTTGATCTTCTGCGTCAGGACATCGTCCCGCTCGACATCCTCCTGGTGCTGGCCGCGCCGGCCCGGGCCCATGGGAACATCCCCGCCTCTCCTCTTTGGCTTGGCTCCGGGGACGGGTTTCGGGGGCGAAATGGCGGGAGAAAAGGTCTGTGTGTACAGCCTGTTCATGACTAGCTTCTCCATGCCCTCGCGGGCGTTGTCAAACTCGGCATCCGACACGTCCCTCCAGACCTCGCACAGTGCCATCTTGTTGGCAATGAAGGCGAGGAAGTCGCTGATGATCTTGACCTGCTCGTGTACCATCCACTGCTTCTTGCCAAACTCGGAGAGAAAGGACTTGAGATATCTCGCCACGGGGTCGGCCTTTTTGTTCCTCAGCTGCTCGAGGAAACGGTGGAAGTCAAAGGGCAGTGAGGGTTCCGGCTCCGGCTCTGGGGGTGGCGGACGGTGCACGGGCATGGCCGGCGACGTGGGCGAAGTGACAGACGACGGTGCAAGATCGCTCCTGGCACGCAAAGGGGCCCCGAAAGGGCCATCTTTGGGGGGCACGGGCGGTCCCTGGTCGTCCATCGAACGTTCCTTGGGTCGGGGACTGCCGGGGGACGACGTCGACAGGCGCAAGGCACCAAAGTCGTGCAGCTGGGTAGAGATGGACGGGGCGGCGGGCTCCAAGCTCGACTTGCGGGGCGGGAGGTGCATGGAGCCGCTGAGTCTAGGCGAGGCAATCTCGAGCCTGGGGCTCATGACCTCGTCCTCTCCTGGGCCGCCGCCGGCTTCGCTAAACTGCTCCATGATGCTCTGGATCTCGGAGCGAGAGCCGCTGTCTTGGTCGTCGCCGCTTGCATATTTCCTATCGTCGTCGTCTGACCGGACGGGGGAGTGGGCGTCTGAACGGTAGGACCTGGCGTTTGATGGGGTTCGGGACGGCGGTTGCGAGGTGACGGGGGTGGCGGGAGTGGGATCGACGTAGCTCGAGGGTTCGGCCGTTAGATACTGAGTGGCTGTGCCGGAGAGTGGAGGGGGCGCCCTGTTGGTGGTCTCGGAGGCAGAAGGCGGGTCTGGGTCGACGGCGTGCTTCCCTTTTGCTTGGACTGTCGACGGGGGTGGTTGGGAGGCCGACTGTGCCTCTGTCCGCATCAGGGCAGCAGCTTCGGGGCCGTTGCCGTGGTCGTCCTGGCCGTCTGGCGTCGTCGTCAAGGGCGAGGACTCGGGATCGAGATGGTCGGATGGACAGGTCGAGCCATGGTCGTCGGTCGAGGAGTGGGCCGCCGTGGCAGCAGTCATCTTGCCATCCGAGGCCGGAGTCGGTGCCTGTGCCCCGTCATGGTCGCCAGGCGAGTTGAGGTGCTCGTGGGCCGTCGACTGCTCCGGCGGAGACATACGCAGCGCCTTGGTCCTGCTGGCGGCGGCCGCACAAACGGAAAGGGGCGAGCGGGATGTTGAGGGGGGTATGGGCGCGGGCAGCAGTTGAGTGGCGACGAGAAGCTTCGAACTGTCCTGCGACTTTTCGCGCGTGCCTTGGAGCCCCGTTGGTTGATGAAGAGCAGGTTGGGGACGAGGGTGAAGGGGGGGTTGGCGTATGTAAGCCGTTGTTTGATTGGGCGCCCTGGCTCGTTATCGTGTTATCGGGCAGTTGTTCGAGTAGTACTTACCGTCGTGTACTTCGTACTAATCGCCCTACCCTATACACTATCGTCGAGCAGACAGGAGGCATTTCTAGTGCTTAGTATTGACATTGAGGCCCAAGTCCCGGTTTTGCAAAGGTGTTCATGCTAGACACGGCCATGTTTTACCTCGCGTTTCACCCATGACGAGAAGCTCGACTCAATCCTTATAAGCCATGACCGAGTTGTCGATAGACCATTGTGTTTGATCGGCCGTTTTGAACGCCCCACCTCACAGAACGCTGACTCGAAGCTCCTCGGCCTCTTGAAATGCTCAGTTCCAGCTGACGTGCCGTCCCAACTGTCATAGAAACGGGAGCTGGCTCACGGGGTGCGGCACTGGCGCGGTGGGTCTTGGGCGACAGGCCGGAGAATCCGGGGCAGGTGGAGACGCCGTGCCGTCGGAAACAAGTGGGTCCGGGCAAATGGCGGGATCCGGTGCCAACGTCACGGCGGGCCGAAAGGCGAAAAAGCCTCGTGCACATCCGTGTGACTCCGCCAAACAACATTTAAACCACACGCGCCAAGAAATCGAGACTGTGACGATACATGTCCGCCACGCCTTAGGCTCCAGACGCGTACTTTATCAACTCGTACACATCGCCAATTCAAAGCACGCCCAACCGCAACCCGCCCATCCGCTGCCACGAGACACGTGGAGAGAAAGGATGGAACAGATGGACACTTGGTATGACCGTCCCGGCACAGATTCTGCGGTCATGACTACCGGCCGGCCGGACACGCCTCGGAGGTGGGGATTCCCTCGGTTGCAGCCCCGGCTCCGGCAAGTCCGGCGACGGCCCCGAGCGCAGGGACGACTCGACCGAGGGCCCTGTCGACCAAGTAAGCCTTTCCATCTTTAGAAGTCTAGCATCTACAACAGCGACTCATGCGTGACAGGCTCAAGGTGCTTGCGGCCCCGAAAACCCCTTGATATTGTGCTCGCACCAAGAAGAACCACCCGCGAAAAGCTCATTCATGGCTGTCACCGGCATGCAAAATCCCCTGCGTAAAGTTGAAAGCGATACTGCTCGAGCTGGCTCGGGATAACGTGTTCAAGCACCCGTATGAGCTTCGTCCAGCGAAATGTCTCGAGTCTTGTTCACAGTCGACTTTCATCGTCGGCGGCGAGCCCCGTGGCCTGCAAGGAGCAATGAAAACGCGCGGGCTCGACTGGCAGCCGACTGCTGTCGATACCACAATCTGTCGGGTTATCCGACGCAGTGAATCGAGCCATCGTCCACGCCCGTCCCGACCTTCTTTCGCAGCTACTGCCCGGCGGCCCCAAGTGCATTTTCTCCTTCTTCACCATCTCCTTCGAGCCCCCATCACCGCGCATCACTCCATTTTCCTCCACACACTCCTTCGCATCTTGATTATCCAGTCCTCATCATGACCAGCATCTCTGGCACCGGTCTCTTCTGGATCCATGTGGCCATGCTGCTTGTCAGCCTCACCTTCACCGGCCTGAGAGTATACGTCCGGGCATTCATGAACAGGGCCATGTGTGCGGATGACTGGGTTCACGTCATCGCCATGGTAAGGAAGCCTCCACCGGCCCGCGGGCACAATGCTGTGCGAGTTCTGACCAAAGTCTGTCTCAAGGCCCTCTTCGCCGCATCCCTCTCCATCAGCATGCGTGGCGCCGTGGCCGGTGCCTTCGACCAGACCCAGGCCAAGATGTCGACGGCGCACCACATTGCGTCCTTGAAGGGCGCCTACTTTTGCGAGGTGCTCTATCCGCCCGTGTCGCTGGCCATCAGGGTCTCGGTCTGCCTGTTTCTCCTCCAGATTGTCAACAAAAGGTTGCATCGGCATATTCTATACATGCTGCTGGCCCTCGTGTCCGTCGCCTCGCTCGGCTACCTGTTCATCACCGCCTTCCAGTGCGTGCCGCCCTGGCACTTCTGGAACCAGATCAACGAGCCTGGCAACGGGTCCTGCCTCGATCAACAGACGCTCGCCATAGCCGGCCTCGTGCACGGGACCGTCTCGGCCTTTTCGGCCTGCGTCGTCGGTGTGCTCCCCGTCTTCGTCCTGTGGAAGATCCAGGTGAACGCCCGCACAAAGGTCACCGTCATCGCCCTCCTGGGCATGAGCATCTTGTGAGCGCAACTCGGGACACTGGTTGAGGCTGTGGTCGGCTAACCAACATGGCAGTGCGTGCGTCGCCGTCGTTGTGCGGATGGCGACCCTGACCAGGCACAAGACTCTGTCGCCTCACTTTTTCCAGTCGGTCATGTACGTGCCTAGCTCAGAATAGAGCCTCCGCCCCTTGATCGTCTTTGCGCTGACCCGGAGGCCATCCAGGACCACGGCGCTCTGGTCCATGATCGAGCCCGGTGTGGGAATCGTTGCCGCGTCCCTGCCGACCTTGCGTCCCCTGTTTAGGAAGCTGGGCTCAAGCGGTTCCGGGGCCAAAGGGGCGCCTATCCAGCACCCCGGAGGTATCGATGACCGCTTGCGGGCTCCGGCCATGAGGCAACGCTGGTTCCATTTCACGACCAACGACACGCCAGATTTAGAAGCCGGCAGACCAGAGACGACGACGAAGCAGTCGGCATCAGCAAAATGCAGGGACGCCGCGCTCTGGAGCACTCGTGTCGAGCAAGGCGATTTCCTGGAGCTGCCGCCCCCCGTAGGCATCGCAGTCCGGACCTCCATCGAGGTCACAATCAGCTCGCGCGACTCGAACAGCTCGGGGATTTGGTGCTCATTCGGGTTGGACATATGATGTGCCTCTATAGGGTTAGGATTCGGGAAAGGGGGGGATCATTTGACGTTGCGAGGAGGCTTCAGTTAGATAGGCTTGCAGCCGGGAACGAGGCGATTGGGTAGCCAATAAAACACAAACACTTCCATTGCACCCACAAAGACGGGATAAAAACAAAGACATGGAGATGTGCTGTTGCGCTGCAGCTCGCAGTCTGCCGCCCGTCTCAACATGCAGCCTCTCCATGTGCCTCCAACACGACCGATGACCCGATAGCCTCTATGGAAGCATGTACCCCAAAGCATGAGCCAAAACGCCAGCGCCATGTACTCCCAAGCGGACAGCCCCGTTCTCACAGAGCGATGGCGCCTCTCCGGTTCTCCCGAACGTGAAGCAGGCCCTGGAAGCCACAGAAGACGAGAAATGCCTGCAGGGTACGCGTTAGAATCCGCTGCTCTTGTCGCCTCGACTTTGGTGTCGCAATGGAATGGGCAAGGGGTGTCTTTTCGGGGTATGTGAGCACGTACAGCGTACACGATAACGGCGGTAAAGACGGTGCCGGAGACTGCCTTGCCGTCTTTGGGATCGTCTTTGCCGCCGACAAACTCTTCGTGACCCGAACGGTAGAGACTTCCGAGGACGCTCAGGATGATGATGGCGAAGACGGAAATGACGGTGCTGTCGGACAGTCAGCTCGCACGCGTCCTTGTCGGGTGCCGGCAAAGCGGCATTTATGGGCCAGACGTACCACGACCAAGCGTGCATGGCACTGACGACGGGCTTCATGATGGGCGGTTGGTGCAGAGAAGCAGGCGAGACGCAATTTGGCTGGATCTCGTTGCGACCTGGCGATGTGATGGGCCTCTGGGAGTTCGATGTCGTTGACGGTGGCGAGCTGGCCGAGGTTTCAGTTACAAAGGAGATGCTGCTGACGATTCTGAGCCGCGAGCCGGACACTGTATGCCAGCGGGACGGACTGGGGGACTGTACTGTGCCAGTACAGTGCATTTAAGGGGATAGGCCACACACGGGTAGTACCCCATCCGCTAAGCAGAGACCGCTAACGGTTGGCCGTTGACGACCTGGAAAGGAATTCGAGCGCAGTGGCAACTGCAACCGCCGCACGCACGCACTAGAGTGACGGTTCTTAGGGCCGACGGACCGTGATATCTGGAGGCGATGACTGTATTCGTATTTTTGGGAACAATAATGCTCACGCAGCCGGGGGTGGAAGTCAGAGTCAGTGTCAGCCACGATTTCCGATTTCCCGTCATTTTCTCACTTCCATGACCACAGAAAGACCAGACCAACAAGGAACAGACGAAATGGCCAGTCACGAGGCATCCCATTCTGAGCCAAAGGAATGCGGACGAGGCATCGGTCAACCACGCTCTCATGGCCGAAGCCCAAAGTCAAACTTGGTCAAATCCAACCTGTGCACGTAGCGAGACAATACAGCCAGGCTTGGTACGAATGAAAACGTGCAAAAAATTTGTGCCTCTTTACCGAGGTGTGGGGATTTTGGGCCAAAAAAACGTTGCAACTGAGTGCCCTCACGCCGGATCGAACGGCGGACCTCTTGTTTACAGAGAGTATACGAGACAAGCGCTCTACCACTGAGCTATAAGGGCTGTTGTTGAAATTGAACAAACTAAACTATATAATAAAGGCTATGCCAGAGCACAGATGAAAATGGGTCTCAGTAATCGCTAAACAAGATGTCCGCCTTTCGATCCGGCGTGAGGCCACTTTTTGTTTCTCTTTGTCCTTGTCCGAGTATGCCACTCTTCACTCTTCACAGTCACTAGCTATGCCCACATTGGACTGAACTACTATATAGGGCCGTGAAACGCAGAGGACTAGGATGGCTTTGAAACACGTGCTGCATTGCTTCGCTAGCCCTCGTCTTTACTCTTGAGTGTTCGAAGATTTCTTACTTTCACGCTCAGGGAAGATTGAGTTGAGCATTCCCCAGCGAGACATGGGGATCAAATCGGCTGCCAATCGGAGGAACACGTGTGGAACTTCCAGCCGTCCCAGAGCAGACGAGACATGCATGTGGAGAAGAGCGCGTGAATGCCCTCGCGACCATCTTCAGCAGAGATCGCACTAGCTTGACGCGATGAAACTGTGACCACTGGCGAATTTCCTCGTCTGGAGATTCACACCGCAATGAGGTGGCCTTTCTCTTTGCAGTAAGTACATCGGTTACAGGCTATGCGAGTGGCGGCCGTGTAGCCATGTCGTCCGCACCAGTGGCAACTTGGCGGTGACTGGTGAAGGAAGAGACGAACGAGGGCCGAGGCTGGGCAGTTTGGTTTGATGTGGTACGCACAAGAACATTGTCGTTTGCTTCCCGGGTACAATCACTTGCAAGTTGCTTGGCTGTTCAAGCCCCATTCACATCAAGTCATGTCTCGCTTCTGCTCTCCTCGACGACTGCCCCTCTTCGCTTACCCTGGCCATCTCGCACCTCTGATCGGCAGCATCTCTGCCTGGAGAGCGAGGCACTGGACACTCGGTGGACAGAGGGACGGGGTGGCGGACGGGATGGCGCATCACGCTGAGAGGCTCCCAGGCTTGGTGTTGTTTGCATGCCTTTCATTCGACTTGATTAGAGCTGAACGAAAATAATCGCTTTTGCCCGTCAAACCTCGATAGCAGCCAAAACGTAGCCTAGCGTCCCGATAATGGCATCATGAGTCACTGACTGAGGAGACGGGTACCTAGGTACCTACCTAGTCATGAGCCTACCTAAGGTACATTCCTGCTACGGAACTCGAGAGTTGGAAATAGTCTCTCTACCCCCTCCCTTCCGCCTGAAGAATCTTGCTCGCAAACGCCATGGTGTTTGTTTCAAGTCCCTCGCACACGCACGCACACGGCTGCAGAAAGCCGTCGTCGTCTTCGTCGTCGTCGCAAGGCAGAGAGCCCAGCGCTCGGGGACAAGATTCTGCCGCGCAAGACGCGAGCCTCTCGCGGCGCCTAAAACACTCGCGGCGCTGATGGAGAGCCGCATAACCGGCCTGCTGCCGGAGACTCGACGCTAGAACCTTCAAAGTCGGCTCTGGGCAAACGAAACAAAGCTCTGGGCATTGCCCTCGCCGAGAAAACAAAGCTCTGGGCGGTAGTATTCGCAGGTGTGCCGAGCATCTCGGTGGAGAACAGACGCTGCTGAGCCGGATCTACCGACGGTTCATAATGACTCGATGAGGTAGGTCAAGGCAAAAGAACAAAAAAGAGTCAACTCCTGAGTCAACTCCTTCTTTCCGGGAGTGGGCCATGCGGGACCAATCCCCGACTGCTGGTCGCGGGCTCGGGATGCCCTAGAGCTTATTGCTCTATCGAGGCCCGTGAAACCCGGGCCACTCACTATAAGGCCTCGAGACTCGACTGGAGTGCGCGTCGCCTACCTGACAGACGCGTCATGCAAAGCCAGGCCAGTCCTGCTCCGACGAATGCAGGGTGATTGCCACTGGCGAGATTGTGTGAGGCAGAGACACGGTCACCGGGTCAAGGGCCTGTTTTACGCTCGACGGGGAATGCAGGCGAAAGAAAGCCAGTAGTATTCACACGAGGAGACGGTTGATGACGGTGTGACGAGGATTGGCCCCGAGCGAGAATATGTACGTGCTCCGTCCGTAGTTACATACATATGCACGAAGTAGGTGCAAACATAAACATGCAGACTGCGGCATGCCGTCACACGCACAGCCGGCGACGATGGATGAGGGACACTGATTGGCGGCAGCCTGGCGCCTAGGTACAGGCACATACAGCTCGGGGCGTTGGCCCGGTGCTTGCACGAGGCGGGCAACTAAATTTAGCCGTTGGCTGGGAGGATGGACGCCGCGGGCGGGGGATTCTTACTACTCTGACGAGTTACTCGGCATTGGGCGGGCGGAGTGCAGAAGGCGTCTTACTCGAGCCTCACTACTACTCCGTAATGGCGGTGGTCTTTTACTCTAGGCAGCATGACTACACCCACAGGTTACGAATACAAGTTGTCGAAACGGGAGCATGTATGTATGTACATATGTACGAACGAAGTAGGGACCTTGACGGGACTAGGCACATGGAACATCGATGTTGGCCTTTGGGCGCGGTTGGTGGCTGCTGAGCGGGCAAGCGAAAAGAAAGCTGGAGGATGTAAGGTAAGAAGGGTGACTCGCTGGAAAAACTGATGGCGGCGGCGAGTCGTGCCTACAGAGCGACGCCCCCTGTTCTGTTTTTTCCTACGACAGTGCATGCCATTTGGTGCTAGCGACGTCTACAACCCCTGGCCTGGCCCTGCTGACTGAGACATGGAGGGCTGCACGGCAACGGACCGTCGTCAATAATGGAAGGGCAGAGGCATGCGCTCGAATCAAGGCAATTCGGTTTGCATACGACGCATACACACTTGGCTGGATAACATACACACATACGAGTCACATACAGTAACAAAAAATACACAAAACGGGCCCCTGCTTCTCTTTCAGCAACTCGTCTCTTGGCTGTGCCAACCAGCGTCATCAACAAACATCCTGCCGTGTAACCAACCGACAATCCCTTTTTTTAAATTCACTACTACCTACCTAGGTACCTACCTACCTATCTGAACTCGCACTCTATCTGCTGCGCCTGCTTTATTCACCGTGCTTATTCACTTGCTCATTCACTCTTCTGGCGCCTTGCATAAAGCTTGCCCTCGAGCCCCCCCTCAAAAGCCGCCAGTCACTCCTACCTCTCGTCCACTTCTCTCGCCCCCCCCCCCCCCCCCCCCCCCCCCCCTCCTTCTCTCTCCCTCTCTTTCTTATCTTCTCTCTCTTTCTTTTCTTCCCTCCCCCACCGTTTACTTTACGCCTCCACACGCCCGTCTCTTCTCGCCTCCCATTCCTGTCGTCCACTCGTCCTTCACAATGCGCACCGCTTCTATCTTGACGGCCTCCCTCTCCGCCGCCCTCGTCGCCGCAGCGGCGACGCAGGACGCCCCCCGCATCTCGGGCAACCCGACCGACGTCGTGTACGAGGCCGTTCTCCCAGACGATGTCTTCTTCACAAAGGGCGCGCTCGGCAGCAACGTCAAGGGCTCGATCCGCGCCCAGGCCCCCAAGAACGGCAACGGCGTCGACTTCACCGTCCGCTTCGACAATGTCCCTGCAGAGGGCGGCCCATTCCGTGAGTCACCAGCTCGCGCTGCTGCCGATGAAGAGCTCGACTAACCACGTCCGATTCGTCCAGTGTACCATCTCCATGCTCAAGCCGTGCCCGAAGATGGCAACTGCACCAAGGCGCTGGCGCACCTGGACCCCTTTAACCGCGGCGAAAAGCCTCCTTGCGACGCCTCGTCCCCGCAAACCTGCCAGGTCGGTGATTTGAGCGGCAAGTACGGCAAGGTGACGCAGGATCCCTACAAGGCCCACTACCTCGACCCCTATATCTCGCTCAAGGAGGGTGACCAGGCCTTCTTCGGAAACCTGTCGTTTGTCTTCCACTTTGGTAACACGACGCGCATCACGTGCGCCAACTTTGTCAAGTTATCCAGCTCTGGCACACAGAAGCCGTCGGGCGTCGCCGCGGGCACCGGCGTGGTCCCTGGCCCGTCTGGCAGCCCCGCGCCCTTCCCCGGCGCGGCCGCGTCGACCAAGCTGTCGCTCCCGCTGGTGCTAGTGTCAGTGGCGGCGCTGGCGTTTGCCCTGTAAAGGACGTTGAGTTGTTGATAGAGAGCGATGCCGAGTCCATGTACGCGATCCCCTCGCATGTCGCCTGGGCTCTTTTGTTTCCTATTCCGCTTTAGATTCTCGTGTACTTATCATGAAGAGTACTTTATAATCGAGTGGTAATGCAGTACAAAGGTCTGACGTGACGTTTACTTACACGTACTAAGTTGTGCGAAGTCGAAGGAGGTCCCTTGACCCTGACACCCTGCACGGAGTACTTTGTACCCAGGGTTGTCGTCATTGGCTCATGCGACGGATTCCAGCGCCCAGGTTTCAAAAGAAGGACTGCCGACTAAATCAGACTCATGCCCAGGTTTCAGGAGACGGATTGCCGGGTAGATCAGCGCCGGGAGTATAAACTGCACGCGCGCAATGTTTTGCACCCTGCCAGAGCTGTCAGGTCACTGCTGGCCCCGACATGGAGCACACCCGTCTTTGCCGCCTTTCCGAGGAGCGCCTTGAAGGGCTCTGACGTAAGGCTGCATATCTGTTTCGTCCTTTGTTCTCACCCTTTTTTCGTCGTACAGATGAAGAAGCCCTGCTTCTAAGCCCGTTCTTGTTGTTCGTTCTGTTAAGGGCACCCCGAGGGGGCCAGTCAGAATCTAATACGTGCACGGGTACGGATACTACCCGTGGTTGTACTAGCCACGGGTACGTGCGCGGATTTCCAAGAATATTCCACGCGTTCTTAATAAATATGTATGCATAATGTGAGGCGCCGTATAAAGCCTCAAGTTCAGGCGAGCTCGAGCTGATAGGTCAAGGGAGAAAGCTGCTATAAGAGCTACCACAAGAGCTGCTATAGGCTGCCGCGAGAGCTTGCCACGAGAGTTATGTACTATATAAGGTAGTATTAGGACGACGATTTCGTCCTATGTGTTGGTATATTCGGCCGGCTAGTGTCATAGCGACTACGAAGTACGAATAGCGTGCAGCAAATAACGGACGAGTTATTCGCTTCGTTGTCCGTGCGGATTACCAAGCAAATTCCGTGCGCCGGTGCCCTGCCACATGAAGTGCTCCTGCACGTGATGACAGCTGCCACCACCTCCCTCCAAGGGAAGGCAGCTGGCGGTCGCGCGGCACCTCTACATTGAAACTTTTTCTCCCCCAAGCGACCTCCATGATTTTTTTCCCGAGCCGCTTTTACCCTCACTTTTACTCTCCCACTCTTGCTCGCATAATTTCTTGGGCTATTCCTGCCATCACTGCCCCGATGCCCTCGATTGACGCGCACGCGCACGCGCTCTTCGCCCGCCGCCCCAGCGCCGTCTGGCGCAGACTTGCGACGGGAAACTAGCGCCTGGCCATTGCTTCGCATTGCTGCCTCTGCCGGAGTCGCCGACAGCTCCCCGCGCTTGCGCCATGGTCAAGAAGAAGTCCAAGCAGCCATCGGCGGCGGCAGAAGACGGCTGCGTCGACAAACCGCCCCGAAGCCCCGACCCCCCGGCGCGTCCTCCCCTGCAGCCCTCGTCGGCCTCTGCTGGCAAAAAGGGCTCCAGGGCTCCAAGCGAGGCCTCGGTGACGCCCTCGGCCTCGTCGCTCATCATATGTCGCAACAAGTAGGTGTCGAGTCACTCGCACGCGGCCATTGGAACGCGTTGGCTGACAGCCTCGGCACCCGCAGGCACTGGCGACACATATCCTCCTTCCACGGCGCCTGGCTCCAGATGCCCACCGAGATCCTCGAGACGATTGCAAACGTAAACTACAACACGCAGCGCCCTCGCCCCATCGATCCCGCCATCTTGTTTGACCTCCTCAAGATTCGCAAAAACGTCGACGACGCCGCCGACCTGGCCGTCCGGGCCGCCAGCGACACGGCCTCCCCGACGCTCTCGTCGGTCAATGGCGGCATGCCAGGTGTGTCTTCGATGAACGCCTTTGGGCTGGGCTTGACCGGTCACGGCACAAAGTTGAGTCGCGAGAGAAGGTTTCGCATGCGAGAGCTGGCAAGCCAGAAGCTTGCCCGTGCCTATCGCCTAGACGAGATTGCTTCCAGCGTCGCGACGATGCAGGGCGCCTCGACCCTCGAGGACATTGGGGCTCTGGTGCTCCAGCACAGCCCCGAGGACCCCGACGCCAAATATGTCCACTTCTTCCACCAAAAGATCCCCTCCCGCCAGCTGGCCGAGTCGACGAGTCTGCAACCCCTCGAGGACATAGTGTCTGCCCGGCCTGGTCAGCCAGAGGTACTGCGCACCCTGGCCACGGTCAGGATCTTCAAGGGCGACTTGGATGGCGCCGCCCAGGATCTTGCCGACGCCATGTCCCTGTCGAGATATCGTGGGGAGTCGCATCGGCCCAGTGCTGACGCTCTGCAAAAAGCTCAGCAGGCGCAAGGCGGTAGGAGGCGGCTGCCGGACGTGATCCTCTCGGAAGATGACCAGCCAAGCGGCCTCGACTCGCAGCTTCTCTTCCAGCGCGGCTGCGTCTACCTCTCCATGGCCAGCCAGTGCGTCACAAAGGGCATTCCCGACCCAGCGACCTCGTCTGCCGCGGCAGACGACCCCGAGAAGCGCGCCGGTACCGGCGCTGACCATGACGGGCCTGTCGACGAGGAGCAAGACGCAGGCGCCAGTCCCGAGGCGCTGAAAAAGCAGGCCGATTCGCGAAGACATGTTAAATCCATGGCAAAGCGAGCTCTCCGGGACTTGATGGCCTTTCTCGCCCAGTTTGAGTACACGCCCGACATGCCCATCAAACTCAACAGGGAGTTCAACGAGCGCGTCTTCCTCGCCTCGCAGGGCGCCCGCAACCCTCGCTGCTCCGAAGCAGGCGCCGCGTCGGAGCCGCACACGCTCTACTCCCTCGCCGAGCTCTTCTCAGCCGTGCCGCCCTCGAATCTCCCGGCATACCCAAGTCAGGCGATTGTCAAGCACGATGAGACGACACGTCCGGCCACCACTTGCGAGTGGGTGACGTATCACCCGCTTCTCACCGAGGCTCTGCACTCCCTTCTCCTGTGCCACTGCCTGGCTCAGACGTCGGCCAAGGAACTTCAGCGCCACGCGTACATGGTCGCCCGCCTCGTCAGGCTGTGTGAAGGGTATCCTGTATTTCAAGCGAGCAGGTCCCCCGCGCGCACTGACTGGGTCGAGGTTCTCCGCAGAGCCAGGAATTGGCTGAATCTCTCGTCGAGCTGGGAATGCCTCTGCTTCCCGGCGCCCCTGCCCGTCTACGACCCGCATCCCCACCAGGCATCGTGTGCACATAATCCAGCCAGGGCCACTGCCGCCGCGGCCCTCATCAACGGCAGCTCCGTCGTCTCGGCGCAGGAGAAGCGCAAGGCTGGCCCTGCCGAGCCGAAGTCGGCAGAGAACGGTCAAGGCAAAGGCACCGCGGATCAGCAGGTGACGCACCAGTCGACGACTTTGGCGAAGAAGAAGGACGCCCCCCTCAACGGCAAGGCCTCGGCGGGTGCCGGGCCCAGCGGGACCGACTATTCGCCGGCTCCGGCCCCGGCCCCGTCCAGCTTTGAATCCGCCGTGTGGTGGGCCAGCGAGGATGGTAGAGACTACCCCATTGCATCGGACCGCTCCGTGTGCGTCGCGCAGTGGGTGCTGGAGGCGCCTCTCGTCACGGGGATCAAGCGCAAGAAGCGAGCGAAAAGGGGCACCGCAAAGGTGGGCGAGGCGGGCGAGGACCTGGCCCAGCTGGACTTGGGCGAGGCCAACGATGGCTAGGCGCCACGCGGCGGCGGCGGCGAGGCGAGATGGAGAGAGCCCGTCTCTTGTTTGGGACTTATGGATACCCACTGCCCCCCCCCCCCCCCCCCCCCATCTAGGGGTGGGCTTTGCTTATATCAGAGACAAGAAGAATCTCCCGAGCGTGTGGCGGAAGAATCAAAGACGCACACATGTGTCTCTCGGCGACACAGATAGATACGAGCCCCGGAACTGACTACCCGGTCTCGGACGCTCTTGGAGTCATCCTTTTCATCCCAAGGCACAATCCGCGACTCTGTTTGTACGCTGCGTGACTGCGGCGGCGAAAAGGGGGGTGTCGCGCGACGCCGAACGCCTGTGCTGCCCGCTCCAGCCCCCAACTTTCCCTTGAACTATGTTCAACAAGTACATGCCTGCCTGCCTGAGAAGGCGGGAGGGGACACAAATTTAAAAGGGGTCTAAGCAGGAAAACGTAAAGAGGAAGAAGACGCGATCCAACGCCTTGAGTGCTGCCGCAAGATATCCCGGCACATGTCGGAATCCACCCTCGCTACAAAAGGACAGATGAAGAAGCAAAAATATGACGATCCAGATTGACTAATACCACGTCACGTCCACCATGTTGTTGCTGGCATTCAAAAAGTTGTCAATGTCGCCGGCGCCCTCCGTCTCGAGCACGTTCATCAGCTCCAGCTGCTGCTCCTGCGTCAGGCTGCCCTGCCGGCCGGGCGGCATCAGCGACGACGACGACGACGACGAGAGGGAAAACGGCCCGACGCCGTCGAGGCCCATGCCGAGATTTTGCAGGCCCAGGCCCGTCGGCGCCGTCTCGGCAAAGTTGTTGGGCATTGCGTCGTTGAAGAAGCTGCCGCTCATGTGGCCAAAGTTGTAGGGCGAGATGAAGGGCGCCGCCGGCGAGAACCAGTCGACCGGGCTCGTCGCCGTCGGCAAGGGGCGCTGCTGGGGCGCTCGGGACGTGGTAAAGGTGGGCGTGCCCTGCGAGGGCTGCGGGGTGTGCGAGGGCATGAACTTTTGTGACGGCGACGGGTTCATCTGAGCAGACAGGGCGCCGGCGTCGGCCGACGTGTCCGAAAGGTTCGAGCCTGGGGGCATGCCAGGCGGCGAGAACGAGGTGCTCGGCGTGGCCGTGGATAGACCGCCCGTCGGCAGCGACTCGGGCGGCGTCGGGAGCTGGTTGGAGATTTGGTCCGACGGGGACGTGAGCATCCGACCAGGCGACGTCCTGGACGCGCCGCCATCTTCAAAGGCGCCATCGCCAGACTGGCCAAAGTCGGGCGGGAAGTACGAGAAGCGTCGGCCGGTCGACTCGGAGGCCGGGTTGCAGAAGATGGAGTTTGAGCGGAAGGTCGGATGCGGCGGTGGGAAGTTGGGGTCGAAGGCATACGAGTTCATGGACTCGGCGGGCGAGTCGAAGACGAAGCCGAACTGGGGTGGGTTCAGGTAGGGCTGCTGCTGCTGTTGCTGTTGCTGTTGCTGTTGCTGTTGCTGTTGCTGCTGCTGCTGCGAATGTACGTTTCCGGGCGACATGTGCGATTCGGACACGGAGAGCGGGCTCGCGAGGGAAAAGGCGGGCCGCTGACCGTCTGCTCCTCCCAGCTCGTAGCTCTGCAGGCACGCCTTGGCAAAGATGCCGTACAGCTGAGAGGTGTAGGCCGTTCCGGGCCAGCGTTCGGCAGCGCGGTCGAGGCTCAGCAGCGACAGGTTGACCAGGTTCTCCACCTCGTCTCGCGAGTGCGCCAGCCGTACCTCCGGGTACGACGTGGCCCAGAGAAGAGCGTTCAGGGCCGCGTTGAGGGTCAAGAGGAAGACCCAGGTGACGGATACCGAGCCGCTCTCTATCTGCCTGTGGGACTGCTCCAGTACAAAGGCCGAGCTTTCGAAGCAGATGCTGGCTGCTTGCGCCGATGGCTGAGGCACCTGCGGGGACGGCCGGTACAGGGAAATCCTCAGCTGGTGGTAATAGCCGGTAAACCTATCACCATCTGTCAGCGTCATCGACGTGTCGCCGTCCCGAGCATGGCGTACCAGGGCCTGAACCATTGGGGGTTCTCTGGCGACTCGTCCAGCCAGCTCTTCAGACTCTGCTCCAGGCGCCCGTACCAAGGGTGAGAGTCGTCCCGGGGCTCGTCCCGCTTCTTCTGATACAGAAATCTCCGTATCTCGGCCTGGACCTCGCGCGTCTTGTACAGGTGAATGGCCACGAGCTTGCGCTCGCTGGGCGGCCCCGCCTGGATCCCGTCGGGAGTGATGAGCTCGTCGTCGACCGTCGAGAAAAAGTCAACTTTGATGCTGTCGTCGCTGGTGGCAAAGCCGCTGGGCCGCCCCATGTGGTAGGAAAGACCGGACTCGACCGTCGCCACAATCCACACGAGGCGCCGGCGCATGTCGATGGTCTGGGCGTCGAGGTTGTAGTTTGTCGAGATTGTCTGCTCATCGGCCAGGCCCTCTTGCTGGCAGATGCGCGTCGCAAGGCCAATGACGTAGTAAAAGGGAGTCCTCGTGGGCGTGAGCAGCGAGTATTGGCCTATCAAGATCAAGCACTGCAGTGACTTTAGGTCCTTGGGCCGGATGAGCGTCTCGGCATACTGCATTGCGGCCACGTAGTAACTGTCTGCCAGCCCAGCGTAGTGGATGCCGAGCTTTTGCAGACTGACGGCGATGACCATTCGTACGACAAAGTTCCTGTAGGCATCGCCGTCGCCGTCGTAGACAGCAGCCAAGTCGCGTTGGAGATCCTTTTCGTGCAGCACGGGCCAGAGCAGTTGAGCTGCGCGTGTTAGCGTGGACCGAAACCTCTACTGCGGCAACGAGCACGGGCGCGTGGCCTTACATTTCTGCTTGTAAACCTCCACCAGCCTGTCCGCCGTTTCGCGCTTGGGCAGAGACTCGGCAGGGCGCTCGCTGACCATGGGGTAGCTCTTCTTCCTGCCGACGGCCGGGCCCGTCATCTGGATCGACTGCATGCGCGCCTCGCTCCCGGCGCGAACCTCGGGTATCAGCTCCGAGATGCGATGCGACTCGGTGTAGCGCTTGGCCTCTTCCATGAGAAGACGGGTCATGGCGATGCCGCTGCTCGGGCCGAGGTAGCGGGGGGTCTCGTCGCTGGCCTTGAGTCGGATCATGCCTCCGGGGCGCATTATGTCTTCGTTGCTGCAGGGGTAGTCGGTCTCGTCGTCGGTAAACTGGCCGAGCTCGGCCTCGAGGGCCTTGACTTTCTCCTGCAGCATGATGACATAAAAGCGGTTGATTTTCTTGCCTTTTGTGGTGTCGAGATACTCGCACACGGAGCCGGATCTCTCGCAGGGCACGCAGCGAGGCAAGGTCGGATCGCAACGTGTCTTCCTCTGGCGACAGCGGCAGCAAGCCGTCAACGTATGGGCGACGCGATGACCGGAGCCGTCGTCGTCGGAGAAGTCGGTGAGGGGTTGGGCGTGGGTCTGGGTTTGGGGCTGTGCGACATGCGCGTGGTTCTGGCGAGGCGGGACCAGGCCCTGGCGGAAGATGTGCGCGGGGTCCATGAGCCAAGTGTCTAGACGCAGCCAAGCAGCCAAGTAGTATCGGGTCCCGGGAGTCTCGGGAGTGGATGCGGCGGTCACGGAGGCTGCAGGGTGGCGAGGGACCGATCAGGAAGGGCGAGGAGAAGGCGAGCGTCGGGCTGCGGTTGGGCGGGGAAGCGGTGGCGAGAAGGGTCTTGAAGGCTTGCCGGCAGGCGGCATCACCACCGACCCAAGGACGGCACGGACCGGACGGCGAGCGAGATGTCGGGAGGCTGGGCGAATATGGTCTAGGTTGGAGGCCGCATGCACGAGACGAGACGGCGGACTATGCCAAGTCGCGGCTTGGACGGGGCGGAAGAAGCGAGACGAGGGGGTCGGCGAGGGTGGAAGAGGGATGTTGTTGCTGCTGCTGTTGCTGTTGCTGTTGTTGCTGCTGTTGCTGCTGCTGCTGCTGTTGCTGCTGCTGCTGCTGTTGCTATTTTTGCTGCTGCTGCTGCTGCTGCTATTGTAGATGCGATGCCGATGATGCCAATGGCTGATGATGCCGATCATGTGTCAAGAGATACGTGGCAGCGTCGAGAGAGAGACGGGAGGCGAGAGAGAGACGGGAGGCGAGAGAGAAGAATGGCAAACAACCAGTAACCAGAGGTTGTTGGTGCTCTATCGTCACCAGGCTTTGTGCACTTGGTACCTAGGTACAGTAATCTGACCTCCCCTGGCCGGGCGAGAGGACGGACGGACGGGCCGCTTTGGAACGGCGCAACAATCGACTGAACAATCGACTGAGACCGCCAGGGTTCCTTGAGAAACAAAATGGCAACTTGGGCTGAAGTCGGACATGGACTGAAGTCGGACATGGATGGTCCCTGGCCGGCGTCATGGCTGGCGCAAGCGGCAACTACCTTTAGCGCCCCCCAGGGCGCAGACTCTGACGATTGGCGAGGCCAACAGACGGAGAGAAGTGCAGGGGGATGTATGTATGTATCCGTGTGGAGTATTACAGTATCCGTATATATGTACATATGTAGGTAGACTTTGGGCCCGCTAGTGCTGCATCTAGGGTCTGTGCCAGGCGCCGCAGGTCTCGCGCCAAGGAGCTCACGTACCTCTTGTGCCACTTTGTCGTGATATGTGATATGAGGAATGAGAGAGGGGAACCGGGCTGGGGCCTCGTCCACAAACAACTTGAGATGAGGAATCAGACGAGAAATTTGCCCGCATTGCGAAGCCGTAGGTAGCGCTGGAACAGGCGGGCGGCGGGCGTGACCGATAGTGGGGGGGCCAAGGTACATACGAGCGTGTGCCTGGCGTGTCTGGCCGGGAGCGGCTCTCTGGAGCACAGAGCACAGCGCCGAGATGCACGCGGAAAGGCACCGCCAGAAGGCCCTACCAGGTGGGTACCTAGGTACCTGGAAACATGGGTAGGCAGGCCGGTACCGGGCAGGTAGTACCCTTCACTTTTCACTAATATCTTCCACGCTCCGTCGCCAGGGCCTTGAACAGCCAGGGTGGATGCAAGATGCCGCGCAGACGTCGATGGACGTGCAAGGAAAGTGTCTTGCCCGAGCCTGGGCCACTCCCTCCCCTGGCTGGCGAAAAAGGGTCCTTTGTCTTTCAACAACTTGGGTCGATTGGGCGTAAAACTTTTGGGTGTATTCGTACGTGCTACCTATGTACAGTGTGATAGGTAGGTACTCCCGAGCCGAGCCTTTCAAGTCGTCATCGAACCCCGGCCCCCAACAGCAAGACCCGTGCAAACTCCGCAGCCCGAGCTCACCCACGCCCGAGCACGGCCTGACTTATGCCGTGGCACATGCCTCGGGTTCGCAATCATCTGTGCCGCGGGCTGCTGCAAGTGGGAAGCAAGAGAGTACTAGTACTTTTATAATTCGAGACTAATAACTGATGTCATATGTCATAGTACTTCGTACTCGGGGCTACTGCCGGTTGGCCTGCAAGACAAACTTTGCGCCACGACTCCGCCTCCAACCTCGCACCCCGGTGAGCCTCATGGTGTGCCGGGATTGCCATGAAATGCGATGCCCAATTTTTTCGGGACTGACTCGAGAGTAACCCGGTACGTACCTACTCGCCTGGATGCGTGCGCACCGTGCGGCCGCTTGCTTCTCCCCCGTTCTTCGTCTTCTCGTCTTACTCACTCTCCGCCTTCTTCATCGTCCACGCGCCTCCAGCCAACAATTGCAGGGTAGACGCCGCAAAGACACTCGTTCCTACCTGCGATCGCATCCTTGCGGCTGTTTCCACGGCATCGCGGCGCCGATCCCGCCACTCGAGCATCTCGCCGACCGGGTTCGTCTTTGGCGATAAAAGCATCGTCCGCAAGCCGACTCTACGCTAACAATAAACCCTTTCAAACGTCGCCGGCTGTTCTGCTTTCAGCAATCCGTCCTGGCACGCACGCACGCACGCACACATACAAACACACATACTGGCGAGTACAGAGTACAGAGTACACACACGTCGTCGTCGTCGTCGTCGTCGTCGTCGTCGTCGCTCCGTCCGAGTCTGGAAGCATTTTATAGCGCGGAGTTACGGATACTGAGTACGGATACTGGTAGTCTGTACTACTGCCTACTGCCCATCCCATCTAGCCAAGCTACTTCGTACCTGTCACCCGTCCATCCGTCCATCCGTCCATCCGTCCATCCGTCCGTCCGTCCGTCCACCTTTGTACACGCGCATACACGCACTCCAATCCCCATCGTCGGCAATTCACACACTCGAGTCACCGGCGCCCGACAGGCAAGCACCGTCCGTTCGATTCCCGCAGAGGGCCCCTTGCCGCCTCGAGATCGAGCCGCCGCCGCACCGACTAGCGACGGGCCCACGGTTTCTCCAACCCGTCGGTTCGGTTCGTGGGCCATGCCCCGCCGCACCAGTTTCTCCCGCAACCCCCTGCTCAGGGTCTCGCGGCCTGTGTCGGCATGCTCTCGATGTGAGTCCGACGATGCACTGCCCGTCTTCTTCTGCCTAGATCTAGATGTCTGGTGCTGACGGCACCCGCCAATAGGCCGCTCTGCCAAGGTCAAGGTGAGAGAGGAGAGAGAGAAACAAGCCAACAAATCGCTGACTCGTCGTCCTGCATCAGTGTGACGGCAAGCTGCCAGCCTGCACAGCCTGCGAAAAGGCCGGCCGCGAGAATGAGTGCTCGGCCGCCAACGACCAGTTTGCCAGGGGCAAGGAGCGGAGGTGAGTCTTGTCATCCGCCACTGCGCGCGCAGGGCTTGTTTGAAAAGACTTGCTTGGCTGACGGTCCGGCACCCCCAGTTATGTCGCCGCGCTCGAGTTGCGCATAGAAAAGCTCGAGAGGCGCCTGCAATACGCCAAGTCGCGAAAGGCATCCGTCGCTCTCCATGAGCCCGACGCCTCGGTAATGGCCCACGTCGACCGCAGGGATTCGCTGGCCTCGATCCGCGCAGCCATCCATCGCAAGGCCGCCAGGACCCGCGAGAACCACGACGTAAACTCCCTCGTCTCCGACTTTGGCTTCCTGTAAGCCTCGCTGCCGCGCCGCCTTGTCCCCGCCCGCCCTGCTGACTTGCCCTCAGGTCCGTCGACGCCACGTCTCGCGACTTTGAGCCCTCGGTCAGCAACGTGACCTTTGCGAGGCTCGTCCTGGCCGCCACGACAAACAACAGCATCCCCGGTCCCGCCCCCCCCGGCCTGCCCTCGAGGCCCGTCGCGCACGCCATTGTGCAGTACTTTATGACCAACATCTACTCCCTCTTCCCGTGCTTCTCCGAGACGACGCTCCTGACCATCCTCGACGACGTGTACCGCCAGGACGACCGTGTCGTCAAGGAGTCTGGCTACTGGCTTCTGTACATGGTCCTCGCCATTGGCTCGGTGGCGCAGAGCCAGCAGATCAACGACGACTTTTACGCGCAGGGCGTCAACTTTGTCTCCAAGGCCTTGCCCTATGCCGACAGGGCTCTTGCCCCTGGATACGTCACCCAGATACAGTCCATTCTGCTCTTGACCCTCTACTCCGTGTTTGACCCCTCGCACTTTGACAGCTGGCATCTGATTGGCTTCACGGCGCGGGCCGTGATAGACCTGGGCTTTCACCAGGATCCACCGCAAACCTCAGGATCCGACAAGTCGGCCCTGAACATGCGGCGCAAAATCTTTTACTGCGCCTACGCTCTCGATCGGTAGGTCGGCCCGTTGTGGCGCGCAGATGGGGGCCGCGTCAATGCTGACCGAAGCTCTGCAAACAGTGGCATTAGCATGGCGCACGCGCGAGCATTCTCCTTTACCGACGACGCCGTCAACGTGGCGTTTCCCAACGCCTCGAGCGCCGGTCCGAGGCGGCCGATGCCGGGGCACATGGCAGGCCCGCAGTCTGCCGACCCGGCGCTCCTCCTCTTCCAACTCCGGCGAGCGCAGTCGTTTTGGTACCAGGAGCTGCACCAGTCGAACCGGACACCGCTGACGGACCCGTCGCCGTTTCTCTGGCAGATGTGCGTGGAGATGCGCGAGTGGGGAGAGTCGCTCCCGGCCACGTTGCCGGCGGGAATACGGCGCATGTTTGAGCAGGAGCTGTGGTACAGCTACGTCTACTGCATCGCCCCGTCTGCCCGGGCTCCGCAGATCAACGACTACAGCCGGACCCTCATCTTTGAATACTCGTTGGCCTACCTCGGCAGCATGCACGACACGGCGCGCGGCGGGTTCAACGCCGCCTTCTACACGCACCACGACGCCCTCAAGGTGTACTTTATGGCCAGCCAGTTGATTGCGGTGCTCCGCGATGCCGAGGACATGCTCATTTCGGGCGCCCCAGTGCCTCCGCCGCCCTCTCTTCGGCCGGCTCCCATGGTCCCGCGCCGGCCAATGCGACCCGGCATGCCGGCCGAGGACAACTTGGGGAGAAGCTTGTGGTGTCTCGGACGGATCCCCGAGACGTTGGCCCTGTACGGCACGCGCTGGGAGGACGCCACGATGCTCAAGCAGGCCTTTGAGCGCATGTCGGCCGAGACCACGGGGCGGCTGCGGAAGCGTCAGCAGATGCGGAGCGCGGCCATGGCGCAGCACCAACATGGCCAACGGAACGGGGTGTCGCCGCCCACGGTGATGCACCCGCAGAGTCTACAGAACCAGCCACTACACCAGCCACTACACCAGCAACTGAACCAGCAACTGAGCCAGCAACTGAGCCAGCAACTGAGCCAGCAACAGAACCAGCAACCGAACCAGCAACTGAACCTAAATCAGCAACTGAATCAGCAACTGAACCAGCAACTAGACCAGCAACTGAACCAGCAACTGGACCAGCAACTGGACCAACAACAACACCAGCCACCGCCACCCATGGTGCCCATGGACATGAGGTGGGCGCCAGTCGATCCTTTGCACATGGTGCAGGTGGCGGGTCGCAACGGAGCCGTTGGGCGGGTGCAGGAAGGCGCTTTTGGAGTAATGAGACGAAGCGAAGCTGGCGTTGGCGAGCTTTTCTATACCATGTCGTGACGGCCGGCCGAGGCGAGGATACCTCTTTCTGGCTCTCGGGGCTGGAGAATATGGTCGGCTACACGAACTCTTCAGGGGTAACATGCTGGTTCCACACGCAGCTACAGGAGGCAACATGTGTTGCGGGCGAGAAACGATGCTTGCGAGGAAGCATGGCTGCGAGGAATCAACGCCTTCAATGGGCCAATGCACGGCAGCGAGGCAGCCAACAAGACGAGATGGCCGGGACGCAGACCAACACCCGATTCGAGATTCTCGTCGAGCCCGGCAGGCCGCATCGAGCGTCGCGCCCGTCCCGTCAGTGTCACGCGCACATGCCCAGAGAGCTGCCATGTCGTCGTCGTCTTCAGATTGGCTCGCACCCGAGACGGGCAGCAACTCGCAGGCCGTCGAGGCCTGGCCAAGGGGCTCGACCGTGTCTACGTCATGACGAGCATGCTCCAGATACGAGGTATGATATATATATATATACATCAGCTTTGGTGGACATGATGGAGAATCCTGACCACCAGTCGAGACTAGAGAGATGCCGCCGCCGTCCCCCAGCAACACACAATGAATAGCCTCGTCCTTGCTCACCCTGCCATGATCCCCCTCGCCGTCGGCTCGTCCGCGGCGGCTGGGGCTACCTGCCGGGCCGGACGTCTTCCACCCGGACGTCTTCCACCCGGACGTCTTCCACCCGGACGGGCCTCGTTCCGAGTGCGTCAAGGCCGAGTGGTACGACATGCTGCACCCGCGCGTCGCCCTCGTCACGGCACGCGTCAAGCCCGCCCACGCGGCCCGTCGCCGGCAGTGGAGACGCAGCTTTACCAGAACTGGTGCGTCTCGGCCGGCCGGCACAAGATGATGGCCGCGCTGACCCGTCATGAGGTCGACTGCAGCTCTGAAGCAGCACGAGGCCAGGAGCCTCAAGCACGTCGACCAGCTTGCGCGGTGCGTCGCCGCCGATGCCGGCGCCGGCCGCGCCTCCGACATGGGCGCCCTGCTCGTGTGGTTTGGCTTCGACGCCATGAGCGCCGCCGGACCTGGCCCACTACCTGATGGAGGGGGGCGACGTCGAGGGCTTCTAGCTCGAGGGCGACGGCCTGCTTGCCATTGTGGCTGGGAGGTGAGCCTCCATGTGCTGCCTTTGCCAGATCTGATGCTCACGGCTCATGTCCGGACCGCTTCCACGCCGCGCCGGGCCCAGACAGCCGCACGTCATGGAGGGCATCAAGGACCAGTTCACCTCCAAGCCGGGCGCGCTGCGTCTGCGTTTCGTGCCGAGGGGCGAGGCGCGGTGACGGGCCCCCGTCTTGGAGCCGGTCGCGGGGGCCACGGCATTGTTGTGTTACTATGAGGAATGCCAGGAGGGTCTTGGTCCCGGCAACGCCCCGACGGTGTATATATATATACTTCGTACAGCATGTGACCAACTACAGTGGCCATGGTCGGCGCCTCACTGCCGGGATGAGTAACAAAGCCCCGGCCCAGCGGCACGCCCGACTGCATTGCCGTCGGTTCCCCCAGCAGCAGTTCAACGTATCCTCGGTCAATACAGATACAGCCGCACCTGGAATGGAGCCCTCTTCTCTCTTCTCTCTTCACCTTCTCTCGCGCCTCTTGCCCCGGCGCCTGATATGCCCCCTCTACTATACAAGGTCGAGCCCCCCGATGTCTACATCGTGACAGGAGCAGCTTCGCCGGCTGTGAATGTGCGGCGCAGGGTAAATTTAGCGTGAAGTGGAAAGGGGGAGCCGTCTGTGTCACCGATACCCCCTCGGCGCCATTCACTCGCAGTCTTGCTCTCTCTTTCTCGCTGTAGCTCGCTCTTGTCTCCGCGCAAACCGCCTGTGTCTTGGGCACTGCACAACCATCTCACCCTTTCCGCGTCCTTCTTCTACCCTCGAGCGCTTGCAAGGAGACAGGCTCCCCCGAAGAGGGGAGACCGTTGGAGAAAAGCGCACGTCCGAACCCCCAACCTTGCGGCACTCCGCCATCCTCAGGCGGGCCGCCCAATAAAATACAGACAAGCATCTAGCATGAGAAGCACGGGCTCGCCGTGGGCCGGCGCGGGGCGTCGCCAAGGCGGGGGAGCCGACGGCAAAGCAAAAGCGTAGAGGTCAGGGCTGGCTGCGCCGAGGCGGGAGACAGACGTCGTGCAAAGCTCGTCATAGCGGCGGGCTCTAGATAGCTCGAGCGTTTTGCAGGTGCAAATTCTTGGTCTGCCGGGGAAGCTTGCCGTCGCGCTCGTAAAGGTAGCCGCAGCTGGCGCACAAGGACTGTATGAGGCATTACCGGTTAGCGATTCGGCGACTTCAGACGGGCAGAGGAAGGAGCCGCGAGAGCTTAACGAGAGCTTCTCACCTTTTGACCACCAGGACCGTCGCGCACGGCCCAGACGCTGGTTCCCCATGTGCGGCAGTGGGAGCAGCGCCAGGTGGTCCTCTCCATGTCCGTCAAGGCGCCGCCGCCTCCGTAGCCGCCGACGTCGGGCGTGCCGCGGCCTCCGGGCGTGCCTCCGCGCCCAAGCGGGCTCAGGCTGCGGAACCGGCGCTTCTTCTTGGAGCGCTCGCCCCTGCCCATCCTCTCCTCCTCCAGCTCGGCGGGGGCCCCGAACGGGGTGCCGCCCAGCATGCCGGCCGTGGAGCTGAAGCGCGCCGTCTCGCGCCGTAACCTTCGCACCTGCCGCTCGCGGTCGCCCTCTCGCTTCTCCATCTCCTCCTTGTTCAGGACCTCGACCTTTGGCTCCCAGTCGTTTGCGAGGTGTTCTGGGTCATATCGCCAGCCGGCCTCGGTGCCGTTGGCAGCGTCGTTGGGCAGGTCCTGCTGGACTCCGCCCCAGCCCGAGACCAGCCCGCCCGCCTCGCACGCTTCCTTCTTGAGCCGCAGCACCGCCTCGTAGATGGCGTGCGTCATGGCGGGCACCCACTCGCCTGCCAGCCCGAGGTCGGCGCATGTCGTCTTGGCAAACGCTTCGGCCGTTCCAGGGGGGTGGAGGAGGGACCACTCAAACTTGTCCGTGTAGAGCATGGATGATAGGTTCAGGTTGAGGTGGATGATGCAGCGGTAAGTGTCGTCGGGGTTGTAGTCGTCTGAGTCGGGCAGGATCGGCGTCGCTTCCGCCGTCAGGTTCGGCGCAGGGCCCTGAGACGGCGTCGCCGGTCCTCCAGTCTGGGCGGGCGTCTCGGGCCGCGACATGGCCCTGGCAAACGACGCAGGAGAGCCGGCCCCGGACTTGAGTGGCAAGCTCGGCCGGGGCGTGCCGACGGTGGTTCCGTTGGCTCCGGCGGCTGTCAGTTGCGCGGGCGGCGGCACAGTCGGCTCCGTGTGAAAGAGCGGGTGCAGGGCGACGCCGGCATACTCCTCGAGCTGCGTCCGGATCTGCTTGCTGATTTCGGCCACGACAATGGCCCGGTTGGGGAGGTCGAGGTCCTGGGCCAAGGTCTGGGCGAACTGATCGGTGGTCACGAGCGTCTCATGCAGATTCCAGCAGAAAATGTCCCTTAGCCGGTAGGGGATCGTCATTTCTCCCTGACGGTACTGCGGCAAGGAGATATCGACGGCGTTTGGGTTTGGGGGCGGAAAGGGCGCTTGGGGAACAAAGGCCGGTATGTCGAGGTCGATGCGGATGGGAATCAGCGTCAGGGGCAGGTTGGCCTGGGCAGAGTTCTGCTGGTCGCTCTTGACGGAGCGATTCTTGCCCATCCAGTCGCGCCAGATGCCCTGGACGACGACGGGCTGGCGTGTTTCCTTGCCGGCGCGGTCGGCCATGTCGAGCCTCGAGACCGAGTCCTCCTTGCGCAAGCTCCGCAGGCCCGTGGGCCGCCGGCGGGGGTCGTCGCTCTCATCGTCGAGGTCGTCGAAGCCGTCCTCGGCGTAGTTGATGATGGTGGTGCCCCGCTTCGTCGTCCTCGACAGCGGTCCCACGGGCGCGCTCTGCAGGACCGGCGTCAGGAGGGAGTTGTTGTAGGCGCGCAGCCGCGGCGCGTACGTCGACTGGAAGGCCTGTGGTTTTGATCGTTCCATCATGTCTCGTGCGAGCCCGTGGCCGTCACCTCATGCTGGCGCAATGGCCGAGGCGCCCTTGCTTCCCGCCCTTGGCTTTGGCGACGGGCGAGGCTTTGGCGATGGGCGAGGCTGCGGCGATGGGCGAGGCTGCGGCGATGTTTTGGCCCGCGGCGGTCCGCGCAAGGCCCCGAGTAAGAGATTTTTGGGGGGGGGGGTCAAGATTGTTGGGCAAGTGTCTGCGAGCTGGGGCGATGCTGCGTGGATTGGCCGACTTATACTTGTCAGGCGAGAAAGCGAGGGAGTTCGTTTGGCGCGACGTCGCGACTGGGACCTGCGCTGGCTGGCTGGGAAAAATGGGACTGCCTGCCCCATTGTTCGCTCATTACGTAATCGTCCAACCCCAACTTTGGCCGAACTTTTCCCATTTCCCACCACCTACCTACCCTACACACCCGCCACCCACTCATTGGCCAAAGTTTCTCTCACCATCAACAAAAGCAGCTTCGTCATGGCTTCGAAAGCAGCGGCAGCGGCAGCACCCGCGCTCCTGTCCCGCCTCTCGCGGCCCGTCCGTCCCTGGCCCCTCCGAGCATGGCACACCCAGAGCCCTAGGACGGACGGTGCGTCATCCAGAGGCTTGGCCCGCTCCCACGTCCGCCTCGCCCACTCCATCCCACGCCCCCGGCAGCCCGAGGGCCCCTCCCTGCGGCTCAAGCCCGAAGACGAGGCAGAGGCCATCGTCTCGGGCCAGGCCCCCGCCAGCGAGGGCGAGCGGCCCGCTGTCCCGCGACACGCCCACCGCCAGTCGGCCTACTACCAGCTCTCCTTCACCTGCGTCCCCTGTGGCCACCGTTCCCACCACAACATCTCCAAGCAGGGCTATCACTCCGGCTCCATCCTCATCACCTGCCCTGGCTGCCGGGACCGCCACGTCATCAGCGACCATCTCGAGATCTTTGGCGACCGCAAAATCACCGTCGAGCAGCTCATGCGGGAACGAGGCCGCCTCGTCAAGCGCGGCAGTTTGGGCGAGGACGGCGACGTCGAGTTCTGGCCCGACGAGACCCCTGACGACTCTGCGGGAGAGGCATCCGAGAGACTGACCGGCGCTTCGACGGAGGCGCGAGACTCATGATGGACCCCAGCGCCCTCCCTCGCGTGTACGACTACGACGACTTTCCCTTGCATGCCTGTAAGACTACTTACTGCACACAGAGTCAGTGGCAGCAACGCGGCTGGCTCAACCACTCCTCAAATACCCCCGCTCTGCCTTGGAGCAGCGCGACATGATTTAGTAGTACTATATCCAGAGAGAGGCAAGACGTCCGCTTGGTAGAACATGGTTTGAAATGGACTCGGACTACAATGCCGTTGGAAATGCACCCACTGAAATCTCTTCGTCTCCCAAACGCCTTGCCCATGCTCGCTCCGGCCAATGTCGGCCCAATCACCACCCATTGTAAGACTGCCGCGTCGACTGGTGCTCCCTTGACCGCACCTTGCGCCGCTCCTTGTTCTTCTCAAACCTCTTTCGCTTGTCTTGCCCGTACTTCTCCGGGTGAGTAACCGCCTCAATCTTCCTTTTGCTCGTCCTCTGCATTCTCCTGGCCCTCACCTCCTGGCGAATCTCCAGCAGCGCCTTGCTGTACGCCGTCGTGCCAAACTTCTTCTGCAACGAGTCCAAGAGGATCTGCGCTCTCGTCTTGACCTCCTCGAGCTTCGTCTTGAACCCCTCGTCGTTGCTGAATGGCACCGAGATGGACCGGTCAGTCAGATGCTGCAGCGGCGTAAGAATCGTCTTGAGAGATGGCTGCATCTGCGGAATCGATGCCCTGCGGCAGACCGTTTCCAGAATCTCCATGGCCGCCACCTTGGAGTTGATGGCTGCCGATCTCGGCGGGATCTCCTTGCGGATGATCCCGGATAGTCGCCAAAAGAGGTGCTCCAGATTCTTTCGCTTCTGCTCATCCACCTCTGCCTCCTCCTCGTCTTCCAAGCTCTCCTCGGGCTCCGATTCGTTGTCCGTGGCTTCCCTGGCCGGGAGACAAGATCCTAGGAACACCGACATCTGCACGAGCTCGGAAGCCAGGGCCTCGTCAACTTCGGGCCCGTTTAGCGTCCCAAGAGCCTGGCGCGTGAGCTTGAACACATCGTCAACCGTCAACGTGAGGCCGTGTGAGCCTTCTATCGTTTCGCCCCTGGCAGAGCTGCCCCTCTGCCTCGCGAAATCGACAAGGTAAGTGTTGATCAGTCTTGCAGCCGTCAGCTTGACAAGAGGCGCTGGATGCCGGAGACAGCCAGCAGCGTCCGCCCATAGCCCCTCCCTATCAGCAGACAATGTCTGATCGCTCGACGCAATGGTAAAGTGCCGGACGACTCCGAGGGTGGTTTCCAGGAGCTGCTCGTCGACGTCCGCAATGGCCTTGGATCCCAGAACGCCCATGCATTTCGCTAGGACGAGCCTCGAGTCTTTCGTGTTCCTGATCGAGTCCTCGCTGGACTCGAAATAGAAGCCAAACACCTGTAGCGCCAGTCGCTGGATCATGGGGTTGTCGTCATTTTCCAACCATGATCGCAGTAGCGTCAGAAACTTTCCAGTCTGCTCCTTGTCCGACTTGTGGAAAATCTTCTTGAGCAGCTCTGCGGCGGCGAGGCGGCACTTTTCGCTGTCGTCGTTTGCGAGGACCAGGAACAGGGGCAAGAAGCACGTCCCTGCGATTTCTTGAACAAAGTCATCCGACGACTTCATGAGAAGCAAGTGTACAATCTCCATGACGGACAAACGGCCGCCTTCGCGGTCGTACTTGAGGTTGGCCACGACAAAGTCGAGCTGCTTGCCCCATCTCGCCTTTTTCTGCGGATACTCCCGGATGAACTGGAAAAAGGCGCCGCGCGCCAGGTCTCGCGTGTCCTTGTCATCGTTGCTAATCATCACCGTGCCAACATGGTCAACCGTGTCGTAGACGACGGCAGTCTCGATGCGACGGTCCAAGACGGACCGCAGGAAGTTGAACGTGACATGCCGATAGAGCGGCTCCGTGAAGTCGTCCTTTAGCCTGCCGAGAAGCATGTCGATGGCTGCGTCCTTGATTGGGATGTCTCGCCTATCCCGAAAAACCACTGCAAGCATCTTCAGCGCAGCCTGAGACAGCTCAGTGGTGGATGATGTCGCCATTGAGATGCTCTTCGTTGCCTCTTTGACAGCGACCTTGTAGATGTTCTTGCCGTCGTCGGTGGTAAAGGGAACTTTGACCATGGTGGCAAGGAGTCGGAAGGCTGAGATCTTGACCTCATCCTCGCTGCCAATGATGGCGTCGCCCAGGATCGGGAGGAAGCCGGCGACGCAGGCTGGGGTCCGCAAGCTGTCGTGCTTCTTGAACATGGACCGCAAGATGTCGAGCGCGAAGCGCACAAGCTTGTACGTATGCTTGGTGGTTTTGCCGCGCTCTCCGCTCTTCTTTGCACCCTTCTGCACAAGATATCTTCTCAGCCTTGGGTCCAGCTTCTGCTCAGCTTCGGGCCGCTGGCTGCGGTACGTCTCCTGGATGACCTCGTAGCAGAAGACCAACGTGTCGCGAGACTCGGCCGCAGGGTTCTGCAAGAGGCCGGAGCCTATCCGGCTCATCAGCGAGTCAATCTTGCGCACCATCTTGAGGTCCACCTTTTGCATGAGAAGTGACTGGAGGGGTCTGACAAGGGCGACGAGGTGGCTGATGGATGCGTTCTTTGCCACCAGCTCCATCGAGTCTTGGCTTTTGGAGCTCTTGATTTCTTTCATCTGGCTGATGTAGCCATCGGCATCCTTCTCATGCCCAATCACGCCAAAGATGTCATCCATGACCACTGTGACGATGGCAGGCAGGCAGTGGTCCAGGTCTCCGGGCGCCAGCGTCGGCACCACGGCCACGAGGATGGAATGCATCGTGTAGGAGAGGACGTGCAGCTGATAGCCCCGGGTGAGCGCACCGCGCAGACCCTTGAGAATGAAGCCGAAACACGACGGCCCCAGAATCACAGCAATCTTGACCAACGTGTCTCGAGCCATCTCTCTAGACTCCCACGCCTTGCTGCGCAAGATGTGGCATATGTCCGTCAAGACGCCGGCGAGCTTTTGGTCCATTTGCTCCGGAGGCAACAGCTTCAATAACTTGACAATGACCACTCCCACGGGTACTCGATAGCTGACCTCTGATTCGTCCTTTTCGTGGAGATGCTTGACAAGAGGAGGCAGGAAGTAATCGAGGACATTGGTTGCCAGCTGCGGCGGCTTGGGCGCTGTTCGGCGTAGTCTCTGCAGCACCGACGGGGACGGGGGGGGCTCGTCCGGCTGGTCCACGTCCATCGTTTCCGGCTGTTGGCGATCCAGAGAGTGTGTCAGGGCATCCGAGAACCTGCCCAGAAGCCGTATGGTATGCTTCTGCATCTCCGGACGTGACTCGATGTAGCTGCTGTATCGATGGAAAGTAGATCGCCAGTGGTCCCACTGGAGCGACATGGCCAGGCTGGCAATGGTGTTGGTAGCTTGAGCGCCAAGGCCATGGTCGTCGCTTCCGTCCGTTCGCCCAAAGATGAAGTGCTCCAGGAGGGGAATGAAGAACCGCGTGAGATTCTGGCTGCTCATTTCCTTGGCGGTGTTTGCTGCTTCCAAGGTGCGGAGAGCCTCGAGCTGCCGAGATGTAGCAGGGCTCAAGATGTCGAAAAAGAAGGACGGCTCAGAAGTTTCCTCCTGGCGTTCGCTCATGAGACCGCTCAGATCAGCGACCGGGGGCCAGTCGGGCATCACCGTCAGCAGGAATCCAAAGACTCGTAAACTTTCTCGCCGCACAGTCCCGGACGACTCGCGCGCACCAGAGTAGATTGACGGCATCAGGATATCCTTCATATGTGCCTCAAACACCTGCTTCAAGTCGGCAGCCCGACAGTCGGCAGTTGTCTTGATGAAGCGGCGAATGCCATCAGCCGAGTTTGAAGAAAGAACCCCAAACTCCTCGTCCATGCGGATGAAATAGATCAAGTTGTGCAAAAGCGGCAACCACTGTTTCGGGGTCCAGGGGATATCTCGGTCCGTCGAAATCGCATTGAACGATGCCAGCCGCCTGTCGTAGTCTGGCTCGTCGACGCGGCCCTCTTTAAACGAGTTCAGCTCCAAGCAGAGGCTGGCAATCTCTGCCACGTCGGCGTCTTGTTGAGAAATGGCGTTCATGGCCTGGCACAAGGCGTGCCGGTTTTGCCTGTCTTTGAAGTAGCTGAAGAGGGACGACAGCGTGTTGTAAACCTCACTCAACAAAGCCACGTCCTTTGCTGCATCAGATGCCGCGACAAACTGCTCGACAATCAACAAGATCCTGCCCTTGATTTTCGGATTCACGCGTCGTGGCGGCTGGTTCAGCAGGAAGCTGGAAATGCGAATGACGGCCTGTGCATTTTCCAGGTCCTGCAGGACGGGCGCCAATGCGAGGATTGTCTCAACGCAAGCCTCGAGCAGATCGTTGCCAATGGTCGGCGTCCTCAGCACAGCCATGATGTTGGCCAAGATGGCCTGGGCGTTTGGATCAAGGAGTTCGGCCATGATGACTTCATTGAACTCGGACTCGCTGGCGGGCGCAAGAGCGAGCTTGACCAAGTTTTGCACAAGTCCGAGGACGAAGATTTTGACCTCATCCTTGGTTTTCTCGACCCCGAGACAGCCGACGACCTTGGGAAGAACGCCCTCGGGAAGGCATTTTTCGTGTGGCGCGAGAATCAAGGCCGATCTGGGAAGCACCGACAAGGTAGCGACCAGCTGCAACACGCCCGACACCCCCTGCGTCGTCTCAAGCGGAAGGTTCTCCAGTCTGGGGGCTATGACCTCCTCAACAATGACGTCGTGGTAAGGATCCCACTGGAATTTCTGCGCGTTTTGGAAGAGCGCTGTCAAGCACTTGATACCCAGAGATCTTGTCGCCTTGAGCAGCGAGGTGTTCTTGTTCTTGTCGTCGTCTTCTTCCGGGCCAGTCACCTGGTCAGACAATGAATCGTTGAGCTTCCTGGAGGAGTAAACGAGGCAATAGAGAACCGCGTTGAGCAAAGTCTCCATGTAGGGTTCCACGCTTGAGCCGAGTTCCGCGATAAAGGACGATATCATGTTGAGAAATCCCATTTGTTTCCGGACCGATAGCACAGCCTCTCCGAAGAGCTTCTTTCTCTGGACAGGTGCGACAGCGACGCGGACTTCCTTCAACTTGCCCGCGGCGATATCAAGAAAGCTTCCCATATCGTCCACCGAGAGATTGCGCAGCACAGCAAAACGGGTGGCTTGGAGACCGTTGCGGCCGCTTGCTGCCCCCTTTTTCGAGATGGTGCGGCCGTACAGAAGTCGCAGTAGAACGGGCATCAGCTCAGGCCGGTGCTCGGGCTTGATGACACTGTCTCCCTGCAAGAAAACGGTGATTTCGTTCTTGAACCGCGCATCGTCGAGCAGGTACTCCAGGTTTTCCCGATACGCCTTGACGCCCTCCTGCCTCCAGGCCAAAATGGCCTTGAGTGCGAGCTTCTGAATCTCAGCATCACCATTCTCCATCAACTTCAAGAGTGCGCGATACACGCTTTCGTGTTGGTACACAGCTCTTGGGTTGATGAATTGAGAAAAGACACCCAAGATTGCCTTCCGATCAGTCATTGACCAATCCGATATTTGATCTTCGGGCGTGTCTTCGGCGGGCGCACTGGGCGCATTGTCCTCGTCGGTCAGCCAGGAGAGCAGGTGTGGCACCAGCCGGCGGGATCTCTTCTCCGCGATGGAAGGCATCGCATTCAAGACTTTGAGCGCTCGAGATCGGGCGTTGACGAGCATGGACTCGGCCAATTGTTGCTTCTCGTCAAAGCCTCGCAACATCATGTCATCGGCCTTCTCGATGACGGTCAAAGTAGCGTCGGCTGACCTCTCCAGGTAGCCCAACGCAGTACACTCAAAGTCGGTCCTTATTGGATATCGGGTGGTGTCGCTCGCATGAGCAGATGGGGTCCATCGAGCAGACGGCGTCTCCAGCCAGTCAAGCGCAATCGCTGCCACTGCATCTTCGCCGGGCTTGGTCTGAATGAGGTGTTGCAGCACTTCGACCGCAGAGTCCCAGACCGGGGACAGCTTGACGGTCAACATGCCAAAGATGAACCTGGGAATGGCAGTCCTCAAACCCGAAAAGGTATTGACCGATGCGTACTGCTGGCCCACCTTTCGCAGCAGCATGGCTATAGTTCTCGTGTTGTCAAGACGCAGAGGAATCTGCTCGACTTTAAGCATGATGTCAACACACCCGGACACCCCCTGGGCGTCACCAAAGTGCTTGAGAAGCTCAAGAGAAGCCAGCCGAATCTCGTGGGACGGCGAACTCAGATTCTCAAAAAGGGATTCCGTCGCCGAGTCCTCGCCGGGCGCCGACTCGTCGCTGACAGGGCTATCCTGCTTCCCAGTCTCGCGGCGTCCCTCGGGACGGAACCGCTCGTACTCAAGATATGCCTGAAGAAAACCGACAGACCGCGCAAAGCGCGGGACTGCTGCACGAAGCAGGGGGCTCAGGGAGGCATCAAGGGGCCCGCCCGCCCTACCCATGAGGAGGTAGGCTCGGAATCCCTGACTAACAATGAAGTGCACCTCATCTGACGCCAGGGAAGACAAGGGTCGAAGGGCGAGCTTCAATTTTCGCAAGAGTAGCTCGGCGATTCGAGCGTTGGTCGAAGGATGAACAACAGTCATCTCCAGTAGCTGAAGCAATGCAGCGTACTGAGGCAGGCACCTGTCTCTCCAGACCTGGGGGTCTTTGTTGTAAGGGCCTCGTTCCGGAAAGGGGGAGATTTCCAGCCGTTCAAACTTTGACACGATCTGATCTTGCCAGGCCTGGGGTAGTCTGCGGCAGTCATTTTCGCCAAGGGGCGGGAACGCTCCGCTCTTGATCATCCTCGGAAGCAACACGCACAGCACGTCTTGGTTCTGCCCTTCGGACCAGTGGGTTGCCACGAATCTATGAGCTGTTAGCGCTTGCTCGAGGCCTGGGCGCGGCCGGACTCACTTTTGGAAACTGCTCCGGAACAGACTCCCGAACTTGTTCAAGTCCAGATCGCAAAAGTACGCGCAGAACGGGATGTACCATTTCAGAAGCGGCTCCCTGGTCAGGGACTGGAGGAGCAGCGTAAGGTGCGGTATCAAAACGTCGATGGGCGCGTGGTACCAGACAATGGCCACTCTGGAGACAATCGAGTTCCACACAATGTCGTGTTGGTCTTGCCGGACGTCATCTGCCGACTTGCCCGTAATACTAAGAAGAGAGACCAGCTCGCGAATCAGTCGATCCCAGTTTCGGACTCGGGTGCCCTTCCGGACGCCTGCAAGAACACTGAGGATTTTGATCAAGGGAGTCGTCTGCCACTGGACAGAGCCGGCCGCAAGGGTCTCTCTTTTGGACTGAATCTTGTCCAAGATTTCTTCTGCCAGATTCTCGAGAGTGTCGACATTTGCGTGGTGAATGGTGCTGGTGAGGACTCCGCAAACAAGGTCGAGCCAACGAGAGTCTCGATTCAACGCTTGTTCCTCCTCGGGGATGGCGTCTATGAGGGTTGTGATGATTGCGCCGCCGGCCGAGTGAACAGTCCCATCAGTCCCCTTGACTGCCTCGGCGAACATGGTCATCAAGCCGTCATTGTACAGAGTAAACGGACGGCTTTCTGCCGCACTCTGAAGGTCGTTTTTGGCATGCTCGATGAAGGAGACGAGCGCCGCTTCGCGGTGAGACGGGGCGGCAGCCTTGCGGACGAGAAAACTCGTGGCCTCGGCGGCGAATCGCGCAATGTGCGGAGGCTGTCGGGACTTGCCGAGCAGTGGCGTCAGGACATCAAAGGTCGGCCTCAGGTCGGGCACCAGGAGCTTGGAGAGATATTTAAAGAGGAAGGCCATGGCGCCAAACGACCACTCGATGACCTCGACATCTTGGGGCTTCTCGACAATGGCGATGAGCATGCCCAGGCTGTGAGGAAAGTGCCTCTCGAACCGCACGCCCAGGTCGTGCGCGAGCGCCGTGAGGAGATCGAGCAGCGGCTCCAGGGCATCCATGTCGTGCAGAGTGATATACTGGGCCAGCAACTGCATAATCTTCTCTTCATGGTGAAGGATCTGAGGCAGGCTCTCGGACAGAGGGAGGACGGCCGACTTGAAGGAGCAAAAGGGCTTCGACAGGTTCAGCTCGCTCCACTTCTGCAGCCCGTTCTGGAAGTAGGACGTCGCCGTCGACAGGTCTTCGGTGTCGAGGTCATGGCGACGGACTTTGCGCAAATGTTGCAGCGAATTGAGTCTTGCGATCTTTGTCGAAAAGGACTCCCAGCGGTGGTTCTTGCCGTGGGTTCCGGCGTGCCTGTTCTTGCGCACCTTTTCGATGCGCCCAGACTGTTTGGACGGCATCGTCGTCGGTCTGCGGCGGGCAGATGGCTGAGCGTATGCGGTCTCGCGCCAGACTTCCCATGCCGGGCCAGCTCTTTTCGCCGTCAACTGGCATCCTTGGGAAAAAAAAATATAGCGGGACCGCGATTGGCGGCAATTGTGCGGGAGAACTGATAAGGTCTGCACGGGCCCACTCGAGCTAGAGAGTCGCCAATCACACGCCGTGCGCAACCCGCTTATCGCTTTCCCTAGAGCTTCTCCCTCAACTCCAAGTTGTAACTCGTAGGCAGAGCTTCTTCTTTCCACCATCCGCATCTGCCTCGCCCCGACTCGAGGGCCCATGAGGCGCTGCAATGGCTGCGCCCAAGATGTATGTGCAGAAACATTCCATGTTTGCCCGTCGCTAACCCCCCACCTTCTAGCATCGTCCTCGGCAGTATCAACGGCCAGCTCGAGCCGGCCCTCCAGAAACTGGCGACGCTCCACGCCAAGAACAACTTTTGCCTCGCAATCCTGACCGGCGATGTGTTCACGCCCGCGACAAGCCCCGATGTCATCTCCTTGTTGACCAGCGGGACTCTCGAGGTTCCGCTCCCTACCTACTTCACCATCGGCACGCAACCCTTGCCGGCTTCCATCGTCGCCAAGGTTGAGGCCGACGAGGAGATCTGCCCCAATCTCCACTTCCTTAGGAATCGAAGCGTGACAAAGACCTCGGACGGGATCCGAATCACCGTCATCGGCGGGCTTCTCGACCCCAACGTGGTCGGCGGTCAGTCAAAAGAGCAAGTCGTCCCTTACCACACCCAGGACGATGTCAAGGCGCTGCGTGGCGCCAATGACATCGACATCCTCCTGACGTCGCTCTGGCCGGCCGACATCTCGGACCGCTCAAACGTGGCGCTCGAGCCGTCCCAAAAGGCTTCTATCCAAAGCACCAAGGCTATCGCTGACCTCTGTGCCGCTCTCAAGCCGCGCTACCATCTCTCGGCGTCTCCGGGCGCCTTCTTCTACGAGCGCGAGCCGTTCATACACCCCTCGGACGAAGACTCGGACGCGAAATTCTTTACTCGATTCATCTCTCTGGCACCGTACGGCAACGATGCCAAGGCCAAGGCAATGTACGCCTTCGCCCTGAACAAGGCAGGCACGAACCCGCCTCCGGTATTCACAGGCTCACCATTCGCCGTCCAGCCGAGAAAGCGGCAGATACATGATGAGCCCTACAGTCGGTTCGGCGGAGGCCACCACGAAGGTCGGCGCGGCAAGCGACGTCGTGCGTCGCCGCCGCCGGGCCCTGATCGGTGCTACTTTTGCCTGTCCAACGTCAACATCTCGGTGCACATGTGCTGCAGCATCGGCGACGAGTCCTACATCACCACGGCCAAGGGACCGCTGCCTACATCCACGACCTTTGCCGAGCAAGGGCTGGACTTTCCCGGCCACTTCATCATCGTACCCCTTCCCCACGCACCCACCATTGCGAGCATTGGGTCCCTGTCGGACCCGGCGAGCGAGGCGGTCCGCACCCACCTTGAGATGACCCGCTTCCGCGAATCCCTCCAAGCCATGATCTCTGCCAAGTCTTCCCACAAGCTGGGCGCTGTCACGTGGGAGATCAGTCGCGAGCGCAACGTGCACGTCATCTGGCAACTCGTCGCCATTCCAGCGGAACTGATCCAAAAGGGCGTAGCCGAGGCCGCCTTTCGCGTCGAGGCGGAGAACCAGCAGTACCCGGCCCTGCTCACCAAGGACCTCTCCCCCGAGCAGCAGGCCGGCTACGGCGACTTCTTCCGCGTGTGGCTGTGGGCCGACAACGGCGAGGACTTGATTAAGGGCAAGTCTCTCGTCATGCCGCTGCCTGCAGACCTGCGCTTCGACCTCCAATTCGGCCGCCGCGTCCTGGCCAAGCTACTCGGCCTTGAGGACCGCTTCATGTGGAAGGCCTGCGAGCAGACGGTCGAGGCGGAAATCAAGGACGTCGAGGCTTTCCGCCAGTCTTTCGGGGAATGGGACTTTACGCTCAAGTAGACTGGGGACGGGGGCTCGCATCTCCATGTCCATCATTATGCTCTCTTTTTTTTTTGGGCACGGGGCGTTGGCGACCGCGATCTGCAAAACTTAGGCGCGAGGCTTGATTCCGACCACGGAATGCAGGACCGCTCGGCCTCTCACTTCTCGATATTCTAGTAATAGACAAGATGCGAGACTTCTCATCTCACGGTGGCGCGGGCATCTTGAGACATCAAGATACTACGTAGGATACGGATGGTAGTATCCGTACTTCGTAGGTAGTACGAATACCTACCAAATGCAAAATCTCCTCGTGGCGTTTTGGGTCCACGATTTTCACGAGAAAGAATTCCAAGTGTTTCTGCATGACGTTGTCCAGCGACACCCAAATCCGGGCATTGTCATTACACTAGGCAGGCCGCTGCGCGTCAAGCTCGCTATCACGAGGTGATGAGCAGGTATAATTCCTGTTTTGGCCTTTTATGGCTTGGTTTTATCATGATTTTTTTTGGTGGTCGGGTTCCCGGAGAAATAGTAATGAGCCAGCGCGGGGAGACAAATAAACCCCTTTTTTCAGACATGCTCGCGTGGTTCCACCACCAACGTCTCTCCACCTAGGCAGACTCCCCCACACCCGTCTCGCACGCGTGTGCGCCTACCCAGTCTGACAAGTAAAGAAAAGGTTCGCGAGGGAGGTCGTGTGACCACGCACGACGACCCGTCAAATGATAGGTGGGAGATGATCCTCCCAGTTCGGAAGCATGAACAAGAAGAGAGGACATGCTGTCGGACTTAGTTTTGGTGGTAAAGGGGGTATATTCGCGGCGCTCGCGCGAGGATATCGACTAAGCAGTGAGCAGTGCGTGTCAAGGCTGTGTCGATCGCCGTCAGCGGCCTTGGTGACCGGTGCCGAGCTCTTGGAAGCAAGCTCAGTCTGATGGGTGGTTTCAGAGTCCCTGAGGCACATCGGGTGAGTGGGTGACAGGTCGATGCTGCCACCTCGAGATCCCGGAGGAAGGCGGCGCGGTCCCCATGTCGGAATGAGGCCCGCATCTCGTGACTTAGTTCCGAGGCCACTGCGCGTCGTTTCCCACAGCCATGAGGATCGAATAAAGACAGAACGCCGAGATGCAAAGGATGCGAGTAAGGCGTGGATGCAAGGCCTCAGGTCAGATGACGGGCGGCACGGTTGTGATGGGTGCCGGAGACCGAGGTCTCAGTGCGTCGAACACGGCCCCGAAGCCAAGGGCCGAACAAGTAAGCGAGAAAAGAAACAAGAGTGGCAGAATCGTCGCAACCCTGGGGATTCAAGGGGCCAAAATGGCATGTAGACAAAATTAAGACGAAAAATGAAAGTATTGAGTAACCCTTGCATCGCGCGCGGCAGGCAATGGTGCGCAAGGGAACGGTTTTCCAAATCAGTATGAGGCCATGCGTCGAGCCGGAGATCGTTCGCCTGGAACCGGCGCGTGGCCCAGCGACGTCATGGAGGCAAGTCGCGACGTCGGTCGACTGTGTCCCGTTGGGGAATTGTTGACGCGAGGCTCCCCTCTCTGGCCAAAGGCAAAGGTTTGAGCGCGACCCAGGCCCTTGCGGGTCTTCAACCGACCCATTTCGCGCTCGCAGGTGCGCTGATGCTTCTCGTCCGACATTTCAACGTATTCCGGGGGGAAGCACCTGCCGCGGTGCTCGGCAAAGAAGCTGCTGTATCCGCCGTCCAGGATGTAAACCTCCGGGTACGTCAGGCGAGGGTAGTGTTCGGCGTTGACTGTACGATCCTCGGACCGGATGTGACGGGCCATGAGCGGCGCCCGGTGTGCAGAATACTCGCAGTGAAAAATGAGCAACGTCTTCCCAGCCATGGGCGTTTGGAGGAGCTGCGAGGCCAACAGTTCCTTGTCATTGTGGTTGACTGCCCCTTGGATGTGGCCGCCATCGTACTCGTACTCGAAGCGACAATCAATCACCACCCTTTGATCGAACTGCTCGGCATATTTTCCGTCCAAAACATCCAACAGCGTCTCCTTGCTGATGCGGGGGATGACGTCCGTGGGATCTTCGGGCAGGGAGTAGGGGAGGAGCAGTTCGTAGATTTCCTCAATGTCCATGACAGACTTGAGCGACGTGGTGCTGGCGTCTTCACCGTCGGGCTTGGGCTTCATGATATCGGCGGGGTGCTCGAACATGCTCAGCGAGCGTCGAAACTGCTTTCGAGTCCTCAAAAACGGGTTCGACTGTCGTCTAGAGTGACAGTTCAGAGGCGATCCATGACGTTGGCTGCCGTTTCCCGCCAGGCCGACGAACAGCGGCCTGGGGCGAGAAGCCATGGACGTGGGAGACGGGGGGCTGTTGGCTGACTGCGGCCCGAGGTCCCGCGCCGGAGACGTCGACTCGAAGCATTCGCCGAGGGAGAGATTGGAGCTCGAGCGGCTCAGGCCGCAATCGGCTCCAAAGTGAAAGGCGGGCAGTTGAGGCTCGGGTTGGGCTCTGCTGGGGACAGCAGTGGTGGTGAGGCCCTTCATTCGGCTGAGGGAGGGTCGTCGGGGAGCAGCTATCTTGCGACTGCACGCGGGACTGTCAGTATGTATGGTCTGCATGCGGACGCAACGGGAATGCTCATTGAGACTGACTCAGCCACGATTGGTTTAGAAGGCTCCAGCGAGCCCTGGCGCGTGTTTGGGGCCGGGGAATCCAGCACCATTTCGTCGTCATGGTCGTCGTCGATGGTAGGTGTCGAAATTGGAGTCGGAGTTGTGACCTCAATCTGTGTACAGAAGGGCGTCTTGTGCGGCAGGGGGGAAACATCCATGAGCTCCGTCGTCGGACCCGGCGACGACGAGGGGAGAGGAGGAGTCGTTACAAAGTCTAGAACCAGGTCAGCTTAGCCAGCGAGTGTCAACGAGACTTGGCTCATGTTCGGGCGGTTCTTACGCCTGCTCTCCATGCCGCTCATCATGTTGGCAGTGAATAGTGCACGTCGAGGCGTTGGGAATTGAGGGCTAGGAGGCGTCGGGTGTCAGCAAGCGTCAGAGGACATTAAAGCCAAGGGTGTCACCAACCTGGCGTCACTGTCGAGGCGGAAGTTCTGAGAGAGGTCCGCAGCAAGGCTGGCAGCAGGCGAGGAGCCGCGGACATCCTTGATATTGAAGTAGTCGGAGCCGCTCTTGTGTAGCTGCCCGCGGAGGCTATAGGGTCCAGAATGGCTCGAGTAGTGCGAGTGTGGTCCAGAACGGAGGATGTCTCTGCCGCCCCAAGTCGGCGCGGGCATGAGGGGGCGGTGCAGAGCCGCCAATGGAGAGGATGCCTCCATGATTGCACCAGTACGAAGCTCGCCGGCAACTCGTGCAGTACAAGGGAGCACGCGGCGATGTTGCTACTGGTATATGTCGTGACCAAAAGAGTGGCTATTAAGGAATGAGTCCCTGGGGTCCGGTCCCAGAAGAGCAAAAACGAATGCGGTGCCCGTTTATAGACAAACAAAGGTATGGACAAAGAAAGGAATAGATAAGGGGCTCTCGATACGACTGCAAGGGCCCGAGTGGAGGGAGCGTGCGTGCTCAGGTGCCGTGCAGTCCCGTCCAGCTCAGACCAGGTCCTCGGGTATCCGAAGACGGATGAGGAGGAACGACGGTTTCGTGGCTCGTTATAATCGTATCGAGGGCATTTGGGACGGCGAGGGCTCGGCAGAAGGGTCGGGGGCGGCGGCCGTCGACTCGAGGCCCGTCCTGGCTGGATGCCTGGAGAGGGAGCGGCCGCCTCTGGCTATAGGTTGCATCCAATGGGGCGTCGATGAGCCGTCGATGGCTTCTTTTTTTCCCTTCCTTTCGGACGGTCTGGTCTGGTGCGAGAGAAGGGCGAGCTGGGGAGTTTGAAAACTTGCCAGGCCCGGCAGAAACTGGTGAAGAGGGTTTGAGGGGGGGGGGGGGGGGGAGGTCCTGCTCGAGTGATGTCAATGCTTAGCTGTGCCCATGTATCGAAAAGGGCCAAGCCTACCTCGCCCTCGTTCACTCGTCCCGGGTCGTGGCCGTACAAGGCACTTGTTGGTGATGGAGGGGAGAGGAACAAAGAGTGGGCGCGGGAGCAGCGCCTTTTGAATGGGCGTGCAATGGGGCCAGCTGGGTACCAGGCGCTGGGATGGGATGGGACGTTGTTAGGGGCGACTGGGAAACCCAAGACCTGCCTAGCGACGAGAGGACGGGGAGTGGATGCGTGGTACAGGATAGGCGCTGGCAGGCGGGCTGGCAGGCGGGCAGGCGGGCAGGCAGTATGCTATGTAATGCGCCTATGTGCATGCATGTATAACGCTTCACTCTTGTTAGTACTATTGTGCTAGGCTGCCTTGCATATGAATAGCACAGGTAATACTTCGTAGGTAATCTGGACTAATCAGTATGGCAGGAAGGCAGCGCGCAGCAACAGTGCTATGCACTGGAGCAGGAAGCGGTATGTACCGGACCGTACCCAGCCAGGGGAGGGGAGAGCCGAGGCGGTTGCGTGGGGATGAGGTAAGAGGTAAGCTTCAAGCTGCAGCTCGTCTTGTTCGTACCGGTGCCAAGTGCGGATACGGAGCACTCCGTACGAATACATATGTACATACATACATATTCGTACAAGCGCTCGAATGACTTTTTGGCCGGGAACATCCATGAATGGATGAGACGGCGCGGCTACCTAGTGGGTACGGATCTCAGCCCGCCCTTGTCGCCATGCGGCAACTCGTACTTCGTAGTAGTATTGGGTACCCGCGGCGACCGCACGGACATGCGCGACGTTGGTCGTACCGAATACACATGTATTCTTTGGACTTGGGCTCCTCGGATTGCTTGGCGTCCTGTTGGGCAGGCAGGTCATTATTGTGGAAAGACGTTAAGTTGGGTGCTCAGCTAGGTAGTGTCTCTAGTGGGCCCCACAGCTGCTCTCCCTTTCACCAGGCGAGTTGCAACATGCCCACCGGCCTTGTTCGCAGACCGCTCGCGACTGCTCCTGCCGGCAAGTCAAGTGTCTAGCATCTTTTGCCCTCCTGCCTTTTTGGGCCGCGATTTGCGACTTCGAGATTGAGTGACTCGAGGTACGGATACACGATGTGCACAAGCCTCGGGTGGCGTTGCTCGGCTTACATAGCAATCGCTCGTACTTCGTACATACGCGCTCTCACGGCATTCGCGTGCATACATACGAATACGTCGTGCGCAGAATTTGCTTGATAGTAGGTAGTATGTACTTCGTACATATATGTAGTATCCGCACATGGAACACATGGAAGCCTGGGCCAGGAGTGGCTTGGTACCGCGCAGGGGACCGAGCCATATCTGGTAAGTTGACGTCGTTGCTTCAGCAAAGGGTGGGGTCACCGGCAGGGCAGTACGAAATGACTTGAGGTGTCTATGACTGCTGTCAACCGCCCCCACAGGCGCGCTTAGCCGCTCCCGTCGAGGTTGTCCGGATAACCTGGACAAGTACCCCGATACGCTGAGGACCAATTGCAAGTGTTGCGCACCCAGCATCTTTCTTTCCTTGCCCTTGGACCACCTAATAAGAGTCGTCTCTACCTGGGGGCACGTCATTACAGCGGATTCCAGTTCGTGTCTCCCCGTCCCAGATTTTGGTTGTTGAGAGCCTCAGATTTCGCCATGGGGCATCGCGCGCCCCTGTCCACGCTACCTGCCCGCCCATGCCATCCTTCCACTCTCTGATCCCATCATGGGTGCTCCCCGTTGCCGGGTTGAGACAGCCAACTGGGGCAGGGGGACTTGCTGTTGGCATCGTGGCCGCTCATTGTCGGTCCATCAAGTGTGATTTTGTTTTCCTTTTGCAAAAAAATCTTCACCGCGGCCATGTCTAATGCGGGTTGGCGGGTCGGAGCATTGCCCAATCTTCTTTCTTCTTCGTCGTCGCCTTGTTTTTTCCCTAGGATTCAAGGGGCTGAAGTCAGTCAGCCATGTCTAGAAATTGCCCGTGCTTCTCCATAAAACATATGTACATACGAAGTACATATGTACGAATGTGTAACTCGTGCATACGGATAGTACTCCGTATGTTCATGATGAGACAACACACGTCACACCCGCACCGCCGCAACGAGTACCTTTTCTCCTTGTTCCTTCACATTACATATTCTCATCGTTGAAGCGCTTTCTTGGCGATTATGGCGCCTTAATTGACTACTACCGGCCATCTTTGCCGACCGCAGCTTGCCGACTTTTGGTGCACAGCTATCCCAGAGTCCCAAGTCCCCTGGATGGATGTACCTTGGCCGCCTCCTCCCTTGAGGAGAAAGGAACCGATAAATAACCAGTCATCTCCGGGAGGTGCCTCCACTTTCGATGATGACATCCCTTGAATCGAATCCTCTCCCTGCAAGGAAAAAAGAGCCGCCTTCAAAGGTGCTTCAAACCGTCTTGCACTGTGCTGTCCTTTTCCCCACACACCATCCTTTGTTTGACGCCTCCTCCACGTCGTGTGTCGTGTTGATTTGTACCTATCTGTGCGACTCCCGACATCCAGAGTGCCCGGACTGCCTCTGACACCCTGCGCGGCCAGGCGGCTCCAATTTGCCCCCTCTTCTCCGCTCGCCAAGTAAACAAAGCTTATTTCCAAGCGGTCAGCCGCGTGGACGTGAGCGCTGGCGGCGGTGCATGAGCGCCTCCGCTGACTTGCCGTTGGTCGTCGTGGTATCAAAACAACTGCGCCCCCCCTTCCTTTCTTCTCTTCTCCCTCCACCCGTCCGTCGGCTTGCCCGGGTCCCGGACGCCGGGTTGTACAAGATAGCCGGAGACTTTATGGGGTCAAGAGCACGGCCGCCGCCCGAGAGAACGTGGCATTGGCATGAATGAGGATTATCTAGTTCACAACAGGGTTCATCCGGGCCGGACGGAAATGGGTTGGCGAATGCTTAGGCAGAAGGCAACGACACCGCCACCGCCGCAGGCGTTCATCGTCGATGGAATATGTACATACATATGTATGCGCCGTCCCGATCCCATCGACGTGGACCTTGGCCATGGTCCGCGCCAAACCTATGCGTCGTTTGCTGCGGAATGGTGTCTTTTCAACAACATCCCGCTCCCTGTCCTGATTATTTTGGTGCTAGGCTGCATGCCATCCCTCTTCGCAGTCCTCAAGCGTGTCACGCCCCACTCGTGCCCAGACGGGTGTGCCTGCATCGGCTCGTCGAGGTGTAGATGCGAGCGTATTCGTACATGTGTGCACACATGAAGCATGAAGCAGCGCTAGACGCACCGGCAGGGGCCGCCGTCCTTTGTTTACCGAAAGTCGTTGGACCTGCAAACCCACCCGCTCGTCGTTCTGACCGGCTCTTTGGGGGTTAAAAAAAGCAATGCCCTCGTCGCCATCGAACTCAATCTGGCCCAATCGCCTGCCCGAGTTCTCTGCCTCGGTGTCAGTACTCCGCCCGCATCTTCAACTGACCTTTGTCTGTCCTGGCTGCCCCAATCAGGGCACGTTAAGCGGCTTCCGAGGGCAGGGATCCCCGCCGACGTCGTCGTCGCAACAACGATGGCCATGTAGGCTCCCACCCCCTCATATGATCACGCGAGAGGGAATAAAGGGCGAGCCGAAAGCCGAGACCAGCCCTCACGATGCACCCGCACACACGGGGGCTCGTGCAAGGTTGCAAGGGTAGGTAGTAGTCTGGGCCTGGTGGGCCTGGTTCGTTGTCGGAAGCGAAAACAGGTTCTGCCGATTCGTGTGTGTACAAAAGCCAAGTAAACAAAAGAGGGGCATAGCGCGTCGAACGCGTCATGGGTCATGGCCCCGCACGGCTTGTGCCACGATGTCACGTGCCTGTCTCCGCACAAATGCGGAGGCCGCCGGCCCCGGCTGGGCCCGGTGCTGACCGGCCCGGGGCACCTTTGAGTTTTCGGCAATGCGGCCTGTCCGCACAGCCACCCCCGTGCATGTTTCGTCTCGCCCGGCATGGCGTTTTTTTAAGTTTCCTCGCCTCCCGACGGATCGCAAGCCTGTTGCCCGTCTACATGATGATCCATGAATCATCCATCAGCGCTGCCGAGTGGCGATCTAAAACGCCAAGCAGATGGGTCCCAACATCTGTCGCAATGCCGAAGGGCCCGGAGCGAGTGTGAGGAGAGAGTCTGTCTCACACTGGCTCCACGTAGGGGACGCATGTACATACGGATAGACTCCGTGAATCACTGTGGCTTGTTGCGGTCAAGTGTTGTACTGTAAATAACAACATCGTTGCGTACCACATTGAATGTTGGTTTCTTGGTCGATTACATATTATTGACTCTTGTGAAACTTTCAAGGCGGAGTCATTGTCCACACCGAGATCGACAACCTGAAAGCTGATGGGCCAAAATAGCATCTGCTCGGACCTGCGCCCGACGAAGCATCGCAGCCCGGCTGCCGAGATCCTTGCCAAGCCCGATCGTTACCGTGGCCACGGGAAGATAAGAATCACTAATAAAATGCCCGACTTTTGACCAATTGCCGGACAGCATTTACGCCACTTCTCCTTAGCGTGCGGATTATTCCAAGGCAGAAGCTGCACCTTGCACACTTTCTGTGTTCTTCGTCGCGAGCTCATAGCTTTGACAATCGCTGGTCGCTGTTGTAGCTATAGGGTAGGACGGGTGGAGTGTATATGGGACCCACACCACCACACCCCCACACCCTCTAAATGGTGGGGCCCAATCGGGGCGGTGTGTGGCGGCAGAAAACGTCCCAAAGATTTTTTTTAGTCCATCGATGCGCCATGAGACGTGTTGAGATGCGCCAGCTCATCCGCATCAACCAACTCGCACCAACCTTTTCGCACAGATGGGTGGCAAACGAAAGCGCGGGACCAAGGAAGGTTCTAATTCTGGCCCTGGTCTTCCGAAACGAGCCAAGGGCGACTCCAAGGTCCCACCAGCCGTGACGAGGCCCAGCCTAGAACCGGCCCCCTTCGCCGAGGCCCCCGTTGCCGACCAACGACGGCGAGAAGCTGCGCTCTACAACCTGCTTGGAAGCGAGGACGAGGGAGACAGGATCGCAGCAGCCGACTGCATCGTCTCGAGCTTGCTCGGCGATGAAGGGGTTCCCGAACCGGTGCTCCAGAGACATCTCGACCGGCGCCTCTTTCGAGGCCTCGCGAGCGGTCGCAATGCCTCACGCCTTGGCTTCAGTCTCGTAATCACTGAGATTCTGAGCCAGCTCTTTGGCCCAAAGAGCAGCCTCGAGTCCAAGTACCCCGGCCTGACGTTCGACGCGGTCCTGGCTCTGCTGGTGGACAAGACGCAGGCTGCGGGGTCGGGGCAAGAAGAGCGAGACCACTACTTTGGCCAGCTCTTTGGAATCGAGTGTTTCGTGCGGTCCGGTGTACTGTTTGCCGACACGTCCAAGTGGAACTCGGTTTTGGATCTGCTACTGAAGCTGGGAAACAAGAAGATATGGCTGAGGTCACAATGCGGATGGGTTTTGGTCCAAGCCTTGGAGCAACTGAGCGAGGACGAGGTCAAAAACTCGCTGTCCGAGATCGAGGCTGCTGGCCTGGCCAAAACCCCCGAAGGAGCGGCGGCTTGGCTTGTTGCCCTAAACCGGTACCCTGATCTGAAGCTGAAGCCCTGGCGCAATCCTCTGTCTCACAAATCTCTGGGTGACCTGGCTGCCGTTCTGAAAGAAAGCTTCAAGGTATCCAACCAGGATTCGGATGAAAAGGCTCAAAGCAACGGCAAGCAGGTCGGCTGGTCAGCACAGTTGCACTTTGTTTGGGACATTATCCTTGGATGCCTCGTAAAGGGGGACGCGGAAGCCGACCTGAATGGCCTGAATCAGTTCTGGAGCCGTGTTGTTGACGGTAAGAAAGGAGACCCGATTTGCGACGGACAAAGAAGCGGGCTAACTAGGCGCAGACGGGCTATTCTCCAAGAATGCGACCGACGGCCAAAAGTTCAAGGGCTTCATGGTGTTCCAGAAGATGCTTCAGGGACTTGCAGATCAGGACGCCAAGCTCGGGTGCCTGTTCAGCAAGAACTTCATGACGTGCCTGATGAACCAAGCCGCCAAAGAAGACCGCTATCTGCACCGAGCAGCCGTCAAAGCCCTGAAAACCATTGAGAGCGTGGTCTCGGCCCATCCCGGGGCTTTGATCCCCGTCCTCGGAAACCTGCTGGGCAAGAATGGCGTGTATAGCTTTGATCAGCGCACCAGCACCAAAACCGTGGATAAGCTGCTACAGAACGTCAACCGACAAAACGCAGAAGGCGCCTTGGTCATCATTCGACAGCCTATTTCGTCCCTGAAGCAGCGAGAAGACGACGAGGCCAAGGCTACCCTCAGATTGTACGCCGACTATCTCTCCAAAGTCTTGAATGCCTTTGCGTCAGACGCACCGGCAGAGTCCCCCTCTGATGCCAAGAGGGGGACCACGTACGGGCCCATATTGCAAGAGCTGTCTGCACTGGCGTACTCGCAGCCAGAGGGCATCCCGCAAGGTGCCCTGACGGAGCAGCTGCGCGATCACTGCCGGTCTCGGATTGAATCCTCTCTGGCGAGGCTGACGCGAAGGACGGACGACTTCAAGACCTTCTGCGATGCGGTCGCCTCCATCGACCCGGCCTCGCGGACCATGACGGAAGAGATCGAATCAGCCATAAACGATGCTCTCTCCCGCATGAAGAAGCTTTTGAAGAACAAGTCGAAGAAAAAGGACGAAAAGGGCCTGGCCCAGGGGCTGGCAATGCTCCACGCCGTGTCCATTTTCCAACTGTACAACGAAAACCCTGACGCAATGGAAGTGTTGGACGACCTCGCCCAGTTCAGCGACAGGCTCACGACGGGCCGCGCCGGCGACGAGGGCGAGGGGAGATCGGAGCTCCTGGTCGAAATCCTCCTTTCCATGGTCGCCCGCCCCTCGTCGTTGATGAGGCAGATATCTCAGCAAGTCTTTGACGCCTTTACCGGGCAGATCTCGGCGCAGGGGCTGGCCTTGCTCACCGACCCGCTCGCCTCCGGCGAGAGCACCAAGGGCGAGAAGGAGCTGTTCAACATGGAAGAGGATGGCATGGAGATTGACGGCAGCGGCTCGTCGGACGAGGATGCCGATGCAGACTCTGACGTTGAGATCGACTCGGACGTCGAGTTTGTGAGGCTTGCCGGCAGTGGCGGAGAGGGCAGCGAGGGGGGGAGCGGAGATGATGACGAGAGCAGCGACGAGGAGGGGAAGAAGGATGAGGCGGCCGGGGGACAGGCCCCGCAGGATCTCGACGAGCTGGTTGGCAAGATCCTCAACAGCCACCGCCTGGACAAGGACGACGACGCCATCGAGTCCTGCTCCGACGGCGACATGTCCGACTCTGAGATGCTCGCCCTCGACGAGAAGCTGGCCGAGGTGTTCCGGCAGCGGACAAAGAGCCGACCCGACGGCAAGAAGCAGAAAAAGGACGCCAAGCAGTCCGTCGTAAACTTCAAGCACCGCATCCTCGCCCTCGTCGACGTCTACGTTCGCAACGAGGCCCTCAACCCGCTCGCCTTTTCGCTGCTCGTCCCGCTGCTGCGCCTCATGCGCACCACGTCGACGAAGCCCCTGGCCAGCCGCGCGTGCGAAATCATCCTCAACTACCAGCGGGGCTGCAGGAAGGCACGCGGCGGCGGCAGGGACGAGGACAAGGGCACGGCCGTGGCGGCGGGCGACTTGCTCCCGCTGCTGCTCGAGGTGCACGGCGAGGCGGTCCAGAGCAACTCGCACGCGTACGCCAAAGCGGCCAGCGCCTCCAGCCTGATCGTTGCCTCGGCCATGTTCGCCGCCGACCGCGAGGCCATTAAGCAGATGGCGGCCGTCTACGCCAAGACACAGTCCGAGTGGGTGCTGGGCGAGGCTCGGCTGCAAAACTCCTTCTTCGCCGACTGGAACAACTGGTGTCAGAACCATGCCTCACAGGCTCGTCCTTGATGCCCGCTGGCAAGGGGGCGAGTCAACTTGAGCGGCGCATAGGAAGGATCCTCGCTATAGATGGACTGTGTACATGGGAAGGCGCCCGAGAGGAGGGCAGACCACCTCTCGAAGCGTGGGGATGTAGACAGGTAGAGGCGCCTTGCTCTGCCGACCAGAGCACGCATTACTCTCGAGCTTGACCGCAGCAGTCGATAATGGTACAGAGTGCATTCATGGCACCGCGCATTACTCTTCCATCTTGTCATCGTCCTTCTCGCTGCCGTCTTCCTCGTCCGAGTCATCCTCGGCGCGCGCTAACCGCTCAGCCTCCTCGCGCAGCTCCTTTGGCACCTCCATGTGCCGGCCCTTGGTGGGCCCGTCGACGCCACTGATCCATGTCACCTCCAACTCAAAGTCCTTATCCTTGTTGTCCTTTGAGGCGACGTAGATGATGCGAGCAGCCTCCTTGACGGCCTCGTGTATCGTGATGTTGCCGGCGGGCAGGTCCAGCTTCTCTAGCTCAGCCTTGGCAGTCTGACGGCCCTTGCCGGTAGCCGCGCCATAGTACCCCCAGTACAGGCCGCTGGGCTCAAGCATGTAGAGAAAGGGACCACCGTGCTTGCCGGGAATCTTGCCGCCGGCGCCGCACTTGGGGCCCGAGCCGACCTCGCCGTCGACGGGCGTATCCTCGGAGGTGTCGACGCCGCCGACAATGGCGGTGATGCCAAAGGGGCGAACCGAGCCATACATGGTGTAGGCTTGCAGATAGCCGCCCATGCGGGAGGCAAGATCGGCGGTAGGGATGGGCGTCTTGAAGTTCTGGCGCCAGCTCTGGGCCTCGTCGCGGGCGCGGTCGACAAAGTGGCGGCCATCTGGGACCATGCCCGAGTACACCTGAGAGACGGAGGACAGGTCAGCGACCGAGACGGGGCATTGTGCAGAAAATAAGGCGTGGGTTACGAGAGAAAAAGACTTACAGCTCCGATGTGGCTGTCGACGGAAGCGATTCGCTTGTTGGCGCCGGGCTTCAGGAGCTTGGAAGCGACGACCTTTTCGACGGCGAGGACGACGCCGTCCTTGCAGCGGATGCCGATGGAGGTACCGCCATTCTCGACGGCCTTGACGGCGTACTCAACTTGGAAGTTGCGGCCGTCGGGGGAGAAGATTGAGTTGAGAAGATCGTAGCCGGTGCCTATCGACGTCTGGAACCCAATCGCGTCAGCTTAGCTAGCTCCTCTTTGCAAGGCAGGGCGGCGGAATTCCTGACCATGATGCCTCTGAGCTCCCACGAGAGAGAGAGAGCACGCCTCGGAATAAAAGAGTCTCGTTGTATTGCGGTGGGGGATTGGCTCCTCAAGACGGCGATCGATGTTGGAGGCCGGTGGGTTTGCGTGTGGCAAGCAGTCAACAGGCAAGGCAGTTGGAAGCTTGCGTAGCTCGTACTCGAGTATGTAGTACCTATCTCGGTGGACAATTTGGCCGACGTGTTTGCCTGAGGCGCCGAGAAAACCAGCCACACTTGAAGTTGCTGGATCTGTGGCTGGTGATACCCGGGGTTTGGGATGTCTGTCTACAAGCTCCGAACGGTCCCCTCCCCCCCGCCGGCTGTTGATGGGCGGAGTCGGCCAAGCCAAACACAAACACCCTGTCGGGACAAGACATGGCTTTAGCATCGGGCAGCTTTCCCAGAGGAAAAAGCGACGGCTCGGGCTCAGAATGAGCACAACGAGTCCATGCCTCGAGGTCCGGTGACATGCTAAATCCAAGGGAAATGACGGGTGGCCGTTGGCATCAAGGCCAAGCTGCCGGCCGCATGAAGGCCCTGAGCGAGGCGCGCCTGAACTCTTATGCCTGGTACATGTCCGTACATGATCAACTGTACTTGATACTTGCTTCGTACCAAGGGAAGGACTGCTAGACAGAGTACTGGTACTACCGGGTAGGTCACGATAGGGGTGATGCTTTCCTTGTCCCGTGACAGCCTCTTGCGTCACCGCTGCCCCTCCAACGTCAGAGATACCAATGCCCCTCCTCCCCTTTCTCTTGCCAGTGGCGGAATCTTGACCCAACAACTTCCATGACCTGGCTGGCTCCTCTTTCCCTTTCTTTTTCTTAACACACCGTTATTTCTTCCCTCGTGCAATGCTCAGGCGCTTGTACTTCGTCCATACAGTTGGTTGGACCCCCTGACTCTTGGTCCCGCACCTCCTAAACGAGATTCAGTGGCAGGTTTTAAGAGGCCACTTGATCAATGACCCTCTCGTCTCGTCTCTCATCCCATCTCGTCCATCGCCTCCGCCGCTCACCTTGGCCTTGACCCGTGGCCTAGCCTAGTTAATACATCACGTTTCTTGCCAGCTGTCTGTGCGGCCGCCAAGCACCTTGCTTGCTCTTGATACCCAACCATCAACCCAATCCCACGCCACCGCTTTCTTGACGCCGACATTTTCCCTCGGCCCTGACGCAGACCGAGAAGGATACCTTGGTCTCTTCTCTGTCAACCTCTGCAGCTGGAATCTCCCACGAAGAGTCCCTCGAGGTATTTTCTCCTTTCCCCCATGACCCTGAATGCCTGAGGAGAGCTAACGCCCTGCCTGTTCCTCAGCAAATGCTGTCGCTCCACGCAAACATGCAACCCAACGCACAACAGGTCCACGACGACCTGGCCTCTCTCTTCTCTCGCTCCCTCACCTTCAACCCTGAGCTTTGTGCCTCTGCGCCCAAGGAGGCCCCGAGACAGGAGCCGTCCACCTCCCCCTCCCCCCCCCCGCAGCCCATGGTCTACTCCATCTCGCAGCATTATCACCACTCGGCCCATGCTGTCAAGCCCCCGGCACAGCAAGCAGAGGCCCCCGCTCCGCAGCGTCCCTCGTCCGAGCCTCCCCAGAGCAACATGACTCCGCCAGAGACCGTTTTGCGCCACTACGGCATAGATGCTGTCACCTTGACGCCTTCGCAGCTCCAGCTCTTCCGAATCGCCGACGAGCCCCAGAAGCTCAGGCTCATCGAGCTCTGGAGCATCTGCCCGCCAAACAGGGGGGAGGATATTCCGGCCTTGGCGTGGAGCAGCGCCACCCTGGAGCAAGAGGAGCACCTGGCCTGCATGCGCTTCGAGCGACAACAGCAGAGCCAGGTCATGAGCCTCGACGGCACCCATGTCCAAACGGCAGACGGCCGATGGTGCAACCCAGACAGCGAGCCCTATGTCGTGTCGGGCTACCAGGAGCTCATGAGGAGAGAAAACGAACGCAACGCGGCGGGAAATCGATCCACCGACATTTACAGCCATTTCGGTACCTCGGTTGGAGGCCCAAGCTACACCCCTGCGACGGACCCCGTCTATCTCGGCCCTGACGTGACTCGACAGCAGCAGCACATGGACATGGCCACGCAATATGGTACATTTGAGCACCTGCGCAGCGCTGCCGAGTTTGACGCGATGGATGTCATGTAACAGGTCCGGGATGATGAATGCAACTTGCACTCTGCGTGCAGTCCACAGATACAAGTATAGACAGAGCTGCCGGCCGAGGGGCCTCGTTCTGGTGGAACACGGCTGGTTCGGGGCGGGATACCATCTGCATGTCATGGCTCCGGAAGACAATTCCTGTGCGCTATTGCGTTGAGCCGAGGGGGACAAGCATTGTGGCGCTGGCGTCGCGGACATGTTCTTTGCTTTTGATTATTATCCACACTCTCCTTCTCTCTAGCAGAGCTCGTTCAGTGGCGGCTGATACCAGGCTCTGAGCCTGGCCATCATCGAAGCAGCCCGCGAGGTATGTGACCCCTTCATCCCCTCCATCACCTTGCCTCCTAAAGTGCCATGACCCCTTCTGTCCATGCGTCTCCACCAAACTCCAAGGCTTCAGCCGCCGACCCTTGGAGGGTTAGAAATCATCTGTAGCAATCATAGCGCGCAACAATTGACGTTCAAAGCGACTGCATGCTCAAAAGTGACTTTTTTGTATATCCATTCCATGTAATGTTAATGCAAGCACTCATCACCCCAGACCACTTCGCTCGCGTACGGGCTTGACCATCTCCCAAAGGGTATACAATTCCGTTGTCTGCGCTTGCCTTGTGCGTGGCCTCATCCCTTCTTCGTCCGTCGTCGAGAGGGCTCCCGGCTCCCAGCTCCCAGCTCCCAGCTCCCAGCTCCCAGCTCCCAGCTCCCAGCTCCCAGCTCCCAGCTCCCAGCTCCCAGCTCCCAGCTCCCGGCAACTAAATCTCAGTCTTCTCCAGCTTGTCGGCCAGGTCGTCCACCTCTTTGTCCATGAGCTGGACCACGGGTTCCTCTTGTGCCTCCTCGGCCTCCCTGATGAGCTTCTCTGCTCTCCTCTCCGGCTCAATGTCCTCCTCGTCCTCCTCGTCCTCCTCGTCCTCATCCTCCTCTTCGCTGTCCTCGTCCTCGAGATCGCTCAGGCTGTCCACTCCCCAGTCGTCCTCGATAATCACGTCACCGGCAAGCTTCTCCTTGCGGGCCTCGAGGAGCGCCTGTAGGCCTAGGATCGACTCGTCGCCCTCGGAGAACTTGTTGCCATTGAGCTCGATTCGCCTCAGCGACGGCAGGCCGTCCCGAGCAGCGGCAGCAAGACCCTTGATGCCGACGGCAGTTATGTCATTGTACTGCAGCCGCAGCGTCTCGAGCTCCTTGTTTTGCCCCTGGGCCAGAGCCTCCGAGAGCAGCACAACACCCTTTGCGCCGAGGAGAGAATCGCCGATGCCGAGCTCGCGGATCAAGGCCCACGTTGGAGTGACTTTTGCGAGTGCCTTGGCTCCCGTGAGCGTAAACGTATTGTCCTGCAGGTCGAGGGTCCTCAGCTCGGTGGCGTGTTTGAGGCCCTCGCTGAGAAGATGGGAGATGCCCTCCTGCCGGATGCCGTTCTGGACCATCTTGATCTCCTTGACCTTGTTGTGCAAGCTGAAGGTCTTTGCCCATGCCGTCATGCTGCCGTTTTCGAGGCGGTTCCGCCCGCAGATCACGGTATTCAAGTCGGGCACATCCTGGCCTGCCTTTCTCGCCGCCTCCTTCTTGACGTGAAGCTCCGACAAGGCGTCGGCGATGAGGATGCCTGCATGGGGGCCGAGGCCGTTGTTGTTGAGGTGGAGATGCTGCAGGGGGACGTGGGAGGAGAGGAAAGCGACCAGAGGCGCCTGCGTGTTGAGGCCAAAAGCGTTGTCGTTCAAGTTGATGGTGTTGAGGTTGGGCAAGTTGAGGATCGACGTGAGCAGGGAGGACAGAGCCTCAGGGATCTCGGCCAGGAGTCGACCGGTGAAGATGTCGGCCAAGTTGGCAACCTACGGCGAGGAGCAGTCAGCAAGGCGGCGACGATAGTACAGGGACGTGCTTGCTTTACTTGCCTTGAGGTTCGTCTTGGTGGCAAGGACGTCGCCGAGGAGCTTGCACGCCTCGACGCCTAGCGTGTTGCCCAGCAGCCGGACCTCCTCAACGTCGCGGGCGCGGAGGTCGGCGATGTGGGCCTCGAGGTCGGCGGCGGTGTCGAGCTTGAGGCCCTTGCCTTCGATGGAAAAGACCCTAGCGGCGTCGGTCATTGCGGTGAGCAGAGCCAGGAAAATAGTAGCTGCGAGAGCGTTGTGGGGGATCCCGGTGAGTCTCAGGGGGCGGTGATTTACGGTGCAGGATGGGCAAATAAATGGACGCTGGGAGATGGCATTCCTGATAAAAAAGGTGGGGGCGGGGAAACGTTGTCGTAGTAGTATCGGTACAAGTCCGAGGCCCTCCGCACAGTCCCTCCCGCACAGTAGGAATAGGCCCATGGCCCGGCCCGGCTTACCTAAGTAACCTTTGCAGCTGCACGTGACCTGGGCCAATCAGCATCGGTCCATTTTGGATTTTCTCTCATGGTAATCACCTCCAGCTAATCCCTTTGTCCTCCGACCTCGAGAGCGGCCACTCCCCCCCCTCACCGCCGTCCCAACCCTGATCGCGGCATCATCCCTCCCTGCGGCACCGGAATCGCTCGCCAACAATGCTCACAAGGCTTTGCTTGCGCTCGACGCGCATCCTCAATGGACTGCGAAATGGCGCGACTGCCGTCTCCAAGGTAAGCGTGGCAACGGCCCTGGGGCTTCCGCAGCTTCCCTTGCCCCGGCTTGCCGAGGGTACAGCACACCAACCCCGATGGCCGAAACCACGCCAATTGCACCATCAAGGCCCGCGGATCAGTCAGAATTTGACGCTGATGATTCTCTTTGTCATTTCTAGCGAGCTGCCTCGACGACTGCCGGCGAAGCCTCCCCAGTGCGACTCAACCTAGCGGCCATCGCCTCGACCACTGTCGCCGCCGGCTCCATCGCCTGGTACTACCATCTCTATGGACCGGTTGCTCATGCTATGACGCCAGCGGAGGAGGGGTATGTTTACTCGCCGCGTCCAGGAGCAAGCTGAATGCTTGCAGCGGGCTGGGCTGGGCTGCGGCACAATTCGCTGCGTCGGCCAGCTTGTTTGCTTGATCAGGCCGCTGACATCCGCCCTAGTCTGCACCCTACCAAATATCCTTGGGTCCACGAGCAGTGGTTCAAGACATTTGACCACCAGGCGTAAGTGGTCAAATGCTGGGGAGCCCGACCTGGATAGACTCGGCTTGCTCATTCATTTTCTAGTCTCCGTCGAGGCTTTCAGGTCTACCAGGAGGTGTGCATGAGCTGCCACTCCCTCAGCCGAATTCCCTACCGGGCACTGGTCGGCAGCGTCTTGACCGTCGACGAAGCCAAGGCCCTGGCCGAGGAGAACGAATACCCTGGCGAGCCGGATGAGCAGGGCGAGATCCAGATGCGCGCCGGAAAGCTGGCCGACTACATCCCTCCTCCCTACAAGAACGAGGAGGCTGCCCGGTTTGCCAACAACGGTGCCCTTCCTCCAGACCTGAGCCTGATCGTCAAGGGCCGCCACGGCGGCTGCAACTACATCTTCAGCCTGTTGACGGGCTACCCCGAGGAACCGCCGGCGGGCGCGCAAGTGGCCCCCGGTATGAACTTCAACCCTTACTTCCCCGGCACCGGCATCGGCATGGCGCGTGTCCTCTACGAAGGCCTGGTCGAGTACGAGGATGGCACGCCGGCTTCGACGTCGCAGATGGCCAAGGATGTTGTCGAGTTCCTCAACTGGGCGGCCGAGCCCGAGATGGATGACCGCAAGAGAATGGGCATGAAGGTGCTGGTCGTGACGTCGGTTCTGTGGGCTCTCAGCGTTGGCGTGAAGCGATACAAGTGGGCGTGGCTAAAGTCGAGGAAGATTGCCTACGATCCGCCTGCCGAGACCAAGGTTCGCCGCTGAAAAGGCCACTCGCTGGCACCTTGAATGCGTTGAATGTATACTACTAGTGGCCCCCTTAGACACGGCTCATTTGTTGGCGGATGCGGGTGGACCAGAGTGGGCTGGTGGTAAGCAGAATACGGGGAGAAAGGTAGAGTGTAAATCAATGATGAATCTCACAGCTCGCCAGCAAGTGTGAGGCGTGCTGCGGCGGTTACGGGGGAGTGGAATGCCGCTCTAAATAGCCGTTGGCTGGCTTGGCCCAACGGGGGGTGGCTTGGGGCAACCCAGCCAGCCAACGGGTAGCTTGGAGGCGCGTCACGGCATTGCACGGATCATGACATTGGCGGACCGAAGAGGAGATGGGTTGACGGCCAAGACCACTCCGTAACTGTAGAGTGACTGACGTCTTGAGCCGATTTGTGCGTTGTCGGGCTCGTTCAGGACTCTACTAGTACTGTTTCGCCTCGGCTCGCATCAACAGTCAGCCGATGGCCGGACCAAACAAACGCCGGCCGGCAGGCATCGATACCCAGCTCACTCATCCCGTCAGGTTGCACCTCTCTCTCTCTTTACCCCCTCATATTCGCAAGCGGAAGCTTGTCCTTGCCAGCCTTTGTCGATCTCCTTCATGGTCACCACCCTCTCTTTCTGCATCGCCTTGTTATTTTTCGACATGCCAAGCATTTGCTTGCACTGAACTCTTTCGTCCCCCTTACAAGTCGTCGACGACGCCAAAAGATACTCGCCCGGAGCATACCGCACGGCCAAGGGAGAGGCCCCCCTGACCATGCATCTCGTCGTTGGCAGCGGCGGCGGCGACGACAACGTCCACCCGGGTCGCAAGCGCCGGCGCGAGGGCGGCGAGGGCAGGATTTACCGCCTCTACAGCCCCGAGAGGCAGGTCGACCTCTTTGTCCGCGCCAGCCAGGACGGGCCGCCACGCAAAACCGTGCCCCTGTCGAAGCGACTTCGCATCGCAGACGACGAGCCTCACAACGAGGGCGGCGAGCGGGCTTCGCCACACCGACGGCGGCCATCCCAACCAAAGGTTCCGCAGGACCACACGGGCCTGGGCAGCAGGGCGCCCCCTCGGACCATCGGGGTCCTGCTGTCGCACTGCCACATATGCCACCGCCGGCCGACCAAGAAGTCGGACCTCGACTCGTTTGCCGAGTGCCAAGGCTGCGGGAAGCGGACGTGCTTCGTGTGCATCAGGGAGTGCCGTGGATGGCGTGCCGGCCCGCTCGCCCCCGTGCTGTCGGAGGAGCACGAGATGCTACCCCAGTCGTCCCACATGGACGATGTCCAGGACACGCCGCTGCAGAACCCGCCACACCACCAACCACCCGGAGACTGCGGCGGATGCGGGGGCCAGCACGGCCACGGAGGCTACACGGCGGCGGACAAGGGCTGGGACGCGTGCGGTCACCGGGCCGTCGTCTGCAGCCGCTGCTGCATCGAAAAGGGAGGCCAAGGAGACGTCGTCTGCCTGGGGTGTCTATCGGGGATGCCCGGCGCTTGATGTGACGGGGGGAACAGGCATATTTGGGTTTCATCGGCCTTGACGAATAACGACGACGTACATTTAGTAACGGAGACGTTGCAGAGTGAGCGAGAAAGGGGCTCTCGCATGCAAGTCCTAACCGTCCCTTTCACCACATACGACCGGTCGGGGATACATGGCGCGTCGCAGTCTGCGCGGCCTCGTCGTCGGCTCCTTCAAACATCTGGCGCATTTCATGGCATGTAACGGCGAGCGCGCATCCTGTTTTTTTTTTCTGTAGCATCGGCTGGGCAAGGTAGATACATAGGAAGGCAGTTTACTGTACGCCGACGTCTCCACGCATGGTCGGCGTAACTCGTACATAATAAGGCTTCTACTTGTTGCATCGGGCACCCGAGGTATGAATCCGTGGGCGTCATTCCGCGGCAGCGGGGGCTTCGGCTTGTTTGTGACAGGGTCTCAGAGCTTGGCACTTTGTACTTCGTAACGAGAACGCTTTATTAAACGGCGATGCCCAACGCTGACGGCCTCTTGTTTCTACTCGCTGGCAGCCAGCATCGACACAGCGATACGTCCAGGAAGCCCACTATCTGCCTTTCTCATCTTCCTTACTCGTACACGCGGCCGCGAGACGCATGCCCTCTAGTTATATTGCATATACGTGGCCGTCGAGTTGAACTTGAGATTGCCCTTGATGACTTTGTCGACGGCACTCAAAAAGTTCTTTTCAGATGCCACCTTGCGTCGCGCCCGAATGGCAAACATCCCCGCCTCGGTGCACACGCTGCGCAGCTCGGCCCCCGTGGCGTTGGGGCAGAGGCGCGAGATGAGCTCCCAGCGAATGTCGCGCTCGACCGACATGCTCTTCGCATGGATGCGCAGGATGCTGGCGCGCCCCTCGAGGTCGGGCAGCGAAAACTCAATCTTGCGGTCGATTCGGCCCGGACGCATCAGGGCCGGGTCCAGCGTCGACGGCCTGTTGGTGGCAAACATGACCTTGATATTGCCTCGGGCGTCGAACCCGTCCAATTGCGTGATGAGCTCCAACATGGTTCTTTGAACTTCGTTGTCGCCCCCGGCTCCGTCGTCGAACCGGGCGCCGCCGACGGCGTCGATTTCGTCAAAGAAGATGATGCAGGCCTTCTTTGTCCGCGCCATCTCAAACAGCTCGCGTACCATCCTGGCGCCCTCACCAACATACTTTTGCACAAGCTCGCTGCCAATGACGCGGATAAAGGTCGCGTCGGTCCTGTTGGCCACGGCACGGGCGCAGAGAGTCTTGCCCGTTCCGGGGGGGCCGTAGAGCAGGGCGCCCTTGGGCGGATCGATGCCTAGGCTGACGAAGCGCTCAGGAGACAGTAGGGGCATCTCGACAACTTCCCTCAGCTTCTCAACCTGCTCCTTGCAGCCGCCGACGTCGCCGTATGTGACATCGGGCTTCTCCTCGACCGTCATCATGGTGACACTGGCGTCAATTTTTGGCGGCAGCGGCAGCATGATCTGGTACTTGGAACGGTCCACTCCGACTCGCATGCCTTCTTCGATGTCTGTCGGGCTAACGCGCTCTCCGAGCCCGACGACAAACTTGGCAATCTGCTTGACGTTGATGACATACTTCTTCTTGGACTCGTCGCCGTTGTCGTCTTCCATAATCTTCGTACAGCGCGCCACCTGGAAGGGTTGTTCTTCCGCCATGCGTTGACGATCGGCGGCGACATCCCACAGATGCGGCGGTGCTAGACCCGTGTCGGACTCCTGTGTCTCGTGAGAATGGGGCTTCCCGGCGGCAGGGGCCTCCGTACCTTGACTCCAATCTTCTCATCGACACTTTGCTGCTTCTCCTTGATCTGCTTCTCAAGCTTCTTTATCGACGTCCCGTACGGCGCGGCGCCGTAGGTCTTGAGGACCTGGATGTCCCTGGAGGTAGAAAGACGTTGTTAAGCTCTGGCCGGGCCCGCGGGTTTGCGTCTCGCACTTACTCGTCTGTCAGGGGGGTGATTTTCTTCTCCTCAATCTCATCGTCGGCGAATTTCTTCTGGTACTTCTCCCAGTCTTGACCGGTCGCGGAAGGCTGCGCTTGTCAGCCTAGAGACCCCATGATGGGCTTTCGGCGAGGGAGCTCACCATGATGGAACCGGCGGGCGAGGCGGCCGGCTTCCAGTGATGTCGAGAGTTTCGGATGCTAGGTGTTGGAAACAAGAAGGTAGCTTCAGGTGTGTGGTGGGTGGTGTGAGGCAAGAGGAAGGGAATGATGTTGGTGGTCGAAAGCAATGTCGTACTAAATAAGTTAGGGATTAGGATTCCAAGCCAGCCAAGCCAGCTAAGCCAGGTGCCTGAAGCTTGGGCCAGCCACAGGTGGCGCCAACCAGGCTGGGGCTTGTGGAGCCGGATAATTGGTCGGCCCGGTACAAAATTTCTGGGTTTGCTACCAAACGGCGCAACGCAGGCGGAAAAGGTGGAATGGGGGGGGCACATCACATCACCTCTCTGCCCTGCCTCAAAGCGCGACGCCGACCCTGCAATCCCCATCAACCTGGCGCACTGAGAACTTCTGCAACCATGTCTGCACCTGCCACAGCGATAGGCGCGTCTCACAATGCCGCCTTCAGGGTATGCAAGGTCACCTCGGCAAGCTCTTTCGACAGCCCCGCTAACAGCTCGCTCGCAGGACAAGGAGAAGCCCATGGCTGTTCGGTCCTCCAACATTGTCGCTGCCAGAGGTGCGTGGCACGTGCCGAGTCTCACGATAGGCTTTTACTGATCTTTCCAAAGCTGTCGCCGATGCGATCCGGACGTCTTTGGGGCCCCGCGGCATGGACAAGATGATTCGAAGCGGCAAGGGGGAGACAATCATCACCAACGACGGACACACCATGCTAAAGAGCATGTCGGTCATGCACCCCACGGCCAAGATGCTTGTCAACCTGGCCGGCGCCCAGGACGTCGAGGCCGGCGATGGCACCACCTCGGTCGTCGTCATCTGCGGCAGCTTGCTGGGGGCCGCCGACCGTTTACTCTCCAAGGGCATCCACCCGTCGGTCATATCCGAGGCTTTCCAGCGAGCCGCGGCCGCGGCCGTCGAGGTTCTTCACGACATGTCTCAGCCAATTACCCTCAACGACACGGCTTCGCTTCTCCAAGCCGCCAACACGTCTCTGTCTTCCAAGATTGTATCGCAGTACTCGAACCTTCTCGGCCCAATGGCTGTCAATTCCGTCATCAAGACCATCGATCTGAGGAATGCAGACAACGTGGACCTGAAGAACATCAGAATCGTTAGAAAGGTGGGGGGGACCATTGAGGACAGCGAGCTGGTCGACGGCCTGGTCCTCAACCAACCAGTTCTCAAGAACGCCGGTGGGCCCGTCAGGATGGAAAAGGCGCGCATTGGGCTCATTCAGTTTCAGCTGAGCCCGCCCAAACCCGATGTGAGTAAAGCTCTGGACGCAAATTCAGGGAGAGGCGACGCTGATTCCCCTTCAGATGGAGAATACGATCCAGGTCAACGACTATCGGCAAATGGACAAGATTGTCAAGGAGGAGCGGCTCTATCTCTTGAACCTGGCCAAGAAGATCAAGAAGGCAAAGTGCAACGTCCTACTTATCCAGAAATCCATCCTCCGCGACGCCGTCAACGACCTTTCGCTGCACTTTTTGGCCAAGCTGGGCATCCTTGCCATCAAGGACATTGAGCGGGACGAGGTCGAGTTCATTTGCAAATCGACGGGATGCAAGCCGGTTGCCGACATTGACTCCTTCACCGAGGACAAGCTGGGCGCGGCGGACCTGGTCGAGGAGGTGCAGTCGTCGGGCGCGCGGATGGTCAAGGTGACGGGAGCCAAGGCGACGGGCAAGACGGTCTCCGTGGTTGTCCGGGGCGCCAATTCGCTCATCTTGGAGGAGGCGGAGCGAAGCCTGCACGACGCCCTGTGCGTGGTCCGCTGTCTCGTCAAGAAGAAGGCCCTGATTGCGGGTGGAGGTGCGGCCGAGATTGAGATTGCCGCCCAGCTGTCCAAGAAGTCGCGAAGCCTGACTGGCACCGAGGCGATTTGCTGGAAGGCATTCGCAGACGCCATGGAAGTGATACCGACGACGCTGGCAGAGAATGCCGGCCTCAACAGCATCAAGGTGGTGACGGATCTGAGGCACCGGCACGAGATGGGGGAGAAGAATGCAGGCGTCAGCATCAAGTCCGGGGGGGTCAACACCAACATTTCCAAGGAAAACGTTCTGCAGCCACTGCTGGTGAGCACGAGCGCGATTGAGCTGGCGGCGGAGACGGTCAAGATGATTCTGAGGATCGACGACATTGCCCTGACGAGATGAGAAGACGCGCTGGGCGTCGGGCCTGACTTGGAGGCTGGTTGACGTATGGCAATACCACGGACAAGGAAGAATGCAAGGGGGCGCTGGGACAAGTCGCTGTGCCCCGGCACCAGTGCAAAGACTCAAGGGAGAGCCGTGAGGAAATGCTCGGAGAGCCGTGAGGAAATGCTCGGAGCGCTGCTGTACGGGGACGACGAGGGCAGTGCATGGGCGTGAGCAGCAGCACTCGGGGGCACCGGCGGCTTGTTGAGCGGCAGACGGACGCCCGGAAACCACGTCCATTACCGTGTGTACCTACTCCCCTAGCTTAGATGTTTCCTGTAGGTAGAGCCGTGTATTTACTGTGATTATCGCCACGCCTTGTGATGGTGAGCCATTGACGAGGCCTCTTTTCCCTCTTGTTGTAACCAAATGGTGTCTTAGGTAATGACGAGATGGTTCCTTCCCACCCAGAGCCACACCGAAAGGGCCTGCCTGCTCCTTCCCATTTCCCCTTGATGAGGGCCCCCCCTCTCCCAATTTCAGCCCAGCGAGCGTAAATCTTGCACTTGCACTTTGTCGTTTGCCTCCCAAACAGCAGCAGCCCGCGCCTCCCCCTCGCGAACACTGCACGCGGGTACCTTGGCTACCAGGTACTCAGAGCGTAAGGATGAGCCGAAACAACGGATCTGACGACGGCCCGGCGGCCGTGGCGGCCGCCATGCAGCGCGTACTGCAGGTGAGCAGCTCGCAAGGGCTTGAGCCGCCGCAGCTGCGCAGTTGACGAGCCTCGCCCAGCTGCAGGAGGACCGCGCCGAGCGTGTCAAGGCCGTGTGTGAAGAGCATCAGATGGCCGTGGCGGAGCTGCAGTCCCGCACGCTGGCTCGCTACCGGGAGGAGCTGAGGCACAGGTGCGCACATGCCCCTGCTTGGCGGCGGTGGAGAGGGGGCGGAAGCACTGACGGAGCTGTTCTGCAGAGAGAAGAAGCGCGCGCATCGGGTTGCCAAGATGGCGTCGAGCGTCGAGCGGCGCAAGGCCATTGAAGTCAAGATGCGGGAGCTGGTGCAACGGATGCATCTCGAGGTGAGAAAGGTGGAGGAGATGATGCTGGTTGGCTATCACGGGAGGGAGATGGAGGCCAGGTCGTCGATGGAGGGGCTGTAGGAGAGCTTGGCCCACGGGAGCAGGCTCGAGGCAATGAACAACGAGAGCAGGCTTCCATGGCCATGCTTCACAGGATTCCCCTGAGAGTATGCCCGAGACGACACGAAGATGAAAGAGAGGGGTATGCTGTATTGATGCGCGAGAGCCCGTCAATGCTATGACGGATGACGCAAGGGAATAGTGTACAGCAGCGGCAGCGCCGTTGGGTTGAGCTAGACTCTATAGCCGAAGCCGAGCATGCAGCTCTTGTACTGCTCGACGAGCGAGCGACAGTCGGCGGCCGGGTCGTCGGCGGTGGAGAAGAGCATGCACTCGTCCCGTTTCGACTTTTCGTCCTTGCAGACGCAACACGGCTGTGGCGAGGAGCGCATCGCCCGTCAGCGGCGTCGGGATCCTTGGCTCGGAGGCGACCGCCGAGGGGGGGCGGGGACGAGGGCTCACCTTGGGCCGGGTGGCGCTGTCGTCGGAAGCGGCGGCGGGCGCGGATACCGAAGCTTTACGCACAAAACAGACAAACGACCATGAGCGGATTGCGTGCACTCGAGGGAGAGACGGACGGCGAAAGCAAGAGGCAGCTTGAACGTACAGACGGGTGCGGCTTTGGCGTCCATGATGGGCCGTCGAGGGAAGAAGAAGCTCTCCGGTCGCGCGGGTCCAAGAGTTCGATGCAACGGCCGAGCCGTGGGCGTGATTTTTCGTTTATCTCGTCGCCTTGCTCTCCGTCTCTTGCGTCCTATGTTTATTGCGTGCCTCGAGGCGCCAGGGCGTGCCGCCGCGAAAGCTTCTTGGTCGTGCGGGCCGAGCGTTGTTCCGACAACTCAGTCGAGTGACTCACCAGATGACGTCTCACGTTCCAGTTCCACCGTCAACTGTCAAATTCCACCATGACCAAGTCGTGGCGCCGGCTTCCAGAACCATCCACGCGTCAGCCAGTCAGCCAGCCTGCCGCCTAGCAAAGCCGCGAGCATGAAACTCCCCCTCTCCTCTCTCGCTCCGAAACTCGAAACCCCGGTTCGTCGCCACCCAGCCAATGTGTTTGTCTAGGTGTACGTGACTCACTCCGCTCCCACCATACGTGGTTTCTCAGCCCCGTGAACCATGCGCCAAGCGACGAAGACGGGGCAAGCGAACACACACACATCCTTGAGGCTACTGCGCATACAGTCTATGCCTCGGGCTCTCGGCTTGGTGGGCCGGCCGACGAATCATGGCCATGGACGCGCGGCGGACAAGCCTCTGGACGCTTCCGCGCACTGCCCTCGACTGCCTGCCCACCACACCCACCTTGACGTGTGTGTGCGAGTGCCTGGCGAGCTGCCAGGCTGCTGGTGACGAGTGCTGGTCGATGCCTATATTGTCCCGTGTATAAAAGAGGCGACTGCGTCTTCCTCTGCTCTTCTTTTTGGATAGAGAGACTGTAGCCCAAACAGCCCTTCCAAACCACCAATTTCATCACATCTGTCCCCCTTTCTTGTCCCCCTTCATCATGAACTCGCAAAACCACCATAACCAAGGCGCCATGCCCTCGTGGGACTTTTGGCAGTACCTCGACCCCCAGTTGCGTGCCTCTGGCCAAGGCGTCGACCACCAAGACCCTCCCCCCTACCAGTTTCCCTTTGGGGGCCCCTTTGGCTTTGGCGGTCCGCGAGGACATCACCCGGCGGGGCATCCGGCGCCTGCCGGCCCCCACCCTTGGGGCCCCGGCCCGTCGTGGGGAGGGCCGAGGCACAAGCCGTGGACCGACTTTTCCCACCCGGGCAGGCCACGGGGCGAAGACGAGCCATCCGAGCGCGGCGCGGCGCGTGACAGCAAGCCACGTGAGCCGACGGCGGCCGATGACGACGAAAAGGCCGACGGCTCGGACCGCACCGTCGACGACGCGGACCCCGTCGCCGACCCGGCCGAGGTCACCCCCGGAGAAGACGAGCGCTCTCCCTGCGGATCGGGCCGTCGCGGGGGCCGCCGCGGCTGTGGGCGCCCGCGTCATGCCCGCGACGGCGGGCCCTGGGCCGGCCGCTCTCACCACCACCGCTCCCTTTCGCCGAGCGGCTGGCCCGACGTTTTGCGCGGCATGATGGGCCACCCCATCGCCCAAGTCCTCCGCGAGCAGGCGCAACGCTACTACGCCGCCGACGCCAACAGCGCCAGCACCGCCGACGCCAACAGCCGTGGCGCCAGCACCGCCGACGCCACCTCCTTCACGCCCCCCGTCGACGTCTACAACACAAAGACGTCCTACGTCGTCCACGTCGCCCTGCCCGGCGCCCGCAAGGAGGACCTGGGCGTCGCCTGGGACCCGGACACGGGCCGCCTGCGCATCGCCGGCGTCGTCCACCGGCCGGGCGACGAGCAGTTCCTCGCCACCCTGGCCTCGGGCGAGCGCCGCGTCGGCCTCTTTGAGCGCCACGTCGCCCTCCCGCCCGCCGCCGCGGCCGCCGCGGCGCACGACGACGACGACGGGGGCCACGCGGACCCCGTCGACGCAGACAACATCTCGGCCAAGATGGAGGACGGCATCCTCGTTGTTGTCGTGCCCAAGCTTGAGAAGGAGTGGACCCAGATTCGACGGGTTGATATTGAGTGAATTGGGCGCTTAGAAGCCCCTTGATTCACCATTGATTCCCCCCTACTTTGTTGGCTTATGAATTACTGCTCTAATGTGCCGATGAAGGATGAAAGAAAGAAAATACCAAAAAAATCGAGGCTCGTGTTAACCCGGCATACACATCGGCATATACATGGTCCGAAGAGTAAACGGGATCCCCAGATCAAAGAGAGAGTGAAGGGTAGAGGGAAGGATTATCGCCAGCTTTATCAACGCCGCTACTCCGTCGTTTTCGTTTTTACGCAACACATATAGACCCACAAGGAACCAAAAAAAACAACGTTATGGTTGCTGCTGTCCAACGTCCAACCAACCATGTCTATGCCCCCAACGTGACATGGAGTTGTAACCTTGCGAAGCAGCAAACCCCGAGACATGGAGAAGAGGCTCCTCCGCCCCATGGGTTTTTCATCACGCGGGGCTCATCACCGACGGTACACACGGTCAGGCAAGATGCCTTGATGCAAAAATTTATTCGATTCCGCAGTATCGAGTATGAAGGTCAAGGCGGAAAAGGACAATTGCGCCTAAGCCTATGCTATGGGTATATGCTGGACCGCTAGATCAGTGAATGTGTGGGGGTATGTGTATGTATGGGCGCCTGATGCTCCATCATCGCCATAGAATAATATGCATCCACGGATGGCGCGCGCGCGCCGAGGACAACTCGGAAAAGGGGGGACAGGATAATACTAGGGGGGGGGGCGGCGCGCGGGCGGTATGGGGTCTCATCCCCGTAAAAACCTCCATGTTTGCTCCCAGCGCCAAGAAGAGAAAGGCGGCAGCTCTGCCGCAACAAAGGGAAACAATTAATGCCAAACAGGAGAGTATTTGGCGTCAAAGTTCATTCACGGCGTCGACGGAACGCGACGTGCCAGGTTCGACTCCTTCAAATGTCTAGCTCGCCGGCGATTTCCTCGCGCACGTGGCGACACCACTCCAGGATGGCTGCCTCAAAGTCGGCCCAGGCTTGCGGCCCGCTGTTGTAGACGACACCGAGGGCATCCACCCTGAGCAACACCTCGAAGCGCAGCTCCGCGGCCTTGACCCAGTAGCGGAGGTTGTCGGCGCACCGGTAGGGTTTCTGCGTGTCGACGTGGAAGCTTGGTATCGCGCCGAACCGCCTCCTAGACTTATTCACCACGGCATTGTGCAACCGGACGAGTCGCAGTCCGTTCTGCATGCTCTCGAGGAACGGCGTGGGTGTCTCGGATGCCTCAGGCAACGGCGTCCACGGCGCGAGAGGGCCGCCCTCGGGGTCCATGGACATGAGAAACGACCGCTCCCGCTCGTATTCCCGGCCGGACCAGTCGCCGTGCAGCCAGGTCCAGTTGACCCGCTCGGCTCTCTCTGCCGCCTCCAGATCCTCCTCCTTGGTGAGCATGTCCAAGACACCGCCGATCCAGTCGTTCATCGTCTTGATCTCTTCGTCCCTCAGCCCTCCCTTGAAGCCGCGGGTTGCCATCTGCTTCAGCACCTCCATGACGCCCAGTAAATCTGCCCGGACCTGCTTCTCCGACTTGATGGAGTCTAGGCGTTCCGGCAGCTCGTGGGTCGTGTAGTATATCTTGGCGGCCCGAATGGCGAGCGTGACGACGTCGAGCATGTGCATGCCCTGCAGTTCGTACCAGCCCCGGCTCTTCTCCTCGGGCATGTTGGGATACTGCGGTGCGTCGGCCGAATCCTCGTACGTGCCGGCCTTGCGTCGCCGCGCCTCGCTCAGGGCCTTTGCGGCGTCGTGCAGCGTGGTTTCCAGGTCCGTCTTGAGCTCTGCCATGGTGGGCAGCTTGGGCACCTGAAGATCCTTGTGGTGATAGGTGCTTACAGTGGGCGGGAGCATGTCCGAGTCGGACTCGGCGAAGCTGTCCTCGTAGTAATCGTTGTCCATCTCGAGAGGCGACGCCGTGTCCAGCGCATCGGCGGCCAGGTCTGGACTGCCGCCCATGGAGGCGTAAGAAGAGTCCATGTCGGAGGACCTCTTGGAGGCGGGACTGGTGCCTTGCAAGGCCGACAGATCCAGCGTGGCACGCTGGGTCAGCTTCTTGCGCGCCAGCTGAGCGCCCTTGCCATCCAAGAGGCCGGTCCGGGCAAAGTAGTACTGCAAGTGGGCAATGCTGCCGAGACTCATGACACTCTCGCGGGATCTGGCACTGGCAGCGAAGTCGGTGGGTTGGGGTCGCACGTAGCCCCGGCGGCGGCTCTTGCGCTCGGTGCCATGGCCAGAAGGCCCGGACAGGGTCGAGGTATCCGAGGCCTGTGAGTGGTACGAGGCCGAGGAATGGCGCGAGGACACGTCGCCGCTCTGTGAGCCCCGAGAAGTGAGATGGGAGTGAGATGTGTTGGAGGCGGAGGAGCCGATGGATAGGCAGCGTGACAGCTCAGGACAGGACCCAGGGGTGAGAGTGGGCGAGGCCTCGGGGGTAGGGGGCCGGCACATCTGCTGCTGCTCTTTTACGGTGGCCATGGGGGAAGACTGGTGTAAAGCAAGACGCGGTGGAAGTGAGTGGACGTCAATGCGCAGGCAGGGAGCGAGTTTGAAGACGGAGCGCGTACGCGGATAGGATGGGGCTGCGAATCGCGACGGGTCGTGATGGCTTGTTGGTTGCGGCTATGTAGACGCAAGACCGGGGGCCATGGGGCGGCGAGGCAGGACGGAGAAGCTCTCGTCGCCCGGTGCAGAGAAGGGGGGGATTCGCAGGCGGTAACAGTTGAGGCAACCAGCGACGTGGTTGATGACGGGTTTGATGGTGGTGATGGGATCGAGCGAGTTGCCGCAGACAAGTTGAAGGCCGTCAGCAGCGTCTGAAGAGTCAAGACCAGAAACAGGCGTGTGCACCAGCCTGGCAAATCAGAAGCAGCGGACGGAGGCGGGCCCCGTGTCAGAAGTCAGATCAGGGGCTCGGGGTGCCTGCTATTGGCTGCTACTGGCTGCTATGGGCCCGTCTTCGCCTCTACCTTCTGCCTCCCTCCGTGTCTCGACACTCTTGCGCCCCTTTGGCACCTGCGTCGCGTTTCCGTTCCCCTTGCCTCGAAGGAAGGGCTCGGCGGGAGCTGTCGACTCGGTCGGCGACTGGTAGCAGCAGCGGTGTTGATGTCGGGATGAGGCGGGAGTTGCTCGTGGTGATGGATGAGGAGGGAGAGGTTGTCGTGGTCCGGTGCCGGCGAGGGAAGGAGCGCGCCTCTTTCCCACTTCAGCTCAACACAGGGGGGCCAAGGAAGGAGGGCCCGGGAAGCGAGAGCCTAGCATGGAGCAGCTGGGGAAGGAGGTACAGCAGTAATGTACGGTACTTTGTTAGCAGAGGGCGAACCTCGGATAATCCATCCTTTACATGGCAAGGGCGAGGGCGGTTGTATTCTTTATAGTATATGTAAGTCTTTGCTGAGCCGGCAGCTTCAGCTCGCGAGGCATGAAGATGGGTGGGCTCTTGTCCCTTTTAGCTCATGTGTGTGTATCCCCGGGCAACGTCAGGGGGGGATTGGAGTGGGCGCGCGCAATTTCCTGGCCGCCATGCTCTTTGCGGAATGATGGAGGTCGGTTGCGGCAACGGTTGGTAATCCCTCCCGTCCACCGCTTACATGCTGCACATGATGAGTGTGTGTACGTGATATTCGGCCGTCACGAGAGGGTTGATGACGAGGCATCACCGCTGTGCAGAAAGGGGGGGGGGACTGAAAATCACTAGATAGGTACCTGAACATTGTATCTGGCGGGTGGATACTCATTCCCATCACCATCTACGAATATCCAGGTACGGATACCACCACGGATACCATAGTAGTTCATATCCCGTCTGTACTGGTCGTCATCATCAAAGACTGCCCCGGTATAGGTTTCCCTGCTCAGACAGACAGACACAGACGATCGAGTCGATGGCGTGCACATTCCAACACCAGACCGGCGCCCTTTGCAAAGCAAAACCACCCGTCTGCGCCAAGACGACGACCTCCAAATAGACGCGCTCATGTTAACTTTTTAGGTGGTACCTAGTACTACTGGTAGTTACCTATGTACATGGTAAACTTGTCGCCGCCAGCGACATCCGATATCTGACCCGAGACACTGACCACGGGCAGGCCCGCCAGGACAGCGGCAGTCGGTGCTTGGATGCAGCCAGTCTTGCTTTTGCATGCCTCGGGGTGGCCTGCAGGCACCAGCAGAGCCGCGCTGAAACGCGAATGCCCCGTGTCCACTGTCGGGTTCCTCTACGAATAACCTATGTACAGATACATGTTCGTACGAATACGAATACATGTTCTAGAATGCCAGGTCATCTAAAGTCCCACCCTGCATTGTACAGTACGGATACCCCACACACACATGGCTGGAAAGTATCGCGTCCCTCTTTAAGTTTTCATCAACAGATCAGATCGATCCTGGGTACGAAGTACCTATCGAAGATATGACCAAGGAAACACGCGCTTGCGCAGGGGTCGGTGAATAGCCAAACGTCAACAACTCTCTCCCCGCCTCCGTCTGCCTTGGTCTGTCTGCCCTCTCTCGCACCGTGGATACTACTATCTCGTCCAGTGCAAGACCGACCAGCAAAAACGCCCATGTCCGTGCGGCTCTCCGCGTCGGTCCTGTGGCTGCAGCCGCCACCCACCCATCGTCCGTCCGCGGGTGGCAGGCCAAGATGTTGCATCGCCAATGTGGTCCCACCCATGGCATCGCACAGCAGCGTGCAGTGTGCAGTGTGGCGCAACTCGAGTAAATGAGTCCAGAGCGTAAACAAGGAGGAGCAGCTCGTCGCACACCCCCCCACGACTGAGACTTGCGACGAGACGCCGCTCGCTCTGCCTGTCCCAATTCCCAATTCCTCTCTCTTCTTCTCATCATCATCACCATCATCCATCACCTGATGAGGGTCGAATCGTGGCACGTCTGGCCACCTGTTTCAACTTGGGCTTAAGCTTCTTAGCTCCCCTCGTCTAACAACTAACAGCCTCAGTCCCCTTTTACTGCACCCCCTAACATGTTAATAATATCCACTACTACCCCATAGTCTCGCCCTTTTGTGCGGATACGCAGAGCAGAGTCAAGACTTGGCCTTTCCTCTTCTTCTCCTTTTCTCTTTCGTTAGACCTCGCCCCCTCTCACCCGCTCTCTCTCCGTCTCTCTCTCGCTCTCTGCTCTGGCTTACACGACGCTACCTCCCGACCCGTCAAAGCAGTTCGGACTGCCGTGTCACATCTCGGCCGCTGCAGGGCTCGCGCAGATCGGCTCGTCCCCCATTGGCAAGGCAAGCCCGGGTTGTTTGTGGCATGCTGGATCGACTATTGAGCACCACCACCGCCCTCATCATCACCTCTCTCTCTCTCTCACTCTCTCTCTCTCTCTCTCTCTCTCTCTCTCTCTGACTCATCGACTTCGCCTCCCCCTTTTCCCGCTATTGCCTAGCCTGCATCCTCTTGTCTGTCATTTAACATTTCTCGAACAAGTCATCCCTTGATCTGGTTCTCACCCTTTGGTCGGCGAATCCTGGGATCGGCGGCAAGCAGAAGCGGACGACAACGGGCCAAGGAGTCAACAGAGATTGCTTGGCCTGCAGGCCGCCGAATACAGGCCACTGAATACAGGCCACTACTACCTACTAGTAGTAGTACCACCTTACCTGGCGGGTACTACCCGGAAGATCGCTTCCATCAACGGGCTGGTGGTATTCATTTACTACATCTCTACCTACACCTAGCGGACTCCACAGGGGGGAACCCCCCCCCCCCGGCGAGGTTCCGGCCGCTGCAGCCCGTCCATTCCCTTCTCTCCAAGTGGCCGCCAGGGCTGAGTCGCCTCTGTTTTACAGGGGCCGCCGCCCATCCCATCCCCCGTCATGGCCGCCTGTGCGGACCATTCGTCCGCTCCCGCTGTCATCTCCCCCAGCCTCCACCACGACCGCGCATACGACGCTGAAAGCGACAACCAGCCTCGGCGCCATGACGTCCTGACATTTGCCGATAGTACTACAGGTAGTAGTCGTGCTACTAGCAGAATTCACAGCGACCTGTCCCTCCCACGTGGCGCCAGCAGCAGTAGTCCAACCCTGCCCGAGGCGCCCGTACCACCCGCGGCAGCACGAGAAACGGACAGCAGCAGCAAAATCAACACTGCGACGACAACAACGACGACGCCGAGAGCTGCCCCTGCAGCCAGGTCCGCCGCCACCATCACCCCCATCGTCTCTCCCACCACCTACTCCCCACTGTCGTCGGCCGGAGAAGGCCATCTATCCACCACTACCACTCCCACCACAACCACCACAACCACCACCACAACCACCACCAACAACAGCAGCCTTGCCGGCACCCCCACAGACAAGACTCTGTACCGCTTTGGCCACCCTACCCTGCCTCCTACCCCCGACTACCTGTCGCCATCGGCCGTTCGAAAAACCTCGCCTGGCCTGGCTGCCCGACTCAAGGCGTTGGGCTTTGGCACCTCCAGGAAACCGCCTTCGCCCCCCACCCCCCAGCACGACAACATCGGCCGTCTCGACGAGGACCAGCTGCGTCGCCTCGACCAGAAACTCCAGGCAGCCTCCTTCAGCGCCGTCATCGCCCGGCGCGGTCGGCCTTGGAAGGGCGTCGCCGCCCAATCGTCGCCCCTCGACAACCCGCCTTCCCCCCCCATCGTCGCCGTCGACTCGCCTCGCCTGCCCGAGATCCAAAAGTCGGATCCCCTGGCCATGGACACGCACAAGTATCGCATGCCCGAACACACAAATGGAAATGGGAACAAGGTGACGCTCAACACCCGCCGCGAGCACCTCCAGCGCGGTGCCCGCCCTCCGTCCCCCCACCATGTCATACCGCCGCCGCCGCCGCCCAAGGATAAGCCCACACTGGCCGTCACCCCCCCCGCTGTCTCGTCTGCCGAGGATGGCTTTGTCCTTGGGTTGAGCTCCTATTTCACCTCGGCCAACAACCGCCCGGGATCCATCTACACGCTCTCACGCGCATCCTTTGCCAGCCAGCTTGCCCAGTTGACGTCGCTGCAGCTCCCCGACCCAGAGTCCTTGTCCAGCAAGGTCTCGGCCATTCGCGCCGCCCAAGTCGCCGCCAAGGCTCTCATCAACGCCGCCGAGCAGATCCGAAGCTGGATCTCCAAGGCCCAGGAAGTCATTGGCGGTCTCGATAGCGAGGATGACGTCGAGTGGTCCGCCGCCGGCGGCAGAGAGGGGCTCGAGGAGGTTGAAAACGCCATTCGCCGATTCGAGCACCTCATCAACGGATACGTCGGCGCAATCGAGGAGTTGCAAGGTCGAGACGACATCTCGACCGTCGCCTCCGACGACCTGAGGCGAGCCGTTTCGCAAATGGAGTCCATCCTCGACGAGTGGGCCCAGATCCGAGCCACACTGCAGGTGGTCCGCACACAGGTTGAAATCGCCATGGAGTGGGAGGAGCTGTGGAACAACGTGCTGGGAGACATCCAGGGCGAAATGGACGAGTTGAGCCGACTGGTGTTTGAAATGGAGGAGCGCCGTCACAAGCCCGCCGTGTCAGCCGCCGCCGGCGAGGGCGTCGATATTGGCGACCTCGAGACAATTGTCGAGGACTCCCCCGGCGCCGCCTCGGGCCAGCAAATCGCCAACCGCCTCAGTCTCTCGGGCCTGCCCATGGCCGTCGGCTCCCCAGGCTCGCCAGGCCTCTCGCACGACGACTCGAGCCTCCTCGCCCTGTTCGCCAGGATGCAACCCCTCCGGGCATCGCTCGACTTCCTCCCCATGCGCCTGTCGGTGTTTGAGGCCCGGGCCGAGAGGTCCTTCCCCACGGCCTGCGAGGAGCTCCGGACGCGACGCAACACCCTTGACGCGAGCTACAAGAAGCTGGAGAGAGACGCCGAGTCGCTTCGCAAAGAGCTGGGAGAGGACCGCTGGGTCATTGTCTTCCGTGGCGCTGGGCGGCAGGCCCAGAAGATGCTCGAGTCGGTCCAACGCTCCCTGTTCAAGCTCCGAGAGGCCCTGGACGCCGGCCAGTCCTACCTGACAAACCCGGCCACCATGACCAAGAAGATGGAGAGCTACGAGGCCAAGAAGACGCACTACGGCCCGGCCATTGAGCGGATCCTGTCCATCATCGAAAAGGGCGTCAAGGACCGCTTCACCGTCAACGGCGAGATCTTCCGCCTCCTGGGCGACACGCAATCCCGGTGGCAGACGCTCAAGTATCAGCTGAGGGACATGGACGCCGTCCTCGAGGAGATGCAGGCGGACCGCAAGGGCCAGCACCTGCGCGACTCGGTGTCAAGCATGCTGTCCAACGACCGATCGACGCTGGGCAGCGGCCACGAGACGCCGGGAAGCTCTCCGCCGTCGTCGGTCATCATGTCGACGCTCGGCTTCGACCCGCACACGCCGGCCCCCAAGTCCAAGGGCCGCTCCCCCAAGGCCAGCCACAGCGCCCCCCTCCCCGGCGGCAGGAGACGGACATGCCTCCCCACGCCAACCTCTGCGGTTGTCAGGAAGACGGGGCTTCGGCTGTCGACGATTGCCAGCTCCCCTCCCACCGCGTCGGGGCCTTCTGGCAGGTCACCACGACCCGAGTCTGCCCTGGCCCATCGCCCCCGCTGGAACGGCTCCACCAATGTGGCCGGCCTCGACACCGCCCACAACTTGAAGCCCATGAGCCTGACTACGCCCAGCCCCTATGCTAGATGGACGCCGGGCAACCAACGGTCCGCGTCGTCGCTCTCGCCCCCCAGCGCCGGGACCCGGCTGCCCACGCCTCGCCGCAACGCATTCACCCGCGCCGCATCAGAGTCGCCCAGCGTCAGGGACACGCCCTCGAGGACGGGCCACTCGCACCTTTCGTTTCGTGAGAGACTGGCGTCTCCGGGGCCCTACTCGCAGCAGACCCTGACCAAGCCGCGACTGTTGACCAAGTGCTCCATGTCGGCTCTGACGACGACCCGCTCCGCCTCTCTCCAGCCGTCTGTGTCGGACCCAACCCCCGACGCGCGATCCGTCAACCGCCCCGCCAGCTCACTTGCCTTTATGCCTCGGCGGAGCAGCCTGCTTCCGCTGCCCAAGGGCAAAAAGGAAGAGAGCAGCGCGGGCCGCGCGAGCTCGCGGTTGAGCTCGGTCAGCCGCTCGGCTAGCCGCTCCAGCACGAACAAGACGACGCCCTCGGAAAGGGATGGAAAGGCGAAATGGCGGCCTTGAGTCGACACCACACACGACGATGGATGCCTGCTCCGTCACATGGCCCTATCTAGCAAAGATGCCCCTTTCTGGCCGACGTGTCTCGGGCTTGGCGGGTCTCGGAGAGCTCGTTGCTTATTTTCCGAGGGATAGGCATCCCTCGATTTCGTTTCTTTTATTCGTATAGCGCGGCGCAATGGATGGTCAAGGCCACGTGGCACGCGCGGCGGAGTTTTAGCCCAACCGACTCGGCGTCACCTTGCGTCCTTGCGTCTCTGCTTTCAGTGGTCACGATTCGGTGTTTTACTGACCCTCGACTCGACAAACATGTCTCTCGCTCGAGCACATGTCCTCCCTCGTCCCCTCCCCGTCGCCACCCGTGTTTACTCGGCGAGCTGCGGCCACCCGTGTTTCTTCGGCGAGCTGCGGCCACCCGTGTTTCTTCGGCGAGCTGCGGCCACCCGTGTTTATTCGGCGAGCTTCTGCCACCCGTGTTTCCTCGGCGAGCTTCCGCCACCCTCTGGCTCGCCCTTGCGATTCTTTGGCGTCGTCCCCATCTCGGACGGGGCCCTTGCTGTTGGCCTGGCCAAGAGACCTTGGTGTGGTCGAAATACATGCGCATGTCAAGAGGTTGCTTACGGCGACGAGGGTTGGTGGCGCGCGAGTGAGGCTTGCGCGATATACCCCGGCTCTGCGCTGCGTCTGCCGTGCTGTGGACGGCCGCAACCGAGCTCAAGATGTTTACTAGCTATTGTACTTTGTGTTTTGCATTAGGAAATGCCAATAGGGGGGGATGTGTTCACATGATTCGCTTGTCAGAGTGGCTCCTCATTCGTTCCGTTCAAAAGGGCGCCCGAGAATCGTCTCGCCGAAAACCGCTTGGGTATTGAACGCCCGACATCAACTACCGAGAGATGCCACACCCTCGGCGTCCCAAACATGGCCGGGTCGTCGCCGCCGTCCCCCCCTTCTCTTGATGGACGATGCGGCTCCCGCACCGCCCTCGACGACAGTCCCATTCACAAACAGCGCTGATGGCGGCCCGTCCGCTCCGAGGCGCCCCGTGTGCAGCTGCGACCTGAAGCCGCGCACGGCCGTCGCCGTGGTTCGTAAAGTAATCACCAAGTGCGTGCTCGTCACGCTCCGCCTGTTCGCCCGGCACCCAAGTGGTGACATGGCTTTGCCGGCTCCGGTTCCTTGGCGAAGCCTTCATCGTTTACAGAGGCATCAGCCCAATGCCTCCGCCAGACTTCTTGACCAGCTTGCCGTCCCTCCTCGGGCCGCCGCCGCCCGAAGTCGACCGCGCCGCCGCCGTGGTCGAGGAGCCGCCGCTAGCTCTCCTCCCGGAGCCACCGCTCTTGCGCCTCGTCGACCCGCCGCCGCCCTTTTTCGACCACTTCTTGCCGGGAAACTTTCTGCCGCCCTTGAACGACGACTTGGCCGCCTTGGGCTGGGTTTGCTGCTGGCTGTTGAGACCCTGCAGCCTGCTGTGAAACGCCTCGACGTCGGGCCTCGGCCTGGCGTTGAAGTAGTGAGAGTCTTCGCCCACCTCCTCCTCCGATATGTCCTCTTCCATTTCAATGTCCGAGCTTATCGTGACAATTTCCTGGCTCCCTTGGGCTTCGTCGTTGGCTTCGTCGTCTTCCTCGGCGAGCTCCCGGTACTGGTCGTGGTGCTTGCGCAAGAGGGGCAACAGTTTCGGCCCGTGTTCCTTGACCTTGTCGGGATCGATGCCGGGGATGCGGCTCATCTTGTCGAGCGACGTGGTCCTGTTCATGGCCATTTCTCGAAGGTCGCGCTCTGTGAAGAGGGGCCGCCTGAGCTCCTTGTTATTGCGAATCTGCTCCTCCAGCTTCTGAGCCCCCGACACAAATTCGTTGACGAGGTCTTGGCGTCTCTCGGAAAGACTTCCCAGCCGCTCGTCGACCGTGATTTGTGGACCGAGTCTGCCGTGAGAGGCGGGCTTGGCCGGGCGATGCTGGGGCAGGGTGTCAAAGGCGTCGTCCTCTTCGTCGTCGTCTTCCCGCATTTCATTGTCCGAGACGACGAAGCCGTCGTTGGCGTAGCCGTTTGACGTCGTGGGCAGATGGCCCTCGTCCTCGCTCTCCGCCACCGCCCTTGCTGGAGGCTTGCGTCTGCCCATGGGCGACGATACATACGTCGACTGCATCGGCGAGGCTTCCCGTTCCTTGCCCTTCTTGGTAGCCTTGGACTTCGCCTTTGACGGCTTGGAGGCCTTGGGCTCATCCGAAACTTGGATCGTGAGCATGAGCTTGCGCTGGTGCGTCAGAAATAGGCGCGCAGTCGGCCCGAGCCGAAGATACTGTATGGCCACTCCGTAGTTGCCGACGACGTTGTCCTCGCAAAACGCCTTCTCCGCAGACAGGCGATCGACGACGCGAACCACCTCGTGCTTCTTAAGACCCTGGGCCTTGGCCATACCAAAGTATTCGTCCGAGTTCTGCTGCTCGTGGTTGGGGTACTTTTTCCCCAGCAAGATATCGGCGCACTGATTCGCCGTCAGCCGCCTCTGGTTCTGCACGACGCGGATGGCAGCCACGGCGTAGGTGGAAAAGTCTTGCTGCTCAAAGACGAGTCCGGCCTGGCAGTTGTCGCACTGCTTTTGGCACTGCGCCGGCATGAAGTCCTCGCCGAAGTAGCGGAGGACCTCTGTCCGCCGGCAGTCCGACTTGTTGTCGCAAAACGACGTGACTCGGTTCAGCATCACCATCTGCCGCTCCTTCTGCTCATTGTTGCCCTCCCCGTCAGCAATCAGTTTCTTGAGGACCCTTATGTCCCCCTTTCCGTAAAACAGAATGCAGTCCGAGGGGTTCCCATCTCTGCCTGCCCGGCCCGTCTCCTGGTAATAGCCCTCCAAGCTCTTGGGGATGCCGTGGTGAATGACAAACCTCACGTCGGCCTTGTCGATGCCCATGCCAAAGGCAATGGTCGCCACGACTACCTTGACGGTCCCCCTTTGCCACGACGTCTGAACCTCGACCTTTTCCTGGGGGTCGATGGCGGCGTGGTAGTGCCGCGCTGCTATGCCATGGTCGCGCAGCTTCTCGGCCACGCTCTCGGCCTGCTTTCTGGAGATGGTGTAGACGATGCCCGTCACGTTCCGATACTTGGCCTGTATCAAGCTGGCGATCCTGTCCATGGTGTCCGCGTTGGTCCCCTTTGTCCGGACCTCGTAGTACAGGTTGGGGCGGTTGAAGCTTTGCGAAAAGGTCTTGCAGTTGGTCATTCCCAGGTTGTGTCTAATGTCCACAATGACGTTCTGGGTCGCCGTGGCTGTGAGCGCCATGACAGGCACCTCGGGAAACCTGAGGCGGACCTGCCCGAGCGTCTTGTAATCCGGCCGGAAGTCGTGTCCCCATTGACTGACACAGTGGGCCTCGTCGATGACGAGCCGAGCAAACTTGCCCTTGCGATACAGGCTCTGCATCCCATTGTTGAAGGCTGGGTTCTTGCTCACCATCTCGGGCGTGACGTAGAGGAGCTCGATGAAGTGTTCCGGGCTGCGCTCGTTGAAGGCCGTCATCACCTGCCGCTTGTACTCTGCCGAGCACTCGCCGTTGAAGGCCACGGCCTGGATGCCCAGCGCCTTCATGTGGTCGACTTGATCTTGCATCAGACTCAGCAAGGGCGAGACCACAATGGTGACGCCCCTCGTCTTGCCTGTGCGAATCACTGCCGGAAGCTGATAGCAGAGGGACTTGCCGCCGCCCGTCGGCATCAGTACAAAGGCATCCTCCCCGGCCAGAGTCGCATTGATCGCCTGCAGCTGGTTGTGGCGGAATCCCTTCATCCTGAACCGGTCCTTGAGTATCTTCTGTACCTCGGGAGACCACGGGTGCTTCATGAGTTCGGGGGGGATGCTCAACGGGGGCAACGCCGGCGCCGACTGTCCTCTCGAGAGGTTGCGTGCCTTTGTTGGGGGTACGGCTTTCCCCGACGTTTCCAGGAGGAGTTGCCGAGGCCCATTGTACGATTCTCCGTACGATTCTCCGAACGAGTCTCCCGCCGACTGACGGGTTTCGTAGTCTTGGGCGAAGGCCAACATGGCGTCGTCGTCGCTGAAGTCGCTGAAGTCGTCAACGGCGGCATGTGCGCGACCTCTCGGTGTTGTTGCGCCACGCGCCTCCGCGTGTGCAGCTCTCCGCCGGACCACAGGAAGAGCCATCACCTCGCCTTCCTCGGAGTCTGACAACGAGCCCTCCTTGTCGCTGGGGTTGCTCTGTTTCTTCGGTCTGGATCGACTAGGCGCCTCGGAAGGACCTGGTGCATCTCTTCCGAGCGGCGACTCGGCCCAATCATGGTAGCCTCGAGATGTTGAAGCATTCAACGAGACTGCCGCTGCTGGCGGTGCCAAGTCGTTTCCTAGGCGAGACTGCGACGCAGCGGGCAGCTGTGTCTGATGGACGACCTGTGTTCCCGCGGCCCTGGCTGGTAGGGAGCCTCTCGGGCTTTGCAACCCCTCCATCGTGCTGCCGTCCATGGGCTGTGTGCCGTACACGACCGACCCTCTGTTCCTCGACATCGAGGCAGAGTCCATCGTGGGCTCCGAGAAGCTCCCCTCGTCCAGCCCAGCCTCGGACAACGTCAGGATAAGCTGCTGTTCCATTGTCTGCACCTGATCTGTGAGTTCATCCAGCTGAATCTCGTCATCGTCAGTGTCGAGCCCATCTGCGTAGGTTTGGGCGATCTGCTTCGCAAGCGTCTCTCGCCGTTGGCAAATTGATCTGTATGAATCCATACATTCGCTTAGATCTCTGATGGCGGTTTGCTGTTTTAGCAACCGCTCCTTCTCGGCCTTGACTTCGCTGCGCCTCTCCTTGGGCCATCGTTCGTTGATTGCTCGCATGAAGTCCTGGCCATTCTGCAGGATCTGTGTCTCTAGCAGCGCATGTCTTCTGTTCAACGCTTCCGGGCTGGCCGACAGATACGTCAAGAGCCTCGGTGTTTGGCTAGCAGGAGGAATGCAAGACTCGGGTGCCACACCAGAGGCAACGCTGGCCGCACACCCGCGGTTGATGCCCGAGTCTTCTGCTCCTTCTCCGGCGGAGGCCATCCAAGCGCCATCGCAACGATGCAAGGCAGCCGGGACGTCTAGGCCGCTCGATTCATCGTCCCGTCCAGGTGTTGGATTCGGAGAGGATTTTGATACAAGCCGCCCGGCCAGACTGCTCGAAGCCTCTCTGGAAAGCCGGGCCGCTCCCATGTGAGACGGTGGCGTGACGAACTCGTCTTCGGAATCGGGTACAAAATATGTTTCCTTCGTTTTTATAGCCGTCTCGGCCTCTTGAAACGCATCCTCCACGGACGGAAGAGGAAAGGGGGTGGCGTCGACGGTCATTTTGCGTTTTTTGTGGCTGTCCCGTGGGCGTTCGGCTTGACGGCTCGTGCTGGGCGTTTGATTGATTCCGAAAAGCTCGCGCCGATCTGCTATTCGCCTCGACGGCGAAGATGCCTCTTCCATGACACGCTCAAGAGCGCCGTTTCTCCTCGCCCGAGCAGATTGGCCCTCGGCGGGCTCCTTGCTAGCTCTGCCTCGCCCTGACTGAGCACTACCCAAGTTGACAGCACGACGCGCCACGGATCTAATGCGTGGTGTTGACGCGGGCGGATCCGCCCCCAGTAGCTGATAGACGTCGGGAAACTTTTCTTTGCGGACCTCATCATCACTGCTGATGCTGTCGCTTTTTCGCTTCTTGGAGGCCTTTGCCGGCACCGGAGACCATGCCGCCAACTTTTCATCCCATAGCCTGATATCGTCTCCAAACTCGAGCGAGCCCGAAGAAGCCGCAGCGGCCTCGGTCAGATCCATGCATTCCAGGTCGTCGGCATCGAAATCGGTAAAATCGAGGCTGAGATTCGGCGAAGGCGCCTGTCGGGAAGGACCTTTGTTTAGCGGTAAGGTGCGCGACCCAGTTCGCGGAGTGATTGTATGGCCTGCGAAGAAATGGTCAGCACGGGTAACAAGTTGAGGCTGGTCTAGTTTGCGGACCGGTATTGGGGCCTGCTTGACCGGCACGCTGCTTCCCTCGCTCGTCGCTTGTCGTTGACGGAGTAAGGAGCTGAGGCGGCAGCTGAGAGACTAGAAGCGGCTTCTTGGACTTGGTAGTCGAAGTCAACCTCCCCATGCTGCAATCCTCCACTATAACTTCGTGGGTGACAACCAAGTCATCCCCCCTTCCGGCCACTTGACGGGCTTCCCTTGAGGCGGGATGGTGAGTTCCAGTGCAAGGCCCAGGCGCAGAGATGGACGATGGCTGAGAGCGAGTCCGCGTCGGAGGCGGGACCCTCGACGGTTGGGACCTTGACGGTTGGGACCTTGACGTTTGGGAGAGCCGAGAGGACGCAGGGTCGCTGGCAGGAGGATAGGATCGAGGATAGGATCGAGGCGCGGGCTTGGCTGACGCGACGTTGTTCAACAACCAGGTGAGGTGCTCGGCGAGGTTGTTTCGAGTCATGAAGCCGAAATGAGGTTTCCAGGCGGTCAATGGACTGCTAGCGCCGGTACCATTGGAGTCGATGCCGCCCTGGTTCGGATTGATACGGGCTCGAGCTCGGTCGGACTTGTTTTCATGAGGGCGCAGCTTGTAGCTTGAAAGGACAATACTAGTGGAGTTGGCGTCGCAGTGCCGCGTGACGCGCCGGTTAGTCAGCAAATGCGATAGCACGTGATTGAACGTGGCTTACATATGCACATGTGTATGTATGTACGAAGTACCTATTGGAGTTCAGGCTAAATCTTTTAGCGGGGCTAGCCGCCGAGCCAACCGCGTGTCCGGATTTGCCAGTGGCCTGGCGGGGCTCCGAGCCGGTCGACTTGGCCGGTGCCCGCTTCCGGATTGTCGGTGGTGAGGAGCGAACCTGATTGGCTCCGTGTCTTGGCCGAAACCCGGCCGTTGCGACGAGGATCTTCGTTCTACCTAACTCGTACGTATGTATGTACATATGTAGTCACTGTATGCGGATGTATCCGGGTGGGCGAAACACTATCATCCGTACTCTGTACTCTGAGCTGTAACGTAGGTAGGCGAGAGCTGTAACGTAAACACCCGGCGGGCCGCCGTCTGTCACCGCCGCGCATTTCCACAGCTCCATATTTTCGCCCTGCGGATACGAGCCGGCGTCGTTGCCATCAGTGCGGGGCCCGCAAACCTCTCACCGGTCCGTCGGGTCTGTCTAGTGTCACGTAGCGTATCGTCTCTCCATCATGCCCCGGTTGTTGGCTCTGTTTGGGGCGGTTCGGGGCAACGGCTGGCGGGAGCCCCTAAACCTCTGTCCCAGCTGTTGGCCCCGTTTCTTCTCTTTCCACGCTGCTTCTTCCCTCTCTTGACCGCGAAAGCATTTCATTATCCGTGTCCAAGTCTCGATCGAGCCTCCATCTCACGCCATGTAATGGCGCCTGCCGTTCCGAACAACAAGCCACAAGATGCCCGTTGACGAGAAGAGCGCTCAAGCACCCAGGGAACAGTCTCGGGGCATCATGGCGGAATCGAGAACCAACAGCGAGCCTCTACCGGTATCCAAAAGAGGACGGCTCTTGAGTCACTTGACCGAGGACATCCGGTCTTCCTCGTTTGCCGAATCACAGCTCGTGTTTCTGACCTTTTGCACGGGCATGCAAGGTAAGCGAGAGCGAGAGAGAGAAACTGCTGGATGACTTTGCAGGCTGACTGGCCCAAGATGCCACCACGTTTCCCGATTACCACTGCTTTGCCTCCAACCAAACCGGCAACACCGTCTTTCTCTGTCTCGCCCTCATCCTGCCGCAACTCGACGGCGAAGCCTTCATCACGTCCAACATTGGAATGGCCTTGGGCCTGTTCCTGGGAGCCGGCTGGCTGACGGGCCAGCTGAGCCACACCATCGGACCCCGGAAGCGATGGTGGCTCCTCGTCTGCAACCTGATACAGAGCGGCATGGTGCTGGGGGCGGCGGCGGTGCAGTACCGATACGGGATCAAGGACAGGGGCCCCAAGGCGCTCACCGTCGTGGGCTTGCTGGCCTTTGCGGCCGGCAGCCAAGTTGTTCAGTCGCGAAGCCTGTGCCTAACGGAGATAAGCACAGCCATGGCGACTGCAGCGTGGGTAGATCTGATGATTGACCCGCGGCTCTTGTCGCTGGAGAATCGGCCGAGAACGCGGCGCGTCGCATTTCTCGTGGCCTTGATCGTGGGCTCTCTCATGGGCGCCCTCATCTATCGAGAGGTCGGTTCGGCGACGGCCATTGCTGTGTCGGGGGCTGGGAAGCTCGTCGTGACGGTGCTTTTTCTGTTTTCGCCTGCGCAGAGGAAGCCGCGAGACGAGTCACGGGTATGAATGCTGTCGACCACAACATGTCCTTTTCCCGTAAAGGCTGGACAACCAAATGCAATAGGAGAATGGAACGCGTGCGTGGCGTCGTGTGACTCCCCGCAATCCGCCCATCAGCCAACCCCTGGAAGAGACTTCAGAAGAGACTTCAACACCTACTGACGGGGAAGGCGCGCTGAAGATCCGGACGAGGGCAGGTACCGTAGCACGTCATCGTGCCCAGACGAGTCGGTGAAGCTAAAGTAGCTCCTCGTGCTAATGCAACCTCAGCTCGACAACGTGCCTGCTTCTTTCTTCTTTAATTATAAAAAACGCTGCATCCCCCTCCCTGGAGAGACATCTCCATTGTCTTGCAACGAGCGCCATCCTCTGTCTCTCCCTGGACCGCCAGTCCATCGCAAAACGTCACGCCCTCGCAGCTTCTGGCCAACGCCCGCGGCATCGTCAACCTCATCCCCTTCTCCTTCCCGCTCTCTCGTGGAGAGCTCAGGTCCTGCGTCATCTTCCACAGTCATGGCCGCTTCGGGTCTCCCGGAGCTGCCCGCTCCTCATCGGGAGCTCGTCAGACACATTGCCCAGCACCCTCAACAACCAATGGCTGACATCATAGCGCCCTACCGCAGGTATGAAGCTCGCCTGCGGGAGCTCTACGCTCAAGATGCTCAGAATCCCGTCCTCGACGATCCGTACATCAATGTCACTCCCCTTTTCACCGAGGACACAAAGCTCATCACGACCCGTGCCCGAAGCTTGTCGGCAGAGTCCGATGAGGAAAAGTCCAAGTACGTCATGGCTCTCCCCGACGAAAAGCGTCGGCCTCACGAGTCGCCTGCCACCGTCTCTGGCCTCGCCGAGTTTCAGCACAACTTCAACGTCTTCTCGGAATCGTCTCTCGTCGAAATGGACTGGAGCAATGTCGTTGCGGCTGGTTCCTCTGTTGTCAACTGTCTTTTGCCGGTCCCCCCCGACTTCAAGGTCTCGAAGCGAAAGCTCCGAGAGTACTACCACGACAAGTTCTGCCCTGCTTCCGATCTTGATCTTTTCCTGTACGGCCTCACCCACGAGCAGGCCATTGACAAGATGAAACACATCGAGCAAGCCGTCCGAGACGCCATCCTTCACGAGGTCACGGTCGTCCGTACCAAGTACGCAATCACCATCGCCAGCCAGTACCCTGTCCGCCATGTACAGGTAAGGCCCAGTTACCAATATTCGCCGCTCGGGCCCTGTCAATTAATCTGCTCCTCTTCCCCAGATCGTTCTTCGGGTCTACAAGTCCGTCAGTGAGGTGTTAACCGGCTTTGACATTGACGCCGCAGGCGCGGCATATGACGGCAAGCAAGTCTATGTCACTCCGAGAGCGCTCGGCAGCTTCGTCACGCAGATTAATCACATCGACCTTACCCGACGCAGTCCTTCATACGAGAACCGCCTTTCCAAGTACTCCCATCGCAACTTCGAAGTATACTGGTCTGGTCTTGATCGATCGCGAATCGATCCGACTATTTTCGAGCGAAGCTTCCGGCGCACCTTGGGCTTGGCCCGGCTCCTGGTGTTGGAACGCCTGCCGACGAACTCGGCGCGGCAGGCTTACCTCAACAAAAGACGAACGGAGCGCGGCAGGCCGACCAAAGATCAGAGCATGTACTCGCTGCGGGGAAACATCAAAGACTCTCACGAATACGAGGTTGCTGACTGGCAACCGGACGACGAAGTGAGCAACTACAACACCTTCACCGTGCCATACGGACAAGGGTTCCACGCAAAGCGCATCGAGAAGCTGTGCTATACCAGAGACCTTCTCTTCAACGCCGAGTGGAACCAACCAAAGGATCGTAAAGTATACCTCCATCGCCACCCTGCTTTCTTTGGGCGCGTCCAAGACGTGGTCGAGGACTGCTGTGGATCCTGCCCGACCCCGGTTACGCCGGAGGAGATGGAGGTTACCGAGAAAGAGGCCCAAGTTTACATATCCGGCAAAGTTTCCTTCCTCGTCGATGATGCTGGAAGGCAACAGATTGGCTCCTTCAAGCCCTTGACCGAGCAAGACTGGACAGACATGGCGTACGTCGGAAACACTGCCAGGCTCTGTCAGTCCATCGTTGACGGGGACATGGACGACGTCCTCGATTGGCTCTCTCAAGAAGGAGCTGATCCTAATAAGCGGGACTACACTGGCCGAACGCCCCTCCATCTCGCCACCATGGTATCGACTCCGGAGATCGTGAGATGCCTCATTGAGCACGGCGCGCGTCTGATGGCTCGACTGGCAGACGGAAAGACGGCTCTCCACCTAGCAGCCTCGAGAGGCCATGTGGAGATTATCAGAATATTGATGGCAAAGAGCACCGAAAACGAAGAGGCCGAAAACGAAGAGGCCGAAAAAAAAAGGCAAGCAAAACAACGCAAGGTCTCTCTCGATGTAGGCAAACCCGCTGCCAACCCAAGACGCAGAGCCCAAGAAAATGAAGAGGCCAAGGAGGATGAGCAGGGCATCCCCGACTCCGACGGCCAGCTCACCGAGGTCGACGCGTCCGAGACGGAAGCTCCATCAGCGACCACTGGCTCCTTCTTGGAGGTGGCCAGCGCGGATGCTAATGACGGCGACGGCGACGTCATCGTAACTGACGGCTCGGCCGACGAGCCGGACTACTACCATGTCGATGTTCTTGCTTGGGACATTCCCTGTTCGCCGCTCCATCTTGCGATAGTCGAGGCTCGCGAGGACGCAGTCAAGGTTCTCTACAACGTGAGTATATACTGTCTCGCCCGGTCCCAGTCCTCGAAAGGCGCGTTAGCTGACTGGACCCAGTATGGCGCGGACGTGATTCTCCCTGTAAAGTTCCTCGGAAGCGGCTCAGCAGGCACTGCTGCCATCTTGACCCTTGCACTCGCTTTGGCGCTTCCTCGTGAACAGGCCAAATCCATGGCTCGATTGCTCCTCAGGCTTGGAGCTACCTCGTCCCAAGCCGACTCCAATGGCTACACAGCGCTTCAGCGATATGTCGACAGCGGCAGAAACGAAATGATTGATGCCCTTTTGGACCATGACAAGGTTGGGGTAAAGACAGTTTTGAACCATCTAACATTCTCTAGCTGGGACCTCGGGACCAACTCTCCCATACACAGTGCAGTCGTACATGGAGACTCGCTGCTCGTGCTCAAATTGCTTAATGCCGGAGCGCTCCCGCAAATAGACTTCGATGTCTGGTTGAAATCCGCCAAGTTGTCGACGTTTCGCTCCAGCCTGGGAGACTTGGACGTCTCGCGGCAAAAATACCAAAACTCCATGGAGCAGCCCTTGGTCACCGCTGTTCGAGCAGGCAACATTGGTGCCGCGATGAAACTGCTGGATAAAGGCGCCGATCCAAGCGCAATGACCTCGGAGTCTCAGTGCCTGCTCAAGTATGAGTGCATGCGCAGCTATACAAAGGGCTGGACGGCATTGGACCTCGTCAAAGATCTGATACAGGACTTGTCTAACTACAAGGGCGAGAAGCCGTCCATGCGTGAGCCTTGTCTACAACCAGGAACCGACGAGTATCTGCACAAAATTAAGCCTTGTACATATCAGCACTGGATGGTGTCAGGCGACATCGAGTCGATCCGGGAAGAATTCGAGCTGGACGAAACCCGTTACCGGGCAGAGGTGAAGCGCTCCGAGACATCGTGGGGCATAGGCGAGAAAAGGGAGGCCATCGATGAGGCGCTCTCTGGACTTGAAAAACTGGAGAGTGCCCTGGTCGCAAAGGGTGGGAAAATTTTCGTCGAGCTGTTTCCCCACATCGAGGCCGCAAAGCGTACGAGAGCCTCCTGCGGACGTGAAACGGCCCGTGAAACGGAGATGCCAAACGAGTACGAATTCGAATTCCGGTTCAAGTACGACAGTGACATGAACGAGACCAGAAGGGACCGTTATATTGAGCTGTGCGTTTTTCTGTGCACATTCGACGGGCATCAAGGCTGACTTCTCTGCAGAATGGAGGCTGCTTGGACCGGTGACTTGAGTCGCATCAAGGCTTTGACCGTTGAGGCCTGCGGTCCCGAAAACAATCAGCCGCCTTTGAAGATTGCCATTACCGACAACTTTGGAAACTCTCCGTTTTCCGTCGCATTTCTCCAGGGCCACCAAGACGTGGCTAAGGCTATCCTTGAGATTGTCAAGGCCCAATGGTCGCCCCCAGAGGGCGAGCAGGTCCGATTCAGGATAGGGAACGACGACGAGGGATACGACGACGAGGCTTCCGACGGCAACCCACGGCTTGTGCCCGAGAAGATGCATAGAAGCTTCACCATGGAAGACATTGGCAAAGTCTCCATGCTGGTGGAATCTCACGTCAGACCGCTGGAAGTTCTCTGCAGGCCCGCTCCGAGCTTCTTGGTCGACAAGGGGAAAGTCGTCAAAGAGTTTGACAGCAGAAGCATGTTTCTGCATGCGCTTGACACGGATGATGGCTCGAGGCTCCATTTCTTGCTAGACATGGTCCAGCTCTTTTCCGAAAAAGAAGAAAAAGACGACGACTCGAGCGAAACCTTCACCCTTTCGGAGTTCGATTTCACGTGGGCGCTTGCGAACGGAAAGGTTCAGCTGCTTGGCCCTCTCATCAAGAGCATCGGCGCTGGAATACCGATCGACGATTTGGTCCAGAAGAGCGGTGTTGAAATCAAGCACAAGCCACGGTATTACCAGGGCTTGACGGTTTACGGAGCCAAGAGGTACGATGATTGACTGGCCTGTTTATCCCTTGAAGCCCACTGCTGACTGCGGCCCTACAGAAGAAGCTGGGCGACTGCCGGTCGAAATACAGTCGCCAGGACGACGGGGCTGAAAACACCGCCGCTCTTGCGTGCTGCCCTCGGCGCATCTTTGGAAAGCGTCGAGTTCTTCTTGAGCGACACGCCTCAAAGACTGTACAGCGAGTTTGGCAAGTCCAAGGCGGCCCGTCAAGATTCCAGGCTCAGCCATCTGGAAGAAGGGTCGGGAGGCTTTGATGGGGCGATTTCCAGATGGCTTGGTGCCGGCAGTAGGTTTCACTGTGCCTCGCGTTTGATGAGACCCCGGCTCACCATGGATACAGATGACTTGGTGATACACTGTGCCGTCATGAGCGAGTCAACTGCAGAGTCACAGCGGCTTCTCGAGTACCTCGTGCTAGCTCGCCCCGAAAGTATCGAGAAGAAGACGGTCGAGGGAGAGACGCCCTTGATGCTTGCATGCAGGCTCGGCCGCGTTGCGCACGTCAAGGTGCTCCTCGCCGCAGACGCTGACCAGTCGATCCGGAACAAAAAGGGCGAGAACCTCATTCACGCGGCACTCTGGGGCAATCCCACGGCCTCACAAGCGAAGCCTCTGTTGGAACTGCTCGATGCAGACCTGCGACGACACTTATTCAAGCAGCGCAAGAGCCTAGGGGAGAACGGCACGACGCCCCTACACAGCTGGATCTCGCAGGTTTGCGGCCTGAATGCTGCCGTGGACAGCCTCCAAGTGTTCCCCTGCGGCCCCAAGTTCGCGCCGCGTCCCAATGCCTATCGCAGCCGGGGGCTCGTGGTGGAGATGGCAAAGCTCTTGTTGGGCTACTCGGGGGGCGAGGAACTGGGCATGCTCAATGGCGCTGGCGAGACTTGCCTGCACACGGCGGTCAAGCGCGACGAGATTTCCCTTGTCAAGGTCCTTGTCGACTTTGAGCCTCGGCTGTTGCTTCGCGAGAATGCAGTCGGCCGCACGCCTGCTGAGCTCGCGCATGACCAGCTGCAAAGTCAAATATTTGAGAGGCCCACGCAACAGTACAGCAGCATGCAGCAGAACAGGTTGCAGCGACTTCCGCGCCAGTCGCCTGGCGAATTTGTCGACAAGGCCATGTTCAGGAGCAAGTCGATCCGGGAACTCAGGTCTGGGATAGAGTCTCTGGGGCTCAGCGGCGACTATGGCGTCGAGGCTGTTGGGCCCATCTCGTTTGCCCTGGGCTGTGGAGAAGGGTGGCCTGGGTCGTACTTGTCCTCTGCCGACTTGAAGAAGATTAACTGGGACCTGTGCTCGACTGCTCTGGCAAAGCGGCCCGGCAGGCGCAGATTGGTGAGTCTGAACGAGGCCAACGACGTTGCCAGGCGGTTGAGCGAGAGGCACACGGGGTCGCGGTACTTGAGCGCCGGGCCTCGCGACGACGAGAACGACCGGGACGACGACGATGATACGCGCTATTTCGTCATCCGGGCGCTGCGGAGCCACCTACGCGGGGCCTGGAACTTTTCTCCTTGAGAGGGGGATGCTGGACATGCCGGAGAAGGACGCCGGAGGGCCTGAGTAGGTCTCGACACGTCATTCACAATCGGAGAGCAGTTGGAGCCGTTTGTCTGTATAACTCATCAAAGCGCCAGAGCCGGTAGGCCGTCGCCCTCAGCTCCCTATATTTCTTAGACAGAGAGAGAGAAGGACATACAGGGAGACAACAACTAAGCAGACAGCAAGATTGCCGGTAGTTGGTCGATCTTGTAACCGACGGGGAGACTAAAGGAAATCAACACATCCATAGATACGGCTATTCACATCAACCCCCTCAACGCCTACACAAAGGCATGCAGAGAAGTCTGGGGCTGTGGTCAAGGAAAAAGCCGGGTCGTGGGACTCGGCTCACACATCCCTGACATATCCTCATAATGATCCTTTAGGATTGCCGCTGTTATTCTTGATCTTATTTTTATACTGCACATGGCGAGAAACTGGACCTCTTCTTCTTCAACTCGCACCACGCCAGTCCAGTCCATAAAGCATCCTCCGACTTCTCGATAACCACTGGCCCATCGACACAAGTCTCGGCCTCGCTCACGACACGTACACAGTGGCCTGCGGCGCGCCGTCTCCCCAGATGCCCACGACAGCCATGGCAAATCCAAGCGCGGCAAGCCCCGTCCGGACCGCGTAGCCCCTGGCAAGGCTCTCCACCTCGACCCTGACCTCCTCGCCATTCATGTCCTCAATCTCTGACTCGCTCGCGGGTTCGCTGTGCACATCGCCCAGCACCTCGTAGCTCGCCTCCATCCTGCCGCGAGCAGGTGCCTTATTGGCGGTCGGCTTGGCTGCGGAGCGTGACGCTGGGCTTGGCAGGAGACGAGGCACTGCCGTGGAGAGGACGGCAAGAAGTGATGTGTAGACGAGGTACGGGTGACGGGCCGAGCGGGGGGAGAGGGCGAATGAGAGGAACAGGGGGGCCGAGGCGAGGACCGTGAGGGCGTAGACGGGGACTCCCAAGCTTTCCCGCAAGGACGACACAACTTGGGATGCGGAGACGGACGAAGACAGCTGGAGAAGGCTTGGGAGCGTGAGGGTCGAGACGGTGTAAGAGACGCCCTAGACGGTTGCACCATGGTCAGCCGCGAAAAGAGCACAGCTCGATGGAAGCTCTCCGGGGAGACAAGGACGCACCGTCAGCAGGCCCAGGGACACGGTGCCCACGAACTTGAGGACCCCAACCGCCCTTGCGCCGGCGCACACCATGGCTGGTGGTTGGTGGTGGTGCTACTGTGGTGATTCGGAAGACAATGGTCCTGCGACTGCTCGCAAGTGTGAAGTATTCAAACAGTGCGATACGGCACGCGGCGAGTCTCGACGATGGGGGAGAAGCAGGCAGACAGGAGGGGAGGGGGAGAGAGACAGAGAGCAAGCCTGTCTTGGGCCGTAGCGGAGCATCGACGTCGCGAGTTGGCCCCGCCCCCATTTGATTTGTAGCTTAGCTCATCCGACGTGGGCCCGACGCCTAGGCTTATCGACACCCTCTTATCGCTTCTCCTCATCAAATGTTTTTTTTCACCTCTCCTTCCCTCTCCCCCCTCCTCCCTCTCCTCCACCCAATGCCTTCATTCCGTGCGGCCGCCAAGCTGCCAAACCCCGTCAACTGTAAGCCGTCCGCTGCCACTCCCTCCACACAACAACACACCCCCCCAATCTTGCATGATGAATCATTTTTCTACAACCCCAAAGAAAATCACAGGAAGAGCCGTCTTAGACGCCCCTCGGGCAACTCCCCGCACAGCCCCGGCCGTCGACTTCTGTCTAGGCAGGAAGCTGTGCGGTGCCCCTTGGCTTGGCTTCGACTAGGACTCCGGCTCCGGGTCGATCCCGTCGCCGACACCGGGTTGTCTGCATCGTCATATGCACGACTCTCCGGGGCGAACGCGGATCCCCGGCTGCTGGCCTGTCGGAGCCGGTGGGGGGAGTGGTGCTTATAACGCGGGTTTCTGATATCGAGATTGTTGGCGACAACTCTTTTGTCGTTGCGCTGGGCGCAACCTTGGACGTGGACATGAACCAAGTGCTGACCTTGACAAGACAGACTCATCTAGGTCTGCCGTCTTGCCCGAGAGAGAGCCCCGGTTCCACTTGGCACGTATTTTAGTCGGCTTCTAGCATCACGCAACGAGCTCAGCTCTTACAATATACCACCCCACGATTTTCCCCGTATGCCATGCACGCGTGCTCCAAAACGCCATTGAACCACGTGTAGCCAAGCCAGTCAGTAGTCGTGCATTTACTCGTCGCTGTCGCTTTCCATCAGTCGCCGACGGACCCGACCCGCCCTTCTCGGTTGACCGTTCCTCGCCTCGGTTTCTGACTCTTCGCTCCTGTTGCCTTGCCTCGACGCCCGCGGCGTGCCGACCAGCGCCGCCAGGTCGGGAATCCCCTCGCTTTCCTGGCTTGCAGGAAACCTGGATGGCTCAAAGAATGGCTTGTCTGCCCGGCCCCTAGGGGTGCTGGTGCTCCGGCTGGTGGCGGACATGGGCGACGTGGCTTGCGGGTCTAGCATACTCGATGTCGCCTGGTTATCCCCCACGACAAAGTCCAGCAGGTCCGCTCCTGAGTCCGAGTCGCTAATCGCCATGAGATCGCTATCCCGTTCGCAGTCATCTCCCACCTCGTCGCTGTTGATGGCCCCCGCCTTCTTCCGCTGTTCCTCTCGTGCCTTGCCCTTGGGTTTGCGTCCACGCCCGGGCTGGTCCTTGCGCCGTTTAGGAACTACCTCTTCTTCCTCCTCCGAGCCCGTCTGTTCTGATTCCAGGGAGGCCGTGATTTGCGACATCTTCCTCTTCCGCCGAGGCCCGTCGCTCTTGTTCCCACGGGCTGACCCTTTCTCGCGTGCAGCTTGCTTCTTGGTCGTAGGGGGTGACTGAGCCGTGTCCTCGCTCTCCTCTTCCCCGTCCGAGCGCACAAAGGGCCTGACAGGAATCTCCCGGTAGTCACTCCCGTCCACCTCCCGGCAAGGCCTCACCAGGCTGTCGGGGCTCAGGCCCATTCTGCCTAGGGCCTTGACGCATCGCCGCGTATGGATGCCGTGCTTCACCCTGACGACTGGCTGCAGTCGCCTCTGCAGGTGCGGATGCGAGACCATGCTAGGCATGTCCGTCTCCTCAACCACGCTATGGTTGAAGGGCAGGTCGCGATATGACCGGTTTAGCTCCTGGAGGTCCTCGCTGGTGAGCAACACCTTGTCCAAGTCGGGCACGTCGGCGAGGTGCTCAAGTTCTGCGTCTGGCCGCCGCTTGGCCAGACCTGTTTTCGGCGGCTTCATCAAGCGCGCCACTGATTGGAAGCCCGTCTCCACGCCATCGGGCATATGAAATTTCTTGGGTGGCTTCTTCTTGCCCGCTGGCACGCGACGCTTCTTGGGCTCCGGCAAGGACTGGTCCTGGGAATTCTCCACCGGAATGTCTACGTGTCGCTTGTCCACCTCGGGGCGGGCGTCTCTTGGAAGAATGCGCGTCGAGAGGTCGAAGCGAAAGTTGAACCGGCTCCCCTCGCAGATGAGGCTTTGCATCTTCTCGTAGCTGTCCTTGGACTTGGCAAACTGGTCTTCCTCCTTCCCCCTCATCAGGAGAAGAGTAATGTTGCCTGCTCGTTTTCGGCCAGTTCGTCCCATTCGCTGCAGCATCCGTATTGGTGACGCCGATGCGTCATAGCAGACGATGAGGTCGACTTGTCCAATGTCCAAACCCTCTTCGCCGATCGAGGTGGCGACAAGGACGTTAAAGTCCCCCTTCTTGAACATTTCAATGGTCTGAATCTGCTGTGCCTGTTTCATGCCTTCGCCGCGCTTGCCATCTGCCTGCCCGACAAAGACGCTAGCTTTGATGAGCGGCCGGTGCTTGTTGAGCATGCGCACGATGTCCTCTGCTGAGTCGCGATACTCGCTGAATACGATGACGCGAGTCGCTGAGCCTTCGCCCATGTCCATGAAGTGGTTCAGCACGACATCTGCCAGTGCCGTCAACTTGGGATGGCCAACGAAGCCGTCCATTTTGAGCCACGTTGAGACCGTATTCATCATCTTCTGGAAGCTGGGGTGTTCGACGAGCTGTCGCTTGTACTTCGATCCCTTCTCCCCTCTTCCCTCTTGTTCGCTGCGGAAGTCGACCATGTTGTCGTAAAATGGTTTGATGCCGTGGAAGTTGAGGAGCTTAATGGAGTGGGCAAGACCGGTCAGGACACTGAAGATGGCCCGCATCATGAACTGGACGCCCTGATTCACGTGTTGGCCCCGCGTGGCAAACCACTCCTTCTGCACCTGCATCAGGCCGTAAGTCGTCAGCGCCATGGGATTGCGCCCGTAATAGATGTTCTGCGAGCCCAGCTTGTCCACGAGGGGCTTGAGCGCCTCCGTGAACAGCTCACAAACCAGGTTCATCTCATCCGAGGGGTCGAGGACCATTGGATCGATGTTCCTCTGATGCACGTATTGGCGGATATCGATGGAGTTCTCAGTCCGGATTTCGCAATGAGATATGCCGAGGTTGTCGATGACTTCTTGCACAGTCTCAATCTTGGAGCCCGGCGTCGCAGTCAGGGCCAAGACACGGAAGCTCTTTGAGAAGCGGCGGATGAGTTTGGTCACCTTTGCGTATGCATACTCCCCCACGGCGCGATGCGCCTCGTCGACGACCAGAAGGGCTATGCTCTTCGGGTCAGCGTAGCCATGGGAAAGGTCGTTGAGTAGGGTTTGAGGTGTCATGAAGAAGACCCGTTTCTTCGCCCACTCGTCCACGCGCAATGCCGGCGGGATGTCTCCCGTCAGAAGCGTGGTCTGGGAGCGCGGAATCCCCGCAACCTTGTAACAGGCATCAACCTGCTGTGCCACTAGGGGCTTGGTTGGGGCCACGAAGACTAGCTTGGCTGACTTTGTCCATCTGTAAAAGTTCAACATGACCGTGGCCGCGATAAAGGTCTTGCCCAGTCCTGTCGGCAAGGCCACGAGCGTGTTGTTGAACAAGCTGTTCTTGACAATGCTGAACTGGTAATCCCGGGCGGCTCCAAGATTCATCGGATATACCCAAGTCTTCATGGCGTCTTGGTCAAGTTCATGATGGCTTGGCTCCTCACGCGGCAGCCCGGCTCGAAAGACAGGCGAGGTCGTCGACACGGACTGCTGCGAAGGTTCCTGAGCGACTTCGGTGCCCCACAGGGTCGTTTGCCGATAGGTTGAAGAGTCGACGCGCTTAAAGCCCCTATTCGTAGCCGGGCCGTTGGACTCTCCTCCCCTGGGGGGCGCATTCCGCGACCGCTGCTCGGCGGGTTCCGGTGACGAAAAGGCATCGGATGGCAGGTTTTGGAGCTCCAGAGCCGCGACGGACGCGGTAGCTTGCGGGGAAATAGGTATACGGTGTTCCTTGGACGTTTCCAGTGGGTGTGAACGAGCGAGCTGACCCCCGCGAGACGACGACGCCTGGTCAAGAACAGCGAGAAAATCCTCGTCTGCGAGATCATCGTCAAATTCGTCCGGGTCCATGGCTGAGGCGTGTTGGGGGCACGCAATAGAGACAAACGTGAACGGCTTTTCCCGGGGCTAGCCCCTCACGTGAGGCTCATGCCGAGGTCTCGCGGCAAGTAGTGTAGCGACGCTGCTTGTGTCTGAAGTGTATGTACGCGGATGCGTGCCGAGCGTGGATGGGCCGACGCGAAGCTGATGCCGGGTCACGTGAGGTTATTTGGAGATGCAAATTGTGAGTACGTAATGTTTTAGCGCTTTGATGACTTGACACCACTACCCCACTTGGAAGTGTACATATGTACCCGTTAGGCAGGTGAGTCACACACACACGCCTTTTTGCCTCTTTCAACATTCAACACGAAAAACAACAACAATCACGCTGCAAAGCCGAGCTGTGCGGCCCAAACCCGGCATCTTCCCAAGCACCCCAAGCACCTGTGCCAATCCGTCTATCCACAATTTGCACTTTCTACGAACCAAGATGGCTCGGGGAAAAACGTCTAGATCCGCTCGAAGCTCAGCACGAGCCAGCACAAGAGGCGGCATCACAAAGCGCAAGGCATCTTCAAGGATTGACGGTGATGGAGATCTGGACATGGATGGGGCGAACAAGCGGCCCAACAGAGCAGCAAACGGGGACTCAAGCGGGCCGAGAACCCGGGCGACTTCGCGATCCTTGCCTCCCCAGGTTCAGAGAAACCCTCGCGGCGGGTCGAGGACGGCACAGACCGTGCTGAAGCATCTGAGAGGCGGCGATGGCTCCCTCGCCTCTCGCATCTCAGATACAGCCATGGGCAGGAGGAGGGGTAGAGGGGGCGGGTTGATGTTCCTACGCGTTCGCGGCCTGAGACAGAGCAAAGCTGCGACAAACCAGGACGGAGGTCTGAGTGACCTACTCAGCTTCCTGGAGCGCAAAGCATCCTTCACCACCACAGGAGGTCAAGTTCGGCAAGTCATGATAAAAAAGGTGAGTCTCGGCATTTACGCGCTTCCAGGATGTCGACGTGCGCCGGCCATTTATTCATTTGCCGCAAACCCGTGACATTATAAACCACCTGGATTTCCTCTTAATATCAGTTATTTGCTGACGGCCTACAGTCACACGCCGTGGGCGATTATGTCTTCATAGGGGCGACCAAGGAAGATGCGGAGGAGCTCATCAGACTCAACACTGTCACCTTTGCCGGCATACGGCTGGAGATTGTCGAATCGAGTGAGCAGCTCGGGCACCAGAACAAGGTCACCGAGTCCAAAGAGACACAGGAACTACGCGAAAAACTACGGACAATCCTGGGCCAGCGATATCGCAGTGCCAACAAGCTGCTGAAACTCGATGCCCTCGCAACAGACGCGGAGCTTGTCAACTTGGGCATGTTCGAGACCCGGGAGAGAGCCCTCAAGACGTTTAAAGGGCTCATGGTGATTTGCGACGGGCTCTTTCCCACGATGACGGATAAGGCCAAAGCCATAGAGAGCATCAGCCTTGCCAGCAACAGCATCGACGATGTCTCCCAAGTCGAGTCGGTGGCAACCACGTTTCCGCAGCTCAAGAACCTCGACATGAGTGGCAACCAGATTGCCAACATGCAAGCGCTCGAGCGCTGGAAGGGCAGGTTCAAAGGCCTCGAAACCCTTTACATGACTGGAAATCCAATCCAGGCCACGGATCTCGGCTACCAAGCGACACTTCTGGAGTGGTTCCCGAAGCTGCAGAACATCAACGGGATGCAAGTCCGCACTGCCGAGCAAATCGAGCAGCAAGCTGCAGCATCCAGGCCAAAACCGATTCCACAGAGCGGACCCGACTTCCGCGACGTCAACGGAATCGGCGAGAACTTTATTCTCGAGTTCTTTACGTCCTTTGACCAAGACCGGCAAGCCCTAGCATCCCGGCTCTACGACGAGGGCAGCCAATTCTCCATAGCCGTGGACACGCGATCCGTCAGAAACTCGGATGCGCCGCCGCCTCTACCGTGGTCGTCATATATCAAGGTGTCGCGGAATTTGATCAAGATCACGCACCATAATGCTCGGATGCAGCGCCTCTTTCGAGGCATCAACGTCATCCAGGACATTTGGAAGGGCCTGCCTCTGACAAAGCACCCCAACATCAAGGAGGAACTGAGCAAGTACATTATGGACTGCCACCCACTGCCCGGCCTGGCGGACCCCAACGGACAGCTCCGCGTGGGTGTGGACGGCTTGATTGTCTCTGTGCACGGAGAGTTTGAGGAGTATGACCAAAAGACTGGAGACAGGGGCAAGCGGAGCTTCTCGCGCACCTTTATCCTCGGACCCGGCCAGCCGGGCAAGGGTCCAATTCGGGTGGTAAGCGACATGCTGTCGCTGAGAGCCTACAACCCGCTCCCGAATGTGTTTGCGGCACCGGCCGAGGTGGCGGCGACCGCAAACGACCCTCGCCTGGCAATGATTGCGGAGCTGTCGAAACAGACGGGCATGGTGGCCGAATACTGTGAAATGTGTCTGTCGCAAGTGGAATGGCAGTTTGACAAGGCCATTGCCATTTTCCACGAGAAAAGGGTTTGTTCCCGGCGCCTCGTTGACCCGGTTCGCACCATGCACTAACAAGCGATGAAAGGCCGAACTTCCAGCCGAGGCCTTTTATCCGGCTCCTCAATAGGAGCGGCCAGGAGCTGCAGTTGGGGCTGGCGTCGACGGACGACAAGCTGAGCAGCACGGAGGAAGATGACTGAGAGGGTCAGGAAAGGCCGGGCGACGGCGAGGAGAAAGCCCGGCAACGACGCCTGATGAAACTGGAGTTGTGGCGCTAGAGTAATTGCGATACGTCGCGGCAGGAAATTGACGTGACGGCATACAGTGGTACAAGGTAGGGGGGACTTGACAGATGAGGCCGCTCTCGACAAGGATTGGGCAAGGCGAGGATGGTCCCGGGCGGTTACTCAATGCGATTGACGAAGTATACGGCCGTGGAAGACGAATAGGTCAGACGCGATGAAGGTAGCCCACATGGCCACGAATCAACAAAGAGGCAACCAGGATTTGCAGTTGAGGAGCGAAGCGCCGGACGCTCACGTGGTCGGTGCGGTCTGCGGTGGGATGACAAGAGGGCGATTGGTTAGACAGAGACTTTGGCGCCTTGCCCGTTCCTCGCTGGGCAATGACGGCAGGAGCGAGTCACGGCGGTCGGTAGCGGGTTCAGCGGGTTCATAGGTTGCTTGCTCAGCGCATAAGCGAAAAATAAAGCGATGTTTGTTCATGCTTGCACTGATGAGTGAGTGGTGGGCATGTATTCGTACAGTAGGTACTGTACAAGATGGGCGCACTGCGCGAGGCCAATGGGGTTGCTCCGAGCAATCAGAGGATTTGGTGACTTGTGTGTGATGTGTGACGAGGTGTAGGGAGTCCGCGGCACTGGCTCTGCGAGGCTCGATTGATTGGTCTGGTCGTCGTCGAGGCACAGCACAGTCGTGGGATGATGAGAGACATCACCAACAAGGACGCCATCGATGGATTGGTGGACGGACATCTGCGTCGTGAGCCGACAGCCCGTCCGCTATTGATTAATGCGTTTGCGATCTTTTCGTGCAGTTGGGCCCGTTGCCTACCTATCATGCAATGCGACGTCTTTGACAAAGAGTTTCGGAGAGTCAATTGATCTTAGGGACGAAGCACGGATACGGAGTACAAGATGCTATGGGGGAAAACGCAAGGAGCCTCCCTCCGCACACCTCGTGTCTTATATGTAAGTCGTACATACTACTACATGCACGCAACACAGGGCAGGTGGGATGGCGCGTTTCAGCATGAGCGCAGCCGGTGGGGAGTGCCAGGGGAACGGCTCCCGGGGAGGAGCCAGCCTCGAGCCATTATAGACAAGGGGGTGCTTCAGGCGACGCATCGCAATTTCTGCGTCGCCCTGGTGTTTGCTGTCAAGGACGGACAAGAAGCTTTCTTGTTGGTCTCGGTTGGGTTGTGATTTGAATGCACCAAGTAAAAGAATTGACGTGCTGTCTCGGGCCTCTCTGTGATTGTAACCTGGTTGTGCCGTCCAACGTCCGAGCCATGAGCCGTCATCAGCCAGCGACGGTCGGACGGGGACAGACGAGGGAGGCCAGCCAAGTAATAATAGATAATAATAGTGCCGCAACACAGTGCTGCGCTCGAGTGCCTAGTCCAAAAGCACACTGCTCCGAGGTAGCGTCTGGGTCAGACAATCCATCAATGCAGTCCCCGGTCCTGTATTATTCGTGTCGCACATTGATGCTCGGAGTACGGATACGGAGTACGGAGTAGATATCCGTACGAAGTATGTACATACGAATACAGCAGATGAACCAGAGCCGAAGCAAGCAAGCATAGGTATCCGGGCGCTTTCCACCGCCCGGACTCTTAGGCCATTACTACTACTACTTTTTACAGGTATTACTACGAATACCACCTGCAACATAGGCACGAGGCTCTGCCCCCAGAGACACCAGGAAACGAACAACAGACTCGAGTGGGTGTGGTGCCGGTGTGGGTGGATAAGGCTCGACAGACGATCCCCCTTTCCCGTCACTCACCCGCCTCAGGGGACCGACCAGCGGGGTTGCGCGCCAAGAACGGATGGATTGTACCTTGCGTCTACAGAGTACCCGCCCGACGGGGCACCGCGGCACTAGAATGCGAGGTAGCGCGTTGTCATGCGGGACCTTGTCTGTCGGCGCCCCCAGAGGAACGTGGCCGACGCGCCCTGATTGGTAAGTCGCTCAATGCAATGCGCTCCTGACGGAACACAGCCTGCACCTATTCGTGCCTTAAAAAGACAGAGGCGTGGCAGGTACGGCACAAACATGTCTGACTGACAAACAAAGGGCAATCCTCACCCCGCATTTTACCTACCTCTTCCACTTGGCCTCTTTCTCCTCGCTGTCGATGGGGCAAATGCATTCATCAACAATTCCATGCACGGTCCAGGCATGCTTCTTGGAGCTCTACGGGCCCGTGCCTCCATGTACTCGTACCATCCCCGTGCACTACGACGGTGCCGTCGAGCCCTCTTGATTGGTTCCAGCGGTAAGGAGTAACGTGCCTTCTCCCTGGCGCGTGCTTGTCCACGCGTACCGAGTTACCACAACTCAAGGATCAACTGTACCGTGCCGGTCTTCCCTCGATGCACCGTGCATGCCTCGTGTCCGCGGGCCATTAGGTGGGGAGGCCCCTGCTAGCTCCGCTGCTCCAGGCTTGCCTACAGCGCCATGCACAGTGCCGTCCGTCCCCTCGCTCGGACCCACCGCGCCCACCGTTCATACTCAGACAGGGACTTGGACTCGGGACCTCCCCTCAATCACACCCACAGGGTACTGCCTCATCCGCTTGCCCCCCTCGTCGCCGCTCCCTGCCTTTCGCCTTCTCGCCTCGCCGCTGTCCATCATACTCTCTCCCCCCACGGGCCATCCATACTCGCTGCAACCTTGACTTTTCCGCTCCGACTGACGAATTCATCACGCCTTTTCCCTTTGACGCCTTGTAAAAGGCCTCGCATGCGAACCTTGTCTGGCACGAGACGACCGACGAAACCGTTGTTATTGTTGTTTGTCTCTCCTGAGACTTCTCAACCGCATTTTCGATTCGACGTCGACGACTCATTTCCACGACTGCCATCGCCAGACCCGTCCCCTCTGCCGATTCATCCTTGTTCATCTGGGCCACGGCCATCGTCTCTGCGTCCTCTTATCAACCAACCCGATGCCTTTGCTCGTCTCGCTTGCTGCTTGATCGCACCCTGTCCCTCTCCAAATACGACACGCGCTTCTCCGGGTCGTTGATTCTGCAGCTATAACTTGACAGCCATTCACTTGGACGCGTTGCACGCGCGAGTACACACAGCCAGCCGACATCACGCCTCGCATCTAATTGACGATACCGCCTGCCTCGCAATCACCTCCAGGGCATAATCGACGGTCTAATTTGGCCCATCCCCGATTCGCGCTGCCGCGTCGCCCTTCAACATCAGACAAGCAAGCTCAACTTGTCATCGCGTTCGATCACGGCCATGTCATGAGCAGTTCGACACCGGCACTTGTGTCCATTTAGTACTGAGGTATATCGCACTTCGTCCCCTTGCCTCTGGCATCGGGAGAGGCTGCAAACATGCCAGTCCCGAAGCCTCCGACTTCGTTGGACAACTCATGCTTGGTAATCCACGACAAAACACTGTACTCTTACTCGCCTGAAGCATTCATGTCCATCCCCTTGGACAACGATGCGCAATGGAAAAAACTGGAAATGGGCATCAAGGTGACGGGAGCAGCGTGTGTGGGATCGACACCACCAGACGCCAGCCAAGCCGGCTTCTACGTCGTCGGCGGGAAAGGAGGCTCCGACGACTTTTCGGGCTTGCAGAAATACACATACTCGACGGGCAAGTGGACCCCCATCAAGCTCACCGACCAGGTCACAAACAACCGTCAGGGGCACGCGGCCACGTATATTAGGGCCAATGACGCCATCCTCATGTACGCCGGCCACCAAGACGACAATCGCGGTCCTTCTTCGCACACATTCACCATCGAGATATCCAAGGACTTTACCGTTAGCGGACACGAATCGAGCGCCCCGCCTGCCGTGTCGCCCCTGATGCTCAGCTGGTCCGACGCCGATGCCGCCATGATTACCGGAGGCGGCGATGCGCAAGACGCCAAAGTATGGCTTTTCAACCCTGTCGCTGGCTGGAGAGACTCTGGCGCAAGCTTGAAGGTGCCCCTCGCGGACCGAGCTTCCAAGCGGCTCGCTCTCTTGACTGCAGATGACGGGTCCAAGGTTCTCTACGTGTTCAACATTAGGGAGTCCCCCATTACTGTTGATCGAATTCTTGTGCAGGACGCCAAAGGTGATCCAGTCCACGAATCGTCACCAGTCGAGAGGCGAAGCTTAGTCGACGATATGGCGCCTTCAAAACGCCGCCTGACGTGGGACAAGTGGCCCAAGTACAACTCGACTTTTGCCCCCGAGGGCATGGGACAAGATGTCGCAATGGCACTAGGCGCCAACGGCTTGATAGCGTTCGCGAACAAGGATAGTCTGGAGTTCTTTGACGCAAGGGAAAACAGGTGGATGAACGCCACGGCTATGCTGGGCGAAAAGGAGCAGCAAGTGACGCTGTTTTCCACCGCCACCACCTCGGCGTCCTCCCCTTCAATCACCCCATCGTCTACTTCGGGCACCTCTTCAATAACCCAAACGACCTCGGAGATGGTGGCCAGCTCGAGCGCTGGTGGAGTGTCGGCTAATCAAAACAAGGAAGCGTCCGGTCTAAGCTCCAATGCCATTCTCGGCATCACCCTGGGATGTATCCTGGGCTTGATGGCTCTACTCGGTCTCTTGCTGTTATTACTGCGGCGACGGAAGAGGCGCCGGCAATCGCCGCAAGTCGATGGGGCAGCCGACGAAAAGGACTCGGCAGCCTTCGCCCAGGGCGCAATGCCTGCCAGATCGGCGGCAGGCCAGCTTCGCGGCCATTATCCAAAAGCGTCCCGCGAATCGTGGTCATCAATGGCCATTTTGATGGGTCGCGTGGGCAAAGACCGACCGGGTCTCAATAAGAGGTTGAGCAACGGCACAATTCGAAGCTCTGTCAGCTCACTGCACAAGATTCTCAAGAGCACCATTAGCAAGCCCATTCCGCAATCAGCCACTCAGCCGGTCCTTGTCGGGCAAGACGAAAAAAATGTCGCGTTTGCTCCCGAAGTGGGCAAGCCACGGCCGCGGCCGCGGATATCGCCCGCAGAAGCAAACGACAACACTCGCAGGAGCTCTGGTTGGAATCGCTACTGGTCCGGCGGAAGCGCGCTCCAGATTCTTGGACTGGGACCTGCAAAGAGGAATACGGCTGTCTCGGAGCAAAGTTCTCGTTACTCCGAGGCTGGGAACTCGGTCAAGGTCCGGCAAGACTCGGCCACTGTACCGCCCTTGAACCTGGATGGGCGACCGGAAGTCAGCAATGTCGTCTCTGGCAGTCCAATGGTGTCGCAATTCACTAGTGACGTGCGCTCGGAGGGCTTGTCCGGCAAGATTGTACGACCGGCGTCTCGCACGTCGTCAGGCTACTCTAGTGGCGTACCGGAGAGCATCAACGAGGCTTGGTATCCTACCGAGGCGGGCAACTGGGGCGGCAACCGAATGCCATCGGCCAGCGCCTATACCCCGAGCTACTACTTTGAAGCCTCGGCCCCGAGCGCCGTCATCGGCCGGCCGCTCCCCCCCTCGGGCGTGAGCCAGCAACCTCAGCTTGCCATGGCTGCTACGTCGTCTGATATGAGCTGGCTTAACCTCGGAGATCAATCACGACTATAGATGATGGCGGGGCCCCTCGAAGAGATGCTATGATAGTCCACCCCCTCAACGCGCTCCCCTTCTTTGCTCCTTGTTTGCAGCTGCCTGGCAGAGTTATACCCCAATTCGTTTCGCGAGGCGGCTTGCCTGCCTCTGCTTTCTGTTTTGACGGCGACTGAGCCATCTTGCCGCTATATTTTCTGCGCCCGACTCCGGGAGATTCGGCCAGGGACCGGACTTGACTCATTCCTGTACCGCACCCCTCCCGAGCGACGATGGGCATGGGACGGCGCATCGGTGAAGCGAGGCAATTGATGGCTTCATGAATTGTCTGGTTGGACATATTGGACTCATATTGCGCGTCTTAGGTCCGTCTACCTTTTGTACATTCTAGACATTGACCTGAGCTTGGTCATTTCTCTTCCTTTTGCTTCTCTATACTCGGACGTCGGGCTACCCTTGCGATACCACGACCATGTATTTCCGGGGGTAATTTGCCGGAATTTGGGAGAATGGAGTTAATATGTGGTTGTCAGAGCGAGAATAGCTCAAAAGCCAAGTGGCGGCGGCGGCTTGATGGTGGGATAGGCCAGCGAAGCTGTGGGCAGGATGAGGGGGAGTAAATACACTACAAGCCGACTTTGATGAAGAGGCTCAACTGTAACTTGTAGACGAAGAGAAGACATTTTGTGTTGCAAGGTGAAGGATGGGGGTGCATGACGATGTTTGATTGGGAGCGATGGCTGTGATGGCCCCGTCGGGTGTTGGGATTTATTACATACCTTCGCGCGCCGGGCACACTTAAGAACAGTGGGTGGGTGACCATGTTTAGTACGTATAACGGTTATATGTGGGTCTAACATCGTGTTGTGATTGGTGTAACGGTGTTGCATTACGTATCACGGCGATAAACGCATATAGCTATTATAGCTATATTATAGTGACTAAAGCGTAATAGTCATACCGCGTATAATAGTCACCGTACGTGATAAAATAAGCAGCATTATATAATAGTTATTTAGTTAATAACCGTGCTAGGGGAATAACTATGTTAGGTAAGTATAATACGTATATATATATAACCGTTATACGGCTTAAAGCCCTTTTAGCCGCTTATAACTGTGTTAGCCGCTTATGACCGTGTTGGCCGCTGGTGACCGTGTTGGCCGCGTGACCGTGTTGGGTGTTGGCCGCGGGCGCGGGTACGTATCCCCTTTGCCGCTTAGGTAGTGGGGTTACCTTTATATAGTAAAACAAAGTTGTAAATTTTCAAGAATTAGTAATCAGTAATCGTCCCGCTTGGCCAAGCGGCAAGCGGCGTAGATCGTAGTTCGTAGCTTCGTAGATCCGGGTTCGATTCCCGGTATATAAAAGTTTTTGTCCTTTGCCTCGTGCCTCGTGACCTACAACCCGTGCCGTGCCTCGTAGCCTGTAACGTAACCCGTACCTATACCACGTGACCTGCCGGCCCCGGGCCTAGACCCGGCCCCACAGCCGGCGTCCCGTACCTAGGGCTAAGTACTCTTTATTTAATACTTAAAATAATTATTTTTTTATAACCGTTATATTACATATAACGGTTATATATTTAAAACCGTTTTTTAAGCTATTCTTATCACGCTTATAACACTATTTTATACTATTATAACGATTATAGGCATATAACGGTTAATAGGCGTATAACGGTCACGAATCTAACACTGTTATAGGTCTAATAGAGTTGCAAGACACGTGGCGGGACTAACACGGTTATAGCGCGTATGACGGTCACCCAGCCACTGACAGGAACCCCGCCCGGCGCGCGAAGGTAGATGGACAGCTACTATATACCCGTTGGGACCTAAGAAGCGTCCCTTAGTTCCCAACGGGTACACCCACTGCAAGTACTCCTACTTCGTATTCGTACATACATACGAATACAGTGGTGTTTCTCTAACTTATAAGTAGAAAATGACCGGATGCTGTGCGACGGTAGTATGTATGTACCAAGAGATGTAGTACGTGCTATGTAGGCGCAGTGAGTGAGAGCGGCTCCCGAGTGATGATGGCTTGGTCTAGGGGTGTCTACGAAGTACGAAATGTATGTATGTACCTATGTATATACCTATGCAGGGCATGCAGGTACGAATACGGATGGTATGTACTTCGTATGTAGGTATATATGGATATATGTTCCAATACCCAGTAACTCGTACCTGATAGTCACCTATCTTAGTACCGAGGTATCGTATCTATATGACAGAGTGACATGAATCCCTGCAGAACATGATGAACTGCACTGCACCACACTAACTTATTAAAACTGACGGTTTCGCTTTTCGCTTTATAGTAACTCGTATTCGTATACGGTACTTCGTATGTATGAGGTATGCATGCAAAAAAGGGGTCTAGGCAACAAGTGGTGTCAACCTTTTGTCTCCATCCAAGAGTGTTGCAGGTCCGTTGATTAAAAAAAAAAGGCCGAGGTGGGCAAGCCAATTAGAGGGCCCACTTGCTGCTCCGCGTGACTCGGGCTTCCTTCCTCACGCACAACACACACACAGTCTCTCTCCATTTCCCTCGCACCCACCCCTCCCCCTCCATACATGTGTATGTAAGAGAGCGAGAGAGAGAGAGAGTGCGTGTGTGTGCGAGCACGCCCTCACTCCCGTCAGACCGGATTGTTCACCTTGCCTCTCCTCTCTTGCGCTTCGTCCCGTCTTCTCATAATTTCGCCTTTTTGTCTTTTGCGCAGAAGCTACGAAGTAGCGAATGCGAATCGACAGCATCGGATTGGAGCCGACTTCGGAGAGGATAGGGGATCGCTTCGGGCAAAAGGACGAGGACAAGGGGACACGGGAGAACAGAAAGAGAAAGGGCGAATATCCAGACCTTGGGCCCCGATCTGCCGTGTCGCATCTCTTGTGGCCGACGGACGACCAACCAGAGAACTGGACAGCACCAGAGAACTGGACAGCAGCCTGCGACGACACCTCTCCGCCCCCCCGATCTTCGGCTCGCGCCGTACCCTCGCTCGTCCTCAATCCGCATCCGACGCCCCTCGACGCAGCTGTCCCTTTCCACGCATCCGTCGCCTCGGAAAGGGGGGGGGGGGGGAGCCGACTGACAGTGCGCCCGTCATGTCCTCCTCGGCCGCCTGGCACGGACACGAGGGCCAGCAGTCGGCCGGCCGCGGCCCTGACGACGATGACCTCAACCACTTTCTCAACATGGCCGACGGCATGCACTTTGACCTGCACGCCTTCCACGACGCCGCCCCCGACACCAACCCCCACCAGGCCTTCATGGCCCGCGACCACCACCACCAAGACATGGTCATGTCGGACGCGCACTTACACTCACAGGCAAGCCTTAGCGACGGCCTGCTCCGCCATCACACCCCCGTCATGACAGACGCTCTCGCCTTGCCCGCCTCCATGATGGTCACCTCGGCCCCGGACGGCTCCATCCCCAACATCGACGCCCAGATCCAGTACCTGCAGCGCCAGAAGTTCCACCACCAGCAGCAGCGCCAGCTCCACGAGCAGCGTTCCGCCTTCTTCCACTCAAGTCACCCAGTGTCTCCGACGCCCCAGAGCCTCGGGATGCACCCGCCCGGCAGCAGCCTCTTCTCCTACCCCGACCACGTGCCCCGCCAGGCCGTCTACGCCGGCGGCTACCAACAGCGCATGGCGGAGCAGCGAGACGTAGGTGCCCCGAGTTTGCCTCCTCCTTTCCACGGCCGCTCCCCTCTCGGCCGCTACCCTCTGCCCTCCCCCGTGTGTCTCAAGATAATGAAGAGAGCTTCGCCGCGACTCCAGCTAACCAGTATCCGTCGCCGCAGATGGCCTTTACGCCCCTCATGTCCCCCGCCGTGACGCCTCTGGATCCCAACTTCAGCGTGGAAAACGCCTTCGTCCCCCCATCCTACTTCAGCCCCCTGACCTCTCCCGCCCTCGGCGCCCGGCATGATTCATCGTCGGCCTACGACCACGCCACGCAGTTCAACGACTCCCCCGTCGAGATGGACCTGGAGCCCCCCGCCACGAGCGGTCTCGCCATCAACCAAGACCTGTTGAAAAGGGCAAGGAAAAACAACGCCGCCGTCAAGGCCCGAGGCAAGACGAGTATCAAGAGCTCACCCATCGCCAAACCCCAGCGTCGAAAGACGGGTCCCAACCCGGCCATTGTGTCCCAGGTCTTGAGCGAGGTCGAGGGGCGGAACGTGTGGCCCGGAGACCAGGCGCTGCTGCCCATGGCCGCCGCGTCGGCCGTCGGCCCCGAGGAGAATGCGTCGGTGTCCCCGGAGAACCTGACCGACATGCCTCCGCCTCCGATTCCCAATCGACGCTCCGCTGGGGACTCTCCGCACATTCATCCCCAAAACGGAACCTTGCAGCAACTCCCGCGTCTCTCTTCGACAAGGGAGGACGACGAGGGCAGCCAGCAGCAGCAGCAACCCCATCCAGCGACACCGGCGTCGTTGATGAAGCTGCCTGCCTCGAAAACGAGGAGACCGCCGACAAGCAGCCCGGAGCAGAGCACGGTGACGGACATGTTCGAGTCGCTAGAACTGCCCGAGGCCTTGGCCCATAGGCCCCTGGCGCCCGCCGACAGCCCTTTTATCTCGTCGGGCCCCTTTGCCGAGTCGAGTTCGGCCGTCAAGGCGCCTGCGGCCCAGGCACTGCCCTCGCCCGGCATCAAGTGCCCGGACGGCACGGCGCCGGGCCCGAGCCCGCAGCTGCAGCCCGGCTCATCGGGCCCAAGCGCAAGGAAGACGCCTCAGCTGGGGTCCCGGAACCGGAAACGGTCGACGGGGTCGGTCCACGCTTCGCCCGCGCTTTTGCCCCGGATATCGCCCAACATCAAGCCCCTGCTCCCAGGCACGCCGGGCTTGTCGGCGATTGAAGACACGACGTCGCGGCTGCTCATGTTCAAGTCCAACTACCAAAACATCCTTGAGGGTAACACGGTGCCGGGCGTGTCGTACCCCAGCGAGCTGTCGACCAACCTGACGTCGAAGCGGACGTCGCACAAGATTGCGGAGCAAGGGCGGCGCAACCGCATCAACATGGCGCTGCAGGTCATGGCCGGCCTCCTCCCCGACCAGCAAGACGCCGAGGCCCGGGAGGAGGCGGAGAAGAAGGACGGGGGGAAGCAAGGCAACGTGCCCAACAGCAAGGCCAGCGTGGTGGAAAACGCAATTGTGCACATGCAGAAGCTGCAGAAGGAGAACGGTGACCTGAAGCAGCAGGTTGAAGATCTCAAGAGTCAGCTCGAGAGGATGAAGCAGTCAGCGACTGACTCTCCAACAACGTCTTCGACTACGCCGGATACATGGCCCGGACAGGGCCACTACGACAGACGACGAGGAGAGGGGGGGGAGAATGGCTGATGTCGCGGCGTGCCTTGCCGCAATTTACCCAAGGCGACTGGCACTGGAGGAGGCAAGATTGGACAGGGGGGGAGGAGTTTTGTATGGCTGGACAAGTACCAGTCGCGACGATGGAATGCGGGAGTTTGGAAGGCAACTGGGCCTCGACATGGACAGACATGAAGTGTAGAGGGAGCATGTCAGGGGGGGGCGAGGAGATGAAGCATCTATCTACGAATATCTGTAGGAGATTACCCCACGCAAGACGAAGAAGACGAAGAGGAGAATAATGGAAACTCCCTACTCCCTCAACTCCCTCCTTCCAGGAGGGGGGGGGACAGCGACGGGCTAGGTAGGTATCTTTTCTCTTGGCCTTGGCTGGGCTTTTGGCCAGTCCCCCCCGAGTAATCATTGGCGCCATGACTGAGGTGCGGCGTCGTGGGGCTGAGCCAAAACATCGACGTCGAGCTGCTCCATGACGTCGAGGACGAGCTTGATGCTGTCCAAGAAGGAATTTACAGCGACGCGCAGCATGCGGTTCGTGGCGGCGTTGAAGTCGACGCACAGTAGCGTCTGGGCCGAGTCGAGGGAGAGGCTGCGCTGGACGAGGGGGGAGAGCTCGGGGTCGACGCTCAGGGCCTCGAGGGCGGTGGAGGCGAGCCTCGGGTCGGGGAGGGGGATGCGCAGGGCTCTGTGAAGGGGGCCCAAGGCCGGCGGGTTAGTCGGCGGAGCGAAGGCGGGTGCGGGAGGGAGCGAACATGCATGGAGCAGGGGAAGCGAGCATGGGCAGTGGTGGTGGCCATTATGGCAGCGGTCGCCGGGGCATGTCGATGGCGACGGTGGCGATGGTGGCGATGGCGGTGCGAAGGGCGCGACCAGCGGCGGCGGCGGAGTCGACGAGATGAGGGAGAAGAGAGGAATGACGGTGTTGATGATGATGGATGTTGTCGCGAGGATTTTCTTTTCGGGGCGGGTACGAATAGTACCAGGTACTAGCATCGGCATGTACATAATGTATGTGTACGTAAGCAGCATTCACTGGGGAGTGTTTTGACGACCCCAACGGTTCTAGATGGCTACCTACATACATAGGTAACTTATTAGTAGATGGCACCGGGGACGGCGCGCTAGAGCGTCAAGTTGGAGGCGGAGACATGCGACCGCAAGGGGAGGTCAAAGGGTTGCGGGCTCGTGTTGCTGTTGCCCTGGACGACGGCGACGGCCCGCTATTTTCTGCGACCGGGCGGGCGGGGCTGCAAGAATAACAGACGACAGGACTGCGGGCCGCCTGTACAAAAACAAGCTCCGACGACGGCCAGGGGCGTCTGTTTGTGTCCCGTCCCGTTGCATCGCATCGCATCGCATCGTTTCCCTCGAGTATCGTCATCATCCGTTTATCGTCATCACTCCGTTGCCAGCAGCCCCATCAGCATCATCATCCGCAGCAGCAGCAACAATAGCCAGCGCCTGGTCAATCGCAATCGCTCGCAGCACCGGCACCCGCCAGCCGAGCGAGCTCCTGCCGCTCCTGGGCCTCGTCTCTCCAGCCCTCCCCCTCTTCTCTCTCCAGCCAAACGAAACGTCTCGGCAACACCCAGCTCTGAGCCAGCACAGGGCCACAGAGGAGCGGAGCAATGGCCCCTTCCTCGCGGCACTCCCAAAACGTGGGCCAAATCATCGAATACATTCCCGGTATGTGGCTCTCTCTCCTGACCGCCTCCGTCTGGCCTCTGACGCGACGGCGACGACGTCCAGACCGCCTCTATCTCGCCTCGTACGTCCGCCCGCCCACGGCCGAAACCTTGTTCCCCGGCGCCGAGTCGTCGCCCAGGAAGCGCTCGTCGCGCGCGCCCGCCGCCGCCTCGCTGCCCTCGTCGCGCGGCCCGCCCTGCTACTTCACCGTCGACGATAGCCTCCTGTACAACGCCTTCCACCACGACTTTGGCCCGCTGCACATTGGCCACCTGTACCGCTTCGCCATCCGCTTCCACGACATCCTCGGCGCAAAGGAGAACAAGGACCGCCCCGTCGTCTTCTGGAGCGCCGCCGACCCCAGGAGTGAGTGCCCGTCCCCTCGAGTGCCGCGAGACGACTCTGGGTCGGTCGGCTAACCGCTTGTTTGCTCGTCGCCCCAGGCCGCGCCAACGCCGCCTGCATGCTGGCCTGCTACATGGTGCTGATCCAGAACTGGCCGCCGCACCTCGCCCTCTCGCCCATCGCCCAAGTCGACCCGCCGCTGATGCCCTTTCGCGACGCCGGCTACAGCCAGGCCGACTACGGCATCAGCGTCCAGGACGTCGTCTACGGCGTCTGGAAGGCAAAGGAGGAAAAGTGCTGCGACCTCGACAACTTCGACCTCGAAATGTACGAGAGGTACGAGCGCGTCGAGCACGGCGACTTCAACTGGGTCACGCCGCACTTCCTGGCCTTTGCCTCGCCCCAGCACGCGCCCGCCGTCAAGATGCCCGACACGTCGGACCTCTACGCCGCCCTCCCCCGCGACCTCGACGCCGTCGACGCCCACCCGACGCTGCCGCAGCCCTTCAAGAACGTGCTCTGCCACTTCTCCGACAAGAACATTGGCCTCGTCGTCCGCCTCAACTCGCCCCTCTACTCGCCCTCGTACTTTGAGGCCCTCGGCATCCGACACCTCGACATGATCTTTGACGACGGCACCTGCCCGCCGCTCTCGACGGTCCGCAAGTTCATCCGCCTGGCCCACGAGACCATCACGGTCCGCAAAAAGGCCATCGCCGTCCACTGCAAGGCCGGCCTCGGCCGCACCGGCTGCCTCATCGGCGCCTACCTGATATACCGCCACGGCTTCACCGCCAACGAGGTCATCTCCTTTATGCGCTTCATGCGCCCGGGCATGGTCGTCGGGCCCCAGCAGCACTGGCTGCACCTGAACCAGGGCACCTTTAGGGAGTGGTGGGTCGAGGAGCGCGTCGAGCGCCGCCTTCGCAAGGAAATGGCGGCCGCCAACCCCGTGCCCAGCACCCCGATCCGCGCCATGCAGAAGACGTCGCTGCGCCACGGGCCCGTGTCGACGCCGCCGAACCCCCGGAGCCCCTCGAACCGCACCCCGCTGAGCGAGGTGGACCACGAGCGCAACAAGGTGGGCGCCCAGGACGACTACCTGCCCGCCCCGACGCCCGGCCAGCCGCGCAAGACGACGCGCCTCGACCGCCACCATCCCTACCAGCGCTCCACGTCGTTCCAGACCACGCTGGACGAGGGGCACACGGTCGAGCAGGAGACGGAGATTATAACGATGCACCGCCGCTCGCAGGACGCCGGGTCCGACGAGGAGATTCACCTGAGGATGCGCAGCCACCGCAAGCCTTTGCAGTCGCCCGCCCGCCCCGACAGGACGCGGTCCGTCAGCCACACCACGTCGACGTTGCGCCTCATCGACAACGACTCGTCGCGCGACGTCGAGAACATTGGCTCGGGGCGCGCAAAGCACCCGGAGCACGTGGCGAGCACGCCCAGCGTCTTGACGAGGGTCCGCGGCAGCAGGCGCGCGGGGCCCGAGTCGCCGCTGCGAGCAAAGGACCACGCCGCCGGCGTCCGCAAGACGAGCGGCCGCGTCGGCAGCGCCAGCACCGCCTCGTCGGCCACGGCCCGCAAGGTGTCTGGATCATAGGGCGCCAGTCCCCTGCGCAGCTGTCGCTGACTGACGACATGATGACGAGGATTCCACTTGGCGAGAGAGAGGGGGGAGAGGCATGGTGACGGGACAGACGCAGAAGCAGATGCCTGAGACGCCAAGGGGCTTTCTTGGGCTGCGAGAATCATTTTTTGCCCTCTTTTTTTTTTTTTTCCTTTCCCTCTCTTTTTCTATCCTCATTCTAACGATGATGAAGACTCACGTACTGTTTTAGCTCTCTTCTGGTGCCAAGGCGGGAGGGAGGGAGTCGGGCTCTGCCATGCATACATGGGGCGTTTGAAGCGAGTTGACGCGATGATGGACGACGACGTGCAAATGGGAATCTTTGACTTTTTGGGTTTCCTCTCTTGCACTTACTTGGTGATGTGTCATGAGTCAGTCTCCCCGAATCACATCACGTGCCCAGACAACGCGCTGTCTGGCTTCGCGCTGTCTGGCTTCCTCGCTGTCTGGCTTCCGGCTGCCCATCCGTGGAGTCGTCGCGCACGCAGTCAGTGCCCGTCTTCGCGCCGCCTTCTACGAGCTGCCCGTCTTGGACCGGGTTCATCTCTTCTCTTGCCGCGCTCTTCCTCTACTCCCACGAGCCAAACTAGTTACACGCGACGCGCATGCCCCCATGCAGACTCCCGACGACGTCGCCCCCGTCCCGTCCCTTTTGTTTCCCTCTCCTTCAAGCTCAACACTTGCCCTTTTCTATAGCGGTGCAGAAAATGGCCGCCAGATTCCGTCACCGACGTGCGCATCGTCCTGTTCCCTCGTGGCGCTGCTCAACACGGTTGCTTCCCGATGCAGTCGAGACGAGCTCTGAAATTCCCTTTTCGGCGCATGAGAGGATCCGGCTCCCGTCGCCCCCAAGTCCTCAATAGACCTTCTTCTTCTCGTCGATGCTGAACTGGCCAGGGCCGCTGTTGACCAGCAGCAAGAGGCCACCGACAATGGAGAGAATCTGGAAGAAGTCGTACTTGGCAAAGTCCTTCTGGGGGTGGTGCTCGTGAAGCTGAAACAGCGTTAGCGGCGTCTCGGCCGAGCGTCCCGTGCGGCGAGTCGGGGCATGCTTACCGTCCAAAAGTTGTTGACCAAGAGGTTAAAGATGCTGAGAATCACCACCAGGAGGATGGCACTAAACTTGGCCTTGAAGCCGACGACGACCATGATGCAGGCGCCCGCACCCATGATGCAGACAATGACGCGCCAGATGGACCATGAGCCGCTAAAGACGAAGCCGACAAAGAGGAAGATGAGCAGCACACGCCCGGCGAACTGAAAGTACATCTTGCGATCCTTTTCGTCAATCTGCGGCAGTCCGGCAAACGCCTTGGTCTTGCGGACCCACGAGTCGGACAGGACCATGATGAGGCCGCCCATGACGGACAGGTTTCGCAGGAAGAAGTTGAGATCAAAGATGAGGCCGTAGCCAAGAGCCTGGGTGACGACGACGCCAATGAGGCCGGCAACTGCGTAGTCGGAGTGCTTCCTGATGATGACGAGAGTGGAGCAGGAAATCATGGCGAGGACGTTGACGACCAAAAAGACGTGCGTGATGCCGCTGGGGACTGGCCCAGTTGTCAGCGTATGAGGACATGGCACAGGTCGCGGATTCAGCTCTTACTGTGTCGATAGTCGCGGAGGTAGAGCAGTTGGTCGCCCCATTGCGTCACGATGCGGAGTGCATCCTCCAGAAACGTGACGACAATCAGAAACCGGCCAATGGCTGGGAGATAGCTAGAGCAGGGGAGACGGGCCGTCATCAGCATTCATTTAGCACACGCGGGTGCCACGAGCTCGCGCACGGGCCACTCACGGCTTGATGGGCTCGCTGAAGCTGTCCATGAAGTCCTCGACCTTGCTGGTGTATGGGCGGATCTGGTCGAGAATATTGCCATCGGAAGCTTCCGGCTGGGTGGCGCCGTACGGCGCAGGGCCGCCGACGCCGTAGCCCGAAGGACCGCGGTGGGACATGATGCAAAACAAGGCTCTGCTGCTGCTGCTTCTCGGGCGAAGCACGTCTGGCTGGCTGCGAACGCACTCGTCGGGCAGTCGTGTCCTCAGCTCGGTGGCGGCGACGACAGCCAGGTCGTGTTCGTCGACGACGAGTACTGGCGAGGCTCAGTAGGTGGACGGACGGGAGTGGCGAATATGAGTCGCAGGAGAAGGGCGCGGGCGACTGGCGGCGCGATAAAGGCTTGAGGGAGCTGCAGCTGCAGGACGGCGAGGAGTGAGGGGGGGGAGGCGGAGGCCGAGGTGGAGCAGACGATGGAGGGAGAAGAGGACAGCAGGGCGAAAAGAAGCACAGTGACCGAAGTCAACTAAACGTTTTTTGGCGACGGTGAGGTAAGACGGGGCCCAGCCAACTACGTATGACCTCGGTGACGGCGCCACACAACTTACAACTGTGTCCTTTCGAGTCCCCCGGGATTCTGATGCCGAGGCCCGCTTTTCTTCAAAGGCACGGAGTACTTCGTACGTACCTGCCGCGTTCCCCCGCCATCCCGTCATCACCCCCGCCATCTGCTGGCCCGTTCCTCAGCCTCCTGGAGGACAGGCGGGCTAGCGAGACGACGAGTTTGAATTCCCTTTTTCGGAAAGCCTACAAAGCCTTTGGACGCTCACCAACGTCGGGCCCGTCTTTGCCGACAAGGTCACCCTTTGCGTTACTCTTCTCCAAACGCCACCAAGTGCTATTTCCTCTCTCCCCCGTCCCGTCTGCCCAGTGCTGGCCAAGTCCTGCCGGTGGAAACGTGAGCTCTTGTCGCCCGGACAGGCTGACCGGAGCCGCCACCGGCATCCGATCTTGGGTAACCTCGTACGAGCCATCAAGCATGTGCCTGCCGACGGCTTGAGACACCTGCCCTGTCGTGCGAGACAGCGTTTTACTCCAGGCCGTCACGTCACCCCTGGGAAACGGTTATACGCGCCACCAGTTCCCATGCATTTTTCATGCATTTCCGGGGACCCGACAAGGCGTCTCTTCCTCGTCCCAAAGTCATCACATCAACCGCCACCGTTATCCGGGCATTCTTGGCGGCTCGTCTAGAATCCTGAGGCCCCCCCTGTCGTCGTACTCGACCCTGCCTTGGTCCACCGCCAGTCGCATTTCTTGTCGTAGAACCGTCCGCTCGCCACTTGTCGGTTCCCACTCCCATCCCTCACGCATCCACATCCATCGCAGAAAAGCTCGTAGCTCCTTGTCCTGGGGCATCACTCTCATCCACTCGGGCTGAAACTCTGGCTCTCGTCCCTTGCCGTTCCAGTCTTGAGCTCGACCCAGAAGCTGGTCGCGGCAGAAGATTCGCCAACTATCCAGTGTGTACTTGCCTTGGGTCATGTGTCCAATTTCCCAAGCCTCAGGGTCGTCCACGTCGTTCTCGCCTGTGAGCGGTCCATCGTCGGGCATTTGAGAGCAGCTCCTCACAGCTGCAAGTGGTGGAGCGACGTCCCGCTTGTCGTATTTCCTGACTCTGTATCTAACGTCTGGCCGAGGGGGGTTGTCAAGGAAGGCCGTGGCATATTTCTGTACGTAAGCGACACGGACCACAGCGAGCCCCAAGTGGCGAATCATTTCGGATAGTTCTTGCGCGTTGGCCGGATCGGCGAGCTGCGAAGGCGTGGGGAATCTGTCTTTGACTGAGCCAAAGGTCGGAATGGCGAGCTGACCGCTGGTTTTGATCAGAAAGGTGACGGCGATGAGCAGCCAGAAAGGCTCGTGCGCCAGCTCTTCTTGGATGATGCCGAAACGGGAACATGACAGAGGCGGAAAGGGAACACACGACACCGTTCCAGGCCGAGGTCGCTTTGGCGTGCTCTTGCCTTGTGACGGTGGCTGTGCGGAGAAGTACGGAGACGACGTCGAGCGAGAGAGCCGCAGCGTCACCAGGTCCCCCCGGATGCCGCTGAGATGTCTTGGTGAGGTGCCTTCCTCGGCACGCTGACCAAGAGATGGCTGCGGCTCGCTGCTCGGCCGCCTCGAGTCCCCGACGCCGAGCTTCTGCCACGGCAAACGAGCGGAGAAACATGGCAAAGCTGCTGCTACACGGCATGACGAGTGGCCGGTGCATGGCTTAGCCGGGCCAGCATGGCCCCAGTAAATTGACGTTGCACCAGCGAGCTTTTGTCTTTTCTTGGGGTGAGGCGTTGGGGGCTTGAGGTCGCCATGGTGAGCATTGCGGGCTGAAACTGACAACGGTAGAGTGCTGGCATCCTGTTCAAGCTTCTGTGCGAGGGCGATCAAGCGGTCCGTCTCTTGCCAAGGCTCTTCTGCCGGTGCCGCGCCGTCATCACCCAGTCCAGATAAGATGAGCCAGAGGGAGGTGAGCACATCTTGACCTTTGAGGCCGTCTAGTCCACGGGGGCGCAATTGATGGATTGATGTCGCGCAATCGATCAAAGCATGCCAATCCTCGGCGCCTGCCAATAGGCTCTGATCTAGAAGACTCTGCATTTCAGGTCGAGGAGCGATACCCGACTGGATAATGGCACATAAGAACTCCCGGGAATCTTCCCAGACGTCAAAGACGGACAAGACGTCCGCGCCAAAGGATGCTGTCATGGCGCCCAGATGGCAGCTGGCCTTGGTAGCTCTTCATCCGACGGCTGAGCTCTCAGTGTGAAGCGATTAGCCAGGGAATTGTCGTGCATCAGCGCCCTCGAATGTGGGCTCTGACCCATCATGAGGATGGTGACAATTGGCAACGGCGCACCAAGCCCAGAAAATGATGCTCTTGTCGGAGCACGGGTCACGTGCGATAGGGAGAGATAAGAGAGATTATGTGACAATGGAGCGAGCTCGACGAGAACGAACTGGCCAAGTCTAACGAGCTCCAAGCCGTGCCTTCAGGCCTGCTGCAGTTCTCGTACAGCCAGTGGCGAGAGACCAGCGCAAACAACAGCAGCACGATGGCGGCCGAGCGATAGTCGACTTTATCGGGGATGCAGTCGACCTGCCCCCTCACGGCTGGGTTGACGCCCTACCCTACATGTTCGAGTACTGGGATGAACAATGGCCAAAAATTAAAAACATACAGCAGCCGGTGTTCGCTGGTCGTCACCGACCAACTACTAATCTGCCGTTATCCTGCTTGTGTAGTCGAGATCGGACGGGATCGACAATTTTCAAGATACTATGGCCGTATGTGACAGACCGTGCGTGCATTCAGCCTATGTCCCATGGAAACAGGGCCCTCTCAGCTGGCCTTCCACAGAATCACATCGCCGCCGCCGCGCACTCAACATCGCATAACAACATCACGATTATCGTCACAGCTCCTGCTCGCCCTCGTCGTTCAAGCAATTGGAGCCGCCTCAAGCGCCTAAGGGCGCCCAACGAGGGCATCGCGAGCGCCCTCGAAAAATCGCATTGGCGGCAACAGCCTTGCCGTCTAGGTAATAGACGAAGATAGGTGGGGCAACCACTGTCATGATCTGATGCGGGCACCTGCCAGGCAGGTGCCCACGGACTAGAGCTAGTCCGGGCTCCGGCAGGCTATGAATCCAGCATCCTTCTCTCTTCACATCACCCTATTGCCTAGGTGATCCTTTCTTGCACCTTTCTTGCACCAAAGTGGTAGCAACACCTTGCCTCATTAGTTGGCGAGCGGAGCAATGTCGACGATAGGGTTCAGGGAAGAATCCTCCCTTGCATCCTAGGGAAAGCCAACGCACTCACCCCGGGCCAAATTTCCGTTGGACGAGAAGAAGCCGCCCAGGTGGACCATCAACGGGGTGAATGGTCGCTCCGTATGCGAAGACTGCCAAGCCGGCTACTGCCAACTCGGCCTGGGTCTCCCAAGTTGAAGCAGGCGCCCTTCTTGGCAACGCTTTTCTTAAGCACTATCGTGGATCGCTTGACTACGACAAGGAAGTCGTACGCGTTGGTGTTCTCGACGGATTCGAGATTCCTTTCGACATCTGCAAGCAATCCAACGAGGTTGTTCCTTGCGTCAAGGCCGTCAGGAAGACCATCGTGCCGCCCGGAGCCACAATCATGGTCCCCGCCGCCTGGAAGGAGCTCCCAAGGGACCGGGCCTACACCTTCTTTGCTTCCCACTCGAATGCCGTGCACAGCATCGTGGATTCTAAGTCTTTGCCTGCCGTTCTCGTCACCAATAGCACTGATAACAAGTTGGTCACTAAACGCAAGCAAAAGTTAGGACAGATTCAAGAGTGTCAGGAATCCGGATACTTCGCCGCACCCTCCTGGAAGTCAGCGATGAAGGCCTTGACCCTAGCTACCGCAGTCTCTCCAGCCCTCGGAGCAGCTGCAGCCGCAATTCCCTCCGCTGGGAACTCCGCTGCTGCCATCCTTCTTTACATACCCTTTTCCCACCTCAGGTGCATCAAATGCCAGACGGGACTTTCTATATGATCACAAGCAGCCCGATTGGTTTATGGCAAGATCCGCATGGCCAAGGGTTCCCGTCACTCTGTCAGTAGGACGAATAAGCCGACAGCCAAAGACAATCTCAAGAGAGATCTATAGAGATGCCAACTGCTGGGCGGACGTGAGGCACGCAGAGAGTGTGATTATTGCCCACTAGCCCAGACAGGCTTCTCCAGACGGATACTGACAAAGTACGGATAGGAGCTTGGCGAAATACGCCATGTTCGCATCCTGTTCGTCCCAATAACCGACACAATATAGCCGGCTGCCCGCTACCAGGTGAACTACACTACTAGGCATCGAGGGAGGAAGAATATCCTCCACCCGTCGAGCCGGAATACGGCTGACCCACGACCGGTGGTGTCAGCAAAGTTGACGGGGACTATGAAGTCCAGGGTGTGCCACGTTTTTGGAGACGGGACAACGCCGACCATCGCCATATGGTTCGCCATGCCCGGCGGCGGCGGGAAAAAAATAGGCATGACGCGTGCCCTTTTTGGCTTTTTGGTGACTATTCCGACTCTGGGACGATCACGCCACCGACACGCATAACTTTCTCGCGGATGCCGTCACCAAAGAATGGCTATCCTCTTTCAATATGGGCCCCATCCTGAATGCAATGGGGCGAAATATCCATTTTGCAGTCAAGCTCTTCGAGCAGCCCTTAATGGTCGTGATGACCAAGGACGGAGAGTCCCCAGAGTATACAGGAAAAGGGCACCGCCTTAAGGCATGCTTGGACCAAAAGAAAAGATGGTCACCGTCTCGCCACCGAGCTTTCGGTTCCGGACTAAGAGCGCAAAAGAAGATATGCAGGAGGAATGACCGGTCAATTTTGCAACAGACGTTGCCCCAGGAGGAATGATGCGCGCACACACACGCACACACACACACACACACTCTCTCTCTCTCTCTCTGTCTCTTTCTCGCACTCTCGCGCCATGGAGCCCCGACGGCGCGGGGATTTCGCCTCCCCCACAATCGCCTCTCTCAGCCTTCGCTCGAGCTGCTCCAGCCGCCATGGCGGCTTTGCCTCTTCTCCTGCCGCCCCCGCCGCCGGGCCCCATCTTGTGAGTCTGCCACGCATTCTTCCATCATGAGTGAGCTAACTGAGATGTGTCGCAATTGTGGCACGGGCCACCCTTGCTGTATTAGTCAGCCTCGCCACGCAGAGATTTAGCCCTCTGCGCGCCGCATAGTTTTCTAGCTCTTTCTGAATTCATTAGAGCTTTTTTCCATAGGTTATAGCCCTCGCGCACGCTTTTTCTAGCGCACGCTTTTGTTAATCATCGTGAGATTAATTCCACGATAGCTCTAATCTTCTATATTTTCCGGGTATCCGAAACGATATATTTTACCGATTAGGACCTTATATAGCTTTCTATCACCTATTATAACAATAGGGCGTTTTCTGCGTAACCTACCTTATAGCACGCTAAGAACGCTAAGATAGCATTAGTAGCCCTACGGAGGGCCCGAGACGCTAGCCTTAATAAGCTTCGAGGCTAAGAAAATTATAGCTTATAGTTTATTAAGCTATTAATCGCCTTAGGCGTCGAGCACTTAGAAGGGCATATTAATAGCAAGATTAAGCCTATAGTAGAGGGCTCTCCCGGCTTTAAGAAATAGGATATAAATAATAGGGTGACTAAGCATTATATTATTGCGAGTCTTACTTCTAAATTATAGGATTAAATCTAAAAAGAAGGTTAAGACCTAGAGATAATAGCTTTTAAGACTATAACGAGGATTAAGGCTACCTCTATAGAAGTGCCTAAGGTAATATTCTATTCTACGTTCGTAGAGCTCGCTACTATCGACGCGAGAAAATTCGTAGATACGGCTTAATATTTAAAGAAGCTTTATTTCTGCTAGGACTAGCTTATCGCGGTCTTAAAGGACTTAGACGAAAGAATCTTCGTTATCTTTATCTTTAAGGGACTAAAGATACATCGACTAGACTAGTTTAACAACTAGACCTACGATTAATAGAGAGGCAAAGAGGTCTCTAAAGATAAGATATATAAATAGCTCGCCGGGAGAGCTTAAGCCGAGCAATCTAATTCTCTTGCTAATACCGCGTTTAACAATAAGAATAATCAACGCAATAATAGCGGGAATAATAACGCGAATAGCAGCGGTAGCGGCAATAGTACTAGCAATAATAATAATTCTAGTAGTAATAATAACACCGGTAATAATAATAATTCTAGTAGTAATAATAACACCGGTAATAATAATAATTCTAGTAGTAATAATAACACCGGCAATAATAATAATTCTAGTAGTAATAATAATACCGGCAATAATAATAACTCTAGTAGGAATAATAATAACTAGGGAGGCGGCTATCTAAGGAGGAAGAAGAACCTTATAGACGCTCTAATTAAGATTAAATATAGCTGCTTTATTAAGCCTAGCTATTCGTATTATAAGAAGGATAAATGCTATCGTAAACATCCGGAAAAGGCCTTAAGATAGTAGGTTAATAGGTCTAAGGACTATAACGGCAATGCTAAGAATGCCGATATTATTATAGCCGGCGGGGAATTTAACGGTTGCTTACTAAACTATGTTATTATTATTATTAAAGTACTCTAGCTGCCCTAACGGGCTTAGTGCCCCTATATTTAGCTAGCATAGGAAAAACTAGGCGGCTTAAGGGAAAACCTATATAACGTCTATCTATCTTAACGTCGGGCCGGATACAGCCTATATTCGCTACGGTTAATTAAGTTTAGTTACTGCCGCCGGTCTAGTGCTTAATAAAGGTTACCCCGCCTAGGTAGGCCTAAAGGCGTCGGGGTCGGGCGGATAGTCTAACTTAGTAAAGCCAGCACGTAGACGGCACGCGGGCGATAGGGTGCGGGCCGGGGCCCCGCCTAGCGGGTTAGAACGTAGAAAAATAAATCTTAGTAAGCGTATAATTAAATATATAAATACACATAAATATATACAAACGTTAAAAGGGGCTAGCTTTAGGAGCCTTATCGTCCTACTCTTAGAGCTCCCCTTTACTAGCATCGCGGCGGTCTATCTTCTCTATAAGGGCTATCGCGGCCCGGAACTACTATAGTAGGCGGTGCTTAAGGAACTACCGGATAAGCGGCTTTACGGCGGCGGGGCGGTTAAGCGCCGCCCTAAGGTCGCTCTCTTATCGGATGCCTCTCGGTAGGGCCGCCCTCGCGTTAGTAAAGGCAAAGCACTAGAGGAAGAGGTAGAACGCGGTTTTACGCATAGTCCCGCACTAATAGAGCGGTAAGTCGACGTTAGGGACGTTCCGGTCGAAAAGGAACCCCTATAGACTAATCTTCCCGGTTTAAATCTAGATAAACGTAGAGCTCTTATGCTTATATAACCTATTATATACCTTTAATGCCTTCTTTAGCCGGTCGAAGTAAGGGTTAATGTCTGCCGGCTGCCGGGCTTTCTATAGTCGCTTCGCCTCCGTTACTTAGAGATCCTCCTTTTAGCGCGCCTCCTAATCGCGGAGGACCGCCTCCTCCGTTATAGTGCCCTAAGGGCATTAGTCTTAGAGCCACGCGTCGTACGGCCGGCCGGGCGGCTAAGTCGGCCGATAGGGTTAAGGTAGTACTCTCGCCGGCTTCTCGTAGACGCGTTTAATCCGGTCCGCTATACCCGACTCTTCGGTTCGCTCCTTATACCGCGCGAGGCGGTCGTTAAGGTAGAGGTCGAGCGGCGGGACCGCCGTCTATATCTCTAGGTTCCGGATTAAGGTCGCCTTAAACGCCTTAGCTACTACCTATAGGCAGCTCGACTAATATACTATAAGCGCCTTTATTAAGCCGGTAGGTTTCCCTCCTTTAGGCGTAGGCTTATAAAACGTTAACGCCTTATAGGCGAGCGTGCTTTAAACTATACTAGCGTAGACTATCCTCGCGTTTCGCAATCGTATACCCTATATAGACGCCGTAAGCCCGGTAAAGGCTAGCGCCTATATGCTTATTTTCGTCTTAAGCTTCCTAACTTAGGCTTTCTATCGTAACTTTCGGTTAAACTAAACCCTTAAGAACCGCCCGTCCTCGACCGGCCGGACTATATTCGTCTTAAGCTAAAGCTTTATTAGTATCGGCTTATAGGTTTACGTAAAGTAGATTAGCTCGCTCTTCTCCGGCTTAAACTTAGCGCTAACCTCCCCTACCTACTTATCGTACTTTTTCTAAGCGCTCCCTAAACGCTGTATAATCGCGGCTACGGTCTTACTATAGGCTAAAAGGGTTATATTATCGGTAAAGCCGACGGTAGTAACCCCTATCTCCGGCTTAAGGTCGTCGTATAGTAGCGCGATATAAAGGAGGAAGAGGATTAAAGAGAGGGGCGAGCCTTAGGGCACGCCTATAAGCACCCCTTAAGTCTCCGCCGGCGTGCCGTTAAAGTAGAGCTAGGCTATCCTTCCCTTAAGGAAGCTCCTAACCTACGCGATAACTTAGCCTAAGAAACCCCTTTAGCGGAGGGTCTTAATAAGGTACGTATAGTCTACCCTATCGAAAGCTCCTTTAAAGTTAAGCTAAAGGAACGACGCTACCCCTCCCTAGGCCTACGTCGTCTTTACGAGCTCTATTATAAGTCGTATCGCCGTCTTAGTAGACCTCTTAGTCCTATTCCCTATCTGCCCTTTAGGTAAGAGGCTATACGCCTCCGCCGCGTCTACGATCCTCCTCGCGACTATAGCCTTAAGGATCTTCCCTACCGTACTAAGGAGAGAGATTAGTCTCTACCCTTAGGCTTATTAAAGCTAGGCCGCCGTCTTCCCGGGCTTCGGCAATACAATAATAGCCGTATATTAGAACCGTCTTAGGAAATGCCCGACGTCGCAGCTAGCGTTAAGCAATACCGTAAGCACCTTAAGCAACGGCTCCTTATAGGCCTTAATAAGCTTAACTAGTAGGCCGTTTTCCCCCGCGGCCTTCTACGACGCTATCTTCCTAACCGCCGACCTAACGTCGCCGACTATAAAACGCTGCGATATTATATAAGCCTCCCGGGCGGCTTAAGGGCTCCCCTCGCCTCTCGCTACCGGGGGTAGGAAAAACCAGGCCGTAAGGGTCTCTACCTTCTTTACGTAAGTGCGGGCCGGCCCCGTCGGGTCGCTCGGCCTCTTTAAGTCGGGGATATATATCGCCTATAGTAGGCTGCCGCTTTAAAGCCGCGCCTACCTCTTAATCTTCTAGAGGAGGGCCTAGTTAGCGGCTAAATCGTAGGTAAGCTCCCGCTAGGAGTCTTATTATACGGTAGTAACGGCACGCCGGAAGACTATCTTCGCCTTGTCTAACGTCTCTTAGGTCGTTTAGTTGCTAGACGCTAAGAACGCTTAAAGGGCACGTTTAGCCTCTTTATCGCACCGGTCTACCTTTATAGTCTATTAGTTAAAGCGGCCGCCGTCGGCGCAGCCTTAGGCCTTAGGTGTATAGTCTTTCGCAATCTCGGTTAATTAGGTAACTACCTAGTCTACGTACGCTTTAACCTCCTTAAGGGTCGTAGGCGTAGTTAGTACGGCCCCCGGTCGGAACTTTATAATAACTACTGCTTAGGCCTTATCTAGGTCGAGTTTCCTCTAAAGGCGGTTAAGGCCTATCGTCTAGGCCGCTAACCGATAAGTTAGCGGCCTTATATCTACCTCTAGTCGTTACGATATATAATCCGATCCGACGAGGCCTACGTTACTATAGTACGTTATGCCTAGACCTTAAGACGCTTAGGCGAGGTCTATTATTATATAATAGACTAATATAATTAGTATACTATAGGGGTTGTCGAAAGGATAGGATACTGCTAGCCGTAATAAGGCTTAGGAAGGGAGTTAAGCCGGCTAATAGTTCTACTAGTAACGGACTATCTACCGGTTATAAAGGTAAGTATAAGGTAAAGTAGGGTTTTAACTATTAAATAATATAGAAAATAATTACTTATCCCTTTTATTCTTAGGCCGGGGAAGATGCCCGTTATATACCTATATTGCTATCTAGGTTTTTACTATAAAATTCTAGTGTATTACCGTAGCTTCCCTAGGGAATCTCCTTAATAATGCCTAATCGCGTATTACTATATATACGTAATCCTCTCCCTATATATGCCTTAACGCGGTGATTTCCCCCTATTATACGCTTTACGTATTATAGTAAAATCCCTATAATACGCGTCGCGAAATAGCCGTAGAGTCGTAGCGTAATGCCGGGGTTTACCTATACTAGATTTTACTATAATATTACTATGCTATAACCGTAAAATGCCTATAAAATGCCTATAAAATATAGTAGGGCAATATTAGCGTAGTCTAAGGTTAACCTATATCTATATAGGTATATACCTATTAGGGTCTTATACTATAATAAATGCCTACCCTAAAGAGATATACTACGCCCTTATAGTGCTTGCGGATTAATAGGAAGCGACCTAGGCGATAGGAGACGAGGCGTAAAGTATAGATATAAGAACGAAGGACGTAGGAACGGTTAAGTAGAGATAAAGCGCGTAAGGAAAGGGCGAATGCCGTATTAGACGACCGGCATAAAGTAGGTAGACCGTTGTATTAAGACGGCGGGCGACGAAGGCGAGAAACTATATTAGACGGCTAACGTAAAGCAGGCGGAGTGCTATAGCGGAAGGCGAGTATTATACGGCGAACGCTAAACGAATATAAAGCTTAAAGGGATTAGATAGATAAGGCGAGACGCGGTAATAGACGAGGCGAGCCGCGGAAAGACGAGTATAAAGCCGTATTATATAGCTAAAATAATAAGGCAAACGCTAAGATAGACGAGCCGTATTAAATAGCTAGAAGAGTAAGGAAAAACGCGTAAGACAAGCCGTATTAAATAGCTAAAAGAGTAAGGAAAAACGCTAAGAGGGCGAGACTAAGTAAATAAAGGATAAGCCCGGCTAGACGGGGGTAAGGCCGGCGGCGCTAGGGGCCTTATCGCTAAAGACCTTATCGCTAGCGATAATAATAAGGGCTACGGCGAATGCTCCTAAGGATACCGTACGTTATGTCCTAATAGCAGACGGGCGCGCGTAAGGGCGCGGATTATCTAACGAGTAATATACGGCTTAATCTTCTTAAGAAAAGGCTGCGAGCACTATCGCGTTATAGATAGGGACGCTATACGGGTTAGCGGCGGATAGCTTACTAGCGCACGCGATCTATAGGTTGCTATAGCGGCTAATAGGGAATAGGACCGGCGTTACGCGAATAGTAATACGTATATCGCCTATAAGTAGGGAGCTTACTAAGACCGATAGGTCTAAGGCGAATCCGTTGCCGACTAGCTATATCTAGCACGCGGCGGCGAATTCTACCGCCGCTATCCTACTAGCTAGGATAGCCGAAGCGGCGGACGCTAGGACGTAAGCGGCGAGGGCGCTATTATCGATTAGCATAGTCGGTATATTAAAGTAAACGAATAAAAAGCTCGGTAGCCTAGCTATAGCGGCGAATGCCGGTAAGGTAAGGTTATCGCCGATTTAGCACTAAGTGCGGGCAAAAAGGCTCGCTAGAGTAATAGCAATAGCGGTATTCCCGTAAAGTAGTATAAAGGTGCTTAAGTAGATAACGGCGGCGGATATAATAGCGTTATACGTCGGGATCTTATGCTCGACGATCTATAGGCGTAAAGGCATTAGCGGGGCGGATATAGCGATAAGAGTAAAGCGGGCCGTATCGTTATAGCGACGACGACAGAGCGTACTATAAGAAACCGCGAAGATATTATTAAATAATACGTCCTATCGTTCGCGTAGTAAGTCGTCGGCGTCGGCCGGGGAAGAACGAAGGGCGCCGGCTAGTATACTAAACGTACGTTAGACGTGCTGTTTAAAAAGCGGGGCTACAGGCGTCGCGGGAGTCCTAGAAGCGGCGAAGGCCGCCTCGGCCGCGGTTATATATACGGTAATAGCCCTAACGTGCTAAACGACGCGGAGGATAGCTTAGATTTCTATAGCTTCGGCCGGGGAGAGGGCTTTAGCTATAGCCGCGGTAAAGGCGTCGGCTAGCGTTAAGGTAGGCTAAGCTATACCGAGGGCGTTTCCGGTAGAGTCGTCCGTTACGTAAAAGATATTCCCTATAAATCCTTTAAGTATTATAGGCAAAGGGGGCTAGGCTACGTTAGGAAGAAAGCGCCCCGCTAGATCGCGATAAGGGCGAGTAAGCGTAAGGCGCGCTATTAGCGTAGATTAGTAGTTATCTAAGGCAGATGCGAGAGGGATAGCTAAGCGATAGGGACGCTTTAGGGTAAAAGTAAAGGCCTTAAGAAGGTCGGGGTTTAGGAAGTATCGCCCGTCGACTACCTCGCTAGATAGGCAATTATATCCTTCCTTTATAAAGGCGTCGATAAAATCCTAGTAAAGAGTAAGGTTTGCGTTTTTCTACGCCGTAAAGGACGCGGCGGTACTCTTAAGCGATCGGAGAAGATAGGGCTTACTACCGTAGATTTATATAGCGCGCTTAAATCTAAGTAAGGTAAGGCGGGGAGGTTTACGGGCGACCTAATCGCTAAAGAAGGCATAAAATGCCGGGTCGCGGGATAAAACGTAACTACTAAGGATAGGAGGAACCGCGAAGGACTATATAAGGCCGCGGGGAGAAGTAGCGAGCTAAGAGCGTCTAACGATAAGCGAAGAGAAGGAAGCTCGACGGGGCGTAGCGGTAGGGGAAAACAAAAAGAAATTTAAAATAAAGGCGCGGAATAGGTAAAATAGCTAACGGTTAACCGCCGAACATCGGTAGTTAACGCGGTAACGCTCGCGGCGAGCCGGTAAAAACGTCCGTAAATAACGCCCTATAAGTCATAAGGATTTCTCCTTAGGCTAAAGGGGCTTATATATAGCGAGGGCCGGCGCGCGCTACTTCTTAGTCTAAGTAATCCTTATAGTAAGCAACTCTTATTACATACGGAACTTATCGATAATATCTTACTAAGTGAAGTCCTAAGCGGGAACCTAGGAATTATAACTACTAGGCTATCCCTTCTAAATAATAAGGAACTCTTCGCGTGCCGCGCTACGACTATATTTACGCTTATACGTATTAAGGATACGGTCGACTTCCTAATAATCGGTATCCGGTTTAAGGCCGGGGCGGGAGTTAGGTGCATCCGCCGGCTTAAGCTAGGCTACGAATACTATAGGGTAAATATTTATAGAGTTATCTATATCGAGGCGGTACGCTAGGTAGCCGATCCGCTCCGTAATTAAGAAGGGGCCTATACGCCGCTCCTTAAGCTTAGCGATACGCCCGTCGGCGATAGAGTAGCCTTTACTAAGCTAAAGCTAGGCCTAGTCGCTAGGTTTAAACTTAAGCTTACGGTGCTTCGCGTTATATCGCCGCTTTATAGCGGCCTAAGCGTAGGCGAGAGATACGTAGGCCTACTCTTAGAGAACCTATCGGTCGCTAGCGCCGGCTTATTTACTAAGGAAACGTAAGCTATCGTCTATACGTTAGCTAATAATAAACTCGCTTAAGGAAGTCTAGATAATAGCGGAGAAGGAGTTATTAAGCGAAAACTATAGAGGTAAGAGGGCCTCGACCTAGCGCTTATTAAGGAAGTCGGAGGTAAAGAATTATAAGGCGATTTCGACCGTCTAGTTCTAGCGCTTAAAGAGGCCGTCGGTCTAAAGGTGCTATATAGTAGAGACTAAAAGCTTAAATCTAAAGGCTTTCTATAATATACGCTAGAAGTTAGATATAAACTTAAGGTTATAGTCTAAGATAATCTACTTAAGAATCCCCTAATTATAGCGAATAAGCTTATAGTATAAGGTCTATACTTAATTGTCTACGGTAAATTAGTTATAGCTTAAAAGCAAAAGGCATATCTTAGAGAATTTATTAATAACCGTAAGTAGAGTATTAAAGTATTCGCCTATAGGCGTCTTCTATAGAAGACCCTTAGAAGGGACGTTAGGCAACCTTATAACGAAATCTATAGCGACTATATAAAAAAGGACGCTCGGCGTACGGATAGGGACTAGCTCGCTAGCGGGCTTAAGCCGGTTCGACTAATTCCTTTTATATATATCGCATTTCGCGACGAAATCGTCGATTCGACGAAAAAGCCGACTAATTATAAAGCTAGAGGAGAGCTCCTCCTATATATAGCGCCTGCCGGTATAGAACTTCCGCTAGTGTTTATCTTCGATTATCGGTTCGACGTACGCCTTAGGGATATAAAGGCGTCGCCGTCCGTCGGTCTCTTTAAGGTAGAAGAGGCCGTTAAGGATAAAGAACGCGAGTCCCTCCTTAGAGCTATCGGGGCTATCGAACGCTAGGCAGTCGGGTTCTCGATATTTAGGTAATAGCAATTAAAAAGGGAAGAGAAGCTCTAAGGCTTAAACAGCCTATATAGAGAGATTAAAAGCTGTAAAAGGATGTAAAATACTAAGAATAATAGCTCTTATCTTATCTAGTAGGGAGGCTAACTAGTCTCTATATATAGGAAAAATCCTCGGACGAAATCAGCCGCGTAGACCTAAGGAAAAATAGGTAACGTAAATAATCGGACGGAAGGATCGGTAAGAAAAGCAATAGATCGTGCCGTACGACTAATAAGTCATATAGTTAGCAAATAAATAAGCAGCCTAGTAGAAGACTAATAAATCCCACGGTAAATTCTACGGTAGAAGCCGTAGCTATATAAAGAAATTCTACGGTAGAAGCCGTAGAAGAGAATTAGAATTCTATAGTAGAAGACTATAGAAGGGAATTAGAATTCTACGGTAGAAGACCGTAGAAGAGAAGAGATTTTATAGTTCAAGTCTATATAAATAACCGTAAAATCACCGTAAAATCACGGTGAAATATAACCGAAGAAAAGTAGGTAAATGCGCCCTTAGAAGTATAGGGTAATACCCGTAGAAGCCTATAGAATTCTATAGCGGAATCTAGGGAAGAACTAGGGATTTCCTAGTAGAAAGCAAATAGGGAAGACGGTAATATTAACATACCCCCCTAGCTAGAAGGGAACTACTTCCGGCTAGTTAGAATTATTATCGACTTCTTCTTAAATCCTAGAAGAAATATCCGTAAGTCGAAGCTAGTAAAGGAACGTCTAGAAACGTTATCGTAGAAGCAATTTAGTTAATCTATCCGTAACTATTTAGTTAGAAGGGATGTATTTAATGTTAAAAGTATAGCGTAAGAATTCCTATTAGGCTTAGTAGTTATGAATTTTAACGTGCTTTAAGGCGGTCTAAATCTTTAGAATCTCGGCGGAAACTAAGCGGATTGTCTAGGTGTTATTACACTAAATAGTAGGAACTAAAATATCTAGCTATAAGGAAATATCGTTAAATAAACGAAGAATAGAAATTAGCTCTTTCGCGGTAAAAGAGACTATAAGAAGTTCGGCTTCGGTAGAAGAAGTAGTAACTGTAGATTATTTCCGGGCACTCTACGCGATTAGACCGTTAAATAGGCTAATAAAATAGCCCTTAGAAGAATAACGTGTGTCGGGATCGTCGGCGTAAGCGGCATCGGAAGCTACAACGAGTTCTTACTCATCTATATCCGAAAACTCAATCGCAAGAAAACGCGATTTGTATAGGTAAGTCACTAAGCTTTCTACGAGCTTAATATAAAGCGTAGATAGGTTCTATATATACTCCGCTAAAGAATTCGACGATTTTACGGCGTTAAGATAGGTAGAAATAGTCGCGTAATTATAGGAACCGACTAAAGACTAAAAGTAGTAGATTTAGTCATCCGTAGCCTATCCCTAGTATTTCTCTAGCTTCTCGGGAAGTAGGAATAGGCATAGGGTCGAAATAGGCCGTAGAACCGTAAAAGTAAGGATTAAACCAAACTTAAAAGCAATTTTATCTAGGTAAACGTTCTAGTATAACTATAGCTTTCGCTGCCTACGGTCCCGGATGATCCTTATCCTAAGGAAATATATAAGCTCTCCGTAGTTAGTAACTATATACTTCTGCTTAAAGCGATAGACAAAATCGTTAGTAGCCCTACGGTGCTCTTTACGGAAAAGGATAATAATATTATCTATAAAGAAGAAAGTAATAATACTACTTATAGTAGATATAAAAATGCAAGGATCCTCCGCACTTTACTAAAGGCCTAGTTTAGTAAGAGACCTAGATAATTCCTATTGCTAAAGAAGCGGCGAACGGCGAAGCCTATATAAAGCCTTTATTAACCGAATTATAAAACTAAATATCTTAAATCCGTCTAGGAAGTAGATATATACTTCTTTATCTAGATTAGCATTCGTAAAGGCGTTAACCGCGTTAAGTAAGCGGGTTTCTATGCTAAACTTAGCGGCAATAGCAATTATAATGCGAAAATTTCGCGCTATAAGCGTCGTAGCGTATGTTTCTTTTCCGCTAAACGGCTAAAGATCTCCTTATACATAAAGGCGAGACTTAAACTTCCTAAGGTAGCTATACTTATTAAACTTATAGTCGAATGCGTATATTAATAAAAGAGGACGCACTAGCGCGTTCGCTTTTAAGGTAGGCGAAGGAAAGAAGGTCTTCCGCTATTTTAAAGAGTCCTATTTAACTCCTCTAGCGGCTTTAAACTTAGGTCTATACGGATGCGTCTCGAGATTAGACTAAAACCTTAGAAGCGCGGGCAAATCCCGTTTATATATCTTCCTAGGTTTAAGAGAAGTAGCGAATATAGCCGTAAAAGCGGTGCTATTAGCCGGTAGATGCCTAACGTAGGCGAAAGCGGGATATCGACCTAAAAAACGGTTTAAACGAGCAGGGCGTAAATCCCCTATAAACCTTATCGTCTATAGACTATCTATAGGAATAGTATCGTCGTAATCTATAGACCGAGAAGTGGCTTAAGGCAACTATACCTTAAGACGGTCTGCTAGTTCTATAGTTGCAGTAGGTAAAAGTATAGAAATATTGGGTTAGAAATCCTATATATTCTTAAAAACGTCCTCCGGCGGTTCTAGGGTTTAGTTAGGAGTCGGGAGCTAAGGATTGCTATCGGCTAGAAGGTCTAGTAGATTATAATGCTTATTAGAAAGCACTATTAGCGTTAACTAGAATTCTGCCTTATCTTACTCTTCTTCCTATATAATATATAGTAGAAATGCCGGTAATAACACCTATATTAGCGGTTCGGATGCCTTAAACGCGGTGAAAAACTAAGTCTTATTAAACGTTATATTACGAACTCGACGAACCTCCCGTCTCTATAGGATCTATACACGAAAAATATTAGTAGAATTATCCCTAACTAAGTAGCTAACCTCCGCATAAGGTTCTTGCTTAAGATTACGTTTCTACGTATTAGTTAAGGCCTTAGTAGTTAGTAGGTAGGCTTTATAGCTAAAAGCTTAAAGATAATCGAATTATAATAGTTAGGGAAGGAGAAATGCCGGTATATTCCGGTCGTAATCCCTTAACTAATCGTAAAGAATCTCTATTAGGGAAATCTACTTCGATAGAAATATCGTAGAGGAAGCTGCCTATCGGGCTAGAATCCGATTGTGTAAATATACCGTAGTTTTCTACGTTTCTATCTATAAATGCTTAGGCAAATTTGCTTTAATCCTTATAGATCGAGCTTTCGTAAATACTACCCCCTTAGCCCGTTCGGCAGCGCCGTTTTAAGCGGGTGTATATAGAGCAGTAGGCTTATTATAAATGCCCTACTAGTTAATAAAGTCCTAAAAATCGTATCGAAGGGCTCGGTCGTTATCTCGATGGATTATACCGATAGAAAGTAAGAACTATCGGGAAATATACCGACCTAGGCTCTTAAAGCATAAAATTAGCTCGTCTATAGAGGCGTCTAAAAGCGTATATAGGAAAACAAGCTTCGTATAGTTATCCTTAATGAGAAATGCAACGTTCTTATTATTATAACTCTTATATATAGAAAAGACATCGCAAAATACCTTAGAAAAGGGAAACGTCGCCTTAGAAAGCGGCGGTTCGCGGTTAATAATTCGTTTAGCCTACGTAAGTTTGTAGAACTTATAGGAGATTATCTTATCGAAGGTCACCGACTAGAGTATTCCGAGAGCTTTTAAAAGCGCCTTATTATTCGGATGTCTAAGTCGTTAGTGCTAAAGAGAAAGTTCCTCTATACTTATTAGTATAGACTCCGGCGTAGTAACTAAAAAAGGTGCTATAACTAGGGTTTCTACGGTAGAATCTATAGAAGGAATAGAAGCAATAGTTAGAATAGTTAGAAGCGTAGTAGAAGGCGTTAACGGGTTATACTTAATAATATATTAGTTGTAAATTATCTCCGTTATATAAATGTTGCGTATTAAAGAAGAGATCTGTTTAGTCTGCGGGTTCTATAAAAGATTCGCCTTATAAAGAAGACGAAGTAAATAAAGGGACGTATAAAAGGACGGGATATATGCTACTTAACTAAGCTAAAAAATGCCCGTCGAAATGCGTATAAACACCGTACCTATCCCGAGAATAGGAGTGCTTCTACTACCTGCGAGTGCGTACTTAAAAAAAGGCTAGAAGTTATAGAAACACTCCCTATTATTGTAAATATGTCTATTAGACCCTAAATCTATAATAAAAGAATCCCTTAATAGGTATTCTATAGTAGTCTATAGAATAACTAGTAGTAAAAAGGTCGTAAGAACGTTAGCGGCAGCCGTAGCTTGCACTGTCTTTATTTTAGTTAGATTGTTCTTTTACTACTCCTCGTCGTAAAGAAGTGCCGCGTTAACTTTAGCCTTATTGGCCGGAACCTTAAGGTAGTCGTCTATAGTCTTTTAGACGTCTTTATCGGGTTTCTATAATAGAAGTCGAACGGAAGGGTTTATATAGTTGCACTTAGAGAAGTAGTAGCGTTCTCTATACGTATACTACGGTTTAAGTTTTAGCTTTATTTTATCCTTTTCTAAGGACTTCGCAGCCGGTGTTTTCGTAGGTTTTTTAGTAGATTCTACGGCTAGGGATTGTGTTCCTTAACCTTAGAACTTTATAAATGCATTAGTCTTTAGCGCTTTAGTCGCAGCCTTTAAGGCCTACGAGCGCTCGAAAGGCTCCGATATCTTAAATCCGTCGGGGAAAGACTATTCCTATCCTAGCTTATTTAGGCGGGCGTCGTCCTTTATCTTATTTATCTAGTATTCCGCAAAAGGGCTAGAAATCGGCTAAATAGCCTCGAGAAAGAGCTATATAGCCCGGAGACCTTCCGATTCCGGCAACTTAATTCGCCGGGCATCGGTAAGGACCTTCTGCTAGTTGGAAATCTATATCGTAATATCCGTCCGGTCTAGTGCCTTTAAAATAGTATAGAACTATGCGAGAATAGTCTTCTATTGCGTCTACGAAGTCGGCTTTATACGCCGCTATAGTAAAGCTAATTCCTTAGAAACCTTGTGTTCGTCGGCAATTATTAAGTAATAGTTCCCGATGTTTTAAACGATAAACTACTAGATTAACGTAAGAGATTTCTATTAGTCCTTATAGGCTTAGAGCAACGTGCGATACCGGGAAAAGAGAAACTTAAACCTCTTAAGTTCTTCTATAGATAAACTAGCAATATTAGCAATAGTCGCGTTAACTATTCTAGCTGTTAGTTCTACGGGAAGAGGCAATAAGGGTTTCTAAAGATTAAGCGTAATAGAAGGATCGATTTTCTCCTAAATCCCTTAGGCAAGTGCGTATTTCTAAATCGTTAAAATCCATTAGTCCTAGTCCGCTAGTCTATTTAAGACGGTCTTCGAAGTAATATCGGCTATAATAGATATAGTAACGTAGGTAAAAGCGTGGTAAAATCACCGGAAAAGGGTGGTTAGATGCATAATATATATAAATAAACCGTAAAAACTAAACTAAGTGCGGGAAAACACTAATAGAATAGGGTAAACGTACTAACTAGTCCTTTAGGAGTCGATTCGCTAGATTAATAACGCTCCTTAAAAAGACAATTACACTAGTCCTCTAAGCGTCGATTCGCTAAATATAAAGGCAAAGGCTTTACCACCGTAAGTTATAGCGTTAGTAAGCTAAAAATACAAGCCGTTAGAACTCTCTATGCGTAGAGAAGTTCGGCCGGGCTTATAACTATCGAACGCTAGGCAGTCGGGTTCTCGATATTTAGGTAATAGCAATCAAAAAGGGAAGAGAGGCTTTAAGGCTTAAACAGCCTATATAGAGAGATTAAAAGCTGCAAAAGGATGTAAAATACTAAGAATAATAGCTCTTATCTTATCTAGTAGGGAGGCTAACTAGTCTCTATATATAGGAAAAATCCTCGGACGAAATCAGCCGCGTAGACCTAAGGAAAAACAGGTAACGTAAATAATCGGACGGAAGGATCGGTAAGAAAAGCAATAGATCGTGCCGTACGACTAATAAGTCATATAGTTAGCAAATAAATAAGCAGCCTAGTAGAAGACTAGTAAATTCTACGGTAAATTCTACGGTAGAAGCCGTAGCTATATAAAGGAATTCTACGGTAGAAGCCGTAGAAGAGAATTAGAATTCTACGGTAGAAGACCGTAGAAGGGAATTAAAATTCTACGGTAGAAGACTATAGAAGGGAAGAGATTTTACAGGTAAAGTCTATATAAATAACCGTAAAATCACCGTGAAATCATAGTAAAATATAACCGAAGAAAAGTAGGTAAATACGCCTATAGAAGTACGGGGTAATGCCTATAGAAGCCCGTGGAATTCTATAGCGGAATCTAGGGAAGAACCGGGGATTTCCCGGTGGAAAGCAAATAGGGAAGACGGTGATATTAATAAGGGCCGAGCTAATCGATAATCTAGGACTATCGGGGATCGTCCGCGTATCCCGCCTTAATTTCCTAGCGGAGCGCTAGAGTTATAACGGCCTTAGTGACTAGGTAAACCCTATTAATAAGGGCCTTGTCTTCCTATATCCGATCGAGCTCGCCGGGCCTAACGGGAGGGGTCTCTATCGTTAGCAGCCGAGAAAGCGAGTCGGCTAAGACGTTATTAGCGCCGGGAATATAATAAACCTTAAGCGGGAACTAGCTAAGGTATTAGGATGCGAGGATAAGGCGGTTGCTGCTTTTTATACTAGTCGTAAATAGTAATTACTATTTAACAATCGCGTATATAGCGGCGTAGTCGGTAAGCACTATAATTTTCGGCTCTATCGTAGAGATAAGGTAAGACTAAAGCTTATAATAGGCCTAGACGAGGCATCCTACTTCGAGCTCCGTAGGCTAGTATCGAGGCTCGCTTACCTAAAGCTAGCGGCTAAGGTAAAGAATAGGCTAAATGCTTATACGAGGGGGGCCTTACGCCGGGTTCTACGTTATGCCGGGAGCGATATAAAAAAGCACGACTCTAAAACCGTCGTAACTAGCGTCGAGCTAGATAAATAGCTAGCTTTTCGGGTTAAAGTAGTAGAGCTTAGCGTCGGCGGTAAGGGCGTTAGTAATATCGTAAAATGCCCGGAGCTCCTCTAGCGTTAGATCGAACTTAGTATTCGCGGTAAAACGGATTTAGGCTTACTTAAAGGGCAGCTTCCCTTCGTCTCGAGCGGACTTAAGCTCGTCTATCTTACGTCGCTATAGCGGTTCGATATACTATAAGAAGTAGGCGACTAAGTGTTATAACTAATTAACTAAGCCGATCTATTTCTTAAGGGCTTATAGGGTGTTAGGGAACGCGATAGAGCGCAATACGCAGACCCTCTTATTTATATTTATAAGGCCGATGCCGTCGACTTAGAAGCTAAGCAGCTATACGGAAGGGTACCTAAGGAAGGACTTTAGCGCGGATAAGGCGAGGTTATAGTCGGCGAATAGCTAGAAGATAGCCGTAAGGTAGGCGAGGTGCTCTTCGGCGGAATCGGAAAAAATAATAATATCGTCGATATATACGGCTACGTAATCTATATAGCCTTAGAGGATCTAGTCTATAAATCGCTAGACGTATATAAAGGAGTTTTTATATCTTATTAATGCTACCGTAGGGCGTTCTAGCCCTTAGTAGGAAACTATCGTAAAGCGTTTACGATAGTAGAGATAGACAAAGAACTAGTAGAAGAAATATTAAGCGTTAACGGCGGAGATAAATCGTTTTCCTTAGAGCTTTTAGATTATATCGGCCTAAAGCGGCATAGGGTAACTATCGGGTATAGCGACGTTATTAAGCACGCGTAGGTCGACGATTATTTAGGGGTTTTCCTTACTATTAACGGTCCGCTATACGACGAAGACTAAGGAGGCAAAAGGGGTCGCTTCCGTAGCCTATTCTATTCGGCCTTTTCGGTATAGCTTATTGTATATCTCGTCGATATATTCCCTATCCTATTAGTTTAAGGGGTATATATAAGACGCGATCTTTTTCTAGTGCTAATTATCGGCGAGCGGGATCTTTATATAGTAATCCGGGTGTACTTTAATAGTGCCTTAGTCGGTTTAAAGCAAGGGGAATTTATCGGCTAACTGCTTAATTTTCTCGGCAAACTTAGGGTTAGTAGCGTAGATTTTTACTCCGTCCTTCGACTCGATCTTTAGAAATAAAGTCTCGCGCTCGATGCCGAGCTTAAGATACTAGTTAAGGCCGCTATCCTATAGGGGTAATTTCCCGTCGGGGATATTTAGCGCTTCGGCTAACTCTAAGTCGTCTTAGTCTTTAGAGGATTCCGAAGCGGACTAGCCGTCTAAAGACGAATTAAGGATTATAGTATATATGCCGATATTTATAAACTAGATTTAGTCGTAAATATTAACGACGGTTTTAATTCGTTGCCTTTTAGAAATCTTTATTATATAACTACCGGTATTTACTATAACTAAGAATTAGCCTTTAGAAAATAGGCTAGAGGCGAGCTTTATCTTTATTAGGAAAAACATTAGGTCCTTATTAGCAGGAAGGTTCTTAATATTAACCGGAAGACTTACGGTTATACCGGGCGGAACGTAGATATCCGCTATACTATAGACGGTTCTACGGACTTAAGGTCCGTCCTATTCTAAACGAGCGTCGACGGATAAGTTGCCGTAGGCTTTAATAATTACGTAGCTCGATAAGTTTATAACGTCTACCTAGTGCGGGATGCTTTAGGATTAGCTAAGTAGTAACCCGGTCGGCTACTTAGGGTTAATCTAAGCGCTAACTTATTTAGCGTTAATTACGAGGTCGCTATTAATCTTACTAAGGATATATATATCGAAGTCGGCTTATCCCTTTATAGTAGCGCTGCCGATTTTAATAAAAGGGCGTTTCTTAGTAAAGTCGACTAAGACGTTATTAAAGTTAGTAAGGAAGTCTAAATAAACGCAACTACGATTAGCGCTAGTATCGACGTATACTTTATGCTAGTCGGTAGGCCCGTCTTTACCGTATACTATAATATAGGCGTACGTAAAGTAGGATAGCCTATCCGAGGAGTCGGCGGGTTTTAACAGCGTAGCTTATATAATTAGCACGTCGCCGATTAGGGTAGGGATAACGCAAGGCCCTATAGGCAAAGGATCGTCCGTAGTAAAGTTAATATAGTCGGGCTTATCCTTTTCGTCTATATCTATAGGGTCTAGCTCGCCGCTTAGCGTTAGGTCGTCTTTATAGGTATAAAGAATCTAGTTAATAACGTGCTAGGGTAGGTAAGCTCCTCCGCCGTCGGTTGCTCCGGCTTCGATTTCCTAAGCGAGGTTAATAACGATAGGGTTATCTTTAAAACCGTTTATAGGTTTAGTTATAGGCGGGTCTTTAGGCTTAGACTAAGGTTAAAGCGCGGGCGTTATTACTAAAGCGGGAGGGACTTATATAGCTAGTATCGGCGTCTTCCTAAGGTTAGTAGCGTTAGGCTTATTTAAACGCTAACCGCTTGCTTTAGTACTATACTCGGATCGCGGCGCGGAATTAGATCGTAGCGATCCCTATATATTACGTTAGCCGTAGTTTAGCCGCTAACCTCCGGCGGACTATTAGGGTTTTACGGCTAGCTTATTAGCTAGCCTACCTTAAGATCCGGCTATAAGCTTAGTCTAAAGCTAGGGAATCGTCCGTTCGTATTCTATAACCTAATTATCGAGGTCGTCGGCTCTTATAAGCTGTCTAAAAGATTCTTAAAGCAAAGTATTAAGCCGCTAATAGACTATTATAGTAAGGTGCTAATCGGTGTATAAGGCTGCTTTAGCCTTCCGCTTTAAGCGCGATATCTATCTGCGAAAGTTAGCACCGTTAATAATATCCTCGATAGAAAAGTATTCCTTTTAAAGCGCTTATACTACGACTTCGGGCTAGGTAGCGAAGCGAGTCCTAAGCTTCTAGCACTATGCCCTATAGCCTAGGCCTAGGGTATAGAGCAATAACCGGTCTAACTCCGAGAGGTCTTTAAAGTACTATTCGATCGTAGTTCCTCTAAGGAGGCTAGGGACTAAGGCGGCTAGTTCGTTAGCGTACTTAGTCCTACGGATAGCAACCCTCTTAAAGGCGTCGATAAATCTCTCGACGCTTTAGTACGTAATAGTCTTTTCGGTCTCTTAAAGGGTATCGAACGAGGCGTCGAATAGACTAGCCGGATTAAAAAATCCGACGTCTTTAGCTCGGATCTAAGGCGTAGGCTTATTCGGTATATAATCGCCGGCGCTATTCGGCTATCCTATAGGGTAGGATATCCCTATCTATAGACGGTCTAGCAGCTAGGCGAGTATATCTTCGGTTATTATAACTAGCGCGGGTATCGTTCCGGTCTATAGAGCTAGCGCTTAGGCTAGGCTTAACGCTAGGGCGGGGCCGGGTTAAGACTCCGCGGATCTATAGGAGCTACCGGCCAGCGGGTCGAGGTCTAGTTCTATCCTATATAGGCGTCCGTTAGGGTAGTACTATAGCTCGTTAACGCGATAAAAGAGCGCGTCTTAGTACTATCTTCTAAAGGAGGAGTTAAAACTAGCGATTTCCCGTTAGATTAGCTAAGTGTCTCTTCGCTAGCTATTTAAGAACTTAATAGGAAGTTTGCCGTATAACCTTCGTAGATGCAATCCGTCGAAAGGGTATTAGGAGTAGTTAGCGTAAAAGCTTTATACCGCTTAGGCTTCCTTAGTCTGGGCGTCTACTTCCTCCTAAAGATCCCGGAGAAGTCGTTCGGTAAAGAACTAATTAGCTTCCGGGAGTTAGCTATATATAAGCAGGAGTTTTCTTCCTTAAAAGATATCCTCTAGCATATAGTACTCAATCGGCATAAGTCTATGCTTCCTCTCTTCTTAGCACTATAAGGCTCCGAACTTATAGCGCTCCTAAAGTTAGTTTAGAATTAAGGAAAGAGAATTACTACTATTTATTATATAATAGACTAATATAATTAGTATACTATAAAGGTTATTAAAAGGATAGGATACTACTAGCCGTAATAAGGCTTAGGAAGGGAGTTAGGCTAGCTAATAGTTCTATTAGTAATAGACTATCTACCGGTTGCGAAGGCAAGTATAAGGTAAAGTAGGTTTTTAACTATTAAATAATATAGAAAATAATTACTTATCCTTTTTATTCTTAGGCTAGGGAAGATACCCGTTATATACCTATATTGCTATCCGGGTTTTTACCGTAAAATCCTAGTATATTACCGTAGCTTCCTTAGGGAATCTCCCTAATAATACCTAATCGCGTATTACTATATATACGTAATCCTCTCCTTATATATGCCTTAACGCGGTGATTTCCCTTTATTATACGCTTTACGTATTATAGTAAAATCCCTATAATACGCGTTGCGAAATAGCCGTAGAGTCGTAGCGTAATGCCGGGGTTTACCTATACTAGATTACACTATAATATTACCGTACTATAACTGTAAAATGCCTATAAAATGCCTATAAAATATAGTAGGGCAATATTAGCATAGTCTAGGGTTAACCCGTATCTATATAGGTACGTACCTATTAGGGTCCTATACCGTAACATCTATTATACCGTTCCTCCGGCCCTTAAAGGCGATGCGTATAACCTAGCCCTTAAGGGTTATAAGCCTAAAGCGCTATCGCGCCGTTAGCTTTAAGAGGTCCTCGCTATTCCTAAAAGTACGCCCGTAAGCGTCTTAAAGCAGGTAGTAGCTATTAAAGTCCCCGACGAAGACGCATTAGGTATGCAACGACTTAGTCGCGAGGTTAAAGAGCGGAGTAATTAAGAGGGGGGAGTTAACTAGCGGAGAGTAAACTAAAAAAACTATAGTATTAAAATTAGTAAACGTAACGCTATATTAGTCTATACCTTAGTCGCTTATCTACGTATCGATGCTATGCCTCTTATAGACGTAGAGCGCGCTTTAGGTCGCCCTAAAGATAAGCCTATAGTCGCACCGCCTTAGGCACGCCGGGGCTTTTATCCTACTATTAATCGGTGTCTCCTAAAGTACTATAATATCGTATACCTTAGGGGCGGTAAGCGCGAGGTATATATTCGCGCCTATCCTTACGGTATTTTAGTAAAAGATATCTAATATTAAGGGGGGTCGGAAAAAGGGTCGTCGTTAAGAGCGGGCACGGCTTTAACCGTAATAGTACGAGCCCTTACCGACGCTAAAGCCGGCCGCGACCGTAGAAGCCCGCGAATAGTCGACTAGCCTCGCGTCCGACCGGCCTTCGTAATGTCCTAAGGCCGGCCGGGGAGAAGGGTAGTAGGGGGGGGGGTATCCTATCGTTGCCGTTTTAACGGCGACGCCTATAGCGCGGCGGGAAGCGTAAAAGGCTATATATAGGGCGGCGCCGGCTTAAGGCGTATCGTCGGCATCGCTACGGCGGCAAACCGCCTTAGCCTCTAGGAGTATGCCTCCTAAGCCCTATCCTAAAGCTTGTCCGCCTTAGGGCAATGCCTATCTTACGCCGCGTATCTCCCCCTATAGAGGGTGCACTAGTATAGGATCTGCCTAATAGTAGCCGCGTATATAGCTTCGTTATATAGTCCTAACGCGCACCGCCCGTACGTCGCTTTTACCGTATAGTACTTCGCGATATATTTATATTAGAAATACTAATAGCACTACCTTAGCCGGATTATATTGTCGAAGGGCTTTATATCGAAAATCTCCGCCTATATTACCGTACTAAAGTCGTAGAGCCTATTCGCCGCCTTTACGCCGTCTACTATAATAATTAGGGTCGCCTTTATGCCCGCCCCTATATAGGCCCTTTTAGGGTGAAGGTAGATAACCTTAACGTCGTTCGCTTTAGCTAGCTTAGCCGCTAGGGCGGCGTCGTCCTTTCTCTAAAGGACTATTATCGGGACGCCCTTTACTATTACCGTAAAGCCGCCTTAGGATAGCAACGTCTCCTTCCCGAACGCTTTCTCTAGCTATTCCCTATCCGCCCTATACTTCTTTATATTCTGCTTAAACATAAGCGCGATATCGCTACTACGGAAGACTTATACCGCTTTTACGACAAGCTCCCTAAGGGCGCGATTAACGTCGTTAACGATCGCTTAAGGGGTTTTACGTTAGAGATTTAAGGCGATCCCCTTATATTAGACCGTAAGCTAGTTTTTATAGCGGGCGAGAGTCGGCTTCTCGCTATTAGCCTTAATATTATAGTTGCCGCCGGCGCCTTAAGGCGTAAGCTAGCGTCGCGTCGGGGGCGCGACGGTAGCAGCCGCGACCGCGGCCGCGGCTACGTCGGCCTAAGACTTTAACGCTTATTTCGATAGGAGCGCCGCCTCGATAGCCTCCTTTACTAACTCCTTAACCGATTTCTTAAGCTAGCCTACGGTCGTATAGACCGCGGTGTCCGCTTAGATCTTCTCCTCCTATTCCTTTAGGTAGCCTTAGAGAACGGACTTAAAGGCCCCTTAGACGCTTTAAAGGGCCTCCTTAGGCACTAGACCTACGAATTTTAGGTAAGTAGCACTATCCCTTCCTATTAGTTTCTCCTTACCCACGTTAGGCTTAAAGGGCGCTTTGTTAGTAGTCGGTAGGCTATATACGCTAGCCTCTAACCCCCTTCTCGCGATATTAACGTCTATCGGCTTATAGCCTATATCCGTCCCCCGATGCGCTATCGCGCCTAAGGGCAACCGGGTCTAAGGAATCCGATTCTTAAGTCTAAATTGATTTTATAATCCGGTGTCGACCTCGGCGGCTGTGCGAGGAGATCGTAGAGCTTTTTTTCATTCTGCTAAATTATATAGCGATCGAGGACTCCGTAGAAGTTATCGCCGGCTCGGGTATTTTAAGCGGCACCGCGATAGACAAGCCTATCCGCGATAAGGTTATTATTAATTCGGGCTACGCTAATTATTGTTTTAACGACTTAAAGTAGTTTATAGACGTAACCTCTCTTAGACCTTTTTCTATAATATCCTCTAATAGCTCCCCTTTATAGGTTAAAGCCGTAAGAACGGTTAAAGTAGTTATAGAGGGCGTTATACTAAAGTTATCTAGGGTTAATTATTCCCTATCGGCACTAGCTAACCTTATTAGCTCCTAGTATTTACGAGAGAAGGGCATTAAGTTAGACGACGTTATTAAGTGCCTTATGCATATGCCTACTACGTTAAAGATCTACCGTATTAAATAGAAACTAAGTGTTGCGATAATTCTTAACGTAGAACCTAGGGGCAATTGCACCGACCTTAACCTAATGTCTTTGCTATAAGGCGATAAAAGGAAGCTATCGTATAAAACGATGCACCGTCGACTTAGCTACGCCGGATAAGAAAGAGTCCTTAAGGCTTATAAAAAGGCCGATATTAAGATCGATAAGGAAGAGGCTAAGACCTTCTACTACGAACTATACTATCTCGCTAAGGCAGATAGGATAATATACCGGAACTTAAGCGTTATTACTACCGGCTTTCTATCCTATATATATTAGGATTTCTTTAGCTATAAGCTAGTCGGATATAGCGGGATTAATTACTGCCTATACGGCATTAATGTCCATACTAGCTTTTATTAGAGCATCTTCTTACCTTTAAGGGATAGGGCCTTTAAGATGCTTAAGGGTTAAAAAGCGTAAGTTAAGAACTACGCCGGCGATGCCCTAGTCTAGGTAATAGCGTTTAATAACGCTAGGGAATTCTACCCCGATAAGATAAAGAAATAGTCGTAAGGGGATTACTTTATGCTACGCTATAGCGCACTATATATATCTAAATAGAACGGCAAGGCCGAAAGAGCCGGCCGCACCCTTATAGAGTCTATACGCACGATATGCCTTAACGTTAGCCTCTTAGACTTCCTTTAGCCGCTCTACATTAAGATAGCTACCTATATTAATAACCTCCTTCCGATATAAGGCAACGCCTTAGGGGAGGCTCCTATAGAACTACTAATACGGGAAATTAAGATCCTATATAAGTATACCCTTAAATATATAAGGACCTAGGGTTATACGGCGTACGTAATAAAGCTATAAGAGACTATCGTAAAGTCTTAGAAGATAGATCCGAAGGCCTAAAAGGGGAAGCTCGTAGGACTTAAAGGTCTTTATAGGCACCTATATAAGGCATAGTTGCCCGAAATAAAGACTATTATCGTAGCTAAAGACGTTCGTTTCTATAAGGCTACTAAGACCACTCCTCCGCTAGGCATAGACGCTTATAATATCGCGATCTTTAACGAAGACGATAACGGCGACGGGGTTATAAGCGTATAGGATGCAATGCCTTAACTAAGCCGTTATAAGGATTATCGTAATCCCGATCTAAACCGCTATTAGGAAAGTTATAACGACGTTCCTTATACGCCTAAGTAAAAGCGGTATATGCATTTTAATAGTAAACATCGGGATAAGGCTAAAAGGCAGATATTGCCGACGCTATAGTCTAGCCTAGGCCTATAGTATCCTTAAGTCACTAAGCTTAGGGATAATAACGCTGATATCTTTATATTAGAGGCTCCTACTCTAAGACTAGAGATCCTTCCTAAAGCGTTCCCCGAAACACTAAGATAAAAGCAATAATTAGTCCCTTATACGCTAGTTTAAAGTAGGAAGAGAATAATAGACCCTCTAAAGGCGCTAAAGGCTTTTAAAATAGTCCGGCTTAATAATAGGCCTACCCGTCGCTAAATAAAGCAGGCGGCCGCCGTAAGGGGCGAGATACTATATCGCGGGTTAACTAGGCTAAGCACCGAACTTATTATTAATCGCGAAGACCGTATAGACCTTTTTCAGCCGAATGTAGGTATATCGCTTGCTCTTTTAGCTATTTATCGTAAGTAGGATTAATTTAACGATCCCAGCCTTTAAATAGTATTATCCGTTTTTAGTATAGTAATTCTTATAGCTTTAAGCGCACCGACTACTTAAAGACAGGCTGCTAAGCGGGACGACTATAAAACCAGGTGGCTTCCGGCAATAAAGAGGGAGATCGCTACGCTTTACGCAAAGAACGCATAAAGCCTTATACAACGACTATTAAGCGCATAGGTCTTTAATAGCAAATAGGTCTTCTTAGAGAAGCTACGCGTAGACTAAGATCCTTTAGCTAAAGCTAGATAGGTCGTACGCGGGGATTAAGATACCGAAGATAGGCCGATAGAAGAGCTTTACGTAACGGTCGTATACTAGGCTTTATTAAAGCTTTTCGTAACGATTATAGCTACTTAAAATCTTAAGTAGGAATAGTTTAACGTTGTATACGCCTACGGCTACGCCGAAGCATAGGAAGAAGTATTCGTAATATAGCCGTCGGGACTTAATAATAGCTCCGGGCGTATTTATCGTCTAGATAAAGCCCTTTACGGGCATCCTAGCTCTATTAAATAGTAGTATAATTAGGTTAGAATAGACCTTAAGGCCTATAGATACGAGAGGCTAGAGACGGACCGATATCTACTTCGATATTCGAACGGCACTCTTATTATTATTTATATCGATAACTTTATTATAGCCGCGCCGATACAACGGCTTATTTTAGCCGCTAGGGATATACTTAACTAACTCTACGAGATTAAGAGATTAAGGGAACCTAAGGAGTTCCTTAGGATCTAGCTTAAGAGGAATAGAGATACTTAAACGATCCGTATAACCTAAACGAAGTACGCGACTAAGATTATTAATAAGTTCGGTAAAGGCATCGTCGGCAGTATTTCTACGCTATAGCCGCCGAAATACGAGATCCTATACGACTAAAAGGCTTAAGAGCTAGTTCTAACTTCGAAAGTATAGCTTTAACGCACCGGTAGCATTAATTACCTTTCGATAGGTATAAGACCCGATATTACATTTACTGCGAATAAGCTATCGGAGGTAAATAGTAATCTAACGGAGACGTATAGGGCGATTTTAAAGCATTTGCTTTAATATATTTAGGGTTTTTTAAAGCAAAGCGTTATCTTTAAGGGTAAATACCTTATAACTAACCTTAAGCTACGAGTGTATTTAGATATATCCTTCGCCGACGATAAAAGCATATAATACTCTACGGCCGGATATATAGTATTTCTTAGAGATAGACCTATCTTTTAGAAGTCGAAGCGTTAAACTATTATAGCTATATCGTTAATAAAGGTAGAGTTTATAAACCTTACACCGGCTAGGATAGCTTTAATATAGATCTATTAACTTCTCGATAAGATAGGGTATACGCAACCGATTCCTTCCGTAATATATACGATACAGATAGCTAGAATGCGAGGCTCGCGGTTTTAAATAAGAATAACCTAGCGCGTACGCGTTATATCGATATCCGATATAAATAGATCGTCTATCGCACTAACGAGAGCTTTTTCTAGCTTATACAGCTTTAGACCGATAAGATAACGGCCGACGGGATAATAAAAGGGCTTCTAAAGGAAAAACACACGTAGTTTATACGTTAATTAGGAATGCGAAAGTCCCTCTAAAAGAGGGCAATATAAGTTATAGGCAAATAAGCCTTATTAAGCGAAGAATAAGGCGGAATAAGGCGAGATAATTAGAGGGCGAAAGGACCTACATTAAGAGCTCGGGAGCTCGGCTAAGGGGAGGTATCGCAATTATGGCACGGGCTACCCTTGCTATATTAGTCAGCCTCGCCACGCAGAGATTTAGCCCTCTACGCGCCGCACAGTTTTCTAGCTCTTTCTGAATTCATTAGAGCTCTTTCCACAAGATGATAGTCATGGGAGGAGGAAATGCGCGGGAGGACCTGGGCGATGCCGTCCTCGCCCCCGCTGTCACCACCACCGCTGCCCCTGCTGATGCAACTGCTTCAAGTGCTGCTGGGTCGATTCCCGATCCTCACGTTGCGTACAATGCAACGGGCGAGAGGACTCGTGCGACGATCCGCCTCCACCCCGGTTGCTGGCCCTGACTCCGGTCCCGGTCCCGCCTCCGGCCGTAGTTCCGGCCCAGCCGTCAATAACAACTGTACGTCTGCATTCTACATGTCCTGGTCTTTGTGACTATTGGCTCTAGTTGCTAATGGTATGAGTATCAAGTCTACTTCCGAGGCCCCTCCCAAAGCCGGCGGGAACGACTATACTTCGGCAGACGGCCGTGCCTTTCGTGGCTTCTGCGCTTGCCCTAGCGGCGGCCAACTTTTGCGCGCTCGCTTTCCAGCCAACGCCGGAGCAGCGGCAAGGCCGAGAAGACCGGTGGGCCGCCGGCCAGATGATCCATCTTAGCAGCCCTGGCGGTCTTTATGTGCGCCCCGGCCATCATGGAGACGGCGATTGGGCGGGCTCAGGGGCAACACGTTTGGCGAGTCGTCCGGTCTTAGGAAGATCCGGCGGCGCCTTTGCTTGGATAGCGTGCTCGGGGCATGTAGTGAGTGTCTGGTGGTGGACGGCGGATGCACATGGATGCATCCTCCTTATAGCTCTATTCCTGTTTCTGGTGGGCCCAATTGGGCTGCAGGTCATGCTATGGCGGGCGAGATGGGCTGCTCCTTCGCCTTTTTCTATTCCGCAGGGGGCGAGGGGCATTTGCAGAGGAAGAGAACCGTCAAAAGTGGAGGCACGCCAACGATGAAGGAGACTGTCATACGAAAGACGGATCGAATGACACGTTTTGACCAGTCTGATGCCATGGAAGAGGAAGGCTCAGCGCCGGAGGAGAGCAATGCCGAATAACGAGAGTCTCCATGAGGAGTCGGGCGGCGAGCTTATGGAAGAAGATTCCGAGCCGAGCCGTGGGGCCGACGAAGAGCCCGGGAACGAGGAAGACGTGCGCGAAAAGGTCAGCTTGAAAAAGCTGAGTGCACGCAAGCCAAAGAGGCCGATTCGGAAAGCGCTTCAGGCACGAAGCACCCGTACCTCCGCAGATATGACTGATTACTACCTTTGTCTTGTGGCCCACATGCTTGTCCTGCTTTTCGTCACCTTCAAACAACTTTTGGGAGGTATGGACATACCGAAATGCGCATACGGGAGAGCTTTTGGTCTTGCACGGATGCGACAGGCCAATCTGGGTCCGAAGTGCAGGGGCCAGCGGTTGGCATTCAGGTCTTTGAACCATCCGAGGCGACGTTGCCTCCGGGGCGAGAACGATGGCAGGCTCGCCAAATCGAGCTCTTCACAGGCCAGGCAGATGCCACCGGGGGCCGGTGCATGAGAAAGTGGCAGTTCCCGGCATGGTGGATCGACGAGGACAAACTGACTGTTCATACTCTGATGATTCCATGTAGATAGCATCAGATATTGCTCGCCGTTTTTCTCGACTGTGGAAAGTAAATTCTCGACGTGAGCCTTCAGCAACTGCACGCTTAAAATTAGGTAAGGGTGTACCAACACGTCACGTGAACGACGCTTTAGGTTCTCCTCGTCCTGCGCCTCCGCCCGGATCCCCTCGCACCCACATCCTCCTCACGCAGTCCTCAACTCTCAACGTCGACGCTTCGCACCTACTCGAGCCCTCGTCATCGTCCTCCAAATCAGCCAAGAAATGAGTGGTCGCGGCGGGAAACTTGCCCCCGAAGTCAACCGGTGAGCTTGCTCCTCGCCGACACGGACGTGATTGCTTCAGTCGCGCCTCGTTTCCCATCCCCGTTGCCTCCGACACCTGCCATGGGCCTTGCTAACCAAAGCCGACAGAGCTCTGTTCATAAAGAACTTGAGGTATGCCCTCTCCGTCGGCGCGTGATGTAACGCTTCCTCTAACCACGATTTGTGCAGCTACAACGTCACCCCAGAAGAACTGTTTGACATTTTCGGGAAATTCGGCCCTATCCGGTATGCTTGCGCCGACCATGTCACGAGCGACACACTTGTGCTGACTTTGCCATCCAGACAAGTACGCCAGGGCATCTCCAACACGACCAAGGGAACAGCTTTTGTCGTCTACGAGGATGTAATAGATGCTAAGCAAGCCTGCGATAAACTCAACGGTTTCAACTTTCAGAACCGTTATCTAGTCGGTCAGTTCTCCTTGATGCGTCTGGACCGAATTAATATGATGGCTGACAAATGTGTACAGTCCTTTATCATCAACCCGAGAAGATGATCAAGTCAAAAGAGGACTTCGAGGCCCGGCGGGAAGTCTTAGCCAAGCTCAAGAAGCAGCACGGCATCGATTGACAATCCGACCGGCCTGTCGAAAGCCTGCAAGACAAGTCATCCTCGCTCGCAGGCCGGTCTCCGACGATAACAAAGCCTACTTCGCCAGACCCCAAGACGATTCTACGAAAGGGCACGCCGGCGGCCAACAAGATGGTCGCCAAAGGGAATGCCGCCACGCGGGCGGTTCGCTTCGTCGACGTGGTGCAAGGTGCTCCACAGCTGCGCGCCTGATGACCACTGTTTTTTTTTCACTCTAAGCGCATATGGGAAGCCAATTGTCTCCGTCTTGATAAGTCTTGGGGAGCGAGGCAACCTTGATAGCTCTCCAAACAGGCATCGGTTGGGAAAGCAGACGAAGCCTATCGACTCTTTAAGATACGTGGTGTTCAAGTGGCGATTCAGCCCAGTCGCTTGCCAAGCTTTCGTCGTTTTTCTGATGCAGCTTCCCTAGGGGTCAGAGAGCACGGTTTCTTCTTTGCTTTATATTCAATTCGGAGACAGTTACCTAGGAGACGCAGTCGTTTTCTCAATTGCCATCAAGTTGTTACCCTCGTGCTGCTCCGAGGAAATGCCGGATGTTGCGTCGTCTCGGCTGCTCGAGCTATTCTAGGACGAGACGTGACAACGTAGGATGGGTGAGGTCGAAGGCACGATGCAAATGTCGCTCAGGTTATTTGCGTCTGCTGTCTACTTGATGAGGGCTTGAGGTCACTTGACGAGGAATGCATGCACGACCGGTAGCGGTCGTGCCCTGAGCGAAGCACGCACCCGGGAAAGGTAGTATGAGCGAGGGCCCGGGGGAAAGGGGGCTTGGCGAAACCGATGAATAGGGCGATGCGCATTGTGGGTCGTTGGAAGGAAGAGGCCTCTCTCTGCTGCCATGCACTGATGTGCTTGCTGATGCTGCTGCGCGGGCAAGAAGCGGCCCGCGTCTGCAGGTGATTGCTGCAGCGCAACGCTACTACTACGTACTCCGTCGTCGCCGTGCTGTCGTCCATCGGCCGTCTTTCGGACTCGCCGGGCGGCAATGTTCTGGCAACAACGTCTCGCGTTGCGCCCACACATGCTCTCCGGTGTTCGCCCCTCCGGTGTTCGCCCCTCCGGTGTTCGCCCCTCCGGTGTTCGCCCCTCCGGTGTTCGCCCCTCCGGTGTTCGTGGCTACGGACCGACGAGAAGCTAATAAAGAGGGCGGCCGCCCAACAGCCACGGCGCCGCCGGGTGCAAATCGACAAACAGGCCCTCCCTCGTCTGCATGTTGGACCGGCCTGCGCTTGCAAAGGAGCGCCGAGGCCGTTTCTGCGGCCATGGCTCCCTCGTCTGCGCCTGCGTTCGACGCCGTCACGCTTTGCAAGGCAAGGCAGATATCCAAGGCATCTCCGATTCTCTATGGAGTCACCCATACTGCCTTGTGTGTCTCTAACCCTGTAAAAGTATCGAAGGGAAGTGTAGCTCGTATGTACCTTCCCACCTAACACCTGCGCGCCAGGCGGGGTTCCTGTCAGGGGCAGGTACTATAGGTACCTGGCAGGCTTCTTCTTCTTTGGAAACCCTCACTCGCCGGCCTCTGTTGCTCCCACGCAACCCAAAACCCAACCGCACGTCCGTTGGTGGCGGCTCGGCAACAAGCATCGTGACGCGGACGAGCCGACGGCCAATGATCTGGCCAATCCGACCCCCTAACGTCGGGCCCCCCTCCCCAAGTCCCATCTCGACGACGGTTCGTCATCTCCCAACCCTCGCTCTGCCGGCTCCTCTAGCCATGATTTTCTTCGCCACGGCACAAGACAACAACCCCGTTGCTGGTATCGTCTACTTCCAGACTCTGCGCCTGGACCTCCGGGGCCGGGACCATAGGCTGGTCTCTGGCCGTCGCCTCTGTACAGGTGCAGCGACAAGATCCGTTTTTCTCGACATGAGCGGCCGCCTCTCGAACAGGGGCCATGTCGCTCCCATCGTCGGCATGCCTCTCTCGGGGTCCTGATTCCCAAAGCCCCGGAGAAGATGTTGGCCGTTGGGGTCCAAGCAGAAGCCATTCGTGACTCGGCGGAAGAACCACCCGTTCCCATTGATAAACCTCCTTTCCTGCCTGCTGTCACCCTTCACCTGTTACGGCCAACATATGCGCGGCCTCCACCAAAAGTCAAGTACGCCGATGCAATGTCGTTGCCTCGGTGCCTGGCCCGCCCTTCGTCTGACTGTAAATAGTCCCTGACCTTCCCATCGTGGCGTCACTCATCAAGCCCACCCGCTCTTACCCAACCCTGCGGTTCTGGTCCCACGCCCGTTTTTGTCCCTGGACTCAACCAACTCTCTTGTCTTCACAAGATGGCTCCCCAAGCTTACTCCCAGTCCAGGGAGGCCTTTCAGACTACGCCCGGAAGCCCTTCGGACTATGTCGGGGACTCGAGTTCCAACTCCGAGGCCGAAGACGAGCGCCCTGCTGCCGAAGACGACGACGACTCCACGACGCTCCAATCTCCGGCTGGGCTCCTGTACAATCTGGACCAGCTCCCCGAGGGCAAGAGAGCCGCCGTGCGGGATGCCTTTCGAGAACCTCCCCAAATCTCACTACAGCACTGCCGCCGAATCGACGACACGTACGCCTTCCAGATGTCCGAGGTCGTGACCACGTCTGTGCGGATCCGTTCTCCTGAAAGCAACTCTCCTCGCATGAGTTGCAGCTGTGGAGAGCAGGACGCCCCGTGCAGGCATCTTGTTTGGCTGATGGACCAGGTCATGAGTCAGACTCTTTACGGCCACAACCGCACGAAACCCCTGATCATGGCCACTGACGGACACGCCGTCGAGATGGGCGATCCCTTCCAGGTAATGGCGCGACACCACCTGGCAGTCCTTGCAGAGGGTCTTCACTGCCAAGTGATACCCACCACGGCCTACTCCGACCAGGATGAGCCGGATCCGCATCGTCTCGTGGAATCGCGTGAGCTCCTCTCCTCGATACACGGCGTGAACCCCGAGGACTTTCGCCCAGATCTTTTCGCCCGTGTCTCTCCGAGTCAGCATGTGCTCCGGAATCATGATTTGGAACACACCGTCCTTCGCATGCTTCTCGACAACCCTGTCTTCTTCCAATACTTTCTCTCACTCTCTTGCTCGACAGATCCCATCAGAGACCCCTTTCGCAAACTCTTTCAGAGAGTCGATTGCGTGCTGCGTCATCTTGACGAATACTCCTCCAAGCATTCGTCGTCTTCACTAATGGCTGGTCCTTCACCAGAGACGCCCTCAGACGTCTCTTGGGCGGCGACACATTTCGTCGGCATCGTCGAACTCATCAGGGCCGCCATCTATGCCCGCGACAGCCCGCTCCAACCACACGAGGCCATGTCTGCCGCCCGCACGCTCGTCCATATCCTCAACGTCGTCGTGGCGCGCAACCGCGATGCCCACGCCGGGCCGAGTCGCGTCACCCGCAACCTATACCTCCGGCTGGTGGGCGACCTTGATCGGGACTTCGTCATCGCCGAATTAGACCTTATCCCTGAGGCAGCGAGCCATTTCTTGCACAGCCTCGAGGATATCAACGACAAGATTGGCATCCACGGCGCACCGACGTCGTATGTCGACAAGCTGCGCACACTCCTGGGCCGCCTAAGGACATCGAGCCTGAAGCGGCACGGTCATGCTCAGAGAGCGCAACCCGAGTCCAAGAGAATGAAATAGGTCATGGCTCTGCAGACCCGTACTATTCTTCGCTTCAAGGCCCACGACTCGACTCGGGGCCGCTGCGACACGCGCTGGTCGCGTGCGGCTTTCACCACTCTTCTTGGGGCCAAGGCCATGGATGGACAACCGCCGCAGAAGTCCATGACCAAAGGCCCTTTATTTTGTATCAATATCGTACAGTCCCTAAATTACACTGTCTGTTTGCAGCAATGCCGTCGCTCGACGTTCTGTCCGAGATGCATCACGGTTGGTGGGGGATTTCCTCGCAGACAAATGATGCAACAAGAAGCCACAGAGCCAATGCCAAAAACTCAGTCCAAGAAAGAAGTCGCATGCCGCATCTCCGCTGCGTATGCTCCGGCCAAGGGCCATGTCCGAGGCCTGAAAGAAGGCCCCTCGTTGACGAACAAGGCCAGGGGGGTTTATGACGTGTCCCACGACGCGGCGGTCTCGCTCCCGGCGTGGAAAGCCTCGAGAGCGCTGCGGACCTCCCGTAGAGTGGGACGACCATAGTAGTTCTCGTTCCAGTCGCCCCTTTGCATGCCCCGGGCCCTCTCCTCCAGCCACTTCTCAGAGGCGGCGATTTCGTTGGCCCACCAGTCGCGCGCCGTCTCCTGGACCTCTCGGGCGGTGGACTTGCCCGTGTTCTCGAGCTCCCGCATGACGAGCCTGTCGCGTTGCCTGACAATGAGGCTGCTCAAGCCGGCCTGCCTGCCTCGGGTGCAGCGATCGATGAGGTGGCGGATGGGCTCGGGCGTCGTCGTGTAACGGGGGAACTCGATGAGCGGCTCCCAGCGATACGAGAGCCACACGGCCGCCCTCTGCGGGGCGCTCCGGGCCTCGAAGATGCACCAGAGGACGCGGCCGAGCATGTAGACTTCGCAGGCCTCTTGCTCGGCACGCGTCAGGCAAGACCAGGGGACGTTGTAGCCCTGGCAGGGCCAGACGTAGTCCTCGCCCTCTCCCATGTCCTCCCAGCCGGGGAGCAGGCCCGTCAGCAGGCCGGCGTACTTGGCCTGGACCTCTGGGTCGATTTCCTCGTCAATGGCGAGCAGGCGGACGTACTCGATGGCGTTGACCTCGGGGGCGGCAAACTCGCACCAGACGCCTCGCTGCTCAAAGTCGATCATGACGGCGTCCCAGGACTCGGAGAGGACAATGTTGTCGAGGCGCAGGTCGGGATAGAAGATGCCCGACGTCTCGCGCAGGTGCACCAGCGCCGAGGCCAGTTGGAGAGACCACTTGGCCTTGTCGACGGTGGAGACGTGGCCGTGGAGCTCGAGGAAGGGAATGAGGTCCCGCAGGCTGCCGTGGACGTGGTTCTCGACGGTGAAGCCGACGACGGCCACCTTGCTGCCGAAGCTGCATGTCTTGGTGACGAGGTGGACTGGGCGGGCAATGACGTTGGGGTGCGGCGGCATGACGAGCAGCTGCCTCAGCTCGTGGTAGAGGTACTTTGTGTAGCTGGTGATGGCCTTGAAGATCCACGTCCTGGCGTCGATGCGGACGAGGCAGACGCTGTCGTGTAGCTGCTCGAGGTACTCGACGTCCTCGAGGTCGACGGTGGGCGGCAGCTTCACGGCGTCACCCCAGAAGGCGCGCAATGCGGCGACGGAGAGCAGCTGACGCTCGAGGTAGTGCGTCGGGGCGAGGGAGATGCGGGCGTCGGCCACCTTGTTTGGCAGATTCTGCAGGGCAATCCTCGACCCAAAGGGCAGGTTCGTGTAGATGCGCGAGGGGTCCTCCATGGCCAAGGTCCAGTGCTGTAGGATGCGGAGCACGTGGCGCGTGATGGCCAGCTGGGCGATGCGCGAGGCGTCCCGGGTGTAAAAGGTGACGTCGAGGTCGAGCAGCTTGCGGAGCTCCTCTGGCAGGGTGGCGGGCTCGGGGATGAAGACGTCGACGCGGTAGGGGCGGATGGGGTCGACGAAGAGGGGCACGGCGTAGAGCTGGGTCCCAAAGGCGGTGCATCCGTCGATGCGCCAGAGGGGGTGGGCGAGGGGGTCGAGGCTATCGATGCGATTCTTTGGGTTCAGGCTGGACGTGGACCACGGCACCTCGGCTGGCCAGGGCGTCGAGGGTGCTTCTGTCGCCGTCGAGGCAGGGCCCACGTCTGAGAAGGCGGCTGTGGGATGGATGACATCGTGGATCGACTGCTGGCTCAGCTCCATCTTGTGATGCTGCCCGCGCGGGAACTGCGAGTGCGCGTGGGCGCGCGTGTGTGGGCCGAGATGTACGTGGCAGGCACGGAGATGGACATGTGTCGGAATATATGCCGGACGTATCGAGCCAAAGGGCCCCGAGGCCGAGGTGGATTCGCCTGCTGAAGGCCGTGGCTCGAGACAGGCAGCTGCCGAGGTTTCGAAGTTGCAAGGCCGTCGCGGTAGCAGGTGGATGGCTGTTTGGACAGGTGGATGGCTGTTTGGATGCCACGGCCAGCCAGTCGAGCCCAGGGGTGAGAAGAGTGACGTCTGGCTCTCGAGGTTTCTCATGGGGTTTGTCGACGGCGTGCTACCCCAGGGCGACTGAGAGAGGAGACTGAGAGAGAGGAGGCGGCGACAAAGAGCCAAAGAGCAAGAAGCGCGTTAATGGAAAGTGCGGCTGTGGGCCCGTGATTCCTGTGGCGACCTGGCCGGGTTGCTTGTTGTGCGTAAGCGGGACAGGGGCCAGAAGAGGAGACGAGGCGAGGCGACATCTGGTTGTATTGCGGTGCTGCAAGACATCAGATGATTGGGCCGTGACCAAATCTGTACGCTCATGTACAGTTATTAGTGAGTGAGATAATGGCCGGGGGGGGGGGGGGGGGGGGGGGGGGTGATGAAAGAGGGGTGTTTTGTGGTTTTGTGTGACGACGAGGGCCCAAGAAGAGAGAGAGAGAGATGGACTTGCTCAGCCAGTCTTCTCTGAACCAAGGGTGAAGCGGACGGTAAACAACTAATCCTGTAACGCCGAGCTTGCCTCTACCAGTGACAGGTTGGTGGTGTTGGTGTTGCTGCTGCTTCAACTTTCACGATGCCATGGCGTTCCTGGAATGGTGGCCGCAACCACTTTTTGGCGCTTGCTTAGCTCCCGTCATCTGCGACAAACCCGAGACCCAAGCGCGTCTGTCAACAAGGCTGTCGAGTGGGCGGAAAAGCAAATCACCATCATGCTTGTGCGAGGTGCCGGGGCAGTATCCGTCCCTGGACCGGACAGGCCCATCCGTCTCTGCGCTGCAACTGCCTCCTTCAAGACGACATGCGCGCCGACTGCAGCACCGTCATGCCTTGTCCCGTTGAAATGACACGTGGATCCGTCGAGACTGGCTACAGACGGCGTACAGACGGCGTCCAGACGTTTGCAAGCAACGGCCTCTGCCAGACTTGGCTATCCTCTGCCAAGGTGCGGCCAAGTCTTCTTCGTAGCCATGCCTTGGTCCAAACGCCGAGTGAAGCTCGTCTGGACCCCGGAGACAGATCGGAAGCGGGCGGCCCATGGCTTGGCCCGGGGGGGAGGGGGGGGGGTCGAATCCGTCACAAAGACGGCGAGCGAGCAAGCGAACACTGGTGAGGTGAGACCGGCTTCGGGGAAGACGCGAGTATCGTGCGCATCTAAACTCCTGCAAAGACAGAACCAAGCGTGGGCACTCTGCCACGGCGAGTCTGGCCCATTGCTGCTGGCAGGGGACGAGAAACTGCAGCCAAGGGAGCGAGAGTATTCGTAGACGCAGGGGTAGATGAGAATGAGTGCGGCCGACGTTGGCATTCCAGCCAGGCGCCTCGCAGGCAGAACGACATACAAGGGAGTCGAGTTTCTCGTGTCCATCGTGTTCGAACCGACATTGACGCTCGATCCCTGCAGGCGACTGTCAGGCTGCCGTTGAGTTTGCGAGCATAAGCCACAATAGCAAGCCACTCCATCAGCACCCTCCAAGCCACGACTTTGGCACCACCTGTTCAAGCCATGGCCAAGATCTGGCCAAGAGACAACAGGAAGGCCGAGCTTGGCATGCGACAAGGAACATGGACGGGCGCCGCGCAACGTCCTTCATCGCGCCGGTCCCGATGCCATCGATTCGTCTTGGCCAGCAGCGTCCATGTCCAGGAATTGACCGGCCTCGTGACTGAAGTGATGGGACGCATCCAATTCATCGGCGCGTCCTGGCAAATGTTGGTTAGCCCGGGCTGAACTCGGGGAACTCCATCGCGGCTTCGGGCAACACCCGCATATTCGTACAGGCCACATATAGGCCCATACAGCGGCGTATAGCCACCCTTCTCTGCTCGTTCCATCAAAGAACGCAGAGGCTGGCGAGCAGGTCGCGTCGACGAGCCGGTAGACTCGAGACGCGAATCACCTCGACTTGCCTCAGCCTAAAGGCGCGCTGTGCTGAGGATAGGTTTCTACCGCCAGATACAGAGGGGTCCTTGGTACTGCAATGTGCTTGGCGGAGACAGGAGCCGTACGCTGGAGGAGACGGCGGCGATTATGGCGTGCGATGCTGATGAAGAATCCGGGCGATGTCCGTCCTACCGCCGTCCCCATATTGCTAAGTGGTTGTAGAGGTACCTAGTACTCCACGGGTACCTCGTACAACAACTTTGTGTATTAGTAAGCCATGTGCTCTCGTATTCGAGATTCGAGCCTCTTGCATGATGTAGCGACATGACGAGGAAAGTGCCTACCTCTCTCTACAACAGAGTACATACATACATACATACGCACGAGACATCCCTTTCCAGAAGCGCTTTATGGCTGCACAAAAAGGGGATGAGGGCGAACGGCAGACGAGGTATGTACTCTCTGTATCCGTGCTGTAAAGGAAGGTACATATGTACATACATATCTACGAACGCATCACGTACGGAAGGTACCTACTGCATCAGAACACGTAGGCCATCTTGTGTGCGCTCTCTTGACGCCCCCGCAGACATGTATACGCAGAGTTGTACGAAGTACGAAGAGGTACTCTGTACGGATACGCCTCGGCACTAGTCGCGAGCCCAGTGTTTCACAGCAGTCGTTGGAAGGAGCCCACAACGGTCCCGTTCCCACCGTGCCAACCGGATTTGTCCACCAGCAGGCCCAACAAGCATAAGTACATATGTACATACTTGGACATCGTCCCGCCCCAGACAACAACTTGCTTGCTGTCGTGAACCCCAACCACCAGAGAGCCAAACCCCCAAACCACTCACTCGCTCGACTTGCATCGCCGCTGAACATCGCCGCTGAACCGCTCCGGCGGCGCCCATGCTCAAGACGCCGGTGACGCCGCCCAGGTCGGCTAGTAGCCGACTAAGCGTCAACATGCAGCGCCCAGCGCCCACGAGGCCGCATCGTCGAGCCAATGCCGACCTCGCGTCACCCGTCAGCGCTTACACACCGGGCGAGCCACTGGAAAGGCACCAAGCGTACATTACGGCACGCTATTTTGGCGTTCGCGGCACGCGCTGTACTCTGTACATGGGTTCCTCAACATCAGCACAGCAGCAAGTGGCTGAGGCAGAAGCCTCCGTCCAAGACCCAGACCTCCCCCCCGGTCACCGAGTCGTGTGAGCTGTGTGACGATCGGGCCAGATCCCAGTGCATTCTTGGTCCTTTGCTGGCAAGGATTGGCTCGTCGTTCTCACCGGTCCCCGCACCCAAGCAGAATGTTTGCATGCCGGCCTGCCGCTGCTCTCGGATTATTGAACACGCAATGTCTGGCCTGCTCCGCTTGAATCACTTGAACGCATGGTTCATTTGCAATCACAAGCGCTGACCAAAGTCACGATTGGAGAGACATAGGTCAAGAGCCCGTTACTTACTCTTACTAGTAACTCGTACGAATACTCCTGCTTGGCTGGGACGCCGCGTGGCAACAACTCGTCTCGAGGCCACGCGCCGCACGTTTAAACCACGTTGCCGGTGCACCGCCATCGGGGATGCCGCCCTTTTTCGTCGGCGCCACCTTGGCACGACGATCCCCTCCCGACCGAGTCCAGCCCGACGTCTTGACATGTGGCTGTTGGCAAGCCAGACAGGCAGGCAGCGCCGTTTACCACCGACGGTCAAGACAACCCAGGGCCTGCTTTGGGGTCTTCAGGGGTACATACCAATGGAGGAGGAAATTGTCGGACTGGGCCAATGCCGACGCCAGCAGAAGCATCAAGTGACGGCTTTGACATCGCAGGCAGGCTGGCGGGCGGCGGTGGGCGCGGATCAACAACAAAGGCTGGCTGGACTGGACATCTCCCTTGCAGCACCCACCCCCCGGACTGTGATGGTCGTGGCCTGATCGGGAAACCCACGTTACTGTCTTACGCTGCAATAAGGCAGAGCCGAAGCAAGTATTGTAGACAGGAGGCCCCCCCCCAACCCTTGTCTGGGCCCAAGAGTACCCCTCAGTCCGCTCAAACACAATTCAGCACGGAGGAGCCATGTTTTCGCCCTCCTCACCGGGTGGCCTCACTTCCTCTCAGAAGCTCGACCATCGTCCCCTTTTCTGCTAACCTTACCGGCAGCCACTCGACGGCGCCGGCGCTCATGCACATCAGCGACACGCAGCTAGCATTGGCCCGCGCTACCCGCCATCCTGGCTGGACGGAAACACGCATCCCGAGCCACGAGTGACCGGAGAGCTTCGCCTGGTCGCAAAGGGTCTTCTTAGGGCGCGCACACACCAGCCCGAGGCTCAATACCACCGCCGACGGACCCTCCCTCCCCGGCCTGACGCCCAACACTAGCTGTCGCTCTCTCCATCCACGTTGCCCCCGTATCCCGCCTCGAGCCCTCAGCCCGTCGTCCATCGCCCGTTTCTCGCGGGGAAACAAGAAGGCTGTCGCAGTCGGGTTGGACGGCAGGCTGGCTGGCTGCTAGCAAGCGAATGCGCGGCCGGATGGCTAACTCGGTCCCGGCAATGGTCCGGGTGGAACCATAGCTGGTCGACGTCGCTCCCCCGGCCCCGTGGCCGCGCGCTCTCGCCCAGTTCCCAGGTTCCTGGCTTCGTTACACCTGTCTGACATTACTTGATTTGTTCTTTTCTCTATAGTCAATGCCGAGTACCTACCTGCCTCCCACGTGCCGCCCGGTACCTTGGCCCTCGTTTCATTCAGCGAGTTGGCCGTTGCCCAAAGTACCCTTCCCTGCATCATCCATCATGGTGAGATGCCCTTCCTCCCCGGCTGGTGCAAGCCTGCATGAAATATATCACCAGTCCTTGTCCCCCTTTCCCGTCTTCTCTCTTCCACCTCGTGTCACACGGGGCGCCTCTTCCCAAGCATCTGCCTCCTGCCCCTTCCTTGCCTTGACCCATCCCTTCTCCACACTCTTCAAGTCTTCTTCCTCGCGCCTCCACCATGTGCCGATTTGTTCGTTGACACTTGGGACAGGACTTTCAGCCGGCAACTTTCAAGAGACCTCGGCCCAGCCCTGGAGTCGAAGTGTCGGACCAGCCCTTCATCCCCTTGGCAGACGCCCAACGCGCGCCGGCTTCATACGACCTGCGAACCGTATCAGAGCAGGCGGCCTTGTCTCATGGCTCGTCGTCGTCCGGCTTCCAGGCCTGTGACAATACCCACTCACCACATTTCCCGACAAAGAGACGCAAGCTCGCCGACTCTACTTCCATGTCTCCAGGAGACACGTCGCCCTGCCAAGAGGAGAAGCTTGGTTCCTTTGGCCAGCACGCCCACGACCAGACGCCCTTGCATTCCTGCTGGTCCGAGCCGCCCATGTCGGACTCCCTGTCGGGCCTGTCGGGCCTGTCGGGTTCCCTGTCGTTGGGGATCCCGCTTGCCAAGCAAATGACCAATTTGAGCCTCTTGCTGTGTCCCTGCTCTGGGTTTGGCTGGGACCAAACCGAGGGTACGTATCCCGTCTCATGCTTGCCGTTTCGCGTTTCCAACGTTGTGTCCGTATGGTCGGTTGATGACAATTTTCAAGGCTACTGCCCTCTTCCTGAGGCGTCGCCGACCGTCTATGACCCGAACCAGCCATATGGCTCCGAGAAGCAGCCATACATGGACATGCCCACCCAGCCTGTGCGCGACCATCTCCCCTTCATGGAGACCAAGCACTACAGCCGCTTGCAATGCGAAGAGGCAACTCATGGCCTACCCCTATCTGGCTATCCCGAGCAAGAGCATCTACAGTTGGCCTCTCCGCCGGACAGCGCCAAAGATGTTCTTTTCCCGCGAGATGTTTCTTCTCTGGCGCGCTACTCTGATGACTACATGGCGGCAGATTTGCATGCCTCCCACGCCATGGGATTCACTCCTACCTACATGCGGCATGAAGACGAGTCGCCCATGAACCAGGTGGCCGACTACTCTGACACGCTCGGTCCCCATTCCGCGTCTCTGCAGAGCATGACTGGATGTCCCGAGGCGACCCAATTTGGCATGCTGGCAGTCGGAGGCGTGGCCGATCAAGCGCCCCTAGGAAACTGGAGCGACGCGTCAGTCTCTCTTCAGCCGTCCGCCTACGACATTCTGCTCCCAGACCAACGGGGCGGTAAAAGAGGCCCCTTTAAAGACCCCAAGTTGCGTGAGCAGACGGCGCAGACCAGGCGCACAGGCTCATGCATCAGGTGTAGGATGCAACGCATTCGTGTAAGTGTCTATCCCGGGGGTCCTGTGTCGGGGGGCGCCGCGAATCCCTCGGCGACAGTGGTTGAGGGAGGAGGCACAACTGACATGGCACCCATTTGCAGTGCGAATCTGATCCAGAGGATCCCGGAGGGATATGTCTAACGTGCACAAACGTGGCCAACACAAAGGCAGGACGGTTTCCGTGCCTCAGGTACAAGATTACAGACATGAAGCTGTACAAGCCTGGCCAAGTGCCCGGGTACGAATGGACCCGTCGATGGACCAACAGCATCACGGACCCTATTCAGAAATGGGCCTCGTCCGAGATCAAGATTGTGCGCGTCTCGGCTGGATTCTCGAGGAGATGCATAGAATTACAAGTGCGAAGGTTTATACCCCAGGACGGCGACAAGCTCGTACGGACTTGGGATGTCGAGGGGATGAGGAAGTCGGTGGCGATCCCTCCTTACGCACTGATCGATCTGGAGGCAACCAAGTCGACATACTCGGGCCACATTCAAGACATCATGACGGACACGATCCACCACGTCTTGGACAGTCCCGACAGTCTTTTGTGCAGGACGTATCTTCGCGCCGTGCAGCTCATGCGCGATCCGTCGACGCCGGCAGACTCGATGAAGCTTCTTGGCCTGACGCTCACGCTGTGGGTATCCATCCGTCTCTCGACGACGTCGGGTTTTCTCGTCGGGGACGAGAGGTTGGGCATGCCCAGCAACATCCTGGACGACAGCAGCCCCGACGCGGGCAAGATTCCGATGCCTCCTGTGCTGGGGGCGCAGCTGGACCTCGTGCTCATCCACCACATCCAGACGAAGCTCCGGAGGGAGATGCTGGAAATACTGCAAAAGATGATTCTCAAGAACAAGCAGATGACTTGGTTCGTGACGTACCTGGTGACGTTTATACTACTCCACAACACGGCCCTCATCACGGGTCACGATGCGGGATATGCTCGCAAGCACGGTATGAAGGTAAGCCTGGTAACCCCCCTGTGGCGCTGGCAGGAGTCCCTCTGCCTTTTTAAATGGGCGAGTGAGAGAAGGTGCAGGACGAGGGGGCGAAAATGAGGGGGGAGGCCATGGGTTGCTGGTGTTTTTTCTTTTTTGCTGACGACGGAGGACCCAGCGCCGATTTGCACGCGAGGACAAGGTCAGGGAGTATCACCTCGGTGAGACAGAGCTCTCCCCTTCCGTCTGAGACAGGGTGGCTAATCTGGCCACGGCGCCGTGGCTAGGGGCGAACATCCTACTCGCGCATTTCCATTACTGCAACAAGGGCATGTACCCGTTTTCCGACGAGTGCAAGGACAAGGAGCTGCAGACACTGGCGGATTTGAGCGAGGACGAGCTCCGATTCGTCCACGCGACGAGGGAGCATGTCAGGCGGCGGCGTGAGTTGCCGACCCAGCCCTCTTGACAAGCAGGCCCGGATCCTCGGGCCAACGCTAATGTATGTGTGGCGCAATGCAGGACGGGAGTGGGAGCAACTTCGGGCGAGCGGCGCATACGAGCATGATTTCTTTTTCGTCAGCCAGCTGTTTGAGGACAACTGGAAGCCACAATCGACGATATAAGCTGGGCCGTGGCCGAGGGGGCGGTGAGTGGACTCGGACTAACTCCCCGCGGGCCAGGGGCGGCCTGGTGCGGAGGCAATGCAGGAACCCAGACAGGAACCCAGACAGGAACCAGACAGGAACCAGACAGGTTCTTGTCTAACCCAGACAAGGAGAGGCTGGAGCCCCGGGCCGTGGTGTTGGTGCACGGCCACTAATCAATAAAGACGCCCCGGGATCCCGACTGGCATCTGAATGGATGGTGGCGGAGGGAACAAGGTTGCTCAGTGCCCTCGAGGCCGAACGGCATCGGAAGGGAGGAGGTGGATGGATTTTCCTTTGCTCGCTGCTTTACCGAGTGGTAGTCTGTCGACACGCATTCCTTGTAGCACAGCGGCCTTGTGGCACACTTTTCTCGCAGTCACCCTTTTGGTCATATGCTTTTGGTCATGTGTGTGCTTTTGTCTGTTGTCTTTTGTCTTTTGTCTCTTGTCCCATTGACGGCTGTCATTTGACGGCTGCCTGCTTTCCTTTTGACTCTATACGGCGAGGGCGGTCGAGAGCCTTGAAGACAGAAATCGGATCGTGCCGCTCCTCCCGGGGCCTCGTGTCTCATGATACGCTATCCGAAGACGCAAGCTGGCGGGTGGTGACGAGTACGAGAAGGCAGAGACATGATGCGGCTCACCTGGTCACCCCCCCCGTCCCACCTGCTTGCTCTGCGCCTTTCTGCAGGCATATCATATTCGACGGCCCCTCGTCATCATGGCGAGGCAAGCAGACGGGGGGGGCCCGTGGCGGCCAACACGTCCCGATGTGTGTCGGCACGCGCACTCTATTTCCTAGTAGTATGTAACTTACTATTATTATTAGTGGCAGTAGCAGTTAGTACCAGTAGCAGCAAATGTGAGAGGTGAGAATGTCGCCGCCTCCCAAGGTACTGCCGTGTCGCACCCGTGGTCGGTGCCCCAGCCAGGCAACAGACCCCGGCCTTCGCTGACAGCTGCCGCCCGGGGTGTGACGAACTGGCGGTAACTCTGGCCGTCAGGGCTGTTCCCGGTTCCCGGTCCTCGGATTCGCGCCTGCAGCGCTGCCGGGATCCACAAACGTGCAGAGGGCGGCCCCCTTTCCACGGCCGCGGGTCGTCGTCCAGAGAAGGGTAGTATGAGGGGGCGGGGGGGGGGGGGGGGGGGGGGGGGGGGGGGGGGGGGGGGACATGGGGAGATGGACATGGAGATGGACATGGACATGGAGAGAGACAGGGAGAGACACAACAGAGACAAAACTCTCATATACAAAGACGCAGACACAAACCAAAAACTCTCACACACCAACTCACTCCCCCAGAACCCCCTCCCCGGTTCTGCCCCCGGTCCCGTCCGATGGGCATCTTGTCTCTTGCCTTTCCTTTTCCCCCTCCCCTCCCCGCCGGGTCGGTTCCGGCACAAGCAAGGAAAAGGGACAGGGACAGGGAAACTGCTGATGGCCGTGCAATCGGGGAGTTACCCGCCTCGTGTGGCTGACATGACGAGAACAAGGCCACGATCCGTTGCCCTCGCCTTGGGCCCTCGAGCTCTCGTCTTGGGCCCTTGAGCCCCCTCGCCCTGGGCCCTCGCCTTGCCTTGGGCCCTCCGGCCGGATGCCGCGTCATTTGTGTGGATGCCGTCTCACTCCTTCGCCGACCGTCGTCGCGCGGCCCGTACCCTCGCCTGCCATGGGTACGGATACTAAACACGGTCCGGCCGGGTGGCGCCCGCCATATGACGCACCCGTGTGTAGTACCTACCAGCTGTTCCTCGCCTGCTCGTATGTCGCCATGCGAGTGCAGTTGGCCGCAAGAAGCAAGCCAAGGAAGCAGGCAGATACAGCAAAGGGGAAAGGAGGGAGGGGGCAGAATTCAGACACGCGCCGCCCATGATTCAGACGGCTCCTGTCGCTCCTTCCAAAGATAAATACGTAGTCCCCTCGCGCAAGGTGCTCCGGCCGAGTCCAGTCTCTGCAATCGCCCGTCTCGAGGAACCGGAAGCATCTTGACAGAGTCTGGTCATTAGTACGAGTCCCCGAGTGAAACCGCCTCTTGTCAGTGATTCGATGCTGATGCCGGCCACAGCAAACAACCTTCCCATGGCAGACTATCGAGCCGGACCCGTCGTGGGCTCGCACGCTGCTGCTCCGCCCGCTTTAACCTTCCCGCCCGCGCTCAACGAGGCTTCCAGGTTGCCCGCCGCTTTTCCTCCGTTCCTGGATTCGCCCCTGGCCTGGTCCGGCTATCAATTCGCCGACCCCTCCGAATACGTGCTCACTCTGGACGAGCTGGACGTCGAGGAAGTCGAGCGCGCCCTCCGACAGTTCAAAGGTGTGTCCCCAAGGGCGGCCTGACATGGCCATGACCACCGTTGCTGACCGGCCTCAAACAGCATTGGGCTTGGATGGTGACCTCGTCTCGAGGGAAAACTTTGCCCTCCCCGCCCTGGGACCGAGGCTCCGCCAGCTTCGCCTCGAGATACACCAGGGCAGAGGCTTTGGCCTCATCCGGGGGCTGCACCCTCAAAGGTATTCAGTCGAGGACTTGGCCATGCTCCACCTCGGCATCCAGTCCCATGTTGCCAATCGCCAAGGTCGACAAGACTCCAAGGGAAACATGCTTGGTATGTCAAGGTCGAATCGACTCTGCTCAAGACCCCCAGCCGTTGACGCGACCCATAGTCCACATTGTCGCAGACAGTTCTTCTGCACAAAAGGCACTTCATCACCGCCACTCGACTGCTCCCATTGTAAGCGCCGTCGCCGCGTTATCACGTGCCGAACCTGCTGCTGACGCTCCGCAGACATTCCACAACGAGGAGGCAGGCGACATTGTTAGCTGGCTAACGAGGAACACGGCCGCAAAGGGCGGCAAGTGCATCATTGCTTCAGCCTATACCGTCTATAACGTCATGGCCGCGAGTCGTCCAGACTTGGTTCGAGCACTCGCGCGGTCTGACTGGCCCTTCGCCTTGTAGGTCGAGCCTAGCGCCCTGCAACAGCAAAGGCTGCTGGCCACGGGTGCAAACGGCTGACACGCTCGTGTCTCACAGGCCCCGGTTCCAGTGTCGCCCAGTCATCTTCTACCACCATGAGCGGCTCATCACCAACTTTGGCAGAGCGGCGCTGCTGGGCAGTGCGGGCCATGTTCGCTCCAAGGGGCTGCCCGAGCTGACACGCAGCCAGCTCGAGGCATTGGACATGATGGAGGAGATTGCAAAGGCCACGCAGCTCGAGATTGCCACCGAGGCTGGCGACATTCACTTCATCAACAACCTGGCAATCTTGCACAGGCGTCAAGGTTTCGAGAATGGACAGTCGCCTCACGAGCGGCGGCACCTGGTACGCATGAGGCTTCGCGACGACGAGTTGGCATGGGATATCCCCTCGGACCTGGACAAAGAATGGACCAAGGCCTTCAACCCGGAGCGGATAAAGATATGGCATCTGGAGCCAATGCCCGACGGTTTCTTCCCCCTGAGATCGCAGCCCAACTGAGTCTATGGGCGAGGGTGCTGTCGAAACATGTCATTCCAGATAGACAAACTTTGCCAAGGGCATAAAGCAGCCGACGACACGTTGAGATGTGAAGGGCAACGACCATGGACAGGTGAAGGCGGGACTCGGAAAGTGTGCTGTTTGCGGCGGCGTTTGGTTCAGAGGTTACTTTGGTCTTGATGGATACCTGGCCGTGTCAAGGCGGTCCTTTTCGTCTCAGGGAAGCGGCCGACAGCTGGCGAAAGGCGTTGAGATGTGATGGAGCACCGTGTGCGAAAAGAGTGGTAATATCTTCAAGGAACGCGGTGCCCGCGTTGGGGAGGGAGGGAGGGCCCTGAGAACTTGGCACGGTGCGTAGCCATGGCGAGTCAGCAATTGGGATCGACAAAGATATTTGCTCCCCAAGGATTTGACTCAAGGATTTGCTCCAAGGGTTTCCTCTCAAGGATTCGCAGGGACGGGACGAAAGAGATTGAGTGTCTCGGACGAGTTTGGCGCAAACTTGATGTCAACCAGCTGTCTAATGTGAGGGTCAGCTTGACAACACACTCGTCCAAAGAAAAATCGCAGTGGTCTGGGAAAAATTGCACCACCTGAGTCAGCCGAGACGAGACGTCATTGGCCACGTCAGATTGGCCGTGAGAAAGCCACCGGAGCAAGCCACCGGAGCAAAGTCTGGCGCAGCCAAGGCCAAGATGGGACGTGGGATTATGAAAGGGCATAACGCATGGGCGAGTTGTTGCTTTTTTCTTTGTTTCGCCATCGGCGCGGCTTGGGTGCAGGGTCGAGAGATACCTACGAAGTACTGGCGGTGAACGGGGAGCCCAAGAGGCAGATGGACGTCGTAAAGGCAACTGGCAATCATCGAGGGCGGAGACAGCGACGCAGCAACGTGTCGGTCATTCGTATTCGTAGTTCGTATTCGTAGTCATTTACGAGGCGGTGACGGGCCAGAGGCCAGGCACAAGGGAGCGAGGGTTTGAGTCGGGGGCAAAAGGGCTACAGTGTCTGAATACAGTGCATTCCCATATTCCAACACAGTGGCTCTATCCACCAATCAATCATCCGCCATCCTCATCTCGCTGACGACGACCTCACCGAGACCCCCATCGCCCATCGCCCATCGCCAAACGACCTGTCCAGGCTTCGTGCCCCGCGCCCGTCCACACTCCTTTTCAAGCACAGATTGCTGCGTCCGTCATTCATTCTTCGTCAGCTCTCGCACGTCTTGCGCGAGTGCGAGGGCCGTCTGCGTCAGGGGTCCCAGTTTCAAAGCCGGTGGACAAGCATTTCACCACTCATCGTAAACGGCCAGCCTCTTGTCCTGGTTCCGCAGCGTCCTCGTCGGCGGAATAATGGTCACGTCGTCCAAGTCCACTCATATGGGGGCCAAGCACTCTCCAGCATACTCGTCGGCATATCAGCCCCTTCACCAGGGCGAAGAGCTGGGAGACCACGAAACACAGGATGGCACCGGCATGGCCGCCAGCTTCGCCGCGAGTCGGCCCGGGCCCGAACATCGCTTCTTCAGGGTTGCCACCTGTGGCTTGACTGTCTGCCTGGTTCTCCTCGTCGGCTGCAACCTCTTCTTCTATCCCCAAAAGGCCTTTCCACATCACAGCTCGTGTCCCTGCTCCACGCACAAGGTCCCGCAGTATTTTCAGACGTCGCCAGAGCTTTGGCCCGGTCCTACGGCAACGGGCCGCCCTGCGTTCCTGGCCCAGACGAGGACTCTGGATCCCACCTTGACCTACGTGCCCAATGAACCGCTTCAGACGTCATATCCCGTCCAGGGTATGGGGCAAGCCAACCAGAGCATCTTCAAAATGATGGGCCACCTGTCGCCCTATTCGCCCTCGCCCGGCTTTGGTGTCGACGAGTACCCCTTGCCCGCTGGCGCCGACATCATTCAGGTCCAGATGTTGTCGCGTCATGGGTCTCGCTATCCCACCACTGGCTCCACGGTTGAGGCTCTCGGCAAGCGCCTTGCAAGTCTCTCCGACAGCTTCAACCCGAAAGGGCCCTTGGCTTTTCTCAAGGACTGGAAATACCAGCTCGGCTCCGAAATTTTGGTTCCCAACGGCCGTCAAGAGCTCTTTGAATCAGGTCAGAGAGCGCGCTGTCGCAAAGACTGCCATTCGCATCCATGACATTGCTCTGCTGACCAGTCTTGTTCGCAAAGGCATCTTGCACAACTACATGTACGGGGCCTTGTATAATCCAACAAGCAAGATCATTGTTCGAACAACGGTAGTGCCGACCCCGTCTTGGCACCCCCTCGGCGCTAGCTGACATGAGGCAGACGCAAGATCGAATGCTCAAGTCGGCCGAGAACTGGTTGGCTGGATTCTTTGGCTTGGATTGGTTCGTGCCCTCTCTTGAGTCATTGTCAACGGCACGGCGCTTACACGGCCGTCCAGGACAAACAATGCCACCATCGAAGTGATTATCGAGGAGCGAGGCTTCAACAACTCACTGGCCGGCTCGCTCAACTGCCCCAACTCATGGACAAAGTCGTCGGGAGAAGAGGCTCGAAATCACTGGGTGCGCTCGTACCTCGCCAACGGTTAGTTGCTCTCTTGGTCGTCGATTGATGCCTTTCGCAATGCTAATAGTGGCCCGTCGCAGCCACGACTCGCTTCCAGGCCATGACCGAAGGCTTCGCATGGACTGCCGACGACGTCTACGCCGCGCAGACCATGTGCCCCTACGAGACTGTCGCCTACGGGTCCAGCAGGTTCTGCGACCTATTTACCTATGATGAGTGGCAGGGCTTTGGCTACTCGATCGACCTGTTCTTTGCGGCGATAAGCGCATTCAACAGCCCCGTGGGAGTCGGTATTCCTCTCATCGTCTCCACCGAATCCTCTCTAACCCATGTTGCTCCTCAAAGCGCGCGACCGGCATCGGCTATCAACAAGAAGTCGTTGCGCGCCTCAAGAACCACACCCTTGGCTACTCGGGCTCCCAGATCAACGTGACGCTGGACAGCAACCCGGAGACGTTTCCACTGAATCAGAGCCTCTACTTTGACTTTTCCCACGACACCAACATCGTGTCGATCTTGACAGCGTTTGGCCTGCGCCAGTTCGCAGAGGAACTCCCGGCCACACGCTATGCCGGGAAGCACAACCTGACCATCGCCCACGTGACGCCCTTTGGCGCCCGCCTCGACATTGAGGTCATCAAGACTCCGAAGCCGCTCTCTCCGAATCGAGACGGGTACCTGCGTGGTGAGGAGACGAGGTACATCCACTTTATCCTGAACCAACGAACGTTGCCCTTGGGCCAAAGTTTCCCCGAATGCGATGCCAGTCGACGGGACGGGTGGTGCGACCTGGACACGTTTTTGAAGGTGCAGGAGGATATGCCGTCCAGGGCCAAGTTTGATGACGCCTGTTTCGGAGACTACCCTGCCGTGTCGTACGGAGAGGTGACGGACGGCGCCCCGCCATGATGGGCATCGTGGCAAGTCGGAATTTTCCGGCGGGCCATGTTTGACTTTTCTCGTTCCAAGGTGATGCAGCAGGTATTGTGAGGGAACTGCAGAGGCAGATGTTTCGATATGAAGCTACTGATGTGCGAATATATAGTCATTTGCGGCATGTACACAATTCCAGCCTCGTCGTCTCTTCCAAGCGGGTATTGTACGTATCCAAAATATAAAAACAAGCCAACAACGCCTTTGCCAGCTCTGCGCCCCGAGCCCAGGTCTCAATCCTGAATGAGATGATCAAGGTGGTTCAATAAACAAAAACACAAGGCTGCCGTCGTAAGTCGTACACAAGACGGAAGGGCTCAGGTGGCCCTGGATCCGCCTTGAAGAGACGACGCAGGCGACCTCTTTTCCTCGGGGGGGGGGCCGTCGGACAAGCGACCCATGCTGGCGTGCTCTTGGATGCCGTGCTGTGGCTCAATAACCTCGGCGGCCTGGGCGGGCTCGCGGCGATGGGGACTCCAAGCCAGGAAGTCTCGGCGGACCTCGACGTAGTCGTACGAGAACTCGCCGTGCTGGTCGTCGTCCATGCCGAGGAGCTCGGCCTCCTCCGAGGCGCGCAGTTTGAGGCCGGGGATGACGTCGATGATCTTGGCGATGATGGCGGAGACGACAAAGGCGTAGGCGCTGGCGGCGACAATGGCGACAATCTGCCAGCCGAGAAGAATGAACTTTCCGTCGAGGAATCCGCCGGTGGCGGTGGTGTTGACGCCGTCCAGGGCGATGATTCTGCTGGTGGCGAAGAAGCCATTGAAGATGAGGCCGACGATGCCGCCGACGCCGTGCTCGGCGAAGACGTCGAGGGAGTCGTCGATGCGGATGAGGAATTTGACTGCGAGAGGCGTTAGCCGAGAGGCCAGACGTCCCAGGGGGGGGGGGGCAAATTACTCTTGGTGGCAAAGTTGCAAGCAACACCAGCGACGATGCCCATGATGATACTAGCCCAGGGGTCGATGAAGCCCGAGGAGGGAGTGGCGGCAACGAGGCCGGAAATGGCGCCGGAGCACCAGCCGACCATGGACCACTTGCGGGCCAGGCGATAGTCGAGCAGGCACCAGGTCATGGCGGCGAACATGGCGGTGAGGCACGAGTTCCAGCAGGCCATGACGGCGCGCAGGTTTGCGCCAAAGGCGGAGCCGCCGTTGAAGCCGAGCCAGCCGAACCAGAGGAAGACGGTGCCGAGGGTGATGAGGGAGATGTTGTGGGGGCGAAAGTTCATCATCATCTTGTCGTCGCGGCGGCCGAGGACCCACGAGTAGGCGAGGGCAGAGACGCCGGAGCCGATCTCGACGGGGATGCCGCCGGCGTAGTCGAGGACGCCGAGCTTGAAGCACCAGCCGTTGGCGTTCCAGACCCAGTAGGCGAGCGGGCAGTAGACGAGGGTGGCCCAGAAAAAGGTGAAGACCATGGCGGGGATGACGCGGCCGCGCTCGGCGACGGCGCCGACGGTCAGGGCGGCGGTGACTGCGCAAAACATCATCTGGTAGAAGGAGTAGAGCAGGGCGGGGATGAGCGGGGAGCCGGGCGAGGGGCGGGCGAGGACCCTCATGAGGCCAAAGTGGCCGAGGTCGCCGATGAAGGCGTTGCCCGAGGCCTGGCCGAAGGCGAGCGAGTAGCCCCAAAAGTACCACTGGAAGACGATGACCGACGACGACATCATGACGACCCAGAGCATCGACAGGGCCGACTTGCGGCGGGCGAGGCCCGAGTAGAGGAGGGCGATGCCGGGCACCATGAGGAGGACCAGACAGGCGCAGACGAGGATGAAGGCCTGGTCGCCCGACTGGTACCACTGGTTGAGGTTGGTGACGGCTGGAAGCAGAGAAGGGTCAGCGGATGACGAGACGAGTGACGACGGCCAAGGAAGGGGGGGTTCGACGTACTGGGATCGCCGCCGAGGTCCTGGTCGGTGCCATTGAAGACGGTCGGGGCCCCGACATGGCTATACGACATGGCTGGCGGGTATGGGGGGGTGATGAGCTCTTGAATTCTTCAAGAAGTCGGCGAGCGGACCATGGGGGGACGTGGCGAGGACTCGCCAGATGCGGACGAGAGAGGGTAGGAGGAAGGAAAGGAAAAGAGGAGTGAGCAGACGACTGAATCACGGGATGAGATTGTCCATATACCGACCGACCGTGTACGGATACGGACAACTTGTCACTACTAGCAGAATTCATACCTTGGACTGGGAGAGGCTTGGTCTGGGCGAAGTTGTAAGACGCGCTCTGGCAGGCAGCTTTTCAATGCGCTCGTCCAAGGGGTACACGCAGCCGCCCGCAAGCTCGGCCCGGCCGCCCATGTCCCTTCTAGACGGCGCGCCAAGCATGGGGCCCTAGTCAAACGCCCCCACGGAGACCATACACCCCGTTAGATAACGATAAGGGTCAAGCACCCCCCCCGGTTTCTTATCTCATCGACGGACTTGTCATGGCCGAGATAAGACACCAGGGGCGCTTGGGGGAAGGAACGAAAGCGCGCAAGAGCGACAGAGTGAGACATAATCGACCGGGGCGGAGTTGGTTCAGAGATAAAAGGTGCATGTCTCCCCGTGATTTGACTCGAAAACGGCCCCGGGCATCGGTTTCAATGTGGGAGCCGCGTTGGTGGGATGCATGTCGGTCTTTGTCCGTCGGCTAAAAAGCATGAAAACGGTGAATAGGTATGTACAGCCATATCCCTAAAAGATTGTAAACATATGAATTAAGGCCCTATTTTCCCCGCCCTTTTATAAGGGTGGTGTATATTGCCGCTAAGATAAGAGATATATAAGGATATAGAAAAATACATTAGAAATAGGCAAAACGTAGCATAAATAAAAGTACCTAAATGTTAATTAGTATTTAGAATGTCCGCCGCCCGCCTTAAGCATAGCTTAGAGCCTCCTTAGTATCGAATGCACTAAACGTAGTAGAAAATCGTTAGAAATAGCGTTTTAAGCTTTAATAATAGCACCTCTAAGGATTTAGCCTTTAGGCCGCTAGACGTATTTATTATTAATCTATGCCTTTATCTCTACCTATATATGCTTAATTAGGTTAAGATTAGGGCTATTAAGCGGCTATACGGCATGCTTCGCATTTAGGAAGAGCCTTGCGATAACCTCTTTTATATAGGCGGCTACGTGCGTTAAGGCATTGTCTTACTAAATCGTAAATTCCTTCCGCTAAAGCTAGAAGTCCTAGAATAAAGGCAAAATATATTCGGAATAAGACTCTGCCGTTGCGTAGCCTAAAGCTGCTTTATCCTATAATTTATATATGCCTTTATCTACGCCGGCGAAGTAGCCTTAGAATATAATACTATTGCCCTTAACTTAGGACTTCCCGAACTCGTTTGCGTAATTGTCTAATAAAGATTAGTACGATAGATAAAATATATTAAGAGATAATTAAGAAAAGACTAACCTAGAAAGAGTATTGTCTAGCGGCGACGAAGGACGCTACTAATATAGGTCTCGTTAGACTAGATCTATTATTCTTAATCTTCCTTAGTAAGATGCCGCTAACGAAGAGCAAACTCAATCCGTATATGCTAGGATATTTCTAGGTTAAGATACACCTGTTAAAGGCAGCGTCGGGCTCTAATTATAGTTAGAGCGTTACGTATAGCCTTACTACTATAGAGGCGAAGCTTAGGAATAGCTTTACGTAGCTATATAGGTGATAGGAACCGCTTAGTCTTCTTTAGCGTATAAATTATACTTTTAAGACTATCTAAAAAAGGTCTTAGCACGATTAAAGGGCGTTTACTATTCTTATAGGCCGGCGTTATATTATAGCTTAATGCATAGTAAACCTACCTTTGCGAGAGACTAAAAGCCGTTGTAATATCCGGAACTAATATTATAGCGATTAACCGTAAGGTCTTAATCTATAGGCGTTAGTTAGCTATAGTAGGATCGGCAACCCGCCTGCGTATAGGCATATCCTCGCCCTCGCCTTTATCCTCTTCCTCGTCCTTTAGCCTTAGACCTAAGACCCCTCTGCTAGTATTAGTATTAGTATCGTCCTCGGCGGGGGCGACGTTAGGGGCGAGTGCTAGGTAAGCTCCTAAGGCGGCGACGTTAGGAGCGGCGCCGTCGGGGGCGCCGTTAGGGGCGAGGGGAAGAGCGATAGCATTATAGGCGACGGTAGGTAATATAGTAGGCACTAAGAATGTGTGTGTAAAGAAGGATAGTTCTATTAGGTAGGCGTAAGCCCTAGGAGCTAGGAATAGCTCCCTACTATCTTATCTATTGCTAATTATATTAGCCCCGGCATATAGCATAGAGGATGCTTTATATATATTAGAATGCCGGCTTAAAAAAGAAAACACTACTACTTATAGCAGTTATAATATAATCCTAATTAAGCAATTAAGAGGAATACTCCTATTGCCTAAATCCTTCCTTTTATTCTTATAAGTTATACTTATATATACTAGTAATCGTTTTATCCTTTAATCGATCCTTTTGCTAAGCGGCCCTCTTGCTTTATATAGCGCGTGCTAGAGGGCGACCTTAGAACTCTGCGATAGCTTTAGCGGAGACCTAGTCGGCTTAGACCTATTAGTTATATATAGCAGCCTATCCTTTCTATCGCATAAGGTATTCGGTTATAGGTGACTTCGACCGGCCGATGCAACGAATACAGATGTCTATTAGGCGCTCGACTTCGTAGTGCTAATCTCCTTTGTTAGGCGCGTGTTTAATATCGCGAGCGGCTTCTATAGGTCTAGGCTCGAGTTTAACGTAATGCCCTTTGTACGCGAGCTTAAGATGCTAAATAGAGACGACCGGGTGGATTTAGACGTAGCTAAGGAGGTTAAGCTCCGCCGCGAGGTTATTAACTATACGCTTAATAACGAAAAGACCTTCTTATTACCGCGACTATTTCTTTAGCGGCTAGCTAGGCTCGTAATAGCCCGTATATAGCTTTAGGTAGACTTTATCATTAGTTTTAAGAAGAACCGGCCGGTGTTTCGCGTTATACCGCTACTTAGCCTTTATAGCTACTAAGTCTATAGCTAGGCTCGCTTATCTATAGGTGACTTCTCGTAAGTAAGGCAATTCGTCCGTAGTAGTGCCTAGGATATTATCGGCAGCTTCTAACGGTCTACGTATATTAAAGCCGAAGATAGATTTATAAGCGGAGATCTTTGTGCTAGCGTTAAATACCGTATTTAGATTCTACTAAAGGGCGGGGATTATTATCTTCTAATCTAGGCTAAGATCCTTAATGTAAGACATTCGTAAAGCGGTCTCTATAGTCTAGTTGCGCCGTTCGGTAAGTCCGTTAGCCTATAGATAGTAGGCGGTAGTTATTGCAATTTTAGTGCCGAATGCGCTCTAAAGCCCTTTCTAAAAGTCGGATGTAAATTTGCAATCCTAGTCGCTAATAATAGTTCTTAGTATGCCTTAATCGGAAAGAAGCAACTAACGGGCTAGGCTTTAGGCCTAGTCCTTTATGCCGTACTTTACGTTACCTAGGATTAGTAAGTATCTCTTATTAGTTAGGCAAATAACCGTAAGAAGTTAGTTAAAGATATTAAAGCCTAAGATCTACTATAGGGAGCTCGCTAAAGGTAAGGGCGGTATATCGGTTATAAAGTCTATCGCGATACTCTATATTAAAAGTAGTAGGGGGCGAATAGGCTTATAGCTGCCGGCAAGGGTCTAACGGTCTATTTAGCGAAGGCAATAGGCTTTATAGGCCGCGATATACTTCTTTACCTAACGGGTAACTCCGCGAATTAAGTATATCTCTAAGTCCTTAATTATACAGACGACGCTAAAGTAGTTCTTATCGTTATAAGCTGCCGAGATTATAGATAGGACGAGGGCGTTAGGGATATATAGCTAAGTAAAGCCGTCGGGGCCTTTATAGTATAGGAGCTTATCGACTATAAAGAACGGTATGCCGCGGCGTTTAAGCTACGCTTTTATCCTTACTATAGAGTTAGTAACTATAGCTCCTTCTAAGGGTAAGGAAAGACTTTTAATAGCGTCCTCGCTATCCGTAATTATCTAAAGTATTCGCTTATAGTAAGGGTTATTATCGTAGGCGATAGCGAATTCCTCGCGTTTCTTAAGAGCTATAATAGCTTCGGAGGCTATAAGTATATCGTTAAGCATAGTAAAGTTAAGGCGGCGACGGTTAAGCAGCTAATCGGACTCCTCGGCTAATAGGCGACTAAAGGCGTCGGGAATAAAGTTCTTCTTACTAAAGAGGTAATAAACCTCGATATCGTACTTAAAGAGATAAATTAAGGCTATAACTAGGCGACGGTTGGCTTAGTCTATGCTAGAAGTATCGAGGGTCTTTTTAGCGACGATCTGCTTAATTATAGAGTAATCGGTTAAGACTATAAGCGGAAGGGTTAACGACTATACTATAGTGCGTATCTTCTTCGTAGCCTATATAAGATAGGCGACCTCTAGTTTTAAAGGACTATAGGATTGCTCGGCTCTCGTTAGAGTATAGGAGAGGAAGCAGATAGGCATAATAGCTTTAACTAGAATAGGCTAGCCTAGCTGCTAAACGGTGCTGTCGCGGAGATAGAAAAAGACGGCTGCGAAGCCTTACTATAAGGAGGCGTTAATCTAATAGAATAGCCTCTTCTATAGGTCTATATAGTAAATTATACGGCTAGAAGTAATTTCCTTCTAAAGGGAGACAAAGGAGGAAAGCTCGGCTAGGGTCGGCTAGAACGATATAATTCGCGCGTAGGACTTCCGCTTATTAGGGTTCCCGTTTTTAACCTTACCGATTAAGCGACCTTAGGCTAGGAGACTAGTCTTACGATCCTATAGAAGGGCGATAAAAGCGCCGTAATATAGGATAAGGTTACGAATATACCTTATAGCGCCGATATAGTGTTTAAAAGCGGCGAGGTTATCGGGGAATAAGAGCTTTACGAAGGCAGCGAGCCTATGCTTTATAGTACTTATCCTAAACGCGTCGATATAAAATCCGAGCAACTCTACGGAAGGGTAGCCGATCTAGCTTTTAGTAGGGCTTATTAATAGGTTAAGCGATACGAAGAGCTTAAAGATAGCCTTAAGAGATTAAAAGTATTCCTCTTCCGTAGCGGAGTAAATAACAATGTTATTAATAAACGCGCGGCTATAGCCCTAGTACGCGGACGGAGAACTTAGTCTATATAGCGTTATACGTACGCTAGGCTATTGCAAAAGCCGATAGGCGTAACTATTAGGCGCTCTAGACCTCGATAACTTATAATAGTAAACCTGCCTTAATGCTTAAGTTTAACTTAAAACTAATAGAAGAAGGCGGAAGCGTCGATAGCAGTAATAAAATAAGCGCCTAAGAGTTTAGCAATAATAGAGCTTTATAGTAGTAGAGGGTAGGAATCCGGGATAGTAATACTATTAACGGCACGTAGGTTAATAACGACTCGACCTTTAGTCTCGCCTTAGGCTATACGCTAGACTATAAAGATAGGTGCTACGAACGGCGTAAGCTCGTCGGCCTACTCTAGGCGACCCTACTTATTTATAAAGTAGGTTAAACGTATCGTTAATAACCTTCCTATCGCGAAGTCCTTATAGGTAAGGCCTCTAAGCGACTCGTTTTTCGTGCTAATTATCGATTAAAGGGACTATTAATTCCCTTCCGGGTTTTACGACGGCGGTGCTTATATCCCGCTAGAGCTAGGAGTATCTCCTAAGAAGCTTCTTAACGCAGCGTACGAAAGAGGGGCTATAGTCGAAAATATAAATACCCTCTTTAGTGTATTTCTCTTATAGCTCCGGTAGGCGCTAAACGTGCGTTTAGTATAGAATGCGGCTAGAGAGGGGATCCTCGATTCTATCCGCGGCGTTTGTCTTAATAGCTACGGCAGCTGCCGTTACGTTAGTAGTAGCTACTGCGAGGTTTTAGCGGACCTTAGACTACTTAGCGGGTCCTGCCGAAGAAGCTATAACGTAGGCGTAGATAGAGTCGGATAGCGAAGGCGTTAGAAAAGTGCTTAGAATAAGAGCTTCTATAGGTTAAGACGGGGCGGGAGCCTATAGGCACTTAAGGACTTCCTAAGTAAGCGGAAAAATACTCGCAACGTTAACCGATAAATTAATAAAAGAAGTAATAGTAGCAATAGCGGTTCCTATAGAGGAGGATAGTATAGCAGCGGCTCTAAGAGTAGGCGAAACTACTATAGCTAGCGTTAGAGCCTTTATAGCTGATTTCTAAGATAGGGCGGTAAAATAGCTAGACTCCTAATACTCCTATATCTAGCTAAGCTTCTACTTACGCTTAATAACGAGGTTAACGTTTATACTATTAGTAATAAGGATAGTAGGAAGAGATTTAGCATCGACGATGCTATAAATAGCATTAGCGTAAGAGGCGAAGAAAGTATAGGCGCGGTCCTTAGGAAGTTCTTTCTAAGAGGTAAGGACTATAAGGGCGGTGCCGGGTAGTATAATAGTCTTTCGGACGGCTTAAACACGGCGAATAACTTCGCGGGGCTATTTATAGATCTCGAATAGGATTTTAAACCCGTCGAGCACTCTAATACGAATAACCTCTTTATTATAATTAAGGGATCCTCGGTATAGCTTAAGGAAGGCATTGCCGAGAAGTACGCCGGCCTTTACTCTAGAGACTTAGGCGGAGTAGGTGAATTTAGCTATAGCTGCTTAAGCGGTCGGGCTAGCTATAGTACCACGCGCGTAGAAGGAGAACGTAGCCTAGTCCTCGCAAAAAGAGCGACCGTTAACTCCGTTAATAGTAACGGGAGGCTTCTTCTTAACGGTATAGTTAAAAGTCTAAAGAAAGTCGCGATTAATTATAGGCTTACTATAGCTAGAGTCGGGGCAAACCTAGACTTCCTATCTACCGGGTTAAGCAAAGACCTTAATCCTTATATAAGAGTATAAGTGCGGCGGGGAATCCTAATCCTATTAGGGCTCCTCGGCTTTAGCTTCTAGGACTTAATCTAGTCGGGGTGCCGAAGTAGGCGCTGCGTAAAAAACAGGCTCCTTAATAACAGGTGCGGGAAGAATAGGCTCTAATGCGATAAGGGAATTAGGCTTAGTAAGAATAAAGTCGATAATATTCCCTACGGGAATAGTAGGAGTAGAAGGGGTCTTCTTATACCCGAGATAGAGATAAGAGAAAAGTACGTTATAAGAAAGAAAAAAGGCCTTATAAACCTTATAGGTTAAAGGCTTAAGCGCGTGTTCTTTACTATAGAGCTACTGCTTAGATATATAGCAGTTAGCGTATATATGCTTTTTAAGCATAAAGGCGAAGGCGAAAGTGCGGTCGTAGGTGCTATATTTAAACTTACCGGCTCGTTCGGTAAGGTAGCGAGAGTTTATATAGCCTATAAAGTTAGCTTCCGAAGAGGCGTAAGAGGATATATCGTCCTAAGAGTCGTTTAAGTATAGCTTATTACTAGCTTCGTCGCCGCTAAGAGCAGTCTTCTTATCGCTCTAATATTTCGACTTAAAGCGTACTTTCTTTTTATTATTATTACCTTTATATTTACCTTAGCGGTATTCCGTTCGGTTATCTCGTCGGTCGTCCCGGCGAGGGTAACGCTTATCGTAGCGTAGCGGTCGTAAGCTTAACTAGTTACGGTTATTACCTAAGCTTTATCCCTTAGGGCTACGGTTGCGATTATAACCTTAATCCCGATCTTAGCGGTTAGTCTATTAGTAGTTATTGCCTTAGTTACCTTAACGATAGTTATCGCGACGATTATTACGACGGCTGCGATTACGGTTACCCTAACGGTAACTATTATTACGGCGACGGTTATCCTAACGATAGTTATTATCCTAATAGGAAAAGCTACCGCGGCGAGAACGGTCTTAGTCTCCGGAGATATATAGCTTAATAGGGGCTATAATAAAGGGCTTTTGTTCTTTAATAATACGAATCTATTTATTAATTAAGGTCTTCTTTATAGGAATAGGAAGAAGCGAGGAGATCTAGACGGCAATAAGAGGATAGATAGCCTTAATAATTTAGGCATCCTTGCCTATCTTAAGTTAGCGGGCGAGCGAAACCTTTCTCTAGATCTACTACGCGAGAGTAATAGAGCTAGAGGACTATATAGATATCGTATACCTTTCTTTATAAAGTTCCTTTAAGACATCGGCGTTAAGACGCTTAAAACGCTTAGTTAAGAACTTATAGAAGGTTCTAAGAGGGGAGGAACTAAAGATATCGCGTTATTCCGCTATAAGCTTACTTATATACTATATAAGAGCTCCTCCTACTAAGAAGGAGAGGTAATACGGGCAAAGGGCGAATAGATCCTTATCCTAATAGATCTTTAGACACTTTATAAAGAGATAGACGTCTATATAGATATTCTTTCTATCGCTAAGAGCGATAATGCCTAGGTTCTTCGGATTATATTTATCTAGGTTAAAAGTATTAATATTGTCCTATTTAAGGCGTTTAGTAATAGCCTTATCGTTATAGGCCGAGGAGGAGGTATAACTCGCCTCGCGGTGCTTACGTAAGTTCGGATAGGACTTTAGGGGGCGGCGGATAAAACTATTATCGGACCTAGACGAATCGTTATTATTATTATCTAAATCCTTCTATTGATAGGAGTAAAAGGCCTAAGAGTACTTAGATAACTTAGACTAAAGAGAGTAATATAAAACCTAGGGTTACTCCGTAGGGTAATACTACTATCTAATAGAGCGCTACTCGGATAAGCGAAGTATTCCTTATAGACGAAGAGGAGGCTATTCCTTTAATTAACCGTTAGAAGGGTCTCCGTCGATTATTTACGGGTTAAAAGATATAGCTCGGACTAGTAGATATACTAGAGTTATTATAGCGTAGAGAGGAGTCTTATTATCGGGAAGCTCGCCTATAAAACAAAGATACGAGCGAATTCCCTTTCGCTAAGTATCGGCGTGCTATAGATGCTTTTCCTTTACGGACGGAAGATCTAAGATATCGAAGATAATCTCCGACTTAAAGGCTAAAGAGCCTAAGAGAATATAGGCTTACTTTATATACATTACGTCTATATTAGTAAAGGTCTTAATAACCCTTTCCGTAGGTAGTATCTTAATTAACTTAGAGTAGCGGACGGCCTATTTTAATAAGTTATTATAATCTCTATCCTCTATAGCTAGTATAGCAGACTGCTTACGTAATACCTCGGTTTCTAAGGATAAGCGAGGATAACGGCGGGCAGGAGGAGGAGGATCTTTATAATTACTCTTAAAGTCCCTAAAGGGAGCGGCGCTATAAACACTATCCGGTAGGGCATATTCTTATATCGGTAAGCGAGGGTAGGAGTCGTCTAAGCGAGATACAAACGCTATAGCTTAACGGGCTTCTTCGTCTTTAGCTATAGTAATAATAGCTTAATAAAACGAGGGATAAAGGAGAAGAGGAGGGATTACGAAGAAAGAAGAGTCGTAAGGGAAGAAAAAGGAAGAGTTATAGGAGAGGAGAAAGGTCTATAGTAGGAGGTATAAGATGTTTTAATTTTAGCGTAGGAATAAGTACGCGTAGGAAATCGAAAATATAGAGAGAAATTTTTTCCTTACGGCTAATTACGTAAGGACTTAAGAATAGAGAACTAGGTAGCGGACCTTAGTTCTAATAATGCTTAGAAAGGCGAGCCTCGTCGGATCGTAAGGCTTATATTAGAGGTTATATAGGCGTGCTAGCTAAGGTTGCATAAGCTAGTTATACTATAGGTGTTAGGAGCCGTTAGGCGGCTTCCGACGAATAGCGAGAGCTTCGGAAGCTCTTAGCGAACGTATCGTAGTAGAGCGAAGCTCTAGAGATAGGAAGGGCGTTCCTAATAGTAGCTTTAAAGGCAGAAGGTATAGAATTACTACTAATTTAATGCAGTAGGCACTAAGAATATATATATAAAGAAGGATAGTTCTATTAGGTAGGCGTAAGCCCCGGGAGCTAGGAATAGCTCCCTACTATCTTATCTATAGCTAATTACATTAGCCCCGGCATATAGCATAGAGGATGCTTTACATACATTAGTAGGGGCGGTATTAAACGCAATATAGGCGGAGATCTCTCTCGCGAGCGTGTATACCGCCTTAAATTCCGCGGTAAGACCTGCCTTATTAGTAGCGGCGGTAGTAATAGCATAAGCGGCGGACCTAGCTATAGTAGGCGGCGTGCTAATATTAAACGTGCCTTAATTTAATATTAAGGTAGGTAAAGGTCTTACGATCTTAGGCCTCTTTGCCGGCTTAAGCACCGGCTTAGGCCTTTAAGTAGCCCTTATAGCTATTAAAGGAATAAGAGCCGCTCTCGTTTGTAAACTACGAGCTCTCGCTATTAGACCTAAAGCTCTCGTCGGATAAGGTCTATACGGCTTCTACGTTCTTCTTCTACTTTTAGTAGATTACTATAATAGGGGCAATAAGGATAGGATATATAGAGCGGAAGCGGCCTAAGAGGAGTTAAGAGCCCCTTAGGTTTAAATTAGACCTTCTAGCATTTAGGCAGGAAGCTCTTAAGCTATATAAAGAAGGAGGATATAATAATAGTTAAAAACTTAAGGGAAAGCTTAGTAGAAGGCTAAGGAAGAGTGCTTAAAGAAAGTAAATTATTTATAAGTTAGTAATAGTTCCTACTAACCTCCTTTACTAAGAGAAAATTAGTATAGGCGGGAGATAGGCGGGCGGGAGACTCTAGCATAAAAAGTAGGTCTTATAGAGTTTGACTTTTAACCCCTCTCTTACGATATATAGTCTTCTATAGTAAGAGGATCTTCCTACTAAAGCGTAGTAGTAATATCCTTTAGCGCCGGTGGCTAATACTTTGCTAAAAAGGACTTAATTATAGTATTATAAAAGTGTGCTATTATATAGCCGGTAAAGAAATTAAAAACGTAGTAAAAGTAACTAAGGGAAACGGTTAGATAAACCCTTAGCTTTCGCTATAATAATAAATAACCTAAGAGAAAAGACTAGTATCTTTATACTTATAAAGACGCGCTCTATCTCCCTTACTGATTTTATTTACGTTCTAAGCCCTAGCGTATTAAAAACAAAGGAATAAAGCTGCCTATATACTTTTTTTACTTTTTAAGTGATTTTTTACGTCGGTACGTACCTTAGCTTACGTTAGTACGTACCTTAGCTTACGTCGGTACGTACCTTAGCTTACGTCGGTACGTACCTTTCTTAAGGCTTACGTTAGGGCATATAAGGCGTGCTGCGTAAGATCGTGCGATAATAATAATCTAGCTAGGAAGAAGCCCTATAGGCTGCTATACGAGGGTATAGAAGGCACCCTAGCACGAGAGGCTGACTAACTAAAAGTGGGGCGAACTATAACACCTCCCCTTAGCCGAATAGCCTACATAAGGCTCTTAACACTATAGCAAACGTGCAATTGCAACGCGTTCTTAAAAATGCTTTTCTATAGCTCCTTACTTCCGTAAGTTATTCTTCCTCTATTCGCAGGGCTTTTTGCCCTTCCAATTGCCTAATTAGGCTATTAATCCTTTTCTAAATCCCTTTCCTAATCGGGATCGTTGTTAAACCTCGGGTTAAAGTCTAAGTTAGTGTCTAAACTTCTCGTGTTTACACGCAAGAGCGGCTTTATTAAGCCATTAGCGATTATTTCCTCGGTCCGGACCTAATAAAGCTAAAAATAGCCTATCGCCGTGCGTTAGATAATCTATTTAAAGTGGCGATTAATATGCCTTATGCGGCCTACATTCGCCTTATTGAGAATAGCTAGTCTTGCGTTCTAACTATCCGTATATCTAATCATCGGCGTGGGTTGCGGATATCCTATATTATATAGAAGCTTCGCTTGCTATATAGCTGCTATACCAGCCGGCGTAAGGTTAATGAATTCTGCCTCTATAGATAAGGTCGTTACTAACGTTTGCCGCTTCGACCGCTAAAAGATCGGTCTATCGGCCAAAAAGACCATATACCCGGCTATAGAGCAGCGGGTTCGAAGATCGTTAGCAAAAGAGGCGTCGGCGTAAACGCGTAGCTTTAGATCGTTAGTCGAATAACGGCCGCTAAGGATAATGCCTAGGGTTAAAGACCCCTTAAGATAACGCAATAAGTGCTTTAGGATAGCTATATGCGTTGTAGTCGGGTTATAATTTAGCTCCGATAACTTATTTACCGTGTATAATAAGTCTAGCCTAGTCCCTATTGCTAGCTAATTTAGGCTGCCGGTCCTTTAGAGCTACTATTTAAAGGGCATTACTAATTGTTGTTATCTTTAGTCCGCTAGGATAACGGTCTTTAGCGGCTACGGCGTTATTGCCGTGTTCTCGATATTACTGCCGAATTCCTTAAGGACCTTTATCGTAAATCTTATCTAATGCAGACGAATCGTTTGGTTAACGCGATCCCGGTCTATTTCTAGTCCTAGGAATTCGGTCGGCTCCCTAAGACTCTTTATCTTATATAGGCCGCTTAATAAGCGAGCCTTATCCGCAATAAGGTCTCGTATAGCTACTGCAATTAATATATCGTCGACGTAGAGGATTAGAAGCGTGCTATTATTATAACGAAATAGGCACAATTCTGCCTCTAGCTAAACAAAGCCTAAAGCAACGAGGTTAACAATAACTTTGTTAAACTACTAACGAGGGGCGGCCTTATGCCCGTATAAAGCTCGCTGCAGCTTGTAGACGCGACTAGTGCCGTTAGTTAGACCGTAGGGCTGCTTAATATAGATTTCCTCCCTTACTTCGGCGTGCGGGAAGGCGTTAACTACGTCGAACTTCTTATATTCGAGGTTATCCGAAGCTACGATAGTAGTAAACACTCGAATAGAAGCCTAGTGTGCTATAGCAGCGTAGACGTCTTTAATAGGCCTATTTATAGAATCTCGGTCCCCGCGAATATACTAACAGGCCTTCGCAATACTGTCTGCTCCCGCAATATGTTTCTTAAGAAATACCTAACGGCCCGGAAGGACCTAATAGCCTTATAGGCGAGAAATAAGAATCTAAGTCCTTTTATCGTTAAGCTTGCGGTATTCTTTCCTTATAGTAGGCAACTAGCGACTCTTATAGTTAGGGTGGTCTATAGCCTGCTTCTAGTTCTTTAGAGTCGTGTTAGGCTATATAAAAGCTAGAGCCGCTCTTACACTAAGAACCTAGGGAGGATTAGTCTTACAATAGGTGTTATTTTCGCGAAATACTATAAGTTGTAAACCGGATGACTCCCTAGCTATGCCCCGGCTGCTGCTACAGCTGCCGCAAGCACGGCTACTACAGCCACGGCCTTATCCTAACCGTTCGTTATAGTCGTAGGTCTAATAGGGACGAGATATACGGTAAGGATAGAAAAGCGATGCCTTATCCTTAGAAGCCGGGTTAAAGTCCTCTATGTCTTTGTGCTTTATAGTCTCCTCGTTAAAATAAATATAACGCTGCTATTGCCCTATAGCAAGCGTCGGATCGGGTGTTAGGATATAACTCGGGTCCTTAAGCACCCCCTATAGAGTGGATAGGTCGAGTTCTTCTTTACGTAGCGAAGCAGCTTCGTCGTGCCTCGCATTGCGTTTTCTATCTACGGCTTTAATCTTCCCTATATCGAATAGGTAGGTAACTTTATTATTATCCTCCTATAGGGTAGCTTTAAATTCGACTTCGTTAACAGCAGGGCGCTAATGCTTCTTGCCTTCCTAAAAGCGGACATCTTAAGCGCGTACAACGATCTTCTTCTTAGGAAGCCAGACCTTATATATATGCCCGTTAAGTCCCTCTATGCCAACCAGGCGACCTTTCTAAGCTCGAGGGGCTATCTTTACACTTTTAATCCTCTGCTAGTGCGGGATAGTAACGAACGCAGTATGGCCCTAAGCCCTTATATACTTAATGCTATATAAGTATAGCGTGCGGATCTCGTTAAATAAAACCTTAATTAGGGCTCTGCCGTCCTTATAGGCGCTCGTCGGAAGCATATTATTAACGTAGGCGCTTATCTCTATAAAGTACGGTTATAAAAAGGCCGGAAGGTTCGTATCGGCGTAAATACAACGCGCGAGGTCTATTAAAGTACGGCTAGCACGTTTAGTAAGTCTATTTTACTCTAGAGTATAGGGGGCATTAAAGCGAAGGATAAACCCGTCTTTATCGGCCTATTTAAACATTGCATCCGACTAGAACTCTAAGGCGTTGTTAAAGCATATAGACTAAACCGTCTTATTTATAGCGTAGTTCTATACCTATATCTTCCAACCGTAAAGTAGGTTGTAGGCCTCCCTTCGGTCTATAGCGAATAAAACCTAATAGAACCTCGTGTAGATATCGATTCTATGCAGTAAGTAGCGTTTCCCTCCGAAGCCGGTAGGAGAGTGTTAAATAAAGTCCTAGAATACATACGTAAGGAACTATTAAGGATTGACCGAAGAAGTGCGACTAACTATTAGGTCGGCCTTCCTAAAATAACAGGCCTCGCAAAAGAAGTCCTTAAGACTATTAGTATTAACGTTAATGCCGGACTTACGGCAAGCATTAAGCACTCTAGCTTTGCCTACGTGCCTAAGCCTACGGTGTATAAGACTAAAGTCGACCTTCTTATTAGTTAGCTTAGTTAAAGTCTTCGGCAGGGCTGCGAGGGCAAGGTCGGGATGCTTTTATCGAATTATAAGGTCTCTTATAACTTAAGCATTACGAATAGTACTAACCCTAAGCTCCTAGCTAATCTTACACACTGCCTCCCCTATAGCTTAAAAAGCTAGTTAGCTATTAAATCCGTCTAGCACAACGCCTTTATTCTAAAGGACTTTAGAGCTTATTAAATTCACGGGTGCATTAAGGCAGTAGCGAACGTTAGTTAGGTTAAGAGTTAAATCTCTAATCATTATGCGTATAGTGTCTAAGCCTAGGACTCGAAGGTTGCTACCGTTTAATGCTTGCATTAGACGATAGGCCGGAGTAGGAGTAAAAGTCGTAAACTACTTTAAGTCGTTAAAGCAGGTGTCTAAGGCTTTAGTATCGTAGACGACTATATCCCGCAAGGACTTATAGCCCGTAGCGAGGATAGCGTCTTTAAACGACGTAAGACTTATAGCGAATAGGGTTACATCGCGTTTGCCTACCGCAATAATATCTATATTGCCCTTCTTAAAAGGATTAATGCCTTATTAACGCTATTCTTCCTATTTCTATTCCGGGGCTTTATTAGGGTAGAGAGTCTAGCAGTTACTTAGCTTATAACTTCTACTAGCGGCGACGATATAACTATATTCGAGTTTTACTTACTCGGATAAGTTATCTTTAGTTTAGGATCTAGTATTATCGGAGCTACCTCTGTCTCTACTACGGCCTCTACCGCGGCCTCTACCTCGTCTACCTCTACGGCTATTGTCTATTATAGATAGGGTTAAGGACGACTTGTCTTAAATAGCTAACGCCTAAGAGCCGGGGACCTTTCGAGATCCTTTCTCTACCTAGTATTAATATTGTAAAAACTTATCGATAGCGGCTTTAGTAGGAAAATCATCCTTCTTATAGTCGTATTGCTAAGCGTAAAACTAGTAAAGGTAGCCCGTCCGAAGGCTATAAATAGCCGTATAAACGTATATATTCTCGTCTAGTATCTTATAGACAGCCCTTAGTTAACGCTAGCACTACTCTAGTCGTTAAGAGTATATATCTAAAGTAGCAAAGTTATAGGCTTTAAGTCTAAAAAACTCAAGCATCGTCTTTACAATAGAAGACTTAAGCAGCTATAAGGCTATACGTTAAATAAGGAGGTATGTCTCTTAACTTATCGAATTAATAGTCTAACCTCCCCTTATAACTATCTCCTTTAGATCATCGGATAGGGTAATTATAAGGATTCTTATAGCCTTTAGGTCGTTCTTTTGCTAGTCCTTTTATTCTTCGGTAATGCCAATCGTGCCTACCGGACGTTCTAGCCTAAGGACTTGCCTTTAGATATATTCGTAAACATCTATTATCTTAAGCGTAAGATTTACGTCAATTAGCCAGGCGGCATAATTTTCTAGTCCCTTTAGACGTTTAATCGTGCCCGTTAGGGCTCTATCGTCGTTCGCTATCTTAAACGTCCCGTTAGGCAACTATCCCACGGGCAAAGAGGCGTTGTTAGGGGATTTTATGCGTTGAAAAACTCTTTAAATAGGCGTTTAGGCGAAAAAACAGCTATAAATGCAAGAAAAGTCGGAAAAAGATCGTAATAATCAAAAATAACCACTCACAAAGCGCAGGGATGCGTTTTAGCGGTGCTTATAACCTCTTAAGGCTCACGTTAGGGCATGCAAGGCGTGCTGCGTGAGATCGTGCGATGATAATAATCTAGCTAGGAAGAAGCCCTATAGGCTGCTGTGCGAGGGTGCAGAAGGCACCCTGGCACGAGAGGCTGACTAACTAAAAGTAGGGCGAACCACAACAACCTTAGCTAACGTCGGTACGTACCGGCGAGGGGCTTAGGTACGTACCTTCCCGACCTGATAAGATAAAAATTGACCTACAATCTTTTAGGGATATGGCTGTATGTACATATGTATCTACCGACAACTGGAAACCGTGTCGAGGAGATATATATACATACATAACTCGTATATCCACATAAAAGGCTGACCTCACCGCCCGGTCATGCTATATATATATAGATAACTATATACTACATAGATAACGGCCCTGAAATGCCTGAATGCAGGGACCGCGGCGCGAGTCGAGCTTATCTCCTCAACTACCTAGGGAGGGGGTGGTTGCGCGCTGATAAGGCGATAAGGCACAGAAGCAGCCGCACCCGCACCGCCAACTACCGGAACGCTGTCTGATTGGCCATCTGCCCACGTCTCTCTTGCCAAAGAGGCACCTCTTCCAACACGGCCACTTGGTTTCATACAGGTCCGTTATCGCGGCTGACTCGCGGCGTGAACAGCACTAGTGTGCTTGCTTGCGCTGAACAGCCTGAACAGCCCTCGTCAGCGTAGTGTCTTGGGGGCCATACGTACACCTGTGCATGCGTGCTTATGTCATCTGCCTTTGCCCACATCGCTCCGCCATTCCCCACTCATGCATGCCGTGCAACGACATGCTGCACGACTGGCATGCCATCAACGATCCGCTCGCTCCTCCCATCTCAAAGAACGACGGGCAACTTTACTCGTGACAAAATCCACAAAGGGGGTACAAATCTATCCGTCCATCCTTTCCACCGCCTTCGATTTGCCGAGCCCGTGTCCTCGCTTCCGACGCCCGCGTGTCCGCTTCATCCTCCGCCTCAGAAACTCAGAAAATGCACAGCTTCCCCGTCTCCTCCTCGCGCGTAAGCTCGTACGTCAAGATGTCGTGGTTCCGGTAGTGCAGCATCAGCCTGTACCGCCGCGGCCCGCACCCGCTGCCGCCCCTCCCCTCCTGCACTGGCCCCACGGCCATCCCGTGCAGTGGCCGCGCCACTCGTCTGTAGAGCTTCTCGTCCGATCGCCTCGGCAGGACCCAGTCCACTCGGAACCCGTGCTGCAGCTGCCCCTGGCCCTTTGTCACCGGCGTCGCCAGTCTCGTCGGCGTCATTAGCAGCACCCGCCCGATCGGCGACCCCACCACCACCAGCGACAGCTCCGGCACATGGACCGCCATGCTGAGGCGGCTCGTCGCTCTAAACAGCAGCCGAGTCGATGTGCTCCTCGGGTCCTGCCCCATGACCATTGCTTGCGGGCACAGGATGCCAAACTCGCGAGGCGTACCCTTGCCTCCTTGGTCGAGACTCCGTAGCTCCACTTCCCTCTCGTGCAGTCGGAGCACGTGGTACCTCTTCGCGAGCTTGTCTAGCACCGACACCTCGCCTGCCCGGTTGCGGTTGCTGCTCGCCTTTCCCAAGATGAACGGCACGCGCCTCCACGTCACCCCAGGTATCGGGACCACGAGGCCTTCGTGTGGCAGGTACGCCATGCCCAGCCTTGCTGGTGGCCAGTCCTCCCTCTGGCCTTGATCGTGCCCTCGACCTCTCTTTTTGCCCACAACAGAGTCCCCGGAGTCCCCGGAGCCCCCCAGAGCTCCCGCGACGGCAGGTGGCTTAAGCGGTGTTACTGCTCCGAGCACAGCCGCCATCGTCTCAGCCCCCTCGCCGCCGCCGCCGCTCTGCGCTTGGTACAAGGTGCTCACGGCAGGTATCACATGGGCGGGCAGCGCCTGCGCGAACAGCTGCTGCACCGTCATAGGTTGCGTCTCTTCGCCCGACTCGACGGTACTCGCGAGTATGGCCGCAATGTCCGACACTCCGTCTGCCGCGCCCACCAGACCGTCGAGCCCCACCTCCAAGTCGATTTCCAGCTCGACCTCGTCGCTGCTGAAATCGTCTGAATCGCTGTGCTGCGACCCATCCACATCCATGTGCTGAACAAAAACGGCATTGAGGGCTTGGTGAGCAACCCCACCCGGCATTAGGTGGTCCGGCAGTTGATTCGGATAGATGTCGCCGGGTTCCTGGGAGCACGGGTTGTCTGGTATGTCCTGGACGTGTGACCCCATGTTCAAGGTAGCTCTTGGCAACAGTTCAAGGTCTCTGCCCGAGGCGCCTAGAAGCTGTTCGACAGAATCTACTTTGAGAAAGCTGCTCCTTGGCAGGGCAAGAATTCCCCAGCCCCTGATGAGGCGGGAGGCCGTTAGCGCTCGTCCTTGTCGCCATCGTGTCCCGACCCTTCTTGCCGTGCCGCTTACCTGGAGAGAGCTGGCCAAGAGTCCGGATTTCGCAGCTGCGAACAGTCGCACGGGTCGATGCGCGTGACCGCTTGAAAGGGCTTCCAGATCTCGGCCAACCAGATGGCGCCCCTGATGTCGATGGCACAGATCATGTCGGCTGAGCCCTGGTCATCGTCGACGAAGCACACATTGGGTATATTGTCTGCAAGACGCCCAAGGGCCACAACGATTCTCCAGCTTCGGGCACGCTGGCGCACGTGCGACTCGACGTGGCCGCAGTCCTTGCGGCAGCAGTCGCAAGTATCCGGCTCCTGTCTTCCTTTCTTGCTTGGGGCCAGAGCCAAGGCAAAGACGGTCACCTCGCAGCGGTTCGAGCTAACGGCAATGAGGCGAGATTTTTTGTGGACTGCCAGTCCCCAGGCAGACTTGCCGACATTCTCGTGGAGGAACGGCCTCGGTATGACCTTTCTCGGCACGTGGCGAGTTGCGTTCTGTACGGGCGGGATGGCGCTCGAATCGGCACACGGTCTGTTGACTATCCAGTCGGCAATTTCATTCGTCATGTAGGCAACGACGTCGCCATCATCATAGCATGCCACCAAGGCCTCTTCCATGCCCAGGGCCCCAACCACGATGTGGTTTATCGTGTGAGGGTTGGCGGGATCTTGGTAGCCTGCGACGTGGAGAGACACGTCGCTCTGGCGAGGGGCAAGACGAAGGTCTGGGTGTCGAGGGATTGTTTGCTTGGGAATGCTTCGTGGCACGTAAACGAAAATCTTGCCTTGGTAGGCGACAAAGTAGAGCTACAGTCGAATCGTCGGCTTGGGGTCAGTCTCGGCAAGCCAAGGGCGTGGCTCCTTGATGCAACGCACATTGTAGAGCCGTGACAGTGCCGTCAAGTTATTCCGATATCGCTGCATAATGGGCACGAGCCTGCGGATGGAGGCTTCGGCGCCGTCGTCGGAACCCGACTCGTCCGATTCAGTCGCTGACCCGTCGAGACCGGAGAAGATGTGGGAAACAGAGTATTCGCGCTCGCGGACGACTTCACTGGCGCCGCGGCCAAACTGGGCAAGGCACGAGGCATTAGCGATCGAGCAGGATATGAGGAACAGTCAAAACTCCTGGCACACGAGAGAGAGGGAGAAGAGGGGGAGAAGAAGAAAAGACGCACACGATCGTCGGCTGTCTGAGCGTAGCAAGTTCCTACCGAAACTGGCTGGAAGGGACGCTTGCGAGGGCCCTTGTCTGGATTATCCATGATGACCGAGCTGAAAGGGACCCCAGGCTATGGATGAAGCTGCAGATGGAGGGAACATATATGGGCTGTAAAGCCTGGTGTGGGTTGAGAGACGAGAGCGGCGGCCACCAAGCACCGACGACGACGGCTGCAGGGCAGCCTGGACCGCGAATTGGCTTTTCGGCGCTCGGAGAGGGAGCAGGGGATTTTCGTACTTCGTACGAGTTAGTGATGGGGGTTGAGGAGAGAGGGGTTGGGGTTGCGGCGGCAGGCCTTCGCACTCACGTCTTATCGATAAGTCATGCGGGACAGCCTGAGGCAGCCCCACCGCCTCCCACGAACGTGGGGGCCCGTGAAGAATTCAAGGTACGGACGGAGTACTTCGTTACGTACCTGGCGATGCCTTGACAGAAAGGCTTGCATGTGGGAAAATCCAGCCGTGGCCTTTTCAATTCCACAAGTTCTACGAATACGAATACCCTTTCCATGTGTATCCAATGTCCACCCGCCGCCAACGCCCATTCCCACCCACAGCCATACCATGCGCACACTGGAAGCAGTCCCGGTCAGCGGGAAACGCCCTGCCCGTCACGATCCAGGCCAGTCTCCGGAACAGGTCCCCGCCGCCGAGTGTTTGAAACAATAAAGAAGAGCACCTTACGCCCGCATGAGCTCTAGCATGTCCTTCATCCGATAGTCCAGCACGGGCGTCTCCCAGTCGTCGGCGAGCAGCGAGTACGTCTCGGGCTCGTTGTCCTTGGGCTTGCGCGCGTTGAGCGCCCAGTACCCAAAGTCGGCGTCGACCGACTTGAGGAACCTCCACAGGTTCTTCCAGTAATGCGCGTCCCCGCGGCCCGGGTCTCGCGGCGCGCCCAGCTCCCCGACCCAGACGGGCGCCGTGTCCGTCTCCAGCAGGTACGCCCAGTTGTCCCGCATGGTCCGCGCAAACGACGCGTACCCGCGCTGGGCGAAGCGGCCCTCGAGGCTGCCCCAGCCAGACCACGAATACACGTGCGCCGAGTAGACGAGCCGGTTGGCCACGTCGAGCCCGACCGGCCGGCCCCTGGCGCCCGATAGGTCGTTGGCCGATTCGGTGCCTTCGACGACGATGAGCAGGTCCGGGTTGAGCCGCAGCAGGCGGTTGCCGCACCGCTCGGCCGCCGCCGCCCACTTGGCCCACGGCATGGTCCCCCAGAGGCCTCGCACCTCGTTGCGCAGATCGGCGCCAATGACGAGCGGGTTGTCGACGAACCGCCCCATGACGGCCTCCCAGTTCTGCATCCACTGCTCCTCCGTCTGCCGTACGCGGCACAGCGGGCCGAGATGGTCGTTAGCCCACCCAGCGTCGCACGGGTCGGCCCCGCAGCACCACGTCGCGCTTGTGATGTGGTTGTTGATGATGACGGCCAGCCCGGCCTCGGTCAGGGCCACGGTGACGGCCTCGAGCACGTCCATGGCCCGCCGGCCCGCCAGGTCCGGATTGGCGCGGACGAGGTGGGCGTCGATGACCGGGTTGGCCCGGACCAGCTCGTCGGCGTACGGCAGGCGCACGCTGTTGAAACCCATGCTCCGGATCGTCTCGGCGATGGCAGCCCGGTGCCGCACATGGAGCCCGCCGGGCACAAAGAGCTCGTCGCTGGCGCCGTACCAGTTGACCGACGACATCCGGAAGCGCCGGTTGTTGACGTCGACAATGTGCCGGCCCCGCGTGCGGAGTGGCAGCTGGTACGCCCGAATGCCCGTCCTCTCCAGCGGCGGCGGCAGGGGCTCCTTGGCGAAGCGCCGCGACTCCGGGTCCGGCACCCAGCGGGCGCCGAGGCGAGCCTCCCGCTTCCGCAGGTAGCTGACCAAGCCGCCCAAGACGAGCAAGACGCCGACGGCAAAGAAAAGCATGTCGCAGGGCGAGCGGGCGACAAGAAAACAAATTAATAGGGTGGCCCGCGGCTTGAACGCACGCAAGAATGGGGTATCGAGGACGCGCGGGGGGTTGCTGGGTTGTGGAGAGGGCCCCAAATTCGCACAGTCTGCCGACGGGACGTTGGGCCGCGTCGGGGCCGTCGCCGTGGCCCGGGACAGCAAGGGAGAGCTTTAGTGGAGAGGCCGATATCCGCAGTGGACCCGAGCCCTAGACTAGTACGTACCTAGGTTGTGTTCCTAACGGCACATGTTGCTTCCTGGCTTCCTCTGCCATCTACTCCTCTTCTTCAGTCCTCTGCAAGAGAAGGGCCTGCTGCTCTCGGGCATCTCTGTGCCGGCGTGCCTGTGGCTGGGACAAACAGCCTCTCATATCCAACTTTGTCGCCAGCAAAGCATAAACAAGACTCATCACAAACCCGTGACGCCGCGCTGCTGTCAAAAACGCCTCCCGACTGCATCAGGCGCCCCGATGCGTCCCGGAGACAGCCGGCCCCCCGGATGATGCTTCGCCCTTTTATTAACCGACGACCAAGCCGTCATGACTCCTTCCCACGACCAATAGCACCTGTCGTGGGCACGTTGCCCGGCCCATTGCCGGCGCCGTGGTCTTTCTCCGTGGTTTGCTCCCGGATGCTCTCGTCACTCTCAAGACATGCGGGCACATGCTTTCTCAAACACGGTGCATGCCCAGCGGATTCACGTCTCGCTCGCAGCCCTTGGGGTGCGTCGACGCCGTGTGAGAGCCCCACGAAGGCTGCCGTGGTGGCCTCGGACTCGAGTACGATTGCGTCGGGGCCCTGTAGTTGTGAGTCTTTTGCTCAAAGTAGTCGGGTGTATTTCGCCCCGTCTGAGGCGACTTCGCCGGGGAAAGCGGCGACACGACGGCGCTTGAATCTCTTGAGAGCATCTCATATGTGCGCGAGTCTTTCTTGGCTTCGTACCGTGCGTCGACCGAAACAAACTCCTTCTTTCTGCGCCTGACCTTGGAATGCACAAGCTCATTCCATCCTGACAGCATTGACCATCGGCCTAGAAGAAAGAGGAGCCATATGCCGTTCAACTTGCGTGGACAGTTAGCACCCCAACGGGCGGCGGATCCAGCATGCATAGGGGCGAGCTTACTGCAAGCAGCAATAAGACTGCGGAAACGGTCGCCTCGTTGACAACCATGGATCTTGCCTGGTCCAGGCACTGATTCTTGTCACCCGCTGCGCGAATCAGACACAAGACCCAGTCTCTGGCCACCTTGGGATCCCGGGTAACAGATAGGACGATGTGGTCTTGGAAAACAAACACGATAGAAAAGAAGATGACGTCGGCGATGATGATGAGTACAATAGCGATGCCACGCCACTGCAGCGCGACGACGCGTCTCACGCGGCGGTAAGCCTGGCGAGGCGTCATGGTCCGGAGACTGTTGCTGTAGCTTGGTAGGCCCGAGCCTTCCGTCGTCGAGTCCGAGTTGTCGGACAGGGAGGCCAGATAGACCTTGACGCAGTAGCCAAACGTGGCAAAAGTGATGACGACTGTGGCCGCGGCAAAGACGAGGAGCGGGATCCACAGGATGGCCAGGCTGTTCGGGTGGTTGATGTGGCACGTCGCGCCGAAGCGGAACGAGACGCCGCTGAAGACGAGAGCGAGGACGATGGCGAGAATGGGGATGCCCCAGCCCGCAGCCTGCGCGAATATCATAAAGTTGCGGCCCACGATGACTTGCCAGCAAATCTGTAAGTGCAGAGAAAAGGAGCGGAGGAACGACCACATGACACCACACCAGCCGCCGAGCATGAGCAGGGTGCCCGAGATGCCGCAGACCTTGCTGGTTCGCATGTCGTGCGGCGTGATCTTGTCGAAGCACTGGTCAGGTTGCGCGGCGAGAGGGACGACAAAGCCGAGCTGTACAGGTCAGCAAGGGGGCTGGCCTGTCCCGACTGGGCTGCAGTCGACTCACATTCATCAGCATGACTCCAAACGTGAAGCACACGCTCAGGTAATGGCGGTTCGTCTTGTCGACGGGCAGAGCCGCCCACGAGACGAGCAGGAAGAGGCAGCAAATGGCGCTGACCGTCGCCGTCCAGTCGGCCACCAAGGTAATCGTGTTAAAGCTGTCGGGGTATACCCAGTCCGCCATGGGGCATGGCAGACAACAGTTTAGGTCCCGAGTCATTTGGCAGAGTCGCCCGTCAATATCTGTCACGAGAATCAGCACTGCCGAGTCCACCGAACTTGCTTCCCGCCACTCACAGCCGCCGCCGTTGCTGAATAGACTCGAGTCGATGAATGGCGGGAGGCACAAGTTGACCCCCGTGAGGTTGCCCATCATGTGCCCGATGACAGTGGTAGCTCCTGTACCGCGGGTTGAAAATGCTTTGGAGGAGCCGTCCTCACGAGCACAGCAGATGCCCGTGTCGACAAATGCCAACAGGAACGCGTCGGCGTTTGTTGTTTACGGCGTGGAATATGTAGTTTGCCTGAGTGGCTAACACGTCGTGTCGAATGTTCCCAGCGCCCCAGTCAGGAGCCGATCCATGAGATGTTCCTCCTTGCATCGGGGTACCGGAATAAGGAGGCGTAGGGCGGTTGCGACTGTCGTTGGTGACTCGGACGATGGCTTTACGACATATATCGAGCTTCAGAGACAGAGGTCATGTCTCAACAGGCCAACATGGAGAGGAGAACTCAAGGGGGGCTCTCGAGCTAAGAGTATATGTCGACAAGATCCAAGGCGGGAGCAGAAGCAGCTCGTGGGCCGGACAGCGGGCGACCGAGGGGTGGGAAAGAGGGTTTAATATAACTCGCACAAGCACGAGTAGTCTCTCGCCCACTCTGTCGTCTTCTCTCTTTCTCGTGGGGGCGTCTAGCTCAAGGCGTACCATGTGATTCGACGACGCCAAGCAGGGACGCAAAGGACTGATCCCTCCATGCCAACTGAGTGGTACGGTACAGCCAGTGCTGGAGCATGTCATTGCCCGCATTGTCTGCATCGACCACAGGTTGCAGCGCTGAGATGCAGGCAGGGGGGGGGCGACACCAACCACTAGCACGGCGTGGCGGGTGGTTGGAAGGATGGGTGGGAGTGCGCGTGTGTGTGCCTGGGTCAGTCGACATGGTTTGTACATACGAATACGCAACGGCGCATTGGTCCTTTTCTTGCATGGGCTTCGGCACTAGCAGCATGCTGTCTTTTCTCGTCGATGGGGGAGGAGTCGGACAAGTCGAGGTGCGGAGAGGGGGGGTTGTGTGTCTTAGGGCGACCATCGGCGACGATGGACCATGGTCGACTGAGCTTTGGCAGACGGCGGGCCACCAAGCGGGACATTCGCCTTGCCCCGGATGCCGTCGCGTCGTAGCGCTTCGTCTATCTGTCTGTCCACCGAGTGCTTGCTCGCATCGAGGTTCGCTATGGCGGCGCGCAATACTGGGGAAGCGGTTTGAAGTCGGGGCGGAGCGCGCGCCCCCCCTGGTCTGGCAGACAAATCAAGCCGGCGCCGCGATAAGATGCCGATCCGAGGGAGGGCAGTTTGGTCAGGCGTTGCGGCGGCCCGCTGTCGACGATGTCGTCGGCCCTGCTTTCGGCCAGAGTTGGCACTGCATGTACCTAAAAGGTAACAGTCCAAGACAATCAGCGCGTGGTCATGGCGGCTCTGGTAGCACAAGGCCGGCCTGATTCTCTGCATTTCACGACGGCAGCAGCTGATTCGGTAGCAGCAAGACTTGGCCGAGGTCGGTCAAGCCGTTGTTGGTTGAAAAGGAGACGAGGTTGAGGCCGTGCCTGCCTTGGCCTTTTGATGTGCGGGAGCGGGGCCTGCCTGTTGTCGTCGAAGGAAGGGTAGGGGCAAAAAGCGGGGGTTGCGGGTATCAACTGCCTGCTACGACTCGTACAGTGCCAGTTGCCAGCACGCATCTCGAATCTCGAATGCGACGGTCGACTTGCAAATCCAACCACACGTCGCCGATACGCCTGGGTGCCTGTCCCAGGAGCAGAAGAGATGGAGAGATCTGACATGGTTGGCGACCACCGTACGTTCTGCCGCGTGACCTTTTTCGGCGCTTGGATTCACGTAGGTAATTACAATTAGCCGCCGCCAGCTATGCAAGACCCTATCCCCGTGGAGAGGCATCCATGTTCAACGTGTTCCTGGCTGTGTTAGCCTCCTGGTTCCTGCATGGGGCAGGAAGCCGACGGCTCTCCTGCGTGGGGTCGCACCCGTGTGCTCTCTTGTCGGTTATGCGACTCTCGCTGGATTCCACCATCAAGGCATGTCCCATGTCTCTCAAGGTATCTGACGGGCTTCCGGCGGTACGAATAGACTTGGTAGAGAGAGGTGCGCAGGTAGGGCTGAGGAGCGTTGGTTTTTCTGATATAGTACGGATGCAGCCGACTCGTCCGGGACGTCGGCGTCTGAGACATGGTGCTGCTGCCCCTATGCTGGTCAAGGCAAGCGAAGATGCATGCAAGATGCAAGTGCAAGCATCCCATCAGAGGTCGGTTCGGCCAAGTGTGCAGCGTCGTCCACAGACGTCAAACATGGACGTGCACTCCAGCGCTCTCTCGGTCACTCTTGCTTCCGGTGCATCCGGGCACGCCGAGTTGTCCAACAGCTGTACGAAGTATCGACATGACATGGGGAACTGGTTGCAAAAAACCCTCGGTAAATGAACACGCCAAAGGACATCTCGTGTGTCCAGGAGAACAAGGGGCTTCACGGTGCCAGATATGCCTCTCCATCACCAATCGCACGGAGTACCTAGGTACGAAGTAGGTACGAGGTACCTATTATTACTTCCGTCGTCTCCCCCTCCCTGTTCTCTACCCCCCAATCCTCCTTTCAAATCGTGAGCCGAGAGATGCATCAGCTCTTCTGCTCTCGAGATTGCCGTCCAGAGATGCCGCGAATCCATCGAGGCCGCCTCTCCATCTTGGCGCCTTGCTCGGCCCGCTGATAGGTGAGAGGGGGGCGCGCAGACCTGACCCGTCACAGCGTCTCGTTCGTAGGGAGGTGACAAGCTGACTCGCTTCTAGCTGGATCCGCGCCTGTAAGATGGCGAGAAACAGCTCTCGCCCACTGACTGGCCCCGTTGCCCGTTGCACCTGTTCTTGGTGGGCCCATAGTCTGCCTAGCCTGCCACACAAAGGCCACGCGGGTGGCGTCCAGAGACCCCAGGACGATGATGCTACGCGGCGGTTGCGACGGCAGATGTCTCCCCAAGACTTTCTCGAGACAAGGCACGCTGCCAGAAAGGACCGCACGTGACATGTTCTAGCCAGCGAACATCTTGACAGTAGCCCGCGCCTCTGGTCTTGCGGGTCTCGACTGTTCTCGCCCTGGTGCTTCATGGGAGATGCTGCATCTGGTGGCGGAACACAGAGGTTTCCGGTCGGCCGAACAGTCAGTATGCACTTGCATGGTGCCAGAGGTGAACACAGGCCGGCTGGCTCTGTCTGTTCTGCATGGTTGGACACGCCACTTTGTGCTGTTGCCTCTTGGTGCTTTTCCACCAGAACGACTGGCGGAGGCGGGCCATTGCTCTCACCTGTGTGCAGGGATCCAAGTACTATCATCATCAGCTGCCCAGGCGTCATATACAGCATCACTGGCGTGCATGCCAGGTAGGTACAATACTCCGTACCAACCGCCACAGTGCATACATGCATGCATTACGGCATGGGCGCGGCCGTCTGCTTGGCCATGGACGAGCACCTTGTTCGGCCCGGGACGCCAAAGTCACACGCCTCCTTATCCTCTGAGGCGCGACTGCATGCCCAGCAAGAGAGGAAATGGGCATGACGGTACCATCCAGCCATGGGCTCGCTCAAGCGACCCCTGCATCCAACTTGGACGGCGGATATCCGGAGTCCAAGCAAGCCCAACTGTCCAAGAGGCCAGCCAGAGCGAGCTTTCGGGCCATGCCGTTGTCCTGCATGTCAACATGCCTGCTCATGGCGTATAACATATAGTAGTACTATACAAAATGCACGACTGCCCCCGCTGGTGCGAGACTGTTTAAACCCGTCGGCTGCGGGATCGGACGAGCGTCGGTGGCAGCGAGGGGCTTGCATACCTAGGTACTCACCAGGCTGCCATCACTTGCTCACCTTTGCAAGATATTGCTAGGCTGGCATGGTCATGGGGCTGGCCTGCAGCAGCCTGTGGCCCGACACCTGCAGCCGTGGTTGCCGCCGCCTTTGCAGCCTGCCCTCCCGCGAGCACATGCAACTAGTCTGGGGTTGGAGACCTCCAGAGGCACAGACTCGTTCGGCTCGTCATCGCCACGATGCCAACTCCAGACATGATCGGTGAGGAAGAAACCAACTCGCCACGGTTGGGGCAGGATCGAGTAGGTAATGGAGCCAAGAGGCTTGCAACGGGCCAATCTCTAGACTCGTTGGAAGACATGGGATATTCGGTCCGGTTTGGCCCATCCCAGAAGCTGCAGCCCAACCAACAGCTGCATCCCCGTCGCCTGCTAGTTTGTGCGCAGCAGACTGACGACTGGACGTCCGGACAGTCTCCTAGAGCCAAGGCTATGCAGCATGGGCGGTCCTCCTGGCAACATGATTATTGTCTGAGCTCAGCGACGAGGGCTGGAGGGTTTCCGGCATCCAAGGCTGGCCTCCTGCTTCCCCTCTGGACCGTCATGGACGAACAGGGGAAAGACGGGGTCGAGAAAACAGGCCGAATGCTGACGTCTGTCTTCTAGAATTGTCACAGAACAAGGAGGCTGGTCTCTGGGTTGCAACCTAGATCCCAGCATGGGGAAGGCCAGGGCGGGGTTCACGATGCCGGTAGCTCGAAAGGCGGCGTCAATGACATACGCTGTAGCATTCTTGCCGGGTCGGGGAAGCGGAAGGGCTCATGTGAGGCGACGGCGACATTGGCCGTGGACCGGAGACGCAAGCCATTGAGCACCGCCATTGAGCACCGAGACGTGGCTCCCCCTTGCCATGCCCATGCACGATGGGCCCGCCCTCCCCCGAGAGGTTACTGGGCAGTTGAAGAGAAGGATTCGGTCAGCAAGCCCAGAACCTCGTCGTCTTGGCCGCTATTGGTGGAACATGGATGGTATCCTGGATGAGACGCTGATGCCGAGCCGCGTCCCTGGCCCTCGTATTCCCCTGTTTCCCCTCGTAGCCTGCAAGCAGGTTCAGGAACGAAGGCTCGCGACATCGGACATGACGGGATCTTGTCTTGGTTGGGAATCTCGCCCGAGAGCGCGCATGCAGCCTGCAGCGGGAGCCGTTAGAGGCAGCCATCGGAGGGCGGGCGGTACCGGGTAGGCTGCTCAACTCAACGGTGCTATAGGTGCCCGCTTTTTCTCAGTTCACGACGACAAGCTCTGGCTTCCATCGACGCTACGACAGGGAAAAAAGAAAGCACCGACCAAGAAGCACCGACCAAGTACCGAGGGCCGAGGCAACAAGGAAATCAAGGAAAATGGCCATGCCCTCAGCGCAAAGCGCGTGGCAGATGCACTTGGCCGTCGGCAGAGCCCCCGCCGTGGTGCGGGTGACGCGGCTGCAGACGACGATCCGGGGACCCGACGACGCCTGGGGCCGCGGGGCCCGGCCGCAGCCCATGGCGGTGTCGGCCGACGTGACGCTGCGGGCCGGCGGCCTCGGCTCCGCGTCGGCAGCGCGCGACGTCCTGGCCGGCGACACGGTGCACTACGGCCACCTGGCCAAGGCGCTGCTCGTGAGCCTGGAGCGCCTCACAGGGGCGGCGGCGCAGCCCCTGCCGCTCTCCACGGTGCTCTCGCACATGTGGCTTCACCTCACCGGCCGAGACCCCCCGTCGTCGTCGTCGGGCCACGCCGCCGCCGTCCCCGAGGAGCCCCTGATCAAGGCCTCGGCCGTGCGCTGCCTCGAGCTGACAGCGCTTCTGCCCAAGGCCTCGCTGCTGGGGGACGGCGTCAGCCTCACCCTCGCTGGCGTCTTTGCCGACGGCGAGCCTGCCGACGGCCCGCTCAGCATGTACGGGTGGACCCTGCGGCTTCACAAGCTGAGGGTTCCGACGCTCGTCGGCATCAACGACAACGAGCGAGAGGCCAAGCAGGCCGTCGTCGTCAGCGTCGAGGTGGACAACTTTGTCGCCTCAGTCGACATCTATCACGCCCTCGAGGCCCGCATCGTCCAGGTGAGATTGCAGCCAAACCCCCCTCGTCTTCTGTAACCAACCAAACATGGTCAGAAAATGGATTCCTCGTCCTTTGGCACGCTCGAGGCCCTGGCCGCCCACCTCGCCGAGACCGTCAGTCGGTACCTGAGGGCGGAGCAGCACGAGCCCCTGGACGGGTCCGGGTCGCACCTCACGATTACGGTGGAAAAGCCGATTGCGGTGCCCTTTGCCGATGCCCCGTCCCTGGAGCTCAGGGCAAACACCAACCATGTGCTTGGCCCCCCGAGGTAGCCAAGGAACACGGCGGGTTTCCAACGAGACAAAGCAGGGATGCTTTTCGCCATCTATATAGAACTGCCTCAGAAGAAAGAAGAGGGGGGTTCCCGAGGGGACGAGAGATTCGTCCATCATGTCATTATTTCGCGTCTCGTGGTGTATCATGCCTGTCGTCATCACGGAGCCGTCCAACTCTGTGGCTATATCCAAGGACAATGCCGGCCGGCTTCCAGAGCCCGTCATAGCGCCGGCTTCTCGCATTGCGGCACGTCGCCGCCTGTAATGTGCCGGATAAAGTCGGGATCCGGATCGAACATCATGACGTGAAAGTGTTCGACGGCGTGGATGGACTTGAGCGCCGACCAATTCTTGAACCACACGACCTAGGATGGGGTTCAGCGCGCACGTCCAATGGTGGCTGTCTCGCTGCCGAGCAAGAGAAATGGTGTTTACCTGGCTGGCATGCAGCCGGGACCGGAACGTGGTCGAGACAAAGGCGTCAATCTCGGCCCGGGCGGCGTCGGTCAAGTCGCCGGTGGCCGGCTCCTCGCAAAGCCCAAACTTTGTCCAGACGACAAGGTGCACGATACGCCTATCCAGGCCGTAGGGCCAATCGTTGCGCATCATCTTGACGTCGTCGGCGCACTCAAACGGGCGGCCGCTGGGCGTGACGGGCTCCGGCCACCGCAGGCGCTCCCGGAGGATGAAGTCGGCGACGGAGCCGTGCCGCCCGGCCAGCGCGTGGGTAAAGGCCTTGTAGCGCCGCAGGTCCGAGGGTGTGCGCTGGAAGAGCTCGAGGCGGTTCGAGGCGATGATGGCGCACACCCGCTCCCACGTGAGCAGGCTGAAGGCGGCGTCGGGGGACCCGATGATGCGGCGGTCCTTGTCGCTGACGTCGACGAGGAAGGGCGGACACTCGGCCGTCTTTTCCTCGACGGGCACGTTGTAGTGCCAGTAGGGGACCGGGTCCAGCGAGCCCATGATGGCGGCGATGCGCTCGCGGTTTGGGCAAGAAAGAGGCCGATGCTTATTCAGACGGCGAGTCGGCTTTGCAATGTTTGGCGCGCGGCAACCACTTTTCCGCCGACGACGATGCTTGGCCCCGAGTCATGATGCGGCAGATGAGATGAAGGTGGAGCACCATCGAGAAGCCATCCGGGTATTATCGTATTATCCGTTCAACGGGGAGAGCCGCTTAACCTCATATGCATATAGCCACCAACGACATGCAGCTATCGCGGAGCTCACCATGGCCCGCGCGACGACATGGCAGCAGGCACCCTCTCCTTCTTACCCGTCCACGCGCGACATTTCTTGCCCGTCCATGCGCGACATTGCGCCCATGTACTCCTCGCCCTCCCACTTTACTTGACTCAACGACACCGGATGCAGAACCAGGCGGCGAAGCTCAAGGAGTTCCACGACGGAGCCGAAGAACTTGGCATCCTCCCTTGGTAGAGCCCGCTCCTCGACCACGACGCCGTGGCCTTGATGTCTGTTGGCCACGTCCTCCCATGCCCTGCGTACACGTGGCTCCAGCTCGTGGCCCCAGGTGTTCCTGAGACTCACGGTGGAACACGCATCCGCCTCGGCGCGGCTGTAGCGGAAGATGCAGCCGAAGCCGCTGCCGCCGTTCCACAGCTCCATGGTCCGCAGCTTGGGCATCTCCATGGCCGCGCCCGCCGCAGCCTCCAGCAGATCGTTGATGCTCTTGCCCTCTACCGTCGGATGCAGGACTTGCGACGTAAAGGCCAGCGACTCGAGGTTGGCCCAGTGAGGTTTGTAAACGGGGCAGGGCGGGCCTCCGTGCGCTTCCATGACCGCCTCCCATAGCGCTACTTCTGCTTCTTCAAAGGGCGGCGTCCCGACAGAGCGCCATCCCTGCACAAACGTCATCCCCACGTGTGGCGGCAAGCATGAGATGAGTGCTCTCTGCACACCGCTGCGTGACATGGTGTTCCAGCCGACGACAGGCGAGTGGCCCGGCCAGTAATCCTGGAAGAAGTCCTTGGCATCGGTAACAAAGGCCACGGACAGATGCTCGAGAGACTGGCTCTCGTCGGCCAAGGTCCAGCCCAGCGAGGGAAGCAAGTCTCTCTTTCCCTGCCCGTGAAAGGGAATATCATGGCCCTCGAAGATGGAAACGTTCTTGAGCGCATTGACCCATCGCAAGCAGTCGGCGAGCCCGACTTGGCGACCTGTAACTGATGAGTATCAATGGCGCATGAGCCGCTGCCCGTTTCGACACGGCGTGGCACATGTTGGCAACCTACATAGCTCAAGATTGGGATGACACGGGCGCCAGTGCTCAAACGTCATGCTCTCGATGCCAGGCAGGCACTCGAGAATATCAAAGAGCGTCTTGGGACCGAGACCCCGAAGATGCTGTCGACGGATAAGCAATCCCTTGACCGTCTCGGCGACCGGGAGTCTCTTTGTCTCTACGAGACCCGGGCAGCCGAAATCAAGCACGATGTCGGTTCCAAAGAGACGCAACTTGGCCTCGTCGAGAGTGGGGTCGGGCCAAGAGAAGTCGTCGCCAGCCTGGCTGCGGGCGGCTTGACCCTGCTGCCGAACGCAGGAGAGCTGGTGGCTGTATTCCTGGTCCGTGCAATCCTCGTCGTGCGCGTGCGGATACACGTGCTTGTCAAGACGATAGTCGGGGTAGAAGTGCTCCGAGTCGCTGGGCGAGTGCATGCTCAGCTCGAGGACGGGTCCCCCATCGGCCAAGCCAAACCGGCCCTCTTTCTTCCAGGAGCCGAGGACCTCGAGCATATGGCACAGGGCGGCTGTGAAGATCTCGTTGTTCTCCGTCAACTCGCACGTGCGTTCGGCCGACTTACACTTGGGGCAATCGTATAGGGGGAAATGGACGCGCAGCCAGATGTGTTTGACCAAGTGCCTCCGGCGGCCTCGGACAATCATGTCAAAGTCGGCGATGCACGACTGATGCAGTATAAGCCGGTGGAAGATTTTGCCTTCGAAAAAGGTCTGCCACTCCTCCGAGACGGCGGCGTAACGGCTCATGGTGGTTTGAAAGCTTTCGTGCGAGGGCAGCGACAGCCTCTCGAGGATCATGACCCGCAGCTCGGCCGGCAGGAAGTGCCACGCTGGAGCCATGGCGGATGATGAGGGTGACGAGACGCGAGGTTGAAGAGGTTGGTAGCACATTCACGGTGAGCTATTCATGTCTTTGCAAGCTCCTCGAGTCTTTATAGGCTCCTCGAGTCTTTATAGGCTCCTCAAGTCTTGCAAGTCTCCTCAAGTCTTGCAAATCGGGCTTGTCTGTTTGACTTTTTCTTCCAAGAGGTCCATGAGAACTCTCGCATCGCGCGCGCATGAGTTTCCATCTCGACGCCGCCGCCGCTGCCACGTCCAAGCACGAGCCTGGTTTTTGCAACCAGCACGGCCCTTGGACTGGCAGCTCGCGTGTACATGGCATGTCTTTGGGGGGAAGAGAAGAGCGCGCAAGAGCTTGACCGTCATCTGCGGGATATGCTGTTAACGGGGCGTTGCAGACGAGGTCCCAACACAATATTCCCGCGGCTCGTTAACATGACCAGATTCCGCTGCAACAGGGACATGAAGCAAGATGATAAAGTATTTGTTGGGCCATCGGCTGGCTGGATAATGGCCTCATCCACACGGTGTCGTGCTCAGAGCCCCGCACGGAGCAGCACTCCCACGGCGTTCCTTCCTGCGGTCAGCTAGCTGCCTGCCGCCGACGCGCATCTTCATGCGGCTGCACCGGCAGCGTAAATTGTGTCCGACCTACCCTGAACTATCCGTACCACTATGACTGCGTCTTTAACTGCCACGTCGTGATAGGTGCTGTGCTGTCAAGTCGAATAAATGGGTGCCTACTTGTGCTGCGGATATCCTCGTCGTCCGTCACCGCCTGGCCCAGCTTGACAAGGGCTCACATGCCAATGCCACGACCGTGTTTCCTCACTGTCGTACATGCACAAGTGTGTGAATGGAGCAGATGAAGCGATGTATGCACGAATATGTATGTGCATACATAATGTGCGCACCGGTTGCAGGGTGGGTTTTCTCCTCGCGCTTCCGATTTGTGCGGCTCGGTCGTCGTATTCGTACTCCGTAACTCGTACGAATACTGCAATCAGAAAGCAACGAACAACAAACTCATTGTGACAAGACTCTGTGATTCCTCGACAAGGGCACCACTAGCCGCTAGGGCGCCCCGCCGTGCCCGCTGCAGCCACTGCGTCTTGATTTATTCGCAGTGACGACTTCTCTCGCACGCATCACATGGCTTCATCATCGTGTCGGTCGGGCCCCGCCCAGGAAAAAGTCGCAAAAGGAAATCAAAAGAACCACTCAACGTCATGATCTGGTTGGTTGTCTCCCAACGACAACAGGTCCGTGTTGTGCCTTGCCTTGTCCAAGATGCGACTGCTCACTGCTTACGGAGCTGGGTGAGCTCCGTAACCCTGTGAGCATCAGAGCATCAGAGCAATCTGTCGCTGTGTAACATGGGACCTTGTCACTCGCAGGCCAAGAGATATCGTGCCGTCGTACTTTGTAGGGCAAATTCCCCTCATCGTAAGGCCCCTTATCTCCAAGGCTGGCAGGTACTTTGCAAATGAGCATGACCGATACTTTGGGTACTGCACTAACCCCCCCCGCCCTGCCCCTCAGCGCGCCACCAGCTTCTCCTTTTCTCCTCAACGGGGCCTTCCACATCTCCTCAATTCCTCCATTCGCCTCCGACTTCCATACATAATAGCATACGTTACCTACCTCCAGTCTGCAACGACCCGTGGCCGTCGCCGACTCGCCGTGTGGTAGCTCCTCGATTCCACCCCTCAAACCCCTCAAGTCGGCAAGCTTCATTCAGCAGGGTCTAAAGGCGGCCGTCGCTCCTCTTCCTCGTACTTACACATCGTCCGTCACGACGCCCACGCACGCCGACGGGCCGTTTCGAACCCGCCTACAAGATGGCCGGTGTCAAGAGTGCTTTGCCCTCGCACCTCAAGCCCTCCTCGGCCGCCGACGGCGACGACAATGGCTTCGAGAGGCGTCACCACGGCAAGACTCGCAGCCACATGGCAAGTCGCTCTCCTTCTCTGTCTCCCTCCTCGCGTTCCAGGGACTAGCTCGTCTGCCGTCTGCCGCCTCCCGTCCTTCATTTCCCACGACACGCGCCAACCACAGAGCCCCGCCCAACCTCTGGAGAGAGCTCGCCTTGTCTCTCCAAGATGCTCAAGGTGCGACGACGCCTTGGCCGCTCCGAGCGGGCTTTGCTCCGCGGCCGACGAGCACTTGAACAATGGGGGATTCTCAGGCATGACTCGGCAGTGAATGGGCGGGCAAGCTGCTGCGCCTCGATTCACTTGGTAGCTTGCTCTGCCGAGCCGCCGTCGAGATTCACTGGCCCAAGCCGTGCACCGTCACAGTGTCGGCTGGTGGGCGAACCGTCTTGTCGAGGAGCCATCGATTCACTGTCGCCCGTTTGTTGGCATATCCCGGAGCCAACGACATGTGCTTTCGACGACCCCTCGACGACCCCTCGAGGTTGGCAGAGAGGCAACCCTTAAGCACGTTGAATGCCCCCCTTTGGCATAAATTCTCCCCCCTCTTTCACCATACATGCATGCATGCATACCATTGTGCCCCAACCTTGCCCACAGCTCTGCCTTATATACATCTCTGCCTCTACGTGACTTGCAACCACGACGACAACTCCACCTGGCACCGTTGCTTTCGTGCCGCAGTCAGCCATGGCTCTTCAAGACGAGCTAACTGTGCCCGTTCAGGCGTTCGAGAACACGTCGACCAATGTTGCTGCAGCCCAGATGCGCAATGCCTTGACCAACCTCGCCGAGACAGTCGAGGATCCTCAGCAGAAGAAGGTATATCGCACATGTCCCGTGCTCCACTGACGCGGTTGCTGACGCTGTGGGGCCCGAAGCTGTTTGAGACGGAAATGGACAACTTTTTTGCCCTCTTTCGCCGCTATCTCAACGACAAGGCCAAGGGCAACGCCGTGTAGGTTTGCCCCATTGCCAGCCGTCGTCTCACGCAGCACACTCATGCCAAGCCGCAGCGACTGGGAGCGGATTGCGCCGCCGGCCCAGGGTCAGGTCGTCGACTATGAGGACCTCGCCAACTCGGAGTCGGTCAATTTCCTCAGTAAGCTCGCCGTCCTGAAGCTCAACGGTGGCCTGGGAACGTCCATGGGCTGCGTCGGCCCCAAGTCCGTCATCGAGGTCCGCGACGGCATGTCGTTTCTCGACCTGTCGGTGCGGCAGATTGAGTTTCTCAACCGTACCTACAACGTCAACGTGCCCTTTATCCTCATGAACTCGTTCAACACCAACGACGACACGGCCGCCATTATTAAAAAGTACGAGGGCCACAACGTCGATATCCTCACCTTCAACCAGTCGCGGTACCCCCGAATCTACAAGGATTCGCTGCTGCCGGTGCCCAAGGGCTTCGAGTCGTCCATCAACGAGTGGTACCCGCCCGGCCACGGCGACGTCTTCGAGTCGCTCTACAACTCGGGCATTCTCGACAAGCTGCTCGAGCGCGGCATCGACATCGTCTTCCTGTCCAACGTGGACAATTTGGGCGCCGTCGTCGACCTGCGCATCCTACAGCACATGATGGAGACCAAGGCCGAGTACATCATGGAGCTGACCAACAAGACCAAGGCCGACGTCAAGGGCGGCACCATCATCGACTACGAGGGCTCGGTCCGCCTGCTGGAAATCGCCCAGGTGCCCAAGGAGCACGTCAACGAGTTCAAGTCGATCAAGAAGTTTCGGTACTTCAACACCAACAACATCTGGCTCAACCTCAAGGCCATCAAGCGCGTCGTGGAGAATGACGAGCTGGAGATGGAGATTATACCCAACGGCAAGACGATACCCGGCGACAAAAAGGGCGAGTCGGACGTGTCCATTATTCAGCTCGAGACGGCCGTGGGTGCCGCCATTCGCCACTTCAAGAACGCCCACGGCGTCAACGTGCCCCGCCGGCGCTTCCTGCCCGTCAAGACGTGCTCGGACCTGATGCTGGTCAAGTCGGACCTGTACACGCTCAAGCACGGCCAGCTGCAGATGAGCGCGGCCCGCTTCGGCGACGCCCCGCTTATTAAGCTGGGCAGCGACTTCAAGAAGGTGTCCGACTTTCAGAAACGCATCCCCTCGATCCCCAAGGTGCTGGAGCTGGATCATCTGACCATCACGGGCGCCGTCAACCTGGGCCGCGGCGTCACGCTCAAGGGCACCGTCATCATTGTCGCGACCGAGGGCAGCACCATTGACATTCCCCCAGGCTCAATCCTGGAGAATGTGGTGGTGCAGGGCAGCTTGCGCCTGCTGGAGCATTAGAGCACGCGTCGATGGAGGCAGAGGGCGCTACAGCCCGCCAGGGGAAGGGGGAGAGGATTGTATCAGCGCCGCATTTGCGCTGTGGGCATGGGGACGGTAGAAGAAGGCACAGCATACACGTTGGAAGCAAGCATGGACCACGCACGTATCGGTGGGCGGGCAGCTGCCGAGGGCGCTCCCAGGTGGTGTAATTCAATATGAAAACAATGGGACGATTTCCTTTGCCGACGACTGCCGTGCCGCTGCACCTTGTGAAGGCACGGGTGCTCTCGGGCGGACAGGCTTGACAATCAGATGGGACTCACAGCACTCTGCGGCGGGCGTCGACGAGACGGAGGCCTACGGGCATCGTGACGTCAAAACCGGGCTGGTAGACAGAGAGGTGACGGACCGCGCATTGGAAGTGGAAAGGGCAGGTTTCGACCCCGTGTGTCTCGGCCGGACACTAGATGCTGGGCATGCGGTGTCTTGGAACCCCGAGAAAATAGGAGGGCCAAAGACAGGAGGGGCCGTGAGGCGGGGTTCGAGATAGTAGTAGTGGTAGTACTACTTCGTACGAGTTAACTTATAAGGTAGTAGTGCGAAGTACTACCGTCGATGATCAAACGGCATGGATTACTTCGTATGCATGTCGAGAAGGGGACCAAGGGACCCGGCAGTCTTGGGAGGAGAATACATACATATAGTATACGGATGTGCCGAAGGAGACCAGGGCAAGCGTCAGTCTACCGATGGCACAACGGCAGGAGGCTGCGTGTCGTATGTATGTCTTCGTCTCCATGTCTAGCCCTGACGCGGGGAAGTCGACGACGGGCGTCCCGGGACGTTGTTGGACGCTGCATATATATATATGTATATGTATGTGTCTGCAATGACGCCGGTAGCACATGGCATTGTTTCCTTTTCCGCCCGTCTCCCGGGGTTCTGAGTGTTGAGGGATGGGAGAGGGCTCGTTGTTGTTGTTTTGGCTTGTTGCTGCGCCAGTGTCCCGGACCGAGGAATCTTGAAGCATTCCGTGAACCCTTTTCTGTGTTTTTTTCGCTCTACCGACTTTGACAGACACACACCGAGGCGGATTGTATGTCGTATGTACATACTTCGTACTTCATATATGCATACTCGGTCAGCGGAGAGAGGAGTGACGAGGTGCAAAAAAGACGCCATGGTGGAAAGGGGCCGAGGAGGGAGGGAAAAGTCCCGGCTCTCGGATCAGAGATTCTAGGTTAGGGCCAGCTGCCGCATCTGGATAGGAGGGCTTGTTTTTAATTGTTTTAGCGGTCGTGGGCCGAGGGAACGATCCCTGACGAGTCATTGAATGTACATGTAGGTACCCATGGAGTGCCTCCCGTAATTAAACAATTACAACGGCAGGGGTGCCGGGCAGGGGCCATAGCGCGGCAAAGCGGTAGGTGAGTGTGAGCCAAGATGCAAGATGATGGTCATGCGCATTATACTTTGACGTCCAAAGGGGGAGGTGGGTTGGGCCGCAATGTTTGACTTTACCAATGCAGCCGACGGGGACAGGAACAAGGCCCGAAGAGCCATGCTTTCGGACCGGTCGAGATTCTGGCGAGGCCCGTCTCCTCTAGCAGTTCTCTTCAGCCCCGCGCGCCAGAGCAAAGAAGCAAAGTCTGACAGCCTCGCCGCCTCAGCTCTTCCAGCCGTGAGAGGTCATGTGCAGCGTCAGCCATTGCCGCTTCTTCCGGGGAGATCTACAGGCACTCTGTACATACATACAGGCACTGCAGATTGGTACCTACGGAGTACTCCGTACAGGGTACACCTTGTCCTGGCACAGTGCTAAAGACGGGATGGAAAGACTCGAAATAGGTAGAAGAAAGAACAACAAACAACAGAGGGAAGCGAGCAAGACAAGCAAGTCCCTCCAGAACGCCCACGCCCCCGTCAACAACACACACGTGCGCGAGGCTGCCCTTAAACGCGGGGGCGGGAGAGGCGTCTCTCTGGCTTCTACGGGTGGGCGTGTCGATAAGGTACATACTTCGTACTCTGTACTGTGTCAACTTTTTGGTGCGCAATTTTCCTTGTCCAACGAGCCAACGAGATGAAGGCGTCCCTAATTTGGGGGATGGATCCGGCAGATGTCAGGATTGGTTCCCGGGACGTCGACGCTAGCCCGAGAGAGGGCGTGGAATGAGAGCGGGAACCGCACTCAGAACACGCCCTGTGTTTAATGACGCCCCTAGGTGGGCGGCTGTTGTTGGCCCTCGGGTCTGGCAATCGACGACGACGACGACGACGACGACGACGACGACGACGACGACGACGACGACGACGTTGATTTTTTTTTTTTTTTCCTTCCTTTCTCTTGGACACACGACACGTGAGCTGCCTAGGGAACCAACACCTTCAAGCAAGGGACGGTGGGTCATGTGCCGGCGCAGCAGACATGGGTGCCGTACCTTGCAGCACGCGTGCATGGCGTCTGCAGCAGCAGGCATCGCCGGAAAGGGGAAGCGGCATCCACTCATTTTCCGATTGGAAAGTTGGAAAGAGCCAAGCACGTATGAACGGATAGGTATTCGTACTCGTATGTATTGTATGTACTCCGTATGTGCCTGAATCCTACCTATCATGGCGGACACGGCCTAAGCTAATTTTCGGGCTAAATGTTTTCGTAACGAATCCGCCGAGAATTGCCAATAGTACATATACAAAACTCTCATCAAGTCATGGCCAGAGACAAGTCATGGCCAGAGACTGCGGGTGGGCTTCCCGGGGCTGCAATATCCTGCAGGAGCCGGGCGAGATGGCGGTAGCCGAGCAGCGGCCTTGGTCAAATGAGGGTGAGACAGGGCACCACCAACTACAGTACCTATGTACATACGTTCCTTGTGTCACATGGCAGGAGAGGTCATCAAAAACGGCCTGTTGACCACTTGGCGTTGATGCCACCACCACCTTACCTTGTTGGCCGTCACTGCTGCGCGAGTCGTTGAAGAAACGAGAGAAAAGGTGCATTGTTCCTCGCGCTAATTCACGAGAGGCCAGAGGAAAGCTCTGGAACATGCGCCAACACGGCGATGGGCGTTCGACTCTGGCTCTCTTGGCAGACGAATTAACCGCCTCATGCCTCGGTGTGTGTTGTCAAAAATAGTATCTGTACGGAGAATGTACAGGGTCGGGAGAGAGTCAAAATATATATGCATGTATCCGCACATACCTACGAATACACAATGGCGAAGTAGGAGCTCCTCGCTCTCCCGCTTGCCCCCACTTCGTCACACGCCCCCCCCAAGCCAAGCCACCCCCGAAGCCATTCTACTTCGCACCTACCCGCCGCCGCCTTCTTCACTCGGCTATTTCCATGGTCTGTTCCCTCTTCGTTTTCCTTCTTCGATCGCTCGCTCACACTCTCATTCTCTCCCTCACTCTCCTTCACCTTTGCGTAATACCTACAGAAGCCTTTCTGCTCCCTTGCAGCAAATTGCCTCTCTCATCATCATCCGCAGCTGCATCATGTAAGTCGCCTCAAATCTCCGCCTCCCCCCCTCCTGTCAACCGCCTCGAGCCCCAATGTGTGTGCGTCGCCGCGCCGTTGCATCTGTCGCCGTCGCCGTTTGGGAAGAGGTTCCGGCCTTGGACACGAGCCCTCGAACCGAAGACGACTCGACGACCTGGACGCCTTGGGCATCACAGCGAGGCTTCTATTGTCGTGAGGGCGCGTCTTGACGCCATCCGAGTCCCCAGCCCAGACGGCGCACGCATGCACATGCGGCAACAGGGCCAAGACAACAAGATGCTCCCACGTCGCCCTCTCCCATCATCCATGTTTCTTGCCATCCTTGTCTCTCGCAGACTACTAACACGAACCAGTCAACCTCCTTCAACCGTCGTTATCTTGCATCTTGGCCCGTCATGAAGCACGCCGCCGCCGTCTTGGCCTTGTTTGCCGCCGCCTCCCAGGCCCTTAGTTTCACAAACTCAAACTTCGACCTCGTGCCCGGCAAGCCCTTTGAACTCGCCTTCGAACCTGCCGAGGCCTGCGTCGCCGGTTGCATCGTTCTGCTCAATTTGGGCGAGGCCGGTAACCTCAAAACCGCCAGGAACCTCACTGAATGTACGTCCAACCTTGGCGTCGCAATACCCGGGCGGGACACCTGACATGATGCCTTTAAAGCGAAATTGGCCACACGCAGTCCCTTCGTCGTCCAGCCCTCGCTGGACTGGCCCGCTGGACGCCTATCTTTCCAGATCACATCTGCCAGCGATGCGACACAGAACAATTGGAGCGTCGGGTTCACACTTCGTGATGAAGAAGCCGCCTCCGCCTCCGGCACCAGTTCATCTGCCGTCTCGACAGCCACTGGTGTCACGGCCACGAACAGCGGCATGAGTGCCCCGAGTTCCACCGCCAGCACTGCTACCACCTCGACTGGCGTTGGTCACGCCACCAACTCGTCTTCGAGGGCGTCGCCGAACACTACTGCTCGCAATCAGACCACTGGTACGTTGACTCTATTCGCAGCCGTGTGACGCGCAGCGGCTGACCTCTTCATAGTCCCTTCTTCCCGCGCGCCCAAACCCAGCTCGACGAGCTCGCCGGCTTCCGAAGTCCCCAGCTCCGGTGTTGACCGTGTAACTGCCTCGCTGGCTCTCGCTGCTGGTGTCGTGGCCGCCATGGCCTACCTCAACTAGATGGGAGGGCATTAATGTTGGCGTGGTGTGGAAGTTATATGGTTGACATGGACTAAATACATGCCTTGCTCTTTTGCTTGTTCGTTTCTGACCAAGGCGGAAAAAAATCAGGTGGCGGCGGCTCTGGAGATGTGCTGGCCCTCGGTTGATCACCAGTCACTGCCCTGACGGCGTCCTCGGGGTGTACACTATTGCGCTACGTCCTTCGTCATGGCTTATTAGATTTAATGCGTTGCAGCACGAGCACACGCTTTCTGACGCCGGACGGGCCCGATGCGAGGGTTGATGATGCGGATTTGCGTGGTGTGCGTGACGGTCTGGTTTCTTTTTGATCACCTAGCATAGCACGCCGTGCTTGGTTCATGCAAGGCGACATCATGTTGCACTGGCCACGGCTTTTTTGGCCCGTCTGCCCTGCCCTGCCCGTGTGCGTCGGGATTTGCGAGTTTTGGATTGGACCGTCTTTGCGGGGACGGGTTCGCCCTGCACTCGGCACTCTGTCAGTCCCCCATCTGTGCGTCGTACCCCGTCTGCATTGCAACCAATGATGAATCACCGGGCAGAGGGTAGCTGCGGCATCGGCGAGACGCGGATCGATCGCTTGCTCGCGTGTTTGCTCCCCGCGTGCGACTGCGACAGAGAGGGCGACGTGGCTGAGGCTGGGTGGCGAAGCAGTGCGGAGTACGAGTACGAATACGAGTACGAATACGAAGTACCTCGTACGCCCTCCCGCCTCCCGCCTCCCACGTCACACCCTGCCAAAGTCGCTGTCCGACGACGTGCCAAGAGGCCACCGAGGGCGCTACGGCGTGGCCATCATTCACGTGTCAATTGACCCGGGGAATCTTCGCCATAGACTTTGTACATATGTATGTATGTACATACCTTGACACCTGTCTGTCTAAATCCGTCTTGGCCCATATGAACCCTCCCGCACCATTTCTCCCAACTTTTGTCCCAACAAAGCAAGAGTCAGTGCGTCAACCTTCGCACAAGTCTTATACCGACGGCGGGACAAACCCCGGCCCAGAAGCCCCCCCACTGCCCATGTTTGCAAAGTTCAGGTTTTCAGAGTGCCAGTTCCATAGAGGGGCCAGCTCTCCGAGCTGTGCTTGCGTGACTGTCTCCAGCTCGAAATCGTTAGCGGCGTCTTCGGCCGCCGCCGCCGGACGGTTGCCGCCACGGTCCATGCTGGGCTGCGTGAAGCCTTCGGCGGGCCCGACGTTCGAGTCGCTGATTGTGGAGAAGGACGACATCATCGGGTCATTCATGCTCGGGGGCGTGTCCTCGGAGCCGGTCGAGTAGTCGGAACGCGCTCTCCCGTCACCGACCGGGCCACTCGTCAGGGGGGCCGTCAGGGGGGCCGTCAGGGGGGCCGTCAAGGGGGCCGTCACGTGGTTGCTCCGCAGAATCAACGGCGGCGCGGGCGCAACGTCATGCTGACTGCCGTGGGCAGCCACCGGAGCAGCCACGCCCGGCATATTGACAGCACCTTCAAGGGGCGCGGGGGCCATGACCGACGGCTCGGGTGCGGGTTTGGCCATGCGCGAAGCCGTCTTGGCCTTTTTTCGTGCATGGCTTTGGCGAGGCGCCGTCGGCGACGGCAGTCTGCGCACCAGCCGCTCAAGCAGATCGTAAGACGTTCTCGACGTCTTGGATATCTTGTTGAGGCACTGAAGCATGGCCACGGCGTCGCCAATGGCGTACAGGATCTCGTCCCGCCCCGCCAGCATGTCATCATTGTCCTTGATGACGGCCGTGCAGAGGATGGCGGCCGTGTCGAATATGGAAAAGACGACAAAGTGGAGGCGGCCGTCTCGGTTGTGAATCTTGTCGACCCAGCTTCGCAGCGTCGTCATCAGCTTCAACGAGTAGAAGACGCCCGTCGCTCGGATACTCAGCTCGTCGGGCGGCGCATCCGAGGCATACGACCTGACCATGTAGTGCCTGATTGGATTGAGAATCAACAGACACGCCATGGTGTTGACGTAATAGCGATGCGGAAATACCCATGGGAACTGCATGTCCTTGGACTTGTCGGGATTCTCGAGCTGATAGACGCGGGGGAATCGAAGTATCCAGGCCTCAATCAGAGCCTGGTATTCCAGCACCTCGGACGGCTTGATGATGTTCTTGGGGGCGCTGAACCGCGACGCCAACTGCCGCGTCAGTGCCGACTGCATCTTCATGTGGAGTAATGGCGACGGCGCGTGACCCGAAAACCGCTCCAGCGTCAGTGAAGGGAGCTCTGCATTGCAGTCCTCCCTGTTGATGATTTTCGGTCGCGAGAGACCAGACGAAATCTGCCTGTCGCGGGGGATGAGTGACCACCTTGGCCGAGTGGAGAGCCGGGGCTCAAACTCACCAGTCCCATGTATCGAGAATACACCACAGTCTCCTTCTCATTTCACGCTCATGCTCCGTTTCCGTGCCTTCTGGCGGCTCCCTGTGGTACCCTGGCCGGCAAGTCAGCATCAAGTCCAACAAGGCCGGAAGAAGGGGGTTCACGACTCACCAAGTTCCTTGGCTTCAAGAATGGCGGCACTGAGAACGTGCCAGGCCTCGAGAAATCTAGCTTCGGCTTTGTACCAGTAGCACGAGTGCAGCAGGCGCTGGACATTGAGCACGTGGAAACGACCAACGGGGATGACACTGCCGAGTTCCCGCACGGCGCAATGAAGCTTCTCCGACAATTCATCAGCAATCATGCCCGAGGCCTGCCGGAGTTCGGGTTGTATTTCGGTTTCCGCGTGCTGGACGCAGCAGGCACATATCATGGCCAGGAGACACGTGTATTGAAGGGTGATTTGCCGACCCTTGGACCGCCTTTCCCACCAGATGTGATAGTTGCGCAGGAAGTCGGGGGGGTAGATGATGTAGTAGTGATAATTGATGTCCTGCGTAAAACTACGGACGAGCTTGTCTGGAGGGACCGAGTCAGCCACACTCGTCACGAGGGAGGCGACGAGTGGAACATGTGGCCACAGGATGGGTGCTTTTGGGAGACATACCCATGATCTGGCGCGATGGTAACAGCTGCAGGACTCGCTCGATCTGAGGCGAGGAATCCGGGGCGGCAAAGTCTTCCTTTGGAGCCAGCTTGGAAGGTTCGGCCTACAAGACAATCAAGTCAGCATTTGGAAGGGGTGGCCCATGAGAGACAAGGGGGCATGGAAAAGATGAGGTTGAAACGCACCTTTGGCTCTATTCCGAGCGTGGTCAAGAGGCGTGCGGCGGCCAGAGCATCAAATCCGGGGCTTTCGGCTGACGACTTGGCCTCTGAGCGGGGGGGCTGCGAGTAGGAAGGGGGCTTGTCTCTGGCATTGTCCTCGTCTTTGCCGATGGGATGTGGAAGGGCAGCAGAGGATGGGTTTGCGACGGTGTAGTTGCCGCCGGTGCTGCCGCCGGTGCTGGGAGTGTTGTTGGAGCAGTAGTTGTATCGACATTCGTCGGCTATCTTGCGTCGCTGGCAGCGGTCGCACGGCCACTCGCGATTGCACTGACGGTGGAGACGTTAGCACAACGTTCAAGGACATGACGAGTTTCGGGGAACCCGTGTACGTCGGGCATGGTTGACCATTGGGATGAGATGTGTGATGTGAGTCGAGGCGCGTTCATCTCACCTTTTGCTTCCGGCGCTGGCACTCGGTGCAGGCGGAGCGATTGTAGCCCGCCGCCGACGACTCGACATTTGTCGGGGCCGTGGACGGTGTCGCCGTCACCACCGTGGCCGTGGCCGTCACGCTGGAGGGGCTGACGCTCGCGCTGACAGACATTGGCGGTCCAGAATTCGTTGCTCGGACGGATTTCCAAGGCGAGGCGAGTCAAGGTGCCCGGACAGCTGACGGCCCACCCCCAGGGACACTGCCGCCTTGAGCTTGGGGTTGGGGCTGGTTGTCGGTGGCCTCGTCTTGGCCGTCGGGATCAAGGAGGAGGCAGTTGGCCATGTACAGCAAATAGACAAGGAATTGGCGAGGCCAGTAGCCGACTTGTCTCGTCAATGCCGGACCGTCTGGGCGTACGGGTCAAAGGAAGAAGCAGTGGGAGTGAGCGAGCACAAAGAAGCGGAGGAGGGAATAATGGATCGAGGTACTATTCGTAAAGGAGGAGGAGGAGGAGGAGGAGGAGGAGGAGGATGGAGGAAACCGTTGGCCCCACCAGTTAGTATAGGTAAGCAAGTGCCTTGAACCCCGCCCTTGAGCGCCCCACGCAGGCTGCCTTGATTGGCTGTCAGCCAACACTAGGTGCTCTGGTAGGGCACAAGCGGGGCGGGAGTTCAGGGGATCTCCTTGTCGTGCAGAACCCAGCCGCTGCTAGCCCGAACCAAGCAGGGATCGGGGCTCAGATGTCTCTTGTCTCTTAGTATTCGTACCTGTGTCTATTCGTACTCGTACGAGTTAACTCGTACGAGTACGAATACCAATGCACAAGTACGAGTTAACTCGTACGAGTACCAATGCACCTTGGGAAAAGTGGCTGGGCGGCAAGAAGGGGTTCTGAGGCGGGGCCCACATTAATACTACAACCAGCCTCAACCCGAGAGACCAGCTGGTGGCGCCCAATCAAGCGCGTGGAAGAGAAGACGTGCCCCGGCGCTGCGGCTGGAAAGTATCGTGGTCTTAGGCAATGCATATAGGCGTAGGCGAATAAGGTGCTAAGATCGATGCTATAAAGAGCTATAGAGGAGGAAAGAGGGAAGGAAGCTAGCTAGCTATGCGAGAGGGTAGCCCTAATGGCTGCCCCTCACATAAGGCTAACTAATAGTAGGGATACCTACTATAATACCTCCCCTTAGCCGAATAGCCTAATAAGGCTAATAATAATACGGCTTAAAGCTATATTCTATAGCTTTTTCCTCTATAATTTATCGGTCGCTTATTCGTAAGGCTTTCTGCCCTTCTAATTGCCTAACTAAGCTCCTATCCCTAAATGCTTTCCTAATTAGGAAATCTATTATTAAACGTAGCGTTATAGCTTAAGCTAGTGCTTAAACTTCTCGTAGCCTATACGTAAAAGCGGCTTTATTAAGCCGTTAGTAATTATCTTATTAATACGGACCTAATAAAGCTAAAAATAGCCTATCGCCGTACGCTAAACAATCTACTTAAAATAGCGATTAATATACCTCGTACGGCCTGTATTTACTTTATTAAGAATAGCTAATCTCGTATTCTAACTATCGGTGTATATAATTATCGGCGTAGGCTATAGGTAGCCTATATTATATAATAGCTTCGCTTACTATATAGCTGCTATACCCGCCGGCGTAAGGTTAATAAATTCGGCTTTAGTAGACGAGGTTATTACTAACGTTTATCGTTTCAACCGCTAAAAGATCGGCCTATCGGCTAAGAAGACTATATACCCGGCTATAGAGCATTAGGTTCGAAGGTCGTTAGCAAAAGAGGCGTCGGCATAGACGCGCAGCTTTAGATCGTTAGTCGAATAACGGCCGCTAAGGATAATGCCTAAGGTTAAAGATCCCTTAAGATAACGCAATAAATGCTTTAAGATAGCTATATGCGTTATAGTCGGGTTATAATTTGCCTTCGATAACTTATTTACCGTATATAATAAGTCTAGCCTTATTCCTATCGCTAGCTAGTTTAGGCTGCTAGTTCTTTAAAGCCACTCCTTAAAGGGCATTACCGACTATTGTTATTTCTAATCCGCTAGGATAACGGTCTTTAGCGGCTACGGCATTATTGCCGTATTCTCGATATTGCTGCCGAACTCCTTAAGGATCTTTATCGCGAATCTTATCTAATATAAGCGAATCGTCCGGTTAACGCGATCCCGGTCTATTTCTAGTCCTAAGAACTCGGTCGGCTCCTTAAGACTCTTTATCTTATATAGGCCGCTTAATAGATAAGCCTTATCCGCAATAAGGTCTCGTATAGCTACTTCGATTAATATATCGTCGATGTAAAGGATTAGAAGCATGCTATTATCGTAACGAAATAGGCATAATTCTGCCTTTAGCTAAACGAAGCCTAAAGCAATAAGGTTAATAACAACTTTATTAAACTACTAGCGAGGGGCGGCCTCGTGCCTATATAGAGCTCGTTATAGCTTATAGACGCGGCTAGTACCGTTAGTTAGACTATAGGGCTGCTTAATATAAATTTCCTCCCTTACTTTAGCGTACGGGAAGGCGTTAATTACGTCGAACTTCTTATATTCGAGGTTATCTAAAACTTCTTATATTCGAGGTTATTTAAACCTATAAGAGTAGCAAACATACGAATAGAAGCCTAGTATGCTATAGCGGCGTAAACGTCTTTAATAGGCCTATTTATAGTGTCTTAGTCCTCGCGAATACACTAACGGGCCTTTATAATACTGTCTACTCCCGCAATATATTTCTTAAGGAAGACCTAACGGCCCGGAAGGACTTAACAGCCTCGTAGGTAAGAAATAAAAATTTAAGTCCCTTTATCGTTAAGCTTACGGTATTCCTTCCTTATAGTAGGCAACTAGCGACTCTTATAGTTAGGGTAGTCTATAGCCTACTTCTAGTTCTTTAGAGTCGTATTAGGCTATATAAAAGCTAAAGCCGCTCTTATACTAAGAACCTAAGGAGGATTAGTCTTATAATAGGTATTATTTTCGCGAAACACTACGAGTTATAAACCGGATAACTCCTTAGCTTAGCTGCTACTACGGCTGCCTCTACGGCTGCCGCGATTACGGCTACTACGACTATAGCCTCGTCCTAACCGCTCGTTATAGTCGTAGGTCTAATAGGGTCGCGAGGTTCGGCGAGGATAAAATAGCGATGCTTTATCCTTAAAAGCCGGATTTAAGTCCTTTATATCTTTATACTCTATAGTCTCCTCGTCGAAATAAACATAACGCTGCTATTGCCCTATAGTAGGCGTCGGATCGGGTGTTAGGATATAACTTAGGTCCTTAAGCACCCCCTATAGGGTAGATAGGTCGAGTTCTTCTTTACGTAGCGAAGCGGCTTTATCGTCGTGCCTCGCATTGCGTTTTCTATCTACGGCTTTAATCTTCCCTATATCGAATAGGTAGGTAACTTTATCGTTATCCTCCTATAGGGTAGCCTTAAACTTAACGTCGTTAACAATAAGGCGCTAATGCTCCTTACTATCCTAAAAGCGGATATCTTAAGCGCGTATAACGATCTTCTTCTTAGGAAGCTAGACCTTATATATATGCCCGTTAAGTCCCTCTATGCCTACTAAGCGACCTTTCTAAGCTCGTAGGGCTATCTTTATACTTTTAACCCTCTACTAGTATAGGATAGTAACGAACGTAGTATAGCCCTAAGCTCTTATATACTTAATGCTATATAAGTATAGTATACGGATCTCGTTAAATAAAACCTTAATTAGGGCTCTACCGTCCTTATAGGTATTCGTCGGAAGTATATTATTAACGTAGGCGTTTATCTTTATAAAGTACGGCTATAAAAAGGCCGGGAGGTTTATATCGGCGTAAATATAGCGTGCGAGGTCTATTAAAGTACGGCTAGTACGTTTAGTAAGTCTATTCTACTTAAGAGTATAAAAGGCACTAAAGCGAAGGATAAATCCGTCCTTATTAGCCTATTTAAATATTATGTCCGACTAAAACTCTAACGCGTTATTAAAATATATAGACTAAACTAACTTATTCGTAGAGTAGGCTTATACCTGCCTTATCTAACTATAAAGTAAGTCGTACGCCTCTCCTCGGTTTACCGCAAATAGAACCTAATAGAACCTTATGTATATATCGATCTTATATAGCGAATACTGCTTACCGCTAAAACCGGTAGGTAAGTGCTAAATAAAGTCCTAAAAGACGTATGCTAGGAACTATAATAGCTTAATTAAAGATATCCGGCTAATAATACAGTCGGCTTTTGCAAAATAATAAGCCTTATAAAAGAAGTCGTTAAGGCTTTCTATATTAACGTTAATGCCTAACTTTCGGCATATATTAAGGACTCTAGCCTTACCCGTATATCTAAGTCTACGATATATAAGCTTATAATCGACCTTCCTATTAACCTTTATTAAGGTCTTCGGCAACGCCGTAAAGATAAGGTCGGGGTGCTTTTCTTAAATAGTAGGGTTACCTATAGCCTAAGCATTACGAATAGTACTAACGCTAAGCTCTTAGGTAATTATATAGACTGCCTCCCCTATAGCTTAAAAAGCCAGTCGGCTATTAAATCCGTCTAGCATAACGCCTTTATCCTAAAGGACTTTAGAGCTTATTAAATTCGTAGGCGTATTAGGGTAGTAGCGAACGTTAGTTAGGTTAAGAGTTAAGTCTTTAATCGTTATACGTATAGTGCCTAAGCCTAAGACTTAAAGGTTGCTACCGTTTAATACTTGCATTAGACGATAGGCCGGAGTAGGAGTAAAGGTCATAAACTACTTTAAGTCGTTAAAGTAGGTGTCTAAAGCGCCGGTGTTATATACAACCGTATCCTATAGGGACTTATATCCTATAGCTAAGATAGCATCGTTAAACCGTATAGCAAAAAGTATTAGTAGGTCTTTAGGTCGACCTTATAGGGTAAATAGTATGGTTATATTAGGTTGTATTGCTAGCTAAGTAAGGGGAAGCTATCGCGGTAACGTAGCTCCCTAGATTACGTGTATTACGTGTGTGTAACTACGTAGTCGTACGTAGCTAGCTATTCCTATACTCGCAGTTTTTCCTTTATAGAAACAAACCGTAGAATAAAATAAAGAAAGAGCCTAGTTAAGCAGGCTGTTGCAGCTGCGCGGGCGCGATCACGCGGGCGTAATTACGCAATGTTAAATTAATGTTAAAGCTATATTGTAATAGCTATATAACCGTTAAATGCGCAGCTAGTTTGCAACGTAATAATGCAACGCGAGAAAACACCTCTTTAACGCAGTAGTTAGGCTAGTAACCTCTGTTAATAATTAGGCGGTCTAGACTACCGCTTCGTGCTAGTAACCGTGCTTTAGGGTGGCCTTACTAACTATCTTGCCGAACGTTATAGTAGGAAATTTAAGGAAAGGAACTAGGGAATTAAATAACAAAATGTTTATCGGGGCTGTTCGTTTAGGGCTATTCGTACTAAGGCTTGTTCGACGGGGGCGGTTATAAGGATTAGACTTATTAGACTTAATGTCTAGGAACCCCTTTAGGGACGATTCCTAGTTAAGTATATTAATAATATTACTCTACCGTAAGATTATTCTTTTTATTGATTTCGCTATGTTGTTTATTGTAATGTTTATAGCGAATTGCTAGAATGTGTTTAACCGAATAATAGCATACGATAAGATAACCTTCCCGATTGGTTTAAACATAAAAAGCTATAGGTCTAGGGTTCGAACCGTACCGATAAATTCTTTTTATTATAGTTAATTAAGCAACGAATGACTGCGCGAATAAGCGGGTAATTAAATAATAAAGTAAGCGTGTAATTAAACAATAAAAGAGCGAGGAAAGAGTGCGTAATTAAACAATAAAAAAGCGAGGAAAGAGTGCGTAATTAAATAATAAAGTAAGCGCGTAATTAAATAAGGAAAGAGCTAGGCAATGAAAAACAGTCTGTATATATTACAGTCAGCCTTATATATGCGTTAAAGTAAGGAAGTTAAAGATTACGGCCGTATAATAAAAGCCTCTATCCTAACGGTTAGCGCGTTAGTCTTAACGAAGCGCTTAAGAGACTTATTTAAGGAGGACTTCGTTAATACATTAGCTAGGTTGTTATTCCTATTAATCTATCGTACTTCTATAATCTCCCTTCGCTTATATAACTAATAAAGCTATTACGGTATAGGACCTTAATAGGTACGTACCTATATAAATGCGGGTTAACCCTAGACTACGCTAATATTGCCCTACTATATTTCACAGGCATTTTACAGGCATTTTACGGTTATAGCATAGTAATATTACGGTGAAATCTAGCATAGGTAAACCCCGGCATTACGCTACGACTCTACGGCTATTTCGCGACGTATATTATAGGGATTTTACTATAATACGTAAAGCGTATAATAAGGGGAAATTACCGCGTTAAGGCATATATAAGGAGAGGATTACGTATATACGGTAATACGCGATTAGGCATTATTAGGGAGATTCCCTAAGGAAGCTACGGTAATACACCGGGATTTTATAGTAAAAACCCGGATGGCAATATAGGTATATAATAGGCATCTTCCCCGGCCTAAGAATAGAAGGGATAAGTAATTATTTTCTATATTATTTAATAGTTAAAAACCTACTTTACTTTATACTTGCCTTTATAACCGGTAGATAGTCCGTTACTAATAGAACTATTAGCCGGCTTAACTCCCTTCTTAAGCCTTATTACGGCTAGTAGTATCCTATCCTTTCGATAACCCTTATAGTATATTAATTATATTAGTCTATTATATAATAAATAGTAGTAATTCTCTTTCCTTAATTTTAAACTAACTTTAGGAGCGCCGTAAGTTTAAAGCACTATAGTGCTAAGAAGAGAGGAAGCATAGACTTATGCCGATCGAGTACTATATGCTAGAGGATATCTTCTAAGGAAGAAAACTCCTGCTTATATATAGCTAACTCCCGGAAGCTAATTAGTTCTTTACTAAACGACTTCTCTAAGATCTTTAAAAGGAAGTAAACACCCGGACTAAAGAAGCCTAAGCAGTATAAAGCTTTTACGCTAACTACTCTTAATACCCTTTCGACGGATTGTATTTACGAAGGTTATATAGCGAACTTCCTATTAAGTTCTTAAATAGCTAGCGAAGAGATACCTAGCTAATCTAACGGGAAATCGCTAGTTTTAACTCCTCCTTTAGAAGATAATACCGAGACGCGCTCTTCCGTCGCGTTAACGAGCTACGGTATTACCCTAACGGACGCCCGTATAGGATAGAACTAGACCTTAACCCGTCGGCCGGTAGCTCTTACGGATCTATAGAGTCTTAACCCGGCCCTACCCTAGCGTTAAGCCCGGCCTAAGCGCTAGCTCTATAGACCGGAACGATGCCCGCGTTAGTTATAATAACCGAGGATATACTCGCCCGGCTGCTAGACCGTCTATAGATAGGGATATCTTACCCTATAGGATAACCGAACGGCGCTAGCGATCGTATGCCGAATAAGCCTACGCCTTAGATCCGAGCCGAAGACGTCGGATTTTTTAATCCGGCTAGTCTATTCGACGCCTTATTTAATACCCTCTAAGAGACCGAGAAGACTATTACGTACCGAAGCGTTAAGAGATTTATCGACGCCCTCGAGAGGGTTACTATCCGCGGGACTAAGTACGCCGACGAACTAGCCGCTTTAGTCCCTAGCCTCCTTAGAGGAACCGCGATCGAATAATACTCTAGAGACCTCTCGGAGTTAGACCGGTTATTGCTCTATACCCTAGGCCTAGGCTATAGGGCATAGTGCTAGAAGCTTAGGACTCGCTTCGCTACCTAGCCTAAAGTCGTAGTATAAGCGCTTTAAAAGGAATACTTTTCTATCGAGGATATTATTAGTAGTACCGACTTTCGCGGATAGATATCGCGCTTAAAGCGGAAGGCTAAAGCAGCCTTATATACTAATTAGTACCTTACTATAATAGTCTATTAGCGGCTTAATACCTTGCTTTAAGAATCCTTTAGACGGCCTATAAGAGCTAACGACCTTAATAGTTAGGTTATAGAATACGAACGGACGATTCCCTAGCTTTAGACTAAGCTTATAGCCGGATCTTAGGGTAGGCTAGCTAATAAGCTAGCCGCGAAACCCTAATAATCCGCCGGAGGTTAGCGGCCGAACTACGGCTAACGTAATACGTAAGGATCGCTACGATTTAATTCCGCGCCGCGATCTAAGTATAGCACTAGAGTAAGCGGTTAGCGTTTAAATAAGCCTAACGCTACTAACCTTAGGAAGACGCCGATACTAGCCGTACGAGTCCCTCCCGCTTTAGCAATAACGCCCGCGCTTTAACCTTAGTCTAAGCCTAAGGACCCGCCTACGACTAAACCTATAAACGGTTCTAGAGTTAACCCTATCGTTATTAACCTCGCTTAGGAAATCGAAGCCGGAGCAACCGACGGCGGAGGAGCTTACCTACCTTAATACGTTATTAACTAGATTCTTTATGCCTATAAAGACGACCTAACGCCGAGCGGCGAGCTAGACCTTATAGACGTAGACGAAGAGGACGAGCCTAACTATATTAACTTTACGACGGACGATCCTTTGCCTATAGGGCCTCGCGTTATCCTTACCCTAATCGGCGACGTGCTAATTATATAAGCTACGCTATTAGGGCCCGCCGACTCCCCGGATAGGCTATCCCGCTTTACGTACGCCTATATTATAGCATACGGTAAGGACGGGCCTACCGACTAGCACGAAGTATACGTCGATACTAGCGCTAATCGTAGTTGCGTTTATCTAAACTTCCTCGCTAACTTTAATAACGTCTTAGTCGACTTTACTAAGAAACGCCCTTTTACCGGAATTAGTAGCGCTACTATAAAAGGATAGGCCGACTTTAATATATATATCCCCTATAAGATTAATAGAGACCTTATAGTTAGCGTTATATAAGTTAGCGCTTAGATTAACCTTAAGCAGCCGACTAGGTTATTGCTTAGCTAATCCTAAAGCATCCCGCACTAAGTAGACGTTATAAACTTATCGAGCTATATAATTATCGGAGCTTACGGCAATTTATCTATCGACGCTCGTTTAGAATAGGATAGACCTTAGGTCCGTAGAACCGTCCGTAGTATAGCGGACATCTACGTTCCGCCTAGTATAACCGTAAGTCTTCCGGTTAATATTAAGGACCTTCCCGCTAATAAGGACCTAATGTTTTTCCCGATAAAGATAGAGCTCGTCTATAGCTTATTTTCTAAAGGCTAATCCCTAGTTATAGTAAATACCGGCAGTCGTACGATAAGGATTTATAAAGAGCAACGAATTAGAATTATCGTTAACCTTTACGACTAAATCTAATTTATAAACATCGGCATATATGCTATAATCCCTAATTCGTCCTTAGACGGCTAGTCCGCTTCGGAATCCTCCGAAGACTAAGACGACTTAGAGTTAGCTAAAGCGCTAGATATCCCCGATAGGAAACTACCCCTATAAGATAGCGGCCTTAACTAGCATCTTAAGCTCGGCATCGAGCGTGAGACCTTATTTCTAAAGATCGAGTCGAAGGACGGAGTAAAAATCTACGCTATTAACCCTAAGTTTACTAAGAAAATTAAGCAGTTAGCCGATAAATTCCCCTTACTTTAGACCGACTCAGGCATTATTAAGGTCTACCCGGATTACTATATAAAGATCCCGCTCGTCGATAATTAGCACTAAAAGAAGATCGCGTCTTATATATACCCTTTAAACTAACGAGATAGGGAATATATCGACGAGATATACAATAAGCTATACCGAAAAGGCCGAATAGAATAGGCTACGAAAGCGACCCCCTTCGCTTTCCTAGTCTTTATCGTATAGCGGACCGTTAACGGTAAGAAAAAACCTTAAATAGTCGTCGAACTACACGCGCTTAATAACGTCGCTATACCCGATAGTTACCCTATACCGCTTTAGGCCGATATAATCTAAAAGCTTTAAGGAAAACGATTTATCTCCGCCGTTAACGCTTAATCCTTCTTCTACTAGTTCTTTATCTACCTCTACTATCGCAAACGCTTTACGATAGTTTCCTACCGAGGGCTAAAACGCCTTACGGTAGCCTTAATAAGATATAAAAACTCCCTTATATACGTCTAGCGATTTATAGACTAAATCCTCCGGGACTATATAGATTACGCGGCTACGTATATTAACAATATTATTATTTTCTCTAATTCCGCCGAAGAGTACCTCGCCTACCTTACGGCGATCTTCTAGCTATTCGCCGACTATAACCTCGCCTTATCCGCGCTAAAGTCCTTCCTTAAGTACCCTTCTGTATAGCTGCTTAGCTTTTAAGTTAACGGCATCGGCCTTATAAATATAGATAAGAGGGTCTGCGTATTACGCTCTATCGCGTTCCCTAACACCCTATAAGCCCTTAAGAAATAGATCGGCCTAATTAACTAATTGCGATACTTAGTCGCTTACTTTTTATAGTATATCGAACCGCTATAGCGACGTAAGATAGACGAGCTTAAGTCCGCTCGAGACGAAGGAAAGCTGCCCTTTAGGCAAGCCTAAGTCCGCTTTACCGTAAATGCTAAGTTCGATCTAACGCCGGAGGAGCTCTAGGCATTTTACGATATTACCGACGCTTTTACCGCTAACGCTAAACTCTATTACTTTAACCTAAAGAGCTAGCTATTTATCTAGCTCGACGCTAGTTACGACGGTTTTAGAGTCGTGCTTTTTTATATCGCTCCCGGTATAACGTAGAACCCGGCGTAAGGCCCCCCTCGTACGAGCATTTAGCTTATTCTTTACCTTAGCCGCTAGCTTTAAGGAGGCGAGCCTCGATATTAGCCTACGGAGCTCAAAGTAGGATGCCTTATCTAGGCCTATCGCAAGCTTCGGTCTTACCTTATCTCTACGATAGAGCCGAAAATTATAGTGCTTACTAACTACGCTACTATATACGCGATTATTAAATAGTAATTACTATTTACGATTAGTATAAAGAGTAATAACCGCCTCGTCCTCGTATCTTAGTACCTTAGCTAGTTCCCGCTTAAGGTTTATTATATTCCTAGCGCTAAGAACGTCTTAGCCGACTCGCTTTCTTAGCTACTAACGATAAAGACCCCTCCCGTCGGGCCTAGCAAGCTCGATTAGATATAGGAAGACAAGGCCCTTATTAATAGGGTTTACTTAGTTACTAAGGCCGTTATAACTCCGGCGCTCCGCTAGGAAATTAAGGCGGGATACGTAGACAATCCCCGATAGTCTTAGATTATCGATTAGCTCGGCCCTAACGGCTTTAAGGAGGGACTCGCGTTTTTTATCCTTAACGGCCTCCTTTACCTTAAAGAGACCGACGGACGGCGACGCCTCTATATCCCTAAAGCGTACGTCGAACCGATAATTAAAGACGAATACTAGCGGAAGTTTTATACCGGTAGGCGCTATATATAGGAGGAGCTCTCCTTTAGCTTTATAATTAGTCGGCTCTTTCGTTAAATCGACGATTTCGTCGCGAAATACAATACTTATAAAAGGAATTAGTTAAACCGGCTTAAGCCCGCCGGCGAGCTAGTCCCTATCCGTACGCTAAGCGTCCCTTTCTATATAGTCGCTATAGATTTTATTATAGGTTTACCTAACGTCCTTTCCGAAGGTCTTTTATAAAAGACGCTTATAAGCGAATACTTTAATACTTTACTTACGGTTACTAATAAATTCTCTAAGATATGCCTTTTGCTTTTAGGCTACGACTAATTTACCGTAGACGACTAGGTATAGACCTTATACTACGAGCTTATTCGCTATAATTAGGGGATTCTTAAGTAGATTATCTTAGACCGCGACCTTAAGTTTATATCCGACTTTTAGCGTATATTATAGAAAGCCTTTAGATCTAAGCTCTTAGTCTCTACTATATAGCACCTTTAGACCGACGGCCTCTCTAAGCGCTAGAACTAGACGGTCGAAATCGCCCTATAATTCTTTACCGCCGACTTCCCTAATAAGCCCTAGGTCGAGGCCCTCTTACCTCTATAGTTCTCGCTTAATAACTCCTTCTCCGCCGTTATTTAGACTTCCCTAAGTAATCTTATTACTAGCTAACGTATAGACGATAGCTTGCGTTTCCTTAGTAAGTAAGCTAGCGCTAGCGACTAATAGGTTCTCTAAGAGTAGGCCTATATATCTCTCGCCTACGCTTAGGCCGCTATAAAGCGGCGATATAACGTAAAGCACTATAAGCTTAAGTTTAAACCCGGCGATTAAGCCTAGCTTTAGCTTAGCAAAGGCTACTCTATCGCCGATAAGCGTATCGCTAAGCTTAAGGAGCGGCGTATAGGCCCCTTCTTAGTTATAAAGCGGATCGGCTACCTAGTATACCGCTTTAATATAGATAACTCTATAAATATTTACCCTATAGTATTTATAGCCTAGCTTAAGCCGGCGGATGCACCTAACTCCCGCCCTAGCCTTAAAACGGATACTAATTACTAAGAAGTCGACTATATCCTTAATATACGTAAGCATAAATACGGTTATAGCGCGGTATATAAAGAGTTCCTCGTTACTTAGAAGGGATAGCCTAGTAGTTATAATTCCTAGGTTCCCGCCCGGGACTTTGCTTAGTAAGATATTATCGACGAGTTCTATACGTAATAGGAGTTACTTACTACGAGGATTACTTAGACTAAGAAGTAGCGCGCGCTAGCCCTCGCCGTGTATAAGCCCCCTTAGCTTAAGGAGAAATCCTTATAACTTATAAGGCGTTGCTCGCGGACGTCCTTACCGGCTCGCCGTAAGCGTTACCGCGTTAACTACCGATTTTTAGCGGTTAACCGTTAGCTATCTTACCTATTCTACGCTTTTATTTTAAATTTCTTTTCGTTTTCTCCTACCGCCGCGCCCCGTCGAGCTTCCTTCTCTTCGCTTATCGTTAGACGCTTTTATCTCGCTACTTCTCCCCGCGGCCTTATATAGTCCTTCGCGGTTCCTCCTATCCCTAATAGTTACGTTTTATCCCGCGACCCGGCATTTTATACCCTCTTTAGCGACTAGATCGCCCGCTAGCCTCCCCGCTTTACCTTGCCTAAATTTAAGCACGCTATATAAATCTACGGCAGCGAGCCCTATCTTCTCCGATCGCTTAAGAGTACTGCTACGTCCTTTACGGCGTAAAAAAACGTAAACCTTACTCTTTACCGGGATTTTATCGGCGCTATTATAAAGGAAGGATATAATTGCTTATTTAGTAAGGCAGTCGACGGGCGATACTTCCTTAACCCCGACCTTCCTAAGGCCTTTACCTTTACCTTAAAGCGTCTTTATCGCCTAGCTATCCCTCTTATATCTTCCTTAGACGACCGCTAGTCTACGCCGATAGCACGCCTTACGCTTACTCGCCCCCGTCGCGACCTAGCGGGGCGCTTTCTTCCCGACGCGGCCTAGCCCCCCCTACCCGTAATACTCAAAGGATTTATAGGGAATATCTTTTACGTAACGGACGACCCTACCGGAAACGCCCTTAGTATAGCTTAGCTTACCTTAACGCTAGCCGACGCCCTTACCGCGGCTATATCTAAAGCCCTCTCCTTAGCTAAAGCTATAGAAATCTAAGCTATCCTCCGCGTCGTTTAGCACGCTAGGGCTATTACCGTATATATAACCGCGGCTAAGGTAGCCTTCGCCGCTTTTAGGACTTTAGCGATGCCTATAGCCCCGCTTTTTAAACGGCACGTTTAGCGTATGCTTAGTATATTAGCTAGCGCCTTTTATTCCTCCCTAGCCGACGCCGACGACTCGCCGTACGAACGATAGGACGCGTTACTTAATAATATCTTTGCGGTTTCCTATAATATGCTCTATCGTCGTCGCTATAACGATACGGCCCGCTTTACTCTTATCGCTACGTCCGCCCCGCCGATGCCTTTACGCCTATAGATCGTTAAGCATAAGATCCCGACGCACGACGCTATTATATCCGCCGCTATTATCTACTTAAGCACTTTTATACTACTTTATAGGAATACCGCTATTACTATTACTTTAGCGAGCCTTTTTACCCGTACTTAATGCTAAATCGGCGATAACCTTACCTTACCGGCATTCGCCGCTATAGCCGGGCTACTAAGCTTTTTGCTCGTCTACTTTAATATACCGACTATACTAATCGACGATAGTGCCCTCGCCGCCTACGTCCTAGCGTCTACCGCCTCGGCAATCCTAGCTAGTAGGATAGCCGCGGTAGAATTCGCCGCTATATACTAAATACGGCTAGTCGGCAACGGATTCGCCTTAGACCTATCGGTCCTTATAAGCTCCCCGCTTATAGGCGATACGCGCGTTATTATTCGCGCTACGCTAGTCCCGTTCCCCGTTAGCCGCCGTAGTAACCTATAGATTACGCGCGCCGGCGAACTATCCGCCGCTAACCTACGCGGCGTCTTTATCTACGACGCGGCCGTGCTTACCGCCCTCTCTTAAGAAGATTAAGCCGAATATTGCTCGTCGAATAATCCGCGCCCTTACGCACGCCTATCTGCTACTAGGATATAACGCACGGTATCCCTAAGAGCATTCGCCGTAGCCCCTGTTATTATTACCGGCGACGAGGTCCCTTACGACGAGGCCCTTAGCGCCGCCGGCCCTACCCCCGCCTAGCCGGGCTTATCTTTTATTCGCTTAGTCTCGCCCTCTTAGCGTTTTTCCTTTCTCTTCTAGCTGTTTAATACGGCTCTTTTATCTTAGCATTTGCCTCGTTATTTTAGCTATATAATACGGCTTTATACTCGTCTTTCCGCGTCTCGCCTTATCTATTACCGCGTTTCGCTTTATCTATTTAATCCTTTTAAGCTTTATATTTGTTTAGCGGTCGCCGCTTAATACTCGCCTTCCGCTATAGCACCCCGCTTACTTTGCGTTAGCCGTCTAATATAGTTTCTCGCCTTCGTCGCCCGCTATCTTAATACAACGGTCTACCTACTTTATGCCGGTCGTTTAATACGGCCTTCGCCTTTTCCTTACGCGCTTTATCTCTACTCGGCCGTTCCTACGTCCCTCGTTTTTATATTTATACTCTAGGCCTTATCTCCTATCGCTTAGATCGCTTCCTATCGATCCGCGAGCACTATAAGGGCGTAGTATATCTCTTTAAGGTAGGCATTTATTACGGTATAAGACCTTAATAGGTACATACCTATATAGATATAGGTTAACCTTAGACTACGCTAATATTGCCCTACTATATTTTATAGGCATTTTATAGGTATTTTACGGTTATAGCACGGTAATATTATAGTAAAATCTAGTATAAGTAAACCCCGGCATTACGCTATAACTCTACGGCTATTTCGCGACGCGTATTATAGGGATTTTACTATAATACGCAAAGCGTATAATAAAGGGAAATTACCGCGTTAAGGCATATATAGGGAGAGGATTACGCATATACGGTAATACGCGATTAGGCATTATTAAGGAGATTCCTTAAGGAAGCTACGGTAATACACTAGGATTTTACAGTAAAAACCCGGATAGTAATATAGGTATATAACGGGCATCTTCCTCGGCCTAAGAATAGAAGGGATAAGTAATTATTTTCTATATTATTTAATAGTTAAAAACCTACTTTACCTTATACTTGCCTTCGCAACTAGTAGATAGTCCGTTACTAGTAGAACTATTAGCCGGCTTAACTCCCTTCCTAGGCCTTATTACGGCTAGTAGTATCCTGTCCTTTCGATAACCCCCGTAGTATACTAATTATATTAGTCTATTATATAATAAAAGCGATATAATATCGATTATTAGTCGCTTTTCTTTCGTTATAGTAAGCTTTATAAGACATTCGTATAGCGAATACAAGTCTATATAAAGGATTAAAGGCACTAGAGGCAGCCGTAGGCGGTCTATAATTATCTTAATCGTTATAGCGAGGCAAATGCCGATATTAACGCCTCTAACTATGCCGTAGACCTATAAGGCTAGAACGCTGCGTATGACCCTTTTGCACTTAGTAGAGCTCTAGTATACGATGTTGCCTTTAATCTCGAAGTAGCTATTAGACCGGGTCTCTATTATAAGTGCAATAATAAAGCCTAGTTGCGAAGAGAGGTCTTCGTTGTTTATAAAAGAGCTATCTATAAATACTAGCAGCTTCGCATTCGTAAGATTAACTAGTTCGTACGTTAGGCCGCGTTTCTTATTATCTATTTGCTATTATAGGCGTTTGTTAATTATTACGTAGTCTTTTTCGTTAGGGTTTTAAACTTATGCTGCTATAGAAAGGTTAAAAGAAGCTTCTAGTTAGCAGATTAACGCGACGTATGCTCCTCGGGCTCGCTATTCTATATATCGTTGTGCGAAGTTATAATCCTATGTAATAATAGTCTTAATCTTTTCTAACTGGCCTTTCTATTAAAGGAGGAGACCTTAATTCTTATCTTAAAGAGTTAGTCTAGCTCTATTAAAGTTAAGTACCGAGCCGGCAGATATCTTAGTCTTTAGCTTTGCTTTAAACTTAGCCTTTTAAAGCTGCTCTTCCTTAGCCGTTAAGAAGCTGCGTATGCCTAGCATTAATATATTATCTATCTATAGGCTAACTATGCTAAATCTATTAGGGGTCCCGTTCGCGATTAAGAGGCATAAGTTATACGTCGAAGTTAATATATTAATTCGGATAACGTAATGCTTATAATACGTTCGGAACTAATATAGTCCTAACTCCGCGATTCCGTAAAGGGGTCGAATTATATAGATAATAGTCCCTTCCGGGTATCGTCCTTATATCTTAGCGGGCAGTCTAGTTAGGATCGTTCTAAATAGCTTGGTTTCGGCTTATAGGTAGGCCTAGGTGATGTCTCGCAACGAAAGGGTTATACCGTAATAGCGAATAAGTCCCGGAGCGAGGGCTAGGATTAGCCGCTAGCTAACGCGTTAAATCGTCGGTGATTGCGTTAATAGGGTTGTCTTCTCTTCGTTATTATGTCCTTAAACGACGAGTCGGGACTTCTCGTAGGGTTTCTTACCCTTCCCTTTTACTTTACGTACTATCCTCGACTTAAAGATACGGTAACCTTTATAGATAGCTTTATCGTAGCGTTCGAAGCTAAAAATACTATAGGCAACGAGGTTATCGATCTCTTATTAATCTAACTGCTTAAACGGGGCTCCTAGGGTTATAATAACCCCCCTTTCCTATAGATTAAGTGCTAATTTATAGGCATCTCCCTTTTTCTTAATGATAAAGGCCTAGGGAGGTGGAATTAGAATTAGAAGCCGAACTAGTAGCTTTAGCTTATTCTTTACACCGGAAGGACGGCCACGCCTGCGTGGCATAAGGGGTTTAGGGATTAGGGCAGGGAGTGTAGACCTTAGTGTCTAGTTAGGGGTTAGGTCGGCATTCGGGGGCGCTTTAATTGCGGGAAGCAAGGGTAGAGGAGACGAATCGTCTCGAAGGTAAGGCTATACTAGTATAGACCGAAAGGATTAAGGTCCGTTAACGGTATTAATAGTAATATCGTGACCGTTAATTATAGCAATCTTAAATAGTCTTTGCTATCCCCCTTTTTCTCTCTAAACGCGAACCTCGCTTTATAGCGGTAGAGTAAGTGTTTCGGCTATAGAAGGGCCGTTGCGAGCGCGAAGAGCATCTTAAACTTATCGTTCTATAGAAAGTTATCGTAGTATCTTTATCGCCTTTTATATAGCTGTAGACCTTTTTAAGGTTATAGCTAACGGAGGCGAGTTAATAGTTATACGCGGGTACGTACTAAAGACGAGAAGTGTAGGGATAAGGCCGTAAGGTCCGGCTGTATTATTAACGGCTTTTACGGCTATCTAAAGGACTGCTTTAGGAGAGGTAATAGTATTAATCTCTGCGTAAAGAATTTTAAACGCACGGCGCAAAGGAGTATAATACCTCTCGACCTTCCTAATCGACGTATGTAATTCTATAGGGACCTGCTTATAGGTAATTCCTATAATCTTTGCCTCGTTATAGAACTCTATTAAAGCGAAATTAGTTCCTGCGTCGTATTTAATTATATTAAGAGGTCTAAGGTAGCTATCGATTTAAAAGGCTCGAAGGACTTCCTAAGTATCCTTAGCTAATATAGAAGGAAGGAACCTGGCCCTTTAAAACGCTATTGCGGAGTTAACGACGTATAGAACGGGTCGTTAAGGGCTCCTAAGGTATATTACGTCTACTATAATCTCGTAATTAAATTCCTAGTTATCCTTTAGCGTAAACTTAAAACGCCTAAGTGCCTATAAGTGCATTTAGCAGTAATAATAAAATTTAGAGATCGATTTAAGCTATATAGTCGTGATATTATAGCCCGCTTGCTTAAGTAGATAATAAAGCCTCGAAATAGCTAGGTGTCTAAAGCGGCGATATAGTGTCCTTATCTTAGTTTCTATTAGGAATAATATCGTCTCTTCGTCTTTAGGCAAGAAGAACTATAGGTGACCCTATTTGTAGATTACTAAGATCCGGTTGGCTAGATCGCTAGTCCCTAGTGTGTTTATTATATTGTCGAAATAGATCCTAAGTCGGTCTATATTAGTAAGTGAGAGTAGAAAAGGGGTATAGGTCTTAAGAATGTAAAAAGTTACTTAACTAACGGGGGTTTCGAGGGCGATTAAACTAAGTGACTATATAGGTGTGCTAGTGCTAAATCGGATACTAGCTTATCCGGCTATAGAGCTATTAAGCATAATAGAAGGTTCCGTTCGCTATAAAGCGAAGTACTGCTCCTATCCTACTATTAATACTTTAGCCGTATTAGTATCGATTATAATCCCTTAGAACTATTAACGGGAGTAACGGTCCTCGATTAGAAATTAGTCGGCAGGCATTAATTAGTCTATACCGTAGACATCCTCGCCGGTCTAAAGGTATATAAATGCGGCCTTATAGAGCATTTAAGTTACTGCTTGCTCTAGGTCGCCGGTATTATTAGTATCTTCTACGTCCTAGTACTCGTTAGCTTTTATATCATCGGTCTCGTAACCTTTAAATTCGGTTACATATGCCGTAAAGTTAGTTATTAGGATGCTATTGTTAAAACATTGCGTAAGGTATTAGTCCTTAGACCGCTAACGTTCCTTAGGCGTGTGCTTAGTTAACTAATAACCTTTTTTATAATAGACGAAACACTTCTTAGTCTAGGTTAAGCGGTTGGGGCTATTGCTATAGCCGCCGCGTCCTCGTAGGCGAAAGGGGGTCCTACGGTTATAGCTAAATCCTCGTAGATAGCCTCTACGTCTACTACCTCGTCCGTAGCTTCGTCTACGGAATCCACCTCGTCTACGATTGCTTAAGTATCTTCGGTCTAGGTACTATTAATCGTTATAATTAAATGCTTTATCCTATAGGAACTAGGCCGAGGGGTTCCGTATGAGATAGGTTTCGATAGACGCACGTAAGTCTGTAAAAATAGTCTGGACTTTCTAAGCGGGTTTAAAGAGAGCGTATTCTAGCTTAAGGATACTACGGTAAGCGTTAATAAGAGATATACGAAGGGGAATATCACTATCGTAATCTTTGCTAAAGGCTCTCTAATATAGTTAAAGTTTGTTAAAGAGAGTCTAAAGAACCTTATAAAGCGGCATAGAGGGATTTTCCGTGCGGACCTTATTAAATATTGTTGTTGTCTAGTTAGTAAAATAATAACTATAGTTAACGTCTGTATTAAAATGTTGCTTAATAATATTATAGGTTATATAGAACGATATAGTTAACTTAACGTATTAGATATAGAAGGTCTCGGCTCTATCCGTTAGAATCTAGGAGAATAGGTTATAAAATTAACTAGGTTGCACTTTAAGCTTATAGTAGGTTCTTATAAATAAGTAGACCTTATCGTCGAAGAGGTTATAGGGCTTTCCCGTATAGCACTTATCCTTCCTCTAGAGCTTAGCGAATTTCTGCTAGAGGTCGGCGTCTATATCGACGTTTAGAACGTCAATTAGTAAGATCGTTATATAAGCGGTAATAGATGGCAAAAGTGCAATAGTTATAGCAGCAGCAGAAAGGACAATAGGGGCAAGGACAATAGGGGCACCGGGGGCAATAAGGGTACTAAGGATAATAGGGGCACTAGGGATAATAAGGGCTATTAGCTAGTTAAATTAATAAGTTATTAGGTATACGGTCTATTATTGCTATATAGCACCGGGAACCTATTATTGCTATATATTGCCGGGCACTTACGCGCTAGGGATAATAGGGGTTGTTGTTAGGGTCGGCAACGGTTGTATTAAGAGTTTCCTTGCATATGCCGTTGTTCCTATATTAAAATTTGTGTTAATCTAGTCGTCTTCGGGCCAGTTAGGGAGTCTTTCTATATCTTATAAGGCAAGGAGTTGCTTAGCGAATAATCTATTATTAGGTCTTAGATAGATGCCTCGGCGCTTTAATAGGGTCCTAATTTACCTCCTTACTTTATATCTTATAGCCTTCTATATTTCTTCTTTCTATCCTTAAAAGTGCTATTAGAAGTAGCTAAGAAGCTCGTATCCCTATTAGTGTATATTATATTCGCAATAGGATAGGAAGCGGGCACCGTATGTTATTATTAGGATTTCTCTACGTTCCTCCGGGTTTATATCGTCATCCTAGAGGTTAATGTTAATTTTCTTCTAAATGCTCTTTAGCAAGGGCATATATAGCATATAGTCGTTAAGTAGATTGCCTAATAGAACGGTCGGGGCTAGTGTTAATAAAGAAGAAGTTATTTTAATAGTTATACGTAATGGTTTTTACGTGTTAGATCGGGGTATCGTAAGAGATTTTACGATAGTTGTCTTAAGCGTTATTAACGCACTTGTAATTAATATTAGCTTACCTATTAGATAGAAGTAACCGGATTAATTAAAGCTAGGAAAGATATCTCGACCGTCTAATTAGGCCGGAGATATCCTTGTTCTTAGCACGAAGACGACCTTCTTAGAGTATTCCCGAGTTAATAGGTGTTTTGCATAATAGAGGGTAACGAATCTTATCTCTTCTACCTAGCTGTCTATAATTAACTAAGTTAACTACTAATTAGTGTTAGTAGGTCTCTAGGTCGACCTTATAGGGTAAATAGTATAGTTGTATTAGGTTATATTGCTAGCTAAGTAAAGGGAAGCTATCGTAGTAACGTAGCTCCCTAGATTACGTGCATTACGTATGTATGACTACGTAGTCGTACGTAGCTAGCTATTCCTATAAAAAGGGTAATATCGCGTTTGCTAGCGGTAATAATATTAGTATTTCCCTTCTTAAAGGGATTAATGCCTTATTAACGCTACTTATCCCGTTTTTATTCTAGGCCTTACTTTAGGTAGAGGGTCTAATAGTATTCCGGTATATAACCCTTACCGGGTGGTTTAAGGCAACTATACTTAAGTTTTATAAGGTCTTTATTAAAAGAACCTTCTTCTATATTATTATTATAATTAGCCCCGCTTTAACCGCTACCGCTACGTCCTTTACTACGGCCTTATCCCTAGCCTTAAGCATTTCCTCGATCGGACGCTAGGATATTATTCTTATTAGCTACTAGGACTTATCTACCGTTAGGCACTTTTACTATATTCTTCTCGATAAGAGCTTATTTCTATAGGAACTTATCGATTTCTCCCTTCGTCGGGAAGTTATTCTTTTTATAGTCGTATTCCTATACGTAGAACTACTATAGGTAGGCTTACTTAAGTCTATATATAGTAGTATAGACGTATATTTATTTATTAGTCTATAGCTAGATAGTCGTTATCTATCGCTAGCACTATTCTAGCCGTTTCGAATAGGCGTTAATAGTTATAAAATTCTATACTTTTAAATAGAAAAATTCGACTATCGTATCTCTAATAGTAGATTTAGGAAGCTATAATATAGCCCTTTAGATATAACCTATCGTAGCGTAGGAAGATATCCGATTAGTCTATTTAAACCGTATTAGCGATTCCTTAATATCGTCGGATAGGCTAAGAATTAAGATCTTAGTCGCTCTTAAATCTTATTTATCCTATGCTTTCTATTTATCGGACTTACCGACTTAGCTAACCTAGCTATCGGGTTAGGTAAAAGAGCCGTTAATATACTCCTCTAAGTCTAGCGTAAGTAAGGTTAGCTCTATATCTATTAACTATAAGGAGTAGTTATCGGGCCCTTTTAGCTTCTTAATCGTCGTTATAGCTATTCCGGCTACGTACTTAAGGTCTGCTATTCCGGCTAGAAATATAAACGAGGGCGGAAATTTTTTTCGTTAACCTCTTCCGGTTAGGAAAAATCGTAGATATTACTATAAATAAATAACTCTATCTACGCTATAAAAGCAAGCAGACGGAGCTTATAACCTATCGTAGTCTTAGGCAATATATATAGGCGTAGGCGAATAAGGTGCTAAGATCGATGCTATAAAGAGCTATAGAGGAGGAAAGAGGGAAGGAAGCTAGCTAGCTGTGCGAGAGGGTAGCCCTAATGGCTGCCCCTCGCATAAGGCTGACTAATGATGGGGACACCCACCACAACAGAAAGCCTCGCCAGATGCACATGTATATAGTACCGGCCCACGATGCGGGCCCGTGTGCCTTTTGCCGAGCATCGTTGAAAGATAGCGTCCGACTAGGCTGTTGACAAGACGTCTGGCCCTCCCCTCGCCCGGATTGCCGAGAGCATACGAATACAGTAGGCATATATATACGGACATGGCATCCATTGCTGGCAGTGACAGGCTGGAGACGGCAGGGTATCGGTAGGTATATACTATCACATACCTAAGGTAGGTATATGCTCGTATGTACTACACTCTGGGAGAGCTTCCAACTCTGAATGCTGGTGCACATGTACGGACATGTACAAGCAGTATTCGTATTTCGTCCTTCGTCCTCCGTAGTATTCTTACGGTTAGGAGAGCAACAGGGGCCGGATGACAGACGGCAGACGACGTCTCACCGCTTGGCGCCCGGAACCCCATCGCGGGCACGAGGACGAGATGCTCGTATGGAAGCAAGCCTCCATGGGCCTCCTGGGCCAGACATCTGGATACGATACGTGTCCCACACAGATGGCTGCCACGTCCAGTCCACTCCGCAAAGCTGCTCTCCCAAGCACGCCGAAACCAGCGGCGGGGGCACAAGCTGATACTTTCTGGCTCCTTCACCCCTGGAGCATCATCGCTTGGAAAGGAAATGTTGAAAGGGCCCGTCCATGGCAGGCACGTCGTGCGTCATGGCACGCAAAAGGCGGCATGCGCAAACACAAACGCCCCAGGGCGCCGAGCGCCGAGCGCCGAGCTCCCTTTGCGCCCGGCTAGCCAGCCGAGTGCAACAGTCTTGCCCTCCGCTTGGTCGCCTAGACCGAGACGGGGAGAGAAGAGACAAGAGGCGCCGTCCCATGTGCAACGTCGTTGCGTGGCGCCGCCGCGGCTGCCTTACCCGTGGACCGGGAATCGCCACCCTCCCTTTCTCCTGCTGTCCCATCGATCCAATCTGAATCAACCAACAACAGGGCATTCGCATGTGTGTGTGTGTGACATAAATGATGCGTGCTCTCCAGGACGTGACGCACTCACTGCCTTGCCAAGCCTATTCCTCGGGTGCCCAGATCCGAACCTCAACTCTCACGAGGCATTGCGGTGCTCGTCATTCGCCGCCGCCAAGCTCCCCTTTCGCCTCAGATCCCCCGCCTTGAGCTTGCGCACCGCCTGGTACGACCGGTCCAGCTCATTCTCCACGGCGCACCGGATTCGCAGCGCCGCCACCGCCGGCCACACGCTCCTCTCGCCCTTGAGGATCCAGTAGTCGAGCGTCTCGCGCGTCGGCGTCTCCAGCAGCCGTACAAAGTCGCCCGCCGTCACCTCGGGCACCAGCGCCATGGAAGCTGCCGGCACCTGCTCGACCACCAGGAACCGCCGGATGCTCGACGGCAGCAGCCGCAGCGTGTCCAGCTGCCGTAGCCGGTGCCGCACCTCGATCCCGACCATGCGCACGAAAAAGGCCGACAGCTGCGTCGTCCTACTGCGCGCTTCCACCAGCGACGGCCCGTGCATGTCCGACTGGAGAAAGGGTATCAGGTACGGTCGCGCCTGGCTGACGATGAAGTGGTTGACGTTGAAGAGCTCCGAGATGCGCCGCAGCGGCGAGTCCCGATCCGAGTAGGACGCATGCGTCCAGTGCCGAAAGTCAATCGTGTTGGCCGGTGCCCACGGGACAATGTTGCCGCCCGCGTCCTTGCACAGGATCATGACCTTGCGCCGGCCGTAGAGCGACGGCGACGACGCGTTGGACGCAATGGCGGCCGTCCAGATGAGCTAGAATGGAAGCCCTCGCATCAGCACATGCTCCCGCTGGGCCCGGCCGGCGGCGACTCACCACGTTGGGCGCCGTGATGTAGTTGAGCAGCGTCGGCACGCCGCCCTGGCCCTCGGTCGCGACCGTGATGTTGAGGATCCGCTTGCTGCGGTTGTAGGCCTCCTCAAACGTCAAGTCGCCCACGTTGGCCCGCACGCAGGCCTCGAGCACCGTCACGTCGAGAAAGTAGCCGTCGCGAGAAAAGCGTCGGATGCGGCGCATCAACGTGTCCCACCTCGAGCGGAACGTCTGCTCCCGCGATTCCACACTGGCCTTGCCGGTAAAGGCCGTCAGGTCGATGCCGTCGGCCTCGAGGATGTTGGGCAGCTCGTCCTCGGTGTGGATCGCCACCAGTGCCGCTATCAGGGCCCCGGTCGCGATGCCCGTGATGATGCGTGGGAGCAGCCCCCGCAGGAACAGGGCCTTGACGACGCCGAGGTGGCACAGGCCGAAGATGGCGCCGCCCTGGAGGACCAGCGTGCTGCGGCCAAAGGCCTGTCTCGTGTCGTGGACAAAGTCGAGCTTGGTCTGGTTCGTCAGCGCGCCCGCCCCGCCGTTGAAGCCCGTGTTAAAGGCCGTCGGTAGCGTGCTAATGTCCTCGACTGCCTCGGCCACTTGGGTGATGTACTCGTCAATGAGGTACTTGGTGCCGGAGAATGATCGATTGTAGAGCTTAGGGACGGTGATGTTGCCGAAGCTTCGCACGAGGCCGGAGCGGAGGAGGTTGACGAGCAACTGGAAGTTGTCCTCCTCCCTAGCTATGACGAGCGAGTTGAGCCGGTCCGTGATGAGCCTCCAATCGTAGTATCGGGACGTCGGGTTGTTCCTCCTGCAGGTCCATTGTCAACAACGAGGTGTCCCACGGCAGGGAGAGGGGAGTGACCCATGTGCCATACCATAGATCGAGTCCTAGAAGGCTGTCCAGATGGAGGGCCGCCTCCTCCCACCCCTCGAACGTCTCGGCGTTGCGCAACAGATGCAGCCATAGCTCGACCGGGTTCTTGCGGCGGTACCAGCAAACAAGCTTCTGTATGGGCCGTTAGGAGCGAGGCCACGGCGAATCCACGTGCAGGGCCCGAGGACAAGAGGGAGAAAAGCTTGCCTTTTGCCAGAAGGCGACGACGTCTACAAAGACCCTCCAGACGGCTAGCACGGCCCCCATGATTGCCGAGAGACGATGACGAGAGCTGCCTCATCGGACACGGACCGAGGGGTTGTTGTGTCAGGGGAGCATTTTCCGGAGCCGTCGATGATGCGCCGTCTTTACCGAGTACAGGCACATGCCATCGCTGGAGGCTCAAGGGCCGGGATTAGTTTGCGGCTGAGAGCGTGGACAAGCTGAGTCATTCTCGTTCTGTTCTTCTGTTCCGTCAGGCATGTGACGGCCGGCGGAGTCTTATCCATGTCAGGAGTTTATCCATGTCAGGAGTTTATCCATGTCAGGAGTTTATCCATGTCAGGAGTTTATCCATGTCAGGAGTTTATCCATGTCAGGAGTTTATCCATGTCAGGAGTTTATCCATGTCAGGAGTTTATCCATGTCAGGAGTTTATCCATGTCAGGAGTTTATCCATGTCAGGAGTTTATCCATGTCAGGAGGCAGCTCGAGATGCATCGCCGTCGTCTCTACGGATACCGAGTACGAAGTACGTCTCGACTTTTTATCAATGTCAGTCTCTGGCTACTCTTCCTCGTCTTCGTCGTCAACCACCTTTCGTCTCCTGGCCCGCCCGGCCGTGTCTCCAGCGCCATCGACCTCGTCTCCCTCTGCGTCCTCGTCTCCTTCGGCTTCCGCCGTCCTCTGCCTATTGGAACGGCGCCCGCCCTTCTTGGCCCGGCCGAGTAGCTCTTCATTGTCCTCTTCCTCGTCCTCGGCGCCACTCTCCAATTCCTCGTCGTCGCTTGCCACGAGGAACCCGTCGTCCATGTCGTAGTCCTCGTGTCGGCCCACGCCCTGCGGCAGGTCATCGTCTGAATCGTACTCGGGACGCCGCCGCTTTAGCTTCGTCGAGCCCGGCGCTCCCCTCTTGCGTCCCCCTCCGGCGCCGCGCCGTTCGCCGCCCTCGAGATCTCCAATGGACAAGCCTCCGCGACCAGAGCGCCCTAGGCCGCCATCCATCTTGGCTGCGGCATTCTCGCGGCGCCGCTGTGCCTTCATTCTTTCCTTTTCGGTCAGCTCGGCCTGTCTCTTTTGCAGCTCGGGGTCTCTCGTCGTTCGAACAATCATGTCCTCTCCCTTCATCGCTTGGCTAGCCTGAGCCATGCGCTCCGCAAAGAGAGTCAGGGCGTCGTCGCCAACGGCCTTGTTTGGCTTGACGTTGTACTGCTCTGTCAAGTGACCGACCGTCATGAGCATGTTGCTGCCCAGCTCCGCTGCCGCGGCGTAGCAGTGGCCGTCATGAAGCTCGTTGTACGGCCTGTCTGGCCCGGACGCGAGCAGTTTCTTCTGGATCTCGTAGTGTTCTCCTCCGACGGATATGGTGACGGAGCCGTCGCTCCAGCGGAAGATGTTGGTGTTGCTCTCGAGTCTACCTGTGCTGGAATCACGTTGGACGCGTGCGACGCATCTTGGCTGCTCGGCTTTGGCATTGGCCAGGTCGAACTCGGAAGGCTCAAAAACGTCTGGCTCGTACACCTCGGGCATGAACTTGATGAACTTGGGCACACGTAGTATCCGAAGCTTGCGACCAGTTAGCATTGTCCGCGGCTTATGGGGCCGACATGGCATGGCTTACCATGCCGTCCCTGGGCTTCGGGACTCGATGGCGGTACGTGGGCTGCTCAATGACGACCTTGTCCCGCGTCTCTAGCGGCAAAGCATCGTCACGATCGGGACGGCGCGCATCGGGATCGTCGTCAGGATCCGAATCCAGGTCGTCATCGTCCAAGACGCGCGCGGCAGGCGACGCAGCGTCGTCGTCGCCCTCATCGCCAAAGAGATCCTCCGCGCCCTCGTCGACGGCATCGAGGGGATCCTCGGAGTCAGACATGTTGTATGTGCTTGATGCCGGAAGCACTACAGAGAGGTATGGGGCGTTTCCCCTTGTGAGCGCCGAAGCCCGCGGTGAAGGGGGATTCGGAGATGTTGGAACGGGCCCGGCTCGAGTGGCGCGCGGCGCAGAATTGTATGGCGGGTAGCTGAGAGCAAATTCGTCTCTTGGCTATAAGGGGGGGACGCTGGAGGGTATCTCGTTGATAGGTTCGTCGCTTCGTGGATTTTGAGGCGATTGGCGTTACGGAGTACTGCGATGACTAAGCAATCAAGACGCAACACAACACGGAGCAGCGCAGCCTATTCGTAAATGTACAATACGTGTGTTGCTGTTTATTCAAGAGCATGAATCTATGCAATGCAGGTGTCCTTGGCCTATTTGACACGCAGTGCTGTTCGTGGAAAGGCTGGTCTCTGTGTCGGGAACAGGAAGCAATCACAAGGTACGAAGTACCAAGACCACTGGTCGAGAAACCCGCCCGGTAGGCGACTCGAGTCTTGTCACCAGACTGTTCTGTTCATGTACGACACCGTCAGTGCGTGAGCCCTTTCACCCCCTCTCCCTTTAACACGTGTACATACATATGTACCTAGGTACCTAGGTACCTACTTATGTATGTATGTATGTATGTACATACATACATACGTACACCCTTGCTCTTTGGGGAACCCCCTTTGGGAACCCCTTTGGGAACCAACCCACCCCCCCGACGACAACTCCGCTTTCCCTTCGACTGCTACGCGCGATCTAGCATCGGCTTCTCGTCGACGACATCTCGATCAACCTCTTCCCCAACGGCGGCGAACGACTCTTGGCAGCCGGCGGAACCGAGTCCTGCGGCAGCCTCGACAGATCGCAACCCATTTCTCTCCTCTTTGCCTCTCTCTCTCTCCCCTCGTGGCTGCACGCATCGCCGCCTCCCGCTCGTCCACCATGTCCAATCTCTTTTCGGGAATGTGAGTGATTCGCAAGAGTCTTCCCCTTTGTCTGTATTTTATTGTCCGCCCGCCCTCTCGGAACAATCCCACCTGTTTGCGCGGCATCGCACGTGGACTGGAGGGGAAACGCGGGAGGAAGAGGGGTCTCGATTTTGACTGAAGCACCCAGCGGTGAGTCTAATTGAGGGGCAAGTGTTTCCGCCTTTGGCCGGCTCGCGAACCCGCCGCCGTCTCGACTACCCTTCAATTTTCCCCGTGGGCATGAGATGCTGCTCCATCATCACGTCATTGCGCCCTCTCTGCCCCTAGTGCTGCACCAACGTTGGCTTCGGCCAGAAACGCCCCGTTGCCCTCGATTCTCGCGCCATCTTCGGCTTTTGGACCTGGGCCTTCACCTGTCGGCAAGAATGGTATTGCCAAAGCCGAGAGAGTGCTGTTTCGAGCTACTTCCGATCTGCGGCAGAGCCTCCCGTCGTCTGATACACTTGCCCGCACTACCCTTTTGACTTCAGACCACGGTCGCGCCCCTCTAGGCATTGACCTCGGGCCTACTACTTACTAACCGCCCAACCTTATAGCAACGCTCGATTCCGAGGTAGCTCCAACAAACCGCCTGGTCAGCTAAAGAGCCCTTCCTCCTCGACTGCAGGCCAAACGGCTCTCCCTGACAGCGCCCCCCAAGCAAACCAAGCCGCTACAAACCTCGCTCCCAAAGTCCCGCCCCTGCCAAACTCTCCCTCGCTCGCCCAGACCATCGGCATGGATGAATCCAGTGGCGCCATTGCCAGCGGCGACGACATCATCAGCTCGTACCACCTGCCCCGGCCCCTTCCTCTCTGGGTCAATGGCCACTACACCAAGCATATTGTCCGAGGCAACTTCATGACCCTCAGCGCCCGGCCCAAGACTGTAGAGCAGGGCGAGTGGATCGCACACCAGAGTAGGCCCCTCTCCCCGCCTCCCGTCTGTCCCTGCCTCTAACGATGCCAATCTAGTCGTCGAGCACTACCGCAACCTGTGGAACTTTGTTCGCGTCGTTCACGAAAAGGAAGACGATGGGTCGACAATCTGCAACTCGTCATCCTGCCCACGCATGTCCGCCGGATCGTGAGTACGCCGACTCGACCCGTCCTGCCCTCAGCCGCTCACACCTTCTCAGCAACCACTCCTTCACCTGGCTCAATCGCTCGCGCGAGCCGGTGGAGCTGCCCGCTCACGAGTACATGACGTTGATGCAGCGATGGATCTCGGGCAAAATCGATGACACCAACATCTTCCCAACCGACGCGTCGGCAGTCTCGTACGCCCACAGCCCTGCAATAACCACGACGCCCCTCTCGCAGCTCTCGAGCCCGGGGGAGCCCGAGTGGATGGGAAAGCGATCCGGGTTTCCCGAAAAGTTTGGCGAGGTTTGCCAATTGATCTTTCGCCAGATGTTCCGCGTCTACGCTCACCTCTACTGGGCCCACTTCACCGACCCCTTTTACCACCTCAACCTCGAGAAGCAGCTCAACAGTTGCTTCTCCCACTTCATCCTAACGGCTACTGCCCTCGACATGTTGAGGCCTCAGGAGCTCGAGCCGATGCAGCCGCTCCTCGACATATGGGCGGCAAACGGCACCTTTCCGCCAGAGTCAAAGGCCTACGAGTACGCTAATCTCCGCGCCGGCGAACGCCTCCTCGAGCTGGCGGGCGTCCAGTCAGAGACGCGGTAGTGGAAAAAGCCCGAGCAGTTTTATTTCTCGTTCCAAGACATGAACAACTGCCACGACCGTTGAATCAAGAGGGTATCGGCCAGCCGGCTTGATGGATAGAAATGGTCTAATTTTCATAGTCTGACGTTTTGTCATCATGCTCGGCTTCTAAAAGGGAAGGCATTGACAAATACGGAAAGAAGTTTCAATGAGACGCTGTCAGCCGTCGATATGGTCAAATGAAAGAGCAGCCCGGCTTGGGAGACTGGGGGCGGACGCGTGGGATCAAGGGGACTAGACCACACTCTAGACAAGTCTGTCGGCAGAAACCGCAACGGAAAGGATGAACGGATTGGAACCGCCGGCGTCAGTGTGCGGCTAAAGGCGATGCCCTCGTCACCAAACATGGATATTTGCTTGACGTCGTCGGCTTGGTCATTTCCTTGTCTGCCGTGAACGGCGGTCGCAGCGCCAACGTGGGCCGTTGCGCCCCTCGCGTTCGTACCGTACGCAGGTCAGCGTGTCAAAGTAGAAGCAAAACTGCCGTTTGTCTGGCCCGGATCCATTAGGGAAGGGGGCTGGTTCAGCTCAACGCTCGTCAACCGGCCGCGAGCGGAAGGAACTTGGACATCAGACCGGTTCGACATCCAGAGAGCTCGAGCCGAGTCAGAACCGCATCAAATCAGCGGAAGGGCAGACGAGATCTCGGCGACCACTGCTTCCAACCGGCAGCTCACGGTTGGGCTGGGACGTTTCTCAGCAGCAACCCAGCAGCAACCCAACGCGCAGGCGGCCTCAGATGACCCCAGACCCCAGCAACTCGACTCGTCAGCGTCGGGGCACGTTGACCGTTCATCGACCTCGGGTATCCGGAAGCATGCCCGTACCAGGCGACGGGGGTTGATCTCGTCCCCTTGCCCCGTGTTTGCACTGCGATTCGCGGGAGGTTTCTGATGGATCCCCGCAAGTCATATCTTGTCCAACAAATGGGCCACTCCATCGACTGACTTGCCTCGTTCTGCAACACATGACCCCCTTTACTTGCCCGATGATGCAGAGGGCAATCCCGACGTCTTATGCTTCAGGAGCAGAGGGTGTGGTTTTTTTTCTTGAAGGGCCATGGTCTGTCTGTCCATCGGCTTTGCAAAAAGACGCACCGTCTCGCATCACACGTTCTCCTGGGCCGCACTTGGGACCGGGAAAGATTGCTGGCAGCCGGAGAATATCAATAGTTCCCGCTGCTGGACAGACGGCTCGTACTGCGGTAAATCAAACAACGTGGTAGCCGCAGATCCTCTGCTTCGTCTGCCCCCTTGTGCGCGGGCAATGTTAGGCATCAACGGCTTATCCAAAGGCCCATGTAGGTAGTGTGGGCGCTACTGTCGCGAGTAGCGACTCTCGGCTTGAGACCCCAGGGTAGCCCCCGGATGAGAAAGTCTCGAACTGGCTCGGACTCGGGACCATTCATTGTGACGCGAGTCGAGTTGCACCAGCCGTCTATTCTCTTGCGCCAGAGTCGCATGGGGCCGTCGAGCTCACGAGGCTTTCACAGCATTCAGTCTGACCGACTGCGCCCTTGCAGACGCGAAGTCCACCGTCCATCATTGGCACACCTCCTAGGATCATGGATCATGGCAGCCGGTGCCGCGGCCAGTGAGATGCCGCTCCACGCTGCTGGGCCGCCGGGCGCGGGGACGACGGGAGCATGAGCCAGGGTCTGCGATGAGTCACGTCGTCGGGCGCTTGTTGCCATCCAAAGAGGAAAAGCCGGACTGCGTTGCACGGGGGAATCTATCAAGGGCGAGATGGCCGCCGCCGTTCCAACAGACGCACAAGGGAGGGCTCTCGAGCCGCCGTGGTAAGTGTGTGAGCCGCCAGCATTTTCGATGCGGACTTCCGAGCCTCTTGGTGCGACGACTTTGCTCTCGCCATTCCCTCCCTGAGGCGTCTCTTGCGTCATTGGCGAAGCAGCGCATCGATGCCAATCAGTCTTTGGGTGAAGTCGGCACTCAAGCTTCAAGCAATGTAAACATGTGTCTTTCCTCGGCGGCAAAAAAGTAACCTGGGCCCTTGCAAGCCGGACGACAATGCTGAAATGGACGGAAAATGACAAAGGCCGGGCTGGCTGTGTGAGAAGCCGTGAACCGCAGAGTACGTGGTCGACTGTCTCGGCCGAGCATCGAGATCCAAGCCAGGCTTTCCATATGGCTTTTCTTCATCAATCTCCGAGAAGTGCCATCTAGCATTTGGTAGCGATCCCACCGTCGCACATTTCCGGTTCAGGCTACCGAAGACTGCGGCCAAGGCAGAGACAATCCGGGTCCGAGTATCCCGGAGTACCTGTACGAGTAAGACGTCCCTTGGCCAGGAGTCGGCGGCGCCTCCAGCACTCGGCACGCCTCTTAGCCCGCAGTAATGGCGTGCTGGCCTGAGTGTCCTGAACGACAAGTTTTGCGATAGCCATGCTTGTTATTCAAGGTTAGGCGACATCGACGATGGCTGACCAGAGTCAGTGCCCCTCAAGTACAATGCCTGCTCAGAAACCGCCGAATCTGGCGCCTCGCCTCTCTCTCATCACGGATCAAAGGGACGACATTCAGCAGGGACCCGACAAGGAAGCTTGATCGCCGGCCAAGAGAAAAAGGTAGCGAATCTGGTGGCTTGGTTTGGTAGAAACAGGCCGTATGTACTCCGTACCGGTCACTTGGTTTCAGGCACTGGACGAGCAAAACTGAGGCGCAGGAGGCGAGAGGGGTCCATCGAGGCGCGGGTCGTTGGGAGCCTCTATCGGACTGGCTGGCCAACCGGGAACGCGGCAGACGCCATGTCCCGCTGAACGAGACGTTGACCGGGGTCAGGCTGGGGAAGCTTGGTGCAGCTTGTGGAGACGTACATGGTGATCCAGCAAGCCATGCCAGGGCGGCGTGTAGAGAAAGGGCAGGTCGAGTTGAGCACTGCCAAGGGCACCATTAGCTTCGGTGCCCAACATGAGATGAGGAGTGACGGGACAATACGGCATGGGGGAGAAACACACCGACTAAGAAGGGGGCATCGAGGGTCTCGAGCTGAGAGGCTCGCGGAAAGGGACACCATGGCCGCTGGATATGCGGCCATGGTGCGTGGTGGAGCTGCTGATGTCGAGGGCTGTGTCGTGGTTGGATCACGGCGGCGTCGCAGCATGCGAGCCTAGCCAAGCAGCGGAGAAGTTCCCAGGCCAAGGGAGGCACGCTCGCAGGCCCTTTAGCCACCGGCCTCGTTCGTCTGGGCGGCGAGGTGTCGTTGATGAGAAGGAAAATGTTTCGGCCGAGTCCGGGTCTGGGACGCTATCGGGCAGTACTCTATACATGTGTATGACAATGCACTGATGGCGGCGTCGGTTTTTTTTTCGAATGGGCTTCTTCGTTCGTGGCCTGACGCCGAGGGAATGGCCGCCAGAAGGGATGGAGTTGTTTAATCGGACGATCACGTAGTATTTTCGTGCCGCCGCGAGATGAGTCCTCTGGTCATCTGGCAGGCGGGGGGTGGCTGGTGAGTTGAGATGTAGACAGTACTTACTCTAGCATCCCCACCGATGCCACGTGAAGACGGCCCGCCATTGTCCGTAGGTACATTGTTTCGCACGTTTCACACACCAACTGCTAGCCGCCGACGGGACATGTGCTTGCGGGGCGGACCCTAGAGCCCTTCTCGGCGGATGTTGCAAAAAGGGAAGTTGCGGGAGGACCAGGTGGGGAGCACTTGTCGCAAGCCACTCCTCCCTCCCCCGCCTGATGGGCGCCATGCATCCCCTAAACCGCAACCTCTTCACGCTACAACCACACAAGAGTCCAGCCTATAGACGCTCGAGGAAATGCTCCTGTGACGACCTCAGCGGGCGCAACAGCACGGAAATGGGGGCCAAGGGTCTCGGGTGGGCAGGGCGACGGACGGCCAGCCAGTCAGAGGCGGAGCCATCCAGCCAACCAGTCAGTCTGCCTGCGACGATGGTGATGGGTGATGGTGGTCCATGGAAGCACCGAGAGAGTCCGTCCCAGCAAAGCCTCTCGAGCAAATGAGATGGGCGACAGCAAGTATCGCCCACCCCACCCCTTCCTCTGTTGCGCCCGCCGTCGTCGCAGTCGTCTCGGACACCGTCATCGGTTGACGGGTGAGCAGTGAGTGTCAGCGCAGCACAGCACATAAACCTGTGGGCGAGGTTAGGTATCGGCCGCTTGATGCCCAACCTAACCTGCCCTCCCTCCTCGCCATCCAGGCAGTGCTCCTCCCGTCTGGCCCTGGGCTGTTCTCGGCCAGTCGTGCTGCCCTCTGATGGTCGCTACTGGTCTCGCGGGTCGGTTCCGGCGAGGCCACCAGTCGAGTGGTGGCCGCCGGGGTTGCACAGATCTGGGACGCGCACGCACTCACGAACCAAGGATTGGATGCCATTCGCACCAGCACCGCCATGCTCAAGTTGTCTATTGGCATCAGGCGTGCGGAACGCGGGCCCGTCTTGCTCTGGCACGGTGACTAAGGCAAGGACTCGTCTCGGGATCGTGTTACTGAGCAACTGTGCCGTGAACCGGGCCAACGAGAGTGACGAGTTGAGGGGGAAAAGAGAACGGGGGGATGACCATGATGAAGCCAAGCCACCACTGGCCCATTCGTATCCGAGGCCGCCGTGTGCCTTGGGAGGCGCACCTGATGGATCGCCAGACCCGGCCGATGGCACAAAACTTGCACACCGGAATCACTGTGCACAAGCATGCACGAGAAGCAGTCTTGCTCATAGGCCTCGTCTTGTCCGGCCTTGGATATGGGCGGTACAAGCCCCTCTCTGAAGTGAAGGCGATTGATGCCGTGCTCCGCGCCCCAGTGCCACATGCGCAGATATGCGCGTGCCGTGCGAAGCATGTGTGAAATGGATTTCCCGTGTCCAGCGGGCAGAGACGGGATAATAAAAAGGGGCCGAAGATCAAGGGCGGATGGTGACGGCAACGGCGAGCGAGGCGATGAGATGATTGTCTGCAGGCAAAGACGCCCCGATGAGTTGAGTCGGCTACGACAAACTGACTTATAACATTTCCTCACCATGGCTGGCCTAGAAATGTTGTCTCGAACGGACAACTGGAAATGTTGTCCCAATGCTACGAGTTACATGTGCTGTATATACCTACCTAGGTGCCAAATGTTGTCGGATCGAGGAGGGCGGTAGCAACGAAAGAGCGGCAAGAGACCCATGACGGAAACGGCGGGCACCAGGACGTCAGGGACGCGAGAATAAGGGTAGGTAGCGACGGGTCACGGGCCTGCTAGCAAAGCCTGGAGAATTGACGACGGACGAGGTGTTGACAGACACTAGATGAACGGCCGGCCTTGCTTGAGCGCACCTTACGGTAGCAGAGAACACCTCAGTCCGAAGTTTCCCGCACAACCGGTACATACAGTACGCCATTTAAGGATGGATGGGATGATATGGATGGCGGGTGCTTGTGACGACACCCTGTGTGGTGAATGGTGCGGATACTGTAGGCATCTATGAATGTATTACAACATGTATGTATTCGTATGTATTCGTACATACATATTCGTACATACATATATGTATGCAGATGTAGATTGCAACTAAACCTACGCATGTCGGCGAAAAGTTTGCGAGTCCTATATGCATATCCGAATACGGAGGAGCATTGTCCATTCATTACAGCTTTGCACTGCACTGCGGTAAGCATGAGAGTCGTTCTATCATGTTGTTTCTTTCCTCCCTGGCCGGCCCAATGGCGCATCTCGCGATCCCCCTTCCTCGCCATGACACCCATGCGTTTGGCCCGCGGGGAGACCAAGGGGGGGGGACCAGGGAATGAATGGCCTTGGGAAGCCTGGGCATCAGCGGATAGTGGCCGCCTGGTGGGAAAGAGATGGGAGCCCAAATGCGGACCATGTGCTGACTGGATGACTGGAGCACCTCAGCGTCCTTAGCACCGAGATACGAATAGGTAGTTACTACTAGTAGTAGCAGCATGCCACCGATTTGCTTTAGCCTGGGGGAGTCGTCTCCGACTGTGTTGTTGCTTTTTTGGTCCTGTTGGGGATTCATGGTGAAACTAACGTCGAATTCGCCGCTCATCGCTCATCCATCGTGGCCTATAAGCCGTTGGCTGGCGGCGCTGCGTTGCACCCATTGTTCCTCGCTCGCCTGTGCCCGCTGGATGAAGGTACCCGAGATGGAGGTATGTACATACCCGAGATGGTGGCGACCGTGTAGACTCGGCCGGACGGGGGAGCGACCTCGATGCCCGGTATCGTGGGCAGGCCCGTGGCGGGGGGGATGAGGTAGCGCCCGGTGCGTGGGTCGCGGGGCGGGGTACTGCGGTCGCGACCCCCGCGTGCCAGGCCAGGTACTTGAGCTCGGCGTCTCTCTTGTCGCCCAAGGAGCACGAGATGGCGCCGCCATCAGCAGGTGCCCAGCCCGCCTCTGAACGTGTACATGCATCGACTTGCATGGGGAGGGCGAGATACTCGGGCCTCCACCTGTGGCGCCACATGAAAATGGGTATCGGGGCTGGGGGGAAAAGTACCCATCTCGCCTCGGTACGTACCCTTCGCCGGGCCATGCAAGTCGACTGCAGTCGGAGTACTCCGTACTGACGGCCTTGCTTCAGCACCACTAGCAGTGCCTTGTTCCTTCTATCCTAGCGCTTCTTATCTACTCGTCCTCGTCCTCAACCAAGTCGTTTCTTTGCCTCGCATCATTTATTCCACACTTTGTTTATTCCTCCTCTCTTCCTCTCGACTTCTTTTTAGCATCCTTCTGCTGCTCCTCTACCCGACCCTCTTCTCCCTCCTCTGGCCCTCCATCAGACACTCATCGTCCTCTTTTGCGTTGCCGGCATCGCCCTTTGTCCTTCAACTCACTCACCCACCATCTTCGCCCTCGCCTTCCTCTGCCTTGGCCTGAAAGACGACAAAGCCTTTTGCCTCTCCTCTCCCTCGTCCTCTCCAGCCCGCATCGACACAAGACGCAAGATTGCTTCTCTGTGAGAGTGCGCCGCTTTGCACCTCCCGTCCTGTCTCGTGAGACGTCGCGCAAGCAACCAGAAGCACAAGGTCAGTCAAGCTCAGGCTCCTTTTCCTGTCCCGTCCCGCGCCCCCGCACCCTTCCTTGGCCCAACTCTTCTTTGCCCTCGACGTCGTTCGGCAACGGCCCAGTGCGTGCGTGCAATGTGCCTTGTTTCGGCCCTGCGTCTCTCGGCCTGCCTTGGGGCGGCATCACGATAAAGCATCAAGATAAATGCCATCCTGTCTCTTTCTTTCTCTCGTCGTCATCCAGCCTCGTTAGTTTCGGGTCAGCGCTAGCTTCACCTGACCGCCCTCTTGTTTGCCGTCTGGGAGCCTCACCTGCACCCTCTCCTCGGTGCCTCTCTCTCCCCTCTCTTGCGCTCCTTTGACCCGGACGCGCACGTCCAAGATCCGCTCGTCTTACACGACCGCTTGGCTGCGCTGCCACTCGTGACCCCAGCCCTCTCTCCCTCTTCTTCCTTTGATGTCAGCCAGACGACGCCGCTTCGCCGCCGCCACTGACATCGACGCCGTTTGTTGTCCAAGCTAGGACCCCGATCGCCGTTGACTCTTTGCCTGCTCCTGCAACGGCCCCATCGGCCTCGCAGTTCCCCAACGGGCCATATCCGCCGCGGAAAGCTCGTCGCGGGACGGCTTTTCTGCCTTCTGCGATGGTTTCGCAGTTCTCGGCGCTCCCCTTTTACCGCACGGCCAATCTGACGGTGGACACGAGCCATGCCCAACAAAAGTACTTTGAAGACGAGGACAAGAGCGTGCTAGACGACGCCATTCTTGACCACAGCGCCGTCGACTCGGGCCTCGAGCTCTCGCCCCCAATGGCCAACAGTCGCAGAGAGTCCTTTGCTGTCAACAGCGCCATCTTCTCACCAAAGACGGAGGACTGGCATTCGGTCGACATGCAATCGGTGCCTTCCAACAACCCCTTTGTCGACCAGCAGAGCAACACGAGCAACAACCCCTTTATTCGTCTCGACCAGAACCAGCAGCACCACGTCTTTGGCCAGCAGCAGGGCGGCGGCTGGCTCATGGGACACGGCTCCGGCTCCGGCTCGGGAACCGCCACGCCCTTTCCCGCCTTTGATCATGTGGCCACGGCAGAGTACGACCCTGGCACCTCCATTTTCCAGCGCCAGATGCAGAGCCAGACGCCCTTCAGCAACCCTGGCAACCTCTTCGGCCCGCTTGGCCAGGCCGACCAGTCCATGCCGGCTTCGCCTTCAAAGGAGTGGATGGCTGCTTCTCAATCCGTCAACAAGAAGATGCGCCCCGGCAGCCCCGTCATTCGGTCCCACAACGACATGCGGCGAGGCGACGGGATCCGCAAGAAGAATGCTCGCTTCGAGATCCCCGCGGAGCGCAACCTCAGCAACATAGACCAGCTGATAGCCCAGTCCACCGATGAGCAAGAGGTCAAGGAGCTCAAGCAGCAAAAGCGCTTGCTGCGGAACCGCCAGGCGGCGTGAGTGCTCCCGCCCCCGACTCGCACGGAAGCTCGAAGCTGACAAAGGTGCTTGCCCAGCCTGGACTCGAGGCAGAGGAAGAAGCAGCACACGGAGCGTCTGGAGGACGAGAAGAAGCACTATAGCACGCTCGTCACCGGATTGGAAGAGGAGATTAGCGACCTCAAGGCCAAGATGGATCAGCTCCTTCGCGAGAAGCAATCATACACGGACTACATCGAAACCGTTACCCTGGAAAAGGACGAAATGATTAGAGCCCACACCATTGAGACGGGCGAACTTCGCAAAAAGGTGAGCGTCCTCACCGAGCACGTCCAACGCCTTGAGAGCAGCCCCATGGTCCCTGCCGTGTCCCAGGTGAACCCCTTTGGCGGGACCTACGACGACATGGGCGACATGGCCATGGCCGAGGCCTGGGACAGCTCCGGCTATCTCAACGACTTTGCCGACCCTCCGGTCAAGCAGCAAATGACCGTGGTGCCGGTCAAGAAGAGCGAGACGACCATTGTCGTGGACGGGGACAAGGGCGCTTCGCAGGGAGGGCTGCTATTCATGCTGTTCCTTGTCGGCGCATTTGTCATGTCGAGCCGATCCACGCCGGCCATTCCGCGAGTCTCGGAAGACGTTCGCGCCGCATCCGCCACGCTGCTCGACAATGTGCTCAAGGACGCTGGCGTCGGTTCGCAGTCGCATCCCTTGCAGCCCATGGCCCCCCAGCCCTCCGGGACCAGCTGGTCGCAGCCCGCTCCCGGCGGCTCCATGCCCGGCATGGGTGTCTCGATGCTCGAGGAGCTCGGCGACTCGTTGACCCAGCCGACCGAGGAGCAGACCAACGAGCAAATCTTCTCCCTGTCGGCGGCCCAGTACAACGGGGTCAACAGTCAGGAATTTCTCCAACACTCGCCCCAGCGCTCCACCAGTCATGGCCGCAGGAACCTGGCCGAAGCGCTCGCCACGATGCGAGCCACCGACAAGCAGACTGGGGCCGCCGACGTGTACACGCGGTCTCTACTGTGGGACCAGATCCCAAGCGAAGTAGTCCGCAACTTTGCCAAGATGGTTGCCGAATGCAGCAATGCGCAAAATGAGCATCAACGCAGTGAAACGACATGATTTACGACCAACGACTACAAAAAAACGACACTTCTCACGATGACGAATAACTCACGGCCCTTGTTAATGACCAATCTCTCTTCTCCCTTGACACTCTCTGACCCGGCTTCTTCTTACCTGCAACAATGGCGTCGCTTACCATGTCGACGCCACTCGCCCTCTTCAGATCAGCTGCTCACGCACCCAACGCCTTGATCCTTTGACGTCTCACCCTCTCCCAAATCCCGGGTTCGGACTCGCGCTTTCTTTCTCCTCGCGGGGTTTCGTTTGTCTTTTGAGGATCTAGCGAGCGAGCATGAACTTGTTTTGTTGAATCTCTTTTGACGCCATGTTCTCTACGGCTGATTCCGGTCATGTTTTTATGAATATTTTTCACGGACGGCTTCCGGGTGACTGCAGAGAAACCGACGGGAGGGGGGCGGGCGGTGCAACCGACGTTGCGAAGCGGCCCCGTCCATTACGTTTGTATATTTGGACAAGTTCTCGTCGTGGGGGAGGCATCAGGGGGGAGATTTCCTTTGGCGGGGTTTTCCTTGAAGGCCGGCGTTGCCTCGGATCATGGGATGGGCAGGGGCGTGGTGGCGAGAAGCCGAAGCGATGATTATCGACTGCAGAATGGGGGGCACCCACGGGACGATGGAATTACGAGACATGAACCGCCGACGAGCTTGTTTCCTTGGTCAACCTTTCTGTTCCCGCCTCGAGCGGGCTTACGGCTTGAGCTGAGCCTGTTTTCCCTATTTCTTCTCCTATACAAACGGGGGCAGCTTGCCAGCCTCCTTGCAGGGGGGGGGGGGGGGGGGAAGTAGCCTGTGTCTTGTCAAATGATGACGAAAATTAACACAATTGGCTTTTGCTCTTTGTAAACGAAGTAGGGGAGGGCATTGACTGCCACGTCAAGAGAGAGCTCGCTGCAGCCCGTTGACATTGACCGACCATGCCCGCGTGCCCGTGATCCAACCCGGCATGCATCCGTACAGTAAACCTGGTCTATAACGAGTAACAGGTACGAGTTACGAAGACATACAAAACGCATGAGCGCGCGTGCACCAGGGACTGAGACATGCCATGATGATGAGGGGGGTTTCACACCGCCCGCCCCTCACGGGATCCGACGGGAGACCGCGGACGCTGAATAGGGTAGTAGGAGTACGCAATGTCTTGAATCGCTGGGCCCGGCCTTGATTTGCCTTCCTTCTAGTCTTGTGAGAGAGCGCAAAACGTCTTCTGGTCTTGTCTCACATTGTTGTTCAGAAAAGGGTTGCTTCGATGCGGAAACAGTGGTCGAGAGAGGGGACTAGCCAAGCATCGTAGGTATGATGATAGGATGACGACGACGAGCCTTCTTCATAGCTGACTAGACCAAGCCCTCTAGGGGAACAACCCACGCCCATCACCGTCACGCGCCATCAATGTCTTGACCTACCCTGCACCACAAAAGCGCTTCATTTCTTGCTGTCGCCTGGCGGATCGTACTTTTCCTTCCATATCCTGCCGCTCCAGTCAGTCAACCACAGTGAGGGTCGACGCCATTGTCAACGCCACTCCCATGACATCATCTAGACCATGGTCGGACGGAGTAATGGTTGATGGTAGTGGTGAGAAAAAGGGGGGACAAGAAGGTCAAACGTACCAAGAATTGCCCAGCGTCTTGCTGCCAGCCTTCTCAGCTAGGCGATAGTACCTCGCCGCTGCAAACTGCGCGGAAAGCATGACATCAGCCTCATGTGACAGGACAGGCAGAGGAACAAACGGGTGCGTGCTGCGCGCGGGCAGGGCTCTCAATGGACAGAAGAAGCATGGCCCTGGCGTGGTTGCCTGTCGATGCCCAACATTCGGCGATGCAACCCCGTGTCCGTCGCGACGGGCAGCCATGGTCAGTAACAGGCCTGCCATAGGTTGACTCCCTCATGGTGACCTGCCCGCGGCGGATGGATGGTAGCGTTCAAGGCCAGCCGGCTGCGAGCGACTCAACTGCTACGTGTTTCGAGTAGTGTGTGTGTGTGTGTTGTGTGTGTGAATCATGCCGGCGAGCACGTAGGAGCGAGGCTTACCTTGTCCTTTTTGCACCCAAAGCCCTCGAGGTAACACCATGCCACCTCGTTCATCGCATCTGGCGCCAGCTGCTCAGCCATTCGACTCCCGCCATGGCCGATCCTACAAAAGGGCCACTCACCTGTGTCGCCGAGGTTTGCCGCAGTCTCGTAGTACTAAAAATAGCAAGGGGCCACGGCATCAGCACGCCGCCTCGCCAGCCCCGGCGTCGCACGACTCACCTGCTTGGCCGCGATGGCATCTTTTGGAATGCCCCAACCGTGGCGGAAGCAGTTGGCCAGCTCGAAAATGGCCAGGATCAGCTCCCCCTTGGCAGCGCCTCCCTTTTTGAGGCCGGCTTGGAGCGCCATCTGCTCGACGGCCGCGGCGTTGGACGCTGCTGCCGATAGGTACCGGACGGCTGCCTCGGGATCTGGAGCGCAGCCCCATCCGTGTCTGTCGAGGAGGAACGTCAGCGTCAGGTGCGACTTGTCGGGGCCTTACCGGGAGGAGAAGGCTTGGAGAGGCAGACGGCGCGACCAAAGCCCGTGGTCTTCTCACCTCAGTGCAAGGCCGTACAAGACCTGGCTCAGGGGGTTGTTGGCCCCCGCAGGATCGGCCAGCCTGGCAAACGCAACCGTTGACTTCTCCAAAAGACCCGCCTCGTGGAGTCGAATGGCCTCCTGGATGCCCTGGTCAATGGCCTGCGACGAGACTGGGGACGGGCATCCGCTCTGGCCCATCTCGGCCGCGGGCTCGGCCGAGACGGGTGTCGGAGGCCGACTGCGAGCCAGTCCATTTTGCCCAGCCAGCATTGTCGCGCGCTTCTCCCACTGCGACTCGGCACCGTCGCCGTCGCGGCCATCGGCGGCGGGCACAAGAATGGTGGGCAGGTTGTTGGGCACGTTTTCCGACGACTCGGGCTGGCGGCTGAGGCGCAGGCGCTGGGAGAGGCGGCGCTTGGTGGGCGACTGGCAGCTAGCCTGCGACGACACGGAGGCGCAGCGGGAGCGGAAGACGTCGAGGCTGCGGCGCGGCGACCTGTTGGGCGTTGTTGCGGCGGCGGCGTGGAGCAGGTTGTCGCCGGGGGGCTCCAAGATGTCCTGCGACAACGTGTCGGAGCGTATAAAGGTGAAGGCGGGGCCGCTGAGCTTGGCCATGGCCTCTTGCTCGACCGGGCCCTCGCCCAGCTGGTCCCTCTTCTTAAGAAAGTCGCGGAGGCCCATTGGAGAATTGATAAATGATGTCGTGACTGTTCTTGCCTGGGCCATGAGCCTTTCCCCTCCCCTCTTGCAGCCCGAGACGGCCCAGGGCGGGATGACGACCCCGATGGCACAACGGCGGGGTATTTATCTATTCGCGCGCAGCTGAGGAGCAGGATCGCCGGCTCGCCGTGGCGCGTCGGGATGTCGTCAACGTCGCCGGGGCGCGCCAATGAAGGCGCCTGTCGAGCGAGGCTGAGTCAGGGCGGCAGTGCAGCAGTCTTTTTGAGCGTGAGGGCGCCGCCACCTCCGCAGCCATGCTTTTTGTCCAACGGACAATGTTGAAGGCCGGCTGTTGCTTTGTCGTTGTGGGCGGCGGCAGTGATGAAAGGAGGGCAGGTTCCAGGCCGCTGCTTGGTCTTTCAAAGCCAGGGACAGACGCATCCAGCCATGCTTGTCTCGACTAGGAAGGAGCTATGTACATACGAAGCAGAGGAAGGTATGCACGAAGTACAGAGTACATACCTAGGTAGTCACAAGGTAGGAAGGTACGGAGCGTTCTCCAGTTTCAATACCGCTGCACGGTAACTACCCATTGGCTGTCTTTATGCCAACTTAATTAGCGGACTAATTAAGTTGGCATAAAGACAGCCAATGGGTACAGTCTAACGTACCTAGTCCATGAATGCTGTGGGTCAACCGTTGGACCCATCTTCCCCAGGATGCATCGCAAATGCCTCGTCTACTTCGTATATTGTACTTTCAACAAAGACATTACACTAACGAGAACACAAGTCACATTTCACCTCTCCATGGTGCCAAGTCTTGGCCACGGGCACTCTGCTTTACTATAATATAACATGATATATTCATTCTCCATCTACGGCCATGGCATCCAGGGTCATCGGAAAGTCACCTCGACGCTCTCTTCCTTGCCATTCATTATTCACATCTCCTGCCTCAACCATGCCTTGGCGCCTCCAAATAATACGAATAACGGAGAGCCAAGGGGGCACCCGCCGCGTCAGTCAATCGGCCGTCTTAGCAAAGGCAACGCTCTGTCCTCCCACTTTGGGACCAGAGCCAACGCCGAAATGCCTCGAGCCCACTCGCCTTTTCTCTTTCTCTCCCTCGCCTTTTGTTTCTGTTCATTTCTTCCCCTCCTTCGTCTCTCTTTCTCTCCCCCTTCTCATCGTCTCTCTACCCTCCAAGGAGTTCCTGTGCGTAATTGGATGCAAAAAAAAGGTACGTGACCGCGGGGCAACAAAGGAAAGCGCATCTAAATGGGCAAGAAATCCTTGTTCTTCTCGTCCAAGGAGTCGTCCGACTCGGCTTCAATCAACTCGGCCACCTCGTCCGAGTCGACGTCGTCAGAGTCGTCGGCCTCATCTTCGCTCGACACGTCTCCCTCGGGCTCGCCTTGTTTGCCGTGGGCTCGGAGGACGCTTGCCCTCTCACGGTGCAGAAGCTTACATCCCTTGATCTTACAGCTGCCCGTGTTGCTGAAGTCGGGGCACTCAAAGACGTGGCGCTCGGTGCAGCTGGCTCCCTTTTCACAATACCCGCAGAAGCCAAAGGCCTCGCACACGGGTGCACCGGGCGCTGCTTGGGAATGAGTATAAAGGCAGTCAGGCTTGGCACAGTTGCCTTTGGCAAAATGCACGCAGTTGGGGACGCGTTGCGGGCTCAGGTCATGGGACAGATCGCAAGACTCGCCGTCGGCGCACTTCCCTTCCTTGAGGAAGTCTCTGCACGCCGTCACCTTGGCAGGGTCGTGCTGGAACCTGCACCTGGGCCCCTTTGGGCAAGAACCTGCGCTCTCTCGTCAGTAATCTCTCGTGCCAACCCGAGGCATCTGCACGAGTTGAGAGCCTGTCCGGCCCCAAGCTTCAATGTAATATTTACCAGTCGTCGAAAAGATTCTGCACAGCTCCTTCTTCTTCCTGACCACTCCGGACCGGCTGCTTGCCGTCAGCGACGTGGCCAACCAGTACCGTGGGACATACCAGTGGTATTGGACAACGCGGTTCGCAACAAGGTTGCCTGTTTTTGTTCGGTAGAACGTGACGCCGGCGATGGTGGCACTTTTTGGCGTTGATGGGGCCGAGTGAATGTCATCTGGGAGATTGTCAATGCCGACCGACGTTTGCCCAGACCCTGCGAGCTTGGGCGACCCACCCATGATCTTGACCAGCTTTTTGCCACCGTCCACGACGCGAAAGGGCATGCCTTCAATTATTATTTGATTTCTGCCGGGCCCAGCGCCAGCGTTAGTAGACACGACAGAGGGGTTGGAGGGATTGGCCTGGCGTCGCAAAAAGGCGTTGAACCGCGCCTTCTCTCCAAGTCTCTGGTCCCTTATTTTTCGTTGCCGGCTTTCCTCGATAGCCTTGCTCCGGTTATGGGCCTCTTTCTCGTAAATGTCGGCGTTGATCAGTTGGCGATGACGATCCGTCCTGGACACCCAGTTGTTGTTTCCCGAGGAGGCACCGTCGCTGGCAGCGCCTGATTCAGAGCCAGACCGCGGGGTGCTGAGCTGGAGTGTTCGGTGACGATGGGCGACGGGCGGACGCCCTCCCCCGTATCCAGCGCGCGGATACGGAGCGCTCGCATGCCTGTACGCGTTGCCTACGCAAGGGTCAGCGCCGTCAAGATTCGTCGGGTGTGCGAGGAACAAACGTCGGTAGGGAGCTGGGTGATTGCTCGGCGCGGTTCCAGACTGCTGGCTCTTGTGTCGGTTGATTTGCCCTGAACGCGGTGAGTTGCGACGACTTTCTAGAACGAAGGCTCGAAGCTGGGAATAACAAGACTTACCGGCAAGCTGACCGATTCGAGCCAAGAGAGCCCTATCTTCGTCCGACATTTTTGGTGCTCCTGCCGCGTCGAATAGGAGGTGCGAGACCCGGAGGAAACTCCTTTGCCCAGACTTTGGGGTGAATGATTTGGAGAGAGAGAGAAGGAGAGAGAAGCCCAAACGCTGCAAAAAAAAAAAGGTTAGTCAGCGATGCACGGCGGTGCACGGACCACCAAGACATACGAATACGAATACGAACACGGAGTGCTATTCATTCGCTGTTCCAAGAACAATAGCAGCTTTGAGACAACAGACAACATCGAGCTGGATCGCTTCAAGTCTACGCTCAGCATCGTCCATTCGACTACACCCCCGCAGCAGCCTCGACAACGAGAACTCTCGGTGCCGAGCTTTGGCGAAGAATCAGAGAGTTACTCATCCATCATCACCTTGGAGCCTCGACGGCGCCGCCCAGCCTCGCAAAGCTCAAAGCTTTGTGCGCCAGAGCCTCGCAGCCATGGCATCTTGGGTCCTGCTCGACGAAAAGAGCGAGTCGGACCTGCACAAGACACGCCTGCTCAATGTCGAGGAGAAGCCCTTCAAACGCATCACGAAGCGACTCGTATCGATATCCTCTACCGTGTCCAAGACTGCCGCAAGCCGAGATGCCGCGGGCGGCCTCCCAAACCCACCTCGGCTCCCAAATGGCGACTCGCTGCAGGTCGACCTCACCCACGACTTTGCCGCCTTTGACAGCAGCATCGCCCGCTTTCAGTTCCTCCACGACGCGAACCAGCGCGAGCGCGAGCGCTATGCCGCCGACCAGCAGCGCATCCTCGCCGAGTGTCACGACGTCAGGGCCAACAACGCCCGGCTGCGCGACCAACTCGAGAGCGCGCGTGCGACGCTGACGCAGCGCAAGAAGTTTGACGAGCTGGCAGAGAAAATCAGCTCGAGCAGGCTTCTGCGGCCCCGCGAGGATCAAGTGGTCAACCTGGCCAAGCTGGAAGACGAGTGCAGGGAGCTGGAGCGCGAGAGCGAGACGTACAGCGAAACCTGGAAAGAGCGGCGGGACCAGTTCAACAGGATCATGGAGGAGGGCAAGATGCTGCGGCGGCAGATTCGCGACGAAAAGGAAGAGGTCGACCGGCGCGAGGGCATGAATGAAGAGGCCGAGGACGATGCAGAGGGCGACAAGGACGGCCAAACGCCCAGAAACCTAGCGAGCGAGCTGGCGACTCCCCACGGCGACCTCGACAGCCAGCCCAAGGCCACCGAGAGCGCGGGCGACACGCCGCGACCGGCCTCGCCCGGCTCACCGGTGCCAGACAAGCCCAGGGCCAGGTCCGCCCTGTCCAAGGACGCCTCGGGGCCTGCCGACGACGGGTCTCGAGAGGACGTCGAGATGGAGGACGGCGAGCAACAGGTGGCGAAGGAGGCTGAGCCAGGCGTCAAACAGGCGGGGGAAACGGAACAGACGGAGAATCCGGCGGACAGCATGGAGGTTGATGAGTAGCGAGCGGCCGAGGGGCACCGCATATTGTTTTGTTGCCCCTTTCTCTACATTTACGGCTCTGCACCGCGGGCGACACGACGTAGAACCACCATGTTTAATCGATGGACTTGTTTCTTCGCATACGGCACAAGACTCCCGTTCCCCTAGCCATGACCCGCGCCGCCTCTCTTGGACAGACTTTTCACCCACAACGTAGACCACGACCCCCCCTCACCCCGTCTTGGCCTCTTTCAGCACGGCCCGGGCGTGCTCCAGATCCCCCGCGCTCACATCGTTCCCGCCCTCGCCCACGTCGATCTGCTCCTCGAGCTTGGCGATGGCCTCTTCGATGCGCTTGCGCAACGGGGCGAAGATGGCCTTGGTCTGCTCGATGGCGGTTCGCTGCGCCAGCCAGTCAGCAACACGGCCAAGCCCAAACGCCACGTCCCCGCGGGGGAAACGCCGTGTTCCGTCCGCTCGCCTCGCACTCACCTGCTGCTTGAGCATGAACTCTGCGTTGCCGTCGTCGTCGGCCCCGTGCCCGCCGCTCCTCATCTGGTCCTCGAGGGCCTTGACCTGCACCTCCTGCCCGGCCTGCTCGGTGCGGTACGAGATCTCCTCCTTGCGCAGGCGCACCACCGCGCCCGAGGCGATGGCGAGCGCCGACGGGGGAGCCATGGTATGGTGTTGCTTCGCCGGGTCGTGTCGTGTCGTGTCGTCGCCGTAGGGGGTTTCCGGTACCGGCTTGGTGAAATGGGCGGGAGACGAGAAAATCAGTCAGAGGGTACGGACGGGATGGAGCAAAGGTCGCGGCAGACAGAGTTTTGAGAGCGTCTTGTTTTGGTCGCGACGAGGTTCGTGACGTGGGGTGACGTGGGGTTCCCTGTAAGCTGTAGCGGGGCATCGACCCCCCGTTATTTTCAACTTCGTTATTTTCAACTTTAGGGTTACTATTTGTCTCGGTAGTTCCCCTGGAGGAAGTTCCCTTGGATGAGTTCCCCTGGAAGGGCTGTTGTAGAAGGTTGATGCTGCTAGCACTTTCGTCTTCAATATGTCCTTCAAGACATGGCGCTCAAGTAGTCATTGCTATGTATTTACCTAGTAACAGCCAAGCAACCTCTCCATGGATACTCGGCTACGAATATCCAGCTAAAGCATCAGCACCAAAACACCAGCCCACGCCGACCGACGGCGACACGAGCGCCCCCCCTTACGAATACTGTTGGCCTCTTCTGCGGCCCCACGTCCGTCCATGTTTCCCCTTTTCGAAGCACCCTCCCGATCCAGTGTAGCCCCCCAGTGTAGCCCCGTGCGAGAAATGGTATCTCCCTACAACAAACGCCAGCAACGCCTCAGAGTGGTCCAGCAAGCCAATGCTCAACAATGCACAGATCCAGTTTTGTACACGAGCCGACGCGCCATCGGCCGTCCCAAACACATTACCATCAAAAAATCGTCCTCACAGCCGGCTCGGCCATCCTAGGCTTCCACAGCGACTGTGGGCGCGCACACGGCCGCGGGCTCCGGTTCGTCCTGGTTCGAGATTTCGCCGCCGGCTTCACGCTCGGCCCAGTCTCCCCAGAGACCTCGCTTGCCCCTGACGCGGATGGGGGCTCCCAGCTCAGGCCCCTGCTCCACCTTGATGGCATCCTTGGTGGCCAGGACCAGACACTCAAAGAACATCTTGGTTGCATCTGCCTTGGTCGTCCGCTTTTCCGGCAGCAGGTTCTGGAACACGACCGACGTCTTCTTCCTCTTCTCGTCGTTGGTGGCCGCCTCGGCGCCAAACAGGTCGCGCAGGATGTGGACGGCATGCTTAGTGCCGACAGAAACAAGCCCGCTGTCGGCGGGGAGGACGAGGGGCGCCGTGGTTTCGTCAAACGCGGGCATCGGGCTGCTCTCCACCCGGTCCCCGTGGTTCTCGTCGTCGGCGGGAATCTCCAAGACGGTGCCGTCGGGTGCCGCGCTCTGGTTGCCCAACCCTTCGCCGTCGAAGCCAAAGTCGGTGTCGTCTCCAAGCTCAAGGCGGGGCGACTTGACGGCGCCCTGGTCGCTATCCACGTCGGCGATGCCGCTGTCTCGCTTCCGCTTCCGCTCACTGATTCCTTGCACCGAGTTCAGAGACAGCACGCCGCGCAGCTCGGGAGCCCACGCGGAGCTTCTGCCCTCCATCATGATGGACGACACGAATCCGCCATTCTTCTGCAGGTCCATTAGAGCGAGTAGCAAGGGATCGCGGGGGGCGAAGGCGGCGGCCTTGATGATGTTTTGCCTGTCGGCCTGCTGCTGCTTGATGTGGCTGCTCGACAGCGCAATCTCCTCGTCTGGCATCATGATTTTCTGCTTCTTGGCGCGCTGCGCAGGCCGCCGGACCAGTGTGTGCTCGGCGTCTTCCTGCGGCTCGTACAGGTCAGTGTGGTTGTGGCGCACGTACTCGGCCTCGACCTCCCGGGCAAAGGCCTCATCAATGTCAGACAGCGGGGACTCTGAGATCCTCGCGCGGTCCAGGTCGGCGGCGCCCGTCATCTCGGGAATTGCGGACTGGTCGCCCGGGTTGAAGCCAAACTCGTCGTCGGCCATCTGGATGTCGCCTTCTTCGTCGGCGATGCGGACAATGTCATCATCCAGGTCGAGCCCCAAAGAGTCGTCCTTGGCGGAACCAGGCTCACGCCGCACCTGAATGTCAGGCTCGCTGAAAACGTCGTCCTCGACGTCGCGCGGGGCGGGCGCGTCTCGGCCCATTTCGATGCTCTGGCTCAGGCCGCCATCCATGTCAAGGCCAAAGTCGAGCTCAAGGTCGAGCTCATCCATGGGTGCCAAGGCATCTTCGTCCATGCCGTTGTTGTCCTGCAGGAACTGGCTGTTGTCAAAATCCTCTTGCAAGTTAATGTCCCGGTTGCTGACGCGTCCTTTGCGGCCGACGGGCGTTGCTGTCACCTCGTCGACCTGCGACAGCAACCACGACGCGTCAGGGGGTGGGGGTAGTTCGAGGTTATCGTATGGTGTTATCTTGTCCGGGAGCAGCAGAGCCTCGCGGTTGGGCATTTGCATGTTGGCGGCCATGTCGTTGTTACCGCTAGATCGGAAGGCCTGGAGGGGATCGAGATCAGTAGGGTGGCGAGAGAGAGGGGGGCAGGCGGCGAGGACGACGAACCATCTTGATCTTCATCATGGCCTCATTGCAATCGTCGAGCAAATAACGCGTCTTTCGTTGGTATATCCTGACGACGCCGAGCAGCAGCTGGCTGCTGAGACGCAGGGCCATGGGCGCCTGGTTGGGCGTGATGATGGCCTCGACGCTGTCGGTGACATTAGATTGCAGGATATGATTCTTTGAGAGTTTGCGCTCGAGGTTGGCCGAGAGCCAGACGCGGGCGAGCGGGCCGCTCTTGTTAAGCAGCGTCTCCGAGTAGAACATGATGTCGACGCGCGACGAAGCCGCGAGAGTGTCGGGGGGACAATGGTCGACAGATGAGAGCGTCAGGCTATGTCGGCCAAGGTGCCGACGCCGGGCCGGGAAAGGTAGACGGACGAGCGGCCGAAGGCGGGCGCGTAAAGCGAGTGGAGGTGAGTAAACGCGGTGCGCGTTTGTCCAAAGGGGGGGTAAACAAGCACTCGGAAGCGTGTCAAGCGAGGATCGCGCGCCGATAAAAACAGCACAGGTACATCAAGCAAGAATGCGCTATTGCCCGGGGCGGGTTTGTCTGCGCGCGACAAAGGCCGGCGTCGACAGAAGCAATCAAGGCGAATGTGGGTGCGAGCGACGGCGATGATGCGGACTGCAAGTTTGGGCCCTGATTTGGAGTTGGAGGGGATCAGGTCTTCTTGGGTTCTGTAGTATCCGGCTTGGGTGACTAAAATGGCGTGGCTGGGGGGCTGTTACTTTACCTGCAAGTACACCCTACAAGGCAGCCGTTCTCCACTGCTTGCGTCCTGGCCACACACAGGCTGCACGCGGCCACCTCCGCTGGTGAGACGTGGCGGAGGTTGAGTTGTCCCGACCCGGGCCGGGGTAGGCAGTACATATTACCTAAGCTTCCCCGTGATCCACTCGAGGTATCTTTACGTACTGCTGTGGCTAGTGCGATAAACAAGAATTGTGCTGGCGTTTCTCGCAGTAAAAGCTCGCACGGGTGGTGGCTTGGCCCAGCCTCGACGCGCCATTGGCTGCCTTACTTCTTACTTCGTACGAAGTACATAGGTACGTACATACGAAGTACGACACATCACCCTCGCGGATGCCACTGGCAGTCGAGCACGTCTTGACCTCCCCTTCGCTCCACGTCTCGACTCGATTCCTTCCTCCGGCTCGGCCTTGGTCGACCTCGACTCTCTGGATACTTGCTTCGCATGCGCCGCCCAAGCTCTGCCAGCCGCCGCTCCCCATGACCCAGCAGCGTATGCGGTCCTCGCTCGGCCGGTGATCGTCGAGCTCCTGCTGCATCCACGCCTCTACTCTGCGCTCGCAACGATGCAGCTGCTCTGGAAAGGGGGCCAGGCCTCGGCCAATGAGTCTCTCCTCCCCATGTCCAGCCTTCCCACCATCGCAGACCACTCATCGGACTCTCCAACCGCCGACAAGTCGCCCTCGCGACCTCGACATGCCCGCACCTCGTCAACGCATGCCAGGGTGAGAAGCCAGAGTCGCTACTTGCCCACACTCAGACCCAACCCAGGCTAACCCGGTCCACAGGGCGTGGCGGACCAGTTCTCATACATGACGCCGAGCGAGGCCGCGGCCGAGCTGCGAACCTCGTTGACACTCGGCCTTTCCCCGACCGACGCCCTGACGCGACTCGGCGACTACGGGCCCAACGAGATACCACATGAGCCGCCCGAGCCCTTGTGGCTTCGCTTTGTCAAACAGTTTCAAGAGCCCCTCATCGCGCTCCTCCTCGTTTCCGCCGGAGCCTCTCTGTTACTGGGCAACATGGACGACGCCGTCAGCATAACCGTCGCCGTCACCATTGTCGTGAGCGTTGGCTTTGTTCAGGAATACCGATCCGAGAGATCAATCGAGGCCTTGAATCACCTCGTGCCGAATCACGCCCACCTGGTGCGCGGAGCCGGCAAGCCGTCGGCCCTGGCAAAATCACCCTCCTGGCCCCCGTCTGTCGAGCAGGATCTGAGCCAGGTTGGTAGCTCAGGGGCCAAGACTCCGGTGGACGAGGCGCTGGATGTGGCGTCGTCCAAGGTCATGGCAGGCCAGCTCGTGCCCGGTGACCTCGTGCTCTTCACTACCGGTGATCGCATTCCTGCTGATATTCGCGTGACAAAAGCTTCAGATCTGAGCATCGATGCGTCCAACCTCACAGGCGAGACGGAACCGGTCCGAATCGCGACCGAGGCACGATCGCGGAGAGTCAACGCACTCGGAATTAGCCATGTTCAGCTTCCGCGGCCGCAGTCGCTGGCCCCTGGCGAAAGCCACGAGCCGGACCGAGGCGGCGAATCGCACAACATCGCATACATGGGCACATTGGTCAAATCCGGCCATGGCCAGGGCATCGTCTTTGCCACGGGCGGCAACACGCATTTTGGGACGATTGCTACCAGTGTCTCCGGCACCGAGAGTCCCCGCTCGCCGCTTCAGCTCTCCATGGACGAGCTTGGTTCACAGCTGAGCAAAGCCTCGTTCGCCGTCATTGGTCTCATTTCCGTCGTTGGATGGCTGCAAGGCAAGAAGCTGCTCGAAATTTTTACCATTTCCATCTCGCTGGCTGTGGCTGCCATCCCCGAAGGGCTGCCCATCATCGTCACGGTGACTCTTGCTCTCGGTGTGCACAGAATGGCTCGGCACAATGCCATTGTGCGCAGGATGCCCAAGGTCGAGACTCTGGGCTCGGTGAATGTGGTCTGCACCGACAAGACAGGCAAGCCCATGCTTCCGGAACGCAAGAGCTGCGCTCGAATGCTAACTAAACGCAGGTACCCTGACTACGAACCACATGACAACCACCGAGATGTGGTATTTTGGCGCCGGGGGTGTTGTCGACATTGCCTCTGACAAGACCGTAGAGGCCAAGCTTAGCCAGGCGTCGATGCGGATACTGCGCATCGGCAACATTGCCAACAACGCGCGGCTTACTCGAAAATACACAGAAAATGGCGTGGCTGCGTCGGCGGTCTTGTCCTCGACTCTTGGCCCTGAGCAAGTAGCGCCCTATTCTCGATGGATCGGCCAGCCGACGGACGTGGCGATGCTCGACTTGGTTGACAGAGTCAACGAACACGACGTGCGAGAGTCGATTGGTCCCCGCGTCGGCGAGACACCGTTTAGTTCCGAGCGAAAGTGGATGGGTGTCACGATGGGGTCGGATCCCAGGGGCGACAAGGAGTACGCGTACATGAAGGGCTCCATCGAAAAGGTGCTTGCCGCTTGCGACACGTATCTTGAAAAGGACGGCCGGGAAGTCGTGCTCGACTCGAGTCGGCGTGAGGAGGCTCTCGGGGCGGCAGAGACCATGGCCGCCAAGGGCCTCAGGGTGCTGGCCTTTGCCAGTGGCCCCGTGTCACGCTCTCAAAAGGGCAGGGCGGCATCGGCTGGCCCGCGGGGCAGCACTCCCGGCTCGGAACCCAGAGTCGGCTCGCCGCGCCAGACTTCAGATGACGTTTACAGCCAGCTCACCTTTGCCGGCTTGGTCGGGATGAGCGACCCGCCGCGGCCAGGAGTCGCACGCTCCCTCAGGCGGCTGATGAGGGGCGGCGTCAAGGTAATCATGATTACAGGAGACGCCGAGACGACGGCCCTTGCCATCGGGAGGCAGCTGGGGATGAGCATCGCTACGCCCAGCGCCCACTCGTCGAGCCAAACGACGGTCAAGCCGGTCCTCCGAGGAGATGAAGTGGATCAAATGTCGGAAGAGGGCCTCGCGCAGGCCCTGCAGCACACGACCATCTTTGCCCGGACGAACCCGGACCACAAGCTCAAGATTATTCGCGCACTCCAGTCGCGCGGAGACATTGTGGCCATGACCGGGGACGGCGTCAACGACGCCCCCGCGCTGAAGAAGGCTGACATTGGCATCTCCATGGGCCGTCACGGGACCGACGTGGCCAAGGAGGCATCCGACATGATCCTGACGGACGACGACTTTTCTACTATTCTGCGCGCCATTGAGGAGGGCAAGGGCATCTTCAACAACATACAAAACTTTTTGACATTTCAACTCAGCACGAGTGCCGCGGGCTTGTCCCTCGTGTTTCTCTGCACCTGCTTTGGCTTCAAAACGCCTCTGAACGCAATGCAGATTCTCTGGATCAGTGAGTTATGCCGAGCCGTGCAAGAACATGGACTCCCAAGGCTAATGTGCACCAGACATCATCATGGACGGGCCTCCCGCGCAATCTCTTGGCGTTGAAGGGGTCGATCCAGACGTAATGAACCGACCGCCGCGGAGGCGCAACGATGCTGTGCTCACAAGGGCGGTTCTCACGCGAGTCTTGACGTCGGCGTCAATCATCATGGTTGGCACGATGCTCGTCTACAGCCACGAGATGCTGGCGGACGGCCAGGTGACGCGACGAGACACGACCATGACCTTTACTTGCTTCGTCTTCTTCGACATGTTCAACGCGCTGGCCTGCCGGTCCGAGTCCAAGTCCATCTTCCGAGGAGAGGTGGGCTTGTTCGACAACAACCTGTTCAACTGGGCCGTGTCGCTCAGCGTGGTGTGCCAGCTACTCGTCATCTACCTGCCCTGGCTGCAGGAGGTTTTCCAGACGGAGGCCATTGGGCTTGGCGATTTGGTGCGGCTGGTGGTGCTCTGCAGCACTGTGTTCTGGGCGGATGAAGTGCGTAAGTATCTGAGATATGGGAAGCGGCGTTTGGGCAACGGATACAGCCAGGCGGTATGATAGAAGGAGGGAGTTGTTTTTGGGACGAGGAGCGGATGCCTTGGCTCCACGCCCGCGTGTGGAGTCTGTGACTTTTGCATAGGTAGCCCGTGTGCTGGACTAGACAGTAGAAGGGCGTGGAACAGCCGTGTACATTGAGCTCGGGGCAGCGATGAGACGAGGCTTTGCTGCTGCTTGGCGATAAGGGACTCTATGGCTGGCGTTGAGGCCGTGTGAGGGAGGCGAATTCCGTACCTAATCAAGGGGTAGTACGAATACGAAGTATACGAATAGTTATAGGGTAGGTAGGTAACTATAGGGTAGTGGTGGTAGTAACTATAGGGTAGCCACCCATGAGGGCCCCGCCAAGCCCAAAAAGACACGGGTCACGAGCAAGTCAGAGAGGTCAGAGAGTCAAAGCCACGCACGCAGCCATGCCGGCCGAGCTCCCTCCCCTACCCCAATGTCTGCCAGCCGCTCCCACCCCCGAGAGGCGGGCGTGCAAAAGGCCGCGGCTCCAAGCGTCCACGATGCCAGCAACGAAGCCGAGCTGCGCGCCGCGCTGGCCGCGCTGCACCAGCGAGAATCGGCGATACAGGCCCGACTCGGGGCCCTAGTCGCCTCGCAGACGGACCTCTCGCGAGACTTGGGCCGCCTGGACCTGCTGCGGGCGGGATTGGGCGCGCAGGTCATCGCCGCGCGGTCCATTGGCAACGAGATGCTATCGTCGGCGGCCGAGACGGCAGGGCGCCTCAGCAACCGAGTCAAGGAGCTGGACCTGGAAAAGAGCAGGGTGGGGGACACGCTGGGCGTCGTCGAGCTGGTGGCGGAGCTCAAGGCTTGCGTCAACGGCGTCGTCGGGTCCATGGGGGCGCCCCAGGACTGGGAGGCGGCGGCCGGCTACCTGTCACGGGCCAGCAAGATCCCCGAGGAGATTGCGAGAGGCGCCTTTGCCGCCAGCATAGTGCCCAGCATCGAGGTGCCGGACGCGCCGTGGGTGACGCTCGAGAACGCCAGGGAGAGCCTGTGCGGCCTCTTTCTGCGCGAGTTTGAAAGGGCGGCCGACGGCGGCGACGGCGCAAAGGTGACGCGCTTCTTCAAGCTCTTCCCCCTCATCGGGAGGGCCAACGTGGGACTGGACGTATACGGCAGATACGTCTGCCAGGGAGTCGCCGGGACGGCCCGGGCGACGCTCAAGGACGGCCCGGGCGGCCAGACGCGCAAGGAGGGCTTCTTTTACGCCAACGCCCTGACCAAGCTCTTTGAGCACATTGCGCAGATTGTCGAGGGCCACGGGGCCCTGATCGAACGGCACTACGGCGCCGGCAAGATGGTGCGCGTCATCGAGCGGCTGCAGGCCGAGGCAGACGTCCAGGGCGGCATCATCCTCGACACGTGGAGCGACGAGCGCGGCGTCGACCGCAGACTCACTGACGTCAAGAGCTACCCGTTTTCCTTCTTGGTCCAGAGCTTCCTGCCCCAACCGCCTCGAGGGGGGCCGCCCCGAGGAGGCTCGCCCGCGGTGGGAGCCGGGGCCAACGCGCGGAGCAGCGAGGACGAGGGCGTCGACATGAAGGAGGTGGATGGCTTGCTCAGCGAGATGGCCGTCATGCTCGGACGGTGGTCCCTGTACACGCGCTTCCTCTCGGGCAAGTGCATGGTGAGTCGTCATGTCGACCGTCTGCGCCCAGGGCACTCTGACAACCAGGCCGCGCAGGATCCGGACAACGGAGACAGCCCTCTGGTCATTGCCGATCTGCTCGTCAAGTCGAATCTCTACCGCAAAGTCTCGAGCAAGCTGACGGCCCCCCACAACGCCATGACGACGTTTTTCTTCCGGCGATCGGTGGAAAAGGCGTTTCAGCTCGACGAGTACCCCAGGGGGCTCTCTCTCAGCATGAGCCGGCAGCTCGAGGGAAACGCGCCGTACATGATTCTGGCCGTCGACGACGTCATGTACATTGTCGACACGGTGGTGCAACGGTCCCTGTCGACATGGCAGAGGGACGTGATTGCGTCGGTGGTGCCCACCGTCGGGCGGGTGTTGGGCTCCGACTTTGTGGGCATGATGCAACGCAAGATGAGGGACGAGTCGTACCCGAAGCCCGTGATACAAGGAGGCTTTCCGCCCGAGGACAAGATCATTCAGTTCATGGTGCTCATCAACAGCCTCGACATGGCCAACGAGTACCTGAGCAGGATCATGGCCGGCCGCATCAGCGTCGAGGAACTGGGCCAGTCGAGGCGGGTGACGCTCCAGGGCGCGCTCAAAAACTCGTTCCCCTTTGAGCGGGACGTGAACTTTGTGGCCAATGCGCTGCACACGCTCGAGACGACATTCGTGACAAAGTCGAGCGAGCTGCTGAACGAGGGCATCCAGGTCCTCTTCAACCAAGTCGTCAAGCTCCGGCTGCGGCCCGTGCTGAGCGACACGTTCCGCGACGCCGACTACACGCTGCGCGAGGAGGACGTGGCCGAGATTGCGCAGCACAACTCGGAGTCGGAGTCGGAAGTCGTGGACCAGGTGTGCCGGCGATTCGAGCGCGGCTGGGACCAGCTGACGAAGCCGATTGCGCGGCTGATGACGGCCAAGACGTACAGCAGCCTGCTGGACATGACGGCGCGGCACCTGTCGCGGGTGCTGGAGAAGAGGGTGCTGAGCTACGGCGGGCGCATGACGGCGTTTGGGGCGATGCGGGCGGAGCGGGACGTGACGGGCATCGCCGACACGGTTTCGAGGGGCGACTACGGCGTGCGGGATGCGTTTGCCAGGGTGATGCAGCTGATGATGGTGGCCAACATGGAGGAGGACGAGTGGGAGGAGGAGCTGCTGCTGGACTCGGGCGAGGGCGGCGGCATCGAGTGGATCCTGACGGACGAGGAGCGGAGACGGGCGCGGAGTCTCGTGGCGGGAGGAGGCTGATTGTGAGGCCGCCCCTTTTCCGCCGGACCGAGAAGCACGAGCCCGGCACCGACGGAGTGACCTTGGGCTGCCTCGACCGGGACGATGCCGGACCTGACGTGCTGCTCATGATGGCCCTGGGGCGGATCCTCGACACGCCGTGCGCAAGTGAGGCTTTACGTAAAGGCTTCCATGCGTCAAAGCGGTCGGACGGAACGGGGCTTGTAATGCCTACCAGTACCGGGATGCCCCTATTCTGTGTGGTGGAAAATGTGTCTTTTGAAACTCACCAAGCTGGCTCGCGCTGGAGCAATGTCGGTCAACAGAGGGCGGCAGGCTTTGGTGATGACCCCTTAATAGACGTCGACAAACGTCCCGTCTCTCCATAGACGGGCCCCTCTGGCCATGGCTGGATGCCGACATGACCAACGGGCTCATGGCAAGTTGATGCCCACGACTCAGCCTCGACCCTTTTCTCGGAAGCATTGACAAACCTGGAACAGTGCCCCGGACGATGCCTTGATGCCGGTGGCGATCAGCTGGGGTCATGGCAGCTACGCACCACCTCGGCTGACTAGCAATCATGATGAGCGGTACAGACGTTGCTCTTGCTTTGTATAAATATCTACACCTTGTCCTCACATCCAGTGTGACATGGTGGGACAGACAGCGGAGACGCGCATATCCAACTATCCAACTTCTGCAATCACAGCTTCCCTACAGCCACAACAGTCGAAAAATGAAGTCATCACCCATTCTCGCCGCGGCAGCCCTCTTTGCCCGAGGCGCCCTGAGCACCTGCTCGCTGGCCGGCTCGCTGGCCGGCAGGACCTGTGAATGGCAAGGCACGAGCCCGGCCTGCGGGGAGGCCGAGGCGGGCCTGGAGCTCGGCAAGGACACGGCCGGGGGCGGACAGCTGGTGGCTTGGACCCGAGACCACAGCTGGTCCGAGCTGTTCGACCTTGGGTCCGAGGGGGTGTCGGACGATGGCTTCGACCTCTACAAGGCCGTGCTGCCCTGCGCCGAACAGTACGGCGCCGTCTGCTTGGGGGGATATAAGCGGCTTGTTTGCAAGGGGGAAAAGGTACGTTCATGACGAGACACCCAGACAGAAGGGCACCGAGTTTCTAAATCCAGGACCAGATTCCTCAAGAGGCGCTCGACGCCGTCAACTCGCCCGGTGCGCCCTGTGCCGAAGGCGACGGCGTCTGCGTGAAGCGCGATCCGAAGACTCTATCTGCTTATATTGACTTTGATGAATTCACAAAGGGGGAGCGCGTGGGGGGGCGTTGAAACCGAACCAGGCGTATAGAGCTACCAGACAAAAGGCGACACTCTTCTACGAATACAGTGGCGACCTTGCTGTGACCTGCCGGGCCTACATGCCGTGACGAGGCCATGTCGTCTCGAGTGCCCGTGAGCCATGCGTGTCTACATCCATCACGGATAAAAAGGTCCTGCTCCGCCCCGGGAACTCGTGCTGCGCAGGCTGCTCTCGAGGGCGCCCATCTCGTCGTCGAGCTCCGAGGGCGAACAGTCTCGCTTGGCCATGTCGAAATCCACCAGGACAACGTCATGCCCGTCCCGCACCAGAAAGTTATGTCTGTCCACGTCGCCAAGCTTGATACCGAGCCCGTGCAGCCGGCCCAGGGCCTCGCTGCAGGCTTGCAAGTCGCCCGGCCCCGCGGCCCTCGCGTCTGGCACCCACTCGGCGACGAAGCCGACGACGCGCCCGTCCTTGCCCTCGGTGAGATGGCCTAGGAACTCGGGACCGATGCCGCTGCCGCTGATCCACTGATAGGCGGCCGTCTCCGCCTTGGCGGACTCCATCTCCCAGCGCCAAATCGCGAGCTTGACGAGCACGGGCTTGCCGCCGCCGTCGACCTGAGGATGCGTCGAGGCGTGGACTCGCTCCCACGCTCGGTCTCGTCGCGTGAGCTCGAGCTCGTTGATCTTGGCGGGATGCCAAAGGTTCTTCACCCCGGGAAACCGCACCCTCTCGACCATGACGAACGTGGCCTTGCCCGTCTCGAGGTTCCGGGCTGCGTGGCCGTTGTTCCAGTCTCCGGTTGGAAATGGTGGAAGAAGCTCGCCGAGCAATATCGTCTCAAAGATGCGGTCGTCCCCGGCCCCGCGAAACGTACCTGGCGCCGCGGTCAAGTACTTTACATGTTGCCCGTCGACGAGGAAGCGGTAATCGCTGTCGTCGATGTCTTCTTCGTCGACGAGACATGCGAGAAGCCTGACGTTGGCGTTCCTTTGTCGAGGTCGAGGGGCCATTATCACGAGAAGCGGTGCTGGCAGGAGCTGCAGACGGGAGCTTGACAATGATTGTCGTCACAGCAGTTACCACATACAGTACATACTTCGTATTCGTAACTCGTATTCGCACTGCAAAGATAAAGACCGAACCATGCCTGCCAACCTAAGTCGGCGAGTTACCGCATATGGGACAAGCTGATTGGCCGAGAGCTCAAGGGAATGCTGAGCCCCCTGAAAGACCGCAGGTGCAATAGGCCGGAGAAGTTCAAGCAGTGCGCGCGTGGCACAAACGTAAAGCGCGACCTGCCCCATTCGTCGCACATGTGTAGCTCTCAAATGCAGGAAATCAGCTGCATGAATATCACAGCAGAAGAGTGAAGAAAGGAGGTCTAAACTCGTAGACACAAAGATGCATGCAGCTACCTGACTATGGGACTAACGGAGGTATATATAGGTACCGGAGCCTCTCAAACAGGGCCCCTAGCCCGCACTGACCGCAGTCATGATACAACGGAATACCCACCTGCCGTCCTCAGCTAAGGGGGTCATGTAACAGGCTCGTCAGGGACGTAATAGCCTGTTGCATCCCTGTGGTCTGGGCTCGGGTCAATGCCCCGTGTGGCCCCTGACGTCGCATGACGTCAACAGTAGCAAACACATGGTGAAAGTGGGCAAAGACGAATGCATCGCTGAGGATAGGTGATGGCCGGTAGAGTCAGTTAGAGCAAAGGACACGGACGGGCACTTGGTGTAGCACCATGAATAACATCAGAAGCCAACAAGAGCCTAACCTCCCCTTTAGACTTCGGATCCGAGTATGTCAGATGCTGTTCTATATCCAAAGAAACGCGTGTTCCATGCGTACCCGTTACAATGCACAACGTCTGAATAATCAAGCAAAACTCCGCTCTCCCAGTTCTCTGCCCGTGTGACCGGTGGGCGAAGCCGACGCACCACAAGAAATCCAGCACCTTCTGCACAACGGCCGGGTCGTTGGCGCCCGAGTCGATAAACTCGTACACAAGAGCAGTATAGGTCAAGTGCTTGTCAATAGAGCGTTCGACCTTGTCGATCTTGATGGGCAGCGGGCGTAGCTTCGCGGGCAGCCGACGGAGCAGCTCCTCGCCCGTAAAGCGCATCCAGCCGAAGCACTGTCTCATGCGCGGCATCTCCTTGATCTCTACCAAGTTCTCGGTGCTTTGAAGCGCTTTATTGCGTGCCCGACCCTCGTCGGAGAAGGCGAACAAGTTGGCCTCGGCCACTTCCTTGGACTCTGGGCAAGGGTTGACCAAGATGGGGCCGAGTTTGGTCTTGTCGGATATGGCGGCCTGCATCATGTGGAATAGCGCGTTATTCTGGCACTCCCGCTGAGCGGCGAAGTAGTGGGGAGGCGTGGGAGCAGTATCCCAGAACTAGACAAGAGAGTCGGCGTGAGAGAGTAGACGGAAGCAGGAAGCCTTGCACTCGACATACCAACTTCAAGACCAAGGCAGGACCGCCCTTTCCAAAGCGCATCTTCCAGTTATACCCGTCAAGCCCGCCGTCCTGGTTGATAGGGACGAACACAAGCCCGCCGACAGGCCCGGTGTCGAGGTTGGTAGTGCCGAGGGCCCGTTCACGAGTCGGGTTAACGCGGCCGGTGAAAGTAATAGAGTCAAGGTCATAAGGGCATCGTCGGAGGTGTGGTCTCTGGAAATGCGCCAGAGGGCACCCTGGATTGACTTGGGGGTTGTTGTCGAGGAATGTCTCCCGCGAGTCTTGTTGCGCAAAGGTGCGTCTTTGGGCTCAGGCATGGTGTGATGCAGATGGAGGAGATGTAGTAACGGAACTGGTTGTTGTCAGAACAGTTGTCAGATGACAAAATTAAAAAAGTTGGAAACTAGTCACGTGTTTAATTAAGCAAAGCTACGAGCTCGCGACGAAGAACACGCCAAGTGTGCAAGGTGCAGCTTCTGCTTTGCTTCTTTAATGGGAGGAATCCGCACGCCAAGGAAAAGTGGCGTAAATGCTGTCCGGCAACTAATACGTATCGACTTCCTCATGAAAGCTTTGCTTCCACTCGGGACCCCACGGCATCCCGGGCATTTTAGGTGTATTGGCGTGCGATCCGAAGGACGACGAGCACGGTGTCTGTGGCGATGAACCCGTAACGGACATGCCGCTCGGCCGAATAGGACACGGTCTGGGCAAGGACGTTCTGCTATTCACGGTGCCTCTTCGCGTTGTCGTGTATTCGAGTTGGTCGTGCTCGCGTACAGTATAGAAGGCGGGGGTCCATTTGGAGCTGATCTTGGTGTCGCCGGGAACGAGGTTGAGAAAACACCCGTCGTCCTGGTCCAATACTGCATCGGACACGCAGGACCAATCAGCCTTGAAGCCGCTGCTGGTCCCGGGACACCGCGTTCCCCTACCATAATGAGGAGCGTTCGGCATGGTGTCCAGGGCGTAGTTGACGGTGGGGATCCTGTATCGTCAAAGGGCGTCTTCCACCGAGTCTTCCTTGTGGAGGGCGGTGTCCATCTGCAGCACCCTTGGCTCCCTGATACCAAGGAACTCGGTTGCGAGCTGCTCACGGATTATATTGGTGATGTTGTCGTAACTGAAGTCATCCCAAGGGCACGATGCCCTGAGGAGTAGGCGGACGTGGGGGTCCGTGACGAAGCCCAGGGCGCGAGCCCGGGTCGAACGGCCCCTAGTGCAGATCTTGGTGTAACTGAAGTCATGCCAAGGGTACCATGTCTTGGGTGCAATATCGGTGTCGATGATCGTATTGTGTCCCTTGGGGGCATAGCACGTAAAGGCCGCGCATGGGCCGCGTGAGGGCCTCAAGGACGGTAACCATGGCAAAGGTCGAATTGGCGAGCTGGCAAAGGGCGAGATAGCAAAGGTCGAACTGGCCGACGTTGGGTGAATGGGGGGTCGAGCGATAGAAGAGGTGTATACCCGTTGGGAACTAAGTGTCTTCGTCACTTACTTAGTTCCCAACGGGTAGTGTTAAGTGTTGAGTGCTAAAGAAGTGGTTCAAAGTGACCCTAAATAGTTGCGGAGGTGACCCGAAAAATTTTCAAGGGTCTCTGCCAAATGTGGCTTATTAATCTCTCGCACGTGATCCCGCATGTAATCCTAACGAGTTACTGGGCGCAATGCCATTGGTCCGCAAGACTTCGCCATTCAACGCCGACTTACTTCAAAAACCCCTAGAGACGAGAGGAAGAAGAGCAAAACCTCGGATCTTCTCTCTTCTCACGGGGCAAACAAAGCAACACCAAGACACCAAGACTGGACTCGCCCTCGCCGGTTTCCCTCGATCCACGTCGGCGCTATCGGGCAGGTTTTTGCGGCATTGATGAGTCACTGGCCGTGACGACAAGAGAAGCTCCCTCTCTGCCAACGTCACAGCTTCGTGTCGCCGGCGCTGGCGTGCTCACCCTCCTCTCTTCGACTGGCACCGGCCCTGGCCCGCTCACGCGCCGCGATGCCGGCCGCCACGGCCATGGAGACGCTCGTTCTCGGCGTCCGACCCCCCGGGCAACATGAGCCGCTGGGCCACTTTGGCCAGGCCGAGGGCCTCGCGAGGCTCGATGAATGGCGCATCCCGCCCAAGGCCCGCGACTCGGCCCTGCAGTCCGCCGCCAGCCTGCTGAGGTCCAGCAATGTCCCCGTCGCCTTCCCCACCGAGACCGTCTACGGCCTCGGCGCCGATGCGACCCGCAGCGCCGCCGTCAGGGGCATCTTCGCGGCCAAGGGCCGGCCCTCGGACAACCCCCTCATCGTCCACGTGTGCGACCTCGACATGCTGCGTGGCCTGCTCGCCTCCAAGCAGGCCGGTGCCGGCCAGATCCCTGCTCGCTATGAGTCCTTGATCGACCGCTTCTGGCCCGGTCCCTTGACCATCCTCCTGCCCCTCCCGAACCCTTCGCCGCTTGCCCCCGAGGTCACGGCCGGCCTGGCCACGTTTGGAGTCCGCATGCCCTCGTCGCCCCTGGCCCTAACCCTGATCAAGCTGACCGGCACGCCCCTCGCCGCGCCATCGGCCAACGCCTCCACCAAGCCGTCGCCGACAACGGCCCAGCACGTCAAGGACGACCTCGACGGCCGCATTGAGCTCATCCTCGACGGCGGGCCCTGCCAAGTTGGCGTCGAGAGCACCGTCGTCGACGGCCTGTGCGACCCGCCTGCCGTCCTGCGGCCCGGCGGCATTGGCATCGAGGAGCTGCGCGCGTGCCCTGGCTGGGAATCCGTCGTCAGGGCTTACGAGGACCGGAGTGAAGAGGGCAGCGCCGCCCCGCGCGCTCCTGGTATGAAGTACAAGCACTACAGTCCCAGGGCCAAGGTGGTGCTCTACGAGGCCTCGAGTCGCGATGCGGCCAGTGGCCCTGTGCCGTCCCATGTTCAGGCCGTGCCGGGTGCCATGGCCAACGGAGACCCGTCCCATGCCGAATCGAGGACCATTGGTATTATCCGCACAAAACGGTGGAAGCTCGGGGCTGGACTCGACTGCGACACCTTGCGGCCTGCCGAGGCGTCGTGCCATGCCGGCGAGCAGCAACCAGAGTCGCCGTACCAAGTCTTGGTCGGCCATCTCAGGGATGAGAGCGGGGCGCCCGTCGGCCAGGTCTATGACCTCAGCCTAGGAACGGACACGAAAAGGATAGCGCGGGGCCTGTTTGCGGCCTTGAGAGAGCTCGACCGGCGGGGGGTCGACACGATATTTGTAGACGGCATAGATGGCGAGCTTGACGTGGCTGCGGCCGTCATGAATCGCCTCCGCAAGGCGGCCTCGGAGATTAGAGCATAAACGGCCCACACATACATCTTTTATACCCCCTACTTTTATAGAGAACCCACCATTCAGCCCATCCTCATGATATTCTATCGCGCCCATGACGTGGTCAAGGGAGTAGCACTCCATACATAATGTTGCCCCGGCCGCCCTACAGGCCCTGCCGTAACCAGTCTGCAAGTTTCGACTTTCCTAGCTGCGCCAGATTGTTGACGCCTTGTTCGCTAAGGTCGATGCGGCCCATGGGCGTGTCTTGCGTGGGCGCTCGGCTGACTCGCTGCACGATGATGGTGGGGTCCGTCTCGAGGACGATGCCATCGTCGACGACTTCATCGATTGCAAGGGTGACGAGGTCGTAGTTTTCGACAATTGTTCTCTTGTCCACGGATTGCCTGGGCCGGCGTTAGTCTCGCTGCTGCAAAGGGGCTGCAGAGGGGGCTTCTCACTTGAAGAGGAGATGCAGCGAGTCGCGTAGGGCAAGGACGGTGTTGTACAGCAGAATCTCGTTCTCCTCGAGGGTGCCGACAACGTAGAGCATGACATCCGACTCCAGCTTGTACAGAACGATGCGGTTGTCGTAGAGGATGATGTCGCCCGTCTGCTTGGCCGTCTTGTCAATCAGACCCCTTTCGAAAGCCTTTTGGGCCTTGACGTCGGGGTAAGGATTCGTCCATGTGCTCGCGCCGCCTGCAGAGGCCGTCGTCAGTCACCAAGGCCGGGGGCTTTTAGGGCTCTCGATCCGTACCGGTCCCTGCGCTGTGTGGCGGAGAGTAGTACTTGGCAAAGATGCGCGAGCCGTCCTCTGTGCTGAGGATGAGGACGGCCTGGACGGAGAAGAGGCTCATTCCAGGAGACATGGTTGCGGCGGGGTGGCAGTCTCTCGACTGCAATGTTGGGAATGGCTTCGTCGGCGTTGCGCTGGCATCGTACCGTACACAGTATGTACATACAGTGCCACTCTGAAAGGGTCGCGGTATGTAGTTAAGCCGCTCCGGCTCTAGACACCAGCGCACAGACCAGCTGACTTTTACGGGTCGCGTCTGCCACTTTACGCGTCTCGCGCGTCAGGATTCATTTCACCAACTGCCATCATTCGCTCGCTGCCCCTCGTTTTTCTCCCCCTCATCCAGCTTGAGCCCGACTGCAACACCCTCAACCGGAAATACCCTCATCAGCCCGCCGACTCGTCGCGTCCGACTCGGACAATGTCGTCGCCATCGAATCGTCGCCAGCGAAACTCGCAGTCGGCGACGCCGCGTCGCTCTGCGCGTCAATCCTCACGACTTGCCTCGAGCCCCCTCGTCCAGTCGTCGCCTGCCTCGGGGAGTGGGCAGCAGGATAATGGCGGCAGACAAGTCTCGTCGCCTTTGAGGCAGATGTCTGGTAGCCAAAACACCAGTGCCCCGGGTGCTGCCCCCAGCTCGCCCCTGCGGCAGATGACGGACTCGCAGACGCCTCGCAACGATGATGACGACGAGGCTCAGCGAACCCCGAGAGCCAGCGGCTTCATCGCTGGAGGTAGGCACACAAGGAAAGCTTGATATGATGTGTGCAAGATGCTGACTGGTGCAGAGTCGTCGCCCATTCGATATGAGCCCAGTTCCAGCCCCGGCCGCTCGCAGAGGCACCAATCGGAACTGCGCAGCGAGAGCAGCGGCCTCTTCATCGGGTCCCAGCGAGGAGCCTCTGCGGCCTACAGGCGCGGCGACATCAACTCGGACTCGGCTAGAACTCCGCGTGCGCCTCGCCGTGTCATCCTCGACGATGCGGGCCACGTGGTGCGAGAGGGCCAGACTCCAGGGTCAGACGCCGGCACCTTTAGCAATCGAGACCCCAACACTTCAGAGGCCGATGTCCTCGGCGGCCACGGTCAGAGCCTGATCTGGGGCACCACCGTCTCCATTGACGACACATTTGCGTCCTTCAAGGACTTTTTGCGCAACTTCACCGCAAAGTACCGCATGTACCGCGATGGCATGTCCGACGACCAAGTCGCAGCTGATGCCGATGCCGAGTCCAAGCCGTACTGGGAGGCTCTGGAGAACATGATGCTCCTGGGCACGACGAGACTCTTCCTCGACATCTCCGACCTCAACCTGTACCCGCCCACGCGCAAGCTCTGGCACCAGATCCAGGCCTATCCGCAGGAAATCGTCCCCGTCATGGACCAGTCGGTTCACGACCTCATGGTAGAGCTCGCCGAATCCGTCCGAAACCGTCCTTCACAGAGCAGCGCCGGCAATCAGGACACACAGCAGGACAGGCAGAGCTCTGAGCCGGTCTTTCCCAGCTCCGACAGACCCGACGATGCCGCCACTCCCGCGACTCCTCGACCGCCGCAAGACCAGCCCTCGTTGGAGGACCAGGTTGGCTCCTCCATCTACGTTGTTCGTCCGTTCGGTCTCGACAGCTCCATCAACTTGCGTGATTTGAATCCCACGGGTAGGTGGCCTGTCCATTAGACGTTGGAACGCTAGCCCTAACGCACAACTCAGACATGGATCGCCTCATCTGCATCAAGGGCCTCGTCATCCGAGCCACGCCCGTCATCCCCGACATGAAGGATGCCTTCTTCCGCTGCAACGTCTGCAACCACTCGGTCAACATCGGCCTCGACCGAGGCAAGATCCGGGAGCCGACGCAATGCCCCCGCCAGAGTTGCGAGACAAAGAACTCGATGCAGATTGTCCACAACAGATGCTCCTTCGAGGACAAGCAGGTCATCAAGCTTCAAGAGACGCCCGACGCCGTGCCCCCTGGCCAGACGCCTCACTCCGTCTCGGTATGCGTCTACAACGAGCTGGTTGACTTTTGCAAGGCCGGCGACCGCGTCGAGCTGACGGGCATCTTCCGAGTGAGTCCTGTGCGCGTCAACCCTCGGATGCGAACAGTCAAGAGCGTCTTCAAGACATACGTCGACGTCCTGCACGTGCAAAAGGTGGACAGGAAGCGCATGGGCGCCGATCCCTCGACGCTCGGCGTCGCGGGCGAAGAGGATGCCGCGCAGGACGGCAACGAGCTCGAGGAGACGCGCACCGTCAGCCCGGAGCAAGAGCTTAAGATTCGCGAGACGGCGGCGCGCGACGACCTGTACGACCTGCTTGCGCGGTCCTTGGCACCCTCAATATACGAAATGGACGACGTCAAGAAGGGCATCCTCCTGCAGCTCTTTGGCGGCGCCAACAAGACGTTTGACAAGGGCGGCAGCCCCAGGTACAGAGGCGACATCAACGTCCTGCTCTGCGGCGACCCGTCAACGTCCAAGTCGCAGCTGCTCGCCTACGTCCACAAGATTGCGCCGCGCGGCATCTACACGAGCGGCAAGGGGTCCTCGGCCGTCGGTCTCACGGCGTATGTGACGCGCGACCCCGAGACGCGGCAGCTGGTGCTCGAGTCGGGCGCGTTGGTGCTGTCCGACGGCGGCGTGTGCTGCATCGACGAGTTCGACAAGATGTCCGAGTCGACCCGCTCGGTGCTGCACGAGGTCATGGAGCAGCAGACGGTGTCGGTGGCCAAGGCCGGCATCATCACGACGCTCAACGCGCGAAGCAGCATCCTCGCCTCGGCCAACCCCATCGGCAGTCGATACAACCCGGACCTCTCGGTCCCTCAGAACATCGACCTCCCCCCGACCCTGCTCTCCCGCTTCGACCTCGTCTACCTCATCCTCGACCGCATCGACGAGAAGACGGACAAGCGCCTCGCCAAGCACCTCCTGTCGCTCTACCTCGAGGACAAGCCCCACTCGGCCCCGACCGACAACGACATCCTCCCCGTCGAGTTCCTCACGTCGTACATCTCGTTTGCCCGCGCCCACATCCACCCGACCATCTCGGCCGAGGCGGCGCAGGAGCTCGTCGACTGCTACCTTGCCATGCGCGCGCTGGGCCAGGACGTGCGCGCCGCGGAGAAGCGCATCACCGCCACGACGCGGCAGCTGGAGAGCATGATCCGCCTCGCCGAGGCCCACGCCAAGATGCGCCTGTCGGAGACGGTGACGAGGGGCGACGTGCGCGAGGCCGACCGCCTGATCCAGACGGCCCTCAAGACGGCCGCGACCGACGCCCAGGGCAGGATCGACATGAGCCTGCTGACCGAGGGCACCAGCGCCGCGGACCGCAAGCGCCGCGGCGAGCTCAAGGACGCGCTCCTGCGGCTCCTCGACGACATGACGGCGGGCGGAAACGCGGTGCGCTGGGGCGACGTGGCCAGGCGCCTGAGCGAGGGCGCCAGCGTGCCCGTCGAGACGGCCGAGTTCAACGAGGTGATGCGCGCGCTCGAGACGGAGAATGCCATTATGATTACGGGCGAGGGGGCCAGGAGGAGCGTGAGGAGGGTGACGGCCGTCGCCTGAGAGGCATCTCCAGGGAGTTGGGCTTTGGCGGCGCAACGGGCCGGGGCATTGCGGCGGGGGGGCTCGAGGGAATATCTAGATTACCTTTGCCGGCGTCTGTTGCCGTGTTTGTGCGCGTTGTAGGGCCAAGGAAGCACGGGAGAGCATCTTCTTGCTTGACGCAGACGTGCCCATGCGTGGGTGAAGGGTCACGGTGGCGTTGCGACGAGAAATGGAGACGAAAGTGAGGCCCTTGTATGGCCGTATTCAACATGTATCCACGAGCGACGTCTCGACACGTCGGATATCGAGCCCTCATGCACCACCACGACGCCTCAACCCGCCCGGCCTCACCAGAGCCCCCGTCCTCGGCCCTCCGAGGCAAAGTTGAGCACGACGGCGACGAGCAGGGCGGCGCAGAGGGCGCTGGGCCCCCACTTGTCGTAGTACCGCGCCGCCCTGCGCTCGCGGATGGACCTGCTGCGGTAGAGGTAGATGCCGACCGAGTAGCAGAGGCTCAGCACGGCGAGCAGGGTGAAGACGCCGGCCGTCCACAGGGACAGCGGCGTCGCGCGGGGGCCAAAGTTGAGCAGCGTCACGGCAATGGCGCCGATGTAGATGGAGTACTCGAGCTGTTTGTCAAGAGTCAGCGGCGCGGCCGAGCAGACATGTCCTTTTCTCCTACCCATCCTAAAAAGGTCCTCTCCGCCGCAAAGTAGACCTTGGGCTCGACGCGGACCGGCACGTAAATCTTCTTGCCCTTGGGCGCCCGGACCTTCTTTTGCTGCACGGGCCCCGATCCAAACAGCATCTCCTGCCGCTGGCTGCGGTCCATTGTCGTGCCGCGAGGGGCGGGCACCAGGTGCTTGACGACGCCGAGGGCGCCTTGGCCGAAGGCGTGCGCCTTGGCCGAGATGAGCGTCGAGTAGTAGTGCCAGCCGCCGATTCTCCTCGCCTCCGCCAGCGCATAGTTTTCGTCGTACTCGTCGTCCGAGTCGTAGATGGGAAAGTCGTCGTTGGGCGCCGGAGCGTCGGCCGTCTGGTCCTCGGCGTCGGCCGTCTGGTCCTCGGCTTCGGCCGCCAAGACCCGCAGCTCCTGTGCGCCCGGCTGTCTGTTCAGAGGGCCCGGGCGGTTCGGGCGCTCGTCTTCGTCGTCCGAGTCGAGGTCCTCCTCGTCGTCCGAGGTGGTTGCCGTCCCCGCGATGCCGGGCCTATGGATGCCAAAGTCGTGGGCAATGGGCTTCCGAATGTCCACGTCCATCTGCGGCATCCAAAAGGGGAGCAGGTTGATGCGTTCGGGGAACAGGCAGGCCGTGCCGTGGATGAACTTGGAGAACTTGGGCACCGCCTCGACCAGGTGCGACGATATCAGCTGGCGGACCCAGGCCGGAGGTTCCTGGCCCATCTGCGTCTGGAGCTTGACCTCGAGGACGGCGTAGGGGAAGCGCACGACGTCTTCGGGTGGCAGCTGCGAGAAGGGGTAGTCGATGCCGATATCCATGCGCCGCCAGTTATCGCCACTGCGGGTGCGGCCGTCGAGGTTATCCTCGCGGACCATTGTCAGCTCGGTATCCAAGGATATGCGCACGCGGGCGTCTGCCGGGAGCTGAAAGGCGGTCCGGTTGTAGAAGGAGCGGCAGACGGGCTTGTAGCCTTTCTTGATGACCGAGTACTGGATCTCCGACGCCAGCCTCTGGTCCTCGGCAATGGCCTTTTCCGACTTCTTGCCCTCTTTCCGCGCCTTTTCAAACATGGCGGCGGGGAGCAGCTCGCCTCGCATGTAGGCGTTGACGTTCTTCTCCTTGGTGGCGAAGCGAGCCTTGACGGACTTTTCGCCCGTCCAGTCCTCGCGATGGGTCTTGCGCTCGACGAAAATGGTCTCGTTCTGCATGCCGCCGTACCAGCGCAGTCGGATGGCCTCGGCGCCCTCCGTCTTCTTCAGGCGGCCCTCGTACAGGTCCCACGTGTCGGGGTTGTCGTAGTAGATGGAGGTGATGGCCGAGTCCTGCTGTTCGAACTCCTTGCTGGCGTTGAAGACGAGCACGGGCAGATGCTTGAGGATGACGAGCTTCAGCTCCGTCACGTTGTCAGGATGCACCCAGTACTTGGTGGTTTGGCGCACAAAGCTGGCCTGGGATCCGCCGGCTGCGCTGTCGCCCTTGACCGGGTTGCCGCGCGTCCGCACGAGGTCGTACAGCTTGGACAGCTTGATGACGGAGGCATCGTAGTTTTCCTTGTAAAAGGGCTTGGCCTTGAGCCGCGTGTCAAATGCCGGCCGAAGGTGCCAGCCCGTCATTTTCTAACGGGCAGAGTCAGTCTTGATGCTCTCTGGCGACGGCGACGGCAACGGCCACTCACGTCGTGCTTCTTGATGATCTTGTAAAAGCCCGTGTAGTTGAGCTGTACAAACTTGGCCAAGTCGTGGACGTCGGCGATGATGTCACTCAAGTCCTCCTCGAGCAGCTGAAACTCCTCCTCGCAGGGCCCGTCCTCGGCCAGGCCGCGTTCGTTGAGTCGGTTGACGACGTCGCGGACCTCGCGCTCGCTGACGGCGATGCGCCTCGAGATTTCCATGGCCTTGACCTGCTGCTTGGTGTGCACCTTTTCGAGCTCGTCCTCGAGCTTCCCCACGAAGCGCGTCTCGTCCTCCTCGGTCCATTCCTTGCCTTGGGCGGCGCGGGCCTTGGGCGGGCCCGTGGCGTTCTTGAGCTCCGACTTGAGGCCGTTGTAGTCAATGTAGTACCATTGATACTCGCGGATGACGCTCGACCGGAGCTGCTCGCCAAACTTCATGGCCGCGACGTCGGGCCGGGCCTGTTGTTGCCTCGGTCCGGCGTTGTACCTGCAGTGATCAGGTTGCGCGGTGGCCAGAGAAGTGCGAGTTGATGGAGGTAAAGACCTGAGCTGCGTTGAGAGGAGCGATGTGCGGCAGAAGAGGGGAGGGCCGAGGTTGAAGATTGTCGCAGGGACGGAAGGGAAGGCGCATATTAGCTAAGTGACCTAACTTTTAGTGACGAAGACACTAACTTTAAGTTCCCAACGGGTACTAGGGGGCCTCAAAGTCGGCATCCCTCCTTGCTCCGACTTTAATTCATCTTGTATTACCCATTTCAATGCATGAATACGGAGTACATTAGCTATGATTGCGCTGAAATTTGGGGATTGCAATTGGTATAGAAACAGGCATTCTGGTTTGATACTCAATTGTAAAGTCATTGTAAATCCTCTGATGCCACAACGGCACGCGTATGTTGACGTCATCTCTGCGTCGTGAGTGCTTCGACAACGAGCGGCTCGGAGACGTTCCTCCGATGTGAACCAACAGTCAGACATCCTGAGCCAATCACTTGCCATGTATGTACGATGATGAATTATGACCATCAATCGTCGTCGTGATTATGCAAATGCATGGCTGGTTCACCACTTGTCCCCTGACTTGTGCCACGATGAATTCTAATCCACGACAAATCGTGACATCAGTCAAGTTTGAGGTCCGCGCTTAAATACCGCCCTTGGCCGCTCCATGCCACTGAAGGACCGAATACCGAGAATCAACATCATCATTCTCGTCACGACCATGATGAGCATCAACTCCAACCAAACGGACCCGAGGCAGCACCCCCTGAGAGCAACGGCCATGGCCATCGGCAGTCAAGTGCAGGGCGAAAGACGAGCGCCCCGGATGAGTCACATGCAGGGCGCAAACGAAGGCCCGGCTGATGTCATTGCCAAAGTCTCGGGCGCGAGCGCCGGCGGTAAGCGGGAAGACGACGGCGAATACTTTACCAACAACGAGGGGATCCCGTTCCCAGATGCGTGAGCGACGTGCTGAAGAAGCGGCCTGCAACGGCTGACACCGCCACAGGGCTCACAGCAAGAATGTCGGTGGTTTGCCGCTCGCCAGCGATGTGTTTCTCTTCCAGTCAGTCAGTACCTTTTCTTAGTAAAGAAATTCGCCTTCAGGTTGTGGTTCTGGACGACATCTCTGACGCCCAAGCAGGAAGCAGCAGCACTTTAACCGATCCAAAGTGCTTGAGAGTACGGTTTCCCTTCCTCTTGAGCGCTATAAATGCTGACGAGCCGTCAGGGATGGTCCATCCTTGCGGATCCGGCGCGTTTGGATACTTTGAGTGCACCCAAGACGTCTCTGACCTGACTGTACGCCACCTTGATGCAGCAATCTCGACAATGGTCCAACTGACAATCTACACCCTAGAAAGCCGACTTTCTGAGCAAAGTAGGGGAGAAGACGCCCGTGTTTACGCGATTCTCCACCGTGACTTTGGGTCGGGAGTTCCCAGACGCGGCCCGCAATCCTCGCGGCTTCGCCATCAAATTCTACACCATGGAGGGCAACTACGATCTTGTCGGGCTTAATTTTGCAAGTCACCTTTTCCCGCCCTGGCATCTAGGAAATCCTAACGAGAGTAGCCCGTCTTTTTCTGCCGAGACCCTATCCAGGGACCCGACGTGATTCGCTCGCAGTACAGAAACCCGAGCAACTTCCTCCTTGACCATGACGCCCTGTTCGACCTTCTGGCCAACACTCCCGAGGCAAACCATGCCGGACTCATGTTCTTTAGCGACCACGGGACTCCGCGGGGTTGGCGTTTCAACCACGGCTACGGCTGCCACGCCTTCAAGTGGGTGAACAAGAAAGGAGAGTTTGTCTACATCAAGTACCACTTCATTGCCAACCATGGCCAGAAGCAATTTACGGAAGACGAAGCCGTCCAAATGTGCGGCGAGGACCCCGATTACTCGAAGCGAGATCTCTGGAGCGCCATCGAAAGGGGCGAAGAGATTATCTGGACCGCACACGTCCAGGTCATGGACCCTCAGCAGACGAACCCCGAGACGCTTGGATTCGACCCTTTTGACGTGACAAAAGTCTGGCCACGAAGCAAGTTTCCCATGCGAGAGTTTGGCAAGCTCGTCTTGAACAAGAATCCCGAAAACTTCCATCGTGACGTGGAACAAGCCGCCTTCTCACCTGGCTCCATGGTTCCCGGCATCGAGGACTCGCCCGACCCGTTGCTCCAGTTCCGCATGTTCTTCTACCGAGACGCCCAGTACCACAGAATCGGCGTCAACCTGCACCAGGTGCCGGTCAACTGCCCGTTCATGGCCAAGTCATACGCGTCCCTCAATTTTGACGGGCAGATGCGTGTCGACGCCAACCACGCGGGAAACAAGCAGTACGTCCCGAATAGCTTTGCACACAAGTTCCGGCCGGACGTGGCGGAAGCGCCGTACGGGGTTCAGGATTCCATCGCCAGCAGAAAGAGCCACTTTTGGCACGAGGGAAAGAAGAATGATTACGACCAGGCGAGGGAGCTCTGGTCGAGAGTCATGTCGGATCAGGAGAAGAAGAACACGTGCAAGAACACTGCCAAATGGCTGGGACGAGTTAGTTACTCGATGATCAAGGTCTGTTTTTCAAGCAAGCCGTGGATTACACCTTCATGCCACTGACTGCAGTACAACAGGTCAAGTATCTTGCACAGCTTCACAACATCGCTCCCGACTATGCGCAAGGAGTGTACACGCTCCTGCAAGAGCCGGGATTTGATCTCTCCGAGGTGGAACACCGGGCCGAAACGGCTCACGAGTGGTACAAGGAAAAGATGTTTCGTCCCGATGCTGAAGGGAAGCCTTCTGGTTACCCACCATCGGGGCCGGTATATCACTGAGTAGGAAGCCAATCATGACGGAGGCATCTTGTAGCATGACCACAGTCAATGCGAGGTGGTGCGAGTATGCGAATGGCGATAAAATGGGGCGTGGCACGGATATAGGCCGAGATGGTGAAAATTTTACATTTACTTCGTATGTATGTACGTACGAATACTCATTGCGGTATCATGGCTTATATAGATTTGTCATTGGGGTCCCTGCAATGTGGCGAGTGCTACTTCGTAAGTCATCGCCACAACCACAATCGCTAACCTCGGGGCTGGTTGACTGCAGGCGGAACTCGACATCTTGCCCCCATCAACTCGACATCTCGGGCGCGACATCTTGCTCAACTCGACGTCAATCGAGCCCGCCATCTCACCATGGTCTTCGACTACGAGTGCGGCACCTGCGGCGGGACCTTCCCGGCGGGCTGGAGGGCCCGCGACAACCACTGCAACTCGACCGGCCACTCGCGACCGTCGTTCGAGTGCGACGTGTGCGCGCGGTGGTTCGGCAGCCAGCTGGCTTGCAACCAGCACATGAGAGACACGGGTCACTGGCCGACGGTCGAGCAGTACGAGTGCGCGTGCTGCTACGACACGTGGCCGACCGAGGAGCGACGCACCGAGCACGAGCACCAGCACCACAGCTACTGCGCCGAGTGCAACCGAACCTTTCAAAGCTTCAACAACCTGACCATGGTACGACCCCCCCCCCCCCCCGGGCATGGTAGAAACCCCCCCGGCCGAGGCGGAAGCTGACTGCCGCGGCGACAGCACCTCCGGTCGCGCGTCCACAGGGGCCAGCAGATCGAGTGCCCCTTCTGCCAAAACGCCTTCGCCGCCGCCGCCGGACTGACCCATCACCTCGAGAGAGGGGCCTGCTCGGGCGCGCGGGACCTGAGCCGCGACGCCATGTATCGCCTCGTCCGCGGTAAGGATCCGTGCGGACTCATCTCCAAGAACCTCATCGGCTGGACCGGCTCCGCCCAATACGAGGCCTCCGACCGGGCGTGGAACGGCGCCGCTTACGAGTGCTACCTCTGCCATCGCGCCTTCAACCTGCTGGCCGGCCTCAACCAGCACCTCAACTCGCCGAAACGTGAGTCTCTCCCCCGGCCCCGAGGCGCGCCGTCTGCTGATGCCTGTCCGTCTGCTGATGGCTTGTCCGTCTGCTGATGCCTGTCCGTCTGCTGATGCCTGTCCGCACGCAGACCAGCAGGCGCTGTACCACTGCCCCAATCACAGTTGCGCAAAGGACTTTAGGAGCCTGGCCGCCGTCATCAACCACCTGGAGAGCGAGGCCTGCGGGTGCACGCGTTTCGAGACGGTGCAGCGCAAGATCGGGGACATGGTCAGCGGGAACCGCCTGATTACCTTTTGAGACGCCACGCCGTTGTTGGCGTATCGTCTGTCTTTTTGGCGGAGTCTTTGGGTATGACCATTTTACCCGTTGGGAACTTAGGGAGCTTCTACCCGTTGGAAACTTGGGGAGCTTCTTTTTTTCTCCTTGATGACGTTATATGATTTAAAGAGCAGTCCTTCCTGAGATGAACAAGCCGGCATTATCAAGTTGTCAATCGCAAAATGAGCACGGATCAGACAGAGGAAGGGTGGAGAATGCCACCTTCACCGACCAAATCACGTCATGTGACATGCTCAGAGGTAACGGGTCGGAAGGGCTACTTGTACCGTGCCCCCTTTAACCTGTAACATCTCTCTTCGAAGCGGTAGGTTGTTCCTTTCTCTTCTCTTCAGCAAGGTCGTCAAACGTATGGATGGGACTGTGCAGAGTCGGTGGAGCTGAGTCGCTGGACCGAATATTTTTTGAACCGGCAGAAAATCTACTCAAGCACCAAAAAGCCACTGGAAGAGCTTGGCATACCGCTGTCCACCGACGTCGCGTCTGCAATTCCTCAAAGAGCTTAGAGGCGATACTCGAGCTCCCCACAATGGCCATGGCGCCAATTGACGACTCCTTGCCCGCGCGCATCTCGCCCGATTGCCCGCAAGACACGCGCGACGTCCTCCACCACGCCTGGGCCCACGACGTCCCCGGCCTCAAGAAGCTCCTCGACGTGCGGGAGAGGGCCAGCGCCCAGGATCCCCAGACGGGAGAGACGCCCCTGCATGCCGCGGTGCGAGCGTGCGGTCCCGCCGCCGACGACGATGACGACGTAAGCGTGCAAGAGGCCGAGGAGGCCCTCCAGGAGCTCTTCTTCTCCGGCGCCATTTGGAACGACGTCGACTGCAACAACGAGACGCCGGGCTGCGTGGCCCGGCGCTTGGGCCGCGAGTCCCTCTATCGGCTGTGCGTCGACGCCGGCGTGCGTGCTGAGCTGCTCTTTGCCCTCTTGGGCGGCTACGAGGAGCTGTCGTCGGGCTCCGAGGTCGAGGACGAGGTCGAGGACGAGGAAAAGGCTCATGACGCCGTCGAGGACTCGGCAAAGGCTCATGACGCCGTCGAGGACTCGGAAAGGGCTCATGACGCCGTCGAGGACTCGCCAAAGGCTCATGACGCCGTCGAGGTGCAGCGCGACGCCATTGGCAAGCAGGCCCGGTTCGTCCCGCCCGACGCGGGAGAGAAGCCCATCACAAGCGACGACTATCTCAAGTCCGACTTGACCTACGACGCCGACAAGCTTCTCGACGAGGACCTCAACGGCGTCATGATGGCATGGGAGACGGACATTATGCGCCGCTCCGTCGCCGCCCTGATGCCCGACTCGCTGCCGGGCAAGCGCGTCCTCAACATCGGCTTCGGCATGGGCATCATCGACGGCGTCTTCGCCGACCTGCAGCCCGCCCGCCACCACATCATCGAGGCCCACCCCTCGGTCCTCGCGCACGTCTCCAAGCCCGAGTCCCGCTTCGGCCCGGGCTGGGAAGAGGGCGGCCCCCAGCCCGGCGCCTACAAAGTCCTCGCCGGCCGCTGGCAGGACGTGGTGCCCCGGCTCATCGAGCAGGGGGAGACGTACGACGCAATCTACTTTGACACCTTTGGCGAGGACTACTCGCTCCTGAAGCTCTTCTTCACCGAGTACATACCCGGCCTCCTGGACCACGAGGGCCGCTTCTCCTTCTTCAACGGCCTCGGGGCCGACCGGCGCATCTGCTACGACGTCTACGCAAAGGTGGTCGAGATGCACTGCGCCGATGCGGGCCTCGACGTCGAGTGGCAGGAGAGCGACGTCGACATGGCCGGCCTCGGCGAGGAGGGCAAGGGGCGGTGGGAGGGCGTGCGGCGACGATACTGGACGCTCGACAGTGAGTTTCTCCAGTGCAGAGCGGAATTCATGGCCGTGGCCTGACTTGTCTCGCAGAATATCGACTCCCAACCTGCACGTTTATGGGGTGAAAACAAAAGCAGGATTTGCAGTGACCAAGGTAACCAAGTTCCCAACGGGTACCAACAATTTCCCCTCGAACCTTGCTCTAAAAAGACTGTCAGTACTGCCGAACAAAAAGCCCGCCCCGGGCTTGCGAGGGCCGACGGACGACGCATCGAGACTCGGACGGACGACGCATCGAGACTCGGACGGACGACGCATCGAGACTCGGAAGGCCGACGTGCCAAGGAGCGTGGCTGCCGGGTACGCGTCGTTCTCTCGGGGCTTTTCTACAGGCGTGGCACCCTTTACGCTGGATACTTGGCCGAGCCGGCGCCGGAGACTGACCAAGGGAACATGAGAAACCTCGCTGCTCCGGCCGAGATGGCACTCATCCGTTGGTGTATTCGTAGGGAGGAATCGTATCCAACTACTAGAGTCAACACGACGTGACAATTGCAGTCTTCCCCTTCATGTTTCCCCCAATCGTATCCAACTAGAGTCAACACGACGCTACAATTGCAGTCTTCTCCTTCATGTTTCCCCCAGTAATCCAATGTCAGCTCTCCCGCGTCGTTTGTCCTCCCAATGGTCACACCGAGGACCGACGAAGCCAGCACCAGCTTGAAGGATGGGGGCCCGAGCGTGTCTGACATGTGGTTGAGGTTTGCGAACATGTTACAACCGACGGACCCAACGACGACCCCAAGCCAGGCAAGGCCATGTTCCTCTGAGAGGAGTGGCCACGAGCTCTTAGGTAGCCCTTTACGCACTTAAGAATTGGGAACTCCGTGCAGATAAGGCCGATGCAGAGGGTCGAAGAGGGTGTACCACGCGCACTTAAACGCGAAGTACACTCCCCTCTTGTCGACCCTCCACACTAGGATCCCGTATGATGCCGCGAGACTGCCGAGCGTGACGACCGTGAGAAGGCGGAGCAACTGCATTAAGACCATGCCTACTCCTAGGAAGGAGCCTAGGTCGATAACGACCATGACTAGTGGCGCACAGTTGTAGCTTGTCTAGGGGATGTGCAGCGGGAGCGGGTCCGAACTGGCCATCTCTTGAAGCCCTTCCAACGCTATGGCTTATAAGAGGAGGCGCGTGGTTCGCTTGCGCTCCGACGTGGGGATGTTTTTTAGAATGTCGTCGTACTCGACAGCCCAAGTACCAAGCGTCTCGGCGTCGTCATGCCACTTCTCAGGCGGTGACCTTGCGCGGAGAGCTTGGAGAACGAAGGCGAAGAAGACCTGCGCGACGGCCGTGCGATGGAGCCGTGTCTCGTCGTCGTCCATTACGTCTTGATTGGGCACAGACAATGGAAGGATCGTCTGGGATGTGGAGGAAGACGAATGCCTGTCCCGTGCATATATAGCCGTATTGTATGCCTTTGCCGATCATGTAGGAGAAGAGCTAGGTGACGACGGCAGCGGCGAGTCGCCTGGCCGTGAAGGCGAAGCCCTGACCATCCTTGTTGATGACATCACGCCCCGGCTGAATTTCCGACTCAAGGCCTGTGACGATATCGTCCACGCTTAGCTTGTGCGGTGCCTTGTATTCGATGGCCGAGCGCTGGGACTTCTTGGCCGTCCGAAGGGGCCATCGTCCTAAGCGCCCCGCGGGACCCGACGTTCAGAGATTCGATGGTTCGCTGAATCTGCAATGAAGTCCTGTATATGCAGTACTGGTCCGCTCGATTGCCCTTGCCCCTCGCTCTGCGACGGGATTTAGGAGCCAATGGCGGCTTCTGAGCAGACGACGTGCTTGGGCTATGAATTCCGCAAGCGTTTCCGGCCGATCTTGCCGGGGTATATCGTCTTTCACATCATCTTTCAGGCCCTCGTAAAAAACGGCGATTAAGGCATCGTCGTCCCACTCTGGCTTCGAGGTTTTGCCTGAAAGCGGCGGCGTAAGCCAAGGCGGACGTCTTTCGCCGAAGATACCGTAACTTATGCTCGGCGGCCCGTTTTTCGTCACCAACTCCGAAGGTTTGCTGCAAATTGGTTTCGAACGCTTCGTAGCTTCCGAATGTATTATCCGTAAGTTCTTCGCGATCTCTCTCCGCCGCCGCGGGTCCGGCACTACCTCTGCCAAGAGACATGTGCTTCCTGGGCTCGGATATGGGGTCGTTGGTGGTACCGAGATTCGTATGGCTCTCGAACGTCACGGTCCCCTGAAGGCCGAGACTACTTCGAAGCAGCGGAACCGTGTGTGCCCGGTCAACTAACTTCTGAACCGCGTTTTCGACAACGTCGCGCTCGAAAGCCCGGAGCCCCATTAAACAGCTAAACCCTCTAGTTGCCGGACCCTAGTAAATAGGTCCCTGAAGCTCGGCGAGTCCTAGGGAGCGGGATATAATGCAATAAGCATTATCCAGCCTCCTTAGAGACTCCCGAAGAGTGTAAATGGGCTTAAGCAACGATTCTTCCCCTCTCCAGTCTGGGGCACAACCTTGCGACGCTCGTTACAAGCGCTTCGGTATTCTGCGCGTCGTTTCTGGCGAACCGTTAGCTAAACGCCCACGAACAAGGGATTCAGAATACGCACTATCGACGACCGTCTCGCGCCCGCGATCCCCCACTCTTCACGATGTGCCGTCATGGCCGCCCCAAAAGCGGCGCACAATTGGTGATTAGCGCGATCTCGCGCTGTTCATCCTCGTTCCGGGTCTCCCATAGATCCATGATCTTTTCGCGTATAGTCGACAGATCCGCCATATCTCCCGTCATTATTGTCGGGATCTACATATCCTCGTTAGCGATTCTGTTCCGACTGAAGGGGAAATGGTCAACTTACCGGTTCGCACAAGTCACCTCTACCATTGCACTGCACGCAACGACTCGATCGAGCGTCCACCCAACGTATCCCATCTGATGTTTAGATGGAAATGCGGGCCGGGAAAACAAACAATCGTAAGGTCGTCCCAGATATCCTCTAGTCTCGTTGCAAAGTCGTCCCAGGGGACAATCCGTCGAGGGAAAATCCGGCCGGCTGGATTGGTAGTTTCGCTTTGCGTAGTTAATAGCGAGTTTGGGCGAATGGCAGGTCTCGAGATATTGTTAAGAGTCTGCGGCTGCGGTGATGAGGGTGCTCCGCGTAAAAATCCTCAAGCTGCTCGCGCACGCTGGCGGTGACCAGCGCACGTATCTCACCGGTGGAGCCGAGCTGCCAGGTGTTGAAAGGCAAAGGCGAGAGCAAAGAGAGGCGAAAAGGCATGTGTGTGTAGGTATGTATTGGTGGGGGAAGAAGCTTAGGTGTGCCCTTAAGTAGGCGTAGGCTGCTGACTAAGAGGGCTGCGTCAGGCAGATAGGGACTTGGAAACGGATTGCCGGGTGACTCAGCGATGGCGGGGTGGGCCAAGATGAAACACGTTTCCAGATTTTGAGGAATGGGTGGCCAAAAAATACAGACCATGAACATGAGATATCAGCTTGACGGGATCGACGTTGTTCAAGATACTATGGCCGTATGTGGCATAAGGTTTCATATATGTATTTCCTGTGGAAGAGGCCGCATTCGGACACAGCCCCACCACCACCAGGCCTTTGAAAGCGTCCCCGGCTTCCCTCCTGCTGCCCCTCCATCCGCCCCTCGACCTCCTTTGCTCTCTTGACTTCTTACGCAACCCCCCCCTGCTCTAGCAACTGAGCAACTGAGCGTCCATCAACCAACAGCGTCTGCGCCTCGTCTGCTCGTTGGTCCGTCGCTTCTGCCGGCTTCTCGATCCCCCCTGCACTCTCCGCCTCAGCAAACCCGCTCCTCCGAGACTCCGCTCCTCCCGCTCGAGCTTCCCAAAGCTACCCCCCCATCCTGCAAAAATGGTTGGCCTGGGACCTCGCCCGCCGCCCTCTAGGAAAGGTATGCGTCTCGCCCCTCCCGGGTCGGTGCTGCTTCGTCGCTCTCTGGTGCCAAGCGCGAGGCTCCTCATTTCACCTGGCATGGACCGTCGCTCTGTACTGCTCGCGACGTCTCCCGGACGCTCTTATTCATCCCCGCGCTTCATCAAGCTCATCCCCATGCCCCCCCCCTGGCCTGTGTCACTTGCGATCATTGCGCCGTGGGGGGAACCTGGCACCTGGTCAGAGGGACATGCATAGAACGTGACTGGACCTGAGCCACGATGAACATATGACCTGTCACGCTTCTCCGTACCACGAGCGGGCCAATCTTAAAGCCCTGACGTCTCCGCGTGAAACCCAGCTCTGCTTCCTTCCACCCGCCGAGGCAGCCATTGACCAGTCTAGAAAGCGAGCTGACAGACACAATCACCATGATAGGGTCCAAGACGGATATCCCAATGACCCTCGTCGAGGAGGTGCGGAGGCTGGAGGGACTCTTCGTCGTCGACAAGAAGAAGCTTAAGGAAATCACCGACCACTTCATGTCGGAGCTGGCCAAGGGTGCGTGGTGCCACCGAATACGGCTCGGGCGACGCTTTGCTGACAACCACGACAGGCTTGAGCGTCGAGGGCGGCAGTATCGTGAGCATAGAGTCCATGGACCCAGTGGCGATTCTTTCCCCACTGACCAAAATGCATAGCCCATGAACCCGACCTGGGTCATGTCCTTCCCCGACGGCCACGAGACGGGCACCTTTCTCGCCCTCGACATGGGAGGCACCAACCTGCGCGTGTGCCAAATCACCCTGACGGACCAAAAGTCTGAGTTCGACATCATCCAGTCCAAGTACCGCATGCCCGAGGAGCTCAAAACGGGCAAAAGCGACGAGCTCTGGGAGTATATTGCCGACTGCCTGCACCAGTTCATCGAGACGCACCACGGCGACTGCAACAAGATGGAGAAGCTGCCCCTCGGGTTCACGTTTTCCTACCCTGCCACCCAAGACTACATTGACGCGGGCGTGCTTCAACGATGGACCAAGGGCTTCGACATTGCCGGCGTCGAGGGCGAAAACATTGTGCCCATGTTCGAGGCTGCGCTGGCCAAGCGTGTGAGTCGAGCCCGCCGCCATCATCGCCATGAGAGGCTGGCTGCTGACCAAGACCTACTCAGGGCGTGCCCATCAAGCTGACGGCCTTGATCAATGACACGACGGGGACCATGATTGCCTCGGCATACACGGACACCAAGATGAAGATTGGCTGCATCTTTGGAACCGGCTGCAACGCCGCCTACATGGAGGACTGCGGCTCGATTCCCAAGCTCGCCGACATGAAACTGCCCGCCGACACGCCCATGGCCATCAACTGCGAGTGGGGTGCCTTTGACAACGAGCACAAGGTGCTGCCCCGGACCGACTACGACAAGATTATCGATCGCGACTCTCCCCGGCCGGGTCAGCAGGCATTCGAGAAGATGATTGCTGGTCTGTATCTGGGGGAGATTTTCCGACTGGTCATGGTGGACCTTTACGACAACCGAGACGCCAAGGTATTTGAGGGCCAGAACATTGACCTGTTGCGCAAGCCCTACGCCTTGGACTCGTCGTTTCTGTCGGCGATTGAAGAGTGAGATTCCCCAGCGGTCCAGACCCTCCTGATGAGCCCCCAACTCACAACCGCTGCACAGAGACCCCTTTGAGAACCTGCAGGAGACGCAAGACCTGTTCACAAACAAGCTCAACATTACTTGCAACCGCGGCGAGCTGGAACTCATGCGACGACTGGCCGAGCTCATCGGCACCCGCGCCGCCCGCCTCTCCGCCTGCGGTGTCGCCGCCATCTGCAGGAAAAAGGGCTACAAGTCCTGCCATGTCGGCGCCGACGGCTCCGTCTTCAACAAGTACCCGCACTTCAAGGCACGGGGAGCCCAGGCCCTCCGTGAAATCCTCGACTGGCCGGAAAAGACCAACCCCAACGAGGAGGATCCCGTCGAGATTCTTGCCGCCGAGGATGGCAGCGGTGTCGGAGCTGCCCTGATTGCCGCCCTGACTCTCAAGCGAGTCAATGCAGGAAACATGGCCGGCATCTTGCACCCCGAGAACTTCAAGTAGGGGATGGTCTTGTCGTCCAGGAGCATGTCGGGTAGAGGCATTCACATGTCTTGGGGTAGTACATGAGATAGAGAGACGGATACAGATGACAGGGAATGGCCTGGGTAAAAACGAAGTGTGCCTTGTACGGTCTTGACTTGGCCATCATGTGAACTTAGCTAGACCCTCTCTATATAACCGTTTGATTGCCTCTCAAGAACGAAGTACGAATACACTTGACTGTTTCTCTCTCGCAATAATAGTTGCCCGCGCGCGCGCCGGCGCACTGTAATAGGCGCCGTTTTAAACGGGGCGGGACTACGGATACTGGCTGCCGGAAGTGACTCAGTGCACACGTTACCTTTTTGCCCATCGTCCAGGAACGGGATAACCTACTGCCGTCTGGGCCAGCCCATCGGCTAGCCAATCATCAGCAATCGGGCCCGACCTTCAACCCCCCTGGCAGCTTCCGAATGGGCAACGTATGCCTTTCAGAGGCGCGTCAAGCTCCGAAAGACATCATTGCTGAACCCTCACAACGCCAGGCGCGTGCAATCCATGAGTGCCCTTTTCCGCCAATCGCCAGCATGAAGCCGTTGTCCCTCGCATCGGCTCTCCTGGGCCTGCTGGCCGCCTCGGTGGCCGCCTCTTCCCCATCGCAGCCCTCGTCGTCCAGAGTCTCCCTGCCCGCCGAGTTCAAGCCGCCCCAAGTCTTCAAAAACGCCAACCTTGTCCACGTCATCTCGCTCGAGAAGAACTACGTCAAGGAGCAGATCAACGTACTCGTCGAGAACGTTTCCAAGGGGCCCCAAGATGAATACTTTGTCCCCTTCACCGCAGACCAGATGGCCAGGGTCGGTGGCTTCGAGGTCAAGGATCGCAAGGACGCAGACGCCGGCCCCTTTCGCACAGAAGCCGTCGAATATGACCCGCATAGGTATACCTAGCCTCTCGGCAAACCTGTGCTTGGTTGTCCTTGAGCGTGCCCTAACGCTTTCACTGCAGGGACGTGCAGTACTATCGCATCCGACTGCCTGCCCCGCTCAAGCCCGGCGGCCAGCAGACGCTCGGCATTTCCTTCTACTACCTAAAGGCGTACAGCCCTCTGCCGGCTTCCATCAAGCAGGACGAGCAGCAGTTCCTCTCCTACAGCTTCTCCGCCTACGCGGCTTCGGCGTACCCCACCTCGAAACAAAAGACCGAGATCAAGGCGCCGAGCTCCGCCGTCCCCGACTATACAAAGATGCCCGCAAAGGGTGGCAAGGAGCAGCACCCCCAGAAGCAGGGCTCCAAGCTCACGTACGGGCCCTTTGATCAAGAGATTCCGGCCGGTGCCGTGTCGCCCGCCCAGGTCCGGTTCGAGTTTACCAAGCCCGTCACGCACGTGTCCAACCTCGACCGCGACATCGAGGTCAGCCACTGGGGTGGAAACGTTGCCTTTGAAGAGAGATATACCATGTACCACCGGGGCGCCAACCTGTCCACGCCCTTTAACCGGGTCAAGTGGGCGCAGTCGCAGTACTTCAGCCCCTCGTCCGTGGCCATCAAGGAGCTGCGCTTCCCGCTCCAGCCCGGAAGCGCCGACCCTTATTTTACCGACGTCATTGGGAACGTGTCTACTTCCAAGTTTAGGAGCGGCAAGCGCGAGGCACTGCTGGAGCTCAAGCCCCGGTATCCCATATTTGGCGGTTGGAAGTATCCGTTCACCATAGGCTGGAACTCGAATACCGCTCCTCTGCTGCGCAAGACGGCGTCGGGAGGCTACGTGCTCAAGGTCCCATTTATGGAGGGCCCGAGGCAGGCAGAGGGAGTCGAGTATGAGCATGTCAACATACGTGTTTTGCTGCCGGAAGGCGCCTCGTGAGTCCCTGAAACGGTCTAACCACTCGGCAACGATGACTGGCTGACAAGGGGGGACCCCCAAGCAGGAATGTCAAGGTCTACACCGGGGTGCCCGAGACGTCCATCAGCGAAATCTCGGTCGGCATCCACAAGACATATCTCGACACGATTGGGCGGACGGCCGTGACTGTCAAGGCGCGGAACCTGGTCGACGACTTCCGAGACCGCGACCTCGTCATCTCGTACGAGGCGTCGCTGTTTGACATGATGCGGAAACCGGCGCTTGTGTTTTCCAGCATGCTGGCCGTGCTTGCTGCGGCCTGGGCGTTGGGCAAGGTGGAGGTGGGCTTTTCCAAGAAATAGAGTGCAGTGAGGGAAACCAAGCCATCTCCGAAAGGGACAAGGCACAGCAAACGAATTGTACAATGTACCATCAGATGACGTTGCAGAAAATGAACGTTGTGAGCGCGGCGGTCGGCCTCGGAGACTATGGAGGAGCAGCCACGGCAGATCGATGACGTGCCACTGAATGCTGCAATGATCGCCGGGATGCCGGGCCACTGGGGCAAGCTCTGGGCTCGGTCAGCCTCGGATGAAAGCCGGCAGCTGAGCGTGGAATGATGGTGATGGCAGCGAATGGGGCGCGGCGCGTCAGCAGGGAGCGGAGGCGATAACGGGGCCTCGGATACAGCCTTGCGGGTGGGTGGTGATACTACCTACGAAGTACGAAGTACATATAATAAGCTGATGGGCTGCCGTTGGTCGAATCCTTCCATGATGCATCCATGCATGCCATTGCGCAGAGCATAACTATCTCCTTGGCCACAGGCAAAAGAACATGGCATCCAGATAGGCAAGGGGCGCGTATAAAGCCTGCCGTCGTCATCCGCTCGAGACTGCAGCCAATTAATTCCACACGGTTCGACCAGCCTGTTGCTCCAGCGAGAAGAACAACAAACGACGCTGCAGCTGATCACGACGCCATGTGTTTCTGGGGCGAGCCAAACACAAAGTACTACTACCACGAGGAGATTATACCGGCCAGGAGGTCGACTCACCACCACGGCCACGACCACCACCACGGCCACGACCACCACCACGACCATGGCCACTCGCCGCGGGTCAGCTACACGAGCGTGACGCGGCGGTCGCCCTACAGCACCCCGCGCGTCAGCGCCACCCACGTCCGACCGGCGGCCGTCGTGTACGAGCGCACGACGCAGACGCGACACTAGGCGGGCTCGGGGACGAGGTGTACATGCCTAGAGGCGGCGATGTTGACGGCAACGGGTCAATGTCTTGGGCGTTGGGGTTGGCTTCGATGATGGGGAGGATTGACAATCAAAAAGGAACATGGAAAGACTTGTGGCGTCACCATTAATACAAGGGCCAGCTTCCACAAACTGTTCATTCGGATAGAGGCCGAGGAGCGGGGAAGAGGCCGCGAGTGACGATATGACATCATGGCACGGCATTCCGGCATCCACCAGCAGCAAATCTACAGAGTTTCCAGTACCAGCCGAGCATGTATCTGGCCACCCACGGGTTGACTGGAGCTCTGCCTTCCTCAAAGGCCACCAGCATCCATCTTCTCCCTTCCCGCCTCTCCTCGACCGCCGAACTCACTCTCCCTCTCCCCACGGCAGGCATCCCTACCGCACTTACGCACCTACAGTCTACAGTATCCGTACCTACCTACATACTATTCGGCATCCTCACCTACCTGGTAGAGATACCAAGCGCTTCTCTTGCCGGCATCCGCTTCACCGGTATGTCACGCTCGACGCTCCCGAGGCCTTCACCTGCCTTGTCCGCGGCCAGGCTGACGGCTTTTCTCCTCGCAACTGCAGTCCCACCGAAGAGGACAAGGCAACGGCGACAAGGCAACGGCACCGGCAATTGCGCCTTCCCTTGATATCAGCATTTCAGCTGGTCTGCGCTCCGGCAGTTGACCCCTCGCCGCCATGTGAGTAAACCCTTGGGCGCAATACACGCAAAACACCTACCTTCTCCTCGCCGTCCGGTCCGTCTGCCTGCCCCTTCAGCTCGCGCGCCGCATCCACTGCCATGTCTCGATGCAGCGCAGACGACTCCTTTGCGCAGTTCATGTTCTGCCACCACCGCTACTCTCGGCCCGACGCCACCTCTAATTCGTCCTTTTTCTGCAGGAACCGCGCCCTCTCCATCCGCTCCGGCGGCAAGGCCAACAAGAGCTCCGCCACCGGCACCTCGGGCGGACGCACCGGCACCTCGGGCGGACGCACCGGCACCTCGGGCGGACGCACCGGCTTCTCCTTCAACTCGCTCCGCGGTACCGTCCAGCCGGAGCTGTCGCGCAAGCTGTTCCGCCTCATCAAGTCGGAAAACAATCTCATCACGGCTCACGAGACGGCCGGCCGTGAGCGCATCGCCATCGCCCAGCAGCTCTCCGACTGGGGCGAGCAGACGGGAGATGACGGAGTCAACGACGTCTCGGACAAGGTTGGCGTCATCCTGAGCGAGATGGGCGAGCAAGAGGACTCGTACGCGCACGCCCTCGACGAGTCCCGCGGCCGCCTCAAGTCGATTCGCAACACAGAAAAGAGCGTCCAGCCGAGCCGCGACGGCAAGGTCAAGATTACCGACGAGATCGCCAAGCTCAAGAGCAAGGAGCCCGAGAGCACCAAGCTGGTCGTCCTGGAGCAGGAGCTTGTTAGGGCCGAGGCTGAGAACCTGGTGGCCGAGGCGCAACTGACCAATGTCGTATGTCGCATCCGTCAATCTCCCCCGCCCAAGACGAGGCCTGCTGACTCGGTTTGCCCGACAGACGCGCCAGAAGCTCAAGGAAGCGTACGAGGTCGAGTTTGCCGCCACCATCGAGCGGGCCGAGAAGCAAATCATCCTCGCCAGGCACGGCCGCCGGCTCTTGGCCCTCCTCGACGACACTCCAGTCGTGCCAGGCGATGACCGGCAACCATATGCGCGTGGGCAGCAAGCCCGCCAGATTCTCAATGACTGCGAAGACGACCTCCGAGAGTGGCAACCCGACCAAGAAGCCTACCTGGACGCGGCCGAGAGCCCATCATCTTTCAAAGGCAAAGACAAGGAGGTGCTGTCGGTACCCGGCAACACGGGCGCCAGGGCTCATGAGGACTTGGCGGGCGCCGACGGGCTGAGGGCGGCCGAGATCGGAGCATGACGCCATCACATTGGCAATGGGCGGCGGGGTGGATGAGTCTTGTGTCGCCGAGTCTGCCGGCTCGGCTGCTTCTTGTGCCATGGTATGGGCGGAACACGCGCCATTTGGCTTGTCTGGGTGAAACTGTGTTCCTTTTCCTCGTTAGATATATTTGCGTCTTCGTACAGCATCTTTTCTGGGGGTCTCATGAGCTAGTGGTGCGTTTGCGGACTGCGGCTTCGTCACGAGCCGGCTGGCTGGAGAAATAAACACGGTTGCCAAAGGGATTGAACTGTTTGCCACGATAGTACTTCGTACCGAGGCACGATTCATCAATGGGGCGATGTTACCCTGGATGTCGCTGCAGTTTGCTCGCCGCATGTTTGCTTCTGATAGGCGACTTGTCGGTTCCGAGGCCCCACCTCGACTGCCGTGCTCTTCAGTGGCTTCCAGTGGGGGAGAGCACTGAGAAGCAGCCCCAAAGCAAACTGGAAGCCAGTCCACGCCGTCCACGGCATCACGGTCTCTCCTGTCTTGAGCAGTGTCTATCCCTCACGAGTCCTTGTTGAGTGGCACTGGACCTTGCCGGCAAAGCAAGCATTGGAAGATATAACCATCTTTGGAAGTTCTTCCCCGTCACTGGCTGCGGCAGGTCTCGAGTTTTCTGGGAGCAACCTCTCTGCCGCTCCCTTTTTTTCCCAACGCTTCCGCCTGCCTCGTCACAGTTTTCCATGCTCCTCCGACGGGCCAATCACCGCCGTCTCCTCTCGCCCTTTGCACCCGCTGCCACTGGCGGCTACAGGCAGCAGCAGCAGTCGTACTCGTACGGCAGCAGCACAGCTCGTATGGGTCCAGTTGCCCCGCCCCCTCCATGCTCTTCCTCCCACCAACGCGACGGCAACTTCTCCTCTTCTTTCTTTGCTGCCTCCCCCTCCTCCCAGCGGACTGCGCAAATTGCTCGCCATCTTTCAACCTCGGCTTCGCCAGACCCGACGCCCTCTCAATTGCCCTCGGCGTCCACCGTCAGCTCTTGTTCTGCACCTCCGCCGCCCGCGCCCAACATGGCCTCGTCCTACTCGCTCCGCAAGGTGGGCGCGCTCAACACGCTCGAGCATCGCGTCTACATCGAAAAGGACGGCCAGCCCATCTCTCCGTTCCATGACATCCCTCTCTATGCCAACCAGGAGCAGGGCATCCTCAACATGATTGTCGAGATCCCCCGATGGACCAATGGGAAGCTTGAGGTAGCCTCCCCTCTTCCGACCGCCAATTCCCCCATTCATCCCAACAGCCAAGGCAAACACAGCTTTGCCTTTGGTTCCCCCCCTTTTCCAGTTCCAGGCAGGACTCGCTCCACCTGCGCGCCAATCCACACCCCAATCGCCGTTTCGTCTCCGCCAAGGCGCCATCATAGAGCTCGCTGACAGCCGCCAACTCTGGCAACCAGATCTCCAAGGAGGAGCTTCTCAACCCCATCAAGCAGGACATCAAGAATGGCAAGCTTCGTTTTGTCCGCAACTGCTTCCCCCACAAGGGCTATCTCTGGAACTATGGTGCTTTCCCCCAGGTACAGTCTCCCCAGAACGCGCCCATGTCCTGATGCATCTTCGCTGACCGCGTCGCACCGCCTCTGCCCCCAATCAGACCTGGGAGGACCCCAACGTCGTCCACCCCGAGACCAAGGCCAAGGGTGACAACGACCCTCTCGACGTCTGCGAGATTGGAGAGCTGGTTGGCTACACCGGCCAGGTCAAGCAAGTCAAGGTCCTCGGTGTCATGGCCCTTCTCGACGAGGAGGAGACGGACTGGAAGGTGGTTGTTATTGACATCAACGACCCCCACGCCGACAAACTCAACGATATTGAGGATGTTGAGCGCCACCTTCCCGGCTTGCTTCGGGCCACCAACGAGTGGTTCCGGATTTACAAGATCCCCGATGGCAAGCCCGAGAACCATTTTGCGTTTACCGGCGAGTGCAAGAACAGGAGGTGCGTGTCTGGCACCCAACCTTGCAATGTCGTGACCGTTTGCTCACGTTTTCCTTTTTAGCTACGCCATGGACATTGTCCGCGAGTGCGCCGAGGCTTGGGAGCGCCTCATCACCGGCAAGACGCAGCCCGGCGGAATCTCCATGTGAGTCTTGGCCCTCTTGGTATACCTATCGCGACCACCATCTGACACGTCTCTAGCGCCAACATGACTGTTGCCCACTCGACGAGCCTGCAGGACCGCTCCAAGCTCCCTCCTCTACCTCCCCATGAGGATGTCCCGCCCGAGAAGATTGACAGCTCCATCGACAAATGGTTCTTCATTAGCGGCGCCTCCGCTTAAATTCGAACCGAAGTGGGTGAGTCGGGAGGATTCGGTGGGCAGGCCGTTTCTTGTGCCCTGCCTATATGATATGCAGAAAGTTGGCTGCTTTGTTAAATATAGCATCGTACATGCCTATACCGCCTGCGCCTTTTGTGCAAATTCACTCCATGAAACGTCGTATGTGCATGAATCGAGCCCAGGCACGGGTTATTGTGACAATTGTGACATGATTAGTCTGAAAGGTCCGCCGCCTTTTGCAGTTGGCGTGAATGTCGCTCGACTTCCTCGACGACGTCCTTGATGTTGAACTTGCCGCAGTTGAGGTTGAGCTCATTGCCGTCCTCTACTGCGGGTTAGCGAGCTGTCCGGCACGGCGTCGGTGGTGGCGTGCGAGACACACTGAACTTGACCCTCAGAGAACTGGGCTCTGGGTTGTTTCGAGGGAGCAGCTTTGTGTTGACGGTTGTGCCGTTGGTCCGGATGTTTGGGGGTAGGTAGGTGAGGAAGAGGCGCGCGGGTTTGGCGCAGGCCGAAAAGGGGTTGAACTTGACCGAGACCTCGGTAATGAACTTTGTAATCATCCTTGGTGGCTCGAGCACGGCTCGCAAAAGTTTGGTCGGCTTGAGGTTTGTTGAAGCTCTCAGGTAAGTTCGGGGTTCTGCTGCTAGCCCTCGAAAGATGCATGTCACGTGGCCGTGCCTGGCAAAACATTACTTTTGAGCCACACGCCTCGACAAGTACATACAAGTACTCGGTACCTCGGCACGAATGCCTACAAATGAACTTCGCGGCGCGAAAACCCTTTGCCTTTCTTTTTGCCTCCTGCAAGCACCTACCTCTGAACAACGCCGCGCTTCCATGCTTCCACACGGAGACGTCCTGCGGGACGTCTCTCACCTCAGACGCCCTGCACAAGGGTCGTTCTGTCGTGTCTTGTTCGCATGCGAGAAATTCGGAGTATCTCTTCACCGCACCCCACGGCCACCTCCTTCGGGGGGGAAACCGTGTGGGCACCGCAGTCGCTCTGCCTTTCGAGGCGGAGAGGACGGGTCTGCCCGTGAGGGCCTGGCGTCACCCCGACGCCTGCAACTTGGCATCAGAAATTTCAGGGCCCTCCGCCTCAGCGGGGGGATACACCCTCTGGGAAGCCATTGCGGAGATTGTGTATTGACACTTGAGTGCGATGCGTGGCGTGGCGGAAGCCATGATTCGATTCCGATTATTCTGTTCGGAGGTGGGTGCTTCACCTCTTTTTTCCTCCCAGGTGAGTGCCTTCTCTTGCGCGCAGCGACGAGCAAAGGATACTGCTAACGGGCGGGGGTGGATGACGGGAAGAGCTGGGGGGGATGGGGGATGGGGCTTCTGGATGGAGGGGAGGGGACGGTGAAGACTTCTTTTTTTGCGAGGATGCTGGAGATGGGGTTGCTGCCTGGGTTGCATAGGGATTTGATTGCTGGGGAGGGCGTGCAGCTGAGCTTGTAACTGTCTTCTTCACTCTTGCTCCCGCCCTTGAGGTCTGAGCCGTTGTCTGTAATTGTTTGTCGAAGCGCGCCGTGGCATCGGGGTTTTTTTAACCAAATGAGGCAGGCAAGAGCTGACTCTGCCATCCTCCAGGAATCTTCTCCCCTGATGGAGTCGCTTCTTACCGCCGCTCCGTAGAGAAGAGCTTTGGAAAGGAGCACTCGAAGCCTTGAGCGACGACGAACGGCACAATTCAGCATCCTCGACAGACAAGCTCGGGGCCCTAAACGAGGTGCTGGCCGCCGCAGACAAGAAGAATAGGCAGGCCTGGAGAAGCCGCTGGAAGTTTACCCGTCACGGCAAGACCTACATTGTCAGGGCCCCTCAAGATACGTGCCTTGCGTACGAAGTATGTACATTCTTTGCACCCTGTCCGCATCCGTTTCCCCAGCTTCCTCCGTTCCTCCAACGGAAGGGCTGCAGAGCAACACTCGTGTCTTGCAACGCAGCCCCCCCATCGATGGAAGCACCACCACTGTCTTCATCAGCAACGACGAGGTTCACGCACGTTTTCGTCGTAGACCAGAACTGTGGCTTGAACTCCAAAGGAGGGGATAAGACTCGGCAGGTCTATCGGTTCGCGTGCGGCACCGACAGCATCACCATGAACGGACACGACTGCGCAAGACGGTGAGCATGAGAGACTTGCGACCTCGGCCGCGACAGGCGTCGGAGGACTGCAGCTCCGTGACCTTGCCCGGGGGTCTTCGGAGACGCCACGTCCATCAGCAAGCGAGCAAGTCTGAGTTCGTGCCTGGTTCCAAGCTAATGGCGAGGGATTTCCTCAAGTTTCTGACCTTGTACGGGCACTTTGCTGGCCAAGACGAGCATGACGAGGAAGACAGCAGTGGATGATGAAGACCCGAGAAATCATAAATATAGCAATAGTAGATGTTTCAATATTTGATTGAAACCTCTTGTCTTTCTGCACAGTCTCGATACTTGTCGCAGTTGTCGTCAACCTCTTTAAGCAATTCTGTTGCCGACCCGCTAAGTCGATAACCTCGATAAGCAACTTGCTTTCTGGCCAAGTTGGTCACGTCACCACATTCCACAGCTCCTCTCCCCAAACCCAGCGCGCGCACAACTCACCACGCTGACACGTCCCATCCGTCGCATCGCATCATGTCGCTGCAGGGCCTGCAGGAGCGCCTGACGGCTCTGCAAGAAACCACGACGCAGCTGCGAGACCTGATTGATCGTCTCTCCAACCTCAAGTTCCAGCCAGGCTCGGTTCCGCTCGACACGGAGGAAGAGAGCAGCCCGAGCGGAGAGCTCAGTGCAGAGATTGGGCATATGCTGCGGAATGGCCTGGAGGAGCAGGAGCTGCTGCAGGAAGAGGCCAAGTTTGCCAGGCCAGAGGGGCACGACAAGGCAAGGCTGGAGGATGGCATCGAGAGGCTGGCAAGTCAGCTCGCCAGGTAGCCACGCCCTGTTGCCTTCTCAGCCGGCCTGGATATCGTGCTTACACGGACTCTACATGACAGTCACCGAGCAGCCTTTCGAAAAGCGCGACTTGCGGCGAAGAGGAGCCTCGAGCAGGCGCAGCGACAGGAGCGAGATATCCTGGTCCGAACGCTCTCCATGCCCGTGTCCGAGTGCGAGTCGCCCGCCTCGGCCAACGGCGAGGCTCCCGCGCCCATTATCCGCCGCACTCCACGACACACGCTGCAGCAGTCGAGCCTGTCGCCGGAGGACCGCCAGACGGTCGGCGCCAGCGGCAACGTCACGACCGCCCTGCGACAGACGCACGAACTCATGGCGGCGGAGCTGTCGCGCAGCGAGTTTGCGCACCAGACGCTGACGGAGTCGTCGGCTGCGCTCAAGCAGCTCAACGAATCGTACTCGTCGCTCGACTCGATGCTTGCCAGCTCGCGCCACCTGCTCGGCACGCTGCTGCGGTCGCAGAAGAGCGACACGTGGTACCTGCAGACGGCCCTCTACATGCTCCTGACCACGGCGGCCTGGCTAGTCTTTCGGCGCATTCTCTACGGGCCCCTGTGGTGGCTCGTGTGGCTCCCGATTCGCATCCTCTTTGGCGTCGGTACGAAGGCGGGCGGCGTCATGCTGCGGGGCCGCGGCGGCGAGGGTGCCTGGGAGTCGGGCAAGGCGCCCATGAGCGGGCAGGAGAGCAGGATTCCCGTCGACGGCTTGCCCGACGATGATTTGCCCATCGTCCAGGTGAGATATGAGATGAAGAATTCGGACGAGGTTGACTTGGAGGCCGTGATGGAAAAGGTGCGCGAAATGGTGCATGTCGTGGAATCGGCAGAGGGTGGGTCTGGTTGGACTGAGCACAAGAAGGAGGATCCAACCAAAGAGCACGACAGTACGCATCCAACCGAGCAACACGAGAATACGAAGAAGCCGGCGTGGGAGGAGACCGAGGGCGTTGGGAACCAAGCTTACGCAAGAGACGAGCTTTGAAGGGGCAGCCTAGAGAAAGGACATGTGCTTGCCGCGCAAACAGTTCCGCGTTCCCCTTCTGTCATGGGCCGGGTGATGATGGAGTGTGAGCCTCATTGCGTGGCAACCTCTCTTTCTAGATGTTGGGTCGGTCCGTCGAGGTCTCGGCTTGTCCGAGGGCAACTAGGCTGTGTCTCTACGGCCGGTCTGGGCCGATGCGGGCAATGTCGCTGATCCAGGGAATGCCGAGCTTTGCCATCTCGACAGCTAGCTGGAAGAGATAGTCGAGGCTTGGGAGGCTGCGTCAGCGCCACGTCCGATTCACCAGGCCCCCTTCTTGCCCTGCACATTGGCGCCGTCTGCTCACCTCTCGCACTGCGTCTTGGCCTTGTGGACATTGTCGCCCCAGACATAGACGCCATGTCTGCGGACAAGGACGGCGTAGGCGTCGGGGAACCTGTCCATGGCGGCCTCGAGGAACTCGGTCAGGTCCTCCTCGTGGGGGGTGTTTTCGATGACGGGGATGCGCAGGGTGTCGTGGAAGCCGAGGTTTCCGGCGGGCTTGGCGGCGGCGGCGGCGGCGCGGGGAAAGGCCTTGATCTGCTCAATGTTGTTGATCTCAAAGACGTCGGGGCGGCGGGCGTTGGCCTCGAGCAGCATGGTGACGAGGACGGCCCAGTGGGAGTGGGTGTGGATGCAGCAGCCGGCGCGGCGGCGGGTGAAGGCGGCGAGGAAGAGGGGGGTGCACTGCGAGGGCTTGTGGCAGGGCGGCGAGCGGAGATAGATGCGCTGCTGCTGCTGCTGTTGTTGTTCCGAGGACGGGGGGCCGTCTTGGGCGGAGAGGGAGAGGACGTATATGTCGGTGTTTTTCATGAGTTCCTTTTGGACGCCTGACGGGGCGATGTAGACGAGGTCGCTGGTCCGTGTTAGGCCGTCAAGTCGACCACGGTCACGACACGAGGGGGCGATGAAGCAAGCCGGTATGCACATGACAAGAGACTCAAAGAGACTCACCCGTCTCTGATGGAGCAGCCGCCGCCGGTGCCAGTGACCCAGCCCAGGGTCCAGAACTTTGCGCAGAGCGAGGGGATGAGGTTGGCGGGATGGTCCGGGTCGCGCGAGGTGACTAGCCCGTCGGCGGCAGCCGGGTCGGAGGCGGGGCGGCGCTTGTCGTCGGGCTCGACTGGTCCGGCGGACGAGGCCATGGCGGCGGGCGGGCGGACGGGCGGACGGGACGCGGGGGAGAGGGAGGTTGGCGTCTGTTTCCGGGTGAGAGGTCAAGTGTCTCGCAATAAAAGCAAAGATGATGTACAAAGTGCCGTGGCGGGAAAGTGAGACTGCTGATGAGGTCGAGGGGAGAGGTCCGGTGGGTGGTTGATGATACTAGACAGGTGCTGCGCCTCGGTGAGTGGGCGAAGAAATCACACACCGTCGGTGTGGGACGGTAAGCGAGTTGGTAGGGTTGGGGTGCGGGGCCGGGCCGGGGTGCGGGGTGGTGTCCTCCGCCGGCGGCAAAGGTCATCAAGTCCAGAGTTTGGTCGACACTCCACGGAACAGGTTCACGGAGAACGGATAGGCATGTATGTATGTATACATACTCGTACATACGAATAGTATGTATGTATGTATGTACGGAGTACATACTTCGTACGAGTTCCGGATACGGTAACGGACAACCGGTGCGGACAAACGACAAACGCATTTTCGTGGCAAGCCACGTGGGGCCCGAGTGTTGGTGCGAAAAGGGGGAGGGAAAAGAGGTGATGAGATGGGCCACCCTAGCCGGACTGTGTCTTGTACATACCCTAACCGGACTGTGTTTAGTCCCCTTTTGGCCCCAGGACCAGACCGTCAGCCAATGGACGGCAGGGACTTCAATTTCCCCATAAATTCACAATGTATTCTACGTACCTCACGTCGTCCATACGACCAGCAGGGCCAAGGGCGCCAACAAGGGCTCCAAGACCATCACAGCGAGGAAGAAGGCGCGCCCGCGGAGCTACAGCAGTTGCGGACTCAATAAGGGAAATGATGGTTGAGGTGCTATAACAGCAGCTTGGGCTGCCTGCCGCGACGCCCTCACAACAGCAGCTTAGGCTGCCGGCATAGCAGCAGCAGCTTGGGCTGCCGCAACAACAGCAGCAGCTTGGGCTGCCGCAACAACAGCAGCAGCAGCTTTAGCAGCAGCTTGGGCAGCCGGCCGCGAGACCTTGTTCTTTCCTTCAGCCGCTACCTCAGGCACCCGCCTCTACGTCGTTTGCTCGGATCCCGACCACGCAGCCAAATCGTGTAGGCGGCGAAGCACAAGGTCAACCTAATGGAGTGCCGCCACTACAGTGGCAGGGCCAGGTTCCAGGAGCGGGAGCGGGAGCTACAATACCGTAAGAGAAGCCTTATTTCGCGCCTTTCTAGCTATTCTGATATCTTCAATTGATGCACATTCGTTTAAGAAACGCTGGGCTGCGCTGGCCGCTAGGCCAGTCTGCCCGATCTAGGAGTACATTAGTCTTGCCGTTGCGCTCGGCAAAATTCATGTACCCTATGTTCCTGCAGCCTGCCCCTTAGTCCTGCCGAATCGGGACTAAACACAGTCCGGTTAGGGTACAAGACACAGTCCGGCTAGGGTGGCCGGATGAGATGGCGGGCGTGGGGGCCAGGCAGGTTGGCGCTCGGTGTTGCCGCCCCGGGTGCTCTAGAGGCTCTAGAGGATAAATAATGCAACGGGGCGTGTGGAGGGCGCGTCGGGACGGAAACGGGCGACGGCACGGCATGGGCGACGGCATGGGCGACGGCATGGGGCGGGCTGCAGGTCAGGAGTAGGTGCAGTAGGTGCAGTGCTGTGTGCTGTAGGTGCTGTGCTGTGCGTGCGCTAGGTTGCTGTGCTGTGCTTGCTGTGCTGCCGTGTTGTAGGTGAGCGTACAACTTCGTAGGCGCTGTGGCCTGTATCCGTAGGGAGCGCCAGTCAGCTTCCCCCCGAATGGAAGAAGCCACTTGGGCCGTGCATCTCGGGCAGTTTATTAGATTGCTTCCCCTGAGACACTGCACTGGTGTTTCTGCGAAAAAGAAAAAAGAAAAAAAAGAAAAGCACAGCGAGCGCCTGCATGTTAAGTATGTATGTACGAGTTACCTACGAATAGGTATATCTATGGCCAAGGAAAGGGTTTTCGCCTTAATTACGGTAACAGGGGGCGAATTTCCAAGGTTCGGGTCGCACAACAACGTGCACCCCATGTTTGGCGTAGTAACTAGGTAGCGGGTGCGGCCCAGAACATCTATGGGCATTACCTACAGTTTATAAGGTATCTAGCACAAGGGCTGCTGGTGCTGAAAGCTGAGCAGTTGCAACGGCAGCTGCTCGGACGCGTCGCGTTGTCGTGACGGAGGACTGGAGAATCTAGACGAAGAGATACGGATACTGGACCTTGCAAATACACTAGGTAGGTAGTATGTATAACAAGGTCACGATCTGGGCACTTTGTTGTTCGCTGGACCGGGGGGGGGGGGGGGATCCACTGGTCGGTTGGAAGCCACGGAGAGAGTGAGAGAAAATCATGGTCTGGCCATGTCACATGGCGTGGATGGAGGGTGAGTGAGGGCAGCCCGAGAAGCCAAGCAAGCCAAAGCATCTCGTATTTGCTCTCCCACCCGAAAGGCGAAGGCGCTGGATCATCGATCGGTTGAGCAGCAGCAGTCTTGGCGGCACATCGGGGGGCGTTTGGGAGGCGAAGAATGTAAATCACGGCTGCAGACGGTGCACGACTCACTGTATCCGTATGTACATCAACAAAAACAACGACGTAAATAATAAGAGAGAATAATCCCCCGCGATTGCGTCCTTCAAGCCGAGACAAGCATCTACCTAATGGGAGAGCCATGTTTCAGTCACTGGGGGGAGAAAAGGGGGGCGAGAAAGAAGGAGATTGTTCCCAGCAGCAAAACAATTGAGGAGCATAATACAGTACCTACAGAGTAACACGTACATATGTACGAAGTACGTATGTACGAATACAGAGTATACATACGAATACATACATACATACACATGCGCACATGCATGATCCCCAAGACAGAAATCATGGGATTGGCCCTCTGTAAACTCCCTTGCAGGGTTCCCATTGTCGGGGAGCCCATTTGCCCGGCCGGGCTTCAAGGTAGTAGTAGTAATAGTAGTATGTACATACCGCCTTGGACGGCACATCGGATAGTAGGTAGGTACTGCCCGGTGCCTGCTAGTTGCCCACCAGTAAGACCGCCTGAAGATGGGTGTTAATCTCGCCTCTCTGCCCCCAATCTCTCTGCAATTCAAACTCCAACTTGCCGTGAGAGAGAGGCAGCGATGGCATGCCAGCCGCCGAGCACTCTCGCTACTAGTACTACCGCCAACACTGACCGCTGAAGGACCGATTTCTGAGTTCCTGGGGCCTTGCACACCGGAGCGGGCGGCGGCCGACAAACAAGAACTCGTTGCCCCGGCGCCGGCCCCCGTTTGGCTTTGCCTTGGGCATGGCGAGTCCCCTAAGCAAGTGCTCATCGTAGGTACTGTACTGTATGTACTGTCTAGGTACTCCTAGCCCACATGCCTGTAGGGATACCTTGCCGAAAGCCGGGCGCTGATCAGCTGTCGGCCCCTCACGCCCCCTCCATTGCTGCTTGCTTGTTCACGCCAAGCATCAGCCAGCCTGCCACCCCCCCCCGGGAGTGCTCCAAGTTGATAAAGGGCCTCGACCTGCTCGCGTCTCGTTCCCCCCCTTCTCTCCTCTCTTCTTCCCTCTTCATCCCAACCTTCTTTGTCGTTGTGTCCACTCGCTTCTTTTTTCTCTCCAACCCCGACGCTCGCTTACACCGCCATACTGTAATAACCCTTTCACCTTTACCCTTTCACCCCTAAACAACCACCCCCAAAAACACCGTCAACATGCGTTTTACCGCCCTCATCCTCGCCGGCGCCGTTGCCGTTGCCAACGCCCAGACCTCCGTTTCGGCTCCCTCGTCAGAGTCCGCTCCCTCTTCCGAAGCCGCCACGCCCACGGCCGCTGCCACCGCACCCATGACCACTGCCGAGAAGTGCCTCAATGCCTGTGCCGACGGGGACGTCACCTGCAAGTCGCACTGCATCACTGTGTGTAGTCTCTCGACTCCTGCCACCATGACTCCTGGCTAACCTCGTCCGCCCAGGTCCCCTCTCCCGACAACAGCCAGGTCAACGCCACCACCAACTGCGTTGCCGCCTGCCCCCAGGGTGACGGCACCAAGGAGCAGACTGAGCTCTACGCTTCGTGCCAGAACAAGTGCATCAACGACCACTACTTCAACGCGTCCGCCGGCACCCCCAAGGCCACTGGCGGCGCCGTCGGTGGCGGAAGCGGCAGCCCTAGCAGCGCCGCTTCTCCCTCGAGCGAAGTCGTCGCTGCCAAGTCCACGAATGGCGGCAGCCCCTCCGCCACTGACGGCGCCGACTCGTCGGCCACCGACTCAGGCGACAGCTCTGCCACTGCTACCAGCGGATCTTCTGCCACCTCGACCTCCCGCTCGGGCACCCGCAATGGCGCTTCCTCTTCGTCGTCTTCCTCTTCTGCTCTTGCCCCGGCTGCCACCGCTGCCCCCGCCGCCATCCTGGGTCTTGCCCTCGCCGTTCTCGCTCTGTAATGCCTTCAGGACTCACTCTTGTTCACTGTCCCGGGCCAATGCCGCGTTTAGGGCGCCATGATGCGATGTTGTATATTTCTCTTACATGACGACTTTTGAAAACACGTGTAATTCGGCGGGGGATTGGCAGGGACGCTGGATAGAGTCTGACTGAATGAGGAAAAAAACAAATCAAAACTTTCCGTTCATGCCACATGAGCCGAATCTGCACCGTGACCGTTTGTTCGTTGACGCGAACACGATATTACATGCCAGGGTCCGAGACATTACGAGACACCAGGGACAGGGGACTCGACTCCAACTCACATGACTCTCACTACGAAGTAAGGGTCGCCTGATCGGCAATGTTCTGTAGAGGATAAACAGCGTATTCGTATCCGTAACAAGAAATCAATCGCCGAAACATGGTGGTAGCACGACTCGAACAATTGGCCGGACCGTACCGCGCGCCGCTAACGCCCTCCGAGTCACAGTGCACGATAAATTTTCAGGACCCACATCCGTAGTACGAGCGGCAATAGGTGCCGCGGCACGGTACGGATACCTAATCCTGTGACACAGTATGTATACTGTTTGAGCCCTAGATATTCAACTCGACTTCTTCACTCCAACATATTCGTACAACACGAATGGACAAAGCCACCCCTACTTATTTCTTCTTGCCCGTCAAGGCGTCGAGCGCACCGCCCAGGCCGAGAGAACCCAGAATCTTGTTGAGTCCCAGGCCGCCAAGCAGTTTGTCGACGAGGCCGCCCAAGCCCAGGCCGCCCAGCTATACGGGGGAGAATCAGCCAGCGCTCCAGACATGGCTCACCAGAAGCACAGGAGAGACGGTTGCTTACCAGTCGTCCGACAAGGCCGAGCACGCCGTTGAGCAGGAGACCCACGGCCGCGAGAATCTGGAAAAGCGGCTCCGAGAGGAGTCCCCACAGCGGGTTGAGCTCCTTCTTGGCGTGCGGCATGCCCTCGATCTTGCGCCGGGCATTGTCGATGGTCTGGCTGACGGTGCCCGTGAGCTGTTCCAGCGCCGTTAGCACTCTGGCGCGCGACTCAAACAACGGGGCACCGGCATTCACTCACCTCCTTGAGCACCTCGGCCAGGTGGTGCTCCTCGGGGGTCGCGTCGCGCGTCCCTGCCTTTTGCTTGGCGTTGCGCTGGATGCGGCCGTCCGGGTCCAGGCCGCGGATGGCGCCGTTGGTTTCCGTCAAGACCCTGTGGCCCTCCTCAATCAGCGGCTTCACCTCCTTGACCAGCTGCTCCTCGTCGAGCTCATCCTTGGGCTTGCGCTCGGCGCTGTCAATCTTGTCCGTTATCATCTTGCAGATGGGCCGGATCTTGTCAAGAGACTGCTCGATCGTGGCCGACAGCTGTCCCGCCAGCTTGCGATCCTTTTCCGCCTGTTCGCGCGCCTCCTTTTCCTCGGCAGTCTCCGTCTCGGGCTCGGGCTCGGGCTCGGGTGGTATGTCCTCGAGTCGGCTGACGTGCCCGACCGCGGTGCCCTTGGAGTTGACGACGTCACCGTCCTCGTCCACCTCCATGCCTGCGCAGATGGCCAGGTCGCCGCTCACCAGCTTGCCAATGAGGTTGCCGTCCTCATCCACAATGTTGCCCTCGCGGTTGACCCTGCGGCCGGCCAACGGATCCCTCCTCTTCTCCACCTCGGGCTCTTCCCAACGCTCTGCCTTGCCGAGCACGTTGCCGTTGTGGTCCACGACATCGCCGTCCTCGTCGACTGAGCGCCCAAACAGCGTCTTGCCGTCGCCCGAAGTGAGCCGCCCGACCACGTCTCCGGCTGCCGTCACCACCTTGCCGTCCTTTGTCACGGTGCAGCCGACGAGCTCGGCAAACGGTCCGTCGCGGGACCCCTCGCGCTCGTGCTCCGGAACGAGCTCCGCCTTGCCAATGACTTCGCCCGACTCGCTCATGACGTTGCCGTCCTTGTTGCACATGCGCCCGACGAGGCTGGCGACGTTGCCCTCGATGACGCGCCCGTAGATGACGCCCGCCGAGTCGACGACGTTGCCAACCTTGTTGACTCTCTTGCCCGCCAGCATCGACCGGTCCACCTCGGCCTGCACCTCTTCTTCGGGCTCGTCCCACGCCTCGGCCTTGCCGACCACGTTGCCGCGCCGGTCCAGGATGTCGCCGTCCTCGTCGACGCGGCTGCCCTTGAGGCGCTTGGGGTCGCCCTCGATGACGGTGCCCACCTGCCTGCCCTCGGACATGACTCGCCCGTCGGCCTCGACGGTGGCATCGGGGAAGTTTTCAAAGGGGGCAAAGTCCTTGTCCCCCGCCCGCTCGTCATCGGGAAGGGGCTCGGCCCGTCCGATAATGTTGCCCGAGTCGTTCCAGATGTTGCCGGACTCGTCGGCCGTCTTGCCCAGGAGGTGCTTGACTTGGCCCTCGACCAGCCTGCCGACGACGTCGCCGTTCTTATCGACGAGGTTGCCTGCCTTGTTGACCTTGGTGCCCTTGAGGATGCTGTAGTCTATTGGCTCCTGCTCCTCCTCGGCCGGCAGGAGCTCGGCACGCCCAATCACATTGCCCGACTCGTCAAAGAAGTTGCCAGACTCGTCGGCTTCCTTGCCTAGAAGCTTCTTGGCATCGCCTTCGACCAGCCGCGCCACGATGTCGCCGTCGCTATCGACGACATTGCCCGCCTTGTTGACCTTAGCACCCTTGAGAATGTTAAAGTCGGTGGCCTTTTGCTCCTCCTCTGCCGGCTCGGGCTCGGCCGGCAGGGGCTCGGCACGGCCGATCACATTGCCCGACTCGTCCAAGAAGTTACCAGACTCGTCGGCTTCTTTGCCTAGAAGCTGCTTGGCATCGCCTTCCACCAGCCGCGCCACGACGTCGCCGTCGCTGTCGACGACATTGCCCGCCTTGTTGACCTTGGCACCCTTAAGAATGTTGAAGGTGTCCTTGAGCTCCTCCTCGCCCTTGCCTGCCAGGTCGGCTCCACTCTTCTCTAGGTGGTCTTCTTTGCCGGCGTCTGCTATGGGCTCCTCGCCTTGGGTAGCATGCTTGCCCGTGTCCTCGAGGGAGGCGTGCTCTGGGGCCTCCTCCTCGCCCTTACCTGCTAGCTCGGCTTCATTCTTCTCTAGGAGGTCTTCTTTGCCGGCGTCTGCTGTGGGCTCTTTGCCTTGGGAAACATGCTTGCCCGTGTCCTCGAGGGAGGCGTGCCCTGGGGCCTGGTCTGCTGCCCCTACCGAAGGACCCATTTCCGTGGCCGTGGCGGATGTTTGATCTGAGGTCTTGTCTGTGGCCCGTTGGGTGTCATTGTCGGTTACCTGCTCCGAAGTCTCCTTGACAGCCGGGTCAGAGGCTTGTTTCGCGGCCGCGTCGGTGGGCTTCGTCTCCGACTCGGCATCTTCGTCGATTGGGGTAGGGCTCTTGATGACCATAGGCTCATCAGGGGTCTCGTCTTGTACCGGAGCGTCGACATTGGACTTGACGTCCTTGACATTGACGTCTGCGGGCGTCTTTGTCTCTCGAGTCTTGTCGACGGCGGATGATTCGTGACCAGAAACCGACGGGCAAGTGTCTTTGTCTTTGAGGGCTGATGGAGAGGGTGTTTCTGCAGAGCCCTTGGCAGAGGTGTGGTCGAGAGCATTGGCAGAAGTATCCTGCCGAGAGATGTCGACGTCTGCTGAGGCCTTGTCGCCCGGAATCACTCCCTTGACGCTGCTCGGGGCTCCCTCAGCTTGCTTCTCATGGGTGCGGCCGCCCTGGTTCTTGCTCACGTCGCCTTTTGTCTCGCCAATGGCCTTGGCGCTGTCGTCTATGACTTCTCCAGACTTGTCGGCGACGCCGGCGACGGCACTTGGCGGGATGGCATCGGCCGATGAAACTTGGGCTTCACAGGTCAGCTAGGCTGGTCAGGGGAGCGGGCGGCGGCTTCATTACGTTGATCGTCGTCATGCTCTCTCTTCGTCTCGGACTCTTGGCCCAAGCCGCCCGGGTTGGAAAGCTTCTTGAGCATTGCTGGTGAGTATGGTGCGTTTCTTTCTTTCAATCCGGGGTATAATGTTGGGGCTTGTTCAACAGTTGGTGGTGTTTTCCAGCTTCTCCATATTTTGTTCTCGCCACACCTTGGACGGCAAAGTGTACAGCTTCATTTATATGTGATGTGAGCCATGGGCCACAAGCAAGTTTCTTGGTCCCCCCTGCCTTTGCGTTAGAGTCTAACCAAGCTACGCAGCAAGGATCAGAGACGCCAAACGTCAGACGTTACAGTCTAAAGTCTAAACAAGCTACGCAGCATGATCGAGACCACACGACGCGTCACCTTCCAGACAGGCGCGAAGTCTTTGAGCCACAAGTGACGCAACATGACGGCTCCGGGCTCCGAATCGGGGATTGGTAATGGCGGCCAAGCGAGTAAAGGAGAGGAGAAGGAGGGGCGTGGGAAGAGAGGAAGATGGAAAGGGCATGAATGCCATGCATCGAGCTTCCTTGAAACCAGGCACTCTTCCTTCTCCCCCCTGAGATGGAGATGCGAGGCTGATTTCTTTTCCGCTGCCGCCACAACGACACCAAGGTACGTCTGGACACCACGACGGGCTAGAGCACGGTGGAAACAGGATTCCGGATCGGAGCACAACGTCAAGATGATCTCAGACATGATGCAAAGAGCCCATGTCGTGGATGCCATGCCGCGAGACCCCGGCAGGTCGGCAGGAGCCTGCAGCAGAAAACGCCACCGTTGCACGGATGGTAACTCGTACATTCTCAGTCATATCTGCAGGTATGTACGAAGTACGAATATGTACGACATACTATGGGGTTTGTAACCTGTTTTCCCCCGGTTCCTTTTCTACACGCGAGCAGCAGGGATCCATTGTCTCACCCCCCCCCCCCCCCCCCCCCTTTCGAGCCTCCCCCGCGCTGATCCAGCCTTACTGGGCCATGACAAATTGACATGCATACTTCGTACGCACAGACAAACGCAAAACACCGAGCGAGGGTTCCCCTACAAGGGCGTTGGCGGCGGCGGCGGGCCTGGACAGGCGTGGAAGACGGTGGGGATCTTGATGATGAGCTGAATGCCGTCGTGCGTCGACTTGACGTCGAGACAGACCTCGGACGGGCTGGGGGCCCCGGGCGAACGTGAGCAAGCGCATGGGGCCTGGCCTCTTCGTGATTCGCCGGGGCGAAGTGTGCCTTGGGCTTGCGTCATCCTCCCCACCGGCACGCCCTCGTGGTCGTAGATGGTGCCGTCGCCATCCACCCTCAGCCCCCTGTCGAGGGGCTTCCTCGACGACGACGGCTGAGGAGGCGGCGGGGACGAGGAGGCGCCCGGGGGTGGTACAAAGCTCTCGGACACGAAACCAGCCACCTGGCCCTCGGCGTCGACAATGTGGCCCTGCGCCGAGACGGGCCTGCCCACCATGGAGGGCAGATCGCCTTGCACGCGGCCGAGCACGGTGCCGTCCCAGCCCAGCACGTTGCCAAACTCGTCGACGAAGCAGCCCTCGAGGCCGCGCGCGAGCGTCCGCGGGTCCTGCTGGGACGCCATTGGGGTGATGGGGGGGATCCGGGGGATGGCCATGGACGCGCGCGGCTTCTCGGGCTCGTCGTCCCGGTCGTTGCTGGCTCTCATGGTGGCTGGCGAGGCGGCGGCGGAGGCGTCTTGGTCGTCCCTGGGCGGCGATTCGCTCAAGGGCGACTGCGGCGAGGACGGGGACGGTGCTGTGGCCATGGCGGAGAGAGATTGTGTGAGGATGGAGGATGACGACGGCGGCTGTTTTGCTGCGGGAGCTTATAGCGAGTCGAGAGTGAGGAAGATGGAGACGATAGGGATTGAAGCATTTATGGAGTACTCCGTGCTTCGTACATTGTCTTTTGTTGTTCGCCTGCGCTTTACGACCCAATACACGCGATAGTCTGCCCTCCAACATGAACAGGGTGCCAGAGCCACAGTCAAAGCCCGCCTCCAGTGGTGTAGTCTTAGGGTGAAGTTGGTTGTATATCACAAGCTTGTACGAATACGGACGATACGAGTTACAGATGAAGCATATATAACACGCAAGCTATAGATGGGCAAGGCTGACGGAAGCTTTCTTTGCTCACCCCCCCTCCATCACGTCCCGTTGGCCCCATGTCCCGCCCGAAACAAGCAAACCGTAGGGCCGCCCGGCAGGGGAAGAATCAAGGTAGAAAACGTGCGCTTGGTGATCCCCGGGGGGTGTATCGAGTAAAGACAGAATCCAGACAAGCAAGAAAGCGAAGACGAGGCGAGGAAAACGAGTAGAGGAAAACGAGTCGAGGAGAACAGAGCCGAGGCTTTGGTCAGTTCCTGCACTCGTGTTTGCGAGGAAAGAATGCCAACGGTTAGCCACAGAGTCCCGGCGGTGAGGGGACGTCGAAGCTATCCGGTGCTGCCCGGCGCGACGACATGTAAGAGACGATGACCCTGATGATGATGGAAGGGGGAGAAACGGAAGCAAGTCCACGTACAGCAGCGCCAGCTCCAAGTCGCCGTGGATCTTGGCCTTGAGGGTGATTTCGATATCGAGGTTGAGATCGAGCCGCAGCCGCAGCGTGTCGCCTCCCCCTCCTCCTCCGCCGCCGGCCTTGCCGGCGACGGACCCGAGCGTGTTGCCGACGGTGTCGACGGCGTTGGAGGCGACGGCCTCGACCGGCAGCTGGTCCGTCGGCAGGCCCGTCTTGCTCTTGGACGGGCGCTTCTTGGTCGTCGTCGCCGGCTGCTTCTTGGCCTTCTTCTTCCTCTGCGGCAGCGCCGGCGCCGGCGCCCTATCCTCGCCGCCCGAGCTCGAGGCGTCGTCGTCGTTGGCCGAGCTGGGCCGCTCCGGGTCCCGCGTGGGGGCGGACGATGAGTTTTCCGACATTGCTGCTCTTGCGTGACTTTGTCGTCTCTGCTCTTATTTGACTCAGCTCCTGTTTGACCCGGTCGTCTCTGCTCTTATTTGACTCTGGTCGTCTCTGCTCTTGTTCAACTCGGTCGTCTCCGCTCTGGTTTGACTCCGTCTCGGCGCTTGTCTGACTCGGTCGTCTCCGCTCTTGTTTGAGGTCGTCTCCGCTCTTGTTTGACTCGTCTAGTTTGACTCGTCTTGTTTCACTCGGTCGTCTCCGCTCTTGTTGCTGTCGTTGTTGACTCTTGTGATGCCAAAGACCAAGACTCGGTCCGCAGTCTCTCTCTTCTTGGGGCCCAAGAAGACGCCGCCGCTATGTACTCGATGGCGAGCCCGAAGCGTCAAGGCGTCCAGGTTTCCGGCCGACCTGCAGGCATGAGGTCATTGGCAACGACCCCGGCCTGGTGTAGACGTCTTCTCCGTCTTCTCCTCTCTCTCTCTCCCGTCTTCATTTCGCCTTGTCGACTCTTTGTGCCGCGTCCCGTAAACCCGCTCGGACGCACACGCCCCCCCCTAATCGCCCCCTGGTCCACCTACCAGCCCCCCGCCTTCTCTCAGCTCCGCTTCTGTGTATCAAGAGTGAGAGGAATTGATAGCTGATAGTGACAGTAGACACCCTTCTGCCATTGCGTCAGGCCTTGGCGGAGTCTCTGACGTATCGGCTCTCCACTCCCAGCAGCGGCCTTCGACGAAGCCGCACCACTCGCTCATCGACATCATCATCGCCATCACCATCATCATCGTCGTCGTCGTCGTCGTCGTCATCGCCCCCCGCAGCAGGATCCCAGTACACCACCCAGCAAACACACCCCCCCTCGTCCGCCTCCCGCCTGGCCACAAACCCCCCCGGCCCGCCCTCGAGCGTCAACCACGCCTCGTCGTCGCTCCACCCCCAAGGCCCGATGACGTGACCGACCGTGTCCTTGCGTGCGCCGTGCCGCACCGCCCCCGTCTGCCCGTCGACGTAGATCCAGTTGAGCATGGGCGGGTCGTCGGCAACGGTGCTGACCAGGCCCTGGTGCTGGTCCGGCCCAGGGTAAGGGAAGTAGTATCCGCAGAACCGGTGGCCTGCGGTTTGTTGCCGCTGCTGCTGCCCCTGCTGCCCCTGCTGTTGCGTCTCGGCTGCTTCCGCCACCACCAGCTTCATCCCGTCGTCAGCGTACAGTGTCCCGTGAGTCAAGAGAGTAACAAGAGTGTAGGCCTCGCTCTCACCCGTTCGCCTCCGAGGACACAGACGCCCAGCTCCCGGAAGCCTTGCCGGCACCGGACCATGGCCGCGAGATGGAACTTTGCCTGTGCCTTGGCCGCTGCATTTTGCCTCTTCTGCGCGCTCACCGCCTGCCCAACCCCCGTCACCGTCGGTATGGCCGCCACGGCGAGCAGCCCAATGACCATTCCGGAAGGACAAGTCGAGAAGGGAGGGAGAGAGGTGTATGGGCGAGTGTGAGATGCCCTGGTTTCCCCTTGTGTGTAGGGCAACGGCAATGACGCTTGGTTCCTTTTTCCTTTTGAACTCGAGGCGAAGCTCCAGGTGACATGGGACGATGAGGGACGGGCAATCAAAAGTCACGTGACTCCAAGGCTGGATAACGGCGGGTCCCCGCGGACTCGATCCCCCGGATATGCATAAAAGTCTCCACGTTTTCCTTCGGTTGCATGGACCGCTTCCAGCATCCCCTGAGTTGTGCGAGGCGAAGCTCCACCACCACATTGTTCCAACCCGCACCCCCCCCCCCCCCCTGAATCCTTGCATGGCATGTGACGTGGGCGAGCCTGCAGGCAAGGCAAGACGCGCCATCGCCTTGCCAGGCGGCACGAGTAAGTAGTCTTGTGTCATTGCCGTTTGGGGCTTCCCATCCTGCCTGTCTGTGCTCGGCCGTGGACAAATGACGGCCGTCTTGGGGGGGCATGATATCATGCCCAGTCAAACCGCCTCGAACGTGACATCAGAGTCGTAGCCGGACATGCTGTTTTCCTCAACCCGTCAAAAACAAGCATCTGCGGCCTCCAACAGACTCTTCCCTTAGAGTGACGAGCCTCGTAGGAAACGGCGATCCTCGGCATCATCAAGTAGACCTCGTCTTCCCCGCCGGCTCTCTCTTGGCTTCCAGGTCTGGTCGATTCGAGCCTTGCGTACCTTCTCCCGTCCTCACCCAGCCTGATCAACCATCATGGCCGCTGAAAACGTATGTCGAGCCGTGTTCAAGGCCCAGGCCGGGTGTTGACCAATGTCTAGGAGCAACAACAACCACCAAAGTCACCCGACAAGAACGGCGCCAAGCCCTCGAAAAAAGAGGGCGGCAAGCAGAAGCCTGCCTCGGGGGTAAAGGAAGAGCAGAGCACCCAGCAAAAGAAGAGCAAGGCCGCCGAGGCCGATCAAGGGTCCGGTGGGTGCCCATCTCCGTGTTTCTCTTGGACCACGTGTGCTGTGTGACGGCTGGTGAGTGGACGCTGATGCCGTATAGACGGGGAATCCGGCAGCGAGCTTGAGGATTCTGCAGGGAGCAGCGACGATGAAGACGACGACGACGCCGAGCTGAGCGACGATATAACCAGCGACGCGGACGAGGAGGAAGCTCAGCCAGCCACGCCCGAGGACGTCAGTCGCCAGCAGCAAGACAAGAAAACGGCCCATGCTCGCCAGAGAAAGCAGCGGCCGGCCTGGCTCGACGAGAAGAAATACCAGCAACTGTCCCGCAGGGGCCCGAAGCCGCAGGAGCAACAGCAGCAGCAGCAACAGCAGCAGCAGCAAGGAGACAAAAAGGACCCCCTCAAGCTGCGGCTCGACTTAAACCTCGAGATAGAGATCGAGCTCAAGGCCCGCATCCATGGCGACCTGACGTTGGCTTTGCTGTGCGTTCCCCCTTTTGCCCTTTTTGCGCTTGCCCCTTTCCCCAAACAACTCTTCCTGAAAGACAAGCATAACAAGGCCATTTCTAAACAATTCCATCTACAAGGACATGAAAGTTTAGCTGACCGTACAGCGACATGGGATGACGGAGCGAGGGGCTGTGGCCCATGGTCCCAGCCACATGGTTTTCTTATCGTCACTTGTCCTCTTTTCTCTCGTGCTTGAACGCTGCGTGTCGAATACTGTTACGAGGAAGCATCGGGATAGGGGGTACCATTCGTATCAGAACTAGATGCCGAGAAAAGGGTAGTAAGCATCATCTCTCGTCAGAGTCGCCCGGTGAACATGCCCTGTAGTTGCACCGACGGTGGGCAGGCAGTCACAGGTTAATGTCGCCCAGAGTCGAGTGTGCGAGCGTGTCTCGGACTCCACCGGCAGGCTTCCGCCAAGTCGCGCTTCCGCCAAGTCGCGACAATACCAAGGGCGAGTGTGAATCAATAAATTCTAGCGCCAAAATGTCTTGTAGGGGTGAGCGTCATCATCGTGAGCGCGACCGTCGCAGCCATACCCTGGCAATGGGCAAGGTTAAGATACACGAGCGCGTCGGCCTGGGAACACGGGGCACTGCGCGTATTCGACAAGCGGCCGGTCCCTGCACCACTTTCTGCTCCGCCTCCTCCCTTAGATACGGTAGCCTCCAGGCCTTCGTCCACCGAACCGCGGGCCGCCGTACCGCGGGCCGCCGTATCTATAGCCGCCCGTGGGATTCGTTCCGTTGCCCTTGTACTGCAAGAAGACGTTATGGATGGCCACGTTGAGCGTATTGATTGCCGTCGTGGCCTGCTCTAGCGGCCTGCCAAACGCGGGCTCTTGACGGCTGACCTCTCTCAGTAACTTGACGACCTTGTCAAGGTGTTCCTCTGTCCGAGGGGTAAGACGAGTTTGCAAAGCTTGCTGTTAAAGACAACTCACTGATGATGGTCCCCTCCTTCTCGATAAGCGCCGGATTCCCCACCGTGCTGGACGTCGTAGACAAGTCATTATTCATGCCCGTCGTGGGACTCGCAAGCCCGCTACTAGCGAGGCCAGCCAAAAGCACCGCAGCAACTGTAAACTTCATTGTACCGAAACAAAAGACAAGATGACGTCGAGGGGAAGAGATGGGGATTTCTTGGCCGAATTGTACCAGCGGGAGGTCAACGACTGAACATTGCGAAAAGTGGTCGACAATGACGGTGTCGAGTTTTCTTATACTCTGGACAGCCGACGCTGCTGACTGCATCCCAATCGTGGTCAAGGATGACGGGGAGAAGCTCCACGGTGGTGTTTCGGATGGGTGTGATGGAAGCAAAGCTGGCCTTTGCTTGGTTAACGTGTGGGCGAGACAGTGAGCTTCTTGCAGCCAGAGGAATGGCAGAGTTCCGACATTTGCAGGACGGAGGGGTTCGCCGTCCCCCGCGAGCGGCGTTTCAGCTCAGCCGGCGCCAGACGATGATTGAGCAGCACTCGGGCGGCTGCGAGGCGTCATTGCGGGCGTCCTAGGCCGGGGCCTCTCTAGACGTCGACGGCTTCCAGGGTTGACGACACGCCTTGCGTGGGCCGGGCGACAAGGCCAGCCTCGGGCACTTTGGAAAGGTATTAGGGACGAAGCTCCCTAAGTTCTCAACGGGTACAGATGGCTCCCCTGCCAAGGCTGCCGTGCATGGCGGACAATGCCAGCGTGAACGGGGAATGGATATGACCTCCCTGTGGACAAGGCGGCAGCCACTGCAACGAATGGCGCCCAGCATGCCAGTGCCCGATGCTCGACGGGCACAGCCATGCTCGACGGGCACAACCATGCTCGACGGGCGGAACAGCCATGGAACACAACTTCCCATCGCCGACTCCGGGATTCGACGGCTTGGAGAGACAAGTCCAGGGAATGCACGGCGTCCGCGCCTGGCGATCCATTCCGGCCGCCCCCTTCAAGCCAGACCGGTGCCCGGGTAGTGCCCGGGTCCCGCAGCTAGGTCATCTATTTCCAGCTCGCCCATCGAGGTGCTCGGATCAAAGAGCTGCCACCATGTCCGGGCACGGAGATACGATGGGGGGCGAACGAGGGATGCGCCAGAGTCGCCATGGAAGTTGAGCCGGAGGAACGTCATCCGAGGCAAATTGACTCGCATGCGAGCAGCATAGTGGCTCGGATTTACGGTTGCCCGTTTGATGAGTTTGTCGCGTGGACCCGACACGGATGATGTCGAGGTTGGGATGCCGAAAGGAGAGCAGGTCATGTGACAACTGCCACCTTCCAAAGTCGACATCTAACTTAGTAGGTACCTATGTACTTCGTACATACTCCTTCTTCGCGTCGATCCTCGAGGAACCGAGCCGCAATGAAAGCAAAAAGCCCCAAAAATTCTCCCAGAGACCGGGCTGGTCTATGAAAGATGGCAGAATTCCTCTCTCAGCTTGTCGCTTCACGGAGACCGTGGAGGAAAACGCCCGTGCACTTGGATAGAGGAAAGGAAAAAAAAAGGGGGAGGAAGCTGAGGGGCACCGCGGCCTTTATACTAGCTGGTGGGAGGAAATCGCCGCTATGCCCCGCCATACGATTTAGCCTGCGCCGCCGGGAGTCACATAAAGTCACTACGTTAAGCCAAATGCATTTTTTCGTCGTGACTAAAGGCATCGCATCGTATGTACTTCGTAGGTATACGCGCACGTAACGTAATTAAAGCTATTCGCAGTCAATTAATCGCCACGATAGACGACAAAGCAGAGCCTCTTATTCCTGCGCCCGACGTTCCTGCGCCCGGAATACGACATGCGTGCGACGATTAGTACGACGATACACGTCTTACGCTTAACGTAGTGACTTCGCGTGACTCCCGGCGGCGCCAGGCTATAGCGAAATCGTGTGGCGTGGCATGGCGGAGTTAATAAGGCTAAGAAAAAATGGGGTTGTCGTGCGATTAGATATTTCGTGTCGTGCGATTAGCAATACTCCTACGAAGTATTCGTATAATGGGTGGGATCTGGCCCGTGTGTGCCTTGAGCTCCCATCATCTTTAATTAATACATTTACGCTGCTGTCGCTATAGAGGCTGTTGAGGATGCAGAAGCTGCTAGTTTGTCCACCGTTCAGTCAAACGGGCCTACCCTGGATCCACAGCCCTCGAATGATCACGGGTTGTAAATAACCGTGGCTGGTTGAGGCTTTATTACGTACGGGGCGGCGTTGGTATAGTCATGACTCCAAAGATAGGGGGGAGTTACTTTTACGGTCATTGCCAACAACCACCCATTTTCGAATCTGAAGATATGTTCGAGAAGCCGCGCTACAAATGCTAACTCGACTTGCGCCAAGTCTAAGGCACGTTGCACTTCGAGGCGCATATACTACATATGTATCTATGAACACTGTCTGGACTCCGCGTCCAGCCTGGCTAGGCTTTCCGGACGACGATACAAGCTCCGTCGGCAGTCTCTCAAGTCTAACTCTCCAGGGGGGTCAGCAAGGCAAACCTCACTAGGTGGAGTCGCCACATAGATCTCACGGTGCTAAGAGCACTAGAGTTGCTTGATCTACTATCCGTCGACTTGCTGTAAGCCTTGACTAGAATGGCGCAAGACTGCCAGTTTCTCTCTGGTCTGGGTCACTGCGACCTGGTAGAAGCGGGACAAGCGGGACGACACTCGAGAAAGCTGCGAGCTCGTTTCTAGAAGCCCTTGATCCGTTAGAAAGCCTCGAAAGACTCGAAAGAGTTTGTGGCTTTCCATAGAATAAGGGAAATCTCCCTGCAATTAGAGGGAATGGACCAGGTCATCTAGTGCGACAATCAGCAGACCATTCGGCTGCTAACCCAGGAAATCGTGACCCTGTACTTCGTACTTCGTACCGGGCGGGAATTGGCAGTTGTTCTGGAGGCTCACGTCAGGGCATGCAAGGCGTGCTGCGTGAGATCGTGCGATGATGATAATCTAGCTAAAGAAGCCCTGTGGGCTTGTGCGAGGGTGCAGAAGGCACAGTTGTTGCCGCATGTCTCATTCATTGGGTACGTATTCAGGGAGGCTAGCTTATCATTCTACGCGCCGGGCATTGAAGGGATCGCTTCGTTGACAGGCCGGGTCACACATTACAAAGAGGGAGGCAACGTCAGAATGACAAAGAAGTAAGTTGGACCATGCAGAGCCGAGAACAAGGCCAGGGGGTGGGGGGCCCTTTGCTTTGTCCATGGACAAGCCGCCTCTCTGTCTTCTTCGGGACTCGCTGCGCTTGCCGACGACGAATCTCGTCATCAACGGTCCCGTGAACGCGGAATAAGCCAATTGTGAGAGCTACCACCGATGGCCAGCCGGGCATTGAGTATTGAGTACGAAGTACCGATTCCGCCATGGGATTCTCGACGGTTCCATCGGCTCGGGACTTCCTCTGGAGCTTCGAGTACTGGCTTACGTGGTCTATCAGCAAGGTGCTCAAGTACCCAAGTACCCGGCAGACACCGAGCTTGGACTTCACTTCAGTTGACCTCTCCGTCGGGCACTTCTTCTTGCTGGCTTCGATGCCGAGTAATGTGCCCCGTGGCAGGATTCTGGCTGTTCCTCTCTGATTTGATTACTTCGTATACAGTGTCATTTCTCGCCCGGCCTCCCCTCTGGCAGGCAAGTGAGGCTGTGAGCTCGGCGATGGCAAGCCTGAGACTCGGTGTAGCGGCGACCAGGGCTTTTGATGTAACTTTAGTCATGTGTCTACGAAGTACGAAGTACACGTATCATCTCAGCACAGTACATACAAGCTCTGACATGACAGCTGCTAGCCGTCTCTTGTCCCCGCTCTCAAGGTAGCCTCGCCTAGACGGGTACGTGCTCCTCGTGCTCGTGGGGGGTCAAGTATCCGCTACCAACGACGTGTCCTCAAGGCCAAACCCACTAACTGCTACGTACCTGGACCCAGCAGCTCGCCTTTTTTAAAACAGACGTCGCCTCTTCAACCTCACAGCCTCGACCCTTTCCCCTCTTGGAGCGCTGGCCCGTTGGCGTATTATTTCTTCCCCTCTTCAACCACGTCTCCCCTTTGCCTCTACCCGCGCCTGTCTGACCACCATCGCCTCCATCCCCCTCCTGCTTCAACATCTGCGCAGTGCGCTGTAGCCCGCAATGAAGTTCAACGCTGTCGCGGCTGCCGCAGCCCTCCTCGCTGGCACCGCTCACGCCGACGAGGCCCAGAAACCGCTGACTGCCCCCGAAAAGCTCCCTTCATTCACTGTGAGTCTTGCGCGCATTCTTCCCACGGCCATGAGGTGGACTCGTCTCCACGCAACCCGTTCAAGGCTGACAGCTGCCGACACCGCCAGCCCACCACCTTGAAGGCTCCCTTCCTCGAGCAGTTCACCGACGACTGGGAGAAGCGATGGAAGCCCTCGCATGCCAAAAAGGACATGAAGGATGCGGCCAAGGAGGGCGAGGATTGGGCATATGTCGGCGAGTGGGCTGTTGAGGAGCCCGTCAAGTACAAGGGCATCGAGGGCGACAAGGGCCTCGTCGTCAAGAACCCGGCTGCCCACCATGCCATCTCGGCAAAGTTCCCCAAGAAGATTGACAACAAGGGAAAGACGCTCGTCGTCCAGTACGAGGTCAAGCTTCAGAGTGAGCACATACCCCGATACATCTCCCCCTTCTTCCGCGTACACCCAGCCATGCTCACTACCCTTGCCCACCACCAGACGGTCTTGAATGTGGTGGCGCCTACATGAAGCTGCTGCGCGACAACAAGGCCCTTCATCAGGAAGAGTTCAGCAACACGACCCCCTACGTGGTCATGTTCGGCCCCGACAAGTGCGGCCACACCAACAAGGTCCACTTCATCATCAACCACAAGAACCCCAAGACGGGCGAGTACGAGGAGAAGCATCTGTCTTCGCCCCCCACCGCCAAGATTGTCAAGACCACTGAGCTCTACACCCTGATTGTCCATCCCAATAACACCTACGCCATCAAGCAGAACCGCGAGGAGATCAAGTCTGGCTCGCTCTTCGAGGACTTTCACCCGGAAATCAACCCGCCCGCGGAAATCGACGACGCCAAGGATTCCAAGCCGGATGACTGGATCGACATGGCGCGCATTGCCGACCCCGAGGCCAAGAAGCCTGAGGACTGGGACGAGGATGCCCCGTTCCAAATCGTCGACGAGGATGCCACCAAGCCCGAGGATTGGCTCGAAGACGAGCCGACCACCGTGCCCGACCCCGAGTCCCAGAAGCCCAAGGACTGGAACGATGAGGAGGATGGTGACTGGGAGGCTCCTCAGGTCCCTAACCCCAAGTGCGCCGACGTCTCTGGCTGCGGCCCCTGGAGCAAGCCTCTGAAGAAGAACCCCAACTACAAGGGCAAGTGGACTGCACCTTTCATCGAGAACCCCGACTACAAGGGCCCATGGTACCCTCGCAAGATCAAGAACCCCGACTTTTACGAGGACAAGACCCCCGCCAACCTGGAGCCCATGGGAGCTGTGAGTACTAGCAACACACGCGTTCGCTCCAACAAGGTACTGACAAATTCCTGCGCAGATTGGCTTTGAGATCTGGACCATGCAAAGCGACATCCTCTTTGACAACATCTACATTGGCCACTCGGTCGAGGACGCGGATAAGCTGGCCGAGGAGACTTTTGCGATCAAGCACCCCCAGGAGAAGAAGCTGGCCGACGCCGACAAGCCCAAGGACGACGACAAGCCCAAGTCGCCCTCGGACCTCAACTTCCTCGACGACCCCGTCGTTTACATCAAGGAGAAGCTCGACCTTTTCTTCACGATTGGCCGACAAAACCCCATTGAGGCCATCAAGTTTGTTCCCGAGGTCGCTGGGGGCATCGTCGCCGTTGCGGTGACTCTGATTGCGCTCGTGGTGGGCTTGGTGGGCATGGGCGGCTCTTCGGCCGCCGTGCAGAAGGCTGCCGGCGAGGTCAAGGAGAAGGTCAAGGACGCCAAGGACGCGGCGGCCGAGGCCATCGCAACCGGATCCGAGGCGGCCAAGGCGGAGGTGACGAAGCGCACGACGCGCAGCCAGTCCTAGGCGCTGGCGTGCGGGGCGAGACATTGACGTCGGAAGAGGGCGTAGCAAATCGAGAGGATGGCTCACGGACGCCCTCTGTAGCTAGCATGAGAAAGCAGGGCCCTCTGGTGTCGGAGGAACACGACCAAGCATGCATGGAGGGAGAAATCAAGAGAACAAAGCGGGCAATGTTACGACAGCTTTGGGGAGGGTTGTGCTTGCACCATCGGGACGCCGTATCGCGAGGCAAAAGGGTGGAGGACAGGGTGACGCAGGTGTTTGTCACAGAAACGCGCCTTTTGCGCAGTGAAAATCTCATGTGTATGTGTATCAAGTGGGCGCGTCGATGCAATTGACTTGAAACTGAAATCTGGACGCAATGTTTTGGGCATGTGTTGGAGTTGTTGGTGTACGAGTACGAATACGAGTTACATAAAGCGGGCGCGGGGACGGAGAGCAGATAGTACTTCGTATATCAGCGAGAGACAGACCATCGGCATTTTCTCTCCTTCCCCCTCCCTCTGAAACGAACATCGGACAGTGTAAAGAGCAAGGCCCTTGGGACACATACCCAAACGGCTTGAGAGCTTCCATCCCAGGTGGCAGGCGGCTCCGAGCTGTCTGCTTTCTTGCCCATTTTGCCCGTTGCCGACTTCCCAGGTACCGACTCCCCTCGTCATGCGCCGGCTCGTCTCTCGAAGCGTCTCCGCCAGCGCCTGTTGCCGCCCCGCCGTCGCCCGCCCGTCCATTTGCGCCTCCGCGATGCCGTCCTCGGCCCCCCCGTCGGCGTCGGTCGCTGCATGGAGGATTCATGCCACGGCCCAGCACCTCAAGCCCTCGGCCGGCCTCGCCTCGACGGCTACGAGCTACCCGACGACTCACGACAAGGTCCAGACCGTCGAGAATACGCCCTACTTCATCGATAACCGCTTCGTCCAGTCCCAGGCCGACAAGTTCATCGACCTCGCCGACCCCGCCACCAACAATCTCGTCACCCGCGTCCCCCAGATGACCGACGACGAGATGAAGGCGGCCGTGGCCAGCGCCGAAAGGGCCTTTGACTCGTGGCGCCAGACGACGGTCCTGGCCCGCCAGCAAATCATGTTCCGCTTCGTCCAGCTCATCCGCGAAAACCGGGACCGCCTCGCCGCCAGCATCACCCTGGAGCAAGGCAAGACGTTTGCCGATGCAAAGGGCGACGTCCTGCGCGGCCTTCAGGTCGCAGAGGCCGCCAGTGGCGCCCCCGAGCTGCTCAAGGGCGAGGTCCTCGAGGTGGCCAAGGACATGGAGACGAGGACGTATCGCGAGCCATTGGGCGTCGTTGCTGCCATCTGCCCCTTTAGTGAGTCTTGCCCTACAGCCCTTTTGCTTGCGAATACGTGTCTTTGAGCGGCAAGATGCAGAGACGCCCTCGCTAACACGGCCACAAGACTTTCCTGCCATGATCCCCCTTTGGTGCATCCCCATTGCCACAATTACCGGCAACACTCTGATCCTCAAGCCCTCGGAGCGGGACCCTGGCGCTGCCATGATCCTCGCCGAGCTGGTTCAACAGGCCGGCTTCCCCGAGGGCGTCGTCAACGTCATCCACGGCGCCCATCGCACCGTCGACTTCATCCTCGACGAGCCCGCCATCAAGGCCATCAGCTTCGTTGGCGGCAACAAGGCCGGCGAGTATATCTACAGCCGCGGCTCCGCCAACGGCAAGCGCGTGCAGGCCAACCTGGGCGCAAAGAACCACGCCGCCGTGCTGCCCGACTGCAACAAGAACCACTTCATCAACAGCGTCGTCGGCGCCGCCTTTGGGGCTGCCGGCCAGCGCTGCATGGCCCTCAGCACCCTCGTCATGGTGGGCGAGACCAAGGACTGGCTGCCCGAAGTCGCCGAGCGCGCCCGCGGGCTCAAGGTGGACGGCGGCTTCGAGGACGGCGCCGACCTCGGCCCCGTCATCTCGCCCCAGAGCAAGCAGCGAATCGAGAGCCTCATTGCGAGCGCCGAGAGGGAGGGAGCCACCATCCTCCTCGACGGCCGCGGCCACAAGCCGCAAAAGTACCCCAACGGTAATTTCGTCGGCCCGACCATCATCTCCAACGTGACGCCCGACATGACGTGCTACCGAGAGGAGGTCTTTGGCCCCGTCCTCGTCTGCCTCAACGTCGAGACGATTGACGACGCCATTGAGCTCATCAACGGCAACGAGTACGGCAACGGCGTGGCCATTTTCACGCGCTCAGGCGCCACGGCCGAGACGTTCCGCAAGAACATCCAGGCCGGGCAGGTGGGCGTCAACGTGCCCATTCCCGTGCCGCTGCCCATGTTCTCCTTCACCGGCAACAAGAAGAGCATCGCCGGCGGCGGCGCAAACACCTTTTACGGCAGACCCGGCATCAACTTTTACACGCAGCTCAAGACGGTCACGTCGCTCTGGCAGAGCTCAGACGCCGTGGCCAAGAAGGCCGCCGTTCACATGCCGACGCTGCAATGAGCGCGGCTGTAAGAGGCCCGGACATGGATCGAGACATCGGCGGCGAAGAGGAGGACCTAGCTAAGCTAAGTCAAGAGCGAAACGGGAATATCTTGTAAAACGAAAGGTGGCCAGGAACAAAGAGCTCGATCTCGATGCCCTGGTTCATTCTCTTCGGGGACGTCAATATGATGAGAAGATGGCCTATACTGACGAGGGAGGGAGACCCCACCGCGCCTCGGCACCCATCAAGCCCGAGCCAACAAGCCTCGGCTGGCTGGCGGGCTCACGGCCTCTCCAAGGAACCTTTTGTTCAATAATTCGAAATCGTTGCTTCTTGCGCGGCGTGTGATCATACAAAAAGGCTCATCTACCCCCAAGTGTTGTTCCAATTCTCAGCGCCAACTCCGCCGAATGCTCCTGTTTGCGGGGGAGAGGGGGAGGGGAAATCAATGGCAATATTTGACGCCCGTGTCGAGCGATGAAATGACCAGGACAGGCAAAATTGTAAAACAAAGACAAGAGCTTGATTCATGAGCTTCCAGTGGTGAAGTCGACGTCACGGCGACGCTCAAAGAAAGGGGGGACGATTCCCAACCAGGCTCCCGTGTCAGCCTCGTAGGCATCACGCAGTTGCTGTCGGGATCCGCATAAAACCCCCATAGTAGTCGTCCACCCATCGGGCGGCTTCCACTCCGGCATCGTCGACGCTCGAGTCCCATCGACACACGGATCCTACGTAGCCGTCCGGGCGCACGTTGACAATGGCCACGTCGCCTGGTTCGAGGCTGCCGAGCCACTTGTCGGTGCAGAGCTGGCCCCTCGTGTCCTTCTCGGGTATGTCGTCAAGGTACATCGTCCAGCGGCTGTCCTGGAGCATGGCAGGAAGATCGGATATTTCTATCTCCGCCTTGGCCATGGTTGCTGGTTCTCGTGTCAGCATGCTCCCCTCTCACATTCTGCCCAGCGGGTCTCCCGCGTCAGTCTACAAGACAGGCAACCGGCCAACTTACTGATCAGTGCAAATGTAAACAGATGGCTGACGGCCGTGTACCGCTCGGGGCGGATGTAGACGTCTTCGGGGGACCCCAGCCTAGGCTGCGCGGCGTACGAGGTGCTCGCGGCAGCCGAGAGCTGGCTGACAAAGGAGCCAGCGTCGGCAATGGCGCGGCAGAAGGTAGTCAGAAAGGGCGCCGCCTGCTGCACGTCCCACATGAGCAGGAAGATGCGGAACTGGCCGAGCATGGGTATGTCGAGTTGCACGTCGACGGGGTTCGAGTCGATGTAGCGCGTCACTTTGGCGGGCGGGAGCAAGCACCCTGGCCGGGCATCGCCGACGGGCGGAGGACCGTCCGACAAGTCCGCCCGATTGATGGAGCTGTCGTCGTACTCGGCCCCAATGCCCGAGATGAAGCGGACGTTTGCCTTGAAGTTTTTGGCCAGGGCCACGGCGTCGCCGCCGGCAATCTGGTTGGCGTGCTCGTAGTCAAAGTTGACGAGGTCCAGGGCGATCTTGCGCCGCTCCTCCTCGTAGCTCTCCAGCAGCTCCGGCTTGGCCAGACCGCGCACGGCCAGGTTGAGCTTCCACGACAGGTTCCACGAGTCGTGCATGGACGTGTTCATGCCCTGCGCCGCCTTGGGAGAGTGCGTGTGGCTCGCGTCACCGGAGAGAAAGACGCGCGTCTTGGCATCGGCGAAGCGGCTCGCCACGCGCTGGCCGACCTGGTAACGCCCGAACCATTCAATGTATCTCCAGTCGATACTGAAGGGCGCCATGATTTTCCTCGCCTGCTGCATGACGAAGCTCTGGCCGAGCTGGCGCCGATCCGTCGAGGTGCACGCTTTGAGCTCGATGTAGAAGCGCGTCATATTTCTCTCTCGCGGGATAATGAGAATGGAGCCATACTCCTCGGAATAGACGAGAGTCTTGGACCAAATGTCGGGGAAATCGGTGATGAGCTCGCCGTCCAGCACGCCCCAGATGGCCGCCTGGGACATTCCCACAGCCTCGACGTCGGGGATGCTCTTTCGAACCTTGGAGTGCGCCCCATCGCCTGGAGAGCAGAGGCTGGTCAGCGCAGCCCGGTCCGGCCAAGGCAAGAGAATGGAGGCGCTACTCACAGCCTACCAGATATTGGGCCATGATGGTTCGCTTGTCGTGGGTGACGTTGACGCGACAGTTGACCTGCAGCTGGCCAGACTTGCCAGCAGCGTAGTCGTACGAGTCGTAGGCCGTGTTTCGGCGGACGTCCTTGCCTCGCTTCTTCATGTCGTCGATGAAGAGGCTCTCGACGATGCCTTGGTGGACCAGGAGGATGTACGGGTCCAGGACGTCGATGATGGGGGGGTAGTGGACTTCACGGCCCAGCCGATGAAGCGGTTCCTCGGCGGTGCTGCGCCAAAAGGAGATGTCGAAGACGCGGACACCACGTTGGAGCAGAGTGTCGGCCAGGCGCAGCTGTCTAAACGTCTCAATAGTCTTTGGCTGGAGGCCATCTGCCCTGTGAGCGCACGCATGGGTGGTCAGCGCCAGCCGACAAGGACCAGAGGCCATGCAGCATGGCCGGGAGCGAGGTGACGAAGCAGCGTTGGTATTTACCTTCCCACGGGCGTCTGGTCGGCTCGGTCATCAACGACCTCGACGTGAATGCCGCACCGGGTAAGAGTGGCGGCCAGCATGAGGCCCGCGGGACCGGCTCCGACGACGCAGACCTGGCATTCCAGGGGTGGCTCGGGGAAGCTGCGCAGCATAGTGAGGTCGGCGACGGCGTCCATCTCCTGGTCCTCGTCGACGGGTGCGAGCTGATGCTCGACGTCGACCAAAGGGGCGTCGAGCGCAGAGCTGCCGTCGAGGATGCCGGGCACCATGTTGGCGGCAGCTGCGGACGGAGGAGGCGCAGGGAGAAGAGGTTCGGGAGGCGGCTGGTGAAGAGGAGGGCGAGGAGGCGCCTGACGAGGCCAAGGATTGCGGTGTGAGTCGTGGGCTGAGCTGGACAGGTTCAGTGGAGGAGGGCAGGCGGTGACGAATCGCGGTCAGTAGGTGCCCTGTGTGGGCGTATGAGCGGATGCCTGGCGACGCCGTGTGCGTGTCGAGTGCGTGACGGGCCCGACCTGGAGGTGCGAAGCAGCCGAGATATTAGAAAGAGTGAAAACGGCGGATGTGGTGTTGAGTGAGTGAGGCGGCGAGCGAGGCACAGGAGATGGGGAAGACGTGACTCAGGGCACCATTGGGAGACGAGCTCTCTGCCTTCCACCCGTGCCTATGTGACTGACCGGCTGAATGTAGGCGCGGTTGTCTGAGTCTAGGTACGATATATGTCTAGGCTTGCCGTGCCCGCCGGGCCCTGGAACGGCCAAGAGCGGAGGAGCCAAGCGTTGGGATGGATGAGAATACTAGTTGGTTGGGCTGGACAGGGATTGGCGGCACCGCGGTCGTCTCTCCGAAGCGGGACAGGATGGGATAAACGGGGGAGGAGGAGAGGAAGAAATGGTGACGATGACAACTTGCTAGAAACTGCCCGACTCTCTTTTTTTTCAGGCCGGCCTAATCTGGAAGGTACTCCGTATGTACGTGACGATAACGTGCCTCTATAATTCATGATTCAGGATTCAGGTACCATCCATTAGGTTTAGGTGGTATGTACCTGGGACGACGCGAAGGTACAGGGTAGGGAACCTGAATCTTGTCCAGGTTACTTCTGCAGTGTGTACATACTTCGTACGTCTCCGAAGCGCCTATTTATTAACTCGTGATATGCTGATGGGTACGAAGTAGGTGCCGATGAATGGAGTCTGGAACCCGAATGCACTGAATAATGGGAGTTGATTTTGCCTTTTGCCATGGCTGGATTGGCTGGCCTTGGTCTTGCTCCTCCTACACGCGGGCATCCAGGTAGTAGTTAACTACTACTTGGATGCATTGGTTTGTTGGCTGGCAGACCAACTTGCAACGGGCAGTGCAGAAGAGGGGGAGAGAGAAGAATCAGGGGGGGCGAGGGATCGATCCTCCGGCAAGCAATAATAGCGAGCAGAGCGAGAGTGCGAGAGTGCGAGAGTGCGAGAGAGCGAGAGAATCCGGCGGTGGAAAGTGGCATGATGGCGTGCTGAAATGGTCGTGAAGTCCAGAATGGGCTGATTTCGCTGACACGCATCTCTCCTTCCTTCTCCTTGGAACAGGGGGGGGGGGTGTTTCTTTGACCGGACCGACGGGGCCTGTTGAGGCTCTCTGATTGGCTGCGGCATGGAGATGCCCGTCGACGAGTGGTGCCACTTTTCACCTCCTTCCCACTCATCAAGGAAAGAGGCCGTGTGCTGATACGTACCCGCACAGTACATACACGCAGAGCCTCCTCGGCATCGACCATGGCAAGGTACAGTCTGCCAGCACACGCACCTCGTCATGGCAAGAAAGTCAAGGCAACGAGACTGCAACGCAGATTCAATCCATCCTTGGTTGGTTGGCCGACGACGACAACGAGACGGCGAAAGTACAGTACAGCAAGGCAATGGCATCATGCATGCAACCTCCCGGCCTCTGCTCGACCACCCGACCTCGCTCAGCGTCCTCGGCCGTCCGCTGTGCGTTTCCCCAAGGGAGTTGCCGGCGGGCTTCGGAACAAGCCAACAACAAAAGAGCCTCGCAACTCGCCCCTGCCGCTCATACCGCCACGACTTCTTTGGCGACGTGGTCAGGTCACGCCGCAGATGGTCTGATGGACCCTGCAGGCATAAACAAGACTGCCGCTGTTGGTGCCGGGCCGCTGACAGCCTGAAATGAGACCACGCTTGCAGCGGCGCCGTCGTGTCAGATGCTTCGCTGGCCATCAGCCCATACTATATGATAGTCGAGCCACGGCAGGCCAAGTCTTGGGATCGCCGAGGCGCTCCGCATTTGCCCGCTGTTGTGCCTCGACGGAGCCGGCCAACGCCACCCTCGAAGCCTCAGACTCGAGTTGGCTCCGCCTACTCCTCCATCGCTCGTCCCCTCCCTCAGGGCCTTTATAAGGGGCGTTGATGTCGCTCTTACTCGGAAGCCCGTTATGGCATTATTCATTCTTTGGGCCCGGAACGGGACGCTGAACCAGTCGGGCAAGTTGCGCACAGCCAACAACCCGGTGCTCATTGGTGCAAATATTTGGGCTCTCCATCCCGTCAGGACCCGATTCGCCACGGCTTCGGCGACCGAGTCCGGCTTCAGCGGCGGCGCCAGAAATGGTGTGCCTTGCTGAAAACCCACTCAAAGAGAGTCGTCTTCGTATGGCACGGGTGGACCGCATGCTGGGGAGAAAGGCCTTTGTGACCCAGAGGTGCGCAAGCGTGTTGACGTCAAAAGGTGAATCGCACGTCGCCAGGCTCGGCGTCCTTGCCCCGGGCCACACCGGCGTTGTTGATGACGACGGTTGGATGACCAACCTTGGCCCTGATAGTGTCGGCTACTACAGCTTTAGGAGAAGTGATGCACCCGGGGCGCTGGTCCGTGTCAGCATAGGCCCGTCGACGCTGCCGGCTTCCGATGACAAGGCAGACGGGACAGCCGGGAACTCACACGTCGTAAAAGACATTGGATGTACGTCCAGCACCACGACAGTGATGCCCTTGTCATATAGGAATCGGACCATGGACGCCAATGCCCTGGGCGCCCCCCGTCACCAACACAATCTCCCTGGACCAGCCGTACGTATCGTCGACCCAATTGTTCCGGGCCTTGTCCGATAGCCAGGCGCTGGGACGGACGACCTGGGACAGGACAGGCGCATCGTCAGCGTCGTTGAAGCCTGAGACTGGAGGGCGGCAAGGGCGTGCCCTTGGTAAGGCGCGCGACGAGGACCAAGGGCAACAGCAGAACCGGGATGAAGGCGGTGAGGCCGAGGACCCTGGCGACGACATGGAAGCAGAAGCCCTCCCGGGGCATGAGTAGCATACCGGCGACAAAGCACCGTGTTGCGGTGGTTCTTGGTTGAGTCGTGTTGTTCAAAGAGCGTGGTCTCTCCCTGCTCGCATTCTTGAATGGGAAGGATCCGGTTCGGCTTGCGCAAACAAATCACTTTGAGAGATGGCAAGCCCAGTCTGCCCGAGGCACTGAATCGTGCGGGGACGCCAGACGCGGGACTGGCTGGCGACGATCCATCCTCGATGCTTTTAGCAGCGCGAAGGCAGCTCTGAGGTGACAGAAGAGCGATTAAAGCCAGTGAGACGTCATAAAGCCAAAGATACCAACCACTTCGGCCTGCAAGTAAAATGCAGTCCTCCTGACACATGGATGTAGACAAAGTCTCTGCATACCTAGGTAGCTTAACAGCGCATGAACCGAGTGTGAGAAGACGCAGACCAACCATATTCAGCGTTGGCCCTCGACTGCCGAGGGATTCCGACATCCACTGGCCAATCCCCGGCGACGACCGGCCCGCGAAGTTCCGACGCCCCCGGTGGGGCAGGAAAATAATAGCTGTCACCGCACCCTCGTCAACGTGGGCTCTGGACATTGGCCTCTTGACAGTTGCATCGCCTCGCCACCTGGGCTGTCTGTCAAATGTCAAATTGCAGGCTCTCGGGCGCGCCTTTCCTGTGACTCGGCTTGAACTCGGCAAGAGAGCGTACACAAGGCGAGAAGCACACTCATCACGTCAGCCGTGGGCGACGTCTTACGTCCGGGCCAGCTCGCGTCCGCTCTCCAGTCGGTCGATAGATCGAGGGTGCGACAAAAGGCCCCAGGCGATCCGCGAGACGCCTGCGCCCGCCCTGCGAGCGACGATGCAGACGGCTCGACCCGCCATCCGCCTGCGCCTCCACGCCGGCTCTCGACGGCTCGCGCCCCCGATCCGCCCATCGGCCCCTCGCGCGCATGGCTGCGGCCTTGAACAGCCCGACTGCGGGTCGCGCTGGCTATCGACCGGCTCTCCGGCGGCTGCTGCTCTGCGCGGCCTGCTCCGAGTCTCCGACGAGGTGGCCGATGCCGTCAAGCTCAACAGGCCCGTCGTGGCGCTCGAGTCCACCATCTACACCCACGGGGCGCTGGGCAAAGACCTTGCGCAACAGCACCTAGACCTTGTTCGCAGCAGAGGCGGCATCCCCGCCGTCGTGGCCATTGTCGATGGCGTTCCCTCGGTGGGCGTGTCGGCGCACGACATTGCCCGCATCATGGAAGATGGGAGTACTATGAAGGCTTCACGGAGGGACATTGCCTACCTTGCCGGCATGGTGAGTTGCCCCATCTCCCCCGCCTTTGTTCTTTGCAGTCTGGACTTCCTCTCTGCGTGTGTCGTGCACGATTACGTGGGATAGAGACTGTGGGAAATCAACAAGATGGGCCGCCTGACCGCAAAACCACGCTCGTAGGGCCTCGCTGGCCGCAAAATCCACGGCGGCACGACAATATCAGGGACCACGGTGCTCGCGAGACTGGCCGGAATCCGCGTCTTCGGCACCGGCGGCCTGGGCGGCGTGCACCGCGGCGGCGAGGACTCCATGGACGTGTCCGCCGACCTCACCGAGCTGGGACGTACCAGGCTGGCAGTCGTGTGCAGCGGCTGCAAGGGGTTCCTCGATATCCCGCGGACGCTCGAGTACCTCGAGACCCAGGGCTGCCTCGTGTCCACCTTTGCCGACGGGCGGACCGGCAAGGTCGACTTCCCGGCTTTCTGGGCCCGGGAGAGCGGCACCCCGAGCCCGTCCGTGGTCGAGACGGAGAGGGAGGCGGCAGCCATGATCTTCGCCCAGGAGCGGCTGGGCATCGAGTCTGGCATGCTCTTTGCGAACCCGATTCCGGATGAGTTTGCGGTCCCTCGGGAGGAGATGAGGGTGGCCGTTGAGCAGGCGGTGCAGGAGGCGGTCGACCAGGGCTTCACCGGCAGCAAGAACACGCCCTTTATCTTGCGGAGGCTGAGGCAGCTCACCGGAGACAGGGTGGTCCTCGCCAACAAGGCCCTGGTGGCTGCCAACATCACGCGAGCCACTGACGTTGCCGTCGAGCTGTCCCGCATGCTGCAGTCTGCGCCGGGCTCGCAGCCGGTGATGAGCTCGTAAGTTGCAGCTACGACTCGCCATATGACTCCCGGCTCGGCTCTGATGACTAGATAGTACAAATGGATTTCATGTAGCCTCTGAGAAGCCGCAGCCGCAGCCGCAGCCGCTCGCCGCCGCCGCCGTCGACACCAAGGTCGATGTCCTCGTAGCCGGCGCGGTGGCCGTCGATCTCAGCTGCGACTACACGGGCACAGGCTCCAAGGCGGGGGAAGCAGCACCGCAGCCGCACACGTCCAATCCAGCCCGCATCGGTCAGTCGATTGGTGGCGTCGGCCACAACGTCGCCCTCGCTGCTCACCTGGCCAGTCGGCAGGCTCGCGTGCGGCTATGCAGCGTAGTCGGCGACGACGTGTAGGCACATGTCCTTGGCGCGCGGCGAGGACGGCGATGAACGCTGACGAGCTTGACAGGGCGGGATCGACGGTGCTCTCTTGGCTGCGAGAGTCGGGGCTCGACGCCACTCACGTCCGGAGACTCGACCAGCAGTCGCACCCGGGCAGTCGCACCGCGCAATACGTGGCCGTCAACGATGGCAGCGGGAACCTGGTCATGGCCATGGCTGATATGGGCATCCTGACGGAACACGGCTCGCCCGAGCACTGGGAGGCGGCCATGGCGGCCATGGCGCCCAAGTGGCTCGTCGTCGATGGCAACTGGACTCCGCGAGACATCAGACTGTGGATCCGGGCCGGCAGAGAAAACAAGGCCCAGGTTGCGTTTGAGCCCGTGTCGGTGGAGAAATCACGACGGCTGTTTGGCCCCCATCAGACTGGCGCGCCCAAACTCGGCGTCTTCCCTCATGCAAGCGTCCATCTCGCGTCGCCCAACGTCCACGAGCTTGCGGCCATGTACGCCGCGGCCAGGGACAATGGGTACCTCGAGCTGGGCGGCTGGTTCGACATCATCGATTCGTTCGGCATGAGGGGCGCACGCGACAGGTTCATCCGCCAGACGTCGGCCGAGCTCACCGACGCCGGCGTGCCCGTGCAGTCGGTCCAGCTGCTGCCCTACATACCCACGCTGCTCACCAAGCTCGGCCCAAAGGGGGTCCTCCTCACGACTCTCCTGGGCCGTGACGATGCTCTGCTCCGCGACCGGGACGCCGACGAGTTCATCCTGGCGCGGGCGGCCGTCGACCACCCTTCCGTGGGCGGCATCTACATGCGACTGTTCCCGGCCGTGGAGGAGGTGCGGGAGGCTGTATCCGTCAACGGCGCTGGAGACACGTTTCTGGGCGTCATGGTCTCGGGGCTGGCGCAGGGCGGAAGGGCGGAGAGGCTGGTGCATGTCGCGCAGAAGGGCGCCGTCTTGTCGCTCAAGTGCCGCGAGTCGGTGAGCCCCGGTCTTGGGCAATTGGAGGAGCAGATTACTCGAGCGGTCTCTCGGAGATGGTGAGTCTGCCCAAGAGTAATTAATAAATTAGCAAAAATGAAAAGGGATGGACAAGACAAGAGTCGAGATCTGGTTCAGCCTTGCGAAGGAGCCCCCCGCTGATTGGCCATGCCGTCCGCACTCCGCTGGGTCGGTGGGGCTGCTGCAAGGCTGACATTCGGCGCCGAGAAAAAAAAGTTGCCCCCCTCTTCTAAACTGTACGCGCGCATCTCCAGAACCTTCCTTGGAAACCCCGACTCCCAAACTACCTGGGTCTGTATTCCACCACGACGCCGCAGCTCCCCAGAAACCATGGCGGCGCAGGCAGAGCTATGGGAATCCGGCCAGGATAGCTCCGGCAGCGAACACGCCTCCGACAGCGGCTCAGACGACGTCGCGGCGCGCCCCGAGGCCGCGGCCGGGCTCTACGACAAGGACTCGGACGAGGAGGAGCTGGAGGAGCTGGTGCTGGGCAGCAAGACGAGCTTCCGGGAGAGCCTGTTCAAGTATGGCGACTTGTTCGACGACATGGGTGCCGGCGGCGGCGCGCTGGAGGCAGCCGGCGGCGACGCGGGGGGGCTGGAAGACGTCGATGACGGGGACCTGTTCATGTTCGACACGGGCGCCGGGAGAGGCGGGGCCAAGGCGGCCGCGCCGGGGCCGGGACAGGCGGCGCAGGGGGACGCTCCCGCCTGGGAGGACAGCGACGACGACGGGTTGACGGTGTCGCTCGCCAGCGTCGCGCGGCTGCGCAGGCTCCGGGTCACAGAGGCCGAGGACGCCGTCAGCGGCACCGAGTACTGCACGAGGCTGCGGCAACAGTTTCAGCGGCTGCACCCCGCGCCGGCCTGGGCGCAGCAGTCCGACGACCGCCCGGTCAAGCGACGGCGCCGCTCCTCTGCCGCCTCGGAGTCGTCGAGCGGCGACGACGACGACGGGTCCGACGTCTCGGCGCAGCCGCTCGAGGCGTTTCTGGGAGACGTCAACCGGCTGGCCGGCCTGGGCGGCCCGAAGCGGCGCGGCCTGCGACCCGAGGTGCTCGCCATCCAGCGCACGCGCGAGATCCTCGACACGCACAAGCTGTCCGTCGAGTGCCTCTCCTTCCACCCCGAGTACCCGGTTCTCCTCTCGGCCAGCGCGGCGTCGGTGCTGTTCCTTCACCACATCGCGCCCGACGCCCACCCGCCCAACCCGCGCCTCACGTCGGTCCAGGTCCGGCAGGTGGACGTGCGCTGCGCAGAGTTCCTGTACCCGCGCGGCGACAAGATCATCTTTGCCGGCCGCCGCAGGTACTTTCACCACTGGGACCTGGCGTCGGGCGTGGTGCAGAAGACGACGCAGGTGCTCGGCCACCACGGCGAGCACAAGTCCATGGAGCACTTCAAGCTCAGCCCCTGCGGGCGCTACATGGCCATCAGGGCCTCTGGCCGAAAGGGCGGCGGCGTCGTCAACGTGCTCAGCGTCGCGTCCATGCAGTGGGTCGCCGCCGCGCGGCTGCAGAGCCACAACGGCCTGGCCGACTTTGCCTGGTGGAGCACGGGCGACGGCCTGACCATCCTGGGCAAGGACGGCTTGGTCGGCGAGTACAGCATGGAGAGCCAGAGGTTCACGGCCGTCTGGCACGACGACGGCTGCGTCGGCGCCATCGTGCTGGCCCTCGGCGGCCACGGCGGGCCCACGGCCCTGGGCGAGGACCGCTGGGTCGCCGTCGGCTCCAACAGCGGCATCACCAACATCTACGAGCGCCGGGACCTCTTGGTGCCGGGCGCCGAGGGCGAGCCCGTCGTCAAGGAGCGGCCGACGCCGCGGCGCGTGCTGGACCAGCTCGTCACGCCCATCACGGTGCTCGCCTTTTCCCCCGACGGCCAGCTGCTGGCCTTTGGCAGCCGCGCCCAAAAGGACGCCCTGCGCCTCGTGCACCTGCCCAGCTGCACCGTCTACCGCAACTGGCCCACGCAGCAGACGCCCCTCGGGCGCATCACGGCCGTGGCGTTTGGCAGGGGGAGCGACTTGTTGGCTGTGGGGAACGATGTCGGCAAGATACGGTTATGGACCATTCAGAACTAGGCAGCTGTCTAGGGGGTTTGTGTTTGTGTTGTGGACGATTTCACCGGGACTCGGCCGAGTCTGTCGGCTTGCGCTCATGTCGTCGGGTCGACATGGCCGTTGTATTCGCCACTAAATTTGACGATTCCTCATATTGCACTCAATCCCCAGTTGCCATGTGGCCGTTGAGTGCGTCCTCGGTGACAAGTGTTCCCTCAGACTCCGTCACCCGACTCGAGCATCTACGAGGCCTGCCAGGTCCCGGTCCTAGCTTGCCATGCGTGGCCCCCCTCTTCGGACGTGCTGGCGACCACAGCTCGTGGGCCGGATGGAGCCTCTGGAGCTGGAGATGCTGCCGTTGTAGGAGTCATGTTTGCGCGGGTTCCTGCGGGAGTGGGCGCCGATCTGGAGCCGTCGTCGTCCTCGTCAGCGGCAACGGCCAACAGTCGAGGTGAGAGAGATGTTGGGCTCGCGTGCCATATCGGGCGTAGCGGCTGTCTGCTCGGCATATTCCAGGCGAGCGTTCGGAGAGGAGGCAGACTATTTGCTAGCTGGGCTCCTCGGGGTTGCAGAGGAGGGCAGCAGAGGTATGAACCGACGGCAGTCCAATCATCAGACGAGCTCGGCGTCTGCGTCTTCAACGAGGGGCTTGGCACTGGACCAGCGTAGGATCAGCACGTCGCCCGTCTCGGCGGGGATCGTGTTGTCGGCGTCGGTGCCCTTGCCGTGGACGTGGCGGTCGCGCAAGAGGCGGATAAAGACGGGCGTGTCCGCGTCAGGGGCGTCGACCATGGTGACGTTGCCGGCCGTGTCGTTGAGGTTTTGCAGCTGCTGAGGAAAGGAGGCGAGAAAGGAGGAGATGTAGTGGTTGTGCAGCAGGGCCTGGTGGCGGGTGGCGTAGGCGAGTTCGGCGGGCGAGAGCCTGTCGCGCAGGTCCTGGTTGGAGAGATAGTGAAGGGCGTGCTGGTCGATCTGGGACAAGGGACGGTGAGTCAGTCGCCATCTTTTGATGTTTGACCCTTGGCTCCCTCGAGCTTACACACCTTTGCGATGCGGACGCGGAGGTAGCTGCGGACAAGGAACTTGTAGCGCTCGAGCTCTGTCTGGATGACAATGAGGGCAAAGTTTGTCTTTGGGTCCATGTCGCCCGTCATATCCTCGACCTTTTCAATCTGCCTCTTGATGCGCTCGGTGACGCGTTCAAAGAGGCGGTCCGCGGGCCAGCTGCGCCCCAGGGTCAGCGGATTGTCCCAGACGGGGAAACCGAGGCTTTCGCGCAGAGCTCCCCCCAGGCAAGCAAGTCGCGGACACGGACGCGCAAGACTCACTCGAGCAGCTCGGGCGCCGACCGCTCGGCAACCCAGCGACGGGTCAGGGCCTGGAGGTCGCGCGTCCCCGAGGGCACCGTCTGCCAGGCGGGATCGACCTCTTGCAGGATGTCGTCGATGTTCATGGCGACGGCGTCGACTGAGAGTGGCGCGGTGCGTGTGCGCGCAGCTCGAGGGAACGCGTGCGAAGAAGCAAAGGGCTCTTGAGGTTGGAGACGGGGTTTTACGAGGGGGCGGGGTTAACGCAGTACCTACCCTATACCGGCCCCGCTGTATAAGTGGCGGAGCGTCGTCACCTTCTTTACCGTCATAGTGAGGATCCCATTGGGTGGGCGCATTAGTCAGCGCCCCGCTGCAGGGTTTTCCCTAAAGCCCTAAGCGCCCACAACCTTAGCTAGTCAATCAAACACATATAGAACATAGTCTTAACGAAGCTTCCCCTAGCAGGAAGCCCCGAGACTCTCTATTGTGTATGTACCTAATCCGACCTTTAAAAGGCTATAAAAATACGTATTTTTAAAGAGCAAACCTTAGCCTCTTTAAATCGGACGAATTACACATCCTAGCGTTTACGCTACGTAGACCTATCGTATTACCCTAAACACACGTTCTACCCTATTTTTCTTTCGCCTAACGTTGTATAAGCCTAACGTTATATAGTATATCGGTAGCGTTACCGCCGAATTCGCCGTCTAAGGACGAGCTTAGAGTAGACTAAGGCTTTCGCTAAGGCTTTATAGCAAGCTCTACTATCGGCCCTAAGCCGAATAAGACGAGTTTAGTCGCTAGCCTAGGAAGATAGGTAGACTAAAAGATAACCCGTTAAAACGAAGTCTTTAATACTTACCTTAACGACTTACGTAAAGAACTTTACGGTAAAATATATTAGTAGTCTCGATAGTAAGCTAACTAGCTTAAATAGCTAGAAGATAACTAAATTACTTAGATAGAGCGTCTTAAGGAGCGTTTTAAAGAGCGCTAAGCTGCTTAGATAAAGCGTCTCGAGGAGCGCTTAGCTAGTCTCTTTTAAGTATAAGCACCTCCTCTTCTAGCACTACTACCTACTGCTAGCTCCTTAGCTTTAGGGCTTACTTCCGTTCCTCCCGTACCTCTTATACCGGACTACTTATCGCCTCTTACTCCTCCCGTAGACCTACCTAACTAAAGTGCTATAGCAACGCCTACTACTAACCTTATAAGCGAGCAGCGATTTACTCGTTCGAATTAGCAGTAGTAAGGGCAAGTGGCTTAGCCGTAGTATAGGCAACCCGTTTAGCAACCGGTTTTACCGTAATAGCACTAGCTGCTAGTAAAGCCTTTCCTATACTACGACGATAGAGCCGTCGATTAGTATATATTCCTAGAATAAGGTCTTAACTTATGTTTAAACTTCGACTATCCTATATACGTCCTGTATAATACTACTTACGATCGAGCTACTAAGACTCTCGTAAAAAGCATTTAGCCTTAAGCAAAAGCTGCTAAAGACGTTAACGATATAGTAACTAATAACCGAAATAAGATTACTATAAAGCCTAAATAGAAGTTATACTAAGCGGACTATACCGTCCTTTAGAAGCTCTAATAAATATAATCCGCGTTTCTTATTAGATAGATACTATATAACCTCTAGCTTACTTAAATAGCTAACGAGTTGTTTAAGGACTTTAGCCCTATCGCGTATTAGGTTAACGTTAGGCACTTAGACTAGATATTGCTCCTTAAGGGCATTTTTACAGTCTTAAGGGACTACGGTATTTTAGACGCGCCGTTAGCTATTTACGCTTAACTAGCGCTAGTTAAGAACGAGGCCTTCGTTAACTTTGCCTAGCGTATTCGCGACGCGTTCTTAAACCTTCCCGATATTAAGAAACATAGCCCTAGTGTCTATACTATTACCCTCTAGTATATTTAGAATAACCTCTTACGCATCTAGTTATAGATCGGTTCTAATATTACTACGCTATATAGTATAGCCCTTATTTAGCGTCTTATGCTATTAGCTAGCGAGTAAACGCATTAGCTTATAAAAGACATCTATAGTAAGCTAGCTACTTCTATCCGTATATAAAAGGGCTAATTATACTAGATATAGAAGATAAATAAGGTTATTAGCAATAAACCGGCGATAATAAAAGTCGTTAAGGCTAATCCTAGCTTATTATCCGCCTCCTTTTATTTAAGCCCCCCGGGCATTATTATAGCCGATCTACGTACGACTAATACTCTCGTCTACGCCGCTAATAATAAAGCTATCGCCGCTTCGACTTTTATAGCCTTATCTAAGGCGAATACCTACTTTAACTATAGTAAGGCTAGACATTAGGCATAAGACTACCGTCTATTATCTTCGCCGGCACCTACTACTACGTTATCCTTACCGTCTAGCCCGCCTTAAGACGTTATAATAAAAGGGAAGATATATAAAGCTACTAAGGCATTTAGTTCCCGCTAGCGCTCTAGAGGGAGTAGCTACGGCCGCAGTAGTAATCGCGGTAGAGGTAACTAAGGCAGGAGCATACGTAAGGGCACGCGAGGAAATTATCGCAACTACGCTAACCGCCTATATATATACTTCGACGACGAGGTTATAGATAATACCGATAAAGACTAAGATCCGACGTACTAACTTAAGGAAGACGACGCGGAAATAGAAGCTATCCTTATAGCTATATAAGAAGGGATAGACTTAAGGTATTTCTAATAGGGAGGCGACGCTATTTACTTTATAACTATAGATAGCGGTATTAATACTAGCTAAAAGCCTCTCTACGAGGGCTTTAGCGATCGTTATAGTGTTTTCCTTTGCCGACTAACGACTTCCCTATCCTTTACTCTTTCTTCTTTCTTCGACTATAGTTCTATATCTTATTATATTTCTTCTTCGCTTGTATATAAGCTAGCCCTATACCCGTCCTAAGTCGCCTCTACTATAAAAGGGATAGGAGGGATTCCTAGACTAAGCGTTTAAGACAATATCGTTATCGCTATATAATAGTAAGGCAACGACGATTAGACCGGTTCGGTTGCCCTCTCGTATAGTGTCGTCCCTAATAGGACTTTCCTTAGTAACTTATAAGGGTCTAGACCCTAGTGTTATTATCTAGTGCACGTGACTAGATTGCGTGTATTTAGGTAGTCTGCGCCGGCGAGGGCTACGCCCGCACTCTCTTCCCTTTCCCCCTCTATAGTGTTATTCTACCTCTTTCTAGGACCTCCTCTATGCCTACTCGGACTAACCCTATTACATAATAACACTATCACTTTATCAATCCGTAGCTACGCCTACTACACGCCGCCTCCGTACTATCGGAACGCGCCGCCTAAAGTCTTTCTCTACGATGCTTAATACGAGGATAAATTAAGCTGCCCTTTAGCTATTGCCTTAATCGCCTATGCGAATTTTTCGACCCTGCACCTACGAATGCGCTTTAATCGGCTTTTCCTGCCCTGCTCGCAGCCGTTAATTACCTGCCTATAGTAAGACCTTTCTGCCTTTCTTTTCCTTTATTAACTCGGGAGGGAGGACTTTGCCGTCTCCGCTTTAAGGGCTACGGGAAGAGCCTATGTATAGGAGCCTCGGGTGCGTCGAGCTAACGATACACGTTATTAACGCTAATAGCTCCCGCTTCTTCGGCTTCGGTACGAGTAATGCTTGCGAAATTAGGCACAACCTTCGAGACGGTGGTAGGGCGCAGTCATAACTGCGGAATATATAGATCACGCACGAAGAAGCACGTACACGAACGAGCTCTAGATTAACCGAAGGAACGGCAACGGCAGCACGTCTACGAGCGGGATACGACCGGACGATTTAAGTAATAAATATTAGGAATACTTCCGCCGGCAGCCGGCGGCGACATCGGGAGGCTATATGAGGGAAGCCATGCCCGTGCCCTAGGGGCCGTAGAGAACGGACGGAGCCCGCACAGTCTCGTACGGGAAGAACAACGGGTGATAGCGGCTGTAGCAGCGCTTAGAGACGAAGTCGTCGCTGCGGGGCGAGTCCCTAGGAGCACCTAGGCGTGCGAAGCGCACGAGCCGGAAAGGAAAAACCGGCCCTACTTAAAGTAGTCCTTTAGTTGTTCTTAGCAAGCAGCTTGCCCTCGTTCTTATAAGCTAATAACGGCCTAGCTAATGTTTGTTACGATAAGGGAGTCGGGAAGGTTATGTCCGCGTTTGTAGGAGCCGCGTGCCGCTCTAGAGGGGATTTTCGGTGCAATTCGTGTGTGTGTTTTCGGCTGTGCGTTTCGGTATGGGTTTCGCCTTAACTGCGTGGTCCGTACGTAACGTCCGTCGCGCGTTAGGGTGCGGCTTTAGGTGTCTCGGAAGGTAGCTCCGAAAGAGCCGGGCGGGGCGGGGGGCTAATGTAAGGGTCTAGACCCTAGTGTTGTTATCTAGTGCACGTGACTAGATTGCGTGTATTTAGGTAGTCCGCGCCGGCGAGGGCTACGCCCGTACTCTCTTCCCTTTCCCCCTCTATAGTATTATTCTACCTCTTTCTAAGACCTCCTTTATGCCTACTCGGACTAACCCCGTTATATAACTTAACCTTTAGACGATCTATCTTTTACGCCCTTAGAGTCGCTTATAAAGGCAACGGCGCTATACGACTTTGCAATCTTAAGGGCAAGCCTCTATTATAGCCGCTGCCGTCGAACGTTTTCTCTATAGCTGTTTTCGCTAATTCGACCGACGTTTAACCTGCTCCTACGCGTGCTGTCTGCTTTTACGCTAATACGCTAGAATAAGCGAAATGCTTTATAGACGTCTACTTTATAAAATTCCTAAAGCTCTTTAACGTATCGCTTCGACGTATAGAAAAATTAGTATAAATAGTCTATCGAATTAATATAGGTAATAGCATACCTATGCGATAGGCTCCCTAAAGCTATAGTCCTTTATAGGCATAAGCTATTAGGGACTTTATTAAGAAATATAAGGGGAGTATTACTTAAAAGTCCGTTAGCCTATAGTTATCTCCTCTACTATTAACTCCGAAGAAGGCACTTATAGGCCTATAGCATAATGCCCGTAGGTAAGTAATTTAGCGTATCTACGCTAACTACCGTATACTTAATACCCTAACGAAGAAGTATACGCATCCTCTCTTAAATACTATAGATAAAATCTAGCGTATAGCCGGCTACTATTACTACGCTTTTATCGACCTATAAGACGGGTTTTAGTATATCCGCATCGCTTTAGAAGACTATAAGAAAACTGCTTTCGTTACGCCTTTCGGCCTATACGAATAGGAAGTTATACCTATAGGCCTTACGAACGCCCTAGCTACTTTCTAAGCTTTTATAGAGGAAGTTTTATAGCCGCTACGTAAGTTCGCCGTTAGTCTCCTTAACGATATATACCTTTAGGCCGATATAGTTAAATAGCTTTACGAACGCTTACTTGCCTTTTTTACCCGTGCCGTCGAGTACGGCCTACTCTTAAACGCTAAGAAGACGAAGCTCTTCGTCGATATAGGTGTATTCTTAGGCTTTATCGTCTATTTTAAAGGCATTCGGGCAGATCCTCTTAAGATTACTACTATTCGCGACCGCCCGATGCCTATAACTACTACGGAAATCCGCGCTTTTATTTATATAGCTAGATACCTACGTATGCTAATCCCGAACTTTTTAGACCTATCTATCCCGTTAATTAAATAGTCCTTTAGTAGTAAGAACGTCTTTATTACCTTAACTACGGAAGCTAAAGCTGCTTAGGAACGGATCCGTAATACTATTATAATAACATTAGTCTTCGTTAAGTTTAGCTAAATGCTTCCTGTAATTATTAAAAGCGACGCGTCTAGGAAATATATAGGCGTAGCTCTTCTATAGCCGTATATATACTTAACGGGTGGTAAGGAGCGTTCCTACCTTTATATAGTAGCCTACTTTTTTAAAAAGCTTACTAAGACGTAGTAGCGTTATTCTACGTAAGAACGCAAGCTCTTAGGGATTATAATAGCTATATAATATTAAAAGCATTAGGTTAAAGGCACGGATATTACTATTATTATAGATTATAAATCTCTTAAGACTCTTTATACTAAGATAGACTAACCTATGCGAATTATTCGGTTCCTCGATATTATCGAATACTATAATATTAAGATCGTATATTATAGCGGTAAAGCGAATATACTCGCCGATTATCTCTCTTACCCGTTATACGATAAGGATACTACTTATAACGCTGACGAAAGGAGGATAGCTGCGATTAACGATAACGACGAGCTTATAACAATCCTAGAAGACAATCCTATATACGATATAGCGCTTAAACCTACGCCTAAAGCCGATAACGCTACTCCTAACGCTATAGAGCTCGTTACTTAACTAGAATAGCTAGCACGAATTAATTTATAAGCGATCTTTAAGTTCCTTACGTCTAAAGAAGCTCTACCGCCGAACATTACGCCGTATTAAGCGAATATATACTTCTGCGAATTAAAGAGCAGTCTATACCGTATTCGCTAAAATAAGCGTTCCCTCCCGCCCGGCGAACCTCTAAGCCCTATAGGAGCAATTGCACTACTATTAGTACTAGAGTATAACGCTCTCGTAGATATAGCTAAGCAAGCATATAAGGCCTTAGGGCATAGCACCGTTAGCTATGTTATACGATATCTATCTATAAGATACTAGCACTTTAAGCTTCCGCTTATAGCTTATAAAGCTATTCGCCGTTGCTAGTCCTATTAACTTATAAAGCCGCCGGATCTTACGCTCTTTAACCTAATGCCTTTAGCACTTATGCCGCCCTTAATAAGATAGGCTATCGACTATATAGGGTATAAAGGGCAATAGCTGCTTAACGCCGTAGAGTATATAACCGGGTGGCTTATCTCTACTATTACGCAGTCTATAAACTTTAAGGGAATAATCCTAGTCCTATAGACTATCGGCATACGATTTAGCCTACTACGCGAGATTATTAGCGATAATATAGGTTATTTTACTAAGCAATAAGCCTAAGACTATTATAAGCGTTTTAGTATAACCGTTAAGCCTATTACACCCGCTAGACCTTATAGGAACGGAAAGGTCGAATAAGCAAACAGCGTGCTTAAAGCTATTATCTACCGCCTATATCTTAATAATCCTTCTATACTATTAGTATAGCGCTTAATACGCGTAGTTTACCTATACAACCGCTAACCTAGCCTGTATAGGTATAGCTTATTCTTCTTATTATATAGAACCTAACCTCTAGAGTAGTACTATAAAGCTACGTATATAGCCTATACCCGCGATCCTATAGTAGAGGAAGATATCGCGTAGGCCTAAGAACTTATGCAATAATATCCTACTCCTATTGTATAAGGATATATTACTAGCCTTAAAGCCGCTCGCGCCTATATACGAGCTTACTTATAAGAATATAAGGGACTAATCCGTGTATACGCGCCGGGAGATTAGGTCTTACGAGTGCGTTAGTATACCTAAAAGCACGAACCTTACTACGACGGTCCTTAGGCTATTACGGCCGCCTATCCGGGCAATGCCTACTCTCTCGCGTCCTTAGTAGGATTCGGCCTTCCTAGTAGGTATAATAGAATAAATCTATTCCCTACGTATAGTCGCGACGGACACCCGGTCCGTAGCTTATAGTACGCAAGCCGTACGATATTAAAGAAGGATCGCAAGCGCTTAAAAGCCGCTGCTACTATATAATAGAGGATTAAGGGTATTTTTATTATTATTTCGCATCGTATATCCTAATGCACTATTTCCTATTTAGGTTTTATTAATTGCCTTAGTAAGTAGGGGACTGCTTGTTTAAGCAAAGGGGTATTAAGGATCCTATTAGGTAGGCGCATTAGTTAGCGCCCCGCTGCAGGGTTTTCCCTAAAGCCCTAAGCGCCTACAACCTTAGCTAGTCAATTAAACACACATAGAACATAGTCTTAACGAAGCTTCCCCTAGCAGGAAGCCCCGAGACTCTCTATTGTGTGTGCACCTGATCCGACCTTTGAAAGGCCACAATAGGTTGTACCTACGGATAGATAGATGTACATAGGTACCTAATTGGAGCCTCAGCTCTCTGCTCTGCATGAGGCTCTAAAGTAGGCGGGCCTAAAACCCAACCTCGGTCTCTTCTCCTCATCCTTCCTCCACCTCTGCCCGCCACCACGACGCGTCACCAGCGACAGCAACAGCCTTCTCTTCTCGCCCCGGCTTCTCACCATCCTCCAATACCCAGCATCGCCCGACCTCGTCAAGATGGCACCAGTCGACAGCAACAGCGGCGACCATGTCGTGCCCTATGCCGCATATCTCAAGCAAGTCATGCAGCAAGGCCTTCTCCAAGGCCAGCTGCCCGCCGTGACCACCAACCCAAACCTACTCGAAGCCATGGCCCGCGATGTCATGCCCAAGAACGGCTTCGACTACATCAGGGGCGGAGCCGGCGAGTCGGCCACCATGGACGCCAACCGTCTCGCCTTTCGCCAGTGGAAGCTGGTTCCTAGAGTCCTGACGCCTACCGACCCCAGAGACCTTAGCGTGACGCTCTTTGGCAAGAAATACAGTGAGCAGACCGTCCCCCCCGCATCCATGCACGTAGGACCAATCGTGACCGAGCATGAAAGACTCTCCTCTCCTTATGGCCCCCGTCGGTGTCCAGTCTCTGTACCACGATGACAAGGAGGTGGGCACGGCCAATGCCTGCGCCGCTCTCGGCGTGCCCTTTACCCTTAGCACCGCTTCCTCGACGGGCATTGAGGAGCTTATCGAGAAGAGCCCCAACGGGCCCAAGTGGTTCCAGCTCTACTGGCCGACCGACGAGGACTTGACGGCTTCCCTCCTAAGCCGCGCCAAGGCCAATGGCTACCAGGTCCTCGTCGTCACCCTCGACACCTGGACTCTAGGTTGGCGGCCGCAGGATATTGACACGGGCAACCTCCCCTTTCTGCTCGGAGAGGGTGACGAGGTTGGCTTCCAGGACCCCGTCTTTAGGAAAAAGTTTGCCGAGCGTAGCGATGGCGAGACCCCCGAGTCTAATACGATTTCCGCCGCCGCCTACTGGATCAGCTTATGTTTCCCCGACGTCAGTCGTGGCTGGGAGCACCTCAAGCTTCTTCGTGAGCGGTGGGATGGGCCAATCGTTCTCAAGGGCATCATGTGCGTCGAGGATGCCGAGCTCGCTGTTCAGCACGGTATAGACGGCGTCATCGTTAGCAATCACGGCGGCAGGCAGCTCGATGGCGCCGTGGCGACGCTCGACGTGCTGCCGGAGATCGCAGACGCGGTAGGCGGCAAAATCACAGTCATGCTCGACTCGGGCATCCGAACAGGCGCCGACATTGCCAAGGCACTGGCCCTCGGGGCAAAGGCCGTCTTTGTGGGCCGGCCGGTCGTCTACGGACTGGGCATCAACGGCACGGCGGGGGCTCAGGCGGTGCTGGCTGGTCTTTTAGCCGACCTGGACCTGAGCATGGGGTTCGCCGGCATCAAGAGCATCTCGGACCTGCAGCCATGTCGGCTGCGGCGGGTGCAACATGCGGGAGACGTCAGGTCCAACATGTAAGTCAGTGCAAGGGCGACTTATTTACAGCGCGGGCTAGCAAATCGTCAGGCTCGCCGCGCGAAGCTCCCTCTAGGTGAAAGACGTCTAGGTGAAAGACAAATGCCATGCACAGTAATCGTGCCTCGAGGCATGCGTGCGCGATGGATAGGCCGCCATCCGACTGCAAAGGGCCGCTTCGGCCAATCTCTCCTTGCTTTACTCGTCTGTTTGTTGTCTCGGAATGGCCAACATCCGGCGACCCCATCCGACCCGGATCGACAGTGAAAGATCGACCCCAGGCGAGGCTCTGCCTAATCTCCGCACTTGGCTCCCCTCTCTAGGGAATGACAGGTGGCTTAGCAGCATGGAAGCTTGCTCTTCCGGGGGCCCTAGTACGACGTAGACTGCCTTCCTGGGCGGCAGATGGCCGCCAACCGTCTGTTGGCTCGGGTTCGCGATGGCTTTGGGCCGATGTCTATCCACTGATCCCATAATGGGCATGGGCTCGGCCCGCCTGGTGGCAACGCGATGTTGAATCACGGAAGGATGCGAACTCCCAGCTTCTGCTCGTCCTCGGTGTTGGCACGGGTCTTCGATGGTCTGTGTCTCTGGGCTTTTGTATAAGAGGAGACGGCATCTCTCCCGTCGTTGCTTGTCCTTCTTCTCAGCATCGGCACTCAACGGTTCACCTCTCAAGCAAGGTTCACAAATACTGCAAAGTTGCATATACAGTATCTCTCTCGCCCAGAACCAAAGACAAGACACTACAGCACCATGCGTCGGTCACTCTCTCTCCTGGCAGCCTGCCTCGCCTCCTTTGGCTTGGCGGCGCCGCTCGACCAGGCCAACGAGGCCGCCGCTCCCAAGATTGGGGACACGGATATCCTCAACTACGCCCTGACCTTGGAGTACCTGGAGCGCAAGTTCTATTCCCAAGGTCTGAAAAACTTTACCGAAAAGGACTTTATCGGCGCCGGTTTCACAAAAAATTTCTACACCAACCTCAAGATCATCTGCCAAGACGAGGAGGTGAGTCGCCCGGTGCAGGCTTGAGCACGCGTGTGCTTTCCACGTCGACAGCCGCTGACGGCCATCTGAATGCAGAACCATGTCAAGTTCCTCTCGGCGGCGCTCGGCGACAAGGCCATCAAGGAGCCGTCATTTGCCTTCCCCGTCAAGGATGCCCACTCGTTTGTCGGCCTCTCGGCCGTCCTCGAGGGCGTTGGCGTCTCTGCCTACCTGGGAGCCGCCCCGGCCATCACCAACAAGGACTACCTGACGGCCGCCGGCTCCATCCTGACGGTCGAGGCCCGCCACGCCTCTTACATCAGGGCAGCCCTCAAGCAGAAGCCGTTCCCGGCCCCTTATGATACGCCGCTCGGGTTTAACCAGGTCTTCTCCCTGGCCGCCCAGTTTGTCACGGGCTTTGCCAAGGGCACCAAGTTCCCCTTCAAGCCCTTTCCCAAGCTCACGGCCGTGCCCTCGAGCGGAGACAAGTTCTGCGCCGGTAAGGGTACCGTCACGTTCAAGAACGCCCTAGGCGGGAATAAAAACGACCAAGTGTATGCTGTATTTTACTCCGGCCTCCAGACATACTATGTCCCGGCCAAGGCCTATGGCAAGGACGTAAGTTTGCCTCGCCACGACGGCCATTGGCGTCGATGCTGACATGTTTTCACCCAGTACATCGCTTCGCTCCCTGGCGCCGACTCTGCCACAAAGGGCCAGGCTGCTCCCGCCGGCCAGACGTACGTGGTGCTGAGCACGGCTAACGGCCAGAACGCCACGGTCAGCGACCAGAACATTATTGCCGGAGTTGGTATTTTGGAATTCAGCTGCTAAATAAGAACGGGTCACGACATGTATGAAAAGCGGCAATAGTTTGCGCATAACGACAGAGCATGCTAGTTATGTTTATAATTGTTGGAAACGGTGTCCATCCATGACTTGTGACTTGAAGTGCTTGCGACGTGAGGCGACAACAAGGATGTGGAGATGTGCCAGCGGGGTCATATGTCTTGGTTGTGTTTTTTATAATTTTCTTTTCTCAACGTAAGGGCGTAGAGAACCTTGACCAACACGATACTATTAACTATTATCCAAGGAATTGTCTTTTCAAGCATGTTTTTAGGCACCAAGTATAGATCATCATGTTACAGTACGAAGTACGAATACGAGTAGTACAGGGTAGTATTCGTAGAAGGCGTTGATCGCTGACTCATCACTCGAGCATACCTAAGCGGGCCTTACTGCGGTAGCTCAACGGCCGTGACGAGTCTTCATTTCCTGGTCAAATTCGCAGTCGCATCGCCATCCCACGACAGCCCCGCGTACGCTCGACAAGCTCCCCACCGGCGCTGGCTCGAGCAGGCTGAGGCGGAGGCGGCAGCTACACTAAAGGAAGCACCGGCCGGAGCAGCGAGCAGCCCGTGTCGCAATGGCGGAACCCGCAGCCGAGGCCGATGAGCCGTCGCAGAAACGGAGCCACGCCGAGTTTGCCGATCACGATGCGTCAGGTATGATTGTGTGTTTCCTGTCCCGGCCGTCGATGACGCTCCGACTGACGCCCAGCCTCCTCCAGACTCGTCGTCGGACGATGACATGGGCCCGCGGCTGCCCTCCACGGAAGCCCCCAAGAAGAAGCGCCGCGTCCTGCCTTACGAGAAGCTCTACATGGCCGCCATGCCCTCGTCGTCTCGCTACTCGAGGTCGCTGATGCACAAGGAGCAGCTGCTCTTCGCCACGTGGACCCCGCTGACCGACTTCCTCATCACGGCGTCGGCCGACGGCGTCGTCAAGTTCTGGAAGAAGATTGCCCAGGGCATCGAGTTTGTCAAGCAGTTCCAGGCGCACAATGGCGAGATCAGGTCCGTCTCGGTCAGCCAGGACGGCGCCAGCTTCGCCACTGCGGGCGCCGACGACACCATCAAGGTCTTTGACGTCGTCACCTTTGACCTGCTGTCCATGATCTCGCCCGGCTTCGCGCCCAAGTGCCTCTGCTGGGTCCACCGCAAGGGCGCCTCGCTGCCGCTGCTGGCCGTGTCGGACGAGGCGGCGCCGCTGATTCGCGTCTACGACGGCCGCGGCGAGACCGAGGAGCCCATACATACCATCAAGAGCCTGCACCGGAGTCCTGTCCACCTCATGGCCTTCAACGACGCCTTTGACTGCGTCGTGTCGGCCGACGAGACCGGCATGGTCGAGTACTGGCGCCCGAGCGGCAACTACGAGAAGCCCGACAACGTCTTCGAGTACAAGAGCGCCACGAACCTGTTTGAATTTCGCAAGGCAAAGAGCGTTCCGTCGTGCCTCTCCCTATCGCCCAACGGCAAGAGCCTGGCGACGCTGTCGCTGCCGGACCGCAAGATCCGCCTCTTCGACTTTGCCACGGCCAAGCTGCATCGCACCTACGACGAGTCGCTCCAGGCCATCGAGGAGATGCAGCAGGCCGGGGCCGCGTCGCAGAAGCTCGACCACGTCGAGCTTGGGCGGCGGCTCGCGCAGGAAAAGGAGATTGAGTCGCCGCCGCTGCGGTCAAAGTGCAACATTGCCTTTGACGAGTCGGGCCACTTTATCCTCTACGGCTCCATGCTCGGCATCAAGGCCCTCAACACGTACACGAACCGCGTCCTCAAGGTCTACGGCGGCGACGAGGGCTTCCGCGCCGTCCACCTGGCCTTGTACCAGGGCCAGCCCCTCAAAAAGGGCATCGTGTCGGTGGAGATGGGTGCGTCCAGCAACCCGCTCCTGCAGGAGTCGGAGGCCCGGGACCCGATGCTGGTGGCGACGGGGGTGGGCAAGGTGCGCTTCTACATGTTCACCAGCAACGAGGACGTCTCCAAGTCGACGCGCGACGTGCAAAACGAGCGGCCAACGGGGCCCGGCCACAAGAAGGAGGCCAAGGTTCGGCAAAAGGAGACGGCCGACGGCGCGGTGCTGCACACGACGTTTGGCGATATCCACATCCGGCTGTTCCCCGAGGCGGCGCCCAAGGCGGTCGAGAACTTTGTGACGCACGCAAAAAGTGGCTACTACAACAACACCATCTTCCACCGGGTGATTCGCAAGTTCATGATCCAGGGGGGCGACCCGCTGGGCGACGGGACGGGCGGGGAAAGCATCTGGGGGCGCGAGTTTGAGGACGAGTTCAGCAGCCTCAAGCACGACAAGCCGTACACGGTGAGCATGGCCAACGCGGGGCCCAACACCAACGGGAGCCAGTTTTTCATGACTACGGAGAAGACGGTATGTTTCCCGCGTCTCTGCATCCTTGGCGCCTCGCAAGCTGACACATGGGCACAGCCGTGGCTCGACGGCAAGCACACGATATTTGGGCGGGCGACGCAGGGGTTCGAAGTGATTCAGAAGATTGAGGGCGTGCGGACGTACAAGGAGAAGCCCGAGGAGGACATCAAGATTGTCAACATTGACGTTGGGTGAAGGAGCGCGAAGCCATGTCGAAGCGAGTTCTCTGTCGAAGCCATGTCTGTCGAGCTTTGGATGTCGGATGACTTGAGCTGTCGTTGAGGGCAGTCGAAAGAGTCAAAAGAGCCGGTCCCCTAGAAATGCATTGGCCAATCAGGAGCTGGCCATTGACGACTCCCCGCCGCCCCGCTTTGCCCAGAGAGGGCACCCAAGACGCGAGACGCTGTTGCACCACCAACTTTTTGGATACTTTTCCCTGCTCCCCTTGTGCCTGAACTGCCCTCTGTTCCATCTGGATCCTGGGGGACACACTTCTTTTCGTCTTGTTCCTGGCTCATACATCATCATGTCGGTAAGCCTTGATCCGATCCATCGTGGTCCCTCTACACCAAAACCCGCCGCCGAGGTGACTCACAGGACTGTCGCCAGTTCTACATTGAAAACAAGAATGTCGGCAACAAGGCCGACTCGGAGGACTGGAGAAGTACGTCGCATGCTCGTCTCTTGACCCTTCTCCTGTGGACTGACTTGCTGACGGAGCCAACGACGCGCGCAGTCCGCGGCTACAACCCCCTGACGCCGCCCGACCTGCTCCAGCACGAGATACCGCAGACGCCCGCGTCCAAGAAGACAGTCATTGAGTCGCGCGACGAGGTGGCGGCCGTCGTCGACGGCTCCGACCCACGCAACCGGCTGCTCGTCGTCGTCGGCCCCTGCTCCATCCACGACCCGGAGGCGGCGCTGCGCTACTGCGACTTGCTGCTGCAGGCAAAGCACAAGCACAAGGACGAGCTGCTCATTGTGATGCGGTCGTACCTCGAGAAGCCGCGCACCACGGTCGGCTGGAAGGGCCTCATCAACGACCCGGACATTGACGGCAGCTTCAAGATCAACAAGGGCCTGCGCCTCGCCCGCCAGCTCTTTGTCGACCTAACGGCCCGCGGCATGCCCATTGCCAGCGAGATGCTCGACACAATCTCCCCCCAGTTCCTCGCCGACCTGCTCTCCGTCGGGGCCATTGGCGCCCGCACCACCGAGAGCCAGCTGCACCGCGAGCTGGCCTCGGGCCTGAGCTTCCCCGTGGGCTTCAAGAACGGCACCGACGGCTCCCTCGGCGTCGCCATTGACGCCATTGGCGCCGTCAGGCACCCACACCACTTCCTCTCCGTCACCAAGCCCGGCATCGTGGCCATTGTCGGCACCACGGGCAACCAAGACTGCTTCGTCATCCTGCGCGGCGGCACCTCTGGCACAAACTACGACGCCGACAGCATCGCCAAGGCAAAAGCGGCCCTGCAGAAAAAGGGCGTCGGCCAGCGCCTGATGGTGGACTGCAGCCACGGCAACTCGCGCAAGGACCACCGCAACCAGCCCAAGGTGGCGGCCGACGTGGCCGAGCAGATTGCAAAGGGCGACATGGCCATCATGGGCGTCATGATCGAGAGCAACATCAACGAGGGTAGGCCTGCTTTGCCGTCCGCCTAGGTGTAGTTGATGCTAACCGCGTCGTGAAACAAAACAGGCAACCAAAAGGTGCCCGAGGAGGGCAAGTCGGGCCTCAAGGACGGCGTCAGCATCACCGACGCCTGCATCAACTGGCAAGACACCGAATCTGTGCTCGACAACCTTGCCGAGGCGGTCAAGCAGAGACGCAAGGCGGCGGGCTCCAACGGCCATGCCTAGAAGGCGCTTCCATCCAGTCTGCGACGTTGACGAGCATTTGCGCAGACGTGTTGTTGGGGGAGGGGGAAAATGGAGGCCATGTTTTACTAATTAGGACGCAATGGATGGACGGACGTTTGACGAGGCTTGGAGTTGAAGAGGCACTTGGCACATCTCATACATGGGTGATTTAATCTGTCGTCAAAAGTGTTTCAGGCTATAGACTGTGCAATTCAATACCATTTGCGGCTTCTTGCCTGTTTGTGCTTTGTGGTGTGACCTGGTGACGGATGCGAGGCTAGTGCTTCAGACGTGCGTACCGTGCAAGCCCGCACTGTACTGTGGACAACAAGCCAGGTGCGATGCCACTTGGCCTGGGCCACACTGTGCACACGGTACAGCGCTGAAGCTTCTTCCTCCCTCCCGTGCCCTTCAAGTCCGTGACGGCGCCGCGAGCCAAATTTTAAATGGCGCGAGCCGCAACGCAGACTCGTCCGTCCATCAGCCCGGCTCGAGCTGCCCCTGTATCTCCTCGCCCAATGCATTCGGCGGCGCGCTGACAATCTCCAACGTCATCGTCGCCTACCATCATCGCCAGATTCATCGTCCCGGCTTGCTCTCGACTCCCGCAGCTCACCTCCACCAAACACCGCTTGACCGGCCACCCTCCTTGGCCGCCAGCTCATCCGCCGCGGCCAAAGCCACCATGGCGCGCCATCACTACTCGCCCCCCGACTCGCCGCTGTCGTCGATGGCCTCGGAGGAGCCCTACGACGACGAGGTCCGCGACGACGACGACGACGAGGCCTCCCTGCGCCCCTCGAAGCGACAAAAGGTCGAGGCCGCGTCGACGGCGTCGTCGGCGGTCGTCCCGGACGCGGAGCCCGAGGCCGTTCCCGAGCCAGACGCCCTCGAGGGCATGTCGGACCTGTCCTCGGACACGTCGGGCGACATTCCGAGCTCCCCCGTCAACGCGCGCCTCGAGGAAGAGGACTTTCAGGACCAGGTGTCGGCATGCGACTGGGACGGTTGTCCCGTGGACGACCTCGGCAACATGGACAGGCTGGTCGAGCACATCCACAACTCGCACATTGAGAACCGGCAAAAGAAGTACACGTGCGAGTGGAAGAGTTGCAACCGAAAGGGTCTCCCCCACGCCAGTGGATATGCCCTCAAGGCTCACATGCGCAGCCACACTAGGGAAAAGCCCTTTTACTGCTATCTGCCTGGTCTGCCACACCTCGCCCTCCTCTCCTAGACGGCTGGGGCTAATGCGTTGCTGCAGAGTGCGATCGCTCATTTACCAGATCCGATGCACTGGCAAAGCACATGCGCACTGTTCACGAAACAGAGGCGCTCCGGCCGTCGGACCCCGTGCCCAAGTCGATGCAGATGGGGCCCGCTGGTAAGACTAGCAAGCTGAAAATCATCATCAAGACGCCCCAGTCGCACGGCACCGGCCACGACGACGGCGCCGACGCGTCGGTCAACGGCGAGGAGGCCAACGCCGAGTTCTTCACGGCGCTCCCGGGCGAGCTCTTCTCGGCCGACGAGCTGGCCTACCCGGTAGACAAGCTGTACCGCAAGTGCTACTGGGAGTCGAAATGGGCCGACGACGTGGGCGAGGCGCTCAAGAAGGAGTGCAAGGAGTGGGAGGCGGCCTACTACAAGGAGTGGCTGGAGAAGGAGGTGTTGCTGTCCCAGGTCATCCAGAGCGAGGTGGACTGGCACGAGCGGCGCCAGGCCATCCTGTCGGGCGCCGCCGACGTGCAGCTCCCGGCCCAGCACGGGGAGCGTCAGACCAACGGCGAGGCCACGGCTCGGATGGCCGACGCCTAAGCGCAAATTATTCCTTTTCTTGTCCCGTCTCGTCTCTTTTGATCATGGTCGACTCTTTGGATTCTTTTAGGCAGCAAGCACCTGCCCGACTGCGGCGACAATGGCCTCGTGCAGAAGGCGGGGTGGACAGAGGAGGGCTTTTCTTTGGAGTTTACGGTTCCTCGGGGCTGTCAGTATCTTATGTACGAATACAGTGCAATGCGAGAGGGAGTCGAAGAGTATTGAGTAGGTAAACGACGTTGTCCAACAGCTTCCCGCCTACCCTGCACCCTGAGCAAGTGGAGCACTGGTGACGCCACGGCGCGCAGAGAAAAGCCGTCGCCGATTTCGCACCGCAAGCAGAGCCGCCGTATTTCTAAGCCGTACTGTACGAGTTACAAAGCATGTCTGCGTAAATGCTATCCGACAATTGGTCAAAAGCGTATCAACTTCCTTGCTTCAACTCGGGACCCCCACGGCATCCTTCCACACCGGACATATTTTTTACGCACCTTATCGACAAGTGACCTTTCCTTTTCCAGGTCAACGATAATTTTGGGAGCGCAAGCGGCGAGACTGCTGGCGCCATTTACATCATCCTCGTCCTCGGCTTGGCTCCTGGCATCAAGGCAGGAACGTCGAGTTTCCGGTTCACGACGCCTCATCGACTCGCATCTTTCCAATCCCGGCGGCGTCTCTTGAGGGCGGCAGCAGAAAAAGTCGCATCCTCGGCGACCGCTCTCGCGACGCAGGAGGCCAAGGACGACGGCGGCACGCTTCAAGCTCGCGCCCTACAGGACGGGACGTTGGGCCGGCCGAGCGGCCAGGGAAGCGAGCATACAGAGGGAGGAGGAGGAGGAGGAGGGCAAGGCAGACTGAGGACGCCGACGAGTCGAGATTCGAGAAGCCCGCGGGCTCGTGGATAAGAAACCGCAAAGGAGGAAAAGACAAGACACAGACGGGAGACTGAGAGGAGCGCATCGTTTAGGCGGCGAGCCAACCTCTGCCCGCGACCATGAGCTCCATCCTCTCCGACGACACCCTCAACGACTTCATCTCCCCCGGCGTCGCATGCGTCAAGCCCGTCGAGACGCTCCCCGCCGCCGACGCCGACGATGAGAACGAGGTGATTCACGACGGCGGCCCCCAGCAGCAGCAGTCGGCGCTGCAAGTCTCCCTGACAGACTGCCTCGCCTGCGCCGGCTGCGTCACCTCCGCCGAGGCCGTCCTCGTCAGCCTCCAGAGCCACGCCGAGGTGCTGGCCACGCTCGACGCCGCCCCCGCCCTGCGCGTCGCCCCCGCCGCCGGGACGCGCCCCGACGGACGCGCCGCCCTCACCGTCGAGGGCCTCGCCGACGACGCCGCCCGCCTGCTCGTCGCCAGCGTGAGCCCCCAGGCCCGCGCCAGCCTCGCCGCCGCCTGCCCCGACGGCGCGCTCTCGGGCCCCGACGTCGGCCGCGCCCTCGACGCCCTGCTCCGCGGCGACAAGGGCCTGGCCGCCGGCGGGCCGTGGGGCAGCCGCTTCTCGTGGGTCGTCGACACCGACGTGGCGCGCGACGCCACCCTCGTCCTCGCCGCCGACGAGGCCCTCGCCGCCGACGCGCCCTCCCGGCCCGTCCTCGCCGCCTCGTGTCCCGGCTGGGTGTGCTACGTCGAGAAGAAGCACCCGCACGTCCTCCCCCACCTGTCGCGCGTCAAGTCGCCCCAGGCTCTCCTAGGCACCCTGCTCAAGACGACGCTGAGCCGCACCCTCGGCATCCCCCCCAGCCGCATCTGGCACCTGGCCATCATGCCCTGCTTCGACAAGAAGCTCGAGGCCAGCCGCGGGGAGCTCACCGACCAGGCGTGGGCCGGCGCCGACTCGCCGGGACCCGGCGTCCGGGACGTCGACTGTGTCATCACGAGCAAGGAAGTTCTCATGCTTTGCGAGTCAAGAGGAATCAACTTCTTCCAGCTTCCCCGAGACGGCACCTCCATTCCTCCGCCAAATCCCTTTCCGGACGCGAGGCTACAAGAATTCCTGTCCCCCCCGCGACGCTCCTGGACCCCCCCACGTGCCGCCGGCTCTTCGGGCGGCCTGCTACATTTTATCCTGCAGAGCAGAGCTGCCCAAACGCCGGGCTCCGAGATCCAAGCCACCCCCGGCCGCAACGCAGACGTGGTCGAGTACTCCGTCTCCCTCGACGGCCAACCGCTCTTCAGGGCCGCGCGGTCCTACGGCTTCCGAAACATCCAAAACCTGGTGCGCAGGCTCAAACCTGCGCAGCCCCCCCGCATGCCTGGCGGCAAGCCCTTCGGCAACGCTCGGCGGCCCGCGGGCAAGTCGGCGGCGTCGCTCGAGTACGTCGAAGTCATGGCGTGCCCCGGCGGCTGCACCAACGGCGGCGGCCAGATCAAGGTCGACGACCCCATCGTCGCGGAGCGCAGGGGCTTTGTCGGCAAGCCGGGACCGCAGGAACAAAAGGACTGGCTGGCCGAGGTCGACGAGGCCTACTTCTCGGCCGGTGAGGCGGCGAGGGACGAAGGACCGGGTGGCGGGGAGGTGATTGATGGCATTTCCTCTTCCCATGTACATGATACCCTAGCATACTGGTCTGAGATGATGGGCATAGGCTTGGATCGACTGGTCTTGACAAGCTATCGCGAGGTGATTAGCGACGTCGGCAAGGACCCCGCCACCGACGCCGACAAGGTGGTCCAGCTGGCCGGCAAGGTTGGGGGCGGGTGGTAGTAGAGCGCAGTGGCTGTCGATGCACAGCAATCAACTTTCTTCGCAGCCGCGCCGCATGAACCCGGCCCCTCCCCGTCCGCTGCCGTCGGGTCCCCTGGGGGCCCGGATGGGCTGTTGTGGTTCGTCTCTGGGCAAGGGGCTTTTTCGTGCATCACCTTCCGGCCCCCGTCTCTGCGCGGAGAGGTCAGTCTTGAATGCGTAGTGTGGGTCGTAGAGCTCCCTGGTTGGCCCGGCTTGGCTGTTCTGCCGCCGAATTTCGGGCTGTGACTGCCGAATGTCCGGGGCGTTCCTCGAACCTCCGCCACGCCCACGTCCTCGGCCGGGAGCCGCGTGGTGACGGCCCTCTGGGCGGGGCGGGGTGACGGTGCCGGGCGACGAGCCACGGGATGACGAGGCCGACTCGCCAAAGATCTTGGCACGTGCCTCGTCGTATCGCCTCTGCTTCTCGTCCCGATCTCGCTTTTGCTTGGCGCGGATCTGCTCCGGGGTCAGTTGGGCCTCCCTCTTGTCCGACTGGTCGGCGTCGTCGTCGAGGGCGAGCCGGGCTAGGCCGGTGACGGGGTCCCTTGCGACGACGGGCTTACGACTCAGGACCTTGACTTGGGGCCTAAAGGTGGAGGCAAGGGGAACGTCATTGTTGGCCTCGAGGTAGTGAAAGGTCTGGAGCGTGTCGCTGCGACGACGAGATAAGCTTCAGTCAGCACAGGCTCAAGCGGATGGCAGAGGGGCTCGCGCTTACGCCGACTCCCACAGTTTTCGATTCGCCTCGGCGTGCTGCTCCAGACGCTCGGCCTTGGTGAGGGGCGCCGACGGCTGGACATGCTGCGCCTCGTGCTGGGGGCGGCTGCTATCGGCCTGGGCCTCCCAATCGTCGTCCCACGCGTCGGGAACGTCTGCGGCCGCCTTCTTCATTGGAGCAGAGGGCGATCGCGAGGCTCGAGGAGCGACGTTGAAGAAGCTGAATGGCAAGGCAATATATTTTGCCAATCTCACGAGAGAGTTTCGGGCGATCGCGTGTGCGGCGTCGGGGCTGGCAAGCACGTGCGCCCGAGCAGTTCATGGAAGGTGGGATCAATTGAATAGCGAGCGATATCGAGAAAATGGCTAAAATGGAGAGTATATATTTGAGGAGAGAAAGGTTTATAAGTTAAGCCGGCGAAAGTTTATCTTAGCCTGTTGTCAAGCAGCCGTACGAATAGATGACGAGGTTTTGGCTGGTGGGCTCATGGGCCATGGGATAACCTCAGGCAGGAATGGCCGATGCCCCGGAACCTCGGAGAAACGTCGCCCCGGCCCTCTGCCGTAGGACGAGTGGGAAGTCCAAAGTACCAGGTCTCCCTGCGCAAGTGTCGTCATTTATTTCCTCATCTTCAGGCTCTCGCGGAAGGGGACGACGAAACCCCCGAAACCCCTTTTGACAGCCTCTGCTTTGGAGCTCTGCCCTGTCCGAGGCTGTCTCCGCAAACCATTCGCCCTGGCAAGCAAACCCTAGTCTTCGCTGCCGCTCGACACCCAAGTCGTCGAGCCCATGACGCCCGCCGGGAGCAGCAGCGCCCCCTCGAGGAGGGCCAAGGACGACGACGAGCGGTTCCCGTCCAAGCTTGCGGGCCAGGGCTTCAGCGCGGGTAAGAAGAGCCGTTCCCGCCTTTTGTGGCATGACTGACACCCCGCACAAGGACAATATCCGACCCCCTGGCTCCGCGTCAAGGCCCGGACCGTCGTCTCTATTCCAAGTGAGTGACGCCCGAGATGGAGAGGAATGAGCTGGCCAGAATCAGGGCCGCGAGGGATGGCTCGCAGCCCGAGGGCGACAAAGTCATCTAGACAGCGCGGCGGTGATTTGGATTTTTGATTGCGGTGCTGAGCGTCTTTGCGCCTCTGGTCGTGGCTCAAATATGGGGTGGCAAAGCCAATCACTCGACTGCCGTAGACGATGAGCGACACCTGTTGTCCATGCACGGAAGGACGTCTCGGTTCGCGAGGCCTTGGGGCACGCAGAGAGACACAGAGCTGTGCTACACGGCGACGAGGGCCGCTTTCCCTCCCAGCTCCCTCGACCCGGACCAACAGCGTCTTTTCGGCTTCGTCACGTCACGGCGCACGACGGCGTCACGGCGCACGACGGAGCGGTGTGAGACGGATAGCAGTAGGTTGCATGGCGCGATCCTGCGGGCGACGCATGCAACCACTCGTCTGTGGCTGGTAAAAGCAACTGTCTGGGCGGCTGCGCAGGGAGGGTGAGGGTGAGGGTGAGGGTGAGGGCGAGAGGGTCCGAGGGAGAGGCAGAAGAATGTAAGAATCTGGCCAGGCTCGGCTGCTGTGCGAGGTCGAGGCCTTTGTCGAGGTACCGAGGCCGCTAGGTTGGGTACCTCGTAGGAGTACCTCGGCGCAGGCATGTGCGGCGCCCTGCCATACAACTTTGTCGTGTCGAGAGGCGTAAAGGGGCGGGCATGGTGATGGACAAGGGGTCCGGGTGAAGGGATGAGGCTGAGAGACGATGCTCCAAAGAGGTGAATACCTACCAAGGTATGTACGAGTAGTACTCTGTATCCGTACTCTATAGGTAGGTACTTTATATCCGTCTGTACTCTGTATTCGTAGAAGTACGAAGTATCCGTACTCCAATAGCTCGAGTTGGCTACTGCCGGGCCAGAAGAGGCACCAACGACATGGAGGCTGGACGGCACACCGTCTTGGCAGCAGCTGAAATGCGACGCGCAGTAATAAAAGACTCGTTGGGCACCTCGTATACCTACCTACTCAACCGTTGTGCCTCTCTGCGATACCCCGGAGGAGAGCCTGCTTGGACCTTTTCGCCAAGCATACTTCGTACGAAGTACATGGTGTGTAAGTCCTCTGCGGCGGCTGACGTGCGGCGAGGTGACTTGTCAGCTGCATCCAGCAAGCGTCCAAGTACCTTTGCCGCCCATGTTGGATGCCGAGATACATGGCAGCAGGTCATGCAGTCATGCGAGCTACCGACCCCGACGGCGAGGCCGGGCGGATGCGGCGGCTGCTGATGATGATTGAGGGCCAGGCTTGTGTACTCGGCACGGAGAGTAACTTATAAAGACGCCAGTAAACAAGCTCGCCGTCCTTGCACGTGGCCGGTTGTCGAGGGCTCGTCACCAGAGCTCGAAACAGTCTCTCTCTGCCTCGACGGCCATGCCCGGGATGGCATGCCGGTCCGGGGCTGCCGAGGGCGGAGCAGCCATGTACATGTTGTCTCCCGTGCGACTCGAGATGGCAATAGTAGCTGCCTTGATAGCATGTGTGTGTGCGAGTTAGAATATATACATGGCATTCATGCCCACGACAAATAGCCCGGCCAATGGCGAGGCGTGCCAGACTCGGGATGAACAGCACGGACGGGCGCACGACATGTCCGTCATGGCAAGCCGGGCGGCAAGGCATCCGTGGCTGGCCGATCCTGTACAACCATCGCTTCATGCTGCAAAAGGGCACTCCGTATTCGCACAGAGTAGTAACACTCCATACAGCGTCCTGACTTGTTTAAAGTAGAGGTGTTGCACGTTGGCCCGTCAATCATGGCCGGTGGCCTCGCAGCAAAAGACTCTCAGCGTCTCCATGCGTCGATGCGAGCGCCCAGGCTGCTGCCACACGACGACGTCGCACACCACCGCAGCCCCGGAATCGACTATTTCGACACATGTTATTCGTACGTACATATGTATCCATACATACATACATGCTCCGTACACACCTGGTAATCCGGCAATCTGGAGCACAGGTGCAACCCTGGTAGTGCTAGGTAGGTAGCATTGAAGAGCCTTCAAGTCCACGCGAGGTACCGAGCATGTACTGCACGCCCACGAGGTACGGAATGACAGCGCCCAAGTCCCCAGTGCCCGGGGAGGCGAAGCATTTCGCTGAGATATGTGCGGAAGCTGGCAGCAACGTCGGCGCCCAAGGCGTGGAAGCTTCAGCCGGCGAGCTACTAGCGGGCCTTGCTGATGAATCGCCGGTGTTTCTTCCCCGCTCCCAGGAATGGCGGGAGAGAGAGGGAGAAAATAGCCCACATCAAAATGCCGCGCGCGCAGCAAAAGGATGTCCGAGGCAACCATTGATTACTGCTGCGCGCATACATACATGCAGCGAGCATGTACCGATACAGGGTGAATTGAAGCCGGTCCGGATACTAGAAGGTACCTTGGTACGTATATTGTTGCTTTTTAAGCAGCGCCCCGCCTAATCACTTTCCCCCACGATAGGTACGCCTGTAGTTAGTGGTAACTACATGAAGCAAGCACCGTGCAGAGCTTTACAGGGCCAACACCCGCGCCAACATCCCCCAACCGCCGCCGCGGCCTCGCCCTCTTTAGCCTCTTTAGCCTCTTTCGCCTGCCTCCCCAGAGCTTGCAATCTGCTTCACCAGAGCTTCGTCGACTTTTGCCCGCCCGACTCCTCACAAGTTCAACCTATATCGCCTGCTCACGACCTCGAGGTCCTTGTCCCTTGCCCCTCCAGCTCTCTCGTCTCTCGTCTCTCGCCTCTCGTCTCTCGTCTCTCGTCTCTCCGGCTCTCCGGCTGTCCGTCTCTCCGGGCTCTTTACCCGCGTTTCCCCTCCCCCGTCATCCTTCGCCGCCTCTTCAAAGGCGCGTCAACGACACAAGGCGCCTTACAACCGTTTGCTTCCTCGACCTCGTCAAGACGTCTGCCCTCCGTCTCCGTCCCGCCAGCCGAACCGCCGCCATGTCGGGCATCGAGGGCGGACACGCAAACGTGGGAGGCGGCTTTGACCTACTCCGGCGAGCCACGCAGGCCATGATGTCAAAGTACGTGGCCGGCTTTTCTTGCTTTGTCTGCTTTTTCTCATCTCCCTCTTCATGCCCGACATGGAGTTTTTGGCCCGACATCTCCCCACGGCTCGTTTCTTCCCCCGTCGAGTCGTGATGCGTCATACCAAGTACTGTACCAAAGTACACGCCTGTTGGCCTCCATTTTATCCAACGGCAGCCTGGCTAGTCCAAGTGAACTTTGCTCGCTTGCTTTCTTTGCTCCTTTGGCGTCGTCGTCCAGCACGCATCTCCCGTCACTAGGTTGGCCAAAACCCTTGTCTGCATCACCACCGGCAGTTGGCCTGCTGGTCCCCCGCCTGGGGTAGAGCATCAAGTGGCATCATCCCTGTTGGTCTACGAATATCCCCCAGCAAATGCCCGACAAGGGACATTTCAGCCAAAGGCTCGGGGCCGGGACCGCGAGTCAGCCTGTCATCTGGACCAAGCCCACCAAGCCCCCTTCCTGCCCTTGGGTCGGCATGCCCTTATGGGCCAACGACGCTACCCGGCGGAGCGGACTTGACGCCGTCGATCCGCGGGGCTGTCAATTAGTGCCGGCACGATGGTATGCTCTGCTCAGGATCGGCTGCCTCGATGCAGTGGAGGCTCTCAGGGTGTCCGTCTTGCACCATTGGCTGGCCACGGTCCCTTCGATGAGCCCGGCTCAGGCAGCTTTGTCATGCCTCATCAGATTGCGGCCTCGGCTACCTGTGGATCAAGGTGAGCCCCCTTTGTCCATCTAGCCATGGCTTGTCCTGACTCGGTTCCCTTGACTCGAGGCCAGGCGCCTGTATCTGCCAATGTCGCCACCCGGGGCTCAGACCAAGGCTCAGTTTGGGCACCTCGTGGAAGCCGCAGCTCCGGCTTCGGGCTCGCGGTACGGCACAGGTACTTGCTGCTAGTAGTAGTACCTGAAGGCGGCGGCGTCGACGAGCCATCCTTTTTCGTCTACTTCGTATGCCCGGTCAAGCTTCAACATCTCCACTTCTTCCCACATGGCCGCTCCCGACGGAGCAAATTCATTGTTTTCGTTGTTTGTAATTCCTTTGCGCGGCGAGCCTGCCATTTCACCACACCCGCGCTCTGAACTTGGCCCTCCTCGCGCTGCCCGACGCTGCGTCTTTCCCCCGTCAATCGCCGCCTTTCCGGCCTCAGCTGCTCAAGTACCCTTGCCCGCATCACGGCTTGCCCTGCCCGCCCCCCTCGGGCCTCACATTTACACCCCCCCCCGCTTGATGGCCCCTCTTGCAAGTTGGTCTTGAGTTGCTGCCAGGAATTAGTGTTCCCACTGGTCGCCCCCCTTACCCCCCCCCTTTTTTTTCCCGCCATCAGTCATCGCCCTGCAAAATTCGTCCCGCTTTGATTCTGCTGTTTCACTCTATTTGACTGCCTGTCGCGACGATGCAAGTTATTGACCGAATCGCCAGAACCGCTGCCACCGACGAAGATGGGGTGGACCACATTGGCTCTGACACGCCGCGCTCGGGCATCGCCACTCCTCAGCCAGATCTTCAGGACAAACGTCTGCCCTGCATCATGAGTTACTTCGGCCAGGTTTGTCAAGACTCTTCTAATAGCGACCCGTCCTCCGTCCTCACACGACCCGGCGGTACCGTGCCCCTGGATACCAAGCGGAGCCGGCAGGGCCAGGATGCTCCGTCCACGGCGCGGCAATCACGAGGTCGCGCCGAGAGTTCTTGGCGTTGCAGCAGAACATCACCCGTCGATGCCCACATTTCTTCGCAGCCCGACAGCCTTCTTCTTCACACCGAAGCTGGCCTCCAAGCGCAGCCAGCTTCTCATCCCTATCCAACCCCTCCCTCTTCACACACGCCGTCGTCCGAGGGCTCAATGACCCAAGACTCTACTTGGCATGGCGCCGAGGCGTCCGCGACCGCCGCGAGCGCTTCTCGCTCCGACTGTGACCCGCCGGAGCCGGCTGGTCGACCAGTGCCTGCCATTGCCCAGCCCCAAGCCCCCACGAGCAAGTCAGAGGCAGCGACAGCCGCCCTTCAAGTTGGTCGTCCTGCTGTCTCACCCCAACTGCCACACGGACAAGTTCCGCTCAAGCCTCCATCTGCCGACTTGCACGCAGCCTCCACTGTCAGCAAGTGGTACTCGCTCGAGGGACTGAGAGAGCTAACTCGTGGTGTCATGTTCAAGAGCGGTCCGCCGACTCCCACGAGAGCATTGTCTGCTGCTCACTCGTCGCAATCAGAAGGCAAAGAGACGCCTGGGCGAAGAAGCAATGACGGGGTCGATGCGAGCGGATCACAGACGCTGCGGAGTGCCACCGGCGCTCAGACTCCGGCGCCAAAGGGCAAAATGACCATCAAGATCTCTGAGGCGCGAGGGTTGCGCAGGAGCCGCGATCCATACGTCGTCGCCGTTTTCCAGCGGAGCGAGCTCATTTCGGGCGGGCCGAGGCCCAGCGAGGAAGACGAAATTCCCAACGCGCCGGCGCCGACCTTTGGCGGCATCCCGATACAGCGTCAAGGAAGCGACTCTGGCCGCCCGATGGCCATTCCCATGCGCAGCCGCCAGAGCAGTAACACGAGCATCACCGACTACACCACGTTTCGCAATCGCACAGGCCGCTCCTCGTTCCTGAACCCGAAATGGGATGCCGAAGCCGTTTTGTATGGCACTCCTACGCGCGCAAGTCTTGAAATGCGTCGGCTGACTCCGAGTAGTGATGTTGTAGACTCCAACATGCTAGTCGACATATCCGTATACGATCACACGGCCGTGGGCGAAGAATTCCTGGGACACGTCGACTTCCAAGCCACCAGAGACCTCGATGGCCCCGTCAAGGGCTGGTTCACGTTGCGGGGCCACGCAGATACAATGGCCGAGAATGCCCCGACCGGCGAGATATACGTTGAGGCCTTGTACCAGCGGTCGGAGAGAAAACAGTTTGGCCCGAGCGATTTCGAAATCCTCAAGCTCATTGGTAAAGGGACGTTTGGGCAAGTCTATCAAGTACGGAAGAGGGACACCCAACGTATCTACGCCATGAAGGTGCTGCAGAAGAAGGTGATTGTGCAAAAGAAGGAGGTGGCGCACACGGTCGGAGAGCGCAACATCCTCGTGCGGACAGCCATGTCCGATTCGCCCTTTATCGTCGGCCTCAAGTTTTCTTTCCAGACGCCGTCTGAGCTATACCTGGTGACGGACTACATGTCTGGCGGAGAGCTGTTCTGGCACTTGCAAAAAGAAGGCCGCTTCGACGAGCGACGCGCCAAGTTCTACATTGCAGAGCTGATCCTGGCCATTCAGCATCTACACAACAACGACATTGTCTACCGCGACCTCAAACCAGAAAACATCCTCCTAGACGCCAACGGCCACATTGCGCTGTGTGACTTTGGGCTGTCCAAGGCAAACTTGACCAAGAACGACACGACCAACACGTTCTGTGGGACGACGGAGTACCTGGCGCCCGAGGTGCTGTTGGACGAATCGGGGTACACCAAGATGGTTGACTTTTGGTCCTTGGGCGTGCTGGTGTTTGAGATGTGCTGCGGCTGGAGTCCGTTTTATGCCGAGGACACGCAACAGATGTACAAGAACATTGCGTTTGGCAAAGTCCGCTTTCCCCGCGACACCCTCTCACAAGAGGGCCGAAATTTCGTCAAAGGGTTGCTCAACAGAAACCCCAAGCACAGGCTGGGGGCGACGGATGATGCCGAAGAGCTCAAGCGGCATGTCTTCTTCGCCGACATCGACTGGGAAATCCTGGCAAAGAAGCTCATCACGCCCCCCTTCAAGCCAAAGCTCAAGTCGGAGACGGACGTGTCCTACTTTGATCCCGAGTTCACCAACGCATTGGATCTAAACGGGTCACTGAATGAGCGCGCGGCGGCGCTGGCACGGGGCTATGCGACATCCACGCCGCTCTCTCCATCCGTGCAAGCCAACTTCCAGGGCTTCACGTTTGTGGACGAAAGCGCGCTCGAGGACCACATGAGGCACTGGATCAAGCACGACGACGAGGAAATGGACGATGCGGACGCGAACCACGATGACGAGGATTGGGAACACCTGGACGATCCACGCAAGGCAAACCGCATGAGTGGCATCATCAAGACGTCAACGGCCGACGAACACATGGTCGGCGGCTCGCACTTTGACGTTTAAGCACCCACAAGCCAACGTGTGTTTATTAGGCCATGGCCGACCGCGGCGTCTTCTTTACAGCTCGAGTAGTAATTCAGACGCGCCGTCCCCGTCACGACCCTGGCATGAAGGGATGATAATGGAATCACTGCATCATGGGGGCCGGTTAGTTTTGCATTGCATCGTTGGAAGGGCAGCGGAGCAGGGATGGAGGGAACATGGCGTTCGGATATACGAAGTACTGAGAAAGTATTGGCATCAGCCCCGATCCGGGATCTTGTCGTCTCAGGGCCCGTACGAAATATGAGGAATCCCCAAAGACAACGAGAACAGAATAGCCGCTCTAGGCGTGTCGCCCCTAATTCTTGGCCAGCTTGCTGTTAGCCTGGAGCGTGTGTGCACAAGGCCATGGTGAGGGTAGGCGACGCAAGGATTGGCCGGCACGCTTCACGCGAAGATGTGTCGGTTGCGAATGGCTGGCCGAATGACCTCCGGCGGCATATTGGCCAGTCCCTGGCGGTGAAGCGGCAAGTAAGTAGATGGCGCAGGCTACGAGCGAGGCATGGGAACGGCACACGGCTCGAGCCGGCGGCACGGCACGCATGTGGGAAGCGGTGGCATGAGTGGAAGAAGGGCAGACGGGCGGAAGGGCAGACGGACCTCGTGTGTACGAAGTAGTGAAGCAACACACAAGGCCCTGGGCCAATGACGGTAACATGTCTTTGGTGTATCGGTGCGCGTGTGCGGCATGTGGGTGCGCAGAGCCGCACGAGACGAGACCAGAGGAAGGGAGCAGGCCTGGCAACTGGATGAAGGGAGAGAATGAGAGACTTGGACATGGTTATTCTCAACTTCGCATTCGCAATCAAAGTCCTACACCGTCAGACAAGGCTGTTGCGCGGAAATTGTACAACGGGATAGTCCGGCATCCACCACTCGTAATCGTCGTGAGCTAGCCCGCCCTGTTCCCGAGTCCCCGCAGGCCGGCTCCTGGTCAGCGCTCCGGCCAGATTCAACCCCTACGTCGCTCCTGCAGCCTCCGCAACTCCCCCTTTTCATGCGCGTCGTCCACTTGACGGGCCGCGTCGCCTGGAGTCGTCTTTAATGGGCCTTGGTCTCGTCCTCCTCGTCCTCAAGCCAGTCGGGGAGGGTAGCGGCGCCCTGGCTGGCCTGGGAGGCGTCCTGGCCCTCAATCTCGACGGCCATGCTCTCATACTCCTTGAGGCTGCCGGCGAGGTCGGTCTCCTCGGGGGAGACGGGCGTCTTGGGCGTGGAAAAGATCTGGACCTGGCCCGCGGCATCCGACTCCTTGACGGGGGGCACTTTGTAGGCCTTGAGCTCTTTCAGGTAGAGCTCCTGGACGAAGTCGGCTGCGGATGAGAGGGGACAGGTCAGCTTGTGCGCTGATTTTTCTGGCGGATGTGGTGGGAAAAGCTGGAGTCGTCATGGGGAGACGGTGGTTGCAGCTGTGGAGATGGGCGGCCCATGGACTGATGGGTCGAGGGACGGGGGAAGAGCATACCTCTCCGAGAGACGGTGGGAGCGATGAAGCTCCTGAACTGGGAGTGTGCCCTGGCCGACCGAGCGACGGTGGCGATGATGGAGCTGGCGCGCTGAAAATTGGGCAAAACGGGTCAGCAGAAAAGCTTGCGGGAAGCAGGGAAAAGCGAGGGCAGACGGGGAAAAGGGAGAGGGCTGACGTCGACGACTTACCGAGGCCCTAGGTAGACGGCAGAGCATCTTGAATGCTGGGCGTGTTGCTCAATGGGAGGAGCGCTGCGGATGAGCGGATGAGCGGATGATGAGGGCTGGTGAAAATTAAATCGTGATGTCGGTTGTCGTTCGGCTCTCTAAACCCTCCCTCAAGCCCCCCTCGGGTGGCCCCATCTGGCCCTCCGGGTTTGTGCCCACCCCTGCATGTACCATGTACCTTGGTGGAATGCGCGCGGCTGGGAGCACGTGATCTGTGAGCAAGACGACGGATTTCTTTCATTCTTGGTTGTGGCCCCTACGGCAACAAACGCATAACTAACCGACCATACTAGCAAGGTCGCTTTTATTCTCAAACACACCTGCTACGACGGCGGCTTCACTGCGCCCATAATTCTGGGGCATGATTGGGCATTTCAACGGCCTGGACAGGTACACTCGGCGGCGACTGCTCAAAGGACATTGTGGTAGCAATCGACAGCATGAAAGACAATGCCGAGGGCCTTTCCAATGCTCGCCATCAGTCCCAATCCCTCTCTGCCATGACACATGTTCCCGCTCGTGACCGCGGGCCTCTTGCGACGGGTTCCAGCCCTGGTCTGGACCAAGGATGCCCGGACTCGGCGCGGGTCAACGGGATGCCTCCCCACGCTCAACATGGGGAACGTCCAAGACCTCCTGCTTTCCCCTTGTCCAACCACCTCTGCTCGGCCGTCCCTGCTAGGCCGAGTTGACCCGGACCTTGCGCTCGCCATCGAAGCGGCGCTTGTTCCTCAACTTGCGGAACAGGACGGAGCCAATGTACATGAAAAAGACGACGACGGCGATGACGCTGTAGGCTGTGACGAAGCCGCGCGACGAGCCCGCAATCTTCAGGCCCAGGCCGCCGTTGACGATGCCGAGGACCATGAGGGCGCGGCCGTACCAGATGTGCACGTGGCTAATGACGCCGCGGTTCCGGTGCTTGACAAAGCGAATATGATGTAACCATCCGAAGACGGGCTGCAGGCCGAGCAGGGCGCACACAATGAGGCCCAGCCGCGTGTGCGTGCCGGCAAAGAACTGACGACGAGGACATTGTTAGCGACTCGATGGACGCACGACAAGCGGGCCAAGCACTCACGTAGCCAGCACGCTCGGAGATGATATAGCCAATGGCGAAGCCCGCCCACATGCCCAGGAACACCAGCATCTGCCAGCTGGCGTGCAGGATCCAGTTGCCGACCAGGGGCATGACGGTGGACCCGAGCGGGTAGCCGATGAGAAAGATGACGGCCATCAGGATGCCGTGGATGGTGCCCAAGCTCTTGCCCGAGCCTCCGCGGTTCCCGCCCGCGGACACGGCGCTGTTGCCGCCGCTCAGTGCGCCTTGGGGGCCCATGAAGGGATTCTGATCGGGTCTGACGGTGGCCCTGGCCAGGTCCACCGAGAAGGTGTCGAAGCCGTCGTGCTTGGAGATTCGCTCCGTCGGGCTGTTGGAGTTGAGGGGATTGCCCTGGGCCCAGGCGGCTATCCAGCCCGAAGAGCCCGAGAGGTCGAGGTCCTTGCATCCGCTGCACTGGACGTTGGCAACCATATGGCCGTCAATGACGCCCGAGCCCTCGATGAGCCGGACGTCGTCTCTCGGGACATGCTGCGGCATGCTATGGCCGGTGCCCGATCTCGTGCTGAGCGTCACATTGTTGTTGCCGCTGGCGTACATGACGAACATGTTGGAACCCCGCATCATGGTCCCAGTGCCGAGGCCGATCCACGAGTAGGTTGCGGGAGCTCGGATTTGGAAGTAGACGTTGCCCGAGCCCGAACTGGCGGCGGCCTCTGGGACTCCCCAGCGGAAGCAGACCTGGCCTTCGGGGCAGTACGACGCCGTGGCGCCGGAAACGTCGGCGACATCTGGAGGGAGCGTTGACAAGTTAGGATGGGGGGCGGACAGGGGGAGCAGAGCAGGTGGTCTGACCGAGGGCGAGGGCGAGGGCACCGACGATGGCCGTCTTGTTGGTCAGCCTCATGGCGTACTATAGCGCTGCTCGTCGAGGATGATGGGAGTGTTGTGGTGACTGGTTCTCGAGGTGAAAGATGATGTGGTGAAGACGCGAGGAATGTCGGCAAGGGGTGAGAAGGAACCAAGGCCCTTTGTTTTCGACGCTCTGGGGAAGGGCATCGGCAGCAGGATCAAGGGTATCGTCAGCAGGATCGAGGAGGTAATGTATCGGCAGCAGGATCAAGGTGGGCTAGAGCAGGTTGGGAGACACATGTGGCAGCGGCGGGACTGATATAAAACGGGCATCATCCGTGTTTGTTTGTGAATTATGGAGAATGGCACCGTTCTGACGAAGGACCACGCCAGCCAAACCCTACTAGAGGAGGCGAGCGTCATGCTCGTCCGACCGACCAAGCTGGGGCGGAGTCCGACCTCTGTTTCCCTTTCCGGGGCACTGACAGGCAAGACCTGCCGTCCTTTTTCTTCCCGGGGCAACCTGGGTAGGACCAGGAGACGCAGGCGACGGGCTCGCTCGCAAGGTCGTGGCGTGACGGGGAGACCCCGGGCGCGCGAGGCGGCTTTGGAGCCAACGGGGTTGGCAAGCGGGAGATATGCGAGGTGGGTGATTGGCTCGAGCCCATCTGAGGTTGTCGCGGCGGCTTGTGGGGGATTCTGCCCCAGAGACGGACGAGAGAGCGGCATGCCTGCCTACATACAGGCGAGGTGGTTGATTCACTCGTGGCGCACACGCACGCGCACACAGCACAGTCATGAGGCGGGACACAGGGCGGTGCGAGACCGACGAGATGGATTCCGAGTGGGATGGACCGACGGAAGACGTGACGTTCAGGAAGGCGGGTTGTCGTGCGCGACTTGGTAGGTACGTACCTGCTCGTGTACGGAGTAAGTGCATGAGGCCTCCAGCCTCCCTCCAGCCTCAAAGCAAGTCAAGCCTTCGGTCTAGCCTCTTGGCATTGTGGATTTCTTGACTTTGACTTTGATTTCAAAAGGACGGAACATGACTGGCGGAAGGGGTGCCGAACTGCCACCGAAAGCAGAAGCACGGGCCGGGTTTTCAAACAAGGAGAATTCACGACTCAAACAAGAGTGATGAATTATACATACAATCCTGTACTTCGTACTATTTACAGATACTATCCCCATTTATTAGCCCTTGCTTGGCCACCTCTCGACTCGCCTCGACGACGCGCGTGACCCCGCAAAACCGAGTTGTGGCACAGATGCGTGTCTTGATCTAGGTATGATCTAGTCAAGGGCCCCCAGATATCTATGCAGAGACCCTACGGAGTACGGATACCTAGGTGCTTGAGCCGCCCTCCGGCTCTTTGTTTGTGACTTGTAGACCTTCAAAAGTCCAGGAATCCAACGGCTTGACACACGCGCGGACATCAAAGCTCCCGTCTGTGACTGTACGTGCGTCACGTCTCTTCTGCCACGGACATGACATCACCCAGACAAGCCCTCCTCGCCCTCCTCGCCCTCCTCCTACGCCCTCCCAACCACGTCTATGGGGGACACGTCATCGAAAACAACAAGCAGAGTCTCTAGACAAGGCTCCAACAGGAAACAGACACACGCGCGCCATCGACAACCCTCGTCAGGCGCCGTTGGCCATGGGAAACCCATTGCTCTCGAGCAGGCTCGACGACGCCACGAAGCTGAACCCCCCAAAGACATCGTCCTTGCTGCTGTAGGCCCCAGCCGGCCACGGCTCTCCGCCCGCCACCACGGGGCTCAACGACAGCTCCGTAAACTCGGGCGCAAAGTTTTCCGCTAGCTCCGGGTCCGTAATCATGGGCTGGATCGGAGGCTCCATCTCGCGCGCCGCAAGCTTCTTCCAGTCAATCTTCCGGAAGAACCTGTGCTTCTTGAGCGTGAGCAGATCCTTGGGCATCGCGGCACCCAGGCGCCTGTGCGGGTCCTTCCTCAGCAGCCGTGTCAGCAGGTCCTTTGCGTCGGGACTCAGAAAGTACGGCAGCACGAGCTTCTGCTTGACAATGTTGTCCTGCACCTTGGCGTGGTTCTGTCCGCGAAAGGGCGGGTTGCCCGTCATGAGGTCGTACCCAAGCGCCCCAAACGACCACCAGTCCACCGCCTTGCCGTACTTTTTGCCGAGAATCACCTCGGGCGCCATGTACTCGACTGTGCCCAGCATCGAGTTGCAGCCCTCGGACGGCTCCACCGCCACCTTGGAGAGGCCAAAGTCCGTCAGCAGCAGATGGCCGTCGGCATCAAGCAGGCAGTTCTCGGGCTTCAGGTCGCGGTACACGACGCCCAGGTCGTTGTGGAGGTGAGAGATGGCCAGCAGCATCTCGGCCATGTAAAAGGCCGTCACCGTCTCCGAAAACATCTTTTCCGTGTTGAGGTGGGTGAACAGCTCCCCACCCTGCCCGTACTCGAGAATCAGATACAGCTTCTCGTGGTCCTGAAACGCGTAAAAGAGCTTGACGACAAAGGGGTGCCGGTTGACCGACTCGAGTATCTGACGCTCCGTCCTTGTCTGCTCCACCAGCTTCTTGTGCACCACGAGCGACGCCTTCTTGAACTGCTTCTGCGCGTAGAGCCTGCCGGTTGCGCGCTGTTTGACGAGGAGGACGGTGCCAAAGGTGCCCTTGCCGAGGCATCGCAGAGGCTCAAACTCCTCCGAGGTCATCTTGCGCTTCGGGTTCAGGCCTCCCTCGAGCGGCTCCATGTAGGGCGACCGGTCCCGCACGCTATCGCTGACAAAGTCGTCCTCGAGATTCACCTCGTAGCTGGTAGACGCATTGTCAGAGGTCTCGCTACCGGCGTCGCTGCGCACGCCGTCGCGGCTGTGAGAGCGGCTGTGCATGGCGCTGCGCAGGCTCGTGCGGACGACGGAGCTGGAGCGCGACGAGCCTTCGAGGCTGAGAGGATCGGCCTGCATGCGCAACTTGGCGATGCCGGAGACGGCGGGCGACGACAGCGGGCGGAGGAGGGGGCTGCAGTTTGCGCTGACGACGTCATCGAGGCGATTGCGCCCTCGGCGAGCAGTGAGTCGCGGCGTGTCGCAGAGGCCCGAGTCGGAGTCTTCGTCGCCAGACGTGACGGGGGTGCCCTGGAAGCCCCGGACGGTGGTGAGGGCGGCGGGCACGGGGCTTATCATGGTGGCTGTCGACGGATGTTACTTGAATATACGGGGGCAATGCTGGCCAAGGCTCTCGGCCGTGGCTCCTCTTGACCAGGCACGATCTGGGGCCGCTCAGGTTCCCCGTCGGCGCTCCGGGTCAGCGCGCTGCTGGGACTCAAAGGGAAGCGCCTGGATCTCGCAGTGGCGGGCAACACGCATCTGGTACTTGAAGAATGAGGATTGCATGTGGAGCTGATGTTGTATATGCATTGGCATTGGTAGTGGTTATCGAGTCGCAGGGTGGATTGGCGCGTGTCGGGTTGCGGTTTCTCGCCTGGCGCTTTAATAAGACAGGGGAGCGAGGGAGAGAAATGAGTGAGGGCCCGAGGAATGTTGGGGTAAAACCTCGGGCCGTGTGAGAAGCGTGTCCCATTAGGCAGGAACGCAGGTTGTGCACAGTGCCAGCACTTGCGGTACGTTCACCAAGCTTCTAGGGGCTGAAGTGGGCCGCTTGCTGCACGGACAGAGACATGGCCCACAGCGCTAGAGTGGGTGCGCCCGAAAGTACAGGAGCCGCGGCTTGTAGTATTCCTTTTTCTAGGGCCTCTCTACCCAGCACATAGGCCTGCCTACTTAGCACACAACATAGTGGGGTAGTGTGGCTGGTTAAGGCGAAGCGCCGATACCGCAATTTTTAGTGCGTATATCCCCCACGACTACGTAGCCGACTGCGCGGAGCCGCCCGCCCGTACGAAGTACTAATATATATATAAAGAGAGGTTATCGCGGCTTTAGGGAAATCGTATATTAAGCGCCTTAGCTGCTTATAACGCTACTCGAGGTTATCCTTATATAATTCCTACTCTGCCTTTACTTCCTTTACGTCGTTAGCCTCTATCTTATCCTAGTCTACCTCTATAACCTCCGCCCTCTTCTATTATGCCTTTAAGATGTCCTACTCGGCCTAAGAGATCGACTTATGCTCTATATCTTACGAGAGCTCTTGCGATAGTAGAAGCGGCGGCGGGAGCTGCTATAAGAGCCGCTATAAGGGCTTTCCTAGGACGAATTTATCGTCGAATTTATCGTCGAATTCGTTAGCGTTAAAGTCGTCGTCGTCTTATATAAGGTCGACCGGCTAGTATTATAACGAGCCGGCTTAAGGCTTAGCGCCGGCTTAGGGCTCGGCAGCCTTATTATTATTAGAGAGTAGCGTACGTATAGCTCGCTAGTATACCTATAGTATAACTATGCCTAGCTCGTATGCGTTACTATGTTTCTAAAGGTATTCTAAGCCTTATATAGTAACTATAGCGGCCGACCTAGTAGTTATTAGCGCCGCTAGTATAGTTAAGGGCGGTAGCGGCGGCGCTACTACTACCGCTTTTATAGCCTCGGCACGTTCGAGGCTTTCCGCGATCTCGTATACCGATAGGTCACGCCTTATACCACGGGTTATAGTCGTTTTCTCGACGTTAAGGGCGCCCTTAGGCCTGCCTTTGCCACGTATAACACGCGGCTTAAAGGGTGCTTAAAGGCGGCCGGGGCCGGCTGCGATGCCTTTCTATACGTGCTTATTAACATTACCATTGTACCAACCAGGCCAAACAAAAGTGAGATGCATCCCGACCGTAGACGTGATATAATAGCTTAAATAAAATATCGATATACCCCCCCACGTATACAGTGGCCTGCCCGACCGTGCTGAATAAGCCGTGGTGTTAATCGCCGCCGAATGTGCCGTGCCGTGCCGTGCCGAATGCCGTAAGGTGCCTTAGCGCAAATGCGCCGCCGGTGTTACAATGTATAACTGTCAATGTATAACCTTGCCGATCGAAGGCGTAAGGTAAGGTAGCGCGCAGCCGCTAAAAGTGCGACCGGGCCCGAAAGTGGCGAAAGTGGCGAAAGTGGCGTTTGTGGCGTTTGTGGCGTTTGTGGCGAATGTAGCGAAAAAATGACGAATTAACGCGGGGTTCGAAAGAATGTCAACAGTAGTAGAAGTTGCAGCTAGGTCCTAGCAAAATAGACTTCGCTCCCGGGCTTATAACTGTTAACATTACTATTATACCAACCAGGCAAAAGTGAGATACATCCCGACCGTGGACGTAATACAATGGCTTATGAATAAAATGTCGATATACCCCCCCACGTACACGGTAGCCTGCCCGACCGTGCTGAATAAGCCGTGGTGTCAATCGCCGCCGAATATGCCGTGCCGTGCCGTGCCGTGCCATGCCGAATGCCGTAAGGTGCCTTGGCGCAAATGCGCCGCCGGTGTTAATGTATGACCTTGCCGATCGAAGGCGTGGCGCGCAGCCGCTGAAAGTGCGACCGGGCCCGAAAGTAGCGAAAGTGGCGAAAGTGGCGTCTTGTGGCGTTTGTGGCGTCTTGTGGCGAAAAATAGCGAAAGTGGCGAAAAAATAACGAATTAACGCGGGGTTCGAAGAAAGAATGTTAATAGCAGTAGAAGTTGCAGCTAGGTCTTAGCAAAATGGACTTCGCTCCCGGGCTTATAACTATTGACATTACTATTGTACTAACCAGGCTAAACAAAAGTAAGATGCATCCCGACCGTGGACGTGATATAATAGCTTAAATAAAATGTCGATAGTGCTAAAAGCAGTTAAAGTCATTAAGCCCTAAGACTCCTACCCGCTCTTAAAGGCGCTTAAAGATTAAATACCGGCATAGTAAGCCTATACTAATATTAAAGGGATAGGGGCAGTAGCTTAAGGGCTCTACGAGCTGCTTCGTCTATTTGTCTATGCGAATTAAATAGTATTAGCCGGCTATAAAGGAAAGCGCCTAAGATAATACCCTCTTACGTATAAGGAGATATAGGTCTTTAAGGGTAAAGGAGTTAATCTTATATATATCGTAACTATAGATAGCTTCGATTTTAGCAGCCTAATATGCTTAAAATGCCGAGAATTTCTAAAAGACGCTTATAAGGTCCCCCGTTAAGGACTAAAGGAACCGCTTTATTAAGGCATATAGTCCCTCTACGATAGAGGTCGTAAAGTAGCCAAAGTAACGATACTAGTTAATAAAGCAGGTAACGAACTTGTCCTTTTATAGGTCGAGCTATATTTACAGCGTATAACACACGGCTGCAGCCGGATGCGTTGCCTTAAACGCTTAGAGGCGGTCCTCGAAGATATCTATAGTCTTTAAGCTAATAAGCTTCGCCTAGTCTTTAAGGAACGTAGTAAAGGCTACCGCGCGCTTAATGCGCCCTCCTAGTAGCTAGGTAGCTTTAGGGAAGTAAGTCTTATACTTTGTAAGGACGTTCTTAGTAATATGCCACCGGTAGATAAACTAGGCGGTATTCTCGAACTTTTTAAAGCTTATTAAGGGGTTTATTAAAGCCAATTCGCGGTCTATAACGATTAGCCGAGGAGGCGGGATTCCCTCTCTTACTAGCAATATAAGTAAGGCTAACATAGCCTAACGGTATAGACCTTTAGCCTCGCCTATAAGGAAGACTAAGGCAATCGAGAACGTCTTCTTTATATACGTAATACTATATATATTAAGAAGAGGCATATTAAATCGGTTAGTCTTATATATATAGTTAAGTTGCTAGACATTAGGGAACTAACGTAGTAGCTTAACGCCGCTTTTTAAGGCTAAGAAGAGGGCAGACAGTCGGCCTTATTAATTACGGGTGTTATAGACGAAGAAGTCCGACTTTTTAAGCTTATCGTAGAGGAATTAAAGCGGCGTGCGCCTAGCGAGCTCTTCCTAACAATAACGGGCAAAGGCGTTATATATCTACTTAGCTATAATGCCTACGAGGTCGGGGTCTTGTCTTGCCTAGGCTTAGGATCGAAGCTGCGTTACGATATAAACTAAGCGTAGGCTATTATTATATAGCTAAATAATATCGGAAGAGTACTTCGCAATAGCCTGCCCTTTATACTTCGCGTAAGCTATTAGCTTAATAAAGGGGTGGTTATAGCCTGCATTAGGCCCTTAGGAGCAATAGGCGGACTATATGCTATTAACTAGGTTACGCTTTAAGACTAGGCGATAGCTGTGAAAAGACAGACTAGAGGTACGTTTAGAAAGGTAGGAACGATGGTTAGAAGTACGAATAATCCTTTATTGCAATGCGGTTGCCTTTTTATAGCAAGACTAAAGCTTGCCCCTCTTCTAAGATATATCGGGGCCTTAGGGATATACCCTTAGGCCTCGAGAGGGGTTGTCGGGGACTAGTTAGCGACTAATAGCCGAATAGTCCCCGAGCTAAAATACATTATCTATCGTGTATGTATCCCTATCTCCCGGCTCTATAGTTACGCGGGTAGCTGCGTTATAATAGCGGCATTCGGTTATCTAAGTGCTTGTTTTACGACGTTTAGCAATAGCCTTATTGCCGCTATTAACGAACTTACGGCCTTTTAAGCAGCGTAGATAGACGGAAGTAGGGTCGGCTGTATTAGGCCGCTTTAAAGCTATCGCGAGGGCATACCCCTAAGTTTAGGCAATTATATTGTAGGCAGCTTAAGCTTCTAAAAAAGAGGGGAAGGTACGGTTTAAGAGAGACTCTATTACAGCGGCGGCTTAAAGCGAAAGATATAGTGCGAATAGCGTTAAGTTAAGTTAAGAATACTAGTACGAATACTAGTAATATACAAATTTAATATTATAGGCGCGCAGTCGGCTACGTAGTCGCGGGGGATATACGTACTAAAAATTGCGGTATCGGCGCTTCGCCTTAACTAGCCATACTACCCTACTATGTTGTGTGCTAAGTAGGCAGGCCTGTGTGCTAGGTAGAGAGGCCCTTTTTCTACACGTGCCCCTTGTCCTCTAATCTCGAGTTACGAAGTACGAATACGAATAGTACTTAAGCGTTGCTCTCGTCCCTTATAGTTCAACGACAGTTCAACAGCATATACATAAGCCATCAGCTTGTCATATATATGTACGAAGTAGTAGTACCTTGTACGAGCTATGTAGTGCGTGTTCAAGCCCCGGTCAGCCGCGCCCGCGAAGCAGAGTTTTCTCGCCGCAGTGCTCCACCCACCAGCCGCGCCCAGGATTGCCCTCGGCCGCGTCTGGCCAATCGAATGAGTGGGCAGGGAGGGCGTGTCTTTTGCTGTAGAACACGGCTTCCGGCGTGCACGGGACAGCGTGGCAAGACTGGTGTTCTAGAGGAGGGCGTCGAAAGAGGAAAGAGGAGAAGTTGTCGACGTGGCTCGAGGGCATTTCATGGCCGCACTGTGGTTGACAATGCCGTTTGCAGTGGAAATGTCAGAACAACATGTGCACGGGTCACGTGTGATGGGGACGGACTAGAGATCATGTGACAAGCTGCGAACAATGATCGCACGCTAAGGAAAAGTGGCGTAAATGCTACCGGGCAACTGGTCAAAAGCGCGATACGTCGCGATACGTATTAACTTCTTTATGAAAGCAAAGCTTTCACTCGGACATCTCGGGCATTTTACAAGTTTCTCTGCCCTAATAGCTATAGCACTTCTTCCTCTACCTATACTATTGTTAGATCGTAGATCTACGGCTCGGACTAAATAGGCGTTATAATAGGTCTAGATAGGTTGTATAGCAAAGAGGTTATATTAATGTAATATATAATAATGCGTGTTATACGTGCTTCCCCTCTTTTTATAAGGGGGCCGTATTTAAGGGATATTTCCCTTACGTTACGTAGCGGTTATGCTAACCTAATCGTTATAACCTCTATTATGTAATCTAACACACCCTCCTAGCTTCGCTCCCGAATTTAAAGGAGGGAAGCTAGCATTAAGAAGTCGCTAAATAGCTTAAATCCGATGAGTTTTTAATCCTCGTTCTATCGTTAAGCCATCGGGGCGGGATATCTTTAATCCTTGCCCTTTTAATCCTGCGCTTAAGCGCTCTAACGAGTGCGGCTTTATAAGCTCTTACACTTCCTTAATTCCTTCCCTAGCTATATACAGCAGATGCCCTTACTATATAGAAGCATCGTTCCTCTTCGGTCTACCGTCGTTAAGGGTATTCGTAGTCGTTTATAAGTCGTTTAGCAGCCTATGCTCGATTCCTTAGTGCGTCGTGCTAAAATCGACGGAATAGTCGCTATTGCGAGATACGCTAATGTTCTTCCTTCCGCCGCTACCTATAGTAGGTGCCCTCGCTATAGGAGAGCTTCCTTCTTATTTAATACTTAATCGAGTATTTAGACGCCTCTAGCCTAGTCAATGCTCGTAGATATTTAATAAGGCCCTTTATCTATCGTCTCTCTAACGTCTTTACATAGGGCCTAGTAATACGTATAAGGAATTGTATTCCCTACGGTTATTTCTTATCACCGGCGCCTATGCGTAGTATTTCCTCTAACGCGTGTGTATTATGCCTAATATCGATACTATTACCCTTAAGGATATAGCTTTATCGGCCTATTTATATCTCCTAACCTTCCTACACTATATATATATCGGTTTATATTATTTCGTCGGTCGTTTCGGGGAGTTCTCGATCGGCGAGGCGTTAGGTAATATTATAAAGGCCTATTTATTCGATAAAGGCCTTAAAGGAGGGCCCTTAAAGTGCCTTAGTAAGGCCGTCGGCTATTATCTTTACGGTAGGTATATATTTAACATCGAGGGTCTTATTAAGGACTTATTAACGAAGCTAGTAGTTATAAATGTCTATATAGCGAAGCTTCGTCTATAGAGTAGCGACTTCGGTAGTAACTAGTCGGATAGTCTATATGTTATTATATTAAATATAAATACGGGAGTTATTAAGGGAGACGTCGAGCTCTTTAATAAGCCTACTTACGTAGATTAACTCCTTTACTGCCTATAATAACGCTAGGAGCTTAGCCTCGGTTATTAAGGTTATAACTATATCTTATTTATTAGCTCTCTAGCTAATTAAGCCTCCGAATAGCTTTATAGCAAATGCCTAAGAGCTTTTCCGGTCGGTGTTATCGGCGAAAGAGGCGTTACTTACTACTTTAAAGTCGACCTTACCCCCTAGACGAAGCGCAAGTCCCTATATAAGGTATAGATAGTAGAGAACTTAATTAACGGCGTCTTTATAGTCCGGTCTAGGGTTATTATTGAATTTGCATAGTCTTAACGTAGTAAACGCGATATTAGGGCGGGTGATAACCGCCGCGTATAGAACGGAACCTACGTTTACCTAGTAGGCTTATATCTTATAGTATTTAGCGATCCCTTCGTAAGGGAGAAGCTCTTTTACCCCTATCGGTATATCGAAAAGGCGGCGTTTCTTTATAAGTCGGTAGATCTTATTAATATAGGCGGCTTATAATAGCTAAATATACCGTTAAATACAGTCTTATAGAATCTTAATGCTAAGGAACTATTATAGGTTATCGCCGCCTATAAGCTTGTATTTTTCCCGAAGTTAATTTTAAAGAGATTTAGCCCTATCTTAATCCTTCTTATAATATATAAAGACAATATTATCTATATAAAAGAAGACGATAATACTGTTAAACGTTAAGTAGTATAGTTCGTGCGGCACTATCTAAAACCCTATCTCCTAAAGTATTAACGTAAGTTCGCGATGCTATAGAAGAGGGGATTTTCGCAGTCTGTAGAAGGCTTTATTAAGTCGGAGGATAATAGAGTATTATCTATACCTTAGCGGCATCTTTATATATATAATCTCGTCGAGCCTTATGTTAACGAACGCGTTAACCGCATCGTACTATATTAGTTTAAGGTCGAACCTCGTAGCTATTGTTATAAGTATTCGAAAGCTTCGTCCTACGAAGGTTACCGCGTAGGTCTTTTATCCGTTTCGAAGCTATTAATCCCCTTAGACTACTAGCCTTGCCTTATACTTCGAGAGCCTTCCGTGCTTATCTATTTTATATACGTATACCTATATGCAGTCGAGGACTTAGCCTTTCTTCGTAAGTGTTTTAGAGTTAACCTTAGTCTAGGACTTTATTTCTTTATGACTCTAAAGATACGTTCTCTCCGCCTCCTCGAATTAAAGGCTAAGTAGGTGTTATTTAAGCTATCTATAATATGTTAAGACAGCTAGAAGGTCTCGTCGATATACCTACCTTTTTAGGATTAAGCGGTGGAGGTAAGCCTTATTTTTAAACCGTAATATATTAGTATCTTTCGAGATCGGTGCGGCTTAAGTGCCTACTATAAATATAGAGTGCTAATAGGCGAGTTTTTCTTTCTACGGAGGGGTTAACTCCTTATTTATAGGCTACGGAGGGGTTAACTCCTTATTTATAGGCTACGGAGGGGTTAACTCCTAATTATATAGACTTTTTGCTATAGAGGGGTTTGCTCCTTATTTAAGTAGACTTTTGTTTGCCTATAGAGGGGTTAACTCCTAATTATATAGACTTACCGCGGAGGGGTTAACTCCTTGTTTATACGGACTTAATGCTACGGAGGGGTTTACTCCTTATTTATATAGACTTAATGCTACGGAGGGGCTTACTCCTTATTTATATAGACTTAATGCCGCGGAGGGGTTTACTCCTTATTTATGCGGACTTAGTGCTATAAAGGGGTTTACTCTTTGTTTATATAGACTTATATTTGCCTAAAAGGCTGCTTGAGAGGGATCGAGATACTCGCTCTATAGCTTTATAGTTTAGTTAGCGAGATATAATTGTATTGCAGCTGTAAATAGGGCCGCTAGGGGAATGCTTAGAGGAGTAAGGAGAGGCTTAAATCGAGCTTCGGTATACTGCTTTATATTTCCCCGGTCGTTTTTAAGCGCTATTACGTAGTCTATATCGTAGTTTGCCTTAAGTTTAGGGTTTATATCTTAATAGACGAAGATATCGTCGAACACTTAATTATCGAGAACTTATAGTATATTGATTTAATTATTATCGGGGAGAGTGATATTCCTTAAGGCTAAGGCTAGCTCCTTAAGGTCGCACTCCTTAACGCTCTCGGCAAGGTTCTCGAATATTCTATCGAAAATCTCTTGCTCGTCGAAAACAATATCTCGAGTAGTAATAACCTTCCCTTCTATAGGAACCTAGACTTAGTAGATGTTAGAAGATGTGTATCCTATTAGGAAGCCTATCTAAGCTCGTAGGTCGAGCTTCCTAAAGCGTTGTTTCTTCTCTTAGGCCGTAGTTGTTATTACAAACGCTTTACACCTATAGGCACGAAGATACTATTACGCTAGCTTTCTCTTAGTTAGCTTCTTATAGGGGGATTCCTACTTATAGCTATATTTTAGCGTGCGATTATAGAGATATATAGCGGACTTATAAATCTCTCGCTAAAGCTAGGTTAGGAGCTTTCCTCGCATCGCTTTAGACTTATCCTTAATTATACTCCCTAAGCGCTCGGCGCCGCTATTTTAGTCTTATATATATAGGGCCGAGGGCTCGATTTTAAGGAGCCTTGCCTTAAGGAATGCTTCTACTGCCGGCTTCTAAGTAGTAATCTCGTTATTATACTTAATAATCTTAGTGTAAAACTAGTATTAGTGCTTTAAGTAGTCGAGGCCGGACTTAAGGGCCGTAATAATAGTTTCTACGAGACGGTCTTAGAGGTAGTAATCCTATATAAAGCCGCTCGCTCTATCGGTTAAAAGCATTAGCGAGTTATAGCCCTTATTGTCTAGCATAAAGTTATAGAAGTCTATCGCAATTCTCTCGCCTACGATGCCGTTATCTCGAGGGGCTCGTTGTATTATCCGTTTTGCTTTCGTAGTGCCGTAGTTATCGCACTATACGGTTAAGATGCCTTTAATCTTAATACCTTTAGAGTAGTTAACGAGGTATTCTAAGGCTCGTAGTCCCGGATGCCTTATTTAGAGATGCTAGAGTTTAGCAGTAGCCTTTTGCGGCGTCTGTTTAGTATAGCTATTAAACTTATTTCGGCGGTTATAAAATGCCCGCCTTATTATATAGTAGGGGATATACTTGAGAACGAATTAGCCGTAGTGCTATTTAATAAGACCGACGATAGCATTATCGGCCGAACGAAGCGCTAATAGCCTATAGGGTCGTTTATCCTACTAGAGTCCCTACTGCTTTAATAGCCTATAGGAGATTAGATTGTATATAAAGTTCTTATAGAAAGCAACGTTAAGTAAGCGTAGTACTTATAGTTTAAACGATAGGGTTTATAGGCGGATATTGACTTTACTATAGCCGAGGATAAGCACTTTTTCGGCGCCTGCCTAAAGGAAATCTCCTTTATCTACTATTCTAAAGTTTTTAAACCGGGAAATCTCGTTAAAGATATAGAGGGTTATGCTATAATCTAGGATTAAAGAGTAATAAAGAGGGTAGATATCGACGTTAAAAGACGTATCGACTAAAGGGGCGAGGAATAAAGCCGAAGGGCATCTTTCTCTCTCCTATACGAGTTAATCCGTCTTATTATTATTCTTAGTTCCCCTCTTGCCTCTATATCTCTAGGCTTCTTTCGCGACCTTAGGGTTCTTTATATTCTTAGAGATAATATCCTTTTTGCTTCTAGGCTATTAGTCGGGCGCTTTATTAAGGTTAACCTCCTAGCAATTCTCTATTAAATGGCCTTTTATAGAATAGAGCTTGTAGTAAGGGATACCTCTCTTATCTATATTAGTAGGTCGCGACCTCTTTTTATTGTTTTTGCCTTTCTAGTTATTCTACTAGCTGCTTTACTCCTCGTCTTATCTCGTATAGGAAGGGCCGAAGGAGCCTTTCTTAGTTTAAGATAGTTAAGTAGGCAGCTAGTCTATAAGTATAGTAAATTCGTTAGTTATAGTATAGATATCGAAATCCTCCTACCTCTCTAAGTATAAGAGGTAGAAGGAATAGACCTAGGTAGGATAATAAGGTTAGATAAAAGCGAGAAAGTTAGCAACCTAAATACTCTTATAAATAGCTTTAGGAAGTTCTTCCTAAATCCCTTTATATATAATCTTCTTCTAGCCCTTAAGCTAAAGGTGCTAGTTCTTTAGCTAACTTAGGGAGGGCTTAACTACCGCTTTATAGCGAACCTAAAAGGCTCGATAGATATCTTCCGGCTTACCCTTTGCCTCTTTCTTAAGCGTAGCGTATTAGTCCTTAAGGTCTTTGCCTAGCTTACAATAGGTCTAGAAAAGGTAGTTAGAGATAGTTAAAGCGATCTAAGTTTAGAGCTCCTTAATGTCTTTCTTCTAACTCTCCTATTTCTTCTCCTTATATAGAAACATCTGCTATTATTAGGTGCCTTAAGGAGGTTAGCGTCCTTATTAGACTATTTCTTCGTCCGCTATACGAGAGCGAGATCCCCTTAGAGAGTCGTCTTCGACAGGCATATCCGGAATAAGAAAGAGCCTTTCGGTACTAAAGACCTATTCCTATAGGTTGCTATCGAGAACCTACGCCTTAAACTTATTATCCTAAACGGACTAATTAGCATTTTCGATAAGGATAACTTCGGTGTTCTTCTTAGTAGACATAGTAATTGTTTTTACCTAAAGGGAGCTTATTTTTAGTGTTTTATATCGTATTTTCGATAGATTAAAGGCTAAGACTCTTAATTATTAGATCGTAGATCTACGGCTCGGACTAAATAGGCGTTATAATAGGTCTAGATAGGTTGTATAGCAAAGAGGTTATATTAATATAATATGTAATAATGCGTGTTGTGTGTGCTTCCCCTCTTTTTATAAGGGGGCCGTATTTAAGGGATATTTCCCTTACGTTACGTAGCGGTCATGCTAACCTAATCGTTGTGACCTCTATTATATAATCTAACAACTATAAAGTCGGCCGATCCCCGTAACCGCTCCGCGTTACTTAGCCTTCTAAATTCCACGCCTAGCCCCCTATCTTATAACTGCTCCTAAATCCAACTAGTGTTTGCGAATTAGAGACGACAATAACAAAGCAAAGCGTAAAGGCTATTATTGCCTAAATATAGCTTATGCCGCGGGGTACAACTATAAGCAAAGCTTTGCTATAGCTAGGGGACGCCTTAATAAAAGCGGGGCTTATAGCATGTATATGTTTACCTAATGCGGTTAAACCCCGGTAGAAGAATATAGTAGCTAATAACCGTATTGGATTTTATTAGTTAATATGTCGGGATAAGCCCTACGGGACGCACTACTAATAGGAACTAAGGGATTTTTAGCTGGTTAAACCCCGGGGGAAATATAGCTAATAAGCGCACCGAATTTTTAGACTCTAGCCAATTATAGCGTGTTATTTAAGGCCAGCCAGTAGCCGTACTTTGTTAATATAAGGGACCCCTATAATAAAAAAGCTTACTATATATATGTTGTAATTATAGCACGGACTACCCTTGCTATTAGTTAGCCTCGCCGCGTAGAGTTTTAGCCCTCTACGCGCCGTATAGCTTTTAGCTCTTTCTAAATTTATTAGAGCTTTCTTAATAGATTATAGCCCTCGCGCACGCTTTTTCTAGCGCACGTATTTTTTAATTATCGTAAGAATTAATTCTACGATAGCTCTAATTATTGTTTTCCTAGGTATCCGAAAGAACGATATATTTGCCGATCGGGACCTTTTTTATAGCTTTCTATTACCTATTATAAAATGGAGGCGTTTTTGCGTTATATACCTCGTATTACGCTAAGAACGCTAAGATAGCATTAGTAGCCCTACGCTAGGCCCGAGACGCTAGACTTAATAAGCTTTAAAGATAAGAAAATTATAGCTTATAGTTTATTAAGCTATCTATCGCCTTAGGTATTAAGCACTTAGAAGGGCATATTAATAGAAAGATTAAGCCTATAGAAGAAGGCTCTCCCGGCTTTAAGAAGTAGGATATAAACGATAGAGTAATAAAGCATTATATTATTGCGAGTCTTTCCCCCGAACTACGGGACTAAATCTAAAAGGAAGGTTAAGACCTAGAGATAATAGCTTTTAAGACTATAAAGTAGATTAAGATAACCTCTATAGAGGTGCCTAAGGTAATATTTTATTCTACATTCGTAAAGCTTACTACTATCGATATAAGAAAGTTCGTAGATATAGCCTAATACTTAAAGAAGCTTTATTTCTGCTAGGACTAGCTTATCGCGGTCTTAAGGGACTTAGACGAAAGAATCTTTATTATCTTTGCCTTTAAGGGACTAAAGACGCATCGACCGGACTAGTTTAATAACTAGAGCTATAATTAATAGAGAGGCAAAGAGATCTCTAAAGACGAGATTTATAAGTAGCTCGCTAGGAGAGCTTAAGCCGAGTAGTTAAACTCTCTTACTAATGCCGCGTTTAATAAAAACACTCGACGTAATAATAGCGGGAATAACGCTAATAGTAGCACTAGTAGCAATAATAACACCGGCAATAATAATAATTCTAGCGGCAATAATAATAACTCTAGTAGCAATAATAATAACTAAGGAGGCAGCTATATAAGGAGGAAGAGGAACCTTATAGACGCTTTAATTAAGATTAAATATAGCTGCTTTATTATAACGCGACCGACGAGGGGTGCCGTTGCGCTAATAGCAAAAGCCACTAGTAACATTAATTATATTACTGCCCCTTACGTATACCTTATAAAGCCGACCACGAGCCGCACTTATATCGCACCTTACACTTATCCCCTCTTTAATAGCAGCATGTCCTAGGCTGCGTATATGCCCCGCACGTAACCCGGCGCGCTATAGGCCTCGGCAACCGCAGGCAGGAATAACCTAGTAGACGTTAACCTAAGACGTAGATGCTATCGTCGTACTACGTGCGCCGCCTCTACGGTACGTAAGCTGCGCCTACGCCGATGCACCTGCCTTATAGCCGCTGCCTAGCCCCTTTCTTTAAGGGGTCTCGAATAGAGAGGCTATTAATTAATGTTATAATTGTAACGCGACCGACGAGGGGTGCCGTCGCGCTAATAGCAAAAGCCACTAATAATATTAATTATATCACTGCCCCTTACGTACACTTTATAAAGCCGACTACGAGCCGCACCTATATCGCACCTTATATTTATTAAGCCGGGCTAGTTATTTTACAAGGAGGATAAATGCTATCGCAAACACCCGGAAAAAGCCCTAAGATAGTAGGTTAATAAGACTAAGGACTAGAACGGCAATGCTAGGAATCCCGATATTATTATAGCCGGCGGAGAGTTTAACGGTTGCTTGCTAAACTGCGTAACGATCGAGGACCCCGTCGAAGTTATCGCTAAGGCGGGTTTACTAAGCGGCACCGCGATTAATAAGCCTATCCGCGATAAGGTTATCGCCGATTCAGGCTACGCTAACTATTATTTTAACGACTTAAAGTAGTTTTTAAACGTAACCTCTCTTAGACCTTTTTCTATAATATCCTTTAATAGCTCCCTTTTATAGGTTAAAGCCGTAAGAACGGTTAAAGTAGTTATAGAATGCGTTATATTAAAGCTATCTAAGGTTAATTATTCTCTATCGGCATTAGCTAACCTTATTAGCTCCTAGTGTTTGCGAGAGAAGGGCATTAAGTTAGATAACGTCGTTAAGTGCCTTATATATATGCCTACTACGTCGAAGATCTACTATATTAAATAGAAACTAGGTATTGCGATAATTCTTAACGTAGAACCTAAGGGCAATTACACCGACCTTAACCTAATGTCTTTACTACGAGGCGATAAAAGGAAGCTATCGTATAAAACGATATATGTTATACAATAGACTAATATAATTAGTGCACTACGGGGTTATCGAAAGGACAGGATGCTACTAGCCGCAATAAGGCTTAGGAAGGGAGTTAAGCCGGTTAATAGTTCTACTAAAGACAGACTAACTACCGGTTGCGAGGGCAAGTATAGTATAAAGCAGGTTTTTAACTATTAAATAATATAGAAAATAATTACTTATCCCTTCTATTCTTAGGCCGGGGAAGATGCCCGTTATATGCCTATATTACTATCCGGGTTTTTACCGTAAAATCCCGGTATATTACCGTAGCTTCCCTAAGGAATCTTTTTAATAATGCCTAATCGCGTAGTACCGTATATATATAATCCTCTCCTTATATATGCCTTAACGCGGTGATTTCCCCCTATTATACGCTTTGCGTATTATAGTAAAATCCTTATAATATACGTCGCGAGATAGCCGTAGAGTTATAGCGTAATACCGGGGTTTACCTATACTAGATTTTACTATAATATCACTATGCTATAACCGTAAAATGCCTATAAAATGCCTATAAAATATAGTAGGGCAATATTAGCGTAGTCTAGGGTTAACCTATATTTATATAAGTACGTACCTATTAGGGTTTTATACCGTAATAAATGCCTACCTTAAAGAGATATAATACGCCCTTATAGTGCTTACGGATCGATAGGAAGCGATCTAGGCGATAGGAGATAAGGCGTAAAGTATAGAGATAAGAACGAGGGACGTAGGAACGGTCGAGTAGAGATAAAGCACGTAAGGAAAGGGCGAAGGCCGTATTAAACGTCCGGCATAAAGTAGGTAGACCGTTGTATTAAGACAGCGGGCGACGAAGGCGAGAAACCGTATTAGACGGTTAACGTAAAGTAAGCAAGGTGCTATAGTAGAAGGCGAGTATCGGGTAGTAAACGCCGAACGAATATAGAGCTTAAAGGGATTAGATAGATAAGGCGAGCCGTGGTAATAGACGAGGCGAGATATAGAAAGACGAGTGCTAAGCCGTATTATATAGCTAGAATAAAAAGGAAAACGCTAAGATAGACGAGCTATATTAAATAGCTATAGAAAGACGAGTATAAAGCCGTATTATATAGCTAAAATAGAAAGGAAAAACGCCGAAAGGGCGAGACTAAGAGAACAAAGGATAAGCCCGGCTAGGCGGGGGCAGGGCTAGTAGCGCTAAGGGCCTCGTCGCTAAGGACCTTATCGCCGGCGATAACGATAGGGGCTATAGCAAATACTCCCGGGGATACCGTACGTTATATCCTAGTAGTAGACGGGCGCGCGTAAAGGCGCGGATTATCCGATAAGTAATATACGGCTTAATCTTCTTAAGAAAGGGTTGCGAATACTACCGCGTTATAGATAAAGACGCCGCGTAGGTTAGCGGCGGATAGCTCGCTAGCGCGCGTAATCTATAGGCCGCTATAGCGGCTAATAGGGAACGGTACTAGCGTTACGCGAATAGTAACGCGCGTATCGCCTACGAGTAGGGAGCTTACTAAGACCGATAGGTCTAAGGCGAATCCGTTACCGACTAGCCGTATTTAGTATACGGCGGCGAATTCCGCCGCCGCTATCTTACTAGCTAGGATTGCCGAGGCGGTAGACGTAGGGATATAAGCGGCAAGGGCGCTATCGTCGATTAGTATAGTCGGTATATTAAAGTAGACGAGCAAAGAGCTTAGCAGCCCGGCTATAGCGGCGAATGCCGGTAAGGTAAGGTTATCGCCGATTTAGCATTAGATATAGGTAAAAAGGCTCGCTAAAGTAATAGTAATAGCAGTATTCCCGTAAAGGAGTATAGAGGTACTTAAGTAGATAACGGCGGCGGATATAATAGCGTCGTACGTTAGGATCTTATACTCGATGATCTATAGGCGTAAAGGCATTAGCGGGGCGGACGTAGCGATAAGAGTAAAGCGGGCTATATTATCGTAGTATAAGGGAGCAGATATCTCCCGATTGGTTTATCTTACCGGCATATAAAGATATGCATTAGAACCGCCGTGTATTATTGTATATAACATAAGTCACCCGGCTGTATTAGCTGCCCGGATGCTCGAGATACCGAATGCCGAAGTATATAGTGTGTGTAGGGACTAATGTGCGTATAGTCTATAGTCGGGCCCTAGTTAACTAAGGTTACCTACACTACCTCCTATTACTCGCGTATTTAATCACGCAATAACTAGGATACTATACGAGGTTAGACTATATACACCTAGTATAGAATTAATAGTGCTTTCTATCCCGATAATTAGTTAAATTATATATATACCTTTATTCCTATGCAATTAGCTATATAAAGGGATCTTAGTCCGTATTTAGATAGACTATTACTAAGCAATTCTATATCCTCTTCTCTCTCTTATCTTTATATCTTCCTTAATACTTTTTGCATTTGCCGTAATCCTCTGCCTTTAAGCTTTCCTTTAGGCTCTTAGTAGTTATAATCCCTATCTCTACTTAAGCTTTAAGTTGCTTCTTACCTAAAGCCTCCCTTAGATCCCTTAGATTACTCGCTATTGCACTAAAAACGACCGTCTCTCCGCTATAACCTCCTCTTTGCCTTTTTAGGCCACTCGCCTTTTTAAGCCACCCTTAGTTTATATATATCACTACTTTCTTAGTGTTTTGCCCCCCCGTTTCTCGTTAGCCTCGTTTTCGCTCCTCTAATATACCCTTTCTTAGCTATTATTCTATACCTAAAAAACCCTCGAAAAAATAAAAAAAATTCCTTTATTACCCCTACCTTAGCCCGTAGACGCCGAGCTTCTTCCGAGCTTCCTCCGGTACCTTCCGATCCGATATACGGTAAAAATAAGTTCTTTTAAGGACTACTTATTTATAAAGCTTAAGGGGAGCACTAACTTTTCGGCTTAGTCTCTACGTATAGAGTCTATATTTATACGCGAAAAGCTTAGTCTAGCTATACTTAATGCTACTTATGTAAAGTCTTAGGACTATTTAGCCTTAATAAGGCTTATAGTTAATAACGGCCCTTTATCTTAAATAAAGTACTATACGTTTATAAAGGCGGTATAAAAGGCACTTAAAACCCTATATAACCCTATAAACTTTACCTCTAACTTCCTCTTTATAAAGGATTTCTTTAATACGAAGATTAAAGGAGAGATATCTATCGAGACTTACTTAAATAAAGTAAAAGAGCTCTTCGACGAGCTAAATACTAGAGAGATCCGTATCCCGGAGATCGTAGTAATAACCTAGATCTTAGAGAGCCTTAATAGCTCTTTCTCGAGTTATATTATAAATATTATATAGACCCTTCGTACTAATGCTACGGTATATACCTTTAAATTACTCTCCTCGTCTCTTATAGATAAGTTTAAGAAGACGAAAGCTCTCGAGAATAACGAGCAGCTATTTATAGCCGGCGGTAGTAAGGTCCTTATTTACTCTTGCTATAAAAAGCGAGGGTATATCGAGAGGAATTGTTTTTAAAACCCTAAGAATAAAGATAAGGCTCGGGCTATAGGATTTACCCTAAAAACGATCTCTACCTCCTCCTTTTTTCGCCGGGACCCTAAGGAGAATACTAACCGCAACCACCGGAGGCCGACCCTAGTTCTCTACTCTCGGGAGAGCTCTCCGTCTCTAGCCCTACGTCCGGCCGGCCGTCCCCGGACCTCCCGCCTCCGGAAGCGTAAGGCTACTCTAGAATCCTCCGAGACCTTTAATAAGGTCCTCGTCGTCTCGGACTCTACTTCTAGTATCGTAAGTACCCTCCTATCCTTAATAATACTCTATATATCCTTTATATCCTCTATGCTATATATAATACCCTTAGTAATACCCTATTTCTATACCCTATTTCCCCTGAATAATATCCTTCTATATACCCCTATAAAAATAAAGTCCTCCTCTAATAGAAAATAAATAATAGGACCTCTAAAGCCTTTTCTTTCGGTAATTTCTAAGGTAGTATTAAAAGTAGATAGGACTATAATACGGATTAGGAATTTCTATAACTTTATCTTCGATACTAGAGCTATTAGGCATATAGTTTCGAATAAATCTCTCCTCTCTAACTATAAAGAAATATATACTACTATAACCTAAGGAAAAGCTTCCTCTATTATCGTACGAAGGGCTAGGGATCTTATCTTTAAGTTCCCTAATAGCAAATAATAGTATACCTTAAAAAACTGCCTTTATATACCTAAAATCGGCATTAATATAATTAGCCAATTAGCTATAATAAATATATACGCTCTTATAGGCCTAGACTCTATATCCCTCCTTAATAGAAATCTTAATAAACTAATAACCGGTTTTATTAAAAACGGACTTTACTATATCCCGTTAGATATAAAGAAAATACGTTTTCTAATTAAAAATAAGATATATAATATATAATATAGCCTAAAAGAAACAATAGATAACGCTATACTCTAAGACACTATACTAACTAATATAATAAAAACCCTTAAAATAAAAAAGAAAATAGACCTCGTTCTCTAGCATAAACGACTAGGCTATCTTAGCTATAAATCCCTATACCGATATCTTCGTAGACTGTACCTAGATATATCCATAGACTAAAAAGATATTATAGCTATAAAGCAATACGAAGCTTATATATAAGCTAAACATATAGATAAAAAGAAGAAAACCCCTTTAAAACGACGATATCTCTTTCTAGATAAAATAAACGTTAATATCTAAGGTCCTATAAAAGTCCCTATATACGATAAATTTAGATACTTTATATTGTTTCTAGATACCTACTCTAGGTACCTAAGAATATACCTTATAAAAGATAAAGCCGAAAGCCTACCTAAGTTCCTAGAATTTAAAATAGAGCTTAAGAATAATAAAGATAAGATAAAGATAAAAGAGGTCTTCTTAGACAATGCAAAAGAATTTATCTATAATATTAAACTATATGCTCTTAAAAACGGAATAAAATATAACTTAAGTCTATTATATACCCCCTACTTAAACGGTAGAATAGAACGTATAAATAGAATAATACTTAATAAAGTTAGGTCTATGCTTTATATAGCTAAGCTACCTAAATACCTTTAGGGAGAAGCTGTCTTAGCAGCTATATATATATACAACCGATCTCCCTATACTGCCCTAGGGTATATATGCCCTCTTAAAAAGAAAGAAGATAGAGCCCTTACTATAGAAGATATAGATAAGATCTATGTCTTTAGAAGTATTATATACTATAAAAACAAAACACCTAGTGATAAACTAAACGTACGAGCCTATAAAGGAATTATAATAGGCTATAAAGATATAGTATATAAAATATACGACTATAGCAGAAAGAAGGTTATTATCTAAAAAGATATAACTATACTAGAAAACAACTTCTTAAAAGATAATAAAACCTTTAATTTTAATACTATACCTTTTATAAATAAAATACTAGATAATTATCTATACTTAAGAACTTCTATACTAGATATAAATCCTAAAAATACATAATCCTAGAATAATCCCTAAGAAATACCCGATATTATATCCGAGGATAATATTCCTAACTATATAATATAGGACAATAATAATAAGGATTAAAGAATTTAGGTTAAAATACCTAAGAAGCCGGCTGAATTCTATAACGACTACTAAGAATACCTAATATACCTACTAATAAATAACGATAATATAACCCTTCTATCTGCTTTAGAAGGTTATAATCCTATAGAACTAAAAACCTATAAGCAAGCTATAAAAAGCGCCGAAGCTCTATACTAGGATAAAGGCATAGTAGTAGAAATATAGCAGCTTAAAGATAATAATACTTAGGAAATAACCGAGCTACCCGAAGACCGGGAAGCCTTCCGAAGCCGATAGGTCTATAGAGTTAAAAAGGATAATAAAAACTAAATAAAGAAGTTTAAAGCTCGACTTATAGCTTTAGGCTATAAGCAGATATACGGCTTAGACTATATTAAAACCTTCTCTACTATAGTAAGACCTAAGTCTATAAGGCTCTTACTACTATAGGCTATCGCTAATAACCAAAAAGTACTATAGTTTAATATAAAAAATGCCTTTCTTTATGCGGATATAGATATAGAAACGTATATATAGATACCCGAAGCTTTTCTAAATATAATACTATACGCATAGTTTATCTAGCATAAAAATACAAAATATAAAGGCATAACTTACTTTAATTACTTAAATAAACATAAGATAAAGAAGCTCGTAGCGAAATTAAGAAAAGCACTATACGGCTTAAAATAAAGTCCTTTACTCTAGTATAACCTATTAAAAAGCGTACTTAACGAGCTTGGTTTTTACTGCCTTCTAATAGACGAAGGAGTGTTTATAAATAGCATACTATAAATAGCTATAGCTGTTTATATAGATAATCTCCTCTTCTATAGACCTATGGAGCGTATAATAACCTACGTAATAGATTAAATAAATAAAACCCTACCGATCGAATCGCTAGGGGAAGTTAAAGACTTCTTAGGATTATCTATATAAATAAATAGAGACATAAAGGAATTATATATATCCTAAGCAACCTATATAAAAAATAAAATAAAGGAATTTAAAAAAGAAAATATAGGAACCTCGAATATACGTACTACTAAGGGCGTTAAATTAAATAAATTAAGAATAAAGAACGCCTCTAAAAAAGACATACTCTTATACTAAATGCAAATAGGCTCTTTAATATTTTTAGCCCTATTTATAAGGCCTAATATCCTCTTCGCAGTAATATCCTACGCAAGATTTTCTTCTTAACCCGACTCCTCGCATTTTAAAGCCCTCGATGTTATATAGAAATACCTAAACAAATTCCCTAACCTATGCTTATACTATAACTATAATATACTAATACTAGATTTTTATTTCATAGCCTATACGGACTCCGATTAGGCTAGTGACCTTATAGACCGACGATCGGTCTTTAGATACTATTTCTTTATACGCAATAATCTTATAAGCTAGTTATATTAAAAGCAAAAATCAATATTACTATCTACTTGCGAAGTAGAGTTTATAGGCCTTAGAGAGGCTAATAAAAAGGCCTTATATCTATATAGCTATATAAATAGCATCGTAAAAGAGTTATCTATACCTATATCTAATAAAGTCCCTCTAATATTTTCCGATAGTCAATTAGCGCTAAAAATAGCAAATAACCCGGAAGTATATAAACTCCGGAAATACATCGGCCTTACCTATAATTTCACCCGCAATAGTGTTTTACTAAGCGAAATAGAAGTATTCTATATAAAATCTGCTAATAATATCGCTAATATATTTATAAAAGAATTAGGGCGTATACTATTAAATAAATTTCGAGACCTCTTAGGTCTTAAAAAGGATCCTATATATTAAGATAAATAGAGGTTTTTAGCTACTCTTTCTTATGCTTTCTTCTAGCTTTCCTCTATATACTCTTTAGTTTTTCCCTTTATATAGGTTTACTAAACAGACTAATAAAATATAGTAGAGTTTTTAATTTCTTTCTCTATATAATATAGTAGAGTTATTTTTCTCTATATAAAAAAGTTTTTTCCTATAAATAAGTTTTTTTTAGAGAGTTTTATAAATCTTAGTTAGTTATAAACGGATATATATAAAGCGCACTTTTTATACAATAAGTACCCTTTAAGAGGGGCTATAAGGGAGTAGATATCTCCCGATTGGTTTATCCTACCGGCATATAAAGATATGCATTAGAACCGCCGTGTATTATTATATATAATATAAGTCACCTAGCTGTATTAGCTGCCCGGATGCTCGAGATACCGAATGCCGAAGTATATAGTGTGTGTAGGGACTAATATACGCATAGTCTATAGTCGGGCCCCGGTTAACTAAGGTCACTTATACTACCTCCTATTACTCGCGTATTTAATCACGCAATAACTAGGATACTATACGAGGTGAGACTATATACACCTAGCATAGAATTAATAGCGCTTTCTATCCCGACAATTAGTTAAGTTATATATACCTTTATTCCTATGCAATTAGCTACATAAAGGGATCTTAGTCCGCACTTAGATAGACTATCACTAAGCAATTCTATATCCTCTTCTCTCTCTTATCTTTATATCTTCCTTAATACTTTCTGTATTTACTATAATCCTCTGCCTTTAAGCTTCCCTTTAGGCTCTTAGTCGTAGCGACGATAATAAAGTGTACTATAGGAAACCGCGAAGATATTATTAGGTAACGCGTCTCGTCGTTCGCGCGGCGAGTCGTCGGCGTCGGCCGGGGAAGAACGAAGGGCGCCGGCTAGTATGCCGGGCGTACGCTAGACGTACTGTCTAAAAAGCGGGGCCGCGGGCGTCGCCGGAGTCTTAAAAGCGGCGAAGGCCGCCTCGGCCGCGGTTATATACGCGGTAATAGCTCTAGCGTGCTAAACGACGTAGAGGATAGCTTAGATTTCCGTAGCTTCGGCCGGGGAAAGGGCTCTAGCTATAGCTATAGTAAGGGCGTCGGCTAGCGTTAAGGCAAGCTAAGCTATACCGAGGGCGTTTCCTATAGGGTCGTCCGTTATATAAAAGATATTCCCTATAAATCCTTTGAGTATTATAGGTAGGGGGGGCTAGGCCGCGTCGGGAAGAAAGCGCCCTACTAGGTTACGATAAGGGCGAGTAAGCGTAAGGCGCGCTATTAGCGTAGACTAATAGTTATCTAAGGAAGATACGAGAGGGACAGCTAGGCGATAGGGACGCTTTAGGGTAAAGGTAAAGGCCTCGGGAAGGTTAGGGTTTAAGAAGTATTAGCCGTCGACTGCCTCGCCGGATAGGCAATTATATCCTTCCTTCGTAACGGCGTCGATAAAATCCTAATAAAGAGTAAGGTTCGCGTTTTTCTACGCTATAAAGGACGCGGCGGTACTCTTAAGCGATTGGAGAAGATAAGGCTCGCTACCGTAGATTTATATAGCGCGCTTAAATCTAGGTAAGGTAAGGCGGGGAGGTTAGCGGGCGACCTAGTCGCTAAAGAGGGCATAAAATACTAGGTCGTAGGATAGAACGTAACTACTAGGGATAAGAGGAACCGCGAAGGACTATATAAGGCCGCGGGGAGAAGTAGTAAGCTAAGAGCGTCTAACGATAAGCGAAGAGAAAGAAGCTTAATAAAGCGCGGCGGTAGGGGAAAATAAAAAGAAATTTAAAACAAAAGCGTAGAATAGGTAAGATAGCTAACGGTTAACCGCCGAAAATCGGTAGTTAACGTAGTAACGCTTACGGCGAGCCGGTAAAGACGTCCGTAAGCAACGCCCTATAAGTTATAAGGATTTCTCCTTAGGCTAAAGGGGCTTATATACGGTAAAGGCTAGCGCGCGTTGCTTCTTAGTCTAAGTAATCCTCGTAGTAAGTAACTCCTATTGCATATAGAACTCGTCGATAATATCCTACTAAGCGAAGTCTTAGGCAGGAACCTAGGAATTATAACTATTAGGCTATCCCTTCTAAGTAATAAGGAACTCTTCGCGTATCGCGCCGCGACTGTATTTACGCTTACGTATATTAAGGATATAGTCGACTTCCTAATAATCGGTGTTTACTTTAAGGCTAGGGCGGGAGTTAGGTATATCCGCCGGCTTAAGCTAGGCCACGGATACTATAGGGTAAATATTTATAGAGTTATCTATATTAAGGCGGTACGCTAGGTAGCCGATCCGCTCTATAACTAAAAAGGGGCCTATACGCCGCTTTTTAAGCTTAGCGATACGCCCGTCGGCGATAGAGTAGCTTTTGCTAAGCTAAAGCTAGGCCTAGTCGCTAGGTTTAAACTTAAGCTTATAGTGCTTTACGTTATATCGCCGCTTTATAGCGGCCTAAGCGTAGGCGAGAGATACGTAGGCCTACTCTTAGAGAACCTATCGGTCGCTAGCGCCGGCTTATTCGCCGAGGAAATATAAGCTATCGTCTATACGTTAGCTAGTAACGAGCTCGCTTAGGGAAGTCTAGATAACGGCGGAGAAGGAGTTATTAAGCGAGAACTATAGAGATAGGAGGGCTTTAACCTAGCGTTTATTAGGGAAGTCGGCGGTAAAGAATCGTAGGGCGATTTCGACCGTCTAGTTCTAGCGCTCGGAGAGGCCGTAGGTCTAAGGGTGCTATACGGTAGAGACTAAGAGCTTAGATCTAAAGGCTTTCTATAATATACGCTAAAAGTCGGATATAAACTTAAGGTCGCGGTCTAAGATAATCTACTTAAGAATCCCCTAATTATAGCGAATAAGCTTATAGTATAAGGTCTATGCTTAATCGTCTACGGTAAATTAGTCGTAGCTTAAAAGCAAAAGGCATATCTTAGAGAATTTATCGGTAACTATAAGCAGAGTATTAAAGTATTCGCCTATAAGCGTCTTCTACGAAAGACCTTTAGAAAGGACGTTAAGCAACCCTATAACGAAATCTATAGCGACTGTATAGAAAGGGACGCTCGGCGTGCGGATAGGGACTAGCTCGCCGGCGGGCTTAAGCCGGTTCGATTAGTTCCTTTTATATATATCGTATTTCGCGACGAAATCGTCGATTTAACGAAAGAACTAACTAATTACGAAGCTAGAGGAAAGCTCCTCCTATATATAGCGCCTACTAGCGTAGAACTTCCGCTAGTGTTTATCTTCGATTATCGGTTCGACGTACGCCTTAGGGATATAGAGGCGTCGCCGTCCGTCGGTCTCTTTAAGGTAAAGGAGGCCGTTAAGGATAAAAAACGCGAGTCCCTCCTTAAAGCCGTCGGGGCGGAGCTAATCGATAATCTAGGACTATCGGGGATCGTCTGCGTATCCCGCCTTAATTTCCTAGCGGAGCGCTAGAGTTATAACGGCCTTAGTAACTAAGTAAACCCTATTAATAAGGGCCTCGTCTTCCTATATCCGATCGAGCTCGCCGGGCCCGACGGAAGGGGTCTCCGTCGTTAGTAGCTAAGAAAGCGAGTCGGCTAAAACGTTCTTAGCGCCGGGAATATAATAAACCTCGAGCGGGAACTAGCTAAGGTATTAGGATATAAGGACGAGGCGGTTGCTACTCTTTATACTAGTCGTAAATAGTAATTGCTATTTAACGATCGCGTATTATAAGAAGACAGACTAAAGGTACGTTTAAGAAGGTAGGAACGATAGTTAAAAGTACGAATAATCCTTTATTATAATACGGTTGCCCTCTCGTAGTAAGACTAAAGCTTGCCCCCTTTCTAAGATATATTAGGGCCTTAGGAATATACCCTTAAGCCTTAAGAGGGGTTATTAAGGACTAGTTAGCGACTAATAGCCGAATAGTCCTTAAGCTAAAATGCATTATCTATCGTATATATATCCCTATCTCCCGGCTCTATAGTTGCGCGGGTAGCTGCGTTATAATTATCCCCCCCTTCTAAGGCGGACGCCTTAGACGCTAGGATAGCTTTAGGTACGAATAAAGTCGTAATAGTAAATAGGACTAAAATAGGATTAAAATAGGATTAAATATAGTATAAAAATCAACGACGATAGTTATTATTATATATATTATAATAATTATTGTATTAGTTACGCGTTGTAATAGCTACTACGCAATAAGGGGCTAGTCGCCTACGTATAGTTAGCGAACTATAATAGAGTACTGCTCTTTATATATAAAGATTTTTTTCTTCTCTTCTCTTATTATATAACTATATCGAGATCTTATAGAGAAGCATATTCGGAATTAGACGAATATATTCTAAATCTAATAAGCATATTCCGAATTAGATAAGCATATTCCGAATTAGTTTAACGCTATAGGTCTTAAGCGAACGGTAAGCGCAACGGTAGAGACGCCCCGGAAGCGAGGAAAACAGATAGACGATATTCAGCCGATAGGTCCTTTAGTTATAGCTCGAGTCCTAGAGTTATCGGCGAATAGAGTATCGATTAAGGACGCTATAGCGATAGTATAAGAAGAGATAAAGCTAAAGAAGACGCGCGGAGAGAAAATAACCCTATTAAAACGACTCCTTATAGAGAAAAACATACGAGATGCCTTAGAGAAGTCGACATCCTTATTAAAGGAAGAAACTAAAGATTAACCTTTTCGTTAGTTATTTAAGGGACTATTTATTAGCATAAAGAAACCTATTATAGTAGAGTCTTAAAAAGATTACGCGAATATTATAGGAATAAGGAATAAAGGATACGTACGACGTTGTTAAGGGCACGTGACCTATATGACCTAAGGCTACGTTACTACCTATAAAGGGGCCCCCTTTCCCCTCTTCCTTCCTAGCTAGACAAGACAATAAGAACCTAAACCGTATACTATCACACGTGCGATAGGTTCGCTTCCGGCTGCTTACCGTAGTAGAGCCCTACTAACACTAATTAGTGATTAACCGTTAGCTTAATCATAGATTAGCTAGGTGGAAGAGACAGATTCAACCTTCGAACGTGCGTAGATCTAATTAAATAGTTATTTAACCCGAGCTAATTTAGCCCGAGTTAATTTAGCCTGCGATCCCGATCCGTACATTTAGAGAAGGCTATTTATGCTAAGAACGAAGGATCTTCCCGAACTAGAACCGATATTGCTTTCGGTAGCCGAACGAAGAGACTTCCTAAGCTCCCTTAACGGATTACCGCTTTAACGAAGCTTATGCTATTAAGAAGAGTGCGTCCGACAACGCTAATAAGGGTGTTATTAGCTACCTTACTAGATTACCGCTTTAACGAAGCTTATGCTATTATAGAACCGCTAACCCTATCGCGAAGACCCCTCGCGAACCGATAAACACTCCCGAAGCTATAGGACATTCGATTAACACACGAGCTATTTAATTACGACCATCGCGTAAAGACCCTTATATAACAACCAAAAGCCAGCCGCTTGCTCCCGATAAAACTATTACAAAGACCCTCGTATACGACAAACACCCCGCCGCCTTCCGACACGGCATAAACTACATATAGTCCGCTTACTCCCTTAAGCTAGGCACGTATATATACACCTATACAGTCCGCTTGCTGCTTTAAGCCCGGCCTGCTAGTTATTCTTTGCTGTTTAAAGAACTGCTAGTGTGTGCTACCTGCTTTGCCCTTTGCCGCCCTAAAGCAGGAAGGACCTATAAGAACCCGGCCACGCCCTTTTTCGGCCCGGCAATAGAACTACTTTACCCCGGAACCTATACAGTCCGCTTACTGCCCTAAGCCTACTTTAAAGAACACAGGATAGCGACCTCGGCCCTAATACCTTTCCCGGAGGAAGAGAACCCCCTCGGCTACCTCGTATATAAGACATTCTATAAGCACGTCGATATAAGCCGTTAGGAGGCAGATATCACGCTAGACGACGATGCTATCGCCGTTATAACCTATATAGCCCGTTTTATCGCCGTCTCGGACTATAGCGTATACGTCAACGGCCTCTAGCTCTTTAACGACTTCTAGGAACACTTCGAGGGATAGAATAAGGCAACGTAGAATAGAGTTAATAAGGAGTATACGAAGGCGCTAAAGACCCTCTTAAGAAGGCGCGGGATCTACCTAGACCGTCGGAACGGCTCGAATGCGGCGCAACTAGCCGCTTTGCTAGACCTCGACGAGCCGCTAACCTAGCCCGCCGACGAATTCGCAAAGACCTAATTCGACATCGGAACAGCAGCTTATGCCAAACAAGCAGCTGCTGCCGCCGCCGCATCGTTAGTTCCGCCCTCGCCCTTCCCCGCAGTATCGTTAATCTCGGCACTGCTTGCGTCCGACAACGAAGAAGAGGGTTCCCCGGCTCCGGCTTCTACTATTTAAAGAGCCGCTAGAGTGTTATTACCTTCGTTATCGCCCGTTGCCCCTGCCGCCGTTGCTTCGCCTGTTGTTCCGCTAGTTGTTCCTTCGCCCGTTGCTCTATCACCCGTTGTTTCCGGCCCGCCGCTACCAGTCATTCCCGACCCCTTTGTCCCCGGCTAAGTCCCTAACGTCGTTCCCTAGGCTCCCTAGGCTCCGTAACACACGGTCTATCCGATAAGTCACCGGTTCCGGCACCCCGAATTCGCCGTCCCGCCTGTTGCCTAGTACTAGCCTGCCGCCTAGCCGTTCCTTCCTGCCACTGTTCCTGCCGCTGTTCCTGCCGCTGTTCCTGCCGCTATTCCTGCCGTCGCTCCCGTCCCTCCTATCCCTAAATTCCCCCTTAAGGCATATATGATAATGCCGCCGCCCGAGGTCCTAAACGCTCCTATAGACGCTAACCTCGTGCTATAATTCGCTAAGGCGTGGAAAAAGGAATATAGCTATATAAGAGACCCGTACGATATCCTAGACGATAAGGTCCGGCTCTTTATGCGGACCTACTATAGCCTACGCGTCGCACTTAGCTAATTCTACGACCTAATTAGTTAAATCCTCGCCGGCCGTGCCGAGGACTACTATATCCGGCACGTTAATTAGGATGCGTCGTTCCGGACCGTATACGATGCCTTTAAACGCTATTTCGATACCGGCGTTAATTACGAATAGTACTTTACGGCGTAGACTATAACGACGTTCCCGAGGCTTTAAGCCTAGCATCCCGAAAAGCCTCTGCCTAAAGTCCTCGAGCTATTGTTTAATAGGCTATAGCTTATTTAACGCGCCTTTAATAGTTCTTTCGTAGACTAAGACCTAGAGACTAACGTCCCTTTACGGATGACTCTCGTCCGGGCCTACCGTAGCGTTCCGGAGCTCGAACTAGCCCTTTTCCGCCCGGCCTTACGAATTAAAGAGCTATTTTCGGACCTACGCTCGTCCTTAGAAACGCACCTCGCACGTCGCCCCGATTAATAGTTTTTCGGCCGTGCAAGAGGTCGTTCTAAGGGATATATACGAGGTTCTATACGCTTAAGACCCGGCCCTAGCAGTCAGCCGTACGGACGAGGCTACGGACGTTAATAAAGCTATATCCTAGCCGAAGAAGATAATAAGGACGACGGGACCGATGCGTTTAGCTAGCTGACCCTATCGGATACTCCCTAGTGGCCGAGATAACGTCTTTTGCGACCTTTGTTCGTTATGCCCCTATTCTATTCTTTGTTTAAAGACTGCGAGTGTATTCCCTGCTTTGTTTTTCCTGCTTTGTTTGTTTTTCCCCCTTTTCGGCGCCTTGTTTCTCTTTTGCTTCGCGCCCCGAAATAAGCCCTGTTTTCGCCCCGGCAACGTTATGTGCCGACCCTATAGCACTCCGGCAACGTTCTTTCCCGGCCCGAACACACGCTCTGTTTCACGCTTTGTTTCACGCTCTTTTCCCGACCCGAAGATGACTCTGTCTCTTGCTCTGCTTCGCCCCTCTGCTTCGCCCTAAAGCTTAATGCTTCCTAACGCTCTTTTTCCCGTACGTTGTACGGCTGTTTGCAAGGCTATTGCAAGGTTAAAAAGCCGGATCTACGATAACAACACGGCCCCGTTTGACCGGGCCATAGATCCCTGTTTGGCCCCTTATTACCCCTTATTGCTACGTTCGTTTAGGCTGTTTTTTACTATCTTGTAAAGACTGCTAGTATAGGAATAAGGGATAAAGGATACGTACGACGTTATTAAGGGCACGTGACCTACGTGACCCGAGGCCACGTTACTACCTATAAAGGGGCCCCTTTTCCCCTCTTCCTTCCTAGCTAGACAAGATAATAAGAACCCAACCGCATACTATCACACGTGCGATAGGTTTACTTCCGGCTGCTTACTATAGAGAGCCCTACTAACAAATATAAAGCGTATAACGCTAACGGTTATTAAATCCGAAACATTTTCGTCGTTTAGTAAAGACGATAGAGACGAGGATATAGAGGCGAATACTAAAGGAGATACCGTCGATAAAAGGAATATTAAGAAAGGGATATCGCCTAAGAAAAAGGGCAAGAAGGCCGTAAATATAGAAAGTCGCCGGACGAAAGGGTGCTAAGTCACCGAGCTATACTATATTAAGTGCCTTAATAGCAGTATATAAGGGTTTAGCAATAACGAGGACGATACTAAAATAGTCGAACTATATTATATATAAAAGGATACGCGATTAAGTAGATATATTTAATGTAACTCGCGCGGTAACCTTTATAAACCTATAAGCTCTTTGTTCCCTCTTAAGTCGAGATATAATCGCTAATAAAATTATAAGTGCCTATAATAATATCCGGGGATATAGCGGATCTATACGCTATCTAGACGAAGATAGCCGAGCTATAGATTACTTAGGACGAAACGGAGAAGAAGAAGATAAAATTAATCTTCTACTAACTTTATATATCGTTTATAGCTATAATAACGGCCTACCGAAAGGAATAAGGGGTATTAAGTGCTAAACGTTTATATACGAAACGTCGTTTTAAATACCGGCAGGCATTAATAAAGCGACGGAAAGCTATACGCGAGAATAAGGACTAAAAGCTTCGTTTAGTAATTAAAGACGTAGGTTTTACCCTATAGCGGGTAGGACGAGAATATATATACGATAATTTATATAAAATAATCGAGGAGAGTAGTCGCTAAGGAAGAAGCGAGTAAGCAAAGCGTCTTTTAATTATTACGGAGTTTATAAGTAAGATAAATGTAAGAGACTTCTACCGTATAGATATTAAGGAATAAAGGCGAAGTAGCGGCGGAGTAGTAATAGAAAAGTTAGGGTAAGCTAAAAAGAAGTTATTTCGTAATACGTAATTTCCGCCGTTTCTTTAGCCGTATCTTTAGGTATTCGTTAATAAGTTCTTAGGCATTCGCTATATCGTCTTAAGCAACCTACTCGTTGTATTCGGCTAGCTAACCTTCTTATTTCACTAAGTAGTAGGTAACGCCTTTCTTCTTCTTATAGTCCTTAATTTACTAGACCGACTATTCTCCTTCGGTATCGTCGAGGTTAAGCATCGGTAGTAATTCCCTAAGGTATTAGTTAATAGCCTATTCTACCTACGGCTTAAGAAGACTAATATAAAATATATTATAAAGCCGGTCGTATTTCTCTAGTAAGGCTAGGAGGTACGCCTACTTACTAATAGCTTAAAGGACCCTAAAAGGTCTAATGTATTTAGGTAATAACTTCCTTCTTTAGTCCTTAAGGCGTAAGTTCTTTATAGAGAGTCTTACTAGGTCCTTAACCTTAAGGGTAAGTAGCTTATAATAGAGGTTATAGAATTTCTTTTGCGACTTTATAGCTTATCGCTAATAAGTCTCTAGCTTTTTCCTTAAGTCTGCTAATTTACTAATGCGAGCTCTCGCTTTAGGCACTCCCCTACTAATAGCATCGTCCGTAAGGTAGATATAATAGTCTAGTTAGTATCCGAATAATGCCTTATTAAGCGAAAAGCCTATAGTTATATTCTTCGCATTATTATAAGCAAACTAAGCCTCTCGTAGTAGTCTAGGCTAGTTATTCTATTCGGCATTCGTATAATACCGAAGGTAGTATTATAGTATCTAATTCACCCGTTTAGTCTAACCGTTAGTTTATAGGTAAAAGGCTATTAATAACCTACGTTTTATCCGTAATATAGAATAGAGGTCTAACTAAAACTTACTAGTAAATAGAGATCCTCTATCGGAAATAATGCCTTTTAGTACTCTATAGATAAGCTTAATCTTATAATAAAAAGCCTTAGCTAACTTAAGCGCTATTATTGTCTTAAAGACCGCGAGAAATACGCTATACTTAGTGTATTAGTTAACGATTACTAATATTACGTTAACTTCTCTACTATTAAACTATAACTCTAGAAAACCGGTAGTAAAGTCTATAGAGACTTCTTCCTAAGGTCTTATAGGAATAGGCAGCGACTTAAGGGCGCCGTATAGGCGATACCGCTTTAAAACGGCGCTTTAATAGATATAATATAAACGCATATAGCTATTTATATTACGAGCTATTCCTTCCTTAAAGAATTTCCGGGATAGGAAGTCTTTCGTACGGGCTATTCCGAAGTATCCTATAAAGGGATCGTTATAGTAAAGCTAAATAAGCTCTTGCCTTAAGGCAACCTCTACGGGCACTACGATTCTTCCCGAATATAAAATAAGTCCGTCTAAGCTTAATAACTAAGGACTTACCCTTTCTTTTAGGGTACTTTCGGCCTATACTCGCTATATAGTCTACGGATCTTCCGCTTAAGTCCTCTTAAAGAGCTTAAAAAGGGGCTTAGAGATATTGCTCTTATAGACCCCTTTATAACAAGCTACTAACCTAGCTAATTATCTTTAATACTATTGTTTATAACTAACGATATCTTTAACCTAAGTGGTTAACTTAGCGGGACTTATTCCTAAATGCTAAGCGATCGAATTTTAGAGAGCTTATGTATTTTCGTTACGTAAAGATATCTCATTAAGCTTAGAGATAGTAGAGACCTAAGAACTCGTCTTAAGGTCGCTTTATAAAGAATCTATAGCTATATATAGCTGCCGAATAACTACTAACTTTTATTATAGTTTTAAGAGTAGCTTTATAGACGGTAGGGCTTCGCTTATAAATTCTAGCTTCCTTAATAAAGCATCGGTAGGATTTAATTTACCGGCTCGGTATTTAATCGTAAAATCGAAAGGAGCTAGGTATATACACTAACGTGCTTATCTTCTATTAAAGGATACTTGCTTTATAAAACCTTAAAGGTTTTAGTAATCTAATAAAACTTTAACGGTATTCGCCGCCCCTTTAATATAGTATTGCTAGTATTTAAATAACTAAACGATAGTAAATATCTCCTAATTAAGGGTGCCGTAGCTAAGCTTAAGGCTAGTAAACTTCCGTAATTAGAAAGCAATCGGATAATAGTAGCCTTTATTATTAGGCTACGAAAGAATGCTAGCTATTGCGAAAATTAAGGCATAAGTCTTAATGCGAATTAGTCTTTAAGGGTTAAAGTATCGGAGAAGTAGGGCTATTGTAAAGGCGTTCTTTACGGCGTAAAACGCTATTAATTCGCTAGTATTTAGCTATACTCGTCCGGGCTTTCTTCCCTTAACGCTCCCTTTTAATAACGCAATAAGAGGGGCAATAATACTAAAGTATCTTAAAATAAATCGTTAGTAATAATTTATAAAACCGAGAAAAACTTAAATATTATAGAAAGAATAAGGTTCTTCCTAATTTATAATAGCCTTAACGTAGGCTAAGTCTATTGCAACTCCGTTAATAGATAAGATAAATCCTAAAAACTCTAAAGACTGCTTATAGAAAATATACCTCGATAAATTAGCGAATAGCTTAGTGTTCTTTAGTCGTTTAAGGACTTATCGTAAGTGTTCTATATGCTTTTCGTAGGTCTTAGAAAAGATTAAAATATCATTAAGGTAAACGACGCAAATAGTATTTACAAGGCCTTTAAGAGCTTAGTTAATATATAACTAAAATATAGTAGAGGCGTTAGTTAATTTAAACGGCAATACTAAATACTTATAGTAACCGTAGCGAGTACGAAAGGCTATCTTTTATTTATCCCCTCCCTTAATCTAAATGCGTTAGTATGCGTTTTTTAGGTTAATCTTCGAAAAGTACTTAGCCCTTTAATAACGGTCTATAATCTCCGAAATAAAAGGGAGTAAGTAGCGATTCTTATCGGTAATACTATTAACCCCTTAGTAGTCTATATAAAAGCGTAAAGTGCTATCTTTCTTAGGCATAAAAAGGATAGGAGCCTTAGCCGAACTCTTAGATTTCCGAATAATACTACGCTTAAGGGACTAATCTAACTACTCCTTAAGAACGTAAAGTTTAGATTAAAAAAGAAGGTAGATAGGTCTAAAAGGTAGCTTAAAGTCGGGCAATAGGTTAATCGCATAAGCGGTGCCCTTCTTCCTTAGCAATAAATCGGCTTTATGCTTAGAAAATACGTTTTTAAAGTCTAAAAGAGTCGCTAGTATTTCCTCCCCCGTTCGCTTAAGGTTCGCTAAGTTATTATCTTTATTAGGAAATAGCATAAAATTTAGGTCTAGTGTAACTATATAGACCTATGCCTTATTCCGACACTTATATAAAAATTTCTACGGTTAGCGTAATAATACCTTAGAAAGTTAGTGTTTAAATTACTAAGCGCGCTTAAAAGGAACGAGATAAATATATTCTTAAGAAAGTATAGGTATACTAAGCAAAACTAGTGCGTCGTTAGGTTTAAATCTGTTATCGACGCTAATATAAGGGCGAATAACTATCTTTTCCTTATAGCGACTATCTTAAAGTTAGATAGAAACTTCCTAGACTCTATATCGTCTAATAAGCGTATTCCCGACTACCTTTAATCTAAGGGTTAATAAAGGAAGCTATTATAGCCTTTATTTTTAAGTAAAATTTATATCTACTAAGTCTACTTTACTACCGTAATCGAGATTAACGATAATTTTATAATGGATTCGCTTTAATAGCTTTCTAATAGCACGTAGTCTCTTAACTACCTCTACCTATAGCTTAGTCGAAGGAGAGGCATTTACTTTAACTTTTAAGTATTTCCTTCCTTCTTCGTCGTGTCTAAATCGGCTACGGCTTAGTTAGCTTTCGCTATTACCTAGCAATCGGCTTATATATAGCCTAATTTCTTATAATACTAATAAATAACTATGCCGGATTAGCTTTCGCCGTTTCTATACGAATTTCCTCCTTAGTTATTGCTATAGCTATTCCTACTATATCTATTCCTACCGTTGCGACTATTACGACTATTTCCTCGGCCGTTCCTACGGCCGTTGCTACGACCGTTTCTACGGCTATATAAGGTCGATCTAGTAGCGTCGGAATCTTAATAGTTATTAATAGATCTATTTCGGCCTTTACGTCGGCGATAGCCTATCGAACGGGAGCCTTTTGCCCCCTAAGTTAGGGTCGACTAGTCGTTAGTTAGCTTTATAAAGCGCTTTTTATTTCCTAAAGTATCTTAGAAGCGTTAAGCGAGTTAGACTATCTCCTTACGAGTATTATCCTAAATAGACGCTAAATAAAAGGAGATTTAGTCCTAAAGATCGGGACGTAACTTCGTAAAAAAGGAAAGTATATAAGTTTTTTCTAGCGGACGTTCTAGGTATTACTTAAGGGAATCTAAGTAAAGACTAAAATCGAGGGGGGATTAACCCTCTCGTTAGCGTGCTTCCTATAGTTACGTAGCTAAGAGAGTCTCGCGATTAGTAGTATCTTTAATTAAAATTAAGGTCTAATTATAAAAATTATCTTAGTTAGTATAAAGCAATTCCCTCTCTATAAGGAGCTTTTCGTTAAGGTATCGCCTCTATCTCGCCTTATAGTCTACGTATATATAGTTAAGGGTATATAAGATTTTATTCTTATTACGCTTAAAACGACGTAAGGCAGCGATAAAGGCATCCTTAAGATCGCTAATCTAATCGAGACGTTTTCGAGGGTTAGTCGGTTATAATAACTAAGTAATGTTTTTTATTTTAATTTCCTTATTATAACTCTCCTTCGATTCGGTTAACTATCGGCGACGTTTATATAAGTCTTTGCCGAATAAGTCACCCTACTACGAAAATTCCTCTCGAAGTTCCGTAATCTTATCTCTTAATCTTTTCTCTTCCTCTAGCTCTACGGCTCTTGCTTAAAGGGCTACGAGGACATCTATACGCGGAGGGGTAAGTTATAAAAGGCCGGCTTGCGTTTAACTTCGCGAGGGGATAGATCGGGCCCCCTTAGGCAGCGAAAAAATTAGTAATAGCGTTTTAAGACGCTTATTATAGCCCTTATATAAGTTAGTATATTTATCTTTTAATATTAGTTCCGTTACGTAAGGTAACGGCGATAGGCTAGCAACTCGATAGCTACTATAACTTATTTAGCCTACGCGGCCTATACGTCCGGAAACACGCCTACCGCGCGGCGCTATCGCTCTTAGGTAACTAAAAAAGAAAAGCTTTAGAAATTATAAGAAGATAGACTAAAGGTACGTTTAGGAAGGTAGGAATAATAGTTAAAAGTATAAATAATCCTTTATTATAATATGGTTGCCCTCTCGTAGTAAGACTAAAGCTTGCCCCCCTTCTAAGATATATTAAGGTCTTAGGGATATACCCTTAGGCCTTAAGAGGGGCTATCGGGGACTAGTTAGCGACTAATAGCCGAATAGTCCCTAAGCTAAAATACATTATCTATCGTGTATATATCCCTATCTCCCGGCTCTATAGTTGCGCGGGTAGCTGTGTTATATATATATAGCGGCGTAGTCGGTAAGCACTATAATTTTCGGCTCTATCGTAGAGATAAGGTAAGACCGAAGCTTACGATAGGCCTAGACGAGGCATCCTACTTCGAGCTCTATATGCTAGTATTAAGGCTCGCCTCCCTAAAGCTAGCGGCTAAGGTAAAGAATAGGCCGAATGCTTATACAAGGGGGGCCTTACGCCGGGTTCTACGTTATGCCGGGAGCGATATAAAAAAGCATAACTCTAAAACCGTCGTAACTAGCGTCGAGCTAGATAAATAGCTAGCTCTTCGGGTTAAAGTAGTAGAGTTTAGCATTAGCGGTAAAGGCGTCGGTAATATCGTAAAATGCCCGGAGCTCCTCCGGCGTTAGATCGAACTTAGCATTCGCGGTAAAACGGACTTAGGCTTACCTAAAGGGCAGCTTCCCTTCGTCTCGAGCGGACTTAAGCTCGTCTATCTTACGTCGCTATAGTAGTTCGATATACTATAAGAAGTAGGCGACTAAGTATCGCAATTAGTTAACTAAGCCGATCTATTTCTTAAGGGCTTATAGGGTATTAAGGAACGCGATAGAGCGTAATGCATAGACCCTCTCGTCTATATTTATAAGGCCGATGCCGTTAACTTAAAAGCTAAGCAGCTATACGGAAGGGTACCTAAGGAAAGACTTTAGCGTGGATAGGGCGAGGTTATAGTCGGCGAATAGCTAGAAGATTGCCGTAAGGTAGGCGAGGTGCTCTTCGGCGGAATCGGAGAAGATAATAATATCGTCGATATACGCGGCTGCGTAATCTATATAGTCCCGGAGGATCTAGTCTATAAATCGCTAGACGTATGCGGGGGAGTTTTTATATCCTATTAGTGCTACTATAGGGCGTTCTAGCCCTCGGTAGGAAACTATCGTAAAGCGTTTACGATAGTAGAGATAGACGAAGAACTAGTAGAAGAAGGATCGGGCGTTAACGGTAGAGATAAATCGTTTTCCTTAAAGCTTTTAGATTATATCGGCCGAAAGCGGCATAGGGTAACTATTAGGTATAGCTACGTTATTAAGCACGCGTAAGTCGACGACTATTCGGGGTTTTTCCTTACCGTTAACGGTCCGCTATACGACGAAGACCGGGGAGGCGAAAGAGGTCGCTTCCGTAGCCTATTCTATTCGGCCTTTTTAGTATAGCTTATCGTATATCTCGTCGATATATTCCTTATCCCGTTAGTTTAAAGGGTATATACGAGACGCGATCTTTTTCTAATGCTAATTATCGGCGAGCGGGATCTTTATATAGTAATCTAGGTAGACCTTAATAGTGCCTTAGTCGGTCTAAAGTAAGGGGAATTTATTAGCTAACTGCTTGATTTTCTCGGCAAACTTAAGGTCGGTAGCGTAGATTTTTACTCCGTCCTTTAACTCGATCTTTAGAAACGAGGTTTCGCGCTCGATGCCGAGCTTAAAATGCTAGTTAAGGCCGCTATCTTATAAAGGTAGTTTCCCGTCGGGGATATCTAGCGCTTCGGCTAACTCTAAGTCGTCCTAGTCTTTAGAGGATTCCGAAGCGGACTAGCCGTCTAAAGACGAATTAAGGATTATAGCATACGTGCCGATATTTATAAACTAGATTTAGTTATAAAGGTTAACGACGGTTTTAATTTATTATCCTTTACGAATCTTTATCGTACGACTGCCGGTATTTACTATAACTAAAGATTAGCCTTTAGAAAATAGGCTATAGGCGACCTTTATCTTTATTAGGAAAAACATTAGGTCTTTATTAACGGGAAGGTCCTTAATATTAACCGGAAGACTTATAGTTATACCGGGCGGAACGTAGATATCCGCTATACTACGGACGGTTCTATAGACTTAAGGTCTATCTTATTTTAAATAAGCGTCGACGGATAAATTACCGTGGGCTCTAATAATTATATAGCTCGATAAGTTTATAACGTCTACCTAATATAAGATACTCTAGGATTAGCTAAGCAATAACCCGGTCGGCTGCTTAAGGTTAATCTAAGCGTTAACTCGTATAGCGCCGACTATAAGGTCGCCGTTAATCTTACCGGGGATATATATATCGAAGTCGGCCTATCCCTCTATAGTAGCGCTACCGATTCCGGTAAAAGGGCGTTTCTTAGTAAAGTCGACTAAAACGTTATCGAAGTTAGCGAAGAAGTCTAGATAAACGCAATTACGATCGGCGCTAGTATCGACGTATACTTTATACTAGTCGGTAGGCCTATCCTTACCGTATGCTATAATATAAGCGTACGTAAAGCGGGATAGCCTATCTAAGGAGTCGGCGGGTCTTAATAGCGTAGCTTATATAATTAGTATATCGCCGATCGGGGTAAGGCTAACGCGAGGCCCTATAAGCAAGGGATCGTCTATAGTAAAGTTAATATAGTCGGGCTTATCCTCTTTGTCTACGTCTATAGGGTCTAGCTCGCCGCTCGGCGTTAAGTCGTCTTCGTAGGTATAAAGAATCTAGTTAATAACGTGCTAGGGTAAGTAAGCTCTTCCGCCGTCGGTTACTCCGGCTTCGATTTCCTAAGCGAGGTTAATAACGATAGGGTTATCTTTAGAACCGTTTATAGGTTTAGTCGTAGGCGGGTCCTTAGGCTTAGACTAAGGTCGAAGCGTAAGCGTTATTGCTAAAGCGGGAGGGACTTATACGGCTAGTATCGGCGTCTTCCTAAGGTTAGTAGCGTTAGGCTTATTTAAACGCTAACCGCTTGCTTTAATACTATACTCGGATCGCGGCGCGGAATTAGATCGTAGCGATACTTATATATTACGTTAGCCGTAGTTTAGCCGCTAACCTCCGGCGGATTATTAGGGTTTTACGGCTAGCTTATTAGCTAGCCTGCCTTAAGATCCGGCTATAAGCTTAGTCTAAAGCTAGGGAATCGTCCGTTCGTATTCTATAACCTAACTATCGAGGTCGTTAGCTCTTATAGGCTATCTAAAGGATTCTTAAAGCAAGGTATTAAGCCGCTAATAGACTATTATAGTAAGGTACTAATCGGTATATAAGGCTGCTTTAGCCTTCCGCTTTAAGCGCGATATCTATCCGCGAAAGTCGGTACCGCTAATAATATCCTCGATAGAAAAGTATTCCTTTTAAAGCGCTTATACTACGACTTCGGGCCGGGTAGCGAAGCGAGTCCTAAGCTTCTAGCACTATGCCCTATAGCCTAGGCCTAAGGTAAAAAGCAATAACCGGTCTAACTCCGAGAGGTCTCCGGAGTACTATTCGATCGTAGTTCCTCTAAGGAGGCTAGGGACTAAGGCGGCTAGTTCGTCGGCGTATTTAATCCCGCGGATAGCAACCTTTTCGAGGGCGTCGATAAATCTCTTAACGCTTTAGTACGTAATAGTCTTCTCGGTCTCTTAGAGGGTATCGAACGAGGCGTCGAATAGACTAGCCGGATTAAAAAATCCGACGTCTTTAGCTCGGATCTAAGGCGTAGGCTTATTCGGTATACGATCGCCGGCGCCGTTCGGTTATCCTATAGGGTAGGATATCCCTATCTATAGACGGTCTAATAGCTAGGCGAGTATATCTTCGGTTATTATAACCGGCGCGGGCATCGTTCCGGTCTATAGAGCTAGCGCTTAAGCTAGGCTTAACGCTAAGGCGGGGCTAGGTTAAGACTCCGCGGATCTATAGGAGCTACCGGCCGGCGGGTCGAGGTCTAGTTCTATCCTATATAAGCGTCCGTTAGGGTAATACCGTAGCTCGTTAACGTAATAGAAGAGCGCGTCTCGGTATTATCTTCTAAAGGAGGAGTTAAAACTAGCGATTTCCCGTTAGATTAGCCGGGTGTTTTTTCGCTAGCTATTTAAGAACTTAATAAGAAGTTCGCCGTATAACCTTCGTAGATACGATCCGTCGAAAGGGTATTAGGAGTAGTTAGCGTAAAAGCTTCGTACCGCTTAGGCTTCCTTAGTCTAGGCGTCTGCTTCCTTCTAAAGATCCTAAAGAAGTCGTTTAGTAAAGAACTAATTGGCTTCCGGGAGTTAGCTATATATAAGCAAGAGTTTTCTTCCTTAGAAGATATCCTCTAGCATATAGTACTCGATCGGCATAAGTCTATGCTTCCTCTCTTCTTAGCACCGTAGGGCTTTAAACTTACGGCGCTCCTAAAGTTAGTTTAGAATTAAGGAAAGAGAATTGCTACTATTTATTATATAATTATAAGGGAGCAGATATCTCCTAATTGGTTTATCCTACTAATGTATAAAGATATACATTAGAACCGCCTTATATTATTGCATATAACATAAGTCACCCGGTCGTATTAGCTTCTAAGATAGCTAAGATACCGAAGCCCGAAGTATATAGTATAAGTAGAGACAAAGGCATGCAAGTTATAACTTATAACTCGGTTAACCGGCGTTATCTACATCACCTCGTATTACTCGCGTATTTAATTATGCAATAACTAAGCTACTAAATAGGATTAGACTACTTACATTATACAGACAAATAATAGCGCTTTCTATAACCACAATTAGTTAAGTTATATATACCTTTGTTCGTATGGAATTAGCTATATAAAGGGACCTCGGTCCGCCCTTAGATAGACCTTCACTAAGCAATTAAATAATACCTTTCTCTCTTATTTCTGCATTAATCTTAACACCCTTTACACTGCCGTAATCCTCTGCCTCTAAGCTTCCCTTTAGGCTTTTATTATAATAGACTAATATAATTAGTGTATTACGGGGTTATCGAAAGGATAGGATACTGCTAGCCGCAATAAGGCTTAGGAAGGGAGTTAAGCCGGTTAATAGTTCTACTAAAGACGGACTAACTACCGGTTGCGAGGGTAAGTATAGTATAAAGTAGGTTTTTAACTATTAAATAATATAGAAAATAATTACTTATCCCTTCTATTCTTAGGCCGGAGAAAATGCCTGTTATATGCCTATATTACTATCCGGGGTTTTACTATAAAATCCCGGTGTATTACCGTAGCTTCCCTAGGGAATCTCCTTAATAATGCCTAATCGCGTATTATCGTATATACGTAATCCTCTCCTTATATATGCCTTAACGCGGTGATTTCCCCCTATTATACGCTTTGCGTATTATAGTAAAATCCCTATAATACGCGTCTATAAGGGTCTTTAACTATTGTATAAGATTAAGCCTACGGCTTAATCCGTGCAGTTACGTGCGGGGCGGGCATATACCCGTACGCATATATACGTATACACTTAGTCCTTTATAGAAGATTTCTATACCTATACGGAAGGCACCTATGCGATTACTCTACTTACCCTATTATAGTATCTTCTATCGATTTTTTTACGAACCTTACGAACGGCTAGCCGCTACGATAGTAGCGCTAACGGACCTATAGAAAAGGAAATAGTAGACGCTCTATAGGACGATCTTTAGGCGGAAGTCTAACGGCTCTACGATACGCAGTAGTAAGAGCTATAAGAGAAGGCCTAGTAGTATTAGCTACGGGCAGAGGCCTAACGCGTGTAGGCATCCGAGGAGGCCCGTATTTAGGGCATAATAGAGGGGGTTTGCTAGGGGCGTGCGATGGATGATTCCGCGCGTCCCCTAGCGGCCTAGAGTAAGGAGCAGCTGCTAGCGCTGCTAGGCCGGCTAGCTAGCGACCCGGTAAGACGGAAGGAATTGCTCGCGGTTCTTAGGGGCGCGTCTAGCTCGACGGGAGCTTCGACGTTCTCTCCCCCCTTCGCCTATACGGAACCGACGTCCGCACCCGAAAGGACGGACTTAGAGGCCGCCTTCGGCAAGCGGAAGCCCCTGCCGTAGCCGGAATAGGACGGTAAGCCCGAATCCTTTTATTTTTTCCTATATCGCCGCCGGAGTAAATTTATAATCGACGAGAAGTAGGGCCTTAATAGCTGCCGCGATACCGCTTAGTATTCGCTACTCTATACGCTGCTAGAGCCTTAGATACGACGGGTCTTAGGGTTTTAAGAGAGTAGCGGCCTTAATACCGCCCGTAACCCTAAAGCCTTTTTCGACTACCTTATATACGCATTCGGGAACGTATAGGAATAGGAGAAGGCGTAGGATAAGCTACGGACCCTCTTTTAGAAGGACGGCCAGCCGTTTAAGGAGTTCCTCCCTAAATTTAAAGAGACTATTACTCACGCCGTAGGCCGTACTATCTAGGAGGATAGTGCTAAGCTTACGTAGTTACGGGGCTTTATCTCCCCGGCCCTACGCGAGCTGCTTATCCCTATCGAGATGCCCTCCGACTTCCGTAGGTACGTTAGCCGCTTAATAAAGGTCGCGTAGGGGCACGAGTAGACTCCGCGCTTTTAAAAGCTCCGGAAGCGCACCGACGGAGCAGGCACCCTTAGGGCTCTAGCCCCCCTACCGCCGCCGAGGTCCGCTCCTAATACGACGGTAGACCGGGACGGCGACGTTATTATAACGACTACGCGCTTAGCGCGCGGTAAGAAGGAGAAGGCTAAGTCGCCTACGACCGCCGCACCGGCTTTATCGGATAAGAGGGCTTAGTAGGCTATAACTACGGAGCTTTAGAAGCGGCGTAATAACGGGCTCTACTTACGTTACGGCGTGCTCGGCCACCTCGTGGCCGCCTATCTATATAAGCCGGCCCGGAGGCCGGTATACGTATAAGCTACCCGTACGCCCGCTCTTAAGTTAAAGGATAACAAGGGGGTTCCCGCTCCGCCCCTAGCGAAGGGAAATATATAGCTCTAGAGCGTAGACGGGCCCTAGAGCCTAACACGCTAGCGCTAGCTAAGAAGGAGTTAATAGACCGTATTAAAGCTAAGCCTACTTTAATACTAGTTATCGTTAATAAGACTAATCTCCTCTCCGCTCTTATAGACGAGGGATGCTAGTGCTACGCCGCGATTAATAAGGCATTCGCTTAGGATTTACGTTTGCCGGTAGAATAGATACGACCGAGGTAAGTAAAAGGAGCCTTAAGCGTAATAGAGGGCGCGGAAATTAAAGGTATCGCTTAGGTAGCTACGGAGGTCGACGGTCACACACAGCTGCTCGTCGCGTATATAATCCCCTAGTTAGAGTTCCCCTTAATTTTAAGTAAACCTTAGCTCTATTATACAGAGTCTTTCTCTATGCCGTATAAGAGGAGGCTTTAGTACGGACCTTCGTAACGTTAGGTGCGGTATAGGGCCGACGGGGATAAGGATAAGAGCGAGTGCCTTAAGGAGCTACGGGCCGCTTAAGAAGTAATAGCTTCTATGTTTATTAGTACTATTAAGCGAATCCGTAGACGGTAGGGAGCGGCAGCGGCGTCGGCAGCGGTATGCGCCGTAAGCCTAGCGGATATTAAGAAAGCCCTACGGCCGAAGAAGCCGAGGATAGAGCCCGAACTACGGAAGATAATCCCCGCGCGGTTCTATAACCTCCTTCCGCTCTTTACGAGGAGCGAAGCTAATAAGCTTAACCCGCATAAGCCTAGCATTAACTACGCTATCCCCCTCCGCTAGGACGCTAACGGCAATGATATAGTTCCGCCCTTTAGGCCGCTATATAGTATATCTTAGGACGAGCTTTTAGTCTTAAAAAAGACTTTACGCGATCTGCTTAATAAAGGGTTTATCTAGGCTAGCTCGTCGGAAGCAGCGGCCCTAGTCTTATTCGCACGGAAGCCTAGTAGTAGGTTGCGATTTTACATCGACTACTACGCCCTTAACGCAATAACTCGTCCGGATCGGTACCCGCTTCCGCTAATTAGAGAGATATTCCGCAATATCGCGAAGGTAAAGTAGTTTACTAAACTAGATATCTATAAGGCGTTCTATAAGGTGCGAATCGTAGAGGGTAATAAGTAGAAGACCGCGTTCCGCACTTATTATAGCCTCTTCGAGTAGATAGTAACGCTATTTAAGCTAACTAGCGCCTTAGCTACCTTCTAACGCTATATTAATAGTATCTTACGAGAGTTCCTTAATAAGTTCGCCTCCGCTTATATAGATAATATCCTTATCTACTTAAGCGGGAGCTATAAGGACTATATAGCTAAGGTATAGAAGGTACTTAACCGGCTCGCTACGTATAGTCTATATCTCGACCCGGATAAGTGCGAATTTAGCATTATATAGGTAAAGTACCTTAGGTTTATTATTATTATAAGCGTCGGCGTATAAGCGGACCCGGCAAAGATTTAAGCTATTCGCGACTAAGCGGCGCTAACTTCGTAGAAGGGCGTGCGGAGCTTCCTTAGGTTTATAAACTACTACCGGATATTTATTCAGTAGTTTTCTTATATCGTTACCCCGCTAGTAGATCTTATAGGGAAAGGCACCCTATTTAAGTAGGGTCCCGTATAGGCAGAGGCGTTTTAAACGCTTAAAGACCTCTTCTCGTAGGCGCTAGTGCTGCTTTAGTAGGATTTCGACCGTTGCGCTACTATAGAAGCGGACTATAGCGGTTACGCGCTTAAAAGCACTCTTTCCTAAGAGGTTAACGGCTAGCGCCGCCCTATAGTCTTCTACTCTCGAAAGCTAAGCTCCGCTAAGCGTAACTACGCTATCTACGATAAGGAAATGCTCGCGATTATCGACTGCCTTAAGCAATAGTAAGCGGAACTCCGTAGCTATAAGAACTTTAAGATCCTTACGGATTATAGGAATCTTAAGTATTTTATAATACGGTAGTACTTATCGGAGCGATAGATACGCTAGGCCGAGTACCTCTCTTAGTTCCGGTTCTAGATTAAGTATAGACCCGGTAAGGAGGCTATAGTGCCGGATGCTCTCTCGCGGAGGGACTAGGACCGGCCTTCTAACGACGATTATAAGGCTCGGGATATCTAGATAATCCTAAAGGACGCGCTAAGCACGTATCTTAGCGCTACCCTTATAGGTGCGGAGGACGGCGAGGAGGGCACGGCGCCCGATACCCTAGAGGAGGAGAATACAGCGCCCGGCGCCTTAGACGAGGAGGACGCGCCCGACGCCCTAAGCGAGGAGGACATAGCGCCCGACCCCTTAGGCGGGGAGGGCACCGCTATAGTAACGCTCGACGCCCTAAGCGGGATTAGCCGCTGTGTCTTTAACGATAACGAACTCTAGCGCCTATAGGACCGGCTAGCCGCCTAGGATAGCACGTACGAGAGCGTTCGCCGCTTCGTAGAGATAGGCGCCCGCACTCTTAACCTTAAGCTTAGACTAAAGGTCTAAGTTACGGATTGCTATATCGACCTTAAGGGCTACCTTCGGTTCTAAGGACGGCTTTAGGTCTCTAGCTCTTTTGTCTTAACGGAGGCCGTAGCACGAGATTCGCCGCCGGAACTCGAGAGCGGAACGAACTTCGCGGCCGTGTTACGTAGCTAGTATATAACGCCGGCGTCGTCGGTTATCCTAGCCGGGAGGGCATAATCGCAGTGGTTTTATAGGACTTCTATTAGCCGCTTATACAATCGTATATCCGCCGCTTCCTCCGTAACTATAACGTCTACGGCCGTACGAAGATCTAGCGCGCGCTAAAGAAAGGGCTGCTTAAGTCTCTACTAATCCTAGACCGTTTTTACGTATATATCTAAATAGACTTTATTATAGACCTCCCCCCTACGGAGAGCGGCAACCGTAACCTTTAGGTTATTAAAGACCGCTTAAGTAAAGAAGTCGTGCTTAAGCTAATGCCTTCTATAAAGGCGGAGGCGTATGCCGAGCGCTTCCTTATATACTACGCCCGGTACTACTAATAGCTAGCGTTAATTATAAGCGATAGGGGTTTAAACTAGACGAGCCGCTTCTAGCAGCACTTATATAAGCTGCTTTAGATTACCTAGCTGCTTAGTATAGCGTACTACCCCTAGACTAACGGAGGGCTAGAGCGGCTTAACTAGGAAGTCTAGGCTTACTTACGAGGTATAATAGACCGCAACTAGGGGGACTAGGATAAGTAGCTGCCCGTAGCTTAAATAGCGCTAAACGGGAGGGCATATAGCTCGATTAGTATATCCCCTTTCTTCGCCTTATATAGGTACGAGCCGTTATCCCTATTCCCCGTCGCTACGGACGTAGAGACAGAGAAGCATTTAGGAGCCTTACCGGAAGGTAGAGCGACCTCGTTTATACGGAAGCTTCGGGAGGTTACCGACCTCTACTAGTCCTCTATAGCTTTAGCCGCGTAGGACTAGGAACGTTATGCTAATAAGCGTAAAGACCTCGTAGACCGGTTTACGGTAGGCGATAAGGTATAGCTCGACCTCCGGAACTATATCTCCGTACGCCTAAAGAAGAAGCTCGACTAGCTATATGCAAAGTTTATAGTTAAAAAGGTGCTTAGCCCGTAGGTAGTAGAGCTAGATAGGCTACCTAACGGTATTTATAGCAATTTTAACGTAGACCTTCTTCGCCGCGCCGTTATAGACCCTATGCCCGGCTAGGTAACTACGGACCTATAGCCTCTAGCTATCCTAGTCGAGGGGGAGGAGGAGTTTATAGTCGATAAGGTCCTCGCCGCTCGCTAGAGATAGGTTAATCGCGGTAGGAGACGCGAAGTCCTTGTCTAATAGCGCGGATATTACGACCCGACTTAGCAGCTATTATCCGAGCTTTAGGATATAGCGGCCTTTAACCGCTTTAAAGCACGCTTTAGGCCGGCTAGCGAGGATAGCGATGCGCTACTAGCTAAAGAGAGTGCGCTACTACGTCGGTCCGTAAGGCCTAAGGCGGTGCGCTTTAATACGACGATTACGGTTATTCTTAAGGCGAGCGCTTATACTACGACGGAGGGAGCCTCTATTTACGCGGACGAGCGCCCTCTATCTAGTTCCGGCAAGCGCGTTTTTTCACCGGCGTCTTTATAGACTCGATATCCTCGTCCTCCTCCGAGTAGTCGTCTACCGCGCCCTTTAGGGCGCTTAATCGGCTCTCTAGGCCCGCTAGCTACGCGAGGGCCTATACTAAGGCGCTAGAAGCGTAGGCCGCGACGGGGGGCGCGTTAAGGGCATGCGATAGGACGGTAATCGCGGTATCCCTATTCCTTATTAGTATTCCTAAGGGCTAACGAGCGGACGAGGAGGGGGAGTAGGTTCTTATTTAGCGATAAGCCCGGCACGCTCTAATACGCGTATATTACGGTACGTAGTAGCGGCGGCGGTATAGACCCGCTTCGCCTTTCCTACCTCCTTGCCGGCGGAAGCCGCCTTTTAAGCGGCGACCGCCGATAGGAGGACGGACGGCGTAGGCTTATAGGCGCGTCTTACGTAGGTATAGTAGTAATAACTCCCGCCGGGCCGCCTAGCCTAGTAGGCGTAGGGCAGGTCCTAGGCCGCGTAATGAAAATAAAGCGTATCGTAGTCCTCCCCGCGCGCTATAGTACGCTTATACTATAATAGATTAGCTTATGCGCAATAATAAAGGCGGGAGGCGAGGCAAGAAGGGCGTATAAAAGGCGGGCATTCCGCCTCTTCCTTATAGGACGGCGGCGACGGGGTGTTTATAGGCATTCCGTTAATAAGCGCCTTAGTTTTATCAATAGGCGCCTTAGCGACTAGGGATACGGCGGTAGAGGCAAGCGTAAGCGGCGACGGCTAGAGGGTGTTTATTTCGTCGATAGGCGTGTTTATTTCGTTAATAAGCGCCTTAGCGACTAAGGACGCGGCGGTAGGCGTAAGCGGCGACGGTAAGGGCGTATTAACGAGCGCATCGTCTATAAACGACTCCGCCGTAGCGGAGAAGAGCGGCGATAAGGCGGGCGAAATTAGGGGTAACTAACCGCGGTTAGCACGAGCTATACCGGTCGTATCGTCGGGAGCGGCACGCACTATATTATTTAAGGCTATTCGGACCGTAGCGCTTAAAGGAAGGGAAGGAAGGGAGGGGCGATAGAGGCACGCGAAGAAGAGGGGCGGGGCAACCTAGCACCTTATATAACGTTATTTTTTCGGGCGGCTAGGTAAGGACCTTATATAAGGGTCTTTAACCATTGTGTGAGATGAGGCCTACGGCTTAATCCGTGTAGTTACGTACGGGGCGGGCATATACCCGCACGTATATATACGTACACACTTAGTCCTTTATAGAAGATTTCTATACCTATACGGAGGGCACCTATGTAATTACTCTGCTTACCCCGTTATAGCGTCGCGAGATAGCCGTAGAGTCGTAGCGTAATGCCGGGGTTTACCTATGCTAGATTTTACTATAATATTACCGTGCTATAACCGTAAAATACCCGTAAAATGCCTGTGAAATATAGTAGGGCAATATTAGCGTAGTCTAGGGTTAACCCGCATTTATATAGGTACGTACCTATTAAGGTCCTAAAACGTAATAATGCATCGTCGACTCGGCTACGCCGGATAAGAAAAAGTCCTTAAGGCTTATAAAAAGGCCGACATTAAGATCGATAAGGAAGAGGCTAAGACCTTCTACTACGAACTATACTACCTCGCTAAGGCAGATAGGATAATATGCCGGAATCCGAGCGTTATCGCTACCGGCTTTCTATCCTATATATATTATGATTTCTTTAGCTATAAGCCCGTCGGATATAGCGGGATTAATTACTGCCTACACGGCATTAATATCTATACTAGCTTTTATTAAAGCATCTTCTTACCTTTAAGGGATAAGGCCTTCGAGATGCTTAAGGGTTAGAAGGCGTAGGTTAAAAACTACGCTAGCGATGCCTTAGTCTAAGTAATAGCGTTTAATAACGCTAGGGAATTCTACCCCGAGAAGATAAAGAAATAGTCGTAAGGGGATTACTTTATGCTACGCTATAGCGCACTATATATATCTAAATAGAATAGTAAGGCCGAGAGAGCCGGCCGCACCCTTATAGAGTCTATACGCACGATATGCCTTAACGTTAGCCTTTTAGACTTCCTTTAGCCGCTCTATATCGAGATAGCTACCTATATTAATAACCTCCTTCCGATATAAGGCAACGCCGTAAGGGAGGCTCTTATAGAACTACTAATACGGGAAATTAAGATCCCGTATAAGTATACCCTTAAATATATTAGGACTTAGGGTTATATAGCGTACGTAACGAAGCTATAAGAGGCTATTGTAAAGTCTTAGAAGATAGACCTAAAGGCCTAGAAGGGGAAGCTCGTAGGACTTAAGGGTCTTTATAAGCACCTCTATAAGGTATAGTTGCCCGAAATAAAGACTATTATCGTAGCTAAAGACGTTTGTTTCTATAAGACTACTAGGACTACTCCTCTACTAGGCATAGACGCCTATAATATTGCGATCTTTAACGAAGACGATAACGGCGATAGGGTTATAAGCGTGCGGGATGTAATGCCTTAACCGAGCCGTTATAAGGATTATCGCGATCCTAATTTAGACTGCTATTAGGAAGGTTATAACGACGTTCCTCGCACGCTTAAATAAGAACGGCGTATGCACTTTAATAGTAAACAACGGGATAAGGCTAAAAGGCAGATATTGCCGACGCCGTAGTCTAGCCTAGGCTTATAGCATCCTCGAGTTACTAAGCTAGGGGATAATAACGCCGAAATCCTTATGTTAAAGGCTCTTGCTTTAAGACTAGAGATCCTTCTTAAAGCGTTCCCTAAAACACCGAGACAAAAGCAATAATTAGTCCCTTATACGCTAGTTTAAAGTAGGAAGAGAATAACGGACCTTCCGAAGGCGCTAAAGGCTTTTAAAATAGTCCGGCTTAATAATAGGCCTACCCGTCGCTAAACGAAGCAGGCGGCCGCCGTAAGGGGCGAGATACTATATCGCGGGTTAACTAGGCTAAGCACTAAACTTATTATTAATCGCGACGACCGCGTAGACCTTTTTCGGCCGAATGTAAGTGCATTGCTTACTCTTTCCGCTATTTATCGTAAGTAGGATTAATTTAACGATCCCGGCCCTTAAATAGTATAGTCTGTTTTTCGTATAGTAATTCTTATAGCTTTAAGCGCACTAACTACTTAGCGATAGGCTGCTAAGCGGGACGACTATAAAACTAAATAGCTTCCGGCAATAAAGAGGGAGATCGCTACGCTTTACGGGAAGAACGCATAGAGCCTCGTACGACGACTACTAAGCGTATAGGTTTTTAATAGCAAATAGGTCTTCCTAAAAAAGCCGCACGCGGACTAAGATCCTTTAGCTAAGGCTAGGTAGGTCGTGCGCGGGGATTAGGACAACGAGGAGAGGCCGATAGAAGAGCTCTACGTAGCGGTCGTATACTAAGCCTTATTAAAGCTCTTCGTGACGATTATAGCTACTTAAAATCTTAAGTAGGAATAGATTAACGTCGTATACGCCTACGGCTACGCCGACGTATAGGAAGAAGTATTCGTAATACAGCCGTTAGGACTTAACGACGGCTCCGGGCGTGTTTATCGTTTAAATAAAGCCCTTTACGGGCATCCTAGCTTTGCTAAATAGTAGTATAATTAGGTTAGAATAGACCTTAAGACGCATAGATATAAGAGGCTAGAGACGGACCGATGTCTGCTTCGATATTTAAACAGCACTCTTATTATTGTTTATATCGATGACTTTATTATAGCCGCGCCGATACAACGGCTTATTTAGGCCGTAGGGGATATGCTCGATTAACTCTACGAGATTAAGAGATTAGGGGAACCTAAGGAATTCCTTAGTAATGCACTAAGCAGCGTGGAAAGGTAGGTAAAGAAGGATGGTTTATTAAGGTAGGTAGCGAGCCCCGGGAGCTAGGTGTAGCTCCCGCTATCTAATCTATAGCTAATGTAAGCAGCCCCGGGATGCCCTATAAAGGGTGCTTTGCATATATTATAATGCCGGCATAAAAGAAAAAACCTGCTAACTATAGCAGTTAAAATAACAATCTCAATCAGGCTTTTATTGCCCGGATCCTTCGTTCCTTTCTTATGAGTCACACTCACGCTTGCTAGTGATCATTTGTCGTCTGGATCGAATTCCTCAATCGCCGAAAAAGGCATATAACGGCGATCTCTTTAAGCAGCGGAGCAGTCGGCTGCTCTCCAATCGTGCTAAAAGCGCGCAAGGCGGCGCTAATCGGTGCGCTAAGGGGCGTGGGGCCGGCGCGTTATGCCATGCGCTACGGCCAGTGGCGTGGGCTGAAAGCATCGTTGAGGCGGCGGCGGTTTGCCGGTAGGTTAAAGGCATCGCTGTGACGAAAGCTTGCCGGCAGAAAAGAGTCGTAGAAGCTGCTGCGGCGAGTTAGTCGGAGCAGCTGCGAGACTAGTCTCGCGGGCGGCTGCAACTAGGCGAATAGCATCCCGCCCCGGCTTAAAGATAGCGGCCGAAAGCGACGGGTTATCGGCAGCTTAAAGATACTGCGGCGGCGGCGTGTCTAGAGCAGCCGCGGGAATAGTCGTACTAACGGTGCTAACAGTAGGCGAGGCGGCGGTAGGAAGAAGAAGCTACTACGGCGAGTTGGTCGGAGCAGCTGCGAGAATAGTCGTGCAGGTGGCTACAACTAGGCGAATAGCATCCCGCCCCGGCTTAAAGATAACGGCCGGAGGTAAAGGGTTGCCGGCAGGATAAAGATACTACTGCGATAACTTGCTAGTAGGATAAGGTTGCTACTGCGATAACGAGTTGTTGCTGGCAGGAAGAAGTTACTGCGAGCCGGCAGGGAGAAGATGCTACTGCAGCGGCGACGAAGACATCGTCTTAATAAGGCGTGCAGCCGACGGCGAAGATATCGTCTTAATAGGATAAATCATAGATTCCTAGGCCTTAAGAGAAAGGGCCGCTTTGCCGGCAGGTTAGGAAATAGTCGTATAGCCGGCGTTAATAGCAGTAGTAGATAAAGCGGTATCGGGAATAAAGGCCGCGGTAGGAGAGGCTACGAGGCGGCGAACAATAGCTATAAGAATAGTCGTATAGACGGCTTCGATAGCGGTAGAGAGTCCTTATGTAATGTTCTCGAGAGAAGAGGCAGGGTTGCCGGCAGGTTAGGAAATAGTCGGGCAACCGAAGTTATCGTTAATAGCAGGCGCGGGAATAGTCGCAACGGCGGCAGGCGTCTTCTATAGGCCGGGACAGGCTCTATAAAGGTGCTTAAAAAGAGCGTTCCGGGAAGCAAAGGGCGCCTTACACTTTTAGCACGAAGAGGGCTTTAGGGCCGGAGGAGCCTTAGCAGACGGCGAAGGCATCGTCTTAATAAACGGCGAGGATATTACTATAATAGGGCAAGCAGCAGGCGGTAAGGACATCGTCGTAACGGCAGGCCGCGAAATAAAGCACGTTGTAGACCTCGCAATAGGGCGTATAGCAGGCGGCGAGGCTATTATCGTAATAAGGCGTGTAGTAGGCGGTAAAACAAGGTACGGTAGAGGCCGGGGAGCTATCGTTAGCGGAGCTATCGTTAGTAGAGGCGAAGCCACCGTCATACGACTAGCGGGCGGCATAGACATCGTTAATTAAGCTCCTTTCGCTTCTTCCTCTCTATCTTCCTCGCCTTATAAGGTAGGGCGGCGATCGTTCCGGTCGTAGCGTTCGCGGCGGGTATCTTAAGTTCTACCGCGGCGAAAAGAAGGCTCTCGGTCCCTTAAGACTTAGGCGGTCTCTCGATGCTCTTATCGGCGGTAGCGTTCTTAGCAAGGGTCGTTATCCCGATCGTAACGGTCGTAGTAGCTGCGGGCCTTACGGCGAGAAAACTCTCGGTCCTTTAAGAGATCTCTACGGTAAGAACTACGGCAAGAAGTCTCTCAACGCTGCCGACGGTTTTCGTAATAGCGGCGTTCCTAATAAAGATGTCGTTAGACTATAGCCTCGATTAAAGGCGTGTTTTTCTTAAGTATTCGAATCTACTTTAAGATAGTAGTCTTTTTCTTCGGGAGAGGCAAGACCGAGGTAATCGCGGGAGAGATAAGGAAGAAAAGCTTAGCATAGACACGCTACTCCTTCCGGATGAATTTCCCGTCGAGATCTTAGGCAAGGCAAGCTCTTTCTCTATACTAATCGGGAAAGGAAATGCCTACTTGCTATATCTCGAGAGTGTATAGCTCCTAGAGGGCACGAACGAGCTAAGGGTCGTGCTTGCGAGTATTAAAAGAGATATCGGTATAGGCAAATCTCGGTTGCTCGGGACGAGGCATCGTAAGGAAGACAAGCAAGGGCTAAAAGATTAGTTCGAGGAGAAGATAGCTCGAGATAGAGAGAGACTTAAGAGGGAAGGGGATCGTAGGTGCGCGCCGAAGTAATAGTAGGGCATAGAAAGTCGGGTGGCATATAAAAAATCGGTTAGTATGTGCAAAAATTTGCAACTATATAGAAAAAAGGGAAGAAGGAGAGGCTAGCTTCTAGGCTTGCTAAAAGAGAGAGAGGTTATTATAATAGCGAAGAGGCGCGTTAATAAAGCGCTAAGACGGAAGAAAGAGTGATTAGCTCTACTATCGGGGGCTTAACGCGGGCTAAGCCGAAAACAGCGGGGTGGTCGTCCGAAAGTAGACTAAAGGTTTTTTAGCGAGCTAGGGTGCTTTAGAGCAACGCAAATAAAAGCGTCGCTAGTGCGGCTTAAGAGGCGCTTAGTAGAGGGCTTGTAGGGGCCTCTAATGCTTGCCGAAGAGAAGGCAAGGACTATTTTAATGCACTAAGCAGCGTGGAAAGGTAGGTGAAGAAGGATAGTTTATTAAGGTAGGTGGCGAGCCCCGGGAGCTAGGTGTAGCTCCCGCTATCTAATCTATAGCTAATGTAAGCAGCCCCGGGATGCCTTATAAAGGGTGCTTTATATATATCACTTAGGATCTAGCTCGAGAGGAATAGGGATACCTAAACAATCCGTATAACCTAAACGAGGTACGCGACTAAGATTATTAATAAGTTCGGTAAGGGTATCGTCGGTAGTGTTTCTACGCTATAGCCGCCGAAATGCGAGATCCTATACGACTAGAAGGCTTAGGAGCTAGTTATAACTTTAAAAGCATAGCTTTAACGCACCGGCAGTATTAATTACCTTTTGATAGGCATAAGGCCCGATATTACATTTACTGCGAATAAGCTGTCGGAGGTAAATAGTAATCTAACGGAGACGCATAAGGCGATTTTAAAGCATTTGCTTTAATACATTCGGGGTTCTTTAAAGTAAGGCGTTATTCTTAGGGGCAAATACCCTATAACTAACCTTAAGCTGCGGGTATATTTAGGTATATCCTTCGCTAACGATAAAAGCATATAATGCTCTACGGCCGGATACGTAGTATTCCTTAGAGATAGACCTATCTTTAAGAAGTCGAAGCGTTAAACTATTATAGCTATATTGTTAATAAAGGCAGAGTTTATAAACCTTATACTAGCTAGGATAGCTTTAATATAGATTTATTAACTTCTCGATAAGATAGGGTATACGCAACCGACCCCTTCCGTAATATACACGGATAGCTAGAATGCGAGGCTCGCGGTTCTAAATAAGAATAACCTAGCGCGTACGCGTTATATCGATATACGATATAAATAGATCGTCTATCGCACTAACGAAGGCTTTTTCCAGCTAGTCTAACTATAGACCGATAAAATAACTGCCGATAGTATAACTAAGGGACTTTTAAAGGATAAGCATTTGCAGTTTATACGTTAATTAAGGATGCGTAAGTCCCTTTAGGAGAGGGCAATATAAGTTATAGGCGAAGAGCGAAGGAAAGGGCGGATTAAAAGGCGAGGCAAGGGCAAAATAGAGGCTAAGGGCTCGGGAGCTCGGCTAAGGGGAGGTGTTACAATTATGGCATAGACTACCCTTGCCATTAGTCAGCCTCGCCGCGCAGAGTTTTAGCCCTTTGCGCGCCGCACAGCTTTTAGCTCTTTTTAAATTCATTAGAGCTTTCTCAATAATATATTAAGTAAGCAAAGCGGCTTACCGTAACTTACACACATTCTGTGTTCTTCGTAGCGCAAAGCAAGCTTTGCTTAAATATCTAAGCAACCGCTTAATCCCGTATTTAAAGGTAAGATCTTTATCGCCTCGCACCGCCTGCCCGAACGAGACAGGAGTGATAAGCGATAGGGCCTCGCTTTTCCGTGCCGTACCTACGGAGAAAGTTATATAAATTAACTTATACGAGAAACTTATATAAAGTTTAAAAAGCATTGAAAGACCGAGCTATATCGGCAAAGGATTAAAACGTCTCTTCCCTTAATACTCTTATGCCTTTACCTCGCTTATCGCTTATAATCCGCTACCTTCGAAAGCCACTCGACAGCCAACGGGCCCCGGCTAGGTCGTGTCTATAACGTCCTTTATCTAGCCGCACCGCTATTCTAGATTTACTTACTAGCATTAGCAATATGCTTAAACGGTATTAAAGTAGAAAGCCTTTGCATTTACATTACGATATAGGAAACACTCGTTCGGAAGAGAAGACCTATACTAAGGCGTATATATAGGATCTCGAGGCCGTTATATCCTTAAAACAGTTGCGCTATATTCTTGTATTTACTTAGGCTCCTAGTATTAATGCCTAATATCTAATGCTATAATGCTCGGTTGTTAATTAAATCACATGCTAGCTGACCCCTATTTAACTGCAGTTTCTATATACGATAACCGTATAGCATAGGGGCAGCTATCTTAAGGAAGGGTGGTATGCGGCCGGAGCTCGCTACGGCCCGTATAGAAGCAATAGTAAAGGATAAGCCATCGGTTAGCAGTTTTACAGGACCGTTAATATCTAACTAGAGTATAACGGCATGTTATTTACATTCACGGTGTTCTCTAGCCTAATCCAGCCATTCTCTTCCCCCCCGATTTTAACGTACTACTGCTTTAAGAGTAAATAAGTCGAATACATTAGCTTCTTAACGCCTAGCGACCTTTCTCCTAACTTCTTCTTTTCGTATATAGCGTTAATTAAGTCGGAGTGTTAGATAAGCTTGCAGCTGCCATATGCGGCCACCTACCCAGACGTGAGGGGCAGTGACAGCGCGTGTTACTAGCGGACTTTTAGTCTATTAGTGCAGTCGGCATACCCTCCCTGCTGCGTTATAATTATAACGCGCTCCCGGCTCTCTGTTTAAGGCAGGTGCGTAACGTAACGGGCGACGTACGACGTTGCCCGGGGTCTATAGGCAAGCGCTAGGTCACGTGCTGCCTAGGTACTACTAGTAGTAAGTTAGACCTATAAAGCAAGACCTAACCTACCTTCGCGCGCCGGGCGGGGTTGTAGTTAGGGGCTAAGTCACTATGTTAAGCGGCAAAACTATGTTAAGCTAGTCCGTAATATTACCAACGTGGTAGGTTTAATACGGTGTCTATATTATACTAGCGAAAGGGTTAATTATAGTGTATAGCCTATTACTAGCAGCTACGTCCCTAACTATATGCATTCTATATTAGTTTTTTATATTTAATGCCTAATATAGTACACACGCTATTTATATATACAACTGTGTTTATTATAAACACGCCTTTAATAGAATAATATATCTTTTAACTAGTCACTACGATTATCTACCGTTATTATAGTACTACTAATATACATAAGGTGTTAGTAGGGCTCTCTACGGTAAGCAGCCGGAAGTAAACCTATCGCACGTATAATAGTATACGGTTTAGGTTCTTATTGTCTTGTCTAGCTAGGAAGGAAGAGGGGAAAGGAGGCCCCTTTATAGGTAACGTAGCCTTATTACACACACGTAATCACGTAGGATTACGTAGCTGTAACTGCCTCGTACGTATCCCTTATCCCTTATTCCTATATAAGGCGCGTTATTATTATTGCTATATAAATAGTCGTTTAGTTACTTATAAGTCTACTAAGGGAAATACTATTTATACCCGGGCTATAAAATATTACCTACGTCGTTATTATATTCTTATAGATATATCTATAATATAGGAATAAGGGATATCCGTTCTTTAGGCACGATTGCAATCCACGTAATTAAATAGATTACGTATAGGCAACGCTTAAACGGATGCGCTATTAACTATACAATGCATCGTATATATTAGGGACCCCGGTGATAGCGTTAATAACTCGGCCGCCCTTACGATAATTAAGTTATTAACTTAATCGCCCTTATAGGCATAGCCCCGACGTCGTAAGCAAGGGCTCGTAAAGGTCCGGCTTTAGGCCCTATTAATATACGCGTTTATAGCCTATATAAAGGGGCTATTCGTCGCCCCTTAGTTAATAGACATTATAGACTAAAATCTAGCTAGTTTATAACCTATTTGTTTATTTAACTAACTAATACTAATTAGTAATTAAACGATTAATTATAGATTAGCAAGGTAAAAGAGGCAGAGCCTAATCGTCGAAAAGTGCACGGATCTTTATCCCTCGCGGATTCTATTGCCTATACCTAGAGATAGTCCTTTATGCTAAGAATAAGGAACCTACGCGAGTTAGAGCTAACGAAGCTATTACGATATAGCTAGCTCTCGGTAACCGCCGATAAGTTCTTTCCTAGCTTTTGTTTAATCCTATCTCGCTTCGAGAAGAAGAAGAGTTACGTCGAGCAATAGTACGTCTATAACGTAAGATAACCTTCGTAACGACCCTCGCGATCCCCTTTAACAACAATAATAGTGTGTTTTATATAATTATACTATATTAGACCCTACCGATAACCCTAACGCTCCCGGTCCCGTACCGGAAGTAACTAAGCCTAATAATAACCCTTTCCCCGGTTAGCTAGCAGGCATTAATATCCTCGGTTATAACTAAAATAAAGCTAATATTGCCTTCTAGGAGATAGACGTTACCTATAATAATATAAATAAGAAAGTAGTTATAACTTATATAGCCCGGTTTATTATTACTAATATCGGCTCGACTATTTATAGATACGAACTATTCTTAGACTTCTAAAACACTTTAACGGATAGATAGAGGCTATATAGAACCGGGTAGATAAATATTTTAGGAAGACCCTTAAATCCTTCCTACGAGCCCGTAGGATCTAGACTAGCGCTAAGAACCTTAGCTACCTAGCATCGTTTTTAATGCTTTAGCGCTTATAGATTCCCCCGATTTAGCTAAAGGACGAGCTACTACTAGAATAGTTAAAGTTCTACGACGAGCGAACCCGAGAGTTCGTAAGAAATACATCCGTTATAGCTCCGGCTGCTATAACTAACCCTCCTTCCTTAATCGTCTTAAGCACGGCCCTAACGGTACCTCTTACTGCCTTAACCCTAGCTCTTATAGTAACCTTTACGACGGCACCGTCTACGCCCGCGGCTATCCCCCCTATACCTCTAACCGCCCCGGCAGTTACATTCGCGCTAGAACCCTCCTTTGCCCTAATAACCTTAATATATACTACCTCCGTCGATCCCGGCTTATACCCGCGAGATTAAATACCCGGCACGTTCCCGAACCTATAGGCCCCTTCGTTCTAAGATATATTAGAAACGCTAATAATACTTCTTCCGACTTCGTACTCATTCTTTAAGACCCTTTTAATTAATATAACGGCAAAGGTAGCCTATACGATAGTCCCCCCTTACGACGTTTTAAACGAGGAGATAGACGTAGACCTCCTATAAAAGTTTATTAAGTTATAGGATAAGAGTAAGAATTATATAGGAGAGCCCTATAATATTCTTAATAATAAAGTCCGTATCTTTATAAACGTTTATTATATAGTAAAAACCCGGCCCGGCTATTTCTATGCCTTCTTTCCCCGGATCCTTACCGGCCGAGCCTAGGACTACTATATCTAGCATATAAAGTAAGATAGCACGTTTAAGCAAGCCTACGACCTACTAAAGGCTTACTTTAACACTAAATTAAACTATTAGCACTATTAGGTAGATTAAAGCACTATAACTTTTAAAAAGCTATAAGTTAAGCATCCGAATAAAACCTAATAGGAAGTCCTATAGACCTTCTTTAATAAGCTATAACGATATTAACGCGCCTTAGGATTTAAGTTCGCTAGAGACCTCCCCCTTCGCACTATATTGCTTAACGTATGCCGAAACGTCCCGGAATTTAGCTATACGCTATATAACTACCCTAAGACTACGGAAAAGCTATTCTCCGCGCTACGTTCCTCCCTAAAGACCTATCTATCTATATAGGCCGAGAATAACACGTCCGGCACATTCGTGCAATATCGTAATAAGGTAATAAATATAAATAATAAATATAATTTATTAAGCGTATTCTATACCGACCCTAGATATACTAATAACCGCGGCAACGGCCGTAGGTTTAGCGGGAGTAACGAACGAAGCTACCGTAGCCTTCGTAGTAGCGGTAGTAGCTTTAGCAACCGCTAATAGTCGAGGAAGTACTTCGTTTATTAGAAGGAAGGCTACTAATCGATAAAGCATACCCTAAAAGAACGAGCTAGGTCTAAAGCTTAATACTATACGCAATGCCTTCTAACCGGCAACCCTAGCATAGGATTTAAGGCCTATCTCACCGAATATAAAGGTAACGAGACTCCTTAAGCCGCTATCGAGTAGCGTAACGATAAGGCTAGTAACGACGAGGAACTAACTAAATAGCAAGCCTCGTAAATCCTATATTAATAGTCCTTTAACTATTTAATTACGGGTAAAGACGTATAAGGGATAGACTAGTTAAGCGTCCCGGCTACGCAATTTGTCTTCGACCGTTACTTAAAGGACCGTTTTTACGGTATCCTTATAGACACCGGAGCAGCTATAGTCTCTACGGTAGGCTAAGACTAATATCTCGCCTTATAATAAAAAGACCCCTCTATCGTGCTCGATAAGTCTACCGCCGGCTAGGTATATATTAAATTCGGCAGCGGCGAGGACGTACGTTCCTTCGGCTCTATTGCCCTTAAGACCCCTATTAGCCGTATTACGTTCTACGTGCTAGGAATAACGACCCCCTTCCTCCTTTGCCTAGCTAATATAGATCGCTTAGGCGTATACTTTAATAACACTACCGATACGATTATTAGTCCCGGTATTAGCGTCCCCGTTATTCGTAAATAAGGATATCTATAGTTTTTCTTTAGTAAGGAAGAGAACGCAGTCGCCTTCTTAACTAAAGCCGAGATATAAACGCTCTACCGCCGTTTTAGCCACCCGGCCGTTAATAGACTTTACTACCTATTAAAATAAGTAAGGCATAACGATATCTTAATAGAAATACTTAAGGATATCTTAAAATTCTGCTATTACTACTAGCTCTACGTACCGGCCCCCCCGGAGGTTTAGGTTTATATTAAAGGATAACTAAGAATTCAATTTTAAGGTCGTCGTTAATATAATATACCTAGAGGTCGGTAATAGCACCCGCCCGGTGCTATATACGGTCGATATAGCGATATCTTTCTAAAGAGCGCGATTCCTCCCGTCTATATTAGCTAAGGATATATAAGAGACACTTAGGGCTCTATAGATCGATATATACCTTAGCCCCCCTAACTTTATCCGGCATAACGTAGGCACTAACTTCGCCTTAACTAAGTTTCGTAACGAAGCTCGTATTATAGGTATTATATATACCTAAATCCCCGTTAAGGCATATTAGTCTATAGGTAAGGTTAAAAGGTATTATAGCCCGCTCCGTCGTGCGTTTAAAATAATATACGCTAAGATCGGTAGAATAATAGCCCTTAAATCCGTCTTATAAATAGCTATTAAAGCCGTAAATAATATAGTAGGACTAAACGGTCTCGTCCCTACGCTCCTTATCTTTAGAGCGTACCTACGGATGACTTAGGGCTCCCCTCCTTCGGCAACTACGGTATAGAGAGCCGCGACTATCTAAAAGGCTATAAAAGCCTTACGGCAGCTCTCCGCCGCGCGATAAGTTAGGGATAGCATATAAGCTTAAAACGGCCCTTTAACCCTTAACACTCTATTACTACCGCTATAGAGTAAAGTCCGCGTCTAGAGAGAGAAGCGAGGATAGTAAGGTCTATATAAGATTGCCTCTATTAACGGCTACGACGTTACTATCGAGACCGTTAACGGCCCTATAGTCTTCCGTTCTACCCTTATATAGCCGTACTACTATAGTAAAGACGATACCCTAGATCCCCCTGCCCTCGATGATATAGATACCCTCTCTAAGGTCGATTCCTCTACTACGGACGAAATTCCCGAGCTAGACCCTTCCCCCTCTCCGGCACGGGTACTGCCGGCTCTACTATAGCCCTGTAAACGCGGACGTCCCCCGGGCTTAAGGAATAAGCTAAAGACCGTAACCTTCTATAATTAATTCCTAGTTAAGAAGGAGGAAGATACACTACGACTTTCGACTAAGCTATGCAATAACGGCGTTATTACTACACCTAGCGCCCCTTTTAAAGAATCTAATTAACGAGAGATTAACGATCTTATAGCCCGCGGAGTGTTTAGCTTCGAATAGTACGACGAATCTATTTATAGGCAATACCGTCTGTTTCGATCCCGAATAGTCCGGGAAGTAAAGGGTCGTAACGTTAAACTATACGAAAAGTCCCGTCTAGTAATCTAAGGCTATAGCGATATAAAGAAAAGCTCGCTTTTAACCTATTCCCCTACTATTTAATATGTTAGCTAGCGCTTAATCCTAGCCCTTACCCCCGCCTTACTTTGCCGAGGCATAAGCTTATCCCTACGTGATATTATATAAGCGTATCCTTAAGTTTAAATAGAGCTTAATCGTATAGTATTAGCGGCTCTTCCGATAGAGCTCTAAGGCAAGTACCTAAAAGGCACTATTATAAGAGTTATTAGACCGTTATACAGTCTTATAGAAGCCGGTGTATATTAGTAGAAAACCTACTATAAGCACTATATTAAGAGCCTTAATATAGCTCCTTCTACCTATAACTTATGCCTTTTAATCACGAATTAAGGACTAGACGACTTTAGCCTTATAGGAATATAGACCGATAACACCCTAATGCTCGGTTTAGGCACTTTTTCGGCCTAAGAAGAAAAAGGGCTTAAGATAGCTTAATTTCGCGCTAAGCCGAAGGCTTAAATAACCCTAGGGAATGCTATAGATTTTAATAGAGTAAAACTAACGCTTTACGACGACGTTCTACTCCTATAGTAGAAGGGATAGGCCTTAAGGATCGAGGTAGTTAACTTACGGGCTTATGATAAAGCCTAGCAGTACCTTAAGCAACGCGCTTATGCTACGTACGTCGCCTCTATCTATTAGCCCGAGGCCTTATTCGATATCTCCGTGGCAGCCTAGGTCTAAGCCCCTAAAGAGAAGGATTATAACATCCTTAATAAGCGCCTCTAGTAGTAGATCGACTATTAATAACGTAGACTTACGTACCGACTAATTAATCTCGAGACCGCTAAGCTTATAGTATTTACGGATAGCTTATTCGCAAACAACCGAGACCTTTTGTCTTAGTTAGGCTTCGTTATTACGCTCGTTAATAAGACCGAGCGTACGGATACGTACTTTCGGGTTAATAGCAATATTATCTATTAGAGCTCGACGAAGTATAAGCGAGTAACCCGTAGCGTTTTTGCGAGCGAGATCTACGGTATAGTTAACGGTATAGACCTTAGCATCTCCCTTATTACGACCCTCCGTATAGTTACTAAACGGCTTTAGCTCTTACTAATCCCTCTTATTATATATACTAACTTATACTCCCTCTACGAATGCCTCGTTAAGCTCGGTACTACGAAGGAAAAACGCCTAATAATCGATATTATAGTATTACGTTAGTTATATAAGCGACGAGAGATTAAGGAGATTAGGTAGATCTACGGGGAAGATAACCCCGCCGACGCTATAACGAAGGCATCGCTAAATAAGGCCTTTAAACGCCTTATTAATATAAACAGCCTCTCGATTAAGATAAAAGCCTTCGTCCTTCGCCTATAGAGACTAACGGTATTCCCTTTATTCTGCCCCCTTTTATTTGTATTTATTAAATGTATTTATTAGGCCTTCTACCTAATATATCGTTCTTTCTATCTCCCCTTATTTAGATTATAGGCTTACTATACGGCAACTATAAAGAAAAGTTGCTAGCATAGGAATAAGGGATATCCGTTCTTTAGGCACGATTGTAATCTACGTGATTAAATAGATTACGTATAGGCAACGCTTAAACGGATGCGCTATTAACCACACGATGCATCGTATGCATCGGGGACCTTAGTAATAGCGTTAATAACTCGGCCGCCCTTGCGATAATTAAGTTATTAACTTAATCGCCCTTATAGGCATAGCCCCGACGTCGTAAGCAAGGGCTCGCAAAGGTCCGGCTTTAGGCCTTATTAATATACGCGTTTATAGCCTATATAAAGGGGCTATTCGTCGCCCCTTAGTTAATAGACATTATAGACTAGAATCCAGCTAGTTTACAACCTATTTGTTTATTTAACTAACTAATATATAGGAATTGTAAATAGAATTCCACGGTAGAAGGACTTCCCTTCTAAGGTGAATTCTATAGATGGAATTCTAATAGAATTCTACGATAGAAGGACTTCCTTTCTAAGGTGAATTCTATAGATGGAATTCTACTTCCTTCTATAGACTTTTACGGTCGTCCCGATAGACGCATCCGTCCGCGGAAGGTCTTCCCCGACTAACGCATCCGTCTTTGCATTCTATTTACGGATCTCTTTCTATTCTTAGCTACCGAGGCTTCCCGGAGGGTAGCTCCGACCCTTCTCTCGTCTTATCTATAAAGAAGGTAGTATAGCCCTTAGCTAGATAGGTATTAACAATTCCAATAAGACTACTAGACCTATATTTGCATTTACATTCGAGATACCTACTAATACTAATTAGTGATTGTAAGGCTTAATTATAGACAGTAAGGTAGACGAGATAGTTCTATATCCTTCGAACGTATTATAGATCTTTATCGAACGGCTTCCGCCCGACGATCCTATTTTATGCACTTAAAGAAGGATAACTATGCTAAGAATAAGAAGACTTTACCTTATAAGTCTAGCTCGCCCTTAAGGGTTGCGTATAGCTCTTCTTTAAACTTTTTGCTAACCTATTACCGCTTTAGAAGAAGAAGAGTAGCATTAGCAGAAAGTACGTTAATAACGCCGAACGATAAATTATTTATAGAGAACCCTACGAATATACCGATAAACTACGTAAAAAATAAGCACGTATTATAACTTTAATATACTATCCTACTAGTCCTTTATCCGATACTATAGAGGAGACTCTTAGGGAATAGATAGAAGGCATAACTATCTACCGATCCCTTTTTCTATACATTAATATAAAATATTAGGATAGTAATATTAAACCCGACGAAAATAACGGCATCGCGATTATAATATCCGTCGCTAAGTTTATTATCCTCTACGAAGCGTCGATCGATTTTTAAGGAAACGAGATCCTATTATACTTCTAAGACTACTTCTAAGGATAGATAGCGAATATATAGGGTCTAATATACGTAAACTATAAACGAGCGCTAAAAGTTCTAATAAGGAAAAGAGGAATATATATAGGTCGTAGCAATACTTCTTATATAACGATCTTCCTAATGTTATAAGCACTTAAGAAACTATTAGAATAGCTTATAGAAGACATAATAATATAGAAATTTAATAATAGCACGGAGGAATATACTAAGAAAATAGAGATAAAAAACACGATATATCCTTCTATACCTATTACCGCTAGAATAGCCCCTTTCTAACTATTAGAAGCAGTTCTAATAGAAAAAGCAGTATCTATAGCAAACGTTCCGGAGATATTATAGACTATAACGGACGTTCTAGAGATACTATAGACGTCTAACACACTTCTAACGGTTCCGTAATTCGATTCTAGAGGGACTATTCTATTTAAGCAGCAACCGATAGTTCTACTAAAGCAATAGCTATTTAACACTAATGTTCCGGGTATAACTATTTACCTAATATCGCACCGATTTAGTCGTTTAGATCTCTTTATAAATCCTACGGACTAAGGTTCTACGGCTATTACTAGATAGCCGAATAATTCTAACCCTATTCTATTAAAGGCATATATAAGACTTCCTTTAGACAATGTTCTAAATGCTATCGCTAATATAGATGTCTAATAACGCTTTATTAAGCTTTAGACAAAAGATAAGAACTATACTAAAGAACTATATAACTTACTTAACGATAAACTTTAGGTTTTTATAAACTTATGCTATAACCTATAAATTAAACTAAGTTAGTTCTATGCTTTATTCCTTAGAATCCTTATAGGACGTGCGTAAACCTATTATATTTAATATATTAACTAGACAGCGATATTTAGAAAGGCATACGATATAATTAAAAGACACTTTAATACGGAAGTTAATAACGTATATTATTATATAGACTAAATAATAACGACCTTCTATAAGTTGCGAGGAGAACACCCGGCTAAGCTATTGCATAAAATCCTTTAAGCTTTATTCGATAAATTACAACTTTACTAATAGGCACTTAGCAAAGACTTTATAGGCGATCTTCCCTTGTGAATTACACTTATTAATGTATATAGAGGCGTTCCCGAGCTAGAGTACGCTTTATTTAAACCTTTAACTAATGCCGAAGCACTCTTTATAGACCTAAGATCCTTATTGCAAATACATCTATCTCGCGGTTTATCTAACTAATTTATTTAGGACTATTAGTCTAATAACTAAGACACTAAAGAGGATAACTACGACCTATATAACTAAATATTCTATACAGATCGGAGGTATAATAATAACAACCGCGGAAGATATAGATACTAAGGACGAGGAGGACGAAACTATAGCCGATTATTTAATCGTAGAGGATTCCGCGGAGGATTCCGTAGAGGATACTCCCTATTAGCTGCTAGATTATAAGCAGGGTCTTAAGCCCGCAGCAGCTATAAAGGCAACTACGGCAATCGTCTATAGACTAAGAAGTGTTTTATATACGGAAAATAAGGATGCTAGTCTATTAAACATATACCTAAGGAACGATAGAAATCGAAGGACTAGTATATCGCATAATACTACTTTACGAATATCCTAATAATAGGTTTTATAGCCTACGTAATATAATATAAAGGTTATAAGATAGACGATATAGTAAAAGACTTTAATAATAAATCTTACTTAAGAGACGACGATAACTTTATAGGATAATAGTAAGCTAGTTAGATAATTTGCCAATAAGCTTTTATATATCTGCTTATTAGAGAAGACCTATATAGTAAACAAAAAGCTATTACTATATCTAACTAGTTTATTATTAATAAAAGATACTTTTAGACACGCTTCTAAGGCATTATAGTTAATATAGGTATAGCAAAAGTGTTAATAGCCGGATTTAACTAGTATATTGCTCTATAGAAAGAAGACCCTTCTATTACTATCGATAAATTAACGGTAGGATAAGCTTTTATTAAGTTTAGTAGTAGAGATGCTATTAACTTATTTAGTTCTATTGCCTTTAAAACACTAATTAGAAGGATTACTTTTCACGTTTTAAAGACACTTATACCTTTCTTACTCTCTTTAGCTAATATAGACCGACTAAGTGTATACTTTAATAATACAATAGATATAATTATTAGTCGAGGCGTAGTTCCTATAATACGAAAATAGGGATATCTATAGTTCTTTCTTTCTAAAGATAAGGAATCTATTAACTTCCTTATAGAGGTTAAGATCTAAACACTCTATCGTCGGTTTAGACATCCCGCAGTTATAAGACTATATTATCTACTACGCTAAGCAGGATATAATAATGTCTTAATCGGAAGACTTAAAACTATTTCTAAATTTTATTACTAATGCTAGATACAATCCTAGGCTCTAAGATAATTTAAATTCATACTATAAGATAATCGAGAATTTAACTATAAGATTATTATTAACGTTATATACCTTAGAAACCTATAACGATTAGTGCTATACGCAGTAGATTTAGCAACTTTATTTTAAGCAGTAAGATTCCTTCTATTAATGTCCGCTAAAGATGCGTAGGAAACACTACGTGCGTTATAGATTAATATATATCTCGGTCTACTAGATGTTATTAAACACGACGTAAGAACTAATTTCGCGTCTATTAAATTCCGAAACGAAGCTAAAGTCATAGGGATTACGTATAAGCAAGTTCCGGTTAAAGCCTATTAGTCTATCGGAAAGATTAAAAGATATTATAGACTACTTAAACGAACATTAAGTATTCTTTAAGAGGAAATTAGGAACGTTATATTAGCTAAAGCCATCCTTTAAATAGTAGTTAAGGCAATTAATAATATAGCTAGTCCTAATAGTTTAGTTCCTATATTATTAGTTTTTAGTGCTTACCCCCGGATTATATAGGAATTACCCCCTTCTATAATAACGATATAGAGAGCTATAGCTATGCAAAAGGCTATAAAATTGCTTTACTAGATCTCTGCCGAAAGACGAATTAAGGATGCTATTTATAGCCGAAACAGACTATTAATAAAGGAGATTCTTAATCTTCTACTATAAAGTAAGGTCTATATCTAAAGAGAAAAAAACGGCTAGTAAGGTCTATTTAAAATCGTAGTAATTAAAGGCTATAATATGATAATTAATACTATTAATAGACTATAAGTATTTAGGTTAATATATATATAACTATACTTCCGAGACGAAAAATCGGTACTACTATTAGAAGAGCTCCTAGCTAAAAATCAAGACACACCGGAATATAATTCTTAAGACAATAAACTAATAGAAGAATATAAAACTATATAAGAACCTCCTTATATATCTTAAACACATAGTCGCCTACCTAGTGCGAAAAATAAACTAAAGAATTAGCAGTTCCTAGCTAAGAAAGAGGTTAACGCATATAATCTTATACTTAAACTCTATATAGATAGTGTAATTATAACACCCGGTGACCTATTCGAAGAATCTAATATAAAAGAGATTAACGACTTAGTTATTCGTAGTATGTTTAGTTTCGAATAATATAACGAAGAAAAATATAAAGGATATCGAATCTTCTATTCTCGGATAGTTAGAGAGGTTAAAGGACGTAATACTAAACTATACGAAAAGTCGAGACTAGTAATCTAAGGATATAGTAATATTAAAAAGACATCTATACTTATATAGTCACTAATAATCTAGCGAGTTAGTTAACGTTTAATTATAGCAATTGCAGCCGGAATGCTTAAAGAATATAGAATAATATTATCTCTACGAGATATTACCTAAGTATATCTTTAGGCTAATATAGAGTTATCCTAAATAATCCTAATAGCTCTACCCGCTAAACTAGTAAAGAAGTATCCGGAAGGCATAATTATCCGTATGATTAGACCTTTATATAGCATCGCGGAATCCGGACTATACTAGTTTAATATATACTATAGTCACTATATTAAAGAGCTTAATATAGCTTGCTTAATATACGACGTATACTTACTTATTTCTAACTATAGCCCTTTTATACCTTTTGGAATTATCGGAATATAGATAGACGATACGTTAATGCTCGGGACTTAGAGTTTTTTAGACTACGAAGAAAAAGAGCTTTAGAAAGTATGATTTAGAGCTAAACCGAAAACTCTAATAACTGCTAGACAATCTATAGACTTTAACGGCGCGAAATTAACCCTATAATACGATAGAAGTTTACTACTATAATAGAAGGGTTAAGCAGCTAAGATTAAAACCGTAAAACTATAGGCTATTAACCGTACGTAAAGGTATATAGAGCAACGTGCTCGTAGTATATACGTTATATCTATCTATTAACCGGAAGCATCGTTTAATATCTCTATTACTGCTTAAGTCTAGAACCTAGAATAAAAAGACTATATAATCCTAAATAAAAGACTATAGTAGCAACTAGATAATTAATAACGTAGACTAATATACCTTCTAATTAACCTCGCATCGGCTAAGCTCTTAGTCTTTACCGATAGATCGTTTATAAATAATAAAGACTTATCTTTATAGCTTAGATTTATTATTGCTCTAGTTTATAAGACTAACCGAATAGATAAGTAATTTTCGATTAAAGGCAATATTATCTATTAGAACTCTACGAAATGCAAACGAGTTACCTAAAGCGTCCTTATATCGGAAATCTACGGTATAGTAAACGGATTCGGTATTAGGATATCTCTTACTATAACTCTTAAGATAATTACGGATCGCTTTAGTCTACCTCCGGTTCTATTAATTATCTATACCGATTCGTACTCCTTATATAAATGCCTTATTAAACTAGGTACTATAAAGGAGAAAAGATTAATAATCGATATTATAGCTTTACGATAGTTATAAAAACGCCGTAAGATTATAGAGGTCCGATAGATTAACGGAGCCGATAACCTAGCTAATATAATAACGAAAGCATTACTAAACTAGGCCTTTAAACGTTTCGTCGATATAAACAAATTGACTATTAGAATAGAAAGGTTTATTATTCGCCTATAAACCCTTTTAATACTTTCTTCCTTTTAACGGTTATATAGTTATAATACTATATAATATTATAACGAACTTTTTTAATATAACGAATAGTCGATTTTATTATGCATTTTTATTTCTTTTTAAAGAAAGGTAATGTTTAAGGAAAAACAAGAGAGGATCTTATAAACGGCATAAAGAAAAAGTTGCTAGTATAGGAATTGTAAATAGAATTCTACGGTAGAAGGACTTTACTTCTAAGGTAAATTCTATAGATAGAATTCTAATAGAATTCTACGGTAGAAGGACTTCCCTTCTAAGGTAAATTCTATAGATAGAATTCTACTTCCTTCTATAGACTTCTACGGTCGTCCTAATAGACGCATCCGTCCGCGGAAGGTCTTCCCTAACTAACGCATCCGTCTTTACATTCTGTTTACGGATCTCTTTCTATTCTTAGCTACCGAGGCTTCCCGGAGGGTAGCTCTAACCCTTTTCTCGTCTTGTCTATAAAGAAGGTAGTATAGCCTTTAGCTAGATAGGTATTAACAATTCTAATAAGACTACTAGACCTGCATTTGCATTTGTATTTAAGACACCTACTAACATAACATATAATATTAATACTATATTAGTGTTTAGTCGTAGTATTATAGTATAAACAGTCTTTTAGCATAAACACTATAATTCTACCTTATTATTATATTAAAGTCGTTACGGGTATTTTATATATAGTCGTGTTTTTAAGAATAGATATTTCTTATTAAAACTCTTACTCTACTAAAATATATTTTACTCTATAGTAGTGCCCTATCTACTACGGTTATCGCCCTAGCTGCTTAACCACCCTACTATAAGATACGCCTTATAAATCGGTTGCCTTATCTACTATAGTTATCGCCTTAGCTGCCTAACCACCCTATTATAAGATACGCCCTATAAATCGGTTTTAGTAATAATACTATTACAAGCTACTATTTACATCCGTATATACGGTATAGTATCGCTAGTTCGATAAAGGCCGTACGCTTATACTTTTCTAGTATCGCATCGATAATTACGTAATTTACTATTACGCTATAAAGTTAGCTAAATCGTTTAAACGTTTTACTAACGTATTAAAGTACTTACTAAGTATAGCTAGTAGATAACGACGTAAGGCTTTACGATATCCTCCGCTACTATATTTTTAGTATTAATATACGCGTCGCTTTTAAATCGTCTACGCTATTGTAATATTCTATATAGATAATTAAGTACGCCGTATATAATATAGAGAAAAGGGTTTTAGCTATTAGTTTATTATATACGAGTAGTAAACGTACCGTAAAGAATTTATAGACGTAAGGCTAACCTTATATACTACGATGCTAGTTTTTAGTATTATAAAAGCAGACGTATCTTAACTATGCCGCTATAATATACTCTTTTTCTATTACGCTCTTTAACACGCTCTTAGGCACTCTAGTCTACGAGCACGCCCTCTTTAGTCTAGTAAGAGGCCCGATTAGAGAGGGCAGAGTGCTCGTGCTAGACTAGAGTGCCTAAGAGCGTGTTAGGGAGCGTGCTAAAGAGCGTGCTAAAAAGCGTGCTAAAGAGCGTATTAAGGAGCGTGTTAGGGAGCGTGCTAAAGAGCGTGTTAGGGAGCGTGTTAGGGAGCGTGCTAAAGAGCGTGCTAAAGAGCGTGCTAAAGAGCGTGCTAAAGAGCGTGCTAAAGAGCGTGCTAGAAAAAGAGTATATCGTAGCGGCATAGTTAGATATAAAGCGGTTGCTTAGCCGGCCGCTTTATAAGAATCGCTTATAGATATATAAGCGACCGATAGACTATACCTATTAAGATGCTAGGTAAAGACAGTAAGATATACCGCGTAGTGATAGACGGAGGGGGGTTATAAACTTATATCTACCGTAACGTAGTATATTGTTTAACGTATCGTCGACGTAGATATTAAAGCGTATAGTCTCTCGTAGCTACTACTTTTCTATTAGCCGATTTTACACTCTTGCCTATCTCCTAAGGCGAGGTTAGGATATCGTCGAAGGACCTATCCTATTTATGCTATTATAGCAGTCGTCGGGCGTATACTGTCTTTAGCGTACCTACTATCTTCGGCGTACCTATAATATAGTAAAGTAAGACTATAAGGGAGAGCGAGGGTATTAAGATAGGATTTTACGCACCTCGTAGGCCTTTAGTATCGCCCTTCGATATAAACGTATAGTTTAAGGGCCTTGCCTTAGAGGCGGTATTGCTAAATATAGCACGCGGTTAGATTAGGACGGTAGATCGTAAAAAGGGTAGGAAGCCTTATCTCTAGCGTATATAGACTAGATCTCGTGCTATTAATAAGCGACGGAGCTAGAGATATTAGCCGCGAGCTTTAAGGAGGCTAAAGGCGATGCGTACGTAATAAGATATAGTAGGGTAGATATTCGGTAGGCGAAGTAGAGATTTTTTAGAGATATAGAGGGAATAAAAATATGCTTAGGCAGAGGTTAGTACACGTATATAAATACTAAGCGTATAGACTAGATAGCAGCTATATAGTAACTAGTAGGAGCGGTAGGTAAGAGCGGTAGCCTGCCTAAATGTTTCTACCTAAGCCCCCTCTCTACCGCTACTAATATAGCTACTATAAATAACCCTATATATATTAAATAAAGGTGTATAGAACGACCTTATATATTATATAGGGAGCTATTTAGTTATACTTTAAGGGTAATATAAGGATATAAATCGTCGATACTAATTGCTAGATAGAAGGTCTATAAACTATTTAGATTATATAAAATAGATATTAAAATCTATAAATAGAAAACTCCTATTATACTTAAGGACTATCTATACTTTAGTGCTACTAATTCTTAATAGCCTAATTATCTCCTACGTGCCGCTAAGCTATACGACTAGATAGCTAATAATTATATCGCTCGGCCGCTTAGTCTTCTCTATCGTAAGGTCGATAACTGCGAATAGATACTTCTTAGTATAGCGCGTATATACGAAGAGACCGAGAAGCTTAGCGTACTAAGCCCTAACGCATATAAAGTCTCCTATAGATAAATAGACTCTATCTCTTAAGCTATATTATAGTTAATATAGTATTAGTATTATATATAGACGACTAGTACTATAAACCTATTTGTAAAAGCCACCTTTTAGCACTACTATAGTCTAGCCTTACCGATGCCGAGTAGTACCGGCATACCGTAGTCGTCCCTATACGCCTTCTTAAGGCACTATAGGAAATCTTCGTCTTAAGGCCTCTATAGCATTACGATGCCTAGGAGGCTGCCTTCTTCTCTTATAAGTCTCTATAGCGTAATCCGGCGGAGCGCGCTTAGGTTAACGTAATTAGAGTCGCTATAGATCTAAATCTCCGAATCGTCTTAAACGTTGCTCTCCGCTCCTTCTCTAAAGTTCGGGTTAAGGCTTTTCGCGAGATTCGGGCAATCGCTTTAGATAGTCTTAAAAATGCTATAGATTAACGGAAAGCTATACGAAAATAAACTATTTAATAGGAGTATAATAGTAAGGCGGTGGTTTTCTTAATAGATAAAGGTCGCCGCCGCGTTCCGAAAGTTCGTCGAAAGAATATCTGCTTTATATTCCCTATATAATAATACAGAAGTTAGAAGCTATTATATCTACGGTTAAGTAGACTAAAACGTTATCGTGGTAGTAAGGCGAGATAAATTAATAGTGAAAAATCTATGTGTAAAAAAAGATTCCGCCTATGCTTACTTATATTTATCCTCTCCTAAGAGTATAAACACTATTCGGTAGCCCTTAAACTCCTCCGCAACCTTAGCGTAGTATAGGCTAATATAAATGTTTAGCAGCTTTATTTTATCCTCGAATTACTAGCCCTTATCGACTCTACCTTTCTTATTTAGTATATCGGAGTTTACGGCTATATAGACTATGCTAAGTGCCCTTAGGTAAGATACCTACGTAAAATTCGACTTTAATAGTGCGATACGATTCCTAGCAGTAATATTCCTTCGGGCTACTAGCGGCGGCGCTATGCGAACTAGACGAATATAAGATATAGCTTAATACTAGTCGATAATTACCTACCGCTCTTTAAATATATCGCCTCTACGCACGCCTTTCGAAGAAACTATATAGCTCTCCTTCTAGTAAGGACAACATTGTAAAAGTTATCCCGCTTCGTATATAAATATAGCCCGTATATAAGCAATAGCGACTTAGCGAAGAGCTAATAGGCAACCTAAATCTATTCTACTACGCGAAAGTTAATAGCGAAGGGAATAAGTATATGTATATCGAAGTAGTCTTTTGCAAAAGACTCTAGAGTATATCGAAGATCCTCTCTAATATATTCTTCCTTTAACTAGCACCTTAGCATAATAGGTAGTAGAATACTTCTACGGCCGAGTTCTTACATCCGCTATAAGTCGAGATATTGCTTTAAGGACTAAAGGCGTCGCTATATTAGCGGAAAAGAAATTATCCTAAAAACCTTATTAGCTTAGTCTAACCCGCTAGATGTAAGAACATTATTAAAGACGATAGAGATTAATAAGCGGCTAAGGCCTTAATATTCTAAGTAAGCGGCATCGATAGGCCGGCTACAGATCCTATCGAGAGTAAGCTAAAGAGTATCTATATAAAGTTAGCATATATAAATTATAATTCTACGCGATATATTACTAAAGGTGTCTATAAGACGCTAGTTCTTATAGATACTAAGATCTATTACCTGCTTATATCGGTATCCTTTTCTTTACTCGCCTTTAACCCGTTTAAAGTTAAGCAAGAGCTACTAGCTAGACCGTAAATACCCGACGATATTAAAGTCGAGTTATCCTCGTTTATAGCTTTTTATAAAGTAGTACCGATAAGGCCTATTCGCTTAGTCGCTTAGACAGCCGGCTAGTTTCTATTATAATAGCATATCCCTAAGGATAGCTATAGGAACAAGGGATAAAGGATACGTACGACGTTGTTAAAGGCACGTAACCTACGTGACCCGAAGCCACGTTAGCACTTATAAAGGGGCCTCCTTTCCCCTCTTCCCTCCTAGCTAGACAAGACAATAAGAACCTAACCGTATACTATAATACGTGCGATAGGTTCGCTTCCAGCTGCTTACTATAATAGAGCCTTACTAACACTAATTAGTAATTAAAACGCTTAATTATAGATTAGCTAAGTAGAAGAGATAGATTTAACCTTTAAACGCGTACGGATCTTTATCGAATAATAACTAACGTCGCACGCATTAAGAAGGTTATCCGTGCTAAGAATAAGGATCTTCGCCACCCGGACCGACTTTATCGCCCTCGGAGGACGCTAATAGATTCCTTCCTAGCTGCTAACTAACGTCGCTATTTTTATAGACTTTAAGTAGCCCGGTTGATAGTGCGTTAATAACGCTAATAAGGGTTATCACTAGCTACCCTTAAAGGATTACCGCTTTATAGAAGCTTATGCTATTAAGGAGCTATTAACCCTATCGCGAAGACCCCCTCGCGAGCCCGATAAATACTCCCGAAGCCATAGGACATTCGATTAACACACGAGCTATTTAATCACGACTATCGCATAAAGACCCTTACGCAAAAACAACTATTAAAAGCCCGTTGCCTGCTCCCGATAAGACTATTACGAAGACCCTTATATACGATAAATACCCCGCCGTCTTCCGACGCGGCATACATAAGTCCGCTTGCTTCTTTAAGCTTCCTTTAATAAGAACACCCCGACGGATAACAATAAGATATTAGACCCGTCTCCCGCCGCCGCCTCTACCGCCCCGGCGGCACGCACGCTGCTCGAAGAATAGATAAAGGACGTGCCGATCTACGGCTCCTTCTTAAAGTATATCGACATCGACTAATAGGAGACCGACGTCGTCCCGGACAAAGAAGAAGAAAGGGAAGTCATCGTAATAACCTCTATAGCTAGGTTCTTAGCTATTTCCGAAGCTAATATCTATACTAACGGGTACAAGATGTTCGACGATTTTTAAAAACACTTCGAAGGGTAGATAGAGACTACGTAGAATAAGGTTAATAGGGAATACCGAAAAGTCCTAAAGAACCTCTTGCGAAGACGAGGCATTTATATAGGCCGAAAGGGAAGCTCCTTAGCGAGATAATTCGTTAAACTATAAGGGCTAGACGTCCCGCTAACCTAGCCTGCCGACGAATTCGCGGAGACCTAATTCGATATCGGAATAGCAGCTTATGCTAAACAAGCAGCTGCTACCGCCGTAACGTTAATTCCGCCCTCGCCTTTCCCTACCGCTATTATTCTCGCCGCCGTATTAACGGCACTAGCATCGTTAGCTAATAGCATTTAAGAAGCTGCTAGATTGCTATTATCGTCGCCGCCCGTCGTAATAATAGCTCCGCCGCCGTTACCGCCCGTTGTTTCGCCCGTTGTTCCGCTAGTTGTTCTTTCGCCCGTTGCTCCGTCGCCTATTATTTCCGGCCTACCGCTACTAGTTATCCCCGGCCCGTTTATTCCCTAGGCTCCGCAACACACGGTCTATCCGATAAGTTACTAGTTCCGGCACCCCGAATTCGTCACCCCGGCTGCCTAATACTAGCCGGCTGCACTATTCTAGCCTGCCGCCTAACCGTTCCTGCCTGCCGCCGTTCCTGCCCTAATTCCTACCGCTATTCCTACCGCCGTTGCCCGTGTCCCCGCCCCTACTGTCCCTACCGAATTCCCCCTTAAGGCATATATAATAATGCCGCCGCCTAAGGTCCCGAACGCTCCTATAGACGCTAACCTCGTGCTATAATTCGCTAAGGGGTGGAAAAAGGACTATAACTATATAGGAGACCTATACGATATCCTAGACGATAAGGTCCGGCTCTTTATGCGGACCTACTATAGCCTACGCGTCGCACCCGGCTAATTCTACGACCTAATTAGTTAAATCCTCGCCGGCCGTGCTAGGGGCTACTATATCCGGCACGTTAATTAGAATGCGTCGTTCCGGACCGTATACGATGCCCTTAAACGCCGCTTCGACGTCTACTAAGAATAGTACTTTACGGAGTAGACTATAACGTTATTCTAAAAGCTCTAGACCTAGAACCCTGGGAAACCTATGTAAGAGGTGCTCGAGCTGCTATTTAATAAGCTATAGCTTTGCTAACGAGCCCTTAGTAGTTCTTTCGTAAACTAGGACCCGGAAACAAACGAGCCGCTGCGAATAACTCTCGTCCGGGCCTACTATAGCGTTCCGGAGCTCGAACTAGCCCTTTTCCGCCCGGCCTTGCGAATTAAAGAGCTGTTTTCGGACCTACGCTCGTCCTTAGAAACGCACTTTACACGCCGCCCCGACTAGCTTTTTAACTAGTACGGCCGTGTAAAATGTCGTTCGAGGGGATAAGAGAGAAAGGTATTGTTAAATTGCTTAGTAAAGGTCTGTCTAAGGGCGGACCAAGGTCCCTTTATATAGCTAATTCCACACGAATAAAGGTATATATAACTTAACTAATTATAGTTATAGAAAGCGCTATTATTTGTCTGCATAATGCAAGTGGTCTAATCCTATTTAGTAGCTTAGTTATTGTATGATTAAATGCGCGAGTAATACGAGGTAATGTGGATAACGCCGGTTGACCGAGTTATAAGTTATAACTTACATGCCTCTGTCTCTACTTACACTACATACTTCGGGCTTCGGTATCTCAGCTATCTCGGGAGCTAATGCGACCGGGTGACTTATGTTATATGCAATAATAAAAGGCGGTTCTAATGCATATCTTTATGCATTAGTAGGATAAACCAATCAGGAGATATCTGCTCCCTTATAGCCTCTCTTAAAGGGTACTTATTTTATAAAGAAGTGTGCTTTATATATGTCCGTTTATAACTAACTAGGATTTGTAAAAACTCTTTAAAAACCTATTTCTAGGAAAGAACTTTTATATAGAGAAAAAGTAACGCTACTATTTTTTATAGAGAAACGAATTAAAACTCTACTATATTTTATTAGTCCGTTTAGCAAACCTATATATAGGGAAAAACTAAAGGGTATATAGAGGAAAGCTAGAAGAAAGCATAAGAAAGAGCAGCTAAAAACCTCTATTTATCTTTATATATAGGATCCTTCTTAAGACCTAAGAGGTCTCGAAATTTATTAAATAGTATACGCCCTAATTCTTTTGTAAATATATCAGCGATATTATCAGCGGATTTTATATAGAATACTTCTATTTCGCCTAGTAAAACACTATTACGGGTGAAATTATAGGCAAGGCCGATGTGTTTCCGGAGTTTATATGCTTCCGGGTTATTTGCTATTTTTAACGCTAATTAACTATCGGAAAAGATTAGAGGGACTTTATTAGATATAGGTATAGACAACTCTTTTGCGATGCTATTTAGATAGCTGTATAGATATAAGGCCTTCTTATTAGCCTCTATAAGGCCTATAAACTCTGCTTCGTAAGTAGATAGCGATATCGATTTTTGCTTTTAATATAACTAGCTTATTAAATTATTGCGTATAAAGAAGTAGTATCTAAAGACCGATCGTCGGTCTATAAGGTTACTAGCCTAGTTAGAGTCTATATAAGCTATAAAACAGAAGTCTAGTATAGGTATATTGCAGTTATAATATAAGCATAGGTCGGGGAATTTATTTAAGTATTTCTATATAACGTTAAGGGCTTTAAAATACGAGGAGTCTAGTTAAGAAGAGAATCTTACGCAGGATATTACTGCGAAAAGGATATTAGGCCTTATAAATAGGGCTAAGAATAGTAGGGAGCCTATTTGCATTTAGTATAAGAGTATGTCCTTTTTAGAGGCGTTTTTTATTCCCGACTTATTTAATTTAACGCCTTTAGTAGCAGGTGTATTAGAGGTTCCTATATTTTGTTTATTAAATTCATTTATTTTGTTCTTTGTATAGTTTGCTTAGGATATATATAGTTCCTTTGTTTCTCTATGTATCTATATAGATAATCCTAAGAAGTCTTTTACTTCCCCTAGAGATTCAATCGGTAGGGTTTTATTTATTTAGTCTATGACTTAGGTTATTGCACGTATAGTAGGTCTAAAGAATAAGAGGTCGTCTATATAGACGGCTATAGCTATTCTAAGCGTGCTGTTTATAAACACCCCTTCGTCTATTAGAAGGCAGTAAAAACCAAGCTCGTTAAGGACGCTTTTTAATAGGTTATACTAGAGTAAAGCACTTTATTTTAAGCCGTATAGTGCTTTTCTTAGTTTTACTACGAGCTTCTTCGTCTTATTTTTATTTAAGTAATCAAAGTAAGTTATGCCTTTATATTTTGTATTTTTATGCTAGGAAAACCATACGTGTAGTATTATATCTAGAAAAGCTTCGGGTATCTATATATACGTTTCTATGTCTATATCCGCATGTAGGAAGGCATTTTTTATATTAAACTATAGTACTTTTTGGTTATTAGCGACAGCCTATACTAGTAGGATCCTTATAGACTTAGGTCTTGCTATAGTAGAAAAGGTTTTAATATAGTCTAGGCCGTATATTTACTTATAGCCTAAAGCTATAAGTCGAGCCTTAAATTTCTTTATCTGGTTTTTATTATCCTTCTTAACTCTATAGACCTATCGGCTTCCGAGAGCTTCCCGGTTATCGGGTATCTCGGTTATTTCCTAAGTATTATTGTCTATAAGCTACTGTATTTCTACTACTATGCCTTTATCCTAGTATAGAGCTTCGGCGCTTTTTATAGCTTGCTTATAGGTTTTTAGTTCTATAGGATTACAACCTTCTAACGCAGATAGAAGGGTTATATTATCTTTATTTATTAGCAGATGTATTAGGTATTCTTAGTAGTCGTTATAGAATTCAGCCGGCTTCTTAGGTATTTCAACCTAAATTCTTTAATCCTTATTATTATTGTCCTATATTATATAGTTAGGATTATCATCCTCGGATATATTATCTGGTATTTTATTCGGATTATTCTAGGATATATTATATAGGGTATTGTTAGGTTTTATATCTAGTATAGAAGATCTCGTACGTAGATAATCCTCCGGAATTTTATTTATAGACGGTATAGTATTAAAGTTAAAGGTTTTATTATCTTTTAAGAAATTGTTTTCTAATATAGTAATATCTTTTAATATCACGACCTTTTTTCTACTATAGTCGTATATTTTATAGGCTATGTCTTCGTAGCTAATTACGATTCCTTTATAGGCTCGTACGTCTAGTTTATCACTAGGTGTTTTATTTTTATAGTATATAATGCTTCCGAACACACGGACTTTTCTATATCTTCTTTAGTAAGGGCCCTGTTTTCTTTCTTTTCTAAAGGGCATATATACCCTAGAGCAGTATAAGGAGATCGATTGTATATATATGTAGCTGCTAAAACAGCTTTACCCTAAAGATATTTAGGCAGTCTAGCCGTATAGAGTATAGATCTAACTTTATTAAGTATTATTCTGTTTATACGCTCTATCCTACCGTTCGAGTAGGGGGTAAACGGCGGGCTCGAGTTGTATTTAATACCGTTTTTAAGGGCATATAGTTTAATGTTATAGATAAATTCTTTTGCATTGTCTAAGAAGACTTCTTTTATCTTTGTTTTATCTATATTATTCTTAAGTTCTGCTTTAAATTCTAGAAACTTAGGCAGGCTTTTAGCTTTATCTTTTATTAGGTATATTCTTAGGTACCTAGAATAGGTATTTAGAAAAGATATAAAATATCTGACTTTATCGTAGGTAGGGACTTTAATAAGGCCCTAGATATTAACGTTTATTTTATTAAGAAAGAGATATCGTCGTTTTAAGGGAGTTTTCTTCTTTTTATCCGTATGTTTAGCCTATATACAAGCTTCGCATTATTTTATAGCTATAATATCTTTTTAGTCTACGGATATGTCTAGGTATAGTCTACGGAGGTATCGGTATAGGGATTTATAGCTAAGATAGCCTAGCCGTTTATGCTAGAGAACGAGGTCTATTTTCTTTTTTATCTTAGGTGTTTTTATCTTAGTCTTAGGTGTTTTTATTGTATTAGTTAGTATAGTGTCTTAGAGTATAGCGTTGTTTATTATCTCTTTCGGACTATATTATATATTGTATATTTTGTTTTTAATTAGAAATCGTGTTTTCTTTATATCTAGAGGGATATAGTATAGTCCGTTCTTAATAAAACCGGTTATTAATTTATTTAGATTTTTATCGAGGAGGATATAGAGTCCGGGCCTATTAAGGCGTATGTGTTTATTATAGCTAATTGGCTAATTATATTAACGCCGATTTTAGGTATATAAAGGCAATTTCTTAAGGTATATTGTTAATTACTATTTAGGAATTTAAAGACGAGGTCTCTAGCACCTCGTATAATAATAGAGGAAGCTTTTCCCTAGGTTATAGTAGTGTATATTTCTTTATAATTAGAGAGGAGAGTTTTATTCGAAACTATATGCCTAGTAGCCCTAATATCAAATATAAAGTTATAAAAATTCCTAATCCGTAAAGCAGCCCTATCGACCTTTAAGGTTACCCTTAAAATTGCCGAGAGAAGCGGCTTTAGAGGTCCTATTCTTTGTTTTCTATTAGAGGAGGACTTTATTGTTATAGGGGTATAGAGAAGGATATTTTTTAAAGGAAATAGAGTATAGGAAGAGAAGGTATAAAGAAGGACTAGCATTTTTATAGTAACAAGAGTATAGAGAAGAGTATTAAGGGTATAGACGAGAGTATCGAGGGTATAAAGGATATAAGGAGTATAAAGAGAGGTAGGAGGGAACTTAAAATGCTAGAAGCCGACTTAGAGACAATAAGGACCTTGCTAGACTTAGGAGAAGATACTAAGGGGGCCTTTCTCTTCCGGAGTCGAGAAGTCCGGGGACGGGCAGCCGGGCGAGGAGCAAAGGAGGGGGAACTCTCTCGAGAGTTTAGGATAGGCGTAGGCCTCCTATAGCTCCTATTGGTATACTCCTCAGGCTCCCTTTTAGTCGAGGAGGAGGAGGGCAACGTCTTAATAGTAAACCCGGCGGCCTTAGCCTTATCCCTATTCTCTAGTTTCTAAAAACAATTTTTCTCTATATGCCTACGCTTCTTATAGTAAGAGCAAATAGGAATCTTATTGTTGTTCGCTATAAAGAGGTGCTTATTACTCTCTAAAGCCTTAGTTCTCTTAAACTCGTCGACGAGGGATAAGGAGAGCGACTCGAGGGTATATACCGTAGCATCGGTACGGAGTATCTAGGTTATATTTGTAATATAACTCGAGAAAGAGCTATTTAGACTCTTAAGGATCTATATTATTACTACGATCTCCGGGATTTAGATCTCTCTAGTATTTAGCTTATTATAGAGCTCTTTCACCTTATTTAGGTAAGTTTCGATAGATAGTTTACCCTTAATCTTCGTATTAAAGAGCTCTTTAATAAGGAGGAAGTTTAAGGTAAAGTTCACTAGGTTATATAGGGTCTTAAGAGCATCCTAAGCCGCCTTTATAAACGTATAATACGTTATCTAAGAGAAAGGACTATCGTCGACTATTAGGCGTATAAGTGCGAGATAGTCTTAGGACTTCGCGTAGGAAGCGTCGAGGATTGCGGGAGTAAGCTTCTTACGTATAAAAACGGATTCTATCCGTAGAGACTAGGCAGAAAAGTTAACGCTCCCCTTAAGCTTTATAAACGAGTAGTCCTTAAACGAACTTATTTTCGGGGTCGGGAGGTATCGGAGAAACTTCGGAAGGAATTCGGAGTCGACGGACTACGGCGGAGGTTACGAAGGAATTTTAAAAGAATTTTTTTAGTAGGTTTTTTAGCTTTAGCGAAAGACAGTAGTTAGAAGAAGGTGTGTGCTAGGGTCGAATCGGGGCTAACGAGGAGAACGGGGGATAAAACACTAAGAAAGTAGTAATATATGTAAACTAAGGGTGGCTTAGGGAGGCAAGAGGCCTAAAAAGGCAAAGAGGAGGTCGTAGTAGACGGGCGGTTGTTTTTAGTATAGCGGCGGGTGGTCTAAAGGATCTAAAGAGAGCTCTAGGTAAGAAGCAACTTAAAGCTTAGGTAGAGATAGGGATTATAACTAATAAGAGCCTAAAGGGAAGCTTAGAGGCAGAGGATTACGGCAGTGCAAAGAGTGTTAAGATTAATGCAGAAATAAAAGAGAAAGGTGTTATTAAATTGCTTAGTGAAGGTCTGTCTAAGGGCGGTCTAAGGTCCCTTTATATAGCTAATTCCATACAAACAAAGGTATATATAACTTAACTAATTGTAGTTATAGAAAGCGCTATTATTTATCTACATAATGCAAGTAGTCTAATCCTATTTAGTAGCTTAGTTGTTGCGTAATTAAATGCGCGAGTAATACGAGGTAATATAGATAACGCCGGTTGACCGAGTTATAAGTTATAACTTGCATGCCTCTGTCTCTACTTATACTATATACTTCGGGCTTCGGTATCTTAGCTATCTTAGGAGCTAATGCGACCGGGCGACTTATGTTATATACAATAATGCAAGGCGGTTCTAATGTATATCTTTATGCATTGGTAGGATGAACCAATCAGGACATATCTGCTCCCTTATAATATCCTCGCTAAAGAGGATAACGAGAACAATAGGACGAATAAGCTCGGCTAGCTAACCCTATCAGACACTCCCTAGTGGCCGAGATAACGTTCTTTACGACCTTTATTCTTTATGCCCTTATTTTTGTTCTTTGTTTAATGACTTTCCTTATTTAAATACTGCGAGTGTATTCCCTGCTTTGTTTTTCCCCTTTTAGGCGCTTTGTTCTTCCCCTTTTCGGCGCCCTATTCCCTCTTTTGCTTCGCGCCCTAAAATAAACCCTATTTCGCCCCGGCAACGTTATATGCCGACCCTATAGCACTCCGGCAACGTTCTTTCCCGGCCCGAACACGCTCTCTTTTACGCTTCGTTTTACGCTCTTTTCCCGACCCGAAGATGACTCTGTCTCTTGCTCTGCTTCGCCCCTCTACTTCGCCCCTCTGCTTCGCCCCGAAGCTTAACGCTTCCTACCGACGATCTTTTCCTCTTTTTTGCGATTTGTATTTACGAATTGTATTTATTAGGCATCGTGACCTAATATATAGTTTTTACGCTCTTTTTCCCGTACGTTATACAGCTGTTTGTAAAACTATTATAAGGTTGAAAAACCGGATCTACGATAATAATACGGCCTGTTTAACCGGGCTATAGATCCCTATTTAGCCCCTTATTGCGACCCTTATTGCTACGTTCGTTTTAGGCTGTTTCTACGATCTTATAAAGACTGCTAGTATAGGAATAAGGGATAAAGGATACGTACGACGTTGTTAAAGGCACGTGACCTACGTGACCTAAAGCTATGTTAGCACTTATAAAGGGGCCTCCTTTCCCCTCTTCCCTCCTAGCTAGACAAGACAATAAGAACCTAACCGCATACTATAACACGTGCGATAGGTTTGCTTCCGGCTGCTTACCGTAGTAGAGCGCTACTAATAATAGCACTAATAAATAAATATACGAAAACCTTCTTGCCTATTACTTTTATTTCGCAGCTAGAGTCGAGTTCGTAAAGATAGTAGAGGCTTTTAAAAACGTCGGTTAAGTCGGCACCGAATAGGCTAAGCGTTAACGGTAGTAGATTTCTTCGACGGCTTCGTAGAGTCGAGTTTAAAAACTATAGAATAAGATATATCCCTTTAATAGCGCGATATATATTTCGGAATAAGCCGAAAGCATCCGCAAAATAAAATAAGTATTGCTATTTGCATAGCACGATATTGCTATTTGCATAGTAAGATATATACACCCCTACTATTTCTATACGTACCCTACGCGCCTATGTCCCGCTACTAAATTTTAGTAGAGGTATATAGTAATTAAGAGGGCCGCGCAAATCGTGCCTATCGATTTTTCCTATAATAGCGACGTAAAGCTATTCGCGATAGATTCGTAACGCCCTCTCTAAGAGCCGATGCACGAGCAGCTACGCGCTAATAAGCCTTCTTAAGACGAGGAGAGGAGGCCTCTTTATAAACCCGACGACTACGATAGCCTACTAATTCAACCCTTACCGCCCTCGCTAACCTTTAATACGTACGATAAGCTATATAACTTCCTATAACGTTTCTACCGTAAGAACGGCGCCGCTATCGTAAAGAAGAATAGCGCCTATAAGCGTAAGATTAACGGCTAGCTAGTTTTAACCTACGTTGTCTTTATATACGATCGTAGGCCTCGACGAGCCTCGAAAAGCGCTAGGCTCCGTAAAGCCTCCTTTATAAAGATTAACTACCCTATTACGATTATAGCATTAGCAACCTAAAGTTTAAACTAGAAGTAGACCTTCCGCGTTAATAATAGTTAGTATAACTATAGGCAGTTAATTAATCCCTCGGCGTATAATATATATCGCCGACGAACCGTTATTTAGCAAAAGCTTAAGAGCCGGCTTTCTAAGCTTTAAGCCGTCCTTACTCGCGAGATCGCATCGATTCTTAGGGAGTTATTAACTGCCGAAGAATCCTTCTTTCGGCAAAAGGACATCTACAACGATCGTTAGAAGATCCGCGCTATAGCCCTTAGTGGGAAGACTGCTACCTAAACCTTTATCGCCTACCTCCGAGACGCCGGCCTTAAATATATCGTTAAGCTCGCCGACGCCGACGCCGACGCCGACGCTAATAGCGATAGCGACGATAGTAACGGCGACGACGGCGACGGCAATAACGGTCGGAAGGTTAAGGCTATCTTCTAGACCTACCTTTAGTGCGAGAAGATATAGAAGCGGTTCCCTAAGGTTCTTAGCCTTAATAATATATATAATACTAACCGCTTTAAGATATTTCTCTTTTAGGCTACTAGAATTACCGATTAGAATTCTATTGCTAACTTCGCCTTTAGCCTTATTAATACGGAAAAGGAGGAGGGCTTTTAATAGCTAGTAGAGCGGCTTAACGAGCTACGACTAGAGGTTAAGGCTATAGAGCCGACTATTATTATTATAGATAAGGAAAAGGCCCTTAAAAACGCCCTCTCGAACGTTTTCCCCTCCTCGCAGTAATAGCTTTACGTATAGCATATTAACGCTAAGATCTACGCGAGAATAAAGACGCGGTGGAAGGAGCCTAGCTGCGATAACAACGACGATAACGACGACGACGACGATAACGACGATAACGAGGCTAACGAGGCTAACGAAGGCGATCCTAACGGACGAGCTCGTATATAATAAGAGGTAGAAGAGGCAGAAGCGGTAGGGAACGCACCCCCCCCTCCGGCCGATAAATATACCTATAAGAGTATATTTATAGCTTAGAAACTCGTAATCTACGCTTCTACGGAAGAAGAATTTAAGGCTAATTAAAAGACTTTCGATAAAACCTACGGAGAGCTCTAGGCCCGTATTATTAGGTATATTTCGAAGAAATATATGCCTTAGTAGGAGCAATAGGCTGCCTGCTTTCTTAGCAGGTATCGTAACTTCGGCCAAAGGGTTAATAGCCCTATAGAGACCGCCTATAAAGACGTTAAATCGTACCTTCTTATAGGTATAGGAGACCTCTTTTACCTTTATACCGCCTTGCTTTAGATAATCGAGAATAAAGAGCGCTACTACTAGCAGGAGGCCGCCCGATAGTAAGGACGGCAGCGGCTAGTTTATAGCGGTTAGAAATAGCTTAGCAAGCTAACTTTCTAAATTATATACTAGGCTATTAATATGCTTGCTATATAGCACCGGCTTGCCTTAGCCGCGATGCTTATAAAGGTAGGGATAGAACTACGAGAGCTAATACCGCTGCTGCGTTATACCAGCCGATTTACTTAACAATAGGGGCTTCCTTATGCCTACGTTATTCTCTAGCGCCTTAAAGCGAACCCTCCGCTTCCGCTTGTTAGACTTAATATTCTTCCCCGGTAGTAGCTTAAGAAGCCTTTAGTTCGACCCCCCCCCCCCTCTTTATTACTATAAACGATGCTAATAACGACCTCTAGGACCTTAAGGAGCTACTCCTCCGTATCTAAGACCCTAACGTAGTGCAAACGCTTAAGGGCCGGCCTCGCGCTATAAAGAATACTAGTCTAACTATGCCCTTAACCTTATAACACTAAGAGGAAGACGACGATTAATAGGCGCTAGCAGCTTTATAAGCAGCCTTACAGCTATAAGGACGAGGACGAGGGCGAGGACGAGGACGAGGACGAGGGATATAGAGGCAGCTGCCGCGATCGAGTTAGGCTAGTCCCCGCCGACTTAACGCAAGCGTGCGGCGTACACGCACATAGAATAAGGTAGACGTATTACAATAAGCGTTATAAGGAAGATCGTGTGCACGCGTAAATATACAGGCAAGGGGATCTCGAGGGAGACGGGCTAGGGGCGGAAGAGCTATAAGAGCTACGGCATCGCCGTCGCTATCGCCGTCGCCGTCGCTATCGCCGTCGCCGTCGCCGTCGCCGTCTATTAAAGAGGTTATTCCAGCTACGCAAGCCACGCAGTCCGGGCCGGACTAATAAACGGGCCGATTGTGCGAACATCTCGCGATCCCTTTAAATATGCGTTATTTGCGTTATTTAAGCTTCTTGCGCAAGCGCTGCTAAATTACGCGCTGCTATAACTATTAAATTAAATTAATGCTAAGGAAGATTTACGCGGCCCTCTTAATTGCTATATACCTCTACCTAATTTTAGTAGCGGGACCTAAGCGCGCGGGGTACGTGTAGAAAGAGTAGGGATTTAGGTATCTTACTATGCAAATAGTAATATCGTGCTATGCAAATAGCAATACTTAATAAAATAGTAGAAGCGAGTATATATCTCGGTCGGTAAAGTAAGCCTTAAGGTATTCTCTGCCGAGGGATATAATCTCCTTTTTACCTTATAGTAGCGTAGTTAAGCGCGTTAGGATAAACTTTTATCGGGCGTAGTTAAAAAAGTAGCGGATAGTAAAAGGGATACTTAATAGCTATAGGGAGAATTAACTAAGGTTAAAATAGTAGTCTATATAAACACGTGAGAGTTACGCTATAATATTATTAGGGTTAATAATCTCTATATTATCCTAAGCGACTACGAGCTCTTAGTAAGCTAGCTATAGCTATAAAAACCTCGCCTAATAGCTTTTCGCGAGTAGTTAGTCCGGTAGCGCGTTAGCGTAATGAACCCTCTAGACCTCTATTACTAGCCGCCTACTAGTGCCTACTATAATAGACCGGGTACAAAAGTCGAGGGTAACGTAGATAATTCGAGCGAGAAATAGCTTTTTATAGTCGTCGTAAGTGCAACCGTCTTATACGTAGTCGTTAGACACGCGTCGGCATTATATAAAGTCGGATAGCTAAAACGGCCGGCCTTCGCAGTCTTATACATAGTGCCCGAATATCGTGCGTATCGACTTACCTACTATCTTACCTACTATAGATCTAATATCTCGCCGTCGATAAGGTAAGCTATTCTACGGTAGATTTGCCTCCTATACTCGTCGGAGCTAAGAAGGGAGTATATAATAGACCGTAGGTTAAACACTAAAATATCCTCCTCTAGCTTCGACTGAGATAGTATTAGCGTCTTATCGAGTGTAAGAGTCTTCTTCCGGACCGCGATAAATAGCATACTACGTTAAAGCTTACGATATATAGTATCCTTACGTATAGATATTCGGTAAAGTTCCTCTATATCTTATACGAGATAGAGAACTTCGACTAATTCTTAATAGCTAGCTTATATTATACTATACTATTCTTCTTAAAGTAGTAGAGTAGTCTTAAACGCTAATAATATAGGCGATATAGGCTTATATCGGATCTCGGTAGTCGTATCGACTATAGGCTAACGATACTATAAAAGCGGCAGCGTTATTATATCGTCTATAGTAGTAACGTTACCTAAAGTCTCTATAGGATTATCGGCAGTAAAGTCCTAGGTCTTAGTTTCGTCGTTATCCCTATCGCTATTATCGAATTTATAATCGTTAGGATACTTAGTATTAACTACGATTAGAAGGCTAGGCACTTATAGCGATAGCCGACTATCCTTAGAGGTAGATAATACGTCGTTAAGGGGCGCGTCTTTAGAGTGTAAAATTCGGTTTACTTCTTCTAATAGCTTCTCTACGTTTAGCCTTAGTCGTTCCCTATAGCGCTACCGTCGCCCCTTATATTATTTAGTAAGCTCGCCTATAAGAAGCCTGCGTTAGCCGTCGGCGGCTAATGTTCCGATTCGTCGATTCTATTAATCTAATCGCTAATATAAGCGGTGCGCTGCTCGCCTTCGTTAGCGGGTTCTCGTTGACTCTACTATCGCTATAAATCTACCTAAGCAGTAAACCTAATTGCATAGCGTGCTAGCATACTCGACTTAGGGTTTAGCTCTAATACGCGATAATTAAGCCGTGGTATATCTATTAGTATTATAAGAGAAGTTCTACCTATAAGAGGGAGATATAATAAAATAAGCGTTAAAGGTTAAAGAACTATAATTATAAAAGCCCGTAGCCCTACGTCTAGCTAGAATCGACTAATGCCTTACCTTACCCCGCTACTATATTCGGAAGACTGTAAAGTAAAGGGGCCGCTAAAATATATAACCGGTCCTACGCGCTAGGTCTATGCTAGCCCTCGCAAATCTTTTCCTTATCATCCGCGTCTCCGACCTAGTAGAAGGCCTGCCCTTCCTACTAGCGTCGAAACCTTCCTAATTGCGAGTCTAATAAATCCTAGTGCCTACTAAGCCTTACAACGCAATACTAGCACGTTTTTCTAGCTTTTAGGATACTATCGATTTCGTCGCGGTATCGCTCTCGTACTTATCCGTAGTAGCTGCTATCCTCTATAGTAAGGGAAATACCGCTCGGTATACCTAGAGTAAATAGGACGCGATAGTCTAGCCGATATAGCTCTCTAAATTAAAAGCATTCGGCGTTATCGTAGTCGTACGTAATATCTATTTTTTTACTATTAGTCGACTGCTCTCTTTGCCTACTACTAGCGGACGCTCTTTATAGATAATATTAATCTTCCTAGCTATCTTAAAGGCCTAGGTTAAGGCTTTTGCGTATATCGAATTTCTAACTATAGATTTTAGACTTTATAAAGGTATGTGTATGCGATTTTTAGGTAGGTATAGGTTTAAGTGCCGGTAAAGGTTAAGCGCCGAGGAAAAGTCGTTAGGGGGGGATTTTACGTTTAGGCTCCTTCCCCTTCTAACGGCGACGCCGTTACGCTACTAATAGAGTTTTCTATACACTACGCTATTCGTTACCCGCTTCTCTCTCCCTATCCCCTCTTTACGCCGCCTAAATCGAACCCTCCGCCCTACGATAACTAACGACGGCTTTAGTAACTTTAGCGATAGTCTATAACCTATCCTTAAGACGCCTTGTTTTAATAGTAACGGCGGCGATAGATATAGGGATCCTTTACTACCTAAGGACTTAAGGGAATAGGCCGCTTATATATCGGTATATACGCTCTATGCTTATAGCTAATCGCATTACTAATATTTTATAGGCGGCACTAAGCGTACTTATAACCTCCGATTAGTTTAACGACGTATAAAAGATTATAAAGAAGAGGAAGCGAGACCCGTTCGACTTAAAGCCGGCCGTAAGATAAGCCTTTAAGCAATTTAAACTTACCGCCCGGTTGATCTTTCTTATCGACTTAAATAAGAAGCGCATCGATTTAGCCATTAGCTACTATTTTAGTAAAATAGAAGAGCCGTTCCGCGACTACTATCTTAAGATAGAATATACTAGGATTATAGGAAACTTTAACTAATAGAAGTATCGCAGCCTAAGGAACTTCCGGGTAGGCTTATATATTAATACTAGTTTATATAGTATACTACTAACGTAGTAAGCCTAGATAGATAAGGTCTATAAAAACGATAAGCGGTTCCGGCTCTATAACGATATCGATCGAATTAGGGATAAGTTAAAGCCCTTATTTTCTATCGATAACTTCTTATCTATCTTTAACTTTATAAAATATAGTATCGACCTTTAAGGTTTATATAAGAGCGTGACTAAATAGTATCGGAGTAAGTCTATATTATCGCCTAGCATAATTATAGCTAACGCCTATAGTTTAGTCGTATAGGTTAACCTTAGAGTATAGGTTAAGCTTAAGTATAACGAGACGAATAGCATCCTTAAGCGACTTAGCGACGATATTAAATATACTAAAGACCTAATAAGCGCGCGCTTCGATACGTATAGATCTACTACGGCCTACGAACCGTTCCGACCGGATACTAGCGCTATAAAAATTAAGGACTAAGCGCTACGATCTAATAGGAAGAGAACGAAGCAGGCCGATCCGTATACCGATATTATATCTCGCGACCTATACATTCTAGGTAAGGCTAGCGACGACGAATAAGGGCGAATACTATAAGGGGAATAAATACCTTTAATAGAGCTTAATATATATAGATAGGATAATACGGATATAGGTTAGTAGGCACGTTAGCCGTATAGGCATATACTAACGTACTACGCCTTAGTATAATTCTTTTACAGACGTCGCTAAGGACTATATATATATATATTTCTAGTGTTTCTTTTTATTAGGTAAGCGTATAGACTATCGGTCTTTATAAAGCTTTATATAAAGCTTTTATATAGTAGTATATTCTCTTATAGCGTATCTACTATATAACGGGTTTTTATATATTAGCATTAGTGTTTCGTTAGACCTTATAAATAATAGGCGGCCGCTACTTAGGACATCGATCTCGCTATAAATTACTAAATAAGCTATTTATATCGTTAAATAAGCTATTTATATCGTCTCTAGCCTATTTACAATAATACGTTTCGTCGCGCTCTCCTACTAAGATTACTATCGTAAATCCGGGTAAATTAGCTAACCGATAGCGTGCTTTTACTTCTTCTACCTTCCTTAACGCTAAATAACTTACTCCTCGCGCTCTCTACTCTTAGATATAAACCTTTCCTTCCTTAAGACCTACGACCTCGTCTTAATAAAATATAAAAAAGGGAGATAGGAAGAAAGGTAATAGATAGTTAACGTTTTCTAGTTATACTATTCCGTCTAATCTCCTTACCTCCTACGATATTAGAGGTATATTAATACTTTAGCCTTACTAACCGACTTAAATAGATGCTATAGGAGCGCTTTAACGATAAGTTTAACTACGAGCTCGATAATAAGTTTAACTATATTTTTAACTACGAGTTTAATAACGAGTTTAACTACGAGTTTAACGACGAGTTTAAAGCTATAGAGCACTAGATAAAAGCAGACGCGTTAAACGCAGGCGGCGAGTTTATAAAGCCCTTAAATACAGGCGGCGAGTTTATAAAGCCCTTAAGTATAGGCGGCAAGCTTTACGCATCCTAGTACGATAGGATTCGGCGATCCTTTAAGACCGTATATAAAGCAGTATATAACTTTAAGAATCTATACCTTTACAGGCCTATAATAATATAATTTATAGGCGCGCTTATAACCTGCCTAAGATACGCCGAGGCTAAGCTCCTAAAGGTCTAGATAGACTTCGTAAAGCTATTCCCGTCCGCCGCGACTCTTATCTAACGTAGGGCTTTTAAGGTAAAGATTACGGGATCTAACGATAGACTCTACGTATCACTAGATAAAGATGCTAAGCGAATGCTTAAGTATCTTAAGGTTCGGAACCCTAACTATATCGGCGGGCTTTTATTAGTAGACGATAGATATAGTATTGCTAAGAAAGTAAAGACTATAAAATCGGCATAAACTAAGTTAACTATAAAATTAGCGACGGTAGAATTAGCGACGGTAGAATTAGCGACGGTAGAATTAGCGACGGTAGAATTAGCGACGGTAGAATTAGCGACGGTAGAATTAGCGACTATAGAATTAGCCTTAGCTAAGTTAACGGCGAGGAAAAAACTACTATTAACGCGTAGGATAGATAAGCGGGTCGTTAATAATATAAGAAAGGGCGATACTACCGTCACTAAGCTATCTACGATACTAACGACGCCTTTAAAGACGCCTATAAGGAAGAAGCTATATATAAAGAAGAAGAGCGTTAATAAGACACTAGAACATACTATCGAGAGATACGAAAAGAAGGAGCGCGACTAAGTCACCGACTATATAACTAATATAGCCTTATTTAAGGTAGGTATTTTTTCTAACCCCGACGTAACTATACTATAAAATCTAATACCTTTAGATATTAATAGTCGTATAAGAAAGAAGAAAAAGGCTTCTTACTAGACTATCGCCGATCCGATATAAAAAATAGCGACGTGCGGTAAAAGAGATTAAGCGTTTAAAAATAGGTTTAAATAAGACATACATACTCTTTTATAGATATATCTATAGAATCTTTATACGCGACGCGACGTAAGTCGTGAAAATAGAGATCTGCCTTATCGCGTAGGTATATCTTAATACGGTTTTCCGACTATAAATACTATATCGAGCTTTTTAATATTGTTTTCCGACTAGTAATACTATATAAAGAAACTTAATATAGTTTTTATAAGAATATCTATAGGAATAGCTAGCTACGTGCGACGATATAGTCGCACACACGTAATACACGTAATCCCTAGGATTACGTATACGTACGAGGGAGCTATGTTACCGCGATAGCTTCCCCTCACTTAGCTAGCAATACAACCTAATACAACTATACTATTTACCCTATAGGTCGACCTAAAGACCTACTAATACTAATTAGTAATTAATTCGGTTAATTACAGACAGCTAGGTAGAAGAGATAAGATACGTATCGAACGCTAAGCAGTCGGGTCCTCGACATTAGTATAATAGCAATTAAGTAGAAGAGAGGCTCTAAGGCTAAAACAGCCTGCACAAAGGGATTAGAAGCTGCAATAGGATGTAAAACACTAAGAATAATAGCTCTTCTCTTGTCTAGTAGGGAGGCTAACTAGTCTCTATATATAGGAAAAATCCTCGGACGAAATTAGCCGCGTAGACCTAAGGAAAAATAGGTAACGTAAGTAATCGGACGGAAGGATCGGTAAGAAAAGCAATAGATCGTGCCGTACGATAAATAAGCTATATAGTTAGTAAATAAATAAGCAGCCTAGTAGAAGACTAGTAAATTCTACGGTAAATTCCACGGTAGAAGCCGTAGCTATATAAAGGAATTCTACGGTAGAAGCCGTAGAAGAGAATTAGAATTCTACGGTAGAAGACCGTAGAAGGGAATTAGAATTCTACGGTAGAAGACCGTAGAAGGGAATTAGAATTCCACGGTAGAAGACCGTAAAAGGGAAGGGGAATTCTACGGTAGAAGACCGTAGAATGGAAAAGATTTCACGGGTAAAGACCGTGTAAATAACCGTGAAATCACCGTGAAATCATAGTCAAATATAACTAAAGAAAAGTGGGTAAATGCGCCTGTAGAAGTGCGGGGTAATGCCTGTGGAAGCCCGTGGAATTCTATAGTAGAATCTAGGGAAGAACCGGGGATTTCCCGGAGGAAAGCAAATAGGGAAGACGGTAATATTAATAATACGTAACTATCGAGTAGTATAAAACACCTTCGGGAACACTTAGGGACGGTTATCTTCGTGCTAAAAATAAGGATATCTCCGACCCGATCTAACGGTCGAGACGTCTTTCCTAGCTTTTATTAAGCCCGTCACTCCTATTAGATAGGTTAGGCTAACATTAATTAAAGTGCGTCTATAACGTAAGACAACTATCGTAAAATCCCTTACGATACTAAACGAAAATAGCTTCTTTAACCTTAACCCTAAGCCTATTAAAGAGGGCCCTACCTACTCTTAAAAAGTACCTCGCTAACGTGCTAATCCTAGATAGCTTCCTATCGGCGATAGACATCGACCTCTAGGATAATAAAGTAATTCCTAAAGAGCGCAATAAGACTGCCCTTATAATATATACTATACGATTCCTATTATTCTATTACTACGATATTAGTCTATAAGATAACGAGCTCCTTAGGTACCTCTAAGAGCATTTCTAAGGGTAGACTAAAGAGACTTAGAAAGTATTAAAGAGGGAGTTTAAGAGGGAAGTTAGGCTTCTCTTTAAACGACGAGGCATTTACCTTAGCTTAAACAACACCTTGTTCCTAAAACAATTTATTACTCTATAATTAGCGGAATTAGTGCTAAACTAGCCTAGGCAAGCTTAAGCAATAACGAAGTTCGATATCGGAATAATAGTATATAACATAAAGCTTTAGGGCATTTAAGGCATTAACTAATAATATAACACCCTATCCCCTACCCCGATATCTCCTGCCCTAGACCCGTCTCCTGCCTTAAACCCGACTCTAGGCCCGGTAGCTATTCCCGGTGCAATGCAATAACAATAGACAATATACCTAACAACTTATTAATTCAACTAGCTAATAGCCCTTATTGTCCCTAGTGCCCCTATTGTCCCTGCCCCTATTGTCCTTGCCCTTATTATCCCTCCTACTACTATAACTATTGCCCTTTTGCTATCCGTTAACGCTTATACTATAATCCTACTAATCGAAGTTCTAAACGTCGATATAGACGCCGACCTCTAGTAGAAATTCGCTAAGCTCTAGAGGAAGGATAAGTATTATATAGGAAAGCCTTATAACCTCTTTAACGATAAGGTCTACTTATTTATAAGAACCTGCTATAAGCTTAAAGTCTAACCTAGTTAATTTTATAACCTATTCTCTTAGATTCTAATAGATAGAGCCGAGACCTTCTATATCTAATACGTTAAGTTAACTATATCGTTCCGTGCAACCTATAATACTATTAAGCAACATTTTAATATAGACGTTAACGATAGTTATTATTTTACTAACTAGATAATAACGATATTTAATAAGGTCCGTACGGAAAATCCCTTTATACCGCTTTATAAGGTTCTCTAGACTCTCTTTAATAAACTTTAACTATATTAGAGAGCCCTTAGCAAAGACTACGATAGTAATATTCCCTTTCGTATATCTCTTATTAACGCTTGCCGTAGTGTTCTTAAGCTAGAATACGCTCTCTTTAAGCCCGCTTAGAAAGTCTAGACTGTTTTTACAGACTTACGTACGTCTATCGAAACCTATCTCGCACGGAACCCCTCGGCTTAGTTCCTATAGGATAAAGCATTTAATTATAATGATTAATAGTACCTAGACCGAAGATACTCGAATAACCGTAGACGAGGTGGATTCTATAGCCTACGAGGCTATAGACGAGGATATAAACGTAGTAGCCGTAGAGGCTATTTAAGAGGGTTTAGCTATAACCGTAGGACCCCCTTTCGCCTATAAGGACGCGGCGGCTATAGCAATAGCCCTAACCGCTTAACCTAGACTAAGAAGTATTTCGTCTGTTATAAGGAAGGTTGTTAGTAAACTAAGCATACGCCTAAGGAACGTTAACGGTCTAAGGACTAATACCTTACGCAATATTTTAACGATAGTATCTCTACTACTAACTTTATAGCATACGTGACCGAATTTTATAAGGGAGCAAATATCTCCCGAACTAGATATCGTATAGGTATATAATAATATATATAAAATCCACCGTTTAATATTGCATAACATACTTATGTCCCGGTTGCATTAGCCAGTCGGGGTAACAAGATACAGGAGTTATAGCATAAGGTGTAGGTGCTAAGACAGATACGTCGGTACTTATATATCTCGCTTAAAACTACCCTCTATTCCGCAATAATAACTCCGCGACAACGGTGCGATATATCGGCAATGTCTTATGCGCGTTCTTTTCTCCGGAAATAGCGCTATTAGACGGCATAATAAGCTAATTGATATATACCCTAGTTCCTAAGATATTTGGCTATAAGAAGGCGCCGATGTCCCTAGCTAGACAGACTATTACTAACAATTTAATAACCGCTTTCTCTCTTAATTCTACTCTAATCTTTATACTTCTTGTATCTTTATAATCCTCTACTATTAGTCTTTATCTTAATCTCTTACTAGTTATAATTCCTGCCGCTTCCTAAGCTCTAATAAATTGCTTTACCTAGAGCCTTACTCTACTCTTCCGGATCACTCGGCTGCACTATATATACCGCTAAATTAACTCATCCCTACCTTTTTAGGCCACTTGCCTTCTTACGCTACACACGGTTTGCCTAGATTACTAGTTTCTTAGTGTTTTTACCCTTTTTCCCCTATTACCTCCGATTTGCCCTTAGGACCCCCCCCCCCCCCTCTTAAAGTCTGTTTTCTATACTTAAACCCTTCTTTAAAAGTCTTTTTAAAATTCCTTCGCCTACCCCTTCCTAGCCTATTTCCACCGAATTTCTGCCGAATTTTCTCCGGTATCTTCCCGCCACGTAAAACTCAACAAAACATAAAAACACTAATAAACACTAACACCACTAATAAAAAAACATTATAGCCAGCTTTAAGGATTACTCTTTCTCTAAGCTTAAGGGAAGCGCAAACTACTCGTCCTAGTCCTTTAGGATAGAGTCTGTGTTTATTAGGGAGAAGCTTGCTTAAGCTATTCTCGATTAGGGATATAATAAGTCCTTTAAATGCCTCGCCCTTATAAGGCTAATGATTAATGATAGGCATCTGTCCTAGATAAAACACTAGGCTTCTGCTAAAGCCGCTTAGGAGGCTCTTAAAACCCTCTATAACCCCGTGAATTTTACGTCTAATTTCCTACTAATAAAGGAATTGTTTAATACTAAGATAGAAGGGTACTCTTCTATTAAAGATTACCTTAATAAGGTGAAAGAGCTCTTTAATAAGCTTAACACTCGGGAAATCCTTATCCCTAAGATTATTATAATCACCTGGATTTTAGAATCCCTAAATAGCTCGTTTTCGAGCTATATAACTAATATAACGTAGACCCTACGGGTCGATGCCTAAGCCTATACGCTTGAGTCCCTGTCCTCCTCTTTAATCGATGAATTTAAGAGGACTAAGGCGCTTAATAGCGGTAAGCAGTTGTTCTATTTAAATAACAATAAAAACAATAAAATACCGGTTTGCTCTTACTATAAAAAGCGAGGCTATATAGAACGAAACTGCTTCTAGAAACTAGAAAATAGAGATAAGGCTAGAGCTACTAGCTTTATACTAAGAAACAATACGCCCTCTTCGAATTCGAATTCGAAGAAATACCAGCTAAGAGAGCTAAGGGACTATACTAATAGAAATCATAGGAGGCCGACCCCTATTCTATACTCTCGGGAGAGTTCTTAGTCCCCTCGCCCTACTGCTCGCATTTCTCGACCTCGGAAGAGAAAGACGCCGTCTCGAAAGACCCCTTCTCGAGATATCTCTTCCGAAGCCTCTCGAAAGGTTATAGTTATAACGGATTCGGGCTTAGGTATTATAAGTTTTTTCCTGTCCCTTTATACACTCTTTATATCCTTTATACTCTTTATACCCTCTATACCCTTTTTATACCCTTTGTTATTACTCTATTACCCGTCACTATATAAAGATACCCTTCTCTATACCCCTATAAAGGCAAGATCTAAGTCTAATAGAAAATAAATAATAGGACCTTTAAAGCCACTTCTTTCTGCAATCTCGAGAGTTATTTTAAGGGTTAATAAGTCTGTTATACGGATGGGGAATTTTTACAATTTTGTGTTTAATACTAGGGCTACGAGGCATATAGTTTTTAATAAATCCCTCCTCTCTAATTATAAAGATATCTATACAACTATAACCTAGGGAAAAGCCTCTTCGATTGTTATACGAGGGGCTAGGGATCTTGTTTTTAAGTTCCCTAATAATACACAATAATACACATTAAAAGACTGCCTATATATACCCGAAATCGGCATAAATATAATAAGCCAGTCTGCTATAAAAAACACATATGCTCTTATAGGCCTAGACTCTATATCTCTTCTCGATAAAAACCTTAAACAATTAATATCAGGCTTTATTAAAAACGGCCTATACTATATCCCTTTAGAAATAAAGAAAACTCGCTTTCTTATTAAAAATAAGATATATAACATCCGGTATAGTCCGAAAGAAACGGTTGAAAATACTATATAAAAACCCTTACTAGATAAACAAGATAAAGATATTAAAAGTAAATCTATATAAAATAAAAAGAAGGTAGATTTACTACTTTAGCATAAACGTTTAGGTCACCTTAGCTATAAATCCCTATACCGATACCTCCGTAGACTATACCTAGACATATCCGTAGACTAAAAAGATATTATAGCTATAAAACAATGCGAAGCTTATATATAAGCTAAACATACCGATAAGAAAAAGAAGACTCCCTCGAAACGCGATATCTCTTTCTCGATAAAATAAATGTTAATATTTAGGGCCCTATAAAGGTCCCTATATACGATAAGTTTAGATACTTTATATCCTTTCTTAATACTTATTCTAGGTATCTAAGAATATACCTTATAAAAGATAAAGCCGAAAGCCTACTAAAGTTTCTAGAGTTTAAATTAGAACTCGAAAACAATAAAGATAATATTAAAATAAAAGAGGTCTTCTTAGACAATGCAAAAGAATTTCTATATAATATTAACCTATATGCTTTAAAAAAGGGTATAATATATAACTTAAGTCCGCCGTATATACTATACTCAAACGGTAGAATAGAACGTATAAATAGAACGATACTTAATAAAGTTAGGTCTATGCTTTATACGGCTAAACTACCTAAATATCTTTAGGGAGAAGCTATTTTAGCAGCTATATATATATATAATAGATCCCCCTATACTGCTTTAGGATATATATGTCCTCGAGAAAAGAAGAACAATATAGCCCTTTCTATAGAAGATATAGAGAAAATCCGTATTTTCGGAAGTATTATATGCTATAAAAATAAAACCCTAAGTGATAAACTCGATGTATAAGCTTTTAAAGGAATTATAATAGGCTATAAAGATACAGCCTATAAAATATACGACTATAGCAGAAAAAGGTCGTTATCTTAAAGGATATAACTATATTAGAAAATAACTTCTTAAAAGACAATAAAACCTTTAACTTTAATACTATACCTTCGCTAAATAAAATACTAGAGAGGCACCTACGGTCCTCTATAGATATAACTCCTAAACATACTAATAATATACCCTAGAATAATCTAAATTATATAACCGATAATATACCCTTAGATTATAATCCTAACAATATTAATAATATATTAGATAATATACCTATGCGCTAGGATAATAATAATAAGGATTAAAGAATTTAGGTTGAAATACCTAAGAAGCCGGCTGAATTCTATAACGAATATAAAGAATACCCGATATATGTTTTATTAAATAATAGTAATATAACCTTTCTATATGCTTTAGAAGGTAGTAATCCTATAGAACTAAAAACCTATAAGCAAGCTATAAATAGCAACGACGCTATACACTAGGATAAAGGCATGGTTGCTAAAATACAATAGCTTATAGATAACGATACTTAGGAAATAACCGAGCTACCTAAAGACCGGGAAGACCTCGGAAGCCGATAGGTCTATAGAGTTAAAAAGGATAACGAAAATAATATAAAGAAATTCAAGGCCCGACTTATAGCTTTAGGCTATAAGCAGATATATAGTCTAGATTATATAGAAACCTTTTCTACTATAGTAAGACCTAAGTCTATAAGGCTCTTATTAGTATAGGCTGTTTTAAATAACTAAAAGATTGTGTAGTTTAATATAAAAAATGCCTTCCTATATGCAGAAATAGACATAGAAACCTATATTCTTATACCCGAAGCTTTTATTAATATAATACTAAAAGCATGGTTTAATAAATATAAGAAAACAAAATATAGAGGCATAACTTACTTAGACTATCTTAATAAATATAAAACGAAAAAGCTCGTAGCTAAACTAAGAAAAGCACTATACGGCTTAAAACAAAGTCCTTTACTCTAGTATAACCTATTAAAAAGGTCCTTAATGAATTGGGTTTTTAATGCCTTCCGATAGACGAAGGGGTATTTATAAACAGCACACTGAAAATAGCTATAGCCGTCTATATAGATAATCTTCTGTTTTTTAGGCCTATAGAGCGTCTAATAACCTAAGTAACAGATAAAATAAATAACATCCTACCGATTAAATCGTTAGGAGAGGTAAAAGACTTCTTAGGATTATCTATACATATAAACAGAGATACAAAGGAATTATATATATCCTAAGCAAATTACACAAAGAATAAAATAAAGGAATTTAATAAACAAAATATAGGAACCTCTAATACACCTGCTATAAAAGGCGTGAAATTAAATAAATCAGGAATAAAAACCGCGTTAAAAAAGGACATACTCTTATACTAAATGCAAATAGGCTCTCTATTATTTCTAGCCCTTTTTACAAGGCCTGATATCTTATATGCTGTTATATCCTACGCGAGATTTTCTTCTTAACTAGACTCTTCGCATTTTAAAGCTCTCGATGTTATATAGAAATATCTTAATAAATTTCCTAACCTTTGCTTATACTATAACTATAATATACTAGCACCGGATTTTCACTTTATAGCTTATACAGATTCTGACTGGGCTAATGACCTTATAGACCGACGATCGGTCTCTAGATACTGTTTCTTTATACGTAATAACCTAATAAGCTAGTTATATTAAAAACAAAAATCTATATCGCTATCTACTTGCGAAGCGGAGTATATAGGCCTTAGAGAGGCTAATAAAGAGGCCTTATACCTATATAGTCACTTAAATAGCATAGCAAAAGAGTTGTCTATATATATATTAAGAAAAGTCCCTTTAATATTTTCGAATAGCTAATTAGCGCTTAAAATAGCAAATAACCTAGAATCCTATAAACTTTAGAAACATATAGGCCTTGCTTATAATTTCACTCGTAATAGTGTCTAGCTAGGCGAGATAGAGGTCTTTTATATAAAATCTATAGACAATATTGCTGATATATTTATAAAAGAATTAGGGCATATATTATTTTCTAAATTTCGAGGTCTTTTAGGCCTTAAAAAGGATCCTATATATAAAGATAAATAGAGGTTTTTAGCTGCTCTTTCTTATGCTTTCTTTTAGCTTCCCTCTATATACCTTTAGTTTTTCCTCTATATAGGTTTACTAAAGAGAATACCCTTAAAAGTTTTTCCCTTTATAAAAGGTTTTCTAAAAAGGTATAAAACATAATAGAGTTTTAAAAGATTTTCTCTATATAAATAAGAATTTTTCCTATAAAATAGGTTTTTTAAATAAAGAGAGAGTTTTTTATTATTAGTTAGTTATAACGGACATTTATAAAGCGCACTTCTTTCTTATAAAATAAGTACCCTTTAAGAGAGGCTATAAGGGAGCAAATATCTCCCGAACCAGATATCGTATAGGTATATAATAATATGCATAAAATCCACCGTTTAATATTGCATAACATACTTGTGTCCCGGTTGCATTAGCTAGTCGGGGTAATAAGATACAGGAGTTATAGCATAAGGTGTAAGTGCTAAGACAGATACGTCGGTACTTATATATCTCGCTTAGAACTACCCTCTATTCCGTAATAATAACTCCGCGATAACGGTGCGATATATCGGCGATGTCTTATGCGCGTTCTTTTCTCCGGAAATAGCGCTATTAGACGGCAAAATAAGCTAATTGATATATACCCTAGTTCCTAAGATATTTGGCTATAAGAAGGCGCCGATATCCCTAGCTAGATAGACTATTACTAATAATTCAACAACCGCTTTCTCTCTTAATTCTGCTCTAATCTTTATACTTCTTGCATCTCTATAATCCTCTACTATTAGTCTTTATCTTAATCTCTTACTAATTTAAAGGTTACGAACTCGATACTAAAGGCGACGCTAACGAGTACTAGGACGTAGAAGACGCCGATAATACTACCGAGCCTAAGTAAGCCGTAACTTAAATACTCTACGAGGCCGCCTTTATATACCTTTAGACCGGCGAAGACGTCTACGGCATAGACCTATTAACCCCTGCCGACTAATTCCTAATCGAGGATCGTTACTTACGTTAATAGTTCTAGGGAATTATAATCGACACTAGTGCGGCTAGAGTATTAACAGTAGGATAGGAGTAGTACTTCGCTTTATAGCGAACAGACCCTTCTATTACGCTTAATAACTCTATAGCCGGCTAAGCCTTTATCCGATTTAGCACTAGTATACCTATAGAGTCACTTAGTTTAATAGCCCTTAAAACCCCTATTAGTCGAGTGACTTTTTATATTCTTAAGACCTATACCCCTTTTCTGCTCTCCCTTACTAATATAGACCGACTTAGGATCTACTTCGATAATATAACGAACACACTAGGGACTAGCGATCTAGCTAACCGGATCCTAGTAATCCGCAAATAGGGTTACCTATAGTTCTTCTTGCCTAAGGACGAAGAGACGATATTATTCCTAATAGCAACCGAAATAAGGATACTATATCGCCGCTTTAAGCACCTAGCTATTTCGAGGCTTTATTACCTGCTTAAGCAGGCGGGCTATAATATCACGACTACATAGCTTAAATCGATCTCTAAATTTTATTATTACTGCTAGATACACTTATAGGCACCTAGGCGTTTTAAATTCACGCTAAAAGATAACTAGGAATTTAATTACGAGATTATAGTAGACGTAATATACCTTAGGAGCCTTTAACGACCCGTTCTATACGTCGTTAACTCCGCAATAGCGTTCTAAAGGGCTAGGTTCCTTCCTTCTATATTAGCTAAGGATACCTAGGAAGTCCTTCGAGCCTTTTAGATCGATAGCTATCTTAGACCTCCTAATATAATTAAATATAACGTAGGAACTAATTTTGCTTTAATAGAGTTCCGTAATAAGGCAAAGATTATAGGGATAACCTATAAGTAGGTCCCTATAGAATTATATACGTCGATTAGGAAGGTCGAGAGGTATTATGCTCCTTTACGCCGTGCGTTTAAAATCCTTTACGTAGAGATTAGAACTATTACCTCTCCCGAAGCAGTCCTTTAGATAGCCGTAAAAGCCGTTAACGATATAGCCGGACCTTACGGCCTTATCCCTATACTTCTCGGCTTTAGTGCGTACCTACGTATAACTATTAACTTACCTCCGTTAGCTATAACCTTCAAAAGGTCTATAGCTATATAAAAGGCGATAAAAATACTACGATAACTTTCTATAGAACGATAAGTTTAGGATGCTCTTCGCGCTCGCAACGGCCCTTCTATAGCTAAAACACTTACTCTACCGCTATAAAGCGAGGTTCGCGTTTAAAGAGAAAAGGGGGGATAGTAAGGGCTATTTAAGATTGCTATAATTAACGGTCACGATATTACTATTAATACCGTTAACGGACCTTAATCCTTTCGGTCTACTTTAGTATAGCCTTACCTTCGAGACGATTCGTCTTTTCTACCCTTACTTCCCGCGATTAAAGCACCCCCGGATGCCGAACTAACCCCTAACTAGACACTAAGGTCTATACTCCCTGCCCTAATCCCTAAACCCTCTATGCTACGCAGACGTAGCCGTCCTCCCGGTGTAAAGAATAAGCTAAAACTACTAGTTCGGCTTTTAATTCTACTTCCCCCTCCCTAGGCCTTTGTTAATAAGAAAGAGGAAGATGCCTACGAATTAGCACTTAATCTACGGGAAAAAGGGGTTATTATAACCCTAAGAGCCCTGTTTAAGCAGTTAGATTAATAAGGGATCGATAACCTTATTGCCCGTAGTGTTTTTAGCTTTAAACGCTACGATAAAGCTATCTACGGAGGTTACCGTATCTTTAAGTTAAGGATAGTACGTAAAGTAAAAGGAAAGGATAAGAAACCCTACGAGAAGTTACGACTCGTTATTTAAGGATATAATAACGAAGAGAAGACGACCTTATTAATGCAATCACCGACGATTTAACGCGTTAGCTAGCGGCTAATCCTAGCCCTCGCTCTAGGACTCCTTCGCTATTACGGTATAACTCTTTCGTTGCGAGACATTACTTAGGCCTACCTATAGGCCGAAACTAAGCTATTTAAGACAATCCTAACTAAACTACCCGCCGAAATATAAGGACGATACCCGGAAGGGACTATTATCCGTATAATTCGACCCTTATATAGGATCGCGGAGTTAGGATTATATTAGTTCTAAATGTATTATAAGTATTACGTTATTCGACTTAATATATTAACCTCAACGTATAACTCGTGCTTATTAATCGCGAATAGGACCCCTAATAGATTTAGGATAGTTAGCCTATAGATAGATAATACGTTAATGTTAGGCATACGCACCTTCTTAAATGCTAAAGAAGAGCAGCTTTAAAAGCCTAAGTTTAGAGTAAAGCCGAAGACTAAGATATCTGCCGGCTTAGTGCTTAATTTTAATAGGGCTAGGCTAACACTCTAAGATTAGGATCTTCTTCTTTAGCAAAAGGGTTAATTAGAAAAGATTAAGACTATTATCGCATAGGATTATAACTATACGTAGAGATATATAGAATAGCGAGCCCGAGGAGCATACGTCGCGTTAATCTACTAACCGGAAGCTTCTTTTAACCTTTCTATAGCAGCATAAGTTTAAAACCCTAACGAAAAAGACTATATAATAATTAACAAACGCTTGCAATAGCAAATAGATAATAAGAAACGCGGCCTAACGTACGAACTAATTAATCTTATAAATGCTAAGCTGCTAGTATTTACGGATAGCTCTTTTGCAAACAACTTAGACCTTTCTTTATAACTAGGCTTTATTATTGCGCTTATTATAGAGACCCGGTCTAATAGCTACTTCGAGATTAAAGGCAATATCGTATACTAGAGCTCTACTAAATGCAAAAGGGTTATACGCAGCGTTCTAGCCTTAGAGGTCTACGGCATAGTTAGAGGCGTTAATATCGGCATTTGCCTCGCTATAACGATTAAGATAATTATAGAACGCTTATAGCTACCTCCGGTGCCTTTAATCCTTTATATAGACTTATATTCGCTCTACGAATGTCTTATAAAGCTTACTATAACGAAGGAAAAGCGATTAATAATCGATGTTATATCGCTTCGTTAGTTATACAAGCGAAGGGAGATTACAGAAGTCTAATAGATTAATAGGAATAATAACCTAGCTAATGTATTAACGAAGTCCTCCCTAAATAAATCTCTTAAACGCTTCGTTAAGACTAACGCGCTAACCGTTAGGATAGAAGCTTTCGTCGTACGGCCTTAATCTATAACGCTCTTTCCTTGTTTAATTACGCGCTACTTTTCTTGTTTAATTGCGCGCTCTTTCCTTATTTAATTGCGCGCTTATTCGCGTACTTATTCCTTTACCTATTCTATTGCTTAATTAACTACAACAAAAAGAATTCGTCGGCACGGTTTAAACCCTAAACCTCCGGATGCTTATGTTTAAACCAATTGGGAAGGTTATCTTATCGTATGCTATTGTTCGGTTAAACACATTCTAATAATTCGCTATAAACATTAAACGATAATAGTAAGTTAAATAAAAAGAAGAGTATTGCTATTTACACGACATAAAATTACTATTTACACGATATATACCTAAGTTCTCTACTTTTTCTACGCGACCCCGCGCGCCTAGGTCCCGCTACTAAAATTTAGGTAGAGGTATATAGTAATTAAGAGGGCCGCGCAAATCGTCCCTAGCCTTAATTTAATTCAATAGTTATAGCAGCGCGCGTGCAATTTAGCAACGCTCGCGTAAGAAGCTTAAATAACGCAAATAACGCATATTTAAAGGGATCGCGAGATGTTCGTATAATCGGCCCGTTTATTAGTCCGGCCCGGACTGCGTGGCTTACGTAGCTAGAATAACCTCCTTAATAGACGGCGACGGCGACGGCGTAGCTCTTCCGCCCCTAGCCCGTCTCCCTCGAGATCCCCTTGCCTATATATTTACGCGTGCTCGCGATCTTCTCTATAACGCTTACGACGATTGCATCTCGTCTACCTTATTTTATATACGTATGCGGCGTACGCTTGCGTTAAGTCGGCGGGGACTAGCCTAACTTAATCGCGGCAGCCGCCTTTATATCCCTCGTCCTCGTCCTCGTCCTCTTCTATACTATAAGGCTGCTTGTAAAGCTGCCGGTGCTCCTCGTCCTCTTCTACGCTATAAGTCTTATAGATCCTTTTTGATAAGCTATAACTATATTAACGCGCTTTAGGATTTAAGTTCGCTAAAGACCTCCCTTTTCGCACTATATTGCTTAACGCGTGCCGAAACGTCCCGGAATTTAGCTATACGCTATATAACCCCCCCGAGACTACGGAAAAGCTATTCTCCGCGCTATATTCCTCCCTAGAGACCTATCTATCGATGTAGGCCGAGAATAATACGTCCGGCATATTCGTATAATATCGTAACGAGGTAATAAATATAAATAATAAATATAATTTATTAGGCGTATTCTATACCGACTAAAGATATACTAACAACCACGGCAACGGCCGTAGGTTTAGCGGGAGTAGCGGATAAAGCTACCGTAGCCCTTATAGTAGCGGCAGTAGCTTTAGCAACTGCTAATAGTCGAAGAAGTGCTTTATTTATTAGAAGGAAGGATGCTAGTCGATAAAGCATACCCTATAGGAATAAGCTAGGTCTAAGGCTTAATACTACGCTTAATGCTTACTAACCGGCAACCCTAGCATAGGATTCGAGGCCTATCTCACCGAATATAAAAGTAACGAGACTCTATAAGCCGCTATTAAGTAGCGTAACGATAAAGCTAGTAACGACGAAGAACTAACTAAGTAGTAAGCCTCGTAAATCCTCTATTAGTAGTCCTTTAACTATTTAATTACGGGCGAAGACGTATAAAGGATAGACTAGTTAGGTATTCCGGCTACGCAATTCGTCTTCGACCGTTACTTAAAGGACTGCTTTTACGGCATCCTCGTAGATACCGGAGCAGCTATAGTCTCGACGGTAGGTTAAGACTAGTATCTCGCCCTACAATGAGAAGACCCCTCCGTCGTGCTTAACGAGTCTACCGCCGGCTAGGCCTGTATTAAATTCGGCAGCGGCGAGGATATACGTTCCCTTAGCTCTATTGCCCTTAAGACCTTTATTAGCCGTATTACGTTCTACATGCTAGGAACGACGACCCTCTTCCTCCTTTGCCTAGCTAATATAGATCGCTTAAGCGTATACTTTAATAATTATCATAGTACTATATTACATAACAAAGTATATAGTAATATGCTATGTGATATATAGTCCTATATATAAACGAGCTCTTAGCCTCTATAGTTCTTCTCCTCTTTATAGAATAATAAGGTTATCTAGCTATCACCTAGTGCCGTAATAGTTTATTCTATCTCCTATTGCGCCCCGTCGCGATCCCTAGCTTTGTAAATATAGTCTTAGCAGCTCTATTACCTTATCCCCTTAGTCGTCGCGACCTAAGCGTAACCCCTAAGAAATTATTCCCTTAAGCCCCTAAGCCCTTAAGAATTTTTCCCTAGCCTATAGAAACCTATATAGCCTATAGAATTTTTTTTATAGTCCCCGATAAATACCTTAGATTAGACACTCCTCGTTCCTCCTTATAGTAGACATACCTATAGCCTCTAACGCTATAGGCGATAGCCTAAAGGCCTTTGCTAAGGAGTTTATTAATAAATTTCCTTAGATCGCCTAAGCGATTAAGAGGTTCGATAACGTAGTCCCGGTCGCTAATGCGTAGGAGACCTAGGAAAACCTTTAGAGCCCGGATACCCGATATATTCTTACGTATATCGAGGAGAGTCTTCGCTCCCTTCGCGTAGCGGAGGCCTCTTAGGTTAACCGAAATACTAGGCTAAAGGAATACGTAACTATACGAGATTAGCTCTTAGCTATAAAGGATTAGCTCTTAGCTATAAGGGAGCAACTTCTTAAGGCTAAGGACTTTATAATCTTAACTATAAAGATATTATAGTCTTAGACGATAACCTTAGTATAGTCGTCTGGAAAACGAAAGACGGTAGACCCTCCGATCTTTACTAGAAAAGGGTCTACCTCCGACCGTTAACGTAAGTACGAGGCCTAGGAACTTAAGATATAGGGTATCTTCCTCCGCGATAGTATATAGTTTGACTTAGATAGCGCCCGCCTCCTTTATATTAGCGATAGGCTTAGTGAAAGGGCCTATAACTTTATTAAAGATAGTATAGCTACTATTATAGCTAACCTATCCGAGAGAGAGAAGTAGGAATAGCCTACTATAACGACGCTTCTTATAGCTTTAGGTAGGCAGTATAAGGTTCTAGACTTAACGTAAGCCGCTAAGAATATCCTTAATAATTTTCCCTAAGGCGATAAGAACTATTAGATCTAGAAGGCAGACCTTAACGCTTATATACGTAAGGCAAGAAAGATAAAGGAATAGTAAGTCGACTTCCTCCGGAAGTTTATATCGAAGGATATAAGCGATCTCGTTAAGAATATATAGACTAAGATCCCTAATACCGACTACGAGAAGTAGTTAGCGTAGATAGATATCTTTACGAAGAATCTCTATTAATATTACCGTCTTCCCTATTTGCTTTCTACTAGGAAATCCCCGGTTCTTCCCTAGATTCTACTATAGAATTCTACGGGCTTCTACAGGCATTACCCCGCACTTCTACGGGCGTATTTACCTACTTTTCTTCGGTTACATTTTACCGTGATTTTACAGTGATTTTACGGTTATTTATATAGACTTTACCCGTAAAATCTCTTCCCTTCTACGGTCTTTTACCGTGGAATTCTAATTCCCTTCTACGGTTCTTTTACCGTGGAATTCTATGTCTCTTCTACGGCTTCTACCGTAGAATTCCTTTATATAGCTATAGCTTCTACCGTAGAATTTACCGTAGAAGTCACTAGTCTTCTACTAGGCTGCTTATTTATTTACTAACTATATGACTTATTTATCGTACGGCACGATCTATTGCTTTTCTTACCGATCCTTCCGTCCGATTATTTACGTTACCTGTTTTTCCTTAGGTTTACGCGGCTGATTTCGTCTAAGGATTTTTCCTATATATAGAGACTAATTAGCCTCCCTACTAGATAAGACAAAAGCTATTATTCTTAGTGTTATACATCCTTTTATAGCTTCTAATCCCTCTATATAGGCTGTTTAAGCCTTAGAGCCTCTCTTCCCTTTTTAATTGCTATTACCTAAATGTCGAGAACCCGACTGCCTAGCGTTCGATAGTTATAAGCCCGGCCGAACTTCTCTACGCATAGAGAGTTCTAACGGCTTATATTTTTCAGCCTGCTAACGATACGACTTACGGTGGTAAAGCCTTTTGCCTTTACATCTAGCGAATTAACTTATAGAGGACTAGTATGTCTTTAAGGAGCGTTATTAATCTAGCGAATTAAGTTATAGAGGACTAGTTAGTACGTTTACCCTATTCTATTAGTGTTTTCCTACACTTAGTTTAGTTTTTACGGTCTATTTACATATATTATGCATCTAACCACCCTTTTCCGGTGATTTTACTATACTTTTACCTACGTTACTACATCTATTATAGCCGATATTACTTCGAAGACTATTTTAAATAGACTAGCGGACTAGGACCGATAGATCTTAACGATCTAGAAATATACACTTGCCTAAGGGATTTAGGAGAAAATCGATCCTTCTATTACGCCTAAACTTTAGAAACCCTTATTGCCTCTTCCTATAGAACTAATAGCTAGAATAGTTAACGCGACCGTTGCTAATATTGCTGGTTTATCTATAGAAGAACTTAAGAAGTTTAAGTTTCTCTTTTCCCGGTATCGTACGTTGCTTTAAGCCTATAAGGACTAATAGAAATCTCTTACGTTAATCTAGTAGTTTATCGTTTAAAACATTAGGAACTACTACTTAACGATTGCCGACGAACATAAGGTTTCTAAGGAATTAGCTTTACTATAGCGGCGTATAAAGCCGACTTTATAGACGTAATAGAAGACTATTCTCGCGTAGTTCTATACTATTTTAAAGGCACCGGACCGGACGGATATTACGATATAGATTTCTAACTAGCAGAAGGTCCTTACCGATGCCCGGCGAATTAAGTTGCCGGAATCGGAAGGTCTCCGGGCTATATAGCTGTTTCTTAAGGCTATTTAGCCAATTTCTAGCCCTTTTGCGGAATACTAAATAAATAAGATAGAGGACGATGCCCGCTTAAATAAGCTAGGCTAAGAATAGTCTTTCCCCGACGGATTTAAGACATCCGAACTTTTCGAGCGCTCGTAGGCCTTAAAGGCTACGACTAAAGCGCTAAAGACTAATGCATTTGCAAAGTTCTAAGGCTAGGGAACACAATCCCTAGCCGCGGAATCTACTAAAAAACCTACGAAAACACCGGTTGCGACGTCCTTAGAAAAGGATAAAATAAAGTTAAAACTTAAACCGTGGTATGCTTATAGAGAACGTTACTTCTTTTTTAAATACAACTACTTTAACCCTTCCGTTCGACTTTTATTATAGAAACCCGATAAGGACGTCTAAAAGACTATAGACGATTACCTTAAGGTTCCGGCTAATAAGGCTAAAGTCGACGCGGCACTTCTTCGCGATAAGGAGTAGCGGAAGAATAATAAGATCGAGATAAAGACGGTATAAACTACGGCTACCGCTAATATTCTTACGACCTTTTTACCACTAGTTGTTCTATAGACTAATATAGAATACCCGTTAAGGGATTCTTTTATTATAGATTTAGGGTCTAATAGATACATTTGCAATAATAAGGAGCGTTTCTATAACTTCTAGCCTTCTTCTAAGTACGCACTCGCAGGCAGTAGAAGCATTCTAATTCTTAGGATAGGCATAGTGTTTATACGTATCTCGACGAGCACTTTTTAGCTTAGTTAGGTAGTATATATCCTATCCTTTTATACGTCCCTTTATTCCCTTCGTCTCTTATATAAGGCGAATCTTATATAGAACCCGTAGACTAAATAGATCTCTTCTTTAATACGCAATATTTATATAACGGAGCTAATTTACAATTAGTATATTATTAAGTATAACCCGTTAACGCCTTCTACTACGCTTCTAACTATTCTAACTATTGCTTCCGTTCCTTCTATAAATTCTACCGTAGAAACCCCGGTTATAGCACCTTTTTTTAGTTACTACGCTAGAGTCTATACTAATAAGTGTAGAGGAACTTTCTCTTTAGCACTAACGACTTAGACATCCGAATAATAAAGCGCTTTCGAAAGCACTTAGGATACTATAGTCGGTGACCTTCGATAAGATAATCTCCTATAAGTCCTATAAACTTACGTAGGCTAAACGAATTATAAACCGCGAACTACCGCTTTCTAAGGCGACTTTTCCTTTTTCTAAGGTGTTTTACGATGTTTTTTCGATATATAAGAGTTATAACAATAAGAAGGTTATATTTCTCATTAAGGATAACTATACGAAGCTTGTTTTCCTATATGCGCTTCTAAACGCCTTTATAGACGAGCTAATTTTATGCTTTAAGAGCCTAGGTCGGTATATTTCCCGATAGTTCTTACTTTCTATCGGTATAATCTATCGAGATAACGACTAAGCCCTTCGATACGATTTTTAGGACTTTATTAACTAATAGGGCATCTATAATAAGCCTACTGCTCTTTATACACCCGCTTAGAACGGCGCTGCCGAACGAGCTAAGGGGGTAGTATCTACGAAAGCTCGATCTATAAGGATTAAAGCAAATTTGCCTAAGCATTTATAGATGGAAACGTAGAAAACTATAGTGTATTTATATAATCGGATTCTAGCCCGATAGGCAGCTTCCTCTACGTTATTTCTATCGAAGTAGATTTCCCTAATAGAGATCCTTTACGACTAATTAAGGGATTACGACCGGAATATACCGGCATTTCTCCTTCCCTAACTATTACGATTCGATTATCTTCGAGCTTTTAGCTATAAAGCCTACCTACTAACTACTAAGGCCCTAACTAATACGCAGAAACGTAATCTTAAGCAAGAACCTTATGCGGAGGTTAGTTACTTAGTCGGGTATAATTCTACTAACATTTTTCGTATATAGATCCTATAGAGACGGGAGGTTCGTCGAGTTTATAATATAACGTTTAATAAGACTTAGTTTTTTACCGCGTCTAAGGCATCCGAACCGCTAATATAGGTATTATTACCGGCATTTCCACTATATATTGTATAAGAAGAAGAGCAGGATAAGGCAGAATTCTAGTTAACGCTAATAGTGCTTCCTAATAAGCATTTTAATCTAGCAGACGTTTTAGCCGATAGTAATCCTTAACTCCCGACTCTTAACTAAACCCCGGAACCGCCGGAGGACGTTTTTAAGAATATATAGGATTTCTAACCCGACATTTCTATACTCTTACCTACTATAACTATAGAACTAATAGACCGTCTTAAGGTGCAGCTGCCTTAAGCTACTTCTCGGTCTATAGATTACGATAACACTATTCCTATAGATAGTCTACGAATAACGAGATTTATAAGGGATTTACGCCCTACTCGTTCGAACCGTTTTTCGGGTCGATATCCCGCTTTCGCCTACGTTAGGCATCTACCGGCTAATAGCACTGCGTTTACGGCTGTATTTGCTACTTCTCTTAAACCTAAGAAGATATATAAACGGGATTTACCTACGCTTCTAAGGTTTTAGTCTAATCTCGAGACGCATCCGTATAGACCTAAGTTTAAAGCCGCTAGAGGAGTTAAATAGGACTCCTTAAAATAGCGGAAGACCTTTTTTCCTTCGCCTACCCTAAGAGCGAACGCGCTAGTGCGTCCTCTTCTATTAATATAGGCATTTAATTATAAGTTTAATAAGCACGGCTACCTTAGGAAGTTTAAGTCTCGCCTTTATATATAAGAAGATCTTTAGCCGTTTAGCGGAAAAGAAACATACGCCGCGACGCTTATAGCGCGAAATTTTCACATTATAATTGCTATTGCCGCTAAATTTAGCATAGAAACCCGCTTACTTAACGCGGTTAACGCCTTTACGAATGCTAATCTAGATAAAGAAGTATATATCTACTTCCTAAACGGATTTAAAATGTTTAGTTTTATAATTCGGTTAATAAAGGCTTTATATAGGCTTCGCCGTTCGCCGCTTTTTTAGCAATAGGAATTATCCGGGTCTTTTACTAAACTAGGCCTTTAGTAGAGTGCGGAGGATCCTTGCATTTTTATATCTACTACGAGTGGCATTATTACTTTCTTTTTTATAGATAATATTATTATCCTTTTCCGTAGGGAGCACTATAAGGCTACTAACGATTTTATCCGTCGCTTTAAGTAGAAGTATATAGTCACCGACCGCGGAGAGCTTACCTATTTTCTTAGGATAAGAATCATCCGGGACCGTAAGCAGCGAAAGCTATAGTTATGCTAGGACGTTTACCTAGATAAGATTGCTTTTAAGTTTAGTTTAATCCTTACTTCTACGATTCTACGGCCTATTTCGACCCTTTGTTTATTCCTACTTCCCGAGAAGCTAGAAAAATACTAAGGATAGGCTACGGATGACTAAATCCACTACTTTTAGTCTTTAATCGGTTCCTGCAATTACGCGACTATTTCTACTTGTCTTAACGCCGTAAAATCGTCGAATTCTTTAGCGGAGCATATATAGAACCTATCTGCGCTCTATATTAAGCTCGCGGAAAGCTTAGTGACTTACTTATACGAATCGCGTTTCCTTACGATTGAGTTTTCGGATACGGACGAATAAGAACTCGTTGTAGCTTCCGATGCCGCTTACGCCGACGACCCGAACACTCGTCACTCTTTTAAGGGCTATTTTATCAGCCTATTTAACGGTCTAATCGCGTAGAGTGCCCGGAAACAATCTACGGTTACTATATCTTCTACCGAAGCCGAACTTCTTATAGTCTCTTCTACCGCGAAAGAGCTAATTTCTATTCTTCGTTTATTTAACGATATTTCTTTATAGCTAGATATTCCGGTTCCTACTATTTAGTATAATAACACCTAGACAATCCGCCTAGTTTCCGCCGAGATTCCGAAGATTTAGACCGCCTTAAAGCACGTTGAAATTCACAACTACTAGGCCCGTTAGGAATTCTTACGCAATACTTTTAACATTAAATACATCCCTTTTAACTAGATAGTTGCGGATAGATTAACTAAATTGCTTCTACGATAGCGTTTTTAGACGTTCCTTTACTAACTTCGACTTACGGATATTTCTTCTAAGATATAAGAAGAAGTCGATAATAATTCTAACTAGCCGGAAGTTATTCCCTTCTAGCTAAGGGGGTATATTAATATTACTATCTTCCCTATTTACTTTCCACCGGGAAATCCCCGGTTCTTCCCTAGATTCTACTATAGAATTCTACGGGCTTTTATAGGCATTACCCCGTACTTCTACGGGCGTATTTACTTACTTTTCTTCGGTTATATTTCACCGTGATTTTATAGTGATTTTACGGTTATTTATATAGACTTTACCTATAAAATCTCTTCCCTTCTATAGTCTTCTACCGTAGAATTCCTCTTCCCTTCTATAGTCTTCTACCGTAGAATTCTAATTCCCTTCTATAGTTCTTTTACCGTAGAATTCTAATTCTCTTCTATAGCTTCTACTATAGAATTCCTTTACATAGCTACGGCTTCTACCGTAGAATTCACCGTAGAAGTCACTAGTCTTCTACTAGGCTGCTTATTTATTTGCTAACTATATGACTTATTTATCATACGGCACGATCTATTGCTTTTCTCACCGATCCTTCCGTCCGATTATTTACGTTACCTATTTTTCCTTAGGTCTACGCGGCTGATTTCGTCTAAGGATTTTTCCTATATATAGAGACTAGTTAGCCTCCCTACTAGATAATATAAGAGCTATTATTCTTAGTGTTATACATCCTTTTGCAGCTTCTAATCCCTCTATACAGGCTGTTTAAGCCTTAGAGCCTCTCTTCCCTTTTTGATTGCTATAACCTAAATGTCGAGAACCCGACTGCCTAGCGTTCGATAATCTCGCTAACTATACTTATCGTTAAAAGCTCGAGAAGAAGGCCGCCCCCTATTCGTAGTTCCCGCCGACGTTTATACCTGCCCTTGCCTTAACCGCCCTAGCCTAACCTCTATACGGTAACCCTATAGACCTTAACCGGCTTTCCGATACTAAACGATAATTTAGGATCGATAATAAACTCTATATAGCCTATAGAGAGCTTAGACACTAGAAGGAGGCTTATAACCCGGCTAAGATAGCGAATCCGCTTCTAATGCCCTTACGTTAGGGTAGTCCTTAGTTTTAGGGCTAGGGCGCCCCCTCCCCCGGCTTCGGCCGAGGATCTTAGGGCGCCTATAGCGGCGGGTATAGCTAGGGCTAGCTCTTCCGTACGGCCGACTATAAATAAGGCCGTATCCTTAGGGAAGAGGATATAGATTTATAAGGCGAGCGGCCGGCGTTAAGGCTACTGCTAAAAGATATACCCTTAGAATAAGTCGCTCTTAGGGGTTCTATATAGGGGAGGATAAGAGGATTAGGTCGTTGCTTTTAGATAGAACGGATCTTCGGATTAGTTTATCGAATAGTAATAAAAAGTCAATCCTTCTCTATACTCGTCTCTCCTCTATGCGTAACCCTTAGTCCCTTTACTATATTAATACGTTATCCCTCGTAGATTCTAGCTATACTACCGTAGCGTTCGCCGATCTTTACGCTATCGTACGGAAATATAACGTTACTATAAGGAAGCTCCTTAAACCTCGACCGCTTTAACTAGCCGACGGTATACCCTTAATATAGATAACGGACTACTTTATAGCCCGAATAACTATTAGTAAGCATATAGAACTTATACTCTTCTTCGTTATAAATCTATTACCCTTTACCCCGATTATCTTAGGCATCCCCTAGCTTTAGGAATATAAACTAACTATACTTTAGAAATCTCTTTAAGTCTACTTTAATTCTAATTACTATATAAGATACTACCTACCTCTAAGTATAATAGCCGAGGATAGGATAGCTCTTAGGACTCCTATTACTCCTATGTCTAAAGGGCATTAGTTACGTCGGAAAGTATATTTTTCTAATATCGTAGAGATTTAGATAACCCTAACGTTTATTCCGAAATAAAGGCTCTTTATAACGATAGAAGATATACCGGAAATTCCCTTTCGGTAGGAAGAGACTAATATCCTAAAAGACTAAACTATCCTACCGGGAAGTTATATATCTATAGACTCGTCTACTAAAGAATGTCTACCTAAGTAAGCGTCGCACCCTTTAAACCCCGGCTAACCGACTCGATATCCCCTATATAGGACTTAGCTATTCGCCTAGGAAACCGCCTGCTTAATATCCCTAATTAGCCCCTTAGACTCCCCTAAGACTCGAGCCTTCGAGGCTACTCCGCTGTAGACTACTTTAGTAGCTCGCTTACTCCTTATTCGCCTTACCGCCGGCCGTCGCTACGTTCCCGCCCGATAAGGCTAGACGAGACGCCCTTACCGGCGTTTACGATAGGAAGATTAAATGCCCTTAGATATAAACGATATTCGCTATATATAAGCAATTAACTTCGTTTAATTCTATAAATAAGATAGTATTTAGGCAATACGAATTAGTATATCTAAATTAGCTAAGCTAGTCGAGGAGTAAGAAAATCTACGACTCTTTAACGAACTCTTAGTAGGCTTAGTTAAGGTCTTAGAACTATTTAAAACCTCTTTTTAACGCGTTATTAACGAGGACTATATAATAGAGGTAGCTTAAGCCGCCTTCCCTAAACGTTTTTATAATTTCCTTTAGACGAACCTTTAGGATATAGCTAATTCCGAATCTCTATTTTAGAAGGTCGACGAGGCCGACGTAGAAAAATTCCTCTAAGTAAAACCGGAAGTTATAGAGGCAGATATCCTAAAGAAACTCCTAAAAGAGTTCTAAGATAAGCTTCCTTATTTCCTTCTAAAGAATGCGAACGAGCTCCCCTTATACCGTCCCTAGGATTATAAGATCGAACTTACACTTAGTAAATAAGCTCTATACTATAGAAATCGGCCTATATTACCTATAGAACTCCGCTATATTAAGAAGTAGATTAACGATATGCTTAATAAAGGCTTTATTTAGGAGTCTTCTTCTCTAGCCGCGGTACTACTAATCCTCGCTTATAAACCGGGCGGTAGTATCCGTATCTATTATAACTACTAAGGTTTAAATTAGGTTATAGTTAAGAATTAGTATCCCTTACCTTTAATTTATAAAACACTAGATTCTCTCTATAACGCTAAGTTTTATATAAAGCTAGACGTAATTACTATATTTAACTATATTCGAATCGCCGAGGGTTATAAGCAGCTTATAGCATTTATTATACGCTTTAGACTATTCGAGATGCTAGTTACCCCCTTCGGCCTTTATAACGCACCGTCGACCTTCTAGAACTATATTAATCACGTGCTTTATAATGCCTTTAATAACTTCTATATAGTATATCTTAATAACGTACTAGTCTTTTTAAAGACTAAGGCGGAATATAAGAACTACGTGCGAATAGTTATCTAACGCTTAGGCAAAGTAGGGCTTTAAATCGATATCGGGAAGTTAGAGTTTTATACGATAAAGACTAAGTATCTTAGACTAATTATTTCGATATCTAGCATAAGCATAGACCTTAAGAAGGTGCGTATAATTACGGCTTAAAACACCCCGACCTTAGTAAAAGAACTCTAGTAGTTTCTTAGGTTTATAAACTTCTACCGCTATTTTATTAAGGGATACTCTAGTGTTATCTCCTTAATAACTACGCTACTTCGAAAGGATTCCCGCTAGTCTTAGGGACCTAAATAAGCTACTGTATTTAAGGCCCTTAAACTTACTTTTACTACTGCCCTAGTCTTAGCCTATTTTAACTATTCGAAGAAAATAGTTATTAAAACTAACGCTTTAAATTAAGCCTTAGGAAGAGTCCTTTTATAGACTAAAGACGACGGATATCTTTACCCTATTGCGTTTTTTTCGTTAAAGTATACTACCCTTAAGTATAACTATAAGATCTATAATAAAGAGCTATTAGCAATTATTAAAGCGCTTAAGGAATAGCGCCTTAAACTCTAAGGGACTACCGAGGCGTTCGACGTTATTATAGACTATAAGAATCTCTAGACGTTTATATCTATAAAGCAATTTAACTAACGATAAATACGTTAGGCCGAGTTCCTTTCCTAGTTTAACTTTATGATTATATACCGCTTAGGCAATAAGGCAATTCTCCTTAACGCTTTTAGCAGGCTCCCTAGCGATAGACTAGCTACCGTAAACGACGATAGACTCTTCTATCGAAATTAGGTAGTTATCCTTAAAGAGAAAGTCGACCCGACTATCCTAAAAGAACTCTTAACCGATTCTCGTGCCTTAAAGGAGGACCTTAACGTAGTCGCCGCCCTTAGACTAAACGCAGCTAGTAAATCACTCGATAAGCTTATCTATAAGGTATATTAATAAGATAATCTTACTTAGGATATAGTAGCGATACTCCGGGATCTATACGCTTAACGCTAGCTAAAGTATATCCGAAAGCTCTTACGTTACGATATATCCGAATGTTAGTTAATTAATAAACGTATCTTTTTCCGCGACCGACTCTTTATCCCTAATACCTTAGATCTCCGCCTTAAAGTTATTTATCGATCCTATAGTAGTAGCCTAGCGGGATACCTAAGGAGGGTAAAAACCCTTAATCTATTAAACCGAATATACTAATAGCCGAGGATTTCTTACTTCGCCGCTACGTTTGTTAAAGACTATACTCTCTATCTTTAGACTAAGACCCCCCGCTTATCTCCCCCCGGATTCCTAAAACCCCTCGCTCTACTAGTCCGACTATAGGCCGATATATTAATTAATTATATTATAATACTTCCTAAGTGTACTTAAAACGGGAAGACTTATAAGAATATACTTACGATAGTTAATAGGCTTACGAAGATAAGATATTCTATCTTTATTACCGGCCTTTCTATAGAAGAACTAATTAACTCCTTTATCTACGTAGTCTATCGCTTATATAAAGCACCCGATACTATTATTTCCGACTAAGGCACTTAGTTTATCTCTAATTTTTAGCAATAGCTTAGCACTCGTTTAAGAATAACGTTAAAACTAAGCTCGGTATAGCACTTAGAGACTAACGGTTAAACCGAAATCGTTAACGCTACGATAAATAAATATATTTAAGCCTATATTAGCTTTACCTAAAATAACTAGGTCGACTAGCTCCCGCTCGTAGAATTCGCAACGAATAATTAAGTAAACGAAATAACCGGTATTTCTCTATTCTTCGCTAACTACGGCTTTAATCCTCGTCTCGGCATCGAACCTATAGGCCCTTAACCCCCGACGCTTTTATTATAGGCAAAAAAGGAATTCCTTCGCGTAGACGTAATAGCTAGTCGTTTCGACCGTATCTTTATTTAGCTTCGAGCTCTCGCATAAGCCTTATAATAGAAATATAAAGATAATGCTAATATAAAGCGGGATAAAGGCTTTCTCTTCCGACCCGGTAATATAGTTATAGTTTTATTAGAGAATATAACTACTAATCGCCTAAAGAAAAAATAAGACGATAAATAAGACGGTCCTTATCTTATTCTTAAGGTCTACCGCGGCGCTATAGTTATCGACCTCCTAAAGCATATCCGAGTTAATAAGTCTTTCTATACGTCTAAGGTACGGCTTTAGACAACGGAAATAATACCGGGCTAGGCATAGATTAATCGAGAGGAACGACGTAACGTCGTAGGCCGTATTATAGAACGCGATAACGACGGCAATATTAAAGAAATATAAGAATTTAAGAAGATCCTTAATATATACGATAACGAAGCCTTAACCCTAACTTATCTAATTAAATAGAAATATTACTAGGAACCGACCTAGTAGCCCGAAGATAACCTAAGAGGTTGCCTTAAAGCGATTTAACGCTTTTATAAATACAACCTAGATAAGCCGGGCCCTTTAGATTAGGCCCGTCTATAAAGATTCCTCTATTATACACGGATTTCTAGCGAAAATAACATTTCTTAGCGATTTAAGGACTAAATCGTCTTTAGAGGGGGAGTACTATTATAGTACTATATTATATAATATAGTATATAGTAATATACTACGTAATATATAGTCCTATATATAAACGAGCTCTTAGCCTCTATAGTTCTTCTCCTCTTTATAGAATAATAAGGTTATCTAGCTATTACCTAGTGCCGTAATAATAATACTACCGATACGATTATCGGTCCTAGTATTAGCGTCCCCGTTGTTTGTAAATAGGGATATCTATAGTTCTTCTTTAGTAAGGAAGAGAACGTAGTCGTCTTTTTAACTAAAGCCGAGATATAAACGCTCTACCGCCGATTTAGCTACCCGGCCGTTAATAGACTTTACTACCTATTAAAATAAGCAAGGCATAACGATATCTTAGTAGAAATACTTAAGGATATCTTAAAATTCTGCTATTACTGCTAGCTCTACGCACTAGCCCCCCGGAGGTTTAGGTTTATATTAAAGGATAACTAAGAATTTAATTTTAAGGTCGTCGTCGATATAATATACCTAAAGGTCGGTAGTAGCACCCGCCTAGTGCTATACGCGGTCGATATAGCGATATCTTTCTAAAGAGCGCGATTCCTCCCGTCTATATCGGCTAAAGACATATAGGAGACACTTAAGGCACTATAGATCGATATATACCTCGGCCCCCTTAACCTTATCCGGCATAACGCGGGCACTAACTTCGTCTTAACTAAGTTTCGCAATAAAGCTCGTATTATAGGTATTACGTATACCTAGATCCCCGTTAAGGCATATTAGTCTATAGGTAAAGTTAAAAGGTACTATAGCCCGCTCCGTCGTGCGTTTAAAATAATATACGCCGAAATCGGTAGGACAACGGCCTTTAAATCCGTCCTATAAATAGCTATTAAGGCCGTAAATAACATAGTAGGATTAAACGGCCTCGTCCTTACGCTCCTCGTCTTTAGAGCGTACCTACGGATAACTTAGGACTCCCCTCCTTCGGCAACTACGGTATAGAGAGCCGCGACTATCTAAAAGGCTATAAAAGCCTTACGGCAGCTCTCCGCCGCGCGATAAGTTAGGGATAGCCTATAAGCTTAAAACGGCCCTTTAACCTTTAATACTCTATTACTACCGCTATAGAGTAAAGTCTACGTCTAGAGAGAGAAGTAAGGATAGTAAGGTCTATATAAGATTGCTTTTATTAACGGCTACGACGTTACTATTAAGACCGTTAATAGCCCTATAGTCTTCCGGTCTACCCTTATATAGCCGTACTACTATAGTAAGGACGATACCTTAGATCCCCTTACCCTCGATAATATAGATACCCTCTCTAAGGTCGACTCCTCTACTCCGGACGAAATTCCCGAGCTAGATCCTTCCCCCTCTCCGGCACGGGCACTACCGGCTCCGCCGTAGCCCTATAAACGCGGACGTCCCCTAGGCTTAAGGAATAAGCTAAAGACCGTAACCTTCTATAATTAATTCCTAGTTAAGAAGGAAGAAGATATACTACGGCTTTCGACTAAGTTACGTAATAACGGCGTTATTACTATACCCGGCGCCCCTTTTAAAGAATCCGACTAACGAGAGATTAACGACCTTATAGCCCGCGGAGTCTTTAGCTTTAAATAGTACGACGAATCTATTTATAGGCAGTACTATCTATTTCGATCCCGAATAGTCCGGGAAGTAAAGGGTCGTAACGTTAAACCCTACGAAAAGTCCCGTCTAGTGATCTAAGGCTATAGCGATATAGAAAAAAGCTCGCTTCTAACCTATTCGCCTACTATTTAACGTATTAGCTAGCGCTTAATCCTAGCCCTTACCCCCGCCTTACTTCGCCGAGGCATAAGCTTATCCTTACGCAATATTACGTAAGCCTATCCCTAAGCTTAGATAGAGCTTAATCGTATAGTATTAGCGGCTCTTCCGATAGAGGTCTAAGGCAAGTACCTAAAAGGCACTATTATAAGAGTTATTAGACCGTTATATAGTCTTATAGAAGCCGGTATATATTAGTAGAAAACCTACTATAAGCACTACGTTAAGAGCCTTAATATAGCTCCCTCTACCTATAACTCGTGCCTTTTAATTACGAATTAAGGACCCGACGACTTTAGCCTCGTCGGCATATAGACCGATAACACCCTAATGCTCGGTTTAGACACCTTTTCGGCCTAGGAAGAAAAAGAGCTTAAGATAGCTTAATTTCGCGCTAAGCCGAAGGCTTATATAACCCTAGGAAATGCTATAGACTTTAATAGTGCAAAACTAACGCTTTACGACGACGTTCTACTCCTATAGCAGAAGGGATAGGCCTTAAGGATCGAGGTGGTTAACTTACGGGCTCGTAATAAAGCCTAGTAGTACCTTAAGCAACGCGCTCGTGCTGCGTACATCGCCTCTATCTATTAGCCTAAGGCCTTATTCGATATCTCTATAGCAGCCTAGGTCTAAAGCCTTAAGGAGAAGGATTATAACATCCTTAATAAACGTCTTTAGTAGTAGATCGACTATTAATAACGTAGACTTACGTACTAATTAATTAATCTTAAGACCGCTAAGCTCGTAGTATTTACGGATAGCTTATTCGCAAACAACTGAGACCTTTTGTCTTAGTTAGGCTTCGTTATTACGCTCGTTAATAAGACCGAGCGTACGGATACGTACTTTCGGGTTAATAGCAATATTATCTATTAGAGCTCGACGAAGTATAAGCGAGTAACCCGTAGCGTTTTTGCGAGCGAGATCTACGGTATAGTTAATAGTATAGACCTTAGCATCTCCCTTATTATAACCCTTCGTATAGTTACGGAACGGCTTTAGCTTTTACTAATCCCTTTTATTATATATACTAACTTATACTCCCTCTACGAATGCCTTATTAAGCTTAGCACTACGAAGGAGAAACGCTTAATAATCGATATTATAGCGTTACGTTAGTCGTATAAGCGACGGGAGATTAAGGAGATTAGGTAGATCTACGGGGAAGATAACCCCGCCGACGCTATAACAAAGGCATCGCTAAATAAGGCCCTTAAACGCCTTATTAATATAAACAGCCTCTCGATTAAGATAGAAGCCTTCGTTCTTCGCCTTTAGTTACTAGCAGTTGTCCCTATAGTATTCCCCTTTATTCTGCCCCCTTTTTATTTATATTTATTAAATATATTTATTAGGTCTTCTACCTAGTACGTCGTTCTTCCTATCTCCCTTTATTTAGATTATAGGCTTACTATTTTAGCAACTATAAAGAAAAAGTTGCTAGTATAGGAATAAAGGATATCCGTTCTTTAAGCATAATTGCGATCTATAGTAAACCTAGTCTATAACGATTACGTAGAGTTACGATATTCGGGCTATACCGATAAGATTGCGTGCACCGGCCGATAATTAGTAGGAAATTTCGTTTTCCCTAATAATAATAATATCGTTCTATATCCGCTAATAAACCTTATTTTCCTACTAAAATATCGGTATAGGTACGTACTTAGTACGTATCTCGTCGGAATTTTCTACCGCTACCCTATACGCCTTTCCCGTCTTTCTCTTCCTTATATTATAATATCTATTCGTATAATAATTATTAGAACGGGCGATAAGGGAAAACAATATAAAGACATACTCTCTTATAGCTATAGACATATTTATATACTACTCTCTATAGATACGCCGTCGTAAGAAGCGTATCGGCAGTCTTAGTAAAGACAGCGAATGTCCTATAACGCGATATACGTAGGACGCGTTGTTATTTTTTACGTAGGGAATTATACGATATACCTACTTATACTAAATTATATATAAAGGTACATCCCGCGACGTTACGATAAACTTACTATAACGATTAAAAAGGTATAACGGCAAGTATTATTATAGACTAGGTTTACTATACGTAATTAAATAGATTACGTACGGGCAACGCTTAAACGGGTGCGCTATTAACCATACGATACATCGATCGTATATATCGGGGACCTTAGTGATAGCGTTACTAACTCAGCCGCCCTTGCGATGATTGAGTTATTGACTTAATCGCCCTTACAGGCATAGCCCCGACGTCGTAAGCAAGGGCTCGCAAAGGTCCGGCTTCGGGCCCTATCAATATACGCGTTTATGGCCTATATAAAGGGGCTATTCGTCGCCCCTTAGTTAATAGATATCATAGACTAGAATCCAACCAGTTTACAACCCCTTTGTTTGTTTGACCAACCAACAGTAACTGCTATATACTTAACATCGTGCCTAATATAGTGTTAGCACCGCTGTTATTATAACGAGGCAAATTTCACAGTGACGCGCCCCACAACATAGTCACACACGCCTAAAATGGTCACCCAGCCACTGACAGGAACCCCGCCCGGCGCGCGAAGGTACTAATACGCATGTACTACGTACATATGTACTTCGTACGTACTTCGTACGAAGTACGAATACCAACCTGGTAAATTCACGGCCGCCCGACTCCGACCAGCCGCAAACACAAGACCAACCAACTGCCGCCGCATACCCGTACTCGTCACCAGTCCCCCGAGCCACACACGCACGCAGCCTGTCCAGTCGAGACCCCGGGACACGGAGAGTAGAGGGTAGAGGTCCTCGGAGGCCTGGCTCGGCATCGGCACGCGGCGCCGCCCCATCCCCGTCGCGTCACAACCCCCGCTGCCCAGCATGATTCATCCGTCGCGACAGGCCTACGTCCAAGAGGCAGAGGCCGGCGTCGGCGTCGCCCTCGAGGATCTTCCCCATGACCACGACTATGACCTGCCCATGGCCTCGGCCGGCGGCGGCGCGGAGAAGGCCTCGGCCATCCTCAACCAGTTCAACCGGAAGCGCCTCGCCGCCACCATTGCTGTTCCCACCGACGATGGCCGGGTCCGCGCCAAGCTGAGGGAAATGGGGGAGCCCATCACCCTCTTTGGCGAGGGCCCTGCCGAGAGGCGAGACCGTCTGCGCGAGCTTCTCACCATCCAGGCCGAAATGACAAGCCTGGAAAACGGCGACATCACCATGGAGGACGCTCCCGACGCCGACGGCGCTGAAGAGCAAGAGGAAGAGTTCTACTCGAGAGGAGGTGACAAGCTGCTCCAGGCTCGCCTGGACATCGCCCGCTTCTCCCTGCCCCGCGCCAAGCGCAAGACGGCGGCTCAGAAGGAAGAGGCCACCATCCCCCTGCGGACCCATGTCAAGTTTCGCAAGAACATCAAGGAAAGGCTGCAGGCCTTTGAGCTGCACGGGAGCCAAACGGTTGGCGAGCGGAACATCAGCATGACCCGATTGTCGCCCAACGGACAACTCGTCGCCGTCGGCAACTGGGGCGGCCAAGTCAAGCTGCTCGAGATCCCGAGCCTGTCCGAGAAAATCACCTACCGCGGCCATACCAACAGGATTGGTGGCATTTCGTGGTTCCCGGGTGCCACCCTGCCCCAGCACAACGTCTCGCCAGACTCGGTCAACCTGGCATCCGGCGGCGCTGAGGGGCTGGTCCAGCTCTGGTCCCTGAATCAAGATACCCCCCTCTCCACCCTCCAGGGGCACTCGCAAAGGGTCTGCCGTGTGGACTTCCACCCGTCCGGGCGATATTTGGCTTCTGCATCAGAGGACACTTCGTGGCGCCTGTGGGACGTTGAGACGACAACCGAGGTCCTCCTGCAGGAGGGCCATTCCCGAGGAGTTTACGCCGTCAGCTTCAACAACGACGGGTCTTTGCTCGCGAGCGCGGGCCTCGACAGCATCGGCAGGATATGGGACCTGAGATCGGGCAGGACCGTCATGATCCTGGACGGGCACCTAGACGGGCACATCAAGCCCATCCACGCCCTCGACTGGAGCTCCGACGGCCACCGGGTCTTGTCGGGGTCCGCCGACGGATGGGTCAAGTGCTGGGACGTCCGAAAAGTACAGCGGACCGGAGGCATCGGCGCGCACAACAGCATCGTGTCGGACATGAGGTGGTTCAAGGGCCTCGACGAGCCCATTGACGGCACGACGACGGGCGTCGACGAGAAGGGGGGGCGGATCCCCAAAAAGTCGGACACCTTCTTCGTGTCGAGCGGCTTCGACCGCAACGTCAAGGTCTTTTCGGCAGACGACTGGACGTTGATCCAGACTCTGAGCGGTCACACAGCGCCCGTAGCCAGCGTCGACTATAGCCGGGATGGAACATGGATCGTCAGCGGGGGCCACGACCGGACGGTGAAGCTGTGGGGGCGGCGCGACGGCGAGGCAATCTGAACCAGATTCTGAACCTGCGGCAGAATCGCAGCTATGCATGTAGTACTCGTATTGGTACTTCGTACGGATGCTACGGGTAGAAATGTACTTCGTACATGTGACATGTCAAGGTCAATCAAAGATACCCCATTCTCTGATGGCGTCAGGGTCAGGTGACCGTGCGATTAGATAACGGCGGAAAACGCATTGTGGTTGCGACCGTCGCTCGCTCGCATCTCTCACCACCTCCACCGTCCACCAAAGCTACCGGTTTGCATCGCTCACCCCCTCTCTCTCTGCTCGGCGCGCGCTCCGGGGCAGGAATTTCTCCATGCGTTCCCGTCGTCTTTGCTTGCTCTCAGCGATTGTCAGCCCGACATAGTCTCTGCCGGAGATGGCGAGCATTGATCGCTACCGGCCGCCTCGCGAAGGCTATCAGCCGCCAACCCTCCCGGCCGGTTCCCGCAACCCACAGGCGTCGCGATCGCCTCCTCGTCGCCGCGAAGTGCCTCCCGCGGCACCCACGCCCCCCCAGCACAGCACGCGAACGTCTCCTCCGCGGCCGAATGGCCCCTCTACCCAACAGTCCCCTGCGCAGTCCGGGAGGCAGACGCCCATGGCACCGTTGAATCAATGGTACTTCACCTCGGACGAGGTGCACAGCACCCCGAGCATCGTCGAGGGTATTCCCCCGTCCGAGGAGAGGCTGCGAAGAGCAAAGGGCGTCAACTTTGTCTACCAGGCCGGTGTCATGCTGGACCTGCCGCAGATTACACTGTGGGTGGCCGGCGTCTTCTTCCACAGATTTTACATGCGCTTCAGCATGGTGCAGGAAAAGGGCGGCATTCATCATTACGTGAGTGACCCGTCCGTTACTGTCGCTTCGATGCGCTTTGCGACTCGTCCCCAGGGAATGCTAATTGTATGTTGCAACTTGGCAGAATATCGCCGCCACCGCCCTGTTCCTCGCCAACAAGGTCGAGGAGAATTGCAGAAAAACAAAGGACATCATTATTGCCGTCGCAAAGGTGGCCCAGAAGAACGCAAAACTTGTCATCGACGAGCAGAGCAAAGAGTATTGGCGATGGCGAGACAGCATTCTCACCTACGAAGAAATCATGCTAGAACAACTGACCTTTGACCTCATGGTCGACAACCCGTACCGTCACCTGTATGAGCTCCTTAGACAGCTGGACATTGTTCACAACAAGCACTTGAGGCAGGCAGCTTGGGCCTTTTGTAACGACGCCTGTCTGACGGCGCTGCCGCTCCTCGTCGAGGCGAGGGACGTGGCCATCAGCGCCATTTTCTTCGCCAGCGTCCACACGAGCCAACAAATCGATGACTTTGGCGGTGATCCGTGGTGGAAGTACTTGAACGGGGACGAGGAGCGCTGCGCCAGGGCAATCGAGGTCATGCGGCAATTCTACACGGAGAATCCGCTTAGGAAGCAGAACCCGTCGCTGCCGTCGCCTGCATTTGACCTGGAGAATACGAGGCGGCGGGCGGACACCCTGCTGAGCCAGGCCGACACGCTATCATCCACCGGCGGAACCCCCATGGACGTCGATCGGACCAGCCGCAGCCCAGTAGCGAGAACAAACGGCGGCACCGACAGAGGGGCCGAGAGGGATCGGAACCACGAAGCAGCCTCTCAGCCCGGGGCAGACGGGGGCGACAGTGGATTAAGGTCTCCACCCAAGAGGAAAGACGTCGATGCCGACTCTAGCGCCGTCCAGGAGAGAGCTGGAAAGCGAGCGAGACTTTCGGAAGACGAGGGCGAGCTAGTAGAAGATTGAGAGGGCGTCGCGTTCGGAAGACCAAGAAAGTGCGAGGCGTTTACAGGATAATTTGCTCGAGCTGTCGCATTGAGCAAACAGCGCGGAGGAGAATTGCAAATGTTTCAGCGGCGTCCAGGAGCCTGGCGGCGTTCAAGGGCAGGGCAGCGACGACGGGATGATTGTTTTTGCCGGACCGAAATACCTAGGCCTTAGGCCAAGTTGATGATTCACTTTGGGACACGTGCCTGTGCCAAGCGGCTAGTACGTAACTCGTATGTACTATGTAGTACTGGGATTGGCACGTGCACTTGTTGGTTGCATTTGGAAGCTAAGGCTGCGGACTCGCTTGTCACAGCTCCTCATTGGCCCATTATTCTGCCGCCTCCATCTGAGCACACCGCCCTGCCACGTTCTGCACAGCTATAAATTCTCGACTTGCTCGCCCATTCTTTCTCGCCTCTTCTTGTTCTCTCCTTAGCTCTCTTTGCCTTTTGGCTTAGATCAAGTGTAGTATCTGTTCTTTTCAGTTTAATCTCTGAAAGGCCTCTAAGGAGGCTAATCTTGATTATTCTTATTTTTGGAACTCGGATGGGATCCTCTGTGCCTAGCGCATGGTGCCGTCCACTGTGTCCCTGGTATTACACTGTCTCCAGGTGACGCGAACTACGCGGGCTCATTTTCATTGCTCTCGCCGGCTTGTCCGGCGAGGTGAAGAAGAACGAACCCCCAGCGCTCGCAAGGCCAAACGCACGTTGCTGGACTATCCTCGTGTCGCCAAGAGGCCTTGTTTGTGAGTGCTTAATAAAATGTGTTGCATTCTCTGCGCCAGCCGAGGACCAGTTGTCGTAGCCAGTTGTCCTAGCGAAGCTTGCTCCTGTTGAGCGAGCGTGGGCCCAGACGTAGAGGGAGGCACGCGAGTGAGGGAGCTCGAGAATCGCGCGACCAGCTTCTTCCCTGGCCGTCACGCGCGGCCAAACAGGCGGAATTGTCTCCACGGCCAAAGCAACGTACGAAGTATCGTGATTGCGGAGAAGACTCGGCTGGGAGAACCGAGGTCAGCCTCTTCCAGCGCGCCGAGGCGGAAAATCGAGAGTCGGCCGTGGGTTTTCACTCTGAACATGCTGCTCCTCTGATGAATCTGCGTACGTACAGTGCGGCACTGTGATGCACCAAGTCATCGTAGGTACTTCGTACTCCGTACCTCCTCACTCTCTTCGCCTGATTTTTTCCCAAACCGGGCAAGGCTGCGGGCTGAAGCTCCTCCACCCGACCGCCGCCATCAGCAGCACCACCTCGCACGAAGCCGCTTCGAACATCCGCCCGGCGACACTCCCAGCTGGCCCTTGACAGCTTCCGCCCCCTCCATCCTCTGACCATGGCCACCCTCGGAGGCTACCTGAACAGTGAGCAGCCTCCACCCTCCGCCATGGCCTCGGCCGCGCTCCAGCAGCTAAACCCCAACTCTCCCGTTCTAGAAAAGGTGCTGATCGTGACGGCCGACTCGAGAATCCTGGTCGGCACCCTCGCCGCGGCCGATCAGTCGACCAACCTGGTACGCGCCCCCAGTCCGTCTCTACCCTGTCCATCCCCCGAGCCCCTGCCCTGTGCGCGTGCCTGGGCGTGATGCTGACGCGCGTGCCTCGGCAGGTCCTGACCGAGGCCGTCGAGAGGGTCATTCGAGAGCAAGACGACCCGGAGCCCTCGGCCGAGGTCAAGCTGGGGCTGTACCTGGTGCGCGGAGACAGCGTGTGCTCGGTCGGGCTGGTCGACGAGGAGCTCGACCAAAGCATTGACTGGACCGAAGTCAGAGGCTCGACAATCGGAACCACCAAGCACATTTAGCACCCCCCCCCCCCCCCCTGTTGCGGTACTCTCTGTCTTCCGCCAGCTAAACTGCGTGCCGGTTGCATCACATGGGGGTCGTCTAACTCTAGCGAGTTGAAATTATTTGGGTGACGGAGTTTGAGGAAATACAAAATTTGGCCAAGGCCCCCGTTGCTGACCGCCAAGGTATGGACTTTACATGGCCTATTCCCTCTCGTCTTTCTTCCTCGTCCTCATTGGCGATGCTTGGAGCTTGATGGCGCGTCCACGGTTGCTGACACTCTCAAAGCCACTCGTGGCTCAGGCAAAAACACGGCTCATCCAGACGTCCTTGAACACGTCCTCACCTGGCGATGCATTGATGCGGTTGATCCTGTTGCCTTTGAGGACACTCAGCCATCCCATGGTGTCTCCCGGGACCTCGTCCACTGTGACCACCTTGACGTCCTCACGGGGATCCGACGAAACGGCTGCTGCGGCCTCGGCGGGCTTGGCCCTCGATCGCTTGTCGACGACGTGCATCCCGCGCGTCCACTGGCCCGAGGTTTCGATGCGGATATCCTCTGGCTTGGCGGGAAACTTCCAGAGGGGGTCGTCACGCGTCAACATGTACCAGACCGTCAGCGGGTCGTGCAGGGACAGGCCTGGCTCGTTGCCGTCGCCCACCATGGACTCAATCTTGGAAAAGGCCCCCTTGATAAAGTGCGACGTCCATGTGGCAAGCGGGCTCCCTGCGTCAATGTGCGGCTGTATGCGCTCGGCAAAGTAGCTTTTTGTGATCAAATGCGGGGTGGTGATGTCGAGGGGAGCAAGGATCAGCCTGAGTTGGCGCCACAGCTTGGGCGGGTACGGCGGAAGCGTCGACAGCTTTGCGGGAATGGGAGGCATCGTGGATGACGGCGTCATGGATGTGAGGGCATAGAGGCGAGCCGCAGCCACGGCATCTGCATAACAGTTGAATTCGGCGACGGGTGTCACGTTGCCCTCTACGTTAAGGGCACCGCCCATGACCACCAGTTCCTTGACTCGGAGAAAGGTGTCGGGATCCTCGGCGGCGGCGAGGGCGACATTGGTCAGAGGTCCCACGGCGAGAATGGAGACGGTGTCGACGGGGTTTTCGCGGAGAAGGCGCAGCATCTCGAGATGGGCCGGCTGCCTGGATGGCGTAAAGTAGGGCGACACGATGCTGTCATGGGTCGAGGCGTCGGCGTGGTTGTGGAAAAGGGACTTCCAGGTGTCGGCGGGACAGAGATGAGGATACGTCTCGTGGACGTTGTGCAACCCATCCTCTCCATCTGGCATGGTCAAGATCAGCCACCGGCAGCGCGGGAGCCTGCATGCTCGAGCGGCAACGTACGGAAGTAGTCGGCCATGAGGACCTCGTCGTCGAGAGAGTGCTCGGGGCCGACGGCAACAATGGGCTTGGACGCCTTCATGGCACCGTAGCCCTCGGGGCGGCCCGTGTGTTTTCTCCAGGCGAGCTCCTTTTCCAGGACATGGAAGAGGGCGACGACGTTGCGCAGACAGCTGTGGGCGGGCGGGCGTATGAGCCCAAGGATACACGAGGGCGTTGCTGCATGGGGCTTCACCTCTGCAGGGGGACGTTGCCATATGTCACGGACAGCATGGCAACGTCGAGCTCGTCGGAGGAGGCGCTGAGGGCGAGGAGCATGGCCATGATGTCGTCGACACCTCGGGGGTCTGGTTAGGCGGCCGTCTGCATGTCCCGCCGCGACGACGTACCTGGATCGGTGTCGATGATGATTTTGTGAGGAGCCATGCTGGACCCAATGTCTTGTAGCGGCGCTGCTCGGGGCGAAGCTGGCTCTGGAAGAGTACTCCTCTGGAAACGTGCGCGGGCAATGATGCTGACGGCGGCGGTTGAGCGTGAGGGGCCACGCAGTGGGCCGAACCTCGGCGCAAGGCCTGGACCTTGCTTGGGACACAAATACAAGTAATGAAGCACGGCCGCCACGGATCAATTCTGCTGGTCCAACTACCTACCTAGGTATCCGGCCCCGACGGCCGAGCCCGGGCGGCCGGTTCCGCGGGACCTGGCATGGGGCATAAATGTCAAGATGCACTGTCCCGGATGATGCATGGATTATTGATGTGGTTGCCCGGAAGTTGCTTCTTCCTTCTTCGCCTAGGTACGAATACGAGGTACAGGAACGGGCAGAAGCTCCCGGGTAGGGAGGAACAAGAAGTATCACGTGACGTCACCTAACTCTGCCTGCGCACTGTATATTCGTACGAATACCTAGTAACTACATTATAACGGGCATAGGCCCGAATCATCTTCCTGCTCTCCACGGCCTCAACCGGCTAACAGTTAATTGCAGTCTGTCAATATCGGGCAGTCATTTCCGGCGACGGCAGCCAGGAGCAGGCCATTCCTACCACTCATCACTGCTGAGCTACCTGAAGGGGAGAAGAACTCGCCTTTTAGTCATCGCCGAAGTGCCCTGTACTGTATCCATACTTACAGTCACTGTATGTAAGTAGGTCCTCCTCCCCACGCGCGTCTCGACTTTCCGACCAAGTGTCTGAAATTATTTTCCCTTGCCTCTCCCCAACCTATTCACCGCGCCATCACCTGCTCCCTTCGCCTTGCCGTCTTTTCCCTCTGTCTGTTGGCCTTGTCCCTCCCTGCACCTCCACCCCCCCACCCCCTGAGCCGCCGCGCGGTTGACGAATCGTGTCCCGCAGACAGTCCCGGTTGAAGACAGCCTGGCCACTCGATTGACGGACACACCAGGCCGAGCCCTGGACCTCGACGCGCCTTCGCTCAACGCACCTCCGGTCCCGAAAGCCATCCTCCCCCGGATCGCTCTCGTCGACATCTTCCCTTTGTCAGCGGCCTTTTGCAACTGCTGCACCCGACCAAAGGCTCATCGTCTCGACCCCTCGGGATCCCCATCATCCAACACAGGCGCCACGCACGACGGCCGCTTCGGCAAAGACGCAAGACTTCAAGCTTCCCATCCCACCATGGTTGAAGCCAACATGGGCTACCTCTACACTGTTGGTGGCTACGCCACCTTGATTGGTGTTGGATATGCACTCTACCACGTCTCGACGCAAAAGGCCAATAGACGAGCCGCCCCTTCTGTGCCCAGGGGTGCCAAGCCCTCGCACCAAGAGCCACGCAAGGAGGACAGGAAGAAGAAGCAGCGCATGGAGAGCTTCGCCTCCGAGGTGCAAGGGTCTGCCAAGGCAAAGACCCGTGGCAAGCCCGCTGAAGAGCCCGGCACACCACCCATTCCTGTGACAAACCAAAAGCCGGATGACGGCGCCGACAACCGCGAGTTTGCCCGCCAGCTGGCCAAGGCGCAGGAGGGCACCAAGCTTGCCGCAAAGGTCGAAGGTGCGAAGCAGCGAGAGAAGTCTGTCAAGCAGTCTCGCGCCAACCAGATGTCGAACCGCGCCGCCGAGGACAAGCCGTCTGCCCCATCCGTGCCGTCTCCGTCTGCCCCGTCTGCCGCGTCTGCCCCGTCTCCGTCTGCCGCGTCTGCCCCGTCTGCCGCGTCTGCCGCGTCTGCCGCGTCTGCCGCGTCTGCCACGTCTGCCCCGTCTGCCCCGTCTGCCCCGTCTGCCCCGTCTGCCCCGTCTGCCCCGTCTGCCCCGTCTGCCCCGTCTGCCTCGTCTGCCCCTTCCTCCACCACGGGCGCCGATGCCGACGACGACCAGTCACCCCCTTCGTCGCCTCAGGCCACTCCCGCGGACGTGAGCGGCGTTAGCGACATGCTGGAGCCCACGCCGGCCGGCCCCTCTGTCCTGCGCATCACCGAGGCCGAACCCCAGAAGCAGAAGCCAAAGTCGGCCAAGGCCCCCGAGAAGACGGAGACGAAGAAGCAGCGCCAGAACCGCAAAAAGGCCGAGGCTGCCAAGGCGGCTCGCGAGGAGTCGGAAAAGGAGCGCAAGGCCCTGGAGGAGAAGCAGCGACGCGCTGCCCGCATCGCCGAGGGTCGTGCCGCCAAGGACGGCTCCCAGTTCGAGGCTGCCAAGGCAGTCAGCTCTGCTTGGACCCAGGGCGCACCCAATGGCGCCAGCGCCAACAAGGCGCCTGACGCTGGTGTCCCTCACCAGCCCCTGGACACGTTGGAGGCGCCAGAGAAGTCGGACACGCTAGAGAAGTCGGACACACTGGAGAAGCCGGCGACGACCGCCACAAAGCAGCCCCTGGCGGCAAGGCAGCCGTCGGCGGCCAAGTCTGAGAGCTCCTGGATCTCGACTCTTCCCTCGGAGGAGGTACAGATGGAGATGCTCAAGGACGAGGCCGATGACTGGAACACGGTCAAAACCAAGTCGTCCAAGAAGGCGGCCAAGAAGCCCCCCTCGGTGTCGTCGGGCGACGAAAAGGTGCAGGCGCAACCCGAGGCTCAGCCCAAGCCGCCCGCTGCCAGCAGCAACAAGACGCCACCCAAGGCGCCGGCTCCCCAACACTTTGGCGGGTCGTTCTCGGCCTTGACCAGCGACGACGGTCCCGAGGTGGAGGAAGAGTGGGATGTATGAGGAAGAGAAAAGTTTACAAGATTGACTGCACAGGATGGATTGCAAGGCACCGCACGGGGCATGGGCGCAGCGTCGAAACGTTAGCTGCCGCTGTACATTAGCTGCCAGGTGGCACACTGCCATTTTTTTCTCCTTTCACCTATGTTGAATTGTTCATGTAAGGCTCTGTTCTGTTCTCGGGTGGTGGATCGAAAGGCGACGGGAGCCAACCGACAGAAGAAACCTTGAGCGATTAGTAGCTTACCCGTTGGGCCGTTGGGCCGTTGGGAACTTCGTTTTTTCGTGACGAAGACACCAAGTTCTTAACGGGTAGTAAGCGATTACTAGTAAGTAGGCTCTAGGGGAAAAAGTACGGGCTGGGTTAGGTGAAAGTTGTCGCTGCTGGCGGACTTGGAGCTGGTGGCGATGATGTGTTCAAGGGGGGACGGCATTCAGAGGGGACCTTTTGCGTGCAAGTACTCGTACCTACTATACCGATGGTTTATTTTCTTCTTGGTGGGCAGAGAGGGCTTCAATTTGAGAACTCGGTCGCACTCGGTACTCGATACTCGGTCCTCGGTACTTTGTAAGATTCTCGGCAAAGAGTGTCGAGAACATGGCAAAGGGGGAGCTCGGTTGGGGATAAAACGTGGCGGGCGTGGCAGCAAGGATGGGGCAGCTGCTGGGCGGTGACAGTGACGCCACACCAGTGTGCCAATGGGAAAGCCAGGGTCGTCGCAAAGGGGGTCGGCTTAGCAGACAAAACAACTTCGTAAGAATACTGCGGTAGGTATGTGCCTATCATGGCTTGAGCCGTGGGCTCTTGTCACGTTTGCGTTTGAAGCAAAAGGGTTCCGAGACGGCGGACAGGCCGTGTAGTTGTAGCAAGTACTACCTAATGTAACTACGAAGTACGAATACTCCGTACGGATACTGATAAATGCAACCGTACCACCACCCGTCGGCAGAGGACGGGAGGAGGTACTAGGCCTAGTAGTACCGGTACTGGTTGTAGTTCCAGTCAGGCAGTGACGGGTGGCATGCACCAGGCGCCGCTCCAATTTCCAGGGCGTAAAGGGAGAGATGGGTGATTTGTGCGTTGTAGGTACTAGTGCTACCTTGTGTACGAATAAAGTTGTCTAGGTCGGACACGGCGGCCTTGTTCTCTTCTGCAGCAAGCTTGCAACGCACCGGGACAATCTTGTTGGTCACCGGCAGCAGACCTGATGACGATGACGGCCCTACGTACTCCGATGGTGGTCGTCATGATGCGGCAGCCAAGGTCCCCAGAGTCGCGGTGGTGCTCGGTCGGACAAGCAGGTTTTGAGTCAAGCAGGACGTGAAATGACGGGCCCCCCTTCCCAGACCCTCTCTCTTCCCGGACCGATGGCTAGATTCACAGCTCTCGAGGGGCTGGACAGGCGCGCTCGGCGGCAGCATGGCATGCAGTGGGTGGCCCAGGCATGCCGGTGACACGGGGAGACCAGATAGGCGACGGGAAAGTAGGGAAATCACGGTATGTGTACTACACGGCGAGCTCAGCGAGACACGCTGACGTACGCGCAAGGAAGCGAGAAATGCCCTTGAAAGCGTAGCTAATTAGTTACTCCATAATGAATCTCGAGTTGACCGGTCTTTTTGTCAAGCCTATATGTACGAGTTACTTCTGGATGATGAGGAGAAGCCCTGGGGGAGATCCCTCGGACACCCCGTACCGTGTTTATAGGGTTTATAGGGCGCAAAGATGTCCGCAGGTAGGTAACTAGGTAGGTGCCCACTCCTACTGGTAGTAGAGTGTACCCCCCCCCCCCCGCCAGCTGTCTCGACTCGCTCCGGATGGTCCCCTATTCTCGTCTCTCTCCCCGTCTCCTTGCTCATCGGCAACGACGCACGCGCTTCAAAGAGTCCTCCCGGCACTCACTCACCCTGTCGTCGCTGCCCCATTCGTGCCGCATCTCAGACATTCCTTGGGCGTGGAACAGACGCCCCCCCCCTCCTGACTCCCCCCCTCCTGACTGACCCGCGTCGTGCCTCTTTGTCCCGAGCCAACAAACGAACCAACGAGACTCCCTTGGACACTGACACTGACACTCACACACGACGTTGATCTGCAATTTCCATTCCGACCCGCGCGTCGGCCAAAGCTCCCCCTTCATCTGGCTGCCTACCAAGTCAGCCGGCCCTCTCTGCCATCCGCGGCTGCCTCGTCGTCCGCCACCTCCGAAGGGCCGATTCCCGCCCGCCCGTCTCCGTCCGTCTCGTCTGCGCGCCGAATTGTCGTGGCACCGCTGCCCGTGTGCCGCTGCCCGTATACCGCTGCCCGTGTGCCGCTTCCCGTGTGCCGCTGCCCGTGTCCCAGCACACGCCATTCAGTCCCATGTCCCCGCGGCCCGTCGGCGGCAGTCTATTCAGCAGACGCCATGTCCTTCCCCGTCGCCGTCCAGTCGGCCGTCTTCTACCTTGTCGCCTGCACGCCATGCGCAAAGGTCCGCCACCGGCAAAAGGCAAAGGGCCAGGCCAAGAAGGAGAGGCAGGAAAAGGCAAAGCTCGAGACGGAGCAGCCCGGCCTCTACCGCCACCCGTCGCCCTTCAACACCAACCCCTACTGGCAGGACGAGATTAGCATGGGTCCCAGCCTGCCCAAAAAGGCCGCCAGCAAGAACTCGAGCCAGCGCGGCCTCGCCAGCGCCGGCAGGGAGAGCAGCGGCACCCCGAGCATGTCGGAGCACACGGCCGTGGGCGACAGCCACACATACTTTGGCGACAGCCTGTCGGCCACGCCCGAGGACGACGCCGTCTCCGACGACTGGAACAAGCGCCGCGGCTACCAGCGCGAGGACGAGGAGCTGTGGGGTCAGTTTGGCGGCTCCGGCGCCCGGCTCATGGACGCCTTCTCCAAGGCCCGCGACTCGGCCGGCCGGCTCATCGACGCCACCCTCGGCCTCGACAAGGAGGTGACGGACCAAGAGCGTCGCGACTTTTACTTCTCCCCCCGGAACCCCCCCGTCAACGACTACCACCCCCCCGTCGTCAGCAGCAAGCCCCCCAACCGCGATGCGCGCAAGTGGATGCTGCAGCCGCCGCCGCCGGCAAAGGTCATGGAGGGCAAAGTCCCCGTCTCGCGCGCCGTCAGCAGCGCGAGCAAGTCCAGCGGGATGACCATGGGCTCCGACGAGACCCAGTCGACCCGCGCGCTGCAGGAAAAGCTGGCCCAGGCGCGGTCGAGAAAGGAGAGCGACCCGACCGAGACGGAGCTGATTGAGTCCCTCTTCCGCACCCGATGCCGGCGCTCCATGAGCTACACGCGCAGCAGGAGCCTGTCGATCAACGACTCGGACGACTCGCAGGATAATCCCTTTGAGAGGCGCATCAAGGGCCGGCGGCGTCCGCACCCGCCCCCCCACGGCCTCGACTCGGACGACGACGAGGGCGCCGGCCCGCCGCCCGCCGCCAGCCGTTCCACGAGCGGGTCGACGCGAGCCGCGCGCCGGCCGAAGCTCGAGACGATTCCCAGCATGGACGCGGGTGACGGCGGCCGCATCATGTCGAGAAAGTCGATGAAGCGGCAAAAGTCGCGCAGGAACAGGACCTGGGCCAACTCGCCCGTCGGCGACGACACGGAATAGCCAGCCACCGAGAGCCCGACCACCTTGACACTTATGTTTACAGCGTCGCGTCTGATTTCTTCTCTTCACCGTCCCTCATCTTCTGGGTCTCGTCCTATTTCTATTTTTATTTTTGGCTTGAAAATGGGAGCATGCGGGGTGTTTTTGGGTTTTCTTTCACCATCGGATTGATTCATGGGCGCGGCGCCAGAAAGCGTTTTCCTCTTTTCTCTTCATCGTCTCTTTGGTTACACAGGAGGAGTCGGGCAAAGTAAACCTCCCACTGCGCCGTCACCTCGAGGATTCTGTCTTTCCTTGACCTCTTCTTCCCTCCTATTGCGGCAGGCCACAGGCAGCCGCGTCAGCCCTTGCGCCCGGAGAGAAGCCTCCCCGACCCTCCGTCGTGTGCCTCGCATCATCATGGCCTGAGCCTGCGACTGCGCGTCGTGTCTGACCAACCCGTGTGCAGGAGGACGCTGAGTATTGATAGCCTCCAAAATCAAACACGTATCCCGTACAAGGCCCCATGCTGCCCGATAACGCCGTGCGGGCATTGTTGTGCCCGCGAGCCTGTAGTTTGCCCCATTTTCAAAGGTGGACGCCGCCGTCGCCGCCGTCGTTACCGCCGCCATCATCGTCGTGCCCCAGGTTGCGTAGTTGCTCCTCGACTGCCCGTCTCAGCTGCTCGTCCGACAGGCTGCCGCCGCCCGTCCCGGCCTCGGCGTCGAGGCGCACCTGGCCCTCGCGCATCGACCCCGTCTGAAAAGTGCCGTCGGACCAGGCCGCGTGGCGAGCGTCAGGAGCGCCGTTGCTCGCCCCATTAGCCGGTGCCTTTGTGCCCCCAGCTCCGTCGCCGCCGTCGTCGTCGTCGTCGTCGCGGCCGCGGAACTCAGCCCAGCTCAGGCCGCGCCGCTCGACCTCTGCGCGGACGAGGGCGACGCGCCGGGCCATGCGGTCGATGACGACGTCGTTCTCCGCGATGGCGTCGACGCAGTCCGGGTCCGGCGGGCCGGCGCCCGCGGAGCCCTCGGCAAAGGGCCGGAGCTGGTCGTTGGAGTACTGCAGGTGGGCGACCGAGTTGCGCATCTCGAGAACCTTGAGGTGCAGCGTGGCCGCGTCGAGGTCCTCGAGGGCGGCGGCGAAGCGCGCGGGCGCGATGGGGTGCGTGTCGGCTGAGGACATGGCGGGAAGGGACGTGTGAGGTGGCGAGGCTGCGTTTGGGCCTTGGATTGAGGGCATTGGTAGATCACATGATGGAGAATGACGGTCAGATCACAGAATGAGGGATGCCAGGTCACGTGTACGCAGATGCTGACTGTACCGATCCCGTAGCCTCGCGGACGACGGCCAGAAAACTCCTTCACGCCCAGCCTCGACGCCGGACCGACCGCATCCATCCATTCCTTGCCGGGCCACTACTCCCGCCAGCCCCCCCCGGCACGGACGGCCCCCGCCAGCATGGGCAGCTTCTTCTTCTGCCCCAATGCCTCGCGCGCCCTGCTGAGGCCCGGCCTCTTGCCCAGGGGGCTGCCAGCCCAGTCTCTGCTCTCGACGCCGACGCGATGGCTCTCGTCGGCGCGCGCGTGCCAGGCCCGGACGCCCCACCCGCCTCGCCGCGGCAGATGGCACGCTGCGTGGGCGCCGGGCGCGGTGACGTGTGTACCCGCCGGCCACGGTTGGGGACTCGGCACCCGTCGAACCATCTTCTCGTCGTCGCCCAACATCGTGCGCGCGTACGAGCACCTGCCGCGGAGCTACCGCGATCAAAATGGCCTTTCCTATGGCGGCAAGGCGCTGGGGGTGTTGCAGACCAAGGAGATGTTCGGGCCGGGCGTGAGTGCCCAGGAGGCGAATGACCTGCTACGGATCCTGCACGGACGAAGGGTCGCCGGGACGCTCGAGGACCCGGCCTTTGCCATCCACACGGCGCAGTTTACTCCCGAGCAAATAGCCGCGGGCCTCGCATACCTACGCAAGACGGTGCCGGTCGATGAGGTTGTCAATGCCGGGCTGAGGGCCGAGGACGAGTTGGAGCAGCTGGAGGAGGAGCAGCGGCTCAAGCAGCAGCTAGAGGAGAACAAAAAGAGCGCAGGCGAGGCCGAAAAGACCGAGCAAGACACGTCGGCAGACTACAAGCCGGACCCGGTTTACGGCCACAGCATGCTCGACGAGATCCGGGCGCGCAACATTGCCAAGCAAAAGGCCAAGGAAAAGGCCCTCGAGGAAGAACGGAAGCGCGGCGAGACAGAATCAGAGGTCGCCGGGCCTCTCGCTCAGGCGCAGGAGCAGGCGCGCCTGCCTACCAACCCCATGATTGCCGAGTACCATAAAAAGGCACAGTCGGACCTCGAGGCGCCGCCCGAGATGAAGGCCTGGGAACGCATCCTGCCGTCGGCAACGGTGCTGGTGCTGGTGCTGTGCTTCCTGGCGGCCGTTTGCAGCGTGTACGAGGAGCCGATGCCGCGCTTTAGGCTGCTGCGAGAAATTTCCGCGTCGCAGGCCACGGTGGGAACCCTCGTGGCCGTCAACGCGCTCGTGTGGCTGGGGTGGAGGGTGCCGCCGCTGTGGTCGCTCTTCAACCGGTACATGATACTCGTGGTGGCGACGGTCAAGCCCGTGACGCTCTTCACGGCGCCCTTTTCGCACAAGGCGTTTTCACACATGCTCATCAACATGGTGCCGCTGTGGCTGGTGGGCACGCGGGTGCACGAGGAGATGGGGCGGGCCGAGTTCCTGACGCTGTACGTGGGCTGCGGCGCCGTGGGCTTCCTGGGCAGCCTGGTGTCGTACACTCTACGGGGTTGGCTGACGGTGACGTCGCTGGGGGCGTCGGGGGCGACTCTGGGGCTCTGCTCGGCCTACTTTTGGGAGCACCGCAACGACGGGTTCCGCATGTTTGGCCTGCCGACCGACGGCGTGCACGGCATCGTCTTCCTGGCCATGTTGGTGGCGACGCAGCTGGCGAGCCTGGGGACGACGGCGCGGTTCCGGATCGACCTGGCCTCGCACATGGCGGGCATTGCGGCGGGTGTCGTGGGCATGGAGTTGATGTCGAGGAGCGGTGGCGGTGGGAGGACAGAAAGGTGAAGATGTAAAGAGGTGAAGAGCCGAAGTCGCAGGTTGGGCGAGTTGAGCAAGTACGATTACCGTACGAAGTAGTAATTTAACAAATTGAGCCGCAATTTTCGTCTGGGGAAGTGGGGCCCCCGCATGTTTAAGCACCACTAAGCTCGTATTCGTATACGAATACGCAAGGTACTAAGCTCACCCGCCCCTGCCACATAATAATTTCGAAATCGCGAGGCGGTGGGTGCAACCCGGTAGGTACCTCTCGTATATAAATTAGGTGGCGCTAAAACCTGTGGGGGCCCCACTTCCCTAGACGAAAATTCCGGCTCAATTTGTTGAATTACTACGTACCTACTTCGTACATATATAGGTATATACACATAAGATACTGGGCTGGTTGACGAATCAGGAATGGCGTGGGATGCATGCAGATTCACTCACCCTTGGCGTGGAGCCCCCGCGGTGGGCGGTTTCCGGGGAAACGATGGAGTGAACTAAACTATATTCGTACAGTACGAATACTACATACATACGAAGTACAAAGTCTGTATTCGTATGTATGTATGTATGTACTTCGTAGTTACTTTATACCTAATTTGGCATGGGCGAGTCAATGTGTTGGAACAAGTTTGGAACTGATGGCGCTCATGTAGGAAAGAGAAGATGTTTTCAAGTAGAAGAGCCTTGTGCTGCTATACCCAGGACAGAATGCGAGGAATTGCAGGTACGAAGTATAACCTACTCATCAGTAACTCGGGGACGGACGCATACTTTTTACTTGGCCCTTGGGCGAAAAAGTGTAAAGGACGCGCATGGACGCACACAACACGACAAGAATAACAAGCAAGAAGAGAGACGGCTCTGTTCAGAGAAGAAAACACATGCGGAAGTGGAAGCAGTGGCACTCCGGACCATTCAAGGACCAAAAAAGGCACAGATCCCCCGTCGCTGTGCAATCCGCCGCCGCCTTCAGTTTATTAATGCGAAAAAGGGGTGCAAAGAGTACAAAATAAAGCAGGTAGGTACCTAAGTACTACGAAGTACATTGTATCACCCCCGCGGGCTCCCCCATCTAATTAGGTTGTAGTAGGCCACCTCCCGCCTCTCGCCCGTGCCCGCCTCGCCTGCCAACCTTGACCTCTTTCTTTCCCTCTCTTCCCACCTCCCCCTCCTTCTCCATCCCATCGCCATCTTGCCTCCCTCATCTTCATTCCTCAACCACCATTTTGGCTCTTGCTCGCCCCCAAGCGACGCCCCGCATTTCGTTTTCGCTCCTCGCAGTTACACTCTGACTGACGCCAAGTCGACGCGCCGCCGCCGCACACAACGTCTCTCTCGCTCGCCGCTTCTCCTTCGAGGCGGAGCAGAAAAACAAGGAGCCCGCTCTCTCCGACCCGCAAGCCCCCTCTCAATTCATTCCCTCGGGCCGACCCAACCTTTGGCTGGGAAAACCACGGCGAAATCACGGCGAACCACGGAGATAAGCGAACGAAGCCCTTGACTCGCGATGCACTAGAAGACATTTGTTGGCCTGCTGCTTCGTTTCTTTATCCCCTCTACAGCCGCTTCCGCTCCTGTCGGTGGCGCCTCCTGTCCGGATTCAATGGAAAGCAGCTCGAGTCCGCTGTCCTCGCGCCCGGCCTCTTCGACCCCGTCGTCGCCTCTATCCAGACTCTCAAACACGCCATCCCTACCCAGCTCCAACGTCGTCAAGCCCGATGCTGCCGCTCGCTATCCCTCGCCCATGTCCTCGTCCACCGTCTCGGGCACCCAGTCGCCCATCAAGCTAGGCGACCCAATCGCCGACGACAGCCCCCGGCCGACAAAGAAGCGGAGGCTGGCGGCCCCCAGAGTCCGCAGCACCGCCTACCTGGACCTGGCCAAGCCCAACGAAGAGGCCACACACGAAGACAACTTTCACTTGCAGCGATTGCTATCCGCCCTGAGGGGGAAAAGGAAGATCGTCGTCATTGCAGGCGCCGGAATCTCCGTCTCGGCCGGCATACCCGACTTTCGCTCATCCACCGGGCTCTTCGCCACGGCCAAAAGTCAGCACAAATTAAAGGCCTCAGGCAAACACCTCTTTGACGCCTCCGTCTACAAGCATGATTCCTCGACGCAGTCCTTTCACGCCATGGTCAGGGACATGGCCCACCTCACCAAGGGTGCCGTCCCAACCCCCTTTCACCACCTCCTCGCCTCGCTCGCCAAGGAGGGACGCTTGCTGCGGCTGTATTCGCAAAACATCGACTGCGTCGACACCTCCATGGAGCCTCTCGCCACCGCCGTGCCCCTCGAGCCCAAGGGTCCCTGGCCCCCCACCATTCAGCTCCACGGCGGCCTGCAGAAGATGGTGTGCACAAAGTGCGGTGACCTGAAGCCCTTCAACGGCGATCTCTTCAGCGGACCCGAAGCCCCCCTGTGCGAAATGTGCGAGGAGAATGACCAAGTGCGCACGACCTTTGCCGGCAAGCGCAGCCACGGAATTGGTCGGTTACGGCCCCGGTTCGTCCTCTACAACGAGTTCAACCCGGACGAGGAGGCCATTGGCAACGTGGCCAGGGCCGACCTCAAGTCTCGCCCCGACGCCGTCATTGTCGTTGGCACCACTCTCAAGGTCCCTGGCACGCGCCGGCTCGTCAAGGAGATGTGCCAAGTCGCTCGGGGACGAAAGGATGGCTTCACAGCCTGGATCAACATCGACCCGGAGCCCAAGGGGGCCGAGTTCAAGGACTGCTGGGACCTCGTCGTGCGCTCCAAATGCGACAACGTGGCCAGACTGGTTGCGCTGCCGCCCTTTGACTGCGAGATTGGCGACGACTACCTCGTGTCACAAGAGCAGTACGCCAAGAAGCTCCAAAGTCTGCGGGCCAACAGCATTGAGATTGGCATTCCATGCAGCCCAACCGAGTCATATGCCGAGATCCAGCTGGACGCCGAGCCAAAACAAGTCGAGGCAATTCAAACCATGCCGACGCCACGCCCGAGCCCTCCTGTTTCTTCCAAAAAGCTTGCGCCCAAGTCGAAGCAGACCAAGATTTCGTTTGCCAACAAGGTTGATGCCCACACCGATCAACCTGCCAACGTGTCCAAGCCTCGTCCTCGCAAGACCAACCGGCCCGCAAAGGCCAAGCTGCCGCCGCCCAAGATGACCGTCATGCACACCTTCAAGGCTGGCAAGAAGATTTCCGGCAGCGGTGCCGGTCGGAAGCGCTTGCCTGAATCGTCAGTCAAGCCAGAGGCCGACGATGCTTGCTCGCTTCCACCGCTGCGGCCCGAGCGCCGAAGCTCGGCCGCCAGCATGGTCTCCAAACGTCAGTCGAGCGATGGCAAAGCTGTCGAGGCAACGGCCGGGTCGCCACCGCCCACCCCCGGTACTCTCGACAAAGCGCATGGCCAGGATGCCGCCTTGGCCCAGCCCGTGCCAAACATATTGAGAAGCCAATTTGACGGGAGGTGCGAGGCGGAATGACGGCCTATGGCTTTGCTAAACCTGCTGGTGCAAGTGGATTGTTACTGTAAAATACGAGTATGCCGTGGGGCACAACTGTAAGCAAAGCTTTGCTGTAGCCGGGGGACCTTTAATTTTTTAATTTTGAGTATTACTATTTGCACAGGTAAGAATCTCTATTTGCACAGGAAATACATTTTTTCTGCGCCGACCCCGCCCCAACCCCGCGCACCCAGCCCGCGCCACCTAAATTAGGTGTAGCGCTATGGCAATTAAAAGGCTCGCGCAATATCTAGATTCGTATCTTAATTCGTGCCTACGAATAGCTCTCTGCTATATGCTCTGCGTGGTCTGCTGCGTGGTCTGCTGCGTGGTCTGCTGCGTGGTCTGCTGCGTGGTCTGCTGCGTGGTCTGCTGCGTGGTCTGCTGCGTGGTCTGCTGCGTGGTCTGCTGCGTGGTCTGCTGCGTGCTCTGCTGCGTGCTCTGCTGCGTGCTCTGCTGCGTGCTCTGCTGCGTGCTCTGCTGCGTGCTCTACTGCGTGCTCTGCTGCGTGCCTTACTGCGTGCCCTGCTGCGTGCTCTGCTGCGTGGTCTGCTGCGTGCCTTGCTGCGTGCCCTCTGCTGCGTGCCCTGCTGCGTGCCCTCTGCTGTGTGTGCGGCTGCGTGCCTTCTGCTGCGTGCGGCTCCTTAATGTATGCTTCGTGCCTTACTGCGTGCCCTCTTCTGCGTGCTCTACTACGTGCCCTCTACTATATATACGGCTCCTTAATATATACGTCGTGCCTTACTACGTGCCTTCTACTACGTGCTCTATTGCGTGCCCTCTACTATATATACGGCTCTTTAATATATACGTCGTGCCTTACTGCGTGCCCTCTACTACGTGCTTTACTACGTGCCCTTTACTACGTGCCCTCTATTGCGTACTCTACTACGTGCCCTCTACTATATATACGGCTCCTTAATGTATGCGTCGTGCCTTGCCGTATGCCTTCTACTACGTGCTCTACTACGTGCCCTCTACTACGTGCTCTACTACGTGCTCTACTACGTGCTCTACTACGTGCTCTACTACGTGCCTTACTACGTGCCCTACTGCGTGCTCTACTACGTAGTCTACTGCGTGCCTTACTGCGTGCCCTCTACTATATGCCCTACTGCGTGCCTTCTACTATATATGCGGCTGCGTGCCTTCTACTACGTGCGGCTCTTTAATATATGCTTTATGCCTTACTACGTGCCCTCTTCTATATGCTTTACTACGTGCCTTCTGCTATATATACGGCTCCTTAATATATACGTCGTGCCTTACTATATGCCTTTTACTACGTGCTTTACTATATGCCCTCTATTATATATACGGCTCCTTAATATATGCGTTGTGCCTTACTATATGCCTTCTACTACGTGCTCTACTACGTGCCCTTTACTACGTGCCTTTTACTACGTGCTTTACTATATGCCCTCTACTATATATACGGCTCTTTAATATATACGTCGTGCCCTACCGCGTGCCCTTTACTACGTGCTTTACTATATGCCTTTTACTATATATACGGCTCTTTAATATATGCTTTATGCCCGGCTGCGTGCCCTACTACGTGCCTTCTACTATATATACGGCTCCTTAATATATGCGTCGTGCCCTACCGTATGCCCTCTACTATATGCTTTACTACGTGCCCTCTACTATATGTACGGCTCCTTAATATATGCTTTATGCCCGGCTACGTGCCCTACTACGTGCCTTCTGCTATATGTATAGCTCCTTAATATATGCGTCGTGCCCTACTACGTGCCTTCTACTGCGTGCCCTACTGCGTGCCTTACTGCGTGCCCTCTACTATATATACGGCTCCTTAATATATGCTTTGTGCCCGGCTCTACTGCGTGCCTTCTGCTGTGTGTGCGGCTCGGCGGCTTCTCGATGCGATATATGCTTTGTGCCCGGCTCCCGGCTGCGTTTTACGCGGCTCTATTAATTGCTATAGCGCTATACCTAAATTAGGTAGCGTAGGCTAAGCGCGCGGGGTTAGCGCAGAAAAAATGTATTTCCTATGTAAATAGAGATTCTTACCTATGCAAATAGTAATACTCTTAATTTTTTGCTATAGCTAGGGCACCTTTTTTTTTAAGTATTGCTAATCGCACGACACTAAATGTCTAATCGCACGATAACCCCGTTTTTTCCTAGCCTAAACCCCGCTATAGCCCGCCACACGATTTAGCCTATATAGCCTAGCGCCGCCGGGAGTCACTCGAAGTCACTAAGAATTTTTTATCGGCATCGCATACGTATACGTAGCTCTAACGTTCCTACGCCCGCGATGCGATATACGTGCGACGATTGCGACGATTGCGACGATTGCGACGATTGCGACGATTGCGACGATGCGACGATATGACGATTGCGACGATGCGACGATGCGACGATGCGACGATTACGACGATGCACGTATAAAGGCTTGACGTAGGGACTTCGAGTGACTCCCCGCGGCGCTAGGCTACATAGGCCAAATCGTGTGGCGGGCTATAGCGGGGTTTAGGCTGGGAAAAAACGGGGTTATCGTGCGATTAGACATTTAGGGCCTGATCCACAACGCCTCGACTGAGTCGAGGCGGACGCACGAAGAGACATGGCCCATATATTTTTTGCGGGCCGGGTCCTCTTGTACCGTCGCATACCCTTGTTGGCGAATTCCCTTACCGCTTTCGCGCCCCGCGTGTTTCTTGCATTCGTCATTCAGCGGCGGCAGCAGCAGCAGCGGCGGCAGCAGCAGCAGCGGCGGCAGCAGCAGCAGCGGCGGCAGCAGCAGCAGCGGCGGCAGCAGCAGCAGCGGCGGCAGCAGGCGTGTTTCTTACACTCGTTATTCAGCGGCAGCAGCAGCGGCGGCAGCAGCAGCGGCGGCAGCAGCAGCGGCGGCAGCAGCAGCGGCGGCAGCAGCGCGAAGACGTATGTAAAGTGCACGTACTGCATTCGCTGGCCGCCTCGACTGAGTCGAGGCGGCTAGCGGCAGAAAAATGCGTTTTGCTTAGCGACTTTCCCTAATGTAGGCATTTACGCGACTATATATGACCTTTGCTAGCTCGGTACATTAAGAGCAGGGGTAGATATGCAAATATAGAAGGAAGAGCTATAATTCTTTTATTTACACTAAAAACATATGCTAATCGGGGTTCTAATACCCTTCTATTATATATGTATGTCCGCCTCGACTAAGTCGAGGCGTTATAGATTAGGCCCTTAGTATCGTGCGAATAGCAATACTCTTTTTTTTAGCTATAAGCGGGATTTAAACCCTAAGCCTTAATAAAAGCGGGGCTTGTTATACGGTTTTTTTACCCTACGTATAGGCCCTTACGCGTGATTAAATATAAGGCTAAAATAAGGCTACGCGTTATTATTACGAGTTATATACTCTATGTATTTTCGGCTACTAAAATAGAAAGTTATTTAACGCTATAACGAAGGAAGGAATAATACTAAAAAGGTAAATAAGCAATAAGTATTACTATTTATACTAAGTGTTTTCTCTATTTATACTAAGTTAATATTAAGTAGACCTAATTCTTCTGCGCTTACCCTCTACGCTTACCCCGCTTAACCTAATTTATATATAATAATATAGTAATAGTAAGGCCTATAAAAAGTAAAGAGTTTAAGCGGGCGCTTAATTCGTATAAATAACATATATTAATTCGTCCTTATAACATATCTTAATTCGTAGCCTTAGGCTATATAGTAGGAACCTAACTAAAGCCCTTTCCCTTAGGGCAGGCTTATAGGCAGGCTTATAGGCAGGCTCGTCGGTAGCCTCCCTTAAGGGCTCCCTCGACGGCTGCTTTATAGGCAGCTTCGTAGGCAGCTTCGTAGGCAGGCTCGTCGGCAGCTTCGTTAGCAGCTTCGTCGGCAGCCTCCCTCGAGGGCTCCTTCGTCGGCAGTTTCGTCGGCAGCTTCGTCGGCAGCTTTATCGGCAGCCTCCTACGGCTGCTTCGTCGGCAGCTTCGTAGGCTGCTTCGTCGGCTGCTTTATAGGCAGCCTTTGTAGGCAGCTTCGTAGGCAGCTTCGTGGGCAGCCTCCCTCGAGGGCTCCTTCGTCGGCAGCTTCGTCGGCAGCTTCGTCGGCAGCTTCGTGGGCAGGCTCGTCGGCAGCTTCGTCGGCAGCTTCGTCGGCAGCCTCGTCGGCAGCCTCCCTCGACGGCTCCCTCGACGGCTGCTTCGTAGGCAGCTTCGTAGGCAGCTTCGTAGGCAGGCTCGTCGGCAGCTTCGTTAGCAGCTTCGTCGGCAGGCTCGTCGGCAGCCTCCCTCGACGGCTCCCTCGACGGCTGCTTCGTCGGCTGCTTCGTCGGCAGCTTCGTCGGCTGCTTCGTAGGCAGCCTTCGTAGGCAGCTTCGTAGGCAGCTTCGTAGGCAGCTTTATAGGCAGCCTCCCTCGAGGGCTCTTTCGTCGGCAGCTTCGTCGGCAGCTTCGTCGGCAGCTTCGTCGGCAGCCTCCTACGGCTGCTTCGTCAGCAGCTTCGTAAGACTCTTTACTTTACGCGGGCCCCGCCGTTACTATATTATTGCATAGAAATTAGGTTAGGCGGGGTAGACGCGGAGGGTAGGCGCAAAAAGATTTTAGGTCTACTTAGTGCAAATAGAGAAAACACTTAGTGCAAATAGTAACACTCTAAGCAAAAACTTAAGCTTAAACGGATACTAATTTCTACGGGCTAGATTAATTAACCTAGACACCCGGCTTACTATTATAGTAGACGCCTAAGCGAAAGAAACCCTCGAGTTTTTTCTCTTTAGCTAGCTATATAAATGCAGACTTAGACTAAAGACTAAATAAGTAGTAAGCACTATACTCTAACCTTTCGAAATATAGGACCTTAAGGTAGAGGCTATTACCTATCTACTTCCGGTTCTTAGAGGGTTAGCGCCCTACTAATATACTATTAGTACGATCCTATATTCTCGGGTTATTATAATTGCAATTATAATACCCTTTTATAACCCTATTGCAAGCAGTCGCGGCGCGTAATAAAGTAGCGTAATAGCGAAGTAATAAAGCAGTATAATAGCAAGCGCGTAATAAAGAAGCATAATAGCAAGCGCGTAACGAAGCAACGAAGTAGTATAATAGCGAAGCAACGAAGTAGTATAATAGCAAGCGCGTAATAAAGGAGTATAATAGCAAGCGCGTAATAAAGCAGTATAATAGCAAGCGCGTAATAAAGCAATATAACTAATAATAGATATAGTGCGTATAGTTAATTCACTTACTATAGCTATTCTTTAATAACCTTTCTTTCTTATTACTTAAAAACCTAACTAGCACGGCGAATAGCGTTAGCCTCCCGCGCTAGTATAAAGACGTTACTACCTTAAATAATATTATTAAGATTAAAGCAGGCATTAAATATAATACTACGTAGCGTCTTAGCCCGTAAGATAGCTACGTAAGTAAGGCTAGATTAAAAATCGCGATAGGATATATCCGCTATAACCTACTTAAGCGTAGTACCTTATGCCTTATAAATAGTAATAGCATACGCAATCGTTAGGGGGAACTAAGTGCGATAGTAAGAGGCGCCGCCCTTAAAGAAGTCTCGCGTTATCTAAAAGATAGGTATAATAGTCGCTAGCTTTAAGTCGTCGAAGTAAGGCGGACCTATATAGCGATTAAAGCGGACTAAAATAATAAAAGGTAGGTGCGCTTAAAGGTCGTCTATATTAGCATTTTAAGCGAAGTCGTAGATAGTCCTTAAGGCATTATTAACGAGGCTAAGAAGGGTTTAGATATTCGCTATTAATATTACCCTAGCACTAATATAGATAGGCAGATAGTTATATAGGTTGCCGGTAGTAATAGAGTCGGCTTATAACGCGTTAGGTCCGACATTAGTCGCTTAAACCTAGATATATAGCGAGCTAAGGCGTTCTATATAGTCTATATTAAAGTCACGGACTTATATATTAGTAAAGTAGATATAGACCGCCCTATCGAAGTAAGCTACCTCCTTAAGTAGTAGGTTTACCTATACGCGGGTATAAAGCAGCTTTTAGTCGTTAATAAAGAGGGCATTAATATATAGGGCTTTAAGAGCTATCCGGAAAGGAGCTTAGTCGTTACCTTACTACCGTAAGACCTACTATAATATAATAGTCTTATTAAAGGCGTAGTAAGCGTTACGTCTATAAATCTTAGGTAGCGCTATAAGAGCTGCCGTAGTAAAGAGCGGCTTTTCTATTACGGGCGGGAGTTAATAGAAGTCACTAAGCATAAGAACGCTATAGCTACTAAAGAACTCGTCTTAATGCTTTAAGAAGATCTATCGGAGGCGGGAATCGATATAAGAAAAGGTTCGTAGGCTAATTATTAACTTCTCGTCGATAATAAGGTAACGTAGGAGGCGTAGCTAGGACTAAAGGTTACTAAGCTCTATAGTACGTAATAAAGGCACCTCTTTAAGAGTCTTAGAGATAGGTAGGTATAGTAGGGAGTATAAAGTCACGCCGTTAATTGCGTAAGTAATAATACCTATAAGCGCCGCTTATGTAAAGTAGCCTAGGGAGAGCTGCTTTAACTAGGCATAGAGGGCGTAAATTATAAAGGACTTACCTATATCGCCTTACCTATCTACTTATATAAGAAAGGGCGCTAGGTCTTACTTATTAAGGTCGAGGGCTTATTCTAAGTGCTAAGTAAAGAGGTCGAAAACTATACGTTGCTTAACGTTAAGATAAGTAAAGATATTCTTAAATATATTATCTTCTTACTTATTAGTAAAGGCATACTATAATTTAACTAGCTTTTAATAGTCGTTCTATTATGCCTTTAAGTCGGGATATTTGCTAATATAAGGCTACTAATTATACTAAAGATCGAGGTCGCGATTTCTAAGTAACTTAATATCTTCCGTATTAAGGCTACGATATAGTAGTAGAGCAGTAAGTTCCTCTTACTCCCCGGCCGTAATGTCTTTATCGTTCTAAGGGTTATCTTTAAATTCGTCTTAAATAAGGGAGGGAAGGTTACTATAGTAATCGTCGGGATAAGCGTTACTATAGATAGAGAGGCAATAGTTATATGCCTTAGAGAATATCTTAAACGTAATGCCTTTAACCTCTTTAACCTCTTAGGCATATCGATAAGGATAGTAAAGAGTTAACTTAACCTAGCAAAAGTCTTAGTATTAATCGTGCCCCCGTTAAGGCTTATAGCGAGGAAAGTAGTTTAAGATATAATCGGCCGCCTAAGGAAAGGGTCGCTAAGGAGTGCGCATAAAGTCGAACTTAGCTAATAGTTCGAAGAAGGTTAAATTAGCCTATTCGTCGTCTTATATAAGGTATTTTTAGTAGACGTTGCGAGATATATAAACCCTATTTATACCCTCTATCGCATTAATAATATCCGCCTACTACTAAAGCTCGGAAGGGCGGTAATTAATAGACTAAAAAGCTCTTATGCCTTTTTAAAGCGGTAAGTTTAGCAATAGGTAACTAACTTCTATTATAGATTAGTCACGCTCTATAGTAAGCTTATTTATAAACTTAGTAATAAAGCTTATAAGGCCCTATTATATATTAGTCTTAGGGAGGATAGCCCGGGTAATATTATAATAGCTTTCTAACTACGTTTCTCCCTTCGAGTAGTACTTCCTAATATAGTTAATAACGGTATATATAGAGGTATAAGGGGATATATCGTAATTCGCTAGCTAGCTAATAGCTAAGGTAGGATTATAGTTATTAAAAAGAGGATCGTTCTAGACGCTATGGAATATAAAGTATTATAGATTAAGATCTTTAGCAATATAGGCGTCTACGTAGTACGCACGTAGGAAATAGAAACGGCAGCTTTTCGAATTAGATTAAGATCTATCTAAGAGACGGCGAAAGCGTAGGCAATATGCCTCGTTATAGCGGTAACGTTATACTCGGTTAATAACCTCGGAGAGGAATTAGAAGTTAAACCTAGGGCGAACTACTACTAGCGGGTTCGCCTCCCCTTACTATATCACTCGTTATAGCTTTAGGTTAAAGGTAGAGATATATTTACCCTAAAAGTAGGCAAAATCCTCTTAAGTAGAATCGGTAGATATATTAAGCGGCGGGCTTTCGTTAACCTAATAGAGACTATATATATAGGTGCTCCTATAGGCCTACTACTTATACCGAAACTAGTAGTCTATAATATTAAGTTTAAGCGTTAAGACGAGCTTAAGGAAGGAGGTAAATCGGCTATAAAAGTAGTAAGCGGTAATATATAGATTCTCTTATAAGTTCTTAAACGCGATTATAGCCTTGCCTTAAGCGTCGGCCTTATACTACTCGTAATATAACGGTATATGCCTTTATAGGCTATCCTAATATAAATCGGCGGCTAAGAACGTTAGGAATACTTTTAAGCAGCCTAGGCTATAAACTATAGCCTTAAGTTAATATCTTTAGCTACCTTAGTAAGCCTACGTGCCTCTTAAGCTACTAGAGAAGCGAATAATAGAATTAAGTAAAGCTTAAGAATTAAGGGTATCCTCGCTAAAAGCGGCGCATAGCTCCTTAATTTCTACTAAGCGATAGGACTATAACCTCTTAATATAAAAAGAGCTTTAAGAATTAACTTACTAATATATAAGCGTATTAAAGCTAATATAACGAAAGCGTAGGTGCTTAGCAAAACGGCCGTCGTAGTACTTTAAGGCGTATTTAATATACTCGCTATACCGAATTATTCTTTAACGAGGGGCTATATAGTCTCCTTGCCCGGTAGGGTAGAGGGTTAGAAAGGCGAGAGATAGGAGAGGCTATAAGCGATTAAACTCGTTAAGAGGAGTAGATCGCATATCTAGCATTTAGATATACGGCTATTGCTCGCGTAAAGGGACTTATTCGGGTATAACCTAACCCTTAAGCTAAGCCCGTAAACGCTTAAGGTCCGGCTAGGCTGCGATAAAGTTTAGGACAGCCGCGGCATCGTAATTATTAATATCGGCAGCCTCGGCGATTTAAGCAGCATTAGGGATAAGATACGCAGCGTCGAAGCTAGCGTCTAAACTAGCGTCGCCTACCTCGCTAAGTAGCTAGTTACTAACGTTACCGTTAATAAGTAGTTAGCTAATACGGTCCTCGTCGATAATAATATTACGATAGCTAGGGTAATTAAGCTAAAGATGCATAAGCTAGGCATAGATATTAGCTTATCGAACCCGGAATTAACGTCGGAACTATCGAATAAGATAGGGCTAGTCTATTAATTCCTATAGTCGTAGGATAATAATATCTAAGTCGCGCGGTAGAAGCGGAAGCTATATATATATATAGCTAATATCTCGTAGGAAGTTAATAATATAGCCCCGATATTTATATTACTAACTATAATACTAAAAGACCTAGATATATATATAGACCTAGGCAATAAGTATCTCTTCGACTTATAAGAGCTTTAGAAGATGCTTTAAAACGCTGCTAAAATCGAGGTTATTTTCTTCCGAGAAGAAGTAAGGCTAACTATCCTATATCTTACTATCTTAACGACGATAGTATTAGCAGATAGAAGCTATAAGCTATATACTAAACTATAATTCCTTATAGCGGTTATAGTACTTTAGGACATTAGCTTTAAGATAGTTATTCTACTAACCTATAAGATCTTAGTTAGAAGGAGATATAGTAGGTATATCGAGATCGCCTATAAAGTCTAGCTAGTAAAGAGGCGATAGGGGAGGTTATTATATTAAGGCCGGAGGCGAGGATAAGGGAGGTTATTATATTAAGGCCGTAAGCGAGGAAGGCGGAGCTTATAGCTAAGAGGAAGGCTTAGCTAAAGAGAGTAGCTATAATATGCTTAGTATTAGAGAAGGCTCTTTACCTACGCGTCTATAACGCGACCGACGAGGGGTGCTATCGCGCTAATAGCAAAAGCCACTAGTAATATTAATTATATTACTACCCCTTACGTATACCTTATAAAGCCGGCTAACGCTACGCGCCGCCGCCTTATATTTATCCCCTCTTTAATAGCAGTATGTCCTAGGCTGCACGTGTGCCCCGCACGTGACCTAGCGCGCTATAGGCCTCGGCAACCGCAGGCAGGAATAACCTAGTAGACGTTGACCTAAGACGTAGATGCTATCGTCGCACTACGTGCGCCGCCTCTACGGGCGGTACGTAAGCTACGCTTACGCCGACACACCTGCCTTACAGCCGCTGCCTAGCCCCTTTCTTTAAGGGGTCTCGAATAGGGAGGCTGTTAATTAATGTTATAATTGTAACGCGACCGACGAGGGGTGCTATCGCGCTAATAGCAAAAGCCACTAGTAATATCAATTGTATTACTGCCCCTTACGTATACCTTATAAAGCCGGCTAACGCTACGCGCCGCCGCCTTATAGCGTCGTAGGACTCTATATTAACGGCTAATATTAGCCTAACGGGCGTATGCTCGAGCCTAGCCTAGGCTATCCTACGAGCGAATACTACGTCGGAAGAGGCTATAAATACCGAAGCGTTAAGCCTATTTACAATTAGTAGAAATAGATAGAAAAGGGAAGTAAGAGCGTATATAGAAGTAGATTAACCCTAGCGATATATAAGGCACTTTATAGTCCGCTTTATTTAGTCTTTAAAGTTAATAAATTAATTATTAGGCTTTATTATATTATACTTCTTGTAATAGCGTAGGCCCTATATAAGGCGAAGATATAGGGAAGGTAAGGGCGAAAAGCGAGGCAAGCTAGGAGAGCGCGGGCTCTACGTCTTAAAGGACTATACTTTGCTTAACGTTCGCTTATACGAAGCTGAGATTTAAGCCTATTTACAATTAGTAGGAATAGAAAAGAAGGAGTAGAAAAGGGAAGTTAAAGAGTATATAAAAGTAGATTATCCCTAGCAATATATAAGGCACTTTATAGTCTATCTCGTTAGGTATTAAAGGTTAATAAATTGATTAGAAGGCTTTAATACGTTATAACGGTTGTAACGACGATTAGGTAAAGCATCTAGTTATAGTGGCAGAGGCGGAGGCGGAGGCGGAGACGGAGGCGGAGGCGGAGGAGCAGCTACTATAAAAGCTATTAGTAGGTAATAATACGAGGAGGCGATAATATAAGCCGTAATAAGGGATAAGGAGGCGAGCCGTAGCGAGGGCGCGTTTTTTTTATTATAATACAAGCTGCGTGTTAGGAAATACGGTTAATACCCGGAGGAGACCTATCTAATAGTAGTATAGGATTTTATTAGTCAACCTTTCTATTTAAGCCCTAGTAGACAGGTAGCTAATAGGCGCGAAGCACGGTTTAAACATTGCCCTACTATAGCCAATTAGCGCACTAGATTTAGAGACTCTATCTAATTATAGCGTGTTATTTCACGTTAGCTAATAGCCGTACTTCGTTTTTATAATAGGGGACCCTTACAATAAAAAAGCTTACTATATATATTAAGTAAGCAAAGCGGCTTGCCGCAACTTACACACATTCTGTGTTCTTCGTAGCGCAAAGCAAGCTTTGCTTAATTAGGACGTGGCTTACGAATGGGACTCGGGTCGGTTATACCTGTGGAGGCGGGAGACTATATAGTATATTTGTGTTGGTGCTTTTGCTCTCGGCCTACCGTGTATGCTCGTAGCTTCCACAATGACCGTCCGTGCGCTTAGCGGGATGCTTATGACGTGGAGTCGACCGTAAGCAAAATGGAACTAGGAGAATTCACATTAAACACTTAATATAGTATTATAAGCTACAGTATAATGAGATTTGAGACGCGGTCTGGACGGACGTTAAGCTGGCATTTACCTTGAGATGACTAACCACGACTTGAGATAACCACGATAGGAAAAGACACTTTTAGTGCCCGAACGGGTAATCATGTGATCTGACAAAACCTGTAGCCCGCTTGATGTATGCACGTTCTTGGTCGTCGGTACTTTCTCATCAGCAATCTCTTAAGGATGCTCTGATCGCGATGCCGTAGATAGGCACCATCGGGTCGGGGAAGGAGAGCTCGGGAAGGAGAGCCATCGGTTATTTAAGACGCAGAAAAGGCCAAAGAGTCACGCTCAATCGATTGCATCGTGAGCGCATGTCGATGATGATTTCGGGCGTCTGATAGGTTGGATCTTGCCGGTTCATCGGTTGACATATTAACAAACTGGTGTGCCGGGGCTTGCGTTATCAGCTTGATGTGTCGTCTATTCGTACATTAATTAATAAGTGGAGTGAGTCATAGCAGACTGCACTGTAGTCTTGGGTTCCTTGGCCGCCCACCACCTCTCCTTTAGCCCGCGTCACCTCAATTCCTCCTCGGCTTAATCCCTCTGCGACCCGACAAAAAAGCCTCTGGTTCCCGCGCGCCAAACGAAGCCATCGACATGCCGTGGCGAGATGCACCAAGGGTCGACTTCGACTGGGAGCCCCAGTATCGCTGGCCGTTTTGGAAAGTTGGCATGGACGAGGACGACCTCTTCGGCCAGCTCCACCAACGGCTCAATACGACGCCCCTCTTCATCCAGGACCAAGACGCCTTCTACCAAGACGTCAACGAGATGGCCAGCTTTGCCGCCAAGAAACAAGAGTTCCTCGCTCGCCTCGAGGAGAGGAAGAAACAACGACTAGGCGAGCTCGTCGAAGCTCCCGGTAAGATGGCGGCCGATGTATTCCTGAACCGCAATACCGACGAAAACCACCGGTTCTATCTCTTTAGGCTCGTCCGGTATGCCACCCTGGATACCATTATCGCTCTGCTCGCGTCGTATCTCCCACCAGAAGAAAATGGCAACCAGCCATCATTGGGCTGTCCATGTCCAGAGCAGGAGCTGCCGTCCCAGGAACCAGATAGCAATGGCATAAAGCCATCAACATCCATTGATCATTCGGGGAGAGGCCCGGATACCTCGCCGAGTACCGAGAGAACGACTGAAAGGCAGCCGGTGGATGATTTGGAATAGGACCAACTCGGAAAAGGAAGCGCTTACTTCGTAGTGGCCTCCGAGACAGACGAGGGACCCCTTCAAAAGCGAGCCAATAAGTCTGACGGAACCTCGCCGTCAACCACACGGGCCGAGTTAAAGGTGGCAGATGACGGCCACGCGCTTCCTAGCCCCGTTTCGGCCGTCGAGGTGCAAGCTTACGGCCGGGATGCCAGCGACGATGACGGCCCTGGTGGTACAGCCGGGCACCGTCCTAAAGCAAAGACTGTCGAAACCGGAAACGTTGAATCGCCTTATCTCCTACCGACGCTGATAAGTTGTAAAGAGACGGCTCCCGAGTCTACTTGTCTACTCGCATACGTCGCTGCTACCGTAAGGAGTCGAGGCTAATGCGTTAATAATAGAGGTATTGTAGGAATAAGGGATATCCGTTCTTCAGGCACGATTGCGATCCACGTGATCAAATGGATCACGTGCGGGCAACGCCTAAACGGGTGCGCTGTCAACCACACGATGCATCGATCGTATGCATCGGGGACCCCGGTGATAGCGTTACTAACTCGGCCGCCTTTACGATAATTGAGTTATTGACTTAATCGCCCTTATAGGCATAGCCCCGACGTCGTAAGCAAGGGCTCGTAAAGGTCTGGCTTTAGGCCCTATTAATATACGCGTTTATAGCCTATATAAAGGGGCTATTCGTCGCCCCTTAGTTAATAGACATTATAGACTAATTCTAACTAGTTTATAACCCCCTTTGTTTATTTAACTAACTAATACTAATTAGTAATTAAACGATTAATTATAGATTAGTAAGGTAGAAGAGGTAGAGCCTAATCGTCGAAAGTGCACGGATCTTTATCCCTAGCGGATTCTATTGCCTATACCTAAAGACGATCCTTTATGCTAAGAATAAGGAACCTATACGAGTTAGAGCTAACGAAGCTATTACGATATAGCTAGCTCTTAGTAGCCGCCGATAAGTTCTTTCCTAGCTTTTATTTAATCCCGTCTCGCTTCGATAAAAAGAAGAGTTACGTCGAATAATAGTACGTCTATAACGTAAGACAACCTTCGTAACGACCCTCGCGATCCCCTTTAATAATAATAGTATACTTTATTTAATTATACTATATCGGACCCTACCGATAACCCTAACGCTCCCGGTCCCGCACCGGAAGCAACTAAGCCTAATAATAACCCCCTCCCTAGTTAGCTAGTAGGCATTAATATCCTTAGTTTAATCTAAAATAAAGCTAATATTACCTTCTAGGAGATAGACGTTACCTATAATAATATAAATAAGAAGGCAGTTATAACTTACGTAGCCTGGTTTATTATTACTAATATCGGCTCGAATATTTATAGATATAAACTATTCTTAGACCTTTAAAAACACTTTAACGGATAGATAAAGGCTATATAAAACTAGGTAGATAAATAATTTAGAAAGACCTTTAAATCCTTCTTACGAGCCCGTAAGATCTAGACTAGCGCTAAGAACCTTAGCTACCTAATATCGTTTTTAATGCTCTAGCGTTAGTAGATTCCCCTAATATAGCTAAAGGACGAGCTACTATTAGAATAGTTAAAGTTCTACGACAAGAGAACCCGAGAGTTCGTAAGGAATACATCCGTTATAGCCCTAGCTGCTATAACTAACCCTCCTTCCTTAATCGTCTTAAGCACGGCCCTAACGGCGCCTCTTACTGCCCTAACCCCGGCTCCTATAGCAACCTTTACGACGGCGCTATCTACGCCCGCGGCTATTCCCCTTACGCCTTTAACCGCCCCGGCAGTTATATTCACGCTAGAACCTTCTTTTGCTCTAACAACCTCGACACGTGCTATATCCGTCGATCCTAGCTTATACCCGCGAGATTAAATGCCCGGCACGTTCTTAAACCCTTAGGCCCCTTCGTTTTAAGATATATTAGAAACGCTAATAATACTTTACTTAACCTTATACTAGTTCTCTAAGACCCTTCTAATTAATATAATAGTAAAAGCAGCCTATACGATAGTTCCCCTTTACGACGTTCCGAATAAGGAGATAGACGTAGACCTCCTATAAAAGTTTATTAAGTTATAGGATAAAAGTAAGAATTATATAAAGGAGCCCTATAATATTCTTAATAATAAAGTCTATATCTTTACGGACGTTTGTTATATAGTTAAGGCTTAGCCCGGCTATTTCTATACCCTCTTTCCCTAGATCCTTACCGGCCGAGCCTAAGACTACTATATTTAGTATATAGAGTAGGATAGTATATTTAGGCAAGCCTACGACCTACTAAAGGCTTACTTCGATACCGAAGTAAACTATTAGCACTATTAAGTAGATTAAAGCACTATAACTTTTAAAAAGCTATAAGTTAAGCATTTAAATAAGACCTAATAGGAAGTCTTATAGACCTTTTTTAATAAGCTATAACGATATTAACGCGCCTTAGGATTTAAGTTCGCTAAAGACCTCCCCTTTCGCACTATATTGCTTAACGCGTGCTAAAACGTCTTAGAATTTAGCTATATACTATATAACCCCCCTAAGACTATAGAAAAGCTATTCTCCGCGCTACGTTCCTCCTTAAAGACCTATCTATCGATATAGGCCGAGAATAATACGTCCGGCACGTTTATACAATATCGTAATAGGGTAATAAATATAAATAATAAATATAATTTATTAGGCGTATTCTATACCGACCGAAGATATACTAATAACCGCGGCAACGGCCGTAGATTTAGCGGGAGTAGCGGACGAAGCTACTATAGCCCTCGTAGCGGCGGTAGTAGCTTTAGCAATAGCTAATAGTCGAAGAAGTGCTTCGTTTATTATAAGGAAGGCTGCTAGTCGATAAAGTATACCTTAAAAGAACGAGCTAAGTCTAAGGCTTAATACTACGCGTAATGCCTTTTAACCGGCAACCCTAGCATAGGATTTAAGGCCTATCTTACCGAATATAAAGGTAATAAGACTCTATAGGCCGCTATCGAGTAGCGTAACGATAAGGCTAATAATAACGAAGAACTAACTAAGTAGTAAGCTTCGTAAATCCTATATTAGTAGTCCTTTAACTATTTAATTATAGGCGAAGACGTATAAGGGATAGACTAGTTAAGCGTCCCGGTTACGTAATTTATCTTCGACCGTTACTTAAAGGACCGTTTTTACGGTATCCTTATAGATACTAGAGCAGCTATAGTCTCTACGGTAGGCTAAGACTAGTATCTCGCACTATAACGAGAAGACCCCTCTATTATACTCGATAAGTCTACCGCCGGCTAGGCATATATTAAGTTTAGCAGCGGCGAGGACGTGCGCTTACTTAGCTTTATTGCCCTTAAGACTCCTATTAGCTATATTACGTTCTACGTGCTAGGAACGACGACCCTTTTCCTCCTTTACCTAGCTAATATAGATCGCTTAAGCGTATACTTTAATAATACTACCGATACGATTATCGGTCCCGGTGTTAGCGTCCTTATTATTCGTAAATAAGGATATCTATAGTTCTTCTTTAGTAAGGAAGAGAACGTAGTCGTCTTCTTAACTAAAGCCGAGATACGAATGCTTTACCGCCGATTTAGCCACCCGGCCGTTAATAGACTTTACTACCTATTAAAATAAGTAAGGCATAACGATATCTTAGTAGAAATACTTAAGAATATCTTAAAATTCTGCTATTACTGCTAGCTTTACGCACTAGCCCCCTAGAGGTTTAGGTTTATATTAAAGGATAACTAAGAATTTAATTTCGAGGTCGTCGTCGATATAATATACCTAAAGGTTAGTAGTAGCACCCGCCCGGTGCTATACGTAGTCGATATAGCGATATCTTTCTAAAGAGCGCGATTCCTCCTATCTATATCGGCTAAAGATACGTAGGAGATACTTAGGGCACTATAGATCGATATATACCTTAGCCCCCCTAACTTTATCCGGCATAACACGGGTACTAACTTCGCCTTAACTAAGTTTTATAATAAAGCTCGTATTATAGGTATTACGTATACCTAGATCCCCGTTAAGGCATATTAGTCTATAGGTAAGGTTAAAAGGTACTATAGCCCGCTCCGTCGTGCGTTTAAAATAATATACGCCGAAATCGGTAAGATAACGGCCCTTAAATCCGTCCTATAAATAGCTATTAAGGCCGTAAGTAATATAGTAGGACTAAACGGCCTAATCCTTACGCTCTTTATCTTTAAAGCGTACCTACGGATAACTTAGGACTCCCCTCCTTCGGCAACTACGGTATAAAGAGCCGCGACTATCTAAAAGGCTATAAAAGCCTTACGGTAGCTCTCCGCCGCGCGATAAGTTAGGGATAGCCTATAAGCTTGAAACGGCCCTTTAACCCTTAACACTCTATTACTGCCGCTATAAAGTAAAGTCTGCGTCTAGAGAGAGAAGTAAGGATAGTAGGGTCTATATAAGATTGCCTTTATTAACGGCTACGACGTTACTATCGAGACCGTTAACGGCCCTATAGTCTTCCGGTCTACCTTTATATAGTTATACTACTATAGTAAGGACGATACCCTAGATCCCCTTGCCCTCGATGATATAGACACCCTCTCTAAGGTCGACTCCTTTGCTCCGGACGAAATTCCCGAGCTAGATCCTTCCCCCTCTCCGGTATAGGCACTACCGGCTCCGCCGTAGCCCCGTAAACACAGACGTCCCCTAGGCTTAAAGAATAAGCTAAAGACCGTAACCTTCTATAATTAATTCTTAGTTAAGAAGGAAGAAGATATACTACGGCTTTCGACTAAGTTACGTAATAACGGCGTTATTACTATACCTAGCGCCCTTTTTAAAGAATCCGACTAACGAGAGATTAACGACCTTATAGCCCGCGGAGTCTTTAGCTTCGAATAGTATGATAAATCTATTTATAGGCAGCACCGTCTATTTCGATCCCGAATAGTCCGGGAAGTAAAGGGTCGTAACGTTAAACCCTACGAAAAGTCCCGTCTAGTAATTTAAGGCTATAGCGATATAAAGAAAAGCTCGCTTTTAACCTATTCGCCTACTATTTAACGTGTTAGCTAGCGCTTAATCCTAGCCCTTACCCCCGCCTTACTTTACTAAGGCATAAGCTTATCCCTACGCGATATTACGTAAGCCTATTCCTAAGCTTAGATAGAGCTTAATTATATAGTATTAGCGGCTCTTCCGATAGAGCTCTAGGGCAAGTACCTAAAGGGCACTATTATAAGAGTTATTAGACCGTTATATAGTCTTATAGAAGCCGGTGTATATTAGTAGAAAACCTACTATAAGCACTACGTTAAGAGCCTTAATATAGCTCCCTCTACCTATAACTCGTGCCTTTTAATTACGAATTAAGGACCCGACGACTTTAGCCTCGTCGGTATATAGACCGATAATACCCTAATGCTCGGTTTAAACACCTTTTCGGCCTAGGAAGAAAAAGAGCTTAAGATAGCTTAATTTCGCGCTAAGCCGAAGGCTTATATAACCCTAGGAAATGCTATAGACTTTAATAGTGTAAAACTAACGCTTTACGACGACGTTCTACTCCTATAGTAGAAGGGATAGGCCTTAAGGATCGAGGTAGTTAACTTACGGGCTCGTAATAAAGCCTAGCAGTACCTTAAGAAACGCGCTTATACTACATACGTCGCCTCTATCTATTAGCCTAAGGCCTTATTCGATATCTCTATAGTAGCTTAGGTCTAAAGCCCTAAGGAAAAGGATTATAACATCCTTAATAAGCGCCTCTAGTAGCAGATCGACTATTAATAACGTAGACTTACGTACCGACTAATTAATCTTAAGACCGCTAAGCTCGTAGTATTTACAGATAGCTTATTCGTAAATAACCGAGACCTTTCGTCTTAACTAGGCTTCGTTATTACGCTCGTTAATAAGACCGAGCGTACGGATACGCACTTTCGGGTTAATAGCAATATTATCTATTAGAGCTTAACGAAGTGTAAGCGAGTAACCCGTAGCGTTCTTACGAGCGAGATCTACGGCATAGTCAACGGCGTAGACCTTAGTATCTCCTTTATTATAACCCTCTATATAGTTACGGAACGGCTTTAGCTCTTACTAATCCCTCTTATTATATATACTAACTTATACTCCCTCTACGAATGCCTTATTAAGCTTAGCACTACGAAGGAGAAACGCTTAATAATCGATATTATAGCGTTGCGCTAGTCGTATAAGCGACGGGAGATTAAGGAGATTAGGTAGATCTATAGGGAAGATAACCCCGCTAATACTATAACGAAGGCATCGCTAAATAAAGCCCTTAAACGCCTTATTAATACAAATAGCCTCTCGATTAGGATAGAAGCCTTCGTCCTTCGCCCTTAGTTACTAGCAGTTGTCCTTACGGTATTCCCTTTTATTCTACCCCCTTTTTATTTATATTTATTAAATATATTCACTAGGTCTTCCACCTAGTACGTCGTTCTTCCTACCTCCCCTTATTTAGATTATAGGCTTACTATTTTAGCAACTATAAAGAAAAAGTTGCTAGTATAGGAATAAGGGATATCCGTTCTTTAGGCACGATTGCGATCTACGTGATTAAATAGATTACGTGCGGGCAACGCCTAAACGGGTGCGCTATTAACTATACGATGCATCGATCGTATGCATTAAGGACCCCGGTAATAGCGTCACTAAATCAGCCGCCCTTGCGATAATTAAGTTATTGACTTAATCGCCCTTATAGGCATAGCCCCGACGTCGCAAGCAAGGGCTCGTAAAGGTCCGGCTTTAGGCCCTATTAATATACGCGTTTATAGCCTATATAAAGGGGCTATTCGTCGCCCCTTAGTTAATAAATATCATAGACTAATTCCAACCAGTTTGCAACCCCCTTTGTTTGTTTAACCAACCAATAGGTATACTAATATAAACGGCAACCTTAGGTAGGAGACGGAGTAGCGGTGAATAATATAAATAAGCAAATTAATTTTCGGAAAACTAATTAAGTAAAGCTTGCTTTACGCTACGAAGAACATAGAATGTATATAAGTTACGGCAAGCCGCTTTACTTACTTAATATATATAGTAAGCTTTTTTATTATAGGGGTCCTATTAGTTAGTTAAACAAACAAAGGGGTTGTAAACTAGTTGGATTCTAGTCTATAATAGGTTATCTTACTAAGGCGAAGAGGAGAGAAAAGAGGGCCCCTTTATACGCCCTAACCGAGCCTATCCTAGGCTCTAAAGGGAGCCTAGTCGGGGCACGTAACGCTCCCGATAACGCTATCATCGGGGCCTTAATAGGGGTTATAACTTATAACCTTTTTCTCCCTTATATAACTAGAGTAGTCCGATACTAGCAGTTCTTCTTTAGAGGCTGTAAACACTATACTAACGGACTAATCGCCTAATCGAACGACTAAATAACCGAACGCGAATACAACGAATAAGTAGGGAAAAAGCGTTCGGAAGAGCCGATTCGAGGGCATCCTTAGGGCGCTGCCGAAGAGTCGATTCGAGGGCATCCTCGGGGCGCTAGGGCGGAATAAAGCGTCTGTTCGAGCCGGAATAGAGCGTCTATTCGAGCCTTAATTCGTGCTATAAACGCGAATAAAGAAACAACGGACCGCGAATAAGGAATAATAGAAAAGACGCATTAAGCTAGAAATTGCCTAATAAATATAAATAATAAGTATAAATTGTAAGGAAATAATCGACCGGAAATAACAAGCAATTAATAAAAGCTGCAAACAACGAATAAGATAATATAATAAAGCGGGAAAAAGGGAATAACGCGTGGAAAAAGGGAATAAATTGTAGAAATAGCAAAGAATAATGCGCGGAAATTCCACACGGAATAAACAGGCGATAAACGCGCGAACGGGGCATTAGGGAAACGAGCGAAGTAACGAGCAACGAGAACACATAAAGGAACGGCTAAGCAGAGGGCTAGAGGGGTGGCTAAGCAGAGGGCTAGAGGGGCGGCCGAGTAGGGGGCTAGAGGGGGCAATAGGCAGGGGAATCCCTCGAGAGCTTTTCTTCTGCTAGGCTCGCGAGGCTAACGGCGAGGCTAACGGTGCGGAAGCTCGCGAGGCTAGCTAGCCACGCGCAACGAGGGGTGCGTTGCTAAACCTCGGAAGAACAACGTATAGAGGCGAGGGCGTCTGCCGGGATAAAGGTGCCTGCCGGGACGAAGGTGCCTGCTAGGACGAAGGTGCCTGCCGGGACGAAGGTGCCTGCTAGAGGGCCTGCCGGGTGACTAGTAGGGAGGAAGCCTAGGCGGGCTTCTAGTAGTGGTTTCCTAGGTTATAGTCCCGCAAGAGGGTATGCCGGATAGTCTAGGGCCGGGCGGAAGAGTGTCCCTTGCCTTAAGGGGGAGGGTGCCGTCTATTACGTTAGGGGTTATCCTATTAAGCAACGGGCTAAGAGGAAGCTTATATACGCTTCCGGTAGTAATATCCTTTAGCGAGGTAACGGAAGAGTGCGCCTCGGGAGTCGAAGTAAGATTTATAGTGCTAGCAATTGGCCTGCTTAGGGTTATACCGGGCTTAGGGCATAACGGTCTAGAAGGAAGTCTACACGCGTTTTATATAGTAATATCCTTCGCCGATATAGCGAAAGAGTGCGCTGCGAGACTTAAAGGGTAATTAGCAGCGGCGGCATTAGCTTAGCTTTAGGGCATGCTAAGGAGCGCGCTGTTAAGGAAGCTGCTATAGGACTTATAGCTTCGTAGGTTGCGAGCAGCTGCTTAAAGAGCTGCTTCGAGAGCTATTAGGGGAGCAGCTTAGTGAGCTGCTTTAAGGGCCGAAAGAGCAGTCCGAAGAGCTGTTATAAGAGCTTAACACAGGCGAATAGGAGAGCCGGCTCGGAGCGGGGAGTCGGCTTTAAGGGGGGAGCCGGCTTAGAATAAGGAGCCGGCTTAAAGCAAAGGGCAGGCTTAGAACAACGGGAATAACTAGCGGACTTTTATTTAAAGGCGAAGTCGTGGTTATTGTTATTACTATAGGGCTAGCACCGGGGCTATGCCTATGGAAGCTAGGGGCAGCTACGGGGTCTTCCCCGTAGGAAACTAAGTCGTGCCGGCGGGATAAGGACGGCGAGGCTAAGGGCGAGGCTGCCGAAGCTAAATTAACTAGCGGACTTTAAACAGTCGGCGGAGCAATTGTCGGAACGGGCGTGCTTATAACGGCGGGAGCAGGCGTAAGAGCCGCGGCGGGAGCAAGCGTAGGAGCCTATTTAACGGGGGCTTTATAGGGCGGTAAGCCGAGCTAGGATCGTAGCTTATTCCTTTCTGCGTAGGCCTCCGTTTTAATATCGAAGTCTATCTTAAGGAATTCTTCTTAAGGCTATAGTAGGGGCTTGGCTATAGCCTAGAGCATTACGAGTTAAGGGCTAATCGGCTGATCTTTTCGGCCTATATAGATCCCGCGCCTCCGTAAGAACGTTCGCAATGCCCTCCTATAGTCCCGTTAGACCTTATCCTAGGTAGCTTCGGTCTATATTCTAAAGGAGTCCTAAAAGTGGCAATCGTATAGACTTATCCTTTCTTCTATAAGGAAGAATGCGACGTAGGAAGTTATTATAATATAATATTGTTCGTCGGGGCTAACGTATGCATTCTTAAGGTTAAGGTAGCGGTTAACCTAGTTGTGCAATAACTCGTAGATGCCGATGCTGTTTAATAAATTAGTATAGTTCGGGTCTATAGGAGCTGCTATAGGAGCTTTCGGCTGCGGAGTCGGACTCGTAGGGTCTTCCGGCTAGGGAGCCGGGCTTATAGGAGCTGCCGGAAGAGCTTATAAGGTGATAGGGTTGTCTGCCGTTAGGGTGTTTGCCGCTAGGGCGGCGGCGGCGGCGGAAGTCGGGTCCGTCGGTGTTATCGTAGATAACTAAGGTTTATAAGGATCGCGAGGGTCTTCGCGATGTATGTTTGTCGAAATAAGCAGCGGGTCGCCGATTAAGTCGCTATAGTCTGCGAAAGCAGCGACGTTAAGGGGGTCCTATAATGCTTATTCTTTAGGGCAACGATTTACTAATTAGGTTACTATAGTCTGCGAAAGCAGTAACTTTAAAAGGGTCGATGCTTGCCGGGAGCGGGCAGCGGGCTTATCGTGTTATAAACGCACTGTCGATTAAGGTCGCTATAGTCTGCGAAAGTAGTAAAGTTAATTAACAGCTTAAAAGGTATCTCGACCGGTAATCTAGTAAGATGCCTTATTCTTAGCACGAAGGATCCTCGTTCTAACGCAAGCGGGACGGTACTACTAAAAGCAACGGTCCTATATCGTAATAAGGGTCCTTGCCTCTTTAACCTTACTAATCTATAATTAATCGTTTAATCACTAATTAGTATTAGTTAGTTGAATAAACAAAGGGGTTGTAAACTAGTTGGGTTTTAGTCTATAATAGGTTATCTTACTAAGGCGAAGAGGAGAGGAAAAGGGGCCCCTTTATGCGTCCTAACCGAGCCTATCCTAGGCTCTAAAGGGAGCGTAGTCAGGGTATATAACGCTCCCGATAACGCTATTATTAGGGCCTTAATAAGGGTTATAACTTATAACCCTTTTCTTCTTTATATAACTAGATTAGCCCGATAAGTCCCTTATATTAACAAAGTACGGCTACTAGCTAGCCCTAAATAATACGCTATAATTCGCTAAAGTCTAAAAATTCGGTGCGCTTATTAGCTTTATTTCTCCCGCGGTTTAACCGGCTAAAAGTCCTACGGTTCCTATTAGTAGTGCGTCCTATAGAGCTTATCCCGATATATTAACTAATAAAATCTAATACGGTTATTAGCTACTATATTCTTCTACCGGGGTTTAACCGTATTTCGCAATAAGCAGGAAAAAATAACGTAAATAATAACGCGCCCTTATTACGGCTTCTTTATTATAGTTTATAATAGCTCCTATAGTAGTAGCCCCCCCGCCTTTACCTCCGCTTCTATAACCGCTTGCTAGCCGCGATAACGATATTTATACTTTACCTAATCGTCGTTGCCTTTATTATCGCGTATCTAAGCCTTATAATTAATTTATCTACCTAAAAGACTTAATAAAATAGACTATAAAGTGCCTTATATATCGCTAGGGATATTCTATATTACGGTGTTAGGTTATATTACATATTATCCTACGTAACCTCTATATCGTATATATAGACATTTAGACCTAGTCTATAGCTATATCCCTTCGTAGATTAATAATAATTATATACCCCTTTTAAAAGCTCGTTCTTTTATAGTTTAATCTACTATTTTATCCTATTGCCCTTAATTAATAATCTCGCTATCTTACCCCTTTCGTTTCTAATCTCCCCTCTTCGCGACGTAAGTCCGCCTCCTCGCTAGACCCTTTTAACTAAGTTTTTCTCGATTATTAGAGTTTTCCTAGTATAAATACGCTATCTTAACGCGAATTATACAGATTTCCCTCCTTACCCTTCCCTTACCCTTACCCTATTACCCTATCCTATTGCCCTATAATCTACGATAACCGACTATATAGAGGCCGATCCTCCGTCCGCTACCCCGGCCGTTATCCTGCCGGCTCCTACCGACCTAGAGCCTTAGACCGAGTACGTTTCCTACTACCCCCGCCTCGCCGCCCTTCTTTAAGCCTAACGGCCTATATTTAGCACGTTCGCCTATATTTAGGCTAACGCTACTTACGACTTCCGCGCCCCTTAGATCGAGGCCTTTACTTGCCTTAATAATGCTTACGTTAAGTTAGATATAGGAGTGCTTATCGCTTAAAAGCACGTAGCCGTTGCTTAAGAGCACGCTACCGATCTCTAGCGTTAGCTTAACCACGCTACGTCCTCTCTCCTCGTCTTAACCGAACGCGATATAGCTTAGGACTAGGCCCTTACCCCCGCCCCCGCTTTTACCCCTACCTATTCCTATATAGCCGACCCTAAGAGGTTCGCCGGCGACTCTAGCACTTAAAAGCAACGTTAGGAGGTTTTCTAGACCTAGCGCAACGGCCTTATTATTAAGCTCCGTTAGGACGCTGCCTTATACCTTATAGAGTAAGATCGTATTCTTTACGCGGCTAGCCGACTTACCGGCCGGGCCGCCTCTATTATCGCTAGCGTTCCTTAAGACGTCCTCGATAATAAGTCTTTCGCTAATTAGTAGTATACTACTATTAAAACCTTTACCGACGACCTTAGCCTAGTTTTTAATGCTAATTTTACCCGCGCTTAGTTAGAGGCCGACTTTAACGCTTTATTAATAAAGAATATCTTTTAGCTAGACTTTTATTCGAAGTTTACCTAGCTTTAAGCCGACTTATCGTTCGACGGCACTACTTACATCGCCTACCTTTATTTAAAGGTCTTTATCGAACTTACTAACGCCGCCGCTCTATAGGTCGAGTGCCCGGCCTATAACGACTTTACGGCCTAAGCTAAGATATATTCTACGCTTTAGGATAACTAGCAGCGTATTAAGGCCCGTTCTTAACTCTAGCCGCCTTATAACCCCGCTCGCATTAGCCTTACTTCGCCCGCCTTACCCGCGTCCCCTGCCGGTAACCTAATACAGCTCGACGCATTCCGGGCCCGGCTTACTAACGCTAAGAAGCAACGGCGGTTTAAGAAGCGTCTTTACCTTTACTACGCTTAGCCGGCTACCGCTACCTATACCGCTTAGACCTGCCTTAATAAGGGTATTAGTGCTAATCCTAGCGCTAACCCTAGCGCTAGTCCTAGCGCCGGTTCTAGCTTTAGCCGCGGCTGTAGCCGTAGTAGCGGTACGTCTGCCCTACGTTTGCTTAAACCCCCTCCCCCCTGCTATTAGGTTCGCGCTATTAAGCAGGGCTTTATTAAGGGTAAAGTAGACGACCTCCCTGCCTTTTTCCTATCCTTAGGAAATACGTAGCTCCTTCGCCTTATTGCGCGATAGAGCTCTTAGTGTCTAAGTTTATAGCTTTATTTAATACCGGGGAGGATCTTTGCCTCCCTATAGGAATATAACCGCGTGCTCTACTTATGCCTTTATCCCTTATATCCGCCGATGTTATTATAAGTGCTTTAGTCGACTCCGGCTATTTTAGATACGCCTTTATATACGCTTAGACCGCGCACCGCCTTGCCTTTCTTATCCGCTAGCTTTAATTCCTACGCCGGCTTTCTCTCGCCGATAGTAGCGACTATAAGTCCGGCTCTATTACTTATTACGCCTTTTCGGTCTCCCGGATTAACGCCTATATTAAGTCTATCTACTTCTTTCTTACGAAGCTTAGCTATAAGGTTATTCTTAGCCTCCCTTAGCTACGCCGGCATAACCTTATTATTAGCTAGCGCGGTAACTCCCTTTCCTTTTAGTCCCCCTTTTATCTAGCCTTTTGCCTCTCGGACTACTAGCCTTATCTTATCCTAAGCCTTTCGGCTACCTTTACCCGCCTTACCCGCTTTATCCCGGCTCCCCCCGCTTTTATTTTAGAGGGAATATAATTAATAAATATAATTCGTTTTCCCCTTACTCCCTCTATCGAAGACTCTAACGACGAGGGCGAACCTTTTACCGCCCCTTCTATTAAAGACTCTAACGACGAGGGCGAACCCCTTACCGCTATAATCCTTATTCCTACCGCTACGATCCTTATTCCCGCCTATACGGCCTTAGCCCGTTCTTTAGCCTTTATCCGTTCTATCTGCTTTAGCGACGTTCTTAAGTTTATTCCCCCGTCCCTTAGCCCTTCTTTCTTAGCGTTTTTCGAGGATACCCTTAACGTAGGTAAACCCGCTTATCCGGACTCCTCCCGCTAGGTTAACGACGCCGACTCTAACTCCGGCTACGACTCTAACTCCCCGGCTACCTTCTACCCTCGCCGCTACGTTCGACCTCCTTACCTTTATCCCGTCTATAAGACCGCCGGCTACCGCCGCCCTATATTACGGCCGACTCGTAAGACTATTAGACCTTAGCCCTTCTGCTTTTCGTCCCCCGACGACTTAGCGTTTAACGTTTAAGTGCTCGACGTTAATAAGATAGTAATATTCTACCGGTAGTCTAAAGTCTAGACCTTTTAGACCTCGATTAAAGCCTTTACCGCCGAGCCTTTACCTATTAAGCCTTTACTACCTATCGACTAAGATATCCCTAAAGACTTCTGCTAGGCCGTTTTAATTAGATATATAGACGCTAAGGATGCGAAAGCTTGCTTTAACCCCCGCTTTTACGACTTCGTCGACGACTACCTTAATAAGATCTACCTTAATAAGATCTCCCCTAACGATATCGCTAAGTTCTTTAAGAAGTAAGAGAAAGTCCCTTATACGTTCGATAAACTTTAGGCTAAGGTCCTTAAAGAGCTCTACTATATAATCTATATATAGCTTAAAAGCGAGGCCGATAAGCTCGCCCTTTACTATACCGTTAATACTTAAATTAACCTTAAGGAGGGAATATAACCTCCTTATACCCGCCTTTGCCTTTTTAGCGAAGCCGAGAACTAGATCGTCTACGCGTACGTTAACGAATAGCTCGGGAAGGGCTTTATCCGCCGCTTTACCTCCCTTACTATTGCCTTTATTATATTTGCCTATAAGCCGGGCGGGGGCGTTCGTTTTTACGTAAATCTATCGCGGCCTAAATAAGGCTATAATTAAGAACCGTTTTCCCTTACCCTTTATCTACGATACCCTCGCCTATATCCGGAAGGCGAAGTTTTTTACTAAGATCGATATTATCGTAGCGTTTAATCGCCTTCGTATTGCCGAAGGATATAAGTAAAATACCGTATTCGCTATATAGTATAGGCTTTTTAAGTATTATATTACCCCCTTTAGCCTTACCGCCGCCTTATCTTACTTCTAGAGTTTTATTAATATAGCCCTTTACGGCATCTTTAACGAGTTCTACTTTACCTATCTAAACGACGTTTTAATCTTCTTAAAGACGTAGGAGGAGCACTAAGCCTACGTTAATACGGTTCTTAAGCGCCTTAACGCCGCCGGCCTCTAGCTTAACGTAGATAAGTACAACTTCTACGTTACTAAGACTAAGTACCTCGGCCTAATTATCTTAGATAAAGGCATTTGCATAGATCTTAAAAAAGTTTATATAGTCTTAGACTAGCCTGCCCTCTCTTTTATTAAAGACCTCCGGCGCTTCTTAAGATTCGCTAATTTTTATCGGCGTTTTATTCGCGGCTTTTCTAAGCTTAAGAACCCTTTAAACGCCTTTACTAAGAACTCTACCCCTTAGATTTAGTCTCCCGCCTACGCCTACGCCTTTAAAGCCTTTAAGCACGTCTTTACTACCGCCTTAGTCCTTATATACTTTAACCCCTATCGTAAGACTATAGTTTAAATAAATACTTCTAACTAAGCCGCTAAGGGTATACTAATATAGCTCCTCGACGATAGTCGTTACTATCCGGTTGCCTTCTTCTCGTTAAAATACTCCGCTTAAGAATATAATTACGAGATCTACGATAAGGAACTCCTCGCGATTATAAAATCTCTCGAGGAGTAGCGCCTTAAGCTTAAGGGCCTACCTAAGTTTAAGATAGCCTTAGATTATAAGAATCTTTAGTATTTTATAACTACGAAGCTTTTTAACTAACGATAGTCCCGCTAGGCCGAATTCCTTAGTCGTTTTAATTTTAAGATTGTCTTTTAGCCCGGCTCTTAAGCTATTCTCCCGGACGCCTTTAGCTACTTACCTAGCTCTTGCCCTCTCTCCTTTACGGACTAAGCCGACGAGAGGATTAACCACCGATACTAAGTTATCCTCCTTAAGTCTAAGGTTAATGCCTCCTTCTACCTTAATACTACTACCGCTTTTAATACCGTCGAGGAGTTTAATTCGTTTATAAATATAATTTATAAATATAATTTATAAATATAATTTATAAATATAATTTATAAATATAATTTATAAATATAATTTATAAATATAATTTATAAATATAATTTATAAATATAATTTATAAATATAATTTATAAATATAATTTATAAATATAATTTATAAATATAATTTATAAATATAATTTATAAATATAATTCTAACTGCCTTAACCTTTACGCCCTCGACGACTTTAAGCCGATCGATAACCTTATCGACCGGGCTTATTCCTCCTTCCCGCTTATCTCCGCTATTCGCGTAGCTCTTTAGTCCCTTTAGCCCCGCTAGTCTTACCCCTTCCGAGCCCCCCTCCGCTCGATCCCTAAGACCGCCTTCTCTAAGGTCTAAGGCCGGTTCTATTTCTAAGGCCGGCTCTTCGTTCCCCCTAACGACGCCTTAATTTTTTAGATCCTCGTCCGCGCTTATACCTCTCCCTTTGCCGGCTACCTTAAACATACGAAGACCGCTAGCCTTTACCGCCGGTCTTATATCTAGCCCGGCATATATAAGTCTATTTCTAGTTTCGTACGGAATTAGTATACGTGCTTACGCGCTAAATCCCTACGTTCCTCCCTTTAAGGCCTGCTTTAGCCCTTAAGTATTCCCTTCGCCCTATAGACCGATATATCCGTCGACTTTATTACCGACCTCCTTATCTACTAGTATAATAGCGTTAAGTTTTCTAATATCCTTATTATCGTCGACCGCCTTATAAAGATACGCTACTATATCCTAATACCCTCGATAACTATTAAAGACGTTATTAACGCGTTGATTTCCCGCGTTTAGTCCCTCTATAGTATCCTAGCCTCTATTATTAGCGATTATAGCACTTAGTTTATTTCGGCTTTCTAGCAGTAGCTTAGTTATCGCCTTAGTTACCGCCTTTACCTTAGCTCCGCCTACTACCTTTAGACCGACGGTTAGACTAAGATCGCGAACGCTTAAATAAAGGTTTACCTTCGTTATTATACTACCTACCTTTAGGACGATTAGGTCGACCTCCTTCCCTTCGCTAAGTTTATTGCTAATAATTAGGTCTTTTAATCTACTAGCCTTTCCTTTTTCTTCGCTAACTATAGCTTCTACCTAAAGCTTAGCACTAAGCCCTTTAGTCCCCCCCCGCCCGGTATAACCCTTTAGCAACGTGTTATAGTACTATATTATATAATATAGTATATAGTGATATACCACGTGACATATAGTCCTATATATAAACAAGCTCTTAGCCTCTATAGTTCTTCTCCTCTTTATAAAACAATAAGGTTATCTAGCTATTACCTAGTGCCGTAATAGTTTATTCTATCCCTTATTACGCCTTATCGCGATCCCTAGCTTTGCAAACATAGTCCTAGCAGCTCTATTACCTTATCCCCTTAGTTATCGCGACCTAAGCGTAACCCTTAAGAAATTATTCCCTTAAGCCCCTAAGCCCCTAAGAATTTTTCCCTAGCCTATAGAAACCTATATAGCCTATAGAAATCTTTTTATAGTCCTTAATAAACACCTTAGATTAAACACTCCTTCTTCCTCCTTATAGTAGATATACCGATAGCCTCTAACGCTATAGGCGACGGTCTAAAGGCTCTTACTAAAGACTTTATTAGTAAATTTCCTTAGATCGCCTAAGCGATTAAGAGGTTCGATAATATAGTCCCGGTCGCTAAAACGTAGGAGACCTAGGAAAACCTTTAGAGCTTAGATACCCGATACATTCTTACGTATATCGAGGAGAGTCTTCGCTCCCTTCGCGTAGCGGAGGCCTCTTAAGTTAACTAAAATGCTAGGCTAAAGGAACGCGTAACTCTACGAGATTAGCTCTTAGCTATAAAGGATTAGCTCCTAGCTACGAGGGAGCAACTTCTTAAGGCTAAAGACCTTATAATCTTAACTATAAAGATATTATAGTCTTAGACGATAACCTTAGCATAGTCGTCCGGAAAACGAAAGACGGTAGACCCTCCGATCTTTACTAAAAAGGGGTCTACCTCCGACCGTTAACGTAAGTACAAGGCCTAGGAACTTAAGATATAGGGTATCTTCCTCCGCGATAGTATATAGTTCGACTTAGATAGCGCCTGCCTCCTTTATATTAGCGATAGGCTTAGTAAATAGGCCTACGACTTCGTTAAAGATAGGATAGCTACTATTATAGCTAACCTATCCGAGAGAGAGAAGTAGGAATAGCCTACTATAATAACGCTTCTAGCAGCTTTAGGCAGGCAGTATAAGGTTCTAGACTTAACGCAAGCCGCTAAAAACATCCTTAATAATTTCCCTTAAAGCGATAAGAACTATTAGATCTAGAAGGCAGACCTTAACGCTTATATATATAAGGTAAGGAAGATAAAGGAATAGTAAGTCGACCTCCTCTAAAAGTTTATATCGAAGGATATAAGCGATCTCGTTAAGAATATATAGACTAAGATCCCCGATACCGACTACGAGAAGTAGTTAGCGTAGATAGATATCTTTACGAAGAATCTCGCTAACTATACTTATCGTTAGAAGCTTAAGAAGAAGGCCGCTCCCCGTTTATAGTTCTCGCCGACGCTTATACCTACCCTTACCCCGACCGCCCCGGCCTAACCTCTATATAGTAACCCTATAGACCTCGACCGGCTTTCCGATACTTAACGACAATTTAAGATCGATAATAAACTCTATATAGCCTATAGAGAGCCTAGACACTAGAAGGAGGCTTACGACCCGGCTAAGATAGTAAATCCGCTTCTAATGCCCTTACGTTAGGGTAGTCCTTAGTTTTAGGGCCGGGGCGCTACCTCCCCCGGCTTCGGCCGGGGTTCTTAGGGCGCTTACGGCGGCGGGTATAGCTAGGGCTAGCTCGTCCGTACGGCCGACTACGAATAAGGCCGTATCCTTAGGGAAGAGGATATAGATTTATAAGGCGAGCGGCCGGCGTTAAGGCTACTGCTAAAAGATATACCCTTAGAATAAGTCGCTCTTAGGGGTTATATATAGGGGAGGATAAGAGGATTAAGTCGTTGCTTTTAAATAGAACGGATCTTCGGATTAGTTTATTAAATAGTAATAAAAAGTTAATCCTTCTCTATACTCGTCTCTCCTCTACGCGTAACCCTTAGTCCTCCTACTACGTTAATACGTTATCCTTTGTAAATTCTAGCTATACTACCGTAGCGTTCGCCGATCTTTACGCTATTATACGGAGATATAACATTACTATAAGGAAGCTCTTAAAACCTTAACCGCTTCGACTAGCCGATAGTATACCTTTAATATAGATAATAGACTACTTTATAGCTTAAATAACTATTAGCAAGTATATAAAACTTATGCTCTTCTTCGTTATAAATCTATTACCCTTTACCCTAATTATCTTAGGCATCCCTTAGCTTTAGAAATATAAACTAACTATACTTTAGAAATCTCTTTAAATCCGCTTCGATTCCGATTACTATATAAGATACTACCTGCCTTTAAGTATAATAGCCGAGGATAGGATAGCTCTTAGGACTCCTATTACTCCTATGCCTAAAGGGCATTAGTTACGTCGGAAAGTATATTTTTCTAACGTCGTAGAGATTTAGATAACCCTAACGTTTACTCTAAAATAAGGGGTCCCTATAACGTTAGAAGACGTGCCGGAAATTCCCTTTCGGTAGGAAGAGACTAATATCCTAAAAGACTAGACTATCCTACCGGGAAGTTATATATCTATAGACTCGTTTATTAAGGAATATCTACTTAAGTAGGCGTCGCACCCTTTAAACCCCGGCTAGCCGATTTAATATCCCTTTTATAGGACTTAGCTATTCGCCTAGGAAACCGCCCGCTTAATATCCCTAATTAGCCCCCTAGACTCCCCTAAGACTCGAGCCTTTAAGGGTACTCCGCCGTAGACTACTTTAGTAGCTCGCTTACTCCTTATTCGCCTTACCGCCGGCCGTCGCTATATTCCCGCCCGATAGGGCTAAGCGAGACGCCCTCGCCGGCGTATACGATAGGAAGATTAAATGCCTTTAGATATAAACGATATTCACTACGTACGAATAGTTAACTTCGTTTAATTCTATAAATAGGATAGTGTCTAAGCGATATAAATTAGTATATCTAAATTAGCTAAGCTAGTCGAAGAGGGAGAAAATCTACGACTCTTTAACGAACTCTTAGTAGGCTTAGTTAAGGTCTTAGAACTATCCGAAACCTCTTTTTAACGTATTATTACTAAGGACTATATAATAGAGGTAGCTTAAGCCGCCTTCCCCGAACGTTTTTATAATTTCCTTTAGACAAACCTCCGGGATATAGCTAATTCCGAATCTCTATTTCGGAGGGTCGATAAGGCCGACGTAGAAAAATTCCTCTAAGTAAAACCGGAAGTTATAAAGGCAGATATCCTAAAGAAACTCCTAAAAGAGTTCTAGGATAAGCTTCCTTATTTCCTTCTAAAGAATGCGAACGAGCTCCCTTTATACCGCCCTTAAGATTATAAGATCGAACTTACACTTTGTAAATAAGCTCTATACTATAGAAATCGGCCTATATTACTTATAGAACTCCGCTGTATTAAGAAGTAGATTAACGATATACTTAATAAAGGCTTTATTTAAGAGTCTTTTTCTCTAGCCGCGGTACTATTAATCCTCGCTTATAAACCGGGCGGTAGTATCTATATCTATTATAACTACCGAGGTTTAAATTAGGTTATAGTTAAGAATCGGTATCTCTTGCCTTTAATCCGCGAAATACTAGATTCTCTCTATAACGCTAAGTTTTATATAAAGCTAGACGTAATTGCTATATTTAACTATATTCGAATCGCCGAGGGTTATAAATAGCTTATAGCATTTATTATATGCTTCGGATTATTCGAGATATTAGTTACCCCCTTCGGCCTTTATAACGCACCGTCGACCTTCTAGAACTATATTAATTACGTGCTTTATAATACCCTCGATAACTTCTATATAGTATATCTTAATAACGTACTAGTCTTTTTAAAGACTAAGGCGGAATATAAGAACTACGTGCGAATAGTTATCTAACGCCTAGGCAACGTAGGGCTTTAAATCGACATCGGGAAGTTAGAGTTTTATACGATAAAGACTTAGTATCTTAGACTAATTATTTCGATATCTAGTATAAGTATAGACCTTAAGAAAAGGCGTATAATTACGGCTTAGAATACCCCGACTTTAGTAAAAGAACTCTAATAGTTTCTTAGGTTTATAAACTTCTACCGCTGTTTTATTAAGGGATACTCTAGTATTATCTCCCCGATAACTACGCTACTTTAAAAGGATTCCCGTTAGTCTTAAGGACCTAAACAAGCTACCGCGTTTAAGGCCTTTAAACTTGCTTTTACTATTGCCTTAGTCTTAGCCTATTTTAACTATTTAAAGAAAACAGTTATTAAAACTAACGCCTCGAATTAGGCCTTAGGAGGAGTCCTTTTATAGACCGGAGACGACGGATATCTTTACCTTATTGCGTTTTTTTCGTTAAAGCATACTACTCTTAAGTATAACTATAAGATCTATAATAAAAAGCTATTAGCAATTATTAAAGCGCTTAAAGAATAGCGCTTTAAACTCTAAGGGACTACTAAGGCGTTCGACGTTATTATAGACTATAAGAATCTCTAGACGTTTATATTTATAAAGCAACTTAACTAACGATAAGTGCGCTAGGCTAAGTTCCTTTCTTAGTTTAACTTCGTAATTATATACCGCCCGGGCAATAAGGCAATTCTCCCCGACGCTTTTAGCAAGCTCCCCGGCGATAGACTAACTACCGTAAACGACGATAGACTCCTCTTTCGAAATTAGGTAGTTATCCTTAAAGAGAAAGTCGACCTAACTATCCTAAAAGAACTCTTAACCGATTCTCGTACCTTAAAGAAGGACTTTAACGCAATCGCCGCCCTTAGACTAAACGCAGCTAGTAAATTACTTAATAAGCTTATCCGTAAGGCATATTAATAAAATAATCTTACTTAGGATATAGTAGCGATACTCCGGGATCTATACGCCTAACGCTAGCTAAAGCATATTCGAAAGCTTTTGCGTTACGATATATCCGAATATTAGTTAATTAACGGACGTATCTTTTTCCGCGACCGACTCTTCGTCCTTAATACCTTAGATCTCCGCCTTAAAGTCGTTTATCGATCCTATAGTAATAGCCTAGCGGGACACTTAGGGAGGGTAAAAACCCTTAATCTATTAAACCGAATATATTAGTAGCCGAGGATTTCTTACTTCGCCGCTACGTTTATTAAAGACTATGCTCTCTATCTTTAGACTAAGACCCCCCGCTTATCTCCCCCCGGATTTCTAAAACCCCTCGCTCTACCGGTCCGACTATAGGCCGATATATTAATTATTTATATTATAATACTCCCTAAGTATACCTAAAATAGGAAGACTTATAAGAATATGCTTACGATAGTTAATAGGCTTACGAAGATAAGATATTTTATCTTTATTACCGGCCTTTTTATAGAAGAACTAATTAACTCTTTTATCTACGTAATCTATCGCTTATATAAAGCACTTAATACTATTATTTCCGACTAAAGCATTTAGTTTATCTCTAATTTTTAGCGATAGCTTAGCACTTATTTAAGAATAACGTTAAAACTAAGCTCGGTATAGCACCCGGAGACTAACGGTTAAACCGAAATCGTTAACGCTACGATAAATAAATATATTTAAGCCTATATTAGCTTTACCTAAAATAACTAGGTCGACTAGCTCCCGCTCGTAGAATTCGCAACGAATAATTAAGTAAACGAAATAACCGGTATTTCTCTATTCTTCGCTAACTACGGCTTTAATCCTCGCCTCGGCATCGAACCTATAGGCCCTTAACCCCCGACGCTTTTATTATAGGCAAAAAAGGAATTCCTTCGCGCAGACGTAATAGCTAGTCGTTTCGACCGTATCTTTATTTAGCTTTAAGCTCTCGCATAAGCCTTATAATAGAAATATAAAGATAATGCTAATATAAAGCGGGATAAAGGCTTTCTCTTCTAACCCGGTAATATAGTTATAGTTTTATTAGAGAATATAACTACTAATCGCCTAAAGAAAAAATAAGACGATAAATAAGACGGTCCTTATTTTATTCTTAAGGTCTACCGCGGCGCTATAGTTATCGACCTCCTAAAGCATATCCGAGTTAATAAGTCTTTCTATACGTCTAAAGTACGGCTTTAGACAACGGAAATAATACCGGGCTAGGCATAGATTAATCGAGAGGAACGACGTAACGTCGTAAGCCGTATTACGGAACGCGATAACGTCGGCAATATTAAAGAAATATAGGAATTTAAGAAGATCCTTAACGTATACGATAATAAAGCCCTAATCCTAACTTATCTAATTAAATAGAAACATTACTAAGAACCGACCTAATAGCCTAAAGATAACCTAAGAGGTTGCCTTAAAGCTATTTAACGCTTCTATAGATATAACTTAGATAAGCCGGGCCCTTTAGATTAAGCCCGTCTATAAAGATTCCTTTATTATATACGGATTTCTAGCGAAAATAATATTTCTTAGCGATTTAAGGACTAAATCGTCTTTAGAGGGGGAGTACTATTATAGTACTATATTATATAATATAGTATATAGTAATATACTACGTAAAATATAGTCCTATATATAAATAATCTCTTAGCCTCTATAGTTCTTCTCCTCTTTATAAAACAATAAGGTTATCTAGCTATTACCTAGTACCGTAATATTATCTTCCTCGTAGATCTACCTAATCTCCTTAATCTCCCGTCGCTTATAGAACTAACGCAACGCTATAATATCGATTATTAGGCGTTTTTCCTTCGTAGTGCTAAGCTTAATTAGGCATTTATAGAGGGAGTAAGAGTTAGTATATATAATAAGAGGGATTAGTAAGAGCTAAAGCCGTTCCGTAACTATACGGAGGGTTGTAATAAAGGAGATACTAAGGTCTATACCGTTAACTATGCCGTAGATTTCGCTCGTAAGAACGCTGCGGGTTACTCGCTTATACTTCGTTAAGCTCTAATAGATAATATTGCTATTAACCCGAAAGTGCGTATCCGTACGCTCGGTCTTATTAACGAGCGTAATAACGAAGCCTAACTAAGACAAAAGGTCTCGGTTGTTTGCGAATAAGCCATTCGTAAATACTACGAGCTTAACGGTCTTAAGATTAATTAGTTAGTACGTAAGTCTACGTTATTAATAGTCGATCTACTACTAGAGGCGCTTATTAAGGATATTATAATCCTTCTCCTTAAGGGCTTAGACCTAGGCTGCTATAGAGATATCGAATAAGGCCTCGGGCTAATAGATAGAAGCGACGTATATAATACGAGCGCGTTGCTTAAGGTACTATTAGGCTTTATTACGAGCCTATAAGTTAACTACCTCGATCCTTAAGGCCTATCCCTTCTACTATAGGAGTAGAACGTCGTCGTAAAGCGTTAGTTTTATACTATTAAAGTCTATAGCATTCCCTAGGGTTATATAAGCCTTCGGCTTAGCGCGAAATTAAGCTATCTCGAGCTCTTTTTCTTCCTAGGCCAAAAAGGTGTCTAAACCGAGCATTAAGGTATTATCGGTTTATATTCCGACGAGGCTAAAGTCGTCGGGTCCTTAATTCGTGATTAAAAAGCACGAGTTATAAGTAGAGGGAGCTATATTAAGGCTCTTAACGTAATGCTTATAGTAGGTTTTCTACTAATATACACCGGCTTCTATAAGGCCGTATAACGGTCTAATAACGCTTATAATAGTGCCCTCTAAGTACTTGCCTTAAAGCTCTATCGGAAGAGCCGCTAATACTTTACGATTAAGCTCTGTCTAAGCTTAGGGATAGGCTTATGTAATATCGCGCTAGGATAAGCTTATGCCTCGGCGAAGTAAGGCGGGGGTAAGGGCTAGGATTAAGCGCTAGCTAATACGTTAAATAGTAGGGGAATAGGTTAAAAGTAAGCTTTTCTCTATATCGCTATAGCCTTAGATTACTAGACGGGACTTTTCGTATAGTTTAACGTTACGACCCTTTACTTCCTAGACTATTCGGGATCGAAATAGACGGTGCTATCTATAAATAGATTCGTCGTACTATTTAAAGCTAAACACACCGCGGGCTACGAGATCTTTAATCTCTCGTTAGTTAGATTCTTTAAAAAGGGCGCTAGGTATCGTAATAACGCCGTTATTGCGTAGCTTAGTCGAAAGTCGTAGTATATCTTCTTCCTTCTTAACTAGGAATTAATTATAGAAGGTTACGGTCTTTAGCTTATTCCTTAAGCCTGGGGGACGTCCGCGTTTGCGGGGCTACGGCGGAGCCGGCAGGGCCTATACCGGAGAGGGGGAAAGGTCTAGCCGTAGAATTTCGTCCGGAGCAGAGGAATCGACCTTAGAGAGGGTGTCTATATTATCGAGGGTAGGGGGACTTAGGGTGTCGTCCTTGCTATAGTAATACGGCTATATTAAGGTAGAACGGAAGACTATAGGGCCGTTAACGGTCTTAATAGTAACGTCGTAGCCGTTAATAAAGGCAATCTTATATAGACCTTACTATCCTCGCTTCTCTCTCTAGACGCGGACTTTACTCTATAGCGGTAGTAATAGAGCGTTAAGGGTTAAAGGGCCGTTTTAAGCTTATAGTCTATCCCTAACTTATCGTGCGGCGGAGAGCTGCCGTAAGGCTTTTATAGCCTTTTAGATAGTTGCGGCTCTTTATACCGTAGTGGCCGAAGGAGGGGAGTCTTAAGTTATCCGTAGGTACGCTATAAAGACGAGGAGCGTAGGGACAAGGCCGTTTAGTCCTACTATATTATTTACGGCTTTAATAGCTATTTATAGGACGGATTTAAGGGCCGTTGTCCTACCGATCTTAGCGTAAATTGTTTTAAACATACGGCGGAGCGGGCTCTAGTATCTTTTAACCTTACCTATAGACTAATATACCTCGACGGGGATCTAGGTATACGTAATACCTATAATATAAGCCTTATTGCGAAACTCGGTCGAGGCGAAGTTAGTGCCCGCGTTATATCGGATAAAGTTAGGGGGGCTAAGGTATATATCGATCTATAGTGCCCTAAGTGTCTCCTATGTATCTTAAGCTAATATAGACGGGAGGAATCGCGCTCTTTAGAAAGATATCGCTATATCGACCGTGTATAGCACCGGGCGGGTGCTACTACCGACCTTTAGGTATATTATATCGACGACGACCTCGAAATTAAATCCTTAGTTATCCTTTAGTATAAACCTAAACCTCCGGGGGGCCGGCGCGTAGAGCTAGTAGTAATAGCAGAATTTTAAGATATCCTCGAGTGTTTTTACTAAGATATAGTTATGCCTTACTTATTTCAATAGGTGGTAAAGTCTATTAACGGCCGGGTGGCTAAATCGGCGGTAGAGCGTTCGCATCTCGCCTTTAGTTAAGAAAGCGACTGCGTTCTCTTCCTTACTAAAAAAGAACTATAGATATCCCTATTTACGAATAACGGGGACGCTAACACTAAGACCGATAATCGTATCGGTAGTATTATTAAAGTATACGCCTAAGCGATCTCTATTAGCTAGGTAGAGGAGGAAGGGGGTCGTCGTTCCTAGCACGTAAAACGTAATACGGCTAATTAAAGTCTCGAGGGTAATAAAGCCGAGGGAACGCACGTCCTCTATAACGCAGCTACCTGCGCAACTATAGAGCCGGGAGATAGGGATATATACACGATAGATAATGTATTTTAGCTCGGGGACTATTCGGCTATTAGTCGCTAACTAGTCCCTAACAACCCCTCTCGAGGCCTAAGGGTATATCCCTAAGGCCCTAATATATCTTAGAAGGGGGGCAAGCTTTAGTCTTACTACGAGAGGGCAACCGCATTGCAATAAAGGATTATTCGTACTTTTAACTATCGTTCCTACCTTCCTAAACGTACCTCTAGTCTGTCTTCTTATATCCTCGCCGCTGCCGAGTTTAATATAGGCTTAGCCGGCGGTAGATTCGTCGAGCATAATAGATAGGTCTTTTAATGCGCTAAAGGCGGGCACCTAGCTAGGTGCCTACGGACTAGTAGTTAGTCCGGGCTCCGGCAGGCCCCTATATCTCGTAGGGCATGCTAGGCCACCTATAATAATTATCCTTCTTCTTTTATAGCACCCCTTTGCCTAGTGCCCTCTTATTTGCACTAAATAGTAGTAACACCTTGCCTCTTCTTCGGCAACTACGAGAGAGCTCCCTCGAGAGCCCTCGCCTAAAGCGCCCTTTTAAGCCGCTTATAGCGACGTATTTATTTGCGTTATAATAGAGCTACGGCTCCCTAAGAACTTCCGTCTACTATTAGACGAACCACCCTGCTCTTTCGGCCTAACCCGCGTTAAGCTACCGATAGTAGAGCTTATACTACTCCTTCCTCCGTTTTAGCGCCTTCTCGCTATTACGATAACCTCGCTTAAAAGCTATTAGACCTTCTTCTCTTTTTTCTATATGCAGCCGAATCACTTCGCACCTATTTTAGGTAGGCGCAAATTTCTGCATATACGAAACTAATTTTCTGTGTGCCGCCTCTCCTACTAGCCTATACGCAATTCCCTCTTTCTTCTCCCCGAGGTTTTCCTTCCTTAAGCCATTTTCCCTCTCTTCCTTAAGGGCCTCCTCTCTCAAGCCATTCCGTCTTCCCGAGTCTTCCTTAAGCCATCTATTTTCCCTTTTTCTCTTCCTTAAGGTTTTCCTTACCTCGAGTTATTATCTCTCTCGCTCGAGCCATCTTGCCTCTTCGAGCCCTTCCCGTTTAAGTCTTCCTCGAGCTATTTCTCCTCCCCGAGGGCTCCCTTCCCTCGAGCCATTCGACTCTTCGAGCTATTTCCTCCTCGAACTAATCTTTCCGCCCTTTCTCGTCTCGATAAGATGCCTACCTAACTAGACAAAGATACCTTTCGAGTCTGCATTAACGGCGTTAACGAATTAGTATAAATGCCGTTACTTTAGGATAACGATAACGCCTTTCTCCTTTCCTATCGGGAACGCCGACAATAAGAAGCTTAGGACCGTTAAAAGACCTAAGACTAAGACCGTCGTAAACGCTACGATAGGAACGATCGCCGCCTTTCCTACTAAGGCGAAGAATACGGTAAGGAAGAGGCGAGAGGAGCCTAAATTAGCCGTATAACGGCAGCTCCGCCGCCTACTGCCCGCCCTATTGCGATGTCTATAGTACGCCTTATTGCGTCGCCTGCTACACGCCCCGTTAAGACGATAGCTTCGCCGCCTAATATTGTTAAAGCTTCGCCGCCTACTATTATTAAAGCTTCGCCGCCTACTATTATTAAAGCTTCGCCGCCTGCTATTGCCAAGCCTCTATAGCAGCGTCTTTAACCTACCGGTAAAGCGGCCCCTTCTCTCGAGGCCCCCTAGGATTCTATAATTTATCCTATTAAGACGATGTCCGCGCTGCCTATTGCGATGTCTGTAGTGCGCCTTATTGCGTCGCCTGCTGCACGCCCTATTCCGACGATGCCTTCGCCGTCTGCTGCCGGCCCTATTCCTAAGGAACCTCCGGCCCCTAAGCCCTCTTCGTGCCGAAGGTATAAGGCACCTTTCGCTTCCCGAAACGCTCTTTTTAAGCACCTTCGCTAGACCTATCCCGGCTAGCAGAAGGCGCCTACCGCGACTGCTCTTGCGCCTACTATTAACGATAACTTCGGCAATTCGTCGCCTATGGCCGAATTAAGCACCCCTCTCGCGACTGCTCTTACGCCTGCTTTAGCCGTTATTAAAGCCGTCTATGCGACTATTCTCGCGGCTGTTGTCCGCCGCCTCGCAGCCTTTCCCGCTACGGCTTCTGCCTCGCCTACTGCTGCTATTAACGCCGTTGGCACGACTATTCCCGCGGCTGTTCCTCCGGATAAGTCGCCGCAGCAGCATTTTCTTCCTGCCGGCAACCTCTCGCTATAGCGACATCTTCTTCCTGCTAGCAGCCCTTCGTTTAAGCCGGGGCGGGATGTTATTCGCCTTATTCGAGATCTTTGTCTTGCCGGCAATATCTCGCCATAGCGATACCTTTAAGCTGCTAACGCCTTCGGCAAGCCGCCGCCGCCGCAACGATGCTCCTAACCTACGCGAGCAGCATTATTAACCCGCCGGCCTTATGCTCCTTAGCGCACCGATTAGCGCCGCCTTAGACGCTTATAGCACGATTAGAGAGCACCCGTTTAAGGCTGCTGCTCCGCCTAAAGAACTCGCCGTTATATGCCCCTGTCGGCGATTAAGGAATTCGATCTAGATGTTAAATAGTTAATAATTGCGTACTATAACTTATTAGCAAAGGAACGATTTAGAGGATTAATTAACCTTACAATTAGAGGTCTTAATTTAGCTTATTCTTTATGTTTAGTTAGTTGTTTGTTTGTTCCTACTAAGGTTAGTAGAGGTTCCCTTTTTAAGGCCCGTATTATAATACGCTAAAGGCGGGCACCTAGCTAGGTGCCTACGGACTAGTAGTTAGTCCGGGCTCTAGCAGGCCCTTACATCTCGTAGGGCATGCCGGGCTACCTATAATAATCATCCTTCTTCTTTTATAGCACCCCTTTGCCTAGTGCCCTCTTATTTATACTATCTTCTCGTTGTAGGGCGAGGTACTAGTCTTAACCTACCGTCGAGACTATAGCTGCTCCGGTGTCTACGAGGATGCTATAAAAGCGGTCCTTTAAGTAACGGTCGAAGACGAATTGCGTAGCCGGGACGCTTAACTAGTCTATCCCTTATACGTCTTCGCCCGTGATTAAATAGTTAAAGGACTGCTAATATAGGATTTACGAGGCTTGCTACTTAGTTAGTTCTTCGTCGTTACTAGCCTTATCGTTACGCTACTCGATCGCGGCCTATAGAGTCTCGTTACCTTTATATTTAGTAAGATAGGCCTCGAATCCTATACTAGGGTTGCCGGTTATAAGGCATTACGCGTAGTATTAAGCCTTAGACCTAGCTCGTTCCTTTAGGGTATGCTTTATCGACTAGCAGCCTTCCTTCTAATAAACGAAGCACTTCCTTAACTATTAGCGGTTGCTAAAGCTACTACCGCCGCTATAAGGGTTACGGTAGCCTCGTCCGTTGCTCTTGCTAAACCTACGGCCGTTGCCGCGGTTGTTAGTATATCTACGGTTAGTATAGAATACGCCTAATAAATTATATTTATTATTTATATTTATTACCTCGTTACGATATTATATAAACGTGCCGGACGTATTATTCTCGGCCTATATCGATAGATAGGTCTTTAGGGAGGAACTTAACGCGGAGAATAGCTTTTCCGTAGTCTTAGGGGGGTTATATAGCGTATAGCTAAATTCTAGGACGTTTTAGCACGCGTTAAGCAATATAGTGCGAAAGGGGAGGTCTTTAGCGAATTTAAATCCTAAAGCGCGTTAATATCGTTATAGCTTATTAAAAAGGGTCTATAGGACTTCCTATTAGGTCTTATTTAAATGCTTAACTTATAGCTTTTTAAAAGTTATAGTGCTTTAATCTACCTAATAGTGCTAATAGTTTACTTCGGTATTAAAGTAAGCCTTTAGTAGGTCGTAGGCTTGCCTAAATATGCTATCTTACTCTATATGCTAGATATAGTAGTCTTAGGCTCGGCCGGTAAAGATCCGGGGAAAGAGGGCATAGAAATAGCCGGGCCGGGCTTTAACTATATAACAAACGTCCGTAAAGATATAGACTTTATTATAAAGAATATTATAAGGCTCTCTTATATAATTCTTACTCTTATCCTATAACTTAATAAACTTTTACGGGAGGTCTACGTCTATCTCCTCGTTTAAAACGTCGTAAAGGGGGACTATTATATAAGCTGCCTTTACCGTTATATTAATCGGAGGGGTCTTAAAGAACTAGTACGAGGTCGGGTAAAGTATTATTAGCGTTTCTAATATATCTTAGAACGAAGGGGCCTAAGGGTTTAAGAACGTGCCGGGTATTTAATCTCGCGGGTATATGCCGGGATCGACGGAGGTAGTATATATCGAGGTTATTAAAGCAAAAGAGGGTTCTAGCGCGAATATAACTACCGGGGCGGTCGGAGGCGTAGGGGGGACGGCCGCGGGCGTAGATAGCGCCGTCGCAAAGGTTGCTATAGGAGCCGGGCTTAGGGCAGTAAGAGGCGCCGTTAGGGCTGTGCCTAGGACGACTAAGGAATAAGGGTTAGTTACGGCAGCTAGGGCTATAACGGATGTATTCCTTACGAACTCTCGGGTTCGCTCGTTGTAGAACTTTAACTACTCTAAGGGTAGTTCGTCCTTAGGCTAAATTAGGGGAATCTACTAGCGCTAAAACATTAAAAATAATGCCGTAAAGCTAAGGTTTAAGGCGCCGGTTTAGATCCTACGGGACCGTAAGAAGGATTTAAAGGCCTTCTTAAAATACCTATCTCCTTAGTTCTATATAGCCTCTATCCACCCGTTAAAGTAGTCCTAAAAGTCTAGGAATAACTTATATCTATAAATAGTTATGCTAGCGTTAATAATAATAAACCGGGCTACGTAAGTTATAATAGCTTTCTTATTTTTATTATTATAAGTAACGTCTATCTCTTAGAATGTAATGTTAGTTTTGTTTTAGAACGACCTAAAGATACCGATGCCGCTTAGCCAACCGGGAAGGGGGTTATTATTAGGCCTAATTGCTTCCGGTATAGGACCGGGAGCGTTAAGGTTATCGGTAGGGTCCGATATAGTATAATTAAATAAAGCATACCGTAGTTATTAAAAGGGATCGCGAGGGTCGTTACGAAGGTTATCTTACGTTACGGACGTACTATTGCTTAATATAACTCTTCTTCTTATCGAAGCGAGACGGGATTAAACAAAAGCTAGGAAAGAACTTATCGGCGGTTACCGAGAGCTAGCTATAATAGCTTCGTCGGCTCTAACTCGCGTAGGTTCCTTATTCTTAGCATAAAGGACCGTCTCTAGGTATAGGCAATAGAATCCGCGAGGGATAAAGATCCGTGCACTTTTCGACGATTAGGCTCTGCCTCTTCTACCTTGCTAATCTATAATTAATCGTTTAATTACCAATTAGTATTAGTTAGTTAAATAAACAAAGGGGGTTGTAAACTAGTTGGAATTAGTCTATGATTTCTATTAACTAAGGGGCGACGAATACCCCCTTTATATAGGCTATAAACGCGTATATTAATAAGGCCTAAAGCCGAACCTTTGCGAGCCCTTGCTTGCGACGTCGGGGCTATGCCTATAAGGGCGATTAAGTTAATAACTTAATTATCGTAAGGGCGGCCGAGTTAGTAACGCTATTACCGGGGTCCCCGATATATATAATACATCGTGTAGTTAATAGCGCATCCGTTTAGGCGTTGCCTACACGTAATCTATTTAATCACGTGGATTGCAATCGTGCCTAAAGAACGGATATCCGTTATTCCTATAATACGTATGGTTTATCTAGCATAAAAATACAAAATATAAAGGCATAACTTACTTTAATTACTTAAATAAACATAAGACGAAGAAGCTCGTAGCGAAATTAAGAAAAGCACTATACGGCTAAGAATAAAGTCCTTTACTCTAGTATAACCTATTAAAAAGCGTACTTAACGCGCTTAGGTTTTACTGCCTTCTAATACACGAAGGAGTGTTTATAAATAGCATACTAAGAATAGCTATAGCTGTTTATATAGATAATCTCCTCTTTTATAGACCTATAGAGCGTGTAATAACCTAAGTAATAGATTAAATAAATAAGACCCTACCGATCGAATCGCTAGGGGAAGTTAAAGACTTCTTAGGATTATCTATATAAATAAATAGAGACATAAAGGAATTATATATATCCTAAGCAACCTATATAAAAAATAAAATAAAGGAATTTAAAAAAGAAAATATAGGAACCTCGAATACACCTGCTACTAAGGGCGTGAAATTAAATAAATTAGGAATAAAGAACGCCTCTAAAAAAGACATACTCTTATACTAAATGCAAATAGGCTCCTTACTATTTTTAGCCCTATTTACAAGGCCTAATATCCTCTTCGCAGTAATATCCTACGCAAGATTCTCTTCTTAACCCGACTCCTCGCATTTTAAAGCCCTCGATGTTATATAGAAATACCTAAACAAATTCCCTAACCTATGCTTATACTATAACTGCAATATACTAATACTAGATTTTTATTTTATAGCCTATACGGACTCCGATTAGGCTAGTAACCTTATAGACCGACGATTAGTCTCTAGATACTGTTTCTTTATACGTAATAATCTTATAAGCTAGTTATATTAAAAGTAAGAATTAATATTACTATCTACTTACGAAGTAGAGTTTATAGGCCTTAGAGAGGCTAATAAAGAGGCCTTATATCTATATAGCTATCTAAATAGCATCGCAAAAGAGTTGTCTATACCTATATCTAATAAAGTCCCTCTAATATTTTCCGATAGTTAATTAGCGCTAAAAATAGTAAATAACCCGGAAGTATATAAACTCCGGAAACACATCGGCCTTGCCTATAATTTCACCCGCAATAGTGTTTTACTAAGCGAAAAAGAAGTATTTTATATAAAATCTGCTGATAATATCGCTGATATATTTACAAAAGAATTAGGGCGTATACTATTTAATAAATTTCGAGACCTCTTAGCTCTTAAAAAGGATCCTATATATAAAGATAAATAGAGGTTTTTAGCTGCTCTTTCTTCTGCTTTCTTCTAGCTTTCCTCTATATACCCTTTAGTTTTTCCCTATATATAGGTTTACTAAACGGACAAATAACATATAGTAGAGTTTTTAATTTTTCTCTATATAATATAGTAGAGTTATTTTTCTCTATATAAAAAGGGTTTTTCCTATAAATAGGTTTTTTCAGAGAGTTTTTACAAATCTTAGTTAGTTATAAACGGACATATATAAAGCGCACTTCTTATACAATAAGTACCCTTTAAGAGGGGCTATAAGGGAGCAAATATCTCCCGATTGGCTTATCCTACCGGTATATAAAGATATGCATTAGAACCGCCGTGCATTATTGCATATAACATAAGTCACCCGGCTGTATTTGCTGCCCGGATGCTCGAGATACCGAATGCCGAGGTATATAGTGTGTGTAGGGACTAATGTGCGCATAGTCTATAGTCGGGCCCCGGTTAACTAGGGTTACTTACACTACCTCCTATTACTCGCGCATTTAATCACGCAACAACTAGGATACTATACGAGGTTAGACTATATGCACCTAGCATAGAATTAATAGCGCTTTCTATCCCGATGATTAGTTAAGTTATATATACCTTTATTCCTATGCAATTGGCTATATAAAGGGATCTTAGTCCGCACTTAGACAGACTATCACTAAGCAATTCCACATCCTCTTCTCTCTCTTATCTTTGTATCTTCCTTAACACTTTCTGCATTTGCCGTAATCCTCTGCCTTTAAGCTTCCCTTTAGGCTTTTATTTTATCTAACCTTATTATCCTACCTAGGTCTATTCCTTCTACCTCTTATACTTAGAGAGGTAGAAGGATTTCGATATCTATACTATAACTAACGAATTTACTATGCTTATAGACTAGCTGCCTGCTTAACTATCTTAAACTAAGAAAGGCTCCTTCGGCCCTTCCTATACGGGATAAGATAAGGAGTAAAGCAGCTAGTAGAATAACTAGAAAGGCAAAAAAAATAAAAAGAGGTCGCGACCTACTAATATAGATAAGAGAGGTATCCCTTACTATAAGCTTTATTCTATAAAAGGCTACTTAATAGAGAATTACTAGGAGGTTAACCTTAATAAAGCGCCTGACTAATAGCTGAAAAGCAAAAAGGATATTATCTCGAAGAATATAAAGAACTCTAAGGTCGCGAAAGAAGCCTAGAGATATAAAGGCAAAAGGGGAATTAAGAATAATAATAAGACGGATTAACTTATATAGGAGAGAGGAAGATGCCCTTCGGCTTTATTCCTCGCCCCTTTAGTCAATGCGTTTTTTAACGTCGATATCTACCCTCTTTATTACTCTTTAATCCTAGATTATAGTATAACCCTCTATATCTTTAACGAGATTTCTTAGTTTAAAAACTTTAGAATAGTAGATAAAGGAGATTTCCTTTAGGCAAGCGCTGAAAAAGTGCCTATCCTCGGCTACGGTAAAGTTAACGTCCGCTTATAAACCCTATCGTTTAAACCGTAAGTATTACGCTTACTTAACGTTGCTTTCTATAAGAACTTTATATATAATCTAATCTCTTATAAGCTATTAAAGCAGTAGGGACTTTAGTAAGACAAACGACCTTATAGGCTATTAGCGCTTCGTTCGGCCGATAATACTATCGTCGGTCTTATTAAATAGCACTACGGCTAGTTCGTTCTTAAGTATATCCCCTACTATATAATAAGGCGGGCATTTTACAACCGCCGAAATAAGTTTAATAGCTATACTAAACAGACGCTATAAAAGGCTATTGCTAAACTCTAGCATCTCTAAATAGGGCATCCGGGACTATAAGCCTTAGAATACCTCGTTAATTACTGTAAAGGTATTAAGATTAAAGGCATTTTAACCGTATAGTGCGATAACTATAGCACTACGAAAGCAAAACGGATAATATAATAAGCCCCTTAAGATAACGGTATTATAGGCGAGAGAATTACGATAGACTTCTATAACTTTATATTAGACAATAAGGGCTATCACTCGCTAATGCTTTTAACTAATAGAGCGAGCGGCTTTATATAGGATTACTACCTTTAAGACCGTCTTATAGAAACTATTATTACGGCCCTTAAGTCCGGCCTCGACTACTTAAAGCACTAGTATTAGTTTAACACTAAGATCGTTAAGTATAATAACGAGATAACTACTTAGAAACCGGTAGTAAAAGCATTCCTTAAGGTAAGGCTCTTTAAAATCGAGCCCTTAGCCTTATATATATAAGATTAAAACGGCGGCGCTAAGCGCTTAAGGGGTATAATTAAGGATAAGTCTAAAGCGATGCGAGGAAAGCTTTTAACCTAGCTTTAGCGAGAGATTTATAAGTCCGCTATATATCTCTATAATTATATGCTAAAATATAGCTATAAGTAGGAATCCCTTTACGAAAAGCTAACTAAGAGAAAGCTAGCGTAATAGTATCTTCGTGCCTATAGGTATAAAGCGTTTGCAATAATAACTACGGCCTAAGAGAAGAAATAACGCCTTAGGAAGCTTAACCTACGAGCTTAAATAGGCTTCCTTATAGGATATATATCTTCTAACATCTACTAAGTCTAGGTTCCTATAGAAGGGAAGGTTATTACTACTCGAGATATTATTTTCGATAAGTAAGAGATTTTCGATAGAATATTTAAGAACCTTACCGAAAGCGTTAAAGAGTACGACCTTAAGGAGCTAGCCTTAGCCCTAAGGAATATTACTCTCCCTAACAATAATTAAATTAATATACTATAAGTTCTCGATAATTAAGTATTCGACGATATCTTTATCTACTAAGATATAAACCCTAAACTTAAGGTAAACTACGATATAGACTATATAATAGCGCTTAAAAACGACCGGGGAAATATAAAGTAATATACTAAAGCTCGATTTAAGCCTCTCCTTACTCCTTTTAGCATTCCCCTAGCGGCCTTATTTATAGCTATAATATAGTTATATCTTACTAATTAGACTATAAAGCTATAGAGCGAGTATCTTAATCCCTCTTAAGTAGCCTTTTAAGTAAACATAAGTCCGTATAAATAAAGAGTAAACCCCTCCGCGGCATTAAGTCTATATAAATAAGGAGTAAACCCTTCCGTAGCACTAAGTCTATATAAATAAAGAGTAAACCCCTCCGCGGCATTAAGTCTATATAAATAAGGAGTAAACCCCTCCGTAGTACTAAGTCTATATAAATAAAGAGTAAACCCCTCCGCGGCATTAAGTTTATATAAATAAAAAGTAAACCCCTCCGTAGTATTAAGTCTATATAAATAAAGAGTAAACCCCTCTACGGTAAGTCTATATAATTAAGAGTTAACCCCTCTATAGGCAAATAAAAGTCTACTTAAATAAGGAGTAAACCCCTCCGTAGCAAAAAGTCTATATAATTAGGAGTTAACCCTTCCGTAGCTTATAAATAAGGAGTTAACCCTTCCGTAGAAAGAAAAACTCACCTATTAGCACTCTATATTTATAGTAGGCACTTAAGCCGTACTAATCTTAAAAGATATTAATATATTACGGTTTAAAGATAAGGCTTACCTCGACCGCTTAATCTTTAAAAAATAGGTATATCGACGAGACCTTTTAGCTATCCTAATATATTATAGATAGCTTAAATAACACCTACTTAGCCCTTAATTTAAAGAGGCGGAGAGAACGCATCTTTAGAGTTATAAAGAAATAAAGTCTTAGACTAAATTTAACTCTAAAACACTTATAAAGAAAGGCTAAATCCTCGACTATATATAGGTAAAGTATAAAGTAAGACTAGTCGTCTAAGGGGATTAATAGCTTCGAAACGGATAGGAGACCTACGCGGTAACCCTCGTAGGATAAAGCTTTCGAACACTTATAACGATAGCTATAAGGTTCGACCTTAAACTAATATAGTACGATACGGTTAACGCGTTCGTTAACGTAAGGCTCGACGAGATTATATATATAAAGATGCCGCTAAGGTATAGAAAACACTCTATTATCCTCCGACTTAATAAAGCCCTCTACGGACTGCGAAAATCCCCTCTTTTATAGCATCGCGAACTTACTTTAATACTTCGGGAGATAGGGGTTTAAATAGTGCTATACGAACTATACTACTTAACGTTTAACGGCATTATCGTCTTCTTCTATATAGACGATATTGTCTTTATATATTATAAGAAGGATTAAGATAGGGCTAAATCTCTCTAAAATTAACTTCGGGAAAAATATAAGCTTATAGGCGGCGATAACCTATAATAGTTCCTCGGCATCGAGATTCTATAAGACTGTAATTAACGGTATATTTAGCTATTATAAGCCGCTTATATTAATAAGATCTACCGACTTATAAAGAAACGCCGCCCTTTCGACATACTAATAGGGGTAAAAGAGCTTCTTCCCTACGAAGGGATCGCTAAATACTATAAGATATAAGCCGACTAGGTAAACGTAGGTTTTATACTATACGCGGCGGTTATTACCCGCCCTAATATCGCGTTTGCTACTATTAGATCGTAGATCTACGGCTCGGACTAAATAGGCGTTATAATAGGTCTAAATAGGTTGTATAGCAAAGAGGTTATATTAATGTGATATATAATAATGCGTGTTATACGTCCTTCCCCTCTTTTTATAAGGGGGCCGTATTTAAGGGATATTTCCCTTACGTTACGTAGCGGTTATACTAACCTAATCGTTGTAATCTCTATTATATAATCTAACATACCCTTCTAGCTTCGATCCCGAATTTAAGGGAGGGAAGCTAGCATTAAGAGGTCGCTAAATAGCTTAAATCCGATGAGTTTTTAATCCTCGTTCTATCGTTAAGCTATTAGGGCGGGATATCTTTAATCCCTGCCCTTTTAATCCTACGCTTAAGCGCTTTAACGAGTGCGGCTTTATAAGCTCTTATACTTCCTCTATTCCTTCCGCCGCTATATACAGCAGATGCCCTTACTGCGTAAAAGCATCTTTCCTCTTTAGTCTACCGTAGTTAAGGGTATTCGTAGTCGTTTATAAGTCGTTTAGCAGCTAATGCTCGTAGCGATATAGCGAGGCTAGTCGTTTAGCAGCCTATGCTCGATTCCCTTAGTGCGTCGTGCCGAAATCAACGGAATAGTCGCTATTACGAGATACGCTAATATACCCTCGCTATAGGAGAGCTTCCTTTTAATACTTAATCAAGTGTTTAAACGCCTCTAGCCTAGTTAATGCTCGTAGATATTTAACAAGGCCCCTTATCTATCGTCTCCCTAACGTGTTTATATAGGGCTTAGTAATACGCATAAGGAACTATATTCCCTACGGTTATTCCTTATTACTAGCGCCTATACATAGTATTTCCTCTAACGCGCTATAGCGGAGTAGTCAACCGCTTAGATAAGACTATAGATAGGAGTCGGTTCGAATCCGGCTAGGGTGACTTTTTGCGACTACGCCTATAGTCGCGGGGAAAAAATAGGCCGGCCGCGCCCTGTTATCGCGTCGCTAGCAAGTAGGTCACGTAGGCGAAATCACGTGTAGTGCCCGACTACGTTATTTATCGGAAAAAACAGAAGGCTGGGTAAGGCGCTCCCGACATTAGCTACTAAGCCGCACGGCCCGGTACTAGGCCTACGCATAGCTACACTAAGGGAAAAAGAAGGGTAGCGACAATCCCGCACCGATAACCACGACTATAACACATGCCCGCCGCGCAACCACGCGGGTACGTATATACGGGGACTAGGCTAATTTAAATATAGTATAACTAAGGGAACCTTGCCTAGCCCCCCGACAGCTAATTAAAATAGTCGGGCTACTCGCTACACTAAGAAAATACCGTCCGACTACTTGTCTAACGTAGCCGCGATTAACTAAATCGACCGAAGCGAAGCCGGGCCGGGGGCGCTAAGTGACCTATACGTACGGGGATGCGACGCGCTTAGTCGGCCTAAACGACCGTAGTAGGAAGCATATAGGTTTTTCCTAAGGTCCTCCCGTTTCCTATACTAGCTAAGATCGAGGCACTAGGCCTATTAGGGTAGCTAGAGTACTTTAATTAATTAATTAATCCTCTAACGCGTATATATTATAAGTCTTACTACCCGTTAGCTCTCTTTATACTAACTTAATTAGCTCCGCATTAAGTTAGGTAGAAAACCTTTAGACAGGTAGAAAACGGTTAGACACTACCCCGCTATCGTAGCTACTATGTTTTTTAGTATAAGCCTAATATTTATACCGTGTTTCTACGTCGTGAAAACCGTCTTTTATATCGCAACGCGTTAAAGATTCTTAAATCGCTACTATAAATTCAGTAATAAAGCTAGTTATTAACCCTTATAAGAGCATTATTACATCGTTAATATATCGTTAATACATTATTAATTAATCCGTTAAACGGCTCGTCGCCACCCTCTTATAGGCGACCTAAGCGCTATAAGGCGCTAGTCTTATAGCGGTCTCGTAGCGCTAGTCGCCGCTGTATTCGTCGCTATGTTCGTCGCGGCCGCACACCGCGAATTGCGAATTGCGCCTTAGAAGAAATTGTTAATAAATGCTAGGCTACTTAAGCTATTTATTAATCTACTTAGCAATCGAATCCGGTTTAAGAAGACATATAAAATAGCGATGTTTCGATCTAGTAAGGATTAAGGCAAAGGATATTAAATACTTAGGTACATACATATAATTCAATACATTGGTATATAGCTTTAACGCTATGTATATCGCATTACGCACTCTAAATCGCCTTTTTAATAGCTTTAAAAACAAGAGATAAATTAATACCTATTTAAAATAACAAAAAAGTCTAATGCGACGTTTGTAGAATATATTGTTATTTTTTTTAGCTAGCCTTGCCACCTAAAAGGCGTCTAAACGTTTACTAAGTGTCTAAGCGTATTCTTCCTAACTTAATATAGAGCTAATTAAGTTGGCATCTAATAGTCAACGGGTATTTGCATAGTACGAAATCTCTATTTGTATAGTAAGATAGGTACACCCCTACTCTTTCTATACGTACCCCGCGCGCCTATATCCCGCCACTAAATTTTCCGTATAGGTATATAGTAATTAAGAGGGCCGCGTAAATCGTATATAGCCTTAATTTAGTTAATTCGCTACGTGCCCTACTGCGTGCCCTCTACTGCGTGCCCTCTGCTATGTGTGCGGCTCCTTAATATATGCTTTATGCCCGGCTGCGTGCCCGGCTGCGTGCCCTACTGCGTGCCCTACTGCGTGCCCTTTGCTGCGTGCCCTCTACTATGTGTACGGCTCCTTAATATATGCTTTATGCCCTACTGCGTGCCCTACTGCGTGCCCTGCTGTGTGCCCTGCTGCGTGCCCTACTGCGTGCCCTCTACTATGTGTGCGGCTCCTTAATATATGCTTCGTGCCCGGCTGCGTGCCTTACTGCGTGCCCTCTACTGTATGTGCGGCTCCTTAATGTATGCTTCGTGCCCGGCTGCGTGGCCTACTGCGTGCCCTCTGCTGTGTGTGCGGCTCGGCGGCTTCTCGATGTATGCTTTATGCCCGGCTCCCGGCTGCGTGCCCTCTACTGCGTGCTCTACTACGTGCCTTACTGCGTGCCTTACTGCGTGCTCTACTGCGTGCCCTACTGCGTGCCCTCTACTATATAAACGGCTCCTTAATGTATGCTTCGTGCCCGGCTGCGTGGCCTACTGCGTGCCCTCTACTATATATACGGCTCCTTAATGTATGCTTCGTGCCCGGCTGCGTGGCCTACTGCGTGCCCTCTACTATATGTGCGGCTTAGCGGCTTCTCGATGTATGCTTTATGCCTAGCTCCCGGCTGGGTGCCCTCTACTGCGTGCTCTACTACGTGCCTTACTGCGTGCCTTACTGCGTGCCCTACTGCGTGCCTTACTGCGTGCCTTACTGCGTGCCTGCTGCGTGCTCTACTGCGTGCCCTACTGCGTGCCCTACTGCGTGCCCTTTGCTGCGTGCCCTCTGCTATGTGTGCGGCTCCTTAATGTATGCTTTATGCCCGGCTGCGTGCCCGGCTGCGTGCCCTACTACGTGCCCTACTACGTGTTGGTAGTATTCTTCGCGTTCTTCGCACGATTTACGCGGCTCTCTTAATTGCTATATACCTACACTAGATTTTAGTGGCGGGACATAGGCGCGCGGGGTAGGCGTAGAAAAAGTAGAGATTTAAATATATTGCTATATAAATAGAGATTTAATGCTATGTAAATAGTAAGACTCTATATTATGCCTAATATTAAACCTATTACCCTTAAGGATACGGCTTTATCAGCCTATTTATATATCTTAACCTTCCTATACTATATATATATCGGTTTATATTATTTCGTCGGTCGTTTTAGGGAGTTCTCGATCGGCGAGGCGTTAGGTAATATCGTAACGGCCTATTTATTTAACAAAAGCCTTAAAGGAGGGCCCTTAAAGTGCCTTAGTAAGGCCGTCGGCTATTATCTTCGCGGTAGGTGTATATTTAACATTAAGGGTCTTATTAAGTACTGCTTAACGAAGCTAGTAGTTATAAATGTCTATATAGCAAAGCTTCGTCTATAGAGTAGCGACTTCGGTAGTAATTAGTCGGATAGTCTATATATTATTATATTAAATATAAATGCGGGAGTTATCGACGGAGACGTCGAGCTCTTTAATAAGCCTGCTTACGTAGATTAACTCCTTTACTACCTATAATAACGCTAGGAGCTTAGCCTTAGTTATTAAGGTTATAACTATATCTTATTTATTAGCTCTCTAGCCGATTAAGCCTTTAAATAGCTTTATAGCAAATGCCTAAGAGCTTTTCCGGTCGGTGTTATTAGCGAAAGAAGCGTTACTTACTACCTTAAAGTCGTCCCTACCCCTTAGACGAAGCGCGAGTCCCTAGGTGTAGTATAGATAGTAGAGAACTCGATCGACGGCGTCTTTATATTCCGGTCTAGGGTTAGTATTAAATTTGCATAGTCTTAACGTAGCAAACGCGATATTAGGGCGGGTAATAACCGCCGCGTATAGCACGGAACCTACGTTTACCTAGTAGGCTTATATCTTATAGTATTTAGCGATCCCTTCGTAAGGGAGAAGCTCTTTTACCTCTATTAGTATATCGAAGGGGCGGCGTTTCTTTATAAGTCGGTAGATCTTATTAATGTATACGGCTTAAAATAGCTAAATATACCGTTAATTACGGTCTCGTAGAATCTTAATGCCGAGGAACTATTATAGGTTATCGCCGCCTATAAGCTTATATTTTTCCCGAAGTTAATTTTAGAGAGATTTAGCCCTATATTAATCCTTCTTATAATATATAAAGACAATATTATCTACATAGAAAAAGACGATAATACCGTTAAACATTAAGCAGTATAATTTATATAGTACTATTTAAAACCCTATCTCCCGAAGTATTAACGTAAGTTCGCGATGCTATAAAAGATAGGATTTTCGCAGTCCGTAGAGGGCTTTATTAAGTTAGAGGATAATAGAGTGTTTTCTATACCCTAGCGGTATCTTTATATATATAATCTCGTCGAGCCTTACGTTAACGAATGCGTTAACCATATCGTACTATATTAGTTTAAGGTCTAACCTTATAGCTATCGTTATAAGTGTTCGAAAGCTTCGTCCTATAAGGGTTACTGCGTAGGTCTCCTATCCGTTTCGAAGCTATTAATCCCCTTAGACGATTAGTCTTACCTTATACTTCGAGAGCCTTCTATGCTTATCTATTTTATATACGTATACCTATATATAGTCGAGGACTTAGCCTTTCTATATAAGTGTTTTAGAGTTAACCTTAGTCTAGGACTTTATTTCTTTATAACTCTAAAGATGCGTTCTCTCCGCCTCCTCGAATTAAGGGCCGAGTAGGTGTTATTTAAGCTATCTATAATATATTAAGATAGCTAGAAGGTCTCGTCGATATACCTGCCTTTTTAGGATTAAGCGGTCGAGGTAAGCCTTATCTTTAAACCGCAATATATTAGTGTCTTTTAAGATCGGTGCGGCTTAAGTGCCTACTATAAATACAAAGTGCTAATAGGCGAGTTTTTCTTTCTATAGAAGGGTTAACTCCTTATTTATAAGCTACGGAGGGGTTAACTCCTAATTATATAGACTTTTTGCTACGGAGGGGTTTACTCTTTATTTAAGTAGACTTTTATTAACTTATAAAAGGGTTAACTCCTAATTATATAGACTTACCGCGGAGGGGTTTACTCTTTATTTATATAGACTTAGTGCTACGGAGGGGTTTACTCTTTATTTATATAGACTTAATGCAACGGAGGGGTTTACTCCTTATTTATATAGACTTAATGCTACGGAAGGGCTTACTCTTTATTTATATAGACTTAATACTACGGAAGGGTTTACTCCTTATTTATATAGACTTAGTGCTATAGAGGGGTTTACTCCTTATCTATATAGACTTATATTTGCCTAAAAGGCTACTTAAGAGGAATTAAGATACTCGCTCTATAGCTTTATAGTTTAATTAGCGAGATATAATTATATTATAGCTATAAATAAAGCCGCTAAGGGAGTGCTTAAAAGAGTAGGGAAAAGCTTAAATCGAGCTTTAGTATATTGCTTTATATTTCCCCGGTCGTTTTTAAGCGCTATTGCGTAGTCTATATTATAGTTTGCCTTAAGTTCAGGGTTTATATCTTAGTAAATAAGGATATCGTCGAATACTTAATTATCGAGAACTTATAGTATATTAATTTAATTATTATCGGGGAGAGTAATATTCCTTAAGGCTAGGGCTAGCTCCTTAAGGTCGCACTCTTTAACGCTCTCGGCAAAGTTCTCGAATATTCTATCGAAAATCTCTTACTTATCGAAAATAATATCTCGAGTAGTAATAACCTTCCCTTCTATAAGAACCTAGACTTAGTAGATATTAGAAGATATATATCCTACTAGGAAGCCTATCTAAGCTCGTAGGTCGAGCTTCCTAAGGTGTTATTTCTTCTCTTAGGCCGTAGTTATTATTGCAAACGCTTTATACCTATAGGCACGAAGATACTATTACGCTAGCTTTCTCTTAGTTAGCTTTTCGTAAAGGGATTCCTACTTATAGCTATATTTTAGCATACGATTATAGAGATATATAGCGGACTTATAAATCTCTCGCTAAAGCTAGGTTAAGAGCTTTCCTCGCATCGCTTTAGACTTATCCTTAATTATACCCCTTAAGCGCTTAGCGCCGCCGTTTTAATCTTATATATATAAGGCTAAAGGCTTAATTTTAAAGAGCCTTACCTTAAGGAATGCTTTTACTACCGGTTTCTAAGTAGTAATCTCGTTATTATACTTAACGATCCTAGTGTTAAACTAATATTAGTGCTTTAAGTAGTCGAGGCCGGACTTAAGGGCTATAATAATAGTTTCTACGAGACGGTCTTTAATATATGTAATGCACCCTTTGGCTAGCCGCTTAGGGTGCTAATATTAGCAATAGATAAGATAGCAGGGAGCTATTCCTAGCTCCTAGGGCTCGCTACCTACCCTAATAAACTATCCTTCTTTACCTACCTTTCTACGCTGCTTAGTGCATTAAAATAGTAGTAACACCTTGCCTTCTTTTCTTCGGCAAGCATTAAAGGCCCCTATAAGCCCTCTACTAAGCGCCTCTTAAAGCCTATTGAACGCTAGGCAGTCGGGTTCTCGACATTTAGGTAATAGCAATCAAAAAGGGAAGAGAGGCTCTAAGGCTTAAACAGCCTGCATAAAGGGATTAGAAGCTGCAAAAAGATGCAAATCACTAAGAATAATAGCTCTTGTCTTATCTAGTAGGGAGGCTAACTAGTCTCTATATATAGGAAAAATCCTCGGACGAAATTAGCCGCGTAGACCTAAGGAAAAACAGGTAACGTAAATAATCGGACGGAAGGATCGGTAAGAAAAGCAATAGATCGTGCCGTACGATAAATTAGTTATATAGTTAGTAAATAAATAAGCAACCTAGTAGAAGACTAATAAATTCTACGGTAAATTCTACGGTAGAAGCCGTAGCTATATAAAGGAATTCTACGGTAAAAGCCGTAAAAGAGAATTAGAATTCTACGGTAGAAGACTGTAGAAGGGAATTAGAATTCTACGTTAAAAGAACCGTAGAAAGGAATTAGAATTCTACGGTAGAAGACTATAGAAGGGAAGAGATTTTATAGGTAAAGACTGTATAAATAACCGTAAAATCACCGTATAATTACGGTAAAATATAACCGAAGAAAGGTAGGTAAATACGCTTGTAGAAGTACGGGGCAATGCCTATAGAAGCCCGTGGAATTCTATAGTAGAATCTAGGGAAAAACCGGGGATTTCCCGGAGGAAAGCAAATAGGGAAGACGGTAATATTAACATACCCCCTTAGCTAAAAGGGAATAACTTCCGGCTAGTTAGAATTATTATCGACTTCTTCTTAAATCCTAGAAGAAATATCCGTAAGTTAAAGCTAGTAAAGGAACGTTTAGAAACGTTATCGTAGAAGTAATTTAGTTAATCTATCCGTAACTATCTAATTAGAAAGGATGTATTTAATATTGAAAGTATTGCGTAAGAATTCCTATCGGGCCTAGCAGTTGTGAATTTTAACGTGCTTTAAGGCGGTCTAAATCTTTAGAATCTCGGCGGAAACTAGGCGGATTATCTAGGTATTATTATACTAAATAGTAGGAACCGGAATATCTAGCTATAGAGAAATATCGTTAAATAAATAAAGAATAGAAATTAGCTCTTTCGCGGTAGAAGAAACTATAAGAAGTTCGGCTTTAGTAGAAGAAGTAGTAACTATAGATTGTTTCCGGGCACTCTATGCGATTAGACCGTTAAATAGGCTAATAAAATAGCCCTTAGAAGAATAACGCGTATCGGGATCGTCGGCGTAGGCGGTATCGGAAGCTATAATAAGTTCTTACTCGTCCGTATCCGAAAACTTAATCGTAAGGAAACGCGATTCGTATAGGTAAATCACTAAGCTTTCTACGAGCTTAATATAGAGCGTAGATAGGTTCTATATATACTCCGCTAAAGAATTCGACGATTTTACGGCGTTAAGACGGGTAGAAATAGTCGCGTAATTATAGGAACTAACTAAAGACTAAAAGTAGTAGATTTAGTTATCCGTAGCCTATCCTTAGTGTTTCTCTAGCTTCTCGGGAAGTAGGAACGGGCATAGGGTCGAAATAGGCCGTAGAACTATAGAAGCAGGGATTAAACTAAATTTAGAAGCAATCTTATCTAGGTAAACGTCCTAGCATAACTATAGCTTTTGCTACTTATAGTCTCGGATAATCTTTATCTTAAGAAAATAGGTAAGCTCTTTACGGTTAGTAATTATATACTTTTACTTAAAGCGACGGATAAAATCATTAGTAGCCCTACGGTGCTCCCTACGGAAAAGGATAATAATATTATCTATAAAAAAGAAAGTAATAATACTACTTATAGTAGATATAAAAATATAAGGATCCTCCGCACTTTGCTAAAGGCCTAGTTCGGTAAAAGACGTAGATAATTCCTATTGCTAAAGACGCGGCGAACGGCAAAGCCTATATAAAGCCTTTATTAACCGAATTATAAAACTAAATACCTTAAATCCGTTTAAGAAGTAGATATATACTTCTTTATCTAGATCGGCATTCGTAAAGGCGTTAACCGCGTTAAGTAAGCGGGTTTCTATGCTAAACTTAGCGGTAATAGCAATTTTAATATGAAAATCTCACGCTATAAGCGTCGCGGCGTATATTTCTTTTCCGCTAAATAGCTAAAGATCTCCTTGTATATAAAGGCGAGATTTAAACTTCCTAAGGTAGCCGTGCTTATTAAACTTATAATCGAATGCCTATATTAATAGAAGAGGACGTACTAGCGCGTTCGCTCTTAGGGTAGGCGAGGGAAAGAAGGTCTTCCGCTGTTTTAAGGAGTCCTATTTAACTGCTCTAGCGGCTTTAAACTCGGGTCTAAACGGATGCGTCTCGAGATTAGACTAAAACCTTAGAAGCGCGGGCAAATCCCGTTTGTGTATCTTCCTAGGTTTAAGAGAAGTAGCAAATATAGCCGTAAACGCGGTGCTATTAGCCGGTAGATGCCTAACGTAGGCGAAAGCGGGATATCGACCCGAAAAACGGTTTAAGCGAGTAGGGCGTAAATCCCTTATAAATCTCGTCGTCTAAAGACTATCTATAGGAATAGTATTATCGTAATCTATAGACCGTAAAGTGGCTTAAGGCAACTATACCTTAAGTCGGTCTACTAGTTCTACGGTTATAGTAGGTAAAAGAGTAGAAATATCGGGTTAAAAGTCCTATATATTCTTAAAAATATCCTCCGGCGGTTCCGGGGTTTAGTTAGGAGTCGGGAGTTAAGGATTACCATCGGCTAAAACGTCTACTATAATAGAATGCTTATTAGGAAGTACTATTAGCGTTAACTAAAATTCTGCTTTATCTTACTCTTCTTCCTATATAATATATAGTAGAAATGCTAGTAATAATACCTATATTAGCGGTTCGGATGCTTTAGACGCGGTAAAAAACTAAGTCTTATTAAACGTTATATCTTAAACTCGATAAACCTCCCGTCTCTATAGGATCTATATACGAAAAATATTAGTAGAATTATACCCGACTAAGTAACTAATCTCTATATAAGGTTCCTACTTAAGATTACGTTTCTGCGTGTTAGTTAGGGCCTTAGTGGTTAGTAGGTAGGCTTTATAGCTAAAAACTCGAAGATAATCGAATCGTAATAGTTAAGGAAGGAGAAAAGCCGGTATATTCCGGTCGTAATCCTTTAACTAGTCGTAAAGAATCTCTATTAGGGAAATCTACTTCGATAGAAATAACGTAGAGGAAGCTGCCTATCGGGCTAGAATCCGATTGTATAAATATACTATAGTTTTCTACGTTTCTATTTATAAATGCTTAGGCAAATTTGCTTTAATCCTTATAGATCGAGCTTTCGTAGATACTACCCCCCTAGCTCGTTCGGCAGCGCTATTCTTAGCGGGTGTATAAGGTATAGTAGGCTTATTATAAATGCCTTATTAGTTAATAAAGTCTTAAAAATCGTATCGAAGGGCTCGGTCGTTGTCTCGATAGATTATACCGATAGAAAGTAAGAACTATCGGGAAATATACCGACCTAAGCTCTTAAAGCATAGAATTAGCTCGTCTATAAAGGCGTCTAGAAGAGCATATAGAAAAACAAGCTTTATATAGTTATCCTTAATAAGAAATATAACGTTCTTATTGTTATAACTCTTATATATAGAAAAAACATCGTAAAACACCTTAGAAAAGGGAAACGTCGCTTTAGAAAGCGGCGGTTCGCGGTTAATAATTCGTTTAGCCTACGTAAGTTTATAGGACTTATAGGAGATTATCTTATCGAAGGTCACCGACTATAGTATTCCGAGAGCTTTCGAAAGCGCTTTATTATTCGGATGTCTAAGTCGTTAGTGCTAAAGAGAAAGTTCCTCTATACTTATTAATATAGACTCCGGCGTAGTGATTGAAAAAGGTGCTATAACTAGGGTTTCTATAGTAGAATCTATAGAAGGAACGGAAGCAATAGTTAGAATAGTTAGAAGCGTAGTAGAAGGCGTTAATAGGTTATACTCGATGATATACTATATATAGATTAGCTCCGTTATATAAATTGTACGGTTTAATAAAGAGATTACGCTAGTCCACGGGTTCTATAAAAGATTCGCCTTATGTAAAAGACAAAGAGAATAAAGGGACGTATAAAAGGATGGGATATATGCTACTTAACTAAGCTAAAAAGTGCCCGTCGAGATGCGTATAAACACCGTACCTATCCTAAGGATTAGAGTGCTTTTACTACCTACGAGTGCGTACTTAGAAGAAGGCTAGAAGTTATAGAAACGCTCCCTTTTATTGCAAATGTGTCTATTAGACCTTAAATCTATAATAAAAGAATCCCTTAACGGGTATTCTATGGTAGTCTATAGAATAACTAATAGTAAAAAGGTTATAAGAATATTAGCGGTAGCCGTAGCTTACACTGTCTTTATCTCGGTCTTATTGTTCTTCCGCTACTCTTCGTCGCGAAGAAGTGCCGCGTCGACTTTAGCCTTATTAGCCGGAACCTAAAGGTAATCGTCTATAGTCTTTTAGACGTCTTTATCGGGTTTCTATAATAGAAGTCGAACGGAAGGGTTAAAGTAGTTACACTTAGAGAAGAAGTAACGTTCTCTATAAGCATACTACGGTTTAGGTTTTAACTTTATCTTATCCTTTTCTAAGGACGTCGCAACCGGTGTTTTCGTAGGGTTTTTAGTAGATTCCGCGGCTAGGGATTGTATTCCTTAGCCTTAGAATTTTGCAAATACATTAGTCTTTAGCGCTTTAGTCGTAGCCTTTAAGGCCTACGAGCGCTTAAAAAGTTCGGATATCTTAAATCCGTTAGGGAAAGACTTTTCCTAGCCTAGCTAGTTTAGGCGGGCGTCGTCCTCTATCTTATTTATCTAGTATTCCGCAAAAAGGCTAGAAATTAGCTAAATAGCCTTAAGAAAAAGCTATATAGCCCGGAGACCTTCCGATTCCAGCAAGTTAATTCGCCGGGCGTCGGTAAGGACCTTCTGCTAGTTGGAAATCTATATTATAATATCCGTCTAGTCCGGTGCCTTAAAAATAGTATATAACTACGTGAAATAGTCTTCTATTGCGTCTATAAAGTCGGCTTTATACGCCGCTATAGTAAAGCTAATTCCTTAGAAACCTTATATTCGTCGGTAATTATTAAGTAGTAGTTCCCGATGTTTTAAACGATAAACTGCTAGATTAACCTAAGAGATTTCTATTAGTCCTTATAGGCTTAGAGCAACGTGCGATACTAGGAAAAGAGAAACTTAAACCTCTTAAGTTCTTCTATAGATAAACTAGCAATATTAGCAATAGTCGCGTTAACTATTCTAGCTATTAGTTCTACTAGAAGAGGCAATAAGGGTTTCTAAAGTTTAAGCGTAATAGAAGGATCGATTTTCTCTTAAATCCCTTAGGCGAGTACGTATTTCTAGATCGTTAAGATCTATCGGTCTTAGTCCGCTAATCTATTTAAGACGGTCTTTAAAGTAATATCGGCTATAATAGATACGGTAACGTAGGTAAAAGTATGGTAAAATCACCGGAAAAGGGTGGTAAGATATATAATATATGTAAATAAACCGTAGAAACTAAACTAAGTATAAGAAAACACTAATAGAATAGAGTAAACGTACTAACTAGTCCTCTATAACTTAACTCGCTAGATTAATAACGCTCCTTAAAGACATACTAGTCCTCTATAAGTTAATTCGCTAGATGTAAAGGCAAAGGCTTTACCACCGTAAGTCGTAGCGTTAGTAGGCTAAAAATATAAGCCGTTAGAACTCTTTATGCGTAGAGAAGTTCGTCCTAGCTTATAACTATCGAACGCTAGGCAGTCGGGTTCTCGATATTTAAGTAATAGCAATTAAAAAGGGAAGAGAGGCTCTAAGGCTTAAACAGCCTATATAGAGGGATTAGAAGCTATAAAAGGATATAAATCACTAAGAATAATAGCTCTTATCTTATCTAGTAGGGAGGCTAACTAGTCTCTATATATAGGAAAAATCCTTAGACGAAATCAGCCGCGTAGACCTAAGGAAAAACAGGTAACGTAAATAATCGGACGGAAGGATCGGTAAGAAAAGCAATAGATCGTGCCGTACGATAAATAAGTTATATAGTTAGCAAATAAATAAGCAGCCTAGTAGAAGACTAGTGAATTCTATAGTAAATTCTACGGTAGAAGCCGTGGCTATATAAAGGAATTCTACGGTAGAAGCCGTAGAAGAGAATTAGAATTCTACGGTAGAAGACCGTAGAAGGGAATTAGAATTCTACGGTAAAAGAACCGTAGAAGGGAATTAGAATTCTACGGTAGAAGACCGTAGAAGGGAAGAGATTTTAAGAAAAGTAGGTAAATACGCCCGTAGAAGTACGGGGTAATGCCTATAGAAGCCCGTGGAATTCTATAGTAGAATCTAGGGAAGAACCGGGGATTTCCCGGAGGAAAGCAAATAGGGAAGACGGTAATGTTAATAAAGCCGTACTAAGCGCCTCTTAAAGCCGTACTAAGCGCCTCTTAAAACCGCACTAAGCGCCTCTTAAAGCCGCACTAGCGACGCCTTTATTTGCGTTGCTTTAGAGCACCCTAGCTCGCTAAGAACAAACCAACCTTCCGTCTACTCCCGGACAACTACCCCGCTGTTTTCGGCTTAGCCCGCGTTAAGCCCCCGATAGTAGAGCTAATCACTCTCTCTTCCGCCTTAGCGCCTTATTAACGCGCCCTTCGCTATTACGATAACCTCTCTTTCTCTTCTAGTAAGCCTAGAAGCTAGTCTCTCTTTTTTTTTTTTTCCCTTTTTCTATCTGCCTTCTTCCCTCTTCTATATACAGCCAAACCACTTCTCACCTATTTTAGGTGGTTGCAAATTTTTGCATACACTAACCGATTTTCTATATACCGCCCGAACTTTTTATATACCGCTTGCCCTACTGCTACTTCGGCTTATACCGACCCCCCCGCTCCCTACGATGCCTCGTTGCGAGCAATAGCAACCGAGCTTTGCCTATACCCGAGTTTCCTTCGATCCTTATCGTCGCTAATAAGAGCGTTAAGAGACTTAAGCCTCGAGGGACCGAGAGCCTTCTTCTCTTCGCCGCGGTAGAACCTACTATAACGACCGACGCTACGAACGGGACGATCGCCGCTCTACCCGTTAGGGCGAGGAATATAGTAAGGAAAAGGCGAAAGGAGCCTAATCGACGATAGCCTCGCCGCCTATTAGCCGTATAACGGCAGCTTCGCCTCTACCGTACCTTATTTTACCGCCTACCGTACGCCCTACTAGGACGATGTCCTTACCGCCCGCTAGCCGTATAACGGCAGCTTCGCCTCTACTAATAATAGTTCCGCGGCCTCTACCGTACTTTGTTTTACCGCCTGCTATACGCCTTACGACGCTTGCTTTAGTATTAACGAGATCCTCGCCGGCCGTAACGCTAGCCTCGCCGCCTCTTAAGACGATGCTATCGTTGCCGTACCTTATTTTACCGTCTGCTATACGCCCTACTACGACGATGTCTGCTATACGCCCTACTACGACGATATCCTCGCCGCCTACTATACGCCCTATTGCGCTACCCGCTAGCTATATAACAGCAGCCTCGCCGTCTACTACACGCCTTATTACGATATCTATAGCGCGCTCTGCTTCGCCGCCTACTGCACGCCCGGTTGCGATACCGAAGCCCTCTTCGTGCCGAAAGTATAAGGCACCTTTCGCCTCCCGGAACGCTCTTTTCGAGCATCTTCGCTAGACCTGCCCCGGCTAGCAAAAGGCGCCTGCCGCCTTTATTACGACTATCCCCGCACCTACTATTAATAATAACTTCGGCAATACGTCGCCTCCGGCCGAATTAAGCACTCCTCTCGCAACTGCTCTTACGCCTACTTTAGCCGTTATTAAAGCCGTCTATGCGACTATTCTCGCGACTATTATTCGCCGCCTTATAGCCGCTCCTACCGCGGCTTCTCTTCCCGAGGCCGCCTTGCCTACTGCTGCTATTAACGCCGTTAGCACGGCTATTCCAGCGGCCGCTTCGCCGGCTATTAATACCGGCTGCACGACTATTCCCGCGGCTGCTTTAGACAAGCCGCCGCCGTAGCAGCTTCTTTAAGTTACCGCCTCGCAGCAACGTCTCTAAGCTGCCGACAACCTATCGCTCCCGGCCGCTATCTTTAAGCTAGGGCGGGATGCTATTCGCCTAGTTGTAGCCACCTGCACGACTATTCTCGCAGCTGCTCCGACTAACTCGCCGTAGTAGCTTCTTCTTCCTGCCGGTAACTTATCGCCCTAGCGATGCCCTTAACCTCCCGGCAACTTATCGCCGCAGTAACTTTAAGCTGCCGACAAAGGTGTTATTCGCCTCGTTCGATATCTTTATCCTGCCGCTAGCCCGCCGCCTATATTTCGCCTTCTTTAAGGTTTTTAACCTCCCGGCAATTTCCCGCCGTAGTAACTTTATCTTGCCGGCAAGCTATCGCTACTACGATATCTTCTTCCTGCCGGCAACTTCCCGCTGCAACGATGCTTTTAGTCGCCGTAGTAGCTTCTTCTTTCCGCCGCAGCATTATTAACCCGCCGGCCTTACGCTCCTTAGCGTACCGACTAGCGCCGCCTTAGGCGCTTGCAGTAAGATTAGAGAGCAGCCTCGTGCTACTCCGCTGCCTAAAGAGATCGCCGTTATATGCCCCGTTCGGCGATTAAGGAATTCGATCTAGACGATAAATAATTACTAGCAAGCGTAAGTATAACTCACGAGAAAGGAACGGAGGATCCGGGTAATAGAAGCCCGATTAAGATTATTATTATTACTGCTATAGTTAGCAGGCTTTTCTTTTATGCCGGCATTATAATATATGCAATGCACCCTTTAGCTAGCCGCCTAGGGTGCTAACATTAGTAATAGATAAGATAGCAGGGAGCTATTCCTAGCTCCCGGGGCTCGCCACCCACCCTAATAAACTATCCTTCTTTACCTACCTTTCCACGCTGCTTAGTGCATTAGTCATAGGATTAAAGAGTAATAAAGAGGGTAGATATCGACGTTAAAAAACGCATCGACTAAAGGGGCGAGGAATAAAGCCGAAGGCTATCTTCCTCTCTCCCGCATAAGTTAATCCGTCTTATTATTATTCTTAGTTCCCCTCTTGCCTTTATATCTTTAAGCTTCTTTCGCGACCTTAAGGTTCTTTATATTCTTAGAGATAATATCCTTTTTGCTTTTAGGCTATTAGTCAAGCGCTTTATTAAGGTTAACCTCTTAGTAATTCTCTATTAAGTAGCCTTTTATAGAATAGAGCTTATAGTAAGGGATGCCTCTTTTATCTATATTAGTAAGTCGCGACCTCTTTTTGTTATTTTTGCCTTTTTAGTTATTCTACTAGTTGCTCTACTCCTCGTCTTATCCTATATAGGAAGGGCTAAAGGAGCCTTTCTTAGTTTAAGATAGTTAAGCAGGCAGCTAGTCTATAAGCATAGTAAATTCGTTAGTTATAGTATAGATATCGAAATCCTTCTGCCTCTCTAAGTATAAGAGGTAGAAGGAATAGACCTAGGTAGGATAATAAAGTTAGATAAAGGCGAGAAAGTTAGCAACCTAAATACTCTTATAAATAGCTTTAGGAAGTTCTTCCTAAATCCCTTTATAGATAATCTTCTTCTAGCCCTTAAGCTAAAGGTGCTAATTCTTTAGCTAACTTAGGGAGGGCTTAACTACCGCTTTATAGCGAACCTAAAGGGCTCGATAGATATCTTCCGGCTTGCCCTTTGCCTCTTTCTTAAGCATAGCGTACTAGTCCTTAAGGTCTTTATTAGGTTTATAATAGGTCTAAATAGGTAATCGGAGATCGTTAAGGCGATCTAAGTGCGTAGTTCTTTAATATCCTTCTTTTAACTCTCCTATTTCTTCTTTTTATACAGAAAGATCTACTATTATTAGGTGCCTTAAGGAGGTTAGCGTCCTTATTAGACTATTTCTTCGTCCGCTATACGAGAGCGAGATCCCCTTAGAGAGTCGTCTTCGATAGGTATATCCGGAATAAGAAGGAGCCTTTCGGTGCCGAAGACCTATTCCTATAGGTTGCTATCGAGGACCTACGCCTTAAACTTATTGTCTTAAACGGACTAGTTAGCATTTTCGATAAGGATGACTTCGGTATTCTTCTTAGTAGACATAGTGATTGTTTTTGCCTAAAGGGAGCTTGTTTTTAGTATTTTTTATCGTATTTTCTATAGATTAAAGGCTAAGACTCTTAATTATTAGATTGTAGATCTACGGCTTAGACTAAATAGGCGTTATAATAGGTCTAGATAGGTTGTATAGCAAAGAGGTTATATTAATGTAATATATAATAATGCGTGTTATACGTCCTTCCCTTCTTTTTATAAGGGGGCCGTATTTAAGGGATATTTCCCTTACGCTATATAGCGGTTATACTAACCTAATCGTTATAACCTCTATTATATAACCTAATAGCTATATTAAGACTATGTAAATTTAATACTAACCTTAGACCGGAATATAAAGACGCCGTCGATTAAGTTCTCTACTATCTATATTATACCCGGGGACTCGCGCTTTATCTAGGGGGTAGGGACGACTTTAAAGTAGTAAGTAACGCTTCTTTCGCCGATAATACCGACCGGAAAAGCTCTTAGGCATTTACTATAAAGCTATTCGGAGGCTTAATCGGCTAGAGAGCTAATAAATAAGATATAATTACAACCTTAATAACTAAGGCTAAGCTCTTAGCGTTATTATAGGCAGTAAAGAAGTTAATCTACGTAAGTAGGCTTATTAAAGAGCTCGACGTCTCCTTTAATAACTCCCGCATTTGCATTTAATATAATAAAATATAGACTATCCGACTAATTACTGCCGAAGTCGCTACTCTATAGACGAAGCTTCGCTATATAGACATTTATAACTACTAGCTTTATTAAGAAGTCCTTAATAAGACCCTCGATGTTAAATATATACCTACCGCGAAGATAATAGCCGACGGCTTTACTAAGGCACTTTAAGGGCCCTCCTTTAAGGCCTTTGTCGAATAAATAGGCCTTTATAATATTACCTAACGCCTCGCTAATTAAGAACTCCCCGAAACGACCGACGAAACAATATAAACCGATATATATATAGTATAGGAAGGTTAGGAGATATAAATAGGCCGATAAAGCCGTATCCTCGGGGGTAATAGGTTCGATATTAGGCATAATACACACGCGTTAGAGGAAACACTAAGTATAGGCGCCGGTAATAAGAAATAACCGTAGGGAATATAGTCCCTTATGCGTATTACTAAGCCCTATATTAATACGTTAGGGAGACGATAGATAAAGGGCCTTATTAAATATCTACGAGCATTAACTAGGCTAGAGGCGTTTAAATACTTAATTAAGTATTAAATAAGAAGGAAGCTCTCCCGCAGCGAGGGCATATTAGCGTATCTCGTAATAGCGACTATACCGTCGATTTTAGCACGACGTACTAAGGGAATCGAGCATAGGCTGCTAAACGAATAGCCTCGCTATATCGCTACGAGCATTAGCTACTAAACGACTTATAAACGACTACAAATACCCTTAACGACGGTAGACTAAAGAGGAACGATGCTTTTACGCAGTAAGGGCATCTACTTTATATAGCAACGGAAGGAATAAAGGAAGTATAAGAGCTTATAAAGCCGCACTCGTTAGAGCGCTTAAGCGTAGGATTAAAAGGGCAGGGATTAAAGATATCCCGCCCTAATAGCTTAACGATAGAACGAGGATTAAAAACTCATCGGATTTAAGCTATTTAGCGACCTCTTAATTCTAGCTTCCCTCCCTCTTAGGATCGAACCTAGGGGGGTATATTAGATTATATAATAGAGGTTATAACGATTAGGTTAGTATAACCGCTATGTAACGTAAGGGAAATATCCCTTAAATACGGCCCCTTTATAAAAAGAGGGGAAGCATGTATAAGACGTATTATTATATATTATATTAATATAACCGCTTTACTATACAACCTATCTAGACCTATTATAACGCCTATTTAGTCCGAGCCGTAGATCTACGATCTAATAAAGGGGAACTTATTCTCTTTTTCCGTCGAAGTAGCTATATTCGTCGAATACTATATCCTAAGTTAAAATAACCTTCTTTAGGCTTAGTACCTAGATCCGGAAGATATAAGTAGACCTATAACCGACTAGGAACCTTATATACGCTCGAGGATTTAGTTTCTTCTTCTTCTTTCTTTTTAGCTAGGCGTTAGGCGTTATAGCGTAGGCCTTACATCTATAGGCTCGAAGGTAGGCTAGAGAGGCCTTTTTTCTAGTAAACTTATTTAAAGGAGACTCTTAGTCTTCTAAGCCGTCCTTAGGGTCCCTTAGGGTCCGGTTCCGAAGGTAGCACGCTAACTCGACTATTTCTCTCTAAAGGTCGTAAGGTAGGCTTACTGCTAGTCTTATAGTTCGAGCCTTTTCTATTATAATACCCCTTAATCTCTCGGCTCCTCCGTTCTAGGCCTAGGTGTTTAATGTCGATAGAAGGGGTAAAATACCCCTTTTCCGAAGCTAGGCTAAGATATTTTTTATAAATAACTCTCTATTAGACCTAATTTTCTTAACCTCGAGGCCGTAATAGTTCTTTATCTAGTTTATAAAGTCCTATAAAGCAGACTAGTTATAGTTACTATAATAGGTCTGTAAAAAATAGGGAAAAACTATTCTTAAAAACGCGTTAGTAATAAACATAACCTTTATAAAGTTTTCTTAATCCCGGGCTATATCTATCTAATCTATCTAGATCTCTTTATATAGTTTTAAGGGCCGAGAAAGGGTTCTTTTAGAAACTTATCTTTTAGCTTTCCCTTAACTATAAAATTCGCACTTAACTATTTTTAGCCTTTAAATATAGACTCCCTATTAAATTCCGAGCTTAAAAAGGGCTAAAGGTCCTAGGTGGCCGAGTCTTATATGCTAGAGCTTCCCGTCTCCCTTAGCAGCTAGTAGAGGGTCTTAAGAACTAGCCCTTTTTGCCGCCGGAAAGGCAGCCTAGCCTAGGGTTAAAGCCGGGTTATTAGGTCGGTATTCTATAATAAACTAGCCGTATTTCTATTCGATTAGTCCGATAACCTTATTGTTTTTAATTAGCTTTATAGGGTCTTAGACGATATCCTAGTATATCCCTTCTTTACGGAGTAGCTAGAAGGAGACTAGACTAGTAGAGAAGCCTAGATAGTAGGCAACCTTCTTTAGTAAAAGCACCCGGTAACCGGAAGGTATCTTTATAAGATAATTTACCCTCCTATAGCCCTCTCTTCGTACTAAAGAATCCCTAGCTACTAAAAAATCTTTTCGGGCTTTCTTAAAGGAGCGGAATCGAGAGAGGTCGTTGCAGACGTATAAAGAGGCTCCTAAGTCTAGAATAGATGATTTCCGAAGTAGATATTCCGAAGGTTCGAGGGGGGCTTCTAAAGTTTTAAACACAAAAGCTAGATTTCCTATTCTTACTATCTTTCCTTAGGTTCTTTTCTTAACTTAGTCTACCCTTAGTAACTACTATATAACCTACTCTTGCCCTTATAATTGCTATTATAGAGAGGCTCGAACCTTAGCCTTAATCTCGTCGATCTTTTTCTATAGGCTTAGGTTCTCTTAGAGGGAATCTTAGACCGTTTTTAGGTTTTTAAGGAAGGGATTTCGTCTATTAAGCGATAGATGTTTAAATACTATCTAGCATCTTACTAAAGGGTGCTTAATCTTCTTATAAGCTAGGCACGAGATTTTTAGTCGTTTTGCCTTAAGGGTATCCGTATCCTTACTATTTCCCTATTTTACCTTAAGGGTATTTATATCTTTACTATTTCCCTTTTTTAGTCTAGTAGATACTTCCTTATCTAACCCTTAACTATTTCTAAGTTTAAGCCTATAGTATCTCTTCGACTATTTCCTTAATCTTCCGGGAGACTAACTAAATAGTCTATTTAGCCGTAAATAAGGCTTATATAACTTCTCTTAGGTAAACCCCTTAGACTAAGAGAGCTGCTTACTGCTATACCTAAGCTACTGCTTTATCGATTTCCCTACTAGCTTCTTAGAATATAGACGAGTATCTATTACTTAAGGGTTAAACTCGTATAGCAATATCCCTTAGCTACTACCTAAAGATAGCTTTAGAAAGGAAATACTAATTAGCTTCTTCTACGGTTTCTTCCTACTTATCTAGCTAAGCTAATATCTCTATTATTAAAGTTCCGGTTAAAAATATTTATAAGTAGGCCGTATATCTCTTCCGGATCTAGTCGGTTATATAACCTAAAGATAGGGCTATTAAGGTTTCTAGCTTCTTTATCTATTATCGAAGGGTCTTATTATCTTATAAGGCTAGAAGCTTAGCAGCTAAGATAGACTCTAAAATCGTTATCTAAGCAGCTATAATAAGCTTCGTTTTATATAGATATTCCTTCCGGAGACTATTATAGTTATAGATCGATGCCGTATAAGCTTTTTATTTCGGGGCACTTAACTAGGCAAAGCTTATAGCTTCCTCTATAAAGTTAGTATATCTTAGTTAAATAGAGGGCTTTAGAGGCTATTATTCGTCCGAGAAGATAAGGTTATAGATAGTCTAATCTACTTAAGCCTTTATTTCCTTTATCTATTTGTCCTAGTCCTCCGGGCCCGTAAGGATTATACGTCGGGTCTTCCCCGTAGGTGCATCGTATAGTATTATATTAAGTGTTCGTAGGTCTAAGATACTCTTATTAAGAAGCAAGGGAACGGTATCGTCGTCGGAGGCATAAGCCGAAGAGTATATCGGTCGTTTGTCTTAAAGCAATTTATAGGGTGCTATATAACCGTAGTAATAACTAGTATACGGTATAGTATTGCGTAGTGTCCGGAAGTTATAAGAACTCTATTCCTCCTAGGCTTATAACTCTTAAGAAGAGAGATATACGCTATGTATATAGAAGTCAATAACTAAAAAGGAGGTCGAAGACTTAGACAGTCTGTATAGAGCTATTTAAATCTTATATAGGTAGGAAATATAGTATAGAAGTAATTAATTAATCTCTAACCTCTCCCTTCCTTACTAGGGGGGACTGCCCCCTTTTATAGGCAGTCCTATCCCTCTTAAATTAGTAGCCCCCTTTAGCGTTCTACCTAAGTGTCTGAGTTTAAGACATAGCCCCCTATTTCCTTTTTCCTGCCTAGCCTTTTTCCTAGCCTTTTTCCCACCCCTTTTTCTAAAGCCCTATTTTCTTAAGCCTTTTTTCCACGCCCCTTTTCCAAGCCTCTTTTTCTAAACCCTTTTTCCAAACCCTTTTTCCAAGCCCCCTTTTCTAAGCCTCTTTTCTAAGCCCTTTTTCCAACTAGCTTCGGGTGCCCTATAGGCCGCATAGCGATGCACGGGCCGCTAGTAGTCCCCTAGGTAGTTCTTTAGGTCGAAAGCCCGCCTAGGCTACCTAAGTCTTATAAATCCTAGCCTAGCTTCGCAATAATTAGACCTTTCGGTCTTATTAACTAATGCGATAACAAAGCCTAGTTATAACGATAGGTCTTTATTATTAGTAAACGACCTATCTATAAATACTATTAGCTTCGCCTTTATAAGATTAATTAATTTATATATTAAACCTCTACTTTTGTTAGTTAGTTAAATAAATAAAGGGGGTTGTAAACTAGCTGGAATTAGTCTATAATCTCTATTAACTAAGGGGCGACGAATAGCCCCTTTATATAGGCTATAAACGCGTATATTAACTAGGCCTAAAGCCGGACCTTTGCGAGCCCTTGCTTGCGACGTCGGGGCTATGCCTATAAGGGCGATTAAGTTAATAACTTAATTATCGCAAAGGCGGCCGAGTTAATAACGCTATTACCGGGGTCCTTAATGCATACGATTAATATATCGTATAGTTAATAGCGCATCCGTTTAAGCATTGCCCGTACGTAATCTATTTAATTACGTAGATTACAATCGTGCCTAAAGAACGGATATCCCTTATTCCTATACTAGCAACTTTTCTTTATAGCTACTATATAGTAAGCCTATAATCTAAATAAGGGGAGATAGGAAGAACGATATATTAGGTAGAAGACCTAATAAATATATTTAATAAATATAAATAAAAAGGGGGTAGAATAAAGGGAATACCGTTAGTCGCTATAGGCGAAGGACGAAGGCTTCTATCTTAATCGAGAGGCTATTTATATTAATAAGGCGTTTAAGGGCCTTATTTAGCGGTGCCTTCGTTATAGCGTCGGCGGGGTTATCTTCCCTATAGATCTACCTAATCTCCTTAATCTCCTATTGCTTATACGACTAACGCAATGCTATAATATCGATTATTAAGCGTTTCTCCTTCGTAGTGCCGAGCTTAATAAGGCACTCGTAGAGGGAGTATAAGTTAGTATATATAATAAGAGGGATTAGTAGGAGTTAAAGCCGTTTTATAACTATACGGAGGGTCGTAATAAGGGAGATACTAAGGTCTACGCCGTTAACTATACCGTAGATCTCGCTTATAAGAACGCTATAGGTTACTCGCTTATACTTCGTCGAGCTCTAATAGATAATATTGCTATTAATCTAGAAGTGCGTATTCGTACGCTCGGTCTTATTAACGAGCGTAATAACGAAGCCTAACTAAGACAAAAGGTCTCGGTTGTTTGCGAATAAGCTATCCGTAAACACTACGAGTTTAGCTATCTCGAGATTAATTAGTCGGTACGTAAGTCTACGTTATTAATAGTCGATCTACTATTAGAGGCGCTTATTAAGGATATTATAATCCTTCTCCTCGGGGGCTTAGACCTAGGCTGCCACGGAGATATCGAATAAGGCCTCGGGCTAATAGATAGAGGCGACGTACGTAGCATAAGCGCGTTGCTTAAGGTACTGCTAGGCTTTATTATAGGCTTATAAGTCGACTACCTCGATCCTTAAGGCCTATCCCTTCTACTATAGGAGTAGAACGTTGTCGTAAAGCGTTAGGTTTACTTTATTAAAGTCTATAGCATTCCCTAGGGTTATTTAAGCCTTCGGCCTAGCGTAAAATTAAGCTATCTCGAGCTCTTTCTCTTCCTAAGCCGAAAAGGTATCTAAACCGAGCATTAAGGTATTATCGGTCTATATTCTAACGAGGCTTAAGTCGTCGGGTCCTTAATTCGTAATTAGAAAGCACGAGTTCTAGGTAGAAGGAGCTATATTAAGGCTTTTAACGTAGTGCTTATAGTAGGTTTTCTACTAATATATACCGGCTTCTATAAGACCGTATAACGGTCTAATAACTCTTATAATTATACCCTTTAGGTACTTGCCCTAGAGCTCTATCGGAAGAGCCGCTAATACTATACGATTAAGCTCTATTTAAGCTTAGGGATAGGCTTATATAATATCGCGTAGGGATAAGCTTATGCCTCGGCGAAGTAAGGCGGGGGCAAGGGCTAGGATTAAGCGCTAGCTAACACATTAGATAGTAGGGGAATATATTAGAAGCGAGCTTTTCTTTATATCGCTATAGCCTTTAATACGCAATAGGTAGGCACCTTTAATAAGTGCCTACGGGCTAGCATTAGTCCGGGCTCCGGCTAGCCTACTTCCCGTAGGGCAAGCTAAGCCACCTTAAATTCATTATCCTTCTTCTTTTATATACACCCTTTGCTTAGTGCATCCCTTTCTTACACTAGATTTAGTAGTAACACCTTGCCTTCGCAAGCTTTTTAAGGCCCTTAATAAGCCCTTAATTAAGCGCCTTACGAGTCGCATTAGTAGCGCATCCCGCGTCGCTCTAGAGCGTTTTAGCTCCTTATAAAACCTTCGTCTAGTTACGGACAGTCACCCCGCTATTTTTAGTAAGACCTGCGTCTATCCGCAGACAGTAGGCCTAATCACTATTAACTAACATTATCTTAGCGGTCTTAGCGGTTTACGATACTTTCGTCTTTTTCCTCCTAGCACCGCTAGGAGGCCGATAAGCTATATCTTCCTTTTCTCTCTTCTATATTTAGAAGAATTTTCCCGTAGTAAACTTAGGTAGTAGAGAATTTTTTTCACACATACTACATATGCCCTACCCTCGCCCTTACTTTTCGCTATTATCCTCCTTTACCCTCTTTACCTTCTTCTCGTCTTATCTCTCGTAAACCTTTTTTATTATAGCTTAAGACTTAGATAATCGCGACCGCGATCGCGCGGGCCGCGAAAGGGAGTCCTCTTTAGAAAATTAGTATCTTAAGCTCCTATCTTATCTTCCTAGTAGAGAGGCAGACTCTTTTCCTCCTCGCCCGTATACTAGGCGACGCTAACTAAATTAGCACTCCTTTAATTAGGAAGACCTTATAAACGCAATAATCGACGCTATTCTCGGAAATAACTTATACTTTAAGGTCGTAGGCTAAAGCTTGCGATTCTATAAGTTAGTTATAGGCAACCCGACCGAAGCAGTTTTCCGTATCTTTACCGACGGCGACCTCTTATATCTCGAGGACGCTTCCCGCTTAGTCTATCGTCTCGCGATTAGCAATACCGCTTTTCGTCCGCTTTACAATCCTAAGGCTGCCCGAGAGGCCTATCTAAAGATATACGATAAATAGCGAATAATCCTTCGCGATATCCTAGATAAGCCGGACAACTTCCCTAAGGAAGAGACTCTCTTAATTAAGACTCGCCGCCCTATATCTCTACGTCGGTCTCTTTCCTTAGTCTCTACGGACTACGATATACTAGCCGTTTATTCCGGTAGCGAAAATATAGTTATGCCTTAGGCTCGCTCCTTTCGCCCGGCGATTATACACTCTACAGAGCGCCCTCCTGCCTAATAAGCTACTACTACTCCCGTATAAAGGACTTAAAAGCATATTCCTTAGCGTCCGGACCTAGACGACTTAGACGATAGCTATCCTTCCGACTCTAGCGTTAATAGTAGTCTTAACGGCGCTAGTTTCTATTAAAACCGTCGGATTCGTCGCGAGGGTACTTATAACTCTTATACTACTCGAGCCTTAGTTATAACATCGGATATATCGGCTGCTAATAAAGCTATAGGGAAACGTCTTAAAAGAGACAACGTCGGGGCTTTTAACCTTAATAAAAGGGACCCTAAGAATCTTAGTCTAATTACCTAGGCGGACGGGAAGAATATCTATATAGACGTCTACCTTTTTTACAAGCGCCTTAAGCTCTATTAGGATAAAAATCCCTACGCCCTTTACTCCTTCTATATATCGTTTCTAGCCGGGAGTTCGCTTAATTAGTATATAAGCGAGCTAATAGACGAATAACGTTACCGGCTTAGTTACTCCTTACTTAGTACGTTTATAAAAAAGATTACGCGTAGATTTAGCCGACTAAACGTAGAGATTTCGAAAGAGCTTTATAGCATAGAGTATACTATCTCGATATAGAACGTAGGGGAAATTTCCCTAGCTTAGTAGATCTAAAGAAAAGTATCCTTAGCCCGGCAGCTAGGAATTACTAAAGACTCTTAGGTTATTTAGGCTTTTTACCTACTTATTGCAGTTAGGATCTCGACTCTTCTCTCTCTCCTTACTAAACGCATTACTATTAATAAGTAGATCCGCGAAATTAAGCAGCGTCGCCCTTTAATTATAGCTACCCTCCTTTAATTTATCGTAGACGACTATAGCACCGGTGGATATCGAGGCTTAGACCGCCGCGATAGGCGCGCCGACGACCGACGTAACCGTAATTAAGATCGGGATCGAGGCGACTATCGCTATAACGACGACCGAGATCGTAACCGACGTAATAACACCCGAAATCGCGATCGCCGAGACCGGCCGAATATCGCCGTCGCGATTAGAGTAATCGTCGCCCCGCTCCTTAAAGCGATATATACGGAGAGGATAAAGAGAAAGGCAAGAAAAAAGTACGCTTTAAGGAGAAATACTAAATAAGCGAGGCACCCGCCCTAAGTAGCAGCGAAGCTAGTAACGAAGCTTCTAACTCTAAATAAAGCATAGTGTCGGAGGACTTATGCCCTTCTAAGGTTAACTTTATAGGTTATATAACTACGTTTAATCTCCTATCTAAAGGGGTTTTTAAATACGGTATTTATAATAGATGTTTTCCGTTAGCCCTTATGTTAGAGGAGTATATCCGCGCTAAGTGCTACGTTACTACGCAATAGCTCGTCCGCGAAGCTACTACTCTAAAGCCTATAAAGTGCCGTAGATATAAGACGGCTTTTCCTTCGTATAACCTCCTTTTCCGGCATCTAGCGGGTAATAGTTACACCTAGGTGAGAAAATAGGCAGCTAAGTAGGTAACCGTTGCTCCTATAGCCGTGCCTATTACACCTATTAGCGAAATAGCTACTCCGCCCCCTCCGGCTAAGGATGTCTTTACTAATATAGTATACCTTATTACCTTAGCGCCTTTTACTCCGCAGCTTTCGGTAAACACTTCGCTTTTTAACTCCCCGTCTATCCTTAAGCTAGTTCCTCTTTTAGTCGCCCGAGACTAAGACGGCATGCCTATCCCTTTCTCTTTTATAAGGATTAAAATCATAGGCTCCCCGGACGGGCAAGAAGTTAAGATCTACCTTAATACTAGATGTAGTCGACCTTTAATCGACCCGGACCTACTATAGAAGCTCCTTTACTCTTTCGAGAAGCAGCCTCCTATTGTTGTTAAAAGAGTCGTAGGAAATATCGTTATAGATAAGTAGGCAACCTTTTCCTTCTTTATTCGAGGTTTCCGCGCGGATAGAATAGAAGCTAGTCTTATAGAGTTTATCTACTCTACTTAGGTTACTAAGGTAGAAGCCGGTGCCCTTCTTAGGAATGCTTTCCTTAAACCTTACTAAGGAAACGTAGACTTTAGAAAAGACGTTATTCGCTTTAGAACCCTTACGGACTTTAAGGTTCCTTTTAACCTATACCGCCCGGGGCGCGACGTAGTACAAAGGGTTTAAGCCGTTCGAAAGACTATAGTTCCTACTAGCTAGATAATAATCGTCCCCGCTTCTTAAAAGGAAGTCCCTAAAGGGAGAGCTTTTGCCTTTTACTCGGCCTCCGACTTCGCCGCCTATACTATCGTAGACGATAAGACCTTCCCTAGCGTTACCGTTATTAATAGCTCGGACTAAGACCTTATTATCTCTCGCAAACAGCGCCTCGGCTAGATTTTAGAATATTATAATTCCGGTTTCTTCGTCGCTCCTTCTTAGCAATCGGCCCTTAAAACTCTAATAGTAGCCTCCGCGGCTATAGCGACTATGCTCCCTTTAGGGCCGCCTATTAATAAGTCGATTGCTCCCGCCGTCGGTAGTATCTTTAACGTTTCGCCTATAGCTATATTCTCCTCCGAAGCTAGCGGTTAAGCCCTAGCTATCGCCCTTACGCCCGCTAAAGCTGCCTCCGTCCCGTAGTCTGCTTTCCCTACTTCTGCTCCTTTCCCTAAGCTAAATGCGGTTCCCTTTCAACCGTAAGTACAAAAGCCTAGGTTATTGCCGGAACGCGTTACCGAGGATAGCATTTACATTTACGCTAACGACCCTATATTTATCTCTAAGGTAATAAAGCTATTAGCTCGCTACATATCTCTTTAGAAGGATATAGGCATAGCTATAGTAGAACCTAGCTAGGAATTATTAGTCCCGCTTATTTAAGGTTGGCAGAATTAGAAGATCTCGCAGCGACCGCATCCGTAAGGCCTTTAGGATCGAGCGATTATTAATAAAACCTTCGACAAGCTTTATTAATAGAAACGCATAGAGTAGACTACTTAGCCGACGCCCTTCGCCGCCTTAGTCTTTATAGTTTAGCGTACCTCTCGGGGAGTTACTAAAGGACGTATAGTAATTAATATACGTGGCATTAATAGGGTTATAGTTCCCGATGCCTACCCGCTCCCTCTTTAAGAGGATATCGTCGTAGAACTCCTTAGCGTAACCTATATTATAGTTATCGATACGGCTTCTTTCTTTTATTAATTTAGTGTTCGGCGCACGCATTAGAATAGGTTTATAGTCACTAGTTACCGTAGCCTTAAAAACCTTACCGTAGCGCCTATCGGTTTCCGTAATAGCCCCGCCTACGCCTAACGTTTTATAGACCGAGTTCTACGTCCGCATTAGGACTTTTCTTACGCGTTTATTAACGATATCGTTATCTACTTTAAGTCTAAAGCAGCGTATCTTAAGCATCTCCGTACTATCTTTTAGCTTTTTATAAAGCTTAATCTTACGATATCGCCTACTAAGAGCTAGATAAGATATCCTTCGGTATATCTATTAGGTTACTATATCGACGCTTTCGGCCTTAGCACCTCCGAGGATCGTATTGCCGCCTTTACGAAGCTCGACTTCCCCGACTCCTTATAGAGCCTAGAACACTACGTCGGCGTAGCTAGCTACCTACGGTTAAAGATCCTATACTACGGTTAATTAGTAGAGCCTCTTTAGGCACGGAAAACTGCCCTCCTCGCTGCTAGTCGATAAGTCGGTAAGGTTACGCTTAGGAATCCGAACCGAAGGAAAGCTTTCGCCCGCTCCTCTTCGTATATCCTAACGTAAGCGGAACGTTTAGCCTTTATAGCACTTTAAGCCGAGATCGCCTCCGGTCGTATGCTCTATTATATAAACCCTCGGAAGAAGCTATTCTACTAGACCGATGCCTTTCTTAAAAGAGGATTTAGAGTCGTTTTCTATTATATCTTAGACGATACGGCCTAAAAGCCGGGCTAACCTATCCCGGTGAAAATAATAATGCTAATTTATTTCTTATCCCGCACTCTTACCTAGGCTAAGCGTAGTTACGGCCCCTTAGAGCTAGAAGTAGCCTACCTCGTTTAAGCTACTAAGAAGATACGGACAGTTATTTAGTCCTCTACGCTGCCTTTAGTAGTCCTTACCGACTACTCGGCCACGAAGTAAATCTATAAAAAGAGAACTCTCGACACCTTAAGTATAGATCGTGTAAATAGGCGCTTAGTCGTCGCGTCTATCTACCTCTCTTAATTTCGCCTCGAGATCTACCACCTACCCGGAAAAGACAATCTAGTTCTAAATGCCCTTAGCAGGCTCGCGGCCCTTAAGACTAATGTAATTGCCGAACGATAGCGCCCTAACTATACTGCGTTAGACGATATCCTACTCGTTTCCGAAGTAGTTATAGACCCTAAGACAAAGGCCTAATTTATAGCTAGCTACGCCGCGGATTCGCATTTTGCGAAGATTATCGATATACTCTTAGGCGACCCTTCTATAGTAATAGCCCCCGACCTTAGCACGGCTAGCGCCTCTCCCGTCGCTCTTACGCCTGCTGCTAATATCGCCCCGACCTAGGAGGAATATAAGGCAGCCCTACTACGCTTTAAAAGGCGCGGCGTTCCTTTTCTTCTATAAGAGTAATTGCTCTACTATAAGGGACGTAATAGCTATCTTCGTCTCTACGTCCCTTCCGCTATAGTCCCGCCTATATTAGCAGTAGCCTACGATACGAAAAACTATTTTAGGACTATGCGGATGTTATAGGATCTTAAGCGTTATTCGATTCGAAACCTAACCGCTAAAGTTAAGAAGCATATCGTAGGTTATAAGGCTTATTGCCTAGGCTAGACTAATCGTTAGCAGCCGGTAGAAGTATATAAGCCTATTTAGGCTCCGGCTTAACCTATGCGTTTAATTAGGATAGACTTTATTACGGATATACCCGTTACGTCTTTAGCCTCCTCTCCTTAGGCTATTCCTAGTTTTAATAGTTTTAATTAATTACTTACTATAATATGTTTGTCTAGCAAACGTTGCCTTCTAATTCCTAGGAACGCTAAATATACCGCTACGGATTAAGGCGCATCCTTTTCGAGGCTCTTCCTCCTAGCGGATTAAGGGATGCCGTCTACTATTATTAGTAATCGGGATCGTCGTTTTAACGGCGAAATTTAGCGATCCCTCTAGAAGGCATTTAGGATAAAAATCGCAATAACGACCGCCTATTACCCTTAGGCGGACGGCCTCGCGGAACGATACAACTAAACGGTCGAGATTGCTATTCGTATAGCTTATATCGAGGATCTTAATCTCGATTAGAAGCTATTGCTTCTTAGTCTTTAATAAAACCTTAACTCGGTATTTAACGCAAGAACCCGGATGTTAGCCTATAACTATCTTTTTAGCTACGGCCTCCGATCTCCGCTTAAGGCTAATAACCTAGCCGCTGCCGATAATATCCTATACCTTCGTAAAACAGTGCGACGATAGGCTAGTCTAGCGATAGACCTCGTAGCAATACGTGCTAAACGCCGATACGATAGTAAATATCGCTAAATCGTCTTTTTAGCCGGTAATAAGGTATATTTAAAGCTATACTACGGATATTATAAGCCGACTAAACCCTCGAAAAAATAGTCTCGGTAGCGTAAAGGACCCTTTCGGGTCATCCGAATAGTAAACGACCTCGTAGCGGAACTTAAGCTCCTACCGTAGATTAAAGTTCATCCTATAATCTCCGTCGAGCATCTCCGACTAGCCTACGACGGCTATTTTAAAGAAGATAAGCTAGGCGTAGTCGAAGCAGCCTAGGATCTTGCCGATGCCCTACGGGAGGGCGATTAGCACTACGAAGTTAAACGAATTATAAAGATACGGCAACGCTTCGTAGGCCGCTCTAAGAATTTAGTGACCGAATATTAAGTACGGTAGAAAGGCTAGGGTATAGCCTACGACTAGTAGGTGCCCGCCGGTTCAGTCTCGTAGGAATCCATTAATGCTTTCTCTACTAAACGCGTTACGCGCTTAGCCGCGAATGCCTCTTAACGCGGCCCTTAAAAGGAATCCATCTAGGAAGCATAGTTAAGATTAGAATATATAACTTATAGGCATAAATGCGAATACACGCGAATTAAAGGATTAATTGCGCTATTATTATACGTTAGTTTTTAATACTACTAAGGATAGTAGGGCTTTCCTTTTCGGGCCCCTATTATAATACGCAATAGGTAGGCACCTCTAATAGGTGCCTACGGGCTAGCATTAGTCCGGGCTCCGGCTAGCCTACTTCCCGTAGGGCAGGCTAGGCTACCTTAAATTTATTATCCTTCTTCTTTTATATACACCCTTTGCCTAGTGCATCCCTTTCTTATACTAGCCTTAGATTACTAGACGGGACTTTTCGTATAGTTTAACGTTACGACCCTTTACTTCCCGGACTATTCGGGATCGAAATAGTCGGTGCTGCCTATAAATAATTCGTCGTACTATTTAAAGCTAAACACTCCGCGGGCTATAAGATCGTTAATCTCTCGTTAGTCGGATTCTTTAAAAAGGGCGCTAGGTATAGTAATAACGCCGTTATTACGTAACTTAGTCGAAAGCCGTAGTATATCTTCTTCCTTCTTAACTAAGAATTAATTATAGAAGGTTACGGTCTTTAGTTTATTCCTTAAGCCTAAGGGACGTCCGCGTTTGCGGGGCTATAGCGGAGCCGGTAGTGCCCGTGCCGGAGAAGGGGAAGGATCTAGCTCGGGAATTTCGTCTAGAGCAGAGGAATCGACCTTAGAGAGGGTATCTATATTATCGAGGGCAAAGGGATCCGGGGTTTCGTCTTTACTATAGTAGTATAGCTATATAAGGGTAGAACGGAAGACTATAAGGCCGTTAACGGTCTCGATAGTAACGTCGTAGCCGTTAATAAAGGCAATCTTATATAGACCCTACTATCTTCGCTTTTCTCTTTAGACGCAGACTTTACTCTATAGCGGTAGTAATAGAGTATTAAAGGTTAAAGGGCCGTTTCGAGCTTATAGGCTATCCCTAACTTCTCGCGCGGCGGAGAGCTACCGTAAGGCCTTTATAGCCTTTTAGATAGTCACGGCTTTTTATACCGTAGTTGCCGAAGGAGGGGAGTCCTAAGTCATCCGTAGGTACGCTTTAAAGACAAGGAGCGTAAGGACGAGACCGTTTAGTCTTACTATATTAATTACGGCTTTAATAGCTATTTATAGGACGGATTTAAGGGCTATTATCCTACCGATCTTAGCGTATATTATTTTAAACGCACGACGGAGCGGGCTATAATACTTTTAAACCTTACCTATAGACTAATATACCTTAACGGGGATCTAGGTATACGTAATACCTATAATACGAGCTTTATTGCAAAATTTAGTTAAAGCGAAGTTAGTGCCTACGTTATGCCGGATAAAGTTAGGGGGACTAAGATATATATCGATCTATAGTGCCTTAAGTATCTCCTATATATATTTAGCCGATATAGACGGGAGGAATCGCGGTCTTTAGAAAGATATCGCTATATCGACCGCGTATAGCACTAGGCGGGTGCTACTACCGAGCTTTAGGTATATTATATCGACGACGACCTCGAAATTAAATTCTTAGTTATCCTTTAATATAAACCTAAACCTTTAGGGCGCCGGTACGTAGAGCTAGCAGTAATAGCAGAATTCTAAGATATCCTTAAGTGTTTCTACTAAGATATCGTTATAACCTACTTATTTTAATAGGTAGTAAAGCCTATTAACGGCCGGGTGGCTAAATCGGCGGTAGAGCGTTCGTATCTCGGCTTTAGTTAAGAAGGTGACTGCGTTCTCTTCTTTACTAAAGAAGAACTATAGATATCCCTATTTGCGAATAATAAAGACGCTAATACTAAGACCGATAATCGTATCGGTAGTATTATTAAAGTATACGCCTAAGCGATCTATATTAGCTAGGTAGAGGAGGAAAGGGGTCGTCGTTCCTAGCATATAGAACGTAATACGGCTAATAAAGGTCTTAAGGGCAATAGAGCTAAGGGAACGCACGTCCTCGCCGCTGCCGAATTTAATATAAGCTTAGCCGGCGGTAGACTTATCGAGTATAATAGATAGGTCTTCTCGTTATAGGGCGAGGTATTAGTCTTAACCTACCGTAGAGACTATAGCTGCTTTAGTATCTACGAGGATACCGTAAAAGCGGTCCTTTAAGTAACGGTCGAAGACGAATTGCGTAGCGGGAACGCTTAACTAGTCTATCCCTTATACGTCTTCGCCCGTAATTAAATAGTTAAAGGACTACTAATATAGGATTTACGAGGCTTACTACTTAGTCGGTTCTTCGTCGTTACTAGCCTTATCGTTACGCTACTCGATAGCGGCTTAAGGAGTCTTATTACCTTTATATTCGGTAAGATAGGCCTCGAATCCTATGCTAGGGTTGCCGGTTAGAAGGCATTACGCGTAGTATTAAGCCTTAGACTTAGCTCGTTCCTTTAGGGTATACTTTATCGACTAATAGCCTTCCTTCTAATAAATAAAGCACTTCCTTAACTATTAGCGGTTGCTAAAGCTACTACCGCCGCTATAAGGGCTACGGTAGCTTCGTCCGTTGCTCCCGCTAAACCTACGGCCGTTACCGCGGTTCTTAGTATATCTATAGTCGGTATAGAATACGCCTAATGAATTATATTTATTATTTATATTTATTACTTTGTTACGATATTATATAAACGTGCCGGACGTATTATTCTCGGCCTATATCGATAGATAGGTCTTTAAGGAGGAACGCAGCGCGGAGAATAGCTTTTCTATTGTCTTAGGAGGGTTATATAGCGTATAGCTAAATTCCGGGACGTTTTAGCACGCGTTAAGCAATATAGTGCGAAGGGGGAGGTCTCTAGCGAACTTAAATCCTAAGGCGCGTTAATATCGTTATAGCTTATTAAAAAGGGTCTATAGGACTTCCTATTAGGTCTTATTTAAATGCTTAACTTATAGCTTTTTAAAAGTTATAGTGCTTTAATCTACCTAATAGTGCTAATAGTTTACTTTAGTATCGAAGTAAGCCTTTAGGAGGTCGTAGGCCTACCTAAACGTAGCGTTTTACTCTATATGCTAGATATAGTAGTCTTAGGCTCGTCCGGTAAGGATCTAGGGAAAGAGGGCATAGAAATAGCTAAGCCCGGCCTTAACTATATAACAAACGTCCGTAAAGATATAGGCTTTATTATTAAGAATATTATAAGGCTCCCTTATATAGTTCTTGCCTTTATCCTATAACTTAATAAACTTTTATAAAAGGTCTCTATCTATCTCCTCGTTCGGAACGTCGTAAGGGGGAACTATCGTATAGGCTGCCTTTACTATTATATTAATCGGAGGGGTCTTAGAGAACTAGTATAAAGTTAGGTAAAGTATTATTAGCGTTTCTAATATATCTTAAAACGAAGGGGCCTAAGGGTTTGGGAACGTACCGGGCATTTAATCTCGCGGGTATAAGCCGGGATCGACGGAGGTAGTATATATTAAGGTTATTAGAGTAAAGGAGGTGTAAGAAGACAGACTAGAGGTACGTTTAGGAAGGTAGGAACGATGGCTAAAAGTACGAATAATCCTTTATTATAGTACGGTTGCCCTCTTATAGTAAGACTAAAGCTTACCCCTCTTCTAAGATATATTAGGGCCTTAGGGATATACCCTTAGGCCTTAAGAAGGGTTATTAGGGACTAGTTAGCGACTAATAGCCGAATAGTCCCCGAGCTAAAATGCATTATCTATCGTGTATATATCCCTATCTCCCGGCTTTATAGTTACGCGGGTAGCTGCGTTATAATTATCCCCCCCTTTTAAGGCGGACGCCTTAAACGCTAGGATAGCTTTAGGTACGAATAAAGTCGTAATAGCAAATAGGACTAAAATAGGATTAAACGTAGTATAAAAATTAACGACGATAGTTATTATTATATATATTATAATAATTATCGTATTAGTTACGCGTTATAATAGTTACTACGCAATAGGGGGCTAGTCGCTTACGTATAGTTAGCGAACTATAATAGAGTGCTGCTCTTTATATATAAAGATTTTTTTCTTTTTTTCTCTTATTATATAACTATATCGAGATCTTATAGAGAAGTATATTCGGAATTAGACGAGTATATTCTAAATCTAACGAGCATATTCCGAATTAGACGAGTATATTCTAAATTAGTTTAACGCTATGCCTTTTAAGCGAACGGTAAGCGGAACGGTATAAATACCTCGAAAGAGAGGAAAGCAGACGGACAACATTTAGCCGATAGGCTCTTTAGTTATTGCTTAAGTCTTAGAGCTATCCGCAAATAGAGTATCGATTAAGGACGCCGTCGCGATAGCATAGGAAGAGATAAAGCTAAAGAAGATACATAGAGAGAAAACCACCCTATTAGAACGACTCCTTACCGAGAAGAATATATAAAATGCCTTAGAGAAATCGATATCCTTATTAAAGGAAGAAACCGATAATTAACCCTTTCGTTAATTATTTAAAGGACCCTTTATAAGCATAAAAAACCCTATAGTAGTAGAGTCTTAAGAAGATTACGTAAATATAAAGTATATAACGCTAGCGGTTATTAAATCGGAAACATTTTCGTTATTTAATAAAGACGACGGAGACGAGGATATAGAGGTAAATACTAAAGGAGATACTATCGAGAAAAGGAATATCTAAAAAGGGATATCGCTTAAGAAAAAGGGTAAGAAGGCCGCGAATATAAAAAGTCGCCGGGCGAAAGGGTGCTAAGTCACCGAGCTATACTATATTAAGTGCCTTAATAATAGTATATAAGGGTTTAGCGATAACGAGGACGATACTACTATAGTCGAACTATATTATATATAGGAGGATACGCGATTAAGCCGATATATTTAATATAACTCGTGCGGTAACCTTTACGAACCTATAAGCTCTTCGTTCCCCCTTTAGTCGAGATATAATCGCTAATAAAATTATAGGTGCCTATAATAATATCCGGGGATATAGCTAATCTAGGCGCTATTTAGACGAAGATAGCCGACCTTTAGATTACTTAGGACGAGACGGAGAAGAAGAAGATAAAGTCAATGTTTTACTAAGTCTACATATCGTTCGTAGCCGTAATAACGGCCTACCGAGAGGAATAAGGGGTATTAAGTACTAAACGTTTATATACGAAACGTCGTTTCGAATACCGGTAGGTATCGATAGAGCGACGGAAAGCTATACGTAAGAATAAGGACTAAAAGCTTTATCTAGTGATTAGTAACGTAGGTTTTACCTTATAGCGGGTAGGACGAGAATATATATACGATGATTTATACGAAATAATAAAGGAGAGCGGTCGCTAAGGAAGGGGGGAGTAGTTAAAACGTCTCCCTATTATTATAGAGTTTACTAGCGAAATAGAAGTAAGAGACTTCTACCGTATAGATATTAAGGAATAATAATAAAGTAGCGGCGGAGTAGTAAGAGAAAAGTTAGGGTAAGCTAAAAAGAAGTTATTTCGTAATACGTAACTTCCGCCGTTTCTTTAGCCGTGTCTTTAGGTATTCGTTAATAAGTTCTTAGGCATTCGATATATCGTCTTAAGTAACCTACTCGTTGTATTCGGCTAGCTAACCTTCCTATTTTACAAAGTAGTAGGTAACGCCTTTCTTCTTCTTATAGTCTTTAATTTGCTAGACCGACTATTCTCCTTTAGTATCGTTAAGGTTAGGAATCGGCAGTAATTCGCTAGGGTGTTAGTTAGTAGCCCGTTCTACCTACGGCTTAAGAAGACTAATATAAAATATATTATAAAGCCGGTTGTATTTCTCTAGTAGGGCTAGGCGGTACGCTTGCTTGCTAATAGCTTAAAGGACCTTAAAAGGTCTAATGTATTTAGGTAATAGCTTCCTTCTTTAGTCCTTAAGGCGTAAGTTCTTCGTAAAGAGTCCTACTAGGTCCTTAACCTTTAGGGTAAGTAGCTTATAATAGAGGTTATAGAATTTCTTTTGCGACTTAATAGCTTATCGCCAATAAGTCTCTAGCTTTTTCCTTAAGTCTGCTAATTTACTAATGCGAGCTCTCGCTTTAGGCACTCCCTTACTAGTAGCCTCGTGCGTAAGATAGATATAGTAGTCTAGTTGGTATTTAAATAATGCCTTATTAAGCGAAAAGCCTATAGTTGTATTTTTCGCATTATTATAAGCGAACTAAGCCTCTCGTAATAGTCTAGGCTAGTTGTTCTATTCGGCATTTATATAATACCGAAGGTAGTATTATAATATCTAATTTACCTATTCGGTCTAACCGTCGGTTTATAGGTAAAAGGCTATCGATAACCTACGTTTTATCCGTAATATATAATAGAGGTCTAACTAAAACTTACTAGTAAATAGAGATCCTCTATTAGAAATAATGCCTTTCGGTACTCTATAGATAAGCTTAATCTTATAATAAAAAGCCTTAGCTAACTTAAGCGCTATTATTGTCTTAAAGACCGCGAGAAATACGCTATACTTAGTGTGTTAGTTAACGATTATTAGTATTGCGTTAACTTCTCTACTATCGAACTATAACTCCGGAAAACTAGTAGTAAAGTCTATAGAGACTTCTTCCTAAGGTCTTATAGGAATAAGCAGCGACTTAAGGGCGCTATAAAAGCGATGCCGCTTTAGAACGGCGCTTTAATAGATATAATATAAACGTACGTAGCTGTTTATATTACGAGCTATTCCTTCCTAGAAGAATTTCCGGGATAGGAGGTCTTTCGTACGGGCTATTCCGAAGTATCCTATAAAGGGATCGTCGTAGTAGAGCTAAATAAGCTCTTACCTTAAGGTAACCTCTACGGGCACTACGATTTTTCCTAAATGTAAAATAAGTCCGTCTAGGCTTAATGACTAAGGACTTACCCCTTCTTTTAGGGTACTTTCGGCCTATACTCGCTATATAGTCTACGGATCTTCTGCTTAAGTCCTCTTAAGGAGCTTAAAAAGGGGCTCGGAGATATTACTCTTATAGACCCCTTTACAACGAGCTGCTAACCTAGCTAATTGTCTTTAATACCGTTATTTATAACTAACGATATCTTTAACCTAAGTGGCTAACTTAGCGGGACTCGTTCCTAAATGCTAAGCGATCGAATTTTAGAGAGCTTATATATTTTGCTTATATACTTTCGTTACGTAAAGATATCTCGTTAAGCTTAGAGATAGTAGAGACCTAAGAACTCGTCTCTAGGTCGCTCTATAAAGAATCTATAGCTATATATACCTACTAGATAACTACTAACTTCTATTATAGTTTTAGGAGTAGCTCTATAAACGGTAGGGCTTCGCTTATAAATTCTAGCCTCTTTAATAAAGCATCGGTAGGATTTAATTTACCGGCTTAGTATTTAATCGTAAAATCGAAAGGAGCTAGGTATATATACTAACGTGCTTATCTTCTATTAAAGGATACTTACTTTATAAAACCTTAAAGGTTTTAGTAATCTAATAAAACTTTAACGGTGTTCGCCGCCCTTTCGACGTAGTATCGCTAGTGTTTAAATAACTTAACGATAGTAAATATCTCCTAATTAAAGGTGCCGTAGTTAAGCTTAAGGCTAGTAAACTTCCGTAATTAGAAAGCAATCGGATAATAGTAGCCTTTGTTATCGGGCTACGAAAGAATACTAGCTATTGCGAAAATTAAGGCATTAGTCTTAATGCGAATCGGTCTTTAAGGGTTAAAGTGTCGGAGAAGTAGGGCTATTATAAAGGCGTTCTTTACGGCGTAAAACGCTATTAATTCGCTAGTGTTTAGCTATACTCGTCCGGGCTTTCTTCCCTTAACGCTCCCCTTTAATAACGCAGTAAGAGAGGCAATAATGCTAGAGTATCCTAAAATAAATCGTCGGTAATAATTTACAAAACTAAGAAAAACTTAAATATTATAGAAAGAACGAGGTTCTTCTAAATTTATAATAGCCTTAACGCGGGCTAGGTCTATTATAACTCCGTTAATAGATAGGATAAATCCTAAAAACTCTAAAGACTGCTTATAGAAAGTGCACTTCGATAAATTAGCGAATAGCTCGGTGTTCTTTAGTCGTTTAAGGACTTATCGTAAGTATTCTATATACTCCTCGTAGGTCTTAGAAAAGATTAAAATATTATTAAGGTAGATAACGTAAATAGTATCTACGAGGCCTTTAAGAGCTTAGTTAATATATAACTAAAATATAGTAAGGGCGTTAGTTAATCTAAACGGCAATACTAAATACTTATAGTAACTATAGCGAGTACGAAAGGCTGTCTTTTATTTATCCCCTCCTTTAATCCGGATGCGTTAATATGCGTTTTTTAGGTTAATCTTCGAAAAGTACTTAGCCCTTTAATAACGGTCTATAATCTCCGAAATAAAGGGGAGTAGGTAGCGATTCTTATCGGTAATGCTATTAACCCCCCGGTAGTTTATATAAAGGCGCAAAGTGCCGTCTTTCTTAGGCATAAAAAGAATAAAAGCTTTAGCTAAACCCTTAGATTTCCGAATAATACCACGCTTAAGGGACTAATCTAACTACTCCTTAAGAACCTAAAGTTCGGACTAAGAAAGAGGGTAGATAGGTCTAAAAGGTAGCTTAGAGTTAGGCAATAGGTTAATCGTATAATCGGTGCCCTTCTTCCTTAGGAGTAAATCGGCCTCGTGCTTAGAAAACACGTCTTTAAAGTCTAAAAGAGTCGCCGGTATTTCCTCTCCCGTTTGCTTAAGGTTCGCTAAGTTATTATCTTTATCGGGAAATAGCATAAAATTTAGGTCCGGTGTAACTATATAGACCTATGCCTTATTCCAACACTTATGTAAAAATTTCTACGGTTAGCGTAATAATACCTTAGAAAGTTAGTATTTAAACTACTAAGCGCGTTTAAAAAGAACGAGATAAATATATTCCTAAGAAAGTGCGGGTATACTAAGCAAAACTAATGCGTCGTCGGGCTTTAATCCGTTGTCGATACCGATATAAGGGCGAATAACTATCTTTTCCCTATAGCGACTGTCTTAGAGTTAGATAGAAACTTCCTAGACTCTATATCGTCTTATAAGCGTATTCCTAACTACCTTTAATCTAAGGGTTAATAAAGGAAGCTATAATAGCCCTTATTTTTAAGCAAAATTTATATCTACTAGGTTTACTTTACTACTATAATCGAGATTAACGATAATTTTATAAGGTGTTCGCCCTAGTAGCTTTCTAGTAGTATATAGTCTCTTAACTACCTCTACCTATAGCTTAGTCGAAGGAGAGGCATTTACTTTCACTCTTAGGCGTTTCCTTCCTTCTTCGTCGTCTTTAAATCGGCTACGGCTTAGTTAGCTCTCGCTATCGCTTAGCAATCGGCTTATATATAGCCTAGGTTTTTATAATATTAATAAATAATTATACCGGATTAGCTTTCGCCGTTTCTATACGAATTTCCTCCCCGGTTATTACTACGGCTATTCCTACCGTATCTATTCCTACCGTTGCGACTATTACGACTATTTCCTCGGCCGTTCCTACGGCCGTTGCTATAACTATTTCTACGGCTATTTAAGGTCGATCTAGCGGCGTCGGAATCTTAATAGTTGTTAGTAGATCTATTTCGGCCTTTACGTCGGCGATAGCCTATCGAACGGGAGCCTCTTACCCTTTAAGTAGAGGTCGATTAGTCGTTAGTTAGCTTTACGGGGCGCTTTTTATTTCCTAAAGCATTTTAGAAGCGTTAAGCGAGTTAGACTATCTCCTTACGAGTGTTATCCTAAATAGACGCTAAATAAAGGGAGATTTAGTCCTAAAGATTAGGACGTAACTTCGTAAAAAAGGAAAGTATATAAGTTTTTTCTAGCGGACGTTTTAGGTATTGCTTAAAGGAATCTAAGTAAAGACTAAAATCGAGGGGGGATTAACCCTCTCGTTAGCGTGCTTCCTATAGTTGCGTAGCTAAAAGAGTCTCGCGATTAGTAGTATCTTTAATTAAAATTAAGGTCTAGTTATAAAAATTATCTTAGTTAGTATAAAGCAATTCCCTCTCTATAGGGAGCTTTTCGTTAAGGTATCGCCTCTATCTCGCCTTATAGTCTACGTATATATAGTTAAAGGTATATAAGATTTTATTCTTATTGCGCTTAAAACGACATAAAGTAGCGATAAAGGCATCTTTAAGATCGTTAATCTAATCGAGACGTTTTTAAGGATTAGTCGGTTATAATAACTAAGGAATATTTTTTATTTTAATTTCCTTACTATAACTCTCCCTCGATTTAGTTAACTATCGGCGACGTTTATATAAGTCCTTGCTAAATAAGTTACCTTACTGCGAAAATTCCTTTCGAAGTTCCGCAATCCTATCTCTTAATCTTTTCTCCTCCTTTAGCTCTACGGCTCTTGCTTAAAGGGCTATAAGGACATCTATACGCGGAGGGGTAGGTCGTAAAGGGCCGGCTTACGTTTAACTTCGCGAGGGGATAGATTAAGCCCCTTTAGGTAGCGAAAAAATTAGTAATAGCGTCTTAAGACGCTTTTTATAACCCTTATATAAGTTAATGTATTTATCTTTTAATATTAGTTCCGTTACGTAAGGTAACGGCGATAGGCTAGCGACTCGATAGCTAGCACGACCTATTCGGCCTACGCGGCCTATACGTCCGGAAATACGCTTACTATATAGCGCTATCGCTTTTAGGTAACTAAAAAAGAAAAGCTTTAGAAATTATAAGAAGATAGACTAAAGGTACGTTTAGAAAGGTAAGAACGATAGTTAAAAGTACGAATAATCCTTTATTATAGTGCGGTTGCCCTCTCGTAGTAAGACTAAAGCTTGCCCCTCTTTTAAGATATATCGGGGCCTTAGGGATATACCTTTAGGCCTTAAGAGGGGTTATCGGGGACTAGTTAGCGACTAATAGCCGAATAGTCCTTAAGCTAAAATGCATTATCTATCGTGTATATATCCCTATCTCCCGGCTCTATAGTTACGCGGGTAGCTGCGTTATAGGAGGGTTCTAATACGAATATAACTACCGGGGCGGTTAAAGGCGTAAGGGGGATAGCCGCGGGCGTAGACGTTGCCGTCGTAAAGGTTGCTATAGGAGCCGGGGTTAAGGCAGTAAGAGGTGCCGTTAGGGCCGTGCTTAAGACGATTAGGGAAGGAGGGTTAATTACGGCAGCCGGGGCTATAACGGATATATTCCTTACGAACTCTCGGGTTCGCTTATTATAGAACTTCGACTATTCTAGTAGTAGTTCGTCCTTTAGCTAAATCGGGGGAATCTGCTAGCGCTAAAGCATTAAAGACGATGCTAGATAGCTAAGGTTTTTAGCGCCGGTCTAAATCCTACGGGCTTATAAAAAGGATTTAAGGGTCTTCCTAAAATATTTATCTACCCGGTTTTAGGTAGCCTCTATCTATCCTTTAAAGTGTTTTTAGAAGTCTAAGAATAGCTCGTATCTATAAATAGTTAAGCCGATATTAGTAATAATAAACCGGGCTATATAAGTTATAATTGCTTTCTTATTTATATTGTTATAGGTAACGTCTATCTCTTAGAATGCAATATTAGCTTTATTTTAGTTCGAACCGAGGATATTAATGCCTACTAGCCAACCGGGAAAAGGGTTATCGTTAGGCTTAGTTGCTTTTAGTATAGGACCGGGAGCGTTAGGGTTATCGATAGGGTCCGATATAGTATAATTAAATAAAACATACTATTATTATTAAAGGGGATCGCGAGGGTCGTTACGAAGGTTGTCTTACGTTATAGACGCACTATTGCTTAACGTAACTCTTCTTCTTCTCGAAGCGAGATAGGATTAAACAAAAGCTAGGAAAGGACTTATCGGCGGCTCCCGAGAGCTACCTATATTATAATAGCTTCGTCGGCTATAACTCGCGTAGGTTCTTTATTCTTAGCATAAAGGACCGTCTTTAGGTATAAGCAATAGAATCCGCGGGGGATAAAGATCCGTGCACTTTCGACGATTAGGCTCTACCTCTTCTACCTTACTAATCTATAATTAATCGTTTAATCACTAATTAGTATTAGTTAGTTAAATAAACAAAGGGGGTTATAAACTAGCTGGAATTAGTCTATAATCTCTATTAACTAAGGGGCGACGAATAGCCCCTTTATATAGGCTATAAACGTGTATATTAACCGGGCCTAAAGCCGGACCTTTGCGAGCCCTTGCTTACGACGTTAGGGCTATGCCTATAAGGGCGATTAAGTTAATAACTTAATTATCGTAAGGGCGGCCGAGTTAATAACGCTATTACCAGGGTTTTTAATACATACGATCGATGCATCGTATAGTTAATAGCGCATTTTAGCGGGGCATCTCTTACCCCCCTTATTTAATAAAGGGGAAAAAGAGGGTTATATAACGTACTAGCATAACCCAAGCGTATAAAAGGGAAGGGAAAGGAGGAAGCATTTAATTATACACATAAGATTAATATAACATAACTAAATTAACTTAATTTGCCCTCTTAAAGATTTAATAATTTCTCCTCGAGGACTTCCACCTATATATTATTAAAGAAAAACGATTATTGCCGTATAACTTCTACGATACTCGCGTCTAGTCGGTATTAGCTTAATTAAATAATCCTAAAAATACGAAGAGACTAATCGAAATAAGTGCCCGAAAAACATAATTTAAGAGATTGCTCCCGGGTAGGATATCCTAACTTATACGGAAATCGACTAGCCGAGGCTATAATACAACTACCCTACGAATTTCTGCTATTCTTCCTAACCCTTAGTATAGCGACTACTGCGCTTGCTTTAGGGTGTATGCCCTTTCCTCCGTTAAAACTTAGAGCCTAATGCGGGGGGCTCTATCTATTTTCCGTGAGAAATCGTAGAAGGAGTCCCCGAATAGCACGGCTTAGTAACGGCACCTTATAGAAGCAGTAGCAAAGGATCTAAATAAAAAAACTAAAGCAATAAGAAGAAAAACGACGAGAATAGACCCGATAAAGCCTCCGGAAGCAGCTAAAAGAGCATCCCTTACATTAGGAAAAGAGGGAGATAGCTAGAATAAACGGTAACGGTAGGGGAGCCTAGGCTACCTATCCCTAGGAGCGTATTCCTACTAAAGGTCGTCGACTTAAAGCCCGTCGGGTCCGACCTAGAAAGCGAAGCAGGATAACTCCTTCGATAAATCCGGACTATAACTCTACTTAATCCTCTTAGATTCGCCCTATTAGAATTGCCCTACGTATAAATAGAAACCTTATACCTTACTATAACTTTCTAATCCTTTATGTATTAGCAATAGCAACCTAAAAGATAACCGAAGACTCTACTATAACTCTTTCGATAGCTATACTTTATATAATTATACTATGTAAAGGAGAGCTTCTAACTATTATAAGAAGACTAAAATGCCTAGATTAAATAAAAAAGAACACACATACATACGTATAGACATATACGGATAAGAAAGAAGAAAGAAAACGACGATCGGATTTAAAAAGCATTACTTTATAAGAAAAATTAGAAAAACATATATAAGATATAATAAACGATAAAAACAATAATAATAATAACATTAATATATCCGAGATATCTAATACGACTTCTGCCTAGTAGGGGCTTCCCGCTATAAGAGAGATATCGTCGACCTTTAGAGACTACCTTGCCTTAAGGGGTAAGGCTGCTATATAGCAGCCTATGCTTAAAATTAACAAGCTATCTATAGTTATAGGTAAGATAATTGCCTAGCAGAATAACGGTCTCCTTAGAATATTACGGTAGGGGAAGCTTCCCCCTATTAGTAAGTTTAACGGTAAGAACGTAATAAAATTTATTGAGAAATTTAAGAAGGAGATACGTTTTAATAGGGTTTACGAGGACGAGAAGATCGATTGGCTTAAGGGCTACGTCTTTACTAAATAAGCTCCGACCGTAAAGATCCTTACCGACGGTCTTCTATAAGACGAGGTAAAGAAACGACTTCTTAAACACTACTACGTATACGATATTAAGCAACTTAAGACCGCTAACGATCGACTTAACTATTATAATATAAAGAGACCTTTATCCGTCTTTAAGGTTATAGAATAGCTTAGCCTCTACTCGTACCTTTAGCGTAAGACCTAACCTAATAGATAGACTTAAGCTACTATATAGTCGTATTTTATCTACCGCGCTATGCCTAGGGATTTAATTATTAGCATCCTCGAACGTAATAAGATAACTTTAGATGCTTTCTTAAGGTTGCCCTACGAAGACATTATTAACCTAATTAATAGCTACTTAGCCTAACGATAGGACGTTAAAAGACGGGATATAGCTTTAAAGGTATATAATTAAAAGTTTAGGCAGACCGAGGAAGAGCAGGCGACTTCCCTTAAGGATAAGGAGGTAGGCATAATAGAGCTTCCTACCGATAAGCCTAATGCTAAACCTCCTAAGGAAAAGGCTACTACCTCTACGGAAGACATTACTAAGAAGAAAGACATTTACTAGCCGATATAAGACTTAACTAAGGCCTTTTAGGATATAACTATTAACTTAAACCGCTATAATAAAGCTCTTATAAACCCTATAGAGAGGGAATTACGCCGCGTCGGTTCTAGTAGTCGAGGAAGAGGTAGTTACTACTCTAGCACGACGAATACCCTTAGATTATACTAGCCGACAAACGATAAGTTCTACGTAAACTTCGTTAAGACCTAGAGGTGCTTCTACTATAGAGAACCTAGACACTACCCGGACTAATGTCCTACGCTCTAAGCTGATTATACAGCCGGCGTTATCACCTATAATTCTTCCTTAGGAGTTCTCGCCTTTAAAAGACCGAAAGACATAAGCCCGATTCCTCTTATATTAGCTAGTAAGTATATAAGGCCTAGATCTTACATTCGGAGGCTTATCGTTTATTAGGCTAACGTATGGCCTAGATGCTTTATAACTCCGCTAATTGCCTAAGTTAAAGCGTTATCCACGCCTTCTTGCTAGGATTAGATAGTAAATAAGAAAGAAATCGCTGCGATAAATGCCTTTTAGAAATACTCTTATCCTTAGGAGTAGAAACCTTACGACCTTATCGGGACCGACGTCGCGACTAAGACCTCTATAATTCTATTCTAAGTGCTTTAGAAGGAAGGAGGAACGGATAATTAAATACTCTATTCGGCTATATAAGTTAATGCCTAAGAGGCAAAAAGACGATAAGTCGATAGAGATAATATAGACTCTTAGGAGGATACGACTATAAAGACTATTCCCGTTAAGACTCTAGTCTATTATAAATATAGAACGGAACCTAGAAAGAAGTTCGATATTATAACGGACGAGATCGTCTATAATATTATATTAAAGAAGATACTAATCTCCCTATAGACCTTAGTTAAGTTTCTGCCCTTAGTTAGTTCTAAATTAAGCGTAAAATGCATCGATAAAGCCTAAGGCATTAAGACTACGCAATTCTAATACCCTAAAGAGCTAGCTACTTCTCCCCTTATTTTAAGGGCAATCGCCGTTAAAATCCTAACCGACGACGAGGAGGAGGAAGGATTAGACCTTGTAGGTCACCTATAAGAAAAGCTATCTATAACGGCAGTATATCTTAAAGAGCCTATCGGAGAATACTAGATCGAGCCCGAAGCTATTATATGCCTACTCTACGATAAAGAGATGCTAGACCGGAAGATATATTAGTATGCTAACCATAAGGGGTCGATAAAAGTTAACATACGTATAGTCGACTAAGGCGATAGCTAGCTATAGCGGAGACTTATCGGTGAATTCTCTAATAAAGACGACTTTAAGGGTAAAGGAAAAGGGAAGGAACTACTTTAAAGCAGATAGGACGAGTATATAACGCGGTAGAAAGCTTTAATAGACGAGTTTAATAGTCGGCTTTTGTGTTTCTATATAAGGACTATTAACCCGACTATATTAACAAATACGCCTTCTATCACGCACCTAATTTCTATAGTTAAACCTTAAGACGACTACGATAGAATGCCTATATTTAGACTGCTATCTTTATCTTAATACTAACCTTAACTATTTAATCCTATATACTAAGAACCTCTTATAGTATTAAAAGCCTCTTTTCTCGATTAAATAGACTTATTATTCGCCTTACGCCTGCTAAATAGAAGTGTTAACCTTAACTTAATAGGAACTACGATAGAGGCGGACGAAGAAGAAGGGACTAGCGCCTACGCATCCCTATAAGACGACGCCTACGTATCCCCGTAAGACGACGCCCGACTCTATAGCTAATGCGTATAACGTCTTTAGACACTATATACGATGACTCTAGTTTAGGAGGAAGATTTAGAGACTACTATCCTTATATCCGACGCGGTAAGCGTATATACTTTAGACACCGTTAACATAGTTATAGTATATACGTAGAGAAGATATTTATACGACTTAATAGACTAAGTCTCTTAGAGCCTATAAGACCGCGTCGACTTAGACGACTTAATCTTCGAGACTATTAAAGAGGCTAGGCTCGAGCTTACGGTAGGCCCTCGGCCTAATATAGACGCGCTTACGATATAGACTAATACAAGTTTATAGGATTATCCTCGACCGCCTTTATCGCCTTCCTTCCCTACGCTATCCCCGCGACTTCTATAGCACTACTATCGGAGACGTCTAACGTATTAGACCTTCTCCTTAGCTATAAAGAGACGTTTAGCCCGGAAGACAACGATCTAGATTACGCCTACGACGATAATTATATAATAAATAACGTCTATTTGCTAATAGACGACTTGCCGGAGCTTAACGAGACGATGTTAGCGTAGTAGACCTTCGCAACTAACGCGACTAGTATAATAACTCCCTACCGTCTACTAAGGCAGATATAAGACTTACTATATATTTAAATTAGGCTAGGAGGAAGAAAATTAAGGCCCCTTAGTGCACTTTTAGACACTAGGTCTAAAGGTAATCTTATTAGCAAGCACTACGTATAATCCTACGGCTTAAAGATTAGCACGACGAAGGCGACGACTAAGTTATACTCTAGCGCGGCTGTCGAAATAGTTAAGGAGGTCGAGATAGAGTTATATATAGGCTTAGCGTAGATGCTAATTACGTTCTTTATCGCGGTAAACTATATTCTCGTTCCTTTTATTCTAGGCATATTGTTTATCCGGACGGCCCGGGCGATATTTAATTATACTCCGAAGAATAGAGACATATATATTAGGTATTAGATAGGAATAGTTAGAATTATCGCTCCTACGGCCGGCGCTATTAGATAGGAGGTTTCTTCCGTAGCTAATAAGAAGGTTATCCGGATAAATGTTATTATAACTAACGGACGATATAATAAATTCCGACCGGCCGCTTTTATTAATAACGATAAGGATTCCGACGCAAAAGGTACTCCCGAAGATAAAGATATTAATAACGATAAGGATTCCGATATAGAAGGTGCTCCTAAAGACAAAGATATTAATAACGATAAGGATTCTAACGCAGAAGGTGTTCCCGAACATAAGGATGCGAAATGTTTTTCTCCTATTTCTTATGCTTCGAATTATATATCTATATAGACCTATTAACGGTTAACGGTTTCCTATCTAATTTAATCTTCGCCGACTGTCCTTGCCTTACTAGGAGGCGAGATTCTTAGTTATAGAGGAGAGATATAGAGATAGACACCTATACCTACGTTATAAGCTCTAATTAGGCAGTAACTTATTACTAATAAGGAAGATTAAGCTATTCTCTCGATTAGATCGGAAACCGCTAAGGAAATCCTAAAAGTAATAATAAACGAGACGACTATAGAGCTAAGAAAGACTATAAGAAAGACATAAAGGAAATTCCGGAAAATGCAGAAGATTTAGGTATAGACTAGAAGAAAGAAGCCTATAAAGACATACGATATACGGGTTAATACGATATTTAAAAAAAAGCGATAGAATTAACCCCTTAGACAACATTCCGTCTAACGGGATAGTTCCGACGGGTAATACTAATTAGAGAAAGATTAAGTAGGAAAAAGCCAAAAACAAAATTAAGAACGCTAGATACTATAATTTAATAACGGGAAAGTTTTCTAATATAGAAAAAAGGACGAGGCTTACGCTAGAACGACTTAAAGACATTTATAAGCAATTTAACGACCTCCTAACGAAATAAGAAATTGCTATCTTCGATTAAATTATATTTAATAGGGAAGCCGTACTATTATAGAACTTTACGGAGAGAGGTAAGGTAGACCTACTAGTTACTCCTCCTTAGATTATTAAGACAATAGAATATAACGTATAGTAAGTATAGACAATCCCGATCCTAAGGGCAATAGAAAAGAAGGTTATCGATATCCTACGGGTTAGACTAGAAAGCGGTGTCCTTAAAGAGAGCTATAGAGCATATAGGAACCCTTTCTTCCTTATTGCAAAGAAAGACAGAGGCCTACGACTAATTAATTCGATCACCCGAGCAAATGCAGTTATAATTAGGGACGCTAATCCTCCTTTAAGTACGGATGAATTTAGCGACTACTTCTCGATGTATAAGATTCTATCGCTGCTAGACCTATTCTCTAGTTATAATTAAGTGCCCCTTAACATTAGAAGCCGAGATATAACTACCTTTACTACCCCTTTAGGCACTCTACGCATATGCACGCTGCTATAGGGAGCTACTAATTTAGTAGGACAATTCACCCGAATTATATAGAGAATCCTTAGAGACTTATTCCCTAATATAAGCAAGAACTTCGTAGACGACATAGGGGTTAAGGGACTAGAGACTACCTATAACGACGAGGAAGTTGCCCTTAGAGTTAGGAAGTATGTTTTTAAGCACCTTATTAACCTAGACCTAGTCCTCGTTAATATCGAACTATTAGGCTATATAATAGCCGGAGGAAAATTCAAGTACTATTAAAAAGCGACTAAGATCGTAGGTTATATCTATAGGACGAACGGAAGAAGTCCTAAGGAGGCAAAGGTTATTAAGATTAAAGAATAGACTAAATGCTATAACACGACGTATATATAAGCCTTCCTTAGTATCGTAGGATACTACCGAATATAGATTAAATAGTTCGCTATTATAGTAAAGCCTTTAACCGACCTCTTAAGAAAAGAAGCACTATAGGATTAAGGCAAACTATAGAACCTAGCGATAGAGGCGCTAAAGGATGCTATTATAGATCCTATATTCTTAGTGTCCTTAGACATCGGACTAGATAGAGGAGAAATTATCCTTATGTGCGACGCTAGCCTTATTAGTTAAGGAGCTATCTTAATGCAAATTGTCGATAGAAAACAAAGACTAGTCCGATACGAGAGCGGCATATAGAATAACGCTAAAGCAAAATACAATGCTACGAAAAGAGAGTATAGAGCTATTCTTTACGCTTTACGACGGCTTAGAATGTATATTTACGGTATGTATTTCATCCTTAAGACTAATGTAAAGGTCCTAGTTAATTAATTAAAAAGCGCTATTAAAGATATGCCCGGAGCGTTAGTCACCCGCTAGATTAGTTACATTTTCCTCTTTGACTTTACGGTCCGATATATAGTCGGGAAAAGGAATAGCGTTGCTAATAGGCTCTTACGAAAGCTAGAAGGACCCTCTAATATCGTTAATAAAATATTTAAAGGTAACGTTAAAGACTTCGTCGATCTATATCTTAATATAGTTTATCTAGAGGGACCTTAACATCCCCTTAAACTATAAGCAGTCATAGAGTTCCTTTAAACAATAAAGAGACTAATTAATTATAATAAATAAGCTTATAAAAGACTACGTATAAGAAGCCTAAACTACTGCATTAAAGACGGAAGACTCTAGCGACTACTAAGACGGATAGACCGAGGACTTATATTAGTAGTCTCCGACTAAGCTAAGCAACGACGAATTATAACGAAATATCACGTGTAGATAGGTTATAAGGGACGATAAATCACCTACGACTATATTCGCAGTAGATATTAGTAGACTTCTCTCTAAAACGACGTTTATACGGCTATATCGATATATAAAGATTGCTAGAGCTTTACACCTACGAGACTAAGGGAATTGTCTATGCCTATAGCTCCTAGCCACTTAATAAGCAAGATTTACTTTAACAGCTTGTATATGCCCTTAGACTATAGATACGCTTATTTAATAGAAGCCCGAGATAACCTTACTAAATAAGTCGAAGTAATGCTAGTTAAGGAAATTACGGCTAGAGCTATAACGAAGTTTGCTCTATCCTTAATTTATAGGTATAGCGTAATGCTCTACGCTATAATTAATAAAGGACCGGAGATAAAAAAAGATTTTAAGTTTATTCTTAAAGACCTTAGCTTAAAAGTTATATAGACCTCTGCCTATAACCCGAAAGCTAACGCAATCGTAGAACACGGCTACTAGAGATTAATATTAGCCCTTGCGAAAATAGCTAACGAAAGAGGAAAATAGCTAAAATACCTATAATAAGCTATTCTTATAGACCGCACCGCTATCCGAAATTCATATAGTATATCGGCTTTCTATTTAATCTACGGTTAGGATCTTATTTTACCTCTTAAAGTAGAACACCCGACTTAGCGACTTATCGACTAGGATAAGATTACTACGGAGGAGTCCTTATTCGAAGCACGCTTGCGAGTGCTTAAAAGAAAGGGGAAAGACGTAGCTAAAGCATAAGAAAGAGTCGAAAAATATAGGAAACGACTTACTATCCGGACTAACGAGGCGAATAAACATATAATGCGTAAGGACGAATTGCGACCTAGCGCCTTAGTCCTCTTATTCGATGTTAGAAGATTAAATAACCTAAGGAGGTAAGCTAAACACTAGATAAGGTAGTTAGGCCTATTCCGACTAGTCTCCTATGCGAAGGTAGCCGGGAGCTATAGAATTAAAACACTCGACGGCATAATACTTAATAAGACGATACCTAGCGAGCACTTAAAGAAATTCGTAAAGGACGAGATAAGATAGTAGTCTTCGTCTACGGACGGATAGCTGCTATAGGATAAATTAGACTTAGGGAGGAAAAGATAAGACGAATAGACGGACGATATAGACGACCTACTTCTCTTACTTAGTAGAGAAGCATTAGATTAAATAATATTAAGACCCCGAAATAAAGAAATATAAGATTAAGACTAAGGACATAAAGATAATTATATAAGAACGTAGAAAAGGGGACTTAACTAAAGGATCGAAGTACGACTTCCCTAGCTTACGAAAGACAAGAAGGATCTATACGTAGGAGCTCTAAAGCATTTAATTATAAAAGAGCAGAGAGACTATAGCAACTAAGATCGGACGAGGACGTCCTTTCTTAGTTATAGAGGAGGTTCCCGCGGAAGTAATATAAAAGGCGAAAACCCTAAAAAAACGAAAAAAACAACGAACTAACTAAGAGCATCGACGAGACCTTAGCTAAGGTTTAAGGAGCCTATTCCCCTTAGACGTTTAGAGGGAGTCGCGGGCGTCCCTTTACCCTAACCGTTAGCCTCCTTTAAGTTTATAGCCGGCCCGAATAGGTCCGGATCGTTAAATAGAAAACGAGGAGCGTTATAGTCGCTTAGGTACTCCGGGTAGTATATTAGCCCGCTGCCTTTAGGAAGGTTGTACTCTTCTCTTCCCGTAAGACGGGAAGAGTTACTATCCCTATTTCTACCCCGGTATCCGGGCAAAAGCCGCTAGCTATAAGTAGGAGCCTTCGACGCACTCTATATATAGTTTAAGCAATAACTACTTAATACATCCTCTAAAGAGACATATTTATAAAAGGGAAACATTACGTATTCGTTCGTAAAGGTAATCGTCGATCGATACGTTAATAAATACCTATTATATATGCGAGGGTTCTTAGTCCTAAATAACGATATAAGGAAAGCCCGTATATACTCGGGCCTTTTTCCCGAAAGCTAGGAAAAGAAAATCCACGTAGATAGGCTACCTCGGCCGGAATATAGACGATGCGATAACGCTTAATAAGGTTCTTATATAAGGCCCGATCTTAAGGTCTAAGGAAGGTGTTAAGGAGGTACTTTAAAGGCTTCCTACCCTTCGCATCCGATTTAACGAAGTCCGGCGCTCGACTTAGGATCTTAAGGCGAATAACGACCTCGATATAGATCGGGAAGCCCTAGTGTCTAAGGTTATAACCGCCGCGGATAAACGTTCTTAAGCAACTATAAATCTATTGCAACTACGAATTAGCAGACGACTAAGACTTAAAGGATTAAATAGTTCGTTACGATAAAATACTTAAGGCGTCGCGGAAAGACTATTGTGCGATAGTTCTACGATAAAAGAACGCTTATTAAGAAATCTTCGGGTTTAAGAGAGGTAAGGGAAAGCTTAAGGATATCTAGAAGGCCTTCGGCCTTTAAAAAAGATACGTCGATAGGCATAGTCGCGAAAATAAGGATGCTTTAAAGAAGAAAGGAAGAAGAAATAAAAGAGGGAAAATTACGATCGGATAAGCCTAAGGGTAGGGAAAATAAAGATCGGATAAAGACTAATTACGGATAAACTAAGGAAGAGAAAGGGATTTAAAGGATTATAGACGATAGAACGATTAGCTACTAAGCCTACGTAGTAAAGCTTTTAGCCTAAAACCTTAGAAGACAACGCGCGCCTTAGAAGGCACTCCTTACGCGAAAACCCCTATTCTATCTACGTATATCCGCTTTCTTCCTTTTGCAATATAGACTATTTAATCAACGAATAGCGATAGACTAGCACGTAGTAGCACTAGGCAAAGCTAATAAGCTTTCGAATATAGCGACTACCTTTTACAAAAGGCTAACCGGAGACATCGGAATGCCTCTTAAGGGCGTATATAGGAAAGTCTATATTAAGGGAGGCGTAGGGAAGCATTATAGCCCTAACGAAGAAATAATAGTCGACTAAATAAGAGTTAAAGCCTATAACGGGAGTTAATTAATATAGTTCCTATATAGACAAAATTAGCTAGCACGACTACGGTAAGCTAGGAGCGACTACGAAATAACCCGAGAGGAAGTAGAGAAAACCTACTAGTTTATATCCCCGATGAATAGGTTTTATAAAAGCAAAAGCCGTTAGTATCGATATACGAATAATGTATATAATTTCCTCGTATAAGCAAGCCGAAAAGAATAGGCCGAAGACGGTAGTTTAACTACGATACTACGAGTTATTACTAAAGGGGTAGAAGGTACGGTAGCTATAATAGACTAACTTATAACAATCTGTATAGACGAGAACTAGGTCCTAAGAAAGGCCTCGCTAGACCGCAACCTAGGCCTTTACTATAGACTTTACGAAGGAGAGGAAATACTAATGTTTAGCTAGCTTTCCTTTAACGCTGTGAATATTGCATTTAAAAGGCGTTATATCGTCGGCACGGCATGCTTTACTAACGCCGAAGGCTACGATAGTATATATTAGATCGGGTTTTTATAGGATAGGCGAGAGAGCTAACTTATTATCTTTAACGCTTTGCGAAGTAGACGACGACCTCGACTATATATGTTCTTACGAGTGTGGCGGTAGCTGCTATATAGGACGGGATACCTATATTTATTCGCCTTTACTAGCATCCCGACGATAGAGTAAAGACTCGGTTAGGAATATAAATATCTTGCCCTAACGATAATTTAACACTAGGCAAGAGGCCTTATCGGGATCTTATTTAAGTTCTTACTAAAGGTATACCTAGGCGTTAAGATTATATAGGATAACTACTTCTTAAAGAAGCAACCCTACTAGGTCCCCGAATTCCCTTATAGGGACTAGGGATTCTTCCTAAAAGACGAACCCGATACTTATAAAGTAAGCTTAGCATAGATAATAATAACCCTATACGCTATAGTAGGAAACGAATTAAGGATTAAAGACTTACGCCTGCTTAGATTCGGACCCCTCTACTAACTAAAGACCTAGATAAGAGGATTTAAATACGTATATTAAGATTAAATCTTAATATTACTAGGAGGGCTATGCCTTATCGAGGGAATCCCTATAGTAAGGATCTTTAACTATTCTAAGCTTATCTATAGCGGACCCGACCTAATTAATGTCTAGTTTATAACTAAGTTTTAATATTAAGGACGAGTAGTAGACTAGCGCCTATAGATTCCTTAGGAGATCTAAAGCCTCTATAATAGACGCTAGATATAAAGAGAACGACTTAAGGAACTCGCTATAAGCGTTATCTCCCTTTAAGCTTCGACATTTAGGGACTTATCCCTATTGTCCGAACTAAGTAGGACACTAAGCGGTATAGGAAGCGCCTTTCGAGCCTTATTCGCTAGCCTACCTTATGCTTCTCTACCTACGCTAATTATCGATTTACCCCTATAGATATAGGTTATCGCCCCGACCTCGCGACCGACTATTACACTTAGCCTACGAGTAGAGACACCTATCTATCCTAAGCTAAGACTAGTAAAGCTAAGCACGCCTTAGAAACGCAGATAGGGAATGCGGAGCGACTCTAACCGGATAACCTCTTTTAAGAAAGGGATCGCTAAAGTCCTTATTATAGGTGTCGACGGGTTAGGCATATATAAGAACTATATCGAAGATAAGTAGGGATGCAATAGCTTAGGGCGACTAGGAACGGCTAGTCTAGCGATAACCCTCGGTCTCTAAGAGTCACTAAGGAAAGCAATTAGACTATACGAAAGAGTCTAGGCGATAAAGGAGGGAGCGAACTAATTCGTTTCCTTAATGCCCTTAGGGATTATAGGAGTCGAAGCATAGACTAAGATATATAACGAGGTCGAGCGAGACTTAGCTAGACCGAGCACTTAGGATAGGAAAGATGCCCGAAACGCGAGAGCGTAGAGGAGGAAGCAAGGTTAAAAAGCCCTAATATTAGTCGCGCCTTTATTAGAGATAGAAGGGCGCTAGGGAGGATTTTAGCGGGGCATTTCTTACCCCCCCTATTTAATAAGGGGGAAAAAGAGGGTTGTATAACGTACTAGTATAACCTAAGCGTATAAAAGGGAAGGGAAAGGAGGAAGCATTTAATTATATACATAAGATTAATATAATACAACTAAATTAACTTAATTTACCCTCTTAAGGATTTAACGATTTCTCCTCGAGGACTTCTACCTATAAATTATTAAAGAAAAACGATTATTGCCGTATGACTTCTACGATACTCGCGTCTAGTCGGTATTAGCATGATTAAATAATCCTAAAAATACGAAGAGACTAATCGAAATAGGTGCCCGAAAAACATAATTTAAGAGATTGCTCTTAGGTAGGATATCCTAACTTATATAGAAATCGACTAGCCGAGGCTATAATATAACTACCCTACGAATTTCTGCTATTCTTCCTAACCCTTAGTATAGCGACTGCTGCGCTTGCTTTAAGGTGTGTGCCCTTTCCTCCGTTAAAGCATCCGTTTAAGCGTTGCCCGTACGTAATCTATTTAATCACGTGGATTGCAATCGTGCCTAAAGAACGGATATCCCTTATTCCTATAACTTTAGTAGTCTATTTACTACTTAAGTCGCTTATTTAAGATTATACAATCTATATTACCCGTTAGGACCTAAGGGCCTTCGTCCCTTAGTTAGGTATAAATTAGCCGGACACGCCTTTAATCGCCGGATAAAAATTTCGCGGGGAGCGGCGGGGGTAGATATACCTTTAAGTCTTACTATTTGTCCCGTAGCAAATCTCTATTCGTCCCGGAGGTACTAGAGTACTACTTAAATCCCCGCCTATTTTATACGCGCCTACCCTACCCTACTAAAATTTGCGTGCTAACGCATAGGAAAAGTTAAATGCCGTAGTAGTAGCGCTAGTAACCCCTTACTAAGCCACCGATATAACCCCCTTATAATAGACCTTAAAGCTATACTTAACCTAGCGGCCGCGGCTGACGCAGCGGCCGACGTAGTTAATGCTGTATTCGATATAGTAGCCGCTGCGTCGGCAGCTGCAGCGGACGCAGCGTTAGACGAATTGCTCTACGAGGGGCTTAAGGAATTCGACGACGCACTCGACGAGCTGCTTAATAAGGGCCTCGACGAATAGGCCGAACATTAGGCCGACGAATAGGCCGAATAGTAGGCCGACGAATAGGCCGACGAATAGGCCGAATAGTAGGCCGACGAGCTCGTTAGGGACCTAATTCCGCCCTTACCCCTTATAGAAGACCCCTTTAATATATTCGACGATCTCTTTAAGTCCCTCTAGACGTTCTATCGCAATAACGGCGCCGCCTTAATTAAGCGAAATAGCTAGGGCAAGCGTGTGGTTAATAGGGTCGCATAAGCTACGATTCGTATCTTAATATATAATCGTAGGCACGGCCGCGCCTCTTAAAGTGCCGGGTTGCGTAAGGCATCGACTTAAAAGACTAACTGCTAATTTAAGATTACGGCGTTAATAATAAAGACAGGCTCGTAGACGTTCCGCGTTAAAGGTTATTATAATTACGGGCAGTTACTTAATCTATTAGCTTATAACGTTTATCGCCGCCGCACCTTAGCATAATAAGAGCTCGAGAAGAACCTTTCGAAGCATCGTGCCCTACCGGCCCGCGAGATAGCTGCGATTATTAGAGATACTACCGAATAGTCCTTCTTCCGGCAACGGGATATATATAACGATCGTTAAAAGATCCGTGCCGCCGTCCTTAGGGGTAAGACAGCGACCTAAGCCTTCCTCTAGCACCTCTAATGTATGTAAAGCATCCTCTATGCTATATACCGGGGCTAATGTAATTAGCTATAGATAAGATAGTAGGGAGCTATTCCTAGCTCCCGGGGCTTACGCCTACCTAATAGAATTATCCTTCTTTATATATAGATTCTTAGTGCCTAGTGTATTAAATTAGTAGTAATTCCGCACCTTCTGCCTTTAAACATTAGGAACGCCTTCCTGTCTCTAAAGCTTCGCTCTACTACGATACGTTCGCTAAGAGCTTCTTAAATCTCTCGCTATTCGTTAGAAGCCGCCTAAAGGCTCCCGACACCTATAGTATAACTAGCTTATATAACCTTAGCTAGCACGCCTATATAACCTTTAATATAAGCCTTATAATCCGACGAGGCTCGCCTTTCTAAGCTTTACTAAAACTAAGGCCTATTGCTTAGTTCTCTATTTTAAGTCCTTACGCAATTAGCCGTAAGGAAAAACTTTCTCTTTATATTTTCGATTTCCTACGCGTACCCGTTCCTACGCTAAAATTAAAACACCTTATACCTCTTACTAAAGACTTTTCTCCTCTCCTATAACTCTTCTTCCTTCGTAATCCCTCCTCTTCTTCTTTATCCCTCGTTTTATTTAAGCTATTATTACTATAGCTAAGGACGAAGAAGCCCGTTAAGCTACGGCGTTTATATCTCGTTTAGACGACGACCTTTATCCTCGCTTGCCGGCATAGGAATATGCTCTACCGGAAAGTGTTTATAGCGCCGCTCCTTCTAAGGACTTTAAGAGTAATTATAAAGATCTTCCTCCTCCTAACCGCCGTCGTCCTCGCTTATCCTTAAAAACCGAGGTACTACGTAAATAGTCTACTATACTAGCTATAAAGGATAAGGACTATAATAACTTATTAAAATAAGCCGTTCGCTACTTTAAGTTAATTAAGACACTGCTTATTAAAGGGGTTATTAAGACCTTTACTAATATAGACGTAATATATATAAAGTAAGCCCGTATTCTCTTAGGCTCTTTAGCCTTTAAGTCGGAGATTATCTTTAATATCTTAGATCTTCCGCCCGTAAAGGAAAAGCATCTATAGTACGCCGATACTTAGCGAAAGGGAATTCGCGTATATCTTCGTTTTATAGGCGAGCTTTCCGATAAGGAGACTCCTCTCTACGCTACGATAACTCTAGTATATCGGCTAGTCTAAGCTATACCTTTTAACCCGTAAATAATCGACGGAGACCCTTCTAACGATTAATTAGAGGAATAGCCTCCTCTTTATCTATAAAGAATACTTCGCTTATCTAAGCAGCGCTCTATTAGACAGTAGTATTACCTTAAGGAGTAACCCTAGGTTCTATATTACTCTCTTTAGTCTAAGTTATCTAAGTATTCGCAGGCCTTTTACTCTCGTCGATAGAAAGACTTAGATAATAATAACGATAATTTATCTAGATCTAATAATAGCTTTATCCGCCGACCCTTAAAGTCCTATCCGAATCCGCGTAGGCACCGCGAGGCGAGCTATACCTCCTCCTCGGCCTAGAACGATAAGGCCGTTACTAAACGCCTTAAATAGGATAATATTAGTACTTTTAACTTAGATAAGTATAATCCGAAGAACCTAGGCATTATCGCTTTTAGCGATAGAAAGAATATTTATATAAACGTCTATCTCTTTATAAAGCGTTTAAGGATTTATTAAGACGAGGATCTATTCGCCCTTTGCCTATACTACCTCTCCTTCTTAGCAAGAGGAGCCCTTATATAGTATATAAGTAAGCTTATAGCGGAATAACGCGATATCCTTAGTTCCTCCCCTGTTAGAACCTTCTATAAGTTCTTAACTAAGCGTTTTAAGCGTCCTAACGCCGATATCTTAAAGGAACTTTATAGGGAAAGGTATACGATATCTATATAGTCCTCTAGCTCTATTACTCTCGCGTAGTAGATCTAGCAAAAGGTTTCGCTCGCCCGCTAACTTAAGATAGGCAAGGATGCTTAAATCATTAAGGCTATCTATCCTCTTATTACCGTCTAGATTTCCTCGCTTCTTTTTATTCCTACGAAGAAGACCTTAATCGATAAATAGATTCGCATTATTAAAGAACGAAAGCCCTTTATTATAGCCTCCTTTAAGCTATATATCTCTAGAGACCGAGACTATTCTCGCCGCGGTAGCTTTTCCTATCGGGATAATAACTATCGTTAGGATAACCGTCGCTATAATAATAATTACCGTTAGGGTAACCGTAATCGCAGCCGTCGTAATAATTATTGCGATAACTATCGTTAAAGTAACTAAGGCAATAACTACTAATAGACTAACCGCTAGGATTAGGACTAAGGTTATAATCGCAACCGTAGCCCTAAAGGACGAAGCTTAAGTAACAACCGTAACTAGTTAAGCTTACGCCCGGTACGCCGCGATAAGCGTTACCCTCGCTAAGATAACCGACGAGATAACCGAACGGAATACCGCTAAAGTAAATATAAGGGTAATAATAATAAGAAGAAAGTACGCTTTAAGTCGAAATATTAAAGCGATAAGAAGACTACTCCTAGCGGCGATAAAGCTAGTAACGAGCTATACTTAAACGACTCTTAGGACGATGTATCCTCTTACGCCTCCTCGGAAGCTAACTTCGTAGGCTATATAAACTCTCTCTACCCTACCGAGCGGGCCGGCAAGTTTAAATATAGCACCTACGACTATACTTTCGCCCTCGCCTCTATGCTTAATAAGCATATATACGCTAACTGCTATATATCTAAGCAGTAGCTCTATAGTAAAGAACGCGCGCTTAAGCCTTTAACCTATAAGGTTTATAAAGCCTCTTTTCTTTCTTATAACGTACTTTTCTCTTATCTCTATCTTAGGTATAAAAAGGCCCTGTCTACTCCTACTATTCCTATAGGGAGATCGTCGACTTTATTCCTACTAAGCCTAATTCCCCCGTCGTATTAGAGCTTATTCTTCCCGCATCTATTATTAAAGAGCCTGTTTTTTATATAGCGCTTACTATAGTACCCCGACTAGATTAAGTCCTAAAAGCTAAAGCCGAGGAGCCCTAGTAGGATTAAGATTCCCCGCCGTATTTATACTCTTATATAAGGATTAAGGTCTCTACTTAACACGGTAATTAGGAAGTCTAAGTTTGCCCCGACTCTAGCTATAGTAAGCCTATAATTAATCGCGACCTTCTTTAGACTCTTAACTATACCGTCGAGAAGAAGCCTCCCGTTATTATTAACGGAGTTAACGGTCGCTCTTTTTGCGAAGACTAAGCTACGTTCTCCTTCTACGTACGTAGCACTATAGCTAGCCCGACCGCTTAAGCAGCTATAGCTAAATTCACTTACTCCGCTTAGGTCTCTAAAGTAAAGGCTAGCGTACTTCTCGGTAATGCCTTCCTTAAGCTATACTAAGGATCCTTTAATTATAATAAGGAAGTTATACGCATCGGAGTGCTCGACGGGTTTAAAATCCTATTCGATATCTATAAATAGCCCTATAAAGTTATTCGCCGTGTCTAAGCCGTCTAAAAGACTATTATACCGCCCGGCACTACCCTTATAGTCCCTATATCTTAGAAAGAACTTCCTAAAGACCGCGCCTATACTTTCTTCGCCTCTTACGCTAATGCTATTTATAGTATCGTCGATGCTAAATCTCTTCCCGCTATTCTTATTACTAATAGCACGAACGTTAACCTTATTATTAAGCGTAAGTAGAAGCTTAGCTAGATATAAGAGTATTAAGAGTCTAGCTATTTTACCGCCCTGTCTTAGAAATTAGCTATAAAGGCTCTAACACTAGCTACGGCAATCTCGCCTGCTTTTAGAGCCGCTATTATACTATCCTCCTCTATAGGAAGCGCTATTGCTACCGCTGCCTCTTCCGTTAATTTATTAGTTAACGTTGCGAGCACTTTCCTACTTACTTAAGAGGTCCTCGAGTGTCTATAGCCTCCCGCCCCGCCTTAACTTATAGAAGCTCCTATTCTAAGCACTTCTCCGACGCCTTCCCTATCTAACTCTATCTACGCCTACGTTATAGCTTCTTCGGCAAGACCCGCTAAGTAGTCTAAGGTTCGCTAAAACCTCGCAGTAGCTACTACTAACGTGATAGCAGCTGCCGTAGCTATTAAGATAAACGCCGCGGATAGAATCGAGGATCCCCTCTCTAGCCGTATTCTATACTAAACGCACGTTTAGCGCCTACTAGAGCTTTAAGAGAAATATACTAAAAAGGGTATTTATATTTTCGACTATAGCCCCTCTTTCGTACGCCGCGTTAAAAAGCTTCTTAGGAAATACTCCTAGCTTTAGCGAGATATAGGTACCGCTATCGTAGAACCCGGAAAGGAATTAATAGTCCCTTTAATCGACAATTAGCATAAAAAACGAGTCGCTTAAAGGCCTTACCTATAAGGGCTTCGCGATAGGAAGGTTATCGACGATATATTTAACCTACTTTATAAGCAGGGTCGCCTAGAGTAGGCCGAAGAGCCTACGCCGTTCGTAGCGCCTATCTTCGTAGTCTAGCGTATAGCCCGAGGCGAGACTAAAGGCCGAGTCGTTATTAACCTACGTGCCGTTAATAGCGTTACTATTCCGGATTCCTACCCTTTACCTCTATAAAGCTCTATTATTGCTAAGCTCTTAAGCGCCCGTTTTATAACTACTATCGACGCTTCCGCCTTCTTCTATTAGTTTTAAGTTTAACTTAAGCATTAAGGTAGGTTTACTATTATAAGTTATTAAGGTCTAAAGCGCTTAATAGTTATACCTATCGGCTTTCGCAATAGTCTAGCGTATGTATAACGCTATATAGACCGAGTTCTCCATCCGTATTAAGGCTATAGCCGCGCGTTTATTAATAATATTATTATTTACTCCGCTATAGAAGAGGAATACCTTTAATATCTCGAGGCTATCTTTAAGCTCTTTATATCGCTAAATCTATCTATAAGCCTTGCTAAGAGCTAGATCGGCTACCCTTCCGTAGAGCTACTCGGATTTTATATCGACGCGTTTAGGATAAGTACTACGAAGTATAGGCTTACCGCCTTTATAAAGCTTTTATTTCCCGATAATCTCGCCGCTCTTAAACACTACATTAGCGCTATAAGGTATATTTACAACCTTATCCTATACTATAGCGCTTCTATCGCCCTTCTATAGGATCGTAAGACTAGTCTTTTAGCCTAAGATCGCTTAATCGGTAAGGTTAAGAATAGGAACCTTAATAAGCGAAAGTCCTATACGCGAGTTATATCGTTCTAGCCGACCCTAGCTAAGCTTTCCTTTGCCTCCCTTTAAAAGGAAATTACTTCTAGCCGTATAATTTACTATATAGACCCGTAGAAGAGGCTATTTTACTAGATTAACGCCTCCTTATAGCGAGGCTTTATAGCCGTCTTTTTCTATCTCTGCGATAGCACCGTTTAGCAGCTAGGCTAGCCTATTCCGGTTAAAGCTATTATGCCTATCTGCTTCCTCTCCTATACTCTAACGAGAGCCGAGTAGTCCTATAGTCCCTTAGAACTAAAGGTCGCCTATCTCGTATAGGCTGCGAAGAAGATACGTACTATAGTGCAATCGTTAACCCTTTCGCTTATAGTCTTAACCGATTACTCCGCGATTAAGCAGATCGTCGCTTAAAAGACCTTTAATACTTCTATAAGAAGACAGACTAGAGGTACGTTTAGGAAGGTAGGAACGATGGTTAAAAGTACGAATAATCCTTTATTGCAATGCGGTTGCCCTCTCGTAGTAAGACTAAAGCTTGCCCCCCTTCTAAGATATATCGGAGCCTTAAGGATATACCCTTAGGCCTCGAGAGGGGTTGTCGGGGACTAGTTAGCGACTAATAGCCGGATAGTCCTTAAGCTAAAATGCATTATCTATCGTATATATATCCCTATCTCCCGGCTCTATAGTTGCGCGGGTAGCTGCGTTATAATTATCCCCCCCTTTTTAAGGCAGACGCCTCGGACGCTAGGATAGCTTTAGGTATAAATAAAGTCGTAATAGCAAATAGGACTAAAATAGGATAGAAATAGGATTAAACGTAGTGTAAAAATTAACGACGATAGTTATTATTATATATATTATAATAATTATCGTATTAGTTACGCGTTATAATAGTTACTACGTAATAGGTAGCTAGTCGCCTACGTATAGTTAGCGAACTATAATAGAGTGCTGCTCTTTATATATAAAGATTTTTTTCTTCTCTTCTCTTATTATATAACTATATCGAGATCTTATAGAGAAGTATATTCGGAATTAGACGAGTATATTCTAAATCTAAAGAGTATATTCTAAACTAGACGAGCATATTCTAAATTAGTTTAACGCGATAGGTCTTAAGCGAACGGCAAGCGTAACGTAACGGTAGAGACGCCCTAAAAGCGAGGAAAATAAATAGACGATATTTAGCCGATAGATCCCTTAGTTATAGCTTAAGTCTTAGAGTTATCGGCGAATAGAGTATCGATTAAGGACGCTATAGCGATAGCATAGGAAGAGATAAAGCTAAAGAAGACGCGCGGAGAGAAAACAACCTTATTAAAACGACTCTTTACCGAGAAGAATATACGAGATGCCTTAGAGAAATCGATATCCTCGTTTAAGGAAGAAACCGATAATTAACTATTTCCTTAATTATTTAAAGGACCCTTTATAAGCATAAAGAAACCTATTATAGTAGAGTCTTAAGAAGATTAAGCGATTATAAAGCGTATAGCGCTAACGGTTGTTAAATCTAAAACATTTTCGTCGTTTAGTAAAGACGATAGAGACGAAGACACTAAGGCGAATACTAAGGGAGATACCGTCGATAAGAGGAATATCTAAAAAGGGATATCGCCTAAGAAAAAGGGCAAGAAGGCCGTAAATATAGAAAGTCACCGGGCGAAAGGGTGCTAAGTTATCGAGCTATACTGCATTAAGTGCCTTAATAGCAGTATATAAGGGTTTAGCGAGAACGAGGACGATACTAGAATAGTCGAACTATATTATATATAGGAAGATATATAATTAAGTAAATATATTTAATATAATTCGCGTAGTAACCTTTACGAACCTATAAGCTCTTCGTTCCCCCTTAAGTTAAGATATAATCGCTAATAAAATTATAAGTGCCTATAATAATATCTAAGGATATAGCGGATCTATACGGTATTTAGATAAAGATAGCCGAGCTATAGATTACTTAAGACGAAACGGAGAAAAAGAAGATAAAGTTAATCTTTTACTAAGTTTATACATCGTTTATAGCTATAATAATAGCCTACCGAGAGGAATAAAAGGTATTAAATACTAAACGTTTATATATAAAACGTCGTTTTAAATACCGGTAGGCATCGATAGAGCGATAGAAAGCTATACGCTAGAATAAAGGCTAAAAGCTTCGTCTAGTAATTAAGGACGTAGGTTTTACCTTATAGCGGGTAGGACGAGAATATATATACGATAATTTATACGAAATAATTAAGGAGAGTAATCGCTAAGGAAGAAGCGAGTAAGCGAAGCGTCTTTTAGTTATTACGGAGTTTATAAACGAGATAGAAGTAAAAGACTTCTACCGTATAGATATTAAGGAATAAAGGCGAAGTAGCGGTAGAGTAATAATAGAAAAGTTAGGATAAGCTAAAAAGAAGTTATTTCGTAATACGTAATTTCCGCCGTTTCTTTAGCCGTATCTCTAGGTATTCGTTAATAAGTTTTTAGGCATTCGCTATAGCGTCTTAAGCAACCTACTTATTATATTTAGCTAGCTAACCTTCCTATTTCACTAAGTAATAAGTAACGCCTTTATTCTTCTTATAGTCCTTAATTTACTAAACTAACTATTCTCCTTCGGCATCGTCGAGGTTAAGTATTAGCAGTAATTCGCTAAGGTATTAGTTAGTAGCCTATTCTACCTACGGCTTAAGAAGACTAATATAAAATATATTATAAAGCCGGTCGTATTTCTCTAGTAGGGCTAGGCGGTACGCCTGCTTGCTAATAGCTTAAAGGACCTTAAAAGGTCTAATGTATTTAGGTAATAGCTTCCTTCTTTAGTCCTTAAGGTGTAAGTTCTTCGTAGAGAGTCCTACTAGGTCCTTAACCTTAAGGGTAAGTGGCTTATAATAGAGGTTATAGAATTTCTTTTACGACTCGATAGCTTATCGCTAATAAGTCTCTAGCTTTTTCCTTAAGTCTGCTAATTTACTAATATAAGCTCTCGCTTTAAGCACTCCCCTACTAATAGCATCGTCCGTAAGGTAGATATAGTAGTCTAGTTAGTATCTAAATAATGCCTTATTAAGCGAAAAGCCTATAGTTTTATTCTTCGTATTATTATAATCGAACTAAGCCTCTCGTAGTAGTCTAAGCTAGTTATTCTATTCGGCATTTATATAATACCGAAGGTAGTATTATAGTATCTAATTTACCCGTTCGGTCTAACCGTCGGTTTATAAGTAAAAGGCTATCGATAACCTACGTTTTATCCGTAATATATAATAGAGGTCTAACTAAAACTTATTAGTAAATAGAGATCCTCTATCGGAAATAATGCCTTTCGGTACTCTATAGATAAGCTTAATCTTATAATAAAGAGTATTACTATTAAGTATTGCTATTTACACGATACGAAATTGCTATTTGCACGATAAATACCTCGAAGCCCCGTTTTTTCTACGCGACCCCGCGCGCCTAGGTCCCGCCACTAAAATTAAGTAGAGGTATATAGCAATTAAGAGGGCCGCGCAAATCGTGCCTAGCCTCAATTTAATTCAATAAACACGCGCGCGTAAAGAGCTTAAATAACGTATATGCCTAGCTCTCTACCGCGTGCCCGGCTGCGTGCCTTCTGCTGCGTGCTATGCTGCGTGCCTTCTGCTGCGTGCCTTGCTGCGTGCCCTACTGCGTGCCCTGCTGCGTGCCCTGCTGCGTGCCCTGCTGCGTGCCCTTTGCTGCGTGCCCTTTGCTACGTGCCCTCTGCTGTATGTGCGGCTCCTTGATTTATGCTTCGTGCCCGGCTCCCGGCTTCGTGCCCGGCTCCCGGCTTCGTGCCCGGCTGCGTGCCCTGCTGCGTGCCCTGCTGCGTGCCCTGCTGCGTGCCCTGCTGCGTGCCTTCTACTGCGTGCCCTGCTGCGTGCCCTGCTGCGTGCCCTCTGCTGTGTGTGCGGCTGCGTGCCTTCTACTGCGTGCGGCTCCTTAATGTATGCTTCGTGCCCGGCTCCCGGCTGCGTGCCCTGCTGCGTGGCCTGCTATATGCTTTGTGCCCTTTACTGCGTGCCCTCTGCTGTGTGTGCGGCTCTTTAATATATGCTTCGTGCCCGGCTCCCGGCTGCGTGTAGATTGCGGTATAGTATAATAGTGTTTTTCGCACGATTTGCGCGGCTCTCTTAATTGCCATATACCTACACCTAATTTTGCTAGCGGGACCTAGGCGCGCGGGGTCGCGTAGAAAAAGTAGAGAATTTGGGTATTTATCGTGCAAATAGCAATTTCGTATCGTGTAAATAGTAATACTCTTACTATTTGCACTAAGTGTTTTCTCTATTTGCACTAAGTTAACATTAAGTAGACCTAATTCTTCTGCGCCTACCCTTTGCGCCTACCCCGCCTAACCTAATTTATGTGCAATGATATAGCACCGGCGGGGCCCGCGTAAAGTAAAGAGTCTTACGAGGCTGCCCTCTGCTTAACCCACGAGCCTGCCCACGAGCCTGCCCACGAAGGAGCCTGCCTACGAAGCTACCTATAAAGGAGCCTGCCTACGAGCCTGCCTACGAAGCTGCCTACGAAGCAGCCTGCCCACGAAGCTGCCTACGAAGCTGCCCACGAAGGAGCCTGCCTACGAAGGAGCCTGCCTACGAAGCTACCCACGAAGCAGCCTGCCAACGAAGCTGCCCTTAAGGGAGCCCTTAAGGGAGCCTGCCCACGGGCCTGCCTACGAAGCTGCCTACGAAGGAGCCTGCCCACGAAGGAGCCTACCTACGAAGCTACCTATAAAGGAGCCTGCCCACGAGCCTGCCCACGAAGCTGCCCACGAAGCAGCCTGCCTACGAAGCTGCCCACGAAGCTGCCCACGAAGGAGCCTGCCCACGAAGGAGCCTGCCCACGAAGCTACCCACAAAGCAGCCTGCCCACGAAGCTGCCCTCGAGAGAGCCCTCGAGGGAGCCTGCCCACGAGCCTGCCCACGAAGCTGCCTACGAAGGAGCCTGCCTACGAAGGAGCCTACCCACGAAGCTACTAACGAAGGAGCCTGCCCACGAGCCTGCCTACGAGCCTGCCCCGAGGGAAAGGGCTCTAGTCAGGCGTCGTAAGCAAGATCGCGTGCGCGCGCAAATACACGAGGCAGAGGATTAAGAGGGAGACAAGGCAGGGGCGTTAGGGGCGGCAGAGCTACGCCTGCGTCGTCCGCTATAGAGGAGGTTATTCCCGCCACGCAGCCTAGGGCCACGCAGTCTAGGGCTACGAATTAAGATGCGTTATAAGGGCGAATTAAGTAGGCGAATTAAGCGTGTTATTCGCATAAATTAAGCGTAGACGCCCGCTTAGACTGTTTACTTTGCCCGGGCCCCGCCGTTGCTATATTATTGCATACAAATTAGGTTAGGCGGGGTAGGCGCGGAGGGTAGGCGCAAAAGGATTTTAGGTCTACTTAGTGCAAATAGAGAAAACACTTAGTGCAAATAGTAATACTTATAATAAAAAGCCTTAGCTAACTTAAGCGCTATTATTGTCTTAAAGACCGTGAGAAATACGCTATACTTAGTATATTAGTTAAAGATTACTAGTATTGCGTTAACGTCTTTACTATCGAACTATAACTCCGGAAAACCGGTAGTAAAGTCTATAAAGACTTCTTCCTAAGGTCTTATAGGAATAGGCAGCGACTTAAAGGCGCCGTATAGGCGAACCGCTTTAAAACGGCGCTTTAATAGATATAATATAAACGCATATAGCTATTTATATTACGAGCTATTCCTTCCTTAAAGAATTTCCGGGATAGGAAGTCTTTCGTACGGGCTATTCCGAAGTATCCTATAAAGGGATCGTTATAGTAAAGCTAAATAAGCTCTTGCCTTAAGGCAACCTCTACGGGCACTACGATTCTTCCCGAATATAAAATAAGTCCGTCTAAGCTTAATAACTAAGGACTTACCCTTTCTTTTAGGGTACTTTCGGCTTATACTCGCTATATAGTCTATAGATCTTCCGCTTAAGTCCTCTTAAAGAGCTTAAAAAAGGGCTTAGAGATATTGCTCTTATAGACCCTTTTATAACGAGCTACTAACCTAGCTAATTATCTTTAACACCGTTGTTTATAACTAACGATATCTTTAACCTATTTAGCTAACTTAGCGGGACTCGTTCCTAAATGCTAAGCGATTAAATCTTAGAAAGCTCGTGTATTTTCGTTATATAAAAATATCTTATTAAGCTTAGAGATAGTAGAGACTTAAGAACTCGTCTTAAGGTCGCTTTATAAAGAATCTATAGCTATATATACCTACCGAATAACTACTTACTTCTATTATAGTTCTAGGAGTAGCTATATAAACGGTAGGGCCTCGCTTATAAATTCTAGCTTCCTTAATAAAGCATCGGCAGGATTTAATTTACCGGCTTAGTGTTTAATCGTAAAATTGAAAGGAGCTAGGTATATATACTAACGTGCTTATCTTTTATTAAGGGATACTTGCTTTATAAAGCCTTAAAGGTTCTAGTAATCTAATAAAACTTTAACGGTATTCGCTACCCTTTCGACGTAGTATTGCTAGTATTTAAATAACTTAACTATTAGTTGGTTAAACAAACAAATGGGTTGTAAACTAGCTGGATTCTAGTCTATAATATCTATTAACTAAGGGGCGACGAATAGCCCCTTTATATAGGCTATAAACGCGTATATTAATAAGGCCTAAAGCCGGACCTTTGCGAGCCCTTGCTTACGACGTCGGGGCTATGCCTATAAGGGCGATTAAGTTAATAAGTCAATTATCGTAAGGGCGGCCGAGTTAGTAACGCTATCACTAGGGTCCTTAATGCATACGATCGATGCATCGTATAGTTAATAACGCATTTATATAGGCGTTGCCCGCGCGTAATCTATTTAATTACGTAGATCGCAACCGTGCCTAAAGAACGGATATCCCTTATTCCTATACTAGTAACTTTTCTTTATAGTTGCTATATAGTACGCCTGTAATCTAAATAAGGGGAGATAGGAAGAACGATATATTAGGTAGAAGACCTAATAAATATATTTAATAAGTATAAATAAAAAGGGGGTGGAATAAAGGGAACACCGTTAGTCGTTATAGGCGAAGGACGAAGGCTTTTATCTTAATCGAGAGGCTATTTGTATTAATAAGGCGTTTAAGGGCCTTATTTAGCGATGCCTTCGTTATAGCGTCGGCGGGGTTATCTTCCCTATAGATCTACCTAATCCCCTTAATCTCCCGTCGCTTATACGACTAACGTAACGCTATAATATCGATTATTAAGCGTTTCTCCTTCGTAGTGCCGAGCTTAACTAGGCATTCGTAGAGGGAGTACGAGTTAGTATATATAATAAGAGGGATTAGTAAGAGCTAAAGCCGTTCCGTAACTATACGGAGGGTTATAATAAGGGAGATGCTAAGGTCTATACCGTTAACTATGCCGTAGATCTCGCTCGTAAGAACGCTATAGGTTACTCGCTTATACTTCGTCGAGCTCTAATAGATAATATTGCTATTAACCCGAAAGTGCGTATCCGTACGCTTAGTCTTATTAACGAGCGTGATAATAAAGCCTAACTAAGACGAAAGGTCTTAGTTATTTATAAATAAGCTATCCGTAAATACTACGAGCTTAGCGGTCTTAAGATTAATTAGTTAGTACGTAAGTCTACGTTATTAATAGTCGATCTACTACTAGAGGCGCTTGTTAAGGATATTATAATCCTTCTCCTCGGGGGCTTAGACCTAGGTTGCTACGGAGATATCGAATAAGGCCTTAGGCTAATAGATAGAGGCGACGTACGTAGTATAAGCGCATTGCTTAAGGTACTGCTAGGCTTTATCACGAGCCTATAAGTTAACCACCTCGATCCTTAAGGCCTATCCCTTCTACTATAAGAGTAGAACGTCGTCGTAAAGCGTTAGTTTTATACTATTAAAGTCTATAGCATTCCCTAGGGTTATATAAGCCTTAGGCTTAGCGCGAAATTAAGCTATCTTAAGCTCTTTTTCTTCCTAGGCCGAAAAGGTGTCTAAACCGAGCATTAGGGTATTATCCGTCTGCATTCCAACAAGGCTAAAGTCGTCGGGTCCCTAATTCGTAATTAAAAGGCAAAAGTTATAGGTAGAGGGAGCTATATCTAGGCTCTTAATATAGTGCTTATAGTAGGTTTTCTACTAATATATACTAGCTTCTATAAGGCCGTATAACGGTCTAATAACTCTTATAATAGTGCCTTTTAGGTACTTGCCCTAAAGCTCTATCGGAAGAGCCGCTAATACTATACGATTAAGCTCTATCTAAGCTTAGGGATAGGCTTATGTAATATCGCGTAGGAATAAGCTTATGCCTCGGCGAAGTAAGGCGGGGGTAAGGGCTAGGATTAAGCGCTAGCTAATACATTAGATAGTAGGTAAATAGGTTAGAAGTAAGCTTTTCTCTATATCGCTATAGCCTTAGATTACTAGACGGGACTTTTCGTATAGTTTAACGTTACGACCTTTTACTTCCCGGACTATTCGGGATTAAAATAGACGGTGCTATCTATAAATAGATTCGTCGTACTATTCGAAGCTAAATACACCGCGGGCTACGAGATCGTTAATCTCTCGTTAGTTAGATTCTTTAACAAGGGCGCCGGGTATAGTAATAACGCCGTTATTACGTAGCTTAGTCGAAAGTCATAGTATATCTTCTTCCTTCTTAACTAGGAATTAATTATAGAAGGTTACGGTCTTTAGCTTATTCCTTAAGCCTAGGGGACGTCCGCGTTTATAAGGCTACGGCGGAGCCGGCAGTGCTTATACCGGAGAGGGGGAAGGGTCTAGCTCTAGAATTTCGTTAAGAGTAAAGGAATCGACCTTAGAGAGGGTGTTTATATTATCGAGGGTAAGGGGATCCGGGGTATCGTCCTTAGTATAGTAGTACGGCTGCATAAAGGTAGAACGGAAGACTATAGGGCCGTTAACGGTCTCGATAGTAATATCGTAGCCGTCGATAGAGGCAATCTTATATAGACCTTACTATCCTCGCTTCTCTCTCTAGACGCGGACTTTACTCTATAGCGGCAGTAATAGAGTGTTAAGGGTTAAGGGGCCGTTTCGAGCTTATAGTCTATCCCTAATTTATCGTGCGGCGGAGAGCTACCGTAAGGCTTTTATAGCCTTCTAGATAGTTACGGCTCTCTATACTATAGTTGCCGAAGGAGGGGAGTCTTAAGTTATCCGTAGGTACGCTCTAAAAACGAGGAGCGTAAGGACGAGGCCGTTTAATCCTGCTATATTATTTACGGCCTTAATAGCTATTTATAGGACGGATTTAAGGGCCGTTGTCCTACCGATCTTAGCGTATATTATTTCAAACGTACGATAGAGCGGGCTATAGTACCTTTTAACCTTACCTATAGACTAATATGCCTTAACGGGGATCTAGGTATACGTAATACCTATAATACAAGCCTTATTACGAAACTTAGTCGAGGCGAAGTTAGTGCCTACGTTATATCGGATAAAGTTAGGGGGGCCGAGGTATATATCGATCTATAGTGCCCTAAGTGTCTCCTATATATCCTTAGCCGATATAGACGGGAGGAATTGCGCTCCTTAAAAAGAGGTCGCTATATCGACCGCGTATAGCACCGGGCGGGTGCTACTACCGACCTTTAGGTATATTATATCGACGACGACCTCGAAATTAAATTCTTAATTATCCTTTAATATAAACCTAAACCTCCGGGGGGCCGGTGCGTAGAGCTAGCAATTATAGTAGAATTTTAAGATATCCTTAAGTATTTCTACTAAGATATCGTTATACCTTACTTATTTTAATAGGTAATAAAGTGTATTAACGGCCGGGTAGCTAAAGCGGCGGTAGAGCGTTTATATCTCGGCTTTAGTTAAGAAGGCGATTGCGTTCTCTTCCTTACTAAAGAAGAACTATAGATATCCCTATTTACGAATAACGGGGACGCTAACACCGGGACCGATAATTATATCGGTAGTATTATTAAAGTATACGCTTAAGCGATCTATATTAGCTAGGCAAAGGAGAAAAGGGGTCGTCGTTCCTAGCACGTAGAACGTAATACGGCTAATAGGGGTCTTAAGGGCAATAGAGCCGAAGGAACGTACGTCCTCGCCGCTGCTAAATTTAATATAGGCCTAGCCGGCTATAGACTCGTCGAGTATAATAGATAGGTCTTCTCGTTGTAGGGCGAGATACTAGTCTTAACCTACCGTAGAGACTATAGCTGCTCCGGTGTCTACGAGGATGCCGTAAAAGCGGTCCTTTAAGTAACGGTCGAAGACGAATTGCGTAGCTAAGACGCTTAATTAGTCTATCCTTTATGCGTCTTCGCCTGTAATTAAATAGTTAAAGGACTACTAATATAGGATTTATAAGGCTAGCTACTTAGTTAGTTCTTCGTCGTTACTAGCCTTATCGTTACGCTACTCGATAGCGGCCTAGGGAGTCTCGTTACCTTTATATTTAGTAAGATAGGCCTTAAATCCTATGCTAAGGTTGCCGGTTAAAAGGCATTGCGCGTGTTATTAAGCCTTAGACCTAGCTCGTTCCTTTAGGGTATACTTTATCGACTAGCAGCCTTCCTTTTAATAAACGAAGCACTTCCTTAACTATTAGCGGTTGCTAAAGCTACTACCGCCGCTACGAGGGCTATAGTAGCTTCGTCCGCTACTCCCGCTAAATCTACGGCCGTTGCCGCGGTTGTTAGTATATCTACGGTCGGTATAAAACACGCCTAATACATTATATTTATTATTTGTATTTATTACCTCGTTATAACGTTATATAAACGTGCCGGACGTATTATTCTCGGCCTACATCGATAGATAGGTCTTTAGGGAGGAGCGCAGCGCGGAGAATAGCTTTTCTATAGTCTTAAGGGGGTTATATAGCGTATAGCTAAATTCCGGGACGTTTCGGCACGCGTTAAGCAATATAGTGCGAAGGGGGAGGTCTCTAGCGAACTTAAATCCTAGGGCGCGTTAATATCGTTATAGCTTATTAAAAAGGGTCTATAGGACTTCCTATTAGGTCTTATTTAGATACTTAACTCGTAGCTTTTTAAAAGTTATAGTGCTTTAATCTACCTAATAGTGCTAATAGTTTACTTTAGTGTCGAAGTAAGCCTTTAGTAGGTCGTAGGCTTACCTAAATATACTATCTTACTCTATATGCTAGATATAGTAGTCCTAGGCTCGGCCGGTAAGAATCCGGGGAAAGAAGGCATAGAAATAGCCGGGCCGGGCTTTAACTATATAATAAACGTCCGTAAAGATATAGACTTTATTATTAAGAATATTATAGGGCTCTTTTATATAATTCTTACTTTTATCTTATAACTTAATAAACTTTTGCGGGAGGTCTACGTCTATCTCCTCGTTCGGAACGTCGTAGGGGGGAACTATCGTATAGGCTGCTTTTACCGTTATATTAATCGGAGGGGTCTTAGAGAACTAGTATAAGGTCGGGTGAAATGTTATTAGCGTTTCTAATATATCTCGGAACGAAGGGGCCTAAAGGTTCGGGAACGTGCTAGGTATTTAATCTCGCGGGTATAAGCCGGGATCGACGGAGGTAGCACGTATCGAGGTTATTAGAGAAAAAGAGGGTTCTAGCGCGAATATAACTGCCGGGGCGGTCGGAGGCGTAGGGGGGACGGCCGTAGGCGTAGATAGCGCCGTCGCAAAGGTTGCTATAGGGGCCGGGCTTAGGGCAGTAAGAGGCGCCGTTAGGGCTATACCTAGGACGACTAGGGAAGGAGGGTTAGTTATAGCAGCCGGGGCTATAACGGATGTATTCCTTACGAACTCTCGGGTTCGCTTATCGTAGAACTTTAACTATTCTAAAGGTAGTTCGTGCTTAGGCTAAATTAAGGGAATCTACTAGCGCTAAAGCATTAAAAATAATGCCGTAAAGCTAAGGTTTAAGGCGCCGGTCTAGATCCTACGGGACCGTAAGAAAGATTTAAGAGCCTTCTTAAAATACCTATCTCCTCGGTTCTATATACCCTCTATCTACCCGTTAAAGTAGTCCTAGAAGTCTAGGAATAGCTCGTATCTATAAACGGTTATACTAGCATTAATAATAATAAACCGGGCTACGTAAGTTATAATAGCCTTCTTATTTATATTATTATAGGTAACGTCTGTCTCTTAGAATTAAATATTAGTTTTATTTTAGAACGACCTAAAGATACTAATGCCGCTTAGCCAATCGGGAAGGGGGTTATTATTAGGCCTAGTTGCCTCCGGTGCGGGACCGGGAGCGTTAAGGTTATCGGTAGGGTCTAATATAGTATAATTAAATAAAGCATACCGTTATTATTAAAGGGGATCGCGAGGGTCGTTACGAAGGTTGTCTTACGTTACGGACGTACTATTGTTCGACGTAACTCTTCTTCTTATCGAAGCGAGACGGGATTAAATAAAAGCTAGGAAAGAACTTATCGGCGGCTACCGAGAGCTAGCTATATCGTAATAGCTTCGTCGGCTCTAACTCGCGTAGGTTCCTTATTCTTAGTATAAAGGATCGTCTCTAGGTATAGGCAATAGAATCCGCTAAGGATAAAGATCCGTGTACTTTCGACGATTAGGCTCTACCTCTTCTACCTTACTAATCTATAATTAATCGTTTAATTACTAATTAGTATTAGTTAGTTAAATAAATAAATAGGTTGCAAACTAGCTAGATTTTAGTCTATAATATCTATTAACTAAGGGGCGACGAATAGCCCCTTTATATAGGCTATAAACGCGTATATTAATAGGGCCTAAAGCCGGACCTTTGCGAGCCCTTGCTTACGACGTCGGGGCTATGCCTATAAGGGCGATTAAGTTAATAACTTAATTATCGTAAGGGCGGCCGAGTTAGTAACGCTATTACCGGGGTCCCCGATATATACGATCGATATATCGTGTGGTTAATAACGCATTTGTATAGGCGTTACCCGCGTGTGATCTATTTAATCACGTAGATCGCAACCGTGCTTAAAGAACGGATATCCCTTATTCCTATATTAACGATAGTAAATATCTCTTAATTAAGGGTGCCGTAGTTAAGCTTAAGGCTAGTAAACTTCCGTAATTAAAAAGCAATCGGATAATAGTAGCCTTCGTTATTAGGCTGCGAAAGAATGCTAGCTATTGCGAAAATTAAGGCATTAGTCTTAATGCGAATCGGTCTTTAAAGGTCGAAGTATTAGAGAAGTAAGGCTATTATAAAGGCGTTCTTTATAGCGTAAAACGCTATTAATTCGCTAGTGTTTAGCTATACTCGTCCGGGCTTTCTTCCCTTAACGCTCCCCTTTAATAACGCAGTAAGAAGGGCAATAATGCTAGAGTATCTTAAAATAAATCGTCGGTAATAATTTATAAAACCGAGAAAAACTTAAACATTATAGAAAGAACGAGGTTCTTCCTAATTTACAATAGCCTTAACGTAGGCTAAGTCTATTGCAACTCCGTTAATAGATAAGATAAATCCTAAAAACTTAAAAGACTACTTATAGAAAGTGCACTTTAATAAATTAGCGAATAGCTCGGTATTCCTTAGTCGTTTAAGGACTTATCGCAAGTGTTTTATATACTCTTCGTAGGTCTTAGAAAAGATTAAAATATCATTAAGGTAGACGACGCAAATAGTATCTATAAGGCCTTTAAGAGCTTAGTTAATATATAACTAAAATATAGTAAGGGCGTTAGTTAATATAAACGGCAATACTAAATACTTATAGTAACCGTAGTAAGTACGAAAGGCTATCTTCTTAATGCACTAGGCACTAAGAATGTGTGTGTAAAGAAGGATGCTTCTATTAAGTAGGCGTAAGCCCCGGGAGCTAGGAATAGCTCCCTACTATCTTATCTATAGCTAATTACATTAGCCCCGGCATATAGCATAGAGGATGCTTTATATACATTAGAATGCCGGCTTAAAAGAAAACACTACTGCCTATAGTAGTTATAATATAATCCTAATTAGCTAATTAAGAGGAATACTCCTATTGCCTAAATCCTTCCTTTTATTCTTATAAGTTATGCTTATATCTGCTAGTAATTATTCCTCTAATCGTTCCTTCTGCTAAGCGGCCTTCTTGCTTTATATAGCGCGGCTAGAGGGCGACCTTAAAACTCCGTGATAGCTTTAGCAGAGACCTATTTAGCTCGGACCTATTGGTTATATATAGCAGCCTATCCTTTCTATCGTACGAGGTATTCGGTTACGGGTGACTTCGACCGACCGATGCGACGAATATAGATGACTATTAGGCGTTCGACTTCGTAGTGCTAATCCCCTTCGTTAGGCGCTTCGACATCGCGAGCGGCTTCTATAGGGCTAGGCTCGAGCTTAACGTAATGCCCTTTATACGCGAGCTTAAGGTGCTAAATAGAGACGACTAGGTGGATTCTAACTTAGCTAAGGAGGTCGAGTTCTACCGTGAGGTCGTTAACTATACGCTTAATTATAAAGGGACCCTCTCGCTGCCGCGACTACTTCTTAAGCGGCTAGCTAGGCTTACGATAGCCCGTATATAGCTTTAGGTAGACTTTATTACTAGCTTTAAAAAGAACCGGCCGGTGTTTTACGTTATACCGCTGCTTAGCCTTTATAGCTGCTAGGTCTATAGCTAGGCTCGCTTATCTACGGGTAACTTCTCGTAAGTAGGGCAGTTCGTCCGCAGTAGTGCCTAAGACATTATCGGCAGCTTCTAACGGTCTACGTATATTAAAGCCGAAGATAGATTTATAGGCGGAGATCTTCGTACTAGCGTTAAATACCGTATTTAGATTCTACTAGAGGGCGGGGATTATTATCTTCTAATCTAGGCTAAGATCCTTAATATAGGATATTCGTAGAGCGGTCTCTATAGTCTAGTTGCGCCGTTCGGTAAGTCCGTCCGCCTATAGGTAGTAGGCGGTAGTTTTTGTAATTTTAGTGCCGAATGCGCTCTAAAGGCCTTTCTAAAAGTCGGATGTAAATTTGCGATCCCGGTCGCTAATAATAGTTCTTAGCATGCCTTAATCGGAAAGAAGCAACTAACGGGCTAGGCTTTAAGCCTAGTCTTTTATACCGTATTTAGCGTTGCCTAAGATTAGCAAGCATCTCTTACTAGTTAAGTAGGTAACTATAAGAAGTTAGTTAAAGATATTAAAGCCTAGGATCTACTATAGGGAGCTTGCTAAAGGTAAGGGCGGTATATCGGTTATAAAGTCTATCGCGATACTTTATATTAGAAGTAGCGGGGGGCGAATAGGCTTATAGCTGCCGGTAAGGGTCTAACGGTCTATTTAGCTAAGGCAATAGGCTTTATAGGCCGCGATATACTTCTTTACCTAACGGGTGACTCCGCGAATTAAGTATATCTCTAGGTCCTTAATTATATAGACGACGCTAAAGTAGTTCTTATCGTTATAAGCTACCGAGATTATAGATAGGACGAAGGCGTTAGGGATATACAGCCGGGTAAAGCCGTTAAGGCCTTTATAGTATAGAAGCTTATCGACTATAAAGAACGGTATGCCGCGGCGCTTAAGCTATGCTTTCGTTTATGCTATAGAGTTAGCGACTATAGCTGCTTTAAAGGGCAAGAAAAGACTCTTAATAGCGTCCTCGCTATCTACGATTATTTAAAGTATTCGCTTATAATAAAGGTTATTATCGTAGGCGACGGCGAATTCCTCGCCTTTTTTAAGAGCTATAATAGCCTTAGAGGCTATAAGTATATCGTTAAGTATAGTAAAGTTAGGACAGCGACGATTAAGCAGCTAGTCGGATTCCTCGGCTAGTAGGCGACTAAAGGCGTCGGGGAAAAAGTTCTTCTTGCTAATAAGGTAGTAAACCTCGATATTATACTTAGAGAGGTAAATTAAGGCTATAACTAGGCGACGGTTAGCTCGGTTTATGCTAGAAGTATTAAGGGTCTTCTTAGCGACAATCTGCTTAATCGCGGAGTAATCGGTTAAGACTACGAGCGGGAGGGTTAACGACTATACCATAGTGCGTATCTTCTTTATAGCCTATATAAGATAGGCGACTTCTAGCTCTAATAGACTATAGGACTGCTCGGCTCTCGTTAGAGTATAGGAGAGGAAGCAGATAGGCATAATAGCTTTAACCGGAATAGGCTAGCCTAGCTGCTAAACAGTGCCGTCGTAGAGATAGAAAAAGATAGCGGCGAAGCCTCGCTATAAGGAGGCGTTAATCTAGCAAAATAGCCTCTTCTATAGGTCTATATAGTAAATCATACGGCTAAAGGTAATTTCCTTCTAAAGGGAGGCGAAGGAGGAAAGCGCGGCTAAGGTCGGCTAGAACGATATAACTTACGTATAGGACTTCCGCTTATTATAGTTCCCGTTCTTAACCTTACCGATTAAGCGACCCTAGGCTAGAAGACTAGTCTTACGATCCTATAGAGGGGCGATAAAAGCGCCGTAGTACGGGATAAGGTTGCGAATATACCCTATAGCGCCGATATAGTGTTTAAGAGCGGCGAGATTATCGGGAAATAGAAGCTTTGCAAAGGCGGTAAGCCTATACTTCGTAGTGCTTATCCTAAACGCGTCGATACGAAATCCGAGCAACTCTACGGAAGGGTAACCGATCTAGCTCTTAGTAAGGCTTATAGATAGGTTAAGCGATGCGAAGAGCTTAAAGATAGCCTCGAGATGTTAAAAGTATTCCTCTTCCGTAGCGGAGTAAATAATAATATTATTAATAAACGCGCGGCTATAGCCCTAGTATAGACGGGGAACTCGGTCTATATAGCGTTAAGCGTACGCTAGGCTATTACGAAAGCCGATAGGTGTAACTATTAGGCGCTCTAGACCTTAATGACTTATAATAGTAAACCTACCTTAATGCTTGAGTTTAACTTAAAACTAATAGAAGAAGGCGGAAGCGTTAATAGCAGTAATAAAACAAGCGCCTAAGAGTTTAGCAATAATAGAGCTTTATAGTAGTAGAGGGTATGAATCCGGAATAGTAATACTATTAACGGCACGTAGGTTAATAACGACTCGGCCTTTAGTTTCGCCTCGGGCTATACGCTAAACCACGAAGACCGGTGCTATAAACGGCGTAGGCTCGTCGGCCTACTCTAAGCGGCCCTACTTATAAAGTAGGTTAAATATATCGTCGATAACCTTCCTATCGCAAATCCCTTATAGGTAAGGCCTTTAAGCGACTCGTCTTTCGTGCTAATTATCGATTAGGGGGACTGTTAATTCCTTTCCGGGTTTTACGACGGCGGTGCCTATGTCTCGCTAGAGCTAGGAGTATTTCCTAAGAAGCTTTTTAACGCGGCGTACGAAAGAGGGGCTATAGTCGAAAATATAAATACCCTCTTTAGTATATTTCTCTTAAAGCTCTAGTAGGCGCTAAACGTGCGTTTAGTATAGAATACGGCTAGAGAGGGGATCCTCGATTCTATCCGCGGCGTCTATCTTAATAGCTACGGCAGCTACCGTTACGTTAGTAGCAGCTGCTATAAGGTTCTAGCGAACCTTAGACTACTTAGCGGGTGCTACCGAAGAAGCTATAACGTAGGCGTAGATAGAGTCGGATAGCGAAGGCGTCGGAGAAGTGCCTAAAATAGAAGCTTCTATAGGCTAAGGCGGGGCGGGAGCCTATAGATACTTAAGGACCTCCTAGGTAAGCGGGAAGGTACTCGCAACGTTAACCGATAAATTAATAGAAGAAGCAATAGTAGCAATAGCGGTTCCTATAGAAGAGGATAGCACCGCAGCGGCTCTAAAAGCAGGCGACATTGCCGTAGCTAGTGTTAGAGCCTTTATAGCTGATTTCTAAGACGGGGCGGTAAAATAGCCAGACTCTTAACACTCCTATATCTAGCTAAGCTTTTGCTTACGCTTAATAACGAGGTTAACGTTTGTGCTATTAGTGATAAGAATAGCGGGAAGAGATTTAGCATCGACGATACTATAAATAGCATTAGCGTAAAAGGCGAAGAAAGTATAAGCGCGGTCTTTAGGAAGTTCTTTCTAAGATATAAGGACTATAAGGGTAGTACCGGGCGGTATAATAGTCTTTCGGACGGCTTAGATATAGCGAACGACTTTATAAGGCTATTTATAGATATCGAATAAGATCTTAAACCCGTCGAGCACTCTAATGCGAATAACTTCCTTATTATAATTAAGGGATCCTCGGTATAGCTTAAGGAAGGCATTGCCGAGAAGTGCGCCGGCCTTTACTTTAGAGACCTAGGCGGAGCAAGTGAATTTAGCTATAGCTGCTTAAGCGGCCTAGCTAGCTATAGTGCCGCGCGCGTAGAAGGAGAACGTGGCCTAGTCCTCGCAAAAAGAACGACCGTTAACTCCGTTAATAGTAATAGGAGGCTTCTTCTCGACGGTATAGTTAAAAGTCTAAAGAAGGTCGCGATTAATTATAGGCTTACTATAGCTAGAGTTAGGGCAAACTTAGACTTCCTACCTACCGGGTTAAGCAAAGACCTTAATCCTTATATAAGAGTATAAGTACGGCGGGGAATCCTAATCCTATTAAGGCTCCTCGGCTTTAGCTTCTAAGACCTAATCTAGTCGGGGTGCTATAGTAGGCGCTATATAAAAAATAGGCTCCTTAATAATAGGTGCGGGAAGAATAGACTCTAATACGACGGGGGAATTAGGCTTAGTAGGAGTAGAGTCGACGATATTCCCTACGGGAATAGTAGGAGTAAAAGGGGTCTTCTTACACCTAAGATAGAGATAAGAGAAAAGTACGTTATAAGAAAAAAAAAGGCCTTATAAACCTTATAGGTTAAAGGCTTAAGCGCGCGCTCTTTACTATAGAGCTACTGCTTAGATATATAGCAGCTAGCGTATATATGCTCCTTAAGTATAAAGGCGAGGGCGAAAGTACGGTCGTAAGTACTATATTTAAACTTACCGGCTTATTCGGTAGGGTAGCGAGAGTTTATATAGCCTACGAAGTTAGCTTCTAAAGAGGCGTAAGAGGACGCATTGTCCTAAGAGTCGTTTAAGTATAGCTCGTTACTAGCTTCGTCGCCGCTAAGAGCAGTCTTCTTATCGCTTTAATACTTCGACTTAAAGCGTACTTTCTTCTTATTATCGTTACCCTTATATTTACCTCGGCGGTATTCCGTTTAGTTATCTCGTCGGTCGTCTTAGCGAGGGTAACGCTTATCGCGGCGTAGCGGGCGTAAGCTTAACTAGTTACGGCTATTACCGGAGCTTTAACCCTTAAGGCTACGGTTGCGATTATAGCCTTAGTCTCGATCCTAGAGGTTAGTCTATCGGTAGTTATTGCCTTAGTTACTTTAACGATAGTTATCGCGACGATTATTACGATAGCTACGATTACGGTTACCCTAACGGTAATTATTATTACGGCGACGGTTATCCTAACGATAGTTATTATCCTAATAGGAAAAGCTACCGCAGTAAGAACGGTCTTAGTCTCCGGAGATATATAGCTTAAAGGAGGCTATAATAAGGTGCTTTCGTTCCTTAATAATACGAATCTATTTATCGATTAGTATAAGAGAATGAGCTTAAGGGGGTATATAATTATTATTAATCTACGAAGGGACATAGCTATAGACTAGATCTAAATGTCTATATATACGATATAGAGGTTACGTAGGATAATATATAATATAACCTAATACTATAACAATCGGGGTCTTTTTCGTAGGAATAGGAAGAAGCGCGGAGATCTAGACGGCAATAAGAGGATAGATAGCCTTAATGATTTAAGCATCCTTGCCTATCTTAAGTTAGCGGGCGAGCGAAACCTTTCTCTAGATCTACTACGCGAGAGTAATAGAGCTAGAAGACTATATAGATATCGGATACCTTTCTCTATAAAGTTCCTTTAAGACATCGGCGTTAGGATGCTTAAAACGCCTAATTAAGAACTTATAGAAGGTCCTAAGAGGGGAGGAACTAAGGATATCGCGTTATTCTACTATAAGCTTACTTATATACTATATAAGGGCTCCTCCTACTAAGAAGGAGAGGTAATATAGGTAAAGGGCGAATAGATCCTCGTCTTAGTAAATCCTTAGACGCTCCGTAAAGAGATAGACGTTTATATAGATATTCTTTCTATCGCTAAGAGCGATAATGCCTAAGTTCTTCGGATTATGCTTATTTAGGTTAAAAGTACTAATATTGTCCTATTTAAGGCGTTTAGTAACGGCCTCGTCGTTATAGGCCGAGGAGGAGGTATAGCTCGCCTCGCGGTGCCTACGCGGATTTAGATAGGACTTTAGGGGACGACGGACAAAGCTGTTATTAGATCTAGATAAATCATCGTTATTATTATCCGAGTCCTTCTATCGACGAGAGTAAAAGGCCTACGAATACTTAGATAACTTAGACTAAAGAGAGTAATATAGAACCTAGGGTTGCTCCTTAAGGCGATACTACTATCTAATAGAGCGCTGCTTAGATAAGCGAAGTATTCCTTACGGACGAAGAGGAGGCTATTCCTCCGATTAACCGTTAGAAAGGTCTCCGTCGATTATTTCCGGGTTAAGAGGTACGGCTCGGACTAGCGGATACACTAGAGTTATTATAGCGTAGAGAGGAGTCTCCTTATCGGGAAGCTCGCTTATAAAACGAAGATACGTGCGAATTCCCTTTCGCTAAGTATCGGCGTACTATAGATGCTTTTCCTTTACGGGCGGAAGATCTAAGATATTAAAGATAGTCTCCGACTTAAAGGCTAAAGAGCCTAAGAGAATATAAGCTTACTTTATATATATTACGTCTATATTAGTAAAGGTCTTAATAACCCTTTCTATAGGCAGTGTCTTAATTAACTTAGAGTAGCGAACGGCTTATTTTAATAGGTTATTATAGTCCTTATCCTCTATAGCTAGTATAGTAGACTGCTTGCGTAGTACCTCGGTTTCTAAGGATAAGCGAGGGCGACGGCGGGTAGGAGGAGGAGGATCTTTATAATTACTCTTAAAGTCCTTAGAAGGGGCGGCGCTATAAACACTCTCTAGCGGAGTATATTCCTATATCGGCAAGCGAGGATAGAGGTCGTCGTCTAAACGAGATATAGACGCCGTAGCTTAACGGGCTTCTTTATCCCTAGCTATAGTAATAATGCTTAAATAAAACGAGGGATAAAGGAGAAAAGGAGGGATTACGAAGAAAGAAGAGTTATAGGAGAGGAGAAAAGTCTATAGTAGGAGGTAATAGGGTGTTTTAATTTTAGCGTAGGAACGGGTATACGTAGGAAATCGAAAACACAGAGAGAAACTTTTTCCTTACGGCTAGTTGCGTAAGGACTTAAATAGAGAACTAGGCAGTAGGCCCTAGTTTTAATAATACTTAGAAAGGCGAGCCTCGTCGGATCGTAAGGCTTATGTTAGAGGTTATATAGGCGTGCTAGCTAAGGTTGTATAAGCTAGTTATACTATAGGTGTTAGGAGCCTTTAGGCGGCTTCTAACGAATAGCGAGCGCTTTAAGAAGCTCTTAGCGAACGTATCGTAGTAGAGCGAAGCTCTAGAGACAGAAAGGGCGTTCCTAATAGTAGCTTTAAAGGCAGAAGGTGTAGAATTGCTACTAATTTAATGCACTAGGCACTAAGAATGTATGTGTAAAGAAGGATGCTTCTATTAGGTAGGCGTAAGCCCCGCGAGCTAGGAATAGCTCCTTACTATCTTATCTATAGCTAATTACATTAGCCCCGGCATATAGCATAGAGGATGCTTTATATACATTACTTCTATTTATCCCCTTCTTTAATCCGGATGCGTTAGTATGCGTTTTTTAGGTTAATCTTCGAAAAGTACTTAGCCCTTTAATAACGGTCTATAATCTCTAAAATAAGGTAGAGTAGGTAGCGATTCTTATCGGTAATGCTATTAACCCCCCGGTAGTCTATATAAAGGCGTAAAGTACTGTCTTTCTTTAGTATAAAAAGGATAGGAGCCCCGGCCGAACTCTTAGATTTCCGAATAATACTACGCTTAAAAGACTAATCTAACTACTCCTTAAGAACGTAAAGTTCGGATTAAGAAAGAGGGTAGATAGGTCTTAAAGGTAGCTTAAAGTCGGGCAATAGGTTAATCGTATAATTGGTGCCCTTCTTCCTTAGCAATAAATCGGCCTTATGCTTAGAAAACACGTCTCTAAAGTTAAAAGAGTCGTTAGTATTTCCTCCCCCGTTTGCTTAGGGTTTGTTAAGTTATTATCTTTATTAGGAAATAGTATAAAATTTAGGTCTAGTATAACTATATAGACCTATGCCTTATTCCGATACTTATGTAAAAACTTCTACGGTTAGCGTAATAACACCTTAGAAAGTTAGTGTTTAAACTACTAAACGCGCTTAAAAAGAACGAGATAAATATATTCCTAAGAAAGTGCGGGTATACTAAGTAAAACTAATACGTTGTCGGGTTTTAATCTATTATCGACGCCGATATAAGGGCGAATAACTGTCTTTTCTCTATAGCGATTGTCTTAAAGTTAGATAGAAACTTCCTAAACTCTATATCGTCTTATAAGCGTATTCCCGACTACCTTTAATCTAAAGGTTAATAAAGGAATCTATCGTAGCCCCTTATTTTCGAGCAAAATATATATCTATTAGGTCTACTTTACTACCGCAATCGAGATTAACGATAATTTTCTAAGGTATTCGCTTTAATAGCTTTCTAATAGTATATAGTCTTTTAACTACCTCTACCTATAGCTTAGTCGAAGGAAAGGTATTTACTTCGACTTTTAGGCGTTTCCCTCCTTCTTTATTATCTCTAAATTAGCTACGGCTCGGTTAGCTTTCGCTATCGCCTAGCAATCGGCTTATATATAGCCTAGTTTCTTATAATACTAATAAATAACTATGCCGGATTAGCTTTCGCCGTTTCTATACGAATTTCCTCCCCGGTTATTGCTATAGCTATTCCTACTATATCTATTCCTACCGTTACGACTATTGCGACTATTTCCTTAGCCGTTCCTACGGCCGTTGCTACGACCGTTTCTACGGCTATTTAAGGTCGATCTAGTAGCGTCGGAATCTTAATAGTTATTAGTAGATCTATTTCGGCCTTTACGTCGGCGATAGCCTATCGAACGGGAGCCTCTTGCCCTTTAAGTTAAGGTCGACTAGTCGTTCGTTAGTTTTTTAAAGCGCTTTTTATTTCCTAAAGCATCTTAAAAGCGTTAAGCGAGTTAGACTATCTCCTTACGAGTATTATCCTAAATAGACGCTAAATAAAGGGAGATTTAGTCCTAAAGATCGGGACGTAACTTCGTAAAAAAGGAAAGTATATAAGTTTTTTCTAGCAGACGTTCTAGGTATTGCTTAAGGGAATCTAAGTAAAGACTAAAATCGAGGGGGGACTAACTATCTCGTTAGCGTGCTTCCTATAGTTATATAGCTAAGTGAGTCTTGCGATTAATAGCATTTTTAGTTAAAATTAATATAGGAATAAGGGATATCCGTTCTTTAGGCACGATTGCAATCTACGTAATTAAATAGATTACGTGCGGGCAACGCCTATACGGATGCGTTATTAACTATACGATGCATCGATCGTATGCATTAAGGACCCCGGTAATAGCGTTACTAACTCGGCCGCCCTTACGATAATTAAGTTATTAACTTAATCGCCCTTATAGGCATAGCCCCGACGTCGTAAGCAAGGGCTCGTAAAGGTCCGGCTTTAGGCCCTATTAATATACGCGTTTCTAGCCTATATAAAGGGGCTATTCGTCGCCCCTTAGTTAATAGACATTATAGACTAATTCCAACTAGTTTACAACCCCCTTTATTTATTTTACTAACTAATACTTATTAGTAATTAAACGATTAATTATAGATTAGCAAGGTAGAAGAGGTAGAGCCTAATCGTCGAAGAGTACACGGATCTTTATCCCTAGCGGATTCTATTGCCTATACCTAGAGACGATCCTTTATGCTAAGAATAAGGAACCTGCGTGAGTTAGAGCCGACGAAGCTATTAAGATATAGCTAGCTCTCGGTAGCCGCCGATAAGTTCTTTCCTAGCTTTTGTTTAATCCCGTCTCGCTTCGATAAGAAGAAGAGTTACGTCGAATAATAGTGCGTCTATAACGTAAGATAACCTTCGTAACGACCCTCGCGACCCCCTTTAATAATAACGGTGTGCTTTATTTAATTATACTATATCGGACCTTACTAATAACCCTAACGCTCCCGGTCCCGCACTAGAAGCAACTAGACCTAATAATAACCTCCTTCCCGATTGGCTAGTAGGTATTAATATCCTCGGTTTAAACTAAAATAAGACTAACATCGTATACTAAGAGACAGACGTTACTTATAACAATATAAACGAGAAGGCAGTAATAACTTATATAGCCCGGTTTATTATTACTAATATCGGCTCGCCTATTTATAGATACGAGCTATTCTTAGACTTTTAAGAATACTTTAACAGATAGATAAAGGCTATATAGAACTAGGTAGACAAACAATTTAGAAAGACCCTTAAATCCTTCTTACGAGCCCGTAGGATCTAGACCGGCGCTAAAAACCTTAGTCACCTAGCATCGTTTTTAATGCTATAGCGCTTAGAGATTCCCCTAATTTAGCCTAAGGACGAACTACCCTTAGAATAGTTAAAGTTCTACGACGAGCGAACCTAAGAGTTTGTAAGAAACACATCCGTTATAGCCCTAGCTGCCGTAACTAACCCTACTTCTCTAGTCGCCTTAGGCACGGCCCTAACGGCGCCTCTTACTGCCCTAACCCCGGCTCCTATAGTAACCTTTACGACGGCGCTATCTACGCCCGCGGCCGTCCCCCCTACGCCTCCGACCGCCTTAGTAGTTACATTCGCGCTAGAACCCTCCTTTGCCTTAACAACCTCGATACGTGCTACCTCCGTCGATCCCGGCTTATACCCGCGAGATTAAATGCCTAGCACGTTCCTAAACCCTTAGGCCCTACCGTTCTAAGATATATTAGAAACGCTAATAACACTTTACCCGACCTTATACTAGTTCTCTAGGACCCCTTCGATTAATATAACGGCAAAGGCAGCCTATACGATAGTCCCCCCTTACGACGTTTTAAACGAGGAGATAGACGTAGACCTCCCGTAAAAGTTTATTAAGTTATAGGATAAGAGTAAGAATTATATAGGAGAGCCCTATAATATTCTTAACGATAAAGTCCGTATCTTTACGGACGTTTGTTATATAGTTAAAGCCCGGCCCGGCTATTTCTATGCCCTCTTCCCCCGGATCCTTACCGGCCGAGCCTAAGACGACTATATCTAGCATATAGAGTAAGATAGCATATTTAGGCAAGCCTACGACCTACTAAAAGCTTACTTTAACACCGAAGTAAACTATTAGTATTATTAGGTAGATTAAAGCACTATAACTTTTAAAAAGCTATGAGTTAAGTATTTAAATAAAACCTAATAGAAAGTCCTATAGACCCTTTTTAATAAGCTATAACGATATCAACGCGCCCTAGGATTTAAGTTCGCTAGAGACCTTCCCTTTCGCACTATATTGCTTAACGCGTGCCGAAACGTCCCGGAATTTAGCTATACGCTATATAACCCCGCTAAGACTACGGAAAAGCTATTCTCCGCGCTGCGTTCCTCCCTAGAGACCTATCTATTAATATAGGCCGAGAACGGCACGTCCGGCACGTTTGTATAATATCGTAACGAGGTAATAAATACAAATAATAAATACAATTTATTAAGCGTATTCTATACCGACCGTAGATATACTAATAACCGCGGCAACGGCCGTAGGTTTAGCGGAAGTAGCGGATAAAGCTACCGTAGCCCTTATAGCGGCGGCAGTAGCTTTAGCAACCGCTAATAGTCGAAGAAATGCTTCGTTTATTAAAAGGAAGGCTGCTAGTCGATAAAGCATACCCTATAGGAGCGAGCTAGGTCTAAGGCTTAATACTATGCTTAATGCCTACTAACCGGCAACCCTAGCATAGGATTTAATGCCTATCTCACCGAATATAAAGGTAACGAGACTCTATAGGCCGCTATCGAGTAGCGTAACGATAAGGCTAGTAACGACGAAGAACTAACTAAATAGCAAGCCTTATAAATCCTATATTAGCAGTCCTTTAACTATTTAATTACGGGCGAAAACGTATAAGGGATAGACTAGTTAGGCGTCCCGGCTACGTAATTCGTCTTCGACCGTTACTCGAAGGACCGCTTTTATAGTATCCTCGTAAACACCGGAGCAGCTATAGTCTCTACTATAGGTTAAGACTAGTATCTCGCCCTATAACGAGAAGACCCCTCCGTTGTACTCGACGAGTCTACCGCCGGCTAGGCCTATATTAAATTCGGCAGCGGCGAGGACGTGCGTTCTTTCGGCTCTATTACCCTCGAGACCTTAATTAGCCGTATTACGTTCTACGTGCTAGGAACGACGACCCCCTTCCTCCTCTACCTAGCTAATATAGATCGCTTAAGCGTATACTTTAATAATACTACCGATACGATTATTAGTCCCGGTGTTAGCGTCCCCGTTATTCGCAAATAGGGATATCTATAGTTCTTCTTTAGTAAGGAAGAGAATATAGTCGCTTTCTTAACTAAAGCCGAGATGCGAACGCTCTACCGCCGATTTAGCCACCCGGCCGTTAATAGACTTTCTACCTATTAAAATAAGCAAGGCATAACGATATCTTAGTAGAAATACTTAAGGATATCTTAAAATTCTGCTATTACTGCTAGCTCTACGCGCCGGCCCCCCGGAGGTTTAGGTTTATACTAAAGGATAACTAAGAATTTAATTTTAAGGTCGTCGTCGGTATAATATACCTAAAGGTCGGTAGTAGCACCCGCCCGGTGCTATACGCGGTCGATATAGCGATATCTTTCTAAAGAGCGCGATTCCTCCCGTCTATATCGGCTAAGGATATATAGGAGACACTTAGGGCACTAAAGATCGATATATATCTTAGCCCCCCTAACTTTATCCGATATAACGCGGGTACTAACTTCGCCTCGACCGAGTTTCGTAATAAGGCTTGTATTATAGGTATTACGTATACCTAGATCCCCGTTAAGGCATATTAGTCTATAGGTAAGGTTGAAAGGTACTATAGCCCGCTCCGTCGTGCGTTTAAAATAATATACGCCGAAATCGGTAGGATAATAGCCTTTAAATCCGTCCTACAAATGGCTGTTAAAGCCGTAAACGATATAGTAGGACTAAACGGCCTCGTCCTTACGCTCCTCGTCTTTAGAGCATACCTACGGATGACTTAGGACTCCCTACCTTCGGCAACTACGGTATAGAGAGCCGCAACCATCTAGAAGGCTATAAAAGCCTTACGGTAGCTCTCCGCCGCGCGTTAAGTTAAGGATGCCTTATAAGCTCGAAACGGCCCTTAAACCCTTAACACTCTATTACTACCGCTATAGAGTAAAGTCCGCGTTTAGAAAGAAAAGCGAGGATAGCAGGGTCTATATAAGATTGCCTTTATTAACGGCTACGACGTTACTATCGAAACCGTTAACGGCCCGGTAGTCTTCCGTTCTACCCTTATAAAGCCGTACTACTATAGTAAGGACGATACCCCGGATCCCCTTGCCCTTAATAATATAGACACCCTCTCTAAGGTCGATTCCTCTGCTCCGGACGAAATTCCTAAGCTAGATCCTTCCCCCTCTCCGGCATAGGCACTGCCGGCTCTACCGTAGCCCCGCAAACGCGGACGTCCCCCGGGCTTAAGGAATAAGCCAAAGACTATAACCTTCTATAATTAATTCCTAGTTAAGAAGGAAGAAGATACACTACGACTTTCGACTAAGCTACGCAATAACGGCGTTATTACTATACCTAGCGCCCTTTTTAAAGAATCTAACTAACGAGAGATTAACGATCTTATAGCCCGCGGTATATTTAGCTTCGAATAGTACGACGAATCTATTTATAGATAGTACTGTCTATTTCGATCCCGAATAGTCTAGGAAGTAAAAGGTCGTAACGTTAAACTATACGAGAAGTCCCGACTAGTAATCTAAGGCTATAGCGATATAGAGAAAAGCTCGCTCCTAACCTATTCCCCTACTATTTAACGTATTAGCTAGCGCTTAATCCTAGCCCTTACCCCCGCCTTGCTTCGCCGAGGCATAAGCTTATCTCTCCGCGATATTATATAAGCTTATCCTTAAGCTTAAATAAAGCTTAATCGTATAGTATTAGCGGCTCTTCCGATAGAACTCTAGGGCAAGTACCTAAAGGCTATAATAATAAGAGTTATTAGACCGTTATACGGGCTTATAGAAGCCGGTGTATATTAGTAGAAAACCTACTATAAGTACTATATTAAGAGCCTTAATATAGCTCCCTCTACCTATAACTCGTGCCTTTTAATTACGAACTAAGGTCCTAACGACTTTAGCCTCGTCGGAATATAGACCGATAACACCCTAATGCTCGGTTTAGACACCTTTTCGGCCTAAGAAGAAAAAGAGCTTAAGATAGCCTAATTTCCCGCTAAGCCGAAGGCTTAGATAACCCTAGGGAATGCTATAGACTTAAATAAAGCAAAACTAACGCTTTAAGACGACGTTCTACTCCTATAGCAGAAGGGATAGGCCTTAAGGATCGAGGTAGTCGACTTACGGGCTTATAATAAAGCCTAGCAGTACCTCGAGCAACGCGCTCGTGCTACGTACGTCGCCTCTATCTACTAGCCCGAGGCCTTATTCGATATCTCTATAGCAGCCTAGGTCTAAGCCCCCGAGGAGAAGGATTATAATATCCTTAACAAGCGCCTCTAGTAGTAGATCGACTATTAATAACGTAGACTTACGTACTAACCGATTAATCTCGAAACTGCTAAGCTCGTAGTGTTTACGGATGGCTTATTCGCAAACAACCGAGACCTTTCGTCTTAGTTAGGCTTCGTTATTACTCTCGTTAATAAGACGGAGCGTACGGATACGCACTTTCGGGTTAATAGCAATATTATCTATTAGAGCTCGACGAAGTGTAAGCGAGTAACCCGTAGCGTTCTTACGAGCGAGATCTACGGTATAGTTAACGGTATAGACCTTAGTATATCCCTTATTACGACCCTCCGTATAGTTACGGAACGGCTTTAGCTCCTACCGATCCCTCTTATTATATACACTAACTTATACTCCCTCTACGAATGCCTTATTAAGCTCGGCACTACGAAGGAGAAACGCCTAATAATCGATATTATAGCGTTGCGTTAGTCGTATAAGCGACGGGAGATTAAGGAGATTAGGTAGATCTACGGGGAAGATAATCCCGCTGACGCTATAATAAAGGCATCGCTAAACAAGGCCCTTAAACACCTTATTAATACAAATAGCCTCTCGATTAGGATAGAAGCCTTCGTCCTTCGCCCTTAGTTACTAGCAGTTGTCCCTACGGTATTCCCCTTTGTTCTACCCCCTTTTTTATTTATACTTATTAAATATATTTATTAGGCCTTCTACCTAATGTATCGTTCTTCCTATTTCTCCCCTTGTTTAGATTATAGGCTTACTATATAGCAACTATAAAGAAAAGTTACTAGTATAGGAATAAGGGAGATCCGTTCTTTAGGCACGATTGTAATCCACGTAATTAAATAGATTACGTGCGGGCAACGCCTATACGGATGCGTTGTTAACTATACGATGCATCGATTATATATATTAAGGACCCCGGTAATAGTATTACTAACTCGGCCGCCCTTACGATAATTAAGTTATTAACTTAATCGCCCTTATAGGCATAGCCCCGACGTCGTAAGTAAGAGCTCGCAAAGGTCCGGCTTTAGGCCTTATTAATATACGCGTTTCTAGCCTATATAGAGGGGCTATTCGTCGCCCCTTAGTTAATAGACATTATAGACTAATTCCAACTAGTTGACAACCCCCTTTGTTTATTTAACTAACTAATAATTAAGGTCTAGTTACGAAAATTATCTTAGTTAGTATAAAGCAATTCCCTTTCTATAAGGAGCTTTTCGTTAAGGTATCGCCTCTATCTCGCCTTATAGTCTACGTATATATAGTTAAAGGTATATAAGATTTTATTCTTATTGCGCTTAAAACGACGTAAGGTAGCGATAAAGGCATCCTTAAGATCGCTAATTTAATCGAGACGTTTTTAAGGGTTAGTCGGTTATAATAACTAAAGAATGTTTTTTATTTTAATTTCCCTACTATAACTCTCCCTTAATTCGGTTAACTATCGGCGACGTTTATATAAGTCTTTGCTAAATAAGTTACCCTATTGCGAAAATTCCTCTCGAAGTTCCGTAATCCTATCTCTTAATCTTTTCTTCTCCTTTAGCTCTACGGCTCTTACTTAAAGGGCTACGAGGACATCTATACGTAGAGGGGTAGGTCGTAAAGGGCCGGCTTATGTTTAACTTCGCGAGGGGATAGATCGGGCCCCTTTAAGCAGCGAAAAAATTAGGAATAGCGTCCTAAGACGCTCGTTATAGCCTTTATATAAGTTAGTGTATTTATCTTCTAATATTAGTTCCGTTACGCGAGGTAATAGCGATAGGCTAACGACTTAATAGCTACTACGACCTATTCGGCCTACGCGGCTTATACATCCGGAAACGCGCCTACCGCGTAGCGCTATCGCTCTTAGGTAACTAAAAAAGAAAAGCTTTAGAAATTATAAGAAGATAGACTAAAGGTACGTTTAGGAAGGTAGGAACGATAGTTAAAAGTATAAATAATCCTTTATTATAATACGGTTGCCCTCTTATAGTAAGACTAAAGCTTACCCCTCTTTTAAGATATATTAGGGCCTTAGGGATATACCCTTAGGCCTTAAGAGGGGTTGTCGGGGACTAGTTAGCGACTAATAGCCGAATAGTCCTCGAGCTAAAATGCATTATCTATCGTGTATATATCCCTATCTCCTAGCTCTATAGTTGCGCGGGTAGCTGCGTTATAGTTTTTTAAGGTATACTATTATTTGCTATTAGGGAACTTAAAGATAAGATCCCTAGCCCCTCGTACGATAATAGAGGAAGCTTTTCCCTAGGTTATAGTAGTATATATTTCTTTATAGTTAGAGAGGAGAGATTTATTCGAAACTATATACCTAGTAACTTTAGTATCGAAGATAAAGTTATAGAAATTCCTAATCCGTATTATAGTCCTATCTACTTTTAATACTACCCTCGAAATTGCCGAAAGAAGAGGCTTTAGAGGTCCTATTATTTATTTTCTATTAAAGGAGGACTTTATTTTTATAGGGGTATATAGAAGGATGTTATTTAAGGGAAATAGGGTATAGAAATAGGGTACTACTAAGGGTATAATATATAGCATAGAGGATATAAAGGATATATAGAGTGTTATAAAGGATAAAAGGGTACTTACGATACTAGAAGTAGAGTCTAAGACGACGAGGACCTTATTAGAGGTCTCGGAGGATTCCGGAGTGGCCTTACGCTTCCGGAGGCGGGAGGTCCGGGGACGGCCGGCCGGACGTAGGGCCGGAGACGGAGAGCTCTCCCGAGAGTAGAGAACTAGGGTCGGCCTCCCGTAGTTGCGGTTAGTATTCTCCTTAGGGTCCCGGCGAGAAGAGGAGGAGGTAGAGACAGTTTTCGGGGTAAATCCCGTAGTCTAAGCCTTATCTTTATTTTCGGGTTTCTAAAAACAATTCCTCTCGATATGCCCTCGCTTTTTACAGTAAGAGTAAATAAGGACCTTACTACCGCCGGCTATATATAGCTGCTCGTTATTCTTAAGAGCTTTCGTCCTCTTAAACTTGTCTATAAAAGACGAGGAGAGTGATTTAAGGGTATATACCGTAGCATTAGTACGAAGGGTCTACGTAATATTTATAATATAACTTAAGAAAGAGCTATTAAGGCTCTCTAAGATCTAGGTTATTACTACGATCTCCGGGATACGGATCTCTCTAGTATTTAGCTCGTCGAAGAGCTCTTTTACCTTATTTAGGTAAGTCTCGATGGATATCTCTCCCTTAATCTTCGTGTTAAAGAGTTCCTTTATAAGGAGGAAGTTAGAGGTAAAGTTTATAGGGTTATATAGGGTTTTAAGTGCCTCTTATACCGCTTTTGCAGACGTATAGTGCTTTATCTAAGATAAAGGGCCGTTATTAACTATAAGCCTTATTAGGGTTAAATAGTCCTAAGACTTCGCATAAGCAGCATCGAGTATAGCTAGACCGAGCTTTTTATATATAAATACAGACTCTATACGTAGAGACTAAGCCGAAAGGTTAGTGCTCCCCTTAAGCTTTATAAATAAGTAGTCCTTAAAAGAACTTATTTTTACCGTATATCGGATCGGAAGGTACTAGAGGAAACTCGGAAGAAGCTCGGCGTCTACGGGCTAAGGTAGGGGTAATAAAGGAATTTCTTCTGATTTTTTCGAGGGGCTTTTAGGTATAAAACAGTGGCTAAGAAAGGGTGCGTCGTAGGAGAGAAAACGAGGTAATACGCAAAGGCAGGGCACCTATTAGGTGCCTACGGATTAGTAGATAGTCCGGGCTCTAGTAGCCCTACAACTCGTAGGGCATGCCGGGCTACCTGCAATTTAAAATACGAGTATGCTATAGGGCATAACTATAAGCAAAGCTTTGCTATAGCCGGGGGACCTTTAATTTTTTGCTATAGCTAGGGCACCTTTTTTTTGGCTATAAGCGGGATTCGAACCCTAAGCCTTAATAAAAGCGGGGCTTGTCATACGGTTTTTTTACCCCGCGCGCGGGCCCTTACGCGTGATTAAATGCAAGGCTAAGACAAGGCCACGCGTTATTATCACGAGTTGCATACTCTACGCATTTTCGGCTACCGAAACGGAAAGTTATTTAACGCCGTAACGAAGGAAGGAATAATACTAAAAAGGTAAATAAGCAAAAACTTAAGCTTAAACGGATACTAATTTCTATGGGCTAGATTAATTAATCTAGACACCCGGCTTACTATTATAGTAGACGCCTAAGCGAAAGAAACCCTAAGTTTTTTCTCTCTAGCTAGCTATATAAATGCAGACTTAGACTAAAGACCGAATAGGTGGAAAGCACTATGCTTTAACCTTTTAAAACATAGGACCTTAAGGCAGAGGCTATTACCTATCTACTTCCGGTTCTTAAAGGGTTAGCGCCCTACCGATGTACTATTAGTACGATCCTATATTCTCGGGTTATTGCAATTGCAATTATAATACCCCTTTATAACCCTATTATAGGCAGTCGCGGCGCGTAACGAAGCAGTATAATAGCAGGCGCGTAACGAAGCAATAAAGCAGTATAACAATAGCGGCGTAATAAAGTAGTATAACTATAATAGCGGCGCAACGAAGCAGTATAATAGCAGGCGCGCAACGAAGCAACGGAGTAGTATAATTACGGCGTAACGAAGTAGCATAACTATAATAGCGGCGTAACGAAGCAGTATAATAGTAGGCGCGCAATAAAGCAATAAACGCAATAGTAGGCATAGAGCAGCAAACGCGTAATAAAGCAATATAACTAATAATAGATATAGTGCGTATAGTTAATTCACTTACTATAGCTATTCTTTAATAACCCTTCTTCCTTATTACCTAATAACCTAACTAGCATAGCAAATAGCGTTAGCCTCCCGCGCTAGCATAGAGACGTTACTACCTCGAATAACATTATTAAGATTAAAGCAGGCATTAAACATAATGCCACGTAGCGTCTTAGCCCGTAAGACAGCTACGTAAGTAAGGCTAGACTAAAAATCGCGATAGGATATATCCGCTATAACCTACTTAAGCGTAGCACCTTATGCCTTATAAATAGTAATAGCATACGCAATCGTTAGGGGGAACTAAGTGCGATAGCAAGAGGCGCCGCCCTTAAAGAAGTCTTACGTTATCCGAAAGATAGGTATAATAGTCGCTAGCTTTAGGTCGTTAAAGTAAGGCGGACCTATATAGCGATTAAAGTAGACTAGAATAATAAAGGGTAGGTACGCTTAAGGGTCGTCTATATTAGCATTCTAAGCGAAGTCGTAGATAGTCCTTAAGCCCCTTTTAACGAGGCTAAGAGGGGTTTAGATATTCGCTATTAATATTACCCTAGCACTAACATAGATAGGCAGATAGTTATATAGGTTGCCGGTAGTAATAGAGTCGGCTTATAACGCGTTAGGTCCGATATTAGTCGCTCGAACCTAGATATATAGCGAGCTAAGGCGTTCTATATAGTCTATATTAAAGTCGCGGACCTATGCATTAGTGAAGTAGATACGGACCGCCCTATCGAAGCAAGCTACCTCCCTAAGTAGTAGGTTTGCCTATACGTAGGTATAGAACAGCTTTTAGTCGTTAATAAAGGCGGTATTAACACGTAGGGCCTAAAGAGCTATCCGGAAAGGAGCCTAGTCGTTACCTTACTGCCGTAAGACCTACTATAATACAATAGTCTTATTAAAGGCGTAGTAGGCGTTACGTCTACGAATCTTAGGTAGCGCTATAAGAGCCGCCGTAGTAAAGAGCGGCTTTTCTATTATAGGCGGGAGCTAATAGAAGTCACTAAGCATAAGAACGCTACGGCTACTAAAGAACTCGTCTTAATACTCTAGAAAGATCTATCGGAGGCGGGAATCGATATAAGAAAAGGTTCGTAGGCTAATTATTAACTTCTCGTCGATAATAAAGTAACGTAGGAGGCGTAGCTAGGACTAAAGGTTACTAAGCTCTATAGTACGCAATAGAGGCACCTCTTCGAGAGTCTTAGAGATAGTTAGGTATAGTAGGGAGTATAAAGTCACGCCGTTAATTACGTTAGCAGCAATACCCGTAAGCGCCGCTCGTGCGAAGTAGCCTAGGGAGAGCTACTTTTAACTAGGCATAGAGGGCGTAAATTATAAAGGACTTGCCTATACCGCCTTGCCTATCTACTTATATAAGAAGGGGCGCCGGGTCTTGCTTATTAAGGTCGAGGGCTTATTCTAGGTGCTAAGTAAAGAGGTCGAAAACTATGCGTTGCTTAACGTTAAGACGAGTAAAGATATTATTAGATATATTATTATCTTGCTTATTAGTAAAGGCATACTATAATTTAACTAGCTTCTAGTAGTCGTTCCCCTATGCCTTTAAGTCGGGATATTTGCTAATATAAGGCTACTAATCGTGCTAAAGATTAAGGTTGCGATTTCTAAGTAACTTAATATCTTCTATATTAAGGCTACGATATAGCAGTAGAGCAGTAAGTTCCTCCTACTCCCCGGCCGTAATATCTTTATCGTTCTAAGGGTTGTCCTTAAATTCGTCTTAAATAAGGGAGGGAAGGTTACCGTAGTAATCGTCGGGATAAGCGTTACTATAAATAGAGAGGCAATAGTTATATGCCTTAGAGAATGTCTTAAACGTAATGCCCTTAACCTCCTTAACCTCTTAGGTATATCGATAAGGATAGTAAAGAGTTAACTTAACCCGGCAAAAGTCCTAGTATTAGTCGTGCCCCCGCTTAGGCTTATAGCGAGGAAAGTAGTTTAAGATATAATCGGCCGCCCGAGGAAAAGGTCGCTAGGGAGTACGCGTAAAGTCGAACTTAGCTAATAGTTCGAAGAAGGTTAAATCAGCCTATTCGTCGTCCTATATAAGGTATTTCTAGTAGACGTTGCGAGATATACGAACCCCGTCTATACCCTCTATCGCATTAATAATATCCGCTTACTACTAAAGCTCGGGGGGGCGGTAATTAATAGACTAAAAAGCTCTTATGCCTTTTTAAAGCGGTAAGTTTAGCAATAGGTAACTAACTTCTATTATAGACTAATCACGCTCTATAGTAAGCTTATTTATTAACTTAGCAATAAAGCTTATAAGGCCCTATTGTATATTAGTCTTAGGCAGGATAGCCTAGGCAATATTACGGTAGCTTTCTAACTGCGTCTCTCCCTTCGAGTAGTACTTCCTAATATAGTTAATAACGGCATACATAAAAGTATAAAGGGATATATCGTAATTCGCTAGCTAGCTAATAGCTAAGGCGGGATTATAGTTATTAAGAAGAAGATCGTTCCTAACGCTATCGAATATAAAGTATTATAGATTAAGATCTTTAGCGACGTAGGCGTCTACGTAGCACGCACGTAGGAAATAGAAACGGCAGCTCTTCGAATTAGATTAAGATCTATCTAAGAGACGGCGAAAGCGTAGGCAATACGACTCGTTATAGCGGTAACGTTACACTCGGTTAATAACCTTAGAGAGGAATTAGAAGTTAACCCTAAGGCGAACTACTACTAGCGGGTTCGCCTCCCCTTACTATATTACTTATTATAGCTATAGGTTAAAGGTAGAGACGTGTTTGCCTTAAAAGTAAGCAAAATCCTCTTAAGTAGAATCGGTAGATATATTAGGCGGCGGGCTTCCGTTAACCTAGTAGAGACTATATACATAGGTGCTCCTATAGGCCTACTACTTATACCGAAACTAGTAGTCTATAATATTAAATTTAGGCGTTAAGACGAGCTTAAGGAAGGAGGTAAATCGGCTATAGAAGTAGTAAGCGGTAATATATAGATTCTCTAGTAAGTTTCTAAACGCGATTATAGTCTTACCCTAGGCGTCGGCCTTATACTACTCGTGATATAACGGCATATGCCTTTATAGGCTATCCTAATATAAATCGGCGGCTAAGAACGTTAGGAACACTCTTAGGCAGCTTAGGCTATAAACTATAGCCTTAAGTTAATGTCTTTAGCTACCTTAGTAAGCCTGCGTGCCTTTTAAGCTGCTAGAGAAGCGAATAATAGAATTAAGTAAAGCTTAAGAATTAAAGGTATCCTCGCTAAAAGCGGCGCGTAGCTCCTTAATTTCTACTAAGCGATAGGACTATAACCTCTTAATATAAAAGGAGCTTTAAGAATTAACTTACTAACGTATAAGCGTATTAAAGCTAATATAACGAAAGCGTAAGTGCCTAGCAAAACGGCCGTCGTAGTACTTTAAGGCGTATTCGATATACTCGCTATACCGAATTATTCTTTAACGAGGGGCTATATAGTCTCCTTGCCCGGTAGGGTAGAGGGTTAGAAAGGCGAGAGATAGGAGAGGCTATAAGCGATTAAACTCGTTAAGAGGAGTAGATCGCATATCTAGCATTTAGATATACGGCTATTGCTCGCGTAAAGGGACTTATTCGGGTATAACCTAACCCTTAAGCTAAGCCCGTAAACGCTTAAGGTCCGGCTAGGCTGCGATAAAGTTTAGGACAGCCGCGGCATCGTAATTATTAATATCGGCAGCCTCGGCGATTTAAGCAGCATTAGGGATAAGATACGCAGCGTCGAAGCTAGCGTCTAAACTAGCGTCGCCTACCTCGCTAAGTAGCTAGTTACTAACGTTACCGTTAATAGGTAGTTAGCTAATACAGTCCTCGTCGATAATAATATTACGATAGCTAGGGTAATTAAGCTAAAGATATATAAGCTAGGAACGGATATTAGCTTATTAAACCCGGAATTAACGTCGGAACTATCGAATAAGATAGGGCTAGTCTATTAATTCCCGTAGTCGTAGGATAATAATATCTAAGTCGTGCGGTAGAAGCGGAAGCTATATATATATATAGCTAATATCTTATAGGAAGTTAATAATATAGCCCCGATATTTATATTGCTAACCACGATACTAAAAGACCTAGATATATATATAGACCTAGGCAATAAGCATCTCTTCGACTTATAAGAGCTCTAGAAGATGCTTTAGAACGCTGCTAAAATCGAGGTTGTTTTCTTCTAAGAAGAAGTAAGGCTAGCTATCCTATATCTTACTGTCTCGACGACGATAGTATTAGTAGATAGAAGCTATAAGCTATATACTAAACTATAATTCCTTATAGCGGTTATAGTACTTTAGGATATTAGCTTTAAGATAGTTATTCTACTAACCTATAAGATCTTAGTTAGAAGGAGATATAGCAGGCATATCGAGATCGCCTATAAAGTCTAGCTAGTAAAAAGGCGATAAGGGAGGTTGTTATATCGAGGCCGGAGGCGAGGACGGGGGAGGTTATTATATCGAGGCCGTAGGCGAGGAAGGCGGAGCTTATAGCTAAGAGGAAGGCTTAGCTAAAGAGAGTAGCTGCGATATACTCGGTGTTAGAAAAGGCTCTTTACCTACGCGTCGTAGGACTTTATATTAACGGCTGATATTAGCCTAACGAGCGTATGCTCGAGCCTAGCCTAGGCTATCCTACGAGCGAATACTACGTCGGAAGAGGCTGCGAATGCCGAAGCGTTAAGCCTATTTATAATTAGTAGGAATAGATAGAAAATAGAAGTTAGAGCGTATATAAAAGTAGATTAACCCTAGCGATATATAAGACACTTTATAGTCCGCTTCGTTTAGTCTTTAAAGTTAATAAATTAATTATTAGGCTTTATTATATTATACTTCTTATTATAGCGCGGGCCTTATATAGGGCGAAGATATAATAGAGGCAAGGGCGAAAAGCGAGGCAAGCTAGGAGAGCGCGGGCTCTACGTCTCGAGGGACTATACTTTGCTTAACGTTCGCTTATAGGAAGCCGAGATTTAAGCCTATTTACAATTAGTAGGAATAGAAAAGGAGGAGTAGAAAAGGGAAGTTAAGGAGTATATAGAAGTGGATTATCCCTAGCGATATATAAGGCACTTTATAGTCTATCTCGTTAGGTATTAAAGGTTGATAAATTAATTAGAAGGCTTTAATGCGTTATAACAGTTGTAACGACGATTAGGTAAAGCATTTAGTTATAGAGGCGGAGGCGGAGGCGGAGGAGCAGCTGCTATAGAAGCTATTAGTAGGTAACGATACGAGGAGGCGATAATATAAGCCGTGATAAGGGATAAGGAGGCGAGCCGTAGCGAGGGCGCGTTTTTTTTATTATAATACGAGCTGCGTGTTAGGAAATACGGTTAATACCCGGAGGAGACCTATCTAATAGTAGTATAGGATTTTATTAGTCAACCTTTCTATTTAAGCCCCGTTAGACAGGTAGCTAATAGGCGCTAAGCACGGTTTAAACATTGCCCTACTATAGCTAATTAGCGCACTAGATTTAAAGACTCTATCTAATTATAGCGTGTTATTTCGCGTTAGCTAATAGCCGTACTTCGTTTTTATAATAAGGGACCCTTGTAATAAAAAAGCTTACTATATATATTAAGTAAGCAAAGCGGCTTACCGCAACTTATATACATTCTATATTCTTCGTAGCTTAAAGCAAGCTTTGCTTAATTATCCTTCTTCTTATACACGCACCCTTTGCCTTATGCTATCTTTCCCTATACTATATAGTAGCAATACCTTGCCCTCTTTCCGGTAAGACTAAAGATCCGTAAGGTTCTTATTAGCATCGCCTTCGGAGCGTTATATAAGGGCGTTACGTAAACCTAAACTTATAGTATACGCTTGTCTTACTTAAGACAAACACCCTGTAATTTTCTATACGTTCTACGTCCGATCTTCGATAGCGGAGACTGCCGTTAGCTAATCGCCGTCGCCTTTAGTCTTAGCGCCCTAACGGCTTTACGATAGCCTTATACGCTATTTAGGAAGTATTATAGCTAATCTATATCTTCTTCTACCGCTACGAGAAGTTCTTCTTATTTTCTTATAAGGTGAAAAACTTTCCTCGCCTATACTCTTTCGTATATCTTTCGCCTTATTTTCTATACGCACGATTCTTTTTACTTCCTCGTATTACCGTACCTTACGTTTTTTACCCTCGCTATAAGCTCTTTATTCTTTAGTAAGTATAGCTTAGGACGTAAAGGACCGGGCTTAGGCCGATAAGGCAAACTCTCGCGATCGCGAAAACTCCCTTCCCCCTAACGACGATTAGTTCTCCGATAAGAATCGGTCTTAGGATAGTTATATCCCGCCGCCCTAACGTCGTCGCTTTAACCGATACTCTTAGAATTAACCTAACGAGCTTAGCAACTTAGCGGCCGCGATTCTTAATAATAACCTCTATAAGCGGGTCGTAAGATAGAGTATACGTTTTAACCGCTTAATTCTTAATAATCCTACTAAGCTTATCCTATAAACCTTTACTAACGGAGATATTCTCTATATTTAAGAAGTAGTTAATCTTATCTATCGCCTTGCGAAAGACTACCCTAAATTCTAAGTTTATCTTAATAAGACAACGGCTAGGGAATCCTACCTTAATATATACACCCTATAGAGGCGAAATCTTCGGGATATTCTAGATAAACCTATAGGTATACCTTTAACCGAGACTCCTTTTATTATAACTCGCTACCTAATTCCTACCTAATCCCGTCTATAACCTGCTCTTATGCTTCCGGACGATAACCTCTCCGGCCTTAATCCCCCTATATATAGAGCCTCCCGCTCTTAGGATTAAGTCCCCTCTTCTTCTCGTTAGCTAGCCGGACGCTAGCCTCCCCGTCGTTTGCCGGATTTTAGCTAGCTAGACGGTAACTCTTCCGATTCTAGTAAGTATAGCGCTAGCATAAGCTAGCCTTTAAACGCTCGTCTCCGTCGTAAGAACTCCGCTTTCTCCTATCCCTTAGAGGCGTTAGCCCCCGACGAAGCTATAGTAAAACGTCTTAAAAGAGATAATATAGGAGTATTTAACCTAAATAAGAAGGACCCGTGCTACCTTAGGCTAATCGCTTAAGCCGACGGGAAGAATACTTATACCGACGTCTATCTATTTTACGAGCGTCTTTAACTCTACTACGATAAGGACCCTTACGTACTTTATCCTTTCTACCTATTGTTCTTTAGCGGAAGTACGCTTAGTTAGTATATAAGTAAACTTTCCGTCGCTTAGCGATACCGTCTACGATCTACGTCCTTTATAACCTTTATAAAAAAGCTTACTAAAAGGTTTAGCCGCTTTAATACGGAAATCTCCTATAAGCTCTATAGCGGAGAATATACTATCTCTATATAGAACGTAAGAGAGTTATCCCTCCTATAGTAGATCTAACGTAAGGTTTTACTTATATAATAGCTTTGCCTTAAAAAAGACTATTAGATTATTTAGAACTTTTATAGACTTATTGCTGCGTAAATCGCTTCCTTCCTTCCGCTGCCTAATAAAAAGACTTTTATTAAGAAGTAGATTTAGGAAATTAAAGAAAGGAAGCCTTTTATTACCGTATTACTTAACCGGTATATCTCTTAAGATTCTTACCGTACCGACTCCCGTAGCTTCGACCGCTACGACCGCGACTATAACCGTCGCGACTCCCGCCGCTATAACGATAATTATAACGGAGATTATAAGCGAGATACTCGCCGTTTTAATAGCAGCCGCGGTTAAGGCAACCGTCGTTATACCGGGCCTTCTGCCCGCGACTACGACCGCCGCGAGTACGATCGCCGCCCTAACGACCGTCGTAATAACGATCGTCGTAACGACTAAGGTCCCCGTCGCCGGGAGTAGGACAGTCGCCGCCCCGCCGGATAAGGAGATATACACGGAGAGGAAAAAGTAAAGAAATAGGTGCGCTTTAAATTAAAATACTAAGCTAGCGAGGCCCCCGCCCTAAGTAGCAGTAAGGCAGGTGATAAAGCCTCTAAAGACGATTAAAGCTCTATTTATTCTAACTTAGACCTCTCTAAGGCTTACTTCGTCGGTTGTATAACGACGTATGCCTTGCCTAATAAAGGCCTTTTTAAGTACGCTACCTACGATTAATGCTTCCCCCTCGCCTCCGTTTTAGACGAGTATATTCGCGCTAAGTGCTACGTTTCGAAGCAGCAGCTTGCTAGGGAGACGATAGCCCTAAAGCCCGCTAAATATCGCCGTTATAAGACTAGTTTTCCGTTATAAAACCTCCTCTTTTAGCACCTAGCTACTAACGGCTGCACTTAGGTGCGTAAGGACATTATCCTAAGCTAATGCTTTACCCCTCTAGTCGTTATACCTCCCCCGGCTTCTTATAAGGTAACCGCTCCTCCTCCTAGCCCTACGTCCTTAATAGCCGAGCTAGTTTATCTAGCCGAGGCCGTAGGCCCTACGTTTCTTCTTAACTCCCTATCTATTCTTAAGCCTATGCCCCGACCCCTTTATTAAGATAACGAGGGCATGCCCGTTCCGTTTTCCTATATAAGGATTAAGATTATAGGTAAGCCGTTTAGGAAGGCGTTTAAGATCTATCCGGACACCGGATATAGTAAGCCTATAATTAATTAGGACCTTCTATAGCATTTACCGTATACTATTAAGAAGCTGCCTCTAATAGCCGTTAAGGGTATTACCGGTTACGCCTTCGTTAAAGACTAAGCTACCTTTCCTTTTCTAATCTAAGGCCGTTACGCTAACGGTTTTAATATAGGGCTCGCGGAGTTTTCTTACTCCGCCTAGGTTATAAAGGTCGCTATAAGCGCCCTGCTTAGGAATGCCTTCCTTAAACCGCACTTTAGCAACGTCGACTACGGATCGGATATAATCCGCATCGGCACTCTCTAAGACTTTAAAATCCTTTTTAATATCTATCGCCTTAGCTAGGATATAGTGCGTCGCGTCTAAGCCGTCCGAAAGACCTTAGTTCCTGCCGGCTAAACTATTATTATGCCCGCCTTTTAGAAAAAGATCCCTAAAGGCCGGCCGTACGCTTTTTATTCCTCTTACGACTTAGCCGCGTACGCTATCGTAGATAATTCCTCTTTCCCTAGCGTCGCTATAGTTAATAACTCCGCTAAGGACGTAGTTATCTTACGTAAGTAGCGACTTAGCTAGATTTTAGAGTGCTATAATTTAGGATTCCTTATAGTCCTATCGTAGACTTCCGCCCTCTAAGCCCTAACTACTGCCTCTCTAGCTATAGCAGCCTTTTACCCTTCTATAGCCTCTTCTTCGGCTGCTAACCTTTAGTAAGTTCTTATAGTCGGTAGTAGCTTTAATATCTCGGCATCTATTATATTCTCCTCTAATATTATTTCGGCCGCTTCGTAGCCGGTAGTTCTAGCGCCCCCCTTTGTTAATTAGATCGACTTCCCTTCCGTAGCGCCCTTCCTAAAGCCTAACGTAGTCCCCTTTTAGCGCTAAGCCTAGAAGCTAAGCTCCCGTCCGGAGTATATTACCGAGGAGGGCATTTATATTTACGCTAAAGACCTTCGCTTTATCGATAAGGTTATTAAGCTCCTCTAGCGTTTCCCCTCTCTTTAGAAAGATATAGGTATAGCCGTTGTCTAACCCGGTAAAGAGCTTACCGTTCCTCTCGTTAACGGATAGTAGTATTAGAAGATTGCCTAGCGTCCTTACCCGTAAGGACTCTACGACTATACGATTATTAATAAGACCTTCGATAAACTATACTAGTAGAATCGCATAGAATAAACTACGTAACTAACGCCTTTCGCGGCGCCTGTTTTTATTGTCTAGTATACCTCTCGAGGTATTATAAAAGGCCGCGCTATTATAAATATACGTAGAATAAACGGCGTTACGGTCCCCGACGTAAAAACAGAACGTCACGATATAGTGCGATATTGCATAGGAAAAAGGCTAAAAGAGGGCCCGAAAAAGGAAGTAATCGTAGATATAGAATAGCTCTACCGCGCCCTAAGAAAAACACGTATCTTATAGGCTTTTTTCTGCCCCACTTAACCGCCTTGCCACCTGTCCCCTTAGAGGCCTCTATAAGGGCTATTAGCCTAATATATTCCCCGGCAACTAGCATGCCTCCGGCATACGAGTAAAACAAATAAAGAAAATAGCACTAATTTTCCCCCCTTTCTTATAACATCCTCGTTATTATTATTATGCCTTTGCCTTCCCTCTCTGCGCTCTTAATAATAGTCTAAAGGGGTATTCCTACGGGAAACGTCCTTCTAAGCGCGCCGGCCGCACATATACCTTTAATAGCCTATCCTCGTGGAATTCCAATCCTAAGGGTCCCCGAATGAGTGATCTATCTACATGCACTAATGCATATATTGCCCGGCCTTTTCTCTAATAAATTATAAAGGGGCCGCGCTATCGTAGGGTTAGCTTTTAAGGCTTTCCTTCTTAGGCTATAAGAACTATATCTCTAGCTTTAAATCCCGGCTGCCTTTGTGCTTCGTAGAGCTATCGTTGCTAGTCTGCTTTATAATAAAATATAGCTCTTACTGCTAGTCGCCGTAAGGTTATCTCTGCTAAATATAACATCACTAAGTCCGCTAGATCTCCTCCTAATAGCTATAAATACTGCCCTAATGTAAGTGCGGCTTGCTTTTCGTTCTAAGGGTCGTTCTAGTCTCTTATTATAGCATCGTCTTTTAGTCTAAGGAGGATTTAACTCGGTGAGTATCCTAGCGACCGAATGCAACGATAGTTAAGGGTCTTTATAATAGAGGGCAAGGTCTTATCTAATTCTAGCTGCGATGCTCTAATACGCCTTATAACTTCCTATAGGATCCGGTTTATAACTTCGACTAGACCTACGCTTTTATGCGATTATAACGGTGCTCCTACTATCTCTATATTATGCCGTGCTATAATCGCTCCGAGTTCTCGTAATCGGAAGGACGAGCCTAGGTCTATATAAAAGGCTAGTAGGGCTATTGTCAATAAGTTTAACTAGCTCTTAACTTTCTGCGATGCCTTTATAGCTTATGTTGTCCGACACTCTATTAACTATGCGAATCTTAAGAAGTAATCTACAACAACTAGGATATGCCTTATCCCTAAAGCTAACTACGGAAAAGGGCTAACGTAGTCTATGCTAACGACTTCTAGTAGCTGCGTGATTCTAATAGGTTGGTCTAGTGCCTTTAGCTTATTTGCCCTAAAGGTAGCGCATAGAAAGCAGCTCGTAATATAGTTAACGATGTCTTATGCTATCTTAGGCTAATAGACGTACGTGTGTAGTCTACGGCGAGTATAGTCCGCTCTAAAGTGTCCGCCGTTATCGTAAGCCCTTCTTAGCACCTCCGGGATCTCTTCTTCTAATAGGCATCTTTGCTAAGAACTATTAGCGCTATAGTGCTACAGACGGCCTTTTATCTACTTAAAGCTCTACGCTCTGCTAGCGATTCGTCGTCGTGCGTGTCGGTTAAATAGATCCTTTAGTATGCCTTATAGTAGATATTGCGAGATCTCCCCGAAGTCCGGATGCATTTAGAACCGCGCCTTTAAGGTAGGGTCCTCTCCTTTAGTCGATAGCGCCTTTACCTCTCCTAAGGCTTATTCCCCGTCCTATCGCCATTGTTTCCGGAGTATCGTCTACTAGTCTATAGAAAAGGTCGGGCACGGAGCCCCTTTACGCCCTTAGGGTAGCTGCAACTAACGCCTAAGCTCCCTAATAAGCTCCTTAAAGCCTCCCTTACTATCCTTCTAGATCTATGCGCCGGCTGCATTAATATAACCCTATAGCTCTAGACCGTCGTCGTTATACTCTTAGGAAGGAAAGATAGTCCTTAACAGCCTATCTACGGCTCTATTTCGGGTCCCTTTAATATAATAGATGCGAATGTTAAGCACTCTTAACTCAGTCACCTAGCGGGCATAGATTGCCTTATAGCCTTATCTAGAAAGAAACTAGGTAAGCGGTATATAATTAGTATAGACTATTAATAGGCTCCTGCCGTAAAAGAAGTAACGGTGCCTCCTATAAAACTCCACGAGGGTATAAAGCTCCCTTTTGTAGGTGCTATAGTTCCTCTATGTCTTAGTAAATAAAAAGGAGTTATATAGGATAGGAAAATCCTGCTCCTCTCGGTGCTATAGTAGCGCGCACCTAGCTCCGAACTTGCTTGCATTAGTATATAGTTGCACCGGCATATCGAATAGGTATCTATACATCGCAATAATCACTTAGCACTACGCCTTTAGGATGGAAAAAGATAGGGCCTTACTTTCGCCCTAACGCTATAGTATGTTGCCTATTAGCCTGTTTAATAGCCGCGCAATCTCGGTATAATTAGGGATCTATCGTCGATAAGGTCCTACTGCACTAACGAAGGACCTAACACCCGTCTAGTCTATTAGTATTAGCTACTCCTTTAGCTTTACTGCTCTCTCGGGCTTAATAAGGACTTCGCCCTTAATATAGTAGGTCTAGCCGATCGCTGTAATCTCTTCTATGCCGAGCCTTACTTTCTTAAAACTTAACTTAAGTAGGGCCTATAGGAATCGAGGCAAGAGATAGTCCCGTACGAACGCCTACTGCTCCTCGAAGGTCTTATACTTGCCGAAAACGTTATCGATATATATATTAACGGGTGCTATATCTCTAACAGCAGGAGGGGCTATAAGTAAGGGCTTAGCAAGGGGTGTAAGGATAGGTCCTATTACAATCTTTATAAACTTAGTAAAAGAGAAAGGCGCCGTTTAGGTCCCTTAGGGCATTCTCGTCGGCTATAACTGCGTAAAACCTAGTATCGCGAAGGCTAAGACGTAACGAAGTTCTAGGTCTATAGGGATAGCCTAGTATCTATGCTTAAGGTTAAATTAATAGTAGGTTCCTACCCTAGGATCCGAGAGGTTGTCGTAAATCTCGGCTAATAGTAAGATCTCTATTCCCGGTAGGTCCTCCTTAATATAGCTATAGTTAATCGTTAATCGTAGCTCTGCCTACGGGTTATTCTCGTCCTTAACTAGAAGTACCGGCTCTACCGACTACGATAATAGCGTGCTATTCGCTATAGTAGTGTATTTATATATACCCGTATTAATATAGTCGTTTACAATCTTATTTAGCTAATACTTTTGCGGCTCGGTCTAACGCCTCCTCGGGAATCTATTCTACGGCTTTACGCCTCCCTTAACATAGGGTCTGTGCGTATAAAGGTCTGTTAGGGGTAGGTTATACACCGTAGTCTTATTAAGCTCCCGATAGGTGAAAAACACTCGCTGCACTTCTTCCTTAAGGTCTTTTAGCACTAATAGTCCTAGCCGGATCCCTATTATAGTAAACCAGGCTGTAATAACCTCTAACGGAGTTGTCTTATTAGTCGGCTTCCTCTAGACCCTTCTTTGTGTTAGGAAAGGGTATATAGAAGGTCCCTCGCTCTATAGTCCGGGCTAGTTAACTACATCCACGCGGTCTCTAGGGGGTAGTCTGTCTTTCGCAAAGTCTATAAGGGCTGTCGGGATTAAATCCTCTTCTATAGTGCACTTATCCGTGACGTGTGATAGGCCTGTATAGTATATTCCTAGGCGGTATATTCTCTTAAAAGCTGCTTAGTCCTTCGGCTTCGTTAGGCGTAGTATATGTCCTAAAAGCTATAGTAAAGGCTTTATAAAGAACTAGGAGAACGGGAGGTATAGGGTATAGTTAAATAATAATACTATTAATCGCACTTTAACGATATACTCGGGTCGAAGTAGGAGATCTAGTTTTCCGAAGATACGGTGTATTTAGTAGAGGAAGAGTCTTCTTCCGATAAGGAGTTACCCTCTAATATAGCAATAGCCTCGCGTAAATCCTTCTTCCCTACGAACCTCTTTAATAATAAGGTGTAACGCAGCTACCCGCGCAACTATAGAGCCGGGAGATAGGGATACATGTATAATAGATAATGCATTTTAGCTCGGGGACTATTCGGCTATTAGTCGCTAACTAGTCCCCGACAACCCCTCTTAAGGCCTAAGGGTATATCCCTAAGGCCCCGATATATATTAGAAGAGGGGCAAGCTTTAGTCTTACTATAAGAGGGCAACCGCACTGCAATAAAGGATTATTCGTACTTTTAACTATCGTTCCTACCTTCCTAAAGTTACCTCTAGTCTGTCTTCTTATATAAGGGTGCTACTAGAGACAGCAATAGCTTCTAACGGCTGCTTATAGTTATAATTAGACCTTATATCTTCTAACGTTGTTCTATAATAGCGGGAAGCCTAATGTTAAGGGTGCTTGCTCGGATATCGAATATTGCACTAATCTCGTAGAGCTACGGGAGCCTAAGCAAGATTAAGATATCGTCCTTTAGTATTCCTTTATAGTTAGTCGAACAATAGCTAGTATCTCCCGCTTAATCCCCTCGCAAACGATAGTGCCTTTTACAAACTCTATAATAAGGGTCCTCGATCTATTAGCGCTCGTTATTAATAGTCCTTAAAATCCGATTTCGGATAGTTGCTAGCGTGGCTAGTTATATTCTACGGCAAACTTTTGCGATATAATATTAGCTTCCGAGCCCTAGTCTGCCTAAACGGTCTGCGATAGCATAGCGACGTATATAGCCTCTTGCTAACTATTAGCGAAGATAACTATAATAGCTATTCTAAACGTCTTTAGGGTTACTGCCGCCTTTGCTAACAACTAGGTGTTATAGAAGGGCGAAGCACACTTATAGGCCGCCGCAGCTATCGCCGGCATAGCTCCTTTCCTAGGTTTAGCCTATCGCACCTGCTTGCGTAAAGATAAATAACGAAATTACTTAGCACCCTCCGGGCTTACTTGCTAAAAGTCGGCTAGGCTAAGAGGTACTATAACCTTACGAGCTAGGTTAATCTAGTCGAAGGATCTAAGCCCTTCCCGTGCCTAGATCTCCGTAAGGCTTCTCGGTTTAGTTGCCTTCTTTACCTTCGCAGCGATAGCAGTAGTAGTTGCTAGGGGGTCTACCTCTCCTTAGGGCACCTTATGCCTCCTTAGCGCTTCTTTAGAATCCGTCCATAGCTAGATGACAATAGGGACTACATCGCCTCCTACTTACCTCTTCTTTATAGCACAAGGTAGGTTCGCCCCCCCCGCTAGTATTATAATCGCTAGGGCGCTTTAAATTAAGGCCGATGCATCCCGGTCCTTAACATCCTCCTTAGTTATAACTCTCTAAAGGCGCTTAATTATTAACAACGCTTCTGCTCCGCCCGGGCCCTAGTCCTAGTCCTAGTCTAGGGAATCCTAAATAGCATCGGCATCGGGCTCTAATCCTATAGCACGGGCTCTAACGGATAGTTCCTTATTAATATAGGTCTCCTCTATAAGGCTAGTAAGAATACTATAGCCGCACTTATTATCGCTGTCTAGAAGGTCCTACGAGTCTATAAAATAAACTACTCTTATACCTAAAGCAGCCTCCGCAATATAAGTCTCTAGCTCCTCTTCTATATATCTATAGTTAGCTTAGACCGCTGCTTAAGGTAGAGGTCTAGTCCCTCCTAATCCCTTAGGCAATTGTCTATTTGCCTCTTACTACTATACTCTCTTCGCGATATACTTCTCGCGAAGAATATCTCTCTCCTAATCCTAAAGTCTTTCTATAAATAATATAGAATATATCGATAGGTAGTAGCTATATTGCCCGTATGTAAAGCAGATTGGCTAATCCGGAATAGGCGAGGATCCGTTTATATACGGGTTCCGTAAGTCCTCTAGCTTTAAGGGTCCCGCTCGGCTTCTAAAGGGCGGTAGTCCTCCTCGACTACGGCTACGCAATGTTCCTCACTAGTTATTATACGGTCCTATAGTCCTCTCCGATCTTTCTTCCTATATTTGTCCTTAGATAGGCTGCTAGTAGGTAGGCTGCTAACGAATAGGCGGTGTAAAGAGCACCTTCTAAGCAGGAGCTTGCCTATAGGGCTACTTAACCACTCGTCTAGTATTCCCCCCTATCTGTTAGTGTATGCCCTGCCTAACGTACGGGTATAGGGCGGATGGCAAAAACATAGGATCCGGTGTCGTTATAGCTATATATAGAGATCCTATATAGGATAGGGTCTGCCCTCGCTCGCTTGTATTCTCCGGCGTAGGTGCTAACTAGTAAGGATTAAACCTATACTCATCTATAAGGACTTTCTAAGCACTCTGTCTAGTCTAGCGACGAATGTAGTTAGCTATAGCAGTAACTAAGGCATCGCGAGCCACTTATCGGGTGTTATTAGCTTTCGCTACGAGGATTCCTCGGGTCTTTTATATAACTATTATCGCACTAGACAGACTGTCTATAGTAAGAGCATTCTGCTCGATTGCTCCTCGTTTAAGCTCGGCATTAGCTAACCCGTTAATAAAGCTCTTTATAAAATGCGTGAGATAATAACGCTTTAGTAGCGTAAGGGCTCTCTCCCTAGGCCCTAGTCGATCTCTACTACCGTACTGTCTTATAAGCTTCTAAGCTCGCTTATAGTAGGCAACTAGTGGTTTATCTAGTCTTTGCTAAATCGGCTGCTAGGAGTTCGCATTAATCTCGTCGATAAGCGTCGCCTTAAACTAATCGGTTAATGCGGTTTCTAGTTCCTCTAGGTCTTTTAGTAAGGTATAGTCCCCTTTAGCAAGAGCTACGATCTCCCTTAGTCTATCTAAACTATCTATAAAGACAGCAGCATCCCTAAGGAGCCCTATGTCAATTGCCTAAACAATAAGAGAAGCATCTAATACGTTGCCGTTAAGCGCTCGGAACGTCTATTTAAGCTAGGACAGCTAGCGGCTAGCGGCTTTATTGCCGTTAAAATTCCTAATCTTAGGCGCTGTCGGCAGCCTAAACTCTCCTCTAGCTAACATCTCGAAGAATGTATAAAACGATTTAGGTAGAGGGCAAGTAGGCTTAAAAACTTCTAATAATAAGGAAAAAATTGACTTCTTTAATCTCGATAGTAATGTCGACGAGATAGTTGCCTCCTAAAGAGGAGATCGTGCCTTAGAAAAGGCTGTTCTAGAAAAGTCTAGTGTATCGGTCGGGTCTCGCGAAGAATGCGAAGAATGCGTAAGGTTCGTAATAATTCTAAGGGTCTTAAGAAGGCGTGGCGGCGAATGTCGCTCTACGCACCCTAGTCTTGCCACTAAAAACAGAACGTTATGATATAGTGCGACGTTGCATAGGAAAAAGGCTTAAAGAGGGCCCGAAAAAGGAAGTAATCGTAGAGATAGAATAGCTCTGCCGCGCCCTAAGAAAAACACGTATCTTATAGGCTTTTTTCTGCCCTACTTAACCGCCTTGCCACCTGTCCCCTTAGAGGCCTCTACGGGGGCTATTAGCCTAATAGACGTCTATCTACTTCCTCTTTAAGAGAGTATTATCGCCGAGCTGCTATAAGCCGAGTATATTACTATTATCGACGCCGCTTTATTCTCCTACTAATTCGGCGTGCGTTATATCTATCGCAACCGGTTTACCGTTACTAGCTACCGTAGACTTAAGAATCTTACCGTAGCGCCGATTAGTTTTCGGAATAGCCTTGCCTACGCCTAGAGATATATAGACCGTATTCTCCGACCTTACTAAGCCTTCTCCTATATGTTTATCGACGATATAGTGATTTATTTACGTATATAGGTAGATTATCTTCGTTACCTTTAAACTATTATAGAACTATTTGCTAAGCTTAATCTAACTATATCTACGACGAAGAGCTAGATTAATTACCTATCCGTATACCTTCTTAGGCATTATATCGATATATTTAGTATACGTATGTTAGAGGACTATATAGCTATATTCGTAAAACTCGAATTCTTAAACACCCTATAGAAACTCGAGTATTATATTAGCGTAGTAGGTTTTATACGATCGAAGATCCTTTACTTTAGCCCCCTCGTCGAACCTTTTTAAGCCCGAAAGACGGCTCTCCTCGCTTTAGGCCGCGCGCTCGGTAAAGTAACCGACGGGAACCTAAATCGCTGTAAAGCTTTTGCATAGAATACTGCCTTCCTAACTATAGCTGCGGAGAAGCTATCTTTTTAAGCCCTTTAAGCCGAAATCGCGTCCGGACGGATGCTATACTACCTTAACCCGGCTAAGAAGCTATTCGCCTAGATCGACGCCTCCCTCTAGCGCGGCTTTAGAGCGGTATTCTATTATCTCTTAGACGATTCTGCTTAGGTTATAGGCTAGCCGATCCCTATAAAATAGATAATGCCTATATGCTTTCTCTCTTAGGTACTTACCCCCGCCGAACGGAACTATAGTCTATTTAAGCTAGAAGTTGCCTATCTCGTCTAGGTAATTAAGAAGATACGAACTATAATCTAGTTATTAACTCTACCGCTTATAGTCCTTACGGATTACTCCGCTATAAAGTATATTTATAAGAAGCGTATACTTAATACGTCTAGCGCCGACCGTAGTAACCGCCGACTTATAGTTGCTTTTATCTACCTTTCGTAATTTAATCTTAAGATTTATTATATGCCCGGTAAGGATAACCTTATCCCTAACGCCTTTAGTAGGCTAGCCGCCTTAGAAACGGATCTTATCCCCGACCGTTACCGCCTTAACTATACCGCGCTTAACGACGTACTGCTTATATCTAAAGCCGTTATAGATCTTAGGATAAAGACTTAATTTATTACTAGTTATGCCTTTAACCTATACTTTACTAAGATTATCGGTATGCTTTCCGATAACCTAGCCGCGCCGGCTACTATAGCTACTACGCTTAACCCTAACGGTACTCCTCTTCCTCCTACGCCCGTTCTAGGTGCTGTCTCTAGCTAGGTAGAGCGTAAGGTAGCCTTTCTGCGCCTTAAAAGGCGTGGTATTCCTTTCCTTCTTTAGGACTAGCTGCTTTATTACGAGGGTTATAATAGCTACCTCCGCCTTTATATCCCCGCCTCTATAGTATCGCGTATACTAGCGGCCGCTTACGATGTAAAAATTCACTTTAGGACTACTCGTATACTATAGGACCTTAAGCGCTACTCTATCCGGAACCTAACTTCTAAAGTTAAGAAGCATATTACGGCTTATAAGGCTTACTATCTAAGATAGATAGACCGCTAGCTCCTCGCAGGCTCCTATAAGCCTATCTAGGCCTTAGTTTAACCTATGCGTTCTATTAGAATAGACTTTATCACGGATATGCCTATTATATCCTCCGCCTCTTCGCCTTAGGCTATCTTAAGTTTCGATACCTTTAACTAGCTGCTTATAGTAACCTGCCTAGCTAGCAAACGTTGTCTTTTAATCCCCGGAAACGCTAAGTACTCTACGATAAACTAAGGCTTATCCCTTTCTCGGCTTCTTTTGCTTACGGACTAAGGAATGCTATCTACTATTATTAGTAAACGCGATAGACGCTTTAATACTAAGGTTTAGCGTTTACTATAGAAGTCCTTTAGGACTAAAATCGCTATAACTATAGTATACTACCCTTAGGCCGATAGCTTAGTAGAGCGTCGTAATTAAACGGCCGAAATCGCATAAAGGTTAGCCTATATCGAGGACCTAGACCTTAATTAGAAATTGCTTTTGCCTACCCTAGAATAAAACCTAAATTCGGCTTTTAACGCTAGCACTTATTTCTCCGTATATAACTATATCTTTAGTTACGATCTCCGCTCCCCTCTTAAGGCCGATAATATCTCTATTACGGATAACCTCCTTTATTTATAGGAAGCGGTAAGACGATAGGCCGGTTTTATAATAGACCTTACGGCGATAAAAGCTAAACGCCGTTACGACGGCAAATATCGCTAGATCCTTTTATAAGCTAGCGATAAGGTATACCTTAAGTTATATCGTAGTTATTACGAACTATCTTAGCCCGTAAAGAAATAGTCCCGTTAGAGGGAGGGGCCCTTCCTTATTAAAAGAATAGTTAACGACCTTATAGCCGAGCTTAACTTACCCGCCTATATTCGAATCTATCTAGTTATTTCGGTAGAGTATTTAAAGCCCGCGTACGATAGATGCTTTAAGGAAGATAAACCCGGCGCGGTTAAAGCAGCGTAAGATCTCGATAAGGTCTTAAGCGAGGGCGACGAGCACTATAAGCTCGAACGTATACTTAAATCTCGCAAGCGCTATATTAGCCGATTAAAGACCCCCGTCACTAAGTATTAAGTCCGCTAGAAGGGCTAGGGGGCCGCCTACGATTAGTAGGTCCCCGCTAGCGCTATTTCCCGGGAAGCAATCGTAGAATTCGCCTCGAAGCGTATTACGCGTTCCGCCGGCGCTACCTTAGCTACGATTAATTAAAGGATATTAATCTAATTGTTTAGTTAGGAAAAGATCTTATAGTAACGCATAGAGTAAAGGAGTATAGATTAGAAGGATCGCGTTACATTGCTTTAAATTGTTTTTTTCCTTCTTAATTAGTTCTTTGTTTTGTTTTATTTTGTTTTATTCTACTAAGGATAGTAAGGGCTCGCTTTTCGGGCCGGTATTATAATGCGTAAAGGCAGGGCACCTATTAGGTGCCTACGGATTAGTAGATAGTCCGGGCTCCGGCAGCCCTATAACTCGTAGGGCATGCCGGGCTACCTGTAATTTATTATCCTTCTTCTTATATACGCACCCTTTGCCTTATGCTATCTTTCCCTATACTATAAGGCTAACGAGGAATAGGGGGGGGGGGGGTAAAACACTAAGAAAGTAGTAATATATGTAAACTAAGGGTAACTTAAGAAGGCAAGTAGCTTAAAAAGGCAAAGAGGAGGTTGTAGCGGAGAGACGGTCGTTTTTAGTATAATAGCGAGTGATCTATAGGATCTAAGGGAGGCTCTAGGTAAGAAGCAACTTAAAGCTTAAGTAGAGATAGGGATTATAACTAATAAGAGCCTAAAGGGAAGCTTAAAGGCAGAGGATTACGATAAATACAGAAAGTGTTAAGGAAGATACAAAGATAAGAGAGAGAAGAGGATATAGAATTGCTTAGTAATAGTCTGTCTAGGTGCGGACTAAGATCCCTTTATATAGCCAATTAGGAATAAAGGTATATATAACTTAACTAATTGTCGGGATAGAAAGCGCTATTAATTCTATGCTAGGTGTATATAGACTAACCTCGTATAGTATCCTAGTTGTTACGTGATTAAATGCGCGAGTAATAGGAGGTAGTATAGGTAACCCTAGTTGACCGGGGCCCGACTATAGACTATGCGTACATTAGTCCCTACACATACTATATACTTCGGCATTCGGTATCTCGAGCATCCGGGCAGCTAATGCAGCCGGGTGACTTATGTTATATGCAATAATGCACGGCGGTTCTAATATATATCTTTATATGCCGGTAGGATAAACCAATCGGGAGATATCTACTCCCTTATAAGCACTAAGTCGGGCTGCCTACCTTATACCCGAGGTATAAGGTAGGTAGGCTACCTTATACCTAGCCGCTTACCTTATACTTATAGGCTAGTAAGTCGGGTTGCTTACCCTATACCCGAGGTATAGGGTTCTATTATGCAATAGACTAATATAATTAGTATACTACGGGGTTATCGAAAGGATAGGATGCTACTAGCCGCAATAAGGCCTAGGAAGGGAGTTAAGCCGGTTAATAGTTCTACTAAAGACGGACTAACTACCGGTTGCGAGGGTAAGTATAGTATAAAGTATGTTTTTAACTATTAAATAATATAGAAAATAATTACTTATCCCTTCTATTCTTAGGTTAGGGAAGATGCCCGTTATATGCCTATATTGCTATCTAGGTTTTTACCGTAAAATCCCGGTATATTACCGTAGCTTCCCTAGGGAATCTCTCTAATAATGCCTAATCGCGTATTACCGTATATACGTAATCCTCTCCCTATATATGCCTTAACGTAGTAATTTCCCTTAATTATACGCTTTGCGTATTATAGTAAAATACATATAATACGCGTCGCGAGATAGCCGTAGAGTCGTAGCGTAATGCTAGGGTTTACCTATACTAGATTTCACCGTAATATTACTATGCTATAACCGTAAAATGCCTATAAAATACCTGTGAAATATAGTAGGGCAATATTAGCGTAGTCCGGGGTTAACCCGTATTTATATAGGTACGTACCTATTAAGGTCTTATACCGTAATAAATGCCTACCTTAAAGAGATGCACTACGCCCTCGTAGTGCTCGCGGATCGATAGGAAGCGATCCGGGCGACGGGAGATAAGGCGTAGAGTATAGACATAAGAACGAGGGACGTAGGAACGGTCGAGAAGAGATAAAGCGCGTAAGGAAAGGGCGAAGGCCGTGTTAGACGACCGGCACGAAGTAGGTAGACCGTCGTGAAAAACAGTACGTTACGATATAGTGCGACGTTGCATAGAAAACAAGGCTTAAAGAGGGCCTAAAAAAAGGAAGTAATCGTAGATATAAAATAGCTCTACCGCGCCCTAAGAAAAACACGTATCTTATAGGCTTTTTTCTGCCCTACTTAACCGCCTTGCCACCTACACCCTTAGAGGCCTCTATAAGGGCTGTTAGCCTAATATATTCCCCGGCAACTAGCATGCCTCCGGCATACGAATAAAACAAACAAACAAAGAAAACAGCACTAATTTTCCCCCTCTCTTATAACATCCTCGTTATCGTTATGCCTTTGCCTTCCCTCTCTACGCTCTTAATAATAGTCTATAAGGGCATTCCTATAGGAAACTTCCTTCTAAACGCGCCGGCCGTATATAGACCTTTAATAGCCTATCCTCGTGAAATTCTAATCCCTAAGCTCCCCGAATAGGTGTTCTATCTATATGCACTAATCCGTATGTTGCCCGGCCTTTTCTCTAATGAATTATAAAGGGTCCGCGCTATCGTAGGGTTAGCTTTTAAGGCTTTCCTCCTTAGGCTATAAGAACTATGTCTCTAGCTTTAAATCCCGGTTGCCTTCGTGCCTCGTAAAGCTATCGTTGCTAATCTGCTTTATAATAAAATACAGCTCTTACTGCTAGTCGTCGTAAGGTTATTTCGGCTAAATGTAATATCACTAAGTCGGCTAAATCCCCCCCTAATAGCTATAAACACTTCCTTAATGCAAGTGCGGCTTATTTATCGGTCTATTAGTTGTTTTAGTCCTTTATAATAGCATCGTCTTTTAACCTAAGGAGGATTTAACTTAGAGAGTATCCTAGCGACCGAATGCACCGATGGTTAAAGGACTTTATAATAGAGGGCAAGGTCTTATTCTATTCTAGCTGCGATGCTCTAATGCGCCCTATAACTTCCTATAGGATCCTATTTATAACTTCGACTAGGCCTACGCTCTTATGCGATTGCGATAGTGCTCCTACTATCTCTATATTATACCGTGCTATAATAGCTCCGAATTCTCGTAATCGGAAGGACGAGCCTAGGTCTATATAAAAGGCTAGGGGAGATATTATTAAGGAGTTTAACTAGCTCTTAACTTTCTATAACGCCTCTATAGCTTGTATTGTCCGATACTTTATGAACTAAGCGAATCTTAAGAAGTAATCTATAATAACTAGGATATGCCTTATCCCTAAAGCTAACTGCGGAAAAGGGCTAACGTAGTCTATGCTAACGACCTCTAGTAGCTACGTGATTATAATAGGCTAGTCTAATGCCTTTAGCTTATTTCCCCTAAAGGTAGCGCATAGAAAGCAGCTCGTAATATAGTTAATAATGTCTTATGCTATCTTAGGCTAGTATACGTGCGTGTATAGTCTACGGCGAGTATAGTCTGCTCCGAAGTATCCGCTATTATCGTAAGCCCTCCTTAGCACTTCCGGGATCTCTTTATCTAGGAGGCATCTTTGCTAAGAACTATTAGTACCGCGGTGCTATAACCGGCCTTTAGTCTACTTAAAGCTCTACGCTCTACTAGCGATTTATCGTCGTGCGTGTCGGTCTAGCGGGTCCTCTAGTATCCCTTATAGTAGATATCGCGAGATCTCTCCGAAGTCCGGATGCATTTAAAAGCGCGCCTCTAAGGTAGGATCCTCTCCTTTAGTCGACAACGCCTTTACCTCCCTTAGGGCTTATTCCCCGTCCTATCGCTACTATTGCCGGAGTATCGTCTACTAGTCTATAGAAAAGTTCGGACATAGAGCCCCTTTTCGTCCTTAGGGTAGCTGTAACTAACGCCTAAGCTCCCCGATAAGCTCCTTAAAGCCTCCCTTACCATCCTTCTAGATCTATACGCCGGCGGCATTAATATAACCCTATAACTCTAGACCGTCGTCGTTATACTCCTAGGAAGGAAAGATAGTCCTTAATAGCCTATCTACGGCTCTATTACGGGTCCCTTTAATATAATAGATGCGAATGTTAAGCACCCTTAACTTAGTCACCTAGCGGGTATAGATTCCCTTATAGCCTTATCTAGAAAGAAACTAGGTAAGCGGTATATAGTTAGTATAGACTATTAATAGGCTCCTACCGTAAAAGAAGTAACGGTGTCTCCTATAAAACTCTACGAGGGTATAAAGCTCCCTCTTATAGGTGCTATAGTTCCTCTATGTCTTTATAAATAGGAAAGCGTTATATAGCATAGGGAAGTCCTAATCATCGCGGTGCTATAATAGCGTATACCTAGCCCCGAATTTGCTTGCATTAGTATATAGTTACACCGGCATATTAAATAGGTATCTATATATTGCTACGATCACTTAGCACTACGCCTTAAGAATTACAAACGATAGGGCCTTACTATTACCCTAACGCTAGGGCACGTTGCCTATTAGCCTGTTTAATAGCTAGGCAATCTCGGCATAATTAGGGATCTATCGTCGATAAGGTCCTACTATACTAACGAAGGACCTAACACCCGTCTAGTCTATTAGTATTAGCCACTCCTTTAGCTTTACTACTCTCTCTAGCTTAATAAGGACTTCGCCCCTAATACGGTAGGTCCAGCCGATTGCTGTAATCTCTTCTATGCCGAGCCTTACCTTCTTAAAACTTAACTTAAGTAGTGCCTATAGAAATCGAGGCAAGAGGTAATCCCGCACGAACGCCTACTACTCCTCGAAGGTCTTATGCTTGCCGAACACGTTATCGATGTATACTTTAACGGGTGCTATATCTCTAACAGCAGGAGGGGCTATAAGTAAGTAGGGATAGGCCCTATTATAATCTTTATAAACTCCGTGAAGGAGAAAGGCGCCGTCTAGGTCCCTTAAGGCATTCTCGTCGGCTGTAACTACGTAAAGCCTAGTATCGCGAAAGTAAGAACGTATCGTAGTTCCGGGTCTATAGGGATAGCCTAGTATCTATATTTAAGGTTAAATTAACAGTAGGTTCCTACCCTAGGATCTAAGAGGTTATTATAAATCTCGGCTAATAGTAAGATCTCCGTTCCCGGTAGGTCCTCCTCGATATAGCTATAGTTAATCGTTAATCGTAGTTCTGCCTACGGGTTATTCTTATCCTTAACTACTAGTACCGGCTCGGCCGACTACGATAATAGCGTGCTATTCGCCGCAGCTATGTACTTATATTTGCCTGCATTAACGCAGTCGTTTACGATCTTATTTAGCTAATATTTTTACGGCTCGGTCTAACGTCTCCTCGGAGATCTATTCCACGGCTTTACGCCTCCCTTAACGTAGGGTCTATGCGTATAAAGGTCTATTAAAGGTAGGTTATATACCGTAGTCCTATTAAGCTCCCGATAGGTAAAGAACACTCGCTATACTTCTTCCTTAAGGTCTTTTAGCACTAATAGTCCTAGCCGGATCCCTATCGTAGTAAACCAGGCTGTAATAACCTCTAACGGGGTTGTCTTATTAATTAGCTTCCTCTAGACCCTTCTTTACGTTAGGAAAGGATATATAGAAGGTCCCTCGCTCTATAGTCCGGGCTAGTTAACTATATATACGCGGTCTCTAAGGGGTAGTCTGTCTTTCGCAAAGTCTATTAGGGCTATCGGGATTAAATCCTCCTCTATAGTGCACTTATCCGTGATATATAATAGGCCTATATAGTATGTTCCTAGGCGGTATATTCTCTTAAAAGCTGCTTAGTCCTTCGGTTTCGTTAGGCATAGTATATGCCCTAAAAGCTATAATAAAAGCTCTATAAAGAACTAGGAGAAAGGGAGGTGTAGGGTATAGTTAAATAATAATACTATTAATCGCACTTTAACGATATACTTAGGTTAAAGCAGGAGATCTAGTGTTCCGAAGATGCGGTGTATCTAGTAAAGGAGGAGGAGTCTTCTTCCGATAAGGAGTTATCCTCTAACATTGCAATAGCCTCCCGTATGTCCTTCTTCCCTACGAACCTCTTTAACAATAAGGGCGCTACTAGAGACAGCATGTTATAGTACTACATTATATAACATAGTATATAGTAATATACCACGTGATATATAGTCCTATATATAAACGAGCCCTTAGCCTCTATAGTTCTTCTCCTCTTTATAGAATAATAAGGTTATCTAGCTATCACCTAGTGCTATAATAGTTTGTTCTATATCCTATTACGCCCCGTCGCAATCCCTAGCTTTATAAATATAGTCCTAATAGCTCTATTACCTTATCCCCTTAGTCGTCGCGACCTAAGCGTAACCCCTAAGAAATTATTCCCTTAAGCCCCTAAGCCCTTAAGAATTTTTCCTTAGCCAATAGAAACCTATATAGCCTATAGAAATATTTTTATAGGCCCCGATAAATACCCCTTAGACTAGATACTCCTCCCTCCTCCTTATAGCGGATATACCTATAGCCTCTAACGCTATAGGCGACGGTCTAAAAGCTATCGCTAAGGAGTTTATTAATGAATTTCCTTAGATCGCTTAGGCGATTAAGAGGTTTAATAACGTAGTCCCGGTTGCTAATACGTAGGAGACCTAGGAAAACCTATAGAGCTTAGATACCCGATATATTCTTATATATATTAAGGAGAGTCTTCGCTCCCTCCGTATAGCGGAGGCCTCTTAGGTTTACCGAAATGCTAGGTTAAAGGAACGTATAACTATACGAGATTAGCTCCTAGCTATAAAAGATTAGCTCTTAGCTACGAAGGAGTAACTTCTCGAGGCTAAGGACTTTATAATCTTAACTATAAAGATATTATAGTCTTAGACGATAATCCCGGTATAGTCGTCCGGAAAACGAAAGATAGTAGACCCTCCGATCTTTATTAGAAAGGGGTCTACCTCCGACCGTTAACGTAAGTACGAGGCCTAGGAACTTAAGATATACGGTATCTTCCTCCGCGATAGCATATAGTTCGACTTAGACGGCGCCTACCTCCTTTACATTAGCGATAGGCTTAGTAAATAGGCCTACGACTTCGTTAAAGATAGGATAGCTATTATTATAGCTAACCTATCCGAGAAAGAGAAGTAGAAATAGCCTACTACGACGACGCTTCTTATAGCCTTAGGCAGGTAGTATAAGGTTTTAGACTTAACGCAAGCCGCTAAGAATATCCTCGATAATTTCCCTTAAGGCGATAAGAACTATTAGATCTAGAAGGCAGACCTTAACGCCTATATACGTAAGGTAAGGAAGATAAAGGAATAGTAAGTCGACCTCCTCCGGAAGTTTATATCTAAGGATATAAGCGATCTCATTAAGAATATATAGACTAAGATCCCCGATACCGACTATAAGAAGTAGTTAGCGTAGATAGATATCTTTGCGAAGAATCTCGCTAACTATGCTTATCGTTAAAAGCTCGAGAAGAAGGCCGCCCCCCGTTCGTAGTTCCCGCCGACGCTTATACCTGCCCTTACCCCGACCGCTTTAGCCTAACCTCTATACGGAAACCCTATAGACCTCGACCGGCTTTCCGATACTAAACGATAACCCCTCCCCCGGCTTCGGCCGAGGATCTTAAGACGCGCGCGGCGGCGGGTATAGCTAGGGCTAGCTCGTCCGTGCGGCCGACGATAAATAAGGCCGTATCCTTAGGGAAGAGGATACGGATTTATAAAGCGAACGGCCGGCGTTAAGGCTATTGCTAAAAGATATACCCTTAGAATAAGTCGCTCTTAAGGGTTATATATAGGGAGTATTACTATTTGGCCTAGTATAAATCTCTATTTAGCCTAGTGACATTTTTTTTATAGCCTATATATACCCCGGAAAACGTCTAACCCCCCCGCGCCTAGCCGCGCCTATACAAATACAGTGCGCATACATGGCAGGCTGTAGACTAATAATTCTTAACGTACGAATATCCGTCTACGGCTCGCTCCCGGCTATGTGCCCTACTGCGTGCCCTGCTGCGTGCCCTGCTGCGTGCCCTGCTGCGTGCCCTGCTGCGTGCCCTACTGCGTGCCCTGCTGCGTGCCCTGCTGCGTGCCCTGCTGCGTGCCCTGCTGCGTGCCCTGCTGCGTGCCCTCTGCTGTGTGTGCGGCTCCTTGATGTATGCTTCGTGCCCTGCTGCGTGCCCTCTGATGTGTGTGCGGCTCCTTGATGTGTGCTTCGTGCCCGGCTGCGTGGCCTGCTGCGTGGCGTGCTGCGTGCCTTGCTGCGTGGCCTGCTGCGTGCCTTGCTGCGTGGCCTACTGCGTGCCCTTTGCTGCGTGCCCTCTGCTGTGTGTGCGGCTCCTTAATGTATGCTTCGTGCCCGGCTGCGTGCCCGGCTGCGTGCCCTGCTGCGTGCCTTAGAGCCTCGTTGGCTAGAGCGATGCGATGCGGCGAGATACGTGACGATGCGATTTAACGATGCGATTTAACGATGCGATTTAACGATGCGATTTAACGATGCGATGCGAAGAATTATTAGCCTGCAGCCTGCTAGGCATACGCACTATAATTAAGTACGCGCGGCTAGTCGTAAGGGGTATAGGCGTTTTTCGGGTGTGCGTAAAGTGTTACTAGGCTAAATAGAGATTTATACTAGGCTAAATAGTAATACTCTATATAGGGGAGGATAAGAGGATTAGGTCGTTGCTCTTAGATAGAACGGATCTTTAGATTAGTTTATCGAATAGTAATAAAAAGTCAATCCTTCTTTATACTCGTCTCTCCTTTACGCGTAACCCTTAGTCCCCCTACTACGTTAATACGTTATCGCTCGTAGATTTTAGCTATACTACCGTAGCGTTCGCCGATCTTTACGCTATTGTACGGAAATATAATATTACTATAAAGAAGCTCTTTAATCCTCGACCGCTTCGACTAGCCGACGGTATACCCTTAATATAGATAACAGACTACTTTATAGCCTAAATAACTATTAGTAAGCATATAGAACTTATGCTTTTCTTCGTTACGAATCTATTACCCTTTACCCTAATTATCTTAAACATCCCCTAGCTTTAGGAATACAAACTAATTATGCTTTAGAAATCTCTTAAGGTCTACTTTAATTCTAATTACTATATAAGATACTACCTGCCTTTAAGTATAATAGCCGAGGATAGGATAGCTCTTAGGACTTCTATTACTCCCGCGCCTAAAGGGCATTAGTTACGTCGGAAAGTATATTTTTCTAATATCGTAGAGATTTAGATAACCCTAACGTTTACTCTAAAATAAAAGGTCCTTATAACGATAGAAGACGTGCCGGAAATTCCCTTTCGGTAGTAAGAGACTAATATCCTAGAAGATTAGACTATCCTACCGGGAAGTTATATATCTATAGACTTATTTACTAAAGAATGTCTACCTAAGTAGGCATCGCACCCCTTAAACCCTAGCTAACCGATTCGATATCCCCTATATAGGATATAGCTATTCGCTTAGGAAACCGCCTGCTTAATATCCCCGATTAGCCCTCCGGACTCCCTTAAGACTTAAGCCTTTAAGGCTACTCCGCCGTAGACTACTTTAGTAGCTCGCCTACTCCTTATTCGCCTTACCGCCGGCCGTCGCTACGTTCCTACCCGATAGGGCCGGACGAAACGCCCCCGCTAGCGTATACGATAGGAAGATTAAATGCCTTTAGATATAAACGATATCCGCTATATATAAGTAGTTAACTTCGTTTAATTCTATAAATAGAATAGTATCTAAGCGATGCGAATTAGTATATCTAAATTAGCTAAGCTAGTTAAGGAGGGAGAAAATCTACGACTCCTTAACGAACTTTTAGTAGGCCTAGTTAAGGTCCCGGAACTATCTAAAACCTCTTTCTAACGCATTATTACTAAGGACTATATAATAGAGGTATCTTAGGCCGCCTTCCTTAAACCTTTTTATAATTTCCTTTAGACAAACCTCCGGGATATAGCTAATTCCGAATCTCTATTTTAGAGGGTCGATAAGGCCGACGTAGAAAAATTCCTCTAAGTAAAACCGGAAGTTATAAAGGCAGATATCCTAAAGAAACTCCTAAAAGAGTTCTAAGATAAGATTCCTTATTTCCTTCTAAAGAATGCGAACGAGCTCCCTTTATACCGCCCTTAGGATTATAAGATCGAACTTATACTTAGTAAATAAGCTCTATACTATATAAATCGGCCTATATTACCTATAGAACCCCGCTATATTAAGAAGTAGATTAACAATATGCTTAATAAAGGCTTTATTTAGGAGTCTTCTTCTCTAACCGCGGTATTACTAATCCTCGCTTATAAACCGGGCGGTAGTATCTATATCTATTATAACTACCGAGGTTTAAATTAGGTTATAGTTAAGAATCGATATCCCTTGCCTTTAATCCGCGAAACACTAGATTCTCTCTACGACGCTAAGTTTTATATAAAGCTAGACGTAATTGCTATATTTAACTATATTCGAATCGCTAAGGGTTATAAGTAGCTTATAGCATTTATTACACGCTTTCGACTATTCGAGATGCTAGTTACCCCTTTCGGCCTTTATAACGTACTATCGACCTTCTAGAACTATATTAATTACGTGCTTTATATAATGCCCTTAATAACTTCTATATAGTATATCTAGATAAAGTACTAGTCTTTTTAAAGACTAGGGCGGAATATAAGAACTACGTGCGAATAGTTATCTAACGCCTAGGCAACGTAAGGCTTTAAATCGACATCGGGAAGTTAGAGTTTTATATAATAAAGACTAAGTACCTTAGATTAATTATTTCGATATCTAGCATAAGTATAGACACTAAGAAGGTGCGTATAATTATAGCTTAGAATACCCCGACTTTAGTAAAAGAACTCTAGCAGTTTCTTAGGTTTATAAACTTCTACCGTCGTTTTATTAAGGAATACTCTTATAACGACGACGATAGGTGCCGTCGCGCTAATAGCAAAAGCCACTAGTGATATTAATTGTATTACTGCCCTTTACGTACACCTTATAAAGCCGGCTAACGCTACGCGCCGCCGCCTTATATTTAAATTGTAAGAAGACAGACTAGAGGTACGTTTAGGAAGGTAGGAACAATAGTTAAAAGTATAAATAATCCTTTATTGCAATGCGGTTGCCCTCTTATAGTAAGACTAAAGCTTGCCCCCCTTCTAAGATATATCGGGGCCTTAGGGATATACCTTTAGGCCTCGAGAGGGGTTATTAAGGACTAGTTAGCTACTAATAGCCGAATAGTCCTTAAGCTAAAATGCATTATCTATCGTATATATATCCCTATCTCCCGGCTCTATAGTTGCGCGGGTAGCTGCGTTATAATTATCCCCCCCTTTTAGGTCGGACGCTTTAGACGCTAGGATAGCTTTAGGTACGAATAAAGTCGTAATAGCAAATAGGACTAAAATAGGATAAAAATAGGATTAAACGTAGTATAAAAATTAACGACGATAGTTATTATTATATATATTATAATAATTATTATATTAGTTACGCGTTATAATAGTTGCTATGTAATAAGGGGCTAGTCGCTTACGTATAGTTAGCGAACTATAATAGAGTGCTACTCTTTATATATAAAGATTTTTTTCTTCTCTTTTCTTATTATATAACTATATTAAGATCTTATAGAGAAGTATATTCGGAATTAGACGAGTATATTCTAAATCTAATAAGTATATTCCGAACTAGACGAGCACATTCGGAATTAGTTTAACGCTATAGGTCTTAAGCGAACGGTAAGCGCAACGGTAGAGACGCTCTAAAAGCGAGGAAAATAGATAGACGATATTTAGCGGATAGGTCCCTTAGTTTAAGCTTAAGTCCTAGAGTTATTAGCGAATAGAGTATCGATTAAGGACGCTATAGCGATAGCATAGGAAGAGATAAAGCTAAAGAAGACGCGCGGAGAGAAAACCACCCTATTAAAACGACTCCTTACCGAGAAGAATATACGAGATGCCTTAGAGAAATCGACATCCTTATTAAAGGAAGAAACCGACGATTGACCCTTTCGTTAATTATTTAAGGGACCCTTTATAAGCATAAAAAATCCTATAGTAGTAGAGTCTTAAGAAGATTACGTGAATATAAAGCGTATAACGCTAGTAGTTATTAAATCCGAAATATTTTTATCGTTTAGTAAAGACGATAGAGACTAAGATATAGAGGCGAATACTAAAGGAGATACTATCGATAAGATAAATATCTAGAAAGGGATATCGCTTAAGAAAAAGGGCAAAAAGGCCGCGAATATAAAAAGTCGCCGGGCGAAAGGGTGCTAAGTCACCGAGCTATACTATATTAAGTGCCTTAATAGTAGTATATAAGGGTTTAGTGATAACGAGGACGATATTAGAATAGTCGAACTATATTATATATAAGAGGATGTACGATTAAGTCGATATATTTAATATAACTCGCGTAGTAACCTTTATAAACCTATAAGCTCTTCGTTCCCCCTTAAGTCGAGATATAATCGCTAATAAAATTATAGGTACCTGCAATAATATCCGGGGATATAGCGGATCTATATAGTATCTAAATAAAGATAGCTAAGTTATAGACTACTTAAGACGAACCGGAGAAAAAGAAGATAAAGTCAATCTTCTACTAAGTTTATACGTCGTTTATAGCTATAATAACGGCCTACCGAAAGGAATAAAGGGTATTAAGTGCTAAACGTTTATATATAAAACGTTATTTTAAATACCGGCAGGCATTAATAAAGCGACGGAAAGCTATACGCGAGAATAAGGACTAAAAGCTTCGTTTAGTAATTAAGGACGTAGGTTTTACCCTATAGCGGGTAGGACGAGAATATATATACGATAATTTATACGAAATAATTAAGGAGAGTAGTCGCTAAGGAAGAGGCGAGTAGGCGAAGCGTCTCTTAATTATTACGGAGTTTATAAGCGAGATAGAAGTAAGAGACTTCTACCGTATAGATATTAAGGAATAAAGGCGAAGTAGCGGCGGAGTAGTAATAGAAAAGTTAAGGTAAGCTAAAAAGAAGTTATTTCGTAATGCGTAATTTCCGCCGTTTCTTTAGCTATATCTTTAGGTATTCGTTAATAAGTTCTTAGGGATTCGCTATATCGTCTTAAGCAACCTACTCGTTATATTCGGCTAGCTAACCTTCCTATTTCACTAAGTAGTAGGTAGCGCCTTTCTTCTTTTTATAGTCCTTAATTTACTAAACCGACGATTCTCCTTCGGCATTATTAAGGTTAAGCATTGGCAGTAATTTACTAAGGTATTAGTTAGTAGCCCGTTCTACCTACGGCTTAAGAAGACTAATATAAAATATATTATAAAGCCGGTTATATTTCTCTAGTAGGGCTAGGCGGTACGCTTGCTTACTAATAGCTTAAAGGACTTTAAAAGGTCTAATGTATTTAGGTAGTAACTTCCTTCTTTAGTCCTTAAGGCGTAAGTTCTTCGTAAAGAGTCCTACTAGGTCCTTAACCTTAAGGGTAAGTGGCTTATAATAGAGGTTATAGAATTTCTTTTGCGACTCGATAGCTTATCGCTAATAAGTCTCTAGCTTTTTCCTTAAGTCTACTAATTTACTAATACGAGCTCTCGCTTTAGGCACTCCCCTACTAGTAGCATCGTCCGTAAGGTAGATATAGTAGTCTAGTTAGTATCCGAATAATGCCTTATTAAGCGAAAAGCCTATAGTTATATTCTTCGCATTATTATAAGCGAACTAAGCCTCTCGTAGTAGTCTAAGCTAGTTGTTCTATTCGGCATTTATATAATACTAAAGGTAGTATTATAGTGTCTAATTTACCTATTCGGTCTAACCGTCGGTTTATAGGTAAAAGGCTATCGATAACCTACGTTTTATCCGTAATATATAATAGAGGTCTAACTAAAACTTACTAGTGAATAAAGATCCTCTATCGGAAATAATGCCTTTCCGTACTCTATAGATAAGCTTAATCTTATAATAAAAAGCTTTAGCTAACTTAAGCGCTATTATTGTCTTAAAGACCGTGAGAAATACGCTATACTTAGTATATTGATTAACGATTACTAGTATTACGTTAACTTCTCTACTATCGAACTATAACTCCGGAAAACCGGTAGTAAAGTCTATAAAGACTTCTTCCTAAGGTCTTATAGAAATAGGCAGCGATTTAAGGGCGCTATATAAGCGGAACCGCTTTAAAACGGCGCTATTACGGTATTAGGTTATATTATATATTATCCTACGTAACCTCCTATTATAGAATTAGGTTATATTATATATTATCCTACGTAACCTCTATATCGTATATATAGACATTTAGATCTAGTCTATAGCTATATCCCTTCGTAGATTAGTAATAATTATAATATACCCCCCTTTAAGCTCGTTCTCTTATAGTTTAATCTACTATTTTATCCTATTGCCCTTAATTAATAATCTCGCTATCTTACCCCTTTCCTTTCTAATCTCCCTTCTTTACGACGTAAGTCCGCTTCTTCGCTAGACCCCTTCGACTAAGTTTTCCTTAATTATTAGAATTTTCCCGGTGTAAATACGCCGTCTCGACGCGAATTATATAGATTTCCCTCCTTACCTTTCCCTTACCCTTATCCTATCCTATTGCCTTATAATCTACGATAACCGACTAAATAGAGGCCGATCCTCCGTCCGCTACCCTAGCCGTTACCCCGCCGGCTCCTACCGACCTAAAGCCTTAGACTAAGTACGTTTCCTACTACCCCCGCCTTACCGCCCTTCTTTAAGCCTAACGGCCTATATTCGGCACGTTCGCCTATATTTAGGCTAACGCTACTTACGACTTCCGCGCCCTTTAGATTAAGGCCCTCGCTTACCTTAATAATGCTTACGTTAAGTTAGATATAGGAGTGCTCGTCGCTTAAGAGCACGCAGCCGTTGCCTAAAAGCACGCTGCCGATCTCTAGCGTTAGCTTAACCGCGCTACGTCCTCTCTCCTCGTCTTAGCCGAACGTAATACGGCTCGGGACTAAGCCTTTACCCCCGCCCCCGCCCTTGCCTATACCTATTCCCGTATAGCCGACCCTAAGAGATTCGCCGGCGACTCTAGCACTTAAAAGCAACGTTAGAAGGCTTTCTAGACCGAGCGCAACGGCCTTACTATTAAGCTCCGTTAGGACGCCGCCTTATACCCTACGGAGTAGGATTGTATTCTCTACGCGGTTAGCCGACTTACCGGCCGGGCCGCCTCTATTATCGCTAGCGTTCCTTAGGACGTCCTCGATAATAAGTCTTTCGCTAATTAGCAGTATACTACTATTAAAGCCCTTACCGACGACCTTAGCCTTATTTTTAATACTTATTTTACCTACGCTTAGTTAGAGGCTGACTTTAACGCCTTATCGATAAAGAATATCTCTTAGCCGGACTTCTATTCGAAGTTTACCTAGCTTTAAGCCGACCTATCGTTCGACGGCACCGCTTACGTCGCCTACCTTTATTTAAAGGTCTCTATCGAACTTACTAACGCCGCCGCTCTATAAGTCGAGTGCCCGGCCTATAACGACTTTACGGCCTAGGCTAAAATATATTCTACGCTTTAGGATAACTAGCAGCGTATTAAGGCCCGTTCTTAACTCTAGCCGCTTTATAACCCCGCTTACACTAGTCCTACCTTACCCGCCCCGCTTGTATCCCCTGCCGGTAACCTAATATAGCTCGACGCATTCCGGGCCCGGCTTACTAACGCTAAGAAGCAACGGCGGTTTAAGAACCGTCTTTGCCTTTACTACGCTTAGCCGGCTACCGCTACCTATACCGCCCGGACTTACCTTAATAAAGGTATCGGTGCTAATCCCGGCGCTAACCCTAGCGCTAGTCCTAGCGCCGGTTCTAGCTCTAGCCGTAGCCGTAGCCGTAGTAGCGGTACGTCTGCCCTACGCCTGCTTAAACCCCCTCCCCCCCGCTATTAGGTTCGCGCTATTAAGCAGGGCTTTATCGATAGCGAAGTAGACGACCTCCCTGCTTTTTCCCTATCCTCGGGAAATGCGTAGCTCCCTCGCCTTATCGCGCAATAGAGCTCTTAGTGTCTAAGTTTATAGCTTCGTTCAATACTAAGGAGGATCTTTGCCTCCCCGCGGGAATACAACCGCGTGCTTTGCTTATGCCTTTATCCCTTATATCCGCCGATGCCGTTATAAGTGCTTTAGTCGACTCCGGCTATTCTAGATACGCGTTTATATACGCTTAGACCGCGTACCGCCTTACCCTTCCTATCCGCTAGCTCCGATTCCTACGCCGGCTTTTTCTCGCCGATAGTAGCGACTATAAGTCCGGCTCCGTTACTTATTGCGCTTTTTCGGTTTCCCGGATTAACGCCTATACTAAGTCTATCTACTTCTTTCTTACGAAGCTTAGCTATAAGGTTATTCTTAGCCTCCCTTAGCTACGCTAGTACGACCTTATTATTAGCTAACGCGGTAACTCCCTTTCCTTTTAGTCCCCCTTTTGTCTAGCCTCCTGCCTTTCGGACTACTAGCCTTATCTTATCCTAGGCCTCTCGGCTACCCTTTCCTACCCTACCCTCCCTATCCCGGCTCCCCCCGCCCTTATTTTAGAGGGAATAGAATTAATAAATATAATTCGTTTTCCCCCTGCCCCCTCCGTCGAAGACTCTAATAACGAGGGCGAACCCCCTACCGCCTCCTCCGTCGAAGGCTTTAACGATAGGGATAAAACCCCCGCCGCTACGATCCCTATTCCTACCGCTACGATTCCTATTCCCGCCCGTATAGCCTTAGCCCGTCTTCTAGCCTTTATCTATTCCGTCCGCTTTAGCGACGTTCTTAAGTTTATTGCCCTATCCCTTAGCCCCTCCCTCTCTATGTTTTTTAAGGATGCTCTTAACGTAGGTAAACCCGCTTATCTAGACTCCTCCCGCTAGGTTAACGACGCCGACTCTAACTCTAGCTACGACTCTAGCTCCCCGGCTACCCTTTACCCTTACCGCTACGTTCGACCTCCCCGCCCCCGTCCCGTCTATAAGACCGCTAGCTACCGCCGCCCTATATTACGGCCGATTCGTAAGACTATTAGACCTTAGCCCTTCCGCTTTTTATCCCCCGACGACTTAGCGTTTAACGTCCGGATGCTTAACGTCGATGCGATAGTAATATTCTACCGGTAGCCCGGAGTCTAGACTTCTTAGACCTCGATTAAGGCCTTTACCGCCGAGCCTTTGCCTACCGAGCCCTTACTACCTATCGACTAGGATATCCCTAAGGACCTCTACTAGGCCGTTTTAATTAGATATATAGATACTAAAGACGCGAAAGCCTACCTTAACCCCCGCCTTTACGACTTTATCGACGACTACCTCGATAAGATCTACCTTAATAAGATCTCCTTTAACGATATCGCTAAGTTCTTTAAGAAGTAAGAGAAGGTCCCTTATACACTCGATAAGCTTTAGGCTAAGGTCCTTAAGGAGCTCTACTATATAATCTATATATAGCTTAAGAGCGAGGCCGATAAGCTCGCCTTTTACCGTATCGTTAATACTTAAATTAACCTTAAAGAAAGAGGGGATATAACCTCCTTACACCCGCCCTCGCCCCTTTAGCGAAGCCGAGAACCGGATCGTCCGCGTATACGTTAACGAATAGCTTAGGAAAGGCTTTATCCGCCGCTTTACCTCCCCCGCTACTACCTTTATTATACTCGCCCGTAAGCCGGGCGGGGGCGTCCGTTTTTGCGTTAACTATCGCGGCCTAAATAAAGCTATAATTAAGAACCGTTTTCCCTTACCTTTTATCTACGATACTCTCGCCTATATCTAAAAGGCGAAGTTTTTTACTAAGATCGACGTTATCGTAGCGTTTAATCGCCTTTGTATTACCGAGGGATATAAGTAGAAGACTATATTCGCTATATAGTATAGGCTTTTTAAGTATTATATTACCCCCTTTAGCCTTACCGCCGCCCCGTCCTACTTCTAGAGTCTTATTAATACGGCCCTTTACGGCATTCTTAACGAGTTCTACTCTACTTATCTAAACGACGTCTTAATCTTCTTAAAGACGTAGGAGGAGCACTAGGCCTACGTTAACGCGGTTCTTAAGCGCCTTAATGCCGCCGGCCTTTAGCTTAACGTAGATAAGTATAACTTCTATATTACTAAGACTAAGTACCTTAGCCTAATTATCTCGGATTAAGGCATTCGCATAGACCTTAATAAGGTTCGTACGGTCTTAGACTAGCCTACCCCCTCCTTTATTAAAGACCTCCGGCGCTTCTTAGGGTTCGCTAATTTTTATCGGCGTTTTATTCGCGGCTTTTCTAAGCTTACGAACCCTTTAAACGCCTTTACTAAGAACTCTACCCCTTAGATTTAGTCTCCCGCCTATACCTACGCCTTTAAAGCCCTTAAGCACGCCTTTACTACCGCTTTAGTCCTCGTATACTTTAACCCCTATCGTAAGACTATAGTTTAGATAGATGCTTTTAACTAAGCCGTTAAGGGTATACTAATATAGCTCCTCGACGATAGTCGTTACTATCCGTTTGCCTTCTTCTCGTTAAAGCACTCCGCTTAAGAGTATAATTATAAGATCTACGATAAAGAACTCCTCGCGATTGTAAAATCTCTTAAAGAGTAACGCCCTAAGCTTAAGGGCCTGCCTAAGTTTAAGATAGCCTTAGACTATAAGAATCTTTAGTATTTTATAACTACGAAGCTCTTTAACTAGCGATAGGCCCGCTAGGCCGAATTCCTTAGTCGTTTTAATTTTAAGATCGTCTTTTAGCCCGGCTCTTAAGCTATTCTCCCCGACGCCTTTAGCCGCTTGCCCGGCTCCCGCCCTCTCTCTCTTACTAACCGAGCCGACGAGAGGATTAACTATCGATATTAGGTTATCCTCCCTAAGTCTAAGGTTAATGCCTCCCTCTACCCTAATACTACTACCGCCCTTAATACTATTAAAGAGTCCGATTTATTTATAAATATAATTTATAAATATAATTCCGACTGCTTTAACCTCTACGCCCTCGACGACTCTAAGCCGATCGATAACCTTATCGACCGGGCTTATTCCTCCTCCCCGCTTATCTCCGCTATTCGCGTAGCTCTTTAGTCCCTTTAGCCCCGCTAGCTTTACCCCCTTCGAGCCCCTCTCCGCTCGATCCCTAAGACCGCTCTCTCCGAGGTCTAAGGCCGGTTCTATTTCTAAGGCTAGCTCTTCGTTCCTTTTAACGACGCCCTAATTCTTTAGATCCTCGTCCGCGCTTATACCTCCCCCCTTGCCGGCTACCCTAGACGTACGAAGACCGCTAGCCTCTACCGCCGGTCTTATATCTAGCCCGGCATATATAAGTCTATTTCTAGCTTTATGCGGAACTATTATACGTGCCTATACGCTAAATCCCCTCGTTCCTCCCCCTAGGGCCTGCTCTAGCCTTTAAGTATTCCCTTCGCCCTATAAACCGATATATCCGTCGATTTTATTACCGACCTCCCTATCTACCGCCGCAATAGCGTTAAGTTTTGTAATATCCTCGTTATCGTCGACCGCTTTACGAAGATACGCTACTATATTCCGATACCCTTAATAACTATTAAAGACGTTATTAACGCATTCGTTTCCTACGTTTAGTCCCTTTATAGCACCCCGGCTTCTATTATTAGCGACCGTAGCACTTAGTTTATTTTAGCTTTCTAATAGTAGCTTAGTCGTCGCCTTAGTTACCGTCTTTACCTTAGCTCCGCCTACTACCCTTAGACCGACGGTTAGACTAAGATCGCGAACGCTTAGATAAAGGTTTACCTTCGTTATTATACTACCTACCTTTAGGACGATTAGGTCGACCTCCTTCCCTTCGCTAAGTTTACTACTAATAATTAGGTCTTTAAATCTACCGGCCTTTCCCCTTTCTTCGCTAACTATAGCTTCTACCTAAAGCTTAGTACTAAGCCCTTTAGTCCCCCCCCGCCTAGTATAACCCCTTAGCAGCGGAAGGAATACCTCCGCGGTAACGCGCTCGCTTCCCGTCTTTAGCGTATCTCTAACTTCCTCCGCGATGCGATTAAAGATACTTAAGCTACTTAAGCTCGCTACGCAGACGCCCGGCGGACTCCCGCCTTAGCGTACTAGCCCGGCGATATAGTATTCCTTAGCACCCGCTAGATCTAGACCCTCCGCCCTATAAAGAAGCTCGACTATAAGCGGGAGGGCCTATATAAGGTCCTTAAGGTATATAAGACAGCGTGTCTTCTTCGCCTCCCTAAGGGCAGCCGCCTTTACCCCGTTTTTTATTACTCCCTCCTTACTAAGACCTAAGAGCCCCCTTTGCCCGGCTAGTCGGAGCTTAACGTCCGGCCCGCCGATAACGGCGTTCTCCTTTCCCCCGGCGACGACGACGGCGATAACGCGCACCTTAAGTAGGAGTTTTCTTCTATCCTTGCGTAACGCTAGTACGCCTCCGGGAAGATTAGGTATTACGTTTAATAGCGTTATAGCCCCCTTACGTAAGAGGACTCCTCCTGCTTTAACGGCTGCTAGGACGACCTTAAGGCTTTTTACGCCCTTAACCCGTCTAAGCCTAAACCGGCCTTTTATATAGCCTTCCTTATATCTTCCCCTTCGCTTAAGTAATAATAAGTATAATTTATTAATATAATTTACGTTACGACGGCATGTATTAGTTTCTTAGTTTTGCCCTTTATTTCTTTCTATTTCTCTCTCGTTCTATGTTAGGCCCGCTTTTAAGGCCGATTAATATAGATTTCCTTCGTTTTTATTAGCTTATTAACCCTTTTAAGCGTTCGAGTCGAACGCCGATTTAAGGGGGATATACTATTATAGTATTAGGTTATATTATATATTATCCTACGTGACCTCTTATTATAGTGTTAGGTTATATTATATATTATCCTACGTAACCTCTATATCGTATATATAGACATTTAGATCTAGTCTATAGCTATGTCCCTTCGTGGATTAATAATAATTATATACCCCCCCCTAAGCTCGTTCTCTTATAAGCGCTTTAATAGATATAATATAAACGCACGTAGCTATTTATATTACGAGCTATTCCTTCCTAAAAGAGTTTCCGGGATAGGAGGTCTTTCGTACGGGCTATTCCAAAGTATCCTATAAAGGGATCGTTATAGTAGAGCTAAATAAGCTCTTGCCTTAAGGCAACCTTTGCGGGCACTACGATTCTTCCCGAATATAAAATAAGTCCGTCTAGGCTTAATAACTAAGGACTTAGCCCTTCTTCTAAGGTACTTTCGGCCTATACTCGCTATATAGTCTACGGATCTTCCGCTTAAGTCCTCTTAAGGAGCTTAAAAAGGGGCTTAGAGATATTGCTCTTATAGACCCCTTTATAACGAGCTGCTAACCTAGCTAATTGTCTTTAACACCGTTATTTATAACTAACGATATCTTTAACCTAGGTAGCTAACTTAGCGGGACTTATTCCCGAATGCTAAGTAATTAAATCTTAAAGAGCTTATGCATTTTCGTTACGTAAAGATATCTTATTAAGCTTAAAGATAGTAGAGACCTAAGAACTCGTCTTAAGGTCGCTCTATATAGAATCTATAGCTATATACACCTACCGAATAACTACTAACTTCTATTATAGTTCCGGGAGTAGCTTTATAGACGGTAGGGCTTCGCTTATAAATTCTAGCTTCCTTAATAAAGCATCGGTAGGATTTAATTTACCGGCTTAGTATTTAATCGTAAAATCGAAAAAAGCTAAATATATATACTAACGTGCTTATCTTTTATTAAGGGATACTTACTTTATAAAGCCTTAAAGGTTTTAGTAATCTAATAAAACTTTAACGGTATTCGCCGCCCCTTCGACGTAGTATCGCTAGTGTTTAAATAACTTAAAGATAGTAAATATCTCTTAATTAAGGGTGCCGTAGTTAAGCTTAAGGCTAGTAAACTTCCGTAATTAGAAAGCAATCGGATAATAGTAGCCTTCGTTATCGGGCTACGAAAGAATGCTAGCTATTACGAAAATTAAGGTATTAGTCTTAATGCGAATCGGTCTTTAAGGGTCGAAGTGTTAGAGAAGTAGGGCTATTATAAAGACGTTCTTTACGGCGTAAAACGCTATTAATTCGCTAGTGTTTAGCTATAATCGTCCGGGCTTTCTTCCCTTAACGCTCCCCTTTAATAACGTAGTAAGAGGGGCAATAATGCTAGAGTATCCTAAAATAAATCGTCGGTAATAATTTATAAAACCGAGAAAAACTTAAATATTATAGAAAAAATAAGGTTCTTCTTAATTTATAATAGCCCTAACGCGGGCTAGGTCTATTATAACTCCGTTAATAGATAGGATAAATCCTAAAAACTCTAAAGACTGCTTATAGAAAGTATACTTCGATAAATTAGCGAATAGGTCGGTATTCTTTAGTCGTTTAAGGACTTATCGTAAGTGTTTTATATACTCCTCGTAGGTCTTAGAAAAGATTAAAATATTATTAAGGTAGACGACGTAAATAATATCTATAAGGCCTTTAAGAGCTTAGTTAATATATAACTAAAATATAGTAAGGGCGTTAGTTAATCTAAGCGGTAATACTAAATACTTATAGTAACTATAGCGAGTACGAAAGGCTATCTTCTATTTATCCCCTCCCTTAATCCGGATGCGTTAGTATACGTTTTTTAGGTTTATCTTCGAAAAGTATTTAGCCCTTTAACAACGGTCTATAATCTCCGAAATAAGGGGGAGTAGGTAGCGATTCTTATCGGTAATACTATTAACCCCCCGGTAGTCGGTAATACTAAATACTTATAGTAACTATAGCGAGTACAAAAGGCTATCTTCTATTTATCCCCTCCCTTAATCCGGATGCGTTAGTATACGTTTTTTAGGTTAATCTTCGAAAAGTATTTAGCCCTTTAACAACGGTCTATAATCTCCGAAATAAGGGGGAGTAGGTAGCGATTCTTATCGGTAATACTATTAACCCCCCGGTAGTCTATATAAAGGCGTAAAGTGCCGTCTTTCTTAGGCATAAAAAGGATAAAAGCTCCGGCCGAACTCTTAGATTTCTAAATAATACTACGCTTAAAGGACTAATCTAACCACTCCTTTAAAATCTAAAGTTCGTATTAAGAAAGAGGGTAAATAGGTCTAAAAGACGGCTTAGAGTCGGGCAATAGGTTAATCGCATAATCGGTGCCCTTCTTCCTTAGCAATAAATCGGCCTTATGCTTAGAAAATACGTTTTAAAAGTCTAAAAGAGTCGCCGGTTCTTCCTCCCCCGTTCGCTTAAGGTTCGCCGAGTTATTATCTTTCTTAGGAAATAGCATAAAATTTAGGTCTAGTATAACTATATAGACCTATGCCTTATTCCGATACTTATATAAGAATTTCTACGGTTAGCGTAATAATACCTTAGAAAGTTAGTGTTTAAACTACTAAGCGTACTTAAAAGGAACGAGATAAATATATTCTTAAGAAAGTATAGGTATACTAAGTAAAACTAGTGCGTCGTCGGGTTCTAATCCGTTGTCGACGCTAATATAAGGGCGAATAACTATCTTTTCCCTATAGCGACTGTCCTAGAGTTAGATAAAAACTTCCTAAACTCCGTACCGTCTTACTAGCGTATTCCTAACCACCTTTAATCTAAGGGTTAATAAAGGAAGCTATCGTAGCCCTTATTTTTAAGCAAACTTTATATCTACTAGGTCTACTTTACTACCGCAATCGAGATTAACGATAATTTTATAAAGTATTCGCCCTAGTAGCTTTCTAATAGCACGTAGTCTTTTAACTACCTCTACCTATAGCTTAATTAAAGGAGAGGCATTTACTTCGACTTTTAGGCGTTTCCCTCTTTCTTTATCGTCTTTAAATCGGCTACGGTTCGGTTAGCTTTCGCTATTGCTTAGCAATCGGCTTATATATAGCCTAGTTTCTTATAATACTGATAAATAACTATACCGGATTAGCTTTCGCTATTTCTATACGAATTTCCTCCCCGGTTATTGCTATAGCTATTCCTACTGTATCTATTCCTACCGTTGCGACTATTACGACTATTTCCTCGGCCGTTCCTACGGCTGTTTCTACGACTATTTCTACGGCTATTTAAGGTCGATCTAGCGGCGTTAGAATCTTAATAGTTATTAGTAGATCTATTTCGGCCTTTACGTCGGCGATAGCTTATCGAACGAAAGCCTCTTGCCCTTTAAGTTAAGGTCGACTAATCGTTAGTTAGCTTTATAAGACGTTTCTTATTTCCTAAAAGTATCTTAAAAGCGTTAAGCGAGTTAGACTATCTCCTTATAAGTATTATCTTAAATAGACGCTAAATAAAGAGAGATTTAGTCCTAAAGATTAAGACGTAACTTCGTAAAAAAGAAAAGTATACGAGTTTTTTCTAGCGGACGTTCTGTGTATTACTTAAGGGAATCTAAGTAAAGACTAAAATCGAGGGGGGACTAACCCTCTCGTTAGCATACTTCCTATAGTTATATAGCTAAGAGAGTCTCGCGATTAGTAATATCTTTTATTAAAATTAAGGTCTAGTTATAAAAATTATCTTAGTTAATATAAAGCAATCCCCTCTTTATAAAGAGCTTTTCGTCGAGGTATCGCCTTTATCTCGTCTTATAGTCTACGTATATATAGTTAAAGGCATATAAGATTTTATTCTTATTGCGCTTAAAATAACGTAAGGCAGCGATAAAGGCATCCTTAAGATCGCTAATCTAATCGAGACGTTTTTAAGGGTTAGTCGGTTATAATAACTAAGGAATGTTTTTTATTTTAATTTCCCTACTATAACTCTCCTTTAATTCGGTTAACTATCGGCGACGTTTATATAAGTCCTTGCCGAATAAGTTACCCTACTGCGAAAATTCCTCTCGAAGTTCTATAATCCTATCTCTTAATCTTTTCTCCCCCTCTAGCTCTACGGCTCTTGCTTAAAGGGCTATAAGGACATCTATACGGGGAAGGGTAGGTCGTAAAGGGCCGGCTTAGGTTTAACTTCGCGAGGGGATATATCGGGCCCTTTTAGGTAGCGAAAAAATTAGTAATATCGTCTTAAGACGCTCGTTATAGCCCTTATATAAGTTAATATATTTATCTTCTAATATTAGTTTCGTTACGTAAGGTAACGGCGATAGGCTAGCGACTTAATAGCTACTACGACTTATTTAGCCTACGCGGCCTATACGTTTAGAAACGCGCCTACCGCGTAGTGCTATCGCTCTTAGGTAACTAAAAAAGAGAAGCTTTAGAAATTATAAGAAGATAGACTAAAGGTACGTTTAGGAAGGTAGGAACGATAGTTAAAAGTACGAATAATCCTTTATTATAATACGGTTGCCCTCTCGTAGTAAGACTTAAGGTTGCCCCCCTTCTAAGATATATTAAGGCCTTAGGGATATACCCTTAGGCCTCGAGAGGGGTTATTAGGGACTAATTAGCGACTAATAGCCGAATAGTCCCTAAGCTAAAATGCATTATCTATCGTATATATATCCCTATCTCCCGGCTTTATAGTTACGCGGGTAGCTGCGTTATACCCTATACCTTAAGGTATAATATAGGTCGGCTACCTTATACCCGTCTAGCACTAAGTCGGGCTGCTTACCTTATACCCGAGGTATAAGGTAGGTATTACAGGCTGCGCTATAGTACGTACTACGGCTATACTATAGTGCTAGACGGGTATAAGGTAGCCGACCTACCCTATACCTCGGGTATAGGGTAAGCAGCCCGACTTAGTGCTAGACGGGTTAGTGCTAAGCGGGTATAAGGCAGCCCGACTTAGTGCTAGACGGGTATAAGGTAGCCGACCTACCTTATACCTTAGGTATAGGGTAGGCAGCCCGACTTACTAGCCTATAGGTATAGGGTAGGCAGCTAGGTATAGGGTAGCCGACCTACCTTATACCTTAGGTATAAGGTAAGCAGCCCGACTTAGTGCTAGACGGGTATAAGGTAGCCTACCTACCCTATACCTTAGGGTATAAGGTAAGCAGCCGGGTATAAGGTAAGCAGCCGGGTATAAGGTAGCCGACCTACCTTATACCTTAAGTGTAGGGTAGGCAGCCCGGCTTAGTGCTAGGCGGGTATAAGGCAGCCGACCTACCTTACACCTTAGGTATAGGGTGCTTATACCTTAGGTATAAGGTAGGCAGCCCGACTTAGTGCTAGGCGGGTATAAGGTAGCCTACCTACCCTATACCTCGGGTATAAGGTAAGCAGCCCGACTTAGTGCTAGACGGGTATAAGGTAGCCGACCTACCTTATACCTTAGGGTATAAGGTAAGCAGCCGGGTATAAGGTAAGCAGCCGGGTATAGGGTAAGCAGCCGGGTATAAGGTAGCCGACCTACCTTATACCTTAGGTATAAGGTAGGCAGCCCGACTTAGTGCTAGGCGGGTATAAGGTAGCCGACCTACCTTATACCTTAGGTATAAGGTAGGCAGCCCGACTTAGTGCTAGGCGGGTATAAGGTAGCCTACCTACCCTATACCTCGGGCATAAGGTAGGTAGCCCGACTTAGTGCTAGACGGGTATAGGGTAGCCTACCTACCTTATACCTCGGGTATAAGGTAGGCAGCCCGACTTACTAGCCTATAGGTATAAGGTAGGCAGCTAGGTATAGGGTAGCCTACCTACCTTATACCTTAGGTATAAGGTAGGCAGCCCGACTTACTAGCCTATAGGTATAAGGTAGGCAGCTAGGTATAGGGTAGCCGACCTACCTTATACCTTAGGTATAGGGTAGGCAGCCCGACTTAGTGCTAGACGGGTATAAGGTAGCCGACCTACCTTATACCTTAGGTATAGGGTAGGCAGCCCGACTTAGTGCTAGACGAGTTAGTGCTAAGCGGGAATAAGGTAGCCTACCTACCCTATACCTCGGGTATAGGGTAGGCAGCCGGGTATAGGGTAGCCGACCTACCTTATACCTTAGGTGTAAGATAGGCAGCCCGACTTAGTGCTAGGCGGGTATAGGGTAGCCGACCTACCTTATACCTCGGGTATAGGGTAGGCAGCCCGACTTAGTGCTAAGCGGGTATAAGGTAGCCGACCTACCCTATACCTCGGGTATAAGGTAGGCAGCCCGACTTAGTACTAAGCGGGTATAAGGTAGCCTACCTACCTTATACCTCGGGTATAGGGTAGGCAGCCCGACTTAGTGCTAAGCGGGTATAAGGTAGCCGACCTACCTAATACCTTAGGGTATAGGGTAGGCAGCCGGGTATAAGGTAGCCTACCTACCCTATACCTTAGGTATAGGGTAGGCAGCCCGACTTAGTGCTAGACGGGTATAAGGTAGCCTACCTACTTTATACCTTAGGTATAAGGTAGGCAGCCCGACTTACTAGCCTATAGGTATAGGGTAGGCAGCTAGGTATAAGGTAGCCGACCTACCCTATACCTCGGGTGTAGGGTAAGAAGCCCGACTTAGTGCTAGACGGGTATAAGGTAGCCGACCTACCTTATACCTTAGGTATAAGGTAAGCAGCCCGACTTAGTGCTAGACGGGTTAGTGCTAAGCGGGTATAAGGTAGCCTACCTACCTTATACCTCGGGTATAGGGTAGGCAGCCGGGTATAAGGTAGCCGACCTACCTTATACCTTAGGTATAGGGTAGGCAGCCCGACTTAGTGCTAGGCGGGTATAGGGTAAGCAGCCGGGTATAAGGTAGCCTACCTACCCTATACCTCGGGTATAAGGTAGGCAGCCCGACTTAATACTAAGCGGGTATAGGGTAGCCTACCTACTCTATACCCTAGGTATAAGGTAGGTAGCCCGACTTACTAGCCTATAGGTATAAGGCAGGCAGCTAGGTATAGGGTAGCCGACCTACCCTATACCTAGGGTATAAGGTAGGCAGCCCGACTTAGTGCTAAGCGGGTATAGGGTAGCCGACCTACCTTATACCTTAGGGTATAGGGTAAGCAGCCGGGTATAGGGTAGCCGACCTACCCTACACCGACTTACCCTATACCTAGGTACCTCCTCCGTCGCCCCTAAGGTATAAGGTAAGCGGCCGGGTATAAGGTAGCCGATAGCCCGACTTAGTACGAGTCGGTATAAGGTAGGCGGCTAATGTATATAAAGCATCCTCTATACTATATACCGGGGCTAATATAATTAGCTATAGATAAGATAGTAGGGAGCTATTCCTAGCTCCTAAGGCATACGCTTACTTAATAAATAAGAATTATCCTTCTTTATATATATATTCTTAGTGCCTAGTATATTAAATTAGTAGTAATTCTATACCTTCTGCCCTTAAGCTACTATTAGGAACGCTCTTCCTATCTCTAGAGCTTCGCTCTACTATAAAACGTTCGCTAAGAGCTTCTTAAAGCTCTCGCTATTCGTTAGAAGCCGCTTAAAGGCTTCCGACACTTATAGTATATCTAGCTTATATAACCTTAGCTAGCACGCCTATATAACCCTTAATATAAGCCTTACGATCCGATAAGGCTCGCCTTTCTAAGTATTATTAAAACTAAGGCCTACTGCCCGGTTCTCTATTTAAGTCCTTACGCAATTAGCCGTAAGGAAAAAATTTCTCTCTATGTTTTCGATTTCCTACGTATACCCGTTCTTACGCTAAAATTAAAACACTTTATACCTCCTACTATAGACTTTTCTCTTCTCCGATAACTCTTCTTCCTTCGTAATCCCTTCTTTTCTCTATTTATCGACCTCTTCGCCTTCTTCCCTCGTTTTATTTAAGCTATTATTACTATAGCTAAGGACGAAGAAGCCCGTTAAGCTATAGCGTCTATATCTCGCTTAGACGACGACTCCTACCTTCGCTTACCGATATAAGAGTACGCCCTACCGGATAGCGTCTATAGCGCCGCCCTTTTTAAAGACTTTAAGAGTAATTATAAAGATCTTCCTCCTTTTGCCTATCGTCGTCCTCGCTTATCCTTAGAAACCGAGGTACTACGTAAGCAGTCTACTATACTAGCTATAGAGGATAGGGATTATAATAACCTATTAAAATAAGCTATTCGCTACTTTAAGTTAATTAAGATACTACCTATAGAAGGGGTTATTAAGACCTTTACTAATATAGATATAATATATATAAAGTAAGCCCGTATTCTCTTAGGCTCTTTAGCCTTTAAGTCGGAGACTATCTTTAATATCTTAGATCTTTCGTCCGTAAAGGAAAAGCATCTATAGCACGCCGATACTTAGCGAAAGGGAATTCGCGTGTATCTCCGTTTTATAGGCGAGCTTCCCGATAAGGAGACTCCTCTCTACGCTACGATAACTTTAGTATATCGGCTAGTTCGAGCTATGCCTCTTAACCCGGAAATAATCGATCGAGACCTTTCTAATAGTTAATCAGAGGAATAGCCTCTTCTTCGTCCGTAAGGAATACTTCGCTTATCTAAGCAGTGCTTTATTAGATAGTAGTATTACCTTAAAGAGCAACCTTAGGTTTTATATTACTCTCTTTAGTCTAAGTTATTAAAGTATTCGTAGGCCTTTTACTCTTATCGATAGAAGGACTTAGACGAGAATAAAAATAATTCGTCTAAGTCCGATAATAGTTTTATCCGCCGCCCTTTAAAGTCCTATCCGAACCTACATAAGCACCGCGAGGCGAGTTATACCTTATCCTCGGCCTATAACGATAAGGCCGTTACTAAACGCCTTAAATAGGATAATATTAGTACTTTTAACCTAGATAAGTATAATCCGAAGAACCTAGGTATTATCGCTCTTAGCGATAGAAAGAATATCTATACGGACGTCTACCTCTTTATAGAGCGTCTAAGGATCTACTAAGACGAGGATCCGTTTGCCTTTTGCCTATACTACCTCTCTTTCTTAGTAGGAGGAGCCCTTATATAGTATATAAGTAAGCTTATAGCGGAATAACGCGATATCCTTAGTTCCTCCCCTTTTAAAACCTTCTATAAGTTCTTAACTAGGCGTTTTAAGCGTCCTAACGTCGATATCTTAAAGGAACTTTATAAGGAAAGGTATACGATATCTATATAGTCCTTAAGCTCTATTACTCTCGCGTAGTAGATCTAAAGAAAGGTTTCGCTCGCCCGCTAACTTAAGATAGGCAAGGATGCCTAAATTATTAAGGCTATCTATCCTCTTATTACTGTCTAGACTTCCTCGCTTCTTCCTATTCCTATAAAGAATACTTTAATCGATAAATAGATTTATATTATTAAGGAACGGAAGCCCTTTATTATAGCCTCCCTTAAGCTATATATCTCTAAAGACTAAGATCGTTCTCGCTATAGTAGCTTTTCCCGTCGGGATAATAACTATCGTTAGGATAATTATCGCCGTAATAATAGTTACCGTTAAAGTAACCGTAATCGTCGCTATTATAATAATCGTCGCGATAACTATCGTTAAAGTAACTAAGGCAATAACTACCGATAGACTAACCGCTAGGATTAAGACCGAGGCTATAATCGCAACCGTAGCCCTAAGGGTCGAAGCTTTAGTAATAGCCGTAATTAGTTAAGCTTACGCCCGCTACGCCGCGATAAGCATTACCCTCGCCGAGACGACCGACGAGATAACCGAACGGAATACCGCTAAGGTAAATATAAGTATAACGATAATAAGAAGAAAGTACGCTTTAAGTCGAAGTATTAAAGCGATAAGAAGACTACTCTTAGCGGCGACGAAGCTAATAACGAGCTATACTTAAACGACTCTTAGGACAATGCGTCCTCTTACGCCTCTTCGAAAGCTAACTTCGTAGGCTATATAAAATCTCGCTACCTTACCGAACGGGCCGGTAAGTTTAAATATAGCACTTACGACCGTACTTTCGCCTTCGCCTTTATGCTTAAAGAGTATATATACGCTAACTGCTATATATCTAAGGAGTAGCTCCGTAGTAAAGAGCACGCGCTTAAGCCTTTAACCTATAAGGTTTATAAGGCCTTTTTTTCTTTTTTATAACGCCCTTTTCTTTTATCTCTATCTTAAGTATAAGAAGACCCCTTTTACTCTTACTATTCCCGTAGGGAATATCGTCGACTCTACTCTTACTAAGCCTAATTCCCCCGTTATATTAAAGCCTATTCTTCTTACACCTATTATTAAGGAGCCTATTTTTTACATAGCGCTTACTATAGCGCTTTAACTAGATTAGGTCTTAAAAGCTAAAGCCGAAGAGCCTTAATAGGATTAGGATTCCCCGCCGCACTTATACTCCTATATAAGGATTAAGGTCTCTGCTTAACCCGGTAGGCAGGAAGTCTAAGTTTGCCCTAACTCTAGCTATAGTAAGCCTATAATTAATCGCGACCTTCTTTAGACTCTTAACTATACCGTCGAAAAGAAGCCTCCTATTATTATTAACGGAGTTAATAGTCGCTCTTTTTGCAAAGACTAAGCTATATTCTCCTTCTACGCGTGCGGTACTATAGCTAGCCCGACCGCTTAAGCAGCTATAGCTAAATTTACTTACTCCGCCTAAGTCTCTAAAGTAAAGGCCGGCGTACTTTTCGGTAATGCCTTCCTTAAGCTATACCGAAGATCCCTTAATTATAATAAGGAAGTTATATGTATTAGAGTGCTTAATAGGTTTAAAATCCTATTTAATATCTATAAATAGCCCCGCGAAGTTGTTCGCTATATCTAAGCCGTCCGAAAGACTATTATACCGCTTAGTACTACCCTTATAGTCCTTACCTCTTAGAAAAAACTTCCTAAAGACCGCGCCTATACTTTCTTCGCCTCTTATGCTAATGCTATTTATAGTATCGTCGATCCTAAATCTCTTCCTACTATCCTTATTACTAATAGCATAAACGTCGACCTCGTTATTAAGCGTAAGTAGAAGCTTAGCTAGATCTAGGAGTATTAAGAGTCTAGCTATTTTACCGCCCTGTCTTAGAAATTAGCTATAAAGGCTCTAACGCTAGCTACTGCAATTTCGCTTACTCTCGGAGCTGCCGCTATGCTATCCTCCTCTATAAGAACCGCTATTACTACTATTACTTCTTTTATTAATTTATCGGTTAACGTTGCGAGCACTTTCCTACTTACTTAGGAGGTCCTTAAGTATCTATAGGCTCCCGCCCCGTCTTAACCTATATAAGCTCTTATTCTAGGCATTTTTCTAACGCCTTCGCTATCTAACTCTATCTACGCCTACGTTATAGCCTCTTCGGTAGGACCCGCTAAATAGTCTAAGGTTCGCTAGAACCTCGTAGTAGCCGCTACTATCGTAACGGCAGCTGCCGTAGCTATCGAGACAAACGCCGCGGATAGAATTAAGGATCCCTTCTCTAGCCGTATTATATACTAAACGCACGTTTAGCGCCTACCGGAGCTTTAAAAGAAATATACTAAAGAGGGTATTTATATTTTCGACTATAGCCCTTCTTTCGTACGCCGCGTTGAAAAGCTTCTTAGGAAATACTCCTAGCTCTAGCGAGATATAGGCACTACCGTCGTAAAACCCGGAAAGGAATTAATAGTCCTCTTAATCGATAATTAGCACGAAAAACAAATCGCTTATAGGCCTTACCTATAAGGGCTTTGCGATAGGAAGTTTATCGACGATATATTTAACCTACTTTATAAGCACGGTCGCCTAAAGTAGGCCGACGAGCCTACGCTATTCGTAGCACTTGTCTTCGTAGTCTAGCGTATAGCCCGAGGCGAGACTAAAGGCCGAGTCGTTATTAACCTATATGCCGTTAATAGTATTACTATCCCGGATTCCTACCCTCTCCTACTATAAAGCTCTATTATTGCTAAACTCTTAAGCGCCTGTTTTATTACTACTATCGATGCTTCCGCCTTCTTCTATTAGTTTTAAGTTAAACTTAAGCATTAAGGCAGGTTTACTATTACGAGTCATTAAGGTCTAAAGCACTTAATAGTTATACCTATCGGCTTTCGCAATAGCCTAGCGTACGTATAACGCTATATAGACTAAGTCCTTCGCCTATACTAAGACTATAGCCGCGCGTTTATTAACGATATTATTATCTACTCCGCTACGGAAGAGGAACACTTCTTATATCTCGAGGCTATTTTTAAGCTCTTCGCTTCGCTTAATTTATCTATAAGCTTTGCTAAAAGCTAGATCGGTTACCCTTCCGTAGATTTGCTCGGATTTCGTATCGACGCTTTTAGGATAAGTACTTTAAAGCATAGGCTCGCTGCCTTCGCAAAGCTTTTATTCCCTAATAACCTCGCCGCTCTTAAATACTTTATCGGCGCTATAAGGTATATTCGCAATCTTATTCTATACTACGGCGCCTCTATTGCCCCTCTATAGGATCGTAAGACTAGTCTTTTAGCTTAAGGTCGCTTAATCGGTAAGGTTAAGAATAGGAACCTTAATAAGCGGAAGTCCTATACGCGAGTTATATTATTCTAGCCGACCTTATCTAAGCTTTCCTCCTTCGCCTCTCTTTAAAAGGAAATTACCTCTAGCCGTATGATTTACTATATAGACCTATAGAAGAGGCTATTCTATTAGATTATCGCCTCCTTATAGCGAGGCTTCGCTACCGTCTTTTTTTATCTCCGCGACGGCACTATTTAGTAGCTAGGCTAGCCTATTCCGGTTAAAGCTATTATACCTATTATAGTATTAGGTTATATTATATATCATCCTACGTAACCTTTATATCGTATATATAGACCCTTAGACTTAGTCTATAGCTACGCTCCTTCGTAGATTAATAATAGTTATATACCTCCCCTTAAGCTCGTTTTATAATAGTTTAATCTACTATTCTTCTGCCCTCCCGCCGAGCCTTTACGATTCCTTAGTCCCCTTAGCTTCGCCTATACGCTTGCCTTCGTTCTTTATCTTATTGCGCCTTTTTCCGCCTTTTTTCTACTCTCCTATAGATTTTTCTAGCCCCTTTTCCCGCCGCTACCTTTTTTTCCCGCCGCTACGATAGCTACTCCCGTTTCTACCCCCTCCCTCTCCCCTTCGCCCGGCCCTCCGGCGGGCGTTCCCTTCTAGGACGTCCTTTAGCCTAACGCCCTCTCCGCCTTCCCTTACTTAGCCTTTATTCTCCGGGGTTCCTCCGTCGCCTCGTCTATCTTCGCCGACCTTTAGACGAATTTCCTCTAGCATACCAATTAGACCTAGTCTCTCGTCCTTCTTAAGTCTAGTTTCCTTAAGGCCGCTACCTCCGCTACTACCGCCCGTAAGGAGGCCCTTAGCTACCGGCAGCACGCGGAGGGGCTCTAGGACTAGCTTAATTAGTCTAACGCCGCCTTCGCCTACCTTACCGCCTTTTAGGCTGCCTTTGCCCCTCCTGCCGTAAGTCCTTATACTTGCTTCGCCGACCTTAAACGCTTCTCCGGCGATATCGGCACTTAGAAGTAGCGCTAGGACGCCTTCCGCGTCTAGCGCGACGGTATATCCCTTAAGATCGCCTCCGACCTTTATATATTCCCTACCGATAGGGACTAGGTCGTCTACGCGACCGGCTGACTTTCCGGCCGGGCCGCTTCTATCGCCGCTAGCGTCCCCCGCTATATCCGCGACGATACCCCCTTTAAGTAGTAGCGCTTTTAGTCCCTCGACTCCCTTACCTACGAGCTTGCCTCTGTCTTTAGTGCCGCGAACCACCGCGCTTAGTCTAAGGCGGAATTTAATACCCTAGCTATAAAGGGCACCTTTTAGCCGGATTTCTTCTCGCGGTTTACCTAGCTATAGGCCGACCTCGATTATAACGAGAGCGCCCGCATCGGATACCTCTATTAAAAGGTTACTAATAAGCTCGCCGATGCCGCCGCTCTCTAAGTCCCCGGCCCTAACACCGACGACTTCTACGGCTAGGCTAAGCTTTACGCCGCCCTTTAGGAGAACTACGAGCGTATTAGAGCCCGTAAGAGGCTCGTCTAGCCCTAGACTATTCCCCCCCCCGCCCCTACCGGGTCCGCTAGCCCTACCGCTTCTACGCCCGCCGGCGACCCGATAGACCTTAACGCGTTCCGGGCTAGTCTTACGGAGGCCGAGAAGTAGCGACGGTACGAGAACCGTTTCTATCTCTACTACGCCGCCCCGTTGACCCCGACCTATACGGCCCGGACCTATCTTAAGAAGGGTGCTAGCTGGGGTCGCGGCCGAGGCGGCGGTACTCCCGCCCCGCGCCTCCTCGCGCCCCCTCCCCGGCTTAACGTCCGGGCGATTGAGTAAGGTTTTATCGAGGGCGAGGTTACCGACTCTCCTGCCTTTGCCTCCGGCGCTTTCCCCCCCTTAGGAAACGCCTAGCTCTTTCGCCTTATCGCGCGATAAAGCTTTCGGTTTTTAATTTTATAGCTTCGTTTAATATAGGGGAGGACCTTTATCTCCCGGCGGGAATATAGCCTCGCGCTTTACTACTACCCCTCTCCCTTATGCCTGCTAACGTCGCTATAAGTGCTTTAGTCGACTTTAGTTATTCCGAATTCGCCTTTATATATACTTAGACCGCGTACCGCCTTGCCCTCCCCGTCCGCTAGCTTTAGTTCCCTCGCCGGCTCTCTCTCGCCGATAGCGGCGACTATAAGTCCGGCGCTATTACCTATTGCGCTTACTTAGTCGCCTAGGTCGGCGCTTATGCCGAGTCTATCTACTTCTTCCTTACGAAGCTTAGCTATAAGGTTATTCTTAGCCTCCTTTAGCTACGCCGCTATAACCCTGTTATTAGCTAGCGCGATAACTCCCTCTCCTTCTAGTCCCCGTTCTACCTCGCCTCTTGCCTTTCGGACCCTTAGCCTTATCTTATCCCTAGCCTCCCGGCCGCTCCCGCTATTCCTATTCCCGCCCCTAAGGGAATATAATTTATAAATACAATTCCTTCCCCCTTTGCCCCTTCTATCGCTAACTCTAACGACGAGGGCGAGCCCTTTGCCTTATCCTCGCCTTTTGCCCCCCGGGTTCCCGCCCGTGCCGTCCGCTTTTCTAATACCCTTAAGTTTATTCCCTTATCGCTTTATTTTCCCCCCAGCCTCCCGACGTCCTTTAAAGATGCTCTTAACGTAGGTAAACCTGCTTACCTAGACTCCTCCCGTTAGACCGACCTCGACTTAAGCTATAACTCTAACCCCTTAGATCCCCTTTACCCCCGCCGTTACGTCCGCCCCCCCCGCCCTTAGCCTATACGTTAGGCTACCGGCTCCCGCTACCCGGCTCCCTAACTTAGGCATTAAGCGTTAGGACCCCGCCCTTTTATAATCCCTCCGGGCGACCCTACGTTCTTTATCCGGATGCTTAACGTAGCCGCTATAGTAGTATTCTACCGCTAGCCCTCTATTACGACTTTCTAAACTACGATTAAAGCCTTAGCCGCTAAACCCTTACTTACTAAGCCTCCGCCTCCTATCGACTAAGAGATCCTTAAGGAATTCTATTAGGCCGTTCTATCTAAGTCTATTAATCCCGATGCTACTAAAGCCCGACTTAACCCCCGCCTTTACGACTTCGTCGATAACGACCTTAATAAAATCTTCCTTAATAAGGTTTCACCCGATAATATCGCTAAGTTCTTTTTAAAATACGATAAAGTCCTTTATACTCTCGATAAACTCTAGGCTAAGGTCCCGAAGGAGCTTTACTATATAATCTATATATAGCTCTAAAGTAAGGCCGATAAGCTCGCCCCTTACCGCGCCGTCGACACCTAGATTAACCTTAAGGAGGGAATATAACCCCCTTATACCCGCCCCCGCCCTTTTAGTAAAGCCGAGAACCGTATTATCCGCGCCTACGTTAACGAGCAGCTTAGGAAAGGCTTTATTCGCCGTTCGACCTCCGCTACCGCCGCCCTTATTATGCTCGCTTATAAGCCCGGCGGCGGCGTCCGTTTCTACGTCGATTACCGTAGCTTAAATAAGGCTACGATTAAGAACCGCTTCCCCTTGCCCTTAGTCTATAACACCCTCGCCTAAATTAAGAAGGCGAAGTTCTTTACTAAGATTAACGTTATTACGGCGTTTAATCGCCTTTATATCGCCGAGGGCTATAAGTAAAAGACGGCTTTCGCTACGCGGTATATGCTTTTTAAGTATTACGTTATACCCTTTAGTCTCTCTAACGCGTCGTCCTACTTCTAGAGCTTTATTAATACGGCCTTATATAATATCCTCAATGATTTTTATTCCGCTTACTTAGACGATGTTTTAATCTTCTTTACTATACGGGAGGAGCATTAGGCCTACGTCCGGGAGGTTCTTAAGCGCTTAAACGCCGCTAGCCTCTAGCTTAACGTCGATAAGTGCGATTTCTATATTACTAAGACTAAGTACCTTAGCCTAATTATCTTAGATAAAGGCATACGCATAGATCTTAAAAAGATCTACGCCGTCCTCGACTAGCTAGCCCCTTCCTTTATAAAAGACCTCCGGCGTTTCTTAGGGTTCGCTAATTTTTATCGGCGTTTTATCCGCGGCTTCTCTAATCTTACGAACCCCTTAAACGCCCTTACTAAGAACTCTGCCCCTTAGATCTAGGCCCCCGCTTACGCCTACGCCTTTAGAGCCCTTAAGCACGCCTTTACCGCCGCCCTAGTCCTCGCATACTTTAACCCCTCTCGAAAGACTATAGTTTAGACCGATGCTTCCGACTAAGCCACTAGGGGCGTGCTAACATAGCTCTCTAACGACGGCCGCTACTACCCTATCGCGTTCTTCTTATCGAAATACTCCGCCTAAGAATATAACTATAAGATCTACGATAAGGAACTCCTCGCGATCGTAAAGTCCCTTAAGGAATAGCGCCCCGAGCTCGAAGGCCTGCCTAAGTTTAAGATCGCTTCGGATTATAAGAACCTTTAGTATTTTATAACTATAAAGCTCTTTAACTAACGGTAGGCCCGTTAGGCCGAGTTCCTAAGTCGCTTTAACTTTAAGATCGTCTTCTAGCCTAGCTCTTAAGCTACCCTCCCTAACGCCCTTAGCCGACTCCCCGGTTCCCGCCCTACCTCCTTAACCAACCGCGCCGACGAAAGGATCGACTATCGTTACTAAGTTATCCTCCTACGGTTTAAGGTCGACGCCTCCCTACTCCCTAACGGGTTTAAAGAGTCCGACTCGTCTATAAATATAATTAATAAATATAATTCTAACGACTCCGATTGCCTTACCCTCTATGTCTTTAACGACTCTAAGCCGATCGACGACCTTATCGACCGGGCTTATTTCTCCTCTCTACTTATCGCCGACATTCGCGCGGCTCTCCGGTCTCCTTAGCTCTATTAGCCTAGTTCTCTTCGCGTACCTTTCCGCTTAATCCCGAAGTCCGCCCTCTTAGAGGCCTAAGGCCGGTTCTACTTTTAGGGCCGGTTGTTCGTTCCCCCTAACGACGCCCTTATCCTTTAGATCTTAATCCGCACTTATACTTCCCCGCTAGCTAGCTACCTTAAGCGCACTAAGACCGTAAGCCTCTACCGCCGAACATACGTTTAGCCCGGCATATATAAGTCTATTTTTAGCTTCGTTCGTAATTTCTACGTCTGCCTCCGCGCTAAGTCCCCTTATTCCGCCCCTTAAGGCCTTCTTTAACCCTTAAGCATCCCTTTCGCCCTTTAGACCGATATCTCTATTAATTTCGTTACGGACCTTCCCGTCTACCGCCGTTATAGCGTTAAGTTCTTAAGCATTTTAGTTATCGTTTACCGTCTTACGAAGATACGCTACTACGTCCCGACGCCCTCGATAATAGTCGAGGACGTCGTTAACGTATTCGTTTCTCGCGTCTAGTCTCTCTATAGTACCCCTACCTCTATCGTTAGTAATAGGGGCACTTAGTTCGTCTCCGCCTTCTAGTAGTAGCTTAGCCGCCGCCTTAGCTACCGCCTATACCTTAGTTCCGCCTACTACCCTTAGACTAATAGCTAGACTAAGATCGCAAACGCTTAGATAGAGGTCTACCTTCGCTACTATACTACCTTCCTTTAGGACGATTAGGTAGATCTCCTTCCCCTCGCCGAGTTTACCGCTAATAACTAGGTTTCTAAGTCTACCGGCCTCTCCCCTTTCTTCGCTAACTACGGCTTCGACCTAAAGCTTAGCACTAAGCCCTTAGGACTACCCCCCCCTAGTATAATACCCTAGTAGCGCAAGGAGTACCTCCGTAGCGACGCGCTCGCCTTACGCCTTTAACGCGTATCTAACTTCCTTCGTAACGTAATCGAGGACGCTTAGGCTACTTAAGCCCGGCACGCCGATGCCCGCCGGGCGCCCGCCCCGACGTACTAGCCTAGCGATATAGTCTTTCTTAGCACCCGTTAGATCTATACCCTCCGCCCGATAAAAAAGCTTAACTATAAGCGGGAGGGCCTATACGAGGTCCTTAAGGCGTATAAGACGGCTTGCCTCCTCCGTCTCCCTAAGGGTAGCCGTCTTTACCTTATTTTCTACTACTCGCTCCTTACCTAGACCTAAGGCCCCCCCTTACCCGGCTAGGCCGACCTAAATATCCGGCCTACTAATAGGGGCATCCTGCTTTCCCTAGACGGCGATAACGATAACGACGTATACCTTAAGTAGGAATTCTTATCTATCCTTACGTAACGTTAGTACGCGTTTAGGAAGATTAAATATCGCATTTAGTAGCGTTATAGCCCCCTTATGTAGGAGGATTCCTTATGCCTCGACGGATGTTAGGACGACCTTAAGTCCTTCTACGCCGTAAACCCGGCTAAGCCTTACCCCGCGTTCTATACTACCTTCCTCGCCTTATCCCCTCTGCCTAGATAATAATAGATATAATTAATAAATACAATTTATCTTAGCGCGTATAGGCTTTCTAACCTCGAGCTTTGTTTTCTTTCCTTCCTTTATATTATAGGGGCTTACCTTTAGGTCGATTAATATAGGATTCCCTTAGCTCTCGCTCTTTTACTATTGCCCCTTTTTAAGCGTTTAAGTCGAACGCCGATTTAAAGGGGATGTACTATTATAGTGTTAGGTTATATTATATATTATCCTACGTAACCTCTATATCGTATATATAGACCCTTAGACTTAGTCTATAGCTGCGCTCCTTCGTAGATTAACATTAGTTATATACCCCCCCTTAAGCTCGTTCTATAATAATACCTATCTACTTCCTCTCCCGTACTTTTATAAAAGCCGAGCAGTCCTATAGTCCTTTAGAACTAAAGGTCGCCTATCTTATATAGGCTGCGAAGAAAATGCATACTACGGTATAGTCGTTAACCCTCCCGCTTATAGTCTTAACCGATTACTCCGCGATTAAGTAGATCGTCGCTAAGAAGACCCTTAATACTTCTAGCATAGACTAAGCTAACCGTCGCCTAGTTATAGCCTTAATTTATCTCTCTAAGTACGATATCGAGGTTTATTACCTCCTTAGTAAGAAGAACTTTATTCCCGACGCCTTTAATCGCCTACTAGCCGAAGAGTCCGATTAGCTGCTTAACTATCGCCGCCTTAACTTTACTATACTTAACGATATGCTTATAGCCTCTAAAGCTATTATAGCTCTTAAGAAACGCGAGGAATTCGCCGTCGCCTACGATAATAACCCTTACTATAAGCGAATACTTTAGATAATCGCGGATAGCGAGGACGCTATCGAGAGTCTTTCCTCGCCCTTAGAAGGAGCTATAGTTACTAACTCTATAGTAAGAATAAAAGCGTAGCTTAAACGCCGCGGTATACCGTTCTTTATAGTCGATAAGCTCTTATACTATAAAGACCCCGACGGCTTTACCTAGCTATATATCCCGAACGCCTTCGTCCTATCTATAATCTCGGCAGCTTATAACGATAAGAACTACTTCGGCGTCGTCTATATAATTAAGGATTTAGAGATATATTTAATTCGCGGAGTCACCCGTTAGGTAAAGAAGTATATCGCGGCCTATAAAGCCTATTGCCTTAGCTAAATAGACCGTTAGACCTTTACCGGCAGCTATAAGCCTATTCGCCCCCCGCTACTTCTAATATAGAGTATCGCGATAGACTTTATAACCGATATACCGCCCTCGCCTTTAGTAAGCTCCTTATAGTAGATCCTAGGCTTTAATATCTTTAACTAACTTCTTACGGTTACTTACCTAACTAGTAAAAGATGCTTACTAATCCTAGGCAACGCTAAATACGGTATAAAGGACTAGGCTTAAAGCCTAGCCCGTTAGTTGCTTCTTTCCGATTAAGGCATACTAAGAACTATTATTAGCGACCGGGATTGTAAATTTACATCCGACTTTTAGAAAGGCCTTTAGAGCGCATTTAGCACTAAAATTGCAATAACTACCGCCTACTACCTATAGGCTAACGGACTTACCGAACGGCGTAATTAGACTGTAGAAACCGCTCTACGAATATCCTATATCGAGGATCCTAGCTTAGATTAAAAGATAATAATCCCCGCCCTTTAGTAGAATCTAAATATAGCATTTAACGCTAGTACGAAGATCTCCGCCTATAAATCTATCTTCGGCTTTAATATACGTAGACCGTTAGAAGCTGCTAATAATGTCTTAGGCACTACTATAGACGAACTGCCTTACTTACGAGAAGTCACCCGTAGGCAAGCGAGCCTAGCTATAGACCTAGCAGCTATAAAGGCTAAGTAGCGGTATAACGTAAAATATCGGCCGGTTCTTCTTAAAGCTAGTAATAAAGTCTACCTAAAGCTATATACGGGCTATTATAAGCCTAGCTAGCCGCTAAAAAAATAGTCGCGGCAACGAGAAGGCCCTTTCGTTATTAAGCGTATAGTTAATAACCTCGCGGCGGAGCTCGACCTCCTTAGCTAAGTCTAAATCCACCCGGTCGTCTTTATTTAGCACTCTAAGCTCGCGCACGAAGGGCATTACGTTAAACTCGAGCCTAGACCTATAGAAGCCGCTCGCAATATTAAATACGCGCTTAACGAAGGAGATTAGCACTACGAAGTCGAGCGCTTAATAGATATCCGTATTCGTCGCATCGGCCGGTCGAAGTCACTTATAACCGAATACCTTATGCGATAGAAAGGAAAGGCCGCTATATATAACTAATAGGTCTAAGCTAATTAAGTCTCCGCTAAAGCTATTACGGAGTTCTAAGGTCGCCCTTTAATACGAGCTATATAAAGCAAAAAGGCCGTATAGCAAAAGGAACGATTAAAGGAAACGATTACTAGTATATATAAGCATAACTTATAAGAATAAAAGGAAGGATTTAGGCAATAGGAGTATTCCTCTTAATTGCTTAATTAGGATTATATTATAACTGCTATAAGCAGTAGTGTTTTCTTTTTTAAGCCGGCATTCTAATATATATAAAGCATCCTCTATACTATATACCGGGGCTAATATAATTAGCTATAGATAAGATAGTAAGGAGCTATTCCTAGCTCTTAAGGCTTACGCCTACCTAATAAGAATTATCCTTCTTTATATATATATTCTTAGTGCCTAGTATATTAGCGGCTAGGTGTAGGGTAGCCGACCTACCCTATACCTTAGGTATAGGGTAGGCAGCCCGACTTAGTGCTAGGCGGGTATAGGGTAGCCTACCTACCCTATACCTCGGGTATAGGGTAAGCAGCCCGACTAAATGCTAGACGGGTATAAGGTAGCCTACCTCCCTTATACCTCGGGTATAAGGTAGGCAGCCCGACTTACTAGCCTATAGGTATAAGGCAGTAATATATATAGAGCATCCTCTATGCTATATGCCGGGGCTAATATAATTAGCTATAGATAAGATAGTAGGGAGCTATTCCTAGCTCTTAGGGCTTACGTCTACCTAATAGAAGCATCCTTCTTTATATATATATTCTTAGTGCCTAGTATATTAAATTAGTAGTAATTCCGCACCTTCTGCCTTTAAAGCTACTATTAGGAACGCCCTTCCTATCTCTAAAGCTTCGCTCTACTACGATACGTTCGCTAAGAGCTTCTAAAGCTCTCGCTATTCGTTAAAAGCCGTCTAAAAGCTCCCGACACCTATAGTATAACTAGCTTATATAACCTTAGCTAGCACGCCTATATAACCTCTAATATAAGCCTTACGATCCGACGAGGCTTGCTTTTCTAAGCATTATTAGAACTATAGCCTACTGCTTAGTTCTCTATTTTAAGTCTTTACGTAATTAGCCGTAAGGAAAAACTTTCTCTCTATATTTTCGATTTCCTACGTATACCCGTTCCTACGCAAAAATTAAAATACCCTATACCTCCTACTATAGACTTTTCTCTTCTCCTATAACTCTTTTTTCTTTATAATCCCTCCTCTTCTCCTTTATCCTTCGTTTTATTTAAGCTATTATTACTATAGCTAGGGACGAAGAAGCCCGTTAAGCTACGGCGTCTATATCTCGTTTAGACGACGACGTCTACCCTCGCTCGCCGATATAGGAATATGCTTTACTAAAGAGCGTTTATAGCGCCGCTCCCTTCGGGGACTCTAAGAGTAATTATAAAGATCCTCCTCCTTTTGCCCGCCGTCGTCCTCGCTTATCCTTACAAACCGAGGTATTATATAAGCAGTCTACTATACTAGCTATAAAGGATAAGGACTATAATAACTTACTAAAATAGGCCGTTCGCTACTCTAAGTTAATTAAGATACTGCCTACGGAAGGGGTTATTAAGACCTTTACTAATATAGACGTAATATATATAAAGTAAGCCTATATTCTCTTAGGCTCTTTAGCCTTTAAGTTAGAGACTATCTTTAATATCTTAGATCTTCCGTCCGTAAAGGAAAAGCATCTATAGCACGCCGATACTTAGCGAAAGGGAATTCGCGCGTATTTTCGTTTTATAAGCGAGCTTCCTAATAAAGAGACTCCTCTCTATACTACGATAACTCTAGTATATCGGCTAGTCCGAGCCGTGCCTTTTAACCCGGAAATAATCGACGGAGACTTTTCTAACGGTTAATTAAAGGAATAGCCTCCTCTTCGTCCGTAAGGAATACTTCGCTTATTTAAGCAATACCCTACTAGATAATAGCATCGCCCTAAGGAGCAACGCTAGGTTCTATATTATTCTCTTTAGTCTAAGTTATCTAAGTATTTATAGGCCTTTTATTCTTATCGATAGAAGGATTTAGATAATAATAAAAATAATTCGTCTAAGTCCGATAATAGTTTTATCCGCCGCCCCCTAAAGTCCTATCCGAACCCGCGTAAGCACCGCGAGGCGAGTTATACCTTATCCTCGGCCTATAATAATAAGGCCGTTACTAAACGCCTTAAATAGGATAATATTAGTACTTTTAACCTAGATAAGCATAATCCGAAGAACCTAGGTATTATCGCTCTTAGCGATAGAAAGAATATCTATACGGACGTTTACCTCTTTACGGAGCGTCTAAGGATCTACTAAGACGAGGATCTATTCGCCTTTTGCCTATATTACCTCTCCTTCTTAGTAGGAGGAGCTCTTATATAGTGTATAAGTAAGCTTATAGCGGAATAACGCGATATCTTTAGTTCCTCCCCTTTTATAACTATCTATAAGTTCTTAATTAGGCATTTTAAGCGTCCTAACGCCGATGTCTTAAAGGAACTTTATAGGGAAATATATACGATATCTATATAGTCCTTTAGCTCTATTACTCTCGCGTAGTAGATCTAGAGAAAGGTTTCGCTCGCCCGCTAACTTAAGATAGGCAAAGATGCTTAAATAATTAAGGCTATCTATCCTCTTATTGCCGTCTAGATCTCCTCGCTTCTTCCTATTCCTATAAAAAAGACCCCGATCGATAGATAGATTCGTATTATTAAGGAACGAAAGCCCTTTATTATAGCCTCCCTTAAGCTATATATCTCTTAAGACTAAGACCGTTCTCGCCGTAGTAGCTTTTCTCGTCGGGATAATAACTATCGTTAGGATAACCGTCGCTATAATAATAGTTACCGTTAGGGTAACTATAATCGTAGCTATTGTAATAATCGTCGCGATAACTATCGTTAAGGTAACTAAGGCAATAACTACCGATAGACTAACCGCTAGGATTAAGACCGAGGCTATAATCGCAACCGTAGCCCTAAGGGTTAAAGCTCTAGTAATAGCCGTAATAAGTTAAGCTTACGCCCGCTACGCCGCGATAAGCATTACCCTCGCCGAGACGACCGACGAGATAACCGAACGGAATACCGCTAAGGTAAATATAAGGGTAACGATAATAAGAAGAAAGTGCGCTTTAAGTCAAAGTATTAAAGCGATAAGAAGACTACTCTTAGCGGCGACGAAGCTAATAACGAGCTATACTTAAACGACTCTTAGGATAATACGTCCTTTTATACCTCTTTAGAAGCTAACTTCGTAGGCTATATAAACTCTCGCTACCTTACTAAACGGGCCGGTAAGTTTAAATATAGCACTTACGACCGTACTTTCGCCCTCGCCTCTATGCTTAAGGAGTATATATACGCTAGCTGCTATATATTTAAGCAGTAGCTCTATAGTAAAAAACACGCGCTAAAGCCTTTAACCTATAAGGTTTATAAGGCCTTTTTTCTTTCTCGTAACGCACTTTTCTCTTATCTCTATCTTAGGTATAAAAAGACCTTTTCTACTCTTACTATTCCTATAATAAATATCGTTAACTCTACTCTTACTAAGCCTAATTCCCCCGTCGTATTAAAGCCTATTCTTCCCGCACTTATTATTAAGGAGCTTGTTTTTTACGTAGCGCCTACTATAGCACCCCGACTAAATTAGGTCTTATAAGCTAAAGCCGAGGAGCCCTAATAGGATTAGGATTCCCCGCCGCACTTATACTCCTATATAAGGATTAAGGTCTTTACTTAACCCGGTAGGCAGGAAGTCTAAGTTTGCCCTAACTCTAGCTATAGTAAGCCTATAATTAATCGCGACCTTCTTTAGACTCTTAACTATACCGTCGAGAAGAAGCCTCCCGTTACTATTAACGGAGTTAACGGTCGTTCCTTTTGCGAAGACTAAGCTACGTTCTCCTTTTACGCGTGTAGTACTATAGCTAGCTAGGCCGCTTAAGCAGCTATAGCTAAATTCACTTACTCTACCTAGGTCTCTAAAGTAGAGGCCGGCGTACTTCTCGGCAATGCCTTCCTTAAGTTATACCGAGGATCCTTTAATTATAATAAGGAAGTTATTCGCATTAGAGTGCTCGACGGGTTTAAAATCCTATTCGATATCTATAAATAGCCCCGTAAAGTTATTCGCCGTGTTTAAGCCGTCCGAAAGACTATTATACCGTCCGGCACTACCCTTATAGTCCTTGCCTTTTAGAAAGAACTTCCTAAAGACCGCGCCTATACTTTCTTCGCCTCTTATACTAATGCTATTTATAGTATCGTCGATGCTAAATCTCTTCCTACTATCCTTATTACTAATAGTATAAACGTCGACCTCGTTATTAAGCGTAAGTAGAAGCTTAGCTAGATCTAGGAGTATTAAGAGTCTAGCTATTTTACCGCCCTATCTTGGAAATTAGCTATAAAGGCTCTAACGCTAGCTACTATAATTTCGCCTGCTCTTAGAGCTGCCTCTATACTATCCTCCTCTATAGGAACCGCTATTACTACTACTGCTTCTTCTATTAATTTATCGGTTAACGTTGCGAGTATTTTCCCGCTTACTTAGGAGGTCCTCGAGTGTCTATAGGCTCCCGCTATATCTTAACCTATAGAAGCTCCTATTCTAGGCACTTCTCTAACGCCTTCGCTATCCGACTCTATCTACGCCTACGTTATAGCCTCTTCGGTAAGACCCGCTAAGTGGTTTAAGGTTCGCTAGAACCTCGCAGCAGCCGCTACTAACGTAACGGCAGCTATCGCAGCTATTAAGACAGACGCCGCGGATAGAATTAAGGATCCCCTCTCTAGTATAGGGAAAGATAGCATAAGGCAAAGGGTACGTGTGTAAGAAGAAGGATGATAAATTGTAGGTAGCCCGGTATGCCCTACGAGTTATAGGGCTGCCGGAGCCCGGACTATCTACTAATCTATAGGCACTTATTAAGTGCCCTGCCTTTGCGTATTATAATACCGGCCCGAAAAACGAGCCCTTACTATCCTTAGTAGAATAAAACAAAATAAAACAAAATAAAACAAAGAACTAATTAAGAAGGAAAAAAGCAATTTAAAGCAACGTAACGTAATCCTTCTAATCTATTCTCCTTTGCTCTATGCGTTACTATGCGATCTTTTCCTAACTAAACAATTGGATCGATGTCCTTTAATCAATCGCAGCTAGGGCAGCGCCGACGGAACGCGTAATACGCTTTAAGGCAAATTCTACGATTGCTTCCCGGGAAATAGCGCTAGCGGGGACCTACTAATCGTAGGCGGCCCCCTAGCCCTTCTAGCGGACTTAGTACTCGGTGATAGGGGTCTTTAACCGGCTAATGCGGCGCTTGCGAGATTTAAGTATACGCTCGAGCTCGTAGTGCTCGTCGCCCTCGCTTAGGACGTTACTAAGATCTTGCGCTGCTTTAACTACGCTAGGTTTATCTTCCTTAAAGCACCTATCGTGCGCGGGCTTTAAGTGCTCTACCGAGATAACTAGATGGATTCGGATATAGGCGGGTAAGTTAAGCTCGGCTGCGAGGTCGTTAACTATTCTTTTAATAAGGAAGGGCCCCTCTCTCTAACGGGACTATTTCTTCGCGGGCTAAGATAGTTCGTAATAACCACGATGCAACTTAAGGTATACCTTTTCGCTAGCTTAAAGGTAGATCTAGCGATATTTGCCGTCGTAACGGCGTTTGGCTTTTATCGCCGCGAGGTCTATTATAAAACCGGCCTATCGCCTTACCGCTTCCCGTAAATAAGGGAGGTTATCCGCAACGGAGATATCGTCGGCCTTAAGAGGGGAGCGGAGATCGTAACCGAAGATATAGTTATACGCGGAGATATAGGTGCTAGCGTTAAAGGCCGAATTTAGGTTCTATTATAGGGCAGGCAAGAGCAATTTCTAATTAAGGTCTAGGTCCTCGATATAGGCTATCCTTAATGCGATTTCGACCGTCTAATTGCGACGCTCTACTAAGCTATCGGCCTAAGGGTAGTATGCTATAGTTATAGCGATTTTAGTCCTAAAGGACTTCTATAGTAAACGCTAAACCTTAGCATTAAAGCGTCTATCGCGATTACTAATAATAGTAGATAGTATTCCTTAGTCCGTAAGCAAAAGAAGCTAAGAAAGGGATGCGCTTTAGTTTGTCGTAGAGTACTTAGCGTTTCCGGGGATTAAAAGACAACGTTTGCTAGCTAGGCAGGTTACCGTAAGCAGCTAGTTAAAGGTATCGAAGCTCGAGATAGCCTAAGGCGAAGAGGCGGAGGATATAATAGGTATATCCGTGATAAAGTCTATTCTAATAGAACGCATAGGTTAAACCGGGGCTTAGATAGGCTTATAAGAGCCTACGAGTAGCTAGCGGTCTGTCTGTCTTAGATAGTAAGCCTTACAAGCCGTAATATACTTCTTAACTTTAGAAGTTAGGTTTTAGATAGAGTAGCGCTTAAGGTCTTATAGTATACGAGTAGTCCCGAAGTGATTTTTCGTATCGTAAGCGGCCGCTAGCATAGGCGATACTATAGACGCAGGGACATAGAGGCGGAGGTAACTATTACGACCTTTATAATAGAGCAGCTAGTCCTAAAGAAGGAAAGGAATACCGCGCCTTTTAAAGCGTAGAAGGGCTGCCTTACGCTTATCCTAGCTAGAAACGGCACCTAGGACGGGCGTAGGAGGAGGAGGAGTGCCGTCGGGGTCGGGCGTAGAAGCCGTAGTAGCCGGAGCGGCTAGGTCTTCGGAAAGCATGCCGATAATCTTAGAGAAGTACGGGTCGGAGGCATAACTAGTAACGAATTAAGTCTTTATCCTAGGATCTATAACGGCTTTAGACATAAGCAGCACGTCGTTAAGCGTAGTATAGTTAGGGCGGCAACGGTCGGGGATAAGATCCGTTTCTAAGGCGGCTAGCCTACTAAGGGCGTTAGGGATAAGGTTATCCTTGCCGGGCATATAATAAATCTTAAGATTAAATTGCGAGAGGTAGATAGAAGCAACTACTAGTCGACGGTTGCTACGGTCGGCGCTAGACGTATCGAGTATACGCTTCTTATAAATCTACTTTATAGCGGAGTAATCCGTAAGGACTATAAGAGGTAGAGTTAATAACTAGATTATAGTTTGCATTTTCTTAATTGCCTAGATAAGATAGGCAACTTCTAGCTTAGATAGACTATAGTTCCGTTCGGCGGGGGTAAGTATCTAAGAGAGGAAGCATATAGGCATTATCTATTTTATAGGGATCGGCTAGCCCGCAACCTAAGTAGAGTCGTTTAAGAGATAATAGAATACCGCTCTAAAGCCGCGCTAGAGAGAGGCGTCGATCTAGGCGAATAGCTTCTTAGCCGGGTTAAGGTAGTATAATATCCGTCCTAACGCGATTTTAGCTTAGAGGGCCTAAAAGGATAGCTTCTCCGTAGCTATAGGTAGGAAGGCAGTGTTTTATACAAAAGCTTTACGGCGATTTAAGTTCCCGTCGGTCACTTTACCGAGCGCGCGGCCTAAAGCGAGGAGAGTCGTCTTCCGGGCTTAAAGAGGTTCGACGAGGGGGCTAAAATAAAGGATCTTCGATCGTATAAAACCTACTACGCTAATATAATGCTCGAGTTTCTATAGGGTGTTCGGGAATTCGAGTTTTACGAACGCGGCTATACGGTCCTCTAACGTACGTATGCTAAATGCGTCGATATAATGCCCGAGAAGGTATACGGATAGGTAACTAATCTAGCTCTTCGTTAGGGATATAGTTAGGTTAAGCTTAGCAAATAGTTCTATAATAGTCTAAAGGTATCGAAGATAATTTGCTTAAGTACGTAAATAAATCACGATATCGTCGATAAACGCGCGGGAGAAAGCTTAGTAAGGTCGGAGAATACGGTCTATATATCTCTAAGCGTAGGCAGGGCTATTCCGAAATCTAATCGGCGCTACGGTAAGATTCTCGAGTCTACGGTAGCTAGTAACGGTAAACCGGTTGCGATAGTTACGACGCACGCTAAATTAGTAGAAGAATAAAGCTGCGTCGATAATAGTAATATACTTAGCTCCTAGCAGCTCGGCGATAATACTCTCCTAAAGAGGAAGTAGATAGGCGTTAGGGACCGTAACGCCGTTTATTCTACGTATATCTATAAAGGCGCGGCCCTTCGTAATACCTCGAGAGGTACGTTAGATAATAAAAACGGGCGCCGCGAAAGGCGTTAGTTACGTAGTCTATTCTATGCGATTCTACTAGTATAGTTTATCGAAGGTCTTATTAATAATCGCACGGTCGTAGAGTCCTTATAGGTAGGGACGCTAGGCAATCTTCTAGTGCTACTATCCGTCGACGAGAGGGACGGTAAGCTCTTTACTAGGTTAGATAACGGCTATAACTATATCTTTCTAAAGAGAGGGGAAACGCTAGAGGAGCTTAATAACCTTATCGATAAAGCGAGGGTCTCCGGCGTAAATGTAAATGCCCTCCTCGGTGATATACTCCGGAAGGGAGCTTAGCTTTTAGGCTCGGCGCTAGAAAGGGACTGCGTTAGGCTCCGGGAAGGGCGCTACGGAAGGGAAGTCGACCTAATTAACGAGGGGAGGCGCTAGAGCTGCCGGCTGCGAAGCGGCCGAGATAATATTAAAGGAGAATATAACGGATGCCGAGATATTAAAACTACTGCCGATTATAGGAACTTGCTAGGAGTCGGTAGCCGAAGAAGAGGCTATAGAAGGGTTAAGGGCTACCGTAGCTAGAGAGGCAGCAGTAAGGGCTTAGAGGGCGGAAGTCTACGACGGGACTACGAGGAATCCTAAATTATAGTACTCTAAAATCAAGCTAAGTCGCTGCTTGCGTAAGATAACTACGTCCTTAGTAGAGTTATTAATTATAGCGACGCTTAGGAAAGAGGAATTATCTACGATAGCGTGCGCGGCTAGGTCGTAAGAAGAATAAAAGGCGTACGGCCGGCCTTTAGGGATTTCTTTCTAAGAGGCGGGTATAATAATAGTCTAACCGGCAGGAACTAGGGTCTTTCGGACGGCCTAGACGCGTCGCACTATATCCCGACTAGGGCGATAGATGTTAAAAGGGATCTTAAAGTCCTAGAGAGTGCTAATGCGGATTACATCCGATCTATAGTCGACGTTGCTAAGGTATGGTTTAAGAAAGGCATTCCTAAGCAAGGCGCTTGTAGTAACCTTTATAACTTAGGCGGAGTAAGAAAACTCCGCGAGCCTTATATCGGAACCGTTAGCGTACCGGCCTCGGACTAGAAAAGAAAAGGTAGCTTAGTCTTCGACGTAGGCGTGACCGGTAATACCCTTAACGGCTATAGGAGGCAGCTTCTTAATAGTATGCGGCAAATGCTATAGAAGGTCCCGATTAATTATAGGCTTGCTATATCCGGTGTCCGGATAGATCTTAAACGCCTTCCTAAACGGCTTGCCTATAATCTTAATCCTTATATAGGAAAAAGGAACGGGCATACTCTTGTTATATCGATAAAGGGGTCGGGGCATAGGCTTAAGAATAGATAGAGAGTTAAGAAGAGATATAGGGCCTACGGCCTCGGCTAGATAAACTAGCTTAGCTACGGAAGGCGTAGGGCTAGGAGGAGTAGTCTCCTTATAAGGAACCGAGGTAGGTATAACGACTAAGGGGGTAAAGCATTAGCTTAAAATAATGCCCTTATATACCTAAGTATAGCCGTTAGTAGCTAGGTGCTAAAAAAGGAGGTTTTATAATAGAAAACTAGTCTTATAACGGCGATATTTAGCGGGTTTCGGGGCTATTGTCTCCTTAGCAAGCTGCTGCTTTAAGACGTAGCACTTAGCGCGGATATACTCGTCTAAAACGGAGGTAAGAGGGAAGCATCGATCGTAGGTAGCGTACTTAAAAAGGCCTTTGTCGGGCAAGGCATACGTCGTTATATAACCGACGAAGTAGGCCTTAGAGAGGTCTAAGTTAGAACGAATAGAACTTTAATCGTCCTTAGAGGCTTCGTCCCCTGCCTTACTACTACTTAGGGCGGGGGCCTCGCTAGCTTAGTACTTTAATTTAAAGCGCACCTGCTTTTTCACTTTTTCCTCTCTATGTATATCTCTTTATCCGGCGGGGCGGCGACCGTCCTAATCCTAGCGACGGGGAGCTTAGTCGTTGCGACGATCGCTATTACGACGGTCGTTAGGGCGGCGATCGTACTCGCGGCGGTCGTAGTCGCGGGTAAAAGGCCCGGCATAACGACGGTTGCCTCGGCCGCGGCTGCTATTAAAACGGCGAGTGTCTCGCTTACGGTCTCTATTATAATCGTTATTATAGCGGCGGGAGTCGCGACGGTTATAGTCGCGGTCGCGGCGACTAAAACTACGGGAGTCTCGAGAGATATACCGGTTAAGTAACGCGGTAATAAAAGGCTTCCTTTCTTCGATTTCCCGGATCTAATTCTTAATAGAAGTCTTTTTATTAAGCAGCGGAAGGAGGGAAGTAATCTACGCGGCGATAAGTCTATAAAAGGTCTAAATAATCTAATAGTCTTTTTAAAGGCGAAGCTATCGCGTAAGTAAAACCTTACGTTAGATCTACTATAGGAGGGATAACTCTCTTACGTTTTATATAGAGATAGTATATTCTCCGCTATAGAGCTTATAGGAGATTTCCGCATTAAGGCGGCTAAACCTCTTAGTAAGCTTTTTTATAAAGGTTATAAAGGACGTAGATCGCAGACGGTATCGCTAAGTAACGGAAAGTTTACTTATATACTAACTAAGCGTACTTCCGCTAAGAAACGATAGGTAGAAAGGATAGAGTGTATAAGGGTCTTTATCGTAGTAAAGTTAGAGACGCTCGTAAAATAGATAGACGTCGGTATAGGTATTCTTCCCGTCGGCTTAAGCGATTAGCCCGAGGTAGCGCGGGTCCTTCTTATCTAGGTTAAACACTCTTATATTATCTCTCTTAAGACGTTCTACTATAGCTTCGTCGGGGGCTTACGCCTCTAAGGGATAAGAGAAAGCGGAGTCCTTACGATAGAGACGAGCGTTTAAAGGCTAGCCTATGCTAGCGTTATATCTACTTAAATTAGAAGAGTTACCGTCTAGCTAGCTAGAATCCGGCAGACGATAGGGAGGCTAGCGTTTAGGTAGCTAACGAGAAGAAGATAGGACTTAATCCTAGGAGCGGGAGGCTCTATATACTAAGGGATTAAGGCCGGAGAGGTTATTGTCCGGAAGCATAGGAGTAGGTTATAGACGAGACCGGGCGGGAATCGGGTAGCGAGTTGCGATAAGAGGAGTCTCGGTTAAAGGCATACCTACGGGTTTATCTAGAATATCCTAAAGATTTCGCCTTTATAGCGTGTATATATTAAGGTAGGATTCCCTAGCCGTTGTCTTATTAAGATAAACCTAGAATTTAGGGTAGTCTTTTATAAGGCGATAGATAAGATTAACTACTTCTTAAATATAAAGAATATCTCCGTCGGTAAAGGTTTTAAGGATAAGCTCGGTAGGATTATTAAGAATTAAGCGGTTAAAACGCATGCTTTATCCTACGACCCGCTTATAGAGGTTATTATTAAGAATCGCGGCCGCTAAGTTGCTAAGCTCGTCGGGTTAATTCTAAGAGTATCGGTTAAAGCGACGACGTTTAGGCGGCGGGATATAGGCATCTTAAGACCGATTCTTATCGGAGAACTAATCGTCGTCGGGGAGAAGAGAGTTTTCTTAATCGCGAGAATTTACCTTATCGGCCTAAGCGCGGTCCTCTACGTCCCGAGCTATACTTACTAAAGAACGAAGAGCTTATAGCGAGGGTAAAGAACGCGAGGTGCGATAATGCGAGGAAGTAAAAAGGATCGTGCGTATAGAGAGTAGGGCGAAAGGCATACGAAAGAGTATTAGCGAGGAAAAAAAATTCGCCTTATAAGAAAATAAGAAGAACTTCTCGCAGCGATAGAAGAAAGATATAGATTAGCTATAATACTTCCTAAATAGCGTATAAGGCTATCGTAAAGCCGTTAGGGCGCTAAGACTAAAGGCGACGGCGATTAGCTAGCGGTAGGCTCCGCTATCGAGGATCGGACGTAGAACGTATAGAAAATTATAAGGGGTTCGTCCTAAGTAAGATAAGCGTATACTATAAGTTTAGGTTTACGTAACGCCCTTATATAACGCTCCGAAGGCGATGCTAATAAGAACCTTACGGATCTCTAGTCTTACCGGAAAGAGGGCAAGGTGTTACTACTATATAGTATAGGGAAAGATAGCATAAGGCAAAGGGTACGTGTGTAAGAAGAAGGATAATAAATTACAGGTAGCCCGGCATGCCCTATAAGTTATAGGGCTGCCGGAGCCCGGACTATCTATTAATCCGTAGGCACCTATTAGGTGCCCTGCCTTTGCGTATTACTCTCTAGCCGTATTTTATACTAAACGCACGTTTAGCGCCTACCGGAGCTTTAAGAGAAATATACTAAGGAGGGTATTTATATTTTCGACTATAGCCCCTCTTTCGTACGCCGCGTTAAAAAGCTTCCTAGGAAATACTCCTAGCTTTAGCGAGATATAGGCACCGCCGTCGTAAAACCCGGAAAGGAATTAATAATCCCCTTAATCGATAATTAGCATAAAGAACGAGTCGCTTATAGGCCTTACCTATAAGGGCTTCGCGATAGGAAGGTTATCGACGATATATTTAACCTACTTTATAAGCAGGGTCGCTTAGAGTAAGCCGACGAGCCTACGCCGTTCGTAGCACCTGTCTTTATAGTCTAGCGTATAGCCCGAGGCGAGACTAAAGGCCGAGTCGTTATTAACCTACGTGCCGTTAATAGTATTACTATCTTAGATTCCTACCCTCTACTACTATAAAGCTCTATTATTGCTAAACTCTTAGGCGCTTATTTTATTACTGCTATCGACGCTTCCGCCTTCTTCTATTAGTTTTAAGTTAAACTTAAGCATTAAGGCAGGTTTACTATTACGAGTCATTAAGGTCTAAAGCGCTTAATAGTTATACCTATCGGCTTTCGCAATAGCCTAGCGTATGTATAACGCTATATAGACCGAGTCCTTCGCCCGTACTAAGACTATAGCCGCGCGTTTATTAACGATATTATTATCTACTCCGCTACGGAAGAGGAATACTTCTAATATCTCGAGGCTATTTTTAAGCTCTTTGTTTCGCTTAATTTATCTATAAGCCTTACTAAAAGCTAGATCGGTTACCCTTCCGTAGAGTTGCTCGGATTTCGTATCGACGCGTTTAGTATAAGTACTATAAAGCATAGGCTCGCTGCCTTTGCAAAGCTTTTATTCCCTAATAACCTCGCCGCTCTTAAATACTATATCGGCGCTATAAGGTATATTCGCAATCTTATTCTATACTACGGCGCCTCTATTGCCCCTCTATAGGATCGTAAGACTAGTCTTTTAGCTTAAGGTCGCTTAATCGGTAAGGTTAAGAATAGGAACCTTAATAAGCGGAAGTCCTATACGCGAGTTATATTATTCTAGCCGACCTTATCCGAGCTTTCCTCCTTCGCCTCTCTTTAGAAGGAAATTACCTCTAGCCGTATGATTTACTATATAGACCTATAGAAGAGGCTATTCTATTAGATTAACGCCTCCTTATAGCGAGGCTTCGCCGCTGTCTTTTTTTATCTCCGCGACGGCACTATTTAGCAGCTAGGCTAGCTTATTCCGGTTAAAGCTATTATACCTATCTGCTTCCTCTCTTATACTTTTATAAGAGCTAAGCAGTCCTATAGTCCTTTAGAACTAAAGGTCGCTTATCTTATATAAGCTGCGAAGAAAATACGCACTATAGTGCAATCGTTAACCCTCCCGCTCGTAGTCTTAACCGATAACTCTGCGATTAAGCAGATTATCGCTAAGAAGACCCTCGATACTTCTAGCATAGACCGAGCTAACCGTCGCCTAGTTATAGCCTTAATTTATCTCTCTAAGTACGACATCGAGGTTTATTACCTCTTTAGTAAAAAGAACTTTATTCCCGACGCCCTTAGTCGCCTACTAGCCGAAGAGTCTAATTAGCTGCTTAACCGTCGCCGCCCTAACTTTACTATGCTTAACGATATACTTATAGCCTCTAAAGCTATTATAGCTCTTAAGAAACGCGAGGAATTCGCCGTCGCCTACGATAATAACCCTTACTATAAGCGAATACTTTAGATAATCGCGGATAGCGAGGACGCTATCGAGAGTCTTTCCTCGCCCTTAGAAGGAGCTATAGTTACTAACTCTATAGTAAGAATAAAAGCGTAGCTTAAACGCCGCGGCATACCGTTCTTTATAGTCGATAAGCTCTTATACTATAAAGACCCCGACGGCTTTACCTAGCTATATATCCCTAACGCCTTCGTCCTATCTATAATCTCGGTAGCTTATACCGATAAGAACTACTTTAGCGTCGTCCGTATAATTAAGGATTTAGAGATATATTTAATTCGTAGAGTCACCCGTTAGGTAAAGAAGCATATCGCGGCCTATAAAGCCTATTGCCTTAGCTAAATAGACCGTTAGACCCTTACCGGTAGCTATAAGCCTATTCGCCCCCCGCTACTTTTAATATAAAGTATCGCGATAGACTTTATAACCGATATACCGCCCTCGCCTTTAGTAAGCTCCTTATAGTAGATCCTAGGCTTTAATATCTTTAACTAACTTCTTACGGTTATTTACCTAACTAGCAAGAGATGCTTATTAATCCTAGGCAACGCTAAATACGGTATAAAGGACTAGGCTTAAAGCCTAGCCTGTTAGTTACTTCTTTCCGATTAAGGTATACTAAGAACTATTATTAGCGACCGGGATCGTAAATTTATATCCGACTTTTAGAAAGGCCTTTAAAGCGCATTTAGCACTAAAATTGCAATAACTACCGCCTACTACCTATAGGCTAACGGACTTACCGAACGACGCAATTAGACCGTAGAGACCGCTTTACGAATATCCTATATCGAGGATCTTAGCCTAGATTAGAAGATAATAATCCCCGCCCTTTAGTAGAATCTAAATATAGTATTTAACGCTAGTACGAAGATCTCCGCTTATAAATCTATCTTCGGCTTTAATATATATAGACCGTTAGAAGCTGCCGATAATATCTTAAGCACTACTACGGACGAACTGCCTTACTTACGAGAAGTTACCTATAGGTAAGGGAGCTTAGCTATAGACCTAGTAGCTATAAAAGCTAAGCAGCGGTATAACGCGAAACACCGGCCGTTTCTTCTTAAAGCTAGTAATAAAGTCTACCTAAAGCTATATACGGGCTATTATAAGCCTAGCTAGCCGCTAAAGAAATAGTCGCGGCAACGAGAAGGCCCTTTTATTATTAAGCGTATAGTTAATAACCTCGCGGCGGAGCTCGACCTCCTTAGCTAAGTCCGAATCCACCCGGTTGTCTCTATTTAGCACCTTAAGCTCGCGCACGAAGGGCATTACGTTAAACTTAAGCCTAGACCTATAGAAGCCGCTCGCGATATCGAATATACGCCTAACGAAGGAGATTAGCACTACGAAGTCGAGCGCTTAATAGACATCCGTATTTATCGCATCGGCTAGTTAAAGTCACTTATAACCGAATACCTTATGCGATAGAAAGGATAGGCCGCTATATATAACTAATAGGTCCGAGCTAATTAGGTCTTTACTAAAGCTATTATAGAGTTCTTAGGTCGCCTTCTAGCACGCGCTATATAAAGTAAGAAGGCCGCTTAGCAAAAGGAACGATTAAAGGAAACGATTACTAGTATATATAAGCATAACTTATAAGAATAAAAGGAAGGATTTAGGCAATAGGAGTATTCCTCCTAATTGCCTAATTAGGATTATATTATAACTACTATAAGCAGTAGTGTTTTCTTTTTCGAGCCGGCATTTTAATATATATAAAGCATCCTTTATGCTATATACTAAGGCTAATAGAATTAGCTATAGATAAGATAGTAAGGAGCTATTCCTAGCTCTTAAGGCTTACGCCTACCTAATAAGAATTATCCTTCTTTATATATATATTCTTAGTGCCTAGTGTATTAGCGGCCGGGTATAGGGTAGCCGACCTACCCTATACCTCGGGTGTAGGGTAGGCAGCCCGACTTAGTACTAAGCGGGGATAGGGTAGCCTACCTACCCTATACCTTAGGTATAGGGTAAGCAGCCCGACTAAATGCTAGACGGGTATAATATAGCCTACCTACTATATACCTTAGGTATAGGGTAGGCAGCCCGACTTACTAGCCTATAGGTATAAGGCAGGCAGCTAGGTATAAGGTAGCCGACCTACCCTATACCTTAGGTATAGGGTAGGCAGCCCGACTTAGTGCTAGGCGGGTATAAGGTAGCCTACCTACCTTATACCTTAGGTATAGGGTAGGCAGCCCGACTTAGTACTAGACGGGTATAGGGTAGCCGACCTACCTTATACCTTAGGGTATAAGGTAAGTAGCCCGACTTAGTGCTAAGCGGGTATAAGGTAGCCGACCTACCTTATACCTCGGGTGTAAGGTAAGTAGCCCGACTTAGTGCTAGACGGGTATAGGGTAAGCAGCCGGGTATAGGGTAGCCGACCTACCCTATACCTTAGGTATAAAGTAAGCAGCTCGACTTACTAGCCTAGGTATAAGGTAAGCCGCTAGGTATAAGGTAAGTAGCCCGACTTAGTGCTAGACGGGTATAAGGTAGCCGACCTACCTTATACCCCGGGTATAGGGTAGGCAGCCCGACTTAGTACTAGGCGGGTATAAGGTAGCCGACCTACCCTATACCTTAGGGTATAAGGTAGGCAGCCGGGTATAAGGTAGCCTACCTACCCTATACCTTAGGTATAGGGTAAGCAGCCCGACTTAGTACTAAGCGGGTATAAGGTAGCCGACCTACCTTATACCTTAGGGTATAGGGTAGGCAGCCGGGTATAGGGTAGCCTACCTACCCTATACCTTAGGTATAGGGTAAGTAGCCCGACTTAGTACTAGGCGGGTATAAGGTAGCCGACCTACCCTATACCTTAGGTATAGGGTAGGCAGCCCGACTTAGTACTAAGCGGGTATAAGGTAGCCGACCTACCTTATACCTTAGGGTATAGGGTAAGCAGCCGGGTATAAGGTAGCCGACCTACCTTATACCTTAGGGTATAGGGTAAGCAGCCGGGTATAAGGTAGCCGACCTACCTTATACCGACTTACCTTATACCTAGGTACCTCCTCCCTCGCCCTTAAGGTATAAGGTAAGCGGCTAGGTATAAGGTAGCCGACCTACCCTATACCTAAGGGTATAAGGCAGGCAGCCCGACTTAGTGCGAGTCGGTATAAGGTAGGCGGCTAATATATATAAAGTATCCTTTATGCTATATGCCGGGGCTAATATAATTAGCTATAGATAAGATAGTAAGGAGCTATTCCTAGCTCTTAGGGCTTACGCTTACTTAATAAGAATTATCCTTCTTTATATATATATTCTTAGTGCTTAGTATATTAAATTAGTAGTAATTCTATACCTTCTGCCTTTAAGCTACTATTAGGAACGCCCTTCCTATCTCTAAAGCTTCGCTCTACTATAAAACGTTCGCTAAGAGCTTCTTAAAGCTCTCGCTATTCGTTAAAAGCCGCTTAAAAGCTCCCGACACCTATAGTATAACTAGCTTATATAACCTTAGCTAGTACGCCTATACAACCTTTAATATAAGCCTTACGATCCGACGAGGCTTGTCTTTCTAAGTATTATTAGAACTAAGGCCTACTGCCCGGTTCTCTATTTAAGTCCTTACGCAATTAGCCGTAAGGAAAAATTTCTCTCTATATTTTCGATTTCCTACGTATACCCGTTCTTACGCTAAAATTAAAACACCTTATACCTCCTACTATAGACTTTTCTCTTCTCTTATAACTCTTCTTCCTTCGTAATCCCTTCTTTTCTTTATTTATCGACCTCTTCGCTTTCTTCCCTCGTTTTATTTAAGCTATTATTACTATAGCTAAGGACGAAGAAGCCCGTTAAGCTATAGCGTTTATATCTCGCTTAGACGACGACTCTTACCCTCGCTTACCGATATAAGAGTACGCCCCGCCGGATAGCGTCTATAGCGCCGCCTCTTCTAAAGACTTTAAGAGTAATTATAAAGATCCTCCTCCTCCTACCCGCCGTCGTCCTCGCTTATCCTTAGAAACCGAGGTACTACGCAAGTAGTCTACTTTATTAGCTATAAAGGATAGGGATTATAATAACCTATTAAAATAGGCCGTTCGCTACTTTAAGTTAATTAAGATACTACCTATAGAAAGGGTTATTAAAACTTTTACTAATATAGACGTAATATATATAAAGTTAGCCTATATTCTCTTAGGCTCTTTAGCCTTTAAGTCGGAGATTATCTTTAATATCTTAAATCTTCCGCTTATAAAGGAAAAGCATTTATAGCACGCCGATACTTAGCGAAAGGGAATTCGCGCGTATCTTCGTTTTATAAGCGAGCTTCTTAATAAAGAGACTCCTCTTTACGCTACGATAACTCGAGTATATCGGCTAGTCTAAGCTATGCCTTTTAACCCGGAAATAATCGACGGAGACCTTTCTAACGGTTAATTAGAGGAATAGCCTCTTCTTTATCTATAAGGAATACTTCGCTTATCTAAGCAGCGCTCTATTAGATAGTAGTATTACCTTAAAGAGTAACCCTAGGTTTTATATTACTCTCTTTAGTCTAAGTTATCTAAGTATTCGTAGGCCTTTTACTCTCGTCGATAGAAGGACTTAGACGATAATAACGATAATTTATCTAGATCCGATAATAGCTTAGTCCGCCGTCCCTTAAAGTCCTATCCGAATCTACGTAAGTACTATAAGGCGAGCTATACCTCCTCCTCGGCTTATAACGATAAGGCCGTTACTAAACGCCTTAAATAGGATAATATTAATACTTTTAACCTAGATAAGTATAATCCGAAGAAAATAGGCATTATCGCTCTTAGCGATAGAAAGAATATCTATATAGACGTCTATCTCTTTATAAAGCGTTTAAGGATCTATTAAAACGAAGATCCGTTCGCCTTTTGCTTATACTACCTCTCCTTCTTAGTAAGAGGAGCCTTTATATAGTATATAAGTAAGCTTATAGCGGAATAACGCGATATACTTAGTTCTTCCCCTTTTAGAACCTTCTATAAGTTCTTAACTAAGCGTTTTAAGCGTCTTAACGCCGATGTCTTAAAGGAACTTTATAGGAAAAGGTATACGATATCTATATAGTCCTCTAGCTCTATTACTCTCGCGTAGTAGATCTAAAGAAAGGTTTCGCTCGCCCGCTAACTTAAGATAGGCAAAGATGCCTAAATTATTAAAGCTATCTATCCTCTTATTACCGTTTAGATTTCCTTGCTTCTTCCTATTCTTATAAAAAAGACTCTAATCGATAAATAGATTCGTATTATTAAGCAATAGAAGCCCCTTATTATAGCCTCCCTTAAGCTATATATCTCTAGAGACTAAGACCGTTCTCGCTATAGTAGCTTTTCCCGTCGGGATAATAACTATCGTTAAGATAATTATCGCCGTAATAATAGTTACCGTTAAGGTAACCGTAATCGCAGCCGTCGTAATAATCGTCGCGATAACTATCGTTAAGGTAACTAAGGCAATAACTACTAATAGACTAATCATTAGGATTAGAACTAAGGTTATAATCGTAACCGTAGCCCTAAGGGATAAAGCTTAAGTAATAACCGTAATTAGTTAAGCTTACGCTTACTACGTCGCGATAAGCGTTACCTTCGCCGGGACGACCGATAAGATAACCGAACGGAATACCGCTAAGGTAAATATAAAGGTAATAATAATAAAAAGAAAGTACGCTTTAAGTCGAAATATTAAAGCGATAAGAAGACTGCTTTTAGCGGCGATAAAGCTAGTAACGAGCTATACTTAAACGACTCTTAGGACAACGCGTCCTTATACGCCTTTTCGGAAGCTAACTTTATAGGCTATATAAACTCTCGCTACCCTACCGAACGGGCCGGTAAGTTTAAATATAGCACTTACGACTATACTTTCGCCTTCGCCTTTATGCTTAAAGAGCATATATACGCTAACTACTATATATCTAAGTAGTAGCTCTATAGTAAAGAGCGCGCGCTTAAGCCTTTAACCTATAAGGTTTATAAGGCCTTTTTTCTTTCTCGTAACGCCCTTTTCTCTTATCTCCGTCTTAGGTATAAAAAGACCCCTTTCACTCCTACTATTCCTATAGGGAATATTATCGACTCTACTCTTACTAAGCCTAATTCCCCTATTATATTAAAGCCTGTTTTTCCCGTACTTATTATTAAAGAGCCTATTTTTTATATAGCGCTTATTACGGCGCTTAAACTAGATTAAGTCCTAAAAGCTAAAGCCGAGGAGCCCTAATAGGATTAGGATTCCCCGCCGTACTTATACTCCTATATAAGGATTAAGGTCTCTACTTAACCCGGTAGGCAGGAAGTCTAAGTTTGCCTTAACTCTAGCTATAGTAAGCCTATAATTAATCGCGACCTTCTTTAGACTCTTAACTATACCGTCGAGAAGAAGCCTCCTATTACTATTAACGGAGTTAACGGTCGCTCCTTTTATAAGGACTAGGCTATATTCTCCTTCTATGCGTGCGGTACTATAGCTAGCCCGACCGCTTAAGTAGCTATAGCTAAATTCACTTACTCCGCTTAGGTCTCTAAAGTAAAGGCTAGCGTACTTCTCGGTAATGCCTTCCTTAAGCTATACTAAGGATCCTTTAATTATAATAAGGAAGTTATACGCATTAGAGTGCTTAACGGGTTTAAAATCTTATTCGATATCTATAAATAGCCCCGGGAAGTTATTCCCTGTATTTAAGCCGTCTAAAAGACTATTATACCGCCCGGCACTACCCTTCTAGTCCTTGCCTCTTAGAAAGAACTTCCTAAAGACCGCGCCTATACTTTCTTCGCCTCTTATGCTAATGCTATTTATAGTATCGTCGATACTAAATCTCTTCCTACTATCCTTATTACTAATAGCACGAACGTCGACCTCGTCATTAAGCGTAAGTAGAAGCTTAGCTAGATCTAGGAGTATTAGGAGTCTAGCTATTTTACCGCCCTATCTTGGAAATTAGCTATAAAGGCTTTAACGCTAGCTACTATAATTTCGCCTGCTCTTAGAGCTGCCGCTATGCTATCCTCCTCTATAGGAATCGCTATTACTACTATTGCTTCTTCTATTAATTTATCGGTTAACGTTACGAGCACTTTCCTGCTTATTAAGGAGGTCCTTAAGTGTCTATAGGCTCCCGCCCTGTCTTAACCTATAGAAGCTCTTATTCTAAGCACTTCTCTAACGCCTTCGCTATCCGACTCTATCTACGCCTACGTTATAGCCTCTTCGGCAAGACCCGCTAAGTGGTTTAAGGTTCGATAGAACCTCGTAGTAGCCGCTACTAACGTAACGGCAGCTATTAAGATAGACGCCGCGGATAGAATTAAGGATCCCCTCTCTAGCCGTATTCTATACTAAACATACGTTTAGCGCCTACCGGAGCTTTAAGAGAAATACACTAAGGAGGGTATTTATATTTTCGACTATAGCCCCTCTTTCGTACGCCGCGTTAAAAAGCTTCTTAGGAAATACTCTTAGCTCTAGCGAGATATAGGCACCGCCGTTATAAAACCCGGAAAAGAATTAATAGTCCCTTTAATCGATAATTATTACGAAAAACAAGTCGCTTATAGGCCTTACCTATAAGGGCTTCGCGATAGGAAGGTTATCGACGATATAGTTAACCTACTTTATAAGCAGGGTCGCTTAGAGTAGGCCGACGAGCCTACGCCGTTCGTAGCACCTATCTTCGTAGTCTAGCGTATAGCCTAAGGCGAGACTAAAGGTCGAGTCGTTATTAACCTACGTGCCGTTAATAGTATTACTATCTTAGATTCCTACCCTCTACTACTATAAAGCTCTATTATTGCTAAACTCTTAAGCGCCCGTTTTATTACTACTATCGATGCTTCCGCCTTCTTCTATTAGTTTTAAGTTAAACTTAAGCATTAAGGCAGGTTTACTATTATAAGTTATTAAGGTCTAAAGCGCTTAATAGTTACACCTATCGGCTTTCGCAATAGCCTAGCGTACGTATAACGCTATATAGACTAAGTCCTTCGCCTATACTAGGACTATAGCCGCGCGTTTATTAACGATATTATTATCTACTCCGCTATAGAAGAGGAATACTTCTAATATCTCGAGGCTATCTTTAAGCTCTTCGCTTCGCTTAATTTATCTATAAGCCCTATTAAAAGCTAGATCGGTTACCCTTCCATAGAGTTACTCGGATTTCGTATCGACGCGTTTAGGATAAGTATTATAAAGCATAGGCTCGCTGCCTTCGTAAAGCTTCTATTCCCTAATAACCTCGCCGCTCTTAAACACTATATTAGCGCTATAAGGTATATTCGCAATCTTATTCTATACTACGGCGCCTCTATTGCCCTTCTATAGGATCGTAAGACTAGTCTTCTAGCCTAAGGTCGCTTAATTAGTAAGGTTAAGAACGGGAACCTTAATAAGCGGAAGTCCTATACGCGAGTTATATTATTCTAGCCGACCTTATCCGAGCTTTCCTCCTTTGCCTCTCTTTAGAAGGAAATTACCTTTAGCCGTATAATTTACTATATAGACCTATAGAAGAGGCTATTCTATTAGATTAACGCCTCTTTATAGTAAGGCTTTACCGCCGTCTTTTTTTATCTCTGCGATAGCACTATTTAATAGCTAGGCTAGCTTATTTCGGTTAAAGCTATTATACCTATCTACTTCCTCTCCCGTACTCTTACGAGAGCTAAGTAGTCCTATAGTCCTTTAGAACTAAAGGTCGCTTATCTTATATAGGCTGCGAAGAAAATACACACTATAGTGCAATCGTTAACCCTCCCGCTCGTAGTCTTAACTAATAACTCCGTGATTAAGCAGATTATCGCTAAGAAGACCCTCGATACTTTTAGCATAGACCGAGCTAACCGTCGCCTAGTTATAGCCTTAATCTATCTCTCTAAGTACGATATTAAGGTTTATTACCTCTTTAGTAAGAAGAACTTTATTCCTAACGCTTTTAGTCGCCTACTAGCCGAAGAGTCCGATTAGCTGCTTAACTATCGCCGCCCTAACTTTACTATGCTTAACAATATACTTATAGCCTCTAAAGCTATTATAGCCCTTAAGAAACGCGAGAAATTCGCCGTCGCCTACGATGATAACCCTTACTATAAGCGAATACTTTAGATAATCGCGGATAGTAAAGACGCTATCGAGAGTCTTTCCTCGCCCTTAGAAAGAGCTATAGTTATTAACTCTATAGTAAGAATAAAGGCGTAGCTTAAACGCCGCGGTATACCGTTCTTTATAGTCGATAAGCTTTTATACTATAAAAGCCCCGACGGCTTTACCTAGCTATATATCCCTAACGCCTTCGTCCTATCTATAATCTCGGTAGCTTATACCGATAAGAACTACTTTAGCGTCGTCCGTATAATTAAGGATTTAGAGATATATTTAATTCGTAGAGTCACCCGTTAGGTAAAGAAGCATATCGCGGCCTATAAAGCCTATTGCCTTAGCTAAATAGACCGTTAGACCCTTACCGGTAGCTATAAGCCTATTCGCCCCCCGCTACTTTTAATATAAAGTATCGCGATAGACTTTATAACCGATATACCGCCCTCGCCTTTAGTAAGCTCCTTATAGTAGATCCTAGGCTTTAATATCTTTAACTAACTTCTTACGGTTATTTACCTAACTAGTAAGAGATGCTTATTAATCCTAGGCAACGCTAAATACGGTATAAAGGACTAGGCTTAAAGCCTAGCCCGTTAGTTACTTCTTTCCGATTAAGGTATACTAAGAACTATTATTAGCGACCGGGATCGTAAATTTATATCCGACTTTTAGAAAGGCCTTTAAAGCGCATTTAGCACTAAAATTGCAATAACTACCGCCTACTACCTATAGGCTAACGGACTTACCGAACGACGTAATTAGACCGTAGAGACCGCTTTACGAATATCCTACATCGAGGATCCTAGCCTAGATTAGAAGATAATAATCCCCGCCCTTTAGTAGAATCTAAATATAGTATTTAACGCTAATACAAAGATCTCCGCTTATAAATCTATCTTCGGCTTTAATATACGTAGACTATTAAAAGCTGCCGATAATATCTTAAGCACTATTATAGACGAATTGCCCTACTTACGAGAAGTTACCCGTAGGTAAGCGAGCCTAGCTATAGACCTAATAGCTATAAAAGCTAAGCAGCGGTATAACGCGAAACACCGGCCGGTTCTTCTTAAAGCTAGTAATAAAGTCTACCTAAAGCTATATACAGGCTATTATAAGCCTAGCTAGCCGCTAAAGAAATAGTCGCGGCAATAAGAAGGCTCTTTTATTATTAAGCGTATAATTAATAACCTCGCGGCGGAGCTCGACCTTCTTAGCTAAGTCTAAATCTACCCGGTCGTCTCTATTTAGCACCTTAAGCTCGCGCACGAAGGGCATTACGTTAAACTTAAGCCTAGACCTATAGAAGCCGTTCGCGATATTAAACACACGCTTAACGAAGGAGATTAGCACTACGAAGTCGAGCGCTTAATAGACATCCGTATTTATCGCATCGGCTAGTTAAAGTCACTTATAACCGAATACCTTATGCGATAGAAAGGATAGGCCGCTATATATAACTAATAGGTCCGAGCTAATTAGGTCTCCGCTAAAGCTATTATAGAGTTCTAAGGTCGCCTTTTAGTACGCGCTATATAAAGTAAAAATGCCGCTTAATAAAAGGAATAATTAAAGGAAACGATTACTAGTATATATAAGCATAACTTATAAGAATAAAAGAAAGGATTTAGGCAATAGGAGTATTCCTCCTAATTGCCTAATTAAGATTATATTATAACTGCTATAAGCAGTAGTGTTTTCTTTTTTTAACCGGCATTCTAATATATATAAAGCATCCTTTATACTATATACTAAGGCTAATGTAATTAGCTATAGATAAGATAGTAGGGAGCTATTCCTAGCTCTTAAGGCTTACGCCTACCTAATAAGAATTATCCTTCTTTATATATATATTCTTAGTGCCTAGTGTATTAGTAGCCGGGTATAGGGTAGCCGACCTACCCTATACCTTAGGTATAAGGTAAGCAGCCCGACTAAGTGCTAGACGGGTATAAAGTAGCCTACCTACCCTATACCTTAGGTATAGGGTAGGCAGCCCGACTTACTAGCCTATAAGTATAGGGCAGGCAGCTAGGTATAAGGTAGCCGACCTACCTTATACCTTAGGTATAGGGTAGGCAGCCCGACTTAGTGCTAAGCGGGTATAAGGTAGCCTACCTACCTTATACCTTAGGTATAGGGTAGGCAGCCCGACTTAGTGCTAGGCGGGTATAGGGTAGCCTACCTACCTTATACCTTAGGTATAAGGTAGGCAGCCCGACTTAGTGCTAGACGGGTATAAAGCAGCCGACCTACTTTACACCTTAGGGTATAGGGTAAGCAGCCGGGTATAAGATAAGCAGCCGGGTATAGGGTAAGTACCCCGACTTAGTGCTAGGCGGGTATAAGGTAGCCGACCTACCTTATACCTTAGGGTATAAGGTAGGCAGCCGGGTATAGGGTAGGCAGCCCGACTTAGTGCTAGACGGGTATAAGGTAGCCGACCTACCTTATACCTCGGGTATAGGGTAGGCAGCCCGACTTAGTGCTAGACGGGTATAGGGTAGCCGACCTACCCTATACCTTAGGGTATAGGGTTAGCAGCTAGGTATAAGGTAGCCGACCTACCCTATACCTTAGGTATAGGGTAAGTAGCCCGACTTATTAGCCTAGGTATAAGGTAGGCCGCCGGGTATAGGGTAGGCAGCCCGACTTAGTACTAAGCGGGTATAAGGTAGCCGACCTACCTTATACCTTAGGTATAGGGTAGGCAGCCCGACTTAGTGCTAGTAATACACTAGGCACTAAGAATATATATATAAAGAAGGATGCTTCTATTAGGTAGGCGTAAGCCTTAAGAGCTAGGGATAGCTCCCTACTATCTTATCTATAGCTAATTATATTAGCCCTAGCATATAGTATAGAGGATGCTTTATATATATTAAAATGCCGGCTTAAAAGAAAACACTACTGCCTATAGTAGTTATAATATAATCCTAATTAGGTAATTAGAAGGAATACTCCTATTGCCTAAATCCTTCCTTTTATTCTTATAAGTTATGCTTATATCTGCTAGTAATTATTCCTCTAATCGTTTCTTTTGCTAAGCGGCCTTCTTGCTTTATATAGCGCGTATTAAAGGGCGACCTTAGAACTCTATAATAGCTTTAGCGGAGACCTATTTCAGCTTAGACCTATTAGTTATATATAGCAGCCTATCCTTTCTATCGTATAAGGTATTCGGTTATAAGTGACTTCGACCGACTAATGCGACGAATACGGATGTCTATTAGGCGTTCGACTTCGTAGTGCTAATCCCCTTCGTTAGGTGCTTTAACATCGCGAGCGGCTTCTATAGGCCTAGGCTCGAGCTCGACGTAATGCCCTTCGTGCGCGAGCTTAAGGTGCTAAATAAAGACGACTAGGTAGATCCTAACCTAGCGAGGGAGGTCGAGTTCTACCGCGAGGTCGTTAACTATACGCTTAATCACGAAGGGACCCTCTCGCTGCCGCGACTACTTTTTAAGCGGCTGGCTAGGCTTATAATAGCCTATATATAGCTTTAGGTAGACTTTATTACTAGCTTTAAGAAGAACCGGCCGGTGTTTTACGTTATACCGCTGCTTAGCCTTTATAGCTGCTAGGTCTATAGCTAGGCTCGCTTATCTACTAATAACTTCTCGTAAGTAGGGCAATTCGTCTGTAGTAGTGCCTAGGATATTATCGGCAGCTTCTAACGGTCTATGCATATTAAAGCCGAAGATGGATTTATAGGCGGAGATCTTCGTACTAGCGTTAAATGCTGTATTTAGATTCTACTAGAGGGCGGGGATTATTATCTTTTAATCTAGGCTAGGATCATTAATATAGGACATTCGTAGAGCGGTCTCTACCGTCTAGTTGCGCCGTTCGGCAAGTCCGTTAGCCTACGGGTAGTAGGCGGTAGTTATTGCAATTTTAGTGCTAAATGCGCTTTAAAGGCCGTTCTAGAAGTCGGATGTAAATTTGCGATCCCGGTCGCTAATAATAGTTCTTAGTATGCCCTAATCGGAAAGAAGCAACTAGCGGGCTAGGCTTTAAGCCTAGTCCTTTGTGCTGTATTTAGCGTTGCCTAGGATTAGCAAGCATTTCTTACTAGTTAGATAAGTAACCGTAAGAAGTTAGTTAAAGATATTAAAGCCTAGGATCTACTATAAAGAGCTTGCTAAAGGTAAGGGCGGTATATCGGTTATAAAGTCTATCGCGATACTCTATATTAGAAGTAGTAGAGGGCGAATAAGCTTATAGCTGCCGGCAAAAGTCTAACGGTCTATTTAGCTAAGGCAATAGGCTTTATAGGCCGCGATATGCTTTTTTACCTAACGGGTAACTCCGCGAATTAAGTATATCTCTAGGTCCTTAATTATATAGACGACGCTAAACTAGTTCTTATCGTTATAAGCTGCCGAGATTATAGATAGGACGAGGGCATTAGGGATATATAGCCGGGTAAAGCTATTAAGGCCTTTATAGTATAGAAGCTTATCGACTATAAAGAACGGTATACTATAGCGCTTAAGCTATGCTTTCGTTCGTGCTATAGAGTTAGCGACTATAGCTCCTTCTAAGGGCGAGGAAAGACTTTTAATAGCGTCCTTACTATTTGCGATTATTTTAAGTATTCGCTTATAGTAAGGGTTATTATCGTAAGCGACGGCGAATTCCTCGCGTTTTTTAGGAGCTATAATAGCCTTAAAGGCTATAAGTATATCGTTTAGCATAGTAAAGTTAAGACGACGACGATTAAGCAGCTAGTCGGATTCCTCGGCTAGTAGGCGACTAAAGGCGTAGGGGATAAAGTTCTTCTTGCTAAGGAGGTAGTAAACCTCGATATCGTACTTAGAGAGGTAAATTAAGGCTACGACTAAGCGACGGTTAGCTCGGTCTATGCTAGAAGTATCGAGGGTCTTTTTAGCGACGATTTGCTTAGTCGCGGAGTAATCGGTTAAGACTACGAGCGGAAGGGTTAACGACTATACCGTAGTGCGTATCTTCTTTATAGCCTATATAAGATAAGCGACCTTTAGTTCTAAGGGACTATAGGACTGCTCGGCTCTCGTTAGAGTACGGGAGAGGAAGCAAATAGGCATAATAGCTTTAACTAGAATAGGCTAGCCTAGCTGCTAAACGGTGCCGTCGCGGAGATAGAAAAAAACGGCTACAAAGGATAACGCAGCTACCCGCGTAACTATAGAGCCGGGAGATAGGGATATATACACGATAGATAATGCATTTTAGCTTAAGGACTATTCGGCTATTAGTCGCTAACTAGTCCCCGACAACCCCTCTCGAGGCCTAAGGGTATATCCCTAAGGCCCTAATATATCTTAGAAGAGGGGCAAGCTTTAGTCTTACTATAAGAGGGCAACCGTACTATAATAAAGGATTATTCGTACTTTTAACTATCGTTCCTACCTTCCTAAACGTACCTCTAGTCTGTTTTCTTATAATTTCTAAAGCTTTTCTTTTTTAGTTACCTAAGAGCGATAGCGCCGCGCGGTAGGCGCGTTTCCGGACGTATAGGCTACGTAGGCCGAATAGGTCGTACTAGCTATTAAGTCGCTAGCCTATCGCCGTTACCTTACGTAACGGAACTAATATTAGAAGATAAATATACTAACTTATATAAGGGCTATAATAAGCGTCTTAGGACGCTATTACTAATTTTTTCGCTGCCTAAGGGGGCCCGATCTATCCCCTCGTGAAGTTAAACGTAAGCCGGCCCTTTACGACCTACCCCTCCGCGTATAGATGTCCTTATAGCCCTTTAAGCAAGAGCCGTAGAGCTAGAGGAGGAGAAAAGATTAAAAGATAGGATTACGGAACTTCGAGAGGAATTTTCGCAATAAAGTAACTTATTTAATAAGGACTTATATAAACGTCGCCGATAGTTAACCGAATCGAGGGAGAGTTATAGTAAGGAAATTAAAATAAAAAACATTCCTTAGTTATTATAACCGATCAACCCTTAAAAACGTCTCGATTAAATTAGCGATCTTAAGGATGCCTTTATCGCTACCTTACGTCGTTTTAAGCGCAATAAGAATAAAATCTTATATGCCTTTAACTATATATACGTAGACTATAAGGCGAGATAGAGGGGATACCTTAACGAAAAGCTCCTTATAGACAGGGAATTGCTTTATACTAACTAAGATAACTTTTATAATTAGACCTTAATTTTAATTTAAGATACTACTAATCGCGAGACTCTTTTAGCTATATAACTATAGGAAGCACGCTAACGAGAGGGTTAATCCCCCCTCGATTTTAGTCTTTACTTAGATTCCCTTAAGTAATACCTAAAACGTCTACTAGAAAAAACTCGTATACTTTCCTTTTTTACGAAGTTATATCCCGATCTTTAGGACTAAATCTCCCTTTATTTAGCGTTTATTTAGGATAATACTCGTAAGGAGATAGTCTAACTCGCTTAACGCTTTTAGGATGCTTTAGGAAATAAGAAGCGCCTTATAAAGCTAATTAACGATTAGTCGACCTTAACTTAAGGGGCAAGAGGCTCCCGTTTAATAGGCTATCGCCGACGTAAAGGCCGAAATAGATCTACTAATAACTATTAAGATTCCGACGCCGCTAGATCGACCTTAAATAGCCGTAGAAACGGTCGTAGGAACGGCTATAGGAACGGCCGAAGAAATAGTCGCAATAGTCGCAACGGTAGGAATAGATATAGTAGGAATAGCTATAGCAATAACTAAAGAGGAAATTCGTATAGAAACGGCGAAAGCTAATCCGGTATAGTTATTTATTAGTATTATAAGAAACTAGGCTATATATAAGCCGATTGCTAAGCGATAGCGAGAGCTAACTAAGCCGTGGCCGATTTAAAGACGACGAAGAAGGAGGGAAACGCCTAAGAGTCGAAGTAAATGCCTCTCCTTCGACTAAGCTATAGGTAAAGGTAGTTAAGAGACTACGTGCTATTAGAAAGCTACTAGGGCGAATACTTTATAAAATTATCGTTAATCTCGATTACGGTAGTAAAGTAGACCTAATAGATATAAATTTTACTCGAAAATAAAGGCTACGATAGCTTCCTTTATTAACCCTTAGATTAAAGGTAGTTAGGAATACGCTTATAAGACGATATAAAGTCTAGGAAGTTTCTATCTAACTCTAAGACAATCGCTATAGGGAAAAGATAGTTATTCGCCTTTATATCGGCATCGATAACGGATTAAAACCCGACGACGCATTAGTTTTACTTAGTATACCTATACTTTCTTAGGAATATATTTATCTCGTTCTTTTTAAGCGCGCTTAATAGTTTAAATACTAACTTTCTAAGGTATTATTACGCTAACCATAGAAATTTTTATATAAGTATCGGAATAAAGCATAGGTCTATATAGTTATACCGGACCTAAATTTTATGCTATTTCCTAATAAAGATAATAACTTAGCGAACCCTAAGCGAATAAGGGAGGAAATACCGGCGACTCTTTTAGACTTTAAAGACGTCTTTTCTAAGCACGAGGCCGATTTACTCCTAAGGAAGAAAGGCACCGATTATGCGATTAACCTATTGCCCGACTTTAAGCTACCTTTTAGACCTATCTACCCTCTTTCTTAGTCCGAACTTTAGGTTCTTAAGGAGTGGTTAGATTAGTCCCTTAAGCGTAGTATTATTCGGAAATCTAAGAGTTCGGCCGGAGCTCTTATTCTTTTTATATATAAGAAAGACAGCACTTTGCGCCTTTATATAGACTACCGGGGGGTTAATAGCATTACCGATAAGAATCGCTACCTACTCCCCTTTATTTCGGAGATTATAGACCGTTGTTAAAGGGCTAAGTACTTTTCGAAGATTAACCTAAAAAACGCATATTAACGCATCCGGATTAAGGGAGGGGATAAATAAAAGATAGCCTTTCGTACTCGCTATAGTTACTATAAGTATTTAGTATTACCGTTTAGATTAACTAACGCCCTTACTATATTTTAGTTATATATTAACTAAGCTCTTAAAGGCCTTATAGATACTATTTACGTCGTCTACCTTAATAATATTTTAATCTTTTCTAAGACCTACGAGGAGTATATAAAACACTTACGATAAGTCCTTAAACGACTAAAGAATACCGACCTATTCGCTAATTTATCGAAGTATACTTTCTATAAGCAGTCTTTAGAGTTTTTAGGATTTATCCTATCTATTAACGGAGTTATAATAGACCTAGCCCGCGTTAAGGCTATTATAAATTAAGAAGAACCTTATTTTTTCTATAATATTTAAGTTTTTCTCGGTTTTATAAATTATTACCGACGATTTATTTTAGGATACTCTAGCATTATTGCCCTTCTTACTACGTTATTAAAGGGGAGCGTTAAGGGAAGAAAGCCCGGACGAATATAGCTAAATACTAGCGAATTAATAACGTTTTACGCCGTAAAGAACGCATTTATAATAGCCCTACTTCTCCGATACTTTAACCCTTAAAGACCGATTCGCATTAAGACTAATGCCTTAATTTTCGCAATAGCTAGCATTCTTTCGTAGCCTAATAATAAAGGCTACTAATATCCGATTGCTTTCTAGTTATAGAAGTTTACTAGCCTTAAGCTTAACTACGGCACCTTTAATTAGGAGATATTTACTATCGTTAAGTTATTTAAACACTAGCGATACTACGTCGAAGGGGCGGCGAATACCGTTAAAGTTTTATTAGATTACTAAAACCTTTAAGGCTTTATAAAGTAAGTATCCCTTAATAAAAGATAAGTAAGTTAGTATATATACCTAGCTTTTTTCGATTTTATAATTAAATATTAAGCCGGTAAATTAAATCCTGCCGATGCTTTATTAAGGAGGCTAGAATTTATAAGCGAAGCCCTACAGTCTATAAATCTACTCCCGGAACTATAATAGAAGTTAGTAGTTATCCGGTAGGTATATATAGCTATAGATTCTTTATAAAGCGACCGAAAGACGAATTCTTAGGTCTTTACTATCTCTAAGCTTAATAAGATATCTTTACGTAACGAAAATACATAAGCTCTCTAAGATTCGATCGCTTAGCATTTAGGAATAAGTCCCGCTAAGTTAGCTACTTAAGTTAAAGATATCGTTAGTTATAAATAACGGTGTTAAAGACAATTAGCTAAGTTAGTAGCTCGTTGTAAAAGGGTCTATAAGAGTAATATCTCCGAGCCCCTTTTTAAGCTCCTTAAGAGGACTTAAGCGGAAGATCCGTAGACTATATAGCGAGTATAGGCCGAAAGTACCTTAGAAGAAGGGGTAAGTCTTTAGTTATTAAGCCTAAACGGACTTATTTTACATTTAGGAAAAATCGTAGTGCCTATAGAGGTTGCCTTAAGGCAAGAGCTTATTTAGCTCTACTACGACGATCCCTTTATAAGATACTTCGGAAAGACCTCCTATACCGGAAATTCTTTTAGGAAGGAATAGCTCGTAATATAAACAGCTACGTACGTTTATATTATATCTATTAAGGCGCTATTCTAAAGCGGCATCGCCTATACGGCGCCCTTAAGTCGCTACCTATTCCTATAAGACCTTAGGAAGAAGTCTTTATAGACTTTACTACCGGTTTTCCGGAGTTATAGTTCGATAGTAGAGTAGTTAACGTAATACTAGTAATCGTTAACTAATATACTAAGTATAGCGTATTTCTCGCGGTCTTTAAGACAATAATAGCGCCTAAGTTAGCTAAGGCTTTTTATTATAAGATTAAGCTTATCTATAGAGTACCGAAAGGCATTATTTCCGATAGAGGATCTCTATTTATTAGTAAGTTTTAGTTAGACCTCTATTATATATTACGGATAAAACGTAGGTTATCGATAGCCTTTTACCTATAAACCGACGGTTAGACCGAACGGGTAAATTAGATACTATAATACTACCTTCGGTATTATATAAATGCCGAATAGAATAACTAGCTTAGACTATTACGAGAGGCTTAGTTCGCTTATAATAATGCAAAGAATATAACTATAGGCTTTTCGCTTAATAAAGCATTATTCGGATATTAACTAGACTATTATATCTACCTTACGGACGATGCTACTAGTAGGGGAGTGCTTAAAGCGAGAGCTCGTATTAGTAAATTAGCAGACTTAAGGAAAAAGCTAGAGACTTATTAGCGATAAGCTATTAAGTCGCAAAAGAAATTCTATAACCTCTATTATAAGCCACTTACCCTTAAGGTTAAGGACCTAGTAGTATAAGGGTCTTTAACCCCTATTATATAATCTAATACACGTGACTAAATAACCTATATTTAGGTAGCTCTATAGCCTTAAAGGCTGCGCCTATACTTCTCTTCCTTTCTCCTCTTGTAGTATTATTCTACCTCTTTTAAGGACCTCCTTTATGCCTACTCGGAATAACCCCGTTATATAATAATACTACCCTTCTAACTTACCTCTAGCCTCTTCCGCTTTTAGAAGTGCTATAACGAAGTTTCTCCGACGTTTAATTCAAGGATAATTAAACCGCCCGCGCCCGCAAGCCGATATATCTGCTTAATCTTAGAATCTCCCTTAGTCGTAGAACTAAGAAGAACGCGACCGTTAATTCGTATAGACAATTAAGGGATTGCTTTAATAGTAGCGCGAACCCGCGCGAAAAGCTATTCTTCTATACCTTACGAAATTTAACGGTTCTACTAACGACCTCGGACTATAGATTCTTTACGTAGAAGCGAAGCTCCGCACCGACGGCGCCGCTATTAGTAACCTCCGCGCTTAATTTAACTATCTTTACGCGAGCCTATTACCGAAAATTCAACGGCAGCTGCTGCCCTTTGCCCGCGTTACTATAAACGCACCCGCCGATATAATCGCGAAGCTTTAACTCTCCTACGGAGAACCTAATATAGCTAAAACTATAGCTCTCGAGCTTAGTTCGCTCTATTAAAAGCGGACTAAATCTATGCCGGCCTACCTTATGCGGTTCGAAGAAGTGCTATTCTAAGCCGACGCGAATACTTAGCCTAATACGGTAAAGACTAACTATCTTATAGCTAGCTTAAACATAGACTAGCGCGTACGCTTAAGCGAGAAGACCGGTCTCTTAGACGCGTACGACGCCTTTATATAGTACCTTCGCGAGCTAAGCGGCAATAAATTTCTTTTATTAGTTCCTATTTCCGCCCCTATAAGTAAGGGCGGCCCTTTAGGCGATGCGATAGATATCTACGTCTTAGCTACGAGCGCTATTAAAAGAAGGAAGTAGCGAAAAGAGGGCCGCTATATAGGATACGGCAGTAAGACTTATTAGTCTAAAGCATGCCTAAAGCGGGTAAACATCCGGCGTATAGCGGTAGGGCGCACGTAGGAGAGCGAAAGCGACGATAACTCTAGCTCGAGCGATAAGTAGTTAGGAATACTTCCGCCGGCAGCCGGCGGCGATATCGGGAGGCTATATAAGGGAAGCTATGCCCGTGCCCTAAGGGCCGTAGAGAACGGACGGAGCCCGTATAGCCTCGTGCGGGAAGAACAACGGGTAATAGCGGCTATAGTAGCACCTAAAGACAAAGTCGTCGCTATAGGGCGAGTCCTTAGGAGCACCTAAGCGTATAAACGCACGAGCCGGAAAGGAAAAACCGGCCTTACTCAAAGTAGTCTTTTAGTTATTCTTAGCAAGCAGCTTGCCCTCGTTCTTATAAGCTAATAACGGCCTAGCTAACATTCGTTGCGTTAAGGGAGCTACGAGGAGCGTTGTTTTCCGCACTTTCTAATGCGTAGGCCGTACGCGACGTTTGCTCTCTACGTTAGGGTACGGTATCGGGTATTATACGTTAGGGGCCTTAGCGGGGTAGGGCCTAATATAAGGGTCTTTAACCCCTATTATATAATCTAGTGCACGTGACTAAATGACCTATATTTAGGTGGCTTTATAGCCTTAGAGGCTGCGCCCGTACTTCTCTTCCTTTCTCCTCTCGTAGTATTATTCTACCTCTTTTAGGGACCTCCTCTATGCCTACTTAGAACAACCCCGTTATAAGTAGGACTCTTTACAAAGAACTTACGCCTTAAGGACTAAAGAAGGAAACTATTACCTAAATACATTAGACCTTTTAAGGTCCTTTAAGCTATTAGCAAGCAGGCGTACCGCCTAGCCCTACTAGAGAAATACGACCGGCTTTATAATATGTTTTATATTAGTCTTCTTAAGCCGTAGGTAGAACGGGCTACTAACTAACACCCTAGCGAATCACTGCCGATGCCTAACCTCGACGATGCTAAAGGAGAATAGTCGGTCTAGTAAATTAAAGACTATAAGAAGAAGAAAGGCGTTACCTACTACTTAGTAAAATAGGAAGGTTAGCTAGCCGAATATAACGAGTAGGTTGCTTAGGACGATATAGCGAATGCCTAAAAACTTATTAACGAATACCTAAAGATACGGCTAAAGAAACGGCGGAAGTTATGCATTACGAAATAACTTCTTTTTAGCTTACCCTAACTTTTCTCTTATTACTCCGCCGCTACTTTATTATTATTCCTTAATATCTATACGGTAGAAGTCTCCTACTTCTATTTCGCTAATAAACTCCGTAATAATAGGGAGACGTTTTAACTACTCCCCCCTTCTTTAGCGACCGCTTTCCTCGATTATTTCGTATAAATTATCGTATATATATTCTCGTCCTACCCGCTATAAGGTAAAACCTACGTTACTAATTACTAAACGAAGCTTTTAGTCCTTATTCTCGCGTATAGCTTTCCGTCGCTCTATCGATGCCTGCCGGTATTCGAAACGACGTTTTATACATAAACGTTTAGCACTTAATACCCCTTATTCCTCTCGGTAGGCCGTTATTACGGCTATAAACGACGCATAGACTTAGTAGAAGATTGACTTTATCTTCTTCTTCTCCGTCTCGTCCTAAGTAATCTAAAGGTCGGCTATCTTTGTTTAAATAGCGCATAGATTAGCTATATCCCCGGATATTATTATAGGCACTTATAATTTTATTAGCGATTATATCTCGACTAAAGGGGGAACGAAGAGCTTATAGGTTCGTAGAGGTTACCGCGCGAGTTATATTAAATATATTAGCTTAATCGCGTATCCTCTTATATATAATATAGTTCGACTATAGTAGTATCGTCCTTATTATCGCTAAACCTTTATATACTGCTATTAAGGCACTTAATATAGTATAGCTCGGTGACTTAGCACCCTTTCGCCCGGCGACTTTTTATATTCGCGGCCTTCTTGCCCTTTTTCTTAGGCGATATCCCTTTTTAGACATTCCTCTTCTCGATAGTATCTCCTCTAGTATTTACCTCTATATCCTCGTCTTTATCGTCTTTACTAAATAACGAAAATGTTTCGGATTTAATAACCGCTAGCGTTATACGCTTTATATTCGCGTAATCTTCTTAAGACTCTACTACTATAGGGTGTTTTATGCTTATAAAAGGTCCCTTAAATAATTAACGAAAGGGTTAATCGTCGGTTTCTTCCTTTAATAAGGATATCGATTTCTCTAAGGCATTTTATATATTCTTCTTAGTAAGGACTCGTTCTAATAGCGTGGTTTTCTCTCCGTGCGTCTTCTTTAGCTTTATCTCTTCGTATGCTATCGCTATAGCGTCTTTAATCGATACTCTATTTACGGATAGCTTTAAGACTTAAGCAATAACTAAAGGGCCTATCGGCTAAATGTTGTCCGTCTGCTTTCCTCTCTTTCGAGGTGTCTATACCGTTCCGCTTGCCGTTCGCTTAAGAGGCATAGCGTTAAACTAATTCGGAATATGCTCTTCTAATTTAGAATATGCTTATTAGATTTAGAATATACTCGTTTAATTCCAAATATACTTCTCTATAAGATCTCGATATAGTTATATAATAAAAGAAGAGAAGAAAAATAATCTTTATATATAAAGAGTAGTACTCTATTATAGTTCGCTAACTATACGTAGGCGACTAGCCCCCTATTACGCAGTAACGATTATAACGCGTAACTAATATAATAATTATTATAATATATATAATAATAACTATCGTCGTTGATTTTTATACTACGTTTAATCCTATTTTAGTCCTATTTGCTATTACGACTTTATTTATACCTAAAGCTATCCTAGCGTCTAAGGCGTCCGCCCTAAAAGGGGGGGATAATTATAACGCAGCTACCCGCGCAACTATAAAGCCGGGAGATAGGGATATATATACAATAGATAATACATTTTAGCTTAAGGACTATTCGGCTATTAGTCGCTAACTAGTCCCCGATAACCCCTCTTAAGGCCTAAAGGTATATCCCTAAGGCCCTAATATATCTTAGAAGAAGGGCAAGCTTTAGTCTTACTATAAGAAGGCAACCGTACTGCAATAAAGGATTATTCGTACTTTTAACTATCGTTCCTACCTTCCTAAACGTACCTTTAGTCTGTCTTCTTATACCGACCTACCCTATACCTTAGGGTATAGGGTAGGCAGCCGGGTATAAGGTAGCCTACCTACCCTATACCTTAGGTATAAGGTAGGCAGCCCGACTAAGTGCTAGACGGGTATAAGGTAGCCTACCTACCTTATACCTTAGGTATAAGGTAGGCAGCCCGACTTACTAGCCTATAGGTATAGGGCAAGCAGCTAGGTATAAGGTAGCCGGCCTACCTTATACCTCGGGTATAGGGTAGGCAGCCCGACTTAGTGCTAAGCGGGTATAGGGTAGCCTACCTACCTTATACCTTAGGTATAAGGTAAGCAGCCCGACTTAGTGCTAGGCGGGTATAAGGTAGCCGACCTACCTTATACCTTAAGTATAGGGTAGGCAGCCCGACTTAGTACTAGGCGGGTATAAGGTAGCCGACCTACTTTATACTTCGGGTATAAGGTAGGCAGCCCGACTTAGTACTAGACGGGTATAAGGTAGCCGACCTACCTTATACCTTAGGGTATAAGGTAGGCAGCCGGGTATAAGGTAGCCTACCTACCCTATACCTTAGGTATAGGGTAGGCAGCCCGACTTAGTGCTAAGCGGGTATAAGGTAGCCGACCTACCTTATACCTTAAGTATAGGGTAGGCAGCCCGACTTAGTACTAAGCGGGTATAGGGTAGCCTACCTACCCTATACCTTAGGTATAAGGTAGGCAGCCCGACTTAGTGCTAGACGGGTAAAGGGTAGCCGACCTACCCTATACCTTAGGGTATAAGGTAAGCAGCCGGGTATAAGGTAGGCAGCCGGGTATAAGGTAGCCTACCTACCCTATACCTTAGGTATAGGGTAGGCAGCCCGACTTAGTGCTAAGCGGGTATAAGGTAGCCGACCTACCTTATACCTTAAGTATAGGGTAGGCAGCCCGACTTAGTACTAAGCGGGTATAGGGTAGCCTACCTACCCTATACCTTAGGTATAAGGTAGGCAGCCCGACTTAGTGCTAGACGGGTAAAGGGTAGCCGACCTACCCTATACCTTAGGGTATAAGGTAAGCAGCCGGGTATAAGGTAGGCAGCCGGGTATAAGGTAGCCTACCTACCCTATACCTTAGGTATAAGGTAAGCAGCCTAACTTAGTGCTAGGCGGGTATAAGGTAGCCGACCTACCTTATACCTTAGGTATAAGGTAGGCAGCCCGACTTAGTGCTAGACGGGTATAGGGTAGTCGACCTACCTTATACCTTAAGTATAGGGTAGGCAGCCCGACTTAGTACTAAGCGGGTATAAGGTAGCCTACCTACCCTATACCTTAGGTATAAGGTAGGCAGCCCGACTTAGTGCTAGACGGGTAAAGGGTAGCCGACCTACCCTATACCTTAGGGTATAAGGTAAGCAGCCGGGTATAAGGTAGGCAGCCGGGTATAAGGTAGGCAGCCGGGTATAAGGTAGCCTACCTACCCTATACCTTAGGTATAAGGTAAGCAGCCTAACTTAGTACTAGGCGGGTATAAGGTAGCCGACCTACCTTATACCTTAGGTATAAGGTAGGCAGCCCGACTTAGTGCTAGACGGGTATAAGGTAGTCGACCTACCTTATACCTTAGGGTATAGGGTAGGCAGCTAGGTATAAGGTAAGTAGCCCGACTTAATGCTAGGCGGGTATAAGGTAGCCGACCTACCCTATACCTTAGGTATAAGGTAGGCAGCCCGACTTAGTACTAAGCGGGTATAAGGTAGCCGACCTACCTTATACCTTAGGGTATAGGGTAGGCAGCTAGGTATAGGGTAGCCTACCTACCTTATACCTCGGGTATAGGGTAGGCAGCCCGACTTAGTACTAAGCGGGTATAGGGTAGGCAGCTAGGTATAGGGTAGCCGACCTACCTTATACCTTAGGTATAAGGTAGGTAGCCCGACTTAGTGCTAGACGGGTATAAGGTAGCCGACTTACCTTATACCTTAAAGTATAAGGTAGGTAGCCTAACTTAGTGCTAAGCGGGTATAAGGTAGCTTACCTACCTTATACCTTAGGTATAAGGTAAGCAGCCCGACTTAGTGTTAAGCGGGTATAAGGTAGCCGACCTACCTTATACCTTAGGGTATAAGGTAAGCAGCCGGGTATAAGGTAGCCGACCTACCTTATACCTTAGGTATAAGGTAGGCAGCCTGACTTAGTGCTAGGCGGGTATAGGGTAGCCGACCTACCCTATACCTTAGGTATAGGGTAAGCAGCCCGACTTAGTGCTAAGCGGGTATAGGGTAGCCTACTTACCTTATACCTTAGGTATAAGGTAGGTAGCCCGACTTAGTGCTAGACGGGTATAAGGTAGCCGACCTACCTTATACCTTAAGGTATAAGGTAAGCAGCTAGGTATAGGGTAAGCAGCCGGGTATAGGGTAAGCAGCCGGGTATAGGGTAAGCAGCCGGGTATAAGGTAGCCGACCTACCTTATACCTTAGGTATAAGGTAGGCAGCCCGACTTAGTGCTAAACGGGTATAAAGTAGCCGACTATTATAGTACTATATTATATAACATAGTATATAGTAATATGCCACGTAATATATAGTCCTATATATAAACAAGCTCTTAGCCTCTATATTTCTTCTCCTCTTTATAGAATAATAAGGTTATCTAGCTATTACTTAGTGCCGTAATAGTTTATTCTATCTCTTATTACACCCTATCGCGATCCCTAGCTTTATAAATATAGTCCTAGCAGCTCTATTACCTTATCCCTTTAGTCGTCGCGACCCGAGCGTAACCCCTAAGAAATTATTCCCCTAAGCCCTTAAGCCCCTAAGAATTTTTCCCTAGCCTATAGAAACCTATATAGCCTATAGAAATTTTTTTATAGTCCTTAATAAACACCTTAGATTAGATACTCCTTCTTCCTCCTTATAGTAGATATACCGATAGCCTCTAACGCTATAGGCGACGGTCTAAAGGCTTTTGCTAAGGAGTTTATTAGTAAATTTCCTTAGATCGCTTAAGCGATTAAAAGGTTCGATAACGTAGTCCCGGTCGCTAATGCGTAAGAGACCTAGGAAAACCTTTAGAGCCCGGATACCCGATATATTCTTACGTATGTCGAGGAGAGTCTTCGCTCCCTTCGCGTAGCGGAGGCCTCTTAGGTTAACCGAAATGCTAGGCTAAAGGAACGCGTAACTATATAAGATTAGCTCTTAGCTACGAAGGATTAGCTCCTAGCCACGAGGGAGTAACTTCTTAAGGCTAAGGACCTTATAATCTTAACTATAAAGATATTATAGTCCTAGACGATAACCTTAGTATAGTCGTCCGGAAAACGAAAGACGGTAGACCCTCCGATCTTTACTAGAAAGGGGTCTGCCTCCGACCGTTAACGTAAGTACGAGGCCTAGGAACTTAAGATATAGGGTGTCTTCCTCCGCGATAGTATATAGTTCGACTTAGACGGCGCCCGCCTCCTTTACATTAGCGATAGGCTTAGTAAACGGGCCTACGACTTCGTTAAAGATAGGATAGCTATTATTATAGCTAACCTATCTAAGAGAGAGAAGTAGGAATAGCCTACTATAACGACGCTTCTTATAGCTTTAGGTAGGCAGTATAAGGTTTTAGACTTAACGTAAGCCGCTAAGAATATTATCGATAATTTCCCTAAAGGTGATAAGAACTATTAGATCTAGAAGGTAGACCTCGACGCCTATATACGTAAGGTAAGGAAGATAAAGGAATAGTAAGTCGACCTCCTCTAGAAGTTTATATCGAAGGATATAAGCGATCTCGTTATAAATATATAGACTAAGATCCCTAACACCGACTACGAGAAGTAGTTAGCGTAGATAGATATCTTTACGAAGAATCTCGCTAACTATACTTATCGTTAGAAGCTTAAGAAGAAGGCCGCCCCTTATTTATAGTTCCCGCCGACGCTTACACCTGCCCTTGCCCTAACCGCCCCGGCCTAACCTCTATACGGTAACCCTATAGACCTCGACCGGCTTTCCGATACTAAACGATAATTTAAGATCGATAATAAACTCTATATAGCCTACGGAGAGCCTAGACACTAGAAGGAGGCTTACGACCCGGCTAAGATAGCGAATCCGCTTCTAATGCTCTTACGTTAGGGTAGTCCTTAGTTTCGGGGCTAGGGCGCCCCCTCCCCCGGCTTCGGCCGGGGTTCTTAAGGCGCCCGCGGCGGCGGGTATAGCTAGGGCTAGCTCGTCCGTGCGGCCGATTATAAATAAGGCCGTATCCTTAGGGAAGAGGATACGGATTTATAAGGCGAGCGGCCGGCGTTAAGGCTACTGCTAAAAGATATACCCTTAGAATAAGTCGCTCCTAAGGGTTATATATAAGGGAGGATAAGAGGATTAGGTCGTTGCTTTTAGATAGAACGGATCTTCGGGTTAGTTCGTCGAATAGTAATAAAAAGTCAATCCTTTTCTACGCTCGTCTCTCCTTTATGCGTAACCCTTAGTCCCCTTACTATATTAATACCTTATCCCTCGTGGATTTTAGCTATACTACCGTAGCGTTCGCCGATCTTTACGCTATCGTACGGAAATACAACGTTACTATAAGGAAGCTTCTAAAACCTCGACCGCTTCGACTAGCCGACGGTATACCTTTAATATAAATAACGGACTACTTTATAGCCTAAATAACTATTAGTAAGCATATAGAACTTATGCTCTTCTTCGTTACGAATCTATTAACCTTTACCCTAATTATCCTAGGTATCCCCTAGCTTTAGGAATATAAACTAACTATGCTTTAGAAATCTCTCTAAGTCCGCTTCGATTCCGATTACTATATAAGATACTGCCTGCCTTTAAGTATAACAGCCGAGGATAGGATAGCTCTTAGGACTCCTATTACTCCCGCGCCTAAAGGGCATTAGTTACGTCGGAAAGTATATTTTTCTAACGTCGTAGAGATTTAGATAACCCCGACGTTTACTTTAAAATAAGGGGTCCCTATAACGATAGAAGACGTGCCGGAAATTCCCTTTCGGTAGGAAGAGACTAATTTCCTAAAAGACTAGACTATCCTACCGGGAAGTTATATATCTATAGACTCGTCTACTAAGGAATGTCTACTTAAGCAGGCGTCGTACCCCTTAAACCCCGGCTAGCCGATTCGATATCCCCTTTATAGGACTTAGCTATTCGCCTAGGAAACCGCCCGCTTAATATCCCCGATTAGCCCCCCGGACTCCCCTAAGACTCGAGCCTTTAAGGCTACTCCGCTATAGACTACTTTAGTAGCTCGCTTACTCTTTATTCGCCTTACCGCCGGCCGTCGCTACGTTCCCGCCTAATAGGGCCGGGCGAGACGCCCTCGCTAGCGTATACGATAGGAAGATTAAATACCCTTAGATATAAACGACATTCGCTACGTATAAGTAGTTAACTTCGTTTAATTCTATAAATAGGATAGTGTCTAAGCGATACGAATTAGTATATCTAAATTAGCTAAGCTAGTTAAGGAGGGAGAAAATCTACGACTCTTTAACGAACTCCTAGTAGGCCTAGTTAAAGTCCTAGAACTATCCGAAACCTCTTTTTAACGTATTATTACCGGGGACTATATAATAGAGGTAGCTTAAGCCGCCTTCCCCGAACGTTTTTATAATTTCCTTTAGACGAACCTCCGGGATATAGCTAATTCCGAATCTCTATTTCGGAGAGTCGACGAGGCCGATATAGAAAAATTCCTCTAAGTAAAACCGGAAGTTATAAAGGCAGATATCCTAAAGAAACTCCTAAAAGAGTTCTAGGATAAGCTTCCTTATTTCCTTCTAAAGAATGCGAACGAGCTCCCCTTATACCGCCCCTAGGATTATAAGATCGAACTTATACTTAGTAAATAAGTTTTATACTATAGAAATCGGCCTATATTACCTATAGAACTCCGCTATATTAAGAAGTAGATTAACGATATGCTTAATAAAGGCTTTATTTAGGAGTCTTCTTCTTTAGCCGTAGTACTACTAATCCTCGCTTATAAACCGGGCGGTAGTATCCGTATCTATTATAACTACCGAGGTTTAAATTAGGTTATAGTTAAGAATCGGTATCCCTTGCCTTTAATCCGCGAAACACTAGATTCTCTCTACGACGCTAAGTTTTATATAAAGCTAGACGTAATTGCTATATTTAACCGTATTCGAATCGCCGAGGGTTATAAGTAGCTTATAGCATTTATTATACGCTTCGGACTATTCGAGATGCTAGTTACCCCCTTCGGCCTTTATAATATACCGTCGACCTTCTAAAACTATATTAATTACGTGCTTTATAATGCCCTCGATAACTTCTATATAGTATATCTTAATAACGTACTAGTCTTTTTAAAGACTAGGGCGGAATATAAGAACTACGTGCGAATAGTTATCTAACGCCTAAGCAACGTAGGGCTTTAAATCGACATCGGGAAGTTAGAGTTTTATATAATAAAGACTAAGTATCTTAGACTAATTATTTCGATATCTAGCATAAGCATAGACCTTAAGAAGGTGCGTATAATTATAGCTTAGAATACCCCGACCTTAGTGAAAGAACTCTAGTAGTTTCTTAGGTTTATAAACTTCTACCGCCGTTTTATTAAGGGATACTCTAGTATTATCTCCCCGATAACTACGCTACTTTAAAAGGATTCCCGTTAGTCTTAGAGACCTAAATAAGCTGCCGCGTTTAAGGCCCTTAAACTTGCTTTTACTACTGCCCCGGTCCTAGCCTATTTTAACTATTCGAAGAAAACAGTTATTAAAACTAACGCTTTAAATTAGGCCTTAGGAGGAGTCCTTTTATAGACCGGAGACGACGGATATCTTTACCCTATTGCGTTTTTTTCGTTAAAGCATACTGCCCTTAAGTATAACTACGAGATCTATAATAAAGAGCTATTAGCAATTATTAAAGCGCTTAAGGAATAGCGCCTTAAACTCTAAGGGACTACCGAGGCGTTCGACGTTATTACGGACTATAAGAATCTCTAGACGTTTATGTCTATAAAGCAACTTAACTAACGATAAGTACGCTAGGCCGAGTTCCTTTCCTAGTTTAACTTCGTAATTATATACCGCCCGGGCAATAAGGCAATTCTCCCCGACGCTTTTAGCAAGCTCCCCGGCAATAGACTAGCTACTATAGACGACGATAGACTCCTCTATCGAAATTAGGTAGTTATCCTTAAAGAGAAAGTCGACCCGACTATCCTAGAAGAACTCTTAACCGATTCTTATGCCTTAAAGGAGGACTTTAACGCAGTCGCCGCCCTTAGACTAAACGTAGCTAGTAAATCACTCGATAAGCTTATCCGCGAGGCATACTAATAAGATAATCTTGCCTAGGATATAGTAGCGATACTCCGGGATCTATACGCCCGACGCTAGCTAAAGCATATTCGAAAGCTCTTACGTTACGATATATCCGAATGTTAGTTAATTAACAGACGTATCTTTTTCCGCGACCGACTCTTCGTCCTTAATACCTTAGATCTCCGCCTTAAAGTCGTTTATTAATCCTATAGCAGTAGCTTAGCGGGATACCTAAGGAGGGTAAAAACCCTTAATCTATTAAACCGAATATACTAGTAGCCGAGGATCTCTTACTTCGCTACTACGTTCGTTAAAGACTATACTCTTTATCTTCGGACTAAGACCCCCCGCTTATCTCCCCCCGGATTCCTAAAACCCCTCGCTCTACTAGTCCGACTATAGGCCGATATATTAATTAATTATATCACGATACTCCCTAAATGCACTTAAAACAGGAAGACTTATAAGAATATACTTACGATAGTTAATAGGCTTACGAAGATAAGATATTTTATCCTTATTACCGGCCTTTCTATAGAAGAACTAGTTAACTCCTTTATCTACGTAGTCTATCGCTTATATAGAGCACCTAATACTATTATTTCCGACCGAGGTACCTAGTTTATCTCTAATTTTTAGCGATAGCTTAGAACTCGTTTAAGAATAACGTTAAAACTAAGCTCGGTATAGCACCCGGAGACTAACGGTTAAACTAAAATCGTTAACGCTGCGATAAATAAATACATTCGAGCCTATATTAGCTTTACCTAAGATGACTAAGTCGACTAGCTCCCGCTCGCGGAATTCGCAATAAATAATTAAGTAAACGAAATAACCGGTATTTCTCCGTTCTTCGCTAACTACGGCTTTAATCCTCGTCTCGGCATTAAACCTATAGGCCCCCGACCCCCGACGCTTTTATTATACGCGAAAAAGGAATTCCTTCGCTCGGACGTAATAGCTAGTCGTTTCGACCGTATCTTTATTTAGCTTTAAGCTCTTATACGAGCCTTATAATAGAAATATAAGGATAATGCTAATATAAAGCGGGATAAAGGCTTTCTCTTCCGACCCGGTAATATAGTTATAGTTTTATTAGAGAATATAACTACTAATCGCCTAAAGAAAAAATAGGACGATAAATAGGACGGTCTTTATCCTATTCTTAAGGTCTACCGCGGCGCTATAGTTATCGACCTCCTAAAGCATATCTAAGTTAATAAGTCTTTCTATACGTCTAAGGTACGGCTTTAGACAACGGAAATAATACCGGGCTAAGCATAGATTAATCGAGAGGAACGACGTAACGTCGTAGGCTATATCGTAGAACGCGATAACGACGGCAATATTAAAGAAATATAGGAATTTAAGAAGATCCTTAACGTATACGATAACGAAGCCCCGATCCTAACTTATCTAATTAAATAGAAACATCACTAGGAACCGACCTAGTAGCTTAAAGATAACCTTAGAGGTTGCCCTAAAGCTATTTAACGCTTCTATAGATGCAACCTAGATAAGCCGGGCCCCTTAGATTAAGCCCGCCTATAAAGATTCCTCTATTATACACGGATTTCTAGCGATAATAACATTTCTTAGCGATTTAAGGACTAAATCGTCTTTAGAGGGGGAGTACTATTATAGTACTATATTATATAACATAGTATATAGTAATATACCACGTGATATATAGTCCTATATATAAACAAGCTCTTAGCCTCTATAGTTCTTCTCCTCTTTATAGAATAATTAGGTTATCTAGCTATCACCTAGTGCTATAACACCGACCTACCTTATACCTCGGGTATAGGGTAGGCAGCCCGACTTAGTGCTAAGCGGGTATAGGGTAGCCGACCTACCCTATACCTTAGGGTATAAGGTAAGCAGCCGGGTATAGGGTAGCCGACCTACCCTATACCTTAGGTATAGGGTAGGCAGCCTAACTTAGTGCTAGGCGGGTATAGGGTAGCCTACCTACCCTATACCTTAGGTATAGGGTAGGCAGCCCGACTTAAAGCTAGGCGGGTATAAGGTAGCCTACCTACCTTATACCTCGGGTATAAAGTAGGCTATACCTTAGGTATAAGGTAGGTAGCCCGACTTAGTACTAGACGGGTATAGGGTAGCTTACCTACCTTATACCTTAAAGTATAGGGTAAGCAGCTTAACTTACTAGCGTATAGGTATAGGGCAGGCAGCTAGGTATAGGGTAGCCGACCTACCCTATACCTTAGGTATAAGGTAGGCAGCCCGACTTACTAGCCTATAGGTATAAGGTAGGCAGCTAGGTATAAGGTAGCCGACCTACCTTATACCTCGGGTATAGGGTAAGCAGCCCGACTTACTAGCCTATAGGTATAAGGTAAGCAGCTAGGTATAAGGTAGCCGACCTACCTTATACCTCGGGTATAAGGTAGGAAGCCCGACTTAGTGCTAGACGGGTATAAGGTAGCCGACCTACCTTATACCTTAGGGTATAAGGTAAGCAGCCGGGTATAGGGTAGCCGACCTACCCTATACCTTAGGTATAGGGTAGGTAGCCCGACTTAGTGCTAGACGGGTATAAGGTAGTATAAGGGGCCGGCATAGGGTTTAACTTAACACTATATAGCTAGATAATTAACTATCTAAAGCTAAAGAGGAGAGGAAAAAGAGCCCGCTATAGCTCGCCCTTCCCGTAGGTTTTATATATACGCCTTGCCCTTATATAGGCCCTATATCGGCCCGACCGTGCCTTTATCTAAGGCATTACTAAGCTATACGTGCTAGTAGCTAGCTTAATGCCGGGCTTACGCAGCGGCTAACCTAAGCGCTTACTAAGTTAGGCTGCCTACCTTATACCCGGCTCCCTACCTTACACCCGAGGTATAGGGTAGGTGGGCTACCCTATACCCGGCTGCCTACCCTATACCCGAGGTGTAGGGTAGGTCGGCTACCCTATACCCGCCTGGCACTAAGTCGGGCTGCCTACCCTATACCCGAGGTGTAGGGTAGGTCGGCTACCCTATACCCGCCTGGCACGAAGTCGGGCTGCCTACCCTATACCCGAGGTGTAGGGTAGGTCGGCTACCCTATACCCGCCTGGCACGAAGTCGGGCTGCCTACCCTATACCCGAGGTGTAGGGTAGCCGACGTATAGGGTAGGTCGGCTACCCTATACCCGCCTGGCACCAAGTCGGGCTGCCTACCCTATACCCGAGGTGTAGGGTAGGTCGGCTACCCTATACCCGCCTGGCACTAAGTCGGGCTGCCTACCCTATACCCGAGGTGTCGGGTAGGTCGGCTACCCTACACCCGCCTGGCACGAAGTCGGGCTGCCTACCCTATACCCGAGGTGTAGGGTAGGTCGGCTACCCTACACCCGCCTGGCACTAAGTCGGGCTGCCTACCCTATACCCGAGGTATAGGGTAGGTGGGCTACCCTAAGTCGGGCTGCCTACCCTATACCCGAGGTATAGGGTAGGTGGGCTACCCTAAGTCGGGCTGCCTACCCTATACCCGTCTAGCACTAAGTCGGGCTGCCTACCCTATACCCGAGGTATAGGGTAGGTCGGCTACCCTACACCCGGCCGCCTACCCTATACCGACTCGCACTAAGTCGGGCTGCCTACCCTACACCCCTGGGTATGGGGTAGGTCGGCTACCCTATACCCGGCCGCTTACCCTATACCTCGGGGGCGAGGGAGGAGGTACCTAGGTGTAGGGTAGGTCGGTGTAGGGTAGGTCGGCTACCCTATACCCGGCTGCCTACCTTAGACCGACCTATACCCGCCTATACTATACCCTTAGGTATAGGGCAGGTCGGCCACCCTACAACCGTCTGGCACTAAGTCGGGTAGGGCAGCCTGCCTTATACCCTTAGGTATAGGGTAGGTGGGCTACCCTACACCCTACAAGGTGTGGGGTAGGTCGGCTACCCTACACCCGGCTGCCTCCCCTCTACTTAGGGAGCCTACTTTATTCCCCGAGGCTGCCTACCCTATACCCCGAGGTATAGGGTAGGTCGGCTACCCTATACCTCGGTTTAGAAGAGTAGATAAGGGGATACTATATATCTAAGCTGAAAAAGAAAAGTAGGTCTTAATAATCACGCTTCTTAAGACAAAGCTTAGCGCGAAGGGAAGAGGGTATACTAGGTATCTTATTGGGAAAAGGAAAAGTGGGGCTCACCTATAACGCTTAATAAGATAAAGACTTCTGCTTTAGTAATAGGGTATATTAAATGTCTTAGTGGAAAAAGAAAAGTGGGGCGAAACGGGAGGAAAAAAGAAACCCGGGTGAACTAAGAAAAGTGGGGCCACCGGAGAAGGAAGAGTGGACCTCGCCCGTTTTGGTCGTGAGTCGCCCCGGTCGAAAACGAGTGGGAATTTGGCCAGCGAGCGGCCGGGCGCGAGCGCGCGGCCGGATCATGCTCCGTGGTAGCGTACAGAGGTGGTCTCGCCGCTCTCCCCACAACGCCCTATCTACGTCGGGGCGGGACCACGCTTTGGTCGTGAGTCGCCCCGGTCGAAAACGAGTGGGAATTTGGCCAGCGAGCGGCCGGTCGCGAGCGCGCGGCCGGATCACGCTCCGCGGTACTGCATAGAGGTGGCCTCGCCACTCTCTACACAACGGCCTATCTACCTTGCGCGCTACGCAGACTGGCCCATCTGCCACCTGAGGGTGCGCCGACGCTCCGGGCGACGGGCCCAAGCGGCTGGACCGTTGGCGGCCAGGCGTCCGCGCCACGACCAACCGCCCACTGCTGGGCACGGCGCCCGGAGCCCAGCGCGCTCCGCGGGCTGACCTATCTACCACCTGAGGGTGCGCCGACGCTCCGGGCGACGGGCCCAAGCGGCTGGACCGTTGGCGGCCAGGCGTCCGCGCCACGACCAACCGCCCACTGCTGGGCACGGCGCCCGGAGCCCAGCGCGCTCCGCAGGCTGGCCTATCGACGCGGCGGCGGCGCCAAGTGCGACCGCCTACCCTGGACCACGCCTCTGGGTGGTGAGTTGACGAACCACCACGCTGAGGCGCGCTCGAGGGCGGGGGAAATTCCTGGGATTGGGCCGGACGCGAGCGCGCGACCGGATCATGGTCCCAGGTGCTGTATAGAGGTGGCCTCGCCACTCTCTACACAAACGGCCTATCTACGTCGGGGCGGCGCCACGCTTTGGTCGTGAGTCGCCCCGGTCGAAAACGAGTGGGAATTTGGCCAACGAGCGGCCGGTCGCGAGCGCGCGGCCGGATCATGCTCCGTGGTACTGCATAGAGGTGGTCTCGCCACTCTCTACACAACGGCCTATCCACCTTGCGCGCTACGCAGACTGGCCCATCTACCACCTGAGGGTGCGCCGACGCTCCGGGCGACGGGCCCAGGCGGCTGGACCGTTGGCGGCCAGGCGTCCGCGCCACGACCAACCGCCCACTGCCGGGCACGGCGCCCGGAGCCCCGCGCGCTCCGCGGGCTGGCCTATCTACGCGGCGGCGGCGCCAAGTGCGACCGCCTACCCTGGACCACGCCTTTGGGTGGTGAGTTGACGAACCACACTGAGGCGCGCTCGAGGGCGGGGGAAATTACGAACCACACTGAGGCGCTCGAGGGCGGGGGAAATTCCTGGGATTGGGCCGGACGCGAGCGCGCGACCGGATCATGGTCCCAGGTACTGCATAGAGGTGGCCTCGCCACTCTCTACACAAACGGCCTATCTACGTCGGGGCGGCGCCACGCCTTGGTCGTGAGTCGCCCCGGTCGAAAACGAGTGGGAACTTGGCCAACGAGCGGCCGGTCGCGAGCGCGCGGCCGGATCATGCTCCGTGGTACTGCATAGAGGTGGTCTCGCCACTCTCTACACAGCGGCCTATCTACGTCGGGGCGGCGCCACGCCTTGGTCGTGAGTCGCCCCGGTCGAAAACGGGTGGGAATTTGGCCAACGAGCGGCCGGTCGCGAGCGCGCGGCCGGATCATGCTCCGTGGTACTGCATAGAGGTGGTCTCGCCACTCTCTACACAGCGGCCTATCTACGTCGGGGCGGCGCCACGCCTTGGTCGTGAGTCGCCCCGGTCGAAAACGGGTGGGAATTTGGCCAACGAGCGGCCGGTCGCGAGCGCGCGGCCGGATCATGCTCCGTGGTACTGCATAGAGGTGGTCTCGCCACTCTCTACACAGCGGCCTATCTACGTCGGGGCGGCGCCATGCTCTGGTCGTGAGTCGCCCCGGTCGAAAACGGGTGGGAATTTGGCCAACGAGCGGCCGGTCGCGAGCGCGCGGCCGGATCATGCTCCGTGGTACTGCATAGAGGTGGTCTCGCCACTCTCTACACAACGGCCTATCTACGTCGGGGCGGCGCCATGCTCTGGTCGTGAGTCGCCCCGGTCGAAAACGGGTGGGAATTTGGCCAACGAGCGGCCGGTCGCGAGCGCGCGGCCGGATCATGCTCCGTGGTACTGCGTAGAGGTGGTCTCGGCCCCTCTCTACACAACGGCCTGTCTACGTCGGGGCGGCGCCATGCTTTGGTCGTGAGTCGCCCCGGTCGAAAACGGGTGGGAATTACCCTGGGCCACGCCTTTGGGTGGTGAGTCGATCCTTTCGACGAACCACACTGAGGCGCGCTCCAGGGCGGGGGAAACTCCTGGGATTGGGCCGGACGCGAGCGCGCGACCGGATCATGGTCCCAGGTACCGTGTAGGGGTGGTCTTGCTCGGTCCCCCCGCGACAAGCCCTCCCCGGGCCCGGCTGGCGTAGCCACTCTCTGGCCCCAGCTGGGCGCCATTCTCTACACAACGGCCTGTCTACTGTACCATATCTTACGGGCGTCCGCTCCCCCTCCCAAGCCCTGGCACCACGCCCGGGGCGGCGGTCGGTTCCCGGCGGACGTCTGCCTCCAGGGGCACGGGCGCTCAGGCGTCACGGGGTCACTGGGGATGCCCGGCTCAACGGGGACGCCCACTGGGCGCCCCCGGCCGGTTGGGTGCTGTGGGCAGGGCTGGCCGCGTGGCCGGACCCCGCCCGCAGCACGACAGGTTGCAACCGCGCGCCGCTGACAACCGCCATGGTCGACGCGGCGCGTGCGAGTCCTCCTCCCGGGGCGCCCAAGTCGCACGGCCCAGGCGGGCTCTGTGCGGCGGACGGTCTGCCCTGGGGAACAGAAGAGGGGAAAAGCGGATTGCCCGTAGCGGAGCCCCCGGCCCTGCCGAGGACGCTGCCGCGCGGCGCGCTCCAGGGCGCCGACCAGTAACTTGGAAATCTCTCCGGCGCGTCCCTCGCGCCGGTAGGCCAACCCCGGCGCACGATAGTTACCTGGTTGATTCTGCCAGTAGTCATATGCTTGTCTCAAAGATTAAGCCATGCATGTCTAAGTATAAGCAATTATACAGCGAAACTGCGAATGGCTCATTATATAAGTTATCGTTTATTTGATAGTACCTTACTACTTGGATAACCGTGGTAATTCTAGAGCTAATACATGCTGAAAATCCCGACTCCGGAAGGGATGTATTTATTAGATTCAAAGCCAATGCCCTCCGGGCTCACTGGTGATTCATGATAACTCCTCGAATCGCACGGCCTTGCGCCGGCGATGGTTCATTCAAATTTCTTCCCTATCAACTTTCGATGTTTGGGTAGTGGCCAAACATGGTTGCAACGGGTAACGGAGGGTTAGGGCTCGACCCCGGAGAAGGAGCCTGAGAAACGGCTACTACATCCAAGGAAGGCAGCAGGCGCGCAAATTACCCAATCCCGACACGGGGAGGTAGTGACAATAAATACTGATACAGGGCTCTTTTGGGTCTTGTAATTGGAATGAGTACAATTTAAATCCCTTAACGAGGAACAATTGGAGGGCAAGTCTGGTGCCAGCAGCCGCGGTAATTCCAGCTCCAATAGCGTATATTAAAGTTGTTGTGGTTAAAAAGCTCGTAGTTGAACCTTGGGCCTGGCTGGCCGGTCCGCCTCACCGCGTGTACTGGTCCGGCCGGGCCTTTCCCTCTGTGGAACCCCATGCCCTTCACTGGGCGTGGCGGGGAAACAGGACTTTTACTTTGAAAAAATTAGAGTGCTCCAGGCAGGCCTATGCTCGAATACATTAGCATGGAATAATGAAATAGGACGCGCGGTTCTATTTTGTTGGTTTCTAGGACCGCCGTAATGATTAATAGGGACAGTCGGGGGCATCAGTATTCAATGGTCAGAGGTGAAATTCTTGGATCCATTGAAGACTAACTACTGCGAAAGCATTTGTCAAGGATGTTTTCATTAATCAGGAACGAAAGTTAGGGGATCGAAGACGATCAGATACCGTCGTAGTCTTAACCATAAACTATGCCGACTAGGGATCGGACGATGTTATTTTTTGACTCGTTCGGCACCTTACGAGAAATCAAAGTGCTTGGGCTCCAGGGGGAGTATGGTCGCAAGGCTGAAACTTAAAGAAATTGACGGAAGGGCACCACCAGGGGTGGAGCCTGCGGCTTAATTTGACTCAACACGGGGAAACTCACCAGGTCCAGACACAATGAGGATTGACAGATTGAGAGCTCTTTCTTGATTTTGTGGGTGGTGGTGCATGGCCGTTCTTAGTTGGTGGAGTGATTTGTCTGCTTAATTGCGATAACGAACGAGACCTTAACCTGCTAAATAGCCCGTACTGCTCCGGCAGTGCGCCGGCTTCTTAGAGGGACTATCGGCTCAAGCCGATGGAAGTTTGAGGCAATAACAGGTCTGTGATGCCCTTAGATGTTCTGGGCCGCACGCGCGCTACACTGACGGAGCCAGCGAGTCCTCCCTTGGCCGGAAGGCCCGGGTAATCTTGTTAAACTTCGTCGTGCTGGGGATAGAGCATTGCAATTATTGCTCTTCAACGAGGAATCCCTAGTAAGCGCAAGTCATCAGCTTGCGTTGACTACGTCCCTGCCCTTTGTACACACCGCCCGTCGCTACTACCGATTGAATGGCTCAGTGAGGCGTCCGGACTGGCCCAGGGGGGTGGGAAACCGCCCCCCAGGGCCGGGAAGCTCTCCAAACTCGGTCATTTAGAGGAAGTAAAAGTCGTAACAAGGTCTCCGTTGGTGAACCAGCGGAGGGATCATTATCGAGTCACCACTCCCAAACCCCCTGCGAACACCACAGCAGTTGCCTCGGCGGGACCGCCCCGGCGCCCCAGGGCCCGGACCAGGGCGCCCGCCGGAGGACCCCCAGACCCTCCTGTCGCAGTGGCATCTCTCAGTCAAGAAGCAAGCAAATGAATCAAAACTTTCAACAACGGATCTCTTGGTTCTGGCATCGATGAAGAACGCAGCGAAATGCGATAAGTAATGTGAATTGCAGAATTCAGTGAACCATCGAATCTTTGAACGCACATTGCGCCCGCCAGCACTCTGGCGGGCATGCCTGTCCGAGCGTCATCTCAACCCTCGAGCCCCCCGCCTCGCGGCGGCGGGGCCCGGCCTTGGGGGTCACGGCCCCGCGCCGCCCCCTAAACGCAGTGGCGACCCCGCCGCGGCTCCCCTGCGCAGTAGCTCGCTGAGAACCTCGCACCGGGAGCGCGGAGGCGGTCACGCCGTGAAACCACCACACCCTCCAGTTGACCTCGGATCAGGTAGGGATACCCGCTGAACTTAAGCATATCAATAAGCGGAGGAAAAGAAACCAACAGGGATTGCCCCAGTAACGGCGAGTGAAGCGGCAACAGCTCAAATTTGAAATCTGGCCCCCCCGCGGGCCCGAGTTGTAATTTGCAGAGGATGCTTTTGGCGCGGCGCCTTCCGAGTGCCCTGGAACGGGACGCCATAGAGGGTGAGAGCCCCGTCTGGTCGGACGCCCAGCCTCTGTAAAGCTCCTTCGACGAGTCGAGTAGTTTGGGAATGCTGCTCTAAACGGGAGGTATATGTCTTCTAAAGCTAAATACCGGCCAGAGACCGATAGCGCACAAGTAGAGTGATCGAAAGATGAAAAGCACTTTGAAAAGAGGGTTAAACAGTACGTGAAATTGTTGAAAGGGAAGCGCTCGTGACCAGACTCGGGCGCGGCGAATCACCCGGCGTTCTCGCCGGTGCACTTCGACGCGCCCGGGCCAGCATCAGCTCGCCGCGGGGGACAAAGGCGCCGGGAACGTGGCTCCCCAGGGAGTGTTATAGCCCGGCGCGCAACGCCCCGCGGCGGACCGAGGTTCGCGC